>CM060926.1:375872921-380672921 GCA_030737875.1 Allium sativum
TATTCACATTCAGACCAGTCATGTCAGCAAAGGTTCTGAGAGTGTTCATTATGGTCTCAATTGTTACATCGTCTGGTTTACAAAAGATCACTAAGTCGTTAGCGAACATTAAGGAGGAGGTTATTGGATCTTCACAGCTAGGGTGAAGCATGAATAGTCCATTGTCTATGTTTTCATTTAGCATCTGCGTCAACATTTCCATAATCATAATAAAGATGTATGCCGATAACGGGTCTCCCTGGCGTATACCTCTTCATACCAAAGTAACCCACAGCACTACAATTAAGAAGAAGAGAGAATTTAGGCGTAGAAACGCAAGCGTAAGTCCATGCAATAAAATGAGGTGGGAAATTCATGTATC
The DNA here is from genome assembly GCA_030737875.1 of Allium sativum. Classification (NCBI taxonomy): domain Eukaryota; kingdom Viridiplantae; phylum Streptophyta; class Magnoliopsida; order Asparagales; family Amaryllidaceae; genus Allium; species Allium sativum. The sequence continues at coordinate 375,873,283 of CM060926.1, forward strand.
CCATAATTCTAACTATTTCATCCCATTGAAGTGTATCAAACGCCTTCATTATGTCCAATTTGAACATAGCTCTAGAGGAAATATTACTGCTGGAGTATCCGTTCAGTAGCACATGAGAGATTAAAACGTTATTGAGGATGCTCTTCCCAGGTAGGAACGCAGCTTGATTCGGAGAAATGATGGTGGAAAGTACAATTTTCAGTCTCGTAGCAATGATTTTAGATATGCATTAGTATATGATGTTACAACATGAGATCGGACGATAGTCAGAAACACGGCTCGCCGTCTTGATTTTTGGAATTAAAGCAATATTGGTACTATTAACAGCCTGATTCATATTACATGAACGGAAGAAATGTTGTACAGACTTGCATACATCATCGGACAGCAAATGCCAGAAGTTTTTGTAGAAGAAAGCATTATAACCATTAGGGCCACATGACAAATTACTGTTAAGAGAGAACATGGCCTTTCTAATCTCTTCATTTGTTATTTCAACACACAAGATTTGATAATCATTTCCAGAGAACTTCGGCAAGATGTAAGGGTTAATTAGATCAATATCAGGATAGAAACCTTCATTATTACCTAGCAAATCAGTGAAATGTTGTAGGAAAGCATTTTCAACATCATTTCTATTGTTGGCAACATTACCATTAGAGTCCAGTATGGTCACGATATTTTGTCTGCACTGTTTGTCTTTGAGCATTGCATGAAAGTAGGCACTATTCCTGTCACCCTCCATCTTCCACTTCATCCTCGCTTTTTGCTTTACCATTTCTTCTTCAGTGTTGAGCGAGATAAGATATTGTTTGTGGATTTCTTTCTCCAGACCCGACAGTGCCAAATTAGTAGGATCACTCATCATGCTTATTTGTATGTCCTCAAAAGCTTCTTCCTCCATTGATTAGCCTGTTTATTCCCCATACCAAAACTCTCTTTCACCCACAAGCGCAAAGTGCTCTTCTATGTATTAAGTTTTTGCTGCAAAACAAAGCACGGGTTACCATATGCAGGCCTCCCCCAAACTTCAACAAGGAGATCGTTAAAGTCACTCACGAGTTTTAAATGTTTCCAGAAACGGAATCAAACAATAAACATTTTTGGCAAGAATAAAATCAAATACGCAAGTGGCCAATGGATTTCATTCAAGTGTTTCCAATGAAACAAATTGGTGTGTTTCCAGAAAACAATTTTTTAAGGCAATAATCATTTCAACTGTTTCTAGATGTTCAAAGATTGTTTCACGGGTTTAAATCATTCCAAAAATTCACGAGAATAATTCAAGGCAAGGAAAAAATTCAAATCATTGCAAAACTCAACCAAGGACTCATGACAACAAATTGATTTCAGAAAATCAAGATAGAGAATTTTTTGTCAACAATCACGCAATAATCAATCAAAGTCATTGGTGAAATCAGATGATGTATTAGTGTTTTATAAACCTATAAATACTCACCAATTCATTACAGGCTAATTATTGAAAACCAACTGGCAATAATTCGAAAGAAAATCATAAAATCATTTCAGAGAACTCACAGAAGTTTTCGATCATAAGTACACTCAATTCGAACGACATACGAGCATAGGGAATCGAAGCATCAGAGATTAGTCCAGAGAAATTGTATTCGAAGTCAATTTGATTAGGGGAAAAACCCTTATTTTTCATTTCTCAGTCGCCATCAACAAAATAGTAGAAGCATAATTTTTTGAAAAAGAAAAAAAGGGGTAACCGACATCTTTTAGATAAGGAGGGTTTGGTATTAATTTATTTTAAACTGCTTTTTATTTTCTTTTGTATATAATCAATCTATTTTCTAGTTTTTCTGATAAAAACTATGTTGTTCTAGTTATAGGATTTTAACTAAGGTTTTCGAGTTATGGGATTGTAATTTGGAGAAAATATGATTTTAGGTTCAAAATCAGTATAGGATTTTGAGCGTAGGATTAGAACAGTTGTGAGCGGGTGTCGCAAGTTTATAGGGATTTATAACATAGAGATAGTTTTAATTCTAGTGAAAAACCTTAGCGAATTCAGCAGTAGGCAGGGTTCGTCGAAGCCATGTATAATCTGTGTTATTTACTTTCTGCATTTATTTTCTCTACTGTGCTGTGATAATTTTAATATCGTAAAACTCTTATAAACCCTATTCACCTCCTAGGGTTAATCTAGATCCAACAACTTGCAATAATGATTCCTATTACAGTAATTACTTGAAACTACATAAATAGATTTTTATACAGTTTTGGTAACCAATCAATTGGGAATAGGCTTAACATTCAAAAAGAATAAATTGTAAAGATGGGAAAAGGAAGTGATAACATAACTGAAAGAGGTTATAAAAATAAAAAGGAATATGAAAGGCCTATTGTAAACTTATAACTATAATATAATAAGCATAGTTCAGTGGCAATAAAATGCAAGATAGGTAATAACATAAAGATTATAATTTGGAAAAATGGAAAGAAACATATACTTATTAAAAATAAGTAGGAAACTGGAAATTAAGTTTATTAAGGCTAAAGATATTCCGTGTTGGCCTTGTAATTAGGCGGTATTATATGGTAACCAGTGAAGTTGATTTATGAATAAATAATATTCGATTAAATAAATTAATGAATATTGTAAACCAACAAAAAAGGAAAAGTGAAATGCATAATGATAAATTAGATGCAGTGTCTAATTAATATAGCAATATGCATTTGGTTTAGTCCGTGGGTGCAGGTCTAATTTATTTTTCAACGGGACTGGGAGAAAGTGCAATACTTTGGTAGGGCATGAGGATACTCTGTGATGGCCCTTTATGGTAGGCCTAACAAAGATGTACCCACAGAGGCATGGTCGGTACGGTTCCATTCGGTGAGCATGCCTTGGCTGCTTCTATTGTTGTGGGCATCCTAAAGACTGATTGAGATGATTTCTAGGATGATATGGCTGCTGCCTCAGGGTGGGAGGCTTCATGGTCCAATCTCAACAAAGGATAGTTGGTCGTCACATGTAACGAAAAGGAATTTTGCTCGATCCAAATCGATCGCTAAACCGACCAAGACCGTTCGAAACCCCTGACTGTTTTGTGAACAAGACAAATTCGAATGCAAACAGAAGAACATTTCATTGTATATTACAACAATTCCATCAGAATACAAGAATATACAGAGTATGAATAAATATTACATAGAGACTATCATATATTTAAATTACATTTAAATACATCGCAGCGGAAAAAAATACAAAACAAAACTAGAAGTAATACATGGACACAGAGCTTTCCGAGTATCGTTCCAGCTGTAAATCAGGATCTTGTGAATATAAATCTGCAAAACCAAAACTACTAGCTGCCCGTGTCAAAAATAAGGGCACCCGGAGTTTAGGTTAAAACAATAAACTCCAGGTCAGTCATGTGACTGGTGTGAGAACTAAAACAGTTATTTAAAACTTTACTTTAAATCAGATATATCAAGGGACCACGCCGTATAACACAGAACGGGTTTCCTTTCAAGAATACCAGTGCATATAACAAAACAACGCAATGCTTTTTGGAAGAATGAAGCTATTATAAGACCCAGGTCCAATCACACAATGCAACACAAGCTGTTGGATAGGATTTTCCCTTATAATAGCCAAACATGCTTAGTACGTTAAAAACAAATCATTTGATACTATTATAAGTGCATAGTGTATAAAACAATTTCAAATCATAAGTATCAATCATAGACGGCATGGGTACCATATATCATGTCGCCAATACTAGGCTCTACAATCAAAACCGCAAAGTCACGTATTTGGAAGTTGGATTTCCATCTGTGAACCGAGGCAAAAGATAGTCCTCTACTGAATTCGAGACGCTCTAGCCCGTGTCTCAAGATCAGAGCTCGAATGACCCTTGGAGCGACAAGGCCGGTCCACCGATGTGGATTAAAATGCCTGAACACTGCGTTTCCCCGCCCTTTGGGGCGTCAATGAGCCAAATGACTCCATCGGCTCCACACAGTCACCGATATATCTAAGGCGCTTCGCAACAGCAACAACCACTCAAGTGAAAATAATATAAATGTCAGAGCTGGTAGGTCACTGACACCACCCTAACTAGAAGGAAACGTATGCCCTCCCTGAGGTCCTCTCCCATTTTTGGTTCACAACCGGGGTGTGAGGCTCACGAATCAACGCTACACAAAGCTATGCCACACAGGCCGTGCTTTGATCATCAACCACAAGACTTTGCTTTTCAACAGAAGCCTTCATCATTTGCCACTTAGGCATGCCACACAGGCAATTCACTCCATGCGATTGATATCCATCAATATATAACCTCGGAGCTCGTACGTCTCAGAGAAGGGCGTTAAGCAAGAGAATAAATTCTCCGCCGCCAAACAGATATATATTTAATAGAAATCAATCAGATAGAATAAAATCCAATGTCAGACACACAGTCCATTTACAAGTTCGTTCTGGGTCTGAACGAAATCGGAGGCACCTTGTACCTCGCATATCCATCGATCTCCAAGTACGTCTGGACGATCACCAACTGATTCCCTCCTCTTGGGTGTACATCTCAATCAAGATCATCAGTAATCACCCAAACGATGTGAAGACCTCCGGTCTTCAACCAACGTCTTCATCCTCGACACCACGTCGAATCAGTTATTCAGAATGGGTTAAACCTGGTCTTTCTGAATAACTCGTGTATATAATAAATAAGTGTTACACAAGCACAAGATACGCCTCTTTCCAATTCCGAATATTCTTTTATTCCAATATTCTTATACTTTAGGAAAGGTTCCCATTAATTTTATCAAAGATAAATTCTTCAAATTTATTCTTTAATCTTCCTTTGAATATCGATTCAAACCAAATTATGGTTTATCCAAACTAGTCGGGATTAGCGAACCACATGAAATAATAATTTATTTTATTTCCCAATCCCAACCTATTCATCCCATGAAGTAAAACTTGTAATACTTCATATCTAACACCACGGTGTTATCGGTAAATTCAATTACCATTTCACGTTCAAATCTAATTAAAGATTTAACTATCGCCTGGAGAAAAACCGGTGATACTCCATTCCCGATCACTTCAGTCTAATTAAAGATTCAATAAAACTCCACCTAGTTTTAATCTTCCCAAAAATCAATATTAATGATTGTTTAACTTGGGAAATCACATCCTATCTTTAACTGGGTTAGAGAACCAATGTCATTTCAAACACGGTTCACTATAAACCCAAAATCACATTCCTTTCCAATTCAATTCCAATTAAATATCATTTAATTGGTATACTTCATTAAATATAAATAAAAATATTTAATCTTTCTCTCAACTGGGTTTAAGAACAGTGTTAATGAAGACACCATTCACGACAAGCCCAAATCACATTTGATATTAAATACAAGGCTCTGAATAGAAAATATATCGGCTTATATTCAATACCAAATTCTACGACCAACAAATATCGTATTGGAAATAACAATATAAATATATCTTTCAAATTTCCATAACAATATCTGTATAATCATGAAATCCAACATTGAAATATTCCAAAGACAATTTTGATTCAAATCCATTCCAATTCAATTATTGGAAATTCTGGTTACATTTAAAACCCCTTTCAAAATTCAATTTATTTATTTCAAAAGTAAACTGATTTTAATTCTAGTTCAAAACCAGTTCATTTCAATAAAAAAAACTATTTTTACCTTTTCAAATATGGAGTTTTTCATCCCAATTCCTCACAAGTCATTTCCTATGATTTTACATGAATTATTACTATTTTTAATAATTTTATCAAGGCCCGTACAGTCGATTTCCATCAACGGCCATCGAACTTCACTTACAACGACCTTTTCCAAATTTGATTTGGACATAATTCCAAATCCAACCGTTAGATTTCTAATTTCTAACATTCGTTAGAAATCTCTTTTCGATACGAACCCAACGGTTCCGGTATTAGGAGAATCCAACGGTCGGATCTCCCGTAACGTCCATTCGAAGTTAACGGTCGAAATTCGGGAACTACCGCGGCGCGGCGCATTCTATTCAAGCCATTTTATATAATATATATATATATATTATATATATATCGTTGATTTCCTTTCAAAACGTATTTTATAAATCGTTTTAAATTCGTTTTCAAAACGATTTCAACTTCATATTCAATTTCGAATCAAAATTGAATATTCCACATCATCGATATACAAATGATAATATTTTCAAAACGTTATATTTTGAAATCACTTCATTTTCTATAATCATTATATAAACGAATATAATCGATGTAAATATCGTTCGCGTCTAAATGGCGCATATCTAACCAACACGACTTTATATATTTCAATAACTTCGTTATTCTATTCAACAAATGAATATTTTCTTCAACACATGAATATATATATATATATATATATATATATATTTTATTCAACACGTGGATTTTTATTCTATTCAACACATGAATTTATATTTTCTATTCAACACATGAATATTATATTTTTCTATTCAACACATGAATTTATATTTTCTATTCAACACATGAATATTTATTTTCTATTCAACACATGAATATTTATTTCTATTCAAAACATGAATTTATATTTCTTATTTTCCAAATTGGAATGAGGCCCAATCAATTACCATATAACGTTTATTATATGGGTTCCCTACAACACATGTATATAACATCAACGATAAATCATCAACCATCATCCAAAGTGCACCACACACAACTGCATAAGCATTAAATATAAATAATTAACGCTTACACAGTCTGTCAACCCATCGATTGACATACAACTAAACAATCGGGATTAGTGTACGTCAAATATCCTCCCAATACCCGTGTGGTGTTTCAAATCAACAAATACAGATTTTTATTTGTGTAGTCGGGCGATGTGTAAAATTTATCGTCCCAATCAATATTAGTCATATCGGTGTATATAAACAAATCGTCCGATTTGTTTATTACTATTTATTTTATATACACGTTAAAAATCATATTTTTAACCATAAAATATTTTCCACTATAAAATATCCTATTTCATTCCACATCACACAATCAAATTTCACAACACAGCAACCAAACAAACAAGTCATCCATGGTCTGTGGACGACGGGTGTCAGGTGCTGCTAAGCACCATCTGCATCCTAGTATATATTTCAACTATAAATTAAAATAAAAGTGAGGAGTTCTCAGCGATGGTTCCACTCCGCCATGCTTTATATCTGAACTTCTGAACGTTTGGATTTGTTTGAAATTGCAATGCAACCCTTTTCACGCTATTCATATATAAAAATTATATTTTTATCACTTCAATCCTATAAATAAAAATCATATTTTTAATTTCTTCATATATTTTTACAACGCTTCTTTCTATATAAAAATTATATTTTTATATTTCTATTTCATATATAAAGATCTAATTTTTATTTTATATATATATAAATCAATTTTTTTATATTCTCTATTATATAAAAGTTCTATTTTCAATCCGCTTCTCCTATAAAAATCGAATTTTAATTTCGCTACAACATATATAAAAATTGTATTTTCATATTCTCTACCTTATAAAAATTATATTTTTATAATCTCTATTATATAAAAATCTATATTTATTGTCATTACTATAAAAAAATCATATTTTTATTACTTAACACTTCATATAGAATTCATATTTTTATAGCTTATAAAAATCTTATCTTGGGATTTATAAAACAGATTTTTCTTTATTTTTAAAACTGAACATAAAGAAGATAAATTAATAAATAGGTCAAATTAAAACTTACGGGTTTTCGGCAAAGAAGGGGGTGTCGAAGCTTGCTAGTGGCGCGGTGGGTCCCTCAGGCAGCGGCGGAGGTCTCGGTTTTAGGGCTTGGGTTGTGGGTTTTCAACTGGCGAAGGGGGAGACTATCGAGGGGCGCGATGGGGAAGCTCCGGCGACTGGCGCTCCATTCGAGGTGGCGGAGGATCGGAATAGGGCAAGGGATGGCAGCTTGGTCTTCATGGATCGGGGTTTCAGAGAGGGGCAAGATCTGGGAGGTGACGGTGACGGAAAGTGGAGGGGGGTCCGGCCGAGGCGGATGGAGGTCAGGGAGTGTGATGGACGCGGCGGCGGCGCCCCTATCAAGGTGGCGATGATCGATTTCTGGGGGGCAACGCGATTTATTTTGTTTTTTCTGAAATAAAATAGAAGAGAGTAAGGTAGAGAGCATATAAATATATATATTTTATTTTATTAATTTTATAATCCATAAAGTCACTTTTTATTTCGACCTCGAAATCAAGCCCGCCGACTATCATCCATAGCTAATTACCCCCATTCCGAGCACAATGGGATATGTATCGTAAGCCAGTTTGGCTGTTTTGATCAGTTTTCGTCAAAATCAAAATATAAATCTATATAATGAATTTGAATGCACATTTCAATTTACCGGGATCACATACAGTCTCTAAAAATTCCCAAAAAATATTTTCTAGCTTCGTATTGACGATACGGTCCTAACAAAACTAATTTCGTCATATTCTGAGATCGTTTGAAAAATGGCCATTTTCCAGTCGATTAAAATCAACTAAAATTGGTCAAACGTGTTTTCCTGTGCCACGCTCACATATTAATTCAGAAAATTATGAACTTTGGAATCTAGCAATTACTTAATATCACGGATCCAACAAAAGTGGTTTCGTCGAAAACAGAGGTCGTTTGCAAAATTTCCATTTTTAAGGGCTAAAATTCCATAGCAACTATTCTGAATTTTCAACTGGACATAACTTTTGATTCCCGCTATGAAATTTCAATTTTTCGGATTCATTGGAAAGATATTTTCAAATAGATCCCAATATTTTTGGTTTCGCTAAAATCCGGTTTATTTTGAATCTTATACATTCATTTGAATTTTGAAATCGAAATTTCAAACTACCGCGCCATTTTCAATTCCTTTTATAATTTAAAATAAATATTTATATTCTAACGACGATTTAAATAAATATATACGTTCTATTTATATTCAAAATAAATTTCTCGTCGTTATTATTTAAAATAATTCATTTTAAATATTCAAAATTCACTAAAATTGATAAAATAAATTTTTTAAATTGGCTCACATTTCCGGGTTATTACATCAAATACCTTTCATCATTAGTTGGAGTGAGTTCAGGAAAGGCTGAAGCTAAACCAAGAGGCCAATGATCGTTACTATCAGGTCATTGGTAAGAGAGCAAATGGATGTTTACATTGGTTGTTAGGGCTGTCACTTAGCTCTCTGAATAGTCTTTCATTAGGTAGGGGGAAGTGTAGGGACATAGCCACCAAAAGAGACAACCCAATTGATGAATATCTGTAATGTAGGCCTAACGAAGCTGTCCTTTACAAATATAGAAAGCCCTCGACTGAATTTGGTGGAAGAACTCAGGTTTTGGGTGCCTTTGTGGCGCACAGTAGGAGCCCATTTGTATTCATAACATAGCTTTGTACTCTTTTGTAATGTGGCGATGGAAGTTTCGTACATTTTCGTAGCATGACGATGGAGACCACTTGAGGGGGGTATATGGGGAGTACCTTGATATACTGGGCATATAGCAACAAATATATGATTTATTAGGTTAATCTTCTAGGAAGTAGACGAGTACGATTTATGCATGAAGCTAGAAGTGTAATGTGTAGTCAACCAAAAATAACTTAATAAAGGTAAACCGGTGATATAAGGGTATATGTCGTGTTATTTATAGAAAGTATAATTTGTCCATTCATTAGAACTTTTGATTTGACCCCCTCTTCATAACAAGCTTGGAGGCTTGAAAGACAGTTTAGATTCTATAACTTTGCGGCACTTGTTAACTAGTGTTATTATCAGGTTAAACATTTATTTACTATTATATTTTACTTGTTACGATATGAGATATTTTATCATGAGCTCTGATGTATTTACGTTTGCTTTTCTGTAGAATACTAGACAAACCAGCTCGGGCTTTGGTAGATTTGGATTTTTGAGAAAGAAATCCGGTCTGTTGATATTTGGATTGTTGCAACTGGTATCAGAGCTTAGGTTTATGGTTCCTAAGTAAATAGTAAGCGAACGTATTTGTATTTTAAAATATAAATATTATATATATAAGCCTATATCCACCAAGGAACCCACTAATTAAGTGAAACAACACATGGAGAAAGTTGGGATGTCAGTTTCGTACACTATGGAAATGGTTATGGAAGTTTGAGGACATAGGCCCATAAGTGGCAAGAACGAAGAGCATGTAATATGTTTTAAAAAAAAATATTCCATGTGTTAACATCCTGAATTTTGATATTTTAGATTAGTGGATTAGGCACCAGAGCCTTATATATTAAGAAAGAGAAAATTGGATTAGGGATTTATATATACATTTGGCTCAAAAGTGGAGCTAGTCTTATTTTCAATTCAGACATGGTTTTGTAGGAATTTGAGTAAAACAGAAAATTTGGACTGAGAAGTATAATTTCGCGCAAAGGATCTAGAAATGCAAAACTTAGAAACCACTTTGTACTTCGCCCCAGAATTAAATTTTTGAAAGAATTTGGAAACAAATTATAGAAAAATAATTCTAGAAGAATTTGAAAGCTTCAAATTGAAAAGCTTATAATTTTCATAGATTTATTGATTTGTAATATTGAGATTCACACTAAAATTTTTTGATTAAATTTTGCACATTTGTTTCAAAAAGAATAAAGTGTGCAAGCAAGGTGTGGGGTTAAGCGATATGTGTGGTTAAGAGAAAGCACAAATACAAACGAATTAACCATATGTGGTTCACAGATTACCTCAAACGAAATAGAATATAGAAGTTTTCATAAAGGATGGATCGTGACGCACTTTAACTTGTTGGAAAAAGAAGAATTATAAGATAAGTTTTTATAAATCGATAAGTTTGTAAGTAAACATGTTTTGTTAAAGCGACAAAGGAAATATGTAGTGAAAGAGATGTACAAGATATAGGTGAAGCATCATATTTTGTGCTACCTATTTCAAAAAAGAATCAAAAAATATTTATACTAAATTAATGAGGTTTCCTTGTTACTTTACACAAAACACAAAATCCCTCTATAGAAAAGATTTGTATAAACTATATCTTATTAATTCCTCCTGAAAGTGAAACGCACATTAAAACGAATAAGAGCTTCAATTAAGTTAAAGTGCACAATCCTAAGTTTCCTAGTTTTAAATTTTGAGAAACATTTTGAGAAAATAGAATTTTGTTAAATTAAAGATAATATAGTGTGAATGGTCCCAGTAGGGTGCACAGACAGTTGGTAAAGTTTTGAGGAAATTATTTTTATATGTGAGTGAACCTAGAAATTTTAAGTTATAATCATAAAAAGTCTTAAGGGAGAAATTAGTTGCAATAAAGACAAATGAGAAAAAATAAAAGGCTATACAGCAATGTAAGAGAATTAAGAAAAAAAGGGAATTTTGAAAATTTAGTGTTTAACAGATATATGTTAGTGGAAAATTTAAAACTTGCGTGGTTTAAGGAAAGAGCAAGTTTTGGGATTTTATAGGTGAAGTTATGACATGGTTAATAATTAATGGAAATCTTTCTTTTAGGACCTCTTGAGGAATTAGAAAGGTTTGACATGTTATCTAAATTTATGATGGGATGGGAACTAGGGGTACGTGGCACGAGCTTGTAAGGAGCACTAGATGGGAAGAAGAAGTGCTATGGTTTTCTAGATTCAATGATGAGGACCTTTTTTATGTCAGAAGGATGTGGTCCTAGGCCTTTTAGTCCTTGTGGATATCGGTCTTTAGCCATTGTATCTTCTACCTAGTAGTAATTGCATTAAAGCAAGTTTACTTTGAGTATTATTTACACTCCTATGCAGTGTTCTATTTTCTTGTAAAAAAATAGGATCGTTTGGTTGATATTTTCTTTCTAGATGTTTGTAATAATCACTAGATAAGAAAAAAAATATAGGATATTACAAATAAGATGAAAGTGAAAGAAAAAAAATGTACAACTAAAAGAAAAAAAAAATTAACAAAAGCAACAAAGACAACAACTACAATAAATGAGAACAATAAAAAAAAGAATCCAATCCTTCCAAAGTAAGTGTGGAAAACTGAAAAGAAATTATTCATATGTAAACTGTGCTTGGAATAGAAAATAGGAATTTTGTAAGATTAGTGATTAAGGTTTCCAAGTATGGGAAAAAAAGTGTGTAAAAGTGGGATGAAAAATATGGAATTTTCCATTTTCTACCTTCTTCTAACATGAGAAATAGAATTCAAAAAATTAGACATTTCAGAAGTTCACAAATTTAAAGTTGGTTGGTAGAGTTTGGATGCAAAAAATTGGATGAATTATGTTCTTACTATGTAAGTGTGTGAGAAAAATTGGATGAAAGGGTATTTTTGTTTTTTAAAATCTTGCATTCATGTAGAAATTGCCAGTATATTTATAAAGTAATTAAAACAAACGCATGTTATAAAATTAAATAAATGAAAAAAATATTATAAATGGTACGCACATCAAGTGTATAAGCAATGTGTATTAGAATTGTAAAGTAATTAACATCAATGTTGCAACATTGCTTTTAAATTACAATGCATATCATAGTTAACATTAAAATAGAATTAATGAGAATAATGTCATAATTTTAAATAGAAAACCAATTTTGGAATGTTAACAAATGTGAACAAAACACATGTAGATATAGTTAAAAGAAAAATATATAGACATAAGTTATAGGAATAATGTGTGTCATAAATGGCATGAAACCAAGAAATAAAAAGAAATTCAAATAGAGCTAATTAAGTAAAGTTTGAATTTAATTTGAATAGGCGCATATTAATACATGTGCATTTGAAATGGGATTTAAACACATATTAAAAGGGTAAAGAACTGGATAAACACGGGAATAAAGATAAATATCACAAATAACATTTATAAAAAAAGGAATGAACGTGCAAGAATTTGAGAATAAAAGAATTATTAACACACACATTGATTGTGCAATTAAATTTTAAATGCGCGTCAAAAGCTGGAAATAATAACAATATAGTTGAGAAATATAAATGTTAATAACAATGTTTAAAACATAATGAAAATCACGCAGCAGACCCGAAGTATGCTATTTAAAATCGTATACATGAGTTGACCTAAGCCTGAAGTGTGTCGGCCCAAAGATTGGTCGACCTAGAGGTTGATCCACCTAAAGCATGGGTCGACCCATTTTTATCCAAGGTGATGTGTTTTATTTTCTTGTACGACTCTGAACAGACATGGTTCTTCTGGGAGCTATAAGTAAGCCTGCATGGCCTAGCTTCTCACTCATATTTTCTGAGAGGACGCCAAAGCTTCGCCAACTTCTTTTCCCCTCCAAACTCTTAAGAAATAAATTATATTTTAGATTCATAATTTCTGATTCAAAGATTGGAATAAAAAATAGTAGATTCAAGGTGTAGATGCCCTGATTCCATAGATCTGTAAAAGTAAATATTGGTCCAAATCGGATCCAAAGCTTGGAGCGCAAATCTCGGTTGAGTGGATTAAATCATATTTTCTGATAATGGTTTATTGTATCTTTTGATTCCTGTAAAATTTATAAGACATTCTCTCAGCCCTTATTCCCCCGTTTCTACATCATATTTTATGGTTTATATTCAATCTTGGTTATGCGTAAAATATACACAAAAAATGAAGAGTTAAAATACATATAATTAAATTGTGCACCAAATTCATACGATGGATTATAATCTTTTTTGTTTATGCATTTAGAAAATATAGTTTAATTGAATTATGAACAAAAAGAACAAAATTTGATGATTTGAGGCCAAATGTATGTGTAATGCCAAAAATTGCAATGAAACGGACATTTGGATTGGAAGTAAGCATATTTGACATAATTAAGATTATTCACAGTAAATTTTTGGTTAAATGGTAAATTTGGCAATTCCCATAATATTTGTAAGAAATTGCCTTTCTGATCTTGAATGGGATGAATATAGCAATTGTTCGGTCTGAAAAATGGACGTAACCCAATTGTATCCAAATGTATTGTAATTATGTAAAAAGGGGAAAATAAGTTAAAATACGAATCCACATATATCTATAAATTGAAGGTTAGGAATGGCTTGTGTTAATTGGTTAGAAAAAGAAATATATTCTGCATAGTTTTGTAAATAATGGGAAATAGGAAAGATGATTGCAAACATGAAAATAAGAAAAGGTAGGGATTAGTGTGAAATGGAGGATTGGCTCTATTGCGCGCTAATTTAATAACCCAAAAATAAGAAAAAGAAGAGACTTGAAATCATGAGTTCATATTATAGTAATTACCCAAAACTATGAAAATAGATTTTTATACAGTTGTGGTATAGCCAATCAATTGGCAATAGGTTTAACTTCCAAAGAGAATAAATTGTAAAGACAGGAAAAAGAAGTGATAACATAACTGAAAGAGGTTATGAAAAGAAAAAGGAATATAAAAGGCTTATTGTAGACTTATAATTATAATATAATAAGCATAGTTCAGTGGCGATAAAACTCAAGAGAGGTAATAACATAAAGATTATAATTTGGAAGTATGGAAAGAAACAAATGAAACTTATTACAAATAAATAGGAAATTATGTTTATTAAGCCTAAAGATATTTCGTGTTTGCCTTGTAATTAGACGATATAATATGGTAACTAGTGAAGTTGATTTATTAATAAATAATATTCGATTAAATAGATTAATGAATATTATAAACCAATGAAAAAGGAAAAGTGAAACGCATAATGATAAATTATACATAGGGTCTAATTAATATAGCGATATGTGTTTGGTCCAATCCGTGGGGATGAAGAGGCCAACAGGGGAAATTATCATAGGCGTTTGTAAACGTAATGGGAGCACGTCTAACTTATTATTCGATAGGACTGGAAGGAAGTGCAAAACTTCGGCGGGACATGAGGATACTCCATCATGTTCCTTTATGGTAGGCCTGACGAAGCTGTACCCACAAAGGCATGGTTTTTATGGTTCCACGGTGAGTATTTCTTGGCTGCCTTTATGGTGTGGGAAGCCTAAAGACTGAATGGGATTATTTTTAAGATGATTCGATGGATACCTTAGGGGGTAGGATTCAAGGTCAGGACCCAACAAAGGATAGCAGCTATTCGGATACCTGTCGTCGTTAGTCGGAGCGAGTGTGGGAAAGACTGGAGCTAATCCAAGAGGCCAAAGATTTTCACTATCGGGTCATTGAATGAGGTACCATGTCGATGTTTAGATTGGTTGTTAGGGTGGTCTCTTAGATCTCTGAATGGTCTTTCATTAGTTAAAATAGCCAGGTGGGGACATAGACCTCAAAAGAGATTAATATCTTCAATGTGAGCCTAGTGAAACTGTCCTTTACAGATTTAGAAATCCCCGAACTGAGTTCCGTGGAAGAAATCATGTTTTGGGAGCCTTTATGGCGCAGTGATGGGAGCTCATTCGCTTTCGTAGCGCAACTTAGTAACTTCGTAGTGCGACAACGAAGGTCTCTTATGTTTTCGCATCAAGGCGATGGAGACCACTCGAGGAGGGTACTATAGTGAATACCTTGATATATTGGACTTATAACTACATATATATGATTTATTAGGTTAATCAATCAAGAAGTAGATCAATACGATTTATGCGTAAAATCGGGCGTGTAATGAACCCAAAATAACTTAATAAAAATAAACTAGTGATAGAACGATATATGCAGTGTTATTTATAGAAAGGATAATTTGTCCACTTACAAGAACTTTTGTTCTGACCCCCTTCTCATAACAAACCCACAGGTTAGATAGGAGGTTGCGATTCTGCAGCTTTGGCTCACTTGCTAGTTAGTGTGACTATGTCGATAAGTATGTATTCACTATTATATTGTATCCGTTCCACTGTGAGATATTTTATTGTGAGCTCTGATATTTTTATCTTTGCCTTTCTGTAGGATACCAGACAAACCAACTCTAGCTTCTGTAGGTTTGGATTTTTGAAAAAAAAATCAGTTTTATCTAAATTTGGTAGTTACCCAATCGTGAAAACTGCTCCTAAAATGGTATATCTCCAGCTCAACAACAATAACACTAGGAGGCTAGGAATCTGAACTATCATTGCCTACGGAGGTCAAAATCCCTCTTAAATAAGAGAAACCCCAATGAGGTAATGCCACTGACAAATCCAACTCCATCCTAATTAATAGTACCTTAAAAATGTCTTAGCGCACTCTATTGCCATCGACTCTAAATTGAGAGACAAATACTCGATCATGAGCCAATTTGGTTGTGGACTAGCAGGTGATAAACTACCTTTCTGATTTTACCACCATAGCATTCTCATGAATGATAGCGATCTCCTACTCTAGGCTATGTGATATAAGTAACTAATTTAACATGTCTGAATGTTAAACTCCAACAAGCCAACTAACTACCTATGTACTTTCAACACAGGCAACACAACCATGCTTGTGCTTTCGTTTCGTCCATGTGAAGAAGAAAGCGCAATCATGTAGCATAAGCACAACCCATCCAGGTGAATATGTCTCAAAAACCCATAAAATTTGCTGACTCGATGGTTACCCAGAATGAAATAACCAACCAACCAAAATCAAAGTAACATATGAAATCAACATACACAACCAGAAAAAGATAATGGATCGTCTCCCGATCTCAAGATGTATATTCCATAGCGGCATAACCATGATCCAACATCAGTGACCAAATCCGTATAGAACTTAACTCAAATATAAGGGCAATCTAGTTATCTTATCGAATGTGTCTATATACTCTTAAGCCACAACTCAAATGACAAGTCTCTACCAAAGAACTTCGTGTCTCATCCAGTTATCGAAACATAAGTGACTCGCTCCCCGCTATCAATAGATCGAGGCTGACTAACTGCTGAAGTGAAAAGTATAATAGCCCACCATAGTCATCCAAAACCTCTCACTGCTACTGATGTTCCATATCCATCCAACAAGAACATATCAAGACTCTAATACTAAACCAAGTTGAGCCAAAGCAATCAATAATAACCGAACTAACAATCAAGCAAATTTGACTCTATAATATAAGTTTTGACGAACCATGTATACTACAGAGTATAGACAATTTGTTGTGACATTCCCTACTCGAGGCCCAAAAATAAGCGGTACAGAAGCTGTTGTCGTCTATAGTATTACTTATTGACTACCAAACATGGGATGCTATAAACATATAATGTAACGCCCGACCTCTGGACCAGTGCTAAACAAGAGCAATACCAAGTATCACTATCATAAAGCACAGAGAATGAGACTCGATAGGGCTAAAAGTTGTACTCATTCCCCTGAACTGACACTGACATGAATTTTTTTTAACTTTTCAATTCCTACTCGTGCTCAGTATTGGTTCAAAGAAATGGCACAAGAAAAACTTTCCTAAGTTACATTGTACAAAACATAATAGAATCAGTCACAGCACAATAGTTACAGCAAATACATAATACATATCGTAATAGTGATGTCCATAATACATAGTTCATCATACATAATACCACCCCCAAAATACATAATAGCATACATACCATTACAATATACAAGCTACGTAACACCCCACCTCCGTTAAGAACACTCACAAAGGGAACGCCTTAACTTTGATGGAGCGTTTTAGTAGACAAAACAGAAACTTATAAGACAGATAAAACAGTACTTGAAAAATTTATAGCTTTATTACAACAGAAACCGAAGTAAGTTTAGTTACATCCTTTCTAATCACAATATCATAATTCAAGTACAAAATATCAGTCTTGTACAAAAGCCTTCAGAATGCATAGTTTTTAAAATCATAATCCCCAACATAAACTGCCATGCCAAAGCCAGACGATACTTCAAGCAAAGAAGATCCGAATAAAGCTCCTGGATTTCCACCCTATAAACCTGAGGGGGGGGGGGGGGCGTAAGAAAAAGGGGCGAAAATAAGCAAGGTCAGACTTAAAGTCTGGCAAGTCCAGTGACTTTCAGCATATGAACAGATAATAATAATTATGACATGAAAATAAAACTAGATGCGAGATAACAGTAACAAGAGTAGCAGATATACTTAGGTTAAACAGAAAAAGAACAGAATGATGTAAGCTAATACTTTTAACCTCTCTGCACTAATACTAGTATAACATGATTAGGTGTCACCCCAATGTCTAAACTGAAACAGAAACAGGAACAGAATAATTTCCACAGAAGAAAATGCTAGTAATGGGCCTTTACCACCCCAACAGAAACAGACAGAAATAGAATGCTAATAATGGGCCTTTACCACCCGAACAGAAGGTACAGAAACAGAATGTAGAATTAGGTGTACACTAGTAAATGGGCCTTTACCACCCGAACAGACGTACCACGCAGAAACAGACAGGTGTTACCACCCAACAGAAACAGATGGTACCAACAGAAACAGACAGAACTAAGTGTACCCTAAAACCCTACCCCAAGCGATCAGCTCCCTAATACATAAATACCATGTGCCAGCCCCACAAAAGGGTGTATCACTCCCCAAAGTGGCAACCTTTAAATGACACAGACCTATTTGCAGATGTCACAGCGTCTTACATCCTCAGAGGCAGACCGGGATCCATGCACGCACATGACCCGGTTGGAACGCACGATCAACACCCCTCGCCATTATCAGAATGAACCGCTTATAATTAG
Source organism: Allium sativum (assembly GCA_030737875.1). Lineage (NCBI taxonomy): Eukaryota > Viridiplantae > Streptophyta > Magnoliopsida > Asparagales > Amaryllidaceae > Allium > Allium sativum. The sequence continues at coordinate 375,891,949 of CM060926.1, forward strand.
TTCGGTAAGCATGCCCGGACCCTACCTACTGTTGGGGCAAAGTTTTGATACCAGAAAGGGTTACTGACTAATATAGGTCCCAAACAACAGATGACACAAGTAATTTCCCTCCTAACCTTGTGTCCCCAGACTAACAGATTTCAGATTAACTTGTTTACAAGTTCAGACGTACAGAGTTCAGATCAACTAGTTCACAGATCAGACAAGTTTTCAGACTAACGGATCAGATATACGGATTTAACAGATTTACAGATTTGTCTAACTTTGTAATTGGGCCTACAGATTCACGAAACGGGTTTGTTAAATTCATTAGTCCAATTAGTTCAACCCTATCCACCCAACTCGTTTTAGACATCATATTTATCTTAGATTTGTATCAATTAAAAATTAATGCGTAGACCTCTCACATTAGACTGACAATTTTCGGCCACTAGTTAGGCCGGTTGGTTCTGGGCAGGTTTCTGTTGCAAACTGAGTCTAACCTCGAGTTTCAAGCACGTTATGACTAAATTCTCACATTTGAACCTATTGTTTGCGGCCACTGGATGTGCTGGGCGGTTCTGGGCAGGATTACGCCGCAAACTCATTCTAACCTCGAGTTAGCCATGTTTCATATTTATCCAATGCATTCATTCACAGACTACGCTAATATTAGACTAATCATGCTAATTTAACAAATTAACTACTGTACAAGTTAAAGCAGATTATTCGAGATTCTATTATCAAGTTTTGCTAAATTTTAAATCGAGCCTACAGATTTACCTACTTCAAATTTCAGCATTTCAGTTCCAACAGATTAAGCCATTCAACAGATTAAACAGATAACAGATCTTGTAGATTAGGCGATTTAGCAGATTTAGCAGATAAGGCAATTTAACCTAATTAGCAGATTAGGCAATATAACAGAACTAGCAGATTAGGAAATATAACAGATTTAATTTTTCCTTAAAGTTTCATAGACACATCTTGCCTAATTATAAATTTGGCCTAAGTTTGCATGTCTAAATAGTTGTCATGATTCACAATATGATCATATACCCCACGTTTGCATTGAATTTACATGGCATAGATTATGGTCATAATTTACCATATAACATATGTCCTAAATTTAGTTAAACTTGCCTAGTACAAAAGATTCACATATAAATTATACCAAACAGAGACATCGATTTTAATGCATGTCATATATTCAAAAATCTTCCGCTTAGGTGTTATTCACATTTAATAGTTATCAAATCTTAATATAGATCTTCACACCTAAGTCATATTCTCTTTTTATGTCAAGTCATGAATCGTTACATAGACAATATGCCCAACAATCTAGAACTTTAAATTATAACAGATCTTAATTCAAAATATGCGTTATGTCCAATGTCTCAAGTCACATGTTAACATACAATGGTTCCTCTTTTTCCAATTCACAGAATATGCATAGATCTAAATCTGGTTTACAACATATGTCCTTTCAGTCACAGATTAGCCATGTCCAATTATGCCATCATTCATTATTTGTCCCAAAGTTTAACGCTTGTGCATTAATCTCTTATGAGATGTAGCGCAAGCTCGTGGTATCCTGGCTATAGAACAGAAAGAAGAAAGAGATACAAAATAAAATAGATCAGAATAGAACGTACACAACCTCAAATTCAGAATTACCATCATGTCACAATTATAACTAAAGTTTATATCGAAAAATAACTGTACTTGCCTTTCGTGGTTTTAAGAAAGGATAATAAACTATTGTTGATGCAGAAATGCTCAATTACTCCTCTTTAATTGTTGTTGTAGCTCTAAACTTTGATATGAGATTTGATTTAGCTTTTAATTCTATTCAGGTTGGAAGAAGATGCATCAGTCCAAGTTTTGATCCCAACAAAGTAGCGATGCCATTTTTATTTTTTATTTAGAACAGAGACAGAGTATAGACAGAATGAAATTGTGTAGAGAAAATGAGGCTAGGGGCTGTTTATATAGGATTAGGCAGACGAATCTAGACATAAAACGAGACCGAATACATCAGAATGAACCAGGTTCAAAAACTTGGTTTCGGGAGCTGGTCGACCCCCAGGTTGACACTATGGTCGACCTGGTCTGCCCAGGTCGACTCCCAGTTCGACACTACGGTCGACCCCCAGGTCGACCTGGTCCATGGACTGGAATTTTCCCGCCCAGCCTGTTCTGGGATTTTGAATTAGATTTTGAATTCGAATTTTCGAGCTGTTTTCAATTCTGAAATTCTCTGAAACTTCGGAGGGCTATATCTCCCTCATACGGACTCCGTTTCTCGAAAACTCGGACTCATTTCCAAGCAGAATTTCGAAACGAACGCAACGGCGCAACCCGTTTCCCTTGATTCTTATTTTAAAAATTAATTATTCTCTGATTTGTTACTTATACAATCACAGAAAATACGGGGTGTTACATTCTCACCCCTTAAAGGATTTCGTCCCCGAAATCTTCAAGTTAAGAAGAATGCGTCCTACCGTCCAGTCATCCATCTACTCAACCATCATCCACACACATCCATTGTCCTTAGAAAACTTCTAATGTTGTATGAACATATGCAAAAGTGTGTGTATATGTTCCTTATCTAATGCAAAGATCAGGCCGTCCACTGATTCAGTTGACCTCCTTAATGCGAATTATGTTAGTGCCATAAGTCCAACATGTATGCAATTTTCCTATTTGATACATATCATTCTTATATGAGTGACAACCATTCATTCATATCCAACATCCATGTGATGAGTCAATCATTTTGCATCCACAGAAATTGAAAATGCTCACATATCCATATGCAGTATGAGAGTGTTTTCGAGCCAATCTAGTGCCTAGTGTGTGTATATGCATCCACGAGCAACCACTGTCAACCACTTGCAACCATCAATCATAACATGTCTCAAACACATGTTTACACCAATTGGTTTCTACCTATAGTTCGAAGATTCGATCGATAGGATATAGTCGAATGATGGAAGCGAGCACAGATAAAATAAAAATTTGGTTCCCATTAGACCTTGGTTGAGAAAATAATTCCCCTAAGTATCAACCCCGAAGACCGAAATCAACATCAGAATGACACCCAGAGGATTACCCTCTTTAGACAATGTCAAAACTGGAAATCTTAATCTTATCAGAAATATTCAGATACTTACAGACTACTGGTACAGATCAGATCACCAAATTATTCTTAGGAAACTAAACATGATAAAACCCAGAATGTATGCGTCCTACTTGACGCCTAACACAGATATCTCTCAAACCCCAATCTATCACAAGCAGATGAGTCATAACCCTTATGGCTTTGAGCCTACAGTGGAATTAGAAACAATACTAGTATTAAAGTGCAGAGTATCAGTTACAGAATCAAAATGCCAGAATCAGAAAGAGTTTCAACTCAACAATCAGATAAAGAAATTAAACCTCCCACGGAATGTTTTCCTAATTCTATCCTATCCACTAGCCTTGAGAGTGTTCGCATGCCCTCCAGAAGTCGGTCCTGCCCTCTGCCCTTGCCCTCTTTTTTTCGGGCAGTCCCTAGTGAAGTGTCCCATCTCACCAAAGTTGAAGCAGTGCCCTTCCTTTTTCTGCAATCCTTGTTCAGATGAGTCAAGCTTCCACAGGTAAAGCACTTTTTCTCCTTCTTATCTTTAGACTTCTCAATCTTCTTTTGTGTTTCCTTTTTGGGCCAGGCTTTCTTGTTCTGTGGTTCTTCCTTCTTTGCCTCTTCCTTGCCCTTGTCTTCCTCGTGCAGTAGTGCCATGTCCACCAATCTCTCGTAAGTTGCTCCTATGGGTACATGGGTCATGGCCAGACTGTACAGTGGCTCGTTCAATCCTTTAACAGAGAGGAGAGCCTTTTTATGCTGAGTGTTGACTAAATCCAGTCCAAACCTAGCCAGTTGGTTAAACTGGTTGACGTATTCCTTGACCGTCATACTTCCTTGCTTAAGAGATAAGAACTTTTCCAGTTGTAGACTTCGTTCAGCTTGCGAGACGAATTTTGTCTCAAACCTTGTTCTGAAATCCATCCATGTTTCAACTGGCCGGTTAGTGACTTCCAACCAACAGTAAGCTCCGTCCTTGAGTAACCATAATGCCAATTGTACCTTCTGCCTATCGTCTACCTCAAAAATGATAAACAAATCTTCGGTCTCCTTCAGCCAGTTCCTTGCTGCCACGAAGGATTCAGTTCCACAGAAGTCTTTTCCACCCATAGCCTTGAAGTCTCTACACGTTTTTGCGAAAGCATTTCCACGAGGAGGAGGAGGAGGTGGTACCGCTGCCACAGGGGGAGGAATATCTGCTGGGCCTGTACCTTTGGCCCTAGCCTCTAAGAACCTCCTGAACCAGCCAGGTATTGGCACACCGTCTGGAAGGTTAAGATTCCCAGACATGCTGAAATGAAAGAAAAAGGATTCAAAACGGAGAACTGAAAAGATAGATATATGGATTTCGGGGATTATGTTTTTCAAAATAAGATTTAATTTTTGAAAATATTTCATTTCAAAACCTTTTTGAAAATAGTTTTCAAAAACTTTACCCAATCTGGTAAGCTTCAGCTCTGATACCAAGTGTAACACCCCACCTCCGTTAAGGACACTCACAAAGGGAATGCCTTAACTTTGATGGAGCGTTTTAGTAGATAGAACAGAAACTTACAAGACAGATAAAACAGTAATTGAAAATTTTATAGCCTTATTACAACAGAAACCGAAGTAAGTTTGGTTACATCCTTTCAAATCACAATATCAGAATTCAAGTAAAAAATATCAGTCTTGTACAAAAGCCTTCAGAATGCATAGTTTTTAAAATCATAATCCCCAACATAGACTGCCATGCCAAAGCCAGATGATACTTCAATCAGAGAAGACCCGAATCAAGCTCCTAGATTTCCACCCTACAAACCAGGGGGGAAGGGGGAAACGGAAGAAAAAGGGGAGAAAACAAGTAAGGTCAGACTTAAATCTAGCAAGTCCAGTGACTTTCAGCATATGAACAGATAATAATAATTATGACATGAAAATAAAAATGGATGCGAGATAACAGTAACAGGAGAAGCAGATATACTTAGGTTAAACAGAAAAAGAACAGAATGATGTAAGCTAATACTTTTCACCTCTCTGCACTAATACTAGTATGATAGGATTAGGTGCCACCCCAATGTCTAAACTGAAACAGAAACAGGAACAGAATAATTTCCACAGAAGAGAATGCTAGTAATGGGCCTTTACCACCCCAACAGAAATAGATAGAAATAGAATGCTAATAATGGGCCTTTACCACACGAACAGAAGGTACAGAAACAAAAAAAGATTAATCCCTACGGAAACAGAATGTAGAATTAGGTGTACACTAGTAAATGGGCCTTTACCACCAGAACAGACAGTACCACGCAGAAACAGACAGGTGTTACCACCCAACAGAAAAAGACGGTACCAACAGAAACAGACAGAACTAAGTGTACCATAAAACCCTACCCCAAGCGATCGGCTCCCTAATAAATAAATACCCTGTGCCAGCCCCACCAAAGGGTGTATCACACCCCAAAGTGGAAACCTTTAAATGACACATACCTATTTACATATGTCACGGCGTCTTACATCCTCAGAGGCAGACCAGGATCCATGTACGCACATGACCCGGTTGGAACGCACCATCAACACCCCTCGCCATTATCAGAATGAACCGCTTATAATTAGTTCAGTAAGCGTGCCCGGACCCTACCTACTGTTGGGTCAAAGTTTTGATACCAGAAAGGGTTACTGACTAATATGGGTCCCAAACAACAGATGACACAAGTAATTTCCCTCCTAACCTTGTGTCCCCAGACTAACAAATTTCAGATTAACTTGTTTACAAGTTCAGACATACAGAGTTCAGATCAACTAGTTCACAGATCAGACAAGTTTTCACACTAACGGATCAGATATACGGATTTAACAGATTTACAGATTTGTCTAACTTTGTAATTTGGCCTACAGATTCACGAAACGAGTTTGTTAAATTCATTAGTCCAATTGGTTCAACCCTATCCACCCAACTCGTTTTAGACATCATATTTATCTTAGATTTGTATTAATTAAAAATTAATGCGCAGACCTCTCACATTAGACTGACAGTTTGCGGCCACTGGTTATGCCGGTTGGTTCCGGGCAGATTTCTGTCGCAAACTGAGTCTAACCTCAGGTTTCAAGCACGTTATGACTAAATTCTCACATTAGAACCTATTGTTTGCGGCCACTGGATGTGCCGGGCGGTTCCAGGTAGGATTACGCCGCAAACTTATTCTAACCTCGAGTTAGCCATGTTTCATATTTAGCCAATGCATTCATTCACAAACTATGCTAATATCAGACTAATCATGCTAATTTAACAAATTAACTTCTGTACAAGTTAAAGCAGATTATTCGAGATTCTATTATCAAGTTTTGCTAAATTTTAAATCGAGTCTACAGATTTACCTACTTCAAATTTCAGCATTTCAGTTCCAACAGATTAAGCCATTCAACAGATTAAACAGATAACAGATCTTGCAGATTAGGCAATTTAGCAGATTTAGCAGATAAGGCAATTTAACCTAATTAGCAGATTAGGCAATATAACAGAACTAGCAGATTAGGAAATATAACAGGTTTAATTTTTCCTTAAAGTTTCATAGACACATCTTGCCTAATTATAAATTTGGCCTAAGTTTGCATGTCTAAATAGTTGTCATGATTCACAATATGATCATATACCCCACGTTTGCATTGAATTTACATGGCATAGATTATGGTCATAATTTACCATATAACATATGTCCTAAATTTAGTTAAACTTGCCTAGTACAAAAGATTCACATATAAAATATACCAAACAGAGACATCGATTTTAATGCATGTCATATATTCAAAAATCTTCCACTTAGGTGTTATTCACATTTAATAGTTATCAAATCTTAATATAAATCTTCACACCTAAGTCATATTCGCTTTTTATGTCAAGTCATGAATCGTTACATAGACAATATGCCCAACAATCTAGAACTTTAAATTATAACAGATCTTAATTCAAAATATGCGTTATGTCCAATGTCTCAAGTCACATGTTAACATACAATGGTTCCTCTTTTTCCAATTCACAGAATATGCACAGATCTAAATCTGGTTTACAACATATGTCCTTTCAGTCACAGATTAGCCATGTCCAATTATGCCATCATTCATTATTTGTCCCAAAGTTTAGCGCTTGTGCATTAATCTCTTATGAGATGTAGCGCAAGCTCGTGGTAGCCTGGCTATAGAACAGAAAGAAGAAAGAGATACAAAATAAAATAGATCAGAATAGAACGTACACAACCTCAAATTCAGAATTACCATCATGTCACAATTATAACTAAAGTTTATATCGGAAAATAACTGTACTTGCCTTTCGTGGTTTTAAGAAAGGATAATAAACTGTTGTTGATGCAGAAATGCTGAATTACTCCTCTTTAATTGTTGTTGTAGCTCTAAACTTTGATATGAGATTTGATTTAGCTTTTAATTCTATTCAGGTTGGAAGAAGATGCATCAGTCCAAGTTTTGATCCCAGCAAAGTAGCGATGCAATTTTTATTTTTTATTTAGAACAGAGACAGAGTATAGACAGAATGAAATTGTGTAGAGAAAATGAGGCTAGGGGCTGTTTATATAGGATTAGGCAGACGAATCTAGACATAAAACGAGACCGAATACATCAGAATGAACCAGGTTCAAAAACTGGGTTTCGGGAGCAGGTCGACCCCCAGGTTGACACTATGGTCGACCTGGTCTGGCTAGGTCGACTCCCAGGTCGACACTATGGTCGACCCCCAGGTCGACCTGGTCCATGGACGGGAATTTTCCCGCCCAGCCTGTTCTGGGATTTTGAATTAGATTTTGAATTCGAATTTTCGAGCTGTTTTCAATTCTGAAATTCTCTGAAACTTCGGAGGGCTATATCTCCCTCATACGGACTCCGTTTCTCGAAAACTCGGACTCATTTCCAAGCAGAATTTCGAAACGAATGCAATGGCGCAACCCGTTTCCCTTGATTCTTATTTTAAAAATTAATTATTCTCTGATTTGTTACTTATACAATCACAGAAAATACGGGGTGTTACATTCTCACCCCTTAAAGGATTTCGTCCCCGAAATCTTCAAGTTAAGAAGAATGCGTCCTACCGTCCAGTCATCCATCTACTCAACCATCATCCACACACATCCATTTTCCTTAGAAAACTTCTAATGTTGTATGAACATATGCAAAAGTGTGTGTATATGTTCCTTATCTAATGCAAAGATCAGGCCGTCCACTGATTCAGTTGACCTCCTTAATGCGAATTATGTTAGTGCCATAAGTCCAACATGTATGCAATTTTCCTATTTGATACATATCATTCTTATATGAGTGACAACCATTCATTCATATCCAACATCCATGTGATGAGTCAATCATTTTGCATCCACAGAAATTGAAAATGCTCACATATCCATATGCAGTATGAGAGTGTTTTCGAGCCAATCTAGTGCCTAGTGTGTGTATATGCATCCACGAGCAACCACTGTCAACCACTTGCAACCATCAATCATAACATGTCTCAAACACATGTTTACACCAATTGGTTTCTACCTATAGTTCGAAGATTCGATCGATAGGATATAGTCGAATGATGGAAGCGAGCACAGATAAAATAAAAACTTGGTTCCCATTAGACCTTGGTTGAGAAAATAATTCCCCTAAGTATCAACCCCGAAGACCGAAATCAACATCAGAATGACACCCAGAGGATTACCCTCTTTAGACAATGTCAAAACTGGAAATCTTAATCTTATCAGAAATATTCAGATACTTACAGACTACTGGTACAGATCAGATCACCAAATTATTCTTAGGAAACTAAGCATGATAAAACCCAGAATGTATGCGTCCTACTTGACGCCTAACACAGATATCTCTCAAACCCCAATCTATCACAAGCAGATGAGTCATAACCCTTATGGCTTTGAGCCTACAGTGGAATTAGAAACAATACTAGTATTAAAGTGCGGAGTATCGGTTACAGAATCAAAATGCCAGAATCAGAAAGAGTTTCAACTCAACAATCAGATAAAGAAATTAAACCTCCCACGGAATGTTTTCCTAATTCTATCCTATCCACTAGCCTCGAGAGTGTTCGCCTGCCCTCCAGAAGTCGGTCCTGCCCTCTGCCCTTGCCCTCTTTTTTTCGGGCAGTCCCTAGTGAAGTGTCCCATCTCACCACAGTTGAAGCAGTGCCCTTCCTTTTTCTGCAATCCTTGTTCAGATGAGTCAAGCTTTGTAATAACCCGAAAATCTGGGCCAGTTTAAAATTTTTATTTTGGCAATTTTAGCGAATTTTGAATATTTAAAATGAATTATTTTAAATAATATCGACGAGAAATTTATTTTGAATATAATTAGAACGTATATATTATATAAGTCGTCGTTAGAATATATAATAATTATATATAATTATAAAAGGAATTGAAAATGGCGCGGTAGTTCGAAAATTCGATTTCTAATTTCAAATGAATATACAGAATTCAATATAAGTCAGAATTGAACGAAACAAGAAATATTTGAATCTGTATAATTATATCTTTGTAACGAAGTTAACAAACTGAGATTTCATCTTAGAAATGATAAGATATGTCAAGTTTAAAATTAGAAATAGTCGCTGTGGAATTTATATATATTTTTATATATACAAGGCCCTTAAAAATGGACATTTTGTAAATGACCTCGGATTTCGACGAAACCACTTTTGTTGGGTCCGTGATGTCGAATTATTGCTAGGTTCCAAATTTCATAATTTTTCGAATCAATATGTGAGCGTGGCAAAGGAAAATGCATTTGACCATTTTCAGTTGATTTTAATCGACTGGAAAATGGCCATTTTTCCAACGGTCTCAGAATTCGACGAAACTAGTTTTGTTAGGACCGTATCGTCAATACGAAGCTAGAAACTATTTTTCTGGAATTTTTCTAGTCAGTATGTGACCCCAGTAATTTGAAATGTACGTTTGAAATTCAATATAGTGATTTAAATGAAAATTCAAAAGGAAACTGACTGTAACGATCAAATCAGCTTGCGATACATATCCCATTGTGTTCGGAATGGGGGTAAAACGCTATGGGCGACAGGCGGTGGGCCTCGTTTTGAGGTCGTATGTAAAAGTCCACTTTTTTACAAATAATTAAATAAAAAAAAACCTCCTTCCCTTATACTCCTCCAGGCCCCCCCCCCCGATCCATTTCGAAATATGGAAAAAAAAAAAACCTAATCGCGCACCGCACCACCGTCCCCCTGGCGCCACCGCCGTATCCCCTTCCTCTGGCCAAAGATCGCACGCCTCCAACCCCCTCGCCTCCTCTGCCTGCTCGCGCTGAACCCCCCCTTTTCCCTTCTCCAACTCGCGGGCGTCGCCTCCATTTTAGGCCACCGCATCACCTCCGTACTCCCTCTCTCCTCCTTCTCAGGCGATGACACATCCGCCCAGGACCCTTGCTCCGACGAACTGCGGGTTCCCCTCTCCTCTCTCTCTCTCTCGCTGTAAGATTCCTTTTTATATTTTTTTTATTTTTTTTATTTTTCATAAGTTAGTTTAGTTTTAAAATTGAAAGTTAGTTTATTTTAAAACTGAAAGAATTTATGTTTTATGAAAATATTATCTTTAGGTTTATAAAAACATCTTCTTTATATTTATAGAAAATATAAATTTTAGTTAGAAGAAAATATAATGTTTAGTTGGAAAAACATAGCTTTGTTTTTAAGAAATTGAAAGAAACCATTTTTGATAAGTTGAAAGTATTTTTAAAAAGGTATAAAAATATGATTTTTATACTTATAGCTAATTAAAGATATGATCTTTATATAGTAGAGGATATAAAAATATTATTTTCATATGGGTAGAGTATTAAAAATAGGATTTTTATATATGTATGAATAATAAAAATATGATTTTTATACTTATAGCTAATTAAAAATATAATCTTTACTATATAGAAAATGTGAAAATATGATTTTTGCTTATGTAGTGGCATTAAAAATATAATTTTTACATGATAGGAATACTAGAAATATCATCTTTTTATGTGTAGAAAAATAAAGGCGAAATCTTTATTTTTATAAAGGCGAAATCTTTATTTTTATAAAGGCGAAATCTTTATTTTTATAAAGGCGAAAGCTATATTTTTATAAAGACGAAGACTATATTTTTATAAGGATATGTTTAAAAGGGCGAGACCTTTATATAGAGAATAACGAAATAAAAATTCGATTTTTATATATTGAACTTCGAAATAAAAATATGATTTTTATATATTGAACTTCGAATTAAAAATATAATTTTTATATATTGAACTTCGAAATAAAAATATGATTTTTATATAGTGAACTTCGAAATAAAAATATGATTTTTATATATTGAACTTCGAATTAAAAATTCGATTTTTATATATTGAACTTCGAAATAAAAATATGATTTTTATATATTGAATAACGAAGTAAAAAATTCGATTTTTACATAGGTAGTGGCTACGGGCGACTAAAGTGAAAAGAGGCAGAACGACGAAGATTTCTATCAATGAAGAGCCGTGGAGCTAGGATAGCTTTAAGTGAGAATTTCTCACCTTTCAATTTATTTTTCTAGTTATATATATATACTAGGATGCAGACGGTGCTTAGTAGCACCCGACACAATCGTCCATAGACCATGGACTTGTTTGTTTGGTTGCATAGATTAGTTATATGATGTGATTTGAAATTGAATTGTTGGGTGAAATAAATTGATTTGATTGATGTGTGAATGGCGTGGGCCTTCACTAGACCGGGGATAAGGCTAGGCCTCGTCCCGTTTCTAGTATCGTGCCGTTATGTCGCCGAAATTTTCAAAAAAAATGTTAGAAAAATAAAAACATCATTTTATTTAAGGAATGAACTGAATAAAATTCATATGTCGGAATAAATGTTTTGTCGTTAAAAATATAATTTTTAACGTGAATGTAAATAAATAAATATTCATTTACAGACCGGATTGTTTGTTTATGTACACCTATTTGAAAGACATTGATTGGGTCGATAAATTTTACACATCGCCCAACTGCACGAATAAAATATTTGTTTGATTGTTTGAAACCCCACACGGGTGTTGGGATGAAATTTGAAGTTCACTCATCCTGATTGATTAAATATGTCGATCGATTGATTGACAGGCTGTTATAAGCGTTAGATATCTATATTTGATGCTTATAAAGTGTAGTGCACCTTGGTTGATGGTTGATTATTTTTCAATCCTATTATATACATGTGTTGTATGAAAATCCATATGAACAACTTTATATGGTGATTGATTGGGCCTCATTCCAATTTGAAAAATAAAGAATATTGTAAAATAAAAGTTCATGTGTTGACAGTACTCATCCATTGAGATTGGTCATGTGTTGAACGAAATATTTAAGTAATAAAATTTACATCTTTATCGATATAAAATAAAAGTTCATGTGTTGACAGTACTCATCCATTGAGATTGGTCATGTGTTGAACGAAATATTTTGATAATAACAACTATTTTGAAAAAAAGAAATATTTGAAATAAAATATTTGAAATAGAAATTTATGAAGCCGTGTTGATTAGATTGACGCCATTTTGACGTAAACGATATTTATATCGATTTTATTCATTTTGAAATGAATTGAATATAAAACGATTTCGAAATGAATTGAATATAAAAGGATTTCGAAATGAATTGAATATAAAACGATTTCGAAATGAATTGAATTGAAAACGATTTCGAAATGAATTGAATATAAAACGATTTCGAAATGAATTGAATTGAAAACGATTTCGAAATGAATTGAATTGAAAACGATTTCGAAATGAATTGAATTGAAAACGATTTCGAAATGAATTGAATTGAAAACGATTTCGAAATGAATTGAATATAAAACAATTTCGAAATGAATTGAATTGAAAACGATTTCGAAATGAATTGAATTGAAAACGATTTCGAAATGAATTGAATATAAAACGATTTCGAAATGAATTGAATTGAAAACGATTTCGAAATGAATTGAATTGAAAACGATTTCGAAATGAATTGAATTGAAAACGATTTCAAAATGAATTGAATTGAAAACGATTTCGAAATGAATTGAATACGATTTCGAAATGAATTGAATTGAAAACGATTTCGAAATGAATTGAATTGAAAACGATTTCGAAATGAATTGAATTGAAAACGATTTCGAAATGAATTGAATTGAAAACGATTTCGAAATGAATTGAATTGAAAACGAATTCAAATTGAATTGAAAGTGAATTGAAATGAATTCAAATTGAATTGAAATTTGATTTGAATAGAAATGAATTTTGAAACGAATTTATAAAGAAGAATTCAATTTTACTTTGAATTGAAATGGAAGTTGAAATAGATTTTGAAACGAATTTTAAAACTATTTATATAATTCGTTTTGAATAGAAAATCGACGAGATATATATTATATATATTATATATATAATATAATGGCCTGAATAGAACGCGCCGCGCCGCGGCAGTTCGTGAATTTCGACCATTTATTTCAAACGGACATTACGGGAGATCCGACCGTCGGATTCTCCTAAAACCGGAACCGTTGGGTTCGTATCGAAAAGAGCTTTCTAATGAATGTTAGAAATTTGAAATCTAACGGTTGGATTTGGAATTATGTCCAAATCAAATTTGAAAAAGGTCGCTGTAAGTGCAGTTCGATGGCCATTGATGGAAATCGACTGTACGGGCCTTGATAAAATTATTAAAAATAGCAATAATTTGTATAAAATCATAAGAAATGATTTAGAAAGAATTGGGATGAAAAACTCCATATTTGAAAAGATAAAAATAGTTTTTTATCGAAATGAACTAGTTTTGAACTAGAATTTTAATTCTATTTATTTTTAAGTAAATAAATTGAATTTAAAAAGGGTTTTAAAAATAACCAGAATATCCAATGATTGCATTGGAGTGGATTTGAATCGAAATTGTCTTCGGAATATTTTGATGTTGGAATTCGTGATTATACGGATGTTGTTACGGAAATTTGAAAGATATATATTTATATCGTTATTTCCAATACGACATTTGTTAATCGTAGAATTTGATATTGAATATAAGCCGATATATTTTCTATTCAGAGCCTTATATTGAATATCAAATGTGATTTGGGTTTGTCGTGAATGGTGTCTTCACTAACACTGTTCTTGAACCCAGTTGAGAAAAGATTAAATCTTTTTATTTAGATTTAATGAAGTGTACCAATTAAATAATATTTAATTGGAATTGAATTGGTATTGATTTTTGGGTTTATCGTGAACAGTGTTTTAAATAACACTTGTTCTTTAACCCGATAATTAATGAATGGGATTTTGGGTTTATCGTGAACCGTGTTTTAAATGACACGGATTCTTTAACCCAGGTAACGATTAAAACTAAGTGGAGTTTTAATGAATCTTTAATTAGATTGAAATAATCGAGAATGGAGTATCACCAGTTTTACTCCAGGCGATAGTTAAATCTTTAATTAGATTTGAACGTGAAATGGTAATTGAATTTACCGATAACACTGTGGTGTTAGATATGAAGTATTACCAGTTTTACTTCATGGGATAAATAGGTTGGGATTGGGAAATTAAAACAAATGATTACTTCGGTAAGTTTCGTTAATCCCGACTAGTTTGAAGGGATATTCAAAAGTAGATTAAAGAATAAATTAAAGAATTTATCTTTGATAAAATTAATGGGAACCTTTCCCTATGAATGTGAAATTTAGAAACTAACTGTCGGTTAGCCAAGCAGAATGGTTTTCTGGATATTGATCTGATGTTGGTTTCGGCCTTCGGGGTTAATATTTGGGGAATTATTCTCTTGATTAATTTACGGTTAGCGACTAATGAATTGGAATGAGGCGTATGTTGTGCTTGTGTAGCACTTTTATAAAATATACGCGAGTTATTCGGAAAGACCGGGTTTATCCCATTCTGAATAACTGATACGACGATAAGTCGAAGATGAAGACGATGGTCGAAGACCGGAGGTCTTCACGTCGTTTGGGTAATTACTGATGATCTTGATTGGGCTGTACACCCAAGAAGATGGAAACAGTTAGTGATCGTCCAGACGTACTTGGAGATCGATGGATATGCGGGGTACTAGGTGCCTCCGGTTTCGTTCAGACCCAGAACGGACTTGTAAATGGACTGTGTGTCTGACATTGGATTTTAGTCCGTGTGATTGATCTCTATTAAATATATATCTGTTTGGCGGCGGAGAATTTATTCTCTTGCTTAACGCCCTTCTCTAAGACGTACGAGCTCAGGGGTTATATATTGATGGATATCAATCGCATGGAGTGAATTGCCTGTGTGGCATGCCTAAGTGGCAAATGATCAAGGCTTCTGTTGAAAAGCAAAGTCTTGTGGTTGACGATCGAAGCACGGCCTTTGTGTTGTAGCTTTGTGTAACGTTGATTCGCGAGTATCACACCCGGTATGAATCAAAAATGGGAGACGGACCTCAGGGAGGGCATGCGTTTCTTTCTAGTTATGAGTGGCGTCAGTGCTTGAACTGGCTGACGAGTTTGACTCATGTGGATGTTACTTATTATTACTTGCTGAAAAGCGAGGCGCCTCGTGATATCGGTTTCGGCCGATGCTTCTGGTCGGCTGACGGGCCAGGCTTACGCCCCAAAGGGCGGGGAAACGCAGTGTTCATGCATAATAATCCACATCGGTGGACCGGCCCTGACGATCCATGGGGCAGTTGCGGCTGTTCCTGAGGCTCGGACTAGACAATCTCGAATCGGTTGAGGATCTTGCCCCTAGCCTCGGTTCATACCATAAATGATAACCCAACTTCCAATACGACATTTGCGGTTTTGATTGTAAACTTATATATGGCGACATAGTGTTATGGGCCATTCATGCCGCCTATGATTGATACTTATGATTTGAAGTTGTTTTATACACTATGCACTTATAGTAGTATCAAATGATTTGTTTTAAACGTATCAAGCATTCTTTGGCTGTTATAAGGGAAAACCCTATCCTCGGCTGCGTTGCATTGTGTGATGGGACCTGGGTCTTATAACAGCTTCATTTTTCTTTATTTAGCATTGCGCTGTTTGCTTTATGCACTGGTACTCTTGGGAGGAAACCCGTTCCGTGTTATACGGCGTGGTCCCTTGATTTACCTAACTTTAAAAATAAAGATTAACTGTTTTAGTTCTCACACCAGTCACATGACTGACCTGGAGTTTATTGTTTTAAACCTAAACTCTGGGTGCCCTTATTTTGACACGGGCAGCTAGTAGTTTTGGTTTTGCAGATTTATATTCACAGGATCCTGGTTTACAGCTGGAACGATATCCGGAAAGCTTTGTATCCGTATATCTCATTCTAGTTGTATATTGTATTATTTTCCGCTGCTATGTATTTAAATGTAATTTAAATCTCTGATATTTCTGTGTAATATTCATTTATACTCTGTATATTCTTGTAATCTGATGCATGGTTGTAATATACAATGAAATGTTCTTTTGTATGCGTTCTGTTGTGGCTTGTTCTCGAACTATCCGACACTTTCCTTTACGGGGAAGTTACGGGCTTTCACAGTTGGTATCAGAGCTTTGGTTTACAAAGCTCAGAGAACAAGACACATTATAACCGTACGAAAGAATTCATCAGATATTGGATTAGTAATATCCAATTAGAATGACTCGTTAGAGATGGGATCAGTAATATCCTAGAACGAGTGTGAAGAGTATATTTTTAAAAATGAAAACAAATTTTGTTTTGAAAATTTAAATCGTTTTAAACGTATTTGATTATTTATTTATTTTGAATATGGACATTCCAATATATAAAGATTTTGCGTATACGTCTGATCCACGTGTATTTGAAATTTTAATATACTGGATAGATATAGAATCACACTCTAGTAGCCCGGAGATGTTCTGATGGTGGTTCGAAACATCATCAGCATTTATTTTCGAGTGACGAAGGTGTGATACCTATATATTTCCATTAGACTGGTGTGAGAACCAAACCTATATATATAGCTAGGACACATTGTTGTGAATTGGCATTAAAAACATGATTTTAGTATATGTATCAAATTATGAATTTGAAACTCTAATTCACTAATTGATTGATGTTTGTGTTGTTTGTTTAATTGTTTGATAATTTTGAATCATTATGCCTAATTGAATCAAATATTGAATTGTATCGAAAATTGGTTGAGTTTGCTTGCATATACATATATATCATTGAACAGGTCATAGCAAGGAGGCTAGAGCAGAGAATAAAATTTGTTTGCCCGACAATTAGGTACATGTTTACTACATAATTTCCTGTTTTGTTTGGGTGATGATGATTTTGTGAGCCTATTGGCTAGCCGCTTGGCTTTTTCTTTTTCTTTTTGAGATCTGAAGGACCGGGGAAGCTATTTGAAATTCCCCGATGCTCCCGGTGCAGGGGAGGTTATGGCGAAATTTTTCAAAAATTTAGGGTGTTAGCCAAATTTTTGAAGTTTTGAAAATTCTCAGAAACTAAAGAGTTGGAGAATGGAAGCCAGATCGAATGTAGAGTTGATTAATCAAACCACTTTTGACTTTGTTCCTTTTCGGGGACGAAAAGTTTTAAGTGGGGGAGATTGTAATAACCCGAAAATCTGGGCCAGTTTAAAATTTTTATTTTGGCAATTTTAGCGAATTTTGAATATTTAAAATGAATTATTTTAAATAATATCGACGAGAAATTTATTTTGAATATAATTAGAACGTATATATTATATACGTCGTCGTTAGAATATATAATAATTATATATAATTATAAAAGGAATTGAAAATGGCGCGGTAGTTCGAAAATTCGATTTCTAATTTCAAATGAATATACAGAATTCAATATAAGTCAGAATTGAACGAAACAAGAAATATTTGAATCTGTATAACTATATCTTTGTAACGAAGTTAACAAACTGAGATTTCATCTTAGAAATGATAAGATATGTCCAGTTTAAAATCAGAAATAGTCGCTGTGGAATTTATATATATTTTTATATATATAAGGCCCTTAAAAATGGACATTTTGCAAATGACCTCGGATTTCGACGAAACCACTTTTGTTGGGTCCGTGATGTCGAATTATTGCTAGGTTCCAAATTTCATAATTTTTCGAATCAATATGTGAGCGTGGCAAAGGAAAACGCGTTTGACCATTTTCATTTGATTTTAATCGACTGGAAAATGGCCATTTTTCCAACGGTCTCAGAATTCGACGAAACTAGTTTTGTTAGGACCGTATCGTCAATACGAAGCTAGAAAATATTTTTTTGGAATTTTTCTAGTCAGTATGTGACCCCAGTAATTTGAAATGTACGTTTGAAATTCAATATAGTGATTTAAATGAAAATTCAAAAGGAAACTGACTGTAACGATCAAATCAGCTTGCGATACATATCCCATTGTGTTCGGAATGGGGGTAAAACGCTATAGGCGACAGGCGGTGGGCCTCGTTTTGAGGTCGTATGTAAAAGTCCACTTTTTTACAAATAATTAAATAAAAAAAAAACCTCCTTCCCTTATACTCCTCCAGCCCCCCCCCCCCCCCCGATCCATTTCGAAATAAGGAAAAAAAAAAACCCTAATCGCGCACCGCACCACCGTCCCCCTGGCGCCACCGCCGTATCCCCTTCCTCTGGCCAAAGATCGCACGCCTCCAACCCCCTCGCCTCCTCCGCCTGCTCGCGCTGAACCCCCCCCCCCTTTTTCCCTTCTCCAACTCGCGGGCGTCGCCTCCATTTTAGGCCACCGCACCACCTCCGTACTCCCTCTCTCCTCCTTCTCAGGCGATGACACATCCGCCCAGGCCCCTTGCTCCGACGAACTGCGGGTTCCCCTCTCCTCTCTCTCTCTCGCTGTAAGATTCCTTTTTATATTTTTTTATTTTTCATAAGTTAGTTTAGTTTTAAAATTGAAAGTTAGTTTATTTTAAAACTGAAAGAATTTATGTTTTATGAAAATATTATCTTTAGGTTTATAAAAACATCTTCTTTATATTTATAGAAAATATAAATTTTAGTTAGAAGAAAATATAATGTTTAGTTGGAAAAACATAGCTTTGTTTTTAAGCAATTGAAAGAAACCATTTTTGATAAGTTGAAAGTATTTTTAAAAAGGTATAAAAATATGATTTTTATACTTATAGCTAATTAAAGATATGATCTTTATATAGTAGAGGATATAAAAATATTATTTTCATATAGGTAGAGTATTAAAAATAGGATTTTTATATATGTATGAATAATAAAAATATGATTTTTATACTTATAGATAATTAAAAATATAATCTTTACTATATAGAAAATGTGAAAATATGATTTTTGCTTATGTAGTGGCATTAAAAATATAATTTTTACATGATAGGAAAACTAGAAATATCATCTTTTTATGTGTAGAAAAATAAAGGCGAAATCTTTATTTTTATAAAGGCGAAATCTTTATTTTTATAAAGGCGAAAGCTATATTTTTATAAAGACGAAGACTATATTTTTATAAGGATATGTTTAAAAGGGCGAGACCTTTATATAGAGAATAACGAAATAAAAATTCGATTTTTATATATTGAACTTCGAAATAAAAATATGATTTTTATATATTGAACTTCGAATTAAAAATATGATTTTTATATATTGAACTTCGAAATAAAAATATGATTTTTATATAGTGAACTTCGAAATAAAAATATGATTTTTATATATTGAACTTCGAATTAAAAATTCGATTTTTATATATTGAACTTCGAAATAAAAATATGATTTTTATATATTGAATAACGAAGTAAAAATTTCGATTTTTACATAGGTAGTGGCTACGGGCGACTAAAGTGAAAAGAGGCAGAACGACGAAGATTTCTATCAATGAAGAGCCGTGGAGCTAGGAAAGCTATAAGTGAGAATTTCTCACCTTTCAATTTATTTTTCTAGTTATATATATATACTAGGATGCAGACGGTGCTTAGTAGCACCCGACACAATCGTCCACAGACCATGGACTTGTTTGTTTGGTTGCATAGATTAGTTATATGATGTGATTTGAAATTGAATTGTTGGGTGAAATAAATTGATTTGATTGATGTGTGAATGGCGTGAGCCTTCACTAGACCGGGGATAAGGCTAGGCCTCGTCCCGTTTCTAGTATCGTGCCGTTATGCCGCCGAAATTTTCAAAAAAAATGTTAGAAAAATAAAAACATCATTTTATTTAAGGAATGAACTGAATAAAATTCATATGTTGGAATAAATGTTTTGTCGTTAAAAATATAATTTTTAACGTGAATGTAAATAAATAAATATTCATTTACAGACCGGACGGTTTGTTTATGTACACCTATTTGAAAGACATTGATTGGGTCGATAAATTTTACACATCGCCCAACTGCACGAATAAAATATTTGTTTGATTGTTTGAAACCCCACACGGGTGTTGGGATGAAATTTGAAGTTCACTCATCCTGATTGATTAAATATGTCGATCGATTGATTGACAGGCTGTTATAAGCGTTAGATATCTATATTTGATGCTTATACAGTGTAGTGCACCTTGGTTGATGGTTGATTATTTTTCAATGCTATTATATACATGTGTTGTATGAAAATCCATATGAACAACTTTATATGGTGATTGATTGGGCCTCATTCCAATTTGAAAAATAAAGAATATTGTAAAATAAAAGTTCATGTGTTGACAGTACTCATCCATTGAGATTGGTCATGTGTTGAACGAAATATTTTAGTAATAAAATTTACATCTTTATCGATATAAAATAAAAGTTCATGTGTTGACAGTACTCATCCATTGAGATTGGTCATGTGTTGAACGAAATATTTTGATAATAACAACTATTTTGAAAAAAAGAAATATTTGAAATAAAATATTTGAAATAGAAATTTATGAAGCCGTGTTGATTAGATTGACGCCATTTTGACGTAAACGATATTTATATCGATTTTATTCATTTTGAAATGAATTGAATATAAAACGATTTCGAAATGAATTGAATATAAAACGATTTCGAAATGAATTGAATATAAAACGATTTCGAAATGAATTGAATTGAAAACGATTTCGAAATGAATTGAATATAAAACGATTTCGAAATGAATTGAATTGAAAACGATTTCGAAATGAATTGAATTGAAAAGGATTTCGAAATGAATTGAATTGAAAACGATTTCGAAATGAATTGAATTGAAAACGATTTCGAAATGAATTGAATATAAAACGATTTCGAAATGAATTGAATTGAAAACGATTTCGAAATGAATTGAATTGAAAACGATTTCGAAATGAATTGAATATAAAACGATTTCGAAATGAATTGAATTGAAAACGATTTCGAAATGAATTGAATTGAAAACGATTTCGAAATGAATTGAATTGAAAACGATTTCAAAATGAATTGAATTGAAAACGATTTCGAAATGAATTGAATTGAAAACGATTTCGAAATGAATTGAATTGAAAACGATTTCGAAATGAATTGAATTGAAAACGATTTCGAAATGAATTGAATTGAAAACGATTTCGAAATGAATTGAATTGAAAACGAATTCAAATTGAATTGAAAGTGAATTGAAATGAATTCAAATTGAATTGAAATTTGATTTGAATAGAAATGAATTTTGAAACGAATTTATAAAGAAGAATTCAATTTTACTTTGAATTGAAATGGAAGTTGAAATAGATTTTGAAACGAATTTTAAAACTATTTATATAATTCGTTTTGAATAGAAAATCGACGAAATATATATTATATATATAATATAATGGCCTGAATAGAACGCGCCGCGCCGCGGCAGTTCGTGAATTTCGACCATTTATTTCAAACGGACATTACGGGAGATCCGACCGTCGGATTCTCCTAAAACCGGAACCGTTGGGTTCGTATCGAAAAGAGCTTTCTAATGAATGTTAGAAATTTGAAATCTAATGGATGGATTTGGAATTATGTCCAAATCAAATTTGAAAAAGGTCGCTGTAAGTGCAGTTCGATGGCCATTTATGGAAATCGACTGTACGGGCCTTGATAAAATTATTAAAAATAGCAATAATTTGTATAAAATCATAAGAAATGATTTAGAAAGAATTGGGATGAAAAACTCCATATTTGAAAAGATAAAAATAGATTTTTATCGAAATGAACTAGTTTTGAACTAGAATTTTAATTCTATTTATTTTTAAGTAAATAAATTGAATTTAAAAAGGGTTTTAGAAATAACCAGAATATCCAATGATTGCATTGGAGTGGATTTGAATCGAAATTGTCTTCGGAATATTTCGATGTTGGAATTCGTGATTATACGGATGTTGTTACGGAAATTTGAAAGATATATATTTATATCGTTATTTCCAATACGACATTTGTTAATCGTAGAATTTGATATTGAATATAAGCCGATATATTTTCTATTCAGAGCCTTGTATTGAATATCAAATGTGATTTGGGTTTGTCGTGAATGGTGTCTTCACTAACACTGTTCTTGAACCCAGTTGAGAAAAGATTAAATCTTTTTATTTAGATTTAATGAAGTGTACCAATTAAATAATATTTAATTGGAATTGAATTGGTATTGATTTTTGGGTTTATCGTGAACAGTGTTTTAAATAACACTTGTTCTTTAACCCGATAATTAATGAATGGGATTTTGGGTTTATCGTGAACCGTGTTTTAAATGACACGGATTCTTTAACCCAGATAACGATTAAAACTAAGTGGAGTTTTAATGAATCTTTAATTAGATTGAAATAATCGAGAATGGAGTATCACCAGTTTTACTCCAGGCGATAGTTAAATCTTTAATTAGATTTGAACGTGAAATGGTAATTGAATTTACCGATAACACTGTGGTGTTAGATATGAAGTATTACCAGTTTTACTTCATGGGATAAATAGGTTGGGATTGGGAAATTAAAACAAATGATTACTTCGGTAAGTTTCGTTAATCCCGACTAGTTTGAAGCGATATTCAAAAGTAGATTAAAGAATAAATTAAAGAATTTATCTTTGATAAAATTAATGGGAACCTTTCCCTATGAATGTGAAATTTAGAAACTAACTGTCGGTTAGCCAAGCAGAATGGTTTTCTGGATATTGATCTGATGTTGGTTTCGGCTTTCGGGGTTAATATTTGCGGAATTATTCTCTTGATTAATTTACGGTTAGCGACTAATGAATTGGAATGAGGCGTATGTTGTGCTTGTGTAGCACTTTTATAAAATATACGCAAGTTATTCGGAAAGACCGGGTTTATCCCATTCTGAATAACTGATACGACGATAAGTCGAAGATGAAGACGATGGTCGAAGACCGGAGGTCTTCACGTTGTTTGGGTAATTACTGATGATCTTGATTGGGCTGTACACCCAAGAAGATGGAAACAGTTAGTGATCGTCCAGACGTACTTGGAGATCGATGGATATGCGGGGTACTAGGTGCCTCCGGTTTCGTTCAGACCCAGAACGGACTTGTAAATGGACTGTGTGTCTGACATTGGATTTTAGTCCGTGTGATTGATCTCTATTAAATATATATCTGTTTGGCGGCGGAGAATTTATTCTCTTGCCTAACGCCCTTCTCTGTGACGTACGAGCTCAGGGGTTATATATTGATGGATATCAATCGCATGGAGTGAATTGCCTGTGTGGCATGCCTAAGTGGCAAATGATCAAGGCTTCTGTTGAAAAGCAAAGTCTTGTGGTTGATGATCGAAGCACGGCCTTTGTGGCGTAGCTTTGTGTAACGTTGATTCGCGAGTATCACACCCGGTATGAATCAAAAATGGGAGACGGACCTCAGGGAGGGCATGCGTTTCTTTCTAGTTATGAGTGGCATCAGTGCTTGAACTGGCTGACGAGTTTGACTCATGTGGATGTTACTTATTATTACTTGCTGAAAAGCGAGGCGCCTCGTGATATCGGTTTCGGCTGATGCTTCAGGTCGGCTGACGGGCCAGGCTTACGCCCCAAAGGGCGGGGAAACGCAGTGTTCAGGCATAATAATCCACATCGGTGGACCGGCCCTGACGATCCATGGGGCAGTTGCGGCTGTTCCTGAGGCTCGGACTAGACAGTCTCGAATCGGTTGAGGATCTTGCCCCTAGCCTCGGTTCATACCATAAATGATAACCCAACTTCCAATACGACATTTGCGGTTTTGATTGTAAACTTATATATGGCGACATAGTGTTATGGGCCATTCATGCCGCCTATGATTGATACTTATGATTTGAAGTTGTTTTATACACTATGCACTTATAGTAGTATCAAATGATTTGTTTTAAACGTATCAAGCATTTTTTGGCTGTTATAAGGGAAAACCCTATCCTTGGCTGCATTGCATTGTGTGATGGGACCTGGGTCTTATAACAGCTTCATTTTTCTTTATTTAGCATTGCGCTGTTTGCTTTATGCACTGGTACTCTTGGGAGGAAACCCGTTCCGTGTTATACGGCGTGGTCCCTTGATTTACCTAACTTTAAAAATAAAGATTAACTGTTTTAGTTCTCACACCAGTCACATGACTGACCTGGAGTTTATTGTTTTAAACCTAAACTCTGGGTGCCCTTATTTTGACACGGGCAGCTAGTAGTTTTGGTTTTGCAGATTTATATTCACAGGATCCTGGTTTACAGCTGGAACGATATCCGGAAAGC
Organism: Allium sativum; assembly: GCA_030737875.1. Taxonomy (NCBI): domain Eukaryota; kingdom Viridiplantae; phylum Streptophyta; class Magnoliopsida; order Asparagales; family Amaryllidaceae; genus Allium; species Allium sativum. The sequence continues at coordinate 375,916,714 of CM060926.1, forward strand.
TTTGTATCCGTATATCTCATTCTAGTTGTATATTGTATTATTTTCCGCTGCTATGTATTTAAATGTAATTTAAATCTCTGATATTTCTGTGTAATATTCATTTATACTCTGTATATTCTTGTAATCTGATGCATGGTTGTAATATACAATGAAATGTTCTTTTGTATGCGTTCTGTTGTGGCTTGTTCTCGAACTATCCGACACTTTCCTTTATGGGGAAGTTACGGGCTTTCACAAGCTTCCACAGGTAAAGCACTTTTTCTCCTTCTTATCTTTAGACTTCTCAATCTTCTTTTGTGTTTCCTTTTTGGGGCAGGCTTTCTTGTTCTGTGGTTCTTCCTTCTTTGCCTCTTCCTTGCCCTTGTCTTCCTCGTGCAGTAGTGCCATGTCCACCAATCTCTCGTAAGTTGCTCCCATGGGTACATGGGTCATGGCTAGACTGTACAGTGGCTCGTTCAATCCTTTAACAGAGAGGAGAGCCTTTTTATGCTGAGTGTTGACTAAATCCAGTCCAAACCTAGCCAGTTGGTTAAACTGGTTGACATATTCCTTGACCGTCATACTTCCTTGCTTAAGAGATAAGAACTTTTCCAGTTGTAGACTTCGTTCAGCTTGCGAGAGGAATTTTGTCTCAAACCTTGTTCTGAAATCCATCCATGTTTCAACTGGCCGGTTAGTGACTTCCAACCAACAATAAGCTCCGTCCTTGAGTAACCATACCGCCAATTGTACCTTCTGCCTATCGTCTACCTCAAAAATGATGAACAAATCTTCGGTCTCCTTCAGCCAGTTCCTTGCTGCCACGAAGGATTCAGTTCCACAGAAGTCTTTTCCACCCATAGCCTTGAAGTCTCTACACGTTTTTGCGAAAGCATTTCCACGAGGAGGAGGAGGAGGAGGAGGTGGTACCGCTGCCACTGGGGGAGGAATATCTGCTGGGCCTGTACCTTTGGCCCTAGCCTCTAAGTACCTCCTGAACCAGCCAGGTATTGGCACACCGTCTGGAAGGTTAAGATTCCCAGACATGCTGAAATGAAAGAAAAAGGATTCAAAACGGAGAACTGAAAAGATAGATATATGGATTTCGGGGATTATGTTTTTCAAAATAAGATTTATTTTTTGAAAATATTTCATTTCAAAACCTTTTTGAAAATAGTTTTCAAAAACTTTACCCAATCTGGTAAGCTTCAGCTCTGATACCAAGTGTAACACCACACCTCCGTTAAGGACACTCACAAAGGGAATGCCTTAACTTTGATGGAGCGTTTTAGTAGATAGAACAGAAACTTACAAGACAGATAAAACAGTAATTGAAAATTTTATAGCATTATTACAACAGAAACCGAAGTAAGTTTGGTTACATCCTTTCAAATCACAATATCAGAATTCAAGTAAAAAATATCAGTCTTGTACAAAAGCCTTCAGAATGCATAGTTTTTAAAATCATAATCCCCAACATAAACTGCCATGCCAAAGCCAGATGATACTTCAATCAGAGAAGATCCGAATCAAGCTCCTAGATTTCCACCCTACAAACCAGGGGGGAAGGGGGAAACGGAAGAAAAAGGGGCGAAAACAAGTAAGGTCAGACTTAAATCTAGCAAGTCCAGTGACTTTCTGCATATGAACAGATAATAATAATTATGACATGAAAATAAAAATGGATGCGAGATAACAGTAACAGGAGAAGCAGATATACTTAGGTTAAACAGAAAAAGAACAGAATGATGTAAGCTAATACTTTTCACCTCTCTGCACTAATACTAGTATGACAGGATTAGGTGCCACCCCAATGTCTAAACTGAAACAGGAACAGAATAATTTCCACAGAAGAGAATGCTAGTAATGGGCCTTTACCACCCCAACAGAAATAGATAGAAATAGAATGCTAATAATGGGCCTTTACCACACGAACAGAAGGTACAGAAATAGAAAAAGATTAATCCCTACGGAAACAGAATGTAGAATTAGGTGTACACTAGTAAATGGGCCTTTACCACCATAACAGACAGTACCACGCAGAAACAGACAGGTGTTACCACCCAACAGAAACAGACGGTACCAACAGAAACAGACAGAACTAAGTGTACCATAAAACCCTACCACAAGCGATCGGCTTCCTAATAAATAAATACCCTGTGCCAGCCCCACCAAAGGGTGTATCACACCCCAAAGTGGAAACCTTTAAATGATACAGACCTATTTACATATGTCACGGCGTCTTACATCCTCAGAGGCAGACCAGGATCCATGCACGCACATGACCCGGTTGGAACGCACCATCAACACCCCTCGCCATTATCAGAATGAACCGCTTATAATTAGTTCAGTAAGCGTGGCCGGACCCTACCTACTGTTGGGTCAAAGTTTTGATACCAGAAAGGGTTACTGACTAATATGGGTCCCAAACAACAGATGACACAAGTAATTTCCCTCTTAACCTTGTGTCTCCAGACTAACAAATTTCAGATTAACTTGTTTACAAGTTCAGACATACAGAGTTCAGATCAACTAGTTCACAGATCAGACAAGTTTTCAGACTAACGGATCAGATATACGGATTTAACAGATTTACAGATTTGTCTAACTTTGTAATTTGGCCTACAGATTCACGAAACGAGTTTGTTAAATTCATTAGTCCAATTGGTTCAACCCTATCCACCCAACTCGTTTTAGACATCATATTTATCTTAGATTTGTATTAATTAAAAATTAATGCGCAGACCTCTCACATTAGACTGACAGTTTGCGGCCACTGGTTATGCCGGTTGGTTCCGGGCAGATTTCTGTCGCAAACTGAGTCTAACCTCAGGTTTCAAGCACGTTATGACTAAATTCTCACATTAGAACCTATTGTTTGCGGCCACTGGATGTGCCGGGCGGTTCCGGGTAGGATTACGCCGCAAACTTATTCTAACCTCGAATTAGCCATGTTTCATATTTAGCCAATGCATTCATTCACAGACTATGCTAATATCAGACTAATCATGCTAATTTAACAAATTAACTTCTGTACAAGTTACAGCAGATTATTCGAGATTCTATTAACAAGTTTTGCTAAATTCTCGAGCCTACAGATTTACATACTTCAAATTTCAGCATTTCAGTTCCAACAGATTACGCCATTCAACAGATTAAACAGATAACAGATCTTGCAGATTAGGCGATTTAGCAGATAATGCAATTTAATTTAATTAGCAGATTAGGCAATATAACAGAACTAGCAGATTAGGCAATATAACAGATTTAATCATTCCTTAAAGTTTCATAGACATATCTTGCCCAATTATAAATTTGGCATAAATTTGCATGTCTAAATAGTTGTCATGATTCATAATTTGATCATATACCCCACGTTTGCATTGAATTTACATGGCACAGATTATGGTCATAATTTACCATATAACACATCTCCTAAATTTAGTTAAACTTGCCTAGTACAAAAGATTCACATATAAATTATACCAAACATAGCCATCGATTTCAATGCATGTCATATATTCAAAAATCTTCCACTTATGTGTTATTCACATTTAATAGTTATCAAATCTTAATATAGATCTTCACACCTAAGTCATATTCTCTTTTTATGTCAGGTCATGAATCGTTACATAGACAATATCCCCAACAATCTAGAACTTTAAATTATAATAGATCTTAATTCAAAATATGCTTTATGTCCAATGTCTCAAGTCGCATGTTAACATACAATGGTTCCTCTTCTTCCAATTCACAGAATATGCATAGATCTAAATCTAGTTTACAACATATGTCCTTTCAGTCACAGATTAGCCATGTCCAATTGTGCCATCATTCATTATTTGTCCCAAAGTTTAGTGTTTGTGCGTTAAACTCTTATGAGATGTGGCGCAGGCTCGTGGTAGCCTGGCTATAAAACAGAAAGAAGAAAGAGATACAGAATAAAATAGACCAGAACAAAACGTACACAACCTCAAATTCAGAATTACCATCATGTCACAATTATAACTAAAGTTTATATCGGAAAATAACTTTGCTTGCCTTTCGTGGTTTTAAGAAAGGATAATAAACTGTTGTTGATGCAGAAATGCTGAATTACTCTTCTTTAATTGTTGTTGTAGCTCTAAACTTTGATATGAGATTTGATTTAGCTTTGAATTCTATTCAGGTTGGAAGAAGATGCATCAGTCCAAGTTTTGATCCCAGCAGAGTAGTGACGCCATTTTTATTTTTTATTTAGAACAGAGACAGAGTATAGACAAAATGAAATTGTGTAGAGAAAATGAGGCTAGGGGGCTGTTTATATAGGATTAGGCGGACGAATCTAGACAGAAAACGAGACAGGATACATCAGAATGAACCAGGTTCAAAAACTTGGTTTCGGGAGCAGGTCGCCCCCCAGGTCGACACTATGATCGACCTGGTCTGGCCAGGTCGACTCCCAGGTTGACACTATGGTCGACCTGGCCCTTGGGAGGTTGACACTATAGTCGACCCCCAGGTCGACCTGTTCCATGGGCGGGAATTTTCCCGCCCAGCCTGTTCTGGGATTTTGAATTCGAATTTGGATTCGAATTTTCGAGCTGTTTTCGATTCTGAAATTCTCTGAAACTTCGGAGGGCCATATCTCCCTCATACGGACTCCGTTTCTCAAAAACTCGAACACGTTTCCAAGCAGAATTTTGAGACGAACGTAATGGCGCAACCCGTTTCCCTTGATTCTTATTTTAAAAATTAATTATTCTCTGATTTGTTACTTATACAATCACAGAAAATATGGGGTGTTACACTACTAATTGATCCAAAGCTGCATAATCCAAAACAATAAAACTTGAAAAATGATAAGAGTGTTGTTACAGTCCACGCAAACCTAACCTGCAACCAATCCTCAACCTGGCCCGAGGATTGTAAAACAAATCACATGGGTCAGGCTATGTCTAGTGTGAGTGAAGTAGGATTTACGTGCAGTGATAAATAATGCTTATTATGTTAACAATATGACAGGAAAGAATAAAACCAAGTATCATCTATGTAAATCAATATGACACAGACTAACTAATTATATATATATATATATATATATATATATATATATATAAAGAACATGTCAACAAATATATCCTACCATAGTACAATATATGAATCGATATGATACCATCAATAATTTTTCAATATAATAAAAACAGATTAAGACAAGAAATTGTATGTAAATCAAAACGATACCAGCAACAGTCACTGCCCATAAATCAATATGATAAGTATAAATCTACGTAGAGTATCGTATATAAATCAATATGACACCCACTCCAAACATCACATATAAACGAAAATGGTAAACGTATATGAACCCAGATTATCGTATATAAACCAATACGATACTCATAACAATTATCATATATAAAACAAAATTATGATAGAAAATCTAGTGATGTAAAACATAATAGTGGATTTCGAGTTAAATATTACCCGACTCATAACATGTACCAAATAAACAGACGCTAGTATTTTTAAATCACAGTGGTAGAGCTCGAGCGCACATCGAGACATCAGCACTGTAATCTACTCATAACATCGTAACGCACCTGGCGATAAACCCAGGATAACCAAGATGGTCTAAGGCGAAGGCTATATACTGCCCATTCACGGCGCTACACGTGGGACCCCCACACCATCATATGTTGTAGTCCATGACATGTCGATCGAGATGTTCGACTGAAAAATAAAATTAGCCCAATGTAGCAAACCTTTGACTGTTGGTGGTAATGGGCAAGTGAAGTACCACCGATTCAGGTAGTGATCCTGAATCAGGTCGACCAAGATGGAGTTTTGGCCTATTGGTACAACAAAGTCTAATCTATCCCAACCCAAAAGCAAAGAGAGGTTTAACAAATACTGTTTCATATAAATAAATCTCATGAAACTCAGTAGTGTTATGACTAAAATACAGTCATGACTTCAATAAATATGCCTACATTTCAGAAAACAACATGGCAACCACCCTAGAAAAATGCCAAAAACAAGATAAAACTGTTGTATAACCACTAATCTGATTGCCAAGTCATATATAAGACCAAGCACGTCATAATACCATTTAGAAATAAATATGGTGGTTTATTACATTAAATCATGCCACCACAGTATCGATATAGAGTAAAAAAGATACTATCATAAGAATGGTATATAAGCTTGTCATCTCAATGACGAACTAAAGGCACATCAATTCAAAAAGTGTCATATACCTCCAAATAGTAATTACTTAAGTAATGTACATGTGTCCCACAACAAACTGCATTACTTCAATATTTACTAAATGGTAGTACACTCCACTTATTGAAAGTAAACACAAATAAATATTCGATAATGTATAACTATTTTAAAATCCCAAGTATGAAATTTAGTTCAGGTGTCATGTCTCAAAATTCATTCATTACAACATTTTCAGTTTTGGCATGTAAATAAATCTAATAAACTTAGAAAACACCCTGAATAAAACATGTAAAAAAGTATAAGCTTTTCAAAAAATTAAGAACTATTCAATTTGAACAAGGAAAACAAAAGTTACGATGAAAACAATTATTATTTTTTTAACTTAGCTGTCGCTATCATTTAATTTCAGGACTAGCACCAAGACATATGATCGACCATGAAATTCATAAAATATTTCAAAACCCAAAATATGAAAGTTGTAAACATTTTCTATGCTTTCCAAACCTTCAAGAATTATTAAAATCCGACAAATAAAAAGCTATACCCAAACAAATTCTATTTTGGTCCTGAAAATCTCAAATTTCATATACCCAACTTGCAAAAATCACAAAAATTCAAAATCTAACATTTTTAACTCAAAATATTTACAGTAGCTTTGAATTCGGATTTGGTTTATATGCCAAAAAATTCAAAGCCAAAAAGCTTAACGACTTATACATTTCATATTTTTAACAGCCAATTATTGTTTGGTTATAAAAATCTCAGTTTTAATACACCCAATTTGAGAAAGTCATTAAAAATCGAAATTTAATATTTTTAACTCAAAAATTTTATAGTAGCTTTGAATACAGATGTAGTTTATGTGCACAAAATTTCAAAGCCAGAAAACTTACCAACTAGTACAAATTTCATATTCTTTAACAGCCAATTTTTGCTTAGTTATGAAAAATTCCGTTTTCACGTTCTCAACTTGAAAACATCATAAAAATTCAAACTTTAATATTTTTAAATCAAAATTTTTGCAGTAGCTTTGAATTTTGTAGTTTTTGTGCACAAAATTTCAAAACCAGAAATCTTACAGCTGCTACAAATTTCATATTCTTTAACAGCCAATTTTTGCTTGGTTCTGAAAATCTCAGTTTTCATATGTTCATTTGAGACAATTCAACATACATTTTACATGTGTTTGAATTGTATGCATGTACCAAATTAATCATATTTCTTCTTCTTTTTAATACTAAATCAAGTTCCATTCAGATTAAATTGTCTCAAATTTCAAATGACTCATGATTCAAACAACAACATATGAAATAGGGAATGAAGCTAACAAACAATTTTATGTAAAGAAATTATCTTTGAGCCTTCATGCAAGCATAAGATATGAATAGAAAAAAAAGACTAAATTTTCATTCATCTTCTCTTCCCCTTGTTTCCAAAGTAAAGATTTCAGCTTTAACCCTTGATTGCAACTCCTTTACGCTAATTTGGGAATCAAACTAATAATTTGATTAGTGGGAGGATGATTTTTGCTTTTGTTTTTGAAGCTTTGATGAAATAGGGTTCACTTTTTTTTCCTTTCTGGTTCCTCGAGAAAGATTGTACGCACCCCCTTCAACAAGAAAGGTGAGATGTATTTTTATGTAAATTACCCTAGTCCAGAAGCTTCTCCCAAAATATCCCTCAATCTTTATTATTTTCTTTTGTTTATTAATATAAACTCGTCCTAATTTGTATTTTCTCTCCTATATTTATTCGTATGTGCACATATTCTAGATTCTTCTTTGAAAATGTACCTATTTACTATATATATATAAGTAATATAGTAACAAAAAGGGGAATCTAGCCATTCTCTAGCGGCTCACAAAAAGAGTATATAAATTGTTTTATATTTTATATATTTACTATATATTTTATATATGTATATACATATAAAATGTAAAAACACTTTTTATTCTAAAATAAATACATCTGTGTTTGTATTTTGTTTCTCTTATTCATTTTTTTCCAAAATAGTTAATATTTCAACACTTATGACAATATTCATTTTCCTTCTTTCTTTTTTTCCCCAAATTTCACAACATTAGTAAGTTTTGAATTTTAGAAAATGTACAAATTTGTTAATTAAATTTACCGAACTAGTTACTAATTGTTTTCATTGTAAATAATTACAAATGTTTATAAAACCAGATCTTCTGCTTTATTTCTTATTTATTTATTTATATACCAATGAACAACTTAATAACGTTGTTCCACCGTTATCCATAGTCAATTAATTAATTTCTTCTTTTTCCCCCGTTGTAAACAAAACACTCATATTCTAAAAATTGCATGTAAATATTCAATTAATTTTTGCTACGATGAGAATAATTAGTTGATTGATTCCCAAAATTTGCATCCTTAAAAATCGGGTTGTTACATATAATCTAAATAAAACCTCAACACAGTAAGTACAATCAAATCAATACTCTCGAGTCCAAAAATCATTCCATCCTTCACCAACAAGATAAGTCGAAATGATGAAATCTCGATGTCAAAACAAAACACGCATGGAAATACCATTGGTGGAGCATATAAAGTGGTGACATTGTTTCTTATTTCTTCTACCGAGGAGCACAAGAAGAAACAAAAGCGACGATCGATGCATACACCTCCATAAATCATCCTTGCACACAGGATAACCACTAACACTACATGCGGGCTCAAACTTCAAGAGCTTCACCAATCCACCTCTTTAAGCCATTATTCCATCAGAATGAGATCTTGCTTTCCAGTTGGTTAGTCACCCTTCCATCCTTTCTGTTCGGAGTATTTGCGAAAGAATGAACCATTCTTTGATTGAATATGCCATATCTTATGAGAACAGAGTAGATGGCACTGTGGTCATATGACTGGTTCATATTTGAATCGTTATTTAAATCATATGACCACAGTGCCAATGATTCTTATTGTTCACATGAATCACATATAATATTCTAGATTACATGTGATTTGAATATGCCATATCCATGAAAATTTTAAAAAATCACATAACCTTCTACATAAAAATAACTTCAAAGAAGTCAAAACAAACTCCTTTAAAGTGAATCACAAACTTTTCCTGATCATACCGATTTATAGGAAACAAAACAATAAGAACTCTCAATCAATTTGAACTCATGCTTGGAGTTTCCTAAATGTGCCCCTCAAACTTATACCACTACCTAACTCATAGTCGTCGAAGAGCACCTAGCAAAAAACAAAGACATATAACACTTGCACCACCACAATCTACTCTGTTCCAAGGTCTAATTCACCTCATGGACATGTATATATCCATAACAAATAGCATAGTCAATCTTCTACGCTTGAGTACCAGAACAAATCATGAACAATTGGACATCCCAATAGCGGCTCTCACCACTACTGAGAACATATTCCGTAGATCGAAGCTAATAGTCTTGATTCTTCCCAACTCCCAACTCTAAACATGGAGTTACTAATAATATTCCTCGTTTGTTAGATCATCACAATGACAAGGACGATCTCTCGTTAATAAAGGAAATCATATCCATGGCTTATGCACAACAACCAACAATATATATTAATATATAGCTTTCAAATATCTCAGATATACGTACTCTCTCTTATATATTAAATCTCAAATTCGATACTACTAAGGTTAAACTACGCAAGTAAAACATGATATCAAATTAATGAACTCCGCACACCATTTGTGCAGAACAGTTGCTATCGGAAGGAAATAACAAAAAAGGATGGAGAATATAGGCGAAGGGAAGAGAAAAGAAGAAAACGAATACTGAATACGATCACATAATCTGTAGCGTATCTTACAGGGTATTAGATAATATATGATAATAATCACCGATATAACTTGAGAAATAGTGATAACAATATAAACAACTTAATCAGAGTATATGCTCAAACATTTACACAGAACAACAATAGAGTTTATACAAGAGATAAATAAACTGACCGATTTACTGTTTCAAAAATGATAATAAATAAACAATTAAGGCTTCATAGTGTCACACAATGGAATAAACAATAATAATACATGTATAACAGAAAATGTGATGCCTCTTGCAAATCCACCTCTATAGCACCAAACAATGCTAATACATATCACCTTGGCTACTCATCGAGCAACATCGATGAGCACCTAAGGTAATAAGAGGGAACATAAAACCATGAGTCAAACGGCTGTATGGTGTGATCAATAAATAAATATCAAAATATTATAAATGCACAAGTAGTATAAGGAATATAGCTATCGAAAGTCATACCTATCGTGTCCTTCCATCCACAGATTCAACATAGGTAACCAAGATAATAAATGATATGTATTATAACAAAAGAGGAAACTGGTACAGTGTAGACGTATACCAATAGCCTACTCCGGCCCACTTCCCATCTTTTCTCTATAATCCTAGAGATGATAGTCTACTAAGAAAATAATGATGATAGGAAATCATGACAATCATAACATCCATCAATCAAGCCCTATCTAACACCTCCTAAATCTGTGCCTGTGTGAAAAACCGTTATGACCCCATCCATTAAGGGAAGATAAAACACTAATCCTAATGGAACTCCATGTCTCCGATAGGTGCATTCCAGCCTAGTCTATACCACATGGGGTAGGGTACCATTCGCAATGGTCGTATCGGCACTTCCCATCTATTCCCCTGCTCCGAGTTAACTAAAAAACTTCAATCTATGAATGACTCCTTGGCATTACCAAATCAACTGAGCTTCTCACTCCATCTTTAGTTTGAGTATTCGCTTAAACCAATCCATTATCATGTCATTTCATTATGCCATAAAGTGTACCTCAGGGCCAGTTAATTATTCTATAGTTTCACCATAAACACTATGTATTCTAGTACCCAACATCATCATTACATTACGAAGTGCAAATCACATCGATCCATGGTCCCACAGCCTCGCTACACCACGATCTACAAAATAATGATACATCCAGAAGTCTTACTACACCTCGAATAGCCTAATGTATCGGTTCATCCTACAGTCTCGCTACCTCGCGAAATGCCTAACATACTGGTCTATCCAACACGTCACTACTCATGAACTGTTAATCACATCAATCCACCCCATAGCCTCAGTATGTCATGATCTACATAATACCGATCCATCCCATCAATCCATCTCGTACTCGCCCAAGCCTTAAAATTGAAGAGTAACAATCTTTAATGCATCCTGAAGATCTCACTACCTCAATTCATGGATTGTGCCATCCATCTGTGCTCCCTAGCAAAGCACCGATCATGTCTTTGCCAAGATAACTAATAGAAGAGCTACCACGTCGAATTTACCATTGAACGGGCCATCCTGTCTAACTCATCGAAATTCCATCAACGTCCATTTAACTTTCTTTTACTCAATCAAAGCAGCAACGTCGGTCCACACATGTGTAATCAGCTTGTGGTCTCAAGTAGTGCTCAGGGTTGGACTATCGGTCATTGTACTCCATTAGTGTCAACAAAGACAATCATAGCACTATGGCCCCCACACTGGATTTATCCAATATAAACATAGTCTCCGGACCACATACTGGATCCGTCCAGTATAAACATAGACTTCGACCCACACACTGTATCCGTCTAGTATAAACATGGGCTAAGGCCCATACACTAGATCCATCCAATAAGAACACAGGCTTCGGCCCGTACATTGGATCCCTCCAGTATAAATATAGGCTCTAGCCCCCACATTAGATCCATCCAGTATAAACACAGGCTCCGTCCCCCACATTAGATCCGTCCAGTATAAACATAAGGCTTAGGTCCCTCACTGGACCAGTCCAGTATAATATTCAGGATCCAGCTCCATGCTCGATCAGTCAAGGACAAAATTTGGGCTTCGGCTCCTACTGGATCAATCCAGTATAATATTCGTGCTGCAGCTCCATGATGGACCAGTCGAGGATCAAATTCAAACAACAGCTTCCACTAAATCAGTCTAGTTTAATATTCGAGCTCAGGCTCCACGCTCGACCATTCGAGGATAAATTTTAGACTCTGGTCTCCCCTCCCTCATAGGCAGGCACATACTCGCTCTAGCATACCTCAGCAAGCCCAAGGATTCTTATTTTTAGACCTGATGCATTCCAGACTCGACTGGCCATTCTAAATAAGATCTCAATAATCGTTGGATTTCCATCCGAATACAATCACAGCGATTGTCAGGTTTCTATTCTAACTACCTTCTTGGTCATTGGCTTTCTATTCTACTATGACTTTAGTGGTCATTGAATTTCTATTCAAATATGATCCCAGCAATCATCGACGCTTTATCTCATTATGGTTTTAGTGATCGTCGGATTTTCAATTCTAACATGACCTCGGTGGTTGTGGGTGTTCTATTCTATTATGAACTCGGAGATCGTCGTACTTCTTCCAGATCTTCACTCACAGATTTACGGATTTTAGGACTACTCAAAAAACACGTCTTCCTTTTGTCAAGAAAGACATGTTATGGTCGCAATGTGTTGACGTGCTTTTTGATCAAAGCAGTCACACGTAAAGTTCATACTCAACAACGTGCTCGAAATTGAGTCAAAATATGTATCCATGCTTGGAATCAGCAGCGTTTCAATTACGTGTGTCAAACGCATGTCGATCACTCCAAAAAGCTTGTGTGCACTGTGCCGATCACTTAAAACTGCTCGTGCAACTCAATCCGGAAAGTTCAAGATTTAGCACTCCAAAAACATGGATTGATGTAGCATGTTTGAGCGAAAGCTTCTAGCACGCATTAGCCCCGACATGGTTCAATTTTTGCAAGCAAATTCCAGGATCTTTGCATCCCTTGGCATGCGAAAATGCATATTTCGTATCCCTCACAGGATGCGAAATATGCATCTCGCATCCCTAAGGTTACCAAATCGCATTCCAATGGGGATGCGATTTCCCATCCCTCAGGGGATATGATCCATAACCCAGCACTCCCACTACTTTGCCTCCATCAATTGCATCGTCTCGCATCCCTCGTTTTCTTCCCCAGAACATTTCGTATCGCCCACATCACGCCTCCTCGTTGCATCTCGCATCCCCCCAATTATGCGAATTCGCATCTCTCATGGATACGATCTTGTATCCCTATGATGCAAATGAGCATGCCCTTTGTTCTCTACAGGGAGAGGCTTTGCACGCCTTCGGAATGCAATGTTCTCCTTAAAATTGTGGCAGGGTGCGAACTTTTGGAGGGTGCCTTTTGGGATGTGAAATTTCCTGCTATAGTCCCCATATCTCACCTTCTTTCACCTAATCCACTTCGTATAAATACCCTTACCTCATTCTTCAAAGGGAATTTTGGATTTTAGACACTTTGAAAGCTCTCAAGCACCATTAATGGCTACACCTTCTTCTTCATGACTATTGGACATAGTTTGGACCTCTAAACAATGCATAAATGTTCTCCTTCAACTTTTGGACATTTGGCATGCTTTTTGACATATTTTCGCATTTTTGGAAATTGGAATTATCCTTTGGACATTTTTGCAGACTTTGACTCAAAGAATAAGAAGAAGGGCATTTTGGTCAAAATTAATAGTTAACAAATATTTTGTTGTTCTATTATAAGAATTTGCAGGCAAATATTTTCCGAACTTGTATAACAATTGTAATCAGCTATTTTATGATGAACGGTTACTATAAAGTGTACGTAGGCATTAGTGTCAAACCATATAAAAAGTTGTGTTCTCCCATCATTTTATTACTTTGATAATTGTTTTTCAGCAAATTGTATACTCGAGAGTTGGTGTGCGAGAATAGCGATAATTCCCCACATCAACAGCTAATGCTGCATATAAAGTGGAGCCCATCTACGAGCAGTGCATCCATTACGATTATATGCCTTTTAGTCATTTTTCTTTGAATTTTACGGCAGTCGTTATAAAATGAAGTTGTACTTCCATATAAGAACCAACCATTGACATGTATTATTTTTCTAGGATATTTGCACATTTCTAATGACCATGCTTATGTAATATGGTCGACGCACATGGGTACAATACCAGTTTCAAAATACTAATTATTTGAAGGCTGAAAAACAGTTGAAATGGAATCATTCATGTTCATGGAGTGGGTAAAACAATGGGTGAGAATCATATGGTAAGATATTACATGACGTAGATGATTTTAGAGACGTGTTTGCATTTCTTGTTTGTCTCCTGAAGAATTACTAAGGCATATCACTCCTTCGTTATAATGCCTCACCTATTATTCCATTGTCACTTTAAGCATGAGTTGGGGTGAACATAGACGAAACAATTTCCTAGCTGCCGCTGGTATGACCAAATTCTACCCTTGAAAAAAGAAAAAGAAAAAAACCACTCGCACTAGAAAATAATAAATACATTTAATACTATTATTTATGCGTAACAACTTTTCCTATTATGATTATTTGAATTGGACATGTTTTATGTTTTTGACTGTGTTTGCCATATGATTATTATATTGTTCTTCATGTGATAATGCATAAGAGAATATGCTTAATATCAGGCAAAAGGTCAAAGAGTCCCTATCTGTAGTAGGAATTCAATTATGATTTCTGTGTCAAGGAAACTGACATACGTAGTTGTTGGAAATTGTATGAAATGATAGCTGAGTCGTGTATTATGTTGCTTTTTAAGATATTATGTGCACGTTAGACCGTAACCGGCATCGCCTTTAGAAAAAAACAACCATCAAATTATTCGGCAAACTCTGCACAAAGGTTTATCGATCTGATTTTCCCCCTCGAATTAGTGTTGCTTGTTTTTTTATTAGTAAAAAAAGCGGAGATATAGAGAGAATTTTATATGGTTTTAGTCTTTTAGACTTTTCTGTTTCATTTACTTATGAGTTAAGTAGGAAAAATATTAAATGTATGTTACTATTATTATGGGAGACATGGTCAAAAAGTGCAGATTTAAAAAGAGCGGTTCTACTATGAACGTTACAGAACTTTTTGTAGTATACAAGGTCTGAATTAAAAAGCACGGTCCATTAACGTTAGAAAAATGTTAGAGAATCATGCATCAAAAACATAAGTGCTACACCACACCAGCTCGGGTCGGGTTGAATCAGTCGGTTGGCCCGTAGACGTATATGGTGGTCATACATGAACTTTCTCCTCGACACAAAAGTCATATTGGATGCCAAAATGGTACAACTTAGGATCTAAAAAGCTCATATAAATATGAATATCTTTCATATTCCATACTATGTGGAACTTAGCAATAAATACACTTATTTAATATTTTATATTTTAAAGTAGTTCATAATTTTCAACAATTCCCCACTTTGAATTTTTAAAATATTTTTTTCAAACAATTTCAAGAAATATATGGTTGCATATAATCAAAGGTGTCTTTCAATTTGAACATTTGCATAGTGAATAATATTTAGAATATGCTAGAGTGACTTGAACTCTATTTCTGACATCAAATCACATACAACCTTTATAAGCTACAATCTAAAAGAAAATGTGTATATGAGCCATATACATTTATCGAAGTATAGTGAACGCTTTAGGAACTTTTGCCCCAAAAATCCATAGAAAATGGGCTAATCCATATTCACATATGTGAGTCTATCTAGAGTACTCCTGAAGGTAGGCACTTTACTCCATATAGAACATTGATCTCATTAAGAGTTTCTATTAACTCAACCTTTGATCTGTTCATGAACACATGCTTCTACATACATCAAAATAACATGTTCAACTCATATTACTTCACAATTTATTTGTATCCATTGAACCTAGTTCTTGAGATCTTCAGCAGTTAGGTCGATTTACAATCGTGGGTGACTCCTCAATATAAGGGCAGTAGTTTTATAGAATTTGAAGCTTTGTAGACTTTATCTGTGGCCAACCCTTTCATCAGAGGATTGGTCAAATTATCTTCACTCTATATGTGATCCATTTTAACAACCCTCGAAAATAGAAATTATATTACAGTACTGTGCTACGACGAATTTGTCATCTCTTGTCGTTACAATAACTATCTTTTGCAATAGTCGGGTTACAATCTCAATTGATCAGTATGGCTAGAATCGATTTTTTCCCTAAAGGAATCTAAGCTGACTAATTTTTGAGGTAATGTGCTTCTTCGTTAGCTAGTGCTACAACCTCACATTCCATTGTGGATTAAGAAAAAAAATAGTATGTTTCTTGGATCTTCAGGAAAAAACTCCACCAATGATGCTAAATATA
Source organism: Allium sativum (assembly GCA_030737875.1). Lineage (NCBI taxonomy): Eukaryota > Viridiplantae > Streptophyta > Magnoliopsida > Asparagales > Amaryllidaceae > Allium > Allium sativum. Next base: position 375,933,118 of record CM060926.1, read on the forward strand.
TTGCCATTGGTTGCTTTTGAATCATGGGATAAAGTATTCTAGTATACATCAATTTAGCCTCAAGCATAGCTGGAAACTTTTCGTAATGTAACCATAGATTTGCGGTTCTTTTAAGTACCCCATTAACCTCTCAATACTGTGCCAGTGCTGTATATTAGTTCCTAGTAAATCTATATAATAGTCTCACGAAATATGTAATGTTGAGTCTGGTATAATTCATGACCTGTGAAAGGCTGCTAATTATGCTCGCATAATTAGAATAGATTATACATTCATTAGTGTTCTTAAATAGCTTTACGCTAGAATCCTACAGTGTACATGTAGGCTTACAATCAAAGAAATTGTATTTCTTTAAGATCTTCTCTGTTTATTGAACCCCTTCCAACAAACCGTTTAGCTCTTACTAAGGGTTGTGTTTAGGAAACCATTTATCCCAAGATAACTGTTGGTTCTTGAGTCACTTAAGCCGGATGCTACACCCCATTGAGTGAAGAGTAACTAATCTTTCAAGCTCAAAACCTTGATATCTAGGAAATGGTGGACTAACTCAAACTCGTGGAAGCTAAATTAACCTATTTTTCTCTTACATCCACTTCCTTAGACTTATCTCTGGTGTTGACGAAAAATATCGTTAACATTTTGGCGCTAGAAGGAGGGCTTGAACCTCCGACCTTGTGTTTAACCTTACCTTATATCTAACTATATTATTCCATCCCCGGTTGGATTAGGGTTTGAAGAAGTAAAAAACCATGGGCAATAGTTCCCAATGAGAGTCTTCAGAATCTCCAATGGATATGTCAGGTACTACTGACCCAAGAGTGACGGAAGAACAAAGGTTAAGAACAGAAGCTCTGCGAGTAATTAACCAGAAAAGGGAAGTGGAGCAATATGATTCTTGTTATTGGAGCACTAGCCCTTCCGACCTGAAATAGACATTAACATTTCCTCCAAACGATTCTACATCTAAGGATTATAACATATTCTCTCCTTTAAGGAAGGTTCTCCCCAAACAAATCAAAGGAATAATGTTTGAGGAAGAAATAATAGACGATTTTGACAACTTTTCTTCCAAATGGTCTGAGAGGGTAGATCTCCAACCCAAGCCTATCTTTGAAAGAGAAGATAAGAGTATGAATGGAGCAGTAAGGTTTGGTTACAAAGGATCTAATTCTTCGCATAAAGAAAGGAAGTTTACACTAAGGCTACCTAAAGGATTCTACTTTTCCACTTCAATGGAAAATATATATTTCCTAACCCGACACGAACTCAATTATTGGTCATCTACGAAAAAGTAGCCCAAATACGAAAGACAATTGGGAGTCCCTTATTGTTACTATCACATGATGAATGGACATGAGACTAACTGCTGTAGGATTCTAGAGGGGATGATCATTAAGTTCTTCAATCAGGACCAACTATGAGAATTTGTAAAAGGATCAAATTAAGCCTAGTAAAAAAACTTAGGAAAAGGATTGCCAACATGACTCAGGTGTATAGAAGCCCTCTCAAGAATCAAGGTAACCAAAGATGGGTTAATCCATAAAGGAATAAAAATTCTTATCATCGCCGAGTTGGCCAGGGCAACGCACCCTCGGAGGGGGGGTGTGGTGTGTAAGCCTTTCTCTGCGCCCAAATCTGAAAGGGCTTGGTTAAAGCATCAAAAACGTGAGCCTCCGACCCACACCGGAAACGTTCGTGATGGAGCATCTAATTAGCACACCCTGCCTCTGCTCGCATAAGAGTACTCCCTGGCTCTGCTATGAACTAAGCATGTCCTACCTCTGCTCACAGAAGATCACATCCTACCTCTGCTTATGTTCCGCGTTACCTGCAGAAGGGAACGCAATCCCCTATCATTTCCTATGATGGTCAGGATATGGCACCCCTTAGGGGTGGAGTATAAGCCTATATCACCTCCTACGATGGCCAGGGTAAAGCGTCAAAAAAGTAAGCCTCAATTCCGTGTCTACGATAGCCCGGTTTAAGCGTCTAAAACCTTATCATCTCCTATAATTGTTAGGATACGGCACCTTTTGGAGGGAGGCTGGGTAAGTCCTTGGGTCCATCTTGTCGATAAGCATGCCAAGCGCACCGGATGCACAGGCCCAGAGAGTGGCCAAAAAGGCACGTACATCCTCTACTTTGATAAACAAATCCCATAGAGTGGCTCAAGCAGCACGTACAATCTCTGCTTCATAAATCAAACCCAAAGGGGCGACGGAAAATTAATACCAGAAGTGAAATTCTGGTCTTCAACTAAATACCTAAGTACGGATTGGTTTGGGACTTCTATTAATACTAGAAGTGGAATTCTGGTCTTCAATCTGTAAATACCCGAATAAGGTTGGTTCACGGCTTCTATTAATATCACAAGTGGAATTCTGGCCTTTATTCTCTAATTACCCGAATAAGAGTTGGTTCGGGGCCTTTATTTATACCAGAAGTGGAATTATGATCTTCAATCTTTAAATGCCCGAATAAGGTTTGGTTCAGGACTTCTATTAACACCAGAAGTGGGATTTTGGTCTTCAATTTTAAATACCCAAATCTGGGGTGATTCAAGCCTCAATCAAGGCTGGAAATGGATCTCTCGCCCTACCTTAAATAGGAAATTCTGGATCGGTTTAAAATATTAGCCATGATAGGAAGAAGATATTTGATTTTTCTAATAATCTGAATCTAGTTGGGAACCAGATTTCCATAACTATTGGAAACAGATTCCTAGTCTTGCACCCTAATCCGGGAAGTGAATCAAAATCCTATCATGTTAAAAGATGATTTCTGGAAACCTATTCTTGATACCCTAATCTTCGTGAAGCTTTCACCATTGGGAAGGGGATATATAATCGATCTAAGGGCTGAAGCCAAATTACCTAAAAGTACCCCAAGTGAAAGCAAGAACCTACTATATTGCTTAGGGAAGATTCCTTAACCCATGAATTTGTCTAACTTGTTACTTACTATGCTAAATATATATATATATATATATATATAAATGCACATCGTCATACAACACTAGAATACATACTCAGGTGGAAGCTCAAGCGGATGTCTAAAATTCCCTTCGATAAAACCCTGGGATAAGATGTTCTTTTCTTAGGGGGAAGGAGATCCCCTAGAAACATTTATCACGCTGGGAAACTTTTACTAGCACATGGAGTATACATAAACTCATTCACTTATTTCATACTATCAGTATCATGATGCCATAAATTTCAATAAGAGCCATTGATACTCCATGGACATCTTTTTAACCCAGTCTTTAATAAAGCATATGCATGATGCAATGGTGAAATTATGAGAAGAGAACGTTACCATCATAGGCAAAGATCACATGCTAAGTAACACTTGTACTATCACTATAGACCATTACATATGAAATATAGTACACCAAATACCCCACATTCTACATAATTGTTTACAAAAAGATTTCAAAATAAGCGCATCTCCAGAAAGAAAGGCATCCTTATTCTAATATTGAAACTTATGTGAGCATGGTTTAGTTCTCAAATACAATATTGCATGTACTTAATGGGGATTTCGGAATGAAAAATGGCCTCCCTTACTTTATCTAAGGTGTCGCCTGAGAGGTCAAGTAAGGACTCAAATGAACTCCTAAATCCATCAGGTGTATAAACCGGAGGACACTCTCGATAATCCCACTCTCACCACCTAGAAAGTCGATCCTTTTCACCACCTAGAAAGTTGAGGCAGATCTAAGGATATTGAGTATAAACCTTCTCAAGGTCGCTCAAGAAGCAATACCGCGCCAATGAAGAAGACTTAATAAGAAGAGACTTCTCCCAGTATTCTTTTTTCAATTGAATTTAGTCCACTAAGAAATCTATAGAAAACAAACTTGAACAAAAGACAAACTGTGAAGAAAATATAACAAAAGTGAGAAGAAAGAACAATTTGTTACATCATTAGCTAAACTGGTATATTTATTACAGATAACCCTCTTGCACCTACAAGGCAAATATTTTAAAGGTCTTGGATACAAATCGATATTTATTAAACTTAAGTTTATCCAAAGGTAATTCTCTAGGGATAAGGGCAGCTCGGGGAAGGTTCCAGCGTTTACCCGGGTAAAGGTCCACACCACGCTCATCTAGGCACCTTCTGTGCAGACATCTAAGCAAAATCCTACTATAATCACCTAAAAATTATAAATCAACGGTTTCATATCTACTGTAAATTTGATACAAAAATTTTACTAATATGTCCCTATCTTCGATTAGCATCCAGAACAAAGTCATGATCCCTGCATTTTATTTTAAAAGCCTCTCGCATCATAATCGAGCAGTTCTTAACCTAAGGGAAGCTTCCTTTTCTTTAAAAAGAAGTAGTATGGTAGCACCCCTATCAAGGAGATGGCTTTTGTTGGACAAGATGGTATATTTGGTTATTTGTTCGTTCATCTCCTTGGTAAGACGAATCACTTCTGACTGAGCCTTTTTAAGGGGGAATTCCTCCTCCTCTTCGCCTAAGCGATAAACGGGAAAAAAATCAATTACTGAGGAAAAGTAAAAGAAGAGTGCATCATAAAATCTATCGTACATTGGAAGCAGAAGCAGGAGCTTGAGAGGTACTAGTCAAAGAGATGCCCTTTAAGACCGAATCTTTCCCCATCTTCCACACTCCAAAAGGAGTAGGGGACTCAACCGAAACAGGATAACCTTTGATGGTTTCAACACCCTCAGCATGCCTCATCTGCACCATCGGGGGTCGGAAAGGAACAACCAATGCCAGCAGGGTCGCATGTATACTTTCCTCCGTCCCCAGCAAAATCGACAAATGGGGATTGTCACCTTTAGAACCAACAATCTTTGGTACCTCAATAAGAGCTCTCCCATTATCAGCATACGGTTCCTCAAAGGAGATATCTTCAATAAACTAAAGTTCGGCTACGTTAGTCTCCTCTCTTGCGGGAACTTCTTTTCTCCTCGCACAAGAAATCTTGGACATAAATTATTCTACTAAAGACGGATCGAGAGAGGACAAATTTAATTCAAAAAATCTATCCATATTGTTTGCATAAAGAAGAAGGAAAGCATCTTCGAAAGAATTGAGCATAATTTCATCCAAAGTGGTTTGGAGAAAATAGGAAATCCTCGTTTAGTATCATTCTCCACTTTGGCATAGTTGGCCGATAAGGTATCCTTCCTGCCAAGCTTAGCCTTGAGAAAGTCATTCTCTTTTTCTAGAAGAGAATGTTGCCTTTGCAAAGACGAACAATGAGAGTCAAGCGATGAAATGTTTTCTTCGGTCTTTTCCAAAGATTCCTTCAAAGCCCTGACTTTCTCAGCCATAGCTAAGCGGGATTCATTTTCCACAATATTTGTGTTCTTTGTTTTCGCTAAAATTAATTCCAATTCACTCCGCTCCACCGCCAAATCTTCTTGGACAAGAGTAAGAGCATCATTTTTTCTTCTTAATGGCGTGTTTTTTTCTTTAAACCGCCACAACTCCAAAAAAGACTCAGAGGAGTTATCTTGTGTCAAAACCCACCGCTTAATGACCTATAAAAAGCACAATTGGCCTACATGATACAGTAAAAAAGAAAGGCATGTAAACATGATAGGTAAAGATTCATACCAGCAGAAGCTGTTCGACCAGAGCTAGACCACTATAGGAGAAGCCGGGTGGAAGATCAACATTAGAAAAGGTAGAAGAGCAAATAATCTGCTCGATCGGTTCATTAAAGCTATCACCAGCAGGAGGATTGATAGAAGCGGGAGGGACAATGTACTCAGAAGAAGAAGAAGAAAATCTCATAGCGTGGTGCATTTCACTAGAAACCTCGGAAGACACAACAAGATGAGTATTCCAATAAAGGGACTTCTTTTGGGAAGTTATCTCTGGGGCGTTAGAAACCGAATCGGAGCAAAGAGACGGGCCTGCCGAATTTTTTGACTTTTTTGGAGAAGGATCTTCTGAACTCTTTTCCATAAGCTTCCTTTTTACATTTTCTCTAGATCTTAATAATTCATCCTTAAGAGATGAAAATCCATCCTTTTGAACCAAGGAAACGAAGCCAATCTTGCTAGATTCGATACGTACGACTCCTAACATACAACAAAAGAAAACCGAGTGAAATCTCAATTAAGACTCCATGTTAAAAATACCGCTTAAAGGCAGTACCGAGAGCATCAAGAAATAAAGGAGCACTAGGAGAGAAGGAGGTGTTCCTTCCCAATAACAATGAAAAGGTCCCTTTACTAAACAATATCAAGGGCGGTTGCAGAATAATAGATTCACCAGCCGGTAATAGGGAGTGCCTCCGAAGGGTAGAAGAAGTAAGTAGCGAGGACCTGTTACCATATTGTCCAAAAGCAGAGCTAAGGAGATTAGTGACCTCCTTATCTGCAAAGCTCAACAGTTTGGGCGTTGAATCTACAAAATCACATACAAAAGGTAAAAAAAAAACGGAGAGGAAAAGTGCTTTCAAACATACTCGAAGTACAAGAGCTGCCGGAAATACTAGGAGGGCAGCAAACAAAGAAAAATTGGGTTTTCCGATCTTTAAAACTCGTTGTTCCCTCAGATAAAAATTTCTTTGTGGGGTTTAAATGGAAGATTTGAGGGTTCCTGTCACTAACCTTGGAAGGACGAACCAAATAATCAAGTATAGAAGGGCCTAAAGAACCATTACCTGATTCCAAGGATAACAATTCTAGGCCTAACAAGTAGGTATAGGTATTGGGAGAAAGTTAGATGGGAGAAATTCTTAAATATTGTAGATATCGATAAAGGAAGCTGGGAAAGGGGATGAAACCCCCATGTCAAATGTGGATCGCAGAATAATAAAAATAGCCCTATAGAGGAGACGAGATGGTATCCGTTCCATAAAAGAGGAATGACCTCAGCACCGGAAATCCCAGAATCCTGAAGTATAACATTGACTTTTTCTTGGGACAAAATCAAGAAATCCTTCTCGACAGCACCAGCCTTCTTAGAAGCGGAAGGGTCATTCGACAAAGGGCAGTTCCTATCAGGTTAAAGGCAATATGCTTCTTTCCCGTAATGCTAGGTATACCTGCTTAATTATATGCAACCGGGTAAGAACGATGCACGAAACAGTAGAAGCCTATTTGTTCCAAAAAAGACATCAATGGTGGTAAGAGACTATAACTCCGACACCATCACTAGAATGAAGTCAAAGCAAAACTCTAGTTAAGAGCTGCTAAATAAGTTCGGAGTCAATTGCCAATAACTGATGATTATGAGACTAAAATCAGTTCGCGATAATTGTAGCCCATAGTAATTGCAGCTCGAAATTAGCTAATCACAATTTTGATTTAAAAAAAATGAATGACTTACCAAGGGACTTATTTCAGGATTGTAAATGCTTTCCCATGATAAGTTTTTTAGGAAACTGTGAAGAGGAAGTAGAGCTAATAACACGAGACAAGAAGGGTATATATATACGAGAAGGAGGAAAAGATTGGCCCATTCAAAAAAGTTTGACTCGAAAAGTTGAAAATACACGTTCATAAGAGGGATGCAAATGTTACTACCAAAATAATGCATACAGAACTGGTTGGCAGTGAAGGGGTTACAGATCACCACAAGAAGAAAGGAGTCTTCCGTCAACAAAGCCTGACACAAGAAAAAACTGGCCGCATGAGAAAATATTCTGGGAGAAGCAACCGACACCATCATCGAAGTGAAAAGATCAAAATATATACAAAAGGGAATACCGGCAGGCTAGTGCCGACACGATTGGTAAAAGGTCACCCAAGACCAGAAGCCAACAAAGAGAGAAACTAAGAATCCTACCAACCGGGAGCCGTATGGGCGAAGGGGCTATCGGTATTAACTCGCTTAATACAGATACATAAGGAGAAAGAAGCACCAAAGAAACAAAGTTTAAAGCATATGAGGATTATTCGGAACCAATTCCCAAAGACCACCATTAGTTGATTCCAGGGAAGTTACTATAACTAGTAAATTGAAAAGTGCCAAAAACAACCTCCTGGGATGGCAAGGGAATACTCCGGAAGTCTACCGACAGATAAACCGGAACCCACAAAGAAAGACAAGCTATCCACACTAATCTTCTTAGTGTCGATATCGGCAGGGGTGGAGGACCCGACAAACCTTTCACTTGAGTCACAAAGGCAAGTTCCGCAAAGTGTCATCGGCAAGACCAAGAACCCATGACCTGAAGCCTATACCTGGAAGCAAAGACCTTCCGAAAGCTATTTGCACCATAAGGCTCATCAGCAGTACGAAGAAGGTAGGCATAATATTATCCAAAAGCTCCGAAGACCAAGACCATTCCCTTGAGATCTACAGCCGACACCTCAAAAAGCCGTTAGCAAAGCCTTCAGAGCCTAAAGAAAAGGCAGCCGAGAACCAGACCTTTCAGAAAAAGAGGGAAAAGCGGCCAATAGGGATACTGCCGGCCCAATAGCAAAAGGAACCCCGATTTGTCTATAAATAAGACCCCAGGGGTCTCATTTTTGTGGTGATTTTTCTCATTCTCATTCTTGTACTCTTTTCTCTAGAGTAAAACCAAATTCCAAAATCAAATTAGGGATTTTGGTTGTAATCACCTGAATATTCTAAATCAAAGATCAATAAAGAGTGGATCGATACTTAGAACATTTTCTCATGAGTCTCTCATGTGATTTTTTAGTTATTGCTGGTGTTATATGTTGTGTTCTTTCTACATGCTTACAAGTCTTTTCCCTAGCCAAAACCCTTTTGCAAAATCGGTGCGGAACCCCTTCCAACAAGTCGTTTAGCTCTTACCGAGGGTTGTGCTTAGGAAACCATTATCCCAAGATAACTGTTGGTTCATGAGTTGCTTAAGCGTGATGCTCACTCCATTGAGTGAAGAGTAACCAATCTTTCAGGCTCAATACCTTGATATCTAGGAAATGGTGGACTAACTCAAACTCGTGGAAGCTAAATAAACCTATTTTCCCCTTAGGTCCACTTCCGTAGACCTATCTCCGTTGTTGATGAAAACTATCGTTAACACCTACCATAGAAGGCCACCACGGAGTACCCTCACGCTCTATAGAAGTCTCACATTTACCTCCAGTCCCTTCGAATAAGTTGGACATGAACCCACCATGTCTCCCTACGCCTTTGATAATCTACCCAGTTGGATTCTTCATCCTTACGGACTGAACCAAATGCATATCGTTATTGTATGAGGCGCAACGTCTAATTTATTCTTGTGTGTTTCACTTACTTTTCCTTTTTCATTGATTTACAGTATTCGTTAATTTATTCATTTGAATATTATTTGTTTATAAATCAACTTTGCTGATTAGCAAATAATGTTGCCTAATTACAAAGCCACCTTAGAATATCTTTAGGCTGCTTAAACTTAATTTCCAATTTAATGTTTGTTTATAATAATCATTGTTCATTACTTTTAATGTTCTAAATTATAACCTTTATGATATAATATTTCTTACAAAAATTCCTGCGATAGAAATTATACCTACCAACGTTGGTTGTCCTGGATCCTTAGGGGGATGACTATGAATCAGAGCTGCTTCCAAGGCATAATTTTGACCGCTCTGCACTACTTTCGACTTAGTGTAATATCTAGCCAAGAGCCTATCCTCAACAATAAAAACGTTTCACTTTGAATTCTGCCTTTTCCAGATTCGCACTGCAGTCCTTCGCCTCATGCCCTTTCTTGTGGCATCTAGAACATGTCTCAACGTCTCTCTTGAATTTGCTTCCCTTCTTCATCTTAAGTCAGAAATTCTTTTTCTTGTTCTTCCCATTACTAGAAGTACCTTCTCCCATATTAGTCTTAACCTCCTTAACATTCTCAGTCGAATAAAGAATAGCCACCTAAATAAGGGCTAAAAACGTAGCTTAAAATGTAACTTGGGACAAAACCATATCTTACAATGGAGAATTCAATCTTTTAACAAACCAAAGGGTTGTATCCATTGGGGTGTCCACTAACCCTTTACTGAACTTGGATAACTCTGTGAACTTTTCCATATATTCTTTCAACTTCAGCTCTCCTTATTTCAAATGGATAAATTCTGTAGTTATAGGGTCTTCTCTGCATTAGTTAAGAACTTAATCTCAATACGGGTCCTAAATTCTCCCCACATAAACACTCTACCAACATTCTCCTATGAAATTAGGTTCCAACATTAAAGGGCCTCCCTTTTTAGATGCCACGTTTCTAGCCTATTCTTAAGTTCGTCATCCCATCGGGTAGCTTCAAAAATCCTTTCACACTCAGAGATCCATGCCTTAGCTTCAACGAAGTTCTCAGTTCCCAAAATCTACTGGCATACTCACAAAATCTTTGCAAAGACGAGAAAAGTTGAGGGCACCTTCAACGAGTCGAGCTATTAGTTCCGTTGGGGCAGGATTGGCAGTAGGGACCTGTTCCACAGGCCTAAGTAACTGTTGTAACCATTCTAATGAGGCCATGCTGGATTTCCCTGCTCGGGTTGGTTTTCAGCCATTTCCACTTTCTTAAAAGGGAAAAATCCTTCAGTGGACTTCCTACGATAGTACCAAGGCCCAAAAGAAAGAGAAAGATAAGGTTGCCTAGTATAATTACGTATGTTTTTGGGGTATAGTACTTTATATATATATATATATATATTTTAGAAAACCTTTTCAAATAAAATATACATCTCTCATACATATATTCCCTGTAATCGAGTAACTTATGTTATGGTACCAACTGTAATGGGACGTACGACCCACCCTTCAAAGGGCCTGGCTACGAATGGTAACTCCATGCTGACTTTATTTACGGTCAGCCTCTCGACTGCTCAATAATCAACCCATTCACTCAGAACGTGTACGTATAAGAGACAAAGCTTCACCACTGTTCACAATGCCAGAACCCCACATCACGCTAGGCATACAAGGCCAAAAGGTTCTAGTGAATGAAATGCATATATGTTAAGAAGGACTATTTCTTATATTTGGGAATTATAAATTTTTTAGATTATGTCTATGATACATGCACACACAATAAATATATGAGGCTAACGTCCTAGAAGTCACATAATACCCCAAAAAGAGAATTTAAAGGCGGACGTTCTTACGATCATTTAATACCCATGAGGCAGACCAATATTAGTCACTTAAAGCCATTCTTTAGTTTATTTATGGTGGACTTCCCTACAGTCACTACCCCTAGCCACTTAAGACCCTGTTCTAATGTCAACATTATAAATAATAACTCTACTTGTAGGCCAAGAAAACGTAACGGATACTTACTACCAGGATTGGGTCCGGAACACGAATTCATTTAAGAAGAGCCTTTTTGGCGAACCCTCTTGTTATTATCTAGTTGTTTCTACGGGTGAACTTCTAGTCACTTAATACTTCCCTTAGACGGAGGTACCTTATGCCATATATATATATATATATATATATATATATACACATATATATATAATTCATCCTGTGGTCAGCCCTCAGTATCCCCTAGATAAGAAGCGGACATTACTTGGAGAACTACCCTACACATGTTATTGTTTATTAGGGCCACTTAATACTTTATATAAGAATGGCGTACCCAACAACTATTTAAATTCTTGAAGGGCGGGCCCCATGACTTGGGTTCTGAACCAAGGAGTGAACCTTAGGAATGAACCTAGTTCGAACCACTTAATACCCAATTAGAGATAAGTCGCTAAATTAATACCTTTTTCCCGAGGCAGGCCTACTCTGCATACTATAAATATGTATGTGTTTTTGTGTGTGTATGTGTGAGTGCGTGTGTGCGCACTAGACATCTCACATTAGCGTACCACTTGTAGATGTTGGATTTGCCACGCGGTTTGGTCAGGCTTCTACTACAAGTTAGGCCTAAACTCGTATCATTGCGTATTAATTATAATAGCCAATGGCATCTAGATCTTTCACATTAACCAGATTTACATGTAGACGTTGTCTATGTCGGTCGGTTCTAGGAAGACTTCTACTATAAGTAACGGTTAATCTTGTGTCTATATGTCATTAATTCTTATTAAGCCATTAACTCACGCACATACAAACATACAAATTCTGATGGGGACATTCAAATTCTATTCATAATTTAATCATATTTATTGCGCACTTAATACACGTCAATATTACGTTGTTTATATTATATACATGACATAAATTAAGCGAATGAGATTAACGTCCTTACCACATTTTTGAAATGTCAATCCTTGTCTAAATTAAAGGTGTACAAGTCATTTCCCATAATTCCTTCAACGATAGCATAAATGTACATATTAACATGTGACAATAAAATAGGAAAAATAGCAACATCAACATATAAACTTGCAACCCCGGTTTTGACTTGATTGTTGCAACAATAAAAAATAAAAGATAAACATAACATAGTATTTCCAATACACATATATATTTATAATTCCTATTTTGAATAGATTCCCTTCTTAAGTATGTTTATACACAAAGCCTTGATACTTAGATATCTTTTATTATTACAATAACCCAAAACCACATATACAATTAGATTGGTCATTTCTACGAAGAAATATAAAACAAACAAAAGATTTGAGTGGTGTAATCTTATTTTCTTTTCATAATATCTCAAATCTTCCTAGGCACAACAATCCAACTTTAAACTGTCAAATTATATAAAATAGTAGCTCATATGAATTCCACTCACAAAGCTATAAGAGTTAGCAATAACAGAAGTGAGTGGAATAAAGTTTGGATTTGGCCTTCGTGAACAATCATGCTCTAATCATTCAAATATATATATATATATACACACATATATGTATGTATGTATGTATGTATGTATGTATGTGTGTGTGTGTGTATATATATATATTTATATATTTGTATTAATCACATATATTAGAATCTTACATGTATAATCTAAATTTTGGAATAGATATAAATCTAAATTAGAATAGACAAAAGAGATAAAATAGGTTAAGGAGATAGAAGAAAAACCTATTTTCTTCTTTGTTAATTAGCAATGGCAGAAAGGCATAACGAAGGCGAGGAGGAGAATGGTTGTAACGTTTTTAGTGAGGGTTTAGGATACCATTAATAGTTGTTATCGTGTATAAAGGTCGTTAGATTTAATTGATTAAATCCATGTGGTCCGTTTGATAAGAATTACAAATAAGTCCCTATATAAAACAACCGTCACTGGGATACTTTACAGGAGGGCGGTCGACCCTCCTCTAGGTGGGCGGTCGACCCACTTCTGGGGTAAAGCCCAGGTGACATTCGTCTCCTGTAAATTTCCTTTTATTAGTTTCTTATTAATTCTAATTGATTGCTTTGCTTATTTTAATTATTCATTTCCCCCTTTTTTGAAAATGGGTTAAATTTTCTATTAGGCCTTCAGCCCAAAAAACTGATCCACATAGCACAAACAACACACGTGTTCACAACCGAAAAGCCAATACACAACTTTCGAGAGTACAATACATAATTACTTTATAGTGAAAAGTAAGAATAATAAATTTCAAAAAGCAAAACAAATCTGAAACCCTATTTCTTCTTCATGGCGGCCGAAATGACCTACGTAGGTTTCACACCTCTGACGCAATCGCATCCCCTCCTCCGTCACGAGTTACACTTGTATCCATCCTGGTACATCTGTCTCGCAACCTCGGTTTCACTAGATTCAGTTATCCGAAAATAATTTGCTCCAGATCTATCTGGTTCGTGGCTTTATGTTGAAATTTTCGTTCATTACTTTCTTCCCATATAATTCATGCAGCTATGTTGAAGGAAATGATGTAGTGTCTGGCCTTCAGGTCTTTTGTAACAACCTAAATTCCGACAGACCAATTTTTTTTTCAAAATTCTAATCTATCGAAACTCGTGTTGGTTTGTTCTGGTATCCTGCAAAAAAGACAGAGACATAAAATATGTCAGTGCTAAGAAAATATCCCACGGCGGAATGGATTAAATATAATATAATCAAAGTATAGCCTTATCGTATTAATAATACTGCCTAACCAGTATCCAAAGCTATCATGTCTCTACCATAAATCTAACGTGTGAGTATGTTATGAGGAGGGGGTCAGAACACAAGTTATGGTGACTGGATTTAAACTATACATTTTGGATAATCCTACATTTACCATTCAATCATATTTTCTTATTTATTAGGTTACTTGGGTTAACAACATTCAAGGCTTACACACACGTCGTACCCATATACTTCCCAGTGGATTAACCTAATACAATATATATGTAGCTACCCCTCAATATTGAGGTACACCCCATGGTACCCCACTCGCACGGTCTCCACCGTAATGCTACATAAATGAACGCAGTCCCACATCCTACATCGGAGTGTCGTACGGATCTTTACATAACAATGTTTTGTTCCACATATATATTTGTCATTACTACGCTACATAAGCGTACAGAGTGCCACCGTCAATCTAATCAGATTTCATACTGGAGTAATTCCCTAGAGTCTAGGATAAACAAGAAACATAGAACTCAGTTGGAAGTTTCCCTCTAACTTTTCACCAACTCCCAAGGTCTGAAAAGGTGACATTGATTTCTGAAAAGTTGTGCATATTCAATTCATATCCATTCAATTTCTATTTATACATCTATTCTCTCTACCTCTCGTTCACAATTCAAACTATATTCTTCATATCTATACTCTTCAAAATAAACATTTAAATGGCTTCCTTAAGTTCATCTCAGAAATTGAACTTAACTAAAATCATCAAAGGTAATCTCCACAATGATAAAGAGGCAATCTAAACCTATGTTGACTATATAGCAAACGCAAAAGTCAATATGGGTGCTTTCGCCATCTTTGGAGACTTTCCATCCTATGATCTTTTCTCTCTCTTTAATCACAATGAAGTATTAAGCTTGGGTTAACAGCATTCAAGGCTTACACACACGTTGTACCCATTTACTTCCCAGTGGATTAACCTAATATAGTATATATGTAGCTAACCCTCAATATTAGAGTACACCCCATGTACCCTACTCGGACGGTCTCCACCGTAATGCTACATAAATGAATGCATTCACACATCCTACACCGAAGTGACGTACGGATCTTCACATAACATGTTATGGTCTGCATATACTTGTCATTACTACGCTACGTAAGCGTACAGACTACCACAGTCAATCTAATCAGATTTCATACCGGAGTAATGCCCTCAAGTCTACGATACACCACCTAAAGCAGACATGCATATATCTAAAATGTCCCACGTACGTATTGTCAAAGGTATTCGATGCCTTATCCGCACATAATGTGCATCGAGTTCCGCGGCAGGCCTATACAAGAAACACGGAACTCAGTCGGAAGTTTTTCCATATCTGTACAGGCCCGTCTATAAGAGCCTCAAAATGCAAATATCCCTAGGGTCTGTTTTTCATGGTGGCTAAGGCCCCACACTCGGCCCCTCCCTCAACTAGTAAAGAATACAAGAGCTAAACGACTTGCCCCTAACAAACAATCTAAATATCCAATTGGCGTCATCCCTCAACCACCGTACCTCGATAGTAAAAGGTGAATGGTCTATTGGTTTTAGCTCTAGTCTTTTCGCAGCCACTAGCTGCTGATGACGGGTACCCGATGATCTACTATTTCTGTTGGTCCTGACCTCTGCCTCCCCGTTGAGGCGACCGCCGAATCACCCAAGTGTAACCACGTCACAACATTCTAATTACAGAGCTACTTTTATAGTTAAGGCCCACCCACCTGGTAATTAAGCGCAGACCCAACCTCTGCGGGCACAGCGTAAACATCTACCACCGCACAGAGGGCTATTAGGAGCACCTTACGTATCTCAAGAAGTCGCGTGCTTCCACTTCTAGTCCTTCAGAGCAGTCAGAATAATCATATGAATATGCTCTCCCCTCGTGCCTCATGACACTACAATGATCTACCCCATTAGGTTGTTCGTCCTCAAATGTGTGGACTGGTCCAAGCGCCTCCATTTAATATGTTATTAGACCCTATCTCTAAACATTCCTTTATGCGCTTGCTTTATCTCATCAGGTTTCCATTTAACTTAGTTATTCTCTTTCACATTGACTTCTTATTCAAGTTACCAAGTTCCTCTTGCTTATCAATTTCAGTCATATAACTTAGCCCATTTAAGTTTATTAATGAGCCCATACATGTTATTCTCTAGATTGTAGTCCAAGGTCATATAATCCACAATCCATTTTATATTCTTGTTTGATTCAAGGCCACAATAACATGTTCTACTTAATATATAATTAAGTATATCTCAATTCACCGGTTTTCTATTTAACATGTCACTTATCATTTATGATTAAATATAACTTATTTCATATAAGTTTGCCTCACCCTTTCCTATTTAATCATAATTCCATCTTTCATTGTCACTACAACTTATCGTTGTTTACTTATTTACTTAGTTCTCTTCACTAAGGTCCACTAATAAGTTTCTCTTCCCGTAAATATAACTTATGTTGTCCTCGTCCGGAGATTTCAGATTCTTGTTCTTATAAATAACTTAATTTACAATTAAGTACGACTTATCTCCTTACATCGCTTATTCCATTCCCTTTATCATTTATTATAACCTAAGTTATAATCTTCACTTGTCGCTATGACAAGCCTAAACATATTATTCTTATCAGCAGATTCCATACTTCCAAGTTTACATATTACTTAATTTATAATTAAGTACAACTTCTTACATTTCACAAACTTTCCCCCTTTTCTCTACTTATTACAAACAACCGGCTTCAGTTTTCCCCATATATTGATTACTTAATTTATAATTAAGTGTCACTTATCTCATTTCACCAATTATCTCATGTCCTTGATAGTTTATTATAACCTAAGTTATAATCTTCACTTGTCCCTAGGACAAGTCTACCTATTATACAACATTCTCATTAATGTTATATATCTATAATAGGTTATTATCATTCCCCGTTCATTCCTTTCCCTTTTACTATTGTAATTATTTTTCAATTACAATTAATGCCATTTAATTCTATTATTACATATATTTATTTATATGTTTATGCACTAGAACTCTCACATCATGCCTACACTTATGGACGCTGGATTTGTCAAGTGGTTCCGAGCAGACTTCTTCCACAAGTTGACTTAACCTCGTGTCTTAGCACCTTTACATGTCTTATTTATGCACTTAGACCCCTCACACTAGATTTACCACTTGTGGATGCTGGATATGCCGGGCGGTTTCAGGCAGACTTCTACCACAAGTGTAATATAACCTCGTGTCTAAGGCGGTTTCAGTTTCTTATTTACTGTAAATCTTATATATAATCTAGGCATGTCTATTCTTTCAAATTTCCACTGTAATTTATAATTTACATGTCATCATATTATGCCTATTATATGTCATATGTTCTTTCTTACATATAATCAATTCTATTCTATCATGTACTCAATTAATCAGATAATTGTTCAAATTTAACAATAACTTGTGATTACCAAATCATATAATTTTCTAACTTAACATGTAGTTTTCTCAATGTCTATTGTTAATGGTCCGAGTACATAAATGTCACAAGTTAACATGGAATTGAAAGGACTGTAATTGCTACGCTTATTTTGGCAGTTTTTTTTGTAAGGCTGACCGGTTTTTATAGTGTTCCGTAACACTTTATTGTTAAAGAAAAAAAGATACAACACACACAGGTGATATACATCATGTATATCAACTACAGGGTACATATTCCTACTCAGGGGATCATCTAATACATAAGGCGTTACATTCAGAACAACTAGACACAATACTTCTGAATTATATAGTACCAAAAGCAATGAAGGAAGATTTTATCATTCACCCGTTGTCGAAGTGGGAGTTCCCCTTAGTCCTTGTCATGCTACGTGTTTGCGAAGATCTATCTGCACTATAGGTAGCTACAGGAACATTAGTGGAGGAGCCTGGTACGATAACGTCAGGTGGTCTTGCTTTAAATCCTGGAGGAGGAGGAATATGAGCATATGGGTTCAATGGAGTCTTCTTTCCTGAGTCAGTGTTTTTCTTCCTGCTTTGAATTGCTTTATGATTTTTGATCATGAGCTCCATGAGCGTTTTCTTCTTGCTGCATATAAATGGGTTGAAATCTCCACTTTCAATTTCCACTCCTAGCTTATGTATTGCATCCTGAACATTGTCTTCGATGTTAATTCTCTTTTTCTCTTTAGTTTTATTCTGTCTCATTTTAGAATTGGCTGGCAGAGCAGTAATATCAAAGTTATCCAAAATAAAACTATAGAGTTTGCTTGCATCATCACTAGAAGTAACTGCTGTTGTAAATTGCATGACTTTGTTAATTTCAATTTCATTCATAACTTGGTTTGGGTTCACCTCTTGCTGATGCTTGCTAAGTGGTGAAATTGCTTGCAAGAATCCAGTTTTAAAGCCGAACTCATTGCAAACGTGAGATTCATGTCCAGTTTAGGTTATAGAGACATCGAAGCCTCCGTCTTCCATTGTTTTCTCAAATTCCGCAACATCGTTAATGATGGTTTGCATGGCATTTACATTAGCCGTCTCAACAAATTCATTGATACTATACCCTTTGCTTAGCAGCTGGTCTACTGTTTCAACATTAGTGATTTCTATGTTGCGTTGTACATTCTCATGCACTGTTGCATTGTCATTTCCTTCTTTTAGTATATCGCTTTCAGTGCAAGCATCATTTACGTTGATGGAAGTTTCCACAAAATTTTCAGCGGTGCTAACAATTACATTTGTATCCCTTACAACTACTTCATGAATCTCTCCTTCTTCCATGTCGTTCTCAGAAATGACACCGTTTTCATTGATTAAGGCTCCAAATCTATTGACAGTAGGTAAGGCAAAGCTGACTCCAGTGCGCTGCTTGCTGGAATTACCTTCAACAAGCTTCCACTTTTTCTGATATCCAGCATTCCTAGATCTTTCGTTGAATACAACTCTCACTGTCTTCACATTGGGATGTCTCCAATTCTGCTGGCTCTTCTTTACTTCACTAATTTTATCCATCCTTCCAATTCCATGCGAAAAAGCTTGAGTGCACGAATCATTGGTGTTAACTCCAAAAAACTTTGATGTCATAACAGGATCCATGTCATTTTTAGACAAGAGGCAGTCGCTGCCCGAATGCCCAAATACTTTACATTCCTGGCATGAGTCTAGATTCCAAATATAAGTAACACAAACAACATGTTCAGAGCCGTCTGCTTGAATTAGGCAATTCGCTAGTAGGAGTAATTTCGACTAAGCATTTTGCAAATCCTAACCAATCCAAACTTTCAGTCGCTCGATCCATGCTTAGAAATTTACCAATGTGAGATGCTAACCTGCAAATCCCAATTTTGGACCATGCAACCATCGGAAGTTTAGTGAATTTCACCCAAATCGTTACACTGTTAATCTTCTTCCCCGATAAACCCATGTTAACATCCCATTTTCTTACAATAAAGACTTTGTTATGAATTACCATGGGATCTGCTTCCAAGATCTTCTTTCTCTCCTCTTTGTCTGATATGAGAAAAAAGAAAATAGAACCATTTGACTTTGCCTTAATCGAGCAGCGAGAATTCCAGTGCTCGAACAGATGATTGACAACTAAGGTATATGACAGTCGCGAATCCAAAAAGAATCCGATTAGATAGTCTTGCCATTCATCGATGCTGGCTTCAACAATGTCTGCTGTTGGTATTAAATGCTTCCCGTCATATTTAAGAGTCAATAGAGGGGAGTGAACTCTCCGGCATTGCTTGGCTTGGTGCGAAGAGGGAAGTCCATCTCGCATCGGATTGGGTTAGATCTAGAGGGGGAGGCTGAGGTAGAGGAGGAGGTTGAGTGGGAGCGACGAGAGGAGGAGGATCTGAAGGAGGAGAAGGGTCAGGCGGTAGAAAAGGAGGGGGTGGGAATCGACGAAGCGGCGGAATAAAAGGGTGTGAGGGAGAGGACGCCATGTTTGTAAAGATGTATGAATTTCAATGGTTTTTTTGGCAAATTTTCCAACATATTAATATCTTAGAATATTAATATTCCAACATGTCATATTCGTCACTTTTATCCTTTTAACATATGTTTAAACATTTCAACATATCATATTTAAACATGTCATATAAATAATTCAATACTTTTAGTTATTCTTGTAAATTCACATTGTACGATAACGGGGAATGTTAAACGATAATATATCATTATTGGAAATGATATAACTTAAATCCACTAACCTCATATGCTTTCCCAATCCTGGATGCGGTCTAGATCTAGCATTCCATGGTTTTCCCCTGTTTTGATTTATAACCTAATAACCATGGATTCATAATTTTTTACTAAAAGAAAAAGGGAAGAAAGAGGAAGAAAATTGAATAGAATAGATCTAGAAAATTACCTCACTTCGATAAGAGATCTGAACACCCATGTACAAACATACGTTCCTTCCCTTCAGATCTGTAATTAGATTTTTTCCTAAACTAATAATCTTAATTTTCTGAATAGATTTGAGGAGGAAGAGGAATGGCAGAGCTTCTACGTTGTCTCAAAAATATGAGACTTAGGGTAGGCTCTACAGGCTTATTTATAGGTGTTCAGCAACATATTTGGTCAAGAAATGAGTCCATGTTCATTGTAGGAGAATCTGCCCAGATCTGCCGTAGGGGGGTCGACCCCCTTTTATGCAATCGACATATGGTCGACACCCCCTTATGGGTCGAACTAGGGGTCGACACTCCTGGGCGGGAATTTTCCCGCTCCCCTTTTTCAGCGTGAATTTGAACTGTTTTGAATTTCTAGACTTATTTCATTCATTTATACTCTTCTTATGCGTATATAAACTTCAAATCTTAATAACTTCTTTATATGGTGTCCGTTTAGGCAAACTAGGTGTCTATTTTGTCCAGAATTCGGAGACGAACGCAATGGCGTAGTCCATTTCACTTAATTCTTAATATTTAATTAAGTTATCCTTATTTTATTATCTTGAGTTAAAAACGCGGGGTGTTACATCTTTTGTGGAGTTGTTGCTTATGAGGTGACTAACTATGTCTTCCATTTTGTTAAAGTTAGTCAAGAATCCCACTATAGTGTTGAAGTGTTCCAGGATAGCATTATAATTAGTGCATTCAAAAAATAAGTGAGTGTGAGACTCATTCATTTGATTGCAAAGTACACACTGTGTTTCGTCAGTGATACCCCCATCGATTTAGTCTGTCTCTCGTTGCCAATCTACCAGAAATTACTTTGTGAGCATTGAAAACCATTTTAGGGAAATTGACACAATCCCACACAATTTTACTCTATATTTTGGGTTGTTCTTCTAACTTCATTTCATGCTGATTTGGTAGTGAAATCACTACCTGTAGGTCTCCATGCCCAATTACCATTTTCTCTATTAGTGTAAATTGGCTTCTAGTTGTAGATGTAAGCAAAGCATCCATCTTCTCCATTAGGTCCATATTGACGGTATCCCAAGTGTTAGTTTATGTTCTGTACCACAATGTCTAATTCCCTTCTAGTTGTAAATTCTCCTTGGGTATAGGTCCCACTTGTATAACTGGAGGGAGAAGCATTAGTATCTGCTGCTATAGTTTCGGAAGAACCTCCATACTTTCTATTATTCATTTTAAGTGCCATTATCATTCAACTTATGGACTTTCCCACAGCTTAGCAATATATCTAAATTTTAGACCTTGAGGATTTATAGTGGATACATTAGATTTTCTCTTGAGTTCAACTCTCAATCAAATCACCAAATGTTAATGTAGAAAATAGCATTAACACCAAAATAGTAAGAAAGCACCAGTCCTTTTGGTCGAATAACACATATTTAACATAGATAATGCAAAAATAAATGATAAAAGATATAAATAAAGAGCAAAAAAAGATAACACAAATTCTTTATAATGGTTCAGCCATTAATGAGGCCTGCATACATTTTCAACGTATTCATTACTATATTCTCCATGCCAATTACAGTATTTATTAATGCAAACACTCAAATAAATATTCAAAGTAGAGAAATAAGAGTCGTGACTACGAGGAATTATCATAATAGATCATGTTACCTCTATTTGGTGAAGAGCTATTGATGTCTCTAAAGAGTATGGAAATTGAGAGAGGTGTTTGTTAGGGCTTTGGTAGTGAGAAATCAGATTCCTAGTATGTAGAAATTGTAAGGTGTTTATACGTATTAAAGAGGGAATTGGGCCAAGTTACTTTATGAAATTTTTCTTGGGCTTCCTTCTTGCCTTAGTTTGAGCGTAAATAATGCGTTTAGGTTAAATTCGAGTTTGTATTGACTTCTTATTTCATGAGCCTTCCATTCGGGTCAGAAATCGCGTTGGCAACTTGCACACCATATTATTTTCAAAACGTTCTCTTACACAGTAGTATAAAGTATAAAAGGAGAGGGGGAGGGGTGTTTGGCCGAAAAAAGGAGAGACGTGAGTGTGTTTTTCACCAAATTTCATTGCATATTTTAATCTTCTCTTTGCTTATTAATACCATCTATCTTTCTCTAATTTATTCATACCAAAATTATTCTCTTCTTCCTCCTCTCAATATCTATTAATGGCTTCAAATCTCTCCTAAAAAAATAAGAAATGAAAATTTATAAGAAGAAATCAAGAAGAAGTAGTGTAAAAGTACTCCTAAAAAAGCTTCAACATTCATCTTTCTCTTAGCTTATTTCACTATCATTACCTCCACCATCACAAAGAGGTTGTGCCACCTAACTCTAGGATAGAAGCAAAAGAGAAAGGAGCAATGAAAACGTGAGCACTCTAGGCAAGAAATATTTGAGTTTGGTATGCTTCAGTGTCATCATAGCGGAGTTATTAATAGGTCTAGGAACTAGCTTTGCCAATGAAGCCGAGAAATTTAATTTTAATATGAACCTAACTATCCATATGCTAAGATAATGTTTAATGCTGCATAAGTTTGCCACGATGATTATTCATTGTGTTTGATTGATTATATATCTATTGAATGAATTATTTGACATGTTGTATTAAACATACTTGATAAATACAAAGGGAATCACTTTCCTCTTATGGATAAAACAAGATAACGGAAAGATTAAACCTTTTGAAATTGGTTTAGATTTTTTTAGAAATAAATAATAGACACTTCAAAGCTTAAACATGAAGTATGAAAACAACATGAAAGTTTGAGATAAATTTTGTTGCGTTGCTTAATGGTAGTTCGCGATTACACATCTTAAAACATTAAACTTTGTATATAACAAAATTTGAATCCAAATTTGTTGAAATAGGGTTTTCATTCAAATTCTTTTAACCATTTCTTTCCAATGAATTGGAAGTATCAAGATTTCAATGAGTATACTTTGACGAGCAAAACTAGTTTTGAAAAACACCACCTTTTTGCAATTCGAAATATCGAAAATGCATTTGTATGACAATCATATTTCTTTTTAATTCAATAAAAATATGGAATGGTTCTTATACATCGTTTAATTATTTAAAAGTGGACTTGAATATATAAATTTTCGAATAATAGAAAAGTTGTTTTGATCAATTAAACAAGAATGGTACTTTTCACTATACTTTTCAATAACAAATGAAATTTGATTTTAACTTAATAACTCTTCTCTAAACCTCCTACCAATATTTTCAAATGACAAATGAAGAAATTTTAAAATTGTTTAAATGTTATATAATTTGGTTGGAAGTGTTTTAAACTGTTGATTTGAATAAACGCTATCATAAGCAATCAATTTTAAAAAACCACTTTTTGATATCGTCACACAATTAATTAGCGATCAATATTTAAACAAAATATTTAAATATTCGATTGCTAAAATGTGGGCCATAACATTCTACCCACCTTAAAGGATTTTGCCATCATAGTCCACATTGACTGGACAACACAATCTAACACTCACGAGTAAGCGACAATACAAAACAAATCTTCTTTTCTCTCTCTCTCAACAACCACACACGAAAGTGATCAAAACAATGGGAATAGACTTATAATTGGCATGGAGTCAAAATACCGATCCCTAAGCACAACCACAATCAAAATACCGATCCCTAAGCACAACCACAATCAAAATCCAAAATCATCGTGACCATGCCAAACACCTACATTGTAAACTTACCCACAACCCGACAAGTAATGGAACAAAAATTTTAACCCGCAAGTTTGAAGACAATCGCAATTTAAAAATCAAATCTTGTTTTTCCTTCCAACTTTGGCTAAATTCACAAATTTATTCGACAACACATCCTTTGCACGAGTCGATCCTAAAAAGCCACAACTCGATAAACATAGCCCAAACCAACAAAAGAAAATAATGGCCCAAAAGTAGCCACCCACAGTTAGGGAATAAAACCATCAAAAACGCACTAGAAGTAAAACCAAAATTCTACATCTACTATATCTCCCTTTCTAAAGAAATATTGGCATTTATATGGAAATAAAGCGAGTAAGCACCCGAACAATCCGCTCATGCTCCATGTACTTAAACACGTACTCAACAAAGAGGATTAAACACCATAGTATAAACCAATATGGAAAACAAACGTGTCAAGTCATGTATGGAAATAAATGGGCCATAACAAAATGCCAATATCACGCATTCCAAACAATAATGAAAGCATAAGCAATCATGTCAAATGTCAAAAATCAAGCCCGCACAACAATATACTAGCAATCGTGGAAAATAACATCCATGCCCACCCTAACATGTAGGATACTAGTCTAATCAACACAAGACATCCAATCCATATATGACTCAAAATATTTGGTTGCCATTCTGCTAAACTGAGGAAAGTATATTTGGAATCTCTCATCGTTAATTGAGCACAAATCATATGTGCCCAGGCCGATCTCAAATCCATAGCAACCCAATGATGAAAAATATCGAAAATCATTCTCTTATCTACATGGGAATCTCAAGTAGCTATAAAGAACTACGCAACTCTTCCCACTCAGCATTAGCTAGCTAACCATTCACCCATCAAGAAATGAGTGCCTAAACACCCTCCGATATTGCGAGTAAAAACAACTCCTCTACAGTACGAAATCAATCAACTTGGTATAAATGTTAGAGAATGGAGTTTTGATGATAACAACCTTATTCAATATTAATTGATCATAAAATATATACTAACATCTTTATCTAGAACATATATATACATATATGCAGCATTTATATACAAGAATTAATACTGAAGACAGTACAGTTTTATAGTTTCACAGATTCAAGAGATTCAAAATTCAGAGAAGATTTAAGACTCATAAGTAATCATGAAATCAAGAGTTCAAGATAAATATAGTAACAAAGTCTAGTTTATATGTAAAACTCCGAATAGCACTCCAGGTTCAAATTAAAATTCTGATTTTCAAATTTTGATTTTCGAATTTTGATTTTTAAATTCCAAACTCTATTTTCAAATTCTATTTTCAAGTTACAAATTCAACTTACAAAATTAAAATTCTAATTTTAACTAGTTTTCTATCTTGCTTTTGATTTTAAACTTGAGTTTTAAAGATTATAAGTTTATATATATTTATATAGTTATATACTTTTATATTTATATAGTTTTAAAATATATAATTTTATAAATATGTTTATATAATTTATACTAATGATTTCATATGATTTTCTACATTATAATACTTATTTTTATCACTGTGTTCGAATTCAAGAATTTGCATATATATATATAAATATATATTATAGCACTTGGAAAATATTCAAATTTCAAATTTTGAAACACATACGTCGACATACAGCAACCATTTTTTCAGTTTTAAACAGAAATGTCTTTTTACCATTTGCAACGTTCCAGAAGCGTTACAACCTTTCAAATCTTATAAATAGGGGTTGATTTCGAATTTTTTATTCATTCTTCTTCTCCATCTTCGTCCATTTTCAGACCTCCATTATTATTTCATATTTTTAAGATTTCTACACTTATACCCTACCGATTTATATTCTAAAGACATAAAACATTTTCTCTTCTCAATCTCTACTCATTACTCTTTGAATCGAAGTGCTATTGAAGAGTTATAGGGCTGTTGTACTCATTTGGGATTGTTTTGGAATAGTCTTGGAAACGGCTTGTTCCTTGTAGCCATGAAATCAAGGAAAGGAAATAGTGTTAACCTTGTAGCCTGGAAATCAAGTGTGGTGGAAACCCCTTTACCTTGTAGCGGGGAAATCAAGGGGATTGTTCTAAAATTTTGATCTAGTACTAAAACTCTGTGCGATCAACATTCCGTGGGACTGGACGTTTGAGCAATCCAAACCAGCATAAAATCCGGTGTGCTCTTTCCTTTTTTGCATTTTATCTCTGTTTATTTCTATGTTTTTGTTTGATTTTGTGTCTGTGATTATCTCTATGGTGTGATTCATGTAATAGATCATATAAGTTTTAGATTTCTTAGATTCCTTAAAAACACTATTCACCCCTCTAAGATCCATCCCACATTCCATAACAATAGGTATCAGAGTGAGGTTTTTCAAAAAGTTCATATTCTGATTTTTGAAAATATAAAATGGCAACCAACAATGGTACTAATAGTTCTTCTGTAGAGGGTCAGTCCACTGTTAGACCACCATTGTTTAATGGTAGTAATTATTCATATTGGGCATGTAGAATGAAAATATATTTAAAATTAGCAGGATTAGACACATGGAATATCACACAGACTGAATATGTACAACCCACAATTAATTTTGCATAATGGACAAATGAACAAAAGGCTGTGCATTTAGCGATTCTAAAGCCATGAATATGTTGTTATGTTCATTAGATAGGAATGAATTTAATAGAGTGCCAATTTATAAATCTGCTCACGAAATTTGGAAATTTTTACGAGTTACTCGTGAAGGAACTAGTAAAGTTAAACAAACAAAGATATCATTGTTAATTAATTAGTTTGAGTTATTCAAAATGAACGAGAATAAATTTATCTCCAATATGTATTGCATATTTCAAGAGATAGTGCATTCATTAATAGCACTTGGAAAAACTTATTCAAACGAAGACCAAGTCAGAAAAACATTCAGTTCATTGACTTTAGAATGGCATAAGAAAACTTTGATGATTAAAGAAGCCCACAATTTCAGTGAGATTAGCATTGAGGAGTTAACCGGATATCTTATGTCTTTTGAAGTCCAACTACAGAAAAGAAAATAAACCAACTGAAAATAAATCTATTGCATTCAAAGCGACAACAAATTGTTTGGACTCGAGCAGTGAAGACGATGAAGAAACAGCCTTAATGACAAGACAATTTAGAAAATTTTTGAAATACAGAAAAAGAAACAAATTTAACAGCAATAACCAAGGAAGTTCAGGAAGAAATTATAATCGATATTATAACTGCAATAAACCAGGCCATATGAAGAGAATGTGTCCATATCCAGATAAATCAATTCAATAAACGAACAATAGCAAATCATCAAAGAAATGAAAGAGAGAATATGCAGCAACTTTAGACGATTCAGATTCATCATCAAGTGATGAAGAGACAGAAACCGGAAATTCAAACATGTACCTCGTCGCAATTCAGAACTCAAAAAATATCGAAGAAATGGATCTAAAAACCAGGTACGCCTTAGTTAATTTTTATATTTCTTTTGGTTGGATGGATGCTTTGATTGTTTGCTTTGTTTTGATTTTGAAATTAAAACTTAAGAATCCAAACTTGAAATTTGAATTTTGAATTTTGAAATTTAAAATAATAATTAAATAATATTTAGTAAAATAATAAAATAAATATTGGATGTTTGCTAGGATTAGTATTGTTTCAAGAAATAAGTTAAACCTGAAATATAAGTTGATAATTTAAACA
The DNA here is from genome assembly GCA_030737875.1 of Allium sativum. NCBI lineage: Eukaryota > Viridiplantae > Streptophyta > Magnoliopsida > Asparagales > Amaryllidaceae > Allium > Allium sativum. The sequence goes on from CM060926.1 coordinate 375,960,879, forward strand.
AAAAGTCACAAAGATCATAAGTCATTCGAAATTAAGCATGTATGTCGATATACATATGTCTATATATCAACATATCAGCCTGTAAATTGAAATTGAAAATTTGGATTTCAACGGTTTAAACTTTCAAATTTCCCTCCAACTTTTCACCGACTCCCAAGGTATGAAAAGGTGTCATTGATTTCAGAAAAATTGTGCTTATTCAATTCATATCCATTCGGTTTCTATTTATACATCTATTCTCTCTACCTCTCGTTCACAATTCAAACTATATTCTTCATATCTATACTCTTTAAAACCAACATTTCAATAGCTTCCTCAAGTTCATCTTAGAAATTGAAATTAAGCAAAATCATCAAAGGTTATCTCCACAATGATAAAGAGGCAATCTAAACCAATGTTGACTATATAGCAAATGCAAAAGTCAATATGGGTGCTTTCGCCATCTTTGGAGACTTTCCATCCTATGATATTTTATCTCTCTTTAATCACAATGAAGTATTAAGCATGACTGACTCTCGGGACAATGATGAAGTATGTTACCCGAGGCTTGTTAAAATGTTCTGTGTGAATCTTAATCGTGGCTTTTACGACGGAAATGAAGATCAAATTTGGAGTAGCGTAAAAGGCACACAAATTTTTCTACAATGCGAAATCTTGGGCAATATCTTGAATTATTGAAGCATAGGCTCGGATTTTTTGGATTTCAAAATTGATGAAATCAATTTAGAAACTTAACACCATATATTTGGAAGCGATGCTCGCATGGAATTCAAGAATTGCTTTTTCCATTAAAAAATAGGAATCGTAAACCTTCTCCTTCAACATACCATCACTCCTCTTTCTGGAAATTTTAACAACCCAACTCTCAAGGTCCAAAAAGCACACTTTGCTATTATTGGTGGATGTAACATCAATTGGGCCGACATGATATTAAAAGAACTCAATCCCATAGAAACATCAACAAGAGAAAACACTCATTATTATGGAGTTTATCTCACTTGTATTTTCAAATATTTTGGAGTTGATCTTCATGGAGAAGAATTTATGCCGAGAAAGGTCCTTGACCTAACAAACATACACCTTATGCAAATTCCACTCACTTTCAAACCTTATAAGACATCCATAGTCAAACAAACTCGAATGCAACAAGAACAAGAGCATATGAAAATCAGAGAAGAAGAAGAAGAAACTTCTCTCGAAAGTGTTGAGTGTCCAATCAACACTAGAACCATTTCTAGAGGGATGATTGTTCAATATCAAGTGAAGACAGTCAAAATAAAAAGAAGCTCAAAAAAAAGTTTTACTAAAATGACTAACTTTATGAGCAAGATCGGAAGAAAACTTGGAATGTCACCTTCCTCCTCATCATCCGCTGAAATCTAGCCTATATAGTTTAAGTTATCTTTAGTATTGCCTTATATTTTCTTTCGAATCTCATATTTAGTGTGTCTTAACAAGTTGGATGTATTTGCTTTTTAAGATGTAATGAATGGAGTATTATTTATGTAAAATCTCCTTTAAGTTACTGAGAAAACTTTAGAATTAAATCTAATATAATATAAAAAGATTCAAAATTTGAAAAATATCAAATTTTTAATAAAGTATGCCAACATATAACAACCAATTTTTTTCAAAAATTTTCAAAATTTAAATAACTAACTCATGTCCAACGAATTCCAGAGCCTATTTAAGCCTATTCCTTTCTGAAAAAATTGTTATATCTTTTCTCCTTCTACTTTATTCAATTCTTATCAGAACTATGGCAAATCCAATTCATAAATTAAGTGAAAATATTGAAGTGACATTGAATTCCTTCAAGAACATTCTTTCTATAATACTATGAAATTAGCGTCATCTTGAATTAAGCCAAATAAAATTGTTTGAATAGCAAGAGAAGTGCTTTGATGCCATATGTTGGTAAATCTCTTCTCTTTTCAGAGATGAAGATAAAAATCTTGCTAAGGCACCACCGACAAAAGAAGATGAAGAATGGGAGTTCATCAAGAAGGATCCTATCTTTGGAGAATACGGTTGGGTAGAAGCCCTAAGAAACGTTTGATTGTTTGGTATGATTTGTGTAACGACCTGCATTTTGGCCGTGAAATATTTAATTTAATTTATTATTTTAAATATTATTTTTGGCGTATTAATGAATTTTAATATTTAATTCGTTATTTAAAATGAAGTTGAACGCTAATTTATTTATAATATAAATTGAGCTCGAAATAGCACTGCAATTCGTAATAGTTGGTTTTGAACTTCAACTCGATATACAGGATCCGATATAAGTCGGATTTATGTGAAACAAGAAATGTTGGAACCGTATTGATGATAATTTTAATATGAAAAAGAAAAATCCAGATTTCGTGTTATAATTTGTTATTTATGGCCAAATCAAATTTTAAAATAGTCGTTGTGAAAAATCGTTATTTAAATATCGGCCTTTAAAATGGTCATTTTTGCAAACGGACTCAGATTTCGATGAAATCAGTTTCAGTGGGACCGTAGCGTTAAATTATTGTACGGTGTTGAATGGCTTGGCAAACTAATGTCGTATGTGACCACGGCAGCCATAAACGCTCGTTCAATTTCTATAACCCATAATTATATTAATAAAGGGTTATTTGAGTGTAACTTGAGCAGAGATCGAATTAGACCACGAAACCAGTCCCGTTGAGTTCGTATCGTCGATTAGAGTCTGGATAGGTATATTTTTTGTTATTTTTGAAGACCGTGTAATTAGGTGTTCGAAATGGCATTGTGGTGCGCGTAAAAATGGCCTACTGGGGAAACAGTCTCAGATTTCGACGAAACTGGTGTTGTTGAGTTCGTATTGAAGATTTATTTTAGAATGTCGAAGTTTCAAGTTGATTTGATTTATCTGGTGATCGTGGAAAAATTTAACACCTGTTTATTTCTGTTTTTATAAAGGAAATTTTTTTCATACGACCTCGGATTTTGACAAAACTTGTCCCATTGGGTCCGTAATACCTTTTTACATCAAGATTAGTTTTTTAATCAGTAAACAGAAGTCATTTATGGTGATTTCTGCGTGTTACTTCGCGATGAAGTTTCGTTTAATAATATAATATAAAACTTTAGTCCATCCCAAACCCTTATATGTACTAAAACCCGCAATGTTCTTTCTGTCACCGTTTTCATGTTATTTCTTTTCAAAAATCTTAGCCTACCAACCAACACCTAGCGTACCAGGACAGCGAAAACACATAGCCTTACCCTATTTTATATTTTATCATTTCGAACCCGTGCCGACCAAGTAGATTATCGAGACCAGCGCTACTTTATTCTGCACTAGCTGTCCCCTATAATTCCTTTCCACCCACGTTTCTCCTCCCCTATATAAACATATCCAGCTGCTCCATTTTCTTTTAGAAATGAAAACGCTTTTCTTACCCTTTCCACAAAATAAAAAGCCTCACTTTATATTTTCTTTTAAAGACCTACCTCATGTAACGTCAAGCCTCCACCCACATTAGAATCTTCTCTGTAAAGTACAACCAAAGCCTCCTCTACAAAATTAAAACAAATAAAAAGGGCATAAAGCGAAATAGGAGTGGGGAGGAACTGATGAGTTTCAGGAAGTAGAAATGGAAAAGTTGCATGGCGATGGGAGGGACTTTCAGTATGGGGAGAATGGGGCGGTATGGTGGAAGGCAAGTTTTAAAGTGGGGAAATGTATGCGTGAGGGGTTGTTCATCAACGTGGGAAGTAAACTTGTTGCATGGGGTTTTTGCGTGTGGGCAAAGATGGAAATAATAAACAGGAGGGAGGCGTTACAGAAGAAAACGGTGGCAGATGGGTAGGACATTTTCTGATGTGGGAAGCAATATGGTGGAGCAGCATTCGGTTGCGTATACAGGAGGTATGGAGGAGTTTACGGACAACGAAGAAAAAGAGAGAGAAAAGAACTGAGGTGAGGAGGAGTAAAAGGGAGCATGGATATATTGGGCGGGGCGCTACTGTTTGTAGCAGTGTTTGGAAGAAGGGAGTGGGTAAGATTGGAAAGGGATGCGAGTGGAAGGAATGGGGAAGTAGCGGTTTGCAGTGGGAACAAAAGGAGGAAGGGTAAGATGCCTAATTACATCATATTAAATTGCCTAATGAGGTCTTAAGTTTTCCAAATCACAATTATTAAAAGTGCAGTAGTTTAGCATGGCCAATGTATTATATAAGACATGGCTTCAAACTTATATATTTATAATATGCCATCTACACCTGTATAATACGATACCCAATAGTATTTCATATGGACCATTTACGTCCATTTAACGTGACGGTTTTTATAATAAGGTGTAATCCAGGATGAATGATAGAAATAGTACATGCTTAACTATATAATTAACGTGGACCATTTGTAGAAACATCTTTGATCCAAATTTGTATATGCTCAATGATACAAGTGTTAAAAACATGAATTAAAACGCGCCTAACTTATGTTTCCAGCTAGTACTAGAATTCCTGAACATATTGGTCATTATTACCTTATAAGATGGTGGTAGAGTTAAGCTAATAAAACATATAGTTAGATTCCTTGAATATTGTTAATTCATACAACATCTTTGTCAGAGTTTGACAATTAAACGTTAAAAGTGTTATAAAAGTTTACAACTCATTTCAACATTCGCCAATTATTAAGTATTTATCCAATATGTCAAACTTTGTTTAACTTTAGTGCCGAATCCTACTGCGAAAATCATGGTGGAATTTATACTATAATATGTTAGTAGGAATGATATATTCGATAGGGGAAGAAAGCGGAAATCATATGTGATTAACATAACCATCATATAGGATTAACGTGATATATATAATTAGTAAATAATAAAGGATTGGAATTGAGGTTAAATAATTCCAATTTAAAACCATGACCGGATAAAATATTGTGACGTGTCCATATGTTATCAGAACCCGTCAAGACCGAGGACATTGGATCGTATCGACTGCATAACAGTATAGAGATGATATGAACGGAGTTGGATGTAGCCGGAAACAAACCGTCTTGACAACAAATAGAATTCAAGGTGAGTTAAACTCACTCAGTGTTTTTTCCCATTTATATTTTATACAAATTGGGTATTTTTATTTTGTGTGCTCTGTTTGATAATGGTTGACTGTTTGCTAGTATCATATTTATTTCTTGATACAACTGATGAAATTAAACCGTCGTTTAATTTCAGTGACATACTAAATCGTTATTTTAACGACTGGTTCCAATAAAGGTAACTTACCTTATTGGTCACGTTTAACATAAACGTGTTTAATGGTTTGAATTGTTTGACCTGTTTGAATTGTTTGATCTGTTTGAATTGTTTTGAACTATGGGGAAATAACCGTGTGTATACAGGGACGAACAGGTTGGAGGGTCCAACCGGATTCCTCAAATATATTATTTATTTTCATATTATCACAAAGGGCTGTTATGACTGGGTTATTGATTTTAGTAGTGATCATTGACCGAAAAATCAACATGTGTTGTATTTTAACCAATGGGCTATATTGGTTGAGTAATCGGCAGTAAATGGCCTAAAAGTAAATCATTTTGCTTATATTGATTCACCTTCAGGTGAGTCGATAGAGATGAAGTTATAAAATTTATTTTATAACTGGAGAAAGATTTTGAAATATAAATTTTGAATGAAACTTTATTAAAAGGGACTAGACATTTATTTTTATAATTAATTATCAATTGATTTTACAAAGTAAATAATTATTTTAATTAATAATTTAGAGAATTACTTTTTAGTTGAAACCCATTTAGAAGGTAATCGAAGTTTAAAAGAAATCCAAATGAATTTGGTGAAAGAAGTTTATGATCAGGATTTATTCTAAACCTGAGTTTATAACGAAATGGTAAAGGGAATTTTTAAGCGAACAGGGCAGCTTAAAATGAATGTTACTTAATTATTTGAATTTAGTAAAAGGAAATTTAGACAAAAGAGTTTATGATAAACCGGAGTCATATCTAAGGGGTTTGAGATGTTGGGTCGTTAATTTTAAATTAACGTAATATAAAAATGAGATTAGGTAAAAGTGGGAACTGAAATGAGAATCTCAAAGCGAGAAATGGTTAGATGGATTTGGAAAGAAATTAATGAAAGCAAATTTGGTAGTAGAAGTGGATCATAGGATTTGTAAACTAATCCGAATTTATAAAAATGAAATTGTTTTAAAAAGGTAAAAGTAAAAAAAATAGTGTTTTAGAAAGTTCTTAATTATTGAATTAAGAGAAATGGGTATAGTCAAGAAAGAGTGTTCAAAAGAGGCAAGCAGGCTTTATGAAACCATATTTTGAATAACATAGTTCAATGGTATTTGTATTGGGATTAGAATGAAATATTGGTAATGGGATTACGACTGATATCCATCTGAAGATATGAACGTTGTTGATTAAGGTCTGAGAGGTAATTAAAATACCCCAACTTGAACGACATCACGATTATCTGAGGACGGTACTAGTTGTAATGGTAAAACAGGTTAGTAGTAATTTACCATTTCATTAGAGAAATAAAAATGCGAACCATGGGCGAAACTTTGACAAGTACGTATATGGGAAGGATTCCCAAAGTAAAAGGAGAAAAGGGAGATTGCGTAAAATTATAACGAGATTCGCAGGGTTAGAAAGGAAACGTAAAATTGAGTTTTATTCTATCAGAATAAGTATTTGTGTTATTAAGTAATGAAATAACTGATATTTTGTAAATTGGTTTTACGAGTAATAAGTTAAGTGATTTTCCAATATTATATTATATAATATATTAATGTGGCTAATGTTTTTGAAAGTGAAATTTGGAAACTGAATATGATATAGAATTTTACTAAGTATAAACTTGTTTAAAGAAAAATCTTACATTAAGTAAGAAAGCAAGAAAACGATATTTAAATTATCGAAAGATTTAAAAGTTTGAATTTACATTTATTTAAGTTAAAAAGGGCCAATTAAGACCGAATACTGAACCGGTGAACTCACTGGATTGTCATGATTGAAACACTGTTTACTTTGATAGTTAAATCACCGATTATCAAATCTGTCCAATACGATTGTCGGTACAGAAAGACCGGGATCGAATTTATATTCGAAAACCATTCCGACCAACAAATATGTGAAGATATTAGAGATGATCGAGATGGAGCATTGAAGACCGTAGATTTTCATAAATGGAAGAACTGCTAATAATCTATGGTCTGCAGCCAGAGATGTACTGTGGTTCTGTCGTGGTTGGAATCTACGGGTTGCAAGGACTTCTCGCTACTGATCCATGGGGTGATTCCTATATGAGATGCAGTAGGAGAGTACCTTCGGTTCATCCTGTTCCTGGATGACTTGTATGGACGAGTGTCTGACAGAGTATTTCCAAAGGATCACCTACGTTGATTTCTTCAAACATGCTATAGTTGGTTAGCTCCCAACTAGAGTATTTTTTTGGACATCAATTGGTGATTTCTGGCGGATCTGGCGATGTGGCATTCAAAGTGAATGGCAATCAGATGTTTCAAAGGGAAATTCAAGCCTCATCCACCGGGAAATGACAGAAATCGGGCAGGCAGCATGGCTATGTGGGTCGCTCCTATTAGGATGTATAATCACATATCTAGAGAAAATCCTTTTGTTTCTTAAATCTATTTCAATGCTGTCCCTTGTCGGGAAGACGGTGGCTGGCTACCACCGTTGGTGATATACATTCGATACACTCAAGCGAAATGAGTGGTCGGTCATGTGAGGGCCGGGTTGCAAGACGTTCTTGTTGAACCCAGTGTATTCGCCTCTAGAGATACACTATCGGCAGGTGGTCCCATACCTTGTCAGAGTTGGAATCCAATCTCCAATAAGCGCCCGCGGTTTTGATTGTATACTATATATGTAGAGCGTGAGATGCAAGCGTTCTACTAGATTCTAATTACTTGTATTCAGACACTATTACAATATCAGACAAGTATATGATTTCAAAAATGTTTTGGGTTATCGTAAGGTAAAAACCGTAAAAACCGTCTGTGTTTATGTGTGGATTTGGTCTTACGATTATCCTTTTTCTTTGAAAGATTTTAACTTTAAAATCAGGTTGTGTGATACCCTTAATACTGTGCGAGTTTTTTCTCACTCTGGTTCACCAGACTGACCCGGTGTTTTGTAAATGCTCGGGTTAGCCCGGGGTGTACAGATTCAGGTTAACGAATGCTGTGAAGAGATGAGCTGGAAGAGTCCAGACGTAAGATATTATATAGTTACTATTCCGCTGTGTGTTGTTTATGGGAATAGGTTATCATAATTGTCCCGATATGTGATGTACTCTGATATTGTAAGTTTTATTTAAAGCTCTCAATACAGTTATTTCTATATTATATTTTGTTCCGCTACGATGTGAGACTCTGTGTTGTGTTGGTTATTCTTCTTCTTCTTCTATTCTAATATTTCTTTCTTTCTTACCCCACCCTCTAATTTCTTTCTAATAACGTCCAGTGTTTTCGGTGTTTGGAAGGTCGGCATGAGTTACGTAAAAGTATTTATGTCAATTTTCAGGGCCGAAAATCCGCTGGGTCGTTACAATTTGACTAGTTTGATTTGTTTGAATTTGTTTGAACTTATGTATTGATTGGTTTAAATTGCTTGATTTGAAACATGTATATATATTAAAACATATGTGCATATTACTTTGATTGGTTTGCTTGTTTGACTCAAAACATACGTAATTATAATTTTTGGATTGATTTGTTTATATACTAGTATAAGAGTAATATAGATAGATACAGGATCTAAGGGGAGTATTTTTAGAATTTATTTTTGATAATGCCAAATGGTGAGAAATTATAAAATATAGACTTAGTTTAAGTAGAATACATAGGATTCATAGTGACAGGGGGAGTATTAGAAGGATCGGCATCAACATATATAAACAAGTACGAATATTTTATAAACTAAGGTTTTCATCATCAAAAAGGGGAAGATTGTTGGAGAATGGAGTTTTGATGACAACAAACTTATTTCAATATTAATTGATTATAAAATATATGCTAACATCTCTATTTATAATATATATAAATATATACATATACATATATGCAGGAATTGTTTACAGGAGTTATTATTGAAGACTTTACAATTTTAGAGTTTTATAGATTCAAGAGATTCAGAATTCAGAGAAGATTCAAGATTCATGAGTAATCAAGTGTTCAAGAGTTTAAGATAAATATAGTAATAGATTCTAGTTTATATGTAAGACTCTGAATAGCACTCTAAGTTCAAATTCAAGTTCTGTTTTTTTTTTTTCAAATTTCAAATTCTATTTTCAAAATTCTAATTCTAATTTTAACTAGTTTTTCTATCTTACATTTCATTTTAAACTTGAGTTTAAAGATTATAAATTTGTATATATTTTTATAGTTATGTACTTTTATACTTTTATATTTATACAGTTTTAAACTTTATAATTTTATAAATATGCTTATATAATTTATATTTATGATTTCATATGATTTTCTACTTTACAATACTTACTTATATAACTGTGTTTGAATTCAAGAATTTCCAGATTTATTTATATATTAAAACACTTGAAAAATATTCAAATTTTGAAACACATATGTCGACATATATATGTGGGGATGCCGACATACAACTGTCATATTTTCAGTTTTGAAAGGAAGTGTCTTTTCACCATTTGTAACGTTCTAGAAGCATTGGAACCTTTCAAATCTTATATATAGGGGTTGATTATAAATAGGGGTTGATCTCGAAATTTTATACATTATTCTTCTCCATCTTCATCCCCTTTCATCCCCCCATTATTATTTCATATTTTTATGATTTTTACACTTATACTCTACCAATTTCTATTCTAAATGCATAAAACTTCTTCTCTTCTCACTCTCTACTCATTACTCTCTGAATCGAAGTGATATTGAAGAGCTATAGGGCTGTTATAATCATTTAGGATTGTTTTTGGATAGGCTTGGAAACGGTGTGTTCCTTGTAGCCGTGAAATCAAGGAAAGGAAATGGTGTTAACCTTATAGCCGGGAAATCAAGGGTGGTGGAAACATCGTTAACCTTGTAGCTAGGAAATCAAGAGGATTGTACTGAGATTTTGATCTAGTAATAAAAATCTACGCAATCCAGCGTTGCATGGGATTGGACATAGGAGCAATCTGAACCAGCATAAAATCAGGTGTGTTCTTTCCTTTTCTACATTTTATTTTTGTTTATTTCTATGTTTTTTTTTTTGATTTTGTGACTATGATTGTCTCTGTAGTGTGCAATTCATATAGTAGATCATATAAGTTTTAGATTTTCTTAAATTCCTTAAAAACACTATCCACCCCCCTCTAGCGTTAGTTTTGCCTTAAGATTCATCCCGCTTTCCCTAACATAATCCATACAAAAACACTTTGAACTTTAAAGCCATAACCAGTTAAAAAATGAGCAACACCCAGCGGTGGAGCACCACTCCTAAATTGGTACATGTCTAACTTAAGTGTAGCAAGATTAAAAGCTTAGGAAACTGAAACGTCACTACCGATTAAGGGTAGGATCCCTCATGGAGAGGAAAAACACCAGAAAGGTAACACTATTGACAACACCAAATCCATCCCGAGAAATAGTGCTTCTAAAACTTCATAGCAAACTATATTCCCATCGACTTTGAATTGAGAATCGAATACTGCATCACGAGGAACTTCAATCGTCAAGTAGAAAACGACAACCTACCTTTCTGCTACTATTACCATTGCCTTCGCAGGATTGATAGTGACATCCTACTCGAGGCAATTTGACTTAAGTACCTAACTTCACCCGTCCTGAAGTGAAACTCCAACAAGCCAACAAACAATCCATGTACTCTCAATACCTACACCAGAACCATGCCTTGTGTTTTTGTTTCGTCCGTGAGAAAAATGAAATAAGGTAGCATAAGAATAAACTACCCGGGAGTTCTCAGAATACGAACTGAAAACCCTTAAAATATGCCGACTTGATGGTCAACAAAAAATGCATAATCAACTAATCAAAATCAAAGAAGATTTTATCGATAGAATCGACATACACCATCCAACCCTCTATTGGTAAAATCCCATCAGGAAATCCAACTAAGAAACCACTTCTTGCACCTTAGATCTAACACGGACAGCAATCTCAAATAGAAATGAAAACTGGCTCATCTCCCGCTCTCAAGGTACATATGCCCTCGAGGCATAACCACAGGTCCAATATCAATGACTAGATCGATACAAACTTAACTCCAATGTAGTGGGAACCATGTCACCTCATCAAGTGTGTCCAGATACTCTCAAGCTATAAGCTTAGATGACAATTCGCCACTAGAGAACTTAGTATCTCAACCCGCCATCATCCAACCACAAACGACTCGCTCTCCGTCATCGATGGATCAAGGATGAATCACTACTAAAGAGAAAAAATCATATACCACTATCATGATCAATAACCTCTCATGATCACTGACGTTCTATATCCACAAAACGAAAAAAAATTCCTAGGCTCTATATTAGACTTATTTACCCTAAACAATCAATATCAACCGAACCAACAATTAAGTAAACATGACTTATCAAATACATTTTAATGAGACATGTATACCGACAAATACAACTTGTATGTTGTAAAAATCCTCCACCACGATGTAACACCCCGTATTTTTTTAATATAATTAAAAATGAAATAAAATATATGAAAATATGCTTATGATAGGTAAATAATGGTGATGCATAAGGAGAATTAATTAATACATGGAAGAGAAGAAAAATTAGTTCGATAACGGCGTATGTAATGGAAAAGATAGTAAAATAAGGAAAACTAATTCAAGAATCAGGAATTAGGTAAAATGGACATTACCATTGCGTTACTCTCGGAAAAATACGCGAAATAGAGTCCGAGTTTTCGAAAATCGGAGTCCGTATGACCAAGATATGGACAAAACAAAATTTCAGCAGACTTTTTGGCAGACTACCCGTGTCGACTGTAGTGTCGACACCCAAGTCGACCTGACCCCCCCTGTGTCGACTGTAGTGTCGACTCCCCCCCGTACAGGTTGACCTGGTCGGCCTGGGGTGGCCCAGAACCCATTTTTGAGGCCCGGGACGAGTTTTGATGGTCCGGATGGGTTTTAGGGTTAATCCGATGGCTGAAATGAATTGCTACACCTATAAATTAACACCTAGACCTAGCCTAATTCACACAAATTCATATGACACCAAAATGCTGCTAAAATACCTCTGAGCCATGGTCGCCGTCTCCAAATTAAAGCTTAAGCGTCCAAACTCAAATCAAATCAAAGATCAATGCTTCTACAACAAATTCAAGGGGATAGATCAATGACACTACAACTTTCTAAGACAAATTCAATTCTTAATTCATTAGCCGTTCTCTGTAAGTGCTAGTTATTTTCAGATCTAAATATTTAATTTTAATATGGGCATGAAATAAAGTGGAATTGGATCTAAGTATGTTTATCGATTCAGATCTATTCCTGTTGCTTTTTGAATCTTTAGTTATGAGTACCTTTATTCTCATGACAAGTTTGTGATTTATTCAGCAGTTTCCTTGATTCGTAATGATGTTATCATGAAGTTCTAATCTTTATGCCTATCATGATGTTGTTTTCTCTCTGATCTATTTATTATGCAAATTTCTACCTTCCCCTATTTATTTTCTTTTGATGAACCTTGGTCAACTTCGGACCTTGGCCTACAAATCGCGATTCGCATACGAGATGTATACGGGGGAATAATGGGATTATTGCCTATAAGAATATGATTAATAATTGGCAACATGAAATTGGATGTTATCATTTTATTTGCAAGTTAGGGGTAGATCTGTAAATTTTGGTATAATCCTGTAGTGATAAAATTTGCATAAATATTATATACATGGAATTCGACACCAATTGGATCTATGTAATGTAACATGAAATTTGGTATATATAACATGTATGTAATTTGGCATGTAAAATAAAATTATGAGTTTTGGAGCCTATGTAAATTAAATCAAAAGATTAGGCTTATGTTAATTAGGCATGTGTAGACTTGGAAATTTGAGCAAGAAAGCGATTGTAAACTTTATAATTGGCATAAACATGTATTATGAACTTGGGCAACTATCATGTATTGAAATTAAAAGATTTTAGTTTGGGATAACTACATCATGAATCATCGGATTTGGGTTTATTGGGTATGAAACTTGATACATGTAATTTTGGCTAGATCTTGACATATGTAAAAAGGCATGAAACTTGGTATATATGTAAACTGACTAGAATTGGGTACATATACTAGTTGGTATGTAATAGCCTTAAAAGAAGGATAAATATAAATTGAGATAAGTTGCCTTTAATGGCCTAAGATAAATTGTGGTAAAATTGGTATGATTTTGCATACCATTAATTGATGGACATAATTGAGTCAATTATGGACATCGTTAAATTTGGAATTAATTGATAATTTGTATAGGGGAAATAAATTCAAATTGGGATAAAAGATTATAAGTGATAATCAATGCTTAGGACACGAGGTTGGACTCGTTTGTGACGTAAACCTGCCTGGAACCACCCGGCGAATCCAGTAGTCACAAATGTCAGCCCAATGTGCGAGGTCCTGGGCCCAAATTAAAAGCGTAACAGTTGTAAAGACACGAGGTAAGACTCTTTTATGGTGTAAGACTGCCCGGACCCGCCCGGCAAATCCAGCTGCCATAAATGTCAGTCTAATGTGAGAGGTCTTTATAAGGTTACAGCCTTAATGAATTAAGAAATACTTAACCAGATAAACATGTGGTGGGACGTGGGGTTTAAGTGGGTGACATGTGGGTGACATATGGAAATACAAATAGTAAAACTTAACCAACGTAACATGGTAATTAGACCAGTGGGTAGGGTTAAGTAAATAAGAACACTTAACCAATATGATTTAAATAGGTTGGTTAAGTAATATGATTAGGTTAATCTGGACACTTAACCAATTTAATAAGTTGACTACGGGAGTGGGTAAGATTAAGCAAATGTTTAACCATTATAACATTATTAAACTGGACTAGAGAGTGAGGTTAAGTTAATCAGAACACTTAACTAATACAATGGGTTAATTAGACAAGTGGTTGCGGTTAAGTTGTAACACTCAACCAACATAACAGGACAAGTGGGTGGGTTAAGTTAACTTGAATAAGTTGATAACACTTAACCATTATAATATGACTAGTGTATGGGGTTAAGTTAACATGCACTTAACCAGTCTGATGTGATTCGTAGTAGGGTTAAGTAACACATGGGGTTAAGTTAACAAAAAAATTCTTAACCAATGTAACCAGATAGACGAACGGGGTTAAGTTAATAAACCACATTTAACCAATCAAACATAATAAGCGAGAAAGGTTAAGTTAACTAAGGTAAACACTTAACCATGGTAACATAACGAGTAGAAGGGTTAAGTACATATCGGGTTGGTGGGTAATATTAGTAAATATAGGCCCACATACACTTAACCATTAAATACACAAGCTTGAATCAGTAGCGGGGTTATGTACACATCAGGGTTGGTGGGTAATATCAGAGAGTATAGGCCCACAGACTTAACCATTAGAAAAACCTAGTAACGGGGACCCATTTCAGCAGTAACCCACATTAGGTATCAACGGAACCTTGAGCTAGGCAGGGTGGGGCACGATTACTGGGCTGATTGTAAGAGGTTAAATTAGCGGCGGATGGTGCAGCAATGCAGGTTCTAACGGAGTGCGGGCGTGCACACACTTCGGCGCAGAATATTTAGCCACTGGGCATCAGTAGGTATAAAGCTGTGCATCTTGATTGTGTCAGGGTTGCCACCATGGGACTTGATACACCCCATGGTGGGACCAGCACAGGTATCTACAAGTAGGGGGCCACGTGACACAAATGAGAACTAGGTCAAGTAGGGAGCCGATCGATAAGGTAGTAAGGGTGCATCGAATATATACATGGCAATTGGGGTGATCGAGGTGGAATCCCCAAAATCGATGTACACCTGAAGGCTACCATAATTGTGGGGATTGGGATCACGTTGTAATTATTATATAACACGGGCTACTAGTTGGGAAACTAGTAGGGGGTACGGATCCTTGTTACACAGGACACTAGTTGGGATACTAGTAGGAGTACAGATCATTCCATGTAAGACACTTATGAGGATGCTAGTTAGGTGGTGCAGAGCAAATAGATATCGTTTTAGTGGTAAAGCTTAGAAACCTTGCGATGTTACTCTTGATAGAAACCATGCGGTGGGATACTTGATAGGAATTATGGGATGTTATACTTGTTTCATCATGCCCGAAGTTTATCTTGTTACCTTAGTTTATCTTGTTATCATAGTTTATCTTGTTATCATAGTTTATCTTGTTATCTTAGTTTATCTTGCCTACCTTGTAATCATGCTTATGTTTACTTTCAGTTTATTCATGCCATGTTATCTTTACTCATTTTTATGCTGAAAGTCACTAGGACATACTCAGTCTTTATGACTGACCCGATTTGTTTCGCCTCTTTTTCTTCCGTCCCCTCCCCCCCCCCCCCCACGTTCACAGGGTGGGAATACAGCTTAGTTCTGATCTTCCTAAGCTCCAAGGGTCTTTCATGTATGGCTTGGATTTCTCTTGGATATGGCTTGCTTTGCTTTATTGGGGAATACTGCAGTTTATTTTTATGCTTCTTTGTTTTTGAGCAAGACGTATATTTTAACTATGAAATTGGGTATTGGAAGTTAATGGGCTTTTCTTGTAAACATTTATATTTAATAAATGATTTGAAGTACTTCCACTTTATTTTCCATTGTTTTATATATGTCTGTCTTGTAATATTTCTTTTCCAGTACCCATAATACTCCATTGAGGTTAAGGCATTCCCTTGTGAGTGACCTTAACAGATGTGGGGTGTTACATTTGGTATCAGAGTAGAAGGTTACCAGACTGGGCAAAAGTTTTCAAAAACCTTCTGAAATTATTTTCAAAATTTTTACAAAGAAGCAAAATTTCAAGAAAATTTTGTTTTGATTAAAAGGCATATTCCCCAAAGCCATATGCACTATCTTTTGATTCTCTCTTGAAATCTCTTCTCTCTCTTTTCACCATAGTTTCGTAGGCATCCAACACATATCGGAGGGCAAAGGAGTGCCCAACCTCCATCTGTAGCCGCAGTAGTTCCATCTGCGTCTAATCTTATTTCAAGTTGGGTAGAGTTGCCGTGCGGTGGAGGTAGCTTCGAGAGACTTGTCAACAAACTATACAAGGACAGTAAGAACAAGAAACTAGTTGCTTTAGCTTAATCCATGAAGGAGGAAAAAGGTGAAAGGAAAGAGGCCAAAGTGAAAGAATAGTAAAACCCACGACAAGAGGGAGTATCTTTAGTGAGGAGGGACATGTAGTTAAGTATTATAGGACAAGGGAAAGGGACAAGATCGTCGAGAGTGCAATTATATGCTCTCACTACTAGCATACCTAAGAGAAGTGGTAACGTTTATGTTGAAAAGTTTGGCTTTTCTTTTCTATCATCCCGCTAGAACTTTGTTTTTGTACATCGCATCCTTTTAATTCTGCTTCGATAGTTGAGTCTCTGCACCTTAGTACTAGCATAGTAGAGGATCCCGTTCTGTCTCAAATCCTGTTGGGGAAATCGGCTCATTTATTCATGACTTGTTTGGATTTGACAATGTCTATGCTTAGTGTTGAGTCTAGAAGTAATGTTTATGTTTTGGGCTATGGGTTGATTCTAGCGATGGAGTGGTTATCCAGTAAGGGTGACCTTCTCGGTCTTGAAAAGAGGGTAGTTAGACTCTTGACTTGCCTCGGTAATACCCTCGAAGTCGCATGTAACCTTTAGGGTTCTATCATGATTTGTTACCTAGAATCCCTTGACACATTTATTGGTAATTCGTAATCCACTCAAGTAATATTCGCCACTAAGGCGGTTGGGTCATTTCGCTTATGCATAAGTTGTAGAGAATCACCTTAGTAAGTACATTTGGCAACATGGTTGGCATTTATTTCTAAGAGATAGTTCTTCTGCGTGGAATACCTGATAGTAAGTGGACGAGATCCAAGATTCACTAGTGAATTTTGGAGAGCTTGCATGAAACCATGAGTATGCAATTATGTTTGAGGCGAGTTTGCTAGGAGGAGAATAAGTGAAAGTGGAACGAGAGGCAAAAATGAAATGGATTCCAACCCATATTTCAGAAACAAGAATTAAGAAGCTACGGAATTGTGAAGTCAAAGGCGGTCAAAGCACAATGGAGTTAAGCTCAAAGAAATGCGACTTAGAAGATTGAAGACTAGATTCGCGCATCATAACTCTTTTTAAAAGTATATCCATGATCTCTCTTTTCCTATAGAGCTTACTCACATGCTATCTTTTGTGTATATACTCTCGGTCCTATCCTCAATCTAATTTCTGTTGCAAACCCCATTGGGAGTATGACTCATCTGTTAGTAACACATGTTGGGGCTTGAGGGTGTTCGTTGGGTTGACTAAACTTTTTGGGTTTTATAGGATATGGGTTGGTCGTAGGAAGGGATTTCCTTGTGACCTAATAGGAGTCCATCATGCTTAGTTTCCTAGAATCATATATATTGGTTGGGATGAGTAATTCTTTGGGTGTCGGTCTGATGTTGACTTCGGTCTTCGGGGCTGATGCTTAGAGAGTTCTTCTCCTAATCAATATATATGTGACATAGGTTTCCAGTTTTGACATTGCCTAATGGGCACAAAGTTTTTACTTTCTTCTATCATTCGACTATATCTTTAGGTAGGAACAATTGGGTGTAAACATGTGTTTGAGACATGTTATGATTGATGGTTGCAAGTGGTTGCAAGTGGTTGCTCATGGATGCATATACACGCACATTAGGCACTAGATCGACTCAGTCACCTTTCATATTGCATATGCATGAGTGTTTACACTTGTTTATGGATGAAATTGAATGTGTTATCATGTGGATGTTGCATATGGATGGATGTTTGTGCGCACATATAGTGTTTACGTGACTAGGAGTATTTGCATACATGTGGATTCATGGCACCTAACATATTTTGCATTAGAAAGATCAATCAGGCAAGATCATTTGCATTAGATAAGGAACATATACACATACCTTCTGCATATGTTCATATAGCATTAGAAATCTTTTCAAGGAAAATGATTGCTTGTGGATGATGTTTTGAGTAGATGGATGATGGATGGCAGGATACGTTCTTCCTAACTTGAAGATTTCGGGGACGAAATCCTTTAAGGAGGGGAGAATGTAACACCCCGTATTTTTTTAATATAATTAAAAATGAAATAAAATACATGAAAATATTCTTATGATAGGTAAATAATGGTGATGCATAAGGAGAATTAATTAATACATGGAAGAGAAGAAAAATTAGTTCGATAACGGCGTATGTAACGGAAAAGATAGTAAAATAAGGATAACTAATTCAAGAATCAGGAATTAGGTAAAATGGACATCACCATTGCGTTCCTCTCGGAAAAATATGCAAAATAGAGTCCGAGTTTTCAAAAATCGGAGTCCGTATGACCAAGATATGGCCAAAACAAGATTTCAGCAGACTTTTTGGCAGACTACTCGTGTCGACTGTAGTGTCGACATCCAAGTCGACCTGACCCCCCCTGTGTCGACTGTAGTGTCGACTCCCCCCCCCCCTGCACTGGTCGGCCTGGGGTGGCCCAGAACCCATTTTTGAGGCCCGGGACGAGTTTTGATGGTCCGGATGGGTTTTAGGGTTAATCTGATGGATGAAATGAATTGCTACACCTATAAAATAACATCTAGCCCTAGCCTAACTCACAAAAATTCATATGACACCAAAATGCTGCTAAAATCCCTCTTGAGCCATGGCCTCCATCTCCAAATTAAAGCTTAAGCATCCAAACTCAAATCAAATCAAAGATCAATGCTTCTACAACAAATTCAAGGGGATAGATCAATGACACTGCAACTTTCTAAGACAAATTCACTTCTTATTTCATTAGCCATTCTCTATATGTGCTAGTTATTTTCAGATCTAAATATTTAATTTTAATATGGGCATGAAATAAAGTGGAATTGGACCTAAGTATGTTTATCGATTCAGATCTATTCCTGTTGCTTTTTGAATCTTTAGTTATGAGACTTGTCTACCTTTATTCTCATGACAAGTTTGTGATTTATTCAGCAGTTTCCTTGATTCGTAATGATGTTATCATCAAGTTCTAATCTTTATGCCTATCATGATGTTGTTTTCTCTCTGATCTATTTATTATGCAAATTTCTACCTTCCCCTATTTATTTTCTTTTGATGAACCTTTGTCAACTTCGGACCTTGGCCTAAAAATCGCGATTCGCATACGAGATGTATACGGGTGAATAACGGGATTATTGCCTATAAGAATATGATTAATAATTGGCAACATGAAATTGGATGTTATCATTTTATTTGCAAGTTTGGGGTAGATCTGTAAATTTTGGTATAATCCTGTAGTGATAAAATTTGCATAAATATTATATACATGGAATTAGACACCAATTGGATCTATGTAATGTAACATGAAATTTGGTATATATAACATGTATGTAATTTGGCATGTAAAATAAAATTATGAGTTTTGGAGCCTATGTAAATTAAATCAAAAGATTGGGCTTATGTTAATTAGGCATGTGTAGACTTGGAAATTTGAGCAAGAAAGCGATTGTAAACTTTATAATTGGCATAAACATGTATTATGAACTTGGGCAACTGGCATGTATTGAAATTAAAAGATTTTAGTTTGGGATAACTACATCATGAATCATCGGATTTGGGTTTATTGGGTATGAAACTTGATACATGTAATTTTGGCTAGATCTTGACATATGTAAAAAGGCATGAAACTTGGTATATATGTAAACTGACTAGAATTGGGTACATATATTAGTTGGTATGTAATTGCCTTAAAAGAAGGATAAATATAAATTGAGATAAGTTGCCTTTAATGGCCTAAGATAAATTGTGGTAAAATTGGTATGATTTTGCATACCATTAATTGTTGGACATAATTGAGTCAATTATGGACATCGTTAAATTAGGAATTAATTGACAATTTGAATAGGGGAAATAAATTCAAATTGGGGTAAAAGATTATAAGTGATAGTCAATTCTTAGGACACGAGGTTGGACTCGTTTGTGACGTAAACCTGCCCGGAACCGCCCAGCGAATCCGGTAGTCACAAATGTTAGCCCAATGTGAGAGGTCCTAGGCCCAAATAAAAGTGTAACAGTTGTAAAGACACGAGGTTAGAATCTTTTATGGTGTAAGACTGCCCGGACCCGCCCGACAAATCCAGTTGCCATAAATGTCAGTCTAATGTGAGAGGTCTTTATAAGGTTACAGCCTTAGTGAATTAAGAAATACTTAACCAGATAAACATGTGGTGGGACATGGGGGTTAAGTGGGTGACATGTGGGTGACATGTGGAAATACGAATAGTAAAACTTAACCAACGTAAAATGGTAGTTAGACCAGTGGGTAGGGTTAAGTAAATAAGAACACTTAACCAATATGATATAAATGGGTGGGTTAAGTAATATGATTAGGTTAATCTGGACACTTAACCAATTTAATAAGTTGACTATGGGAGTGGGTAAGGTTAAGCAAATGTTTAACCATTATAACATGATTAAACTGTACTAGAGAGTGAGGTTAAGTTAATGAGAACACTTAACTAATACAATGGGTTAATTAGACAAGTGGTTGCGGTTAAGTAGTAACACTCAACCAACATAACAGGACAAGCGGGTGGGTTAAGTTAACTTGAATAAGTTGATAACACTTAACCATTATAATATAACTAGTGGATGGGGTTAAGTTAACATGCACTTAACCAATCTGATGTGATGCGTAGTAGGGTTAAGCAACACATGGGGTTAAGTTAACAAGAAAATTCTTAACCAATGTAACCAGATAGACGAACGGGGTTAAGTTAATAAACCACACTTAACCAATCAAACATAATAAGCGAGAAAGGTTAAGTTAACTAAGGTAAACATTTAGCCATGGTAACATAACGAGTAGAAGGGTTAAGTACATATCGGGTTGGTGGGTAATATTAGTAAATATAGGCCCACATACACTTAACCATTAAATACACATGCTTGAATCAGTAGCGGGGTTAAGTACACATCAGGGTTGGTGGGTAATATCAGAGAGTATAGGCCCATAGACTTAACCATTAGAAAAACCTAGTAACGGGGACCCATTTCAGCAGTAACCCACATTAGGTATCAACGGAACCCTGAGCTAGGCAGGGTAGGGCACGATTACTGGGCTGATGATAAGAGGTCAAATTAGCGGCTGTTGGTGCAGCAGTGCAGGTTCTAACGGAGTGCGGGCGTGCACACACTACGGCGCAGAAAATTTAAACACCGGGCATCAGTAGGTATAAAGCTGTGCATCTTGATTGTGTCAGGGTTGCCACCATGGGACTTGATAAACCCCATTGTGCGACCAGCACAGGTATCTACAAGTAGGGGGCCGCGTGACACAAACGAGAACTAGGTCAAGTAGGGAGCCGATCGATAAGGTAGTAAGGGTGCATCGAATATATACATGGCCATTGGGGTGATCGAGGTGGAATCCTCAAAATCGATGTACACCTGAAGGCTACCATAATTGTGGGGATTGGGATCACGTTGTAATTATTATATAACACGGGCTACTAGTTAGGACACTAGTAGGGGGCAGGGATCCTTGTTACACAGGACACTAGTTGGGATACTAGTAGGAGTACAGATCATTCCATGTAAGACACTTATGAGGATGCTAGTTAGGTGGTGCAGAGCAAATAGATATCGTTTTAGTGGTAAAGCATAGAAACCTTGCGATGTTACTTTTGATAGAAACCATGCGTTGGGATACTTGATAGGAATTACGGGATGTTATACTTGTTTCATCGTGCCCGAAGTTTATCTTGTTACCTTAGTTTATCTTGTTATCATAGGTTATCTTGTTATCTTAGTTTATCTTGTCTACCTTGTCATCATACTTATGTTTACTTTCAGTTTATTCATGCCATGTTATCTTTACTCATTTTTATGCTGAAAGTCACTAGGACTTACTCAGTCTTTATGACTGACCCGATTTGTTTCGCCTATTTTTCTTCCGTTCCCCCCCCCCCCCAAGGTTCACAGGGTGGGAATACAGCTTAGTTCGGATCTTCCCAAGCTCCAAGGGTCTTTCATGTATGGCTTGGATTTCTCTTGGCTATGGCTTGCTTTGCTTTATTGGGGAATACTGCAGTTTGTTTTTATGCTTCCTTGTTTTTGAGCAAGACAGATATTTTAACTATGAAATTGGGTATTGGAAGTTAATGGGCTTTTATTGTAAACATTTATATTTAATAAATGATTTGAAGTACTTCCACTTTATTTTCCGTTGTTTTATATATGTCTGTCTTGTAATATTTCTGTTCCAGTACCCATAATACTCCATTGAAGTTAAGGCATTCCCTTTTGAGTGGCCTTAACAGATGTGGGGTGTTACACTCGAGGCTTGAAAATAATCATTATGGATATTGTAGTCATCCATAGTATTACTTCATAGCAACCAAACACATGATGTTATAAACATATAGTCTAATTAAACCCTTAACATGGTAAGTCACAATAAAAGAAGACAAATCAATATTCTCGTGTCCCAAACTTATTCCATCCACCACCTACACGGTAAGATGGAATGATTAAATCTCAACATTAAAATAAAACATGCATGGAAACACAATTGTTTGAAAGCATATCTCAAGTGGTGATGTTATTTCCCATTCCTTCTTTAAAGGGAGCACTGGATGAAATAGAAAACTTGATCAATGCATACTCCCCCATAATTCATCCCTTCAAACAGGGTAACCTCCAACACTAGGTACAGGCTCAAAGATTAGGTGTTTCATAGATCCAACTCAATAAGACACCATTTCTTCCCATAGGCTTAAATCATTTTGAGAAGCCACGAACTCAAATCATCTTGAGTCGTCTTCACATTGGTTGCATTTCATCGATCAACGAACGATTCACCACTTTGAACATCACTCCTTGAATTCACTTCGAAGCCACAACCATCATCGAACCAAAAACATACATCATTTTGTCGATATTCGATTCACAACATTTCACCCTTGTTTGCTAAGAAAAACAATTAACAGCGTTTCGATTCCCATCCACAACATTTCAAAAATGCTGTCATTCTCCAGAACTCAACCATCCCTAATCCATCAGACCTGACTGATCCATTGGCTCACGCGCTTGCCGATACATTAAGTATTGATCGGTACCCTTTTTACAGCGACTCATCAAACGTTGTCGATCCGAACATTTACCCTATGCCCAATCCATTTCTTGAACCTTGTCGAGCCACACATTTCTTCGGTGCGCACTGTACCTGATCCACCATGAAAATGTGCCTGATCCATTTCGAGAAAACATGCCCAATCCATTCTTGCACCTTGACCGATCCACACCTTTTTTCCTTTCCAAGGCTGTCGATCCACTTTTACACACCCGATCCATCAAGATCTAGCCCATTCCATCCAATATCCACGTGAACACATGCCAATCCACGGATTGGCCGAACCATAAAGTTTTAAAACTGATCCGATCCATCCACGTGAACACATGCCAATCCATGGATTTTGGTGCCAATCCATCCAGAATTATCATCGATCCATGGAAACGATCCATCCCGTAATTCTTAATGTATTAAATAATTGAAATTATGGCAATGGTGATATAATCCATTTCCTAAGTACGTTAAGAATTTTATTGTTGTATGAATATACTCCGTGAACTTCTTATTAGGGTTTGAGAATTACTGTAATATTAAAAATGTGAATCTAAAAGTGATTATGTATATATTTTTAAGATGGTAATTCAATGGTAAATTATGTATGTTCCCAAATATATTGTTTAGAATATAATGAAATTATTGGTTTGAGAAAGATTACAATAAATTATCGGTAAAATGGAATAAGAATTAGTAAGCTTAATTTTGTATAGAAACTTACCATGATTAAGTTGGAATTACGAATTGGGTATGGAAACAAGAAATTATATAATTTAGAAAGAAAAAGGGAATTAGTAGTGTACTGAGTTAATTAGGGGTAGAAAAGGGATACATTTCCATAATTACCATTACAGTAACTTATAGGGAACTTAGTTGCAAGAAAAAGATAGGTAATAAGGATTAGTGTGAAATAGGAGTTTTGGCTGTATTGCACACTAATCAAAAATATATATACATGATGTAATAAAAGAAATAGCTTACAACTACTGATCTTAATTAATGTATGTTATGGAAATAGATTTAAACGTTTCCCTTAACCAAATTAATGAAGTGTGTGAAATATTTCCTGTAATAGTAAAAATGTACAAGATAGTAAAAAATAAATAAAGATTATAATAGTAAAGGTTTGCTTAAATAACAAGGGACCTTAGGAAAACATGATGAACGGAGAATATAACATATTATAATTAATTATGTGAATAAGACTAAAATATAATAGGTAGGCTTGTCTAAGGGACAAGTGTAATTATAACATAGGTTAATATTAATGATGAAAAGAGAACTTATCAATAAACCTTAATTAGGGGAACTAAGTTAATAAATAAATCCACAAAAATGGTTGTGGTAATGATATAACATGGGTTATAATAAGAGATAAGGTGATAACTTGTTAATAAATCTTAGTTAAGTGAACTAAGTTAATAAGTAAACCCATAGCGACGGTTGTGGTAACGGTATAACATGAAGTTGTAAATTACATAAAAAATTAAAAGAAAGAATAGGCTAATTACTAGTAAACTTATGAATGGGGAAATATTAATTTTAATGAATGTAATAATAAGTGGCTCATAGATAGGGTCCATTCAGGCAGCGCGGGGCTGATTAGGAAAATAAGCAGCCAAATGTAAGCTAATAAACTTGTAACTTGAATAGAAGATGAATGTTTAAATTATCAAGTTAATTAGCAATAAGATAAGTAAAAAGCAAGCATGTGATTAAAAGATTAGGCATAGGAACTAATAATGCGATGACGTAATGCGCTTAGACCAGTCTGTATGTATGGAGATGAAGAACCCAACGGGGTAGATCATCATAGTGTCTGGAGACACAAGTGGAGCACGTCCAACTGATTATTATACGGGGCTGGAAGGAACGACGGAGCTTCTGCAGGACTTAGTAGGGTAGTTTGAAATGACCCTCTGAGGAAAAACCGGATGAAGCCGTCACTCGGATGCCGTTTTTTCACCACTAGAGTATACCTTGACTGCAACTTTAGTGTGGTAGTCATAAGGCTGTAGAAGATGGTGTTGGGTGATTCAGCGGTTTTCCTTGCTCTAGGAGGTGGTCAGGACCAAATTAAGGATAGTAATCATTGGATATCTGTCATCGGAGTCAGTGGGATGCTGAATGACTAAGAGCTAAACCAACAGACAGATGATCTGTCTCTATCGAGTCATTGGTTAAGGGTCATGCCAAAATGGATGCTAGATTAGTTGTTAAGGGCATGCCATTAGCTCTCGATGTAGTCTCTCATTATTTGAGGGAAAGGCCAGGGTAAGGCTATTGGCACAGTGATAAGAAACAAACCATATGTGGATATCTGTGTTGAAGGCCTAACGAAGCTTCCCTTTACAGATATTGAAAGCTCCCGACCAAGTTTTTTGCATTGGAACTCCTATTACGAGACTCGGGTTATAGTAGGA
This sequence comes from Allium sativum, assembly GCA_030737875.1. NCBI lineage: Eukaryota > Viridiplantae > Streptophyta > Magnoliopsida > Asparagales > Amaryllidaceae > Allium > Allium sativum. Next base: position 375,986,638 of record CM060926.1, read on the forward strand.
AGTACATTCGGGTGGGAGGCTAGATACATGCATTGGGTAGTGTATTATAGACATTAGGGCATTACTCCAAGTTAAGATGTGATTCGACGAGGAGTTTGGATACAAGGATCTGTACGCTTATGTGGCATAGCAATGGTGGTTCTATCCGATTACGTGGCATAACAATGCAGATTTTCGTACGTGTCTTGGCATAGGATAGAGGTTATGAATACTTCCGTGGTTTGACGGCGGAGACCGTACGAGGAGGGTACTACGGGGAGTGCCTTGAGATGTTGGGTATAGAAATATATATATATATATATATATATATATATATTAGCTTTATTCCACTATGGAGTAAATGGGTGCGACATGTGTGCATAACCTAGAGTGCTACTAAACCTAATAATTGAGATATGTAACCGAACTGTATATGTAGGGTTATTTCAGAATGTATAATTTGTCCTCTAACCAGAACTTGTGTTCTAACTCCCTCCTCATAACATACTCGTAGGTTAGATTTATGGCAGAGATTTGGTTGCCTTTGGACAATTGTTTGGCAATACCATTATTTTGGTATGGCTATATTTGATTATTGTATTTTATCCATTCTGTTGTGAGACGTTTTATGGAGCTCTGATATATTTATTATCTCTGTCTTTTCTGCAGGATACCAGGCACGCCAACTCAGCTTTGATAGATTGGGACTTTTGGGAAAAATTTGGGCTATCGAAATTTGTGTTGTTACAATCTCCTAGTTTCATTTCTCCATGAACCATACATTCTCTAGTACTTGCATCTTCGTTGCACTATGGCATTCATATCACATCGGGCCACGATCCTAAAGACTCTCTACACCAGAATCTACATAATACAAATCCATCACATTGCCTCACTACACCGCGAACTGTGAAACATACTAGTCCATCCTGCAGTGCTGCTACTCCACGAACTGCCTTTCACATCGACTTATCCTATCGGTCTATGGTACACCACAATCTACATACTACTGATCCATCCCATCGATCTATCTCATACCCAGCATAGCCTTAAAATCGAAGAGCCACAATCCCCAACACACCTTGAAGCTCTCAGTACCTCAACCCATAGATTATGCAATCCTTCTGCACTCCCTGGTGAAGCATGCATCCTGCCATGTGCCAAGATAACTGATGAAAGAGCCTCTACTCCGAATACACCATCGAATGGACCATCCTGTCCAAATCCATGAAATCTCGTTGTTGTCCATGTCAAAGTTGGCCAAAACGACCAACACCAATAATAATTGATGTTGATCACTCCGTGGTAATCACTAACGACAAATCTGAGCATGTGTTCAACAAAATTAGCTAAATACTCATCCAATGAAAATGTTTGGCATTCTCCTTGAAATCCTGCTCATCGTGAAGTCCACTCACTACCTCCATCTTGAAATCCTACTCGTCGTTGAGTCCATCAACTACCTCTAAGTCGGTCAACGCATCATGGACCTTCTTTCTGAATCTATCCTAGCATTAGGTCCCCTATGAATGGCATTGGCAATCATATTATACAAACAAGCAACCATGTAATCAATAGTCCAATAACTATCTAAAACAACATACAAACATCCGTAGTGTCATCAATGGGATTAATAAAACCTATCTAAAGTGATCAAAGTAGGACACATGTAAAATTGTCCTAAATCTAGCAATATCGACAAACAATGTACAAACGAGAGAAATAGTGATATTTAATCTTAAAACAAATTTAAACACTTTTTAATCTTTTTACAAAACTATGGGCTAGATTTTATTTTGATATAAATCCTGTTCAAAATTCATTTCTGTTCAAAACACAATTTTTATACTATATGAACAATTATAGTAAAGTGAGGTATAATATCACTCACCTCGACCAAACTAGCTCTATAACGTAGAGATCATCAATAAAATTCCAACGAAAGAAATTGTGTCTAAATATATGTAGTGACTTTTGAAAAACTATAAAATATTTAAACATCAACTACATGGAGATCTTCTAAATACTAAAAGTTTACCACACTACCATGTAGATATAACCTCATATTTTATTCATACATTGTGTATAATTTTCAAACAACCTTTTTTTCCTTCATCAAACATAAGGATACATTTTTATTCATGCACACAGAAATAAAAGAAAAGGGAACCAATGTATTATGTATCTTCATTATGAGCTGCAATCCTTTCCACAACTCTTTGCACAACTAATAATATTACCTGTGTCTTCAGCTGCAAAAATACAAAAATTAGAGGCGTACAGTGAATATTACATAAAATTAAATACTAAAAAATGCTAAACTTATGATAAATTTCAAATATTATTTATTTTTAATTTCTCTAAACAAGTTAATGTTATAATGAACTTATTATTGACCAGGATCTTTAAAGATGCGGAAAAGTAGTTATAAACACATCAGCAGGTTAATTTGTCAAAAGAAAATTGTATGTATAAATTTTTCTTACCAGGAATATGTATGCATTTTTTGGCAACACAACCTATAACGCAAGCAACACGTTTCCATTTTAAACTACAAGCGACATCGCAAGTTGGCCCACAAATAGCTGGTACGTGTATCGCAACTGAACACAACGGCATGCATAGGGGTTTGCAGAACCCAGCATAACTTGGGGAAACAAAAAGAAGAAGAATGAAAATGAAAACAAAACTTTTCTTAGTGGAGATTGATCCCATTATTTTTTCTAGAGTTAATTAACCAGGTAGTCTGCTTGTATTAACAGTACTGGATAGATAACACTATTTATAATATGAATGATACATAGTGATACCCAAAAATTTAATAAATGAATGAATTACGGATAACACATATCTTTAAGAAATAAATGAATATTCTTTTAAAAATAAAATTTATCCTCTAAATACCTTCTAAACATAATTAGGTAACTATTACCTTTTAATCTACTTCTAAAGAAATCTAACAAACAACGGTACCTATGTATTAATTAAATGTCCAGATACCTCCCTTATTTGGATAAGTCAGAAACAAATATAAAATATTGTACTACATTTTAATGGCTTTTATTTTATATTGCAATATTTTCATATCTAACTGAAAAATGCATAAAAGCATGCACCTTTCTGACTTCATACAATGTAACATAATTTTCGATGCCTAGAGAGTAGATGTTATATGCATGTCATAACGTTGTTACTAATTTTCAAAGGGTGCCATGCATATAACGTTATAACATGCATATAACATCTATTCTCCGAACATCGAAAATTATGTCACATTGTATCGAGTTAGAAGGGTGCATGCTTTAGTGCATTTACCATTTAGATATGAAAATATTGCAATATAAAATGAAATTCATTAAAATGTAGTACAATATTTTATTTTTGTTTCTAACTTATCCAAAGAGGGGAGGTATTGGACATTTAATTAATACGTAGGTAAGTGGACCGTTGTTTGTTAGATTTCTTTAGAAATATATTAAAAGGCAATAGTTACCTGATTATGTTTAGAAGGTATTTAGAGGATAAATTTTATTTTTAAAAGAATATTCATTTATTTCTTAAAGATATGTGTTATCCGTAATTCATTCATTTATTAAATTTTTGGGTATCACTATGTATCATTCATATTATAAATAGTGTTATCTATCCAGTACTGTTAATACAAGCAGACTACCTTGTTAATTAACTCTAGAAAAAATAATGGGATCAATCTCCACTAAGAAAAGTTTTGTTTTCATTTTCATTCTTCTTCTTTTTGTTTCCCCAAGTTATGCTGGGTTCTGCAAACCCCTATGTATGCCGTTGTGTTCAGTTGCGATACATGTACCAGCTATTTGTGGGCCAACTTGCGATGTCGCTTGTAGTTTAAAATGGAAACGTGTTGCTTGCGTTATTGGTTGTGTTGCCAAAAAATGCGTACATATTCCTGGTAAGAGAAATTTATACATACAATTTTCTTTTGATGAATTAACCCACTGATCTGTTTATTACTACTTTTCCATAACTTTAAGGATCTGGTCAACATTAAGTTCATTATTTATGTAAAGATGCATTATAACATTAACTTGTTTAGAGAAATTAAAAATAAAGAATATTTGAAATTTATCATAAGTTTAGCATTTCTTTTAGTATCTAATTTTATGTAATATTCACTGTACGCCTCTAATTTTTGTGCTTTTGCAGCTGAAGACACAAGTAATATTATTAGTTGTGCAAAGAGTTGTGGAAAGGATTGCAGCTCGTAATAAAGATACATAATACATTGGATCCCTTTTCTTTTATTTCTGTGTGCATGAATAAAAATGTATCCTTCTGTTTGATGAAGGAAAAAAAGGTTGTCTGAAAATTATACACAATGTATGAATAAACTATGAGGTTTTATCCACATGGTAGTGTGGTAAACTTTTTGCATTTAGAAGATCTCCATTTAGTTGATATTTAAATATTTTATGGTTTTTCAAAAGTCACTACATATATTTATACTATCAATGATTGAATAATTATCTAATGCAACATTCTCCGGGAAACGAGTTATCAGTTATGACCAGATCCTAAGCCTTAAGAAGGGGAGACAGAGAAGTCCATGAATGAAACTCCGTGACGGAATCCCCCTAACAGAAACACGCCATGAACAAGGAACTACGTTGATGACTCCTATAGAGGACTACCTCCTTAGAGGGACTTTACCCCTTAGTAAGCAAGATGCAAGAAAAATAAAACATCGAGCTCCCACATTCATCATCATAGACGGCGTACTTTATAAAAAGGGACATTCACATCCTTTTTTAAGGTGTGTAAGTTTCGAAGATGTACATAGCTCGTTAAAAGAAGCACATGAAGGATGGTGCGGGGATCATTCCAGTGGGGTCAAGCTGGCCAAAAGGGTCATGAGATAAGGTTATCATTGGCCATGGATGGTTAGTCAAGTGGTCGAGTAAGTCAAGAGATGCGATAAATCTCAAAAGTACTCTAAGGTACCACGACTTCCTCCCAGCGACCTAACCACTATATCGAGCCCCTGACCTTTCGATATATGGGGGATAGATTTAATTAGGCCCTTACCACTCGCCACGGGCGGAGCTAAATATGTCGTAGTAGCTATCGACTACTTCATCAAGTGGGTAGAGCCGGAACCCCTTCCAACTATCACATCCAAAAAGGTATTTAGATTCATAATAAAAAATATCATTACGTGCTTCGGACTCCCTTATTATATCATATCAGACAACGGAACACAATTCGAAAGCGAAGAGTTCACCCGATTCTGTGAGAAAAATGGAATCATAAAAATTTCTCCTCTGTAGCCTATGAAATCTAAAGGAGCTCTGGAAGTCGCTAATAAGACCATTAAGACAATACTTAAGAAATGCCTAAATCAGGCTAAAGAAAATTGGGAAGAGGAGTTGCCTCTAGTGCTATGGGCATATAGAACTTCTACCAAAACAGCTACAAGACACAACCCCTCTTCCCTCACATATGGATGCGAAGCTATGCTTCCAGTTGAGGTCAAAATTCCATTACATAGAAGGGTAGCATACTCATTTGACCCCAACCAGGAGTTAAGAAAGGAATCGCTAGACTTGATACCGGGACTAAGGGATGAGGCTGCAGTCGGTACCGCCGAATACCAAAGAAGGATCACAAAATATTACAATTCAAAGGTCAAAGCTAGAACCTTCGCTAAAGGTGAATTAGTACTGCGAAGAGCAATGGCCAACGCCAAGAACCCCACAGATGGTCCTCTCGGTCCGAATTGGTAATGACCCTTAATTGTCCATCAAGAGGTCATATCCAGTACCTATCGGCTATGCAGGCCCAACGGAGATCTTGTTCCAAGATCATGGAATTCGGAACATTTGAGGCTGTATTTCCCAACCATAAAGGAATAAAGGATAGGATTTTCCTCCCAAGAAATTATCATACAACCAAGGGCATGGAAACTCTCCCGGTAACTCGAGAAAAACCAAAAAAGGGGTCGAGCTAGAAAAAAAAGGATTGAATCCCTCGTCATTGCCAAATTGGCAGGGAAGAGGCGTCCCCCAAAGGGGGATGATTGTGTTAGTCGTTCTCCCTTCCCAAACCAGAGGGGGAAGGGTTAAAGCATCAAAAGAGTAAGCCACTGTTTCACACCAGAGATGGTCGTGGTAGTGCATCTAAAAATTAGCACGCCCTGCCTCTGCTTGCAAAAGAGTACGCCCAGCCTCTGCTAGGACTAAGCATGTCCTACCTCTGCTTGTAGAAGAGCATGTCCTACCTCTGTTTACATTCTGCATTACCCGCAGAAGGGTCCGTATAGAGCATCAAAAGAGTAAGCCTTAATTTTGTGTCTATGATGGACTCGTCTAAGTTTCTAAGACCTTATCATCGCCTACGTTGGTCAGGATAAGGTGCCTCCTGGAGGGAGGTCGGATAAGACTGAATCTGGGTGGATTCCACTCTTCATTAATACTAGAAGGGTTTCCGATCCTTAATCTAAAATACCCAAATCTTGGTGGATTCGGCTCTTCATTAATGCCGGAAGGGTTTCCGGTCCTCAATCTTTAAATATCCGAATCTAGGTGGATTCGGCTCTTCATTAATGCCGGAAGGGTTTCTGGTCCTCAATCTTTAAATACATAAGTCTAGGTGTATTTGGCTCATCATTACTGCTGGAAGGGTTCCTGGTCTTCAATCTTTAAATATCGGAATCTGAGTGGATTCGGCTCGTTATTACTACCAGAAGGGTTCCCGGTCTTCAATCTTTAAAATACCCGAATCTGGGTGGATTCGTCTTGTCATTAATACCGAAGGGGTTTCCAGTCCTTAACCTTTAAAATACCCGAATCTGGATAGACTCGGCTCTTCACTTATACTGGAAGGGTTTCCGGTCTCCATTCTTTAAATACCCGAATCTGGGTCAATTCGGCTTTTTAATCTTAACACGTCCGAGTCTAGGTAGTATTCACCTCACATCATTGTTGAAAAGAATTTTCAATCTTCCATCAAGGCCTGAATCTAGGTCGATTTACTCCTCCATGAGGCACCAAAAGCGAGTCTCTTCGGCAGAACTTATGGCGTATCTAAGCATTAAAAAATAACTGACAAACAAATAGGTGGAAGCTCGGAAAAAGAAGCTTGACTTGGAAAGTCGAAGACAACCCTTTAATAGGGGGCAAATGTTACTACCAAAATGATTTTAGCATAGGTTAATAGTGAAGGGATGTCGAAGGAATATAACGAAGGGATGAAGAACTCGAGAGCGACTCAGGCCGATACCCCCTTTTTAAAAAGAAGGGGTCAAAACCTACAGAGCGTTAGCAAAAGTTCATCCGGCATGGTCTACCTGCCAGGAATTAACCGACGTAACGCCAACACATCAAAAAAAGAAGATTAGCGGATCAAAGCATAAATACGGTCCGCAACCAACTCCTGAAAAAATGGCTCCATAGATAACGAAGGGGATACCTTCGCTAGTAACATGGGCATTACCAGAAGCTACCTTCTAGGGAATCAAACCGGAAGGCTAAGCCAAGACTCAAAGCAAGGATACAGGCTACACGCACTAATCTACCTAGTACCTGAACCATAAACGGTTCTAAATTGGCGGGTGTACACGTACATCGTAAGGGCAAGCCCCTCTAAGTACCCACGATAAAGCCGAAAGCCTACATCCGAAAATTTTCGCCAAAGGACCGACACTAGGTAGCATCTACCGAGAAATTCGAAATGCCTTCGCAACCGGTCTCAGCAACAAACTCCTTCCCACCTTGGGGAGGCCCCAATTCACTCGGAACACTTGCTTCGAAGACCATAACTGGCACCACGAGGATGACCGACAGTCAGATACCCGAGACCAAGGAAAATAGCGGCCAACAGGAATCATTCAGGCCCAACACCATATTGATAGAGTGTAACTCCCCGGAATTTTAACGACGCGAAAAATGATGGATTAACGAAAAATTAGTGTGAAATACACTATCAACAAAGAATTTAAGGAAAACTTAATTAAATATTTAGTATTGAGTAAAATGGACTGCGCCATTGCGTCCGACTCGAAATTCAGGTCATGATAGACATTTGGTTTGCGTAAATCGGACACCGTATGAAAAAGTTATTAAGGTTTGAAGTTTGTATGCATATATGGAAGATATATATACATATATAATTCAAAAATATTCAAAATTCAGCAAAAACAGAAATTCGGCGCACAAATCGAGGAAGGGACGACATTTTGAAGTCGACCAAGCCCCGCTGGGTCGAGCTGGGGTCAATCCAAGGTTGACACCCCTGAAGGAGGGTCGACCTAGGGGTCGACACACCGGAAGGGGGGTTGACCCACCCGTGGTTCTGGAAGCATCTCTGACGTGGACTGATGGCTTCTAGTCCAATTTGAAGGTCTTGATTGCTCTGCTAGTCCTATATAAAGGACCCCAGACCTAGGTTTTATTCATCTAAAATAATGCTGACGGCGAAGCTCTGCTGCAAAGAAAAATTAAGATGGCTTTTCTTCTTCTTCTTCTTCTTCTAAATTAATTCAAAAAAGATTATACATATTCGAAGGTTGGTACAACAAATTCAATGGTGGCTACAACAACTTGTTCTACATATTCTTCGCAGTAGTTTGGATCCGTTTCCTCAGATCTATTCACTATGAGTTCATGTTATTTTTAGATCTGAATATTTAAATAGTAATCGTGATATGTATATAAAAATTGGATCTTGAATCGGTGCCTAATAAGTTCTATTATGACATAACTATCAGATCTACTTTTATATGTTCATACTCCCGCCATGTTAAGTCTTGTCATAATACGCTGATTCAGTTTATGCCTATTTCTATCAATTTATTATTGATTCATTATTATGCCTGTTCTGATTCTCTTCTCTCCCTCTTTTCCCTTTTTATTTTCATATAGCTAGGCTACCTTCGAGCCTAGACCTAATGTAATACCCCATGTCCCTTACTGTTACTCACAAAGGGAATGCATTAAGTTTCGCGGAGTATTATAAGAGTATAAAACAGAATATCACAAGACAGATACATAAAGTAGTACTTGAAAATTTTATAACTTTATTGCAGTGGAAACAAAAAATAAGTTTGGTTACATCTTCAAACACCAAAACTAAGTACATCATACTAGTCTTGTACAAAATCTATCAGAGTACATTTTTTAAAAACCACAATCCCATATCTTAAAGCGATAATGAAAAGGATATAAAACTGAACTTTACTTTCAATAATCCAGGCACTTCCAAAAGAGAGAGAAAGAGACCCAAATCAAGCTCCACTAGGCCCACCCTAAGAAACTTTGGGGGGGGGGGGGGGGACGGAAAGAAAAGATGCGAAACAAACGAGGTCACACATAAAGTCTGGCGAGTCCAGTAACTTTAAAAATATAATTATTAAAGTAATAAGATAAGATCGTAAAATGGAAAGTAAGAAATGACTGTAACATAAGCATGCATGATAAGGTAGGCAAGATGGATAAGATAACTATTGGTTACGAATCTAATCACCATAAGATAATTTCTACACTGCAGTAATGCTAGTTACACCGTACCGTTACTAGTTCCATACTGAGAGTTGATCCCAACCCCGCACTTGGTAGCCCTTAGGCGTAAAATCTAGTAAGAGGTATCCACCCCCCATACAATCCTCGATAGTTACTTGCCCATAATAGATATAGATGTCCCCACACTACACCTAATCAATCGGCTCCCTAACTCGCATGTATTTATTACCTTTGTCATTCAGCCCCACTTGTTTGTAGATACCTGTGCTGGTCTCACCATGGGGTGTATCAATCCCAATGATGGCAATCTGACACAATTCAAGATGCACAGTGTATAACTATTGATGCCTAGTGCCCGATTTTTCCACTCCAGGGCACGTGCATGCCCGTACTCCGTCGGAACCTACACTGACGCATCACCCTCCGCTATTTTGACCGCTTATAATTAGCCCAGTAATCGTGCCCCACCCTGCCTAGTTCAGGTTACCATGATACATTTATGTGGGTTACTGCTAAAATGTGTCCCAGTTACTAGAGTTTCCCAATCAACATGTTATATCGGTTAAGTGTTGTCAATTTAACCTAACCCCCTCATTTGTTTAATTAACATGTTGTATTTGGTTAAGTGTCGTCTATTCATATGTTACTTAACCTTGCCATTCTTAGCAGGTATGTTCATTGGCATTGATTGATTAATTAATGCACCAACCTATCACATTAGAACTATTGTTTGCGATTGCTGGATGTGTCGAGCGGTTTCGGGCAGACTTCTACCGCAAACTCATTCTAACCTCGAGTTTTGGGCTTGATGCGCTAACCTCTCACATTAGACCTTTTGTTGTGGTTGCTCGATGTGTCGGGCAGTTTCGGGCAGTCTTACACCGTAACTCAATCTAACCTCGGGTTAGGCATGTTCATCTTTTAGCCAATTTACATATTTTCCATGCACGTCCAAGTCTAGATTTTTGTATGCCAATTATCCACAAGTGTAGTCAATTCAAGTTATGTCCCATATACTTGTTATGTCCAAAATTAATTATATGATTACAACCCAATTTTTGCCAACTACATAATATTCAACTTTTACCCAAACTTTCCCCCAACATTCCCACGTCGTTCGTACGTATAATTCATGTAATACGTTAGGCTCGCAATTAGCCCAACTCATAAAAAGGAAAAAGGGAAGAAACAAATAACACAATAAATGCATAAAACAATATAGATTTAATTAAGTATGGGTAACATAAACTTGGCATAGAACAGCATAAATCTAGTTAAGCATATAAACGTGAACTAGCATATAAGATAGATCCAATCAACATATGTAATGCGAACTAGCATAGATCTAAACTTATAAACATAAATTTACACAGATCTAAACATATGAACTGGTATGGATCTAAACATATGAATATAAATTTGCATAACTTGCATAGATGAACATAACTTGCATATAAACTTGCATAACTTGCATAGACGAAAATAACTTTCATATTAACTTGCATAGATCATAACTTGCATATAAACTTGCATAACTTGCATGTAAAATTGCATAGATCATAACTTGCATATAAACATGCATAAAACATAACTTGCATATAAACTTGCATAGATCATAACTTGCTTATAAACTTGCATATAAACTTGCATAGATCATAACTTGCTTATAAACTTGCATAAAACATAACTTACATATAAACTTGCATAGATCATAACTATCATAGATCATAATTTGCATATAAACATGCATAAAACATAACTTGCATATAAACTTGCATAACTTGCATATAAACTTGCATAGATCATAACTTACATAGATCATAAGTTGCATATAAACTTGCACCAAACATAACTTGCATATAAACTTGCATAACTTGCATATAAACTTGCATAGATCATAACTTGCATATAAACTTGCAAAAAATATAACTTGCATTGAATGAATCTAACCAAACATATGTAATTAGACATAGGAATTAGCATCATAAAATGAATCTAATTACATATAATAAAAAAACTGGCATATATTAACAAAATAGATGATAACAGAACTGGCAAATAACATATTATTCAACAGGCATGTTCACACAATCCAGATCACAACTTATCATAATTATTTTAATTAATTATCTTGTCAAAGCAACTATACTCATAGAGAAGAGAATTAGGCGTTTGTAGAATTATTCTCCTTTTTACAATTCTTAGGATTTGATCTTTATCTTTCATCTTGAATTTGATTAGTTATGGTGGAGGCTAGGTTAGTTTAGGATGCAGCAGCATGGCGGCTTATGAATGAATTTAGTTTAGATAGGGTTTAGGTTTATGTGTGCTTATATAAATGTGTAGGATTAATTAGAACTCTTACATCTGACTAGGATTCATCTAAGCCATCCAGAATGAAAAGACATGTCACCAGACCAATCAGATAAAGCCATATAAGCCCTAAAACTCCAAAAATCGTCATCAACAAATAAAAATGCGCCATGTGTGCAATATGATGCACAACAGCAGGGGTGTTGATACCCTCATGTCATATATATATATATATATATATATATATATATATATATCTTTTTAACCCTTTTCACACTAAACCGATTTTTTTTATTGAACTGCGTTCACACTAAGACACTTTTTAGCCATTCCCCTGAAACAAAAAATATGGCGCTGGCGGGGATTGAACTCAGAACCTCTTGTATACAAGTCATGTGCTCTAACCAAATGAGCCACTAAGTCTTTTGTTTACAAACCTTAGAACAATGCTAAACATTATTCTTTTCTCATTCCTCTTTTTCATGTTTTGATGCGATATTTAATTTTTCTTTTAAATATATCTATGTATGTATAAATATTTCCACATTTATAATTCTATTAAAAATGCGGGGTGTTACATTTTCCCCTACTCAAAGGATTTCGTCCCCGAAATCTTCAAGTTAAGAAGAATATATCTTACCATCCATCATCCATCTACTCATCCATCATCCACAAGCAACCATTGTCCTTAAAAGATTTCTAATGCAATATGAACATATGCAAAGGTGTGTGTATATGTTATTTATCTAATGCAAAGATCAGGCGGTTTACTGATTCATTTGACCTCCTCAATGCAAATTATGTCAGTACCATGAGTCCAACACGTACGCAATGATACATATCATTTTTATATGAGCACAACCATTCATCCAAATGCAACATCCATATGATAACGCATTCAGTATACATCCATTAATTTAAATATGCACACTCATTCATATACAACATGAAAGTGATTGAGCTGATCTAGTGACTAATGTGTGTGTAAATGCATCCACGAGCAACCACTAGCAGACATAACATGTCTCAAACACATGTTTCAAACATAACATGTCTCAAACACATGTTTACAACCATAGGATTTTTCTACCTAAAGATCGAAGATGTAATCGAGAGGATATACTAAACGATAGAACAAGTAGAAACAAAGTGGTAGAAAAAGGAGAAGTTAAGATCATACCCTCAAAAAGGAAAGGGTATATCGCATGTATCTTGTCTTCCGTTTCCCAAGTCGCGTTTCCTTGATCATCTCCCCATTGGACTTCAGCCAACTTGACCTCTCGGTTGCGTAACTTCTTGACCTCCGATCCAAGGATGTATGTAGGAGCTCGTCTAATCGTGGCACCTCCCTCCACTTCCAATTCCCTAAGCATGCTCGGCTCCACTACTTCCGTGGTATCATGTAAACACTTCCGCAAATGCGACACGTGAAATACGTCATGAACACCACTAAGCTTCTCCGGCAACTTTACTCTGTACGCCATATGTCCAATCCTCTTTGTAATGGGAAATGCCCCTACGAACCTCGGTGTCAAATTCCCTATAGATCTAAAATGCATTCCTCAACATTGATAATAAAAACCATGTCCCTAACACCGAAATCAATATTGTTCCTTCTGTTATCAGCACATGACTTTTGTTGGCCCTGTGCCATCTTCAAGAATTGTCTTTCTCAAGCTCTCGTCTTGTGAAACGCAAAGTCTTTAATGAACTTCCTATAATAGCCCACCAACCCAAGAAAACTTCTTACGTCCATTGCGTTTCTAGGAACCTTCCAATCTTGGATTGCCACTACCTTCGCGGGATCCACTGCTATCCCTTCCTTAGAGAACACATGTCCTAAGAACCTCACTTCCTTCAAAAAATGGCATTTGGAGAACTTTGCCTTGAGTTGATGTGCTCGAAGAGTATCTAAGACTTCCCTAAGATACAGGGCATGTTCTTGCTTCTAGAGAATAATAAAATGTCATCCATAAAGACTACTACGAACTTGTTTAGAAACTTCCCTAAACACCATGCTCATCAAGTCTACGAAATATGCAGGTGCATTCGTCAAACCAAAAGGCATGATGAGCCACTCGAAGAAACCATCGGGAGTCCTAAAAGCAGTCTTATCTATACTCTCCTCAGCTACCCTCAGCTGATGAAATCCTGTAGATAAGTCCAACCACGAGAAAACTGAAGCGCCAACCAACCTATCGAACAAATCATCAATCCTTGGTAATGGGTGTCTATTTTTCTTTGTGAATTTATTTAGATCACTAAAGTCCAAACACAATAAAAGTGAACTGTCCACCTTTATAGCAAAACAACTGGAGCACCCCATTCTGAAATACCTCTTCTTATGAACCCTTTCTCTAGCAGCTCCCCTACTTGATTAATGAGTTCCCTCCTCTCTCTCGGAGCCATGTGGCGCACCGTCAATGCAACTGGCTTTGCATTATCTGCTAAGTATATGCGGCATTCTATCTCGCGCCTTAATGGTAAACCCCGAACCTCATCAAAGGCGTCATTGGACTACACGAAAAAATTTCAAATCATCGATGAATGCGTCAAGAGATTCTAGGAACCTAAGCATCACCGGACCTCTAGGGTCACAAGAAATATCGAGGGTTCTTCCACAACGAATCAACAATCTGACTACCTTCCTTTCACAGTCTAGGATGGCACCATACCTAGCTAGCCAATCCATCCCTAGAATCAAGTCGTAGCCCATGAAACCAAGAACGTAGGCGTTGCATACAAACCCAACGCCCAAGATAGACACTCCCAAATCTCGACAAAGCATAGGTAAATGAGACGAACCACCAACATGATTTGAGACTACAATGGGATCCATAACTAAACTAATATTTAGGTGCAATGTTTCAACTAACGAAGCAGATATGAGCGAGTCTGAAGCACCGGAGTCAAACAAAGTTCGAACAGGATGATCAGAAAGGAAAATCAAACTTTTAACAAAAACATTTCCATCTCTCTCCTGTCATGGTGCCATGAGAGCATGAACCTGTCCTCCAGAAGTAGGTCCTATCCTCTGCCCTTGCCCTTGTCCTTACCTCCTGGGGTAGTCCTTAATAATATGTCCCGCCTCACCGCAATGAAAACAACTAGGCTTCTTCTTCCTACAATCCTTAATTACATGGCCCGTTATACCACAATAAAGGCACTTCTTTTGTCACGGGATTAATTATTCTTTCCACTTTCTCCTTTAACTTCTTCGTGGATTAAAGTCCTATCAACAAATTCCTCATCCTTGGGTTGTGCTCCTTAGCCTAAACTCCCTCATCGACCAAGCAACTAGCTGAACCTTCCTCTCATCGTCTACCTCAAAGATACAAAACCAGTCCTCCACTTCCTTGAGCCAATTCTTGCTTCGACAGACGTCTTAGTCCTATGAAATGGTTTTCCACCCATTGCACGGAAGTCCTTACATATCTTAGAAAAAGCATCAACATGCAGGGAAAGATACTCAAGAAGGAAAAGGGGGAGAATCGAAACAAAGAATCGGAAGAAAGATATATGGCTTTTGGGGATCATGTTTTTCATAATAAACCTTTCTCTTGATAACACCTTTTATAAAACATGTTTTTGAAAATACTTCATTTTAAAAAAATGCTTTGGAAAATGGTTTTTCAAAATCTTTTATCTGTTCTGGTAACCATCAGCTCTGATACCACGTGTAACCCCCTACGTCCGTTAATGTCACACACAAAGGGAATGCATTAAGTTTCTTAGAGTATTATAAGAGTACAGAACAGAATATCACAAGATAGATACAGAAAGTAGTACTTGAAAATTTTATAACTTTATTGCAGCTGAAACATAAAATAAGTTTGATTACATCTTCAAACACCAAAACCAAGTTAATCATTTTAGTCTTGTACAAAAGCTATCAGAGTACATTTTTTAAAAACCATAATCCCATATCTTAAAGCCATAATAAAAAGGAGATAAAACTGAACTTTAATTTCAGCAATCCAGGCACTTCATAAAGAGAGAGAAAGAGATCCAAATCAAGCTCCACTAGGCCCACCCTGAGAACCTTGGGGGGAAACAGAAAGAAAAGAGGCGAAACAAACGAGGTCAAACATAAAGTCTGGCGAGTCCAGTAACTTTAATAATATAATTAATAAAGTAATAGGATTAGATCATAAACCGGAAAGTAAGAAATGATTGTAATATAAGCATGCATGACAAGGTAGGCTAGATGGATAAGATAACCGTTGGTTGCATTTCTAATCACTATAATATAATTCCTACATTGCACCAATGCTAGTTACACTGTACCATTACTAGTTCCATACTAAGAGTTGATCCCAACCCCGCAGTTGGTAGCCCTCATGCGTAACATCTAGTAAGAGGTATCCAGCACATACAATCCTCGACAGCTAATTGCCCATAATAGATACTAGATGTCCCCAAACTACCTCTAATCCATCGGCTCCCTAACTCGCATGTATTTATTACTTGTGTCATTCGGCCCTACTAGTTTGTAGATACCTGTGCTGGTCTCACCATGCGATGTATCAACCCCAATGATGGCAACCCGACACAATTCAAGATGCACAGTGTATAACTATTGATGCCTAGTGCCTGATTTTTCCACTATGGAGCACGTGCATGCCCGTACTCCATCGGAACCTATACTGACGCACCACCCGCCGCTATTTTGACCGCTTATAATCAGCCTAGTAATCATGCCCCACCCTGCCTAGTTCAGGGTACCATGATACATCTATGTGGGTTACTACTGAAATGGGTCCCCATTACTAGGGTTTCCTAATCAACATGTTATAACGGTTAAGTGTTATTAATTTAACCTGACCCCACTCATTTGTTCAATTAACATGTTGTATTTAGCTAAGTGTCGTCTGTTCATATGTTACTTAACCTTGTCATTCTTAGCATGTTTGTTCATTTGCATTAATTGATTTATTAATGCACCAACCTCTCACATTAGAACTGTTGTTTGCGGTTGCTGGATGTGCCGGGCGATTCCGGGCAGACTTCTACCGCAAACTCATTCTAATCGTCAACAATAAATAAAAATGCGCCATGTGTGCAACATGATGCGCAGCAGGGGTGTTGACACCCGCATGTTTCTTTTTAACCCTTTTAACACTAAACACCTTTTTTTTTGTTGAACTGCGTTCACACTAAGCCACTTTTTAGCCATTTCCTTAAAACAAAATATATGGCACTGGCAGGGAATGAACTCAGAACCTCTTGTATACAAGTCACGTCCTCTAACCAAATGGGCCACTAAGTCTTTTGATTACAAACCTTAAAACAATGATAAACATTATTCTTTTCTCATTCCTCTTTTTCATGTTTTGTTGCAATATTTAATTTTTCTCTTAAATATATCTATGTATATATACATATTTCCACGTTTTTAATTTCATTATAAATGTGGGGTGTTACACCTAACGCTGAAATTATGAACATGTGGAATCGGGAATAATTGGGAAAGACATAATTTGGGGCATAATTAATATTGGAAAATATGGATCTAAATTTAGGCATAAATTTGGAAATATATGAATACGCGTTTGGGGGCATATGTCTTGTTGGATAATATGAATTTAGGCACGCATTGGAATAAATGTTAATATGGCATTGGGTATAAAATGGGACATGTCTAAATACTGATTTTGGACATAAATTGGGACGTATGTGAATATGAATTTTAGGCATACATTGGAAAAATATGCGAATATGGATATGGGTATAACTTGTATTGAAATGGGTGAATATGGACTAGGTTCATAAATTGGAAAATATGTAGATTTGGGTTTGTGCATAACACACACACACACACACACACACACACATATATATATATATATATATATATATATATGCCTTGACATATAACTTGGGAGAAAGAGCATATGGTGCATAATTAAAAGGTGAACTGAAAAGGAGTGTAAAAGTCTTTGATTTGAATAATGAATTGGACATATAACTAAAAATGGAATGTCTAGTAATTACGATTAGGAATTGTAATTGCACTTATGACATGAGGTTAGGTTGCATTACTGGTGGAAGCCTGCCCTGACTGACCGGCATATCCAGCAGCCACTAATGTTGAACCTAATGTGAGAGGTCTAAGTGTGAAAATACGAATCGGGCTAAGACACGAGGTTAGACCCAACTGTGGAATAAGACTGCTCGGACCCGACCGACATATCCAACATCCACACGTTGTAGGCCTATTGTGGGAGGTCTAGCCCGTTATATCCTTAATTGGACATTGTAATAAATTGGACTACTTAACCTAATTTAATCCATAAGGATTGTATGATAATAAACTTGAGTTAGGGTTAAGTGAAACTGGATGGGTAGTGAGTGGGTTAAGTAAAACAGTTGGGGTGGGTAATATTTACATATAGGCCCACGAACTTATCCCAATAAGGTTATGTAATTAAAGACACCTAGTGGTATACATAACTGGTGGAAAATATAATAGAGTTATGCAATTAAAGACACCTTATAGGGTAAGCATAACTTGTAGAAATGATAGAATTAGATATGCGTAATAATCTACTAAGTAAACAACGATAAGTTGTAGTGACGGTGTAAATTGAATTTATGATTAAATGAGAAAGAATGAGGAAAAATTATAAAATAAATAAGTTATATTTAATCATAAATGGTAAGTGACATGTTAATTAGGAAACATGTGAATTGAGATATACTTAAAAACGTATTAAGGAGAACATGTTATTGTAATGATGTAACCAAGCAAGAATATAAAATAGATTGTGGATTACAGACCTTGGGCCACAATCTAGAAAATAACATGTTGTGGGCTTATTAATAAACTTAAATGGATTAAGTTATATGACTGAAATTAATAAGCAAGACAAACTTGGTAATTTGAATAAGAATACAATATGAATGGGAATAACCAAGTTAAATGGAAACTAGGTGAGGTAAGGCAAGTGCGTAAAATAATGTTTAGACATAGGACCTAACAAAATATTAAAGAAAGGAGCTTGGACCAGTCCGTACGTTTGAGGGTGAATAAACCAACGGGGTTGATCATCGAGGTGTTATAAGACACGAGGGGAGCGCACATTCATCTGATTGTTATGACGGCTCCAAAGGACTGGAAGGAGAAGCACGGGGCTTCCTGAAGTACGTAAGGTGCTCCTAGTAGTCCTCTGTGCGGTGACAGATGTCTTAGGCTGTACTCGCAGAGGTTGGGTCTGCGCGTAACTACTAGGTGGGTTGGTCTTGACTGCAGATGTAGCTATGCAGTCAGAATGCTATGACGAGATGACACCAGGGTGACTCGATGGTTGCCTCATGAAAAGGTATAGAGGGTCATGCCCAACAAGGATAGTAGACCATCGGATATACGTCATCGACCGCCATCGGGATGCAAAAAGACTAGAGCTAAACCCAAGATATCATTTCACCATTCACTATCGAGGTACGGGGTTGAGGGTATATGCCACATGGATGTTTAGATTGGTTGTTATTAGGGGAGGTCGCTTAGCTCTGTAGTCTTTACTAGTTGAGGGAGGGGCCGAGCTGGGACCATAACCATCATGAAAAACAGTCCTGAGGAATATCTGTATTTGAAGGCACTTAAAGGCGGTACAGATATGGAAAAGCTCTCGACCGAGTTCCGTGTTTCTTGTTTAGCCCTGCCACGGAACTCGGTGCACATTAGAGGACGTGTGATTGAGGCAGCGAGCTACAAGTACAGTACATACGTGGGACAATCTAGATACATGCATATCTTCTAAGACGACCCGAACTTCCCCATGAAGGAAATCCCGGATTGAATTGAGGACAAGACGAATCAGAACACAAACTGAAGAACATTTCATTGTGTATTACAACAATTCCATCAGAATACAAGAATATACAGAGTATGAATAAATATTATACATCAGAAAAATATCAGAGATTCAATTAACACTACATAGCAGCGGAAAAATAATACAAAACACAACTGAAAGTAATACACGGATACAGCGATTTCCGAGTATTGTTCCAGCTGTAAACCAGGATCCTGTGAATATAAATCTACAAAACCAAAACTACTAGCTTCCCGTGCGGAAAATAGGGGCACCCAGAGTTTAGGTTAAAACAATAAACTCCAGGTCAGTCATGAGACTGGTGTGAGAACTAAAACATTTATTTAAAACTTTACTTTAAAATAAAGTAAATCAAGGGACCACGCCGTATAACACGGAACGGGTTTCCTCCCAAGAATACCAGTGCATATAACAAAATAGCGCAATGCTTTTTGGAAAAAAAATGAAGCTATTATAAGACCCAGGTGGCATGGGTACCATATATCATGTCGCCAATACTTGGCTCTACAATCAAAACCGCAAATGTCATGTATTGGAAGTTGTATTTCCATCTGTGAACCGAGGCAAGGGATCGTCCTCAGCGAATTCGAGACGCTCTAGCCCGCCCCTCAGGTCAGAGCTCGGGTGACCTTTGGATCGTCAGGGCCGGTCTACCGATGTGGATTAAAATGTCTGAACACTGCACTTCCCCGTCCTTTGGGGTGTAAATGAGTCCTATGACTCCATCGGCTCCATATAGTTACCGATATATCCGAGGCGCCTCACAATCCAACAACCAGACATGTGAAAATGATATAAATGTTAGGACTGGTAGTCACTGATACCACCCTAGCTAGAAGGAAACGCATGACATCCCTGATGTCCTCTCCCATTTCTGGTTCACAACCGGGGTGTGAGGCTCGCGAATTAACATTATACACAAAGCTATGCCACAAAGGCCGTGCTTTGATCATCAACCACAAGACACTGCTTTTCAAAAGAAGCCTTGATCATTTGCATCTCAGCATGCCACACAGGCAATTCATGCTATGCAACCGATATCAATCACACAGAATGAAATCCGATGTCAGACACACAACCATTTACAAGTCCGTTCTGCGTCTGAATGAAACCGGAGGAACTTTATTCCTCGCATATCCATCGATCTCCAAGTACGTCTAGACGATCACCAGCTGATTCCCACCTCTTGGATGTACAGCTCAATCAAGATCATCAGTAATTATCCAAACGATGTGAAGACTTCCGATCTTCAACCACCGTCTTCATCGTCGACTTATTGTCGAATCAGTTATTTAGAATGGGTATAAACCCGGCCTTTCCCAATAACTCGCGTATATAATAAACAAGTGTTATACAAACACAACATACGCCTCATTCCAAATTCAGAATATTATTTTATTCAAATATTCACATCTAGAGGGAAAAGTTCCCAATAATTTTATCAAGGATAAATTCTTTTAAATTTATTCTTTAATATTCCTTTGGATTTCAATTCAAACCAAATTATGGTTTATCCAAACTAGTCGGTATTTACGAACCTTACCGAAGTAATCATTTGTTTTAAATTTCCCAACCCCAAACTATTCATCCCATGAAGTAAAACTTGTAATACTTCATATCTAACACCACGGTGTTATCGATAAATTCAATTACCATTTCACGTTCATATCTAATTAAAGATTTAACTATCGCTTGGAGCAAAACTGATGATACTCCCTTCTCGATCATTTCAATCTAATTAAAGATTCATTAAAACTCCACTTGGTTTTAATCTTCCCAAAAATCAATATTAATGATTGTTTAACTTGGGAAACCATATCCTGTCTTTAACTGGGTTAAAGAACCAATGTCAATGTGAAACACGGTTCACTATAAACCCAAAATCACATTCCATTCCATCAGCCTTTAACTGTAAATAAGCAAGTGAACAATTCCCTAAGTATTAACTTCGAAGGCCGAAACCAACATCAGATCAATACCCAAGAAACCATTCAACTTAACTAATCTCCAGTTAGTTTCTGATTTTCTTAACTCCGTTGGGTCTAAGAATAGTATTATTAAAGATACCATTCACGACAACCCAAAATCACATTCCATTAATGATCTAATCTTCATGGAAAACAAATCGATATATATATAATCGATATAAACTTCCATATCCGACTAATAATATAAATGGAATAGCGGCAACGCCTTTTAAATTCCATATATATTAGTAGTCTTCCTCCACAGAAATTCACTTCGATTATTACCAAATCGAACTCCTTTCCATTCCAATTTATTTTATTAAATTGAAAAACTTTACTTTGGAAAATCTTCATTTAATATTTACAAAAGATTTATAAATTCCAAATCACATTTCACTGTAAATCGGGTTAAAGAACGGATGTCGTTAAAACACAGTTCACAACAAACCCAATTCACATCCCATTAATTATCGGCTTAAAGAACAAGTGTTATTTAAAACACCGTTCACAATAAACCCAAATTCCATTTGATATTAAATACAAGGCTTTGAATAGAAAATATATCGGCTTATATTCAATATCAAATACTATAACCAACAAATATTGTATTGGAAATAACGATATACATATATCTTTCAAATTTCCATAACAATATCTGTATAATCACGAAATCCAACATCGAAATATTCCGAAGACAATTTTGATTCAAATCCATTTCCAATCTATATATTGGAAATTCTGGTTATCTTTAAAACCAATTCAATCCAATTTATTTATTTTTAAAAATAATTGGATTATAATTCTAGTTCAAAACTAGTTCATTTCGATAAAAATTTCTTTTTATCTTTTCAAAAATGGAATTTTTCATCCCAATTCTTTCCAAATCATTTCTTATGATTTTACACAAATTATTGTTATTTTAATAATTTTATCAAGGCCCGTACAGTCGATTTCCATCAACGGCCATCGAACTGCACTTACAGCGACCTTTTCCAAATTTGATTTGGACATAATTCTAAATCCAACCGTTAGATTTCTAATTTCTTGTATTCGTTAGAAAGCTCTTTTCGATACAAACCCATGGTTCCGGTTTTAGGAGAATCCGACAGTCGGATCTCCCGTAATGTCCATTCGAAGTCAACGGTCGAAATTCGCGAATTGCCGCAACGTGGCACGTTCTATTTAGGCCATTATATATATGTATATTATATATATATATATATATTGTATTTCGTCCTTTCAAAACGTATTTTATAAATCGTTTTAAATTCGTTTTCAAAACGATTTCTACTTCATATTCAATTTCAGATCAAAATTGAATATTCCATATCATTAATATATAAATGATAATATTTTCAAAACGTTATATTTTGAAATCACTTCCTTTTCTATATTCATTATAAAAATGAATATAATCGATATAAATATCGTTCTGTCAAAATGGCGCATATCTAATCAACACGGCTTTATATATTTCAATAACTTCATTATTCTATTCAACAAATGAATATTTTCTTCAACACATGAATATATATTTTATTCAACACATGAATATTTATTAATTCTTACTTACAATAAAAATGTGAACATTACTGTATAAATATTTCGTTCAATACATGAATTTTCTTTTATTCAACACGTGAATAAAATTTTATTCAACACATGAATTTTCTTTTATTCAAAACATGAATATCCTTTTATTCAACACATGAATATATATTTTATTCAACACATGAATTTTCTTTTATTCAACACATGAATATATATTTTATTCAACACATGAATTTTCATTTTATAATATTCTTTATTTTCAAAATTGGAATGAGGCCCAATCAATTACCATATAATGTTAATTTTATGGATTCCCTACAACACATGTGTATAATAGCAACGATAAATAATCAACCATCATCAAGAGTGCACCACACAACTGCATAAGCATTTAATATAAATATTTAACGCTTATAACAGCCTGTGAATCAATCGATCGACATACAACTAATTATTGAGACTAGTGTATGTCCAATTTCATCACAACACCCGTGTGGGGTTTTCAAACAATCAAACACAGGTTTTATTTGTGCAGTTGGGCGATGTGTAAAATTTATCGTCCCAATCCATATCAGTCAAATGTGTGTACATAAACAAATCATCCGATTTGTTTATAAATATTTATTTTATATACACATTAAAATTTATATTTTTAACCATAAAATAATTTATTCCATTCCACATCACAAAATCAATATTCACACCACAAACAACAAACAAACAAGTCGTCCATGGTCTGTGGACAACGGGTGTCGGGTGCTGCTAAGCACCGTCTACATCTAGTATATATTTCAACTAGAAAACAAATTAAAAGTGAGAAGTTCTCGTAGAGGGTTCCACTCCACCATTCTTTATTTCTGAACGGTTTAGACTTCGTTTTGATCTCCGTCTGATCCATCGCCATCTATTTCACACAGCTAATTATTAAAAATCACATTTTTATACGGTATTCATATAAATAAAAATCGAATTTGTATGTATATTAAAATCGAATATTTATAAATCCTCCTTCATTATAAAAATCAAATTTTTATATCGCCTTCACATATGAAAATCATATTTTTATTTCACTAATTCATAGTAAAAATTATATTTTTATATCGCCACTCATATGAAAAAATCACATTTTTAACTACGCTTTCCATACATAAAAATCATATTTTTATGTTCTCCACATATATAAAAAGATCGGATTTTTATCTCGCTAACTTCTATACAAAAACCAAATCTTTATCGCTATGAAAAATCATATCTTTTTAACTATAAAAATCTCATTTTTATAATAAAAATCTCGCCTTTATAATCGTAAAAGTCAAATTTTTTGGTTATGAAATTTATAATCTTTATTTTACCATTTAACTATAAAAATCATATTCTTTACTTCGTTATTTTCATGACAAAAATCAGATTTTTTATAAATCGTATTTCATATGAAATTTGATTTTATATTTTCCCATAACCAAATACATTAAATAAACAAAATAAAATAAAATAAAGGCTTACAGCGGCTTAGAGGGAGGGAGGTGTCGGGTGGCGCGGGTCTGTGGTGGGTCGGAGGAGGGCGGAGCGGTGCTGCATTGGCCTGCGGTGCGGTGAACGAGGCGCGGTGGGGTTAATTTGGTCAGAGCGTTGGTTTCTTTTAGCGGAGGAAGAAAGAGGGGGGAAGGGGAGGCCAGAGGCGGTTGCGTGCGGCGAGGGTGGTCGGCTGCGACCTTGTCAGTGGCGGCGGGGGCCACAGATGGTCGGAGGCGTGATGTTTTGGGCTTGAGGACGTCGAACTAAAGAGGATAGGGAGGGGAGAGAGTGGCAGAGCTCGGGGAGGTGGCGCGCCATCGATCGGCAGCGACCTTGGAGGTTGAATGTGGGCGGCGCTAGGGTTTAGGGGCTCGACGTTTTTTCCCTTTTTTTATTTTAAAATCTGAATCGTGGGAGAGAATGGGGGGCTAACTATAATTATTTATTTAATTAATTTAATTCTCCAAAGGCTGACTTTTTATCCGAACAACAAACGAGACCCAACGACTTCACCCCTCGCTAATTAACCTCATTCCCAACACAATGGGATATGTTTCGTAAGCCCATTCAGCTGCTATGATCAGTTTTCATTTAAATTACAATATAAATCAGTATATTGTATTTGAACGCACATTTTAATTTACCGGGGCCACATACGGACTCTAAAAATACCCAAAAAATATTTTCTAGCTTCGTATTGATGACATTGTCCTAACAAAACTAATTTCGTCAAATTTGAAGACCGTTTGAAAAATGGCCATTTTCTGATCGATCGAAATTGACTAAAACCGTCAAAACACGTTTTACTTCACCACACTCACATATTAATTCAGAAAATTACGAAATTTGGAATCTAGCAATAACTTGCCATCCTGGGTCCAACAAAAGTGGTTTCATTGAAAACAGAGGTCGTTTGCAAAATTTCCATTTTTAAGGGCCAAAATTCCATAGCGACTATTCTGAATTTTCATCTGGGCATAACTTTTTATCCCCGCTATGAAATTTCAATTTTTTGGATTCGTTGGAAAGATATTCTCAAATAGATTCAAATATTTTTGGTTTCGCTAAAATCAGGTTTATTTTGAATCCTGTACATTCATTTGAAATTTGAAATCGAATTTCAAAATACCATGCCATTTTCATTTCCTTTTATAAATAAAAATTTATATTTATACTCTAATGTCGATTCAAATAAATATACATGTTCTAGTTCTATTGAAAATAAATTTCTCGTCGTTATTATTTCAAATAATTCATTTTAAATATTCCAAAACCCAAGAAATTGCTAAACATGTACCTATTTGTCGAACAAACAATTTTATTCTTCTTCTCTAGCCTCCTTGCTATGTCATGTTCACACAGATATATGTACATGCATGCATTTTCAAACAATTTTCAATACAGTTCAATATTTGATTCAATTTGGCCTAAATGGTTAAAAATATCAAACCAATAATCAAACAACACAACCATCAATCAATTAGTTGATTAGCTTTTCAAATTCATAACTTTGATGCATATATAGAAAATTATGTTTTTGATGCCAATTCACAACAATAGAACCTATCTAGTTTTGGTTCTCACACCAGTCAATTGGAAATATATAAATATCACACCTTCGAAACTTGAACATAAATACTGATGATCTCATGACAATTATCAGTACCATCTCCGGGCGACTAGAATATGATTCTATATCTATCCAATATATTAAAACTTCGAATATACGTTTGCAAGGCGTATATGCAAAATCTTTATATATTGGATTGTCCAAATTCAATACAAATAAATATTCAAATACGCTGAATAAGGTTTACATTTTCAAAACAAAAATTGTTTCATTTTTATTTTAAAAACATTACTCTTCACACTCATTATAGGATACTACTGACCCCATCACTAACGAGTCATTCTTATTGGATATTACTAATCCAATCTCCGATAAATTCTTTCGTATGGTTCTAATGTGTCTTGTTCTCGAGCTCTGTAAACCAGAGCTCAGATACCAAACTGAGACGACCCGAACTTCCCCGTGAAGGAAAGCCCGGATTGAATTGAGGACAAGACGAATCAAAACACAAACAGAAGAACATTTCATTGTTTATTACAACAATTCCATCAGAATACAAGAATATACAGAGTATGAATAAATATTATACATCAAAAAAATATCAGAGATTAAATTTACATTGCATAGCAGTGGAAAAATAATACAAAACACAACTAAAAGTAATACACAGATACTGAGCTTTCCGAGTATCATTCTAGCTGTAAACCAGGATCCTGTGAATATTAATTTGCAAAATCAAAACTACTAGCTGCCCGTGTGGAAAATAGGGGCACCCAGAGTTTATGTTAAAACAATAAACTCCAGGTCAGTCGTGGGATTATTGTGTGAACTAAAACAGTTATTTCAAACTTTACTTTAAAATAAAGTAAATTAAGGGACCACGCCGTATAACACGGAACGGGTTTCCTCCCAAGAATACCAGTGCATATAACAAAACAACGCAATGCTTTTTGGGAAAAAATGAAGCTATTTTAAGACCTAGGTCCCATCACACAATGCAACGCAAGCCAGAGGATAGGGTTTTCCCTTATAATAGCCAAACATGCTTGGTACGTTAAAACCAATCATTTGATACTACTATAAGTGCATAGTGTATAAAACAACTTCAATCATAAATGTATCAATCCTAGGCGGGATGGGTACCATATATCATGTCGCCAATACTAGGCTCTACAGTCAAAACCGCAAATGTCACGTATTGGAAGTTGGATTTCCATCTGTGAACCAAGGCAAGGGATCGTCCTCACCGAATTCAAGACGCTATAGCCTGCCCCTCAGGTCAGAGCTCGAGTGACCTTTATATCGTCAGGGCCGGTCCAATGACGTGGATTAAAATGCCTGAACACTACGTTTCCCCGCCCATTGGGGGTGTAAATGAGTCCTATGACTCCATCGTCTCCACATAGTCACCGATATATCCGAGGCACCTCGCAATCCAAAAACCACATAGGTGAAAATAATATAAATGTCAGGGTTGGTAGGTCACTGACACCACCCTAGCTAGAAGGAAACGCATGCCCTCCCTGATGTCCTCTCCCGTTTCTGGTTCACAACCGGGGTATAAGGCTCACGAATTAACGTTATACAAAAAGCTACGCCACAAAGGCCGTGCTTTGATCATCAACCACAAGACTCTTCTTTTCAACAGAAGCCTTGATCATTTGCATCTCAGCATGCCACACAGGCAATTCACGCTATGCAACTGATATCAATCACACAGAATGAAATCTGAAGTCAGACATACATCCATTTACAAGTCCATTCTGGGTCTAAACGAAACCGGAGGAACTTTATTCCTCGCATATCCATCGATCTCTAAGTACGTCTAGATGATCACCAACTGATTCCCTCCTCTTGGGTGTATAGCCCAATCAAGATCATTAGTAATTATCCAAACGATGTGAAGACCTCCAGTCTTAAACCACCATCTTGATCATCGACTTATTGTCGGATCAGTTATTCAGAATGCGTATAAACCCAGCCTTTCCGAATAACTGGAATACATAATAAACAAGGGTTACACAAACACAACATACGCCTCATTCCAAATTCAGAATATTCTTTTATTCAAATATTCACATCTATAGGGAAATTTTCCCATTAATTTTATCGAAGATAAATTCTTTTAAATTTATTCTTTAATCTTCCTTTGGATTTCAATTCAAACCAAATTATGGTTTATCCAAACTACTCGGGATTTACGAACCTTTCCGAAGTAATCATATGTTTTAAATTTCCCAACCCCAAACTATTCATCACATGAAGTAAAACTTGTAATACTTCATATCTAACACCATGGTGTTATCGGTAAATTCAATTACCATTTCACGTTCAAATCTAATTAAAGATTTGACTCTCGCTTGGAGCAATACTAGTGATACTCCATTCTCGATCATTTCTATCTAATTAAAGATTCATTAAAACTCCACTTATTTTAATCTTCCTAAAAATCAATATTAATGATTGTTTAACTTGGGAAACCATATCCTGTCTTTATCTAGGTTAAAGAACCATTGTCATTTAAAACATGGTTCACTATAAACCCAAAATCACATTCCATTCCATCAGCCTTTAACCGTAAATTAGCAAGTGAACAATTCCCTAAGTATTAACCCCGAAGGCCGAAACCAACATCAGATCAATACCCAAGAAACCACTCAACTTAACTAATCTCCAGTTAGTTTCTGATTTTCTTAACTCCGTTGGGTCTAAGAACAGTATTATTAAAGATACTGTTCACGACAACCCAAAATCACATTCCATTAACGATCGAATCTTCATGGAAAACAAATCGATATATATAATTGAGATAAACTTCCATATCCGACTAATAATATAAATGGAATAACGGCAACACCTTTTAAATTCCAGATATATTAGCAGTCTTCCTCCACAGAAATTCACTTCGATTAATACCAAATCGAATTCCTTTCCATTCCAATTTATTTTATTAAATTGGAAAACTTTACTTTGGAAAATCTCCTTTAAATCTTTACAAAAGATTTATAAATTCCAAATCACATTTCACTGTAAATCGGGTAAAAGAACGAATGTCGTTAAAACACCGTTCCCAACAAACCCAATTCACATCCCATTAATTATCGGGTTAAAGAACAAGTGTTATTTAAAACACCGTTCAAGATAATCCCAAATTCCATTTGATATTAAATACAAGGCATTGAATAGAAAATATATCGGCTTATATTCAATATCAAATACTATAACCAACAAATATTGTATTGGAAATAACGATATACGTATATCTTTCAAATTTCCATAACAATATCTGTATAATCACGAAATCCAACATCGAAATATTCCGAAGTCAATTTTGATTCAAATCCATTTCCAATCTATATATTGGAAATTCAGGTTATCTTTAAAACCAATTCAAATCCAATTTATTTATTTTTAAAAATAATTGGATTATAATTCTAGTTCAAAACTAGTTCATTTCGATAAAAATTTATTTTTATCTTTTCAAATACGGAACTTTTCATCCCAATTCTTTCCAAATCATTTCTTATGATTTTACACAAATTATTGCTATTTTTAATAATTTTATCAAGGCCCGTACAGTCGATTTCCATCAACGACCATCGAACTGCACTAACAGCGACCTTTTCCAAATTTGATTTGGACATATTTCCAAATCCAACCATTAGATTTCTAATTTCTTATATTTGTTAGAAATCTCTTTTCGATACGAACCCATCCATTTCGGTTTAGGAGAAACTGACGGACAGATCTCCCCGAATGTCCATTCGAAGTCAACGGTCGAAATTCGCAAACTGCCGCGGCGCATTCTATTCAGGTCATTATATATATATATATATATATATATATATGTATATGTATATATATATATATCGTCGATTTCCTTTCAAACCGTATTTTATAAATCGTTTTAAATTTGTTTTCAAAACGATTTCTACTTCATATTCAATTTCAGATCAAAATTGAATATTCCTTATCATTAATATAAAAATGATAATATTTTCAAAACGTTATATTTTGAAATCACTTCCTTTTCTATATTCATTATAAAAACGAATATAATCTATATAAATATCGTTCGCGTCGAAATGGCGCATATCTAATCAACACAGCTTTTTATATTTCAATAACTTCGTTATTCTATTCAACAAATGAATATTTTCTTCAACACATGAATATATATTTTATTCAACACATGAATATTTATTAATTCTTACTTACAATTAAAATTTGAACTTTATTGTATAAATATTCGTTCAATATATGAATTTTCTTTTATTCAACACATGAATATATATTTTATTCAACACATGAATTTTCTTTTATTCAACCCATGAATTTTCTTTTATTCAACACATGAATATATGTTTTATTCAACACATGAATTTTCTTTTATTCAACACATGAATATATATTTTATTCAACACATGAATTTTCATTTTATAATATTTTTTATTTTCCAAATTTGAATGAGGCCCAATCAATTACCATATAATTTTAATTATATGGATTCCCTACAACATATGTATATAACAGCAACAATAAATAATCAACCATCATCCAGAGGGCACCACACAACTGCATAAGCATTAAATATAAATATTTAACGCTTATAATAGCATGTCAATCAATTGATCGACTTACAACTAATTATCGGGACTAGTGTATGTCCAATTTCATCCCAACACCCGTGTGGGGTTTTCAAACAATCAAACACAGGTTTTATTTGTGCAGTTGGGTAATGTGTAAAATTTATCGTCCCAAGCCATAATAATCAAATGTGTGTACATAAACAAATCGTCCGATTTGTTTATAAATATTTATTTTATATACATGTTAAAATTTATATTTTTAACCATAAAATAATTTATTCTATTCCACATCACACAATCAATATTCACACTACAAACAACAAACAAACAAGTCGTCCATGGTCTGTGGACAACGGGTGTCGGGTGCTGCTAAGCACCGTCTGCATGCTAGTATATATTTCAACTAGAAAAAAAATTAAAAGTGAGAAGTTGTCACAAAGGGTTCCACTCCGTCGTTCTTTATTTCTGAACGGTTCAGACTTCGTTTTGATCTCCGTCTGATCCATCGCCATCTATTTCACGAAGTTGATTATTAAAAATCACATTTTTATACGGCATTCATATAAATAAAAATCGAATTTTTATGTATATAAAAATTAAATATTTATAAATCCTCGTTCATTATAAAAATCAAATTTTTATATGCCTTCACATATGAAAATCATATTTTTATTTCACTAATTCATAGTAAAAATTATATTTTTATATCGCCACTCATATTAAAAAAAATCACATTTTTTACCACGCTTTCCATACATAAAATTCATATTTTTATGTTTTCCACATATATAAAAAGATTGGATTTTTATCTCGCTAACTTCTATATAAAAACCAAATCTTTATCATTATGAAAAATCATATCCTTTTTACATATAAAAATCTCATTTTTCTAATAAAAATCTCGCCTTTGTAGTTATAAATATCAAAAAAAAATTTGTTATGAAAAATATAATCGATATTATAACTGCAATAAACCAGGCCATATGAAGAGAATGTATTCATATCCAGATAAATCGATTCAATAAACGAACAATAGCAAATCATCCAAGAAATGAAAGAGAGCATATGCAGCAACTTTAGATGATTCAGATTCATCATCAGGTGATGAAGAGACAGAAACCGGAAATTCAAACATGTACCTCACCGCAATTCAGAATTCAAAAAATATCAAATAAATGGATCTAAAATCCAGGTACGCCTTAATTAATTTTATATTTCTTTTGGTTGGATGGATGCTTTGATTGTTTGCTTTGTTTTGATTTTGAAATTAAAACTTAAAAATCCAAACTTGAAATTTAAAATTTGAATTTTTAATTTTGAAATTCAAAATAATAATTAAATGATATTTAGTAAAATAATAAAATAAAATTTGGATGTTTGCTAGGATTAGTATTATTTTAGGAAATAAGTTAAACCTGAAATATAAGATGATAATTTAAACCAAAACTCACAAAGATCATATGTCATTCGAAATTAAGCATGTATGTCGATAAACATATGTCTATATATCGACATATCAGCCTGTAAATTGAAATTGAAAATTTGGAATTCAAAGGTTCAAACGTTCAAATTTCCCTCCAACTTTTCAATGACTCCCAAGGTCTGAAAAGGTGTCATTGATTTCTGAAAAATTGTGCCTATTCAATTCATATCCATTCAGTTTCTATTTATATATCTATTCTTTCTACCTCTCGTTCACAATTCAAACTATATTCTTCATATCTATACTCTTCAAAACGAACATTTCAATGGCTTCCTCAAGTTCATCTTAGAAATTGAAATTAACCAGAATCATCAAAGGTTATCTCCACAATGATAAAGAGGTAATCTAAACCTATGTTGACTATACAGCAAATGCAAAAGTCAATATGGGTGCTTTCGCCATCTTTGGAGACTTTACACTCTATGAAATTTTCTCTCTCTTTAATCACAATGAAGTATTAAGCATGACTGACTCTCGGGACAATGATGAAGTTTGTTTCCCGAGGCTTGTCAAAATGTTATGTGTGAATCTTAACCATGGCTTTTATGAAGGAAATGAAGATCAAATTTGGAGTAGCGTAAAAGGCACACAAATTTTTCTACAATACGAAATCTTGGGCAATATCTTGAATTGTTGAAGCATAGGCTCGGATTTTTTGGATTTCAAAATTGATAAGATCGATTTAGAAACTTAACGCCATATATTTGGAAGCGATGTGCACATGGAATTCAAGAATTGCTTTTTCCATTAAAAAAACAGGAATCCTAAACCTTCTCCTTCAACATACCATCACTCCACATTCCAGAAATTTTAACAACCCAACTCTTAAGGTCCAAAAAGCACACTTTGCTATTATTGGTGGATATAATATCAATTGGGCCGACATGATCTTAAAAGAACTCAAGCCCATAGAAACATCAACAAGATAAAATGCTCATTATTATGTAGTTTATCTCACTTGTATTTTACAAAAAAAATCGGAGTTGATCTTCATGGAGAAGAATTTATGTCGAGAAAGGTCTTTGACCTCACAAACATACACCTTATGCAAATTCCACTCACTTTCAAACCTTATAAGACATTCATAGACAAACAAACTCGAATGCAACAAGAACAAGAGCATATGAAAATCGGAGAAGAAGAAGAAACTTCTTTCGAAAGTGTTGAGTGTCCAATCAACACTATAACCATTTCTAGAGGGATGATTGTTCAATATCAAGTCAAGTGAAGATAGTCAAAATTAAAAGAAACTCAAAAAGAGTTTTACTAAAATGACTAACTTCAGGAGCAAGATCGGAAGAAAACTTGGAATGTCACCTTCCTCCTCATCATCCGTTGAAATCTAGCCTATATAGTTTAAGTTTTCTTTAGTATTGCCTTATATTTTCTTTCGAATCTCATATTTAGTATATCTTAACTAGTTGGATGTATTTTCTTTTTAAGAAGTAATGAATGGAGTATTATTTATGTAAAATCTTCTTTAAGTTACTGAGAAAACTTTAGAATTAAATCTAATATAATATAAAAAGATTCAAAATTTGAAAAATATCAAATTTTTAATAAAGTATGTCGACATATAATTACCACTTTTTTTCAAAAAAATTCAAAATTTAAATTTAAATAACTAACTCATGTCCATTCAAATCCAACGAATTCCAAACCCTATTTAAGCCTATTCCTTTCAGAAAAAATTGTTATATCATTTCTCCTTCTAATTTATTCAATTATTATCAATACTATGGAAAATCCAATTCATAACTTAAGTCAAAATCTTGAAGTGACATTGAATTCCTTTAATAACATTCTTTCTATAATACCATGAAATTAGCATCATCTTGAATTAAACCAAATAAAAATGTTTGAACAGCAAGAGAAGCGCTTTGATGCCATCTGTTGGCAAATCTCTTCTCTTTTCAAAGATGAAGATAAAAATCTCGCTAAGGCACTATCGACAAAAGAAGATGAAGAATGGGAGTTCATCAAGAAGGATCCTATCTTTGGAGAATACGGTTGGGTAGAAGTCCCAAGAAACGTTTGATTGTTTGTTATGATTTGACTAGTTTGATGTGTTTGAATTTGTTTGAACTTTTGTATTGATTAGTTTGAATTGCTTGATTTGAAACATGTATATATATTAAAAAATATGTACATATTACTTGGATTGGTTTTCCTGTTTGACTCAAAACATACGTAGTTATAATTTTTGGATTGATTTGTTTATATACTAGTATAAGAGTAATATAGATAGATATAGGATCTAAGGAAAGTATTTTTAGAATTTATTTTTTATAATGCCAAATGGTGAGAAATTAAAAAATATAGACTTAGTTTAAGTAGAATACATAGGATTCATAGTGACAGGGGGGAGTATTAGAAGGATCGACATCAACATATATGAATATTTTATAAACTAAGGTTTTCATCATCAAAAAGAGGAACATTGTTGGAGAATGGAGTTTTGATGACAACAAACTTATTTCAATATTAATTGATTATAAAATATATACTAACATCTCCATTTATAATATATATATATATATATATATATATATATATGTACATATATGCAGGATTTGTTTACAGGAGTTATTATTGAAGACTGTACAATTTTAGAGTTTTAGAGATTCAAGAGATTCAGAATTCAGAGAAGATTCATGAGTAATCAAGAGTTCAAGAGTTTAAGATAAATATAGTAATAGAGTCTAGTTTATATGTAAGACTCTGAATAGCACTCTAGGTTCAAATTCAAATTCTGTTTTTTTATTTTAATTTTCAAATTTCAAATTCTATTTTCAAATTTCAAATTCTATTTTCAAATTTCAAATTCTATTTTCAAATTTAAAATTCTATTTTCAAAGATCAAATTCTAATTTTAACTAGTTTTTCTATCTTACATTTGATTTTAAACCTGAGTTTAAAGATTATAAATTTGTATATATTTTTATAGTTATGTACTTTTATACTTTTATATTTATATAGTTTTAAACTTTATAATTTTATAAATATGCTTATATAATTTATATTTATGATTTCATATGATTTTCTACTTTACAATACTTACTTATATAACTGTGTTTGAATTCAAGAATTTCCAGAGTTATTTATATATTAAAACACTTGAAAAATATTCAAATTTCAAATTTTGAAACACATATGTCGACATATATACGTGGGGATGCCAACATACATCTGTCATATTTTCAGTTTTGAAAGGAAGTGTCTTTTCACCATTTGTAACGTTCTAGAAGCATTGCAACCTTTCAAATCTTATAAATAGGGGTTGATTATAAATAGGGGTTGATTTAGAATTTTTATACATTCTTCTTCTCCATCTTCATCCATTTTCATCACCCCATTATTATTTCATATTTTTATGATTTCTACACTTATACTCTACCAATTTCTATTCTAAATGCATAAAATTTCTTCTCTTCTCCCTCTCTACTCATTACTCTCTAAATCGAAGTGCTATTGAAGAGCTATAGGGCTGTAATAATCATTTAGGATTGTTTTGGGATAGTCTTGGAAACGGTGTGTTCCTTGTAGCCGTGAAATCAAGGAAAGGAAATGGTGTTAACCTTGTAGCCGGGAAATCAAGGGTGGTGGAAACCTCGTTAAACTTGTAGCCGGGAAATCAAGAGGATTGTACTGAGATTTTGATCTAGTAATAAAAATCTACGCAATCCAGCGTTGCATGGGACTAGACATAGGAGCAATCTGAACCAGCATAAAATATGGTGTGTTCTTTCCTTTTCTACATTTTATTTTTGTTTATTTCTATGTTTTTTTGATTCTGTGACTGTGATTATCTCTGTAGTGTGTGATTCATATAGTAGATCATATAAGTTTTAGATTTTCATAAATTCCTTAAAAACACTACTCACCCCCTCTAGCGTTAGTTTTGCCTTAAGATCCATCCCGCATTCCCTAACATAATCCATACAAAAACACTTTGAACTTTAAAGCCGTAACCAGTTAAAAAATGAGCAACAGCCAGAGATGGAGCACCTCTCCTAAATTGGTACATGTCTGACTTAAGTGTAGCAAGATTAAAAGCTTAGGAAACTTAAACGTCACTACCGATTAAGGTTAGGATCCCTCATGGAGACGAAAAACTCCAGTAAGGTAACACCATTGACAACACCAACTCCATCCCAAAAAATAGTGCTTCTAAAACTCCATAGCAAACTATATTCCCATCGACCTTGAATTGAGAATTGAATACTACATCACGAGGAACTTCAATCATCAACTAGAAAATGACAACCTACCTTTCTGCTACTATTACCATTGCCTTCGTAGGATTGATAGTGACATCCTACTCGAGGCAATTTGACCTAAGTACCTAACTTCACCAATCCTAAATTGAAACTCCAACAAGCCAACGAACAATCCATGTACTTTCAATACCTACACCAGAACCATGCCTTTTGTTTTTGTTTCGTCCGTGAGAAAATTGAAATAAAGTAGCATAAGCATAAACTACCCGGGAGTTCTCGGAATACGATCTGAAACCCTTAAAATATGCCGACTTGATGGTCAACCAAAAATGCATAATCAACCAATCAAACTCAAAGAAGATTTTATCGATAGAATCGACATACACCATCCAACCCTCTATTGGTAA
This sequence comes from Allium sativum, assembly GCA_030737875.1. Taxonomy (NCBI): domain Eukaryota; kingdom Viridiplantae; phylum Streptophyta; class Magnoliopsida; order Asparagales; family Amaryllidaceae; genus Allium; species Allium sativum. The sequence goes on from CM060926.1 coordinate 376,023,558, forward strand.
AATCCCCTCGGGAAATCCAACTGAGAAAATCACTTCTTGCACCTTAGATCTAACCCGGACAGCAATCTCAAATAGAAACGAATACTGGCTCATCTCCGGCTCTCAAGGTACATATGCCCTCGAGGCATAACCACTGGTCCAACATCAATGACTGGATCGATACAAACTTAACTCCAATGTAGTGGAACCAAGTCACCTCATCAAGTGTGTCCAGATACTCTCAAGTTATAAGCTTAGATGACAATTCGCCACTAGAGAACTTAGTGTCTCAACCCGCTATGATCTAACCACAAATGACTCGCTCGCCGTTATCGATGGATCAAGGATGAATCACTACTAAAGAGAAAAACATCATATACCACTATTATCATAAATAACCTCTCATGATCAGTGACGTCCTATATCCACAAAATGAAAAAAAAAATCCTAGGCTCTAAATTAGACTTAGTTTACCCTAAACAATCAATATCAACCGAACCAACAATTAAGTAAACATGACTTATCAGATACATTTTGATGAGACGTGTATACTGACAAATACAGCTTGTATGTTGTAAAAATCCTCCACCTCGAGGCTTGAAAATAATCATTATGGATATTGTAGTCATCCATAGTATTACTTCTTAGCGACCAAACACAAGATGTTATAAACATATAGTCTAATTAAACCCTTAACATGGCAAGTCACAAGAAAAGAAGACAAATCAATATTCTCTGTCCCAAACTTATTCCATCCACCACCTACACGGTAAGATGGAATGATTAAATCTCAACGTTAAAATAAACCAATCATGGAAACACAATTGTTTGAAAGCATATCTCAAGTGGTGGTGTCATTTCCCATTCCTTCTTCAAAGGGAGCACTGGATGAAATAGAAAACATGATCAATGCATACTCCCCCATAATTCATCCCTTCAAACAGGGTAACCTCCAACACCAGGTACGTGCTCAAACATTAGGTGCTTCATAGATCCAAATCAATAAGACACCATTCCCTCCTAATGAAATACTGCTTTCAGGCCAATCACTCGCCCCAATAGAAACTCCACCCATTCTATGTGAAGTATTCATGGAAGAATGAACCATGTTTCGAAAACATCAAATACGATCGTATACTACAATGCTAACATGTCTCCTAAATCAGCAAACTCTCCACAAGACACTGACTTGCAAGAGGTCAAACCAATTCCTTTGAAGTGAGTCAGAAACTGATCCTAAGTGGATTGATTTATGGCAAAATCAAAACAATAAAAATTCTCCACCAACTCAAATTCAAGCATGGAGTTTCCTAAAGGTGATGTGACGACTACTCATATCTCCCGCACTTAACAAGAGGAATAATGCACTCAAAGATGTGCCAGACAATTATAGACGATCATCAGGGTAGAATAACACACGTGGAACCTGTTGTATAACTCACAACGCAAGGATAAAGTATAATAGAACATATACAACAGGCAATAACAGTGAAATAAAATTTAGCAGAATTTAAAATTTTTCATATCATCATGAGTTATCCACAAAACACTGGAATACGTCTTAAGAGTCTTTACAAAATGCCTCACTACAAGTTAATCAGAGAATACATCAAACAGCGGAAAAAAAACAAGTAGTAGATAGTAGGAAATAATAGGCCAGACTCCTTCTCATCGTCGCTCTGCAGCATCGTCCTCATTAAGATCTAGTACCTGTCATCTACTACTCAGTCTGCTCATTCATAACATGAATGAACAGCCCAAGGTAATAAGAGGGAGACATAAATCATTGCCGACTATCACTAGTTATCATCGTCGCCGACTATCCATAGGCTTAAATCATTTTGAGAAGCCACGAACTCAAATCATCTTGAGTCATCTTCACATTAGTTGCATTTCATCGATCAACGAACACTTCACCACTTTGAACATCCCTCCTAGAATTCACTTTGAAGCCACAACCATCATCGAACCAAAAACATACATCATTTTGTCGATATTCGATTCACAACATTTCACCCTTGTTTCCTAATAAAAACAATTAATAGCATTTCGATTCCCATCCACAACGTTTCAAAAATGCTGTCGTTCGCCAGTACTCAACCATCCCCAATCCATCAGACCTGACTGAACCATTGGCTCACGCCCTTGCCGATACATTAAGTTTCGATCGATACCCTTTTTACAGCAACTCATCAAACGTTGTCGATCCTTTCATTTGCCCTATGCTCAATCCATTTCTTGAACCTTCTCGACCCACACCTTTCTTCGGTGTGCACTGTACCTGATCCACCTTGAAAACGTGCCTGATCCATCTCGAGAAAACATGCCCGATCCATTCTTGCACCTTGACCGATCCACACCTTTTTGCCTTTTCAAGGATGTCGATCCACTTTTAAACATCTGATCCATCAAGATCTAGCCCATTCCATCCAATATCCACGTGAACACATGGAAATCCATAGATTGGCCGAACCGTAAAGTTTTAAAACTGATCTGATCCATCCACGTAAACACATGCCAATCCATGGATTTTGGTGCTGATCCATCCAGAATTATCATCGATCCTTGCAAACGATCCATCCCGTAATTCTTAATGTATTAAATAATTGAAATTGTGGCAATTGTGATATAATCCATTTCCTAAGTATGTCAAGAATGTTATTGTTGTATGAATATACTCCGTAAATTTCTTATTTGGGTTTGAGAAGTACTGTAATATTAAAATTGTGAATCTAACAGTGATTATGTATATATTTTTAAGACGGTAATTCAATGGTAAATTATGTATGTTCCCAAATATATTGTTTCGAACATAATGGAATTGTTGGTTTGAGAAAGATTACAGTAAATTATCGGTAAAATGGAATAAGAATTAGTAAGCTTAATTTTGTACAGAAATATACCATGATTAAGTTGGAATTAGGAATTGGGTATGGAAACAAGAAATTATATAATTTAGAAAGAAAAAGGGAATTAGTAGTGTACTGAGTTAATTAGGGGTAGAAAAGGGATACATTTCCATAATTACCATTGCAGTAACTTATAGGGAACTTAGTTGCAAGAAAAAGATAGGTAATAAGGATTAGTGTGAAATAGGAGTTTTGGCTGTATTGCACACTAATCAAAAATATATATACATGATGTAATAAAAGAAATAGCTTAAAACTACTAACCTTAATTAATGTATGTTATGGAAATAGATTTATACATTTCCCTTAACCAAATTAATGAAGTGTGTGAAATATTTCCTGTAATAGTAAAAATGTACAAGACAGTAAAAAAAATAAAGGTTATAATAGTAAAGGTTTGCTTAAATAACAAGGGACCTTAGGAAAACATGATGAATGGAGAATATAACCTATTATAATTAATTATGTGAATCAGACTAAAATATAATAGGTAGGCTTGTCTAAGGGACAAGTGTAATTATAACATAGGTTAATATTAATGATGAAAAGAGAACCTATCAATAAACCTTAATTAGGGGAACTAAGTTAATAAGTAAATCCACAACAATGGTTGTGGTAACGATAAAACATGGGTTATAATAATAGATAAGGTGAGAACTTATTAATAAAACTTTGTTAAGTGAACTAAGTTAATAAGTAAACCCATAGCGACGGTTGTGATAACGGTATAACATGAAGTTATAAATTACATAAAAAATTAAAAGAAAGAATAGGCCAATTACTAGTAAACTTATGACTGGGGAAATATTAATTTTAATGAATGTAATAATAAGTGGCTCATAGATATGGTCTATTCAGGCAGCGCGGGGCTGATTAGGAAAATAAGCAGCCAAATATAAGCTAATAAACTAGTAACTTGAATAGAAGATGATTGTGTAAATTATCAAGTTAATTAGCAATAAGATAAGTTAAAAGCAATCATGTGATTTAAAGATTAGACATAGGATCTAATAATGCGATGACGTAATGCGCTTAGACCAGTCTGTATGTACGGAGATGAAGAACCCAACGGGGTAGATCATCATAGTGTCTGGAGACACAAGTGGAGCACGTCCAACTGATTATTATATGGGACTGAAGGGAACCACGGAGCTTCTGCAGGACGTAGTAGGGAAGTTTGAGATGGCCCTCTGAGGAGCAATCGGATGAAGTCGTCGCTCGGACGCAGTTTTTTGCACCACTAGAGTATACCTTGACTGCAACTTTAGTGTGGTAGTCATAAGGCTGTAGAAGATGGCGTTGGGTGATTCAACGGTTTTCCTTGCTCTAGGAGGTGGTCAGGACCAAATTAAGGATAGTAATCATCGGATATCTGTCATCGGCAGTCAGTGGGATGTTGAATGACTAAGAGCTAAACCAACAGACCGATGATCTTTATCTATCGAGTCGTTGGTTAAGGGACACGCCAAAATGGATGCTAGATTAGTTTTTAAGGGCATGTCATTAGCTCTTGATGTGGTCTCTCATTATTTGAGGGAAAGGCCAGGGTAAGGCCATTGGCACCGTGAAAAGAAACAAACCGTATGTGGATATCTGTGTTGAAGGCCTAACGAAGCTTCACTTTACAGATATCGAAAGCTCCCGACCGAATTTTGTGCATTGGAAGTCCTATTATGAGACTCGGGTTATAGTAGGAAGTACATTCAGGTGGGGGTCTAGAAACATGCACTGGGTAGTGTATTGTAGATAGTAGGGAATTACTCCATGTTAAGATGTGATTCGACGAGGAGTTTGGATACAAGGATCTGTATGCTTATGTGGCATAGCAATTGTTGTTCTGTTCGATTACGTGGCATAACAATGCAGATTTTTTGTACGTGTCTTAGCGTAGGATGGAGGTTATGAATACTTCCGTGGTGTGACAGCGGAGACCATACGAGGAGGGCACTATGGGGAGTGCATTGAGATGTTGGGTATAGCAATATATATATATATATATATATATATATATATATATATCAGCTTTAATCTACTATGGAGTAGATGGCTGCGACGTGTGTGCAGAACCTAGAGTGCTACAAAACCTAATAATTGAGAAATGTAACCAAACTGTATATGTAGGGTTATTTCAGAATGTATAATTTGTCCTTTAACCAGAACTTGTGTTCTAACTCCCTCCTCATAACATACTCGTAGGTTAGATTTATGGCAGATATTTGGTTGCCTTTGGACAATTGTTAGGCAATATTATTATTTCGGTAAGGCTATATTTGATTATTGTATTTTATCCATTATGTTGTGAGACGTTTTATGGAGCTCTGATATATTTATTATCTCTGTCTTTTCTGCAGGATACTAGGCAAGCCAACTCAGCTTTGATAGATTGGGATTTTTGGGAAAAATTTGGGCTATCAAAATTTGGGTTGTTACAATCCCCTAGTTTCATTTCTCCATGAACACCACATTCTCTAGTACTTGCATCTTCGTTGCACTATGATATTCATACCACATCGGGCCACGATCCTAAAGCCTCGCTACACCGAAATCTACACAATACAAATCCATCACATTGCCTCACTACACCGCGAACTGCGAAACATACTAGTCCATCATGCAGCGCTGCTACTCCACGAACCAGCTTTCACATCGACTTATCCTATCGGTCTATGGTACACCACAATCTACATACTACTGATCCATCCCATCAATCTATCTCATACCCAGCATAGCCTTAAAATCAAAGAGCCACAATCCCCAACACACTTAGAAGCTCTCACTACCTCAACCCATGGATTATGCAATCCTTCTGCACTCCTTGGTGAAGCACGCATCCTGCCATGTGCCAAGATAACTGATGAAAGAGCCTCTACTCCGAATACACCATCGAATGGACCATCCTGTCCAAATCCATGAAATATCGTTGTCGTCCATGTCAAAGTTGGCCAAAACGACCAACACCAATAATAGTTGATGTTGATCACTCCGCGATAATCACTAACGACAAATCTGAGCATGTGTTTAACAAAATTAGCTAAATACACATCCAATGAAAATGTTTGGCATTCTCCTCGAAATCCTGCTCATCGTGAAGTCCACTCAATAGCTCCATCTTGAAATCCTACTCGTTTTTGAGTCCATCAACTACCTCTAAGTCGGTTAACGCATCATGGAGCTTCTTTCTGAATCTATCCTAGCATTAGGTCCCCTATAAATGGCATTGTAATCATATTATGCAAACAAGCAACCATGTAATCAATAGTCCAATAACTATCTAAAACAACGTACAAAAATCCTTAGTGTCATCAATAGGATTAATAAAACCTATCCAAAGTTATCAAAGTAGGACACAAGTAAAATTTTCCTAAATCTAGCAATATCGACAAACAATGTACAAATGAGAGAAAATGCGATATTTAATCTTAAAACAAATTTAAACACTTTTTAATCTGTTTACAAAACTATGGGATAGATTTTATTTTGATATAAATCCCGTTCAAAATTCATTTCTGTTCAAAACACAATTTTTATACTATATGAACAATGATAGTAAATGTAACACCCCACCTCCGCTAGGGTCACTCACAAAGGGAATGCACTAGTTTTGGTGGAGTATTATCTAGGTAAACATACACAGAGATATCACAAGGCAGAACATAAATAAAGCAGCGGTAGAAATTAAAAACCAAATTTTTATTACTTTCGAGAAAAGAGTCAAAGCCTCATATATCCAAGGTACAAATTATTCCATTACATCAAGTTCCAAATAAAGAAGAATAAACTTAAGATAACAAAAGTAAATTATTCCGCAAACATAGCAGAAGTGCAGCCATAGCATAGCTCAAGACCAAATCGTACATGAGCTAACAGAAAGCGAACTAAATCCAAGCTAAGAGCTAGTGTTTCCTCCCTGCGAACCTGTGGGGGGGGGGGGGGACGAAAGAAAAATAGGCGAAATAAAAAGGGTCAGTCATAAAGACTGGTATAAAAACTAGTAAAGTTAACAAGACATGAGTAAACGGAAAGTAAACATGGGGATGATAATAAGTCTGGCAAGATAACAAGATAAATCAAGTCTAGCATCGCATATTCAAGATTCGCTGCACCAACTGTACTAGTATTCTAACCCATGTCAAGTATTAATCATGAAATGATCCTTTGGCCCAATATCATGAAGTGACCCATTACGGGGTCCACGGTACGATCTACTAATCGATCGGCTCCCTACAAGTTCTAGCTCGTCATTTGTCTGTGTCATACAACCCAATCACAAAATGTAGTCACCTGTGCTAGGTCCACCCTAGGGTGTATCAAGACCTAGGGTGCCAACCACCGACACGAATCAAGCACGCAAAGTGTAAACCTACGGGTGCCCAATGCCTGCTTTTTCAACTCCGGACTACGTGCACGACCATAGTCCGCCTGAACCTACATTGGCGCACCTACTCAGCCGACGTTCTGGTCGCTTATAATCAGCCCAATAATCGTGCCCCACCCTGCCTAGTCCCAGGTTATCGTGATACATCTAAGTGGGTTACTGCTGAAAAGGACTGCATAACTAGGGTTTCTAATGGGTTAAGTGTTGTCATTCAAATTCGTGACTTAACCCTATCCAATCATGTATCAAGTTGGTTAAGTGTGTTCAAGCGGTTCATGACTTAACCCTATCAAATCATCGTGTCAAATTGGTTAAGTATATTCAAGTGGTTCATGACTTAACCCTATCATGTGGCATTAATTCATTAATGCACCCCAACCTCTCACGTTAGATAAGTTGTTATGGTTACTGGATTTGCCGGGCGGTTCCGGGAAGATTTACACCACAACATAGTCTAACCTCGGGTTTTACGTGCAATATGACCAGCTACCCACATTGGATCCTATTGTTTGCAGTTACTGGATTCGCCGGGCGGTTCCGGGCAGATTTACACTGCAAACTCAACCTTACCTCGAGTTGGCCATTTTCAAATTCATTCTAAGTGTCATGTCCAGATTCAAGTTTCGAGTCTAAATTCATGTCATGTTTCATGTCAAGTCGTGTCAAGTTCATGTCCATATCTAGGTTCAAGTTATAACAATGTTCACGTTTCAAGTTTATAGTAAATTCAGGTTTGCCTAAACTACCCAAATCGTATTCCCATCGCACGTGAATTCTAATCGATACAAACAAATCTAATTAGGGAATAACATAGAAAGAACGGGCATAAGGTGGCAAAAGTGATTACAAGTCAAGCATGGTATAAATTGAGGTAAATTACAACAACAATACTGGCATATGGAATAGTGGTCTCAAATATCTAACTTAGCAAAATAGAGTGCTAGTCATGGTAACGGTTGACATAAGATAATAACCTCAACCTTGTGAATAACAACTAATTCAACATCACAGGCATGTTAACATCATGGACATGAAGGGTTTAGGTTTACAACATGTTTAGGCCCCAAATCAGTTTCATATAAATATTACCACAAGTCAAGGTTCAAGATGAATAGATCCAAGGTGGACAAATAGTAGATACAAAATACTAGATTCAAAATGAACAATGATAGATCCAAGATATACAATGATAGGTCCAAGATGATTGTCATACTTATGTTCAATTTCAATTTACAACATGTTGGTATTAAGTTTGAAGTTTAGATCTAAAAGGAACTGGGGATTACAGATCATGGTTTTAGAATTAGAAAACAAAGAGGCAACGTTGAATCTCGAGTCTAACAGAAATCCCCCAAACAGCAATTCTGTACACCTAGCTTTGTTGGAGGAGAAGCAATTCCTTCTCTCTAACTTTTCAACTAGAGTTTTAGCAGCATAAGAACAGAGAGAATTTGTGTAGAGAGACTAGAGTTAGGGGCTGATTATATAGGGTAAATCCAACGAATTTAGACATAAATCTGACTAGATACATCAGAGTGAATTCTGACTCAAAAATGGACTCGGGAACCAGGTCGACTCCCAGATCGACACCAAGGTCGACTCTATGGTCGACCTGGTCCTGGGTAGGTCGACTCTATGGTCGACCCCCAGGTCGACCTGGTCTTGGGCAGGAAATTTCCTGCCCAGTCCGTTTTGGGATTGAATTCGAATTTGAATTCGAATTCTGAGCTGTTTTGAACTTGAAAATTTCTGAAAACTTCGAAGGGTCATATCTTGGTCATACGGACTCCAATTTTCAAAAACTCGGATTCATTTCCAAGCAGAATTTCGAGACGAACGCAATGGCGTAACCCGTTGCCCTTGATTTTTATTTTAAAAATTAATTATGCCTTGATTTATAGTTATAACACGTTATCAAAATACGGGTTGCTACAGTAAAGTGAGGTACAATATCACTCACCTCGATCAAACTAGCTCTATAACGTAGAGATCATCAATAAAATTCCAATGAAAGAAATTGTGTCTAAATATATGTAGTGACTTTTGAAAAACCATAAAATATTTAAACATCAACTACATGGAGATCTTCTAAACACTAAAAGTTTACCACACTACCAAGTAGATATAACCTCATATTTTATTCATACATTGTGTATAATTTTCAAACAACCTTTTTTCCTTCATCAAATATAAGGATACATTTTTATTCATGCACATAGAAATAAAAGAAAAGGGATCCAATGTATTATGTATCTTCATTATGAGCTGCAATCCTTTCCACAACTCTTTGCACAACTAATAATATTACCTGTGTCTTCAGCTGCAAAAATACAAAAATTAGAGGCATACAGTGAATATTACATAAAATTAGATACTAAAAAAATGCTAAACTTATGATAAATTTCAAATATTATTTATTTTTAATTTCTCTAAACAAGTTAATGTTATAGTGAACTTATTATTGACCAGGATCTTTAAAGATATGGAAAAGTAGGAATAAACTGATCAGCAGGTTAATTCGCCAAAAGAAAATTGTATGTATAAATTTTTCTTACCAGGAATATGTATGCATTTTTTGGCAACACAACCTATAACGCAAGCAACACGTTTCCATTTTAAAGTACAAGCGACATCGCAAGTTGGCCCACAAATAGCTGGTACGTGTATTGCAACTGAACACAACGGCATGCATAGGGGTTTGCAGAACCCAGCATAACTTGGGGAAACAAAAAGAAGAAGAATGAAAATGAAAACAAAACTTTTCTTAGTGGAGACTGATCCCATTATTTTTTCTAGATTTAATTAACCAGGTAGTCTGCTTGTATTAACAGTACTGGATAGATAACACTATTTATAATATGAATGATACGTAGTGATACCCAAAAATTTAATAAATGAATGAATTAGGGATAACACATATCTTTAAGAAATTAATGAATATTCTTTTAAAAATAAATTTTATCCTCTAAATACCTTCTAAACATAATCAGGTAACTATTACCTTTTAATATACTTCTAAAGAAATCTAACAAACAACGGTACCTATGTATTAATTAAATGTCCAAATACCTCCCCTATTTGGATAAGTCAGAAACAAATATAAAATATTGTACTACATTTTAATGGTTTTCATTTTATATTGCAATATTTTCATATCTAACTGAAAAATGCATAAAATCATGCACCTTTCGGACTTGATACAATGTTACATAATTTTCGATGCCTAGAGAGTAGATGTTATATGCGTGTCATAACGTTGTTACTAATTTTTAAAGGGTGACATGCATATAACATTATAACATGCATATAACATCTATTCTCCGAACAGCGAAAATTATGTCGCATTGTATCGAATTAGAAGGGTGCAAGCTTTAGTGCATTTACCATTTAGATATGAAAATATTGCAATATAAAATGAAATTCATTAAAATTTAGTACAATATTTTATTTTTGTTTCTAACTTATCCAAAGAGGGGAGGTATTTGGACATTTAATTAATACGTAGGTAAGTGGACCGTTGTTTGTTAGATTTCTTTAGAAATATATTAAAAGGTAATAGTTACCTGATTATGTTTAGAAGGTATTTAGAGGATAAAATTTATTTTTAAAAGAATATTCATTGACTTCTTAAAGATATGTGTTATCCCTAATTCATTCATTTATTAAATTTTTTGTATCGTTGTGTATCATTCATATTATAAATAGTGTAATCTATCCAGTATTGTTAGTACAAGTAGACTACCTGGTTAATTAACTCTAGAAAAAATAATGGGATCAATCTCCACTAAGAAAAGTTTTGTTTTCATTTTCATTCTTCTTCTCTTTGTTTCCCCAAGTTATGCTGGGTTCTGCAAACCCCTATGCATACCGTTATGTTCAGTTGCGATACATGTACCAGCTATTTGTGGGCCAACTTGCGATGTCGCTTGTAGTTTAAAATGGAAACGTGTTGCTTGTGTTATAGGTTGTGTTGCCAAAAAATGCGTACATATTCCTGGTAAGAGAAATTTATACATACAATTTTCTTTTGATTAATTAACCCACTGATCTGTTTATTACTACTTTTCCATATCTTTAAGGATCTGGTCAATAATAAGTTCATTATTTATGTAGAGATGCATTATAACATTAACATGTTTAGAGAAATTAAAAATAAAGAACATTTGAAATTTATCATAAGTTTAGCATTTTTTTAGTATTTAATTTTATGTAATATTCACTATATGCCCCTAATTTTTTTGTTTTCGCAGCTGAAGACACAGGTAATATTATTAGTTGTGCAGAGAGTTGCGGAAAGGATTGCAGCTCGTAATGAAGATACATAATACACTGGATCCATTTTCTTTTATTTCTGTGTGCGTGAATAAAAATGTATCCTTCTGTTTGATGAAGGAAAAAAAGGTTGTTTGAAAATTATACACAATGTATGAATAAACTATGAGGTTTTATCCACATGGTAGTGTGGTAAACTTTTAGTATTTAGAAGATCTCCATGTAGTTGATGTTTAAATATTTTATGGTTTCTCAAAAGTCACTACATATATTTATACTATCAATGATTGAATAATTATCTTATGCAGTATACTCCAGGAAATGAGTTATTAGCTTTTACCAGATCCTAAGCCTTAAGAAGGGGGTGACAGAGAGGTCCAAGAAGGAAACTCCGTGACGGAATCCCCCTAACGGAAACATGCCACCAACAAGGAACTAAGTTGATGACTCCTATAGAGGACTACCTCCTAGGAGGGACATTACCCTTTAGTAAGCAAGATGCAAGAAAAATAAAACATCGAGCTCCTACATTCGTCATCATAGACGGCGTACTTTATAAAAAGGGACATTTACATCCTTATTTAAGGTGTGTAAGTTTCGAAGATGTACATAGCCCGCTAAAAAAGCACATGAAGGATGGTGCGGGGACCATTCCAGTGGGGTCAAGCTGGCCAAAAGGGTCATAAGATAAGGTTATCATTGTCCACGGTTGGTTAGTCAAGCGGTTGAGTAAGTCAAGAGATGCGATAAATCTCAAAAGTATTCTAAGGTACCACGACTTCCTCCCAACCACCTAACCACTATATCGAGCCCCTGACCTTTCGATATATGGGGGATAGATTTAGTTGGGCCCTTACCACTCGCCAAGGGCGGAGCTAAATATGTCGTAGTAGCTATCGACTACTTCACCAAGTAGGTAGAGGCGGAACCCCTTCCGACTATCACATCCAAAAAGGTATTTAGATTCATAATAAAAAATATCGTTACCCGCTTCGGACTCCCTCATAATATCCTATCGGACAACCGAACACAATTCGAGAGCGAAGAGTTCACCCGATTCTGTGAGAAAAATGGAATCATAAAAAGTTTCTCCTCTTTAGCCTATGAAAGCTAACGGAGCCGTGGAAGCCGCTAATAAGATCATTAAGACAATACTTAAGAAATGCCTAAATCAGGCTAAAGGAAATTGGGAAGAGGAGTTGCCTCTAGTGCTATGGGCATATAGAACTTCTACCAAAACAGCTATAGGACGCAGCCCCTCTTCCCTGACATATGGATGCGAAGCAATGCTTCCAGTTGAGGTCAAAATTCCATTACATAGAAGGGTAGCATACTCATTTGACCCCAACCAGGAGTTAAGAAAGGAATCGCTAAACTTGATACCGGGACTAAGGGATGAGGCTGCAGTCAGAACCGCCAAATACCAAAGAAGGATCACAAAATATTACGATTCAAAGGTCAAAGCTAGAACCTTCGCTAAAGGTGAATTAGTACTGCGAAGAGAAATGGCCAACACCAAGAACCCAGCAGATGGTCCTCTTAGTCTTAATTGGGAATGACCCTTAATTGTCCATCAAGAGGTCATATCCAGCACCTATCGGCTATGCAGGCCCAATGGAGATCTTGTTCCAAGAACATGGAACTCGGAACATTTGAGGCCGTATTTCCCAACCATAAAGGAATAAAGGATAGGATTTTCCTCCCAAGAAATTATCATACAACTAAGGGCATGGAAACTCTCCCGGTAACTCGAGAAAATCCCAAAAGGGTTCGAGCTAGAAAAAAAAGGATAGAATCTCTCGTCATTGCCAAATTGGCCGGGAAGAGGCGTCCCCCAAAGTGGGATGATTGTGTTAGTCTTTCTCCCTGCCCAAACTAGAGGGGGCAGGGTTAAAGCATCAAAAGAGTAAGCCACTGTTTCACACCAGAGATGGTCGTGGTAGTGCATCTAAAAATTAGCACGCCCTGCCTCTACTTGCAAAAGAGTATGCCCAGCCTCTGCTGGGACTAAGCATGTCCTACCTCTGCTTGTAGAAGAGCATGTCCTACCTCTGTTTACGTTCTGCATTACCTGCAGAAGGGTCCGTATAGAGCATCAAAAGAGTGAGCCTTAATTATGTGTCTACGATGGACTCGTCTAAGTTTCTAAGACCTTATCATTTCCTACGTTGGTCAGGATAAGGCGCCTCTTGGAGGGAGGTCGGATAAGATCGAATCGGGGTGGATTCCGCTGTTCATTAATAATGAAAGGGTTTCCGATCCTTAATCTAAAATACCCAAATCTGGGTGGATTCGGCTCTTCATTATTGCCGGAAGGGTTTCCGGTCCTCAATCTTTAAATACCCGAATCTAGGTAGATTCGGCTCTTCATTAATGCCGGAATGGTTTCTGGTCCTCAATCTTTAAATACATAAATCTAGGTTTATTCGACTCATCATTACTGCCGGAAGGGTTCCAGGTCTTCAATCTTTAAATATCCGGATCTGAGTGGATTCAGCTCGTTATTACTACGGGAAGGGTTCTCAATCTTCAATCTTTAAACTACCTGAATCTGGGTGGATTCGTCTTGTCATTAATACTGGAGGGGTTTCCGGTCCTTAACCTTTAAAATACCTGAATCTGGATAGACTCGGCTCTTCACTTATACCGGAAGGGTTTCCGGTCTCCATTCTTTAAATACTCGAAACTAGGTGAATTCGGCTCTTTAATCTTAACACGTCCGAGTCTAGGTAGTATTCGACTCACATCATCGTTGAAAAGAATTTTCAATCTTCCATCAAAGCCTGAATCTAGGTCGATTCATTCCTCCATGAGGCGCCAAAAGCGAGTCTCTTCGGCAGAACTTATTGCATATCTAAGCGTTAAAAAATAACTGACAAGCAAATAGGAGGAAGCTCGGAAAAAGAAGCTTGACTTGGAAAGTCGAAGACAACCCTTTACTTGGGGGCAAATGTTACTACCAAAATGATTTTACCATAGGTTGATAGTGAAGGGATGTGGAAGGAATATAACGAAGGGATGAAGAACACGAGAGCGACTCAGGCCGATACCCCTTTTTTAAAAAGAAGGGGTCGAAATCTACAGAGCGTCAGCAAAAGTTAATCCCACATGGCCTACCTGCCAGTAATTAACCGACGTAATGCCAACACATCAAAAGAAGAAGATTAGCAGATCAGAGTATAAATATGGTCCATAACCGACTTCTGAAAAAATTGTTCCATAGATAACGAAGGGGTTACCTTCGCTAGTAACATGGGCATCACCGGAAGCTACCTTCTAGGGAATCAAACCGGAAGGCTAAGCCAAGACTCAAAGCAAAGATACAGGCTACACGTACTAATCTACCTAGTACCTGAACCATAAACGGTTCTAAATTGGTGGGTGTACACGTACATCGTAAAGGCAGGCCCCTCTAAGTACCCATGATAAAGCCGAAAGCCTACATCCAAAAATTTACGCCAAAGGACCAACACTTGGTAGCATCTGCCGAGAAATTCGAAATGCCTCCGGAACCGGTCTCGGCAACAAACTCCTTCCAACCTTGGGGAGGCCCCAATTCACCTGGAACACTTGCTTCGAAGACCATAACTGGAACCACGAGGATGACCGACAGTCAGATAACCGAGATCAAGGAAAATAGTGACCGACAGGAATCATTCAGGCCCAACACCCTATTGATAGAGTGTAACTCCCCGGAATTTAAACGACGCGAAAAATGATGGATTAACGAAAAATTTGTGTGAAATACACTATCAACAAATAATTTAAGGAAATCTTAATTAAATATTCTGTATTGAGTAAAATGGACTGCGCCATTGCGTCCGGCTCGAAATTCTGGTCAAGAAAGACATTTGGTTTGCGTATATCGGACACCGTATGAAGAAGTTATTAAGGTTTGAAGTTTGTATGCATATAAGGAAGATATATATACATATAAATTCAAAAATATTCAAAAATCAGCAAAATCAGAAATTCGGCACGTAAATCGAGGAAAGGACGACATTTTGAAGTCGACCGAGCCCCGCTGGGTCGAGCTGGGGTCGATCCAAGGTTGACACCCCTGAAGGGGGGTCGACCTAGGGGTCGACACACCTAAAGGGGGGTTGACCCACCCGTGGTTCTGGAAGCTTCTCTAACGTGGACTGATGGCTTCTAGTCCAATTTGAAGGTCTTGATTGCTCCGCTACTCCTATATAAAGGACCCTAGACCAAGGTTTTATTCATCTAAAATAATGCTGACGACGAAGCTCTACTGGAAAGAAAAATTAAGATGGCTTTTCTTCTTCTTCTTCTAAATTAATTCAAAAAAGATTATACATATTCGAAGGTTGCTACAACAAATTCAAAGGTGGCTACAACAACTTATTCTACATGTTCTTCGTAGTAGTTTGGATCCGTTTCCTCAAATCTATTCACTATGAGTTCATGTTATTTTTAGATCTGAATATTTAAATAGTAATCGTGATATGTATATAAAAATTGGATCTTGAATTGGTGCCTAATAAGTTCTATTATGACATAACTATCAGATCTACTTTTATATGTTCATACCGCCGACACGTTAAGTCTTGTCATAATATGCCGATTCAGTTTATGCCTGTTTCTATCAGTTTATTATTGATTAATTATTATGCCTGTTCTGATTCTCTTCTCTCCCTCTTTTCCCTTTTTATTTTCATATAGCCAGGCTACCTTCGAGCCAAGGCCTAATGTAATACCCCATGTTCGTTAATGTTACTCACAAGGGGAATGCATTAAGTTTCACGGAGTATTATAAGAGTATAAAATAGAATATCACAAGACAGATACATAAAGTAGTACTTGAAAATTTTATAACTTTATTGCAGCAGAAACGAAAAATAAGTTTGGTTACATCTTCAAACACCAAAACCAAGTACATCATATCAGTCTTGTACAGAAGCTATCAGACTACATTTTTTAAAAACCACAATCCCATATCTTAAAGCGATAATGAAAAGGATATAAAACTGAACTTTACTTTTAACAATCCAGGCACTTCCAAAAGAGAGAGAAAGAGATCCAGATCAAGCTCCATAAGGCCCACCCTGAGAAACTTGGGGGGAACGGAAAGAAAAGAGGCGAAACAAACGAGGTCAAACATAAAGTCTGGCTAGTCCAGTAACTTTAAAATATAATTATTAAAGTAATAAGATAAGATCATAAACTGGAAAGTAAGAAATGACTGTAACATAAGCATGCATGACATGGTAGGCAAGATGGATAACATAACTAGGGTTTCCCGTTACTAAGGTTTCCCAATCAACATGTTATAACGGTTAAGTGTTCTCAATTTAACCTAACCCCACTCATTTGTTTAATTAACATGTTGTATTTGGTTAAGTGTCTTCTATTCATATGTTACTTAACCTTGCCATTCTTAGCAGGTCTGTTCATTGGCACTGATTGATTAATTAATGCACCAACCTCTCACATTAGAACTATTGTTTGTGGTTGCTGGATGTACCGGGCGGTTCCGGGCAGATTTCTACCGCAAACTCATTCTAAACTCAGGTTTTGGGCTTGATGAGCTAACCTCTCACATTAGATCTGTTGTTGCGGTTGCTCGATGTGCCGGGCGGTTCCGGACAGTCTTACACCGCAACCCAATCTAACCTCGGGTTAGGGATGTTCATCTTTTAGCCAATTTACATATTTTCCATGCATGTCCAAGTCTATATTTTTGTATGCCAATTATCCATAAGTGTAGTCAATTCAAGTTATGTCCCATATACTTGTTATATCCAAAATTAATTATATGATTACAACCCAATTTTTTGCCAATTACATAATATTCAACTTTTACCCAAACTTTCCCACAACGTTCCCACGTCATTCGTACGTATAATTCATGTAACACGTTAGGCTCGCAATTAGCCCAACTCATAAAAAGGAAAAAGGGTAGAAACACATAACTGGTATAAAACAATAGATTTAATTAAGTGCGGGTAACATAAACTTGGCATAAAACAACATAAATCTAGTTAAGTATATAAACGTGAACTAGCATATAAGATAGATCCAATCAACATATGTACTGCGAACTAGCATAGATCTAAACTTATAAACATAAAATTACACAGATCTAAACATATGAACTGGTATGGATCTAAATATATGAATATAAACTTGCATAACTTGCATAGACGAACATAACTTGCATATAAACTTGCATAACTTGCATAGATGAACATAACTTGCATATTAACTTGCATAGATCATAACTTGCATATAAACTTGCACATAAAATTGCACAGATCATAACTTGCATATAAACATGCATAAAACATAAGTTGCATATAAACTTGCATAGAACATAACTTGCTTATAAACTTGCATAAAACATAACTTGCATATAAACTTACATAGATCATAACTTGCATATAACATGCATAAAACATAACTTGCATATAAACTTGCATAACTTGCATAAAACATAATTTGCATATAAACTTGCATAACTTGCATAGATCATAACATGCATATAAACTTGCATAAAACATAAAACATATAAACTTGCATAGATTGAATCTAACCAAACATATGTAATTAGACATAGGAATTAACATCATAAAATGAATCTAATTACATATAATAAAAAAACTGGCATATAATAACAAAATAAATGATAACAGAACTGGCTAATAGCATATGATTCAACAGGCATGCTCACACAATCCAGATCACAACTTATCATAATTATTTTAATTAATTATCTTGTGAAAGCAACTGTACTCACAAAGAAGAGAATTAGGCGTATGTAGAATTATTCTCCTTTTTACAATTCTTAGGATATGACATTTATCTTTCATCTTTAATTTGATTAGTTATGGTGGAGGCTAGGTTAGTTTAGGATGCAGCAGCATGGCGGCTTATGAATTAACTTAGTTTAGATTAGAGTTTAGGTTTATGTGTGCTTATATAGATGTGTAGGATTAATTAGAACCCTTAGATCTGACTAGGATTCATCTTAGCCATCCAGAATGAAATGACAAGTCATCAGACCAATCAGATAAAGCCATATAAGCCCTAAAACTCAAAAATCGTCATCAACAAATAAAAATGCGCCATGTGTGCAACATGATGCACAGCAGCAGGGGTGTTGACACCCACATGTCATATATATATATATATATATATATATTATATATTTATTTTTCTTTTTAACCCTTTGCACACTAAACCGCTTTTTTTATTGAACTGCGTTCACACTAAGACACTTTTTTAGCCATTCCCCTAAAACAAAAAATATGGCACTAGCGGGGATTGAACGCAGAACCTCTTGTATACAAGTCACGTGCTCTAACCAAATGAGCCACTAAGTCTTTTATTTACAAATCTTAGAACAACGCTAAAAATTATTCTTTTCTCATTCCTCTTTTTCATGTTTTGATGCAATATTTATTTTTTCTCTTAAATATATCTATGTATATATACATATTTCCACATTTTTAATTCCATTAAAAATGCGGGGTGTTACATTCTCCCCTACTCAAAGGATTTCGTCCCCGAAATCTTCTAGTTAAGAAGAATATATCCTACCATCCATCATCCATCTACTCATCCATCATCCACAAGCAACCATTGTCCTTAAAAGATTTCTAATGCAATATGAGCATATGCAAAGGTGTGTGTATATGTTCCTTATCTAATGCAAAGATCAGGCGGTCTAATAATTCAATTGACCTCCTCAATGCAAATTATGTCAGTACCATGATTCCAACATGTATGCAATGATACATTTCATTTTTATATGAGCATAACCATTCATTCAAATGCAACATCCATATGATAACGCATTCAATATACATCCATTAATTTAAATATGCACACTCATTCATATGCAACATGAAAGTGATTGAGCCGATCTAGTGCCTAATGTGTTTGTAAATGTATCCACGAGCAACAACTAGCAAACACTTGCATCCGCTTGCATCCACCAAACATAACATGTCTCAAACACGTGTTTACAACCATAGGATTTTTCTACCTAAAGATCAAAGATGTAATCGAGAGGATATACTAAATGATAGAACAAGTAGAAACAAAGTGGTAGAAAAAGGAGAAGTTAAGATCATACCTTCAAAAAGGAAAGGGTATAACGCGCGTATCTTGTCTTCCGTTTCCCAAGTTGTGTCTCCTTGATCATCTCCCCATTGGACTTCAACCAACTCGACCTCTTGGTTGCGTAACTTCTTGACCTCCGATCCAAGGATGTATGTAGGAGCTCGTCTAATAATGGCCCCTCCCTCCACTTCCAATTCCCAAAGCATGCTCGGCTCCACTACTTCCGTGGTATCATGTAAACACTTCCGCAAATGCGACACGTGAAATATGTCATGAACACCACTAAGCTTCTCCGGCAACTTCAATCTGTACGCCATATATCCAATCCTCTCTGTAATGGGGAATGCCCCTACGAACCTCGGTGTCAACTTCCATATAGATCAAAAACAAACTACATTCCTCAACAATGATAATAAAAACCATGTCCCTAACACCAAAATCAAGATTGGTCCTTCTGTTATCAGTACATGACTTTTGTCGGCCCTGTGCCATCTTCAAGAATTGTCTTTCTCAAACTCTCGTCTCGTGAAATGAAAAGTCTTTAATGAACTTCCTATAATAGCTCGCCAACCCAAGAAAACTTCTTACTTCTGTTGCGTTTCTAGGAACCTTCCAATCTTGGATTGCCACTACCTTCGCGGGATCCACTGATATTCCTTCCTTAGAGAACACATGTCCTAAGAACCTCACTTCCTTCCAAAAATGGCATTTGGAGAACTTTGCCTTGAGTTGATGTGCTCAAAGAGTATCTAAGACTTCACTAAGATGCAGGGCATGTTCTTGTTTCTAGAGAATATTAAAATGTCATCCATAAAGACTACTACGAACTTGTTTAGAAACTTCCCTAAATACCCTACTCATCAAATCTACGAAATATGCGGGTGCATTCGTCAAACCAAAAGGCATGACGAGCCACTCGAAGAAATCATCGGGAGTCCTAAAAGCAGTCTTATCTATACTCTCCTCAGCTACCCTCAGCTGATGAAATCCTGTAGCTAAGTCCAACTACGAGAAAACTGAAGCGCCAACCAACCTATCGAACAAATCATCAATCCTCGGTAATGGGTGTCTATTTTTCTTTGTGAGTTTATTTAGCTCCCTATAGTCCACACAAAATCTAAGTGAACCGTCCTCCTTTGTAGCGAAAAACAACTGGAGCACCCCATTCTGAAATACCTCTTCTTATGAAACCTTTCTCAAGTAGCTCCCCTACTTGATTAATAAGTTCCCTCCTCTCTCTCGGAGCCATGTGGCGCACCGGCAATGCAACTGGCTTTGCATTATCTGCTAAGTATATGTGGCAGTCTATCTCGCGCCTTAATGGTAAACCCCGAACCTCATCAAAGGCATCATTTGACTACACGAACAAATTTCAAATCATCGATGGATGCGTCAAGAGATTCTAGGAACCTAAGCATCACCGGACCTCTAGGGTCACAAGAAATATCGAGGGTTCTTCCACAACGAATCAACAATCTAACTACCCTCCTTTCACAGTCCAGGATTTCACTATACCTAGCTAGCCAATCCATCCTTAGAATCAAGTCGTAGCCAATGAAACCAAGAACGTAGGCATTGCATACAAACCCAACGCCCAAGATAGACACTCCCAAATCTCGACAAAGCATAGGTAAATGAGACGAACCACCAACATGATTTGAGACTACAATGGGATCCATAACTAAACTAGTATTTAGGTGCAGTGTTTCAACTAACGAAGTAGATATGAGCGAGTCTGAAGCGCCGGAGTCAAACAAAGTTCGAACAGGATGATCAAAAAGGAAAATCAAACTTTTAACAAAAACGTTTCCATCTCTCTCCAGTCCTAGTTCAAAGAGAGTATGAACCTGTCCTCCAGAAGTAGGTCCTGTCCTTTGCCCTTGCCCTTGTCCATGCCTCCTCGGGCAGTCCTTAATCAGATGTCCTGCCTCACAGAAATGAAAACAACCAGGCTTCTTTTTCTTCCTACAGTCCTTAATTACATGGCCCGTTATACCACAATAAAGGCACCTTCTTTTGTCACGAGATTAATTATTCTTTCCACTTTCTCCTTTACCTTCTTCATGGATTAAAGCCATATTAACAAATTCCTCATCCTTGGGTTGTACTCCTTAGCATAAACTCCCTCATTGACTAAGCAGCTAGCTGAACCTTCCTTCCATCATCTATCTCAAAGATACCAAACGAGTCCTCTACTTCCTTGAACCAATTCTTGCTTCGACAGACATCTCAGTCCAATGAAATGGTTTTTCGCCCATCGCACGAAAGTCCTTACATATCTTTGAAAAAGCATCAACATGCGGGGAAAGAGACTCAAGAAGAAAAAGGGGGAGATACGAAACAAAGAATCGGAAGAAAGATATATGGCTTTTGGGGATCATGTTTTTCATAATAAACCTTTCTCTTGATAACACCTTTTTTAAAACATGTTTTTGAAAATACTTCATTATAAAAAAATGCTTTTGAAAATGGTTTTTCAAAATCTTTTATCTGTTATGGTAACCTTCAGCTCTGATACCACGTGTAACCCCCCACGTCTGTTAATGTCACACACAAAGGGAATGCATTAAGTTTCTTGGAGTATTATAAGATTATAGAACAGAATATCACAAGATAGATAGAGAAAGTAGTACTTGAAAATTTTATAACTTTATTGCAGCGGAAACAGAAAATAAGTTTGGGTACATCTTCAAACACCAAAACCAAGTTAATTATTTTAGTCTTGTACAAAAGCTATCAGATTACATTTTTTAAAAACCATAATCCCATATCTTAAAGCCATAATAAAAAGGAGATAAAACTAAACTTTACTTTCAGCAATCCAGGCACTTCCAAAAAAAAGATCCAAATCAAGCTCCACTAGGCCCACCCTGAGAACCTTAGGGGGAAATAGAAAGAAAAGAGGCAAAACAAATGAGGTCAGACATAAAGTCTGGCGAGTCCAGTAACTTTAACAATATAATTAATAAAGTAATAGGATTAGATCATAAACTGGAAAGTAAGAAAAGACTGTAATATAAGCATGCATGACAAGATAGGCTAGATGGATGAGATAACCGTTGGTTGCATTTCTAATCACTATAATATAATTCCTACACTGCACCAGTGCTAGTTACACCGTACCATTACTAGTTCCATACTGAGATTTGATCCCAACCCCGCACTTGGTAGCCCTCATGCGTAACATCTAGTAAGAGGTAACCAACCCATACAATCCTCGACAGCTAATTGCCCATAATAGATGCTAGATGTCCCCGCACTACCTCTAATCGATCGGCTCCCTAACTCGCATGTATTTATTACTTCTGTCATTCGGCTCTACTTGTTTGTAGATACCCGTGCTGGTCCCACCATGGGATGTATCAATCCCAAAGATGGCAACCCGACACAATTCAAGATGCATAGTATATAACTACTGATGCCCAGTGCCTGATTTTTCCACTATGGAGCACGTGCACGCCCGTACTCCGTCGGAACCTATAATGACGCACCACACACCGCTATTTTAACCGCTTATAATCAGCCTAATAATCGTGCCCCACCCTTCCTAGTTCAGGGTACCATGATACGTCTATATGGGTTACTACTAAAATGGGTCCTCATTACTAGGATTTCCTAATCAACATGTTATAGCAGTTAAGTGTTATCAATTTAATCTGACCCCACTTATTTGTTTAATTAACATGTTGTATTTGGTTAAGTGTCGTCTATTCATATGTTACTTAACCTTGTCATTCTTAGCATGTTTGTTCATTGGCATTAATTGATTTATTAATGCACCAACCTCTCACATTAGAACTGTTGTTTGCGGGGATTGAACTCAGAACCTTGTCGGCTCTTGCAGGGATTGAACTCAGAACCACTTGTATACAAGTCACATCCTCTAACCAAATGAGCCACTGAGTCTTTTGTTTACAAACCTTAAAACAATGATAAACATTATTCTTTTATCATTCCTCTTTTTCATGTTTTGTTGCAATATTTAATTTTTCTCTTAAATAAATATATGTATATATACATATTTCCACATTTATAATTTCATTATAAATGCGGGGTGTTACACCTAATGCTGAAATTGTGAACATGTGAAATTGGGAATAATTGGGAAAGACATAATTCGGGGCATAATTAATATTGGAAAATATGGAACTAAATTTAGGCATAAATTTGGAAATATATGAATACGTGTTTGGGGGCATATGTCTTGTTGGATAATATGAATTTAGGCACGCATTGGAATAAATGTTAATATGGCATTGGGTATAAAATGGGACGTGTCTAAATACTGATTTTGGACATAAATTGGGATGTATGTGAATATGAATTTTAGGCATACAATGGAAAAATATGCGAATATGGATTAGGGTATAACTTGTATTGAAATGGGTGAATATGGACTAGGTTCATGAATTGGATAATATGTAGATTTGGGTTTGTGCATAACACATATATATGTATATGCCTTGACTTATAACTTGGGAAAAAGAGCATATGGTGCATAATTAAAAGGTGAATTGAAAAGGGGTGTAAAAGTCTATGATTTGAATAATGAATTGGACATATAACTAAAAATGGAATGTCTAGTAATTACGATTAGGAATTGTAATTGCACTTATGACATGAGGTTAGGTTGCATTAGTGTTGGATGCCTACCCTGACCGACCGGCATATCCAGCAGCCACTAATGTTGAACCTAATGTGAGAGGTCTAAGTGTGCAAATACGAATCGGGATAAGACACGAGGTTAGACCCAAATGTAGAATACGACTGCCCGGATCCGACCGACATATCCAACATCCACACGTTGCAGGCCTATTGTGGGAGGTCTAGCCCGTTATAACCATAATTGGACATGGTAATGAATTGGACTACTTAACCTAATTTAATCCATAAGGATTGTATGATAATGAACTTGAGTTAGAGTTAAGTAAAACTGGATGGGTAGTGGGTGGGTTAAGTAAAATAGTTAGGGTGGGTAATATTTACATATAGGCCCATGAACTTATCCCAATAAGGTTATGTAATTAAAGACACTAGTGGTATACATAACTGGTGGAAAATATAATAAAGTTATGCAAATAAAGACACCTTATAGGGTAAGCATAACTTGTAGAAATGATAGAATTAGATATGCATAATAATCTGCTAAGTAAAAAACGATAAGTTGTAGTTAAATTGAATTTATGATTAAATGAGAAAGAATGAGGAAAATTTATAAAATAAATAAGTTATATTTAATCATAAATGGTAAGTGACATGTTAATTACGAAACATGTGAATTGAGATATACTTAACAATGTATTAAGGAGAACATGTTATTGTAATGATGTAACCAAGCAAGAATATAAGATAGATTGTGGATTACTGACCTTGGGCCACAATCTAGAAAATAACATGTTGTGGGCTTATTAATAAACTTAAATGGATTAAGTTATATGACTAAAATCAATAAGCAAGACAAACTTGGTAATTTGAATAAGAATACAATATGAATGGGAATAACCAAGTTAAATGGAAACTCAGTGAGGTAAGGAAAGCGCGTAAAATAATGTTTAGACATAGGATCTAACAACATATTAAAGAAAGGAGCTTGGACCAGTCCGTACGTTTGAGGGTGAATAACCCAACGGGGTTGATCATCGAGGTGTTATAAGACACGAGGGGAGCGCACATTCATCTGATTGTAATGACGACTCCAAAGGACTGGAAGGGGAAGCACGCGACATCCTGAAGTACGTAAGGTGCTCCTAGTAGTCCTCTGTGCGGTGACAGATGTCTTAGGCAGAACTCGCAGAGGTTGGGTCTGTGCGTAACTACTAGGTGGGTGGGCCTTGACTGCAGATGTAGCTATGCAGTCAGAATGCTGTGATGAGATGACACCAGGGTGATTCGACTCTTGCCTCACGAGGAGGTAGAGATGGTCATGACCAACAAGGATAGTAGACCATCGGATATCCGTCATCGACCACCAGCGGGATGCAAAAAGACTAGAGCTAAACCCAAGATATCATTTCACCTTTCACTATCGAGGTACGGGGTTGAAGGTGTGTGCCACATGGATGTTTAGATTGGTTGTTATTAGGGGAGGTCTCTTAGCTCTGTAGTCTTTACTAGTTGATGGAGAGGCCGAGATGGGACCATAACCACCATGAAAAACAGACCTGAGGAATATCTGTATTTGAAGGCACTTAAAGGCGGTATAGATATGGAAAAGCTCCCGACCGAGTTCCATGTTTCTTTTTTAGCCCTGCCACGGAACTCGGTGCACATTAGAGGACGTGTGATTGAGGCATCGAGCTACAATTACAGTACATACGTGGGACAGTCTAGATACATGCATATCTTCTGAGATGACCCGAACTTCCCCGTGAAGGAAAGCCCGGATTGTATTGAGGACAAGACGAATCAGAACACAAACTGAAGAACATTTCATTGTTTATTACAACAATTCCATCAGAATACAAGAATATGAAGAGTATGAATAAATATTATAAATCAGAAAACTATGAGAGATTCAATTAACATTACATAGCAGCGGAAAAATAATACAAAACACAACTGAAAGTAATAAAACGGATACAGAGATTTCCGAGTAACGTTCCAGCAGTAAACCAGGATCCTGTGAATATAAATCTGCAAAACCAAAACTACTAGTTGCCCGTGCGGAAAATAGGGGCATCCAGAGTTTAGGTTAAAACAATAAACTCCAGGCCAGTCGTGGGACTGGTGTGAGAACTAAAACACTTATTTGAAACTTTACTTTTAAATAAAGTAAATCAAGGGACCACGCCGTATAACACTGAACGGGTTTCCTCACAAGAATACTAGTGCATATAACAAAACAACGCAATGCTTTTTGGGAAAAAATGGAGCTATTATAAGACCCAGGTCCCATCACACAATGCAACGCAAGCTGGAGGATTGGGTTCTCCCTTATAATAGCCAAACATGCTTGGTACGTTAAAACAAATCATTTGATACTATTATAAGTGCATAGTGTATAAAACAACTTCAATCATAAATTTATCAATCCTAGGTGGCATGGGTACCATATATCATGTCGCTAATACTAGACTCTACAATCAAAACCGCAAGTGTCACGTATAGGAAATTGGATTTCCATCTGTGAACCGAGGCAAGGGATCGTCCTCACCAAATTCGAGACGCTCTGGCCGGCCCCTCAGGTCAGAGCTCGAGTGACCTTTGGATCGTCAGGGCCGGTCCACCGATGTGGATTAAAATGCTTGAACGCTGCATTTCCCCGCCCTTTGGGGCGTAAATGAGTCCTATGACTCCATCGGCTCCACATAGTCACCGATATATCCAAGGCGCCTCGCAATCCAACAACCACACATGTGAAAATGATATAAATGTCAGGGCTGGTAAGTCACTGATACTACCCTAGCTAGAAGGAAACGCATGCCATCCCTGATGTCCTCTCCCGTTTCTGGTCCAGAACCGGGGTGTGAGGCTCGTGAATTAACGTTATACACAAAGCTACACCACAAAGGCCGTGCTTTGATCATCAACCACAAGACACTACTTTTCAACAAAAGCCTTGATCATTTGCATCTCAGCATGCCACACAGGAAATTCATGCTATGCAACCGATATCAATCACACAGAATGAAATCCGATGTCAGACACACATCCATTTACAAGTCCGTTCTGGGTCTGAACGAAACCGGAGGAACTTTATTTCTCGCATATCCATCGATCTCCATGTACGTCTAGACGATCACCAACTGATTCCCTCCTCTTGGATGTACAGACCAATCAAGATCGTCAGTAATTATCCAAACGATGTGAAGGCCTCCGGTCTTCAACTACCGTCTTCATCGTCGACTTATCGTCGAATCAGTTATTCAGAATGGGTATAAACCCGGCCTTTCCGAATAACTCGCGTATATAATAAACAATTGTTACACAAACAGAACATACGCCTCATTCCAAATTAAGAATATTCTTTTATTCAAATATTCACATCTTTAGGGAAAAGTTCCCATTAATTTTATCAAATATAAATTCTTTTAAATTTATTCTTTAATCTTCCTTTGGATTTCAATTCAAACCAAATTATGGTTTATCCAAACTAGTCGGGATTTACATACCTTACCGAAGTAATCATTTGTTTTAAATTTCCCAGCCCCAAACTATTCATCCCATGAAGTAAAACTGATAATACTTCATATCTAACACCACAGTGTATTCAATTACCATTTCACATTCATATCTAATTAAAGATTTAACTATCGCTTGGAGCAAAACTGGTGATACTCCCGTCTCGATCATTTCAATTTAATTAAAGATTTATTAAAACTCCATTTTGTTTTAATCTTCCCAAAAATCAATATTAATGATTGTTTAACTTGGGAAACCATATCCTTTCTTTAACTGGGTTAAAGAACCAATGTCATTTAAAACACGGTTCACTATAAACCCAAAATCACATTCCATTCCATCAGCCTTTAACCGTAAATTAGCAAGTGAACAATTCCCTAAGAATTAACCCCGAAGGCCGAAATCAACATCAAATCAATACCCAAGAAACCATTCAACTTAACTAATCTCCTGTTAGTTTCTAATTTTCTTAACTCCGTTGGGTCTAAGAACAGTATTATTAAAGATATCATTCACGAAAACCCAAAATTACATTCCATTAACGATGAAATGTTCATGGAAAACAGATCGATATATATATAATCGATATAAACTTCCATATCCGACTAATAATATAAATGGAATAACGGCAAAGCCGTTTAAATTCCAGATATATTAGCAGTCTTCCTCCACAGAAATTCACTTCGATTATTACCAAATTGAATTCCTTTCCATTCCAATTTATTTTATTAAATTGGAAAACTTTACTTTGGAAAATCTTCTTTTAAATCTTTACAAAAGATTTATAAATTCCAAATCACATTTCACTGTAAATCGGGTTAAAGAACGGATGTCGTTAAAACACAGTTCACAACAAACCCCGTTCACATCCCATTAGTTATCGGGTTAAAGAACAAGTGTTATTTAAAACACTGTTCACGATAAACCCAAATTCCATTTGATATTAAGTACAAGGCTTTGAATAAAAAATATATCGGCTTATATTCAATATCAAATACTATAACCAACAAATATTATATTGGAAATAACGATATACATATATCTTTCAGATTTCCATAACAATATCTGTAAATCACGAAATTAAACATCAAAATATTCCGAAGACCATTTCGATTCAAATCCATTTCCAATCTATATAGTGGAAATTCTGGTTATCTTTAAAACCAATTCAAATCCAATTTATTTATTTTTAAAAATAATTGGATTATAGTTCTAGTTCAAAATTAGTTCATTTTGATAAAAATTTATTTTTATCTTTTCAAAAATGGAATTTTTCATCCCAATTCTTTCCAAATCATTTCTTATGATTTTACACAAATTATTGCTATTTTTAATAATTTTATCAAGGCCCGTACAGTCGATTTCCATTAACGACCATCGAACTGCACTTACAGTGACCTTTTCCAAATTTGATTTGGACATAATTCCCAATCCAACCAGTAGATTTCTAATTTCTTGTATTCATTAGAAAGCTCTTTTCGATACGAACCCAAGGTTCCGGGTTTAGGAGAATCTGACGGTCGGATCTCCCGTAATGTCCATTCGAAGTCAATGGTCGAAATTCACGAACTACCGCAGCGCGGCACGTTCTATTCAGGCCATTATATATAATATATATATATATATATATTATATTTCGTCGATTTCCTTTCAAAACGTATTTTATAAATCGTTTTAAATTCGTTTTCAAAACGATTTCTACTTCATATTCAATTTCAGATCAAAATTGAATATTCCATATCATTAATATATAAATGATAATATTTTCAAAACGTTATATTTTGAAATCACTTCCTTTTCTGTATTCATTATAAAAATGAATATAATCAATATAAATATCGTTCCGCCAAAATGGCGCATATCTAATCAACACGGCTTTATATATTTCAATAACTTCGTTATTCTATTCAACAAATGAATATATTCTTCAACACATGAATATATATTTTATTCAACACATGAATATTTAGTAATTCTTACTTACAATAAAAATGTGAACTTTATTGTATAAATATTTCGTTTAATTCATGAATTTCCTTTTATTCAACACATGAATATATATTTTATTCAACACATGAATTTTCTTTTATTCAACACATGAATATCCTTTTATTCAACACATGAATATATATTTTATTCAACACATGAATTTTCTTTTATTCAACACATGAATATATATTTTATTCAACACATGAATTTTCATTTTATAATATTCTTTATTTTTCAAATTGGAATGAGGCCGAATCAATTACCATATATTAATTATATGGATTCCCTACAACACATGTGCATAATAACAACGATAAATAATCAACCATCACCCATAGTGCACCACACAACTGCATAAGCATTAAATATAAATATTTAACGCTTATAACAACCTGTCAATCAATTGATCGACATACAGCTAATTATTGGGACTAGTGTATGTCCAATTTCATCCCAACACCCGTGTGGGGTTTTCAAACAATCAAACACAGGTTTTATTTATGCAGTTAAGCAATGTGTAAAATTTATCGTCCCAATCCATATCAGTCAAATGTGTGTACATAAACAAAT
This sequence comes from Allium sativum, assembly GCA_030737875.1. Classification (NCBI taxonomy): domain Eukaryota; kingdom Viridiplantae; phylum Streptophyta; class Magnoliopsida; order Asparagales; family Amaryllidaceae; genus Allium; species Allium sativum. Next base: position 376,053,858 of record CM060926.1, read on the forward strand.
CGTCCGATTTGTTTATAAATATTTATTTTATATATACGTTAAAAATTATATTTTTAACCATAAAATAATTTATTCCATTCCACATAACACAATCAATATTCACACCAAAAATAACAAACAAACAAGTCGTCCATGGTCTGTGGACAATGGTTGTCGAGTGCTGCTAAGTGCCGTCTGCATCTAGTATATATTTCAACTAGAAAACAAATTAAAAGTGAGAAGTTCTCACAGAGGGTTCCACTCCGCCATTCTTTATTTCTGAACGGTTCAGACTTCATTTTGATCTCCGTCTGATCCATCGCCATCTGTTTCACGCAGTTGATTATTAAAAATCACATTTTTATACAGTATTCATATAAAAAAAATCAATTTTTTATGCATATAAAAATCGAATATTTATAAATCCTTCTTCATCATAAAAATCAAATTTTTATATCGCCTTCACATATGAAAATCATATTTTTATTTCACTAATTCATAGTCAAAATTATATTTTTATATCGCCACTCATATAAAAAAAATCACATTTTTAACCACGTTTTCCATACATAAAAATCATATTTTTATGTTCTCCACATATATAAAAAGATCGGATTTTTTGCTCGCTAACTTCTATATAAAAACCAAATCTTTATCGTTATGAAAAATCATATCCTTTTTAACTATAAAAATCTCATTTTTATAGTACAAATCTCGCCTTTATAATTATAAAAATCTCGCCTTTTTGTTATGAAACATATAATCTTTATATTGCCATTTAACTATAAAAATCATATTCTTTACATCGTTATTTTCATGATAAAAATCAGATTTTTATAAATCGTATTTCATATGAAATTTGATTTTATATTTTCCCATAACCAAATACATTAAATAAACAAAATAAAATAAAATAAAGGCTTACAGCGGCTTAGAGGAGGGATGTGTCGGGTGGCGCGGGTCTGTGGTGCGTCGGAGGAGGGCGGAGCGGTGTTGCATTGGCCTGCGTTGCGGTGAACGAGGCGCGGTGGGGTTAATTTGGTCAGAGCGTTGGTTTCTTTCGGCGGAGGAAGAAAGTGGGGGGAAGGGGAGGCCTGAGGCGGTTGCGCGCGGCGATGGTGGTCGGCAGTGGCCTTGTCAGTGACGGCGGGGGCCACAGATTGTCGGAGGCGTGATGTTTTGGGCTATAGGCTTGGGGACGTCGAACTGAAGAGGATAGGGAGTGGAGAGAGTGGCGGAGCTCAGGGAGGTGGCGCGCCATTGATCGGCAGCGGCCTTGGAGGATGAATGTGGGCAGCGCTAGGGTTTAAGGGCTCGACGTTTTTTCCCTTTTTTTATTTTAAAATCTGAATCGTAGGAGAGAATGGGGGCTAATTATAATTATTTATTTAATTAATTTAATTATTCAACGGCTAACTTTTTATCCGAACACCAAACGAGACCCAACGACTTCGCCCCTAGCTAATTAACCTCATTTTGAACACAATGAGATATGTTTTGTAAGCCCATTCAGCTGCTATGATCAGTTTTCATTTAAATTACAATATAAATCAGTATATTGAATTTGAACGCACATTTTAATTTACCGGGGCCACATACGAACTCTAAAAATTCCCGAAAAATATTTTCTAGCTTTGTATTGATGATACGGTCCTAACAAAACTAATTTCGTCATATTTGAAGACAGTTTGAAAAATGGCCATTTTCTGGTCGATCGAAATTGATTGAAACCGTCAAACACATTTTACTTCACCACGCTCACATAATTATTCAGAAAATTACAAATTTTGGAAATTTCCATTTTCTAGCAATAACTTGACATCCTTGGTCCAACAAAAGTGGTTTCATCGAAAACAGAGGTCGTGCAAATTTCCATTTTTAAGGGCCAAAATTCCATAGCGACTATTCTGAATTTTCATCTAGGCAGAACTTTTTATCCCCGTTATGAAATTTCAATTTTTTGGATTCGTTGGAAAGATATTATCAAACAGATCCAAATATTTTTGGTTTCGCTAAAATCACGTTTATTTTGAATCTTGTACATTCATTTGAAATTTGAAATCGAATTTCAAACTACCACGCCATTTTCAATTCCTTTTATAAATAAAGATTAATATTTATATTCTAAATTCGGTTCTAATTCTATTCAAAATAAATTTCTCGTCGTTATTATTTGAAATAATTCATTTTAAATATTCAAAATTCACTAAAATTGCCAAAATAAAATTTTTAAATTGGCTTAGATTTCCGGGTTATTACAATCTCCCCCACTTAAAACTTTTCATCCCCGAAAAGGAACGAAGCAGAAAGTTGTTTTACAAATCAACTCAATTTTCATTATTTTCATTATGGCTTAAGTTCTTCCACTTTTCAGTTTCTAAGAACTTTTCAAATTCTTCAAAATTTTGGCTAACACCCTAAATTTTCGAAAAAATTCGCCATAACCTCCCCCGCACGGGAGCACCGGGAAAATCCCAAAATTGCCATACAGGCCTCTCCAATCCAAAAAGAAAAAGAAACAGCCAAGCGGCTAGCCAATCGGCTCATAAAATCATCCAAAACCCAAAAAATTAGTAAACATGTACCTATTTGTCGAGCAAACAATTTTATTCCTCTTCTCTAGCCTCCTTGCTATGACCTGTTCACACATATATATGTACATGCATGCATTTTCAAATAATTTTCAATACAGTTTAATATTTAATTCAATTTGGCCTAAATGGTTAAAAATATCAAACCAATAATCAAAAAACACAACCATCAATCAATTAGTTGATTAGCTTTTCAAATTCATAACTTTGATGCATATACAGAAAATCATGTTTTTGATGTCAATTCACAACGATAGACCCCATCTAGTTTTGGTTCTCACACCAGTCAATAAGAAATATATAAATATCACACCTTCGAAACTCGAACATAAATACTGATGATGTCATGACAATTATCAGTACCATCTCTAGGTGACTACAGTATGATTCTATATCTATCTAATATATTAAAACTTCGAATATACGTTTGCAAGGCGTATTTGCAAAATCTTTATATAATTGATTGTCCAAATTCAATACAAATAAATAATCAAATACGTTGAATAAGGTTTAAATTTTCAAAACAAAAATTGTTTTCATCTTTATTTTAAAAACATTACTCTTCACACTCGTTCTAGGATACTACTGATCCCATCACTAACGTGTCATTCTTATTGGATATTACTAATCCAATCTCCGATAAATTCTTCTGTATGGTTCTAATGTGTCTTGTTCTCGAGCTCGGTAAACCAGAGCTCTGATACCAAACTGAGTCGACACGAACTTCCTCGCGAAGGAAAGCCCGGATATAATTGAGGACAAGACGAATCAGAACACAAACAGAAGAACATTTCATTGCTTATTACAACAATTCCATCAAAATACAAGAATATACAGAGTATAAATAAATATTATACATCAGAAAAATATCAGAGATTCAATTTACATTACAAAGCAGCGGAAAAATAATATAAAACACAACTGAAAGTAATACACAGATACTAAGCTTTCCGAATATCGTTCCAGCTGTAAACCAGGATCCTGTGAATATAAATCTGCAAAACCAAAACTACTAGCTGCCCGTGCGGAAAATAGGGGCACCCAGAGTTTAGGTTAAAATAATAAACTCCAGGTCAGTCGTGGGACTGGTGTGAGAACTAAAACAGTTATTTAAAACTTTACTTTAAAATAAAGTAAATCAAGGGACCACGCCGTATAACACGGAACGGGTTTCCTCCTAAGAATACCAGTGCATATAACAAAATAGCGCAATGCTTTTTGGAAAAAAATGAAGCTATTATAAGACCCAGGTCCCATCACACAACGCATCGCAAGTTGGAGGACAGGGTTTTCCCTTATAATAGCCAAACATGCTTGGTACATTAAAACAAATCATTTGATACTATAACAAGTGCACAGTGTATAAAACAACTTCAGTCATAAATGTATCAATCTTAGGTGGCATTGGTACCAAATATCATGTCGCCAATACTAGGCTCTACAATCAAAACCGCAAATGTCAGGTATTGGAAGTTGGATTTACATCTATGAACCGAGGCCAGGGATCGTCCTCACCGAATTCGAGACGCTATAGCCCTCCCCTCAGGTCAGAGCTCGAGTGACCTTTGGATCGTTAGGGCCGGTCCAGCGATGTGGATTAAAATGCCTGAATACTGCGTTTCCCCGCCTTTTGGCGCGTAAATGAGTCCTATGACTCCATCGGCTCCACATAGTCACCGATATATCCGAGGCGCCTCGCAATCCAACAACCACCCAGATGAAAATAATATAAGTGTCAGGGCTGGTAGGTCGCTGACACCACCCTAGCTAGAAGAAATCGCATGTCGTCCCTGATGTCCTCTCCCGTTTCTGGTTCACAACCGGGGTATAAGGCTCGCGAATTAACGTTATGCACAAAGCTACGCCATGAAGGCCGTGCTTTGATCATCAACCACAAGACTCTGCTTTTCAACAGAAGCCTTGATCATTTGCATCTCATCATGCCACACAGGAAATTCACGCTATGCAACCGATATCAATCACATAGAATGAAATCTGATGTCAGACACACATCCATTTACAAGTCCGTTCTGGGTCTGAACGAAACCGGAGGAACTTTATTCCTCGCATATCCATCGATCTCCAAGTACATCTGGACGATCACCAACTGATTCCCTCCTCTTAGGTGTACAGCCCAATAAAGATCATCAGTAATTATCCAAACGATGTGAAGACCTCCAGTCTTCAACCACCGTCTTCATCGTCGACTTATCGTCGAATCAGTTATTCTGAATGGGTATAAACCCGGCCTTTCCGAATAACTCGCGTATATAATAAACAAGTGTTACACAAACACAATATACGCCTCATTCCAAATTAAGAATATTCTTTTATTCAAATATTCACATCTATAGGGAAAAGTTCCCATTAATTTTATCAAAGATAAATTCTTTTAAATTTATTCTTTAATCTTCCTTTGGATTTCAATTCAAACCAAATTATTGTTTATCCAAACTATTTGGGATTTACAAACCTTACCGTAGTAATCATTTGTTTTGAATTTACCAACCCCAAACTATTCATCCCATGAAGTAAAACTGGTAATACTTCATATCTAATACCACGGTGTTATCGGTAAATTCAATTAACATTTCACATTCAAATCTAATTAAAGATTTAACTATCGCTTGGAGCAAAACTGGTGATACTCCCTTCTGGATCATTTCAATCTAATTAAAAATTCATTAAAACTCCATTTGGTTTTAATCTTCCCAAAAATCAATATTAATGATAATTTAACTTGGGAAACCATATCATGTCTTTAACTGGGCTAAAGAACCAATGTCATTTAAAACACGGTTCCCTATATACCCAAAATCACATTCCATTCCATCAGCCTTTAACCGTAAATTAGCAAGTGAACAATTCCCTAAGTATTAACCCCGAAGGCCAAAACCAACATCATATCAATACCCAAGAAACCATTCAACTTAACTAATCTCCAGTTAGTTCTTAATTTTCTTAACTACGTTGGGTCTAAGAACAGTGTTATTAAAGATACCATTTATGACAACCCAAAATCACATTCCATTAACGATGGAATCTTCATGGAAAACAAATCGATATATATAATTAATATAAACTTCCATATCCGACTATTAATATAAATGGAATAACGGCAGCGCCTTTTAAATTCCAGATATATTAGCAGTCTTCCTCCACAGAAATTCACTTCGATTATTACTAAATCGAATTCCTTTCCATTCCAATTTATTTTATTAAATTGTAAAACTTTACTTTGGAAAATCTCCTTTAAATCTTTACAAAAGATTTATAAATTCCAAATCACATTTCACTGTTAGTCGGGTTAAAGAATGAATGTCGTTAAAACACAGTTCACCACAAACCCATTTCACATCCCATTAATTATCGGGTTAAAGAACAAGTGTTATTTAAAACACTTTTCACGATAAACCCAAATTCCATTTGATATTAAATACAAGGCTTTGAATAGAAAATATATCAGTTTATATTCAATATCAAATAATGTAAACAACAAATATTGTATTGGAAATAACGATATACATATATCTTTCAAATTTCCATAACAATATCTGTATAATCACGAAATCCAACATCGAAATATTCCGAAAACAATTTCGATTCAAATCTATTTCCAATCTATATATTGGAAATTCTGGTTATCTTTAAAACCAATTCAATTCCAATTTATTTATTTTTTAAAATAATTGGATTATAATTCTAGTTCAAAACTAGTTCATTTCGATAAAAATTTATTTTTATCTTTTCAAATATGGAATTTTTCATCCCAATTCTTTCCAAATCATTTCTTATGATTTTACACAAATTATTGCTATTTATAATAATTTTATCAAGGCCCGTACAGTTGATTTCCATCAACGGCCATCGAACTGCATTAACAGCGGCCTTTTCCAAATTTTGTTTGGACATAATTCCAAATCCAACCATTAGATTTCTAATTTCTTGTATTCGTTAGAAAGCCCTTTTCGATACGAACCCAACCATTCCGGTTTTAGAGAATCCGACGGTAGGATCTCCTGTAATGTCCAATCGAAGTCAATGCTCGAAATTCGCGAACTGCCGCGGCGCGTTCTATTCCGGCCATTATATATATATATATATATATATATATAATATTTCGTCGATTTCCTTTCAAAACGTATTTTATAAATCGTTTTAAAATCGTTTTCAAAACGATTTCTACTTCATATTCAATTTCAGATCAAAATTGAATATTCCATATCATTAATATATAAATGATAATATTTTCAAAACGTTATATTTTGAAATCACTTCCTTTTCTATATTCATTACAAAAACGAATATAATTGATATAAATATCGTTCGCGTCAAAATGGCGCATATCTAATAAACATGGCTTTATATATATCAATAACTTCGTTGTTCTATTCAACAAATGAATATTTTCTTCAAGACATGAATATTTATTAATTCTTATTTACAATAAAAATGTGAACTTTATTGTATAAATATTTCGTTCAACACATGAATTTTCTTTTATTCAACACATGAATATATATTTTATTCATTACATGAATTTTTTTTATTCAACACATGAACATTCTTTTATTCAACACATGAGTATATATTTTATTCAACACATGAATTTTCTTTTATTCAGCACATGAATATATATTTTATTCAACACGTTATATTCATTTTATAATATTTTTTATTTTCCAAATTGGAATGAGGCCCAATCAATTACCATATAATGTTAATTATATGGATTCCCTACAACCCATGTACATAATAGCAATGATAAATAATCAATCATCATCCAGAGTGCACCACACAACTGCATAAGCATTAAATATAAATATTTAACGCTTATGATAGCCTGTCAATCAATCGATCGACATACAGCTAATTATTGGGACTAGTGTATGTCCAATTTCATCCCAACACCCGTGTGGGGTTTTCAAACAATCAAACACAGGTTTTATTTGTGCAGTTGGGCGATATGTAAAATTTATCGTCCCAATCCATATCTGTCTAATGTGTATACATAAACAAATCGTCCGATTTGTTTATAAATATTTATTTTATATACACGTTAAAATTTATATTTTTAACCATAAAATAATTTATTCCATTCCACATCACACAATCAATATTCACACCACAAACAAAAAACAAACAAGTAGTCCATGGTCTGTGGACAACGGGTGTCGGGTGCTGCTAAGCATCGTCTGCATCCTAATATATATTTCAACTAGAAAACAAATTAAAAGTGAGAAGTTCTCACAAAGGGTTCCACTCCGCCATTCTTTATTTCTGAATGGTTCGGACTTCGTTTTGATCTCCGTCTGATCCATCGCCATCTGTTTCACGTAGTTGATTATTAAAAATCACATTTTTATACGGTATTCATGTAAATAAAAATCGAATTTTTATGTATATAAAAATCGAATATTTATAAATCCTCCTTCATTATAAAAAATCAAATTTTTATATCGCTTTCACATATGAAAATCGTATTTTTATTTCACTAATTTATAGTAAAAATTATATTTTTATATCGCCACTCATATAAAAAATCACATTTTTAACCACGCTTTCCATACATAAAAATCATATTTTTATTTTCTCCACATATATAAAAAGATCGGATTTTTATCTCGCTAACTTCTATATAAAAACCAAATCTTTATCGTTATGAAAAATCATATCCTTTTTAACTATAAAAATCTCATTCTCTATTAAAAATCTCGCCTTTATAATTATAAAAATCAAAATTTTTTGTTATGGAAAATATAATCTTTATATTACCATTTATCTATAAAAATCATATTCTTTACTTCGGTATTTCATGATAAAAATCAGATTTTTATAAATCGTATTTCATATGAAATTTGATTTTATATTTTCCCATAACCAAATACATTAAATAAACAAGATAAAGTAAAATGAAGGCTTACAGAAGCTTAGAGGGGGGAGGTGTTAGGTGGCGCAGGTCTGTGGTGTATTCGAGGAGGGCGGAGCGGTGCTGCATTGGCCTGCGGTGCGGTGAACGAGGCGCAGTGGGGTTAATTTGGTCAGAGCGTTGGTTTCTTTTAGCGGAGGAAGAAAGAGGGGGAAGGGGAGGCCAGAGGCGGTTGCGCGCGGCGAGGGTGGTCGGCAGCGGCCTTGTCTGTGGCGGATGGGGCCACAGATGGTCGGAGGCGTGATGTTTTGGGCTGTGGGGCTTGGGGACGTCGAACTGAAGAGGATAGGGAGGGGAGAGAGTGGCGGAGCTCGGGGAGGTGGCAGGCCATCGATCGGCAACGGCCTTGGAGGATGAACGTGGCCGGCGCTAGGGTTTAAGGGCTCGACGTTTTTTTTCCTTTTTTTAATTTAAAATCTGAATCGTGGGAGAGAATGGGGGGCTAATTGCAATTATTTATTTAATTAATTTAATTCTCCAAGGGTTGACTTTTTATCCGAACACCAAATGTGACCCAACGACTGTCGCCCCTAGCTAATTACCCCCATTCCAAACACAATGGGATATTTTTCGTAAGCCTATTAAGCTGCTATGATCAGTTTACATTTGAATTACAATATAAATCAGTATATTAAATTTGAACGCATATTTTAATTTACCGGGGCCACATACGGACTCTAAAAATTCCCAAAAAATATTTTCTTGCTTCGTATTTACGATACAGTCCTAACAAAACTAATTTCGTCAAATTTGAAGACCGTTTGAAAAATGGTCATTTTCTGGTCGATCGAAATTGACTGAAACCGTCAAAACACGTTTTACTTCACCACGCTCACATATTGATTCAGAAAATTACGAATTTTGGAATCTTGCAATAACTTGATATCCCAGGTCCAACGAAAGTGGTTTCGTCGAAAACAGAGGTCGTTTGCAAAATTTCCATTTTTAAGGGCCAAAATTCCATAACGACTATTCTGAATTTTCATCTGGGCATAACTTTTTATCCCCGCTATGAAATTTCAATTTTTCGGATTCTTTGGAAATATATTCTCAAATAGATTCAAATTTTTTTGGTTTCGCTAAAATCCGGTTTATTTTGAATCCTGTACATTCATTTGAAATTTGAAATCGAATTTTCAAACTACCGCGCCCTTTTCAATTCCTTTTATAAATAAAAATTAATATTTATATTCTAACGTCGATTCAAATAAATATATACGTTCTAATTGTATTCAAAATAAATTTCTCGTCATTATTATTTGAAATAATTCATTTTAAATATTCAAAATTCATTAAAATTGCCAAAATAAAAAATTTAAATTGGCTCGGATTTCCAGGTTATTACATCTTCTCTGCGTGATGTATCATAGACTAGAGGGCATTATTCCGATAAGGAATCTCATTCGATCGATGGTGGTAGTCCATACGCTTACGTATCATACTAATGGTAGATATATGCGGAACGTAACATTTTATTTAGAGATCTGTACGTCACTCTAGCGTTGGATAAGGGACTGCATTCACTTCGGTGGGGACCGTGCGAGTGGGTTACCATCGGGTGTATCTCAATATTGAGAGATATTTACATATGTTGTATTAGGTGGATCCAGGGGAAAGTAAATGGGTACGATGCGCGCATAAGTCTTGAGTGCTATTAACCGAAGTAACCTAATAATCAAGAAAATGTAATGGAACAGTATTAGTAGTGATCATTCTACTTCTAATATACTAGTATCTGCGTGGTGCAAAGAAATGTATTTAAGAAGCGCAATATATCTTGTTCATCTTATCTTGCTCAGTTCACGCTTGTTATTGTTACTGTTATCTTATTCTTCCAGTTTTATGTACCTTCCATGATACTTTTATTTATTTATATTTAGAAGTAACTGGACTCGCCAGACTTTATGTATGACCCTTTTTGTTTCCTCTTCTCTCTCGTCCGTTCCCCCCTTCCCCCCCGGTTCTTAGGGTGGAAGTGCTTAGAGTTGATTTTGATTTTTCAGCTTGGCTTAGGTTTTGGATATGGATGTACAACTTTGACTTGCTGTCGTCTCTCTTATGGATTTGCTTAGGAAATATTGTTTATGCTTTTGTACTATGACAATTTTTGGCAAGACAGATTATTAAACATGTAACTGGTTATTTCAAACTTATGATGTAAACTCAGTATTTGGGACCATGATTTTTTGAGTTAGATAAAGTTTTTAATTCCGGTGCTATTTTACATGTTTGTCTTGTGCTATTATGCTCTTATTTACCTATAACGCTTCACGAAACTTAATGCATTCCCTTAATGTATGACATTAACGGACGTGGGGTATCACATAGAGGGACTCCGGATTCTCTATAAATAGAACCCCAGGAACTCCATAAAAGCGGACACACTTTTTATTTCTCAATTAAGTTCCTTTCTTTTCAAGAAGAGAAAATCGTTTATTCCTGTTAATATATCTGCAAATTATGAATGGAGAATTCCGAGTCTCACTCATCTTACGATTTGATAATCTTGTAGTGTCATGATGATGAAACAGGGAGTTAACACTAACCTTTCTGATGAGAAGGTCAACCAAGGCGCCCCAGCGGCAGAGGAAGAGGGATTTGTGAAAACACAAAGTCCCCTTCTCCTCGCCTAAAGGATCTGCCATGGTTGATCCATATTCTCATGCTGAGCCTAAGCTTCCCGAACATCGATGTAAGGAGATCGTCCACGAATTCCTAACCCGATCCCCGTCGTGATTCTGGCTTCTCACTTGAGCAGACCTGACACGAAGGAATAATCGGAGTTAACGAATATAGAGAGGCCTTTATCCTTGAACTCAAGGGAAGCGTTAGCCTATTTTCTTCTTATTGGAATACATAATATCGTTATCATAGGTTAGTATCTTATTAATTCCATGATGCCTAATGACATCAAGTTAAATAACTTTCCCCGGGGTCAAGTCGAAATACCATCGTGTAATATGTATGGTATTCACCCTCCACGGGCAAGGCTAATGGCCGTTGGGTTTAAAGATGCTGATTCCCCGAGGAAGGTGATACAGCTTAAAGTCACAGGCCTATGATTATATCTTGGAGACTCTGAGTCATGACGATGACAAATCGCATGAAAGCATATATTACACATTGTAATCCGGGTGTTGACGAAAAATATCTTTAACAACTACACCATTAACATTTGGCGCATACGCACCACGCATTACTTTTAAGCTTCACCATGATATCGAGCGCCCCTTCAACCTATGAAATATAACTACAAATTTCCAGCAATTTCCAACTACATAACCAGTGATCAAATACTATTTTACTTTATTGCAATGAACTAATTAGGTCGATACCACATAACGTGTCCTTCCTTACACCACCAAATCTCACATATGCTTACATAACTAATACACTTACCAATTCATTTAATGTCTACCCATACACATCACCAACCACCAAAACACAACTCCAAGCTGCTTCTATTTCAGACTAACTCTTTCTTACCTGCCCGTGTGCGAAGCACAGGTTCAAAACTTGTATATATATAATAATTTAATAATATTAAATTCCAACAATGCTTGTTTAATGCTTCGAACTCCAAACAAATCCCAACGATAGTAGCCTCTAACCAAATACCCCATTTCGGACACAATGGGAATGTTTCGTAAGCTAATTCAGCTATTTTGATCAATTTTTATGAAAATTAAAATATAACGTTAAATATTGAATTTGAACGTACGTTTTAATTTTCCACGACTACATACTTATTTCAAAAATTACGAATTTGAAATCTAGCTATTTTTTACAAACACGGTCCTAACAAAACTAATTTCGTCGAATTTGGAGACCGATTAAAAAATAGCCTTATTTCTAGCTTATTTAATTTACAACTATAATTGAATAAACATTTAAATTTATCACGGTTACATATGAATTTTGATTGACTTGAAATTTTAAATTTGACAATAATTTGACGTTACGGATCCAATAAAATTAGTTTCGTCAAAAACGTAGATTGTTTGCGAAATGCCTATTTCATTCTTCTTGTTTTTGTTTCCCCAAGTTATGCTGGGTTCTGCAAGTTCCTATGTAAACCATTATGTTCAGTTGCGATACACATACCAGCTATTTGTGGGCCAACTTGCGATGTCGCTTGTAGTATTAAATGGAAACGTGTTCCTTGTGTTATAGGTTGTGTTGCCAAAAAATGCATACATATTCCTGGTAAGAGAAATTTATACATACAATTTTCTTTTGATGAATTAACCCACTGATCTGTTTATTACTACTTTTCCATATCTTTAAAATCCTGGTCAATAATAAGTTCATTATTTATGTAAATAGGCATTATTAAGATTAACTTGTTTTGAGAAATTAGAAAAAAAAAATTTGAAACTTATCATATGTTTAGCATTTTTAGTATCTAATTTTATGTGATATTCACTATATGCCTCTAATTTTTGTGTTTTTGCAGCTAAAGACACAGGTAATATTATTAGTTGTGCAGAGAGTTGTGGAAAGGATTGCAGCTCATAATGAAGATACATAATACATTGGATCCCTTTTCTTTTATTTTTGTGTGCATGAATAAAAATGTATCCTTATGCTTGATGAAGGAAAAAAGGTTGTTTGAAAATTATAAACAATGTATGAATAAACTATGAGGTTATATCTACATGGCAGTGTGGTAAACTTTTAGTATTTAGAAGATCTTCATGTAGTTGATGTTTAAATATTTTATAGTCTTTCAAAAGTCACTACTTATATTTATACTATCAGTGATTAAATATTTATACTATCAGTGCAGTGAGGCATAAGTTACACCGCTTTAAATTGATGATTAAGTTAATTAATTCCCAATTAAAACCATAATTACCGCTATTAAAATGCTACTTTGCCTAAATGTTAAAAAAAATCATTGTACAGGCATTTACAGGGATACAACCATGGTCGAGTTTCTCCTTGCATAAGCGATGAATCTTTGTTTTATCTTCGCTTTAAAATTCCCAGGCTCGGCCTCTTCCATCACACCATATGAAATGATGATTGACTCACTTAAACCAATCATGGCTTAGAAAACCCTCCTCTCCTAAGCATATGTTGTGATCTAAAATTATTTGTTGAGCATGGCCAAAAACCAAGGATAGATGCATCTCGACGTATGCAACATGATTATCACCTTTGATCCTCCAATCACTGCCTATCTCGTGACTTATCTAAAAATCTAGTATGGTAATGTCACACTGTTTTTTTTCCAAGATGGTGCGCGCCCCACATTAAGCACATGGGTATGGAAAAAAATCGAATGATGGGTTCAAAGAAATATGTCTCTTGATTTTACTGAAACTAGTTAGGATATTTTTATTTTAGAAGTGGAGAAAAAAATGTCATAGTAGCCTAAGAAATTGAGTGGGAAGGAAGAGATAATGGGTCAAGTTTCATTTAAATGTAGCATAGGTTTAAAATATTTAATGCTATTTTATTCTTTTAATTGTTTATCTCATTTCAATTTAGACAAAATCAGTGCATGTTTTTGCTCCGTACGGTCAAATGAAATATTCGATCATTACAAAATTTGAGGGAGTATATCGCCTCAACAATATGGTTCTGATGGTATAAGTTTCGTTGCAATATGAGATTGCACTTTGAGAAAACAATTTTATGGGTATTTCGAGATGGTTTTTACCTCAAAGCATGCGATCAAGAAATATAGCTATCCATATATTTTTTTGTCATGTAATGAACAATCCAAATTAAATAGGACTAGTTTCTAGCCTCCTTAAAGGATTTCATCTCCGAAATCCTTAAGGGTAGAACAACACAACTCAACATTCTGGAATAAGCGACTGTACAAAACATATCATCCCTTATTGCTCTTAACAACCACACAAGAAAGCGATCAAAACGAAGGGAATAGATTGGGAATTGGCATAGAGCCAATACTTCTATAATAAGCATAACTATTATCGAAGTTCGGAATCATTGTGATTGAGCCAAACACCTAAGTTGTAAACTTATCCCTAACCCGATAATTAATAAGGGAGAGGTTCTTTACACCAAAAATGGTCTAAACACCCAAGGTACTAAACTGTACTTCACCAATTTGGTAAGAAATAAATGGAACCAAGTTTAATCAGCAATTAAAAATGAAAAATGCAAGAAAAGTAAAGTAGAGGCAAGATTTAAAGTGGTTCAGCCGTTAATTAGGCCTACGTCCACTGTGAAATTGATTTCCAATCTTATAATAGAGATTACAGAACACTTCAATTCTCTCTTTTCATACAACTTTGCATTCACTCGATATACCCTCGTTCATATGTTTCAATCTTGGAATTACACAAGGGGACGGTGGGATTTGAGGAAAAGAAGGATGGATGAATGATTGAGGAGAAGGATGCTTCTGTTTTCCTTGATCATGAGATTATACTTAACGCCATGGCCGAATCAGTAGTTGAGGATAAAATTTAGTAGAACTTCCAGGTTTCAAAGGTTCGATCCCCCTTATGTTTGTAGCCATGGTGTATTTATAGGTGAGCTCCCTCTGGGAAATGATCTAAAATCTGTTTATGCAGGCTACAGATCGCTCATTCTACTAATTATAATCATGCCATCAGTTAGTTGTAGCCAGCTCTCCAGATCTGTATTGGTTGTCATGCGCGAGTGACTTAGTGGAGCAAGTGCCTTAAGTGGTTGAGCGGATCCATAGGTGCTGGCGTTCCTGTGAGTACGAATGCTTTGGAAAACTTGGAAACTTTTATAAGAGAGGAACGCGGGACTGGACCTGGCTCTCCCTGTTCCTTGCGCAATCATTCTTCTTAGTTCAAGAGCGCTCGTCTTTTTGCTGCCTTTATATGGCGCTGTTTGTCCCTAAGGCTACGCCATAAGGTCGCTCCTGCCTATGTTGAATGAGCGATTTGCTTTGCTTTTGTGTTTGAGCGGCTTTGCCCCAGTATGAATGATCGACCTTGGCTCCCGCACCTGAGTCACGATTCGTGTCCAACTTTGATTAGAGATATGGTCACAAAAGATGTTGCAAGCGCTCACATTGCAACTTCATTTCAGGCTTGGTCTTTTGATAGGAAAACAGTGAGTGGCTTTACAGGATATGCGATCTCTATCCTTTTTGGTCCGCATTTCTCATTTGATATTGTGCCATCATCCTCGGTCATACCAGTTGACTTGACCCGT
The DNA here is from genome assembly GCA_030737875.1 of Allium sativum. Taxonomy (NCBI): domain Eukaryota; kingdom Viridiplantae; phylum Streptophyta; class Magnoliopsida; order Asparagales; family Amaryllidaceae; genus Allium; species Allium sativum. The sequence goes on from CM060926.1 coordinate 376,069,527, forward strand.
CTTAGGTTTGATATTTGGCCATTTAAGTGCCTTGGATAACATTGCGCATGATCGACCCTGATGATGTCCATTCTGTATCCTTTACTCAATGTGCATGTGGATTTTTTAGGGATTAACACTTGCCCCTCGAAGACCGTGATTTATTTTAGTAAGGAATTATTGGCTTTGACATATTTGATCGCACATTGTTTTGTTGATTTATCCTGACCTGTCGAGTGGTCGTTCGTGCAAAAGATTAATATTGCTTCATCGTAGTTAGTTAGTATTGTCTTTTTCCGTAAGCGAGAGGCTTGATGTATCCTTTTCGATCACTGTGCGAATAGTTGAGTTTCAGGATGCCACCTGGAACTTGATGAGACACTTCTTGGGCACTAAGCTGACGTGGCGAAAATTCTCTGGACGTATGACTTTTAATCTTCCTTATTTACTTTTATCCTGCTTCACTCCACTTTTATCTTTTTCGAGAAATTTTCCAGTCATAGTTGTGCTTCCTTGAGATTTTAACCAGGTAATCTATGTTTGACATCTCTGCCTTGATTTCTCTTCAAAAGGTTTTGGCTTTCTTATTCTATCATCTTGCCAAGTGCTTGCAGCAACATCTATTTTTTCTTGAGCAATTATCTTTCGGCTTAGAGGTACCATGATATTTCTGGATGAGTCTTCCCTTTATTTTGTTTTGTTTGAGTACTCATGCGTTTCCAAGTTAGGATGTTTCAATATGACCTGGCCGAGCTGTGTATGAATTCGGGATTTGGGCAATGGCTAGATTTTTGTGTAGCGTAGGTATTGTTTCTGTAATTATCTTTAGAGAGTATGAATCATCCGAAGGTTTTCTTTTAAACCCTGATGCTTGGTATTTGTTTACAAATTATTTGGTGAAATGCCCGGGGTTTCTCTAGTTGAGATGTTTTTGCTTATGCCTAAGTCTGGCTGGGTTGTTTCCCTTTTCATGGTTTTTTTTTGCGTCCATACTGATCTCTTTTGAAATAGGTCGTCCGAGGATGGAATTTTTCGTGTCTAGGAGGCTCAAGAAAGGTCGATAAGGAGGGATGGTAACAAAAAGATGCCCCAAGGCAAGAGGATCTTGGGTGCGACTGTCAATCAGAGTCATTGTTTGCTGAATGAACTTCCTGGCTCGGATATTCAGATTGCTCTTGGTCGTGTCGCTTCTTCGTCCATTAATTTGGATCCTGCAACTATGCCGGAGCCTTTTTCTGTTCCCAACCCTTGCCATCTTGAACTTGCCGAGGACTTTGTGGCTGAATGTCCGGTTGGCTCGCGTTTTGGTGTGTACATAGATCTATTTTACAGATGGACTATTGCAGGTAAGATAGAAGCCATGACGGATTGCATATTGGCTGAGTTCAATCAATTGGAAGCATGCCCGCATTTGGTCAAAGGCCTTATCACCAGTCAGGGATTGCATTGTGGAGCAAATGGGTGCCTTACATTCTCTTGTCGAAGATCTTCAACAATCAAACAAAGAGAATCTTGAACGACTTCATGCCTTGGAAAAAGATAGATACAAATTTATCGAGGCTCTTGAATCTAGGGAGAGGACCATCTCTTACCTCATCTGAACACTGTGGCTTGCTAATGCTTTACCTGTTCCGTTATTTTGGTTTTGATTTTGAATGGTACTTTCAGTCTGGCTTGTGTATGCCGGATCCAGCCTCGCTTATTCTCATACGCTTAGGTTTTTAACTTTTATGGTTTGTGTGATGGTTACGTTTCAACATCGTTCATCCTCAATAACGCTAGCTTGATTTTAATTTTAGAACAGCCTATTTCTTCTTTTGTCCCTTCTTTGACGGGTTTAGTTCTTATTATGCAACTCGTTTACTTTCACGCGGGTGTGTCGCACGCTGCACCTTTATTTTCTGATTTACACATTCGGCCGGGCGCTTTATTATTCGTTCGATTGCGCCTGATTTTCTATTATTATTATTGTTGGGATTTAGTTAGCTTTTGAAGTTCATCGCTTATCAAGGGTTATTACGCATTTGCATTATTGTAAGCGTGTTTGGTATCTTTTATTTAGTATTATTCAACCCCGCGCCTGACTGACTGGTAATCCGAGCTCTTCGGAGGCTGTTTTGAATACGTGCCCCTGGGGAGGTCTTGGGTTAAAGATTTTCGATCCATTCTAGGCCCTATTTGATTGTTTTAGTTATTCATAAAGGTCCTATAATTGTACCCCCTTTCGGCTAGGATTTCTGACACCCCTTTTGGCTAGGATTTCTGTTTTGCGCTGGTCCTTCCATCATGTTTAATACTTCCCCGTTTTTATGCGTCATCCCGAGGAGCGGACACTAATTCATCTCGTCGAGCCATGACTCGGAAGGGATAACATTCGTATCCTTCACCTAACAAGGTGCCCCTCGTAAATAGGCATTTTTTTCCATTTTGGGACATGTCAGTTTTTCCGACTTTGTGCCTTTGCCCTAGGAAACAGACACTAGTTTGCCTCATTGAAAAAAAAATCAGGTTGGAGAACCCGTGTCCAGCACCTAAGAAGGTGTTTCTTTGGTAAGCTCAGCAATTTTATCCATGGGACTTTAACCGTGGGACTTTTTGAATTGCTTCCACTTCGACATTGACTCCTAGGAGATGGACATCAATCCTTGCTACCGAATTTAACTCCGGTTTTAAGGAGTTCATGTCCCATACCAGAGAGAAAGCCTCTTTAGGACTAGCAATTTTATCTGAGGGACAGATTTGGAAATATTCCTGTACTTTCAATGAGGTCTGGCGACGGTCCTTTAAATGGGTGTCTGCTAAGCATTCAGCATACTCCATAATGAGAGGTGCAGCCTTATTGTCTGTCTTAGAATAGCTTGTTATTTTTGAGATGATGTGTGTTTTCCTCTCGTTTGATCTTGCTTGATGTTCGTGATTCCCAAATTGCTTCGTTTAGTGTGCGCCCTAGGATTTTTCCGTCAAAGTCTTGCTGCGTATGGCGGATTGCTTTTACCATGCCTACATTCCAAGAGATTGTTCTTCTTTTAGCATGGACCAATAAGTTTGTTATTTAGATAGACACATAATTAATTTTTGATGCACATAGTTCTTGCAAGTAAACTGCAGCTTAATACGAAAATAGTGAATAATAAAGCAAGTTAAAACAATCTTAACAACAAGATAAAATTAGGGGAATGAAGCAAAGTAATGAGAGCTCTCATTTAATGCTCCATTATTGAGGTATTATTTACTAGTCTCCCTGATGAGCGTCATCTTTGGATCGGTTTAAGCCCTTTCCTCTTTAAGGCGTACTGCCCCTTATTTGTGGAGAGTTAGGACAACTTTTATGGTCTTGTTCATACTGTTGCAAATGGTTTTTTCGGATTAACTCCTCGATTACTGACTTCAAGTGCCTGTATTCATCGGTACAGTGCCCTGGCTGTTTGTGGAACTGACAGAATCTTCTTGACTTCATAGAGGTATTTTTGACTTGTCTTTGTTTCAAAACCAGATATCTCTCGGTGTTTTTAGTTGCCATGAAGATATTTCCCACGGTATCGTTAAGGGGAGTGAACTCGGAGTTCTTGAAGAAATGCGGCTTCTTTTTTGCTTGACTGCCTTCTTCTTCGCTGCTCCTTTTTTCACTATCTAGGTTGCTTTGCGCATTTCCATTCTTCTATACATGTGCATTTTTTCCTTCAATACTTGCATATTTTTCTGATTTATTGAGTAATCGTTCGAGTGTACTTTGTTTCTTTTTCTTGATCCACCACTCCAACTAGGTTTCTTTACATATGTCCCCCTTAAGAGCCATTAAGATTAGGTCGGGTTCGAGATTCTTGGCTTTAGCCACTGCCATATCAAAGCGAGTGAGAAAAGCTTTAATAGGCTCTCCTGGTCTTTGTTGTAGTTCACTTAGCTCCATAGCATCCCAAGTTTCGAGTGCTTGGGATTTGAAATGCTCATTGAATAGCCTAGCCAAGGTCACGAAATTATCCATGGACTGCGGTGGCAGCTTTGTGAACCATAGGTAAGCCACTCCTTCTAAATAAGTTGGGAAATATAAGCATTTGAATTCATCAGTAGCGCACGCCCCATTCATATATTGGTCATATTTACATAGAAATATATCAGGTTGCTTGTCCCATCATAGGACTGTAATGATGGAGGTCCGAATCTTTGTAGGTATACAGTTTTATTAACCCTTTCAGTGAGCGGGGTTTTAGTAGGGAAGGACTCCCATTCACTTTAATCATCCTTCTTCTCTAGGCTTTTCTTCATAATTGCTCATGCCATTCCCAAGATGTACTTCCGTTCCTTGCCTGGATCCATGGATCGAGCGCTTTTTTTTTTATTACCGACCTCTGATCTAGATGTGTCCTCATTAACTGGGGGCAAGGAATTTGGGCTTCCCATTGGGAAGGACATCCCGATAATAATGGGACTGTTCTCTCTTCTCCGCGATTGTATCGTCAGAGTGATCGCGCATAGGTGTTTTGCCCCCTTCGTAGTTTGGATTGGTGCGAAATGCATCTCTCCAGAGGGAATCCCGCTGTCTTGAAGTTGAAGCAGGGAGCTCTATTTCTGACTCACAATTCGTTCGAGCTAGCCAGGAACGGGCGGCGCTTAAAGTGGCTTTTGCGGTGGCGTCTTGAATGGCAAGCATCGACTCGAGCTTCTTCATCATTGCATCGCTTGCAATGGTTATTTGACTCGTTAATCCTATCATCGCCTCCTCCAATTCCTTCCTGGCTACAGCTTCTTTAACTTCTGGCAACCCCTCTTCGCCGGAGTCGCTGTCTGACGGCATAACGATGTTGACGCCGTTGTTGGGGTTGTGGACTTTGTCGGTGATTCTCTTTGGCGTGCTCATGATTTCAAGCACATGCCTCTCAGAAAATCTCATCGGACCTGAAATGGGGAAGGAAGCAAAACATGGCCCCACGGTAGGCGCCAAAATGTTTACACCAAAAATGGTCTAAACACCCAAGGTACTAAACTGTACTTCACCAATTTGGTAAGAAATAAATGGAACCGTGTTTAATCAGCAATTAAAAATGAAAAATGCAAGAAAAGTAGAGTAGAGGCGAGATTTAAAGTGATTCAGCTGTTAACTAGGCCTACGTCCACTGTGAAGGTGATTTCCTATCTTATAATTGAGATTACAGAACACATCAATTCTCTCTTTTCATACATCTTTGCATTCACTCGATATACCCTCGTTTATATATTTCAATCTTGGAATTACACAAGGGGACAGTGGAATTTGATGAAAAGAAGGATGGATGAATGATTGAAGAGGAGGATGCTTCTGTTTTCCTTGATCACGAGATTATACATGACGCCATGGCCGAATCAGTAGTTGAGGATAGAATTTAGTAGAACTTCCAGGTTTCAAAGGTTCGATCCCCCTTATGTTGGTAGCCATGGTGTATTTATAGGTGAACTCCCTCTGGGAAATGATCTAAAATCTATTTATGCAGGCTACAGATCGCTCATTCTATTAATTATAATAATGCCATCAGCTAGTTGTAGCCAGCTGTCCAGATCTGTATTTGGTTGTCATGCGCGAGTGACTTAGTGGAGCGAGTGGCTTAAGTGGTTGAGCGGATCCATAGGTGCTGGCGTTCCTGTGCGTACGAATGCTTTGGAAAACTTGGAAACTTTTATAAGAGCGGAACGCGGGACTGGACCTGGCTCTCCCCTGTTCCTTGTGCAACCGTTCTTCTTAGTTCAAGAGCGCTCGTATTTTTGCTGCCTTTATATGGCGCTGTTTGTCCCTAAGGCTACACCATAAGGTCGCTCCTGCCTATGTTGAATGGGCGATTTGCTTTGCTTCTGTGTTTGAGCGGCTTTGCCCCAGTATGAACGATCAACCTTGGCTCCCGCACCTGAGTCACGATTTGTGTCCAACTTTGATCAGAGATATGGTCACATAAGATGTTGTAAGCGCTCGCATTGCAGCTTCATTTTAGGCTTGGTTTTTTGACTGGAAAACAGTGAGTGGCTTTACAGGATATGTGATCTCTATCCTTTTTAGCAGCATTTCTCATTTGATATCGCGCCATCATCCTCGGTCGTACTGGTTGACTTGACTCATCTTGGGTTTGATATTTGGTCGTTTAAGTGCCTTGGATAACATTGCACATGATCGACCCTGATGATGTCTGTTCCGTATCCTTTACTCAATGTGCGTGTGGATTGTTCAGGGATTAACAAAAGTTATAACTCGCTAGTTAGAAGAGAAAATCAATTTAAAATCTAGTCTCTTCAATCTTCGGCCAAATTCACGAAAAATTTCAGTAGCACTTCCTCTCTATGGTTTAATCTGGAAAAACAACAACTCACCAAGCATTTCTTAAAGAAAACAAAGTACGAAAAGTCATCACCTATATCTAAGGCATAAAACCATCAGAATGCACTAGATGTAAAATCACAAAACTACATCTACTACGTACCTCTTTTTATAGCAAGCTTAGCATTTAGATGCTAACAAAAATGAGTAAGCATCCAAACAATCAGCTCATGCGACATGTGCATAAACATGTACTTAACAAAGAGGGTTAAAAATAGTAGTAGAAACCGGTAAGGAAATATAATGTTTTAAGTCATGTATGGAGATAAATAGGCCGTAAAAAATGAAACTGTCCTGCAAGTCTAATAATTATATAAGCATATGTGGTCATATCAAGTATAACAAATCAAGCATGCACAACAAAATAATACCAACCATGAAACATAACATCTATTTATATCCTTGCAAACAGAATACTAGTCTAATCAACACAAGAAACATAATCCATATATGATTCAATAAATTTGGTTTTCTTTCTCCTAAAATGAGGAAAGTATATGTAGTATATCTCATCATCGAGCACAACTTAAGTACTATCATGCTACCCTCATATTATTCGCAACTATCAATGAAAACCATTGAAAATCATTCTCGCATCTAAAGATGAATCTGAAGTAGCTATAGAGAATTACACATCCTTCACACCCAGCATTAGCTAGTTGACTACTCACTCACCAAGAAATGATTTCCTAAGCACTCTTCTATGATGTCGGGAACTACAACACCGCTTTAATACAGAACCAACCGTCTTGGTATAATCCGTACAAAAACACTTCAAACTTTGAAGCCATAACCACTAATAAAAGTGAGTAACTGTAACATCTCACATTTTTAAATAATAAAGTTAAAAAGATTGTCGAAATAATTAAGTGAGTAATGCACATTTGAAATTATTTTAAAATGAACGCACGTTATAATATTAAATAAATGAAAGGAATAAATGGTATGCACATTAAGTGTATAAGCAATGTGCATTTGAATTGGAAAGTTATTAACAACAATATTATAACATTCCTTTTAAATAACAACGTATGTGATAAGTAACATTAAAAGGAATTGGTGAGAATGACGTCAAAATTTGGAATAGATAATCAATTTTGGAATGTTGACACATGTGAACAAAACACATATATACATAGTTAAAATAAAAATACATAGACACAAGTTATAGAGATAATACTTTTCATAAATATCATGAAACCAAGAAATAATAGGAAATTAAAACGGAGCCAATTAAACAACATTTCAACTTAATTTGAATAAGAAAATATTAATAAGTGTGTATTTAATTTGTAAATTAAAAGCATATTAAAAGGGTAAAGAACTGAATAAAAACAGGAATATAGACAAATGTCAAAAGTAACATTCGTAGAACTAAAATGGAATGAACGTGTATGAATTGAAAATAGTAGAATTATTAATGCATACATTGATTGCGCATTTAAATTTTGTACACGCGTTAAAAACTGTAAATAATAATAAAATAGTTCAGAAGTATAAACTTTTAATACTTAACGACAATCACCCAGCAGACCCGAAGTATATGTTTAAAATCATATACATGGGTCAACCCAGGGGTTGACACACTTTAGAGATAGCTCGACCCAGGAGTCGACCTACCTGAAGCATAGGTCGACCCATTTCGGGCCAAGATGATGTGTTTTATTTTCTTGAATGGCTCTGATTTAATCTCTGTAAATTGAACGGATGTGGTTCTTCTGTATAACTATAAATAATCCCACTTGGCCTAGCTTCCAACTCATATTTTCTTAGAGGGTGCTAGAGCTCTGCCATTTTCTTTTCCCCTCCAAACTGTTCATAAATAAATTACACTTTAGATTAAGAATTTCCAATTCAAAATTTAGAGGAAAATATAGTAGATTCAAGATGTAGATGCCCAAATTCCATAGATCTGTAATATTAAACGCAGATTAAATCAGATCCAAAACTTAGAGTGCAAATCCCAAGGGAGTATATCAAATTATATTTTCTGATAATGGTATATTATGTCGTTTGATCCCTGTAAAATTTATAAAATATTATCTCAACCCTCTTTCCCCCGTTTCTACATCGAATTTTATGGTTTTATATTGAATTTATATTATGCGCAAAATAGACATAAAAACAGAAGCTTTGAAATACATAAAATTGAATTGTGCGCCAAATTTATACGATTGATTATAATCCTTTTTGTTTGCGAGTGTCGAATAATATAGTCTACTCGAAGTTATGAACAAAAATGGAAAATATGTTAATTTAGGGCTAAATGAATGTCTAATGAAAAAAACTGCAATGAAAGGGACATTTGGATTGAAAGTAAGCAAACTTGACTTAATTAAGATTATGCACAGTAAATTATATGGTTAAATGGTAAATATGACAATTTCCATATTATTTGTAAGAAAACACCTTTCAGATCTAGAATGGAATGAATATAGGAATTGTCGGGATTGAAAAAGAGATGTAACCCAACTGTATCCAAATTTACTGTAATTATTTAAGAAATGGAAAAGTAATTTAATAAAGGAATCCACATATATCTATAAATTGAAAGGGTAGGAATGCCTGTGTTTATTAGTTAGAAAAAGAAATATATTTGCATAGTTTGGTAAATATAGGAAAACTGGAGACATGATTGCAAACATGAAAATAAGAAAAGGTGGGGATTAGTGTGAAATAGGGAATTAGCCATACTGCGCACTAATTTAATAATCCAAAAGTAAGAAAAAGTTGTGACTTGTGTTGTGTATAACAATTCTATGGTTTTTGTTTGATGATAATAAACACATATATATTATGATAAATGTGTTTTCAATTGTACTACCCTACTACATCACAGACAGAATAAAATATTTATATTTAAATAAAATACTACAACACAAGAATTTAAATATTCAAATAGTATTTTGTTAAAATATAATATTTTATTTCAACATTTTAATAGTACATATTTCATAACTCCACTATTTGTACATCTCACTGTAATACAATACATTCGAATTCTTTTGTTACATATGTTCCTCACTACAACTCTCAAACACTCGATTACATTCCACTATATTGTACAAACTCACTCTCAATCACTCGTACATTCATTGACACATAAGCTAACACTGTCACACTTGTCTTCTGCATGTCTTCTTCAGTCAGTCTAGTCATCTTCTTACCTACCATAGAAACACACACATTAAACTAAAACAAAAGTATTTTTATATTCTTGCAGATATAATTTTTATTTTAAAATTTCATTTGCCTCAGAATTTTGGTGTGTTTCTCATCATGAAATATGACTAATCTGATATGTATTTATATATTCATCTGTGTCTACACAGCTAGTGATATTCATATTGATACACTGTAAGTACCACAAGGTAGACAATTTCTTTAGTGCTCACATATATATATTTTCTCTACATGCGCACAATACTTGTGTACACATACATATGTACGTATATACACATATATTCCATGCAGGGGCAAGATGGTCAATCATTGAAATAGCATTGGACAAATATATCAACTCTGATATGCTCAGAAATGCCACATACACACACATATATACACATATATATAAATATATAAATATATATAAACATACAAGTTTGTGTATATATACACATGGTTGAGCATGCATATACGCAACTGCATGGAGAGGCGCAAACCATATGCAAGTATACAACTAAAATCCAGTGCCAAATGAAGCAACATACATGGAAAAGAAGTCAGCAAATATATAAGTGAATGTTTAGCCCAAAAATGAAGATATATTCATATATATATACACATGCATTTTATGTATATACACAAGTGGCATACGAACAATGACATCGCTCAAGTACACGGTCAAGGCAGCATGGTTCAAGCAAATGCCAAACTCTCATGTTCAAGCAAACAGAGTCAAATGATGTGCACAAAGAAACAGGTGTGCAAACTCAAGTATGGTATGCAACAGTTTACAAATGCAAAGAAGTGAAAGTATGAATGGAAGGTGAAACAAAGTCAGGATGACAATGATGCTATAGCAACTCATAGTCCAAGTAAAAGTAAATCAAGATGGCTCACAATGAAAAACACAAATGGTATAGTTTGAACGCAAATGGCCAAGAAATGTTCAAGCTCAACAATGAAGGCCTTTTATAACTCAAGCCAAAATGGACACGAAACCAGAAGCAAGCCACATGAGAGCATTCATACAGCAAAGCAACATATATATATATATATATATATATATATATATATATATATGATTTAGCACACATGTGTAAACTGATGAAAAGCATTGAATACTTCATGACAAGCACACATATGCATAAGTTCAACGAAGAGCGGACAATGGCAAAATAATGCACCAAAACAGTGTGCATAGCAAGAACAAGGCAAAATTGAAAAATTACATCAAGTACATGTTGTACAAGTGTTTCAAAAGAGATACAACAAGAGGAAAGTGACACATACAAGTCAAGCCAGCTTTGGATCGGTGTATACAAGTAGTCGGTGTACACAAATGTGCATATAAATGCACATACGAGCACACAGCAATAAACAAGTGCGTACATTTAGGATATCTATTTATACATGTGTACAGCCTCAAAGAAAAATGGCACGCACCAGTAACGTGAATGTTTTATTACTCCTAGAAGAATATTGGGAAATATATTATTACTAAAGTTTTATTTCCAGAATATTATGAAGCAAAAAATCAATTCATTGCTTTATAGTTTGTACAAGGGCAAGCATATTTCTGGAATATAAATCTCAAAAAAGAAATTGTTTCAGTTTTTATATATGGCAAGGTATTTCAAAAATGATCATCCAAATCTCAAGACAATCCAGAATTCACGCAAGCATTTTTTTTGAGCCAAAAAAAAATCAACTATAAGTTTCCAGAATTCAGCAAACAATTTTTAGACAAATCATTTTTATCTAGAAATCATCAAGTCACTCACGAGTTTTAAATGCTTCCAAAAATGGAATCAAACAATAAACATTTTTGGGCAAGAATAAAATCAAATACGCAAGTGGCCAGTGGATTTCATTCAAGTGTTTCCAGTGAAACAAATTGGTGTGTTTCCAGAAAACAATTTTTTAAGGCAATAATCATTTTCAATTGTTTCTAGATGTTCAAAAATTGTTTCACGGGTTTAAATCATTCCAGAAATTCACGAGAATAATTCAAGGCAAGGAAACAATTCAAATCATTCAAAAACTCAACCAAGGACTCATGACAACAAATTGATTTTAGGAAATCACGATAGAGAATTTTTTTTGGCAACAATCACGCAACAGTCAATCAAATTCATTGGTGAAATCAGAGAACGTATTAGGGTTTTATAAACCTATAAATTCTCACCAATTCATCACAAGCTAATTATTGAAAAACAACAGGCAATAATTCGAAAACGAATCATAAAATCATTTTAGAGAACTCACAGAAGTTTTCGATCATAAGTACTCTCAATTCGAACGACATACGAGCATAGGGAATTAGAGCATCAGAGATTAATCTAGAGAAATCGTATTCGAATTTGATTGGATTAGGGCAAAACCCTTATTTTCCATTTCTCGGTCGCCATAAAAAAAAAGAGGAAGCATAATATTTTTACAAAGCAAAAAAGGGGTAGCCGACATCTTTTAGATAAGGGGGGTTTAGTCTTAATTTATTTTAAACTGTTTTTTATTTTCTTTTGTATCCAATCAATCTGTTTTCTAGTTTTTTCGATAAAAACTAGGGTGTTCTAGTTATAGGATTTTAACTAGGGTTTTCGAGTTACGGGATTGTAATTTGGGGAAAATCTGATTTTAGGTTTAAAATCAGTACTGGATTTTGAGCGTAGGATTAGAACAGTTGTGAGCGGGTGTCGCTAGTTTATAGGGATTTTATAAGCATAAAGAAAGTTTTACTTCTAGTGAAAAACATTGGGGAATGCAACAGTAGGAAGGGTTTGACGAAGCCACGCATAATCTGTGTTATTTACTTTTTGCATTTATTTTCTCTACTGTGCTGTGATAATTTTAATATCGTAAAACTCCAGTAAACCCTATTCACCCCCTAGGGTTAATCTAGATCCAACAATTTGCAATGATGATTCCTATTACAATAATTACTTGAAACTAAATAAATAGATTTTTATACAGTTTTGGTAACCAATCAATTGGGAATAGGCTTAAAATTCAAAAAGAATAAATTGTAAAGATGGGAAAAGGAAGTGATAACATAACTGAAAGAGGTTATTAAAATAAAAAAGAATATGAAAGGCCTATTGTAAACTTATAATTATAATATAATAAGCACAGTTTAATGGCAATAAAATGTAAGAGAGGTAATAATATAAAGATTATAATTTGGAAAAATGGAAAGAAACATGTACTTGTTACAAATAAATCGGAAATTAGAAATTAAGTTCATTAAGCCTAAAGATATTCCGTGTTGGCATTGTAATTAGGCGGCATTAAATGGTAACCAGTGAAGTTGATTTATGAATAAAAAAATTGGATTAAATAGATTAATGATTATTGTAAACCAACAAAAAAGGAAAAGTGAAACGCATAATGATAAATTAGACGCAGGGTCTAATTAATATAGCAATATGCATTTGGTTTAGTCCGTGGGTGCAGGTCCAATTTATTTTTCAATGGGACTGGGAGGAAGTGCAATACTTTGGTAGGGCGTGCGAATACTCTACGATGACCCTTTGTGGTAGGCCTAACAAAGATGTACCCACAGAGGCATGGTCGGTACGGTTCCATTCGGTGAGTATGCCTTGGCTGCTTCTATGGTTGTGGGCATCCTAAAGACTGATTGGGATGATTTCTAGGATGATATAGCGGCGGCCTCAGGGTCGGAGGCTTCATGATCCAATCTCAACAAAGGATAGTTGGTCGTCAAATACCTTTCATTATCAGTTGGACTGAGTTCAGGAAAGACTGAAGTTAAACCAAGAGGCCAAGGATCTTCACTATCAGGTCATTGGATAAGAGAGAAAATGGATGCTTACATTGGTTGTTAGGGCAGTCACTTAGCTCTCTGAATATTCCTTCATTAAGTAGGGGGCATGGTAGGGACATAGCCACCGAAAGAGACAACCCAATTGATGAATATCTATAATGTAGGCCTAACGAAGCTGTCCTTTACAAATATAGAAAGCCCATAACTGAGTTTGGTGGAAGAACCCAGGTTTTGGGTGTCTTTATGGCGCACGGTAGGAGCCCATTTGTATTCATAGCATAGCTTTGTACGCTTTCATAATGTGGTGATGGAGGTTTCGTACATTTTCGTAGCACGACGACAGAGACCACTTAAGGAGGGTACATAGGGAGTACCTTGATATATTGGACATATAGCAATATATATATGATTTATTAGGTTAATCTACTAGGAAGTAGATGAGTACGATTTATGCATGAAGCTAGAAGTGCAATGTGTAGTCAACCAAAAATAACTTAATAAAGGTAAACCAGTGATAGAATGGTATATGTCGTGTTATTTATAGAAAGTATAATTTTTCCATTTATTATAACTTTTGATCTGACCCCCTCTTCATAACAAGCTTAGAGGCTTGAAAGACAGTTTGGATTCTACAATTTTACGACGTTTGCTAATTAGTGTTATTATCAGGTAAACATGTATTTACTATTATATTTTACTTGTTACGATGTGAGATATTTTATCATGAGCTCTCATGTATTTATCTTTGCTTTTCTGTAGAATACCAGACAAACCAACTTGAGCTTCAGTAGATTTGGATTTTTGAGAAAGAAATCCGGTATGTTGAAATTTGGATTGTCGCAACTGGTATTAGAGCTTAGGTTTATGATTCCTAAGTAAATATTGAGTGAACGTATTTTATTTTAAAATATAAATATTATATATATATGTGCCTATATCCATAGAGGAGTCCACAAATTAAGTGAAACAACACATGGAGAAAGTTGGGATGTCAGTTTTGTACACTAAGGAAATGATTATGGAAGTTTGAGGACATAGTCCCATGAACGGCAAGAACAAAGAGCATGTAATATGTTTTAAAAAAAAAGATTCCATGTGTTAACATCCTGAATTTTGATTTTTCAAATTAGTGGATTAGGCAACAGAGCCTTATATATTGAGAAAGAGAAAAATGGATTAGGGATTTATACATACATTTAGCTTAAAAAAGGAGCTAGTCTTATTTTCAATTCAGACATAGTTTTGAGGGAATTTGAGTAAAACAGAAAATTTGGATTGAGAACTTATGTTTATGTTCTATATGTTTCAGATGTCGTTACACTTAAACAAAAGAGGGAACTATCAAAATAATTATCACAAGTTATTAGTGATTATTAATTATCATTAATTATGAATAGTTATTTGTTATATTAATTATAAATAATCAATAAATTCTATTACAAGGGCAACCATAATTTACGAATAAACATTAATTATTGGTCATTAATTATGTGCACGCTTTTCAAAATTATTTACAAATCTTTGATTATTAAAGATTACATGTTAATCTATATTATTAATTATTGCCTCTTAATTATTTAGTAATTATTAATGGCAGCGTAAACTTCCTCTTCATTTCTCTATGTAAGCTTTTTCATTCCTGTTGTGCGTAAAAGTTTGGAAGAAAAATAATCAATGTATGAATTCTTTTGACTGGGCTTTTTTCTTAATTTCTGCAATTAGGATGGTAATCTATAACCTTGCAGGCTATGTTTTCAGCTTGTTTATTAACATGGTAGAAGATCTTTTTATCTTATATGACCGAGTAAAGAATTCTGAAAATTCCTAAAAAAAAGCACACAGATATATACATATATATGTATATATATAATGTATGTATATGTATATATATATTATGCATGTGTATTTATATACATACATTATATATATATAACTTTGAATTGTATAAACTGAGGATATGTGTTGTCTCATATTATACTAGAGATAATTGCAATACTTATTGAATTTAGGAAACATGCATACTGAAATCACATTATACACCAGTATAAAAGAACATGATGTTATATATGTATATATAATCTTAATTACAGTTTAAATTCCGATCTTTATAAACTGAAAATGTGTTGTCTCACAATATATTAGAGATAAGTGGACTACTTAAATCTTATGCTCAGCTGTAATTAATTACTAATTAAATATTTATTATTAATTATAGATTACCAACAACTAATTATTAATAATAGATATTAATTTATAATAACTATTATATACTTATATTAACTATCACATATCAATTATTAATTATTTAATAGTACATTAATATGCATGAAAATAATAACTTGTATGGTAATGTTTGAATTTGTTGAATTTCAAAATTCTTTAATATTTATTTAACTTCTTATTTTTAAACTTTGACCATTTTGTTTTTCTTAATTACTAATTATTTATCAAATAATATGTACCAATCAATTTCTTAAAAGCAAATATGTATTAATAATTTCTTGATATTAGTTTAGTTAATCGTATTAAAGACTATTAAATAATCATTGATTATCAAAACAAATTTAATAAACATCGAACAACAATGTATTTTATTAATTACTATTACCTCTTATTTATATTATATAGTAATTAATAATTAATCAGTATTAATTTTAAAAAAAAAATCAGCATTAACTATTGAATTTAATTTACTTCTAATGGTTATTATTTATTATTAATTACTAATGTATTATCAACATTAATTATTTAAAATTTAAATTTACTAATTAATTACTAAGTAATAACACAAATTTAAAACACTTTATAAATAATAAATATAAAAGTTCGTTTCAAATCTCTTGGATAACTGTAGGAAAGTTAGCTTCAAAATTATGTCGACGGTAATCTGACTCTATTAGCAATGGAATTTAGCATTGAATATTATATGACGGTAAAGAGATGCAATTTCCATTGATTTAGCGACAGAGTTATTAGTCGACAGTAATAATTTATAATAAGATGACATATTAAATCCAAAATATTTTCCCTTACAAAGCCCACGGAAATCTGCTGCTGATTAGCGACGGAATTTTCCGCTGCTAAAATTCTGTCGCTAATCTCTGTTTTTCTTGTAGTGATTCATATAGGAGGTACCATTGAGGCATTCATATATTTTTATGTCATGCTATACTTTTCACAAGTGCACAAATAGTTACAAAATTGGATGTACACAACAAATTATGCAAAGAATTACATAATTTTACCCTTATAAAATTACAAGGACGAAATTCCCTAAGGATGGAAGAATGTAACACCCCACATTTTTAAAATGATACAGATTAAAAAGATTGTCAAAATAATTAATGGAGTAATGTGCATTTGAAAATTTAAAATGAATGCATGTTATAAAATTGAATAAATGAAAATAATATTATAAATGGTACGCACAATAAATGTATAAGCAATATGCGTTAGAATTGTAAAGTAATTAACAACAATGTTGCAACATTGCTTTTAAATTACAATGCATGTCATAGGTAACATTAAAATAAAATTAATCAGAATAATGTCAAAATGTTAAATAGACAACCAATTTTGGAATGTTAACAAATGTGAACAAAACACATGTAGATATAGTTAAAATAAAAATATATGGATATAAGTTATAGGAATAATGTGTGTCATATATGGCATGAAACCAAGAAATAAAAAGAAATTCAAATTGAGCTAATTAAATAACGTTTGAATTTAATTTAAATAGGCGCATATTAATACATGTGCATTTGAAATGGGAATTATACGCGTATTAAAAGGGTAAAGAACTGAACGTGCAAGAATTTGAGAATAAAAGAATTATTAACAAATAACGTTCACAGAAAAAAGGAATGAACGTTCACAGAAAAAAGGAATGAACGTGCAATAATTTGAGAATAAAAGAATTATTAACACACACATTGATTGTGCAATTAAAATTTAAACACGCATCAAAAGATGGAAATAATAATAATATAGTTGAGAAATACAAATGTTAATAACAACATTTAAAACATAATGTTAATCACGCAGCAGACCCAAAGTATACGATTTAAAATAATATACATGAGTCGAACTAAGCCTGAAGTGTGTCAACCCAAAGATTGATCGACCTAGAGGTTGATCCACCTAAAGCTTGGGTCGACCCATTTTGGCTCAAGATGATGTGTTTTATTTTCTTGAACGGCTCTGGTTTAATCTTTATAAATTGAATGGACATGGTTCTTCTAGGAGCTATAAATAAGCCTGCATGGCCTAGCTTCTAACTCATATTTTCTGAGAGGGCGCCGAAGCTTTCCCAGCTTCTTTTCTCCTCCAAACTCTTCAAAAATAAATTATATTTGAGATTTAGAATTTCTGATACAAAAATTTGAATAAAATATAGTAGATTCAAGGTGTAGATGCCCAGATTCCATAGATCTGTAAAAGTAAATGTAGGTCCAAATCAGATCCAAAGTTTAGAGCGCAAATCTCAGGTGAGTGGATTAAATCATATTTTCTGATAGTTTTTTATTGTATCTTTTGGTTCCTATAAAATTTATCGGACATTCTCTCAGCCCTTATTCCCCCGTTTCTTCGTCATATTTTATGGTTTATATTCAATTTTGGTTATGCGCAAAATATACATAAAAAATAAAGCGTTAAAATACATATAATTAAATAGTACACCAAATTCATACGATTGATTATAATCCTTTTTGTTTATGCATTTGGAAAATACAGTTTAATTGGAATTATGAACAAAAAGAAAAAAATTGATGATTTGAGGCCAAATGAATGTGTAATGCCAAAAATTGCAATGAAACAGACATTTGGATTGGAAGTTAGCATATTTGACATAATTAAGATTATGCATAGTAAATTTGTGGTTAAATGCTAAATTTGGCAATTCCCATAATATTTGTAAGAAATCACCATTCTGATCTTGAATGGGATGAATATAGGAATTGTTCGGCCTGAAAAAGGGACGTAAGCCAATTGTATCCAAATTTATTGTAATCATGTAAAAAGGGGGAAAATAAGTTAAAACACGAATCCACATATATCTATAAATTGAAGGTTAGGAAGGGCTTGTGTTAATTGGTTAGAAAAAGAAATATATTCTGCATAGTTTCGTAAATAAAGGGAAATAGGAAACATGATTGCAAATATGAAAATAAAAAAGGTAGAGAATAGTGTGAAATAGGAGATTAGCTGTATTGTGCACTAATTTAATAACCAAAAATAAGAAAAAGAAGAGACATGCAATCATGAGTTCCTATTATAGTAATTACCCGAAACTATGAAAATAGATTTTTATACAGTTTTGATAGCCAATCAATTGGGAATAGGCTTAACTTCCAAAGAGAATAAATTGTAAAGACAGGAAAAAGAAGTGATAACATAACTGAAAGAGGTTATGAAAAGAAAAAGGAATATAAAAGGCTTATTGTAAACTTATAACTATAATATAATAAGCATAGTTCAGTGGCAATAAAACTCTAGAGAGGTAACAACATAAAGATTATAATTTGGAAGAATGGAAAGAAACAAATGAAGCTTATTACAAATAATAGGAAATTAAGTTTATTAAGCCTAAAGATATTTCGTGTTTGCCTTATAATTAGGCGATATTATATGGTACTTAGTGAAGTTGATTTATGAATAAATAATATTCGATTAAATAGATTAATGAATATTGTAAACCAATGAAAAGGAAAAGTGAAACACATAATGATAAATTATACATAGGGTCTAACTAATATAGCGATATGTATTTGGTCCAGTCCGTGGAGATGAAGAGGCCAACTGGGATAATTATCGTAGGCGTTTGTAAACGTGATGGGAGCACGTCGAACTTATTATTCGATAGGATTGGAAGGAAGTGCAAGACTTCGGCGGGACATGAGGATACTCCATGATGGTCCTTTATGGTAGGCCTGACGAAGTTGTACCCACAAAGGCATGGTTTTTATGGTTCCACAGTGAGTATGTATTGGCTGCCTTTATGGTGTGGGCAGCCTAAAGACTAAATGGGATGATTTTTAAGATGATTCGATGGCTACCTTAGGGGGTAGGGTTCGTGGTCAGGACCCAATAAAGGATAGTAGGTAGTTGGATACCTGTCGTCATCAGTCGGAGTGAGTATGGGAAAGACTGGAGCTAAACCAAGAGGCCAATGATTTTTACTATCGGGTAATTGGATGAGGTACCATGTAGATGTTTAGATTGGTTATTAGGGTGGTCACTTAGATCTCTGAATGGTCTTTCATTAGTCAAAAGAGCCAGGTGGGGACATAGACACCAAAAGAGATCAATATCTTTAATGTAGGCCTAGTGAAACTGTCCTTTACAGATATAGAAATCCCCCGACTGAGTTCCGTGGAAGAAATCATGTTTTGGGAGCCTTCATGGCGCAGTGGTGGGAGCTCATTTACTTTCGTAGCGCAACTTAGTAGCTTCATAGTGTGCCAACGAAGGTCTCGTACGTTCTCGCATCAAGGCGATGGAGACCACTCGAGGAGGGTGCTATAGTGAATACCTTGATATATTGGACATATAACTACATATATATGATTTATTAGTTTAATCAATTAGGAAGTAGATCGGTACGATTTATGCGTAAAATCGGACGTGTAATGAACCCGAAATAACTTAATAAAGATATACCAGTGATAGAACGATATATGTAGTGTTATTTATAGAAAGGATAATTTGTCCACTTACCAGAACTTTTGTTTTGACCCCCTTCTCATAACAAACCCACAGGTTAGATAGGAGGTTGCGATTTGGCAGCTTAGGTTCACTTTCTAGTTAGTGTCATTATGTCGGTAAGTATGTATTCACTAATATATTGTATTCATTCCGTTGTGAGATATTTTATCGTGAGCTTTGATATTTTTATCTTTGCCTTTCTGTAGGACACAAGACAAACCAACTCGAGCTTCTGTAGGTTTGGATTTTTAAAAAAAAATCGGTTCTATCTAAATTTGGTTGTTACAGCAGCACCCAATCGTGGAATACTGCTCCTAAAATGGTATATCTCCAGCTCAACAACAAGAACACTAGGAGGCTAGGAATCTGAACTGTCATTGCCTACGGAGGTCGAAATCCCTTTTAAATATGAGAAACCCCAATGAGGTAATGCCACTGACAACTCCAACTCCATCCTAAATAATAGTACCTTAAAAATGTCTTAGCGCACTCTATTGTCGTCGACTCTAAATTGAGAGACAAATACTCCATCATGAGCCAATTAGGTCGTGGACTCGTAGGTGATAAACTATCTTTCTGGTTTTACCACCATAGCATTCGCATGAATGATAGCGATCTCCTACTCTAGGCTATGTGATCTAAGTAACTAATTTAACCTATCCTAAAGTTAAACTCCAACAAGCCAACCAACTACCAGTGTACTTTCAACACGGGCAATACAACCATGCTTGTGCTTTCGTTTTGTCCACATGAAGAAGAAAACGCAATCATGTAGCATAAGCATAACCCATCCAGGCGAATATGTCTCAAAACCCATATAATACGCTGACTCGTCAGTTACCCAGAATGACATAACCAACCAACCAAAATTAGAGTAACATATGAAATCAGCATACACCATCCAACTCTCCGTTTGCAAAATCTACTTAGAAAAACTAACTGAGAAAACATCTTCTCGCACCTTTGAGCTAACATAGCTAGCCGTCTCAAACAGAAAAAAATATTGGGTCGTCTCCCGATCTCAAGGTGTATATGCCATAGCGGCACAACCATGCTCGAACATCAGTGACCAAATCAATATAGAACTTAACTCAAATACCTAGTCATCTTATCGAATGTGTCTAGATACTCTGAAGCCACAACTCAAATGACAAGTCTCTACCAAAGAACTCCATGTCTCATCCAGTTATCGAACCATAAGCGACTCGCTCCTCACTAGCACTAGATCAAGGATGACTAACTACAGAAGTGAAAAGTATAATAGCCCACCATCGTCATCCAAAACCTCTCACTACTACTGATGTTCCATATCCATCCAACAAGATAATACCGAGACTCTAATACTAAACCAAGTTGAGCCAAAGCAATCAATAATAGCCAAACTAACAATCAAGAAAATTTGACTCTATGATATAAATTTTGACGAACCTTGTATACTGCCGAGTATAGACAATATGTTGTGACATTCCCTATTCGAGGCCCAAAAATAAGCGGTATAGAAGTTGTAGTCATCTATAGTATTACTTATTGACGACCAAACATGGGATGCTATAAACATATAATGCAACGCCCGACCTCTGGACCCATGCTAAACAAGAGCAATACTAAGTATCACTATTGTAAAGCACGGAGAATGAGACTCCATATGGCTAAAAGTTGTACTCATTCCCTTGAACTGACACTGACATGAATTTTTTTAACTTGTCAATTCCCACTCGTGCTCAGTATTGGTTCAAAGAAAAGGCACAAGAAAAACTTTCCCAAGTTACATTGTACAAAACATAATAGAATCAGTCACATCACAATAGTAACAGCAGAATACATAATACATATCGTAATAGTGATGTCCATAATACTTAGTTCATCATACATAATATCACTCCCAAAATACCTAATAGCATACATACCATAACAAAATACAAGCTACTAATCGATCCAAAGATGCATAATCCAAAACCCTAAAACATGGAAAATGATAAGTGTGTTGTTACAGTCCATGCAAACCTAACCTGCAACCAATCCTCAAGCTGACCTGAGGATTGTAAAACCAATCACACGGGTCAGGCTATGTCTAGTGTGAGAGAAGTAGGATTTACGGGCAGTGAACAATAATGCTTATTACAATAACAATATAACAGGAAAGAATAAAACCAAGTATCGTCTATATAAATCAATATGACATAGATTAACTAATTATATATATAAAGAACATGTCAACAAATATATCCTACCATAGTATCATATATGAATCAATATGATACCATCAATAATTTGTCAATATAATAAAAATGGATAAAGACAAGATATCGTATATAAATCAAAACGATACTAGCAACAATCACTATGTATAAATCAATATGATAAGTATAAATGTATGTATAGTGTCATATATAAATCAACATGACACCCACTCCAAACATCATATATAAAACAAGATGGTAAACGTAAATGAACCCAGAGTATCGTATATAAACCAATACGAGACTCATAACAATTATCATATATAAAACAATATGATGATAGCAAATCAAAAGATGTAAAGAACAATAGTGGATTTCGAGTTAAATATAACCCGACTCATAACATGTACCAAATAAACAGACGCTAGTATTGTTAAATCACAGTGGTAGAGCTCGAGCACGCATCGAGACATCAGCACTGTAATCTACTCATAACATCGTAACGCACCTGGCGATCAACCCAGGATAAACAAGATGGTCTAAGGCGAAGGCTATATACTACCCATTCACGGCACTACACGAGGGACCCACATGCCTTCATTTGTTGTAGTCCGTGACCTACCGATTGAGATTTTAGATCGAAAAATAAAATTAGCCCAATTTAGCAGACCTTTGACTTTTGGTGGTAAATGGGCAAGTGAAGTACCACCGATTCGGGTAGTTGTCCTGAATCAGGCCGACCAAGATGGTGTTTTGGCCCATTGGTACAACGGAGTCCAATCTATCCCAACCCAAAATCAAAGAGAGGTTTAACCAATACTGTTTCGTATAAATAAATCTCATGAAACTCAGTAGTGTTATGACTAAAATAGAGTCATGACTTGAATAAATATGCCTACATTTCAGAAAAACAACATGGCAACCAAACCGAGAAAAATGCCAAAAACACGATAAAACCGTTGCATAACCACTAATCTGATTGTCAAGTCATAGATAAGATCAAGCGTGTCATACTAGCATTAGAAAAAAATATGGTGGTTTTTTACATTAAATCAAGCCACCACAGTATTGATATAGAGTAAAAGATACCATCATAAGAATGGTATATAAGCAGGTCATCTCAATGACGAACTAAAGACACATCAATTCAAAAAGTGTCATATACTTCCAAATAGTAGTTACTCAAGTAATGCACATGCGTCCCACACCAAACAGCATTACTTCAATATTTACTAAATTGTAGTACACTCCACTTATTGATAGTAAACGCAAATAAATATTCCATAAAGTTATAATATTATAAATGCACTTCAAAATGGTACTTATGATGTATAATTATTTTAAAATCCCAAATATGAAATTTAGCTCAGTAGTCATGTCCTAAAATTCATTCATTACAACATTTTCAACTTTTACATGTAAATAAATATAATAAAATTAGAAAACACCCTGAATAAAACATGTAAAAAAGTATAATCTTTTCAAAACTTTAAGTACTATTCAATTTGAACAAGGAAAACAAAAGTTACGATGAAAGCCATTCTTAGATTTTAACTTAGCTATCGCTATCGTTATTTTCAAGACAAGCACTAAGACATATGTTCGACCATGAAATTCATAAAATATTTCAAAACCCAAAATATGAAAGTTGTAAAACATTATCTATGCTTTCTAAAACTTCAATAATTGTTAAAATCTAACAAGAAACAAAAAAGCTATACCCAAACAAATTCTGTTTTGGTTCCGAAAATCTCAAATTTCATATACTCGACTTGCAAAAATCATAAAAATTGAAAATTTAACATTTTTAACTCAAAATAATTACAGTAGCTTTGAATTCGGATTTTGTTTATGTGCAAAGAAGTTCAAAGCCAAAAAGCTTAACAACTTGTACATTTCATATACTTTAATAGCCAATTTTTGTTTGGTTATGAAAATCTTAGTTTTAATACACCCAATTTGAGAAAATCATAAAAAATCGAAATTTAATATTTTTAACTCAAAATTTTTACAGCAGCTTTGAATATAGATGTAGTCTATGTGCACAAAATTTTAAAGCCAGAAAACTTACCAACTAGTACAAATTTCATATTCTTTAACAGCTAATTTTTGCTTGGTTCTGAAAAATTCCATTTTCACATACTCAACTTGAAAAAATCATAAAAATTTGAACTTTGATTAAGTCATAATCTTTCCAGTAGCTTTGAATTTGGAAGTAGTTTATGTGCCCAAAATTTCAAAACCAGAAATCTTACCAGTTGCTACAAATTTCATATTCTTTAACAGCCAAATTTTGCTTGGGTCTGAAAATCTCAGTTTTCATTTATACATTTGAGACAATTCAACATATATTTTACATGAGTTTGACTTGTATGCATGTACAAAATTAATCATCTTTTTTCTTCTTTTTAACACTAAATCAAGTTCCTTTCAGATAAAATTGTCTCAAATTTTCAAATGACTCATGATTCAAACCACCACAAATAAAATAGGGAATGAAGCTAACAAACAATTTTATGTAAAGAAATCGTCTTCGAGCCTTCATGCAAGCATAAGATATGAATAGAAAAAAAAGACTAAATCTTCATTCATCTTCTCTTCCCCTTGTTTTCGAAGCAAAGATTTCAGCTTTAACCCTTGATTGCAACTCATTTACGCTAATTTGGGAATCAAATTAATAATATGATTTGAAGGAGGATGATTTTTGCTTTTGTTTTTGAAGCTTAGATGAAATAGGGTTCAATTTTTTTTTCCTTTCTGGTTCCTCGTGACAGATTGTACGTACCCCCTTCAAGAAGAAAGGTGAGATGTATTTTTATGTAAATTCCCCTAGTCCAGAGGCTTCTCCCAAAATATCCCTCATTCTTTATTATTTTCTTTTGTTTATTGATATAAACTCATCCTAATTTGTATTTTCTCTCCTATATTTATTCATATGTGCACATATTCTAGATTCTTCTTTGAAACTGTACCTATTTACTCTATATATATATATATATATATATATATATATATAAGTAATATAATAACAAAAAGGAGAATCTAGCCATTCTCCAGCGGCTCACAAAAACAGTATATAAATAGTTTTATATTTTATATATTTACTAGATATTTTATATATGTATATACATATAAAATGTAAAAACACTTTTTTTCTAAAATAAATACATCCATGTTTGTATTTTGTTTCTCTTGTTCAATTTTTTTCAAAATTGTTAATATTTCAACACTTATGACAATATTCATTTTCCTTCTTTCTTTTTTTCCACAAATTTCACAACATTAGTAAGTTTTTGACTTTTAGAAAATGTACAAATTTGTTAATTAAATTTACCAAAGTAGTTACTAATTGTTTTCATTGTAAATAATTACAAATGTTTTTAAAACCAAATCTTCTACTTTATTTCTTATTTATTTATTTATATACCAATGAACAACTTAACGACGTTGTTCCACCGTTATCCATAGTCAATTAATTAATTTCTTCTTTTTCGCCCGTTGTAAACAAAATACTCATATTCTTAAAATTGCATGTAAATATCCAATTAATTTTTGCTACGATGAGAATAATTAGTTGATTGATTCCCAAAATTTGCATCCTTAGAAATCGGGTTGTTACATATAATCTAAATAAAACCTCAACACAGTAAGTACAATCAATTCAATACTCTCGAGTCCAAAAATCATTCGTACTTCACCAACAAGATAAGTTGAAATGATGAAATCTCGATGTCAAAACAAAACACGCATGTAAATACCATTGGTGGAGCATGCAAAGTGGTGATATCGTTTCCTATTTCTTCTTCCTAGGAGCACGAGACGAAACAATAATGACGATCGATGCATACACCTCCATAATTCATCCTTGCACACATGGTAACCACAAACACTACATGCGGGCTCAAACTTCAAGAGCTTCACTAATCCACCTCTTTAAGTCATTATTCCATCAGAATGAGATCTTGCTTTCTAGTTAGTTAGTCACCCCAGTGGGACCTCCATCCTTTCTGTCTGGAGTATTTGCGAAAGAATGAACCATACTTTGATTGCATCGAATTCGGTCATGTACTTTAACATGGACATGTCGCCTAAATCGGTGAACCCTCTACATAACACTAACTTCGAAGAAGTCAAAACAAACTCCTTTAAAGTGAATCACAAACTTTTCCCGATCAGATAGATTTATAGGAAACAAAACAATAAGTACTCTCAATCAATTTGAATTCATGCTTGGAGTTTCCTAATGGTGACCCTCAAACTTGCACCACTACCTAACTCATAGTCATCGAAGAGCACCTAGAAAAAGACAAAGACATATAGCACTTGCACTACCACAATATGCTCTGTTCCAAGGTCTAATTCACCTCATGGACACGTATATATCCATAACAAATAGCATAGTCAATCTTCTACACTTGAGTACCAGAACAAATCATGAAAAATTGGGCATCCCAATAGTGGCTCTCACCACTACTGAGAACATATTCCGTAGATCGAAGCTAATAGTCTTGATTCTTTCCAACTCCCAACTCTAAACGCGGAGTTACTAATAGTATTCCTCGTCTATTAGATCATCACAATGACAAGGACGATTTCTCGTTAATAAAGGGAATCACATCCATGTCTTATGCACAACAACCAACAATATATATTAATATATAGTTTTCAAATATCTCAGATATACGTACTCTCTCTTATATATTAAATCTCAAATTCGATACTGCTAAGGTTAAACTACGCAAGTAAAAAATGATATCAAATTAATGAACTCCGCACACCATTTGTGTAGAGCAGTTGCTATGGGATGGAAATAACAGAAAAGGATGGAGAATATAGGAGAAGGGAAGAGAAAAAAGAAAACAAAATACTGAATATGATCACATAATCTGTAGCATATCTTATAGGGTATTAGATAATATATGATAATAATCACCGATATAACTTGAGAAATAGTGATAACTATATAAACTACATAATCAGAGTATATGCTCACACATGTATATAGAACAACAATAGAGTTTATACAAGAGATAAATAAACTGACTGATTTACTGTCTCAAAAATGACAATAAATAAAGTATTAAGGCTTCATAGTGTCACACAATGGAGTAAGCAACAATAATACATATATAACAAAAATTGTGACGCCCCTTGCAAATCCACCTCTATAGCACCAAGCAATGCTAATAGCCATCACCTTGGCTACTCATCGAGCAACATCGGTGAGCACTTAAGGTAATAAGAGGGAACATAAAACCTTGAGTTAAATGGTTGTCTGGTGTGACCAATAAACAAATCTCAAAATATTATAAACGCAGAAGTAGTATAAGGAACATAGGTATCAAAAGTCATACCTATCGTGTCCTTGCATCCACAAATTCAACACAGGTAACCAAGATAATATATGATATGCAGTATAACAAAAGAGGAAACTGTTATAGGATAGATGAATATCAATAGCCTACTCCGTCCCACTTCCCATATTTTCTCTAAAATCCTAGAGATGATATTCTACTAAGAAAATAATGATGATAGAAATCATGACAATCGTAACATCCATCAATCAAGCCCTATCTATCACCTCCTAAATCTGTGCCTGTGTGAAAAACAGTTATGACCCCATCCATTAAGGGCAGATAAAACATAAATCCTAGTAGAACTCCATGTCTCCGACAGGTGCCTCCCAGCCTAATCTACGCCACATGGGGTAGGGTACCATTGACAATGGTCATATCGGCATTTCCCATCTATTCCCCTGCTCCGAGTTAACTAAAAAACTCCAATCTATGAACGACCCCTTGGTACTACCGAATCATCTGAGCTTCCCGCTCCATCTTTAGTTTGAGTATTTGCTTAAACCAATCCATTATCATGCCGTTTCGTTATGCCATAAAGTGTACCTCAGGGCTAGTTCATTATTCTACAGTTTCACCATGAACACTATGTTTTCTAGTACCCAACATAATCATTACATTACGAAGTGCAAATCACATCAATACATGGTCCTATAGCCTCGCTACACCACGATATGCAAAATACCGATACTGTAATACCCCGCATCCATTAATGTCACTCACAAAGGGAATGCATTAACTTCCATGGAGCATTTTAATTAAGTATAGAACAGAAAATCACAACAAGACAGATATAAAGTAGTACATGAAAATTAAAACTTTATTTCATTGCAGCGGATAAACCCATATGTTTGATTACATCATCAAAACCATAAAACCAAAGTCAAGTACATCATATCCATCTTGATAAAACAAAGTACATAAACTGAAAGACATAATCCCCAACATTTAAAATAGCCATAATTAAAGAGAAGTTGAACTTTACTTCAGTGGTCCAAAAAATCTTCTAAAAGAAGTCCAAAATCAAGCTCCACTGGTGCTAGTTCCAACTGAGCACCTTGGGGGGGGGGAGGGGGGGGGGAGGAAAGAGATGGAGAAAAGGGGGTCAGACATAAAGTCTGGCGAGTGCAATAATTCTAACAATATAATTAACAAAGTAACTAGGCTAAGGCATAAGTTGGAAAATAAGGAAATGATCATGAACCATTGAGTATGGCAGAGTAAATAAGGAAACAGGATGATCAACGATATCGTTAAGCGCACCCAAACCACTATAGGATGATTACTAAGCTACACCAACACTATGGGATAATTCCTAAACTGCACCACCACTAGTCACCTTAAGGTTGATCCCACCTACAGACTTAATAATGATATTGGTAATTTCGTGCACCCCTAGCTACCTTCATAGGTGTCGTCTGCCCCTATCTCCACTAGGTGTACCCACGACCCCCAAACGATCGGCTCCCTAACTCGTAGATACCCATGCTGGCCCCACAGTGGGGTGTATCATTCCCCAAAGTGGCAACCCGATACCACCAAGAATGCACGGCTTATACCTACACGATGCAACAACGTCTTACCTACCAGCCCGGGTCCACACACGCATATGAACCCGTTGGACTTGCGTTGCCACCACTAACCCGGTTTGGCCTCTTACAGTCAAGCCCAGTATGTGTGTCCCCTCCTCGACTTGGGCCGAGCCTACAAAGATACATATGGGTTACTGGTTGAAACGGGCCCCCATTACTTGACACAAGCTATCCACCTAAGCTTGGTACCCTCTAGTACATCCACTTAACCCACTTTTTATTCATGTTTCAATTTTGGTTAAGTATTTCTTATCGTATTTCCAAATGCCACCCAAGGCACCCACTAGATTCTACATGCCATCCAAGGCACCCACTTAACCCCCTCATGTCCCACTACATGCTTATCTGGTTAAGTGTTTCTTAATTCATTAAGACCGTAACCTCAAAAAGACCTCTCACATTAGACTGGCATTTGTGGCAGCTTGATTTGCCGGGCGGGTTCGGGCAGTCTTACACCACAAAAGAGCCTAACCTCGTGTCTTTACTATTGTTACGTATTTAGTTTATGCCTAAGATCTCTCACATTAGACTGACATTTGTGGCAGCTGGATTTGCCGGGTAGGTCCGGGCAGTCTTACACCACAAAAGAGCCTAACCTCGTGTCTTAGACGATTAATTACTCCTAATTAATCGTCCCCCAATTTGAATTACTTTCCCAATTCAAATTATCAATCAATTCCAAATTTAGCGATGTCCATAATTGACTCAATTATGTCCATCCATTTATGGTATGTAAAATCATACCAATTTCACCACAATTTTATTTTATGCCTTTTAAGGCATTTATGCCAATTAAATAATTTTAATATTATCCCCTTTTTCCCCACGTAGTACGTTTGTTCGTTTAACGTACAAATATACGTTAGACTCGAATAGTCTAACTCATTAAATAAAAGAAAACATCACATAAACACACAATTATAACATAGATCTAACATAGGGGTGAACTTGCATATGTGAATGATGTTCTACACCTAAAACTTGCATAGGCCAAGATTACAACTTGCATAAACAGCATATGTCATGGATCCAAATTTAAAGGTGTGAACTTAATGAGGAAATGGCCAAAACTTGCATAAACATCATATGTCATAGATCTATATGTAAAGGTGTTAACTTGATGAAATAATGGCCACAAACTTGCAAAAACGTCATATGTCATAGATCTATATCTAAAAGGGGTAAACTTGCATAGGTAATAGCATAACATGATTTATATCCAACTCATAAACTCACATATTTGATTTATACATCGCAACAATGGTGTAAGCTAATATCTAACATGTAAAGTATCATGTAGAATTTAGCATATATCATAGCCTAACTTTCAATTAAATTACACATAAACTAGGTGCCATAGCCATGTAAAGTCACATATAATTCTACCCAAACTTATATATGGTTCATGTTTGAATCAACATCTAAACTTTCCTATATATGATTTATCATATGAATCAATACAAACTAGCATAAGAAACATGATGATTTGATTGTATATAAAATTTACAACATGGGTGATAGCAACATAACTTTGCATCATAAATGATAGCATCACAAATAATATCATAGATATTTCAATCACAATCCTACAACATAATTACAACATGCAATCAATACTTCATATCACATCCATACAATCCGCGTTATAACTTAATCCAATTAAATTACTAATTATTTTGCTAAAACTATCGAACTCACAACTCAAAAGCAATCTTGAGTTCTGAATTCTGATTTCTGGAGTTGAATTAGTGCTCCTTTGATGAAGATTCGCTGTTAGGGTTGAGTAGTTCTGATTTGGTTGCTGTTCTTCTCTTAATATTGGTGGCGGCTGCTCTAGGGTTCAAGACAACAGCATGACGGCCATAGTTTTAGTTTTAATTCTGATTTAGGGTTTGAGTCTATGGGTCTTTTTATAGAGTTATGAATTAATTTAAGCCGTCAGATGATCTTAGGGTTAATCAAAACCATTCAATCATGATAGGGTGATGAGTCAGCCCTAATGACTGAGCAAGGAGTCAGAAAGGACTCAACAACACGGGTCAGCCTGAACCAGAAAGCTGTGCAGGCTCCAGCCTCGGCCTGGGCGCACTTGGCAGGTGCGCCAGTGTAAGTATGTGCTGGCGCACTTCCCAAGTGCGCCAGTGCATTTATATTTTTTTCTACTTTTGCCACCACCTTTCGTTCATCTATACTTCTTTCATCTGGTACTCGTTTCCCGCAAACTCGGACTCTATTTCAACCAGAATTCCGAGACGCACACAATGGCGCAACCCAATCCCCATAATTCTCACGTCTGAGATTAATTATTCTTCATTTTAGTTAATTCGATTATTCAAAAATCCGGGGTGTTACATTCTCCCCTCCTTAAAGGATTTCGTCCCCGAAATCTCTAAGTTAAGGAGAATGTATATCCTACCATCAAACAACCATCTACTTAACCATCAAACACGGGCATCCATTGTCCTTATAAAATTTCTAATGCTGTATGAACATATGCAAAAAGTGTGTGCATATGTTCCTTATCTAATGCAAAATCAGGTGGTCTACTGATTCAGTTGACCTCCTTAATGCAGACCATGATAGTGCCATGCGTCCATTATGTATGCGAAAGAACCTTATCGATACATATCATTTCTACATGTGTGCACAACCATTCACCAAAATGCAACATCCATATGATGGTACAACCATTATTCATCCATTATTCAAATATGTACACACATTTATATGCAATATGCAATATGAAGTGACTGAGCCGATCTACTGCCTAAAGTGTGTGTATACGCATCCACGAGCAACCACTAGCAAACACTTGCATCCACGTGCATCCATCATACATAACATGTCTCAAACACGTATTTCAACCATAGGACTAACCTATCTAAAGGTCAAAGATACTAGCAAGAGGACACACTAAAGATAAGATGTAACACTTTCATCTCGGAATTCTGCATGAGATAGAGTCCGAGTTTGCGTTAATCGAACTCCGTATGAAGGAGTAATGGTCTTCAGAAGTTTCAGAATCTGATTTAAAATTCGAACAGGTCAGAAACGAGTTCAAAATTCGAAAAACAGACCCAGATTGGGCTGGGTAGGAAAATTCCCGCCCAGGACCTAGGTCGACTAGGTAATCGACCTGGGGGTACCCAGGTCGACTGGGTAGTCGATCTGGGGTACCCAGGTCGATTACCCAGTCGACCTGGGGGTCGACCCCCCTGCTTTTTCCAGCTTTCTGCACCTAGTTCGTTCTGATGTATTTGGTCACGTTTTCTGACTAGGTTTGTCTGCCGAACCCTATATAAACAGCCTTAGTCTCCTTCTCTATTCACAATTCATTTCTATCCTTAGGCTGCCTCTGATAAAATGTATAAATAAATAAAAATAAGAAGATAATACGAAAATCCAAGACAAGGTTATGCTGCTCAAGTTGTCCAGAAGAGATTCAAGTCAGGCTAGGATTCAAGTGAAGACTCAAACGACTTCAACGACCGTTTTTCTACAAATCTAATATAATCTCTGTAAGTCAGTTACTTTTTAGATTTGAATGTTTCTTTCTGTTCGTGGCATGAAATTAAAGGAATAAAAGAATATGCCAAATCTTTTTATCAATGCTTATATCCTTGGACCTAATTAAGAACTGTTTTGATTCGATGACCAATTAGGCATTGTCTATGACTATGAACATTGCCTATGACTATGGACATTGCCTATGACTATGAACATTGCCTATGACTATGAACATTTCCTATGACTATGGACATTGCCTATGACCGTGACTGTGACTGTGAGAATTATTTCCATGACTATGAAAGCAAGCTTAAGCCTTTGATTAGGAAACATAAACTATTGCCTATGACATAACAAGAACAGTTGTGATTAAGCACCTATGATTCATGACTAGGAAAGTGTTGCTTAAGTTTCGTGACTGTGAAATTGAGTCTAAACCTGATTTTCTATTCTGTCTATTCTTGGTTTTTTTTGGTTTTACACCTTGGGAATTTACCTATTAAGTTAGGTCTACCCATGTTCTTGAACCTACGTCTCTATTCTGTCTATTCTTGGTTTTAATCCTTGGGAATTTACCTATTAAGTTAGGTCTACCCATGTTCTTGAACCCATACTATTCAACCCTTTTCATGTCGTAATATTACCATATCTATATGCCTATGAATTGTCATCTTATGCCAATTGTGGTGTCCGTTCTTTCATGGCATTTTGGCTCATTCCCTTCTATCCACGAATCTAGCTCTATTTATGATCTAGGTTGAATCACGATTATACGAACAATGGGAATACGTTTTGGGGAAAACATGAAATTGACTAAACTTGGAAATTGGCATAATTTGATGAAAATTAGAATAACAAGTCTAGTCCTGACAATGAACTGAAATTATAACATTATACCTGAATTGGGTGGCTAAATTAAGCATGATAAGTATGTTAGCATAATTTACATACGTTGGGCGTAAATGGTAAAGGGTTTAATGGGACACAAAATAGGTAGTTGGTATGCAAATTAAGGTTTGGGCATAAACGGTGAACTAGAATATGATATCTAGTTTGGCATAAACTGTAAACTAGAATATAAAATCTAGTTTTGGTATAAACTGTAAGATAGGCAAATCAAGATTTGGACCTAGAATACAAGTCCATTAGTAGGCATGGAAAATGTATAGGGTATAGGCCAAATTTATTTTAAAAAGGGTAAATGGATTTTGAGGATAAATTGTTAACAATTTATTTATATACAAAAGAATGGTTTATTAATGACATCTCTTTTAATAGTACATATACCAGAAAGTTCTACGGTGACTGAGAGGATAGTGTCTAGGCTTGGGTTTGGAAAATACAAGTTTCCTGCTCTCCCTGGCTATACCTAACTGATCTGACGGACGGGATGGTTACTTTCAAAACTTGATTTGAAAATTAATCAAAACCCTTTTGAACTTAGAAAACACGAATATGCCTAACCCGAGGTTAGACTGAGTTGCAATGTAAACCTGCCCGGAACCAACCGGCACATCCAGTAGTCGCAACAATATCTGTCTAATGTGAGTGGTAGCAGCTTTAATCAATTTAGTTAAAGCTTGAACAAGAATGGGAGGGTTAAGTCCATAAGAACACTTAACCAACTTAACATAGTTAGGCTAGAATGGGAGGGCTAAGTCCATAGGGATACTTAACCAATCTTAACATCGTAACAAGACAAGATTTGTAGGGGTTAAGTAAAGTTAATACACCTAGCCAAATTAACATGTTAACTAGACTATTGGTTTGGGTTAAGTAAAGTTTAATACACTTAGCCAATTTTATATGTTAGCTGGGCTAGACCGTAGGGTTAAGTAAACTTGAACACTTAACCATTAGATTATGATAAAGGAATAGGGTTAAGTCTAAAACATGAAGGGATAATACTTAATCATTAATAACGTGTTAGTTAAAACAGACGGGCTAGGTTAAGTTAAAAAGGAACACTTAACCAATACAAGATGAATGGGTAGGGTTAAGTAATAAGAAATACTTAACCAATATAACTTGGTTTGTGGGAGGGTTAAGTCAACATGAATTACTGATAACACTTAACCAGTTTAACAGGATAAATGAAGAGGGTTAAGTTAGCTTGAATTGACTAATGACACTTAACCAATCCAAATTGATGGGAAAGAGAACTAAGTAGTAAACCTTAGTTAAAAGGAGCTAAGTAGTAGACCTTAGTCATGAAAACAACGATTCTGGAAACTAAGTGGTAAACCTTAGTTAGTAGAACTAAGTAGTAATTCTTAGTATAACACGGGAAGGGGCGAATGTCCGTCTGAGTAGAAAGAAGGCTCCAACGAATTGGGTTATGAAGCCCGAGGCTTCAAGGGGACGTGAGGGTACTCTTGGTATCCCTTTGTAGGGCTGCAGATGATCCTCCTGGGCTCACAGAGGTTAAGGTCTGCGTAGAAGAACCAGGGGTATGCCTTGGTTGCAATATATGGCAACCTAAAGACTAGGATGGACCAGCGTGATTCGGCGAGAAAACGGTAGCCCTGTGATAGCAACTCGTCGTCTACCATCCATCTTGAGTCAATCGAGATACGTGAAGCGGAAAGGCGGAGAACTCCAAAAGACCATATACTTGCTATCTAGTTATGGGTGAGGATGGCCATAGGATAGTGGGGCACCGGGGCCCTACGTATAGTTCTCATTTTTCAAGGTGTGCCTTTCATTAGTTGAGGGAGGGGTCAAGTGGGACCATAGCCACTGGAACAAAAACAGACCTTAGCATCTGCATCGGCAGATATCTGAAAGCTCCCAACCGAGTTCTGTGTTTATTGATTTGCCCTGTAACAGGACTCGGGCCACACATTACAGGACATGTCCATCTAGACAAGCGATAACGATTCGCGATAAATACGTGGGGAAAGTCTAGGAACATTTACCACTCTAGGTAGTCTGTCCTAGACAAGAGGGCATCGTTCGACAGGTAGCATAATCCCTAGTTGGACTAGGTGGCATAAACCCTGAATCCGAGAAGCATTCAGTAGATAGCGTAAACTCTAGTTGAATCTAGAAAGCACTTGATAGGAAACCCTAGATTCGATCTAGGTACTAAATAATAAACGTATGCCTGAAGGCAATGGAAAATAAAGGGATTGGGGTCACGTTATCGTTACTAGTTGGGACACTAGTTAGGTGGTGCAGAGATATAGAAATCAGTATAACCAGGAAATAGCGAAGCAGAGACACTATTAGAGCATATCCAGTTAATCTTATCTTAGCATATCTTGTGATTATCTTGTCTAATCTTGCTGACCCTATCGTCATTGTATTTTCTTGTATTCAGTTAATTCATGTCTTTTTGTTTTTCCTATGTTCACATGCTAGAAGTTACTGAACTTACTCAGGCTTTATGTCTGACTCTTCTTTTCTTCCATCCCCCCCCCCTCCCCCAGGTAGTAAAGGAGGGAATAGTATAGCTCAGGTTAAGTCGGATTGTCACTCTTTCCCAGCTTGAACATTTGTCCAAGCTTTGCTTGGATTCTCTTTTCAGATGCTATGGCTGGCTCTTGCTAAAGTTTGGGGAATATAAATGTTGTTTTATGCTTCTTTATTTTGTAAGACAGATGATACTCTGATATTGTAAAGAAATCATTGTACAAACTATTTTATCAATAAAGCAAAGTTTTATTTTCCGCTATTTAATTTCTGTCTGTCTTGTAATTTATCTGCATCTTTTACCCTAAATACTCCACAGAACTTAGTGCATTCCCTTTTTTAGTGACACTAACGGATGTGGGGTGTTACACGTGGTATCAGAGCTAAAGGTTACCGGATCAGATAAAGGATTTGACAAATCATTTTCAAAACGGTTTTAAAAGAAGCATTTTCAAAAGAAAAGATCTATTTTAAAGGCATATTCCCCAAAGCCATACGCATTATCTTCTCTTCCTCTGTTTGAATTCTTGTCTCCTTCTTTCTTGAGTCTCTGGGGCTCCTGGCTTTCTGGGAGGTAACCTCATCGATGGGCAAAGTAGTGACCGGCTTCCACCCGTAGACGTAGTTGTTTCACTTACGACCAGTTTTCTTTCAAAGCTTATAGGATTTTCCGCACGATGGATGCAGCTTTTGAGAGATTTGTCAACATGACTACACACTGAAGAGGATGAGGAATTCATGGATGTAGATTTAGCTCACGAAGGAGGAAGAAATTATAAAACCTGAGACAAGAGGAATTATCTTTACTAGGGTATGATAGGGCATATAATTAAGGAAAAGGGCAAGAACGAGGAACAAGATTTTCAGAAGGGCAAGTAATTACTTTCACTACTAAACGTACCTAGGAGAGAGGTAGTCAAGTTCTGTTGGAAGAGTCTAGTTTTTGTTGTTCGTACTCTTTCCTTTGGTTTTAGTGCTTCACATTTGTTCATATCCACTTCCATAGTTGAGTCTCTGCACCATAATATAGTAGAAAGATCCCACTAGAGTCTCAAATCCAATTGGTGGTCTGACCAGTTTATTTTTGGTTAGTAGGGGTTTGAAAGAATAGCTATCGAGTTTGCTTATATCATCTCATGTAGATTGTCTAAATTCGGAGGAGATATTCCTTGGGTGCTTGTCTGATATTGGTTTAGGCCTTTGGGACTTGTACTTGAGGAATGTCAAGTTCGACTAGGATAGTTTGCGTGAGAGATGAATAGTTGGGACAGGCACTCCAAAAAGCATGTAGTAACCTTTCGACCCTTATAGTTATGGCGTGACGGATAAAAGGAAGACCTCTAATCATCTTAGTACATATACTTGGTACCGTGATTGACATCTGTTTGTTTTGGAAATGGAGGTCAGAAACTTCACAATCGTGAAGTTAAATTAGTTAAGATACAGTGGAGTAAAGCTCAAGAAGGCTAGATACTAGCAACATACCCTTTTCCTTAAGGGTGCATCCTTGATTTCTTCATTTGTAGGAGCTTTATGCATAATTGTTTCTCTCTTTCCAAAGTATATCCTCTAGGTCATATCTTCGATCCTTAGGTAGAAGCCAATGGATGGAAACATGTATTTGAAACATGTTATGGTTGATGGTTGCCAGTGGTTGCTAATGGTTGCTCGTGAATGCATATGCATACGTATTAGGCACTAGATCAGTTCGGACGCTTTCATATTGCATTTACAGATATGCATTTGTTTGAAATTTGAACTTGATATGTTATCATATGGACGTTGCATATGGATGAATGGCTGAGCACGCATGTAGTATTTACATAACTAGAGATGCTTGCATACATGATTGGACGCATGGCACTGACATGATTCGCATTAAGGAGGTCAACTGAATCAGTAGACTGCCTGATTTTGCATTAGATAAAGACATACACACACACACTATGCATATGAACATGAAAGCATTAGAAATCTTTTAAGGACAATGAATTCCTGTGATTGAATGGTTGAGTAGATGGGTGATTGGATGGTAGGACACATTCTTCCTAACTTGAAGATTTCGGGGATGAAATCCTTTTAAGTGGGGGAGAATGTAACACCCCGTAATTCTGTAACACTAAGATTCACAAATCAAGGCAGAATTAAATTTAAAGTCAAAATCAAGGGAAACGGACTATGCATTTGCGTTAGTCTCGGAATTTTGCATGAGATAGAGCCCGAGTTTGCGTAAATCGGACTCCGTATGAAGGAGTTATGGTCTTCAGAAGTTTCAGAATTCGATTTAAAATTCGAACAGGTCAGAAACGAGTTCAAAATTCGAAAAATAGACCCAGATTGGGCTGGGCGGGAAAATTCCCGCCCAGGACCCAGGTCGACTGGGTAATCGACCTGGGGGTACCCAGGTCGACTGGGTAATCGACCTGGGGGTCAACCCCCTTGCTTTTTCCATCTTTCTGCACCTGGTTCGTTCGGATGTATTTGGTCACGTTTTCTGACTTGGTTCGTCTGCCTAACCCTATATAAACAGCCTTAGTCTCCTTCTCCATTCACAGTTCTTTTCTATCCTTATGCTGCCTCTGAGAAAATGTATAAATAAATAAAAATAAGAAGATAATACGAAAATCCAAGACAAGGTTATGCTGCTCAAGTTGTCCAGAAGAGATTCAAGTCTGGCTACGATTCAAGTGAAGACTCAAACGACTTTAACGACCATTTTTCTACAAATCTAATCTAATCTCTGTAAGTCAGTTACTTTTTAGATTTGAACGTTTCTTTCTGTTCGTGACATGAAATTAAAGGAATAAAAGAATATGCCAAATCTTTCTATCAGTGCTTATATCCTTGGACCTAATTAAGAACTGTTTTGATTCGATGACCAATTAGGCATTGCATATGACTATGAACATTGCCTATGACTATGGACATTGCCTATGACTATGAACATTGCCTATGACTATGAACACTGCCTATGACTATGGACATTGCCTATGACTGTGACTGTGACTGTGAGAATTATTTCCTTGACTATGAACACAAGCCTAAGCCTGTGATTAGGAAACATAAACTATTGCCTATGACATAACAAGAAAAGCTGTGATTAAGCACCTATGATTCATGACCAGGAAAGTGTTGCTTAAGTTTCGTGACTGTGAAATTGGGTCTAAACCTGATTTTCTATTCTGACTATTCTTTGTTTTCTTTGGTTTTAGACCTTGGGAATTTACCTATTAAGTTAGGTCTACCCTTTTTCTTGAACCTATCTCTCTATTCTGTCTATTCTTGGTTTTAGACCTTGGGAATTTACCTATTAAGTTAGGTCTACCCATGTTCTTGAACCTATACTATTCAACCCTTTTCATGTCGTAATATTACCATATCTATATGCTTGTGAATTGTCATCTTATGCCGATTGCGATGTCCGTTCTTTCATGGCATTTTGGCTCATTCCCTTCTATCCACGAATCTAGCTCTATTTATGATCTAGGTTGAATCACGATTATACGAACGATGGGAATACGTTTTGGGGAAAACATGAAATTGACTAAACTTGGAAATTGGCATAATTTGATGAAAATTAAAATAACAAGCCTAGTCCTGACAATGAACTGAAATTATAATATTATACCAGAATTAGGTGGCTAAATTAAGCATGATAAGTATGTTAGCATAATTAACATACGTCGAGCGTAAATGGTAAAGGGTTTAATGGGCCACAAAATAGGTAGTTGGTATGCAAATTAAGTTTGGGGCATAAACGATGAACTAGAATATGAAATCTAGTTTGGCATAAACTGTAAACTAAAATATAAAATCTAGTTTTGGTATAAACTGTAAGATAGGCAAATCAAGATTTGGACCTAGAATACAAGTCCATTAGTAGGCATGGCAAATGTATAGGGTATAGGCCAAATTTATTTTAAAAAGGGAAAATGGATTTTGAGGATAAATTGTTAACAATTTATTTATATACAAAAGAAAGGTTTATTAATGAAATCTCTTTTAATAATACATATACCAGAAAGTTCTAGGGTGACAGAGAGGATAGTGTCTAGGCTTGGGTTTGGAAAATACAAGTTTCCTGCTCTCCCTGGCTATCCCTAACTGATCCGACGAACGGGATGGTTACTTTCAAAACCTGATTTGAAAATTAATCAAAACCCTTTTGAACTTAGAAAACACGAATATGCCTAACCCGAGGTTAGACTGAGTTGCGATGTAAACCTGCCCAGAACCAACTGGCACATCCAGTAATTGCAACAATATCTGTCTAATGTGAGTGGTAGCAGCTTTAATCTATTTAGTTAAAGCTAGAACAAGAATTGGAGGGTTAAGTCCATAAGAACACTTAACCAACTTAACACAGTTAAGCTAGAATAGGAGGGCTAAGTCCATAGGGATACTTAACCAAACTTAACATAGTAACAAGACAAGATTTGTAGGGGTTAAGTAAAGTTAATACACCTAGCCAAATTAACATGTTAACTAGACTAGAGATTGGGGTTAAGTAAAGTTTAATACACTTAGCCAATTTGATATGTTAGTTGGGCTAGACCGTAGGGTTAAGTAAACTTGAACACTTAACCATCAGATTGTGATAAAGGAATAGGGTTAAGTCTATAACATGAAGCGATAATACTTAACCATTAATAACGTGTTAGTTAAAATAGACGGGCTAGGTTGATTAAAAAGGAACACTTAACCAATACAGGATGAATGGGTAGGGTTAAGTAATAAGAAATACTTAACCAATATAACTTGGTTTGTGGGAGGGTTAAGTCAACATGAATTACTGATAACACTTAACCTGTTTAACAGGATAAATGAAGAGGGTTAAGTTAGCTTGAATTGACTAATGACACTTAACCAATCCAAATTGACGGGAAAGAGAACTAAGTATTAAACCTTAGTTAAAAGGAGCTAAGTAGTAAACCTTAGTCAAGAAAACAACGATTCTGGAAACCAAGTGGTAAACCTTAGTTAGTAGAACTAAGTAGTAATTCTTAGTATAACACGGGAAGGGGCGAATGTTCATCTGAGTCGAAAGAAGGCTCCAACGAATTGGGTTACGAAGCCCGAGGCTTCGAGGGGACGTGAGGGTACTCTTGGTATCCCTCTATGAGGCTGCAGATGATCCTCCTGGGCTCACAGAGGTTAAGGTCTGCGTAGAAGAACCAGGGGTATGCCTTGGTTGCAATATATGGCAACCTAAAGACTTGGATGGACCAGCGTGATTTGGCGAGAAAACGGTAGCCCTATGATAGCAACTCGTTGTCTACCATCCATCTTGAGTCAATCGAGATACGTGAAGCGGAAAGGCGGAGAACTCCAAAAGACCATATACTTGCTATCTAGTTATGGATGAGGATGGCCATAGGATAGAGGGGCACCGGGGGCCTGCGTATAGTTCTCATTTTCAAGGTGTACCTTTCATTAATTGAGGGAGGGGTCAAGTGGGAACATAGCCACTGGAACAAAAACAGACCTTAGCATCTACATTGGCAAATATCTGAATGCTCCCGACCGAGTTCTGTGTTTCTTGATTTGCCCTGTAACAAGACTTGGCCGCACATTACAGGACATGTGCATCTAGACAAGCGATAACGATTCACGATACATACGTGGGGAAAGTCTAGGAACATATACCACTCTAGGTAGTGTGTCCTAGACCAGAGGGCATCGTTTGACAGGTAGCATAATCCCTAGTTGGACTATGTGGCATAAAACCCTGAATCCGAGAAGCATTCAGCAGATAACGTAAACTCTAGTTGAATCTAGAAAGCACTTGATAGGAAACCCTAGATTAGATCTAGGTACTAAATAATAAACGTATGCCTGAAGGCAATGGAAAATACAGGGACTGGGGTCACGTTATCGTTACTAGTTGGGAAACTAGTTAGGTGGTGCAGAGATATAGAAATCAGTATCAGGAAATAGCGAAGCGGCGACAGTATTAGAGCATATCCAGTTAATCTTATCTTAGCATATCTTGTGATTATCTTGCCTAATCTTGCTGACCCTATCGTCATGGTATTTTCTTGTATTCAGTTAATTCATGTCGTTTTGTTTTTCCTATGTTCACATGCTAGAAGTTACTGAAATTACTTAGGCTTTATGTCTGACTCTTCTTTTCTTCCATTCCCCCCCCCCGGTAGTAAAGGAGCGAATAGTATAGCTCAGGTTAAGTCGGATTGTCACTCTTTCCCAGCTTGAAGATTTGTCGAAGCTTTGCTTGGATTCTCTTTTCAGATGCTATGGCTAGCTCTTTCTAAAGTTTGGGGAATATAAATGTTGTTTTATGCTTCTTTATTTTGTAAGACAGATGATACTCTGATATTGTAAAGAAATCATTGTACAAACTATTTTATCAATAAAGCAAAGTTTTATTTTCCGCTGTTTAATTTCTGTCTGTCTTGTAATTTATCTGCATCTTTTAGCCTAAATGCTCCACAGAACTTAGTGCATTCCCTTTGTGAGTGACACTAACGGATGTGGGGTGTTACATAAGATAAGTACAAGATAAGCGATAAAGGAGAAATTAAGAGACATACCCTCGAAAAGAAAAGGGTATAATGAACGCATCTTCGCTTCCGTCTCCCAAGTAGCGTTGCTCTCATCATCTCCCCATTGCACTTTGACTAGCTTGACCTCTCGATTCCTTAACTTCCTAATCTCCGACCCAAGAATGCGCGTAGGAGCTCGTCGAATCGTCGCATCACGCTCGATCTCCACCTCTCTACGCAGGCTCGGCTCTACCACCTCCGCTGTCTCGTGTATGCACTTCCTGAAGTGTGATACATGGAATACGTCGTGTACACCACTAAGTCTATCGGGCAACTCGACTCTATACACCATCTGCCCAATCCTTTCCTTAATAGGAAATGGCCCTACGAACCTTGGTGCTAACTTCTCAATGGACCCAAAGCGAACGGCGTTCTGTAATGGAGATACCTTGACAAAGACCATGTCCCCAACATCAAACTAAAGATCTGACCTCCTCTTGTCCTCATAAGATTTCTGCCTATCTTGCGCCGTCTTCATCCTCCTTCGAATCAAATCGATCTTTTCCGAAGTCTCTCTAATCTTATCGGGTCCAAGCAAGATCTTATCCATAGATTCCCACCAACATGTAGGCGAACGACACGGCCGTCCATAAAGAGCTTCGAACGGTGCCATGCCAATACTAGACTGAAAGCTATTATTATATGCGAACTCTACCAACGGAAGATGTTCATCCCATGTACCTCCGAAATCTAAGACACATAATCTCAATAGGTCCTCTAGAATACGATTCACCCTCTCGGTTTGGCCGTCCGTCTGAGGATGATACGCTGTGCTCAAACATAACTGAGTCCCTACCGCCTCTTGTAAGCTTTTCCAAAATTCGCTAGTGAAGATGGGATCGCGGTCGCTCACTATGCTAGAAGGAACACCGTGCAAACGAACTATCTCTCTAATGTATACGGAGGCTAACCATGGAGTAGTCCTCTTACTCTTTACGTAATGAAATGGGCGCTCTTAGTAAGTCTGTCTACCACGACCAAAATCCCCGTATTATCCTTCCTCGATCTTGGTAATCCGTCAACAAAGTCCATCGAAACACTTTCCCACTTCCATTGTGGGACCTCCAATGGATGAAGCAATCCACCGGGCTTCTTTTGCTCCGCTTTTACTTGTTGGCACACCAAGCTTCTAACGACATACTCAGCCACATCTTTCTTCATGCCAGCCCAAAAGTAAACTCGTCTCATGTCCATGTACATCTGGCCCCGCCGGGATGAATGGTCATCTTCGAACGATGGGCATCATCAAGAATGGCCTTCTTCAGATTCTCGTCCCGTGGTACAAAAACTCTACCGTCCCTACGCAACCAACCCTTATCATCTAGGGTATACCTTCGGAGAAGGCCCGACGACTCCCCTCCTTTGAGCTTTTCTACTAACTCAACCAACTGTGAGTCGTCTCGCTGTGCCTCACCAATCCATCCCAAAAGCGTTGGTATGACCTCTAAGGATGCTAGCAAACCAGGTACGAAGTCAATGGAAGGTGTAAAGTCAAATGTAGAGACGAACTCTAAACTTCGCCGCTCAACAAACAACGGACTCAAGGATAACCTTTTTCTACTTAAGGCGTTTGCCACCACGTTACCCTTGCCGGGGGTATATGCTATCTCGAAGTCGTAGGATGCTAAGAAATCCATCCACCTTTGCTGCCTTAAGTTCAAATCCTTCTGAGAGAATAAGTATTTTAGCGATTTGTGGTCACTGAATAATTCGAATTTTTCGCCAAGAAGATAATGACGCCAAGACTTAAGCGCAAAGACAATAGCGGTTAACTGAAGGTCATGTGTGGGGTAATTTCTCTCATGTACTCTCAACTTCCTTCCACCATAGGCTATTACCCTTCCCTCCTGCATTATGACTGCGCCTAGTCCTATCCCACAAGCGTCGGTATAAACGGTAAATGGCTTACTCCTATTCGGCAACACTAAGACTAGGGCTGTGGTCAAAGCTCTCTTTAAACGCTGGAACGCATCATCACAATCTACGTACCACATGAAAACTAAGTTATTCTTCGTCAAGCGTGTTAATGGAGCTGATATTTTTGCGAAGTCTTTAATGAACTTCCTATAGTAGCCAGCTAACCCTAAGAAACTCCCCACCTCGGTCGCATTTTTAGGAACCTTCCAATCTTGGATGGCCACTATCTTCGCGGGATCC
Source organism: Allium sativum (assembly GCA_030737875.1). NCBI lineage: Eukaryota > Viridiplantae > Streptophyta > Magnoliopsida > Asparagales > Amaryllidaceae > Allium > Allium sativum. The sequence goes on from CM060926.1 coordinate 376,114,264, forward strand.
ACGGCTATCCCTTCTTTAGAAACCACGTGCCCTAAGAATCGCACTTCTTTCCTCCAAAAGTGACATTTGGAAAATTTAGCTTTAAGGCTATGCGCTCGAGGAGCCTCCAACACTTCCCTAAGATGTAGGGCATGTTCTTCCTCGCTTTTAGAAAAGATCAAGATGTCATCTACAAAGACTACCACGAATTTATTAAGGTACTCCCTAAACACCTTACTCATCAAGTCAATAAAGTATGCGGGGGCATTTGTCAAACCGAAGGGCATCACCAGCCACTCAAAGAAACCGTCTGGAGTCCAAAAGGAAGTCTTGACTATGCTATCCTCAACCACTCTCGATTGATGGAAACCAGTAGCTAAGTCCAACTGCGAAAACACTGAGGCGCCAACTAACTGATCGAAGAGATCATCAATCCTCGACAGTGGGTGTCTATTCTTCTTAGTAAACTTATTAAGTTCTCTATAGTCCACACAAAGTCTAAGGGACCCATCCGCCTTCGTGGAAAACTCTACTGGAGCACCCCACTCCGATATACTACGTCTGATGAACCCCTTCTCAAGCAATTCTTTCACTTGCTTATTTCATCAAACTCAGTAAGCAAGTAAAAAAATTTCTTGAGAAGGGGTTCATCAGACGTAGTATATCGGAGTGGGGTGCTCCAGTAGTGTTTGCCACGAAGGTGGATGGGTCCCTTAGACTTTGTGTGGACTATAGAGAACTTAATAAGCTTACTAAGAAGAATAGACACCCACTGTCGAGGATTGATGATCTCTTCGATCAGTTAGTTGGCGCCTCAGTGTTGTCGCAGTTGGACTTAGCCACTGGTTTCCAACAATTGAGAGTGGCTGAGGATAGCATAGACAAGACTGCCTTTAGGACTCCAGACAGTTTCTTTGAGTGGCTGGTGATGCCCTTCGGTTTGACAAATGCCCCCGCATACTTTATTGACTTGATGAGTAAGGTGTTTAGGGAGTACCTTAATAAATTCGTGGTAGTCTTTGTATATGACATCTTGATCTTTTCTAAAAGCGAGGAAGAACATGCCCTACATCTTGGGGAAGTGTTGGAGGCTCCTCGAGCGCATAGCCTTAAAGCTAAATTTTCCAAATGTCACTTTTGGAGGAAAGAAGTGCGATTCTTAGGGCACGTGGTTTCTAAAGAAGGGATAGCTGTGGATCCCGCGAAGATAGTGGCCATCCAAGATTGGAAGGTTCCTAAAAATGCAACCGAGGTGAGGAGTTTCTTAGGGTTAGCTGGCTACTATAGGAAGTTCATTAAAGACTTCTCAAAAATATCAGCTCCATTGACACGCTTGACGAAGAAGAACTTAGTTTTCATGTGGTACGTAGATTGTGATGATGCGTTCCAGCGTTTAAAGAGAGCTTTGACCACAACCCCAGTCTTAGTGTTGCCGGATGGGAGTAAGCCATTTACCGTTTATACCGATGCTTGTGGGATAGGACTAGGCGCAGTCATAATGCAAGAGGGAAGGGTAATAGCCTATGGTGGAAGGCAGTTGAGAGTACATGAGAGAAATTACCCCACACATGACCTTGAGTTAACCGCTATTGTCTTTGCGCTTAAGTCTTGGCGTCATTATCTTCTTGGCGAAAAATTCGAATTATTCAGTGAACACAAATCGCTAAAATACTTATTCTCTCAGAAGGATTTGAACTTAAGGCAGCAAAGGTGGATGGAGTTCTTAGCATCCTACGACTTCGAGATAGCATATACCCCCAACAAGGGTAACGTGGTGGCAAACGCCTTAAGTAGAAAAAGGTTATCCTTGAGTCCGTTGTTTGTTGAGCGGCGAAGTTTAGAGTTCGTTTCTACGTTTGACTTTACACCTTCCATTGACTTCGTACCTAGTTTGCTAGCATCCTTAGAGGTCAGACCTACGCTTTTGGGATGGATTGGTGAGGCACAGTGAGACGACTCACAACTGGTTGAGTTAGTAGAAAAGCTCAAAGGAGGGGAGTCGTCGGGCCATCTCCGAAGGTATACCCTAGATGATAAGGGTTAGTTGCGTAGGGACGGTAGAGTTTTTGTACCACGGGACGAGAATCTGAAGAAGGCCATTCTTGATGATGCCCATCGTTCGAAGATGACCATTCATCCCGGCGGGGACAAGATGTACATGGACATGAGACGAGTTTACTTTTGGGCTGGCATGAAGAAAGATGTGGCTGAGTATGTCTTTAGATGCTTGGTGTACCAACAAGTAAAATCGGAGCAAAAGAAGCCCGGTGGATTGCTTCATCCATTGGAGGTCCCACAATGGAAGTGGGAAAGTGTTTCGATGGACTTTGTTGACGGATTACCAAGATCGAGGAAGGATAATACGGGGATTTGAGTCGTGGTAGACAGACTTACTAAGAGCGCCCATTTCATTCCCGTGAAGAGTAAGAGGACTGCTCCATGGTTAGCCTCCGTATACATTAGAGAGATAGTTTGTTTGCACGGTGTTCCTTCTAGCATAGTGAGCAACCGCGATCCCATCTTCACTAGCGAATTTTGGAAAAGGTTACAAGAGGCGGTAGGGACTCAGTTATGTTTGAGCACAGCGTATCATCCTCAGACGGACGGCCAAACCGAGAGGGTGAATCGTATTCTAGAGGACCTATTGAGATTATGTGTCTTAGATTTCGGAGGTACATGGGAGGAACATATTCCGTTGGTAGAGTTCGCATAAAATAATAGCTTTCAGTCTAGTATTGGCATGGCACCGTTCGAAGCTCTTTATGGACGGCCGTGTCGTTCGCCTACATGTTGATGGGAATCTATGGATAAGATCTTGCTTGGACCCGATAAGATTAGAGAGACTTCGGAAAAGATCGATTTGATTCGAAGGAGGATGAAGACGGCGCAAGATAGGCAGAAATCTTATGCGGACAAGAGGAGGTCAGATCTTTAGTTTGATGTTGGGGACATGGTCTTTGTCAAGGTATCTCCATTACAGAACGCCGTTCGCTTTGGGTCCATTGAGAAGTTAGCACCAAGGTTCGTAGGGCCATTTACTATTAAGGAAAGGATTGGGCAGATGGTGTATAGAGTCGAGTTGCCCGATAGACTTAGTGGTGTACACGACGTATTCCATGTATCACACTTGAGGAAGTGCATACATGAGACCGCGGAGGTGGTAGAGCCGAGCTTGCGTAGAGAGGTGGAGATCGAGCGTGATGCGACGATTCGACGAGCTCCTACGCGCATTCTTGGGTCGGAGATTAGGAAGTTAAGGAATCGAGAGGTCAAGCTAGTCAAAGTGCAATGGGGAGATGATGAGAGCAACGCTACTTGGGAGACGGAAGCGAAGATGCGTTCATTATACCCTTTTCTTTTCGAGGGTATGTCTCTTAATTTCTCCTTTATCGCTTATCTTGTACTTATCTTATGTAACACCCCACATCCGTTAGTGTCACTCACAAAGGTAATGCACTAAGTTCTGTGGAGCATTTAGGGTAAAAGATGCAGATAAATTACAAGACAGACAGAAATTAAATAGCGGAAAATAAAACTTTGCTTTATTGAAAAAATAGTTTGTACAATGATTTATTTACAATATCAGAGTATCATCTGTCTTACAAAATAAAGAAGCATAAAACAACATTTATATTCCCCAAACTTTAGCAAGAGCTAGCCATAGCATCTGAAAAGAGAATCCAAGCAAAGCTTCGACAAATCTTCAAGCTGGGAAAGAGTGACGATCCGACTTAACCTGAGCTATACTATTCCCTCCTATACTACCTGGGGGGGGAATGGAAGAAAAGAAGAGTCAAAAATAAAGCCTAAGTAAGTTCAGTAACTTCTAGCATGTGAACATAGGAAAAACAAAACGACATGAATTAACTGAATACAAGAAAATACCATGACGATAGGGTCAGCAAGATTAGGCAAGATAATCACAAGATATGCTAAGATAAGATTTACTGGATATGCTCTAATACTGTCGCCGCTTCGCTATTTCCTGGTACTGATTTCTATATCTCTGCACCACCTAACTAGTGTCCCAACTAGTAACGATAACGTGACCCCAATCCCTGTATTTTCCATTGCCTTCAGGCATACGTTTATTATTTAGTACCTAGATCTAATCTAGGGTTTCCTATCAAGTGCTTTCTAGATTCAACTTGAGTTTACGTTATCTGCTGAATGCTTCTCGGATTCAGGGTTTTATGCCACCTAGTCCAACTAGGGATTATGCTACCTGTCGAACGATGCCCTCTGGTCTAGGAAACACTACCTAGAGTGGTATATGTTCCTAGACTTTCCCCACGTATGTATCATGAATCGTTATCGCTTGTCTAAATGCACATGTCCTGTAATGTGCGGCCCAAGTCCTGTTACAGGGCAAATCAAGAAACAAAGAACTCGGTCGGGAGTTTTCAGATATTTTCCGATGCAGATGCTAAGGTCTGCTTTTGTTCCTGTGGCTATGGTCCCACTTGACCCCTCCCTCAACTAATGAAAGGCACACCTTGAAAAATGAGAACTATACGCAGGCCCCCGGTGCCCCACTATCCTATGGCCATCCTCACCCATAACTAGATAGCAAGTATATGGTCTTTTGGAGTTCTCCGCCTTTCCGCTTCACGTATCTCGATTGACTCAAGATGGATGGTAGACGACGAGTTGCTATCACAGGGCTACCGTTTTCTCGCCGAATCACGCTGGTCCATCCAAGTCTTTAGGTTGCCATATATTGCAACCAAGGCATACCCCTGGTTCTTCTACGCAGACCTTAACCTCTGTGAGCCAAGGAGGATCATTTGCAGCCTCACAGAGGGATACCAAGAGTACCCTCACGTCCCTTCGAAGCCTCGGGCTTCGTAACCCAATTCGTTGGAGCCTTCTTTCTACTCAGACGAACATTCGCCCCTTCCGGTGTTATACTAAGAATTACTAATTAGTTCTACTAACTAAGGTTTACCACTTAGTTTCCAGAATCGTTGTTTTCTTGACTAAGGTTTACTACTTAGCTCCTTTTAACTAAGGTTTACTACTTAGTTCTCTTTCCCGTCAATTTGGATTGGTTAAGTGTCATTAGTCAATTCAAGCTAACTTAACCCTCTTCATTTATCCTGTTAAACAGGTTAAGTGTTATCAGTAATTCATGTTGACTAAACCCTCCCACAAACCAAGTTATATTGGTTAAGTATTTCTTATTACTTAACCCTACCCATTCATCTTGTATTGGTTAAGTGTTCCTTTTTAACTTAACCTAGCCCGTCTGTTTTAACTAACACGTTATTAATGGTTAAGTATTATCCCTTCATGTTTTAGACTTAACCCTATTCCTTTATCACAATCTGATGGTTAAATGTTCAAGTTTACTTAACCCTACTGTCTAGCCCAACTAACATATCAAATTGACTAAGTGTATTAAACTTTACTTAACCCCAACCTCTAGTCTAGTTAACATGTTAATTTGGCTAGGTGTATTAACTTTACTTAACCCCTACAAATCTTGTCTTGTTACGATGTTAAGTTTGGTTAAGTATCCCTATGGACTTAGCCCTCCCATTCTAGCTTAACTGTGTTAAGTTGGTTAAGTGTTCTTATGGACTTAACCCTCCAATTCTTTTTCTAGCTTTAACTAAATAGATTAAAGCTGCTACCACTCACATTAGACAGATATTGTTGCGACTACTGGATGTGCCGGTTGGTTCCGGGCAGGTTTACATCGCAACTCAGTCTAACCTCGGGTTAGGCATATTCGTGTTTTCTAAGTTCAAAAGGGTTTTGATTAATTTTCAAATCAGGTTTTGAAAGTAACCATCCCGTTTGTCGGATCAGTTAGGGATAGCCAGGGAGAGCAGGAAACTTGTATTTTCCAAACCCAAGCCTAGACACTATCCTCTCTGTCACCCTAGAACTTTCTGGTATATGTATTATTAAAAGAGATTTCATTAATAAACCTTTCTTTTGTATATAAATAAATTGTTAACAATTTATCCTCATAATCCAATTTCACTTTTTAAAATAAATTTGGCCTATACCCTATACATTTGCCATGCCTACTAATGGACTTGTATTCTAGGTCCAAATCTTGATTTGCCTATCTTACAGTTTATACCAAAACTAGATTTTATATTTTAGTTTACGGTTTATGCCAAACTAGATTTCATATTCTAGTTCACCGTTTTGCCCCAAACTTAATTTGCATACCAACTACCTATTTTGTGGCCCATTAAACCCTTTACCATTTACGCTCGACGTATGTAAATTATGCTAACATACTTATCATGCTTAATTTAGCCTCCCAATTCTAGTATAATATTATAATTTCAGTTCATTGTCAGGACTAGACTTGTTATTCTAATTTTCATCAAATTATGCCAATTTCCAAGTTTGGTCAATTTCATGTTTTCCCCAAAACATATTCCCATCGTTCGTATAATCGTGATTCAACCTAGATCATAAATAGAGCTAGATTCGTGGATAGAAGGGAATGAGCAAAAATGCCATGAAAGAACAGACATCACAATTGGCATAAGATGACAATTCACAGGCATATAGATATGGTAATATTACGACATGAAAAGGGTTGAATAGTATAGGTTCAAGAACATGGGTAGACCTAACTTAATAGGTAAATTCCCAAGGTCTAAAACCAAGAATAGACAGAATAGAGAGATCGGTTCAAGAAAAAGGGTAGACCTAACTTAATAGGTAAATTCCCAAGGTCTAAAACCAAAGAAAACCAAGAATAGACAGAATAGAAAATCAGGTTTAGACCCAATTTCATAGTCATGAAACTTAAGCAACACTTTCATGGTCATGAATCATAGGTGCTTAATCACAGCTGTTCTTGTTATGTCATAGGCAATAGTTTTGTTTCCTAATCACAGGCTTAGGCTTGTGTTCATAGTCAAGGAAATAATTCTCACAGTCACAGTCATAGTCACAGTCATAGGCAATGTCCATAGTCATAGGCAATGTTCATAGTCATAGGCAATGTTCATAGTCATAGGCAATGTCCATAGTCATAGGCAATGTTCATAATCATAGGCAATGCCTAATTGGTCATCGAATCAAAACAGTTCTTAACTAGGTCCAAGGATATAAGCACTGATATAAAGATTTGGCATATTCTTTTATTCCTTTAATTTCATGTCACGAACAGAAAGAAACGTTCAAATCTAAAAAGTAACTGACTTACAGAGATTAGATTAGATTTGTAGAAAATCGGTCGTTGAAGTCGTTTGAGTCTTCACTTGAATCCTAGCCTAACTTGAATCTCTTCTGGACAACTTGAGCAGCATAACCTTGTCTTGGATTTTCGTATTACCTTCTTATTTTTATTTATTTATACATTTTCTCAGAGGCAGCATAAGGATAGAAAAGAACTGTGAATAGAGAAGGAGACTAAGGCTGTTTATATAGGGTTAGGCAGACGAACCTAGTCGAAAAACGTGACCAAATACATCAGAACGAACCAGGTGTAGAAAGATGGAAAAAGCAAGGGGGTCGACCCCCAGGTCGACTACCCAGTCGACCTGGGTACCCCCAGGTCGACTACCCAGTCGACCTGGGTCCTAGGCGGGAATTTTCCCGCCAAGCCCAATCTGGGTCTATTTTTCGAATTTTGAACTCATTTCTGACCTGTTCGAATTTTAAATCGAATTCTGAAACTGCTGAAGACCATAACTCCTTCATACGGAGTCCGATTTACGCAAACTCGAGCTCTATCTAATGCAGAATTCTGAGACGAATGCAATGGCATAGCCTGTTTCCCTTGATTTTGAATTTAAATTTAATTCTGCCTTGATTTGTGAATCTTAGTGTTACAGAATTACGGGGTGTTACATTCTCCCCCACTTAAAAGGATTTCGTCCCCGAAATCTTCAAGTTAGGAAGAATGTGTCCTACCATCCAATCACCCATCTACTCAACCATTCAATCACAGGCATTCATTGTCCTTAAAAGATTTCTAATGCTTTCATGTTCATATGCATAGTGTGTGTGTGTATGTCTTTATCTAATGCAAAATTAGGCAGTCTATTGATTCAGTTGACCTCCTTAATGCGAATCATGTCAGTGCCATGCGTCCAATCATGTATGCAAGCATCTCTAGTTATGTAAATACTACATGCGTGCTCAGCCATTCATCCATATGCAACATCCATATGATAACATATCAAGTTCAAATTTCAAACAAATGCATATCTGTAAATGCAATATGAAAGCGTCCGAACTGATCTAGTGCCTAATACGTATGCATATGCATTCACGAGCAACCATTAGCAACCACTGGCAACCATCAACCATAATATGTTTCAAATACATGTTTCCATCCATTGGCTTCTACCTAAGGATCGAAGATACGACCTAGAGGATATACTTTGGAAAGAGAGAAACAATCATGCATAAAGCTCCTACAAATGAAGAAATCAATGATGCACCCTTAAGGAAAAGGGTATGTTGCTAGTATCTAGCCTTCTTGAGCTTTACTCCATTGTATCTTAACTAATTTAACTTCACGATTGTGAAGTTTCTGACCTCCATTTCAAAAATAAACAGATGTCAATCACGGTACCAAGTATATGTACTAAGATGATTAGAGGTCTCCCTCTTATCCGCCATGCCATAACTATAAGGGTCGAAAGGTTACTACATTCTTTTTGGAGTGCCTGTCCCAACTATTCATCTCTCACGCAAACTATCCTAGTCGAACTTGACATTCCTCAAGTACAAGCCCCAAAGGCCTAAACCAATATCAGACAAGCACCCAAGGAATATCTCCTCCGAATTTATACAATCTACATGAGATGATATAAGCAAACTCGATAGCTATTCTTTCAAACCCCTACTAACCAAAAATAAACTGGTCGGACCACCAATTGGATTTGAGACTCTGGTGGGATCTTTCTACTATATCATGGTGCAGAGACTCAACTATGGAAGTGGATATGAACAAATGTGAAGCGCTAAAACCAAAGGAAAGAGTACGAACAGCAAAAACTAGACTCTTCCAACAGAACTTCACTACCTCTCTCCTAGGTACGCTTAGTGGTGAAAGTAATTACTTGCCCTTCTGAAAATCTTGTTCCTCGTTCTTGCCCTTTTCCTTAATTATATGCCCTATCATACCCTAGTAAAGATAATTCGTCTTGTCTCAGGTTTTATAATTTCTTCCTCCTTCGTGAGCTAAATCTACATCCATGAATTCCTCACCCTCTTCAGTGTGTAGTCATGTTGACAAATCTCTCAAAAGCTGCCTCCATCGTGCGGAAAACCCTATAAGCTTTGAAAGAAAACTGGTCGTAAGTGAAACAACTACGTCTATGGGTGGAAGCCGGGCACTACTTTTCCCATCGATGAGGTTACCTCCCAGAAAGCCAGGAGCCCCAGAGACTCAAGAAAGAAGGAGACAAGAATTCAAACAGAGGAAGAGAAGATAATGCGTATGGCTTTGGGGAATATGCCTTTAAAACAAATCTTTTCTTTTGAAAATGCTTCTTTTAAAACCGTTTTGAAAATGATTTGTCAAATCCTTTATCTGATCTAGTAACCTTCAGCTCTGATACCACGTGTAACACCCCACATCCGTTAGTGTCACTCACAAAGGGAATGCACTAAGTTCTGTGGAGTATTTAGGGTAAAAGATGCAGATAAATTACAAGACAGATAGAAATTAAATAGCGGAAAATAAAACTTTGCTTTATTGATAAAATAGTTTGTACAATGATTTCTTTACAATATCAGAGTATCATCTGTCTTACAAAATAAAGAAGCATAAAACAACATTTATATTCCCCAAACTTTAGCAAGAGCCAGCCACAGCATCTGAAAAGAGAATCCAAGCAAAGCTTGGACAAATCTTCAAGCTGGGAAAGAGTGACAATCCGACTTAACCTGAGCTATACTATTCCCTCCTTTACTACCTGAGGGGGGGGGGGAATGGAAGAAAAGAAGAGTCAGACATAAAGCCTGAGTAAGTTCAGTAACTTCTATCATGCGAACATAGGAAAAACAAAAAGACATGAATTAACTGAATACAAGAAAATACCATGACAATAGGGTCAGCAAGATTAGACAAGATAATCACAAGATATGCTAAGATAAGATTAACTGGATATGCTCTAATACTGTCGCCGCTTCGCTATTTCCTGGTTATACTGATTTCTGTATCTCTGCACCACCTAACTAGTGTCCCAACTAGTAACGACAACATGACCCCAATCCCTGTATTTTCCATTGCCTTCAGGCATACGTTTATAATTTAGTACCTAGATCGAATCTAGGGTTTCCTATCAAGTGCTTTCTAGAATCAACTAGAGTTTACACTTTCTGCTAAATGCTTCTCGGATTCAGGGTTTATGCCACCTAGTCCAACTAGGGATTATGCTACCTGTCGAACGATGCCCTCTGGTCTAGGACACACTACCTAGAGTGGTATATGTTCCTAGACTTTCCAAACGTATTTATCGTGAATCGTTATCGCTTGTCTAGATGGACATGTCCTGTAATGTGCGGCCCGAGTCCTGTTACAGGGCAAATCAAGAAACACAGAACTCAGTTGGGAGCTTTCAGATATCCACCGATGCAGATGCTAAGGTCTGTTTTTGTTCCAGTGGCTATGGTCCCACTTGACCCCTCCCTCAACTAATGAAAGGCACATCTTGAAAAATGAGAACTATACGCAGGGCCCGGTGCCCCCACTATCCTATGGCCATCCTCACCCATAACTAGATAGCAAGTATATGGTCTTTTGGAGTTCTCCGCCTTTCCGCTTCGCGTATCTCAATTGACTCAAGATGGATGGTAGACGACGAGTTTCTATCACAGGGCTACCGTTTTCTCGCCGAATCACGCTGGTCCATCCTAGTCTTTAGGTTGCCATATATTGCAACCAAGGCATACCCCTGGTTCTTCTACGCAGACCTTAACCTCTGTGAGCCCAGGAGGATCATCTGCAGCCCTACAAAGGGATACCAAGAGTACCCTCACGTCCCCTTGAAGCCTCGGGCTTCGTAACCCAATTCGTTGGAGCCTTCTTTCTACTCAGACGGACATTCGCCCCTTCCCGTGTTGTACTAAGAATTACTACTTAGTTCTACTAACTAAGGTTTACCACTTAGTTTCCAGAATCGTTGTTTTCTTGACTAAGGTTTACTACTTAGCTCCTTTTAACTAAGGTTTACTACTTAGTTCTCTTTCCCATCAATTTGGATTGGTTAAGTGTCATTAGTCAATTCAAGCTAACTTAACCCTCTTCATTTATCCTGTTAAACTGTTTAAGTGTTATCAGTAATTCATGTTGACTTAACCCTCCCACAAACCAAGTTATATTGGTTAAGTATTTCTTATTACTTAACCCTACCCATTCATCCTGTATTGGTTAAGTGTTCCTTTTTAACTTAACCTAGCCCGTCTGTTTTAACTAACACGTTATTAATTGTTAAGTATTATCCCTTCATGTTTTAGACTTAACCCTAATCCTTTATCACAATCTGATGGTTAAGTGTTCAAGTTTACTTAACCCTACGGTCTAGCCCAGCTAACATATAAAATTGGCTAAGTGTATTAAACTTTACTTAACCCCAACCTATAGTCTAGTTAACATGTTAATTTGGCTAGGTATATTAACTTTACTTAACCCCTACAAATCTTGTCTTGTTACGATGTTAAGTTTGGTTAAGTATCCCTATGGACATAGCCCTCCCATTCTAGCTTAACTATGTTAAGTTGGTTAAGTGTTCTTATTGACTTAACCCTCCCATTCTTGTTCAAACTTTAACTAAATATATTAAAGCTGCTACCACTCAAATTAGACATATATTGTTGCGACTACTGGATGTGCCGGTTGGTTCCGGGCAGGTTTACATCGCAACTCAGTCTAACCTCGGGTTAGGCATATTCGTGTTTTCTAAGTTCAAAAGGGTTTTGATTAATTTTCAAATCAAGTTTTGAAAGTAACCATCCCGTCCGTCGGATCAGTTAGGGATAGCCAGGGAGTGCAGGAAACTTGTATTTTCCAAACCAAAGTCTAGACACTATCCTCTCTGTCACCCTAGAACTTTCTGGTATATGTATTATTAAAAGAGATGTCATTAATAAACCTTTCTTTTGTATATAAATAAATTGTTAACAATTTATCCTCAAAATCCATTTTCCCTTTTTAAAATAAATTTGGCCTATACCCTATACATTTGCCATGCCTACTAATGGACTTGTATTCTAGGTCCAAATCTTGATTTGCCTATCTTACAGTTTATACCAAAACTAGATTTTATATTCTAGTTTACATTTTATGCCAAACTAGATTTCATATTCTAGTTTACCGTTTATGCCCAAAACTTAATTTGCATACCAACTACCTATTTTGTGGCCCATTAAACCCTTTACCATTTACGCCCAACGTATGTAAATTATGCTAACATACTTATCATGCTTAATTTTGCCACCCAATTCTGGTATAATATTATAATTTCAGTTCATTGTCAGGACTAGACTTTTTATTCTAATTTTCAATAAATTATGCCAATTTCCAAGTTTAGTCAATTTCATGTTTTCCCCAAAACGTATTCCCATTATTTGTATAATCGTGATTCAACCTTGATCCTAAATAGAGCTAGATTCATGGATAGAAGGGAATGAGCCAAAATGCCATGAAAGAACGGACACCACAATTGGCATAAGATGACAATTCACAGGCATATAGATATGGTAATATTACGACATGAAAAGGGTTGAATAGTATAGGTTCAAGAACATGGGTAGACCTAACTTAATAGGTAAATTCCCAAGGTCTAAAACCAAGAATAGACAGAATAGAGACGTAGGTTAAAGAACATGGGTAGACCTAACTTAATAGGTAAATTCCCAAGGTGTAAAACCAAAAAAAACAAAGAATAGACAGAATAGAAAATCAGGTTTAGATCCAATTTCACAGTCACGAAACTTAAGCAACAATTTCCTGGTCATGAATCAAAGGTGCTTAATCACAGCTGTTCTTGTTATGTCATAGGCAATAGTTTATGTTTCCTAATCAAAGGCTTAAGCTTCTGTTCATAGTCATGGAAATAATTCTCACAGTCACAGTCACGGTCATAGGCAATGTCCATAGTCATAGGAAATGTTCATAGTCATAGGCAATGTTCATAGTCATAGGCAATGTCCATAGTCATAGGCAATGTTCATAGTCATAGGCAATGCCTAATTGGTCATCGAATCAAAACAATTCTTAATTAGGTCCAAGGATATAAGCATTGATAAAAAGATTTGGCATATTCTTTTATTCCTTTAATTTCATGTCACGAACAGAAAGAAACATTCAAATCTAAAAGTAACTGACTTACAGAGATTATATTAGATTTCTAGAAAAACGGTCGTTGAAGTCGTTTGAGTCTTCACTTGAATCCTAGTCAGACTTGAATCTCTTCTGGACAACTTGAGCAGCATAACCTTGTCTTGGATTTTCGTATTATCTTCTTATTTTTATTTATTTATACATTTTATCAGAGGCAGCCTAAGGATAGAAATGAATTGTGAATAGAGAAGAAGACTAAGGCTGTTTATATAGGGTTCGGCAGACAAACCTAGTCAGAAAACGTGACCAAATACATCAGAACGAACCAGGTGCAGAAAGCGGGAAAAAGCAGGGGGGTCGACCCCCAGGTCGACTGGGTAATCGACCTGGGTACCCCAGGTCGACTACCCAGTCGACCTGGGTACCCCTAGGTCGATTACCTAGTCGACCTGGGTCTTGGGCGGGAATTTTCCTGCCCAGCCCAATCTGGGTCTGTTTTTCGAATTTTGAACTCGTTTCTGACCTGTTCGAATTTTAAATCAAATTCTGAAACTTCTGAAGACCATTACTCCTTCATACGGAGTCCGATTAACGCAAACTCGGACTCTATCTCATGCAGTATTCCGAGATGAAAGTGTTAATCTTATCTTTAGTGTGTCCTCTCGCTAGTATCTTTGACCTTTAGATAGGATAGTCCTATGGTTGAAACACGTGTTTGAGACATGTTATGTATGATGGATGCACGTGGATGCAAGTGTTTGCTAATGGTTGCTCGTGGATGCATATACACACACTTTAGGCAGTAGATCGGCTCAGTCACTTCATATTGCATATTGCATATTGCATATTGCATATAAATGTGTGTACATATTTGAATAATGGATGAATAATGGTTGTACCATCATATGGATGTTGCATTTTGGTGAATGGTTGTGCACACATGTAGAAATGATATGTATCGATAAGGTTCTTTCGCATACATAATGGACGCATGGCACTATCATGGTTTGCATTAAGGAGGTCAACTAAATCAGTAGACCGCCTGATTTTGCATTAGATAAGGAACATATACACACACTTTTTGCATATGTTCATACAACATTAGAAATTTTATAAGGACAATGGATGCCCGTGTTTGATGGTTGAGTAGATGGTTGTTTGGATGGTAGGATATACATTCTCCTTAACTTAGAGATTTCGGGGACGAAATCCTTTAAGGAGGGGAGAATGTAACACCCCGGATTTTTGAATAATCGAATTAACTAAAATGAAGAATAATTAATCTCAGACATGAGAATTATGGGGATTGGGTTGCGCCATTGTGTGCGTCTCGGAATTCTGGTTGAAATAGAGTCCGAGTTTGCGGGAAACGAGTACCAGATGAACGAAGTATAGATGAACGAAAGGTGGTGGCAAAAGTAGAAAAAAATATAAATGCACTGGCGCACTTGGGAAGTGCGCCAGTACATAATTACACTGGCGCACCTGCCAAGTGCGCCCAGGCCGAGGCTGGAGTCTGCACAGCTTTCTGGTTCAGGCTGACCCGTGTTGTTGAGTCCTTTCTGACTCCTTGCTCAGTCATTAGGGCTGACTCATCACCCTATCATGATTGAATGGTTTTGATTAACCCTAAGATCATCCGACGGCTTAAATTAATTCATAACTCTATAAAAAGACCCATAGACTCAAACCCTAAATCAGAATTAAAACTAAAACTATGGTCGTCATACTGTTGTCTTGAACCCTAGAGCAGCCGCCACCAAAATTAAGAGGAAGAACAGCAACCAAATCAGAACTACTCAACCCTAACAGCGAATCTTCATCAAAGGAGCGCTAATTCAACTCCAGAAATCAGAATTCAGAACTCAAGATTACTTTTGAGTTGTGAGTTCGATAGTTTTAGCAAAATAATTAGTAATTTAATTGGATTAAGTTATAACGCGGATTGTATGGATGTGATATGAAGTATTGATTGCATGTTGTAATTATATTGTAGGATTGTGATTGAAATATCTATGATATTATGTTATGATGCTATCATTTATGATGCAAAGTTATGTTGCTATCACCCATGTTGTAAATTTTATATACAATCAAATCATCATGTTTCTTATGCTAGTTTGTATTGATTCATATGATAAATCATATATAGGGAAGTTTAGATGTTGATTCAAACATGAACCATATATACGTTTGGGTAGAATTATATGTGACTTTACATGGCTGTGGCACCTAGTTTATGTGTAATTTAATTGAAAGTTAGGCTATGATATATGCTAAATTCTACATGATACTTTACATGTTAGATATTAGCTTACACCATTGTTGCGATGTATAAATCAAATATGTGAGTTTATGAGTTGGATATAAAACATGTTATGCTATTACCTATGCAAGTTTACCCCTTTTAGATATAGATCTATGACATATGATGTTTTTGCAAGTTTGTGGCCATTATTTCATCAAGTTAACACCTTTACATATAGATCTACGACATATGATGTTTATGCAAGTTTGTGGCCATTTCCTCATTAAGTTCACACCTTTAAATTTGGATCCATGACATATGCTGTTTATGCAAGTTGTAATCTTGGCCTATGCAAGTTTTAGGTGTAGAACATCATTCACATATGCAAGTTCACCCCTATGTTAGATCTATGTTATAATTGTGTGTTTATGTGATGTTTTCTTTTATTTAATGAGTTAGACTATTCGAGTCTAACGTATATTTGTACGTTAAACGAACAAACGTACTACGTGGGGAAAAAGGGGATAATATTAAAATTATTTAATTGGCATAAATGCCTTAAAAGGCATAAAATAAAATTGTGGTGAAATTGGTATGATTTTACATACCATAAATGGATGGACATAATTGAGTCAATTATGGACATCGCTAAATTTGGAATTGATTGATAATTTGAATTGGGAAAGTAATTCAATTTGGGAGATGATTAATTAGGAGTAATTAATCGTCTAAGACACGAGGTTAGGCTCTTTTGTGGTGTAAGACTGCCCGGACCTGCCCGGCAAATCCAGCTTCCACAAATGTCAGTCGAATGTGAGAGGTCTTAGGCATAAACTAAATACGTAACAATTGTAAAGACACGAGGTTAGGCTCTTTTGTGGTGTAAGACTGCCCGGACCCGCCCGGCAAATCCAGCTGCCACAAATGCCAGTCTAATGTGAGTGGTCTTTTTGAGGTTGCGGTCTTAATGAATTAAGAAACACTTAACCAGATAAGCATGTAGTGGGACATGAGGGGGTTAAGTGGGTGCCTTGGGTGGCATGTAGAATCTAGTGGGTGCCTTGGGTGGCATTTGGAAATACGATTAGAAATACTTAACCAAAATTGAAACATGTAATTGAAACATGAATAAAAAGTGGGTTAAGTGGATGTACTAGAGGGTACCAAGCTTAGGTGGATAGCTTGTGTCAAGTAATGGGGGCCCGTTTCAACCAGTAACCCATACGTATCTTTGTAGGCTCGGCCCAAGTCGAGGAGGGGACACACATACTGGGCTTGACTGTAAGAGGCCAAACCGGGTTAGTGGTGGCAACGCAAGTCCGACGGGTTCATATGCGTGTGTGGACCCGGGCTGGTAGGTAAGACATTGTTGCATCGTGTAGGTATAAGCCGTGCATTCTTGGTGGTATCGGGTTGCCACTTTGGGGAGTGATACACCCCACTGTGGGGCCAGCATGGGTATTTACGAGTTAGGGAGCCGATCGTTTGGGGGTCGTGGGTACACCTAGTGGAGATAGGGGCAGACGGCACCTATGAAGGTAGCTAGGGGTGCACGAAATTACCAATATCATTATTAAGTCCGTAGGTGGGATCAACCTTAAGGTGACTAGTGGTGGTGCAGTTTAGGAATTATCCCATGGTGTTGGTGTAGCTTAGTAATCATCCTATAGTGGTTTGGGTGCGCTTAACGATATCGTTGATCATCCTGTTTCCTTATTTACTCTGCCATACTCAATGGTTCATGATCATTTCCTTATTTTCCAACTTATGCCTTAGCCTAGTTACTTTGTTAATTATATTGTTAGAATTTTCGCACTCGCCAGACTTTATGTCTGACCCCCTTTTCTCCATCTCTTTCCTCCCCCCCCCCTCCCCCAAGGTGCTCAGGTTGGAACTAGCACCAGTGGAGCTTGATTTTGGACTGCTTTTAGAAGATTTCTTGGACCACTAAAGTAAAGTTCAACTTCTCTTTAATTATGGCTATTTTAAATGTTGGGGATTATGTCTTTCAGTTTATGTACTTTGTTTTATCAAGACGGATATGATTTACTTGACTTTGGTTTTATGGTTTTGATGATGTAATCAAACATATGGGTTTATCCGCTGCAATGAAATAAAGTTTTAATTTTCAAGTACTGCTTTATATATGTCTTGTTGTGATTTTCTGTTCTATACTTACTTAAAATGCTCCATGGAAGTTAATGCATTCCCTTTGTGAGTGACATTAATGGATGTGGGGTGTTACAGTATCGGTATTTTGCATATCGTGGTGTAGCGAGGCTATGGGACCACGTATTGATGTGATTTGCACTTCGTAATGTAATGATGATGTTGGGTACTAGAAAACATAGTGTTTATGGTGAAACTGTAGAATAATGAACTGGCCCTGAGGCACAATTTATGGCATAACGAAACGGCATGATAATGGATTGGTTTAAGCAAATACTCATACTAAAGATGGAGCGGGAAGCTCAGATTATTCGGTAGTACCAAGGGGTCGTTCATAGATTGGAGTTTTTTAGTTAACTCGGAGCAGGGGAATAGATGGGAAATGCCGATACGACCATTGTCAATGGTACCCTACCCCATGTGGCGTAGATTAGGCTGGGATGCACGTGTCGGAGACATGGAGTTCTACTAGGATTTATGTTTTATCTGCCCTTAATGGATGGGGTCACAACTGTTTTTCACACAGACACAGATTTAGGAGGTGATAGATATGGCTTGATTGATGGATGTTACGATTGTCATGATTTCTATCATCATTATTTTCTTAGTAGAATATCATCTCTAGGATTTTAGAGAAAAGATGGGAAGTGGGCCGGAGTAGGCTATTGATATTCATCTATCCTATAACAGTTTCCTCTTTTGTTATACTGCATATCATATATTATCTTGGTTACCTGTGTTGAATTTGTGGATGCTAGGACACGATAGGTATGACTTTTGATACCTATGTTCCTTATACTACTTCTGCGTTTATAATATTTTGAGATTTGTATATTGGTCACACCAGACAACCATTTAACTCAAGGTTTTATGTTCCCTCTTATTACCTTAGGTGCTCACCGATGTTGCTCGATGAGTAGCCAAGGTGATGGCTATTAGCACTGCTTGGTGCTATAGAGGTGGATTTGCAAGGGGCGTCACATTTTTTGTTATACATGTATTATTGTTGCTTACTCCATTGTGTGACACTATGAAGCCTTAATACTTTATTTATTGTCATTTTTGAGATAGTAAATCAGTCAGTTTATTTATCTCTTGTATAAACTCTATTGTTGTTCTATATAAATGTGTGAGCATATACTCTGATTATGTAGTTTATATAGTTATCACTATTTCTCAAGTTATATCGGTGATTATTATCATATATTATCTAATACCCTATAAGATATGCTACAGATTATGTGATCATATTCAGTATTTTGTTTTCTTTTTTCTCTTCCCTTCTCCTATATTCTCCATCCTTTTCTGTTATTTCCATCCCATAGCAACTGCTCTGCACAAATGGTGTGCGGAGTTCATTAATTTGATATCATATTTTACTTGCGTAGTTTAACCTTAGCAGTATCGAATTTGAGATTTAATATATAAGAGAGAGTACGTATATCTGAGATATTTGAAAACTATATATTAATATATATTGTTAGTTGTTGTGCATAAGACATGGATGTGATTCCCTTTATTAACGAGAAATCGTCCTTGTCATTGTGATGATCTAATAAACGAGGAATACTATTAGTAACTCCGTGTTTAGAGTTGGGAGTTAGAAAGAATCAAGACTATTAGCTTCGATCTACGGAATATGTTCTCTGTAGTGGTGAGAGCCACTATTGGGATGCCCAATTTTTCATGATTTGTTCCGGTACTCAAGTGTAGAAGATTGACTATGCTATTTGTTATGGATATATACGTGTCCATGAGGTGAATTAGACCTTGGAACAGAGCATATTGTTGTAGTGCAAGTGCTATATGTCTTTGTCTTTTTCTAGGTGCTCTTCGATGACTATGAGTTAGGTAGTGGTGCAAGTTTGAGGGTCACCATTAGGAAACTCCAAGCATGAATTCAAATTGATTGAGAGTTCTTATTGTTTTGTTTCCTATAAATCTATCTGATCGGGAAAAGTTTGTGATTCACTTTAAAGGAGTTTGTTTTGACTTCTTCGAAGTTAGTGTTATGTAGAGGGTTCACCGATTTAGGCGACATGTCCATGTTAAAGTACATGACCGAATTCGATGCAATCAAAGTATGGTTCATTCTTTCGCAAATACTCCGGACAGAAAGGATGGAGGTCCCACTGGGGTGACTAACTAACTAGAAAGAAAGATCTCATTCTGATGGAATAATGACTTAAAGAGGTGGATTAGTGAAGCTCTTGAAGTTTGAGCCCGCATGTACTGTTTGTGGTTACCATGTGTGCAAGGTTGAATTATGGAGGTGTATGCATCGATCATCATTTTTGTTTCGTCTCGTGCTCCTAGGAAGAAGAAATAGGAAACGATATCACCACTTTGTATGCTCCACCAATGGTATTTACATGCGTGTTTTGTTTTGACATCGAGATTTCATCATTTCGACTTATCCTGTTGGTGAAGTACGAATGATTTTTGGACTCGAGAGTATTGAATTGATTGTACTTACTGTGTTGAGGTTTTATTTAGATTATATGTAACAACCCGATTTCTAAGGATGCAAATTTCGGGAATCAATCAACTTATTATTCTCATCGTAGCAAAAATTAATTGGATATTTACATGCAATTTTAAGAATATGAGTATTTTGTTTACAACGGGCGAAAAAGAAGAAATTAATTAATTGACTATGGATAACGGTGGAACAACGTCGTTAAGTTGTTCATTGGTATATAAATAAATAAATAAGAAATAAAGTAGAAGATTTGGTTTTAAAAACATTTTTAATTATTTACAATGAAAACAATTAGTAACTACTTTGGTAAATTTAATTAACAAATTTGTACATTTTCTAAAAGTCAAAAACTTACTAATGTTGTGAAATTTGTGGAAAAAAAGAAAGAAGGAAAATGAATATTGTCATAAGTGTTGAAATATTAACAATTTTGAAAAAAAAATGAACAAGAGAAACAAAATACAAACGTGGATGTATTTATTTTAGAAAAAAAGTGTTTTTACATTTTATATGTATATACATATATAAAATATCTAGTAAATATATAAAATATAAAACTATTTATATACTGTTTTTGTGAGCCGCTGGAGAATGGCTAGATTCTCCTTTTTGTTATTATATTACTTATATATATATATATAGTAAATAGGTACAGTTTCAAAGAAGAATCTAGAATATGTGCACATATGAATAAATATAGGAGAGAAAATACAAATTAGGATGAGTTTATATCAATAAACAAAAGAAAATAATAAAGAATGAGGGATATTTTGGGAGAAGCCTCTGGACTAGGGGAATTTACATAAAAATACATCTCACCTTTCTTCTTGAAGGGGGTACGTACAATCTATCACGAGGAACTAGAAAGGAAAAAAAAAATTGAACCCTATTTCATCTAAGCTTCAAAAACAAAAGCAAAAATCATCCTCCTACAAATCAAATTATTAATTTGATTCCCAAATTAGCGTAAATGAGTTGCAATCAAGGGTTAAAGCTGAAATCTTTGCTTCGAAAACAAGGGGAAGAGAAGATGAATGAAGATTTAGTCTTTTTTTTTTATTCATATCTTATGCTTGCATGAAGGCTCGAAGACGATTTCTTTACATAAAATTGTTTGTTAGCTTCATTCCCTATTTTATTTGTGGTGGTTTGAATCATGAGTCATTTGAAAATTTGAGACAATTTTATCTGAAAGGAACTTGATTTAGTGTTAAAAAGAAGAAGAAAGATGAATAATTTTGTACATGCATACAAGTCAAACTCATGTAAAATGTATGTTGAATTGTCTCAAATGAATATATGAAAACTGAGATTTTCAGACCCAAGCAAAATTTGGCTGTTAAAGAATACCAAATTTGTAGCAGCTGGTAAGATTTCTGGTTTTGAAATTTTGTGCACATAAACTACTTCCAAATTCAAAGCTACTGCAAAGATTATGACTTAATCAAAGTTCAAATTTTTATGATTTTTTCAAGTTGAGTATGTGAAAATGTAATTTTTCAGAACCAAGCAAAAATTAGCTGTTAAAGAATATGAAATTTGTACTGGTTGGTAAGTTTGCTGGCTTTAAAATTTTGTGCACATAGACTACATCTATATTCAAAGCTACTGTAAAAATTTTGAGTTAAAAATATTAAATTTCGATTTTTTATGATTTTCTCAAATTGGGTGTATTAAATCTAAGATTTTCATAACCAAACAAAAATTGGCTATTAAAGTATATGAAATGTACAAGTTGTTAAGCTTTTTGGCTTTGAACTTTTTTAAACATAAACAAAATCCGAATTCAAAGCTACTATAATTATTTTGAGTTAAAAA
Organism: Allium sativum; assembly: GCA_030737875.1. Taxonomy (NCBI): domain Eukaryota; kingdom Viridiplantae; phylum Streptophyta; class Magnoliopsida; order Asparagales; family Amaryllidaceae; genus Allium; species Allium sativum. The sequence continues at coordinate 376,136,233 of CM060926.1, forward strand.
TGTTAAATTTTGAATTTTTATGATTTTTGCAAGTCGGGTATATGAAATTTGAGATTTTCGGAACCAAAACAGAATTTGTTTGGGTATAGCTTTTTTGTTTCTTGTTAGATTTTAATAATTATTGAAGTTTTAGAAAGCATAGATAATGTTTTACAACTTTCATATTTTGGGTTTTGAAATATTTTATGAATTTCATGGTCGAACATATGTCTTAGTGCTTGTCTTGAAAATAACGATAGCGATAGCTAAGTTAAAATCTAAGAATGGCTTTCATCGTTACATTTATTTTCCTTGTTCAAATTGAATAGTACTTAAAGTTTTGAAAAGCTTATACTTTTTTACATGTTTTATTCAGGGTGTTTTCTAAGTTTATTAGATTTATTTACATGTAAAAGTTGAAAATGTTGTAATGAATGAATTTTAGGACATGACTACTGAGCTAAATTTCATATTTGGGATTTTAAAATAATTATACATCATAAGTACCATTTTGAAGTGCATTTATAATATTATAACTTTATGGAATATTTATTTGTGTTTACTTTCAATAAGTGGAGTGTACTACAATTTAGTAAATATTGAAGTAATGTTGTTTGGTGTGGGACGCATGTGCATTACTTGAGTAACTACTATTTGGAAGTATACGACACTTTTTGAATTGATGTGTCTTTAGTTCGTCATTGAGATGACCTGCTTATATACCATTCTTATGATGGTATCTTTTACTCTATATCAATACTGTGGTGGCTTGATTTAATGTAAAAAACCACCATATTTTTTTCTAATGCTAGTATGACATGCTTGATCTTATCTATGACTTGACAATCAGATTAGTGGTTATGCAACGGTTTTATCGTGTTTTTGGCATTTTTCTCGGTTTGGTTGCCATGTTGTTTTTCTGAAATGTAGGCATATTTATTCAAGTCATGACTCTATTTTAGTCATAACACTACTGAGTTTCATGAGATTTATTTATACAAAACAGTATTGGTTAAACCTCTCTTTGATTTTGGGTTGGGATAGATTGGACTCCGTTGTACCAATGGGCCAAAACACCATCTTGGTCGGCATGATTCAGGATCACTACTCGAATCGGTGGTACTTCACTTGCCCATTTACCACCAAAAGTCAAAGGTCTGCTACATTGGGCTAATTTTATTTTTTGGTCGAAAATCTCAATCGGTAGGTCATGGACTACAACAAATGAAGGCATGTGGGTCCCACGTGTAGTGCCGTGAATGGGTAGTATATAGCCTTCGCCTTAGACCATCTTGGTTATCCTGGGTTGATCGCCAGGTGCGTTACGATGTTATGAGTAGATTACAGTGCTGATGTCTCGATGCGTGCTCGAGCTCTTCCACTGTGATTTAACAATACTAGCGTCTGTTTATTTGGTACATGTTAAGAGTCGGGTTATATTTAACTCGAAATCCACTATTGTTCTTTACATCTTTTGATTTGCTATCATCATATTGTTTTATATATGATAATTGTTATGAGTCTCGTATTGGTTTATATACGATACTCTGGGTTCATTTACATTTACCATCTTGTTTTATATATGATGTTTGGAGTGGGTGTCATGTTGATTTATATATGACACTCTACATACATTTATACTTATCATATTGATTTATACATAGTGATTGTTGCTGGTATCGTTTTGATTTATATACGATATCTTGTCTTTATCTATTTTTATTATATTGACAAATTATTGATGGTATCATATTGATTCATATATGATACTATGGTAGGATATATTTGTTGACATGTTCTTTATATATATAATTAGTTAATCTGTGTCATATTGATTTATATAGACGATACTTGGTTTTATTCTTTCCTGTTATATTGTCATTGTAATAAGCGTTATTGTTCACTGCCCGTAAATCCTACTTCTCTCACACTAGACATAGCCTGACCCGTGTGATTTGTTTTACAATACTCAGGTCAGCTTGAGGATTTGTTGCAGGTTAGGTTTGCATGGACTTTAACAACACACTTATCATTTTCCATGTTTTAGGGTTTTGGATTATGCATCTTTGGATCGATTAGTAGCTTGTAATTTGTTATGGTATGTATGCTATTAGGTATTTTGGGAGTGATATTATGTATGATGAACTAAGTATTATGGACATCACTATTACGATATGTATTATGTATTCTGCTATTACTATTGTGCTGTGACTGATTCTATTATGTTTTGTACAATGTAACTTGGGAAAGTTTTGCTTGTGCCTTTTCTTTGAACCAATACTGAGCACGAGTGGGAATTGACAAGTTAAAAAAATTCATGTCAGTGTCAGTTCAAGGGAATGATACAACTTTTAGCCATATGGAGTCTCATTCTCCGTGCTTTACAATTGTGATACTTAGTATTGCTCTTGTTTAGCATGGGTCCAGTGGTCGGGCGTTGCATTATATGTTTATAGCATCCCATGTTTGGTCGTCAATAAGTAATACTATAGATGACTACAACTTCTATACCGCTTATTTTTGGGCCTCGAGTAGGGAATGTCACAACATATTGTCTATACTCGGCAGTATACAAGGTTCGTCAAAACTTATATTATAGAGTCAAATTTTCTTGATTGTTAGTTTGGCTATTATTGATTGCTTTGGCTCAACTTGGTTTAGTGTTAGAGTCTCGGTATTATCTTGTTGGATGGATATGGAACATCAGTAGTAGTGAGAGGTTTTGGATGACGATGGTGGGCTATTATACTTTTCACTTCTGTAGTTAGTCATCCTTGATCTAGTGCTAGTGAGGAGCGAGTCGCTTATGGTTCGATAACTAGATGAGACATGGAGTTCTTTGGTAGAGACTTGTCATTTGAGTTGTGGCTTCAGAGTATCTAGACACATTCGATAAGATGACTAGGTATTTGAGTTAAGTTCTATATTGATTTGGTCACTGATGTTCGAGCATGGTTGTGCCGCTATGGCATATACACCTTGAGATCAGGAGACGACCCAATATCTTTTTCCGTTTGAGACGGCTAGCTAGGTTAGCTCAAAGGTGTGAGAAGATGTTTCCTCAGTTAGTTTTTCTAAGTAGATTTTGCAAACGGAGAGTTGGATGGTGTATGGTGATTTCATATGTTACTCTGATTTTGGTTGGTTGGTTATGTCATTCTGGGTAACTGGCGAATCACCGTATTTTATGGGTTTTCGAGACATATTCGCCTGGATGGGTTATGCTTATGCTACATGATTGCGTTTTCTTCTTCATGTGGACAAAACGAAAGCACAAGCATGGTTGTATTGCCAGTGTTGAAAGTACACCGGTAGTTGGTTGGCTTGTTGGAGTTTAACTTTAGGATAGGTTAAATTAGTTACTTAGATCACATAGCCTAGAGTAGGAGATCGCTATCATTCATGTGAATGCTATGGTGGTAAAACCAGAAAGATAGTTTATCACCTGCTAGTCCACGACCTAATTGGCTCATGATGGAGTATTTGTCTCTCAACTTAGAGTCGACGACAATAGAGTGCGCTAAGACATTTTTAAGGTACTATTATTTAGGATGGAGTTGGAGTTGTCAGTGGCGTTACCTCATTGGGGTTTCTCATATTTAAAAGGGATTTCGACCTCCGTAGGCAATGACAGTTCAGATTCCTAGCCTCCTAGTGTTATTGTTGTTGAGCTGGAGATATACCATTTTAGGAGCAGTATTCCACGATTGGGTGTTGCTGTAACAACAAAATTTAGATAGAACCGATTTGTTTTCAAAAATCCAAACCTACAGAAGCTCGAGTTGGTTTGTCTTGTGTCCTACAGAAAGGCAAAGATAAAAATATCAGAGCTCACGATAAAATATCTCACAACGGAATGAATACGATACATTAGTGAATACATACTTACCGACATAATGACACTAACTAGAAAGTGAACCTAAGCTGCCGAATCGCAACCTCCTATCTAACCTATGGGTTTGTTATGAGAAGGTGGTCAAAACAAAAGTTCTGGTAAGTGGACAAATTATCCTTTCTATAAATAACACTACATATATCGTTCTATCACTGGTATATCTTTATTAAGTTATTTCGGGTTCATTACACGTCCGATTTTACGCATAAATCGTACCGATCTACTTCCTAATTGATTAAACTAATAAATCATATATATGTAGTTATATGTCCAATATATCAAGGTATTCACTATAGTACCCTCCTCGAGTGGTCTCCATCGCCTTGATGCGAGAACGTACGAGACCTTCGTTGGCACACTACGAAGCTACTAAGTTGCGCTACGAAAGTAAATGAGCTCCCACCACTGCGCCATGAAGGCTCCCAAAACATGATTTCTTCCACGGAACTCAGTCGGGGGATTTCTATATCTGTAAAGGACAGTTTCACTAGGCCTACATTAAAGATATTGATCTCTTTTGGTGTCTATGTCCCCACCTGGCTCTTTTGACTAATGAAAGACCATTCAGAGATCTAACTGACCACCCTAACAACCAATCTAAACATCTACATGGTACCTCATCCAATTACCCGATAGTAAAAATCATTGGCCTCTTGGTTTAGCTCCAGTCTTTCCCATACTCACTCCGACTGATGACGACAGGTATCCAACTACCTACTATCCTTTATTGGGTCCTGACCACAAACCCTACCCCCTAAGGTAGCCATCGAATCATCTTAAAAATCATCCCATTTAGTCTTTAGGCTGCCCACACCATAAAGGCAGCCAATACATACTCACCGTGGAACCGTAAAAACCATGCCTTTGTGGGTACAACTTCGTCAGGCCTACCATAAAGGACCATCATGGAGTATCCTCATGTCCCGCCGAAGTCTTGCACTTCCTTCCAATCCTATCGAATAATAATTTCGACATGCTCCCATCACGTTTACAAACGCCTACGATAATTATCCCAGTTGGCCTCTTCATCTCCACGGACTGGACCAAATACATATCGCTATATTAGTTAGACCCTATGTATAATTTATCATTATGTGTTTCACTTTTCCTTTTCATTAGTTTACAATATTCATTAATCTATTTAATCGAATATTATTTATTCATAAATCAACTTCACTAAGTACCATATAATATCGCCTAATTATAAGGCAAACACGAAATATCTTTAGGCTTAATAAACGTAATTTCCTATTATTTGTAATAAGCTTCATTTGTTTCTTTCCATTCTTCCAAATTATAATCTTTATGTTATTACCTCTCTAGAGTTTTATTGCCACTGAACTATGCTTATTATATTATAGTTATAAGTTTACAATAAGCCTTTTATATTCCTTTTTCTTTTCATAACCTCTTTCAGTTATGTTATCACTTCTTTTTCCTGTCTTTACAATTTATTCTCTTTGGAAGTTAAGCCTATTCCCAATTGATTGGCTATCAAAAATGTATAAAAATCTATTTTCATAGTTTCGGGTAATTACTATAATAGGAACTCATGATTGCATGTCTCTTCTTTTTCTTATTTTTGGTTATTAAATTAGTGCACAATACAGCTAATCTCCTATTTCACACTATTCTCTACCTTTTTTATTTTCATATTTGCAATCATGTTTCCTATTTCCCTTTATTTACGAAACTATGCAGAATATATTTCTTTTTCTAACCAATTAACACAAGCACTTCCTAACCTTCAATTTATAGATATATGTGGATTCGTGTTTTAACTTATTTCCCCCCTTTTTACATGATTACAATAAATTTGGATACAATTGGGTTACGTCCCTTTTTCAGGCCGAACAATTCCTATATTCATCCCATTCAAGATCAGAATGGTGATTTCTTACAAATATTATGGGAACTGCCAAATTTAGCATTTAACCACAAATTTACTATGCATAATCTTCATTATGTCAAATATGCTTACTTCCAATCCAAATGTCCGTTTCGATGCAATTTTTGGCATTACACATTCATTTGGCCTCAAATCATCAATTTTTTTCTTTTTGTTCATAATTCCAATTAAACTGTATTTTCCAAATGCATAAACAAAAAGGATTATAATCAATCGTATGAATTTGGTGTACAATTTAATTATATGTATTTTAACGCTTTATTTTTTATGTATATTTTGCGCATAACCAAAATTGAATATAAACCATAAAATATGACGAAGAAACGGGGGAATAAGGGCTGAGAGAATGTCTGATAAATTTTATAGCAACCAAAAGATACAATAAACAACTATCATAAAATATGATTTAATCCACTCACCTGAGATTTGCGCTCTAAACTTTGGATCTGATTTGGACCTACATTTACTTTTACAGATCTATGGAATCTGGGCATCTACACCTTGAATCTACTATATTTTATTCAAATTTTTGTATTAGAAATTCTAAATCTAAAATATAATTTATTTCTGAAGAGTTTGGAGGAGAAAAGAAGCTGGCAAAGCTTCGGCGCCCTCTCGAAAAATATGAGTTAGAAGCTAGGCCATGCAGGCTTATTTATAGCTCCTAGAAGAACCATGTCCATTCAATTTATAAAGATTAAACCAGAGCCGTTCAAGAAAATAAAACACATCATCTTGGACCAAAATGGGTCGACCCAAGCTTTAGGTGGATCAACCTCTAGGTCAATCAATCTTTGGGTTGACACACTTCAGGCTTAGTTCGACTCATGTATACGATTTTAAATCGTATACTTTGGGTCTGCTGCGTGAATAACATTATGTTTTAAATGTTGTTATTAACATTTGTATTTCTCAACTATATTATTATTATTTCCATCTTTTGATGCGTGTTTAAATTTTAATTGCACAATCAATGTGTGTGTTAATAATTCTTTTATTCTCAAATTCTTGCACGTTCATTCCTTTTTTCCTGTGAACATTCATTCCTTTTTTCTGTGAACGTTATTTGTTAATAATTCTTTTATTCTCAAATTCTTGCACGTTCAGTTCTTTACCCTTTTAATACGCGTATAATTCCCATTTCAAATGCACATGTATTAATATGCGGCTATTCAAATTAAATTCAAACGTTACTTCATTAGCTCAATTTGAATTTCTTTTTATTTCTTGGTTTCATGCCATATATGACACACATTATTCCTATAACTTATATCCATATATTTTTATTTTAACTATATATACATGTGTTTTGTTCACATTTGTTAACATTCCAAAATTGGTTGTCTATTTAAAATTTTGACATTATTCTGATTAATTTTATTTTAATGTTACCTATAACATGCATTGTAATTTAAAAGCAATGTTGCAACATTGATGTTAATTACTTTACAATTCTAACGCATATTGCATATACATTTATTGTGCGTACCATTTATAATATTATTTTCATTTATTCAATTTTATAACATGCATTCATTTTAAATTTTCAAATGCACATTACTCCATTAATTATTTTGACAATCTTTTTAATCTGTATCATTTTAAAAATGTGGGGTGTTACATTCTTCCATCCTTAGGGAATTTCGTCCTTGTAATTTTATAAGGGTAAAATTATGTAATTCTTTGCATAATTTGTTGTGTACATCCAATTTTGTAACTATTTGTGCACTTGTGAAAACTATAGCATGACATAAAAAAATATGTATGCCTCAATGGTACCTCCTATATGAATCACTACAAGAAAAACAGAGATTAGCGACAGAATTTTAGCAGCGGAAAATTCCGTCGCTAATCAGCAGCAGATTTCCGTGGGATTTGTAAGGGAAAATATTTTGGATTTTATATGTCATCTTATTATAAATTATTACTGTCGACTAATAACTCTGTCGCTAAATCAATGGAAATTGCATCTCTTTACCGCCATATAATATTCAACGCTAAATTCCATTGCTAATAGAGTTAGATTACCGTCGACATAATTTTGAAGCTAATTTTCCTGTAGTTTTCCAAGAGATTTGAAACGAACTTTTATATTTATTATTTATAAAATGTTTTAAATTTGTGTTATTACTTAGTAATTAATTAGTAAATTTAAATTTTAAATAATTAATGTTAATAATACATTAGTAATTAATAATAAATAATAACCATTAGAAGTAAATTAAATTCAATAGTTAATGCTGATTTTTTTTTAAAATTAATACTGATTAATTATTAATTACTATATAATATAAATAAGAGGTAATAGTAATTAATAAAATACATTGTTGTTCGATGTTTATTTAATTTGTTTTGATAATCAATGATTATTTAATAGTCTTTAATACGATTAACTAAATTAATATCAAGAAATTATTAATACATATTTGCTTTTAAGAAATTGATTGGTACATATTATTTGATAAATAATTAGTAATTAAGAAAAACAAAATGGTCAAAGTTTAAAAATAAGAAGTTAAATAAATATTAAAGAATTTTGAAATTCAAAAAATTCAAACATTACCATACAAGTTATTATTTTCATGCATATTAATGTACTATTAAATAATTAATAATTGATATGTGATAGTTAATATAAGTATATAATAGTTTTTATAAATTAATATCTATTATTAATAATTAGTTGTTGGTAATCTATAATTAATAATAAATATTTAATTAGTAATTAATTACAGCTGAGCATAAGATTTAAGTAGTCCACTTATCTCTAATATATTGTGAGACAACACATTTTCAGTTTATAAAGATCAGAATTTAAACTGTAATTAAGATTATATATACATATATAACATCATGTTCTTTTATACTGGTGTATAATGTGATTTCAGTATACATGTTTCCTAAATTCAATAAGTATTGCAATTATCTCTAGTATAATATGAGACAACACATATCCTCAGTTTATACAATTCAAAGTTATATATATAATGTATGTATATAAATACACATGCATAATATATATATACATATGCATACATTATATATATACATATATATGTATATATCTGTGTGCTTTTTTTTATGAATTTTCAGAATTCTTTACTCGGTCATATAAGATAAAAAGATCTTCTACCATGTTAATAAACAAGCTGAAAACATAGCCTGCAAGGTTATAGATTACCACCCTAATTGCAGAAATTAAGAAAAAAGCCCAGTCAAAAGAATTCATACATTGATTATTTTTCTCTCAAACTTTTACGCACAACAGGAATGAAAATGCTTACATAGAGAAATGAAGAGGAAGTTTACGCTGCCATTAATAATTACTAAATAATTAAGAGGCAATAATTAATAATATAGATTAACATGTAATCTTTAATAATCAAAGATTTGTAAATAATTTTGAAAAGCGTGCACATAATTAATGACCAATAATTAATGTTTATTCGTAAATTATGGTTGCCCTTGTAATAGAATGTTATTGATTATTTATAATTAATATAACAAATAACTATTCATAAATTATTCATAATTAATGATAATTAATAATCACTAATAACTATTCATAAATTATTTATAATTAATGATAATTAATAATCATTTTAGTCTTGTACAAAAGATATAAGAGTACATTTTTAAAAAACCATAATCCCATATCTTAAAGCCATAATAAAAAGGAGATAAAACTGAACTTTAATTTCAGCAATCCAGGCACTTCATAAAGAGAGAGAAAGAGATCCAAATCAAGCTCCACTAGGCCCACCCTGAGAACCTTGGGGGGAAACAGAAAGAAAAGAGGCGAAACAAACGAGGTCAAACATAAAGTCTGGCGAGTCCAGTAACTTTAATAATATAATTAATAAAGTAATAGGATTAGATCATAAACTGGAAAGTAAGAAATGATTGTAATATAAGCATGCATGACAAGGTAGGCTAGATGGATAAGATAACCGTTGGTTGCATTTCTAATCACTATAATATAATTCCTACATTGCACCAATGCTAGTTACACTGTACCATTACTAGTTCCATACTAAGAGTTGATCCCAACCCCGCACTTGGTAGCCCTCATGCGTAACATCTAGTAAGAGGTATCCCGCACATACAATCCTCGACAGCTAATTGCCCATAATAGATGCTAGATGTCCCCACACTACCTCTAATCGATCGGCTCCCTAACTCGCATGTATTTATTACTTGTGTCATTCGGCCCTACTAGTTTGTAGATACCTGTGCTGGTCTCACCATGCGATGTATCAACCCCAATGATGGCAACCCGACACAATTCAAGATGCACAGTGTATAACTATTGATGCCTAGTGCCTGATTTTTCCACTATGGAGCACGTGCACGCCCGTACTCCGTCGGAACCTATACTGACGCACCACCCACCGCTATTTTGACCGCTTATAATCAGCCCGGTAATCGTGCCCCACCCTGTCTAGTTCAGGGTACCATGATACATCTATGTGGGTTACTACTGAAATGGGTCCCCATTACTAGGGTTTCCTAATCAACATGTTATAACGGTTAAGTGTTATTAATTTAACCTGACCCCACTCATTTGTTCAATTAACATGTTGTATTTAGTTAAGTGTCGTCTATTCATATGTTACTTAACCTTGTTATTCTTAGCATGTTTGTTCATTTGCATTAATTGATTTATTAATGCACCAACCTCTCACATTAGAACTGTTGTTTGCGGTTGCTGGATGTGCCGGGCGATTCCGGGCAGACTTCTACCGCAAACTCATTCGAATCGTCAACAACAAATAAAAATGCGCCATGTGTGCAACATGATGCGCAGCAGGGGTGTTGACACCCGCATGTTTCTTTTTAACCCTTTTAACACTAAACACCTTTTTTTTGTTGAACTGCGTTCACACTACGCCACTTTTTAGCCATTTCCTTAAAACAAAATATATGGCACTGGCAGGGAATGAACTCAGAACCACTTGTATACAAGTCACGTCCTCTAACCAAATGGGCCACTAAGTCTTTTGATTACAAACCTTAAAACAATGATAAACATTATTCTTTTCTCATTCCTCTTTTTCATGTTTTGTTGCAATATTTAATTTTTCTCTTAAATATATCTATTTATATATACATATTTCCACGTTTTTAATTTCATTATAAATGTGGGGTGTTACACCTAACGCTGAAATTATGAACATGTGGAATCGGGAATAATTGGGAAAGACATAATTTGGGGCATAATTAATATTGGAAAATATGGATCTAAATTTGGGCATAAATTTGGAAATATATGAATACGCGTTTGGGGACATATGTCTTGTTGGATAATATGAATATAGGCACGCATTGGAATAAATGTTAATATGGCATTGGGTATAAAATGGGACATGTCTAAACACTGATTTTGGACATAAATTGGGACGTATGTGAATATGAATTTTAGGCATAAATTGGAAAAATATGCGAATATGGATATGGGTATAACTTGTATTGAAATGGGTGAATATGGACTAGGTTCATAAATTGGAAAATATGTAGATTTGGGTTTGTGCATAACACACACACACACACACACACACACACACACACACACACACATATATATATATATGTATATGTAAATGCCTTGACATATAACTTGGGAAAAAGAGCATATGGTGCATAATTAAAAGGTGAACTGAAAAGGAGTGTAAAAGTCTTTGATTTGAATAATGAATTGGACATATAACTAAAAATGGAATGTCTAGTAATTACGATTAGGAATTGTAATTACACTTATGACATGAGGTTAGGTTGCATTACTGGTGGAAGCCTGCCCAGACTGACCGGTATATCAAGCAACCACTAATGTTGAACCTAATGTGAGAGGTCTAAGTGGGAAAATACGAATCGGGCTAAGACACGAGGTTAGACCCAACTGTGGAATAAGACTGCTCGGACCCGACCGACATATCCAACATCCACACGTTGTAGGCCTATTGTGGGAGGTCTAGCCGTTATATCCTTAATTGGACATGGTAATAAATTGGACTGCTTAACCTAATTTAATCCATAAGGATTGTATGATAATAAACTTGAGTTAGGGTTAAGTGAAACTGGATGGGTAGTGAGTGGGTTAAGTAAAACAGTTGGGGTGGGTAATATTTACATATAGGCCCACGAAGTTATCCCAATAAGGTTATGTAATTAAAGACACCTAGTGGTATACATAACTGGTGGAAAATATAATAGAGTTATGCAATTAAAGACACCTTATAGGGTAAGCATAACTTGTAGAAATGATAGAATTAGATATGCGTAATAATCTGCTAAGTAAACAACGATAAGTTGTAGTGACGGTGTAAATTGAATTTATGATTAAATGAGAAAGAATGAGGAAAAATTATAAAATAAATAAGTTATATTTAATCATAAATGGTAAGTGACATGTTAATTAGGAAACATGTGAATTGAGATATACTTAAAAACGTATTAAGGAGAACATGTTATTGTAATCATGTAACCAAGCAAGAATATAAAATAGATTGTGGATTACAGACCTTGGGCCACAATCTAGAAAATAACATGTTGTGGGCTTATTAATAAACTTAAATGGATTAAGTTATATGACTGAAATTAATAAGCAAGAAAAACTTGGTAATTTGAATAAGAATACAATATGAATGGGAATAACCAAGTTAAATGGAAACTAGGTGAGGTAAGGCAAGTGCGTAAAATAATGTTTAGACATAGGACCTAACAACATATTAAAGAAAGGAGCTTGGACCTGTCCATACGTTTGAGGGTGAATAACCCAACGGGGTTGATCATCGAGGTGTTATAAGACACGAGGGGAGCGCACATTCATCTGATTGTTATGACGGCTCCAAAGGACTGGAAGGAGAAGCACGGGGCTTCCTGAAGTACGTAAGGTGCTCCTAGTAGTCCTCTGTGCGGTGACAGATGTCTTAGGCTGTACTCGCAGAGGTTGGGTCTGCGCGTAACTACTAGGTGGGTGGGTCTTGACTGCAGATGTAGCTATGCAGTCAGAATGCTATGACGAGATGACACCAAGGTGACTCGATGGTTGCCTCATGAAGAGGTATAGAGGGTCATGCCCAACACGAATAGTAGACCATCGGATATCCGTCATCGACCGCCAGCGGGATGCAAAAAGACTAGAGCTAAACCCAAGATATCATTTCACCATTCACTATCGAGGTACGGGGTTGAGGGTATATGCCACATGGATGTTTAGATTGGTTGTTATTAGGGGAGGTCGCTTAGCTCTGTAGTCTTTACTAGTTGAGGGAGGGGCCGAGCTGGGACCATAACCATCATGAAAAACAGTCCTGAGGAATATCTGTATTTGAAGGCACTTAAAGGCGGTACAGATATGGAAAAGCTCTCGACCGAGTTCCGTGTTTCTTGTTTAGCCCTGCCACGGAACTCGGTTCACATTAGAGGACGTGTGATTGAGGCATCGAGCTACAAGTACAGTACATACGTGGGACAATCTAGATACATGCATATCTTCTGAGACGACCAGAACTTCCCCATGAAGGAAATCCCGGATTGAATTGAGGACAAGACGAATCAGAACACAAACTGAAGAACATTTCATTGTGTATTACAACAATTCCATCAGAATACAAGAATATACAGAGTATGAATAAATATTATACATCAGAAAAATATCAGAGATTCAATTAACATTACACAGCAGCGGAAAAATAATACAAAACACAACTGAAAGTAATACACGGATACAGCGATTTCCGAGTATTGTTCCAGCTGTAAACCAGGATCCTGTGAATATAAATCTACAAAACCAAAACTACTAGCTTCCCGTGCGGAAAATAGGGGCACCCAGAGTTTAGGTTAAAACAATAAACTCCAGGTCAGTCGTGAGACTGGTGTGAGAACTAAAACATTTATTTAAAATTTTACTTTAAAATAAAGTAAATCAAGGGACCACGCCGTATAACACGGAACGGGTTTCCTCCCAAGAATACCAGTGCATATAACAAAACAGCGCAATGCTTTTTGGAAAAAAAATGAAGCTATTATAAGACCCAGGTCCCATCATACAATGCAACGCAAGCCGGAGGATAGGGTTCTCCCTTATAATAGCCAAACATGCTTGGTACTTTAAAACAAATCATTTGATACTATTATAAGTGCATAGTGTACATAACAACTTCAATCATAAATGTATCAATCCTAGGTGGCATGGGTACCATATATCATGTCGCCAATACTTGGCTCTACAATCAAAACTGCAAATGTCATGTATTGGAAGTTGTATTTCCATCTGTGAACCGAGGCAAGGGATCGTCCTCAGCGAATTCGAGACGCTCTAGCCCGCCCCTCAGGTCAGAGCTCGGGTGACCTTTGGATCGTCAGGGCCGGTCTACCGATGTGGATTAAAATGCCTGAACACTGCACTTCCCCGTCCTTTGGGGTGTAAATGAGTCCTATGACTCCATCGGCTCCATATAGTCACCGATATATCCGAGGTGCCTCACAATCCAACAACCAGACATGTGAAAATGATATAAATGTCAGGACTGGTAGTCACTGATACCACCCTAGCTAGAAGGAAACGCATGCCATCCCTGATGTCCTCTCCCATTTCTGGTTCACAACCGGGGTGTGAGGCTCGCGAATTAACATTATACACAAAGCTATGCCACAAAGGCCGTGCTTTGATCATCAACCACAAGACACTGCTTTTCAAAAGAAGCCTTGATCATTTGCATCTCAGCATGCCACACAGGCAATTCATGCTATGCAACCGATATCAATCACAAAGAATGAAATCCGATGTCAGACACACAACCATTTACATGTCCGTTCTGGGTCTGAATGAAACCGTAGGAACTTTATTCCTCGCATATCCATCAATCTCCAAGTACGTCTAGACGATCACCAACTAATTCCCACCTCTTGGATGTACAGCTCAATCAAGATCATCAGTAATTATCCAAACGATGTGAAGACTTCCGATCTTCAACCACTGTCTTCATCGTCGACTTATCGTCGAATCAGTTATTTAGAATGGGTATAAACCCGGCCTTTCCCAATAACTCGCGTATATAATAAACAAGTGTTATACAAACACAACATATGCCTCATTCCAAATTCAGAATATTATTTTATTCAAATATTCACATCTAGAGGGAAAAGTTCCCATTAATTTTATCAAGGATAAATTCTTTTAAATTTATTCTTTAATCTTTTTTTGGATTTCAATTCAAACCAAATTATGGTTTATCCAAACTAGTCGGTAATTACGAACCTTACCGAAGTAATCATTTGTTTTAAATTTCCCAACTCCAAACTATTCATCCCATGAAGTAAAACTTGTAATACTTCATATCTAACACCACGGTGTTATCGATAAATTCAATTACCATTTCACGTTCAAATCTAATTAAAGATTTAACTATCGCTTGGAGCAAAACTGATGATACTCCCTTCTCGATCATTTCAATCTAATTAAAGATTCATTAAAACTCCACTTGGTTTTAATCTTCCCAAAAATCAATATTAATGATTGTTTAACTTGGGAAACCATATCCTGTCTTTAACTGGGTTAAAGAACCAATGTCATTTGAAACACGGTTCACTATAAACCCAAAATCACATTCCATTCCATCAGCCTTTAACCGTAAATAAGCAAGGGAACAATTCCCTAAGTATTAAGTTCGAAGGCCGAAACCAACATCAGACCAATACCCAAGAAACCATTCAACTTAACTAATCTCCAGTTAGTTTCTGATTTTCTTAACTCCGTTGGGTCTAAGAATAGTATTATTAAAGATACCATTCACGACAACCCAAAATCACATTCCATTAACGATCTAATCTTCATGGAAAACAAATCAATATATATAATCGATATAAACTTCCATATCCGACTAATAATATAAATGGAATAACGGCAATGCCTTTTAAATTCCAGATATATTAGTAGTCTTCCTCCACAGAAATTCACTTCGATTATTACCAAATCGAACTCCTTTCCATTCCAATTTATTTTATTAAATTGAAAAACTTTAATTTGGAAAATATTCATTAAATATTTACAAAAGATTTATAAATTCCAAATCACATTTCACTGTAAATCGGGTTAAAGAACGGATGTCGTTAAAACACAGTTCACAACAAACCCAATTCACATCCCATTAATTATCGGCTTAAAGAACAAGTGTTATTTAAAACACCGTTCACAATAAACCCAAATTCCTTTTGATATTAAATACAAGGCTTTGAATAGGAAATATATCGGCTTATATTCAATATCAAATACTATAACCAACAAATATTGTATTGGAAATAACGATATACATATATCTTTCAAATTTCCATAACAATATCTGTATAATCACGAAATCCAACATCGAAATATTCCGAAGACAATTTTGATTCAAATCCATTTCCAATCTATATATTGGAAATTCTGGTTATCTTTAAAACCAATTCAATCCAATTTATTTATTTTTAAAAATAATTGGATTATAATTCTAGTTCAAAACTAGATCATTTCGATAAAAATTTCTTTTTATCTTTTCAAAAATGGAATTTTTCATCCCAATTCTTTCCAAATCATTTCTTATGATTTTACACAAATTATTGTTATTTTAATAATTTTATCAAGGCCCGTACAGTCGATTTCCATCAACGGCCGTCGAACTGCACTTACAGCGATCTTTTCCAAATTTGATTTGGACATAATTCTAAATCCAACCGTTAGATTTCTAATTTCTTGTATTCGTTAGAAAGCTCTTTTCGATACGAACCCATGGTTCTGGTTTTAGGAGAATCCGACAGTCGGATCTCCCGTAATGTCCATTCGAAGTCAACGGTCGAAATTCGCGAATTGCCGCAGCGTGGCGCGTTCTATTTAGGCCATTATATATATATATATATATTATATATATATTATATTTCATCCTTTCAAAACGTATTTTATAAATCGTTTTAAATTCGTTTTCAAAACGATTTCTACTTCATATTCAATTTCAGATCAAAATTGAATATTCCATATCATTAATATATAAATGATAATGTTTTCAAAACATTCCATATCATTAATATATAAATGATAATATTTTCAAAACGTTATATTTTGAAATCACTTCCTTTTCTATATTCATTATAAAAATGAATATAATCGATATAAATATCGTTCTGTCAAAATGGCGCATATCTAATCAACACGGCTTTATATATTTCAATAACTTCATTATTCTATTCAACAAATGAATATTTTCTTCAACACATGAATATATATTTTATTCAACACATGAATATTTATTAATTCTTACTTACAATAAAAATGTCAACATTACTGTATAAATATTTCGTTCAATACATGAATTTTCTTTTATTCAACACGTGAATAAAATTTTATTCAACACATGAATTTTCTTTTATTCAAAACATGAATATCCTTTTATTCAACACATGAATATATATTTTATTCAACACATGAATTTTCTTTTATTCAACACATGAATATATATTTTATTCAACACATGAATTTTCATTTTATAATATTCTTTATTTTCAAAATTGGAATGAGGCCCAATCAATTACCATATAATGTTAATTTTATGGATTCCCTACAACACTTGCGTATAATAGCAACGATAAATAATCAACCATCATCAAGAGTGCACCACACAACTGCATAAGCATTTAATATAAATATTTAACGCTTAAAACAGCCTGTGAATCAATCGATCGACATACAGCTAATTATTGAGACTAGTGTATGTCCAATTTCATCACAACACCCGTGTGGGGTTTTCAAACAATCAAACACCGGTTTTATTTGTGCAGTTGGGCGATGTGTAAAATTTATCGTCCCAATCCATATCAGTCAAATGTGTGTACATAAACAAATCATCCGATTTGTTTATAAATATTTATTTTATATACACATTAAAATTTATATTTTTAACCATAAAATAATTTATTCCATTCCACATCACAAAATCAATATTCACACCACAAACAACAAACAAACAAGTCGTCCATGGTCTGTGGACAACGTGTGTCGGGTGCTGCTAAGCACCGTCTACATCTAGTATATATTTCAACTAGAAAACAAATTAAAAGTGAGAAGTTCTCGTAGAGGGTTCCACTCCACCATTCTTTATTTCTGAACGGTTCAGACTTCGTTTTGATCTCCGTCTGATCCATCGCCATCTGTTTCACGCAGCTAATTATTAAAAATCACATTTTTATACGGTATTCATATAAATAAAAATCGAATTTTTATGTATATAAAAATCGAATATTTATAAATCCTCCTTCATTATAAAAATCAAATTTTTATATCGCCTTCACATATGAAAATCATATTTTTATTTCACTAATTCATAGTAAAAATTATATTTTTATATCGCCACTCATATGAAAAAATCACATTTTTAACTACGCTTTCCATACATAAAAATCATATTTTTATGTTCTCCACATATATAAAAAGATCGGATTTTTATCTCGCTAACTTCTATATAAAAACCAAATCTTTATCGTTATGAAAAATCATATCCTTTTTAACTATAAAAATCTCATTTTTATAATAAAAATCTCGCCTTTTTAATCATAAAAGTCAAATTTTTTGGTTATGAAATTTATAATCTTTATTTTACCATTTAACTATAAAAATCATATTCTTTACTTCGTTATTTTCATGATAAAAATCAGATTTTTTATAAATCGTATTTCATATGAAATTTGATTTTATATTTTCCCATAACCAAATACATTAAATAAACAAAATAAAATAAAGGCTTACAGCGGCTTAGAGGGAGGGAGGTGTCGGGTGGCGCGGGTCTGTGGTGAGTCGGAGGAGGGCGGAGCGGTGCTGCATTGGCCTGCGGTGCGGTGAACGAGGCGCGGTGGGGTTAATTTGGTCAGAGCGTTGGTTTCTTTTAGCGGAGGAAGAAAGAGGGGGGAAGGGGAGGCCAGAGGCGGTTGTGTGCGGCGAGGGTGGTTGGCTGCGACCTTGTCAGTGGCGGCGGGGGCCACAGATGGTCGGAGGCGTGATGTTTTGGGCTTGAGGACGTCGAACTGAAGAGGATAGGGAGGGGAGAGAGTGGCAGAGCTCGGGGAGGTGGCGCGCCATCGATCGGCAGCGACCTTGGAGGCTGAATGTGGGCGGCGCTAGGGTTTAGGGGCTCGACGTTTTTTTCCCTTTTTTATTTTGAAATCTGAATCGTGGGAGAGAATGAGGGGCTAACTATAATTACTTATTCAATTAATTTAATTCTCCAAGGGCTGACTTTTTATCCGCACAACAAACGAGACCCAACGACTTCGCCCCTCGCTAATTAACCTCATTCCGAACACAATGGGATATGTTTTGTAAGCCCATTCAGTTGCTATGATCAGTTTTCATTTAAATTACAATATAAATCAGTATATTGAATTTGAACGCACATTTTAATTTACCGCGGTGACATACGGACTCTAAAAATATCCAAAAAATATTTTCTAGCTTCGTATTGATGACATTGTCCTAACAAAACTAATTTCGTCAAATTTGAAGACCGTTTGAAAAATGGCCATTTTCTGATCAATCGAAATTGACTAAAACCGTCAAAACACGTTTTACTTCACCACACTCGCATATTAATTCAGAAAATTACAAAATTTGGAATCTAGCAATAACTTGCCATCCTGGGTCAAACAAAAGTGGTTTCATTGAAAACAGAGGTCGTTTGCAAAATTTCCATTTTTAAGGGCCAAAATTCCATAGCGACTGTTCTGAATTTTCATCTGGGCATAACTTTTTATCCCCGTTATGAAATTTCAATTTTTTGGATTCGTTGGGAAGATATTCTCAAATAGATTCAAATATTTTTGGTTTCGCTAAAATCAGGTTTATTTTGAATCCTGTACATTCATTTGAAATTTGAAATCGAATTTCAAAATACCACGCCATTTTCATTTCCTTTTATAAATAAAAATTTATATTTATACTCTAATGTCGATTCAAATAAATATATATGTTCTAGTTCTATTCAAAATAAATTTCTCATCGTTATTATTTGAAATAATTCATTTTAAATATTCAAAATTCACTAAAATTGCCAAAATAAATTTTTTTAATTGGCTCAGATTTCCAGGTTATTACAATCTCCCCCACTTAAAAAAAAATTCTTCCCCGAAAAGGAACGAAGCAAAAGTTGTTTTACAAATCAACTCAACTTTCATTATTTTCATTATGGCTTAAGTTCATCAACTTTTCAGTTTCTAAGAAGTTTTCAAATTCTTCAAAAATTTGGCTAACACCCTAAATTTTCGAAAAATTTCTCCAGAACCTCCCCTGCACGGGAGCACTGGGAAAATCCCGAAATTGCCATACAGGCCTCTCCATTCCAAAAAGAAAAGGAAACAGCCAAGCAGCTTGCCAATCGGCTCATGAAATCATCCAAAACCCAAGAAATTACTAAACATGTACCTATTTGTCGAGCAAACAATTTTATTCTTCTTCTCTAGCCTCCTTGCTATGTCCTGTTCACACATATATATGTACATGCATGCATTTTCAAACAATTTTCAATACAGTTCAATATTTGATTCAATTTGGCCTAAATGGTTAAAAATATCAAACCAATAATCAAACAACACAACCATCAATCAATTAGTTGATTAGCTTTTCAAATTCATAACTTTGATGCATATATAGAAAATTATGTTTTTGATGCCAATTCACAACAATAGAACCTATCTAGTTTTGGTTCTCACACCAGTCAATTGGAAATATATAAATATCACACCTTCGAAACTTGAACATAAATACTGATGATGTCATGACAATTATCAGTACCATCTCCGGGCGACTAGAATATGATTCTATATCTATCCAATATATTAAAACTTCGAATATACGTTTGCAAGGCGTATATGCAAAATCTTTATATATTGGATTGTCCAAATTCAATACAAATAAATATTCAAATACGCTGAATAAGGTTTAAATTTTCAAAACAAAAATTGTTTCATTTTTATTTTAAAAACATTACTCTTCACACTCATTATAGGATACTACTGATCCCATCACTAACGAGTCATTCTTATTGGATATTACTAATCCAATGTCCGATAAATTCTTTCGTATGGTTCTAATGTGTCTTGTTCTCGAGCTCTGTAAACCAGAGCTCTGATACCAAACTGAGACGACCCGAACTTCCCCGTGAAGGAAAGCCCGGATTGAATTGAGGACAAGACGAATCAAAACACAAACAGAAGAACATTTCATTGTTTATTACAACAATTCCATCAGAATAAAAGAATATACAGAGTATGAATAAATATTATACATCAGAAAAATATCAGAGATTCAATTTACATTGCATAGCAGCGGAAAAATAATACAAAACACAACTGAAAGTAATACACAGATACTGAGCTTTCCGAGTATCATTCTAGCTGTAAACCAGGATCCTGTGAATATAAATTTGCAAAACCAAAACTACTAGCTGCCCGTGCGGAAAATAGGGGCACCCAGAGTTTATGTTAAAACAATAAACTCCAGGTCAGTCGTGGGATTATTGTGTGAACTAAAACAGTTATTTCAAACTTTACTTTAAAATAAAGTAAATTAAGGGACCACGCCGTATAACATGGAACGGGTTTCCTCCCAAGAATACCAGTGCATATAACAAAACAGTGCAATGCTTTTTGGAAAAAAATGAAGCTATTATAAGACCTAGGTACCATCACACAATGCAACGCAAGCCAGAGGATAGGGTTTTCTCTTATAATAGCCAAACATGCTTGGTACGTTAAAACAAATCATTTGATACTATTATGAGTGCATAGTGTATAAAACAACTTCAATCATAAATGTATCAATCATAGGCGGCAAGGGTACCATATATCATGTCGCCAATACTAGGCTCTACAGTCAAAACCGCAAATGTCACGTATTGGAAGTTGGATTTCCATCTGTGAACCAAGGCAAGGGATCGTCCTCACCGAATTCGAGACGCTATAGCCTGCCCCTCAGGTCAGAGCTCGAGTGACCTTTATATCGTCAGGGCCGGTCCAATGACGTGGATTAAAATGCCTGAACACTACGTTTCCCCGCCCATTGGGGCGTAAATGAGTCCTATGACTCCATCGGCTCCACATAGTCACCGATATATCCGAGGCGCCTTGCAATCCAAAAACCACATAGGTGAAAATAATATAAATGTCAGGGTTGGTAGGTCACTGACACCACCCTAGCTAGAAGGAAAGGCATGCCCTCCCTGATGTCCTCTCCCGTTTCTGGTTCACAACCGGGGTATAAGGCTCGCGAATTAATGTTATACATAAAGCTACGCCACAAAGGCCGTGCTTTGATCATCAACCACAATACTCTTCTTTTCAATAGAAGCCTTGATCATTTGCATCTCAGCATGCCACACAGGCAATTCACGCTATGCAACCGATATCAATCACATAGAATGAAATCTGATGTCAGACACACATCCATTTACAAGTCCATTCTGGGTCTAAACGAAACCGGAGGAACTTTATTCCTCGCATATCCATCGATCTCCAAGTACGTCTAGACGATCACCAACTGATTCCCTCCTCTTGGGTGTATAGCCCAATCAAGATCATTAGTAATTATCCAAACGATGTGAAGACCTCCAGTCTTAAACCACTATCTTCATCATCGACTTATTGTCGGATCAGTTATTCAGAATGCGTATAAACCCAGCCTTTCCGAATAACTGGAATACATAATAAACAAGGGTTACACAAACACAACATATGCCTCATTCCAAATTCAGAATATTCTTTTATTCAAATATTCACATCTATAGGGAAACTTTCCCATTAGTTTTATCGAAGCTAAATTCTTTTAAATTTATTCTTTAATCTTCCTTTGGATTTCAATTCAAACCAAATTATGGTTTATCCAAACTACTCGGGATTTACGAACCTTTCCGAAGTAATTATGTTTTAAATTTCCCAACCCCAAATTATTCATCACATGAAGTAAAACTTGTAATACTTCATATCTAACACCATGGTATCGGTAAATTCAATTACCATTTCACGTTCAAATCTAATTAAAGATTTAACTCTCGCTTGGAGCAATACTAGTGATACTCCATTCTCGATCATTTCAATCTAATTAAAGATTCATTAAAACTCCACTTATTTTAATCTTCCTAAAAATCAATATTAATGATTGTTTAACTTGGGAAACCATATCCTGTCTTTATCTGGGTTAAAGAACCATTGTCATTTAAAACATGGTTCACTATAAACCCAATATCACATTCCATTCCATCAGCCTTTAACCGTAAATTAGCAAGTGAACAATTCCCTAAGTATCAACCCCGAAGGCCGAAACCAACATCAGATCAATACCCAAGAAACAATTCAACTTAACTAATCTCCAGTTAGTTTCTGATTTTCTTAACTCCGTTGGGTCTAAGAACAGTATTATTAAAGATACCGTTCACGACAACCCAAAATCACATTCCATTAACGATCGAATCTTCATGGAAAACAAATCGATATACCTAATTGAGATAAACTTCCATATCCGACTAATAATATAAATGGAGTAACGGCAACACCGTTTAAATTCCAGATATATTAGCAGTCTTCCTCCACAGAAATTCACTTCGATTATTACCAAATCGAATTCCTTTCCATTCCAATTTATTTTATTAAATTGGAAAACTTTACTTTGGAAAATCTCCTTTAAATCATTACAAAAGATTTATAAATTCCAAATCACATTTCACTGTAAATCGGGTAAAAGAACGAATGTCGTTAAAACACCGTTCCCAACAAACCCAATTCACATCCCATTAATTATCGGGTTAAAGAACAAGTGTTATTTAAAACACCGTTCACGATAATCCCAAATTCCATTTGATATTAAATACAAGGCTTTGAATAGAAAATATATCGGCTTATATTCAATATCAAATACTATAACCAACAAATATTGTATTGGAAATAACGATATACGTATATCTTTCAAATTTCCATAACAGTATCTGTATAATCACGAAATCCAACATCGAAATATTCCGAAGTCAATTTCGATTCAAATCCATTTCCAATCTATATATTGGAAATTCAGGTTATCTTTAAAACCAATTCAAATCCAATTTATTTATTTTTAAAAATAATTGGATTATAATTCTAGTTCAAAACTAGTTCATTTCGATAAAAATTTATTTTTATCTTTTCAAATATGGAACTTTTCATCACAATTCTTTCCAAATCATTTCTCATGATTTTACACAAATTAATGCTATTTTTAATAATTTTATCAAGGCCCGTACAGTCGATTTCCATCAACGACCATCGAACTGCACTAACAGCGACCTTTTCCAAATTTGATTTGGACATATTTCCAAATCCAACCATTAGATTTCTAATTTCTTATATTTGTTAGAAATCTCTTTTCGATACGAACCCATCCATTTCGGTTTAGGAGAAACTGACGGTCAGATCTCCCGTAATGTCCATTCGAAGTCAATGGTCGAAATTCGCAAACTACCGCGGCGCATTCTATTCAAGCCATTATATATATATATGTATATATATATGTATATATATATATATGTATATATATATATATCTATATATATATATGTATATATATATGTATATATATATATATATCGTCGATTTCCTTTCAAACCGTATTTTATAAATCGTTTTAAATTTGTTTTCAAAACGATTTCTACTTCATATTCAATTTCAGATCAAAATTGAAGATTCCTTATCATTAATATATAAATGATAATATTTTCAAAACGTTATATTTTGAAATCACTTCCTTTTCTATATTCATTATAAAAATGAATATAATCTATATAAATATCGTTCGCGTCGAAATGGCGCATTTCTAATCAACACGGCTTTTTATATTTCAATAACTTCGTTATTCTATTCAACAAATGAATATTTTCTTCAACACATGAATATATATTTTATTCAACACATGAATATTTATTAATTCTTACTTACAATTAAAATTTGAACTTTATTGTATAAATATTTCATTCAATATATGAATTTTCTTTTATTCAACACATGAATATATATTTTATTCAACACATGTATTTTCTTTTATTCAACACATGAATTTTCTTTTATTCAACACATGAATGTACGTTTTATTCAACACATGAATTTTCTTTTATTCAACACATGAATATATATTTTATTCAACACATGAATTTTCATTTTATAATATTTTTTATTTTCCAAATTGGAATGAGGCCCAATCAATTACCATATAATTTTAATTATATGGATTCCCTACAACACATGTATATAACAGCAACGATAAATAATCAACCATCATCCAGAGGGCACCACACAACTGCATAAGCATTAAATATAAATATTTAACGCTTATAATAGCATGTCAATCAATCGATCGAATTACAACTAATTATTGGGACTAGTGTATGTCCAATTTCATCCCAACACCCGTGTGGGGTTTTCAAACAATCAAACACATGTTTTATTTGTGCAGTTGGGTAATGTGTAAAATTTATCGTCCCAAGCCATAATAGTCAAATGTGTGTACATAAACAAATCGTCCGATTTGTTTATAAATATTTATTTTATATACACGTTAAAATTTATATTTTTAACCATAAAATAATTTTTTCTATTCCACATCACACAATCAATATTCACACTACAAACAACAAACAAACAAGTCGTCCATGGTCTGTGGACAACGGGTGTCGGGTGCTGCTAAGCACCGTCTGCATCCTAGTATATATTTCAACTAGAAAAAAAATTAAAAGTGAGAAGTTGTCACAAAGGGTTCCATTCCGCCGTTCTTTATTTCTGAATGGTTCAGACTTCGTTTTGATCTCCGTCTGATCCATCGCCATCTATTTCACGAAGTTGTTTATTAAAAATCACATTTTTATACGGCATTCATATAAATAAAAATCGAATTTTTATGTATATAAAAATTGAATATTTATAAATCCTCGTTCATTATAAAAATCAAATTTTTATATGCCTTCACATATGAAAATTATATTTTTATTTCACTAATTCATAGTAAAAATTATATTTTTATATCGCCACTCATATTAAAAAAAAATCACATTTTTTACCACGCTTTCCATACATAAAATTCATATTTTTATGTTTTCCACATATATAAAAAGATTGGATTTTTATCTCGCTAACTTCTATATAAAAACCAAATCTTTATCATTATGAAAAATCATATCCTTTTTACCTATAAAAATCTCATTTTTCTAATAAAAATCTCGCCTTTATAATTATAAATATCAAAAAAAAATTGTTATGAAAAATATAATCGATATTATAACTGCAATAAACCAGGCCATATGAAGAGAATGTATTCATATCCAGATAAATTGATTCAATAAACGAACAATAGCAAATCATCCAAGAAATGAAAGAGAGCATATGCAGCAACTTTAGACGATTCAGATTCATCATCAGGTGATGAACAGACAGAAACCGGAAATTCAAACATGTACCTCACCGCAATTCAAAATTCAAAAAATATCAAATAACTGGATCTAAAATCCAGGTACGCCTTAATTAATTTTTATATTTCTTTTGGTTGGATGGATGCTTTGATTATTTGCTTTGTTTTGATTTTGAAATTAAAACTTAAAAATCCAAACTTGAAATTTAAAATTTGAATTTTTAATTTTGAAATTCAAAATATTAATTAAATGATATTTAGTAAAATAATAAAATAAATTTTGGATGTTTGCTAGGATTAGTATTATTTCAGGAAATAAGTTAAACCTGAAATATAAGATGATAATTTAAACCAAAACTCACAAAGATCATATGTCATTCGAAATTAAGCATGTATGTCGATATACATATGTCTATATATCGACATATCAGCCTGTAAATTGAAATTGAAAATTTGGAATTCAAAGGTTTAAACTTTCAAATTTCCCTCCAACTTTTCAATGACTCCCAAGGTCTGAAAAGGTGTCATTGATTTCTGAAAAATTGTGCCTATTCAATTCATATCCATTTAGTTTCTATTTATATATCTATTCTTTCTACCTCTCGTTCACAATTCAAACTATATTCTTCATATCTATACTCTTCAAAACGAACATTTCAATGGCTTCCTCAAGTTCATCTTAGAAATTGAAATTAACCAGAATCATCAAAGGTTATCTCCACAATGATAAAGAGGTAATCTAAACCTATGTTGACTATACAGCAAATGCAAAAGTCAATATGGGTGCTTTCGCCGTCTTTGGAGACTTTCCACTCTATGAAATTTTCTCTCTCTTTAATCACAATGAAGTATTAAGCATGACTGACTCTCGGGACAATGATGAAGTGTGTTTCCCGAGGCTTGTCAAAATGTTATGTGTGAATCTTAACCATGGCTTTTATGAAAGAAATGAAGATCAAATTTGGAGTAGCATAAAAGGCACAAAATTTTTCTACAATACGAAATCTTGGGCAATATCTTGAATTGTTGAAGCATAGGCTCAGATTTTTTGGATTTCAAAATTGATAAGATCGATTTAGAAACTTAACGCCATATATTTGGAAGCGATGTGCACATGGAATTCAAGAATTGCTTTTTCCATTAAAAAAACAGGAATCCTAAACCTTCTCCTTCAACATATCATCACTCCTCATTCCAGAAATTTTAACAACCCAACTCTTAAGGTCCAAAAAGCACACTTTGCTATTATTGGTGGATATAATATCAATTGGGCCGACATGATCTTAAAAGAACTCAAGCCCATAGAAACATCAACAAGATAAAACGCTAATTATTATGTAGTTTATCTCACTTGTATTTTACAAAAAAAATCGGATTTATCTTCATGGAGAAGAATTTATGTCGAGAAAGGTCTTTGACCTCACAAACATACACCTTATGCAAATTCCACTCACTTTCAAACCTTATAAGACATTCATAGACAAACAAACTCGAATGCAACAAGAACAAGAGCATATGAAAATCGGAGAAGAAGAAGAAACTTCTTTCGAAAGTGTTGAGTGTCTAATCAACACTAGAATCATTTCTAGAGGGATGATTGTTCAATATCAAGTGAAGATAGTCAAAATTAAAAGAAACTCAAAAAGAGTTTTACTAAAATGACTAACTTCATGAGCAAGATCGGAAGAAAACTTGGAATGTCACCTTCCTCCTCATCATCCGTTGAAATCTAGCCTATATAGTTTAAGTTATCTTTAGTATTGCCTTATATTTTCTTTCGAATCTCATATTTAGTATATCTTAACTAGTTGGATGTATTTTCTTTTTAAGAAGTAATGAATGGAGTATTATTTATGTAAAATCTTCTTTAAGTTACTGAGAAAACTTTAGAATTAAATCTAATATAATATAAAAAGATTCAAAATTTGAAAAATATCAAATTTTTAATAAAGTATGTCGACATATAATTACCACTTTTTTCAAAAAAAATCAAAATTTAAATTTAAATAACTAACTTATGTCCATTCAAATCCAACGAATTCCGAACCCTATTTAAGCCTATTCCTTTCAGAAAAAATTGTTATATCATTTCTCCTTCTAATTTATTCAATTCTTATCAAAACTATGGAAAATCCAATTCATAACTTAAGTGAAAATCTTGAAGTGACATTGAATTCCTTTAATAACATTCTTTCTATAATACTATGAAATTAGCGTCATCTTGAATTAAGCCAAATAAAAATGTTTGAACAGCAAGAGAAGCGCTTTGATGCCATCTGTTGGCAAATCTCTTCTCATTTCAAAGATGTAGATAAAAATCTCGCTAAGGCACTATCGACAAAAGAAGATGAAGAATGGGAGTTCATCAAGAAGGATCCTATCTTTGGAGAATACGGTTGGGTAGAAGTCCCAAGAAACGTTTGATTGTTTGTTATGATTTGACTAGTTTGATTTGTTTGAATTTGTTTGAACTTTTGTATTGATTAGTTTGAATTGCTTGATTTGAAACATGTATATATATTAAAAAATATGTACATATTACTTGGATTGGTTTTCCTGTTTGACTCAAAACATACGTAGTTATAATTTTTGGATTGATTTGTTTATATACTAGTAAAAGAGTAATATAGATAGATATAGGATCTAAGGGGAGTATTTTTAGAATTTATTTTTGATAATGCCAAATGGTGAGAAATTAAAAAATATAGACTTAGTTTAAGTAGAATACATAGGATTCATAGTGACAGGGGGGAGTATTAGAAGGATCGACATCAACATATATGAACAAGTATGAATATTTTATAAACTAAGGTTTTCATCATCAAAAAGGGGAACATTGTTGGAGAATGGAGTTTTGATGACAACAAACTTATTTCAATATTAATTGATTATAAAATATATACTAACATCTCTATTTATAATATATATATATATATAAACATATATGCAGGATTTGTTTACATGAGTAATTATTGAAGACTGTACAATTTTAGAGTTTTAGAGATTCAAGAGATTCAGAATTCAGAGAAGATTCATGAGTAATCAAGAGTTCAAGAGTTTAAGATAAATATAGTAATAGAGTCTAGTTTATATGTAAGACTCTGAATAGCACTCTAGGTTCAAATTCAAATTCTGTTTTTTTATTTTAATTTTCAAATTTCAAATTCTATTTTCAAATTTCAAATTCTATTTTCAAATTTAAAATTCTATTTTCAAAGATCAAATTCTAATTTTAACTAGTTTTTCTATCTTACATTTGATTTTAAACCTGAGTTTAAAGATTATAAATTTGTATATATTTTTATAGTTATGTACTTTTATACTTTTATATTTATATAGTTTTAAACTTTATAATTTTATAAATATGCTTATATAATTTATATTTATGATTTCATATGATTTTCTACTTTACAATACTTACTTGTATAACTGTGTTTGAATTCAAGAATTTCCAGAGTTATTTATATATTAAAACACTTGAAAAATATTCAAATTTCAGATTTTGAAACACATATGTTGACATATATACGTGGGGATGCCAACATACAACTGTCATGTTTTCAGTTTTGAAAGGAAGTGTCTTTTCACCATTTGTAGCGTTCTAGAAGCATTGCAACCTTTCAAATCTTATAAATAGGGGTTGATTATAAATAGGGGTTGATTTAGAATTTTTATACATTCTTCTTCTCCATCTTCATCCCTTTTCATCCGCCCATTATTATTTCATATTTTTATGATTTCTACACTTATACTCTACCAATTTCTATTCTAAATGCATAAAATTTCTTCTCTTCTCCCTCTCTACTCATTACTCTCTAAATCGAAGTGCTATTGAAGAGCTATAGGGCTGTAATAATCATTTAGGATTGTTTTGGGATAGTCTTGGAAACGGTGTGTTCCTTGTAGCCGTGAAATCAAGGAAAGGAAATGGTGTTAACCTTGTAGCCGGGAAATCAAGGGTGGTGGAAACCTCGTTAAACTTGTAGCCGGGAAATCAAGAGGATTGTACTGAGATTTTGATCTAGTAATAAAAATCTACGCAATCCAGCGTTGCATGGGACTAGACATAGGAGCAATCTGAACCAGCATAAAATCTGGTGTGTTCTTTCCTTTTCTACATTTTATTTTTGTTTATTTCTATGTTTTTTTGATTTTGTGACTGTGATTACCTCTGTGGTGTGTGATTCATAAAGTAGATCATATTCGTTTTAGATTTTCATAAATTCCTTAAAAACACTACTCACCCCCTCTAGCGTTAATTTTGCCTTAAGATGCATCCCGCATTCCCTAACATAATCCATACAAAAACACTTTGAACTTTAAAGCCGTAACCAGTTAAAAAAGGAGCAACAACCAGAGATAGAGCACCTTTCCTAAATTGGTACATGTCTGACTTAAGTGTAGCAAGATTAAAAGCTTAGTAAACTTAAACGTCACTACCGATTAAGGTTAGGATCCCTCATGGAGAGGAAAAACTCCAGTAAGGTAACACCATTGACAACACCAACTCCATCCCAAAAAATAGTGCTTCTAAAACTCCATAGCAAACTATATTCCCATCGACCTTGAATTGAGAATTGAATACTACATCACGAGGAACTTCAATCATCAACTAGAAAATGACAACCTACCTTTCTGCTACTATTACCATTGCCTTCGCAGGATTGACAGTGACATCCTACTCGAGGCAATTTGACCTAAGTACCTAACTTCACCCATCCTAAATTGAAACTCCAACAAGCCAACAAACAATCCATGTACTTTCAATACCTACACCAGAACCATGCCTTTTGTTTTTGTTTCATCCGTGAGGAAAATGAAATAAAGTAGCATAAGCATAAACTACCCGGGAGTTCTCGGAATACGATCTGAAACCGTTAAAATATGCCGACTTGATGGTCAACCAAAAATGCATAATCAACCAATCAAACTCAAAGAAGATTTTATCGATAGAATCGACATACACCATCCAACCCTCTATTGGTAAAATCCCCTCGGGAAATCCAACTGGGAAAATCACTTCTTGCACCTTAGATCTAACCCGGACAGCAATCTCAAATAGAAACGAATACTGGCTCATCTCCCGCTCTCAAGGTAAATATGCCCTCGAGGCATAACCACTGGTCCAACATCAATGACTGGATCGATACAAACTTAACTCCAATGTAGTGGAACCAAGTCACCTCATCAAGTGTGTCCAGATACTCTCAAGTTATAAGCTTAGATGACAATTCGCCACTAGAGAACTTAGTGTCTCAACCCGCTATGATCTAACCACAAATGACTCGCTCGCCATTATCGATGGATCAAGGATGAATCACTACTAAAGAGAAAAACATCATATACCACAATTATCATAAATAACTTCTCATGATCAGTGACGTTCTATATCCACAAAATGAAAAAAAAAATCCTAGGCTCTAAATTAGACTTAGTTTACCCTAAACAATCAATATCAACCGAACCAACAATTAAGTAAACATGACTTATCAAATACATTTTGATGAGACGTGTATACCGACAAATACAGCTTGTATGTTGTAAAAATCCTCCACCTCGAGGCTTGAAAATAATCATTATGGATATTGTAGTCATCCATAGTATTACTTCTTAGCGACCAAACACAAGATGTTATAAACATATAGTTTAATTAAACCCTTAACATGGCAAGTCACAAGAAAAGAAGACAAATCAATATTCTCTGTCCCAAACTTGTTCCATCCACCACCTACACGGTAAGATGGAATGATTAAATCTCAACGTTAAAATAAACCAATCATGGAAACACAATTGTTTGAAAGCATATCTCAAGTGGTGGTGTCATTTCCCATTCCTTCTTCAAAGGGAGCACTAGATGAAATAGAAAACATGATCAATGCATACTCCCCCATAATTCATCCCTTCAAACAGGGTAACCTCCAACACCAGGTACGTGCTCAAACATTAGGTGCTTCATAGATCCAAATCAATAAGACACCATTTCTTCCTAATAAAATACTTCTTTCAGGCCAATCACTCGCCCCAATAGAAACTCCACCCATTCTATGTGAAGTATTCACGGAAGAATGAACCATGTTTCTAAAACATCAAATACGATCGTATACTACAATGCTAACACGTCTCCTAAATCAGCAAACTCTCCACAAGACACTGACTTGCAAGAGGTCAAACCAATTCCTTTGAAGTGAGTCAGAAACTGATCCTAAGTGGATTGATTTATGGCAAAATCAAAACAATAAAAATTCTCCACCAACTCAAATTCAAGCATGGAGTTTCCTAAAGGTGATGTGACGACTACTCATATCTCCCGCACTTAACATGAGGAATAATGCACTCAAAGATGTGCCAGACAATTATAGACGATCATCAGGGTAGAATAACACACGTGGAACCTGTTGTATAACTCACAACGCAAGGATAAAGTATAATAGAACATATACAACAGGCAATAACAGTGAAGCAAAATTGAGCAGAATTTAAAACTTTCATATCATCATGAGTTATCCACAAAACACCGGAATACGTCTTAAGAGTCTTTACAAAATGCCTCACTACAAGTTACTCAGAGAATACATCAAACAGCAGAAAAAAACAAGTAGTAGATAGTAGGAAATAATAGGCCAGACTCCTTCTCATCGTCGCTCAGCAGCATCGTCCTCATTAAGATCTAGTACCTGTCATCTACTACTCAGTCTGCTCATTCATCACATGAATGAACAGCCCAAGGTAATAAGAGGGAGACATAAATCATTGCCGACTATCACTAGTTATCATCGTCGCCGACTATCCATAGGCTTAAATCATTTTGAGAAGCCACGAACTCAAATCATCTTGAGTCATCTTCACATTAGTTGCATTTCATCGATCAACGAACACTTCACCACTTTGAACATCCCTCCTTGAATTCACTTCGAAGCCACAACCATCATCGAACCAAAAACATACATCATTTTGTCGATATTCAATTCACAACATTTCACCCTTGTTTCCTAATAAAAACAATTAATAGCATTTCGATTCCCATCCACAACGTTTCAAAAATGCTGTCGTTCGCCAGTACTCAACCATCCCCAATCCATCAGACCTGACTGAACCATCGGCTCACGCCCTTGCCGA
Source organism: Allium sativum (assembly GCA_030737875.1). Taxonomy (NCBI): domain Eukaryota; kingdom Viridiplantae; phylum Streptophyta; class Magnoliopsida; order Asparagales; family Amaryllidaceae; genus Allium; species Allium sativum. Next base: position 376,169,569 of record CM060926.1, read on the forward strand.
TACATTAAGTTTCGATCGATACCCTTTTTACAGCAACTCATCAAACGTTGTCGATCCTTTCATTTGCCCTATGCTCAATCCATTTCTTGAACCTTGTCGACCCACACCTTTCTTCGGTGTGCACTGTACCTGATCCACCTTGAAAACGTGCCTGATCCATCTCGAGAAAACATGCCCGATCCATTCTTGCACCTTGACCGATCCACACCTTTTTGCCTTTTCAAGGATGTCGATCCACTTTTAAACATCTGATCCATCAAGATCTAGCCCATTCCATCCAATATCCACGTGAACACATGGAAATCCATAGATTGGCCGAACCGTAAAGTTTTAAAACTGATCCGATCCATCCACGTAAACACATGCCAATCCATGAATTTTGGTGCTGATCCATCCAGAATTATCATCGATCCTTGCAAACGATCCATCCCGTAATTCTTAATGTATTAAATAATTGAAATTGTGGCAATTGTGATATAATCCATTTCCTAAGTATGTCAAGAATGTTATTGTTGTATGAATATACTCCGTAAATTTCTTATTTGGGTTTGAGAAGTACTGTAATATTAAAATTGTGAATCTAACAGTGATTATGTATATATTTTTAAGACAGTAATTCAATGGTAAATTATGTATGTTCCCAAATATATTGTTTAGAACATAATGAAATTGTTGGTTTGAGAAAGATTACAGTAAATTATCGGTAAAATGGAATAAGAATTAGTAAGCTTAATTTTGTACAGAAATGTACCATGATTAAGTTGGAATTAGGAATTGGGTATGGAAACAAGAAATTATATAATTTAGAAAGGAAAAGGGAATTAGTAGTGTACTGAGTTAATTAGGGGTAGAAAAGGGATACATTTCCCTAATTACCATTGCAGTAACTTATAGGGAACTTAGTTGCAAGAAAAAGATAGGTAATAAGGATTAGTGTGAAATAGGAGTTTTGGCTGTATTGCACACTAATCAAAAATATATATACATGATGTAATAAAAGAAATAGCTTAAAACTACTAACCTTAATTAATGTATGTTATGGAAATAGATTTATACATTTCCCTTAACCAAATTAATGAAGTGTGTGAAATATTTCCTGTAATAGTAAAAATGTACAAGACAGTAAAAAAAATAAAGGTTATAATAGTAACGGTTTGCTTAAATAACAAGGGACCTTAGGAAAACATGATGAACGGAGAATATAACCTATTATAATTAATTATGTGAGTCAGACTAAAATATAATAGGTAGGCTTGTCTAAGGGACAAGTGTAATTATAACATAGGTTAATATTAATGATGAAAAGAGAACCTATCAATAAACCTTAATTAGGGGAACTAAGTTAATAAGTAAATCCACAACAATGGTTGTGGTAACGATATAACATGGGTTATAATAAGAGATAAGGTGAGAACTTATTAATAAAACTTTGTTAAGTGAACTAAATTAATAAGTAAACCCATAGCGACGGTTGTGATAACGGTATAACATGAAGTTATAAATTACATAAAAAATTAAAAGAAAGAATAGGCCAATTACTAGTAAACTTATGACTGGGGAAATATTAATTTTAATGAATGTAATAATAAGTGGCTCATAGATATGGTCTATTCAGGCAGCGCGGGGCTGATTAGGAAAATAAGCAGCCAAATATAAGCTAATAAACTAGTAACTTGAATAGAAGATGATTGTGTAAATTATCAAGTTAATTAGCAATAAGATAAGTTAAAAGCAAGCATGTGATTAAAAGATTAGACATAGGATCTAATAATGCGATGACGTAATGCGCTTAGACCAGTCTGTATGTACGGAGATGAAGAACCCAACGGGGTAGATCATCATAGTGTCTGGAGACACAAGTGGAGCACGTCCAACTGATTATTATATGGGACTGAAGGGAACCACAGAGCTTCTGCAGGACGTAGTAGGGAAGTTTGAGATGGCCCTCTGAGGAGCAACCGGATGAAGTCGTCGCTCGGACGCAGTTTTTTGCACCACTAGAGTATACCTTGACTGCAACTTTAGTGTGGTAGTCATAAGGCTGTAGAAGATGGCGTTGGGTGATTCAACGGTTTTCCTTGCTCTAGGAGGTGGTCAGGACCAAATTAAGGATAGTAATCATCGGATATCTTTCATCGGCAGTCAGGGGGATGTTGAATGACTAAGAGCTAAACCAACAGACCGATGATCTTTATCTATCGAGACGTTGGTTAAGGGACACGCCAAAATGGATGCTAGATTAGTTGTTAAGGGCATGTCATTAGCTCTTGATGTGGTCTCTCATTATTTGAGGGAAAGGCCAGGGTAAGGCCATTGGCACCATGAAAAGAAACAAACCGTATGTGGATATCTGTGTTGAAGGCCTAACGAAGCTGCACTTTACAGATATCGAAAGCTCCCGACCGAATTTTGTGCATTGGAAGTTCTATTATGAGACTCGGGTTATAGTAGGAAGTACATTCAGGTGGGGGTCTAGAAACATGCATTGGGTAGTGTATTGTAGATAGTAGGGCATTACTCCATGTTAAGATGTGATTCGACGAGGAGTTTGGATACAAGGATCTGTATGCTTATGTGGCATAGCAATTGTTGTTCTGTTCGATTACGTGGCATAACAATGCAGATATTTTGTACGTGTCTTAGCGTAGGATGGAGGTTATGAATACTTCTGTGGTGTGACAGCGGAGACCATACGAGGAGGGCACTATGGGGAGTGCATTGAGATGTTGGGTATAGCAATATATATATATATATATATATATATATATCAGCTTTAATCTACTATGGAGTAGATGGCTGCGACGTGTGTGTAGAACCTAGAGTGCTACTAAACCTAATAATTGAGAAATGTAACCAAACTGTATATGTAGGGTTATTTCAGAATGTATAATTTGTCCTTTAACCAGAATTGTGTTCTAACTCCCTCCTCATAACATACTCGTAGGTTAGATTTATGGCAGATATTTGGTTGCCTTTGGACAATTGTTAGGCAATATTATTATTTCGGTAAGGCTATATTTGATTATTGTATTTTATCCATTATGTTGTGAGACGTTTTATGGAGCTCTGATATATTTATTATCTCTGTCTTTTCTGCAGGATACCAGGCAAGCCAACTCAGCTTTGATAGATTGGGATTTTTGGGAAAAATTTGGGCTATCGAAATTTGGGTTGTTACAATCCCCTAGTTTCATTTCTCCATGAATACTACATTCTCTAGTACTTGCATCTTCGTTGCACTATGATATTCATATCACATCGGGCCACGATCCTAAAGCCTCGCTACACCGAAATCTACACAATACAAATCCATCACGTTGCCTCACTACACCGCGAACTGCAAAACATACTAGTCCATCCTGCAGCGCTGCTACTCCACGAACCAGCTTTCACATCGACTTATCCTATCGGTCTATGGTACACCACAATCTACATACTACTGATCCATCCCATCTATCTCATACCCAGCATAGCCTTAAAATCAAAGAGCCACAATCCCCAACACACTTAGAAGCTCTCACTACCTCCACCCATGGATTATGCAATCCTTCTGCACTCCTTGGTGAAGCACGCATCCTGCCATGTGCCAAGATAACTGATGAAAGAGCCTCTACTCCGAATACACCATCGAATGAACCATCCTGTCCAAATCCATGAAATATCGTTGTCGTCCATGTCAAAGTTGGCCAAAACGACCAACATCAATAATAGTTGATGTTGATCACTCCGCGATAATCACTAACGACAAATCTGAGCATGTGTTTAACAAAATTAGCTAAATACACATCCAATGAAAATGTTTGGCATTCTCCTCGAAATCCTGCTCATCGTGAAGTCCACTCAATACCTCCATCTTGAAATCCTACTCGTTTTTGAGTCCATCAACTACCTCTTATCGGTCAACGCATCATGGAGCTTCTTTCTGAATCTATCCTAGCATTAGGTCCCCTATAAATGGCATTGGTAATCATATTATGCAAACAAGCAACCATGTAATCAATAGTCCAATAACTATCTAAAACAACGTACGAACATCCTTAGTGTCATCAATGGGATTAATAAAACCTATCTAAAGTTATCAAAGTAGGACACAAGTAAAATTGTCCTAAATCTAGCAATATCGACAAACAATGTACAAATGAGAGAAAATGCGATATTTAATCTTAAAACAAATTTAAACACTTTTTAATCTGTTTACAAAACTATGGGATAGATTTTATTTTGATATAAATCCCGTTCAAAATTCATTTCTGTTCAAAACACAATTTTTATACTATATGAACAATGATAGTAAATGTAACACCCCACCTCCGCTAGGGTCACTCACAAAGGGAATGCACTAGTTTTGGTGGAGTATTATCTAGGTAAACATACACAGAGATATCACAAGGCAGAACATAAATAAAGCAGCGGTAGAAATTAAAAACCAATTTTTTATTACTTTCGAGAAAAGAGTCAAAGCCTCATATATCCAAGGTACAAATTATTCCATTACATCAAGTTCCAAATAAAGAAGAATAAACTTAAGATAACAAAAGTAAATTATTCCGCAAACATAGCAGAAGTGCAGCCATAGCATAGCTCAAGACCAAATCGTACATGAGCTAACAGAAAGCGAACTAAATCCAAGCTAAGAGCTAGTGTTTCCTCCCTGAGAACCTGTGGGGGGGGGGGGGACGAAAGAAAAAGAGGCGAAATAAAAAGGGTCAGTCATAAAGACTGGTATAAAAACTAGTAAAGTTAACAAGACATGAGTAAACGGAAATTAAACATAGGGATGATAATAAGTCTGGCAAGATAACAAGATAAATCAAGTCTAGCATCGCATATTCAAGATTCGCTGCACCAACTGTACTAGTATTCTAACCCATGTCAAGTATTAATCATGAAATGATCCTTTGGCCCAATATCATGAAGTGACCCATTACGGGGTCCACGGTACGATCTACTAATCGATCGGCTCTCTACAAGTTCTAGCTCGACATGTGTCTGTGTCATACGACCCAATCACAAAATGTAGTCACCTATGCTAGGTCCACCATAGGGTGTATCAAGACCTAGGGTGCCAACCACCGACACGAATCAAGCACGCAAAGTGTAAACCTACGAGTGACCAATGCTTGCTTTTTCAACTCCGGACTACGTGCACGACCATAGTCCGCCTGAACCTACATTGGCGCACCTACTCAGCCGTCGTTCTGGTCGCTTATAATCAGCCCAATAATCGTGCCCCACTCTGCCTAGTCCTAGGGTATCGTGATACATCTAAGTGGGTTACTGCTGAAAAGGACCGCATAACTAGGGTTTCTAATGGGTTAAGTGTTGTCATTCAAATTCGTGACTTAACCCTATCCAATCATGTATCAAGTTGGTTAAGTGTGTTCAAGCGGTTCATGACTTAACCCTATCAAATCATCGTGTCAAATTGGTTAAGTATATTCAAGTGGTTCATGACTTAACCCTATCATGTGGCATTAATTCATTAATGCACCCCAACCTCTCACATTAGACAAGTTGTTATGGTTACTGGATTTGCCAGGCGGTTCCAGGCAGATTTACACCACAACATAGTCTAACCTCGGGTTTTACGTGCAATATGACCAGCTACCCACATTGGATCCTATTGTTTGCAGTTACTGGATTCGCCGGGCGGTTCCGGGTAGATTTACACTGCAAACTCAACCTTACCTCGAGTTGGCCATTTTCAAATTCATTCTAAGTGTCATGTCCAGATTCAAGTTTCGAGTCTAAATTCATGTCATGTTTCATGTCAAGTCGTGTCAAGTTCATGTCCATATCTAGGTTCAAATTATAACAATGTTCACGTTTCAAGTTTATAGTAAATTCAGGTTTGCCTAAACTACCCAAATCGTATTCCCATCGCACGTGAATTCTAATCGATACAAACAAATCTAATTAGGGAATAACATAGAAAGAACGGGCATAAGGTGGCAAAAGTGATTACAAGTTAAGCATGGTATAAATTGAGGTAAATTACAACAACAATACTGGCATATGGAATAGTGGTCTCTAATATCTAACTTAGCAAAATAGAGTGCTAGTCATGGTAACAGTTGACATAAGATAATAACCTCAACCTTGTGAATAACAACTAATTCAACATCACAGGCATGTTAACATCATGGACATGAAGGGTTTAGGTTTACAACATGTTTAGGCCCCAAATCAGTTTCATATAAATATTACCACAAGTCAAGATTCAAGATGAATAGATCCAAGGTGGACAAATAGTAGATCCAAAATACTAGATTCAAAATGAACAATGATAGATCCAAGATATACAATGATAGGTCCAAGATGATTGTCATACTTATGTTCAATTTCAATTTACAACATGTTGGTATTAAGTTTGAAATTTAGATCTAAAAGGAACTGGGGATTACAGATCGTGGTTTTAGAATTAGAAAACAAAGAGGCAACGTTGAATCTCGAGTCTAACAGAAATCCCCCAAACAGCAATTCTGTACACCTAGCTTTGTTGGAGGAGAAGCAATTCCTTCTCTCTAACTTTTCAACTAGAGTTTTAGCAGCATAAGAACAGAGAGAATTTGTGTAGAGAGACTAGAGTTAGGGGCTGTTTATATAGGGTAAGGCCAACGAATTTAGACATAAATCGGACTAGATACATCAGAGTGAATTCTGACTCAAAAATGGACTCGGGAACCAGGTCGACTCCCAGATCGACACCAAGGTCGACTCTATGGTCGACCTGGTCCTGGGCAGGTCGACTCTATGGTCGACCTGGTCTTGGGCAGGAAATTTCCTGCCCAGTCCGTTTTGGGATTGAATTCGAATTTGAATTCGAATTCTAAGCTGTTTTGAACTTGAAAATTTCTGAAAACTTCGAAGGGTCATATCTTGGTCATACGGACTCCAATTTTCAAAAACTCGGACTCGTTTCCAAGCAGAATTTAGAGACGAACGCAATGGCGTAACCCGTTGCCCTTGATTTTTATTTTAAAAATTAATTATGCCTTGATTTATAGTTATAACACGTTATCAAAATACGGGTTGCTACAGTAAAGTGAGGTACAATATCACTCACCTCGATCAAACTAGCTCTATAACGTAGAGATCATCAATAAAATTCCGATGAAAGAAATTGTGTCTAAATATATGTAGTGACTTTTGAAAAACCATAAAATATTTAAACATCAACTACATGGAGATCTTCTAAATACTAAAAGTTTACCATACTACCAAGTAGATATAACCTCATATTTTATTCATACATTGTGTATAATTTTCAAACAACCTTTTTTCCTTCATCAAATATAAGGATACATTTTTATTCATGCACATAGAAATAAAAGAAAAGGGATCCAATGTATTATGTATCTTCATTATGAGCTGCAATCCTTTCCACAACTCTTTGCACAACTAATAATATTACCTGTGTCTTCAGCTGCAAAAATACAAAAATTAGAGGCGTACAGTGAATATTACATAAAATTAGATACTAAAAAAATGCTAAACTTATGATAAATTTCAAATATTATTTATTTTTAATTTCTCTAAACAAGTTAATGTTATAGTGAATTTATTATTGACCAGGATCTTTAAAGATACGGAAAAGTAGGAATAAACTGATCAGCAGGTTAATTCGCCAAAAGAAAATTGTATGTATAAATTTTTCTTACCAGGAATATGTATGCATTTTTTGGCAACACAACCTATAACGCAAGCAACACGTTTCCATTTTAAAGTACAAGCGACATCGCAAGTTGGCCCACAAATAGCTGGTACGTGTATTGCAACTGAACACAACGGCATGCATAGGGGTTTGCAAAACCCAGCATAACTTGGGGAAACAAAAAGAAGAAGAATGAAAATGAAAACAAAACTTTTCTTAGTGGAGACTGATCCCATTATTTTTTCTAGATTTAATTAACCAGGTAGTCTGCTTGTATTAACAGTACTGGATAGATAACACTATTTATAATATGAATGATACGTATTGATACCCAAAAATTTAATAAATGAATGAATTAGGGATAACACATATCTTTAAGAAATTAATGAATATTCTTTTAAAAATAAATTTTATCCTCTAAATACCTTCTAAACATAATCAGGTAACTATTACCTTTTAATATACTTCTAAAGAAATCTAACAAACAATGGTACCTATGTATTAATTAAATGTCCAGATACCTCCCCTATTTGGATAAGTCAGAAACAAATATAAAATATTGTACTACATTTTAATGGTTTTCATTTTATATTGCAATATTTTCATATCTAACTGAAAAATGCATAAAAGCATGCACCTTTCGGACTTGATACAATGTTACATAATTTTCGATGCCTAGAGAGTAGATGTTATATGCGTGTCATAACGTTGTTACTAATTTTTGAAGGGTGACATGCATATAACGTTATAACATGCATATAACATCTATTTTCCGAACAGCGAAAATTATGTCGCATTGTATCGAGTTAGAAGGGTGCAAGCTTTAGTGCATTTACCATTTAGATATGAAAATATTGCAATATAAAATGAAATTCATTATAATTTAGTACAATATTTTATTTTTGTTTCTAACTTATCCAAAGAGGGGAGGTATTTGGACATTTAATTAATACGTAGGTAAGTGGACCGTTGTTTGTTAGATTTCTTTAGAAATATATTAAAAGGTAATAGTTAACTGATTATGTTTAGAAGGTATTTAGAGGATAAAATTTATTTTTAAAAGAATATTCATTGACTTCTTAAAGATATGTGTTATCCCTAATTCATTCATTTATTAAATTTTTGGTATCGTTGTGTATCATTCATATTATAAATAGTGTAATCTATCCAGTATTGTTAGTACAAGTAGACTACCTGGTTAATTAACTCTAGAAAAAATAATGGGATCAATCTCCACTAAGAAAAGTTTTGTTTTCATTTTCATTCTTCTTCTCTTTGTTTCCCCAAGTTATGCTGGGTTCTGCAAACCCCTATGCATGCCGTTATGTTCAGTTGCGATACATGTACCAGCTATTTGTGGGCCAACTTGCGATGTCGCTTGTAGTTTAAAATGGAAACGTGTTGCTTGTGTTATAGGTTGTGTTGCCAAAAAATGCGTACATATTCCTGGTAAGAGAAATTTATACATACAATTTTCTTTTGATTAATTAACCCGCTGATCTGTTTATTACTACTTTTCCATATCTTTAAGGATCTGGTCAATAATAAGTTCATTATTTATGTAAAGATGCATTATAACATTAACTTGTTTAGAGAATTTAAAAATAAAGAACATTTGAAATTTATCATAAGTTTAGCAATTTTTTTTAGTATTTAATTTTATGTAATATTCACTGTATGCCCCTAATTTTTTTGTTTTCGCAGCTGAAGACACAGGTAATATTATTAGTTGTGCAGAGAGTTGCGGAAAGGATTGCAGCTCGTAATGAAGATACATAATACACTGGATCCATTTTCTTTTATTTCTTTGTGCGTGAATAAAAATGTATCCTTCTGTTTGATGAAGGAAAAAAAGGTTGTTTGAAAATTATACACAATGTATGAATAAACTATGAGGTTTTATACACATGGTAGTGTGGTAAACTTTTAGTATTTAGAAGATCTCCATGTAGTTGATGTTTAAATATTTCATGGTTTCTCAAAAGTCACTACATATATTTATACTATCAATGATTGAATAATTATCTTATGCAGCATACTCCAGGAAATGAGTTATTAGCTTTTACCAGATCCTAAGCCTTAAGAAGGGGTGAAAGAGAAGTCTAAGAAGGAAACTCCGTGACGGAATCCCCCTAACGGAAACATGCCACCAACAAGGAACTACGTTGATGACTCCTATAGAGGACTACCTCCTAGGAGGGACATTACCCTTTAGTAAGCAAGATGCAAGAAAAATAAAACATCGAGCTCCTACATTCGTCATCATAGACGGCGTACTTTATAAAAAGGGACATTTACATCCTTATTTAAGGTGTGTAAGTTTCGAAGATGTACATAGCCCGCTAAAAAAGCACATGAAGGATGGTGCGGGGACCATTCCAGTGGGGTCAAGATGGCCAAAAGGGTCATAAGATAAGGTTATCATTGTCCACGGTTGGTTAGTCAAGCGGTTGAGTAAGTCAAGAGATGCGATAAATCTCAAAAGTATTCTAAGGTACCACGACTTCCTCCCAACCACCTAACCACTATATCGAGCCCCTGACCTTTCGATATATGGGGGATAGATTTAGTTGGGCCCTTACCACTCGCCAAGGGCGGAGCTAAATATGTCGTAGTAGCTATCGACTACTTCACCAAGTAGGTAGAGGCGGAACCCCTTCCGACTATCACATCCAAAAAGGTATTTAGATTCATAATAAAAAATATCGTTACCCGCTTCGGACTCCCTCATAATATCATATCGGACAACCCAACACAATTCTAGAGCGAAGATTTCACCCGAATCTGTGAGAAAAATGGAATCATAAAAAGTTTCTCCTCTGTAGCCTATGAAAGCTAACGGAGCTGTGGAAGCCGCTAATAAGATCATTAAGACAATACTTAAGAAATGCCTAAATCATGCTAAAGGAAATTGGGAAGAGGAGTTGCCTCTAGTGCTATGGGCATATAGAACTTCTACCAAAACAGCTATAGGACGCAGCCCCTCTTCCCTGACATATGGATGCGAAGCTATGCTTCCAGTTGAGGTCAAAATTCCATTACATAGAAGGGTAGCATACTCATTTGACCCCAACCAGGAGTTAAGAAAGGAATCGCTAAACTTGATACCAGGACTAAGGGATGAGGCTGCAGTCAGAACCGCCAAATACCAAAGAAGGATCACAAAATATTACGATTCAAAGGTCAAAGCTAGAACCTTCGCTAAAGGTGAATTAGTACTGCGAAGAGAAATGGCCAACACCAAGAACCCAGCAGATGGTCCTCTCGGTCTTAATTGGGAATGACCCTTAATTGTCCATCAAGAGGTCATATCCAGCACCTATCGGCTATGCAGGCCCAATGGAGATCTTGTTCCAAGAACATGGAACTCGGAACATTTGAGGCCGTATTTCCCAACCATAAAGGAATAAAGGATAGGATTTTCCTCCCAAGAAATTATCATACAACCAAGGGCATGGAAACTCTCCCGGTAACTCGAGAAAAACCCAAAAGGGTTCGAGCTAGAAAAAAAAGGATAGAATCTCTTGTCATTGCCAAATTGGCCGGGAAGAGGCGTCCCCCAAAGTGGGATGATTGTGTTAGTCTTTCTCCCTACCCAAACTAGAGGGGGCAGGGTTAAAGCATCAAAAGAGTAAGCCACTGTTTCACACCAGAGATGGTCGTGGTAGTGCATCTAAAAATTAGCACGCCCTGCCTCTGCTTGCAAAAGAGTATGCCCAGCCTCTGCTAGGACTAAGCATGTCCTACCTTTGCTTGTAGAAGAGCATGTCCTACCTCTGTTTACGTTCTGCATTACCTGTAGAAGGGTCCGTATAGAGCATCAAAAGAGTGAGCCTTAATTATGTGTCTACGATGGACTCGTCTAAGTTTCTAAGACCTTATCATTTCCTACGTTGGTCAGGATAAGGCGCCTCCTGGAGGGAGGTCGGATAAGATCGAATCGGGGTTGATTCCACTGTTCATTAATAATGAAAGGGTTTCCGATCCTTAATCTAAAATACCCAAATCTGGGTGGATTCGGCTCTTCATTATTGCCGGAAGGGTTTCCGGTCCTCAATCTTTAAATACCCGAATCTAGGTAGATTCGGCTCTTCATTAATGCCGGAATGGTTTCTGGTCCTCAATCTTTAAATACATAAATCTAGGTATATTCGACTCATCATTACTGCCGGAAGGGTTCCAGGTCTTCAATCTTTAAATATCCGGATCTGAGTGGATTCAGCTCGTTATTACTACGGGAAGGGTTCTCAGTCTTCAATCTTTAAACTACCTGAATCTGGGTGGATTCGTCTTGTCATTAATACTGGAGGGGTTTCCGGTCCTTAACCTTTAAAATACTTGAATCTGGATAGACTCGGCTCTTCACTTATACCGGAAGGGTTTCCGGTCTCCATTCTTTAAATACCCGAAATTAGGTGAATTCGGCTCTTTAATCTTAACACGTCCGAGTCTAGGTAGTATTTGACTCACATCATCGTTGAAAATAATTTTCAATCTTCCATCAAAGCCTGAATCTAGGTCGATTCATTCCTCTATGAGGCGCCAAAAGCGAGTCTCTTCGGCAGAACTTATTGCGTATCTAAGCGTTAAAAAATAACTGACAAGCAAATAGGAGGAAGCTCAGAAAAAGAAGCTTGACTTGGAAAGTCGAAGACAACCCTTTACTGGGGGGGCAAATGTTACTACTAAAATGATTTTAGCATAGGTTGATAGTGAAGGGATGTGGAAGGAATATAACGAAGGGATGAAGAACACGAGAGCGACTCAGGCCGATACCCCTTTTTTAAAAAGAAGGGGTCGAAATCTACAGAGCGTCAGCAAAAGTTCATCCCATATGGCCTACCTGCCAGGAATTAACCGACGTAATGCCAACACATCAAAAGAAGAAGATTAGCGGATCAGAGAATAAATATGGTCCATAACCGACTTCTGAAAAAATGGCTCCATAGATAACGAAGGGGTTACCTTCGCTAGTAACATGGGCATCACTGGAAGCTACCTTCTTGGGAATCAAACCGGAAGGCTAAGCCAAGACTCAAAGCAAAGATACAGGCTACACGTACTAATCTACCTAGTACCTGAACCATAAACGGTTCTAAATTGGTGGGTGTACACGTACATCGTAAAGGCAGGCCCCTCTAAGTACCCATGATAAAGCCGAAAGCCTACATCCAAAAATTTACGCCAAAGGACCAACACTTGGTAGCATCTGCCGAGAAATTCAAAATGCCTCCGGAACCGGTCTCGGTAACAAACTCCTTCCCACCTTGGGGAGGCCCCAATTCACCCGGAGCACTTGCTTCGAAGACCATAACTGGAACCACGAGGATGACCGACAGTCAGATAACCGAGACCAAGGAAAATAGCGACCGACAGGAATCATTCAGGCCCAACACCCTATTGATAGAGTGTAACTCCCCGGAATTTAAACGACGCGAAAAATGATGGATTAACGAAAAATTTGTGTGAAATACACTATCAACAAAGAATTTAAGGAAAACTTAATTAATATTCTGTATTGAGTAAAATGGACTGCGCCATTGCGTCCGGCTCGAAATTCTGGTCAAGAAAGACATTTGGTTTGCGTATATCGGACACCGTTTGAAGAAGTTATTTAGGTTTGAAGTTTGTATGCATATAAGGAAGATATATATACATATAAATTCAAAAATATTCAAAAATCAGCAAAACCAGAAATTCGGCACGCAAATCGAAGAAAGGACGACATTTTGAAGTCGACCGAGCCCCGTTGGGTCGAGCTGGGGTCGATCCAAGGTTGACACCCCTGAAGGGGGGTCGACCTAGGGGTCGACACACCTGAAGGGGGGTTGACCCACCCGTGGTTCTGAAAGCTTCTCTAACGTGGACTGATGGCTTCTAGTCCAATTTGAAGGTCTTGATTGCTCAGCTACTCCTATATAAAGGACCCTAGACCAAGGTTTTATTCATCTAATATAATGTTGACGACGAAGCTCTACTGCAAAGAAAAATTAAGATGGCTTTTCTTCTTCTTCTTCTAAATTAATTCAAAAAAGATTATACATATTCGAAGGTTGCTACAACAAATTCAAAGGTGGCTACAACAACTTATTCTACATGTTCTTTGTAGTAGTTTGGGTCCGTTTCCTCAAATCTATTCACTATGAGTTCATGTTATTTTTAGATCTGAATATTTAAATAGTAATCGTGATATGTATATAAAAATTGGATCTTGAATTGGTGCCTAATAAGTTCTATTATGACATAACTAACAGATCTACTTTTATATGTTCATACCGCCGACACGTTAAGTCTTGTCATAATATGCCGATTCAGTTTATGCCTGTTTCTATCAGTTTATTATTGATTCATTATTATGCCTATTATGATTCTCTTCTCTCCCTCTTTTCCCTTTTTATTTTCATATAGCCAGGCTACCTTCGAGCCAAGGCCTAATGTAATACCCCACGTCCGTTAATGTTACTCACAAAGGGAATGTGTAACACCCCGAATTTCGGTTAATGTTAGAATTCACTAATTACAAAACAAATAATCTCAGGTGTGAGAATTGGGGGAAACGGGCTGCGCCATTGTGTTCGTCTCGGAAAAATACGCGAAATAGAGTCCGAGTTTTCGAGAATCGGAGTCAGTATGGCCCAGTTATGGCCCAATGAAGTTTGCAGAAAATTCAAAGTTTAAAACAGATTTAAAATTTAGGTTTAAATTTTGAAATTGGGCCATTGGGCGCAGGCGGGGAAAATTCCCGCCTGGCTACCCAAGTCGACAGGCCTGTCGACTGGGTAGTCGACTTGGCTAGACCAAGTCGATAGCCCTGTCGACTTGGGTGTCGACAGGGGGTGCTTGATAGGTTTAACCTGGTGCACCATTTTAGGGATTGGCTGTGTTTTTGGGCTGTTCTCTAGAAGCTTCCAAGATCTGATGGTCCTAATCTAACCTAGGGTTGATCTAAGGGCCTAAAACACTTGCCTAATCCTATAAATAAGACCCTAAGCTAGCCCTAAATGATTATAATCCTATCTCCTAACTAAACTATGCCAAAATTTTCTATGATCATGGCCTCCACCCAAAACCCTAGCCTCCATCGTCTTATGAAACTATTCCTATGAAGGCTTTCATGTTCATACAAGCATCTTTGAGTTGTTTAAGCAATCATTAGCTTGCATTTCATCATCAAGTTGCAAGCTTTATGTCCAAGGCTAGAGTTTTTGGGTAATTTGTGGCAAGGGTTTGCTTATGGGAGCTTAGTGGTGAGTTCCTATAGCTTTAATAATCAATTGTTAAATTGATTATGGTAGGATATGATAAGATATGGCTATGTTTGTGGATAAATGTGTTTATGCAAGTTTAGTATAGTGTATGTTATGTGTTTTGCAAGTTTTATGCTATATGCAAATTTAATGCCATGTTTTATGATGCAAAACACTATGTTGAGCATTTATGCATATGTAACATGTTATGCAAACTATATGTGAGAGTATATGCAAGCTATATGTAACATGATATGCAAGTTATGCATTTGGTTTTATGCATGCTATATAATTGGTTTTATTCATGCTATGTATTTGGTTTTATGCATGCTAAGTATTTGGTTTTATGCATGCTAAGTATTTTGTTTATGCATGCTAAGTATTTTGGTCTATGCATGCTAAGTGTTTGGTCATATGCAAGTTATGATGCAAGTTCATATGCAAGTTATGATGCAAGTTCATATGCAAGTTATGATGCAAGTTCATATGCAAGTTGTGATGCAAGTTCATATGCAAGTTATGATGCAAGTTCATATGCAAGTTGTGATGCAAGTTCATATGCAAGTTATGATGCAAGTTCATATGCAAGTTGGCCTTTATGTATGACATAAGTACATGTGCGAGTTCGTCCCTTTTAGACCTATGACTTGTATGCAAGTTGACACCTTTATGATAGGTCTATAACATGAACATTTAAGCAAGTTACCATCTTCATGACATATGTGATTCATGCAAGTTTGGGTTGGTTATTTATGCAAGTTGGGTTTGTGGTCATATATACAAGTTGGCACCTTTTTAAACCCATGGTAATGCTAATGATATGCTAAGTTGAACCCATTGTGTGTATGATGAATCTTCTCTTTTGAAGTATGTCATGTTAACGTATTTACGTGGGGACGATGGGGTAAAAAATTAATGAACACATAAAATTGTGTGAAGTGGGTATAATTAAACATACCGTAAAGTGGATGGACATAATTGGGAATTTACCTATTAAGTTAGGTCTACCCATATTATGGAATTGGGAATTTACCTATTTAGTTAGGTCTACCCATATTCTTAAATATTTGTAATTAATTAGGGTAATTAATACAAATTATGGGGGGTGATTAATTAGGTGTAATTAATCTACTAAGTCACAGGTTGGACCCTTTTGTAGCATAAGACTGCCCGGAACCGACCGGCAAATCCAGCGGCTACAAATGATTGGCCCAATGTGAGAGGTCTTAGTTATAAACTAAATACGTGACAAGTGTAAAGACACGAGGTTAGACTCTGTTATGGTGTAAGGCTGCCCGGAACCAACCGACATATCCAGCTGCCATAAAAGACAGTCTAATGTGAGAGGTCTTTACAAAGGTTACGATCTTAATTAACTAAGGAACACTTAACCAAATTAGCATGTAGTGGGGCATGAGGGGTTAAGTGGGTGCTTGGGTGGCATGTAGTAACTAGTGGGGGTGCCTTGGGTGGCATGAGGAAACTAGTGGGTTGCCTTGGGTGGCAATAGAAAATACGATTAGAATACTTAACCAAAGTGGAACATGTAATTAAACATGATTAAAGGGTTAAGTAAGTGCCTTGGGTGGCATGTGGGAATCAAGTAAGTGCCTTGGGTGGCATGTGGAAATCTAGTGGGGGCCTTAAGTGGCAATTGAAATATAATTAAATGACAAGCTTAAGTAGTAGCTTGTGGGGGCCCTAAGTGGCAATTGAAATATAATTAAATGACAAGCTTAAGTAGTAGCTTGTGGGGGGGGGGGGCTTAAGTGGCAATTGAAATATAATTAAATGACAAGCTTAAGTAGTAGCTTGTGGGGCCCTTAAGTGGCAATTAAAATATGATTAAAAGACTTAACCAAAGATTTGTAACATGTAGGTGGACATGGTTAACGGGTTAAGTGGGATTCACTAGATAAAATGGCAAGCTTAGGTAGTAGCTTGTGGGGGGCCCATTTCAACCAATATCCCAAAACGTATCTTGGTGGGCTCGACCCAGGTCGAGGACGGGACACGCATATTGGGCTTGACTATAAGAGGCCAAAACGGGGTAGCGGTGGCAACGCGAGTCCAACGGGTTTCATATGCGTGTGTGTACCCGGGCTGGTAAGTAAGACGTTGTTGCATCGTGTAGGTATAAGCCGTGCACCATTGATTATCGGGTTGCCACTTTGGGGAGTGATACACCCCACTGTGGGGCCAGCACGGGTATCTACGTTAGGGAGCCGATCGCTTGGGGAGTAGTGGGTACACCTAGTGGAGATAGGGGCAGACGGCACCTTTGTAGTCAGCTAGGGGTACACGAAACTACTATTAAAAATTACTAAGTACACTTAGTGGGATCAACCTTAAGTAGGAATTACCCTTGGGTGGGTAGAACTGGTGTGGTGTAGTGTAGGAATTACCCTTGGGTGGGTAGATCTGGGGTGGTGCAATCTAGTAATTATCCTTGGGTGGATAAATGCGTCTTTTCGGTTATCTTAGTACATCCTGTGTTTAGTTGGCTACTTAGTGTAGTCATTATCCCCAGAGGTACCGTACCTTGTTTATATCATACCCTAATTACTTTAATGATTGTATTGTTAAGGTTATAGGACTCGCTCAGACTTATGTTTGACCCCGTTGTTTTTATCTTTTTCCCAACCCTCAGGTTATCAGAGTGGGCCTAGCACTATTGGGCTTTGATCAGACTGCTTTATCTATCTTTTGGAGCTTGGACCGTAGAAGTAAAGCTCGGTTTATCTTTTCTATTATGGCTATTAAGTTATGTAGTGGGATTATGTACTTTTGTTTTATCAGGACGGATATTATGTACTTGACTCTTATTTATGGTTTTGGTGTAACCAAACATGTTTTACTTTCCGCTGCAATGAAATGATGTTTTAAATTCTCAAGTATTACTTATATCTGTCTTGTTGTAATTTTTCTGTTCTATATTCACTTAAAAATACTCCACCGATGCTATGGCATTCCCTTAGTGAGTGACGGTAGCGGGTGTGGGGTGTTACAGAATGCATTAAGTTTCACGGAGTATTATAAGAGTATAAAACAGAATATCACAAGACAGATACATAAAGTAGTACTTGAAAATTTTATAACTTTATTGCAGCGGAAACAAAAAATAAGTTTGGTTACATCTTCAAACACCAAAACCAAGTACATCATATCAGTCTTGTACAAAAGCTATCAGAGTACATTTTTTAAAAACCACAATCCCATATCTTAAAGCGATAATGAAAAGGATATAAAACTGAACTTTACTTTTAACCATCCAGGCACTTCCAAAAGAGAGAGAAAGAGATCCAAATCAAGCTCCACAAGGCCAACCCTGAGAAACTTGGGGTGAACGAAAAGAAAAGAGGCGAAACAAACGAGGTCAAACATAAAGTCTGGCGAGTCCAGTAACTTTAACAATATAATTATTAAAGTAATAAGATAAGATCATAAACTGGAAAGTAAGAAATGACTGTAACATAAGCATGCATGACAAGGTAGGCAAGATGGATAACATAACTAGGGTTTCCCGTTACTAAGGTTTCCCAATCAACATGTTATAACGGTTAAGTGTTCTCAATTTAACCTAACCCCACTCATTTGTTTAATTAACATGTTGTATTTGGTTAAGTGCCTTCTATTCATATGTTACTTAACCTTGCCATTCTTAGCAGGTCTGTTCATTGGCACTGATTGATTAATTAATGCACCAACCTCTCACATTAGAACTATTGTTTGTGGTTGCTGGATGTACCGGGCGGTTCCGGGCAGACTTCTACCGCAAACTCATTCTAAACTCAGGTTTTGGGCTTGATGAGCTAACCTATCACATTAGATCTGTTGTTGCGGTTGCTCGATGTGCCGGGCGGTTCCGGGCAGTCTTACACCGCAACCCAATCTTACCTCGGGTTAGGCATGTTCATCTTTTAGCCAATTTACATTTTTTCCATGCATGTCCAAGTCTATATTTTTGTATGCCAATTATCCATAAGTTTAGTCAATTCAAGTTATGTCCCATATACTTGTTATATCCAAAATTAATTATATGATTACAACCCAATTTTTTGCCAATTACATAATATTCAACTTTTACCCAAACTTTCCCACAACGTTCCCACGTCGTTCGTACGTATAATTCATGCAACACGTTAGGCTCGCAATTAGCCTAACTCATAAAAAGGAAAAAGGGTAGAAACACATAACTGGTATAAAACAATAGATTTAATTAAGTGCGGGTAACATAAACTTGGCATAGAACAACATAAATCTAGTTAAGCATATAAACGTGAACTAGCATATAAGATAGATCCAATCAACATATGTACTGCGAACTAGCATAGATCTAAACTTATAAACATAAAATTACACAGATCTAAACATATGAACTGGTATGGATCTAAATATATGAATATAAACTTGCATAACTTGCATAGACGAACATAACTTGCATATAAACTTGCATAACTTGCATAGATGAACATAACTTGCATATTAACTTGCATAGATCATAACTTGCATATAAACTTGCACATAAAATTGCATAGATCATAACTTGCATATAAACATGCATAAAACATAAGTTGCATATAAACTTGCATAGAACATAACTTGCTTATAAACTTGCATAAAACATAACTTCCATATAAACTTACATAGATCATAACTTGCATATAAACATGCATAAAACATAACTTGCATATAAACTTGCATAACTTGCATAAAACATAACTTGCATATAAACTTGCATAACTTGCATAGATCATAACATGCATATAAACTTGCATAAAACATAACATGCATATAAACTTGCATAGAATGAATCTAACCAAACATATGTAATTAGACATAGGAATTAACATCATAAAATGAATCTAATTACATATAATAAAAAAACTGGCATATAATAACAAAATAAATGATAACAGAACTGGCTAATAGCATATGATTCAACAGGCATGCTCACACAATCCAGATCACAACTTATCATAATTATTTTAATTAATTATCTTGTGGAAGCAACTGTACTCACAAAGAAGAGAATTAGGCGTATGTAGAATTATTCTCCTTTTTACAATTCTTAGGATATGACATTTATCTTTCATCTTTAATTTGATTAGTTATGGTGGAGGCTAGGTTAGTTTAGGATGCAGCAGCATGGCGGCTTATGAATTAACTTAGTTTAGATTAGAGTTTAGGTTTATGTGTGCTTATATAGATGTGTAGGATTAATTAGAACCCTTAGATCTGACTAGGATTCATCTTAGCCATCCAGAATGAAATGACAAGTCATCAGACTAATCAGATAAAGCCATATAAGCCCTAAAACTCAAAAATCGTCATCAACAAATAAAAATGCGCCATGCGTGCAACACAATGCACAGCAGCAGGGGTGTTGACACCCGCATGTCATATATATATATATATATATATTTCTTTTTAACCCTTTTCACACTAAACCGCTTTTTTTATTGAACTGCGTTCACACTAAGACACTTTTTTAGCCAATCCCCTAAAACAAAAAATATGGCACTGGCGGGGATTGAACTCAGAACCTCTTGTATACAAGTCACGTGCTCTAACCAAATGAGCCACTAAGTCTTTTATTTACAAATCTTAGAACAAAGCTAAAAATTATTCTTTTCTCATTCCTCTTTTTCATGTTTTGATGCAATATTTTTTTTTTCTCTTAAATATATCTATGTATATATACATATTTCCACATTTTTAATTCCATTAAAAATGCGGGGTGTTACATTCTCCCCTACTCAAAGGATTTCGTCCCCGAAATCTTCTATTTAAGAAGAATATATCCTACCATCCATCATCCATCTACTCATCCATCATCCACAAGCAACCATTGTCCTTAAAAGATTTCTAATGCAATATGAACATATGCAAAGGTGTGTGTATATGTTCCTTATCTAATGCAAAGATCAGGCGGTCTACTGATTCAATTGACCTCCTCAATGCAAATTATGTCAGTACCATGATTCCAACATGTATGCAATGATACATTTCATTTTTATATGAGCATAACCATTCATTCAAATGCAACATCCATATGATAACGCATTCAATATACATCCATTAATTTAAATATGCACACTCATTCATAAGCAACATGAAAGTGATTGAGCCGAT
This sequence comes from Allium sativum, assembly GCA_030737875.1. Classification (NCBI taxonomy): domain Eukaryota; kingdom Viridiplantae; phylum Streptophyta; class Magnoliopsida; order Asparagales; family Amaryllidaceae; genus Allium; species Allium sativum. The sequence goes on from CM060926.1 coordinate 376,190,605, forward strand.
CTAGTGCCTAATGTGTTTGTAAATGTATCCACCAGCAACAACTAGCAAACACTTGCATCCGCTTGCATCCACCAAACATAACATGTCTCAAACACGTGTTTACAACCATAGGATTTTTCTACCTAAAGATCAAAGATGTAATCGAGAGGATATACTAAACGATAGAACAAGTAGAAACAAAGTGGTAGAAAAAGGAGAAGTTAAGATCATACCTTCAAAAAGGAAAGGGTATAATGCACGTATCTTGTCTTCCGTTTCCCAAGTTGTGTCTCCTTGATCATCTCCCCATTGGACTTCAACCAACTCGACCTCTCGGTTGCGTAACTTCTTGACCTCCGATCCAAGGATGTATGTAGGAGCTCGTCTAATAATGGCCCCTCCCTCCACTTCCAATTCCCTAAGCATGCTCGGCTCCACTACTTCCGTGGTATCATGTAAACACTTCCGCAAATGCGACATGTGAAATATGTCATGAACACCACTAAGCTTCTCCGTCAACTTCAATCTGTACGCCATATGTCCAATCCTCTCTGTAATGGGGAATGCCCCTACAAACCTCGGTGTCAACTTCCATATAGATCAAAAACAAACTACATTCCTCAACAATGATAATAAAAACCATGTCCCTAACACCAAAATCAAGATTGGTCCTTCAGTTATCAGTACATGACTTTTGTCGGCCCTGTGCCATCTTCAAGAATTGTCTTTCTCAAACTCTCGTCTCGTGAAATGCAAAGTCTTTAATGAACTTCCTATAATAGCTCGCCAACCCAAGAAAACTTCTTACTTCTGTTGCGTTTCTAGGAACCTTCAAATCTTGGATTGCCACTACCTTCGCGGGATCCACTGATATTCCTTCCTTAGAGAACACGTGTCCTAAGAACCTCACTTCCTTCCAAAAATGGCATTTGGAGAACTTTGCCTTGAGTTGATGTGCTCGAAGAGTATCTAAGACTTCACTAAGATGCAGGGCATGTTCTTGTTTCTAGAGAATATTAAAATGTCATCCATAAAGACTACTACGAACTTGTTTAGAAACTTCCCTAAATACCCTACTCATCAAATCTACGAAATATGTGGGTGCATTCGTCAAACCAAAAGGCATGACGAGCCACTCGAAGAAACCATCGGGAGTCCTAAAAGCAGTCTTATCTATACTCTCCTCAGCTACCCTCAGCTGATGAAATCCTGTAACTAAGTCCAACTGCGAGAAAACTGAAGCGCTAACCAACCTATCGAACAAATCATCAATCCTCGGTATTGGGTGTCTATTTTTCTTTGTGAGTTTATTTAGCTCCCTATAGTCCACACAAAATCTAAGTGAACCGTCCTCCTTTGTAGAAAAAACAACTGGAGCACCCCATTCTGAAATACCTCTTCTTATGAAACCTTTCTCAAGTAGCTCCCCTACTTGATTAATAAGTTCCCTCCTCTCTCTCGGAGCCATGTGGCGCACCGGCAATGCAACTGGCTTTGCATTATCTGCTAAGTATATGCGGCAGTCTATCTCGCGCCTTAATGGTAAACCCCGAACCTCATCAAAGGCGTCATTTGACTACTCGAACAAATTTCAAATCATCGATGGATGCGTCAAGAGATTCTAGGAACCTAAGCATCACCGGACCTCTAGGGTCACAAGAAATATCGAGGGTTCTTCCACAACGAGTCAACAATCTAACTACCCTCCTTTCACAGTCCAGGATTTCACTATACCTAGCTAGCCAATCCATCCTTAGAATCAAGTCGTAGCCAATGAAACCAAGAACGTAGGCGTTGCATACAAACCCAACGCCCAAGATAGACACTCCCAAATCTCGACAAAGCATAGGTAAATGAGACGAAGCACCAACAGGATTTGAGACTACAATGGGATCCATAACTAAACTTGTTTTTAGGTGCAGTGTTTCAACTAACGAAGTAGATATGAGCGAGTCTGAAGCGCCAGAGTCAAACAAAGTTCGAACAGGATGATCAAAAAGGAAAATCAAACTTTTAACAAAAACGTTTCCATCTCTCTCCTGTCCTGGTTCAAAGAGAGTATGAACCTGTCCTCCAGAAGTAGGTCCTGTCCTTTGCCCTTGCCCTTGTCCCTGCCTCCTCGGGCAGTCCTTAATCAGATGTCCTGCCTCACAGAAATGAAAACAACCAGGCTTCTTCTTCTTCCTACAGTCCTTAATTACATGGCCCGTTATACCACAATAAAGGCACCTTCTTTTGTCACGGGATTAATTATTCTTTCCACTTTCTCCTTTACCTTCTTCATGGATTAAAGCCATATTAACAAATTCCTCATCCTTGGGTTGTACTCCTTAGCCTAAACTCCCTCATTGACCAAGCAGCTAGCTGAACCTTCCTTCCATCATCTATCTCAAAGATACCAAACGAGTCCTCTACTTCCTTGAAACAATTCTTGCTTCGACAGACATCTCAGTCCAATGAAATGGTTTTTCGCCCATCGCACGAAAGTCCTTACATATCTTTGAAAAAGCTTCAACATGCGGGGAAAGAGACTCAAGAAGGAAAAGGGGGAGATTCGAAATAAAGAATCGGAAGAAAGATATATGGCTTTTGGGGATCATGTTTTTCATAATAAACCTTTCTCTTGATAACACCTTTTTTAAAACATGTTTTTGAAAATACTTCATTATAAAAAAATGCTTTTGAAAATGGTTTTTCAAAATCTTTTATCTGTTATGGTAACCTTCAGCTCTGATACCACGTGTAACCCCCCACGTCTGTTAATGTCACACACAAAGGGAATGCATTAAGTTTCTTGGAGTATTATAAGAGTATAGAACAGAATATAACAAGATAGATAGAGAAAGTAGTACTTGAAAATTTTATAACTTTATTGCAGCGGAAACAGAAAATAAGTTTGGGTACATCTTCAAACACCAAAACCAAGTTAATTATTTTAGTCTTGTACAAAAGCTATCAGATTACATTTTAAAAAAACCATAATCCCATATCTTAAAGCCATAATATAAAGGAGATAAAACTAAACTTTACTTTCAGCAATCCAGGCACTTCCAAAAAAGAAAGATCCAAATCAAGCTCCACTAGGCCCACCCTGAGAACCTTGGGGGGAAATAGAAAGAAAAGAGGCGAAAAAATGAGGTCAGACATAAAGTCTGGCGAGTCCAGTAACTTTAACAATATAATTAATAAAGTAATAGGATTAGATCATAAACTGGAAAGTAATAAAAGGCTGTAATATAAGCATGCATGACAAGGTAGGCTAGATGGATGAGATAACCGTTGGTTGCATTTCTAATCACTATAATATAATTCCTACACTGCACCAATGCTAGTTACACCGTACCATTACTAGTTCCATACTGAGAGTTGATCCCAACCCCGCACTTGGTAGCCCTCATGCGTAACATCTAGTAAGAGGTATCTAACACATACAATCCTCGACAGCTAATTGCCCATAATAGATGCTAGATGTCCCCGCACTACCTCTAATCGATCGGCTCCCTAACTCGCATGTATTTATTACTTCTGTCATTCGGCCCTACTTGTTTGTAGATACCCGTGCTGGTCCCACCATGGGATGTATCAATCCCAAAGATGGCAACCCGACACAATTCAAGATGCACAGTATATAACTACTGATGCCCAGTGCCTGATTTTTCCACTATGGAGCACGTGCACGCCCGTACTCCGTCAGAACCTATACTGACGCACCACACACCGCTATTTTAACCGCTTATAATCAGCCTAATAATCGTGCCCCACCCTTCCTAGTTCAGGGTACCATGATACGTCTATATGGGTTACTACTAAAATGGGTCCTCATTACTAGGATTTCCTAATCAACATGTTATAACTGTTAAGTGTTATCAATTTAACCTGACCCCACTCATTTGTTTAATTAACATGTTGTATTTGGTTAAGTGTCGTCTATTCATATGTTACTTAACCTTGTCATTCTTAGCATGTCCGTTCATTGGCATTAATTGATTTATTAATGCACCAACCACTCACATTAGAATTGTTGTTTGCGGCTGCTGGATGTGTCAGGCGGTTCCGGGCAGACTTCTACCGCAAACTCATTCTAATCGTCATCAACAAATAAAAATGCGCCATGTGTGCAACATGATGAGCAGCAGGGGTGTTGACACCCGCATGTCATAAATGTGTGTGTGTGTATATTATATATATATATATTTTTTTTTCTTTTGAACCCTTTTCGCACTAAACCGCTTTTTTTTGTTGAACAACGTTCACACTAAGCAACTTTTTAGCGATTCCCTTAAAACAAAAAATATGGCTCTAGCAGGGATTGAACTCAGAACCTCTTGTATACAAGTCACATCCTCTAACCAAATGAGCCACTGAGTCTTTTGTTTACAAACCTTAAAACAATGATAAACATTATTCTTTTATCATTCCTCTTTTTCATGTTTTGTTGCAATATTTAATTTTTCTCTTAAATATATATATGTATATATACATATTTCCAAAATTATAATTTCATTATAAATGCGGGGTGTTACACCTAATGCTGAAATTGTGAACATGTGAAATTGGGAATAATTGGGAAAGACATAATTCGGGGCATAATTAATATTGGAAAATATGGATCTAAATTTAGGCATAAATTTGGAAATATATGAATACGTGTTTGGGGGCATATGTCTTGTTGGATAATATGAATTTAGGCACGCATTGGAATAAATGTTAATATGGCATTGGGTATAAAATGGGACACGTCTAAATGCTAATTTTGGACATAAATTGGGATGTATGTGAATATGAATTTTAGGCATACAATGGAAAAATATGCGAATATGGATTAGGGTATAACTTGTATTGAAATGGGTGAATATGGACTAGGTTCATGAATTGGATAATATGTAGATTTGGGTTTGTGCATAACACATATATATGTATATGCCTTGACGTATAACTTGGGAAAAAGAGCATATGGTGCATAATTAAAAGGTGAATTGAAAAGGGGTGTAAAAGTCTATGATTTGAATAATGAATTGGACATATAACTAAAAATGGAATGTCTAGTAATTACGATTAGGAATTGTAATTGCACTTATGACATGAGGTTAGGTTGCATTAGTGGTGGAAGCCTACCCTGACCTACCGGCATATCCAGCAGCCACTAATGTTGAACCTAATGTGAGAGGTCTAAGTGTGCAAATACGAATCGGGCTAAGACACGAGGTTAGACCCAAATGTAGAATACGACTGCCCGGATCCGACCGACATATCCAACATCCACACGGTGCAGGCCTATTGTGGGAGGTCTAGCCCGTTATAACCATAATTGGACATGGTAATGAATTGGACTACTTAACCTAATTTAATCCATAAGGATTGTATGATAATGAACTTGAGTTAAAGTTAAGTAAAACTGGATGGGTAGTGGGTGGGTTAAGTAAAATAGTTAGGGTGGGTAATATTTACATATAGGCCCATGAACTTATCCCAATAAGGTTATGTAATTAAAGACACATAGTGGTATACATAACTGGTGGAAAATATAATAAAGTTATGCAATTAAAGACACCGTATAGGGTAAGCATAACTTGTAGAAATGATAGAATTAGATATGCATAATAATCTGCTAAGTAAACAACGATAAGTTGTAGTTAAATTGAATTTATGATTAAATGAGAAAGAATGAGGAAAATTTATAAAATAAATAAGTTATATTTAATCATAAATGGTAAGTGACATGTTAATTACGAAACATGTGAATTGAGATATACTTAACAACGTATTAAGGAGAACATGTTATTGTAATGATGTAACCAAGCAAGAATATAAGATAGATTGTGGATTACAGACCTTGGGCCACAATCTAGAAAATAACATGTTGTGGGCTTATTAATAAACTTAAATGGATTAAGTTATATGACTGAAATTAATAAGCAAGACAAACTTGGTAATTTGAATAAGAATACAATATGAATGGGAATAACCAAGTTAAATGGAAACTCGGTGAGGTAAGGAAAGCGCGTAAAATAATGTTTAGACATAGGATCTAACAACATATTAAAGAAAGGAGCTTGGACCAGTCCGTACGTTTGAGGGTGAATAACCCAACGGGGTTGATCATCGAGGTGTTATAAGACACGAAGGGAGCGCACATTCATCTGATTGTAATGACGACTCCAAAGGACTGGAAGGGAAAGCATGCGGCATCCTGAAGTACGTAAGGTGCTCCTAGTAGTCCTCTGTGCGGTGACAGATGTCTTAGGCAGAACTCGCAGAGGTTGGGTTTGTGCGTAACTACTAGGTGGGTGGGCCTTGACTGCAGATGTAGCTATGCAGTCAGAATGCTGTGATGAGATGACACCAGGGTGATTCGATGCTTGCCTCACGAGGAGGTAGAGAGGGTCATGACCAACAAGGATAGTAGACCATCGGATATCCGTCATCGACCACCAGCGGGATGCAAAAAGACTAGAGCTAAACCCAAGATATCATTTCACCTTTCACTATCGAGGTACGGGGTTGAAGGTGTGTGCCACATGGATGTTTAGATTGGTAGTTATTAGGGGAGGTCTCTTAGCTCTGTAGTCTTTACTAGTTGATGGAGGGGCCGAGCTGGGACCATAACCACCATGAAAAACAGACCTGAGGAATATCTGTATTTGAAGGCACTTAAAGGGGGTACAGATGTGGAAAAGCTCCCGACCGAGTTCCATGTTTCTTGTTTAGCCCTGCCACGGAACTCGGTGCACATTAGAGGACGTGTGATTGAGGCATCGAGCTACAATTATAGTACATACGTGGGACAGTCTAGATACATGCATATCTTCTGAGATGACCCGAACTTCCCCGTGAAGGAAAGCCCGAATTGTATTGAGGACAAGACGAATCAGAACACAAACTGAAGAACATTTCATTGTTTAGTACAAAAATTCCATCAGAATACAAGAATATGAAGAGTATGAATAAATATTATAAATCAGAAAACTATCAGAGATTCAATTAACATTACATAGCAGCGGAAAAATAATACAAAACACAACTGAAAGTAATAAAACGGATACAGAGATTTCCGAGTAACATTCCAGCAGTAAACCAGGATCCGGTGAATATAAATCTGCAAAACCAAAACTACTAGTTGCCCGTGCGGAAAATAGGGGCATCCAGAGTTTAGGTTAAAACAATAAACTCCAGGCCAGTCGTGGGACTGGTGTGATAACTAAAACAATTATTTGAAACTTTACTTTTAAATAAAGTAAATCAAGGGACCACGCCGTATAACACTGAACGGGTTTCCTCACAAGAATACCAGTGCATATAACAAAACAACGCAATGCTTTTTAGGAAAAAATGAAGCTATTATAAGACCCAGGTCCCATCACACAATGCAACGCAAGCTGGAGGATAGGGTTCTCCCTTATAATAGCCAAACATGCTTGGTACGTTGAAACAAATCATTTGATACTATTATAAGTGCATAGTGTATAAAACAACTTCAATCATAAATGTATCAATCCTAGGTGGCATGGGTACCATATATCATGTCGCTAATACTAGGCTCTACAATCAAAACCGCAAATGTCACGTATTGGAAATTGGATTTCCATCTATGAACCGAGGCAAGGGATCGTCCTCACCAAATTCGAGACGCTCTAGCCGGCCCCTCAGGTCAGAGCTCGAGTGACCTTTGGATCGTCAGGGCGGTCCACCGATGTGGATTAAAATGCCTAAACACTGCATTTCCCCGCCCTTTGGGGCGTAAATGAGTCCTATGACTCCATCAGCTCCACATAGTCACCGAAATATCCAAGGCGCCTTGCAATCCAACAACCACACATGTGAAAATGATATAAATTTCAGGGCTGGTAAGTCACTGATACTACCCTAGCTAAAAGGAAACGCATGCCATCCCTGATGTCCTCTCCCGTTTCTGGTCCACAACCGGGGTGTGAGGCTCATGAATTAACGTTATACACAAAGCTACGCCACAAAGGCCGTGCTTTGATCATCAACCACAAGACACTGCTTTTCAACAGAAGCCTTGATCGTTTGCATCTCAGCATGCCACACAGGCAATTCATGCTATGCAACCGATATCAATCACACAGAATGAAATCCGATGTCAGACACACATCCATTTACAAGTCCGTTCTGGGTCTGAACGAAACCGGAGGAACTTTATTCCTCGCATATCCATCGATCTCCATGTACGTCTAGACGATCATCAACTGATTCCCTCCTCTTGGATGTACAGACCAATCAAGATCGTCAGTAATTATCAAAACGATGTGAAGGCCTCCGGTCTTCAACTACCGTCTTCATCGTCAACTTATCGTCGAATCAGTTATTCAGAATGGGTATAAACCCGGCCTTTCCGAATAACTCGCGTATATAATAAACAATTGTTACACAAACAGAACATACGCCTCATTCCAAATTAAGAATATTCTTTTATTCAAATATTCACATCTTTAGGGAAAAGTTCCCATTAATTTTATCAAATATAAATTCTTTTAAATTTATTCTTTAATCTTCCTTTGGATTTCAATTCAAACCAAATTATGGTTTATCCAAACTAGTCGGGATTTACAAACCTTACCGAAGTAATCATTTGTTTTAAATTTCCCAGCCCCAAAATATTCATCCCATGAAGTAAAACTGGTAATACTTCATATCTAACACCACGGTGTATTCAATTACCATTTCACATTCAAATCTAATTAAAGATTTAACTGTCGCTTGGAGCAAAACTGGTGATACTCCCATCTCGATCATTTCAATTTAATTAAAGATTTATTAAAACTCCATTTCGTTTTAATCTTCCCAAAAATCAATATTAATGATTGTTTAACTTGGGAAACCATATCCTGTCTTTAACTAGGTTAAAGAACCAATGTCATTTAAAACACGGTTCACTATAAACCCAAAATCACATTCCATTCCATCAGCCTTTAACCGTAAATTAGCAAGTGAACAATTCCCTAAGAATTAACCCCGAAGGCCGAAACCAACATCAAATCAATACCCAAGAAACCATTCAACTTAACTAATCTCTTGTTAGTTTCTAATTTTCTTAACTCCGTTGGGTCTAAGAACAGTATTATTAAAGATATCTTTCACGACAACCCAAAATTACATTCCATTAATGATGAAATGTTCATGGAAAACAGATCGATATATATATAATCGATATAAACTTCCATATTCGACTAATAATATAAATGGAATAACGGCAAAGCCGTTTAAATTCCAGATATATTAGCAGTCTTCCTCCACAGAAATTCACTTCGATTATTACCAAATCGAATTCCTTTCCATTCCAATTTATTTTATTAAATTGGAAAACTTTACTTTGGAAAATCTTCTTTTAAATCCTTACAAAAGATTTATAAATTCCAAATCACATTTCACTGTAAATCGGGTTAAAGAACGGATGTCGTTAAAACACAGTTCACAACAAACCCTATTCACATCCCATTAATTATCGGGTTAAAGAACAAGTGTTATTTAAAACACCGTTCACGATAAACCCAAATTCCATTTGATATTAAGTACAAGGCTTTGAATAGAAAATATTTCGGCTTATATTCAATATCAAATACTATAACCAACAAATATTATATTGGAAATAACGATATACATATATCTTTCAGATTTCCATAACAATATCTGTAAATCACGAAATCCAACATCAAATTATTCCGAAGACCATTTCGATTCAAATCCATTTCCAATCTATATATTGGAAATTCTGGTTATCTTTAAAACCAATTCAAATCCAATTTATTTATTTTTAAAAATAATTGGATTATAGTTCTAGTTCAAAATTAGTTCATTTTGATAAAAATTTATTTTTATCTTTTCAAAAATGGAATTTTTCATCCCTATTCTTTCCAAATCATTTCTTATGATTTTACACAAATTATTGCTATTTTTAATAATTTTATCAAGGCCCGTACAGTCGATTTCCATCAACGACCATCGAACTGCACTTATAGTGACCTTTTCCAAATTTGATTTGGACATAATTCCCAATCCAACCAGTAGATTTCTAATTTCTTGTATTCGTTAGAAAGCTCTTTTCGATACGAACCCAAGGTTCCGGGTTTAGGAGAATCTGACGGTCGGATCTCCCGTAATGTCCATTCGAAGTCAATGGTCGAAATTCACGAACTACCGCAGCGCGGCACGTTCTATTCAGGCCATTATATATATATATATATATATATTATATTATATTTCGTCGATTTCCTTTCAAAACGTATTTTATAAATCGTTTTAAATTCGTTTTCAAAACGATTTCTACTTCCTATTCAATTTCAGATCAAAATTGAATATTCCATATCATTAATATATAAATGATAATATTTTCAAAACATTATATTTTGAAATCACTTCCTTTTCTATATTCATTATAAAAATGAATATAATCAATATAAATATCGTTCCGCCAAAATGGTGCATATCTAATCAACACGGCTTTATATATTTCAATGACTTCGTTATTCTATTCAACAAATGAATATATTCTTCAACACATGAATATATATTTTATTCAACACATGAATATTTATTAATTCTTACTTACAATAAAAATGTGAACTTTATTGTATAAATATTTCGTTCAATTCATGAATTTCCTTTTATTCAACACATGAATATATATTTTATTCAACACATGAATTTTCTTTTATTCAACACATGAATATCCTTTTATTCAACACATGAATATATATTTTATTCAACACATGAATTTTCTTTTATTCAACACATGAATATATATTTTATTCATCACATGAATTTTCATTTTATAATATTCTTTATTTTTCAAATTGGAATGAGGCCGAATCAGTTACCATATATTAATTATATGGATTCCCTGCAACACATGTGCATAATAACAACGATAAATAATCAACCATCATACATAGTGCACCACACAACTGCATAAGCATTAAATATAAATATTTAACGCTTATAACAACCTGTCAATCAATCGATCGACATACAGCTAATTATTGGGACTAGTGTATGTCCAATTTCATCCCAACACCCGTGTGGGGTTTTCAAACAATCAAACACAGGTTTTATTTATGCAGTTAAGCAATGTGTAAAATTTATCGTCCCAATCCATATCAGTCAAATGTGTGTACATAAACAAATCGTCCGATTTGTTTATAAATATTTATTTTATATACACGTTAAAAATTATATTTTTAACCATAAAATAATTTATTCCATTCCACATAACACAATCAATATTCACACCACAAATAACAAACAAACAAGTCGTCCACGGTCTGTGGACAATCGGTGTCGAGTGCTGCTAAGTGTCGTCTGCATCTAGTATATATTTCAACTAGAAAACAAATTAAAAGTGAGAAGTTCTCATAGAGGGTTCCACTCCGCCATTCTTTATTTCTGAACGGTTCGGACTTCATTTTGATCTCCGTCTGATCCATCGCCATCTGTTTCACGCAGTTGATTATTAAAAATCACATTTTTATACAGTATTCATATAAAAAAAATCAATTTTTTATGCATATAAAAATCGAATATTTATAAATCCTTCTTCATCATAAAAATCAAATTTTTTTATCGTCTTCACATATGAAAATCATATTTTTATTTCACTAATTCATAGGCAAAATTATATTTTTATATCGCCACTCATATAAAAAAAATCACATTTTTAACCACGTTTTCCATACATAAAAATCATATTTTTATGTTCTCCACATATATAAAAAGATCGGATTTTTGGCTCGCTAACTTCTATATAAAAACCAAATCTTTATCGTTATGAAAAATCATATCCTTTTTAACTATAAAAATCTCATTTTTATAGTACAAATCTCGCCTTTATAATTATAAAAATCTCGCCTTTTTGTTATGAAACATATAATCTTTATATTGCCATTTAACTATAAAAATCATATTCTTTACATCGTTATTTTCATGATAAAAATCAGATTTTTATAAATCGTATTTCATATGAAATTTGATTTTATATTTTCCCATAACCAAATACATTAAATAAACAAAATAAAATAAAATAAAGGCTTACAGCGGCATAGAGGAGGGAGGTGTCGGGTGGCGCGGGTCTATGGTGCGTCGGAGGATGGCGGAGCGGTGCTGCATTGGCCTGCGTTGCGGTGAACAAGGCGCGGTGGGGTTAATTTGGTCAGAGCGTTGGTTTCTTTCGGCGGAGGAAGAAAGTGGGGGGAAGGGGAGGCCTGAGGCGGTTGCGCGCGGCGAGGGTGGTCGGCAGCGGCCTTGTCAGTGACTGCGGGGGCCACAGATTGTCGGAGGCGTGATGTTTTGGGCTATGGGCTTGGGGACGTCGAACTGAAGAGGATAGGGAGTGGAGAGAGTGGCGGAACTCAGGGAGGTGGCGCGCCATTGATCGGCAGCGGCCTTGGAGGATGAATGTGGGCAGCGCTAGGGTTTAGGGGCTCGACGTTTTTTCCCTTTTTTTATTTTAAAATCTAAATCGTGGGAGAGAATGGGGGCTAATTATAATTATTTATTTAATTAGTTTAATTCTTCAACGGCTGACTTTTTATCCGAACACCAAACGAGACCCAACGACTTCGCCCCTAGCTAACTAACCTCATTTTGATCACAATGAGATATGTTTTGTAAGCCCATTCAGCTGATATGATCAGTTTTCATTTAAATTACAATATAAATCAGTATATTGAATTTGAACGCACATTTTAATTTACCGGGGCCACATACGAACTCTAAAAATTCCCGAAAAATATTTTCTAGCTCTGTATTGATGATACGGTCCTAACAAAACTAATTTCGTCATATTTGAAGACAGTTTGAAAAATGGCCATTTTCTGGTCGATCGAAATTGATTGAAACCGTCAAAACACATTTTACTTCACCACGCTCACATAATTATTCAAAAAATTATGAATTTTGGAATCTAGCAATAACTTTACATCCTTGGTCCAACAAAAGTGGTTTCATCGAAAACAGAGGTCGTGCAAATTTCCATTTTTAAGGGCCAAAATTTCATAGCGACTATTCTGAATTTTCATCTAGGCAGAACTTTTTATCCCCGTTATGAAAATTCAATTTTTCGGATTCGTTGGAAAGATATTATCAAACAGATTCAAATATTTTTGGTTTCGCTAAAATCACGTTTATTTTGAATCCTGTACATTCATTTGAAATTTGAAATCGAATTTCAAACTACCGCGCCATTTTCAATTCCTTTTATAAATAAAGATTAATATTTATATTCTAAATTCGGTTCTAATTCTATTCAAAATAAATTTCTTGTCGTTATTATTTGAAATAATTCATTTTAAATATTCAAAATTCACTAAAATTGCCAAAATAAAAAATTTAAATTGGCTTAGATTTCCGGGTTATTAAAATCTCCCCCACTTAAAACTTTTCATCCCCGAAAAGGAACGAAGCAGAAAGTTGTTTTACAAATCAACTCAATTTTCATTATTTTCATTATGGCTTAAGTTCTTCAACTTTTCAGTTTCTAAGAACTTTTCAAATTCTTCAAAAATTTGGCTAACACCCTAAATTTTCGAAAAAATTCGCCATAACCTCCCCCGCACGGGAGCACCGGGAAAATCCCAAAATTGCCATACAGGCCTCTCCAATCCAAAAATAAAAAGAAACAGCCAATCGGCTCATAAAATCATCCAAAACCCAAAAAATTAGTAAACATGTACCTATTTGTCGAGCAAACTATTTTATTCCTCTTCTCTAGCCTCCTTGCTATGACCTGTTCACACATATATATGTACATGCATGCATTTTCAAATAATTTTCAATACAGTTTAATATTTAATTCAATTTGGCCTAAATGGTTAAAAATATCACCAATAATCAAAAAACACAACCATCAATCAATTAGTTGATTAGCTTTTCAAATTCATAACTTTGATGCATATACAGAAAATCATGTTTTTGATGCCAATTCACAACGATAAACCCCATCTAGTTTTGGTTCTCACACCAGTCAATAAGAAATATATAAATATCACACCTTCGAAACTCGAACATAAATACCGATGATGTCATGACAATTATCAGTACCATCTCCGGGTGACTAGAGTATGATTCTATATCTATCTAATATATTAAAACTTCGAATATACGTTTGCAAGGCGTATTTGCAAAATCTTTATATATTTGATTGTCCAAATTCAATACAAATAAATAATCAAATACGTTGAATAAGGTTTAAATTTTCAAAACAAAAATTGTTTTCATCTTTATTTTAAAAACATTACTCTTCACACTCGTTCTAGGATACTACTGATCCCATCACTAACGTGTCATTCTTATTGGATATTACTAATCCAATCTCCGATAAATTCTTCTGTACGGTTCTAATGTGTCTTGTTCTCGAGCTCGGTAAACCAGAGCTCTGATACCAAACTGAGTCGACCCGAACTTCCTCGCGAAGGAAAGCCCGGATATAATTGAGGACAAGACGAATCAGAACACAAACAGAAGAACATTTCATTGCTTATTACAACAATTCCATCAGAATACAAGAATATACAGAGTATAAATAAATATTATACATCAGAAAAATATCAGAGATTCAATTTACATTACATAGCAGCGGAAAAATAATACAAAACACAACTGAAAGTAATACACAGATACTGAGCTTTCCGAATATCGTTCCAGCTGTAAACCAGGATCCTGTGAATATAAATCTGCAAAACCAAAACTACTAGCTGCCCGGGCGGAAAATAGGGGCACCCAGAGTTTAGGTTAAAATAATAAACTCCAGGTCAGTCGTGGGACTGGTGTGAGAACTAAAACAGTTATTTAAAACTTTACTTTATAATAAAGTAAATCAAGGGACCACGCTGTATAACACGGAACGGGTTTCCTCCTAAGAATACCAGTGCATATAACAAAATAGCGCAATGCTTTTTGGAAAAAAATGATGCTATTATAAGACCCAGGTCCCATCACACAACGCAACGCAAGCTAGAGGACAGGGTTTTCCGTTATAATAGCCAAACATGCTTGGTACGTTAAAACAAATCATTTGATACTATAATAAGTGCATAGTGTATAAAACAACTTCAATCATAAATGTATCAATCTTAGGTGGCATGGGTACCAAATATCATGTCGCCAATACTAGGTTCTTCAATCAAAACCGCAAATGTCAGGTATTGGAAGTTGGATTTACATCTATGAACCGAGGCCAGGGATCGTCCTCACCGAATTCGAGACGCTATAGCCCTCCCCTCAGGTCAGAGCTCGAGTGACCTTTGGATCGTTAGGGCCGGTCCAGCGATGTGGATTAAAATGCCTGAATACTGCGTTTCCCCGCCCTTTGGCGTGTAAATGAGTCCTATGACTCCATCGGCTCCACATAGTCACCGATATATCCGAGGCGCCTCGCAATCCAACAACCACCCAGGTGAAAATAATATAAATGTCAGGGCTGGTAGGTCGCTGACACCACCCTAGCTAGAAGGGAACGCATGCCGTCCCTGATGTCCTCTCCCGTTTCTGGTTCACAACCGGGGTATAAGGCTCGCGAATTAACGTTATACACAAAGCTACGCCATGAAGGCCGTGCTTTGATCATCAACCACAAGACTCTGCTTTTCAACAGAAGCCTTGATCATTTGCATCTCATCATGCCACACAGGAAATTCATGCTATGCAACCGATATCAATCACATAGAATGAAATCTGATGTCAGACACACATGCATTTACAAGTTCGTTCTGGGTCTAAACGAAACCGGAGGAACTTTATTCCTCGCATATCCATCGATCTCCAAGTACGTCTGGATGATCACCAACTGATTTACTCCTCTTAGGTGTACAGCCCAATCAAGATCATCAGTAATTATCCAAACGATGTGAAGACCTCCGGTCTTCAACCACCGTCTTCATCGTCGACTTATCGTCAAATCAGTTATTCTGAATGGGTATAAACCTGGCCTTTCCGAATAACTCGCGTATATAATAAACAAGTGTTACACAAACACAATATACGCCTCATTCCAAATTCATAATTCTTTTATTCAAATATTCACATCTATAGGGAAAAGTTCCCATTAATTTTATCAAAGATAAATTCTTTTAAATTTA
Organism: Allium sativum; assembly: GCA_030737875.1. NCBI lineage: Eukaryota > Viridiplantae > Streptophyta > Magnoliopsida > Asparagales > Amaryllidaceae > Allium > Allium sativum. Next base: position 376,206,672 of record CM060926.1, read on the forward strand.
TTCTTTGATCTTCCTTTGGATTTCAATTCAAACCAAATTATTGTTTATCCAAACTATTTGGGATTTACAAACCTTACCGTAGTAATCATTTTTTTTGAATTTCCCAACCCCAAACTATTCATCCCATGAAGTAAAACTGGTAATACTTCATATCTAACACCACGGTGTTATCGGTAAATTCAATTACCATTTCACATTCAAATCTAATTAAAGATTTAACTATCGCTTGGAGCAAAACTGGTGATACACCCTTCTCGATCATTTCAATCTAATTAAAAATTCATTAAAACTCCATTTGGTTTTAATCTTCCCAAAAATCAATATTAATGATCGTTTAACTTGGGAAACCATATCATGTCTTTAACTGGGCTAAAGAACCAATGTCATTTAAAACACGGTTCCCTATATACCCAAAATCACATTCCATTCCATCAGCCTTTAACCGTAAATTAGCAAGTGAACAATTCCCTAAGTATTAACCCCGAAGGCCGAAACCAACATCATATCAATACCCAAGAAACCATTCAACTTAACTAATCTCCAGTTAGTTCCTAATTTTCTTAACTACGTTGGGTCTAAGAACAGTGTTATTAAAGATACCATTCATGACAACCCAAAATTACATTCCATTAACGATGGAATCTTCATGGAAAACAAATCGATATATATAATTAATATAAACTTCCATATCCGACTATTAATATAAATGGAATAACGGCAGCGCCTTTTAAATTCCAGATATATTAGCAGTCTTCCTCCACAGAAATTCACTTCGATTATTACCAAATCGAATTCCTTTCCATTCCAATTTATTTTATAAAATTGTAAAACTTTACTTTGGAAAATCTCCTTTAAATCTTTACAAAAGATTTATATATTCCAAATCACATTTCACTGTTAGTCGGGTTAAAGAATGAATGTCGTTAAAACACAGTTCACCACAAACCCATTTCACATCCCATTAATTATCGTGTTAAAGAACAAGTGTTATTTAAAACACTTTTCACGATAAACCCAAATTCCATTTGATATTAAATACAAGGCTTTGAATAGAAAATATATCGGTTTATATTCAATATCAAATAATATAAACAACAAATATTGTATTGGAAATAACGATATACATATATCTTTCAAATTTCCATAACAATATCTGTATAATCACGAAATCCAACATCGAAATATTTCGAAAACAATTTCGATTCAAATCTATTTCCAATCTATATATTGGAAATTCTGGTTATCTTTAAAACCAATTCAATTCCAATTTATTTATTTTTTAAAATAATTGGATTATAATTCTAGTTCAAAACTAGTTCATTTCGATAAAAATTTATTTTTATCTTTTCAAATATGGAATTTTTCATCCCAATTCTTTCCAAATCATTTCTTATGATTTTACACAAATTATTGCTATTTATAATAATTTTATCAAGGCCCGTACAGTTGATTTCCATCAACGGCCATCGAACTGCATTAACAGCGGCCTTTTCCAAATTTTGTTTGGACATAATTCCAAATCCAACCATTAGATTTCTAATTTCTTGTATTCGTTAGAAAGCTCTTTTCGATACGAACCCAACCGTTCCGGTTTTAGAGAATCCGACGGTAGGATCTCCTGTAATGTCCAATCGAAGTCAATGCTCGAAATTCGCGAACTGCCGCGGCGCGTTCTATTCCGGCCATTATATATATATATAATATATTTCGTCGATTTCCTTTCAAAACGTATTTTATAAATCGTTTTAAATTCGTTTTCAAAACGATTTCTACTTCATATTCAATTTCAGATCAAAATTGAATATTCCATATCATTAATATATAAATGATAATATTTTCAAAACGTTATATTTTGAAATCACTTCCTTTTCTATATTCATTACAAAAACGAATATAATTGATATAAATATCGTTCGCGTCAAAATGGCGCATATCTAATCAACATGGCTTTATATATATCAATAACTTCGTTGTTCTATTCAACAAATGAATATTTTCTTCAAGACATGAATATTTATTAATTCTTACTTACAATAAAAATGTGAACTTTATTGTATAAATATTTCGTTCAACACATGAATTTTCTTTTATTCAACACATGAATATATATTTTATTCATTACATGAATTTTTTTTATTCAACACATGAACATTCTTTTATTCAACACATGAGTATATATTTTATTCAACACATGAATTTTCTTTTATTCAACACATGAATATATATTTTATTCAACACGTTATATTCATTTTATAATATTTTTTATTTTCCAAATTGGAATGAGGCCCAATCAATTACCATATAATGTTAATTATATGGATTCCCTACAACCCATGTACATAATAGCAATGATAAATAATCAACCATCATCCAGAGTGCACCACACAACTGCATAAGCATTAAATATAAATATTTAACGCTTATGATAGCCTGTCAATCAATCGATCGACATACAGCTAATTATTGGGACTAGTGTATGTCTAATTTCATCCCAACACCCGTGTGGGGTTTTCAAACAATCAAACACATGTTTTATTTGTGTAGTTGGGCGATATGTAAAATTTATCGTCCCAATCCATATCTGTCTAATGTGTATACATAAACAAATCGTCCGATTTGTTTATAAATATTTATTTTATATACACGTTAAAATTTATATTTTTAACCATAAAATAATTTATTCCATTCCACATCACACAATCAATATTCACACCACAAACAAAAAACAAACAAGTAGTCCATGGTTTGTGGACAACGGGTGTCGGGTTCTGCTAAGCATCGTCTGCATCCTAATATATATTTCAACTAGAAAACAAATTAAAAGTGAGAAGTTCTCACAAAGGGTTCCACTCCGCCATTCTTTATTTCTGAATGGTTCGGACTTCGTTTTGATCTCCATCTGATCCATCGCCATCTGTTTCACGTAGTTGATTATTAAAAATCACATTTTTATACGGTATTCATGTAAATAAAAATCGAATTTTTATGTATATAAAAATCGAATATTTATAAATCCTCCTTCATTATAAAAATCAAATTTTTATATCGCTTTCACATATGAAAATCGTATTTTTATTTCACTAATTTATAGTAAAAATTATATTTTTATATCGCCACTCATATAAAAAAAATCACATTTTTAACCACGCTTTCCATACATAAAAATCATATTTTTATTTTCTCCACATATATAAAAAGATCGGATTTTTATCTCGCTAACTTCTATATAAAAACCAAATCTTTATCGTTATGAAAAATCATATCCTTTTTAACTATAAAAATCTCATTCTCTATTAAAAATCTCGCCTTTATAATTATAAAAATCAAAATTTTTTGTTATGGAAAATATAATCTTTATATTACCATTTATCTATAAAAATCATATTCTTTACTTCGGTATTTCATGATAAAAATCAGATTTTTATAAATCGTATTTCATATGAAATTTGATTTTATATTTTCCCATAACCAAATACATTAAATAAACAAGATAAAGTAAAATGAAGGCTTACAGAAGCTTAGAGGGGGGAGGTGTTAGGTGGCGCGGGTCTGTGGTGTATTGGAGGAGTGCGGAGCGGTGCTGCATTGGCCTGCGGTGCGGTGAACAAGGCGCAGTGGGGTTAATTTGGTCAAAGCGTTGGTTTCTTTTAGCGGAGGAAGAAAGGGGGGAAGGGGAGGCCAGAGGCGGTTGCGCGCGGCGAGGGTGGTCGGCAGCGGCCTTGTCAGTGGCGGATGGGGCCACAGATGGTCGGAGGCGTGATGTTTTGGGCTGTGGTGCTTGGGGACGTCGAACTGAAGAGGATAGGGAGGGGAGAGAGTGGCGGAGCTCGGGGAGGTTACGCTTGTTATTAACCGAAGTGACCTAATAATCAAGAAAATGTAATGGAACAGTCCCCACCGAAGTGAATGCAGTCCCTTATCCAACGCTAGAATGACGTACGGATCTTAGGGTGTTACTGTTATCTTGCTCAGTTCACGCTTGTTATTGTTACTGTTATCTTATTCATCTTATCTTGTTCATATTTTAATTTACCGGGGCCACATACGGACTCTAAAAATTCCCAAAAAATATTTTCTTGCTTCGTATTTACGATACAGTCCTAACAAAACTAATTTCGTCAAATTTGAAGACCGTTTGCAAAATGGTCATTTTCTGGTCGATCGAAATTGACTGAAACTGTCAAAACATGTTTTACTTCACCACGCTCACATATTGATTCAGAAAATTACGAATATTGGAATCTTGCAATAACTTGATATCCCAGGTCCAACGAAAGTGGTTTCGTCGAAAACAGAGGTCGTTTGCAAAATTTCCATTTTTAAGGGCCAAAATTCCATAGCGACTATTCTGAATTTTCATATGGGCATAACTTTTTATCCCCGCTATGAAATTTCAATTTTTCGGGTTCTTTGGAAATATATTCTCAAATAGATTCAAATTTTTTTGGTTTCGCTAAAATCCGGTTTATTTTGAATCTTGTACATTCATTTGAAATTTGAAATCGAATTTTCAAACTACCGCGCCCTTTTCAATTCCTTTTATAAATAAAAATTAATATTTATGTTCTAACGTCGATTCAAATAAATATATACGTTCTAATTGTATTCAAAATAAATTTCTCATCATTATTATTTGAAATAATTCATTTTAAATATTCAAAATTCATTAAAATTGCCAAAATAAAAAATTTAAATTGGCTCGGATTTCCGGGTTATTACATCTTCTCTGCGTGATGTATCATAGACTAGAGGGCATTATTCCGATAAGGAATCTCATTCGATCGATGGTGGCAGTCCATACGCTTACGTAGCATACTAATGGTAGATATATGCGGAACGTAACATTTTATATAGAGATCCGTACGTCACTCTAGCGTTGGATAAGGGACTGCATTCACTTCGGTGGGGACCGTGCGAGTGGGTTACCATTCTCGCTCAGTTAGTAGGGATCATTCTACTTCTAGTAGGGATAAGATAAACAAGATAAGATGAACAAGATAACGCTTGTTATATGGTGCAAAGAAATGTATTTAAGAAGCGCAATATATCTTGTTCATCTTATCTTGCTCAGTTCACGCTTGTTATTGTTACTGTTATCTTATTCTTCCAGTTTTATGTACCTTCCATGATACTTTTATTTATTTATATTTAGAAGCAACTGGACTCGCCAGACTTTATGTATGACCCTTTTTGTTTCCTCTTCTCTCTCATCCGTTCCCCCCTTCCCCCCGGGTTCTTAGGGTGGAAGTGCTTAGAGTTGATTTTGATTTTTCAGCTTGGCTTGGGTTTTGGATATGGATGTACAACTTTGACTTGCTGTCGACTCTCTTATGGATTTGCTTAGGAAATATTGTTTATGCTTTTGTACTATGACAATTTTTGGCAAGACAAATTATTAAACATGTAACTGGTTATTTCAAACTTATGATGTAAACTCAGTATTTGGGACCATGATGTTTTGAGTTAAATAAAGTTTTTAATTCCGCTGCTATTTTACATGTTTGTCTTGTGCTATTATGCTCTTATTTATCTATAACGCTTCATGAAACTTAATGCATTCCCTTAATGTATGACATTAACGGACGTGGGGTATCACATAGAGGGACTCCGGATTCTCTATAAATAGAACCCCAGGAACTCCATAAAAGCGGACGCACTTTTTATTTCTCAATTAAGTTCCTTTCTTTTCAAGAAGAGAAAATCGTTTATTCTTGTTAATATATCTGCAAATTATGAATGGAGAATTCCGAGTCTCACTCATCTTACGATTTGATAATCTTGTAGTGTCATAATGATGAAACAGGGAGTTAACACTAACCTTTCTGATGAGAAGGTCAACCAAGGCGCCCCAGCAGCGGAGGAAGAGGGATTTGTGAAAACACAAAGTCCCCTTCTCCTCGCCTAAAGGATCTGCCATGGTTGATCCATATCCTCATGCTGAGCCTAAGCTTCCCGAACATCGATGTAAGGAGATCGTCCACGAATTCCTAACCCGATCCCCGTCGTGATTCTGGCTTCTCACTTGAGCAGACCTGACACGAAGGAATAATCGGAGTTAACGAATATAGAGAGGCCTTTATCCTTGAACTCAAGGGAAGCGTTAACCTATTTTCTTCTTATTGGAATACATAATATCGTTATCATAGGTTAGTATCTTATTAATTCCATGATGCCTAATGACATCAAGTTAAATAACTTTCCCCGGGGTCAAGTCGAAATACCATCGTGTAATATGTATGGTATTCACCCTCCACGGGCAAGGCTAATGGCCGCCGGGTTTAAAGATGATGGTTCCCCGAGGAAGGTGATACAGCTTAAAGTCACAGGCCTAGGATTATATCTTGGAGACTCTGAGTCATGACGATGACAAATCGCATGAAAGCATATATTACACATTGTAATCCGGGTGTTGACGAAAAATATCTTTAACAACTACACCATTAACATTTGGTGCATACGCACCACGCATTACTTTTAAGCTTCACCATGATATCGAATGCCCCTTCAACCTACGAAATATAACTACAAATTTCCAGCAATTTCCAACTACATAACCAGTGATCAAATACTATTTTACTTTATTGCAATGAACTAATTAGGTCGATACCACATAACGTGTCCTTCCTTACACCACCAAATCTCACATATGCTTACATAACTAATACACCTACCAATTCATTTAATGTCTACCCATACACATCACCAACCACCAAAACACAACTCCAAGCTGCTTCTCCTTCAGACTAACTCTTTCTTACCTGCCCGTGTGCGAAGCACAGGTTCAAAACTTGTATATATATAATAATTTAATAATATTAAATTCCAACAATGCTTGTTTAATGCTTCGAACTCCAAACAAATCCCAACGATAGTAGCCTCTAACCAAATACCCTGTTTCGGACACAATGGGAAATGTTTCGTAAGCTAATTCAGCTATTTTGATCAATTTTTATGAAAATTAAAATATAACGTTAAATATTGAATTTGAACGTACGTTTTAATTTTCCACGACTACATACTTATTTCAAAAATTACGAATTTGAAATCTAGCTATTTTTTACAAACACGGTCCTAACAAAACTAATTTCGTCGAATTTGGAGACCGATTGAAAAATAGCCTTATTTCTAGCTTATTTAATTTACAACTATAATTGAATAAACATTTAAATTTATCACGGTTACATATGAATTTTGATTGACTTGAAATTTTAAATTTGACAATAATTTGACGTTACGGATCCAATAAAATTAGTTTCGTCAAAAACGTAGATTGTTTGCGAAATGGCTATTTCATTCTTCTTCTTTTTGTTTCCCCAAGTTATGCTGGGTTCTGCAAGTTCCTATGTAAACCATTATGTTCAGTTGCGATACACATACAACTATTTGTGGGCCAACTTGCGATGTCGCTTGTAGTATTAAATGGAAACGTGTTCCTTGTGTTATAGGTTGTGTTGCCAAAAAATGCATACATATTCCTGGTAAGAGAAATTTATACATACAATTTTCTTTTGATGAATTAACCCACTGATCTGTTTATTACTACTTTTCCATATCTTTAAAATCCTGGTCAATAATAAGTTCATTATTTATGTAAATAGCCATTATTATGTTTAACTTGTTTTGAGAAATAGAAAAAAAAAATTTGAAACTTATCATATGTTTAGCATTTTTTAGTATCTAATTTTATGTAATATTCACTATATGCCTCTAATTTTTGTGTTTTTGCAGCTAAAGACACAGGTAATATTATTAGTTGTGCAGAGAGTTGTGGAAAGGATTGCAGCTCATAATGAAGATACATAATACATTGGATCCCTTTTCTTTTATTTTTGTGTGCATGAATAAAAATGTATCCTTATGTTTGATGAAGGAAAAAAGGTTGTTTGAAAATTATACACAATGTATGAATAAACTATGAGGTTATATCTACATGGCAGTGTGGTAAACTTTTAATATTTAGAAGATCTTCATGTAGTTGATGTTTAAATATTTTATAGTCTTTCAAAAGTCACTACATATATTTATACTATCAGTGATTAAATATTTATACTATCAGTGCAGTGAGGCATAAGTTACACCGCTTTAAATTGATGGTTAAGTTAATTAATTCCCAATTAAAACCATAATTACCGCTATTAAAATGCTACTTTGCCTAAATGTTAAAAAAAATCATTGTACAGGCATTTACAGGGATACAACCATGGTCGAGTTTCTCCTTGCATAAGCGATGAATCTTTGTTTTATCTTCGCTTTAAAATTCCCAGGCTCGGCCTCTTCCATCACACCATATGAAATAATGATTGACTCACTTAAACCAATCACGGCTTAGAAAGCCCTCCTCTCCTAAGCATATGTTGTGATCTAAAATTATTTGTTGAGCATGGCCAAAAACCAAGGATAGATGCATCTCGACGTATGCAACATGATTATCACCTTTGATCCTCCAATCACTGCCTATCTCGTGACTTATCTAAAAATCTAGTATGGTAATGTCACATTGTTTTTTTTCCAAGATGGTGCGCGCCCCACATTGAGCACATGGGTATGGAAAAAATCGAATGATGGGTTCAAAGAAATATGTCTCTTGATTTTACTGAAACTAGTTAGGATATTTTTATTTTAGAAGTGTAGAAAAAAATGTCATAGTAGCCTAAGAAATTGAGTGGGAAGCAAGAGATAATGGGTCAAGTTTCATTTGAATGTAGCATAGCTTTAAAATATTTAATGCTATTTTATTCTTTTAATTGTTTATCTCATTTCAATTTAGACAAAATCAGTGCATGTTTATGCTCCGTACGGTCAAATGAAATATTCGATCATTACAAAATTTGAGGTAGTATATCGCCTCAACAATATGGTTCTGATGGTATAAGTTTCGTTGCAATATGAGATTGCACTTTGAAAAAACAATTTTATGGGTATTTCGAGATGGTTTTTACCTCAAAACATGCGATCAAGAAATATAGCTATCCATATATTTTTTTGTCATGTAATGAACAATCCAAATTAAATAGGACTAGTTTCTAGCCTCCTTAAAGGATTTCATCTCTGAAATCCTTAAGGGTAGAACAACACAACTCAACATTCTGGAATAAGCGACAGTACAAAACATATCATCCCTTATTGCTCTTAACAACCACACAAGAAAGCGATCAAAACGAAGGGAATAGACTGGGAATTGGCATAGAGCCAATACTTCCATAATAAGCATAACTATTATCAAAGTTCGGAATCATCGTGACTGAGCCAAACACCTAAGTTGTAAACTTATCCCTAACCCGATAATTAATAAGGGAGAGGTTCTTTACACCAAAAATGGTCTAAACACCCAAGGTACTAAACTGTACTTCACCAATTTGGTAAGAAATAAATGGAACCATGTTTAATCAGCAACTAAAAATGAAAAATGCAAGAAAAGTAAAGTAAAGGCGAGATTTAAAGTGGTTCAGCCGTTAACTAGGCCTACGTCCACTGTGAAATTGATTTCCAATCTTATAATAGAGATTACAGAACACTTCAATTCTCTCTTTTCATACAACTTTGCATTCACTCGATATACCCTCATTCATATGTTTCAATCTTGGAATTACACAAGGGGACGGTGGGATTTGAGGAAAAGAAGGATGGATGAATGATTGAGGAGAAGGATGCTTCTGTTTTCCTTGATCATGAGATTATACTTAACGCCATGGCCGAATCAGTAGTTGAGGATAGAATTTAGTAGAACTTCCAGGTTTCAAAGGTTCGATCCCCCTTATGTTGGTAGCCATGGTGTATTTATAGGTGAGCTCCCTCTGGGAAATGATCTAAAATCTGTTTATGCAGGCTACAGATCACTCATTCTATTAATTATAATCATGCCATCAGTTAGTTGTAGCCAGCTGTCCAGATCTGTATTGGTTGTCATGAGCGAGTGACTTAGTGGAGCAAGTGCCTTAAGTGGTTGAGCGGATCCATAGGTGCTGGCGTTCCTGTGAGTACGAATGCTTTGGAAAACTTGGAAACTTTTATAAGAGCGGAACACGGGACTGGACCTGGCTCTCCCTGTTCCTTGCGCAATCGTTCTTCTTAGTTCAAGAGCGCTCGTCTTTTTGCTGCCTTTATATGGCGCTGTTTGTCCCTAAGGCTACGCCATGAGGTCGCTCCTGCCTATGTTGAATGAGCGATTTGCTTTGCTTTTGTGTTTGAGCGGCTTTGCCCCAGTATGAATGATCGACCTTGGCTCCCGCACCTGAGTCACGATTCGTGTCCAACTTTGATTAGAGATATGGTCACAAAAGATGTTGCAAGCGCTCACATTGCAACTTCATTTCAGGCTTGGTCTTTTGATAGGAAAACAGTGAGTGGCTTTACAGGATATGCGATCTCTATCCTTTTTGGGCCGCATTTCCCATTTGATATTGTGCCATCATCCTCGGTCATACCAGTTGACTTGACCCGTCTTAGGTTTGATATTTGGCCATTTAAGTGCCTTGGATAACATTGCGCATGATCGACCCTGATGATGTCCATTCTGTGTCCTTTACTCAATGTGCATGTGGATTTTTTAGGGATTAACACTTGCCCCTCGAAGACCGTGATTTATTTTAGTAAGGAATTATTGGCTTTGACATATTTGATCGCACATTGTTTTGTTGATTTATCCTGACCTGTCGAGTGGTCGTTCGTGCAAAAGATTAATATTGCTTCATCGTAGCTAGTTAGTATTGTCTTTTTCCGTAAGCGAGAGGCTTGATGTATCCTTTTCGATCATTGTGCGAATAGTTGAGTTTCAGGATGCCACCTGGAACTTGATGAGACACTTCTTGGGCACTAAGCTGACGTGGTGAAAATTCTCTGGACGTATGAATTTTAATATTCCTTATTTACTTTTATCCTACTTCACTCCACTTTTATCTTTTTCGAGAAATTTTCCAGTCATAGTTGTGCTTCCTTGAGATTTTAACCAGGTAATCTATGTTTGACATCTCTGCCTTGATTTCTCTTCAAAAGGTTTTGGCTTTCTTATTCTATCAACTTGCCAAGTGCTTGCAGCAACATCTGTTTTTTCTTAAGCAATTATCTTTCGGCTTAGAGGTACCATGATATTTCTGGATGAGTCTTCCCTTTATTTTGTTTTGTTTGAGTACTCATGCGTTTCCAAGTTAGGATGTTTCAATACGACCTGGCCGAGCTGTGTATGAATTCGGGATTTGGGCAATGGCGAGATTTTTGTGTAGCGTAGGTATTGTTTCTGTAATTATCTTTGGAGAGTATGAATCATCCGAAGGTTTTCTTTTAAACCCTGATGCTTGGTATTTGTTTACAAATTATTTGGTGAAATGCCCGGGGTTTCTTTAGTTGAGATGTTTTTGCTTATGCCTAAGTCTGGCTGGGTTGTTTCCCATTTCATGGTTGTTTTTTGCGTCCATACTGATCTCTTTTGAAATAGGTCGTCCGAGGATGGAATTTTTCGTGTCTAGGAGGCTCAAGAAAGGTCGATAAGGAGGGATGGTAACAAAAAGATGCCCCAAGGCAAGAGGATCTTGGGTGCGACTGTCAATCGGAGTCATTGTTTGCTGAATGAACTTCCTGGCTCGGATATTCAGACTGCTCTTGGTTGTGTGGCTTCTTCGTCCATTAATTTGGATCCTACAACTATGCCGGAGCCTTTATCTGTTCCCAACCCTTGCCATCTTGAACTTGTCGAGGACTTTGTGGCTGAATGTCCGGTTGGCTCGCGTTTTGGTGTGTACATAGATCTATTTTACAGATGGACTATTGCAGGTAAGATAGAAGCCATGACGGATTGCATATTGGCTGAGTTCAATCAATTGGAAGCATGCCCGCATTTGGTCAAAGGCCTTATCACCAGTCAGGGATTGCATTGTGGAGCAAATGGGTGCCTTACATTCTCTTGTCGAAGATCTTCAACAATCAAACAAAGAGAATCTTGAACGACTTCATGCCTTAGAAAAAGCTAGATACAAACTTATCGAGGATCTTGAATCTAGGGAGAGGACCATCTCTTACCTCATCTGAACACTGTGGCTTGCTAATGCTTTACCTGTTCCGTTATTTTGGTTTTGATTTTGAATGGTACTTTCAGTCTGGCTTGTGTATGCGGGAGCCAGCCTCGCTTATTCTCATACGCTTAGGTTTTTAACTTTTATGGTTTGTGTGATGGTTACGTTTCAACATCGTTCATCCTCAATAACGCTAGCTTGATTTTAATTTTAGAACAGCCTATTTCTTCTTTTGTCCCTTCTTTGAGGGGTTTAGTTCTTATTATGCAACTCGTTTACTTTCACGCGGGTGTGTCGCACGCTGCACCTTTATTTTCTGATTTACACATTCGACCGGGTGCTTTATTATTCGTTCGATTGCGCCTGATTTTCTATTATTATTGTTGGGATTTAGTTAGCTTTTGAAGTTCAACGCTTATCAAGGGTTATTACGCATTTGTATTATTGTAAGCGTGTTTGGTATCTTTTATTTAGTATTATTCAACCCCGCGCCTGACTGACTGGTAATCCGAGCTCTTCGGAGGCTGTTTTGAATACGTGCCCCTGGGGAGGTCTTGGGTTAAAGATTTTCGATCCATTCTAGGACCTATTTGATTGTTTTAGTTATTCATAAAGGTCCTATAATTGTACCCCCTTTCGGCTAGGATTTCTGACACCCCCTTTTGGCTAGGATTTCTGTTTTGCACTGGTCCTTCCATCATGTTTAACCCTTCCCCATTTTTATGTGTCATCCCGAGGAGCGGACACTAATTCATCTCGTCGAGCCATGACTCGGAAGGGATAACATTCGTGTCCTTCACCTAACATGGTGCCCCTCGTAAATAGGCAATTTTTTCCATTTTGGGACATGTCAGTTTTTCTGACTTTGTGCCTTTGCCCTAGGAAACAGACACTGGTTTGCCTCATTGAAAAAAAAAAATTCAGGTTGGAGAACCCGTGTCCAGCACCTAAGTAGGTGTTTCTTTGGTAAGCTCAGCAATTTTATCCATGGGACTTTAACCGTGGGACTTTTTGAATTGCTTCCACTTCGACATTGACTCCTAGGAGATGGACATCAATCCTTGCTACCGAATTTAACTCCGGTTTTAAGGAGTTCATGTCCCATACCAGAGAGAACGCCTCTTTAGGACTAGCAATTTTATCCGAGGGACAGATTTGGTAATATTCCTGTACTTTCAATGAGGTCTGGCAACGGTCCTTTGAATGGGTGTCTGCTAAGCATTCAGCATACTCTATAATGAGAGGTGCAGCCTTATTGTCTATCTTAGAATAGCTTGTTATTTTTGAGATGATGTGTCTATTCCTCCCGTTTGATCTTGCTTGATGTTCGTGATTCCCAAATTGCTTCGTTTAGTGTGCGCCCTAGGATTTTTCCGTCAAAGTCTTGCTGCGTATGGCGGATTGCTTTTACCATGCCTACATTCCAAGAGATTGTTCTTCTTTTAGCATGGACCAATAAGTATGTTATTTAGATAGACACATAATTAATTTTTGATGCACATAGTTCTTGCAAGTAAACCGCAGCTTAATACGAACATAGTGAATAGTATAGCAAGTTAAAACAATCTTAACAACAAGATAAAATTAGGGGAATGAAGAAAATTAATGAGAGCTCTCATTTAATGCTCCATTATTGAGGTATTAGTGACTAGTCTCCCTGATGAGCGTCATCTTTGGATCGGTTTAAGCCCTTTCCTCTTTAAGGCGTACTGCCCCTTGTTTGTGGAGAGTTGGGACAACTTTTATGGTCTTGTTCATACTGTTGCAAATGGTTTTTTCGGATTAACTCCTCGATTACTGACTTCAAGTGCCTGTATTCATCGGTACAGTGCCCTGGCTGTTTGTGGAACTGACAGAATCTTCTTGACTTCATAGAGGTATTTTTGACTTGTCTTTGTTTCAAAACCAGATATCTCTCGGTGTTTTTAGTTGCCATGAAGATATTTCCCACGGTATCGTTAAGGGGAGTGAACTCGGAGTTCTTGAAGAAATGCGGCTTCTTTTTTGCTCGACTGCCTTCTTCTTCGCTGCTCCTTTTTTTCACTATCTAGGTTGCTTTGCGCATTTCCATTCTTCTATACGTGCGCATTTTTTCCTTCAATACTTGCATATTTTTCTGATTTGTTGAGTAATCGTTCGATTGTACTTTGTTTCTTTTTCTTGATCCACCGCTCCAACTAGGTTTCTTTACATATGTCCCCCTTAAGAGCCATTAAGATTAGGTCGGGTTCGAGATTCTTGGCTTTAGCCACTGCCATATCAAAGCGAGTGAGAAAAGCTTTAATAGTCTCTCCTGGTCTTTGTTGTAGTTCACTTAGCTCCATAGCATCCCAAGTTTCGAGTGCTTGGGATTTGAAATGCTCATTGAATAGCCTAGCCAAGGTCACGAAATTATCCGTGGACTGCGGTGGCAGCTTTGTGAACCATAGGTAAGCCACTCCTTCTAAATAAGTTGGGAAATATAAGCATTTGAATTCATCAGTAGTGCATGCCCCACTCATATATTGGTCATATTTACATAGAAATATATCAGGTTGCTTGTCCCATCATAGGACTGTAATGATGGAGGTTCGAATCTTTGTAGGTATACAGTTTTATTAACCCTTTCAGTGAGCGGGGTTTTAGTAGGGAAGGACTCCCATTCACTTTGATCATCCTTCTTCTCTAGGCTTTGCTTCATAATTGCTGATGCCATTCCCAAGATGTACTTCCGTTCCTTGCCTGGATCCATGGATCGAGCGCTTTTTTTTTATTACCGACCTCTGATCCAGATGTGTCCTCATTAACTGGGGGCAAGGAATTTGGGCTTCCCATTGGGAAGGACATCTCGATAATAATGGGATTGTTCTCTCTTCTCCACGATTGTATCGTCAGAGTGATCGCGCATAGGTGTTTTGCCCCCTTCGTAGTTTGGATTGGTGCGAAATGCAACTCTCTAGAGGGAACCCGCTCTCTTGAAGTTGAAGCAGGGAGCTCTATTTCTGACTCACAATTCGTTCGAGCTAGCCAGGAACAGGCGGCGCTTAAAGTGGCTTTTGCGGTGGCATCTTGAATGGCGAGCATCGACTCGAGCTTCTACATCATTGCATCGCTTGCAATGGTTATTTGACTCGTTAATCCTATCATCGCCTCCTCCAATTCCTTTCTGGCTACAGCTTCTTTAACTTCTGGCAACCCCTCTTCGTCGGAGTCGCTGTCTGACGGCATAACGATGTTGACGTCGTTGTTTGGGTTGTGGACTTTGTCGGTGATTCTCTTTGGCGTGCTCATGATTTCAAGCACATGCCTCTCAGAAAATCTCATCGGACCTGAAATGGGGAAGGAAGCAAAACATGGCCCCACGGTAGGCGCCAAAATGTTTACACCAAAAATGGTCTAAACACCCAAGGTACTAAACTGTACTTCACCAATTTGGTAAGAAATAAATGGAACCGTGTTTAATCAGCAATTAAAAATGAAAAATGCAAGAAAAGTAAAGTAGAGGCGAGATTTAAAGTGATTCAGCTGTTAACTAGGCCTACGTCCACTGTGAAGGTGATTTCCTATCTTATAATTGAGATTACAGAACACATCAATTCTCTCTTTTCATACATCTTTGCATTCACTCGATATACCCTCGTTTATATATTTCAATCTTGGAATTACACAAGGGGACAGTGGAATTTGATGAAAAGAAGGATGGATGAATGATTGAAGAGGAGGATGCTTCTGTTTTCCTTGATCACGAGATTATACATGACGCCATGGCCGAATCAGTGGTTGAGGATAGAATTTAGTAGAACTTCCAGGTTTCAAAGGTTCGATCCCCCTTATGTTGGTAGCCATGGTGTATTTATAGGTAAACTCCCTCTGGGAAATGATCTAAAATATATTTATGCAGGCTACAGATCGCTCATTCTATTAATTATAATAATGCCATCAGCTAGTTGTAGCCAGCTGTCCAGATCTGTATTTGGTTGTCATGCGCGAGTGACTTAGTGGAGCGAGTGGCTTAAGTGGTTGAGCGGATCCATAGGTGCTGGCGTTCCTGTGAGTACGAATGCTTTGGAAAACTTGGAAACTTTTATAAGAGCAGAACGCAGGACTGGACCTGGCTCTCCCCTGTTCCTTGCGCAACCGTTCTTCCTAGTTCAAGAGCGCTCGTATTTTTGCTGCCTTTATATGGCGCTGTTTGTCCCTAAGGCTACGCCATAAGGTCACTCCTGCCTATGTTGAATGGGCGATTTGCTTTGCTTCTGTGTTTGAACGGCTTTGCCCCAGTATGAACGATCAACCTTGGTTCCCGCACCTGAGTCATGATTTGTGTCCAACTTTGATTAGAGATATGGTCACATAAGATGTTGTAAGCGCTCGCATTGCAGCTTCATTTCAGGCTTGGTTTTTTGACTGGAAAACAGTGAGTGGCTTTACAGGATATGCGATCTCTATCCTTTTTAGCAGCATTTCTCATTTGATATCGCGCCATCATCCTCGGTCGTACTGGTTGACTTGACTCATCTTGGGTTTGATATTTGGTTGTTTAAGTGCCTTGGATAACATTGCACATGATCGACCTTGATGATGTCTGTTCCGTATCCTTTACTCAATGTGCGTGTGGATTGTTCAGGGATTAACAAAAGTGATAACTCGCTAGTTAGAAGAGAAAATCAATTTAAAATCTAGTCTCTTCAATCTTCCGCCAAATTCACGAAAAATTTCAGTAGCACTTCCTCTCTATGGTTTAATCTGGAAAAACAACAACTCACCAAGCATTTCTTAAAGAAAACAAAGTACGAAAAGTCATCACTTATATCTAAGGCATAAAACCATCAGAATGCACTAGATGTAAAATCACAAAACTACATCTACTACGTACCTCTTTTTATAGCAAGCTTAGCATTTAGATGCTAATAAAAATGAGTAAGCATCCAAACAATCAACTCATGCGACATGTGCCTAAACATGTACTTAACAAAGAGGGTTAAAAATAGTAGTAGAAACCGGTAAGGAAATATAATGTTTTAAGTCATGTATGGAGATAAATAGGCCGTAAAAAATGAAACTGTCCTGCAAGTCTAATAATTATACAAGCATAAGTGGTCATATCAAGTATAACAAATCAAGCATGCACAACAAAATAATACCAACCATGAAACATAGCATCTATTTCTATCCTTGCAAACAGAATACTAGTCTAATCAACACAAGAAACATAATCCATATATGATTCAATAAATTTGTTTTTCTTTCTCCTAAAACGAGGAAAGTATATGTAGTATCTCTCATCATCAAGCACAACTTAAGTACTATCATGCTACCCTCATATTATTCGCAACTATCAATGAAAATCATTGAAAATCATTCTCGCATCTAAAGATGAATCTGAAGTAGCTATAGAGAATTACACATCCTTCACACCCAGCATTAGCTAGTTGACTACTCACTCATCAAGAAATGATTTCCTAAGCACTCTTCTAGGGTGTCGGGAACTACAACACCGCTTTAATACAGAACCAACCGTCTTGGTATAATCCGTACAAAAACACTTCAAACTTTGAAGCCATAACCACTAATAAAAGTGAGCAACTATAACATCTCACATTTTTAAATAATAAAGGTTAAAAAGATTGTCGAAATAATTAAGTGAGTAATGCACATTTGAAATTATTTTAAAATGGACGCACGTTATAATATTAAATAAATGAAAGGAATAAATGGTATGCACATTAAGTGTATAAGCAATGTGCATTTGAATTGGAAAGTTATTAACAACAATATTATAACATTCCTTTTAAATAACAACGTATGTGATAAGTAACATTAAAAGGAATTGGTGAGAATGACGTCAAAATTTGGAATAGATAATCAATTTTGGAATGTTGACACATGTGAACAAAACACATATATACATAATTAAAATAAAAATACATAGACACAAGTTACATAAATAATACTTTTCGTAAATATCATGAAACCAAGAAATAATAGGAAATTAAAACGGAGCCGATTAAACAACATTTCAACTTAATTTGAATAGGCAAATATTAATAAGTGTGTATTTAATTTGTAAATTAAATGCATATTAAAAGGGTAAAGAACTGAATAAAAACAGGAATATAGACAAATGTCAAAAGTAACATTCATAGAACTAAAATGGAATGAACGTGTATGAATTGAAAATAGTAGAATTATTAATGCATACATTGATTGCGCATTTAAATTTTGTACACGCGTTAAAAACTGTAAATAATAATAAAATAGTTCAGAAGTATAAACTTTTAATACTTAACGACAATCACCCAGCAGACCCGAAGTATATGTTTAAAATCGTATACATGGGTCAACCCAGGGGTTGACACACTTCAGAGATAGCTCGACCCAGGAGTCGACCTACCTGAAGCATGGGTCGACCCATTTCGGGCCAAGATGATGTGTTTTATTTTCTTGAGTGGCTCTTATTTAATCACTGTAAATTGAACGGATGTGGTTCTTCTGTATAACTATAAATAATCCCACTTGGCCTAGCTTCCAACTCATATTTTCTTAGAGGGTGCTAGAGCTCTGCCATTTTCTTTTCCCCTCCAAACTGTTCATAAATAAATTACACTTTAGATTAAGAATTTCCAATTCAAAATTTAGAGGAAAATATAGTAGATTCAAGATGTAGATGCCCAAATTCCATAGATCTATAATAGTAAACGCAGATTAAATCAGATCCAAAACTTAGAGTGCAAATCCCAAGGGAGTATATCAAATTATATTTTCTGATAATGGTATATTATGTCGTTTGATCCCTGTAAAATTTATAAAATATTATCTCAACCCTCTTTCCCCCATTTCCACATCGAATTTTATGGTTTTATATTGAATTTATATTATGCGCAAAATAGACATAAAAACTGAAGCTTTGAAATACATATAATTGAATTGTGCGCCAAATTTATACGATTGATTATAATCCTTTTTGTTTGCGAGTGTCGAATAATATAGTCTAATCGAAGTTATGAACAAAAATGGAAAATATGTTAATTTTGGGCTAAATGAATGTCTAATGCAAAAAACTGCAATGAAAGGGACATTTGGATTGAAAGTAAGCAAACTTGACTTAATTAAGATTACGCACAGTAAATTATGTGGTTAAATGGTAAATATGACAATTTCCATATTATTTGTAAGAAAACACCTTTCAGATCTAGAATGGAATGAATATAGGAATTGTTGGGATTGAAAAAGAGATGTAACCCAATTGTATCCAAATTTACTGTAATTATTTAAGAAATGGAAAAGTAATTTAATAAAGGAATCCAGATATATCTATAAATTGAAAGGGTAGGAATGCCTGTGTTTATCAGTTAGAAAAAGAAATATATTTGCATAGTTTGGTAAATATAGGAAAACTGGAGACATGATTGCAAACATGAAAATAAGAAAAGGTGGGGATTAGTGTGAAATAGGGAATTAGCCATACTGCGCACTAATTTAATAATCCAAAAGTAAGAAAAAGTTGTGACTTGTGTTATGTATAACAATTCTATGATTTTTGTTTGATGATAATAAACACATATATATTATGATAAATGTGTTTTCAATTGTACTACCCTACTACATCACAGACAGAATAAAATATTTATATTTAAATAAAATACTACAACACAAGAATTTAAATATTCAAATAGTATTTTGTTAAAATATAATATTTTATTTCAACATTTGAATAGTACATATTTCATAACTCCACTATTTGTACATCTCACTGTAATACAATACATTCGAATTCTTTTGTTACATATGTTCCTCACTACAACTCTCAAACACTCGATTACATTCCACTATATTGTACAAACTCACTCTCAATCACTCGTACATTCATTGACACATACACTAACACTGTCACACTTGTCTTCTGCATGTCTTCTTCAGTCAGTCTAGTCATCTTCTTACCTGCCATAGAAACACACACATTAAACTAAAACAAAAGTATTTTTATATTCTTGCAGATATAATTTTTATTTTAAAATTTTATTTGCCTCAGAATTTTGGTGTGTTTCTCATCATGAAATACGACTAATCTGATATGTATTTATATATTCATCTGTGTCTACACAGCTAGTGATATTCATATTGATACATTGTAAGTACCATAAGGTAGACAATGTCTTTAGTGCTCACATATATATATTTTCTCTACATGCGCACAATACATGTGTACACATACATATGTACGTATATACACATATATTCCATGCAGGGGCAAGATGGTCAATCATTGAAATAGCATTGGACAAATATATCAACTCTGATATGCTCAGAAATGCCACATACACACACATATATACACATATATATAAATATATAAATATATATAAACATACAAGTTTGTGTATATATACACATGGTTGAGCATGCATATACGCAACTGCATGGAGAGGCGCAAACCATATGCAAGTATACAACTAAAATCCAGTGCCAAATGAAGCAACATACATGGACAAGAAGTCAGCAAATATATAAGTGAATATTTAGCCCAAAAATGAAGATATATTCATATATATATATATATATATATATACACACACACATGCATTTTATGTATATACACAAGTGGCATACGAACAATGACATCGCTCAAGTACACGGTCAAGGCAGCATGGTTCAAGCAAATGCCAAACTCTCATGTTCAAGCAAACTGAGTCAAATGATGTGCACAAAAAAACAGGTGTGCAAACTCAAGTATGGTATGCAACAGTTTACAAATGCAAAGAAGTGAAAGTATGAATGGAAGGTGAAACCAAGTCAGGATGACAATGATGCTATAGCAACTCATAGTCCAAGTAAAAGTAAATCAAGATGGCTCACAATGAGAAACACAAATGGTATAGTTTGAACGCAAATGGCCAAGAAATGTTCGAGCTCAACAATGAAGGCCTTTTATAACTCAAGCCAAAATGGACACGAAACCAGAAGCAAGTCACATGAGAGCATTCATACAGCAAAGCAACATATATATATATATATATGCATACAAGTGTGTGTGTATATATGATTTAGCACACATGTGTAAACTGATGAAAAGCATTGAATACTTCATGACAAGCACACATATGCATAAGTTCAACCAAGAGCGGACAATGGCAAAATAATGCACCAAAACAGTGTGCATAGCAAGAACAAGGCAAAATTGGAAAATTACATCAAGTACATGTTGTACAAGTGTTTCAAAAGAGATACAACAAGAGGAAAGTGACACATACAAGTCAAGCCAGCTTTGGATCGGTGTATACAAGTAGTCGGTGTACACAAATGTGCATATAAATGTACATACGTGCACACAGCAATAAACAAGTGCGTACATTTAGGATATCTATTTATACATGTGTACAGCCTCAAAGAAAAATGGCACGCACCAGTAACGTGAATGTTTTATTACTCCTAGAAGAATATTGGGAAATATATTATTACCAAAGTTTTATTTCCAGAATATTATGAAGCAAAAAATCAATTCATTGCTTTATAGTTTGTACAAGGGCAAGCATATTTCTGGAATATAAATCTCAAAAAAGAAATTGTTTCAGTTTTTATATATGGCAAGGTATTTCAAAAATGATCATCCAAATCTCAAGACAATCCAGAATTCACGCAAGCATTTTTTTTGAGCCAAAAAAAATCAACTATAAGTTTCCAGAATTCAGCAAACAATTTTTAGACAAATCATTTTTATCTAGAAATCATCAAATCACTCACGAGTTTTAAATGCTTCCAAAAATGGAATCAAACAATAAACATTTTTGGGCAAGAATAAAATCAAATACGCAAGTGGCCAGTGGATTTCATTCAAGTGTTTCCAGTGAAACAAACTGGTGTGTTTCCAGAAAACAATTGTTTCACAGGTTTAAATCATTCCAGAAATTCATGAGAATAGTTCAAGGCAAGGAAACAATTCAAATCATTCAAAAACTCAACCAAGGACTCATGACAACAAATTGATTTTAGGAAATCACGATAGAGAATTTTTTTGGCAACAATCACGCAACAGTCAATCAAATTCATTGGTGAAATCAGAGAATGTATTAGGGTTTTATAAACCTATAAATACTCACCAATTCATCACAAGCTAATTATTGAAAAACAACAGGCAATAATTCGAAAACGAATCAGAAAATCATTTTAGAGAACTCACAGAAGTTTTCGATCATAACTACTCTCAATTCGAACGACATACGAGCATAGGGAATTAGAGCATCAGAGATTAATCCAGAGAAATCGTATTCGAATTTGATTGGATTAGGGAAAAACTCTTATTTTCCATTTCTCGGTCGCCATAAAAAAAAAAGAGGAAGCATAATATTTTTACAAAGCAAAAAAGGGGTAGCCGACATCTTTTAGATAAGGGGGGTTTAGTCTTAATTTATTTTAAACTGTTTTTTATTTTCTTTTGTATCCAATCAATCTGTTTTCTAGTTTTTTCGATAAAAACTAGGGTGTTCTAGTTATAGGATTTTAACTAGGGTTTTCGAGTTACGGGATTGTAATTTGGGGAAAATCTGATTTTAGGTTTAAAATCAGTACAGGATTTTGAGCGTAGGATTAGAACAATTGTGAGAGGGTGTCGCGAGTTTATAGGGATTTTATAAGCATAAAGAAAGTTTTACTTCTAGTGAAAAACATTGGGGAATGCAACAGTAGGAAGGGTTTGACGAAGCCACGCATAATCTGTGTTATTTACTTTTTGCATTTATTTTCTCTACTGTGCTGTGATAATTTTAATATCGTAAAACTCCAGTAAACCCTGTTCACCCCCTAGGGTTAATCTAGATCCAACAATTTGCAATGATGATTCCTATTACAGTAATTACTTGAAACTAAATAAATAGATTTTTATACAGTTTTGGTAACCAATCAATTGGGAATAGGCTTAAAATTCAAAAAGAATAAATTGTAAAGATGGGAAAAGGAAGTGATAACATAACTGAAAGAGGTTATTAAAATATAAAAGAATATGAAAGGCCTATTGTAAACTTATAATTATAATATAATAAGCACAGTTTAATGGCAATAAAATGTAAGAGAGGTAATAATATAAAGATTATAATTTGGAAAAATGGAAAGAAACATGTACTTATTACAAATAAATCGGAAATTAGAAATTAAGTTCATTAAGCCTAAAGATATTCCGTGTTGGCATTGTAATTAGGCGGCATTAAATGGTAACCAGTGAAGTTGATTTATGAATAAAAAAATTTCGATTAAATAAATTAATGAATATTGTAAACCAACAAAAAAGGAAAAGTGAAACGCATAATGATAAATTAGATGCAGGGTCTAATTAATATAGCAATATGCATTTGGTTTAGTCCGTGGGTGCAGGTCCAATTTATTTTTCAATGGGACTGGGAGGAAGTGCAATACTTCGGTAGGGCGTGCGAATACTCTACGATGACCCTTTGTGGTAGGCCTAACAAAGATGTACCCACAGAGGCATGGTCGGTACGGTTCCATTCGGTGAGTATGCCTTCGCTGCTTCTGTGGTTGTGGGCATCCTAAAGACTGATTGGGATGATTTCTAGGATGATATAGCGGTGGCCTCAGGGTCGGAGGCTTCATGATCCAATCTCAACAAAGGATAGTTGGTCTTCAAATACCTTTCATTATCAGTTGGACTGAGTTCAGGAAAGACTGAAGTTAAACCAAGAGGCCAATGATCTTCACTATCAGGTCATGGATAAGAGAGAAAATGGATGCTTACATTGGTAGTTAGGGCAGTCACTTAGCTCTCTGAATATTCCTTCATTAAGTAGGGGGCATGGTAGGGACATAGCTACCAAAAGAGACAACCCAATTGATGAATATCTATAATGTAGGCCTAACGAAGCTGTCCTTTACAAATATAGAAAGCCCATAACTGAGTTTGGTGGAAGAGCCCAGGTTTTGGGTGTCTTTATGGCGCACGGTAGGAGCCCATTTGTATTCATAGCATAGCTTTGTACGCTTTCATAATGTGGTGATGGAGGTTTCGTACATTTTCGTAGCACGACGACAGAGACCACTTAAGGAGGGTACATAGGGAGTACCTTGATATATTGGACATATAGCAATATATATATATATATATGATTTATTAGGTTAATCTACTAGGAAGTATATGAGTACGATTTATGCATGAAGCTAGAAGTGCAATGTGTAGTAAACCAAAAATAACTTAATAAAGGTAAACCAGTGATAGAATGGTATATGTCATGTTATTTATAGAAAGTATTATTATTCCATTTATTATAACTTTTGATCTGAACCCCTCTTCATAACAAGCTTAGAGGCTTGAAAGATAGTTTGGATTCTACAATTTTACGACATTTGCTAATTAGTGTTATTATCAGGTAAACATGTATTTACTATTATATTTTACTTGTTACGATGTGAGATATTTTATCATGAGCTCTCATGTATTTATCTTTGCTTTTCTGTAGAATACCAGACAAACCAACTCGAGCTTCAGTAAATTTGGATTTTTGAGAAAGAAATCCGGTATGTTGAAATTTGGATTGTTGCAACTGGTATTAGAGCTTAGGTTTATGATTCCTAAGTAAATATTGAGTGAACGTATTTTATTTTAAAATATAAATATTATATAAATATATGTGCCTATATCCATAGAGGAGCCCACAAATTAAGTGAAACAACAAATGGAGAAAGTTGGGATGTCAGTTTTGTACACTAAGGAAATGATTATGGAAGTTTGAGGACATAGTCCCATGAACGACAAGAACAAAGAGCATGTAATATGTTTAAAAAAAAAAGATTCCATGTGTTAACATCCTGAATTTTGATATTTCAAATTAGTGGATTAGGCAACAGAGCCTTATATATTGAGAAAGAGAAAAATGGATTAGGGATTTATACATACATTTAGCTTAAAAAAGGAGCTAGTCTTATTTTCAATTCAGACATAGTTTTGAGGGAATTTGAGTAAAACAGAAAATTTGGATTGAGAACTTATATTTATGTTCTATATGTTTCAGATGTCGTTACACTTAAACAAAAGAGGGAACTATCAAAATAATTATCACAAGTTATTAGTGATTATAATTATCATTAATTATGAATAATTTATGAATAGTTATTTGTTATATTAATTATAAATAATCAATAAATTCTATTACAAGGGAAACCATAATTTATGAATAAACATTAATTATTGGTCATTAATTATGTGTACGCTTTTCGAAATTATTTACAAATCTTTGATTATTAAAGATTACATGTTAATCTATATTATTAATTATTGCCTCTTAATTATTTAGTAATTATTAATGGCAGCGTAAACTTCCTCTTCATTTCTCTATGTAAACTTTTTCATTCCTGTTGTGCGTAAAAGTTTGAGAGAAAAATAATCAACGTATGAATTCTTTTGACTGGGCTTTTTTCTTAATTTCTGCAATTAGGATGGTAATCTATAACCTTGCAGGCTATGTTTTCAGCTTGTTTATTAACATGGTAGAAGATCTTTTTATCTTATATGACCGAGTAAAGAATTCTGAAAATTCATAAAAAAAAGCACACATATATATACATATATATGTATATATATAATGTATGTATATGTATATGTATATTATGCATGTGTATTTATATACATACCTTATATATATATATATATATATATATATATATATATATAACTTTGAATTGTATAAACTGAGGATATGTGTTGTCTCATATTATACTAGAGATAATTGCAATACTTATTGAATTTAGGAAACATGTATACTGAAATCACATTATACACCAGTATAAAAGAACATGATGTTATATATGTATATATAATCATAATTACAGTTTAAATTCTGATCTTTATAAACTGAAAATGTGTTGTCTCACAATATATTAGAGATAAGTGGACTACTTAAATCTTATGCTCAGCTGTAATTAATTACTAATTAAATATTTATTATTAATTATAGATTACCAACAACTAATTATTAATAATAGATATTAATTTACAATAACTATTATATACTTATATTAACTATCACATATCAATTATTAATTATTTAATAGTACATTAATATGCATGAAAATAATAACTTGTATGGTAATGTTTGAATTTTTTGAATTTCAAAATTCTTTAATAATTATTTAACTTCTTATTTTTAAACTTTGACCATTTTGTTTTTCTTAATTACTAATTATTTATCAAATAATATGTACCAATCAATTTCTTAAAAGCAAATATGTATTAATAATTTCTTGATATTAATTTAGTTAATCGTATTAAAGACTATTAAATAATCATTAATTATCAAAACACTTTTAATAAACATCGAACAACAATGTATTTTATTAATTACTATTACCTCTTATTTATATTATATAGTAATTAATAATTAATCAGTATTAATTTAAAAAAAAATCAGCATTAACTATTGAATTTAATTTACTTCTAGTGGTTATTATTTATTATTAATTACTAATGTATTATTAACATTAATTATTTAAAATTTAAATTTACTAATTAATTACTAAGTAATAACACAAATTTAAAACACTTTATAAATAATAAATATAAAAGTTCGTTTCAAATCTCTTTGATAACTGCAGGAAAATTAGCTTCAAAATTATGTCGACGGTAATTTGACTCTATTAGCAATAGAATTTAGCGTTGAATATTATATGACGGTAAAGAGATGCAATTTCCATTGATTTAGCGACAGAGTTATTAGTCGACAATAATAATTTATAATAAGATGACATATTAAATCCAAAATATTTTCCCTTACAAAGCCCACGGAAATCTGCTGCTGATTAGCGACGGAATTTTCCGCTGCTAAAATTTTGTCGCTAATCTCTGTTTTTCTTGTAGTGATTTATATAGGAGGTACCATTGAGGCATTCATATATTTTTATGTCGTGCTATACTTTTCACAAGTGCACAAATAGTTACAAAATTGGATGTACACAACAAATTATGCAAAGAATTACATAATTTTACCCTTATAAAATTACAAGGACGAAATTCCCTAAGGATGGAAGAATGTAACACCCCACATTTTTAAAATGATACAGATTAAAAAGATTGTCAAAATAATTAATGGAGTAATGTGCATTTGAAAATTTAAAATGAATGCATGTTATAAAATTGAATAAATGAAAATAATATTATAAATGGTACGCACAATAAATGTATAAGCAATATGCATTAGAATTGTAAAGTAATCAACATCAATGTTGCAACATTGCTTTTAAATTACAATGCATGTCATAGGTAACATTAAAATAAAATTAATCAGAATAATGTCAAAATTTTAAATAGACAACCAATTTTGGAATGTTAACAAATATGAACAAAACACATGTAGATATAGTTAAAATAAAAATATATGGATATAAGTTACAGGAATAATGTGTGTCATATATGGCATGAAACCAAGAAATAAAAAGAAATTCAAATTGAGCTAATTAAATAACGTTTGAATTTAATTTGAACAGGCGCAAATTAATACATGTGCATTTGAAATGGGAATTATACGCGTATTAAAAGGGTAAAGAACTGAACGTGCAAGAATTTGAGAATAAAAGAATTATTAACAAATAACGTTCACAGAAAAAAAGGAATGAACATTCACAGAAAAAAAGAAATGAACGTGCAATAATTTGAGAATAAAAGAATTATTAACACACACATTGATTGTGCAATTAAAATTTAAACACACATCAAAAGATGGAAATAATGATAATATAGTTGAGAAATACAAATGTTAATAACAACATTTAAAACATAATGTTAATCACGCAGCAGACCCAAAGTATACGATTTAAAATCGTATACATGAGTCGAACTAAGCCTGAAGTGTGTCAACCCAAAGATTGATCGACCTAGAGGTTGATCCACCTAAAGCTTGGGTCGACCCATTTCGGCCCAAGATGATGTGTTTTATTTTCTTGAACGGCTCTGGTTTAATATTTATAAATTGAATGGACATGGTTCTTCTAGGAGCTATAAATAAGCCTACATGGCCTAGCTTCTAACTCATATTTTCTGAGAGGGCGCCGAAGCTTTCCCAGCTTCTTTTCTCCTCCAAATTCTTCAGAAATAAATTATATTTGAGATTTAGAATTTCTGATACAAAAATTTGAATAAAATATAGTAGATTCAAGGTGTAGATGCCCAGATTCCATAGATCTGTAAAAGTAAATGTGGGTCCAAATCAGATCCAAAGTTTAGAGCGCAAATCTCAAGTGAGTAGATTAAATCATATTTTCTGATAGTTGTTTATTGTATCTTTTGGTTCCTATAAAATTTACCAGACATTCTCTCAGCCCTTATTCCCCCGTTTCTTCGTCATATTTTATGGTTTATATTCAATTTTGCTTATGCGCAAAATATACATAAAAAATAAAGCGTTAAAATACATATAATTAAATTGTACACCAAATTCATACGATTGATTATAATCCTTTTTGTTTATGCATTTGGAAAATACAGTTTAATTGGAATTATGAACAAAAAGAAAAAAATTGATGATTTGAGGCCAAATGAATGTGTAATGCCAAAAATTGCAATGAAACAGACATTTGGATTGGAAGTTAGCATATTTGACATAATTAAGATTATGCATAGTAAATTTGTGGTTAAATGCTAAATTTGGCAATTCCCATAATATTTTTTTAAGAAATCACCATTCTGATCATGAATGGGATGAATATAGGAATTGTTCGGCCTGAAAAAGGGACGTAACCCAATTGTATCCAAATTTATTGTAATCATGTAAAAAGGGGGAAAATAAGTTAAAACACGAATCCACATATATCTATAAATTGAAGGTTAGGAAGGGCTTGTGTTAATTGGTTAGAAAAAGAAATATATTCTGCATAGTTTCGTAAATAAAGGGAAATAGGAAACATGATTGCAAATATGAAAATAAAAAAGGTAGAGAATAGTGTGAAATAGGAGATTAGCTGTATTGTGCACTAATTTAATAACCAAAAATAAGAAAAAGAAGAGACATGCAATCATGAGTTCCTATTATAGTAATTACCCGAAACTATGAAAATAGATTTTTATACAGTTTTGATAGCCAATCAATTGGGAATAGGCTTAACTTCCAAAGAGAATAAATTGTAAAGACAGGAAAAAGAAGTGATAACATAACTGAAAGAGGTTATGAAAAGAAAAAGGAATATAAAAGGCTTATTGTAAACTTATAACTATAATATAATAAGCATAGTTCAGTGGCAATAAAACTCTAGAGAGGTAACAACATAAAGATTATAATTTGGAAGAATGGAAAGAAACAAATGAAGATTATTACAAATAATAGGAAATTAAGTTTATTAAGCCTAAAGATATTTCGTGTTTGCCTTATAATTAGGCGATATTATATGGTACTTAGTGAAGTTGATTTATGAATAAATAATATTCGATTAAATAGATTAATGAATATTGTAAACCAATGAAAAGGAAAAGTGAAACACATAATGATAAATTATACATAGGGTCTAACTAATATAGCGATATGTATTTGGTCTAGTCCGTGGAGATGAAGAGGCCAACTGGGATAATTATCGTAGGCGTTTGTAAACGTGATGGGAGCACGTCGAACTTATTATTCGATAGGATTGGAAGGAAGTGCAAGACTTCGGCGGGACATGAGGATACTCCATGATGGTCCTTTATGGTAGGCCTGACGAAGTTGTACCCACAAAGGCATGGTTTTTATGGTTCCACGGTAAGTATGTATTGGCTGCCTTTATGGTGTGGGCAGCCTAAAGACTAAATGGGATGATTTTTAAGATGATTCGATGGCTACCTTAGGGGGTAGGGTTCGTGGTCATGACCCAATAAAGGATAGTAGGTAGTTGGATACCTGTCGTCATCAGTCGGAGTGAGTATGGGAAAGACTGGAGCTAAACCAAGAGGCCAATGATTTTTACTATCGGGTAATTGGATGAGGTACCATGTAGATGTTTAGATTGGTTGTTAGGGTGGTCACTTAGATCTCTGAATGGTCTTTCATAAGTCAAAAGAGCCAGGTGGGGACATAGACACCAAAAGAGATCAATATCTTTAATGTAGGCCTAGTGAAACTGTCCTTTACAGATATAGAAATCCCCCGACTGAGTTTCGTGGAAGAAATCATGTTTTGGGAGCCTTCATGGCGCAGTGGTGGGAGCTCATTTACTTTCGTAGCGCAACTTAGTAGCTTCGTAGTGTGCCAACGAAGGTCTCGTATGTTCTCGCATCAAGGCGATGGAGACCACTCGAGGAGGGTACTATAGTGAATACCTTGATATATTGGACATATAACTACATATATATGATTTATTAGTTTAATCAATTAGGAAGTAGATCGGTACGATTTATGCGTAAAATCGGACGTGTAATGAACCCGAAATAATTTAATAAAGATATACCAGTGATAGAACGATATATGTAGTGTTATTTATAGAAAGGAAAATTTGTCCACTTACCAGAACTTTTGTTTTGACCCCCTTCTCATAACAAACCCACAGGTTAGATAGGAGGTTGCGATTCGGCAGCTTAGGTTCACTTTCTAGTTAGTGTCATTATGTCGGTAAGTATGTATTCACTAATATATTGTATTCATTCCATTGTGAGATATTTTATCATAAGCTCTGATATTTTTATCTTTGCCTTTCTATAGGACACAAGAAAAACCAACTCGAGCTTCTGTAGGTTTGGATTTTTGAAAAAAAATCGGTTCTATCTAAATTTGGTTGTTACAGCAACACCCAATCGTGGAATACTGCTCCTAAAATGGTATATCTCCAGCTCAACAACAAGAACACTAGGAGTCTAGGAATCTGAACTGTCATTGCCTACGGAGGTCAAAATCCCTTTTAAATATGAGAAACCCCAATGAGGTAACGCCACTGACAACTCCAACTCCATCCTAAATAATAGTACCTTAAAAATGTCTTAGCGCACTCTATTGTCGTCGACTCTAAATTGAGAGACAAATACTCCATCATGAGCCAATTAGGTCGTGGACTAGCATGTGATAAACTATCTTTCTAGTATTACCACCATAGCAATCGCATGAATGATAGCGATCTCCTACTCTAGGCTATGTGATCTAAGTAACTAATTTAACCTATCCTAAAGTTAAACTCCAACAAGCCAACCAACTACCGGTGTACTTTCAACACGGGCAATACAACCATGCTTGTGCTTTCATTTTGTCCACATGAAGAAGAGAACGCAATCATGTAGCATAAGCATAACCCATCCAGGCGAATATGTATCGAAAACCCATAAAATACGCTGACTCATCAGTTACCCAGAATGACATAACCAACCAACCAAAATCAGAGTAACATATGAAACCAGCATACACCATCCAACTCTCCGTTTGCAAAATCTACTTAGAATAACTAACTGAGAAAACATCTTCTCGCACCTTTGAGCTAACATAGCTAGCCGTCTCAAACAGAAAAAGATATTGGGTCGTCTCCCGATCTCAAGGTGTATATGCCATAGCGGCACAACCATGCTCGAACATCAGTGACCAAATCAATATAGAACTTAATTCAAATACCTAGTCATCTTATCGAATGTGTGTAGATACTCTGAAGCCACAACTCAAATGACAAGTCTCTACCAAAGAACTCCATGTCTCATCCAGTTATCGAACCATAAGCGACTCGCTCCTCACTAGCACTAGATCAAGGATGACTAACTACAGAAGTGAAAAGTATAATAGCCCACCATCGTCATCCAAAACCTCTCACTACTACTGATGTTCCATATCCATCCAACAAGATAATACCGAGACTCTAATACTAAACCAAGTTGAGCCAAAGCAATCAATAATAGCCAAACTAACAATCAAGAAAATTTGACTCTATGATATAAGTTTTGACGAACCTTGTATACTGTCGAGTATAGACAATATGTTGTTACATTCCCTATTCGAGGCCCAAAAATAAGCGGTATAGAAATTGTAGTCATCTATAGTATTACTTATTGACGACCAAACATGGGATGCTATAAACATATAATGCAACGCCAGACCTCTGGACCCATGCTAAACAAGAGCAATACTAAGTATCACTATTGTAAAGCACGGAGAATGAGACTCCATATGGCTAAAAGTTGTACTCATTCCCTTGAACTGACACTGACATGAATTTTTTAACTTGTCAATTCCCACTCGTGCTCAGTATTGGTTCAAAGAAAAGGCACAAGAAAAACTTTCCCAAGTTACATTGTACAAAACATAATAGAATCAGTCACATCACAATAGTAACAGCAGAATACATAATACATATCGTAATAGTGATGTCCATAATACTTAGTTCATCATACATAATATCACTCCCAAAATACCTAATAGCATACATACCATAACAAAATACAAGCTACTAATCGATCCAAAGATGCATAATCCAAAACCCTTAAACATGGAAAATGATAAGTGTGTTGTTATAGTCCATGCAAACCTAACCTGCAACCAATCCTCAAGCTGACCTGAGGATTGTAAAACAAATCACACGGGTCAGGCTATGTCTAGTGTGAGAGAAGTAGGATTTACGGGCAGTGAACAATAACGCTTATTACAATAACAATATAACAGGAAAGAATAAAACCAAGTATCGTCTATATAAATCAATATGACATAGATTAACTAATTATATATATAAAGAAAATGTCAACAAATATATCCTACCATAGTATCATATATGAATCAATATGATACCATCAATAATTTGTCAATATAATAAAAATAGATAAAGACAAGATATCGTATATAAATCAAAACGATACCAGCAACAATCACTATGTATAAATCAATATGATAAGTATAAATGTATGTAGAGTGTCATATATAAATCAACATGACACCCACTCCAAACATCATATATAAAACAAGATGGTAAACGTAAATGAACCCAGAGTATCGTATATAAACCAATACGAGACTCATAACAATTATCATATATAAAACAATATGATGATAGCAAATCAAAAGATGTAAAGAACAATAGTGGATTTCGAGTTAAATATAACCCGACTCATAACATGTACCAAATAAACAGACGCTACTATTGTTAAATCACAGTGGTAGAGCTCGAGCATGCATCGAGACATCAACACTGTAATCTACTCATAACATCGTAACGCACCTGGCGATCAACCCAGGATAAACAAGATGGTCTAAGGCGAAGGCTATATACTACCCAATCACGGCACTACACGTGGGACCCACATGCCTTCATTTGTTGTAGTCCGTGACCTACCGATTGAGATTTTCGATCGAAAAATAAAATTAGCCCAATGTAGCAGACCTTTGACTTTTGGTGGTAAATGGGCAAGTGAAGTACCACCGATTCGGGTAGTGATCCTGAATCAGGCCGACCAAGATGGTGTTTTGGCCCATTGGTACAACGGAGTCCAATCTATCCCAACCCAAAATCAAAGAGAGGTTTAACAAATACTGTTTCGTATAAATAAATCTCATGAAACTCAGTAGTGTTATGACTAAAATAGAGTCATGACTTGAATAAATATGCCTACATTTCAGAAAAACAACATGGCAACCAAACCGAGAAAAATGCCAAAAACACGATAAAACCGTTGCATAACCACTAATCTGATTGTCAAGTCATAGATAAGATCAAGCATGTCATACTAGCATTAGAAAAAAATATGGTGGTTTTTTACATTAAATCAAGCTACCACAGTATTGATATAGAGTAAAAGATACCATCATAAGAATGGTATATAAGCAGGTCATCTCAATGACGAACTAAAGACACATCAATTCAAAAAGTGTCATATACTTCCAAATAGTAGTTACTCAAGTAATGCACATGCATCCCACACCAAACAGCATTACTTCAATAATTACTAAATTGTAGTACACTCCACTTATTGAAAGTAAACACAAATAAATATTCCATAAAGTTATAATATTATAAATGCACTTCAAAATGGTACTTATGATGTATAATTATTTTAAAATCCCAAATACGAAATTTAGCTCAGTAGTCATGTCCTAAAATTCATTCATTACAACATTTTCAACTTTTACATGTAAATAAATCTAATAAACTTAGAAAACACCCTGAATAAAACATGTAAAAAAGTATAATCTTTTCAAAATTTTAAGTACTTTTCAATTTGAACAAGGAAAACAAAAGTTACGATGAAAGCCATTCTTAGATTTTAACTTAGCTATCGCTATCGTTATTTTCAAGACAAGCACTAAGACATATGTTCGACCATAAAATTCATAAAATATTTCAAAACCCAAAATATGAATATTGTAAAACATTATCTATGCTTTCTAAAACTTCAATAATTATTAAAATCTAACAAGAAACAAAAAAGCTATACCCAAACAAATTCTGTTTTGGTTCCGAAAATCTCAAATTTCATATACCCGACTTGCGAAAATCATAAAAATTCAAAATTTAACATTTTTAACTCAAAATAATTACAGTAGCTTTGAATTCGGATTTTGTTTATATGCAAAAAAGTTCAAAGCCAAAAAGCTTAACAACTTGTACATTTCATATACTTTAATAGCCAATTTTTGTTTGGTTATGAAAATCTTAGTTTTAATACACCCAATTTGAGAAAATCATAAAAAATCGAAATTTAATATTTTTAACTCAAAATTTTTACAGTAGCTTTGAATATAGATGTAGTCTATGTGCACAAAATTTTAAAGCCAGAAAACTTACCAACTAGTACAAATTTCATATTCTTTAACAACTAATTTTTGCTTGGTTCTGAAAAATTCCATTTTCACATACTCAACTTGAAAAAATCATAAAATTTTGAACTTTGATTAAGTCATAATCTTTGCAGTAGCTTTGAATTTGGAAGTAGTTTATGTGCACAAAATTTCAAAACCAGAAATCTTACCAGCTGCTACAAATTTCGTATTCTTTAACAGCCAAATTTTGCTTGGGTCTGAAAATCTCAATTTTCATATATTCATTTGAGACAATTCAACATATATTTTACATGAGTTTGACTTGTATGCATGTACAAAATTAATCATCTTTCTTCTTCTTTTTAACACTAAATCAAGTTCCTTTCAGATAAAATTGTTTCAAATTTTCAAATGACTCATGATTCAAACCACCACAAATAAAATAGGGAATGAAGCTAACAAACAATTTTATGTAAAGAAATCGTCTTCGAGCCTTCATGCAAGCATAAGATATGAATAGAAAAAAAAAGACTAAATCTTCATTCATCTTCTCTTCCCCTTGTTTTCGAAGCAAAGATTTCAGCTTTAACCCTTGATTGCAACTCATTTACGCTAATTTGGGAATCAAATTAATAATATGATTTGTAGGAGGATGATTTTTGCTTTTGTTTTTGAAGCTTAGATGAAATAGGGTTCAATTTTTTTTCCTTTCTGGTTCCTCGTGACAGATTGTACGTAACCCCTTCAAGAAGAAAGGTGAGATGTATTTTTATGTAAATTCCCCTAGTCCAGAGGCTTCTCCCAAAATATCCCTCATTCTTTATTATTTTCTTTTGTTTATTGATATAAACTCATCCTAATTTGTATTTTTTCTCCTATATTTATTCATATGTGCACATATTCTAGATTCTTCTTTGAAACTGTACCTATTTACTCTCTCTCTCTCTCTCTCTCTCTATATATATATATATATATATATATATATATAAGTAATATAATAACAAAAAGGAGAATCTAGCCTTTCTCCAGCTGCTCACAAAAACAGTATATAAATAGTTTTATATTTTATATATTTACTAGATATTTTATATATGTATATACATATTGTAACACCCCGAAAATTCTATAACTATGAAATTAACAAATTAAAGTATAATTAATTTGAAATCAAAGAACCAAGGGAAACAGGATACGCCATTGCGTTCGTCTCGGAAAAATACGCGAAATAGAGTCCGAGTTTTCGAAAAACGGAGTCCGTAGGAAGAAGATATGGCCTTCGGAAGTTTTGAATTAAATTTAAAATTCAAACAGAATAAAATAATTCGAAAATGGGGCCCAATGGGCCAGGGCGGATAAACACCCGCCAAGGCCACCCAGGTCGACTGGGCTGTCGACCTGGGCTACCCATGTCGACAGGGCTGTCGACAGCCCTATCGACAGGGGGTGTCGACCTGGTCGAGCCCAGTCAACCTGGCTGGCCAGGTCTGTGTTTGGTCGAATTTCTGTGGTCTGCTTTGTCACTAGGGCTAGGTGGCGGGTTCTAATTGGTCTCTCTTCCTAATGAATGGCTATGATCAATCCAAGCAACATCAAGGGTCCTAATCAATTCCTAACCTCTATATAAACAACCCTAGACTAAACCCTAATCTATTCATTCAAAATTAAGAAAATAGCCGCCATGTTGCTGAGGAACGACTAAGAATAGCCGCCAACTAGAGAGGGGAATTAAGAAGAAAGTTCTAAAGCCTAAAGCAATTCAAGCAACCTAAAGCCAATCAATTCAACAAAGGAATCATATCTCTTAATTTGAGAATTCGCCGCAACCATTGTAAGTAGAGTATTACTTTGGTATGAATAAACAACTGTATTGATTTGTGTGCTTGAATTGGGATAATAAAGTAGTTCATATTTGTGCAAAATTATGTTATTCATTATAAAGAACTACATGCGGTAGTTCTATGCAAATATACGTTTGGAATATTGCGCAAATTATGTAATCTATGTTGAAGCTACACGTATGTAGTTGAGTGAAATTCATGCAAGTTTGGGGCTTTGTTATTATGTCATCATGATGTATATTTTTGTGCATAAATCATTGTGCAAGTAATTGAAACAAGTTTGGTTGTTATAGTTCATATGAAACTATGTTGGAATTTTGACACCATAATCCATGTATTAAGTCATGCTTTTGCAAAACTTATGAATATGGCTAGGCTATGAATGATATTTGGCATAATTGAAATCTATGATTAAGTCTATCTTGTTTAAAAGAATTATATGATTACATATGTGAGACATGGCTGGGTTAGACTCAAAAATCCCTTTTTGCAAGTTTTAAAGCAAACACCATGTTTAGGAATATTTATGCATAAGTATGTTTATACCATCGTTATGTGATTAGACTTAAACCAAAATTTAGTTGATCTATGCTTCTGTGTTAGTAACAAAGTATCCCCTTTGTAAACATGTAGAAACCTTATGAACATGACTTGTTTATGTTTATGCCATGAACAAATTTAACTTTACTTATGCCATGCTTATGTTTGACATTATGCTATGCTTATGCTAGAAATATTTATGACATACTTATGTTTGACATTATGCCTAAATAAGAATATAGGTTCATGTTGTAGTTAAACCTATGCAAGTTCACATGCTTTGATTCATGTCACCTATGTTACCACTATGCAAGTACACCAATTTCTATTTTGTATTTCCAACGTCGTATTGCAAGTTCATGCGCTCACCTTCCCCTCTTTGTGTATACGCCATAAGCCTCCCCTTTTCGCATGGCTAAATTGGGCTTTAAAAGGCTAAGCCCAACATATATATAAATGGACGTGTAAAACGGGGGAAAATAACGTTGGGTTAAAAATTAATTAATGAATGAAAATATAAAATAGAAGGGCCCAAATTCAAGTACGGTTTGGGCCCGTTATTGGTGTAACCTTCACACCATTAACTTAATAATGGGCCGCAAATATTTACATATAAGAAATAAAGAAGAATGACAAGATATGTAAATGTAGAACATACGATGTGTTTAACCCGAGGTTGGATTGAGTTGTGATGTAAACCTGCCCGGAACCGCCCGGCTGTCCAGTAGTCACAACAATACCTATCCAATGTGGGAGGTTAAACATGGAGCCCAGCAAGGACCCGAGGTTAGACTGAGTTGTGGCGTAAGACTGCCCGGAACCAACCGGCAACAGGCAGCCACAACAATACCTGTCTAATGTGAGAGGTCAGGGCCTTAATAAGACAATTAAGGCTGAGTCAGGATTGTTAGGATTAAGTGAACTAAAGACTTAATCAAAATGGAACATGCTAAACTAAACGGACTGGTGGGGTTAGGTTAGGAAACACTTAACCAACTTAGCATGTTGGCTAGAGATAGAAAACCTAGTAACGGGGGGGGGGGGCCTTTTCAGCAGTAACCCTAAAAGGTGTATCAGGATACCCTGAAACTAGGCAGGGTGGGGCACGATTACTGGGCTGATTGTAAGAGGTCAAAGCGACGGCGGTGGTGTAGCAGTGTAGGTTCTAACGGAGTGCGGGCGTGCACACACTCCGGCGCAGAAAAATAAGGCACTGGACACCAGTAGCATACCTGTGCACTCTAAGGTTGTGTCGGGTTGCCACTATGGGACTTGATACACCCCATGGTGGGACCAGCATAGGTAACTACAGACATCGGGGGCCGTAAGACACATGTAACTTTGCGAGTAGGAGCCGATCATCATAGAATGGATCACATCACCCTGATTATGGGGTGCAAATTGGAAACTAGTATATGGGTTCAGAGATTAACATGGGGTACGATAGTATATTCGACCCTAGATAACTTAACCAAGTTTATTGTGCTTGCCCACTTCTTGTTTATACTTATCATACCCAGTTCTTTATTCATAGACAAAATAGTACTAGACTTACTCAGGCTTTATGTCTGACTCTACTTTTCTTTCGTCTTCTTTCTTCCGTTTCCCCCCCAGGTCCTCAGGAAGGGAACACAGCAGCTTGACCAACCTCAACATCCAGCTTGAAGAAGAGAAATGTATTGCTTGGACTTTCCTGTTTTGAACTATGGCTTTGGACAATCCACTATGGGGCTTTCGCAGTTTATCTATGTTTTATTTATGCTTCTTTAAATAATGTACTCAAGACAGATTATGAAAGTGTTATGTTATGTTTTTGGAAAGGATGTTGTTGTACACGTATTTGACTTTATGAAATAAAGTTTGTTGTTCTTCCGCTGTTTACAAATATGTGTTCTTATATCTGTCTTGTATATCTATGACTTGTACTTATAAACCTCCACCAAAATTAGGGCATTCCCTTTGAGAGTGACCCTAACGGAGGTAGGGTCTTTCACATATAAAATGTAAAAACACTTTTTTTCTAAAATAAATACATCCATGTTTGTATTTTGTTTCTCTTGTTCAATTTTTTTTCAAAATTGTTAATATTTCAACACTTATGACAATATTCATTTTCCTTCTTTCTTTTTTTCCACAAATTTCACAACATTAGTAAGTTTTTGACTTTTAGAAAATGTACAAATTTGTTAATTAAATTTACCAAAGTAGTTACTAATTATTTTCATTGTAAATAATTACAAATGTTTTTAAAACCAAATCTTCTACACTATTTCTTATTTATTTATTTATATACCAATGAACAACTTAACGACATTGTTCCACCGTTATCCATAGTCAATTAATTAATTTCTTCTTTTTCGCCCGTTGTAAACAAAATACTCATATTCTTAAAATTGCATGTAAATATCCAATTAATTTTTGCTACGATGAGAATAATTAGTTGATTGATTCCCAAAATTTGCATCCTTAGAAATTGGGTTGTTACATATAATCTAAATAAAACCTCAACACAGTATGTACAATCAATTCAATACTCTCGAGTCCAAAAATCATTCGTACTTCACCAACAAGATAAGTCGAAATGATGAAATCTCGATGTTAAAACAAAACACGCATGTAAATACCATTGGTGGAGCATACAAAGTGGTGATATCGTTTCCTATTTCTTCTTCCTAGGAGCACGAGACGAAACAAAAATGACGATCGATGCATACACCTCCATAATTCATCCTTGCACACATGGTAACCACAAACACTACATGCGGGCTCAAACTTCAAGAGCTTCACTAATCCACCTCTTTAAGTCATTATTCCATCAGAATGAGATCTTGCTTTCTAGTTAGTTAATCACCCCAGTGGGACCTCCATCCTTTCTGTCCGGAGTATTTGCGAAAGAATGAACCATACTTTGATTGCATCGAATTCGGTCATGTACTTTAACATGGACATGTCGCCTAAATCGGTGAACCCTCTACATAACACTAACTTCGAAGAAGTCAAAACAAACTCCTTTAAAGTGAATCACAAAATTTTCCCGATCAGATAGATTTATAGGAAACAAAACAATAAGAACTCTCAATCAATTTGAATTCATGCTTGGAGTTTCCTAATGGTGACCCTCAAACTTGCACCACTACCTAACTCATAGTCATCGAAGAGCACCTAGAAAAAGACTAAGACATATAGCACTTTCACTACTACAATATGCTCTGTTCCAAGGTCTAATTCACCTCATGGACACGTATATATCCATAACAAATAGCATAGTCAATCTTCTACACTTGAGTACCAGAACAAATCATGAAAAATTGGGCATCCCAATAGTGGCTCTCACCACTACTGAGAACATATTCCGTAGATCGAAGCTAATAGTCTTGATTCTTTCCAACTCCCAACTCTAAACGCAGAGTTACTAATAGTATTCCTCGTTTATTAGATCATCACAATGACAAGGACGATTTCTCGTTAATAAAGGGAATCACATCCATGTCTTATGCACAACAACCAACAATATATATTAATATATAGTTTTCAAATATCTCAGATATACGTACTCTCTCTTATATATTAAATCTCAAATTCGATACTGCTAAGGTTAAACTACGCAAGTAAAATATGCTATCAAATTAATGAACTCCGCACACCATTTGTGCAGAGCAGTTGCTATGGGATGGAAATAACAGAAAAGGATGGAGAATATAGGAGAAGGGAAGAGAAAAAAGAAAACAAAATACTGAATATGATCACATAATTTGTAGCATATCTTATAGGGTATTAGATAATATATGATAATAATCACCGATATAACTTGAGAAATAGTGATAACTATATAAACTACATAATCAGAGTATATGCTCACAAATGTATATAGAACAACAATAGAGTTTATACAAGAGATAAATAAACTGACTGATTTACTGTCTCAAAAATGACAATAAATAAAGTATTAAGGCTTCATAGTGTCACACAATGGAGTAAGCAACAATAATACATATATAACAAAAAATGTGACGCCCCTTGCAAATCCACCTCTATAGCACCAAGCAATGCTAATAGCCATCACCTTGGCTACTCATCGAGCAACATCAGTGAGCACCTAAGGTAATAAGAGGGAACATAAAACCTTGAGTTAAATGGTTTTCTGGTGTGACCAATAAACAAATCTCAAAATATTATAAACGCAGAAGTAGTATAAGGAACATAGGTATCAAAAGTCATACCTATCATGTCCTTGCATCCACAAATTCAACACAGGTAACCAAGATAATATATGATATGCAGTATAACAAAAGAGGAAACTGTTATAGGATAGATGAATATCAATAGCCTACTCCGGCCCACTTCCCATCTTTTCTCTAAAATCCTAGAGATGATATTCTACTAAGAAAATAATGATGATAGAAATCATGACAATCGTAACATCCATCAATCAAGCCCTATCTATCACCTCCTAAATATGTGCCTGTGTGAAAAACAGTTATGACCCCATCCATTAAGGGCAGATAAAACATAAATCCTAGTAGAACTCCATGTCTCCGACAGGTGCCTCCCAGCCTAATCTACGCCACATGGGGTTGGGTACCATTGACAATGGTCGTATCGGCATTTCCCATCTATTCCCCTGCTCCGAGTTAACTAAAAAACTCCAATCTATGAACAACCCCTTGGTACTACCGAATCATCTGAGCTTCCCGCTCCATCTTTAGTTTGAGTATTTGCTTAAACCAATCCATTATCATGCCGTTTCGTTATGCCATAAAGTGTAACTCAGGGCCTGTTCATTATTCTACAGTTTCACCATGTACACTAAGTTTTCTAGTACCCAACATCATCATTACATTACGAAGTGCAAATCACATCAATACGTGGTCCCATAGCCTCGCTACACCACGATATGCAAAATACCGATACTGTAACACCCCACATCCAT
The DNA here is from genome assembly GCA_030737875.1 of Allium sativum. Classification (NCBI taxonomy): domain Eukaryota; kingdom Viridiplantae; phylum Streptophyta; class Magnoliopsida; order Asparagales; family Amaryllidaceae; genus Allium; species Allium sativum. Next base: position 376,248,640 of record CM060926.1, read on the forward strand.
TAATGTCACTCACAAAGGGAATGCATTAACTTCCATGGAGCATTTTAAGTAAGTATAGAACAGAAAATCACAACAAGACAGATATAAAGTAGTACTTGAAAATTAAAACTTTATTTCATTGCAGCGGATAAACCCATATGTTTGATTACATCATCAAAACCATAAAACCAAAGTCAAGTGCATCATATCCATCTTCATAAAACAAAGTACATAAACTGAAAGACATAATCCCCAACATTTAAAATAGCCATAATTAAAGAGAAGTTGAACTTTACTTTAGTGGTCCAAGAAATCTTCTAAAAGCAGTCCAAAATCAAGCTCCACTGGTGCTAGTTCCAACCTGAGCACCTTGGGGGGGGGGGGGGAAGAGATGGAGAAAAGGGGGTCAGACATAAAGTCTGGCAAGTGCGATAATTCTAACAATATAATTAACAAAGTAACTAGGCTAAGGCATAAGTTGGAAAATAAGGAAATGATCATGAACCATTGAGTATGGCAGAGTAAATAAGGAAACAGGATGGTCAACGATATCGTTAAGCGCACCCAAACCACTATAGGATGATTACTAAGCTACACCAACACTATGGGATAATTCCTAAACTGCACCACCACTAGTCACCTTAAGGTTGATCCCACCTACAGACTTAATAATGATATTGGTAATTTCGTGCACCCCTAGCTACCTTCATAGGTGCCATCTGCCCCTATCTCCACTAGGTGTACCCACGACCCCCAAACGATCGGCTCCCTAACTCGTAGATACCCATGCTGGCCCCACAGTGGGGTGTATCACTCCCCAAAGTGGCAACCCGATACCACCAAGAATGCACGGCTTATACCTACACGATGCAACAACGTCTTACCTACCAGCCCGGGTCCACAGACGCATATGAACCCGTTGGACTTGCATTGCCACCACTAACCCGGTTTGGCCTCTTACAGTCAAGCCCAGTATGTGTGTCCCCTCCTCGACTTGGGCCGAGCCTACAAAGATACGTATGGGTTACTGGTTGAAACGGGCCCCCATTACTTGACACAAGCTATCCACCTAAGCTTGGTACCCTCTAGTACATCCACTTAACCCACTTTTTATTCATGTTTCAATTACATGTTTCAATTTTGGTTAAGTATTTCTAATCGTATTTCCAAATGCCACCCAAGGCACCCACTAGATTCTACATGCCACCCAAGGCACACACTTAACCCCCTCATGTCCCACTACATGCTTATCTGGTTAAGTGTTTCTTAATTCATTAAGACCGTAACCTCAAAAAGACCTCTCACATTAGACTGGCATTTGTGGCAGCTGGATTTGCCGGGCGGGTCCGGGCAGTCTTACACCACAAAAGAGCCTAACCTCGTGTCTTTACAATTGTTACGTATTTAGTTTATGCCTAAGATCTCTCACATTAGACTGACATTTGTGGCAGCTGGATTTGCCGGGCAGGTCCGGGCAGTCTTACACCACAAAAGAGCCTAACCTCGTGTCTTAGACGATTAATTACTCCTAATTAATCATCCCCCAATTTGAATTACTTTCCCAATTCAAATTATCAATCAATTCCAAATTTAGAGATGTCCATAATTGACTCAATTATGTCCATCCATTTATGGTATGTAAAATCACACCAATTTCACCACAATTTTATTTTATGCCTTTTAAGGCATTTATGCCAATTAAATATTTTTAATATTATCCCCTTTTTCCCCCACGTAGTACGTTTGTTCGTTTAACGTAAAAATATACGTTAGATTCGAATAGTCTAACTAATTAAATAAAAGAAAACATCACATATATACACATAATTAAAACATAGATCTAACATAGGGGTGGACTTGCATATGTGAATGATGTTCTACATCTAAAACTTGCATAGGCCAAGATTACAACTTGCATAAACAACATATGTCATGGATCCAAATTTAAAGGTGTGAACTTAATGAGGAAATGGCCACAAACTTGCATAAACATCATATGTCATAGATCTATATGTAAAGGTGTTAACTTGATGAAATAATGGCCACAAACTTGCAAAAACGTCATATGTCATAGATCTATATCTAAAAGGGGTAAACTTGCATAGGTAATAACATAACATGATTTATATCCAACTCATAAACTCACATATTTGATTTATACATCGCAACAATGTTGTAAGCTAATATCTAACATGTAAAGTATCATGTAGAATTTAGCATATATCATAGCCTAACTTTCAATTAAATTACACATAAACTAGGTGCCATAGCCATGTAAAGTCACATATAATTCTACCCAAACTTATATATGGTTCATGTTTGAATCAACATCTAAACTTTCCTATATATGATTTATCATATGAATCAATACAAACTAGCATAAGAAACATGATGATTTGACTGTATATAAAATTTACAACATGGGTGATAGCAACATAACTTTGCATCATAAATGATAGCATCACAAATAATATCATAGATATTTCAATCACAATCCTACAACATAATTAGAACATGCAATCAATACTTCATATCACATCCATACAATCCGCGTTATAACTTAATCCAATTAAATTACTAATTATTTTGCTAAAACTATCGAACTCACAACTCAAAAGCAATCTTGAGTTCTGAATTCTGATTTCTGGAGTTGAATTAGCGCTCCTTTGATGAAGATTCGCTGTTAGGGTTGAGTAGTTGTGATTTGGTTGATGTTCTTCCTCTTAATTTTGGTGGGGGCTGCTCTAGGGTTCAAGACAACAGTATGACGACCATAGTTTTAGTTTTAATTCTGATTTAGGGTTTGAGTCTATGGGTCTTTTTATAGAGTTATGAATTAATTTAAGCCGTCGGATGATCTTAGGGTTAATCAAAACCATTCAATCATGATAGGGTGATGAGTCAGCCCTAATGACTGAGCAAGGAGTCAGAAAGGACTCAACAACACGGGTCAGCCTGAACCAGAAAGCTGTGCAGGCTCCAGCCTCGGCCTGGGCGCACTTGGCAGGTGCGCCAGTGTAAGTATGTACTGGCGCACTTCCCAAGTGCTCCAGTGCATTTATATTTTTTTCTACTTTTGCCATCACCTTTCGTTCATCTATACTTCGTTCGTCTGGTACTCGTTTCCCGCAAACTCGGACTCTATTTCAACCAGAATTCCGAGACGCACACAATGGCGCAACCCAATCCCCATAATTCTCACGTCTGTGATTAATTATTCTTCAGTTTAGTTAATTCGATTATTCAAAAATCCTGGGTGTAACATTCTCCCCTCCTTAAAGGATTTCGTCCCTGAAATCTCTAAGTTAAGGAGAATGTATATCCTACCATCCAAACAACCATCTACTCAACCATCAAACACGGGCATCCATTGTCCTTATAAAATTTCTAATGTTGTATGAACATATGCAAAAAGTTTGTGTATATGTTCCTTATCTAATGCAAAATCAGGCGGTCTACTGATTTAGTTGACCTCCTTAATGCAAACCATGATAGTGCCATGCGTCCATTATGTATGCGAAAGAACCTTATCGATACATATCATTTCTACATGTGTGCACAACCATTCACCAAAATGCAACATCCATATGATGGTACAACCATTATTCATCCATTATTCAAATATGTACACACATTTATATGCAATATGCAATATGAAGTGACTGAGCCGATCTACTGCCTAAAGTGTGTGTATACGCATCCACGAGCAACCACTAGCAAACACTTGCATCCACGTGCATCCATCATACATAACATGTCTCAAACACGTGTTTCAACCATAGGACTATCCTATCTAAAGGTCAAAGATACTAGCGAGAGGACACACTAAAGATAAGATGTAACACTTTAATCTCGGAATTCTGCATGAGATAGAGTCCGAGTTTGCATTAATCGGACTCCGTATGAAGGAGTAATGGTCTTCAGAAGTTTCAGAATTTGATTTAAAATTCGAACAGGTCAGAAACGAGTTCAAAATTCGAAAAACAGACCCAGATTGGGCTGGGCAGGAAAATTCCCGCCCAGGACCCAGGTCGACTAGGTAATCGACCTGGGGGTACCCAGGTCGACTGGTTAGTCGACCTGGGGTACCCAGGTCGATTACCCAGTCGACCTGGGGGTCGACCCCCCTGCTTTTTCCAGCTTTCTGCACCTGGTTCGTTCTGATGTATTTGGTCACGTTTTCTGACTAGGTTTGTCTGCCGAACCCTATATAAATAGCCTTAGTCTCCTTCTCTATTCACAATTCATTTCTATCCTTAGGCTGCCTCTGATAAAATGTATAAATAAATAAAAATAAGAAGATAATACGAAAATCCAAGACAAGGTTATGCTGCTCAAGTTGTCCAGAAGAGATTCAAGTCAGGCTAGGATTCAAGTGAAGACTCAAACGACTTCAACGACCGTTTTTCTACAAATCTAATCTAATCTCTGTAAGTCAGTTACTTTTTAGATTTGAACGTTTCTTTCCGTTCGTGGCATGAAATTAAAGGAATAAAAGAATATGCCAAATCTTTTTATCAATGCTTATATCCTTGGACCTAATTAAGAACTATTTTGATTCGATGACCAATTAGGCATTGCCTATGACTATGAACATTGCCTATGACTATGGACATTGCCTATGACTATGAACATTGCCTATGACTATGAACATTTCCTATGACTATGGACATTGCCTGTGACCGTGACTGTGACTGTGAGAATTATTTCCATGACTATGAAAGCAAGCTTAAGCCTTTGATTAGGAAACATAAACTATTGCCTATGACATAACAAGAACAGCTGTGATTAAGCACCTATGATTCATGACTAGGAAAGTGTTGCTTAGGTTTCGTTACTGTGAAATTGGGTCTAAACCTGATTTTCTATTCTGTCTATTCTTGGTTTTTTTTGGTTTTACACCTTGGGAATTTACCTATTAAGTTAGGTCTACCCATGTTCTTGAACCTACGTCTCTATTCCGTCTATTCTTGGTTTTAGACCATAGGAATTTACCTATTAAGTTAGGTCTACCCATGTTCTTGAACCTATACTATTCAACCCTTTTCATGTCGTAATATTACCATATCTATATGCCTGTGAATTGTCATCTTATACCAATTGTGGTGTCCGTTCTTTCATGGCATTTTGGCTCATTCCCTTCTATCCACGAATCTAGCTCTATTTATGATCTAGGTTGAATCACGATTATACGAACAATGGGAATACGTTTTGGGGAAAACATGAAATTGAATAAACTTGGAAATTGGCATAATTTGATGAAAATTAGAATAACAAGTCTAGTCCTGACAATGAACTGAAATTATAATATTATACCAGAATTGGGTGGCTAAATTTAGCATGATAAGTATGTTAGCATAATTTACATACGTTGGGCGTAAATGGTAAAGGGTTTAATGGGCCAAAAAATAGGTAGTTGGTATGCAAATTAAGTTTTGGGCATAAACGGTGAACTAGAATATGAAATCTAGTTTGGCATAAACTGTAAACTAGAATATAAAATCTAGTTTTGGTATAAACTGTAAGATAGGCAAATCAAGATTTGGACCTAGAATACAAGTCCATTAGTAGGCATGGAAAATGTATAGGGTATAGGCCAAATTTATTTTAAAAAGGGAAAATGGATTTTGAGGATAAATTGTTAACAATTTATTTATATACAAAAGAAAGGTCTATTAATGACATCTCTTTTAATAATACATATACCAGAAAGTTCTAAGGTGACAGAGAGGATAGTGTCTAGGCTTGGGTTTGGAAAATACAAGTTTCCTGCTCTCCCTGGCTATCCCTAACTGATCCGACGGACGGGATGGTTACTTTCAAAACTTGATTTGAAAATTAATCAAAACCCTTTTGAACTTAGAAAACACGAATATGCCTAACCCGAGGTTAGACTGAGTTGCGATGTAAACCTGGCCGGAACCAACCGGCACATCCAGTAGTCGCAACAATATCTGTCTAATGTGAGTGGTAGCAGCTTTAATCTATTTAGTTAAAGCTTGAACAAGATTGGGAGGGTTAAGTCCGTAAGAACACTTAACCAACTTAACATAGTTAAGCTAGAATGGGAGGGCTAAGTCCATAGGGATACTTAACCAAACTTAACATCGTAACACGACAAGATTTGTAGGGGTTAAGTAAAGTTAATACACCTAGCCAAATTAACATGTTAACTTGACTATAGGTTTGGGTTAAGTAAAGTTTAATACACTTAGCCAATTTTATATGTTAGCTGGGCTAGACCGTAGGGTTAAGTAAACTTGAACACTTAACCATTAGATTGTGATAAAGGAATATGGTTAAGTCTAAAACATGAAGGGATAATACTTAATCATTAATAACGTGTTAGTTAAAACAGACGGGCTAGGTTAAGTTAAAAAGGAACACTTAACCAATACAGGATGAATGGGTAGGGTTAAGTAATAAGAAATACTTAACCAATATAACTTGGTTTGTGGGAGGGTTAAGTCAACATGAATTACTGATAACACTTAACCAATTTAATAGGATAAATGAAGAGGGTTAAGTTAGCTTGAATTGACTAATGACACTTAACCAATCCAAATGGATGGGAAAGAGAATTAAGTAGTAAACCTTAGTTAAAAGGAGCTAAGTAGTAAACCTTAGTCATGAAAACAACGATTCTGGAAACTAAGTGGTAAACCTTAGTTAGTAGAACTAAGTAGTAATTCTTAGTATAACACGGGAAGGGGCGAATGTCCGTCTGAGTAGAAACAAGGCTCCAACGAATTGGGTTATGAAGCCCGAGGCTTCAAGGGGACGTGAGGGTACTCTTGGTATCCCTTTGTAGGGCTGCAGATGATCCTCCTGGGCTCACAGAGGTTAAGGTCTGCGTAGAAGAACCAGGGGTATGCCTTGGTTGCAATATATGGCAACCTAAAGACTAGGATGGACCAGCGTGATTCGACGAGAAAACGGTAGCCCTGTGATAGCAACTCGTCGTCAATTATCCATCTTGAGTCAATCGAGATACGTGAAGCGGAAAGGCGGAGAACTCCAAAAGACCATATACTTGCTATCTAGTTATGGGTGAGGATGGCCATAGGATAGTGGGGCACCGGGGCCCTACGTATAGTTCTCATTTTTCAAGGTGTGCCTTTCATTAGTTGAGGGAGGGGTCAAGTGGGACCATAGCCACTGGAACAAAAACAGACCTTAGCATCTGCATCGGCGGATATCTGAAAGCTCCCAACCGAGTTTTGTGTTTCTTGATTTGCCCTGTAACAAGACCCGGGTCGCACATTACAGGACATGTCCATCTAGACAAGCGATAACGATTCGCGATAAATACGTGGGGAAAGTCTAGGAACATATACCACTCTAGGTAGTGTGTCCTAGACCAGAGGGCATCGTTCGACAGGTAGCATAATCCCTAGTTGGACTAGGTGGCATAAACCCTGAATCCGAGAAGCATTCAGCAGATAGCGTAAACTCTAGTTGAATCTAGAAAGCACTTGATAGGAAACCCTAGATTCGATCTAGGTACTAAATAATAAACGTATGCCTGAAGGCAATGGAAAATACAGGGATTGGGGTCACGTTATCGTTACTAGTTGGGACACTAGTTAGGTGGTGCGGAGATATAGAAATCAGTATAACCAGGAAATAGCGAAGCGGCGACAGTATTAGAGCATATCCAGTTAATCTTATCTTAGCATATCTTGTGATTATCTTGTTTAATCTTGCTGACCCTATCGTCATGGTATTTTCTTGTATTCAGTTAATTCATGTCTTTTTGTTTTTCCTATGTTCACATGCTAGAAGTTACTGAACTTACTCAGGCTTTATGTCTGACTCTTCTTTTCTTCCATTCCCCCCCCCCCCCAGGTAGTAAAGGAGGGAATAGCATAGCTCAGGTTAAGTCGGATTGTCACTCTTTCCCAGCTTGAAGATTTGTCCAAGCTTTGCTTGGATTCTCTTTTCAGATGCTATGGCTGGCTCTTGCTAAAGTTTGGGGAATATAAATGTTGTTTTATGCTTCTTTATTTTGTAAGACAGATGATACTCTGATATTGTAAAGAAATCATTGCACAAACTATTTTATCAATAAAGAAAAGTTTTATTTTCCGCTATTTAATTTCTGTCTGTCTTGTAATTTATCTGCATCTTTTACCCTAAATACTCCACAGAACTTAGTGCATTCCCTTTTTTTGTGACACTAACGGATGTGGGGTGTTACACGTGGTATCAGAGCTGAAGGTTACCAGATCAGATAAAGGATTTGACAAATCATTTTCAAAACGGTTTTAAAACAAGCATTTTCAAAAGAAAAGATCTGTTTTAAAGGCATATTCCCCAAAGCCATACGCATTATCTTCTCTTCCTCTGTTTGAATTCTTGTCTCCTTCTTTCTTGAGTCTCTGGGGCTCCTGGCTTTCTGGGAGGTAACCTCATCGATGGGCAAAGTAGTGACCGACTTCCACCCATAGACGTAGTTGTTTCACTTACGACCAGTTTTCTTTCAGAGCTTATAGGGTTTTCCGCACGATGGATGCAGCTTTTGAGAGATTTGTCAACATGACTACACACTGAAGAGGATGAGGAATTCATGGATGTAGATTTAGCTCACGAAGGAGGAAGAAATTATAAAACCTGAGACAAGAGGAATTATCTTTACTAGGGTATGATAGGGCATATAATTAAGGAAAAGGGCAAGAACGAGGAACAAGATTTTCAGAAGGGCAAGTAATTACTTTCACCACTAAGCGTACCTAGGAGAGAGGTAGTGAAGTTCTGTTGGAAGAGTCTAGTTTTTGCTGTTCGTACTCTTTCCTTTGGTTTTAGCGCTTCACATTTGTTCATATCCACTTCCATAGTTGAGTCTCTGCACCATAATATAGTAGAAAGATCCCACTAGAGTCTCAAATCCAATTGGTGGTCCGACCAGTTTATTTTTGTTTAGTAGGGGTTTGAAAGAATAGCTATCGAGTTTGCTTATATCATCTCATGTAGATTGTCTAAATTCGGAGGTGATATTCCTTGGGTGCTTGTCTGATATTGGTTTAGGCCTTTGGGGCTTGTACTTGAGGAATGTCAAGTTCGACTAGGATAGTTTGCGTGAGAGATGAATAGTTGGGACAGGCACTCCAAAAAGCATGTAGTAACCTTTCGACCCTTATAGTTATGGCGTGGCGGATAAGAGGGAGACCTCTAATCATCTTAGTACATATACTTGGTACCGTGATTGACATCTGTTTGTTTTGGAAATGGAGGTCAGAAACTTCACAATCGTGAAGTTAAATTAGTTAAGATACAGTGGAGTAAAGCTCAAGAAGGCTAGATACTAGCAACATACCCTTTTCCTTAAGGGTGCATCCTTGATTTCTTCATTTGTATGAGCTTTATGCATAATTGTTTCTCTCTTTCCAAAGTATATCCTCTAGGTCGTATCTTCGATCCTTAGGTAGAAGCCAATGGATGGAAACATGTATTTGAAACATGTTATGGTTGATGGTTGCCAGTGGTTGCTAATGGTTGCTCGTGAATGCATATGCATACGTATTAGGCACTAGATCAGTTCGACGCTTTCATATTGCATTTACAGATATGCATTTGTTTGAAATTTGAACTTGATATGTTATCATATGGACGTTGCATATGGATGAATGGTTGAGCACGCATGTAGTATTTACATAACTAGAGATGCTTGCATACATGATTGGACGCATGGCACTGACATGATTCGCATTGAGGAGGTCAACTGAATCAGTAGACTGCCTGATTTTGCATTAGATAAAGACATACACATACACTATGCGTATGAACATGAAAGCATTAGAAATCTTTTAAGGACAATGAATGCCTGTGATTGAATGGTTGAGTAGATGGGTGATTGGATGGTAGGACACATTCTTCCTAACTTGAAGATTTCGGGGACGAAATCCTTTTAATTCGGGGAGAATGTAACACCCCGTAATTCTGTAACACTAAGATTCACAAATCAAGGCAGAATTAAATTTAAAGTCAAAATCAAGGGAAACGGGCTATGCAATTGCGTTCGTCTCGGAATTCTGCATGAGATAGAGCCCGAGTTTGCGTAAATCGGACTCTGTATGAAGGAGTTATGGTCTTCAGAAGTTTCAGAATTCGATTTAAAATTCGAACAGGTCAGAAACGAGTTCAAAATTCGAAAAATAGACCCAGATTGGGCTGGGCGGGAAAATTCCCGCCCAGGACCCAGGTCGACTGGGTAATCGACCTAGGGGTACCCAGGTCGACTGGGTAGTCGACCTGGGGGTCGACCCCCTTGCTTTTTCCATCTTTCTGCACCTGGTTCGTTCGAATGTATTTGGTCACGTTTTCTGACTAGGTTCGTCTGCCTAACCCTATATAAACAGCCTTAGTCTCCTTCTCTATTCACAGTTCTTTTCCATCCTTATGCTGCCTCTGAGAAAATGTATAAATAAATAAAAATAAGAAGATAATACGAAAATCCAAGACAAGGTTATGCTGCTCAAGTTGTCCAGAAGAGATTCAAGTCAGGCTAGGATTCAAGTGAAGACTCAAACGACTTCAACGACCGTTTTTCTACAAATCTAATCTAATCTCTGTAAGTCAGTTACTTTTTAGATTTGAACGTTTCTTTCTGTTCGTGACATGAAATTAAAGGAATAAAAGAATATGCCAAATCTTTCTATCAGTGCTTATATATATCCTTGGACCTAATTAAGAACTGTTTTGATTCGATGACCAATTAGGCATTGCCTATGTCTATGAACATTGCCTATGACTATGGACATTGCCTATGACTATGAACATTGCCTATGACTATGAACATTGCCTATGACTATGGACATTGCCTATGACTGTGACTGTGACTGTGAGAATTATTTCCTTGACTATGAACACAAGCCTAAGCCTGTGATTAGGAAACATAAACTATTGCCTATGACATAACAAGAACAGCTCTGATTGAGCACCTATGATTCATGACCAGGAAAGTGTTGCTTAAGTTTCGTGAATGTGAAATTGGGTCTAAACCTGATTTTCTATTCTGTCTATTCTTGGTTTTCTTTGGTTTTAGACCTTGGGAATTTACCTATTAAGTTAGGTCTACCCATTTTCTTGAACCTATCTCTCTATTCTGTCTATTCTTGGTTTTAGACCTTGGGAATTTACCTATTAAGTTAGGTCTACCCATGTTCTTGAACCTATACTATTCAACGCTTTTCATGTCGTAATATTACCATATCTATATGCCTGTGAGTTGTCATCTTATGCCAATTGTGATGTCCGTTCTTTCATGGCATTTTGGCTCATTCCCTTCTATCCACAAATCTAGCTCTATTTATGATCTAGGTTGAATCACGATTATACGAACGATGGGAATACGTTTTGGGGAAAACATGAAATTGACTAAACTTGGAAATTGGCATAATTTGATGAAAATTAGAATAACAAGTCTAGTCCTGACAATGAACTGAAATTATAATATTATACCAGAATTGGGTGGCTAAATTAAGCATGATAAGTATGTTAGCATAATTTACATACGTCGAGCGTAAATGGTAAAGGGTTTAATGGGCCACAAAATAGGTAGTTGGTATGCAAATTAAGTTTGGGGCATAAACGATGAACTAGAATATGAAATCTAGTTTGGCATAAACTGTAAACTAAAATATAAAATCTAGTTTTGGTATAAACTGTAAGATAGGCAAATCAAGATTTGGACCTAGAATACAAGTCCATTAGTAGGCATGGCAAATGTATAGGGTATAGGCCAAATTTATTTTAAAAAGGGAAAATGGATTTTGAGGATAAATTGTTAACAATTTATTTATATACAAAAGAAAGGTTTATTAATGAAATCTCTTTTAATAATACATATACCAGAAAGTTCTAGGGTGACAGAGAGGATAGTGTCTAGGCTTGGGTTTGGAAAATACAAGTTTCTTGCTCTCCCTGGCTATCCCTAACTGATCCGACGAACGGGATGGTTACTTTCAAAACCTGATTTGAAAATTAATCAAAACCCTTTTGAACTTAGAAAACACGAATATGCCTAACCCGAGGTTAGACTGAGTTGCGATGTAAACCTGCCCGGAACCAACCGGCACATCCAGTAGTCGCAACAATATCTGTCTAATGTGAGTGGTAGCAGCTTTAATCTATTTAGTTAAAGCTAGAACAAGAATTGGAGGGTTAAGTCCATAAGAACACTTAACCAACTTAACACAGTTAAGCTAGAATGGGAGGGCTAAGTCCATAGGGATACTTAACCAAACTTAATATAGTAACAAGACAAGATTTGTAGGGGTTAAGTAAAGTTAATACACCTAGACAAATTAACACGTTAACTAGACTAGAGACTGGGGTTAAGTAAAGTTTAATACACTTAGCCAATTTGATATGTTAGTTAGGCTAGACCGTAGGGTTAAGTAAACTTGAACACTTAACCATCAGATTGTGATAAAGGAATAGGGTTAAGTCTAAAACATGAAGGGATAATACTTAACCATTAATAACGTGTTAGTTAAAACAGACAGGCTAGGTTAAGTTAAAAAGGAACACTTAACCAATACAGGATGAATGGGTAGGGTTAAGTAATAAGAAATACTTAACCAATATAACTTGGTTTGTGGGAGGGTTAAGTCAACATGAATTACTGATAACACTTAACCTGTTTAACAGGATAAATTAAGAGGGTTAAGTTAGCTTGAATTGACTAATGACACTTAACCAATCCAAATTGACAGGAAAGAGAACTAAGTAGTAAACCTTAGTTAAAAGGAGCTAAGTAGTAAACCTTAGTCAAGAAAACAACGATTCTGGAAACTAAGTGGTAAACCTTAGTTAGTAGAACTAAGTAGTAATTCTTAGTATAACACGGGAAGGGGCGAATGTTCATCTGAGTAGAAAGAAGGCTCCAACGAATTGGGTTACGAAGCCCGAGGCTTCGAGGGGACGTGAGGGTACTCTTGGTATCCCTCTATGAGGCTGCAGATGATCCTCCTGGGCTCACAGAGGTTAAGGTCTGCGTAGAAGAACCAGGGGTATGCCTTGGTTGCAATATATGGCAACCTAAAGACTTGGATGGACCAGCGTGATTCGGCGAGAAAACGGTAGCCCTATGATAGCAACTCGTCGTCTACCATCCATCTTGAGTCAATCGAGATACGTGAAGCGGAAAGGCGGAGAACTCCAAAAGACCATATACTTGCTATCTAGTTATGGGTGAGGATGGCCATAGGATAGTGGGGCACCGGGGGCCTGCGTATAGTTCTCATTTTTCAAGGTGTACCTTTCATTAATTGAGGGAGGGGTCAAGTGGGACCATAGCCACTGGAACCAAAACAGACCTTAGCATCTGCATCGGCAAATATCTGAAAGCTCCCGACCGAGTTCTGTGTTTCTTGATTTGCCCTGTAACAGGACTTGGGCCGCACATTACAGGACATGTGCATCTAGACAAGCGATAACGATTCGCGATACATACGTGGGGAAAGTCTAGGAACATATACCACTCTAGGTAGTGTGTCCTAGACCAGAGGGCATCGTTCGACAGGTAGCATAATCCCTAGTTGGACTAGGTGGCATAAAACCCTGAATCTGAGAAGCATTCAGCTGATAACGTAAACTCTAGTTGAATCTAGAAAGCACTTGATAGGAAACCCTAGATTAGATCTAGGTACTAAATAATAAACGTATGCCTGAAGGCAATGGAAAATACAAGGACTGGTGTCACTTTATCGTTACTAGTTGGGACACTAGTTAGGTGGTGCAGAGATATAGAAATCAGTACTAGGAAATAGCGAAGCGGCGACAGTATTAGAGCATATCCAGTTAATCTTATCTTAGCATATCTTGTGATTATCTTGCCTAATCTTGCTGACCCTATCGTCATGGTATTTTCTTGTATTCAGTTAATTCATGTCATTTTGTTTTTCCTATGTTCACATGCTAGAAGTTACTGAACTTACTTAGGCTTTATGTCTGACTCTTCTTTTCTTCCATTCCCCCCCCCCCCCCAGGTAGTAAAGGAGGGAATAGTATAGCTCAGGTTAAGTCGGATTGTCACTCTTTCCCAGCTTGAAGGATTGTCGAAGCTTTACTTGGATTCTCTTTTCAGATGCTATGGCTAGCTCTTGCTAAAGTTTAGGGAATATAAATGTTGTTTTATGCTTCTTTATTTTGTAAGACAGATGATACTCTGATATTGTAAAGAAATCATTGTACAAACTATTTTATCAATAAAGCAAAGTTTTATTTTCCGCTGTTTAATTTCTGTCTGTCTTGTAATTTATCTGCATCTTTTACCCTAAATGCTCCACAGAACTTAGTGCATTCCCTTTGTGAGTGACACTAACGGATGTGGGGTGTTACATAAGATAAGTACAAGATAAGCGATAAAGGAGAAATTAAGAGACATACCCTCGAAAAGAAAAGGGTATAATGAAAGCATCTTCGCTTCCGTCTCCTAAGTAGCGTTGCTCTCATCATCTCCCCATTGCACTTTGACTAGCTTGAACTCTCGATTCCTTAACTTCCTAATCTCCGACCCAAGAATGCGCGTAGGAGCTCGTCGAATCGTCGCATCACGCTCGATCTCCACCTCTCTACGCAAGCTCGGCTCTACCACCTCCGCGGTCTCGTGTATGCACTTCCTCAAGTGTGATACATGGAATAAGTCGTGTACACCACTAAGTCTATCGGGCAACTCGACTCTATACGCCATCTGCCCAATCCTTTCCTTAATAGGAAATGGCCCTACGAACCTTGGTGCTAACTTTTCAATGGACCCAAAGCGAACGACGTTCTGTAATGGAGATACCTTGACAAAGACCATGTCCCCAACATCAAACTAAAGATCTGACCTCCTCTTGTCCGCATAAGATTTCTGCCTATCTTGCGCCGTCTTCATCCTCCTTCGAATCAAATCGATCTTTTCCAAAGTCTCTCTAATCTTATCGGGTCCAAGCAAGATCTTATCCATAGATTCCGACCAACATGTAGGCGAACGACACAGCCGTCCATAAAGAGCTTCGAACGGTGCCATGCCAATACTAGACTGAAAGCTATTATTATATGCGAACTCTACCAACGGAAGATGTTCCTCCCATGTACCTCCGAAATCTAAGACACATAATCTCAATAGGTCCTCTAGAATACGATTCACCCTCTCGGTTTGGTCGTCCGTCTGAGGATGATACGCTGTGCTCAAACATAACTGAGTCCCTACCGCCTCTTGTAAGCTTTTCCAAAATTCGCTAGTGAAGATGGGATCGCGGTCGCTCACTATGCTAGAAGGAACACCGTGCAAATGAACTATCTCTCTAATGTATACGGAGGCTAACCATGGAGCAGTCCTCTTACTCTTCACGGGAATGAAATGGGCGCTCTTAGTAAGTCTGTCTACCACGACCCAAATCCCCGTATTATCCTTCCTCGATCTTGGTAATCCGTCAACAAAGTCCATCGAAACACTTTCCCACTTCCATTGTGGGACCTCCAATGGATGAAGCGATCCACCGGGCTTCTTTTGCTCCGGTTTTACTTGTTGGCACACCAAGCATCTTAGGACATACTCAGCTACATCTTTCTTCATGCCAGCCCAAAAGTAAACTCGTCTCATGTCCATGTACATCTTGTCTTCGCCGGGATGAATGGTCATCTTCGAACGATGGGCATCATCAAGAATGGCCTTCTTCAGATTCTCGTCCTGTGGTACAAAAACTCTACCGTCCCTACGCAACCAACCCTTATCATCTAGGGTATACCTTCAGAGATGGCCCGACGACTCCCCTCCTTTGAGCTTTTCTACTAACTCAACCAACTGTGAGTCGTCTCGCTGTGCCTCACCAATCCATCCCAAAAGCGTAGGTCTGACCTCTAAGGATGCTAGCAAACCAGCTACGAAGTCAATGGAAGGTGTAAAGTCAAATGTAGAGACGAACTCTAAACTTCGCCGCTCAACAAACAACGGACTCAAGGATAACCTTTTTCTAATTAAGGCGTTTGCCACCACGTTACCATTGCCGGGGGTATATGCTATCTCGAAGTCGTAGGATGCTAAGAACTCCATCCACCTTTGCTGCCTTAAGTTCAAATCCTTCTGAGAGAATAAGTATTTTAGCGATTTGTGGTCACTGAATAATTCGAATTTTTCGCCAAGAAGATAATGACGCCAAAACTTAAGCGCAAAGACAATAGCGGTTAACTGAAGGTCATGTGTGGGGTAATTTCTCTCATGTACTCTCAACTGCCTTCCACCATAGGCTATTACCCTTCCCTCTTGCATTATGACTGCGCCTAGTCCTATCCCACAAGTGTCGGTATAAACGGTAAATGGCTTACTCCCATCCGGCAACACTAAGACTAGGGCTGAGGTCAAAGCTCTCTTTAAACGCTGGAACGCATCATCACAATCTACGTACCACATGAAAACTAAGTTCTTCTTCGTCAAGCGTGTTAATGGAGCTGATATTTTTGCGAAGTCTTTAATGAACTTCCTATAGTAGCCAGCTAACCCTAAGAAACTCCTCACCTCGGTCGCATTTTTAGGAACTTCCAGTCTTGGATGGCCACTATCTTCGCGGGATCCACGGCTATCCCTTCTTTAGAAACCACGTGCCCTAAGAATCACACTTCTTTCCTCCAAAAGTGACATTTGGAAAATTTAGCTTCAAGGCTATGCGCTCGAGGAGCCTCCAACACTTCCCCAAGATGTAGGGCATGTTCTTCCTCGCTTTTAGAAAAGATCAAGATGTCATCTACAAAGACTACCACGAATTTATTAAGGTACTCCCTAAACACCTTACTCATCAAGTCAATAAAGTATGCGGGGGCATTTGTCAAACCGAAGGGCATCACCAGCCACTCAAAGAAACCGTCTGGAGTCCTAAAGGCAGTCTTGTCTATGCTATCCTCAGCCACTCTCAATTGATGGAAACCAGTGGCTAAGTCCAACTGCGAAAACACTGAGGCGCCAACTAACTGATCGAAGAGATCATCAATCCTCGACAGTGGGTGTCTATTCTTCTTAGTAAGCTTATTAAGTTCTCTATAGTCCACACAAAGTCTAAGGGACCCATCCGCCTTCGTGGCAAACACTACTGGAGCACCCCACTCCGATATACTACGTCTGATGAACCCCTTCTCAAGCAATTCTTTCACTTGCTTATTTCATCAAACTCAGTAAGCAAGTGAAAGAATTGCTTGAGAAGGGGTTCATCAGACGTAGTATATCGGAGTGGAGTGCTCCAGTAGTGTTTGCCACGAAGGCGGATGGGTCCCTTAGACTTTGTGTGGACTATAGAGAACTTAATAAGCTTACTAAGAAGAATAGACACCCACTGTCGAGGATTGATGATCTCTTCGATCAGTTAGTTGGCGCCTCAGTGTTTTCGCAGTTGGACTTAGCCACTGGTTTCCAACAATTGAGAGTGGCTGAGGATAGCATAGACAAGACTGCCTTTAGGACTCCAGACGGTTTCTTTGAGTTGCTGGTGATGCCCTTCGGTTTGACAAATGCCCCCGCATACTTTATTGACTTGATGTGTAAGGTGTTTAGGGAGTACCTTAATAAATTTGTGGTAGTCTTTGTAGATGACATCTTGATCTTTTCTAAAAGCGAGGAAGAACATGCCCTACATCTTGGGGAAGTGATGGAGGCTCCTCGAGCGCATAGCCTTAAAGCTAAATTTTCCAAATGTCACTTTTGGAGGAAAGAAGTGCGATTCTTAGGGCACGTGGTTTCTAAAGAAGGGATAGCCGTGGATCCCGCGAAGATAGTGGCCATCCAAGATTGGAAGGTTCCTAAAAATGCAACCGAGGTGAGGAGTTTCTTAGGGTTAGCTGGCTACTATAGGAAGTTCATTAAAGACTTCGCAAAAATATCAGCTCCATTAACACGCTTGACGAAGAAGAACTTAGTTTTCATGTGGTACGTAGATTGTGATGATGCGTTCCAGCGTTTAAAGAGAGCTTTGACCACAGCCCCAGTCTTACTGTTGCCGGATCGGAGTAAGCCATTTACCGTTTATACCGACGCTTGTGGGATAGGACTAGGCGCAGTCATAATGCAAGAGGGAAGGGTAATAGCCTATGGTGGAAGGCAGTTGAGAGTACATGAGAGAAATTACCCCACACATGACCTTGAGTTAACCGCTATTGTCTTTGCGCTTAAGTCTTGGCGTCATTATCTTCTTGGCGAAAAATTCGAATTATTCAGTGACCACAAATCGCTAAAATACTTATTCTCTCAGAAGGATTTGAACTTAAGGCAGCAAAGGTGGATGGAGTTCTTAGCATCCTACGACTTCGAGATAGCATATACCCCCGGCAAGGGTAACGTGGTGGCAAACGCCTTAAGTAGAAAAAGGTTATCCTTGAGTCCGTTATTTGTTGAGCGGCGAAGTTTAGAGTTCGTCTCTACGTTTGACTTTACACCTTCCATTGACTTCGTACCTGGTTTGCTAGCATCCTTAGAGGTCAGACCTACGCTTTTGGGATGGATTGGTGAGGCACAGCGAGACGACTCACAGTTGGTTGAGTTAGTAGAAAAGCTCAAAGGAGGGGAGTCGTCGGGCCATCTCCGAAGGTATACCCTAGATGATAAGGGTTGGTTGCGTAGGGACATTAGAGTTTTTGTACCACGGGACGAGAATCTAAAGTAGGCCATTCTTGATGATGCCCATCGTTCGAAGATGACCATTCATCCCGGCGGGGACAAGATGTACATGGACATGAGACGAGTTTACTTTTGGGCTGGCATGAAGAAAGATGTGGCTGAGTATGTCGTTAGATGCTTTGTGTGCCAACAAGTAAAATCGGAGCAAAAGAAGCCCGGTGGATTGCTTCATCCATTGGAGGTCCCACAATGGAAGTGGGAAAGTGTTTCGATGGACTTTGTTGATGGATTACCAAGATCGAGGAAGGATAATACGGGGATTTGAGTCATGGTAGACAGACTTACTAAGAGCGCCCATTTCATTCCCGTGAAGAGTAAGAGGACTGCTCCATGGTTAGCCTCCGTATACATTAGAGAGATAGTTCGTTTGCACGGTGTTCCTTCTAGCATAGTGAGCGACCGCGATCCCATCTTCACTAGCGAATTTTGGAAAAGCTTACAAGAGGCGGTAGGGACTCAGTTATGTTTGAGCACAGCGTATCATCCTCAGACGGACGGCCAAACCGAGAGGGTGAATCGTATTCTAGAGGACCTATTGAGATTATGTGCCTTAGATTTCGGAGGTACATGGGAGGAACATCTTACGTTGGTAGAGTTCCCATATAATAATAGCTTTCAGTCTAGTATTGGCATGGCACCGTTCGAAGCTCTTTATGGACGGCTGTGTCGTTCGCCTACATATTGGTGGGAATCTATGGATAAGATATTGCTTGGACCCGATAAGATTAGAGAGACTTCGGAAAAGATCGATTTGATTCGAAGGAGGATGAAGACGGCGCAAGATAGGCAGAAATCTTATGCGGACAAGAGGAGGTCAGATCTTTAGTTTGATGTTGGGGACATGGTCTTTGTCAAGGTATCTCCATTACAGAACGCCGTTCGCTTTGGGTCCATTGAGAAGTTAGCACCAAGGTTCGTAGGGCCATTTCCTATTAAGGAAAGGATTGGGCAGATGGCATATAGAGTCGAGTTGCCCGATAGACTTAATGGTGTACACGACGTATTCCATGTATCACACTTGAGGAAGTGCATACACGAGACCGCGGAGGTGGTAGAGCCGAGCTTGCGTAGAAAGGTGGAGATCGAGCATGATGCGACGATTCGACGAGCTCCTACGCGCATTCTTGGGTCGGAGATTAGGAAGTTAAGGAATCGAGAGGTCAAGCAAGTCAAAGTGCAATGGGGAGATGATGAGAGCAACGCTACTTGGGAGACGGAAGCGAAGATGCGTTCATTATACCCTTTTCTTTTCGAGGGTATGTCTCTTAATTTCTCCTTTATCGCTTATCTTGTACTTATCTTATGTAACACCCCACATCCTTTAGTGTCACTCACAAAGGGAATGCACTAAGTTCTGTGGAGCATTTAGGGTAAAAGATGCAGATAAATTACAAGACAGACAGGAATTAAACAGCGGAAAATAAAACTTTGCTTTATTAATAAAATAGTTTGTACAATGATTTCTTTACAATATCAGAGTATCATCTGTCTTACGAAATAAAGAAGCATAAAACAACATTTATATTCCCCAAACTTTAGCAAGAGCTAGCCATAGCATCTGAAAAGAGAATCCAAGCAAAGCTTCGACAAATCTTCAAGCTGGGAAAGAGTGACAATCCGACTTAACCTGAGCTATACTATTCCCTCCTTTACTACCTGGGGGGGGGAATGGAAGAAAAGAAGAGTCATAAATAAAGCCTAAGTAAGTTCAGTAACTTCTAGCATGTGAACATAGGAAAAACAAAACGACATGAATTAACTGAATACAAGAAAATACCATGACGATAGGGTCAGCAAGATTAGGCAAGATAATTACAAGATATGATAAGATAAGATTTACTGGATATGCTCTAATATTGTCGCCGCTTTGCTATTTCCTGGTACTGATTTCTATATCTCTACGCCACCTAACTCGTGTCCCAACTAGTAACGATAACGTGACCCCAATCCCTGTATTTTCCATTACCTTCAGGCATACGTCTATTATTTAGTACCTAGATCTAATCTAGGGTTTCCTATCAAGTGCTTTCTAGATTCAACTAGAGTTTACGTTATCTGCTGAATGCTTCTCGGATTCAGGGTTTTATGCCACCTAGTCCAACTAGGGATTATGCTACCTGTCGAACGATGCCCTCTGGTCTAGGACACACTACCGAGAGTGGTATATGTTCCTAGACTTTCCCCACGTATGTATCGCGAATCGTTATCGCTTGTCTAGATGCACATGTCCTGTAATGTGCGGCCCAAGTCCTGTTACAGGGCAAATCAAGAAACACAGAACTTGGTCGGGAGTTTTCAGATATTTGCCGATGCAGATGCTAAGGTCTGCTTTTGTTCCAATGGCTATGGTCCCACTTGACCCCTCCCTCAACTAATGAAAGGCACACCTTGAAAAATGAGAACTATACGCAGGCCCCCGGTGCCCCACTATCCTATGGCCATCCTCACCCATAACTAGATAGCAAGTATATGGTCTTTTGGAGTTCTCCGCCTTTCCGCTTCACGTATCTCGATTGACTCAAGATGGATGGTAGACGACGAGTTGCTATCACAGGGCTACCGTTTTCTCGCCGAATCACTTTGGTCCATCCAAGTCTTTAGGTTGCCATATATTGCAACCAAGGCATACCCCTGGTTCTTCTACGCAGACCTTAACCTCTGTGAGCTCAGGAGGATCATCTGCAGCCTCACAGAGGGATACCAAGAGTACCCTCACGTCCCCTCGAAGCCTCGGGCTTCGTAACCCAATTCGTTGGAGCCTTCTTTCTACTCAGACGAACATTCGCCCCTTCCCGAGTTATACTAAGAATTACTACTTAGTTCTACTAACTAAGGTTTACCACTAAGTTTCCAGAATCGTTGTTTTCTTGACTAAGGTTTACTACTTAGCTCCTTTTAACTAAGGTTTACTACTTAGTTCTCTTTCCCGTCAATTTGGATTGGTTAAGTGTCATTAGTCAATTCAAGCAAACTTAACCCTCTTCATTTATCCTGTTAAACAGGTTAAGTGTTATCAGTAATTCATGTTGACTTAACCCTCCCACAAACCAAGTTATATTGGTTAAGTATTTCTTATTACTTAACCCTACCCATTCATCCTGTATTGGTTAAGTGTTCCTTTTTAACTTAACCTAGCCCGTCTGTTTTAACTAACACGTTATTAATGGTTAAGTATTATCCCTTCATGTTTTAGACTTAACCCTATTCCTTTATCACAATCTGATGGTTAAGTGTTCAAGTTTACTTAACCCTACAGTCTAGCCCAACTAACATATCAAATTGGCTAAGTGTATTAAACTTTACTTAACCCCAACCTCTAGTCTAGTTAACATGTTAATTTGGCTAGGTGTATTAACTTTACTTAACCCCTACAAATCTTGTCTTGTTACGATGTTAAGTTTGGTTAAGTATCCCTATGGACTTAGCCCTCCCATTCTAGCTTAACTGTGTTAAGTTGGTTAAGTGTTCTTATGGACTTAACCCTCTAATTCTTGTTCTAGCTTTAACTAAATAGATTAAAGCTGCTACCACTCACATTAGACAGATATTGTTGCGACTACTGGATGTGCCGGTTGGTTCCGGGCAGGTTTACATCGCAACTCAGTCTAACCTCGGGTTAGGCATATTCGTGTTTTCTAAGTTCAAAAGGGTTTTGATTAATTTTCAAATCAGGTTTTGAAAGTAACCATCCCGTTCGTCGGATCAGTTAGGGATAGCCAGGGAGAGCAGGAAACTTGTATTTTCCAAACCCAAGCCTAGACACTATCCTCTCTGTCACCCTAGAACTTTCTGGTATATGTATTATTAAAGAGATTTCATTAATAAACCTTTCTTTTGTATATAAATAAATTGTTAACAATTTATCCTCAAAATCCATTTTCCCTTTTTAAAATAAATTTGGCCTATACCCTATACATTTGCCATGCCTACTAATGGACTTGTATTCTAGGTCCAAATCTTGATTTGCCTATCTTACAGTTTATACCAAAACTAGATTTTATATTTTAGTTTACAGTTTATGCCAAACTAGATTTCATATTCTAGTTCACCGTTTATGCCCCAAACTTAATTTGGATACCAACTACCTATTTTGTGGCCCATTAAACCCTTTACCATTTACGCTCGACGTATGTAAATTATGCTAACATACTTATCATGCTTAATTTAGCCACCCAATTCTGGTATAATATTATAATTTCAGTTCATTGTCAGGACTAGACTTGTTATTCTAATTTTCATCAAATTATGCCAATTTCCAAGTTTAGTCAATTTCATGTTTTCCCCAAAACGTATTCCCATCGTTCGTATAATCGTGATTCAACCTAGATCATAAATAGAGCTAGATTCGTGGATAGAAGGGAATGAGCCAAAATGCCATGAAAGAACGGACATCACAATTGGCATAAGATGACAATTCACAAGCATATAGATATGGTAATATTACGACATGAAAAGGGTTGAATAGTATAGGTTCAAGAACATGGGTAGACCTAACTTAATAGGTAAATTCCCAAGGTCTAAAACCAAGAATAGACAGAATAGAGAGACAGGTTCAAGAAAAAGGGTAGACCTAACTTAATAGGTAAATTCCCAAGGTCTAAAACCAAAGAAAACCAAGAATAGACAGAATAGAAAATCAGGTTTAGACCCAATTTCACAGTCATGAAACTTAACCAACACTTTCCTGGTCATGAATCATAGGTGCTTAATCACAGCTGTTCTTGTTATGTCATAGGCAATAGTTTTGTTTCCTAATCACAGGCTTAGGCTTGTGTTCATAGTCAAGGAAATAATTCTCACAGTCACATTTACAGTCACAGTCATAGGCAATGTCCATAGTCATAGGCAATATTCATAGTCATAGGCAATGTTCATAGTCATAGGCAATGTCCATAGTCATAGGCAATGTTCATAGTCATAGGCAATGCCTAATTGGTCATAGAATCAAAACAGTTCTTAATTAGGTCCAAGGATATAAGCACTGATATAAAGATTTGGCATATTCTTTTATTCCTTTAATTTCATGTCACGAACAGAAAGAAACGTTCAAATCTAAAAAGTAACTGACTTACAGAGATTAGATTAGATTTGTAGAAAAACGGTCGTTGAAGTCGTTTGAGTCCTCACTTGAATCCTAGCCTGACTTGAATCTCTTCTGGACAACTTGAGCAGCATAACCTTGTCTTGGATTTTCGTATTATCTTCTTATTTTTATTTATTTATACATTTTCTCAGAGGCAGCATAAGGATAGAAAAGAACTGTGAATAGAGAAGGAGACTAAGGCTGTTTATATAGGGTTAGGCAGACGAACCTAGTCAGAAAACGTGACCAAATACATCAGAACGAACCAGGTGCAGAAAGATTGAAAAAGCAAGGGGGTCGACCCCCAGGTCGACTACCCAGTCGACCTGGGTACCCCCAGGTCGATTACCCAGTCGACCTGGGTCCTGGGCGGGAATTTTCCCACCCAGCCCAATCTGGGTCTATTTTTCGAATTTTGAACTCGTTTCTGACCTTTTCGAATTTTAAATCGAATTCTGAAACTTCTTAAGACCATAACTCCTTCATACGGAGTCCAATTTACGCAAACTCGGGCTCTATCTCATGCAGAATTCCGAGACGAACGCAATGGCATAGCCTGTTTCCCTTGATTTTGAATTTAAATTTAATTCTGCCTTGATTTGTGAATCTTAGTGTTATAGAATTACGGGGTGTTACATTCTCCCCCACTTAAACGGATTTCGTCCCAGAAATCTTCAAGTTAGGAAGAATGTGTCCTACCATCCATTCACCCATCTACTCAACCATTCAATCACAGGCATTCATTGTCCTTAAAAGATTTATAATGCTTTCATGTTCATATGCATAGTGTGTGTGTGTGTGTGTCTTTATCTAATGCAAAATCAGGCAGTCTACTGATTCAGTTGACCTCCTTAATGCGAATCATGTCAGTGTCATGCGTCCAATCATGTATGCAAGCATCTCTAGTTATGTAAATACTACATGCGTGCTCAGCCATTCATCCATATGCAACATCCATATGATAACATATCAAGTTCAAATTTCAAACAAATGCATATCTGTAAATGCAATATGAAAGCGTCCGAACTGATCTAGTGCCTAATACGTATGCATATGCATTCACGAGCAACCATTAGCAACCACTGGCAACCATCAACCATAACATGTTTCAAATACATGTTTCCATCCATTGGCTTCTACCTAAGGATCGAAGATACGACCTAGAGGATATACTTTGGAAAGAGAGAAACAATCATGCATAAAGCTCCTACAAATGAAGAAATCAAGGATGCACCCTTAAGGAAAAGGGTATGTTGCTAGTATCTAGCCTTCTTGAGCTTTACTCCACTGTATCTTAACTAATTTAACTTCACGATTGTGAAGTTTCTGACCTCCATTTCCAAAATAAACAGAAGTCAATCACGGTACCAAGTATATGTACTAAGATGATTAGAGGTCTCCCTCTTATCCGCCACGCCATAACTATAAGGGTCGAAAGGTTACTACATGCTTTTTGGAGTGCCTGTCCCAACTATTCATCTCTCACGCAAACTATCCTAGTCGAACTTGACATTCCTCAAGTACAAGCCCCAAAGGCCTAAACCAATATCAGACAAGCACCCAAGGAATACCTCCTCCGAATTTAGACAATATACATGAGATGATATAAGCAAACTCGATAGCTATTCTTTCAAACCCCTACTAAACAAAAATAAACTGGTCGGACCACCAATTGGATTTGAGACTCTAGTGGGATCTTTCTACTATATTATGGTGTAGAGACTCAACTATGGAAGTGGATATGAACAAATGTGAAGCGCTAAAACCAAAGGAAAGAGTACGAACAGCAAAAACTAGACTCTTCCAACAGAACTTCACTACCTCTCTCCTAGGTACGCTTAGTGGTGAAAGTAATTACTTGCCTTCTGAAAATCTTGTTCCTCGTTCTTGCCCTTTTCCTTAATTATATGCCCTATCATACCCTAGTAAAGATAATTCCTCTTGTCTCAGGTTTTATAATTTCTTCCTCCTTCGTGAGCTAAATCTACATCCATGAATTTCTCATCCTCTTCAGTGTTTAGTCATGTTGACAAATCTCTCAAAAGCTGCCTCCATCGTGCGGAAAACCCTATAAGCTTTGAAAGAAAACTGGTCGTAAGTGAAACAACTACGTCTATGGGTGGAAGCCGGGCACTACTTTGCCCATCGATGAGGTTACCTCCCAGAAAGCCAGGAGCCCCAGAGACTCAAGAAAGAAGGAGACAAGAATTCAAACAGAGGAAGAGAAGATAATGCGTATAGCTTTGGGGAATATGCCTTTAAAACAAATCTTTTCTTTTGAAAATTCTTCTTTTAAAACCGTTTTGAAAATGATTTGTCAAATCCTTTATCTAATCTGGTAACCTTCACCTCTGATACCACGTGTAACACCCCACATCCGTTAGTGTCACTCACAAAGGGAATGCACTAAGTTCTGTGGAGTATTTAGGGTAAAAGATGCAGATAAATTACAAGACAGATAGAAATTAAATAGCGGAAAATAAAACTTTGCTTTATTGATAAAATAGTTTGTACAATGATTTCTTTACAATAACAGAGTATCATCTGTCTTACAAAATAAAGAAGCATAAAACAACATTTATATTCCCCAATCTTTAGTAAGAGCCAGCCACCGCATCTGAAAAGAGAATCCAAGCAAAGCTTGGACAAATCTTCAAGCTGGGAAAGAGTGACAATCCGACTTAACCTGAGCTATACTATTCCCTCCTTTACTACCTTGGGGGGGGGAATGGAAGAAAAGAAGAGTCAGACATAAAGCCTGAGTAAGTTCAGTAACTTCTAGCATGTGAACATAGGAAAAACAAAAAGACATGAATTAAATGAATACAAGAAAATACCATGACGATAGGGTCAGCAAGATTAGACAAGATAATCACAAGATATGCTAAGATAAGATTAACTGGATATGCTCTAATACTGTCGCCGCTTCGCTATTTCCTGGTTATACTGATTTCTATATCTCTGCACCACCTAACTAGTGTCCCAACTAGTAACGACAACGTGACCCCAATCACTGTATTTTCCATTGCCTTCAGGCATACGTTTATTATTTAGTACCTAGATCGAATCTATGCTTTATAGATTCAACTAGAGTTTACGCTATCTGCTGAATGCTTCTCGGATTCAGGGTTTATGCCACCTAGTCCAACTAGGGATTATGCTACCTGTCGAACGATGCCCGCTGGTCTAGGACACACTACCTAGAGTGGTATATGTTCCTAGACTTTCCAAACGTATTTATCGCGAATCGTTATCGCTTGTCTAGATGGACATGTCCTGTAATGTGCGACCCGAGTCATGTTACAGGGCAAATCAAGAAACATAGAACTCGGTTGGGAGCTTTCAGATATCCACCGATGCAGATGCTAAGGTCTGTTTTTGTTCCAGTGGCTATGGTCCCACTTGACCCCTCCCTCAACTAATGAAAGGCACACCTTGAAAAATGAGAACTATACGCAGGGCCCCGGTGCCCCACTATCCTATGGCCATCCTCACCCATACCTAGATAGCAAGTATATGGTCTTTTGGAGTTCTCCGCCTTTCCGCTTCACGTATCTCAATTGACTCAAGATGGATGGTAGACGACGAGTTGCTATCACAGGGCTACCGTTTTCTCGCCGAATCACGCTGGTCCATCCTAGTCTTTAGGTTGCCATATATTGCAACCAAGGCATACCCCTGGTTCTTCTACGCAGACCTTAACCTCTGTGAGCCCAGGAGGATCATCTGCAGCCGTACAATGGGATACCAAGAGTACCCTCACGTCCCCCTTGAAGCCTCGGGCTTCGTAACCCAATTCGTTGGAGCCTTCTTTCTACTCAGACGGACATTCGCCCCTTCCCGTGTTATACTAAGAATTACTACTTAGTTCTACTAACTAAGGTTTACCACTTAGTTTCCAGAATCGTTGTTTTCTTGACTAAGGTTTACTACTTATCTCCTTTTAACTAAGGTTTACTACTTAGTTCTCTTTCCCATCAATTTGGATTGGTTAAGTGTCATTAGTCAATTCAAGCTAACTTAACCCTCTTCATTTATCCTGTTAAACTGGTTAAGTGTTATCAATATTTCATGTTGACTTAACCCTCCCACAAACCAAGTTATATTGGTTAAGTATTTTAATTACTTAACCCTACCCATTCATCCTGTATTGGTTAAGTGTTCCTTTTTAACTTAACCTAGCCCGTCTGTTTTAACTAACACGTTATTAATGTTTAAGTATTATCCCTTCATGTTTTAGACTTAACACTATTCCTTTATCACAATCTGATGGTTAAGTGTTCAAGTTTACTTAACCCTATGGTCTAGCCCAGCTAACATATAAAATTGGCTAAGTGTATTAAACTTTACTTAACCCCCACCTATAGTCTAGTTAACATGTTAATTTGGCTAGGTGTATTAACTTTACTTAACCCCTACAAATCTTGTCTTGTTACGATGTTAAGTTTTGTTAAGTATCCCTATGGACTTAGCCCTCCCATTCTAGCTTAACTATGTTAAGTTGGTTAAGTGTTCTTATTGACTTAACCCTCCCATTCTTGTTCAAGCTTTAACTAAATAGATTAAAGCTGCTACCACTCACATTAGACAGATATTGTTGCAACTACTGGATGTGCCGGTTGGGTCCGGGCAGGTTTACATCGCAACTCAGTCTAACCTCGGGTTAGGCATATTCGTGTTTTCTAAGTTCAAAAGGGTTTTGATTAATTTTCAAATCAAGTTTTGAAAGTAACCATCCCGTCCGTCGGATCAGCTAGGGATAGCCTAGACACTATCCTCTTTGTCACCCTAGAACTTTCTGGTATATGTATTATTAAAAGAGATGTCATTAATAAACCTTTCTTTTGTATATAAATAAATTGTTAACAATTTATCCTCAAAATCCATTTTCCCTTTTTAAAATAAATTTGGCCTATACCCTATACATTTGCCATGCCTACTAATGGACTTGTATTCTAGGTCCAAATCTTGATTTGCCTATCTTACAGTTTATACCAAAACTAGATTTTATATTCTAGTTTACAGTTTATGCCAAACTAGATTTCATATTCTAGTTCACCGTTTATGCCCAAAATTTAATTTGCATACCAACTACCTATTTTGTGGCCCATTAAACCCTTTACCATTTACGCCCAACGTATGTAAATTATGCTAACATACTTATCATGCTTAATTTAGCCACCCAATTCTGGTATAATATTATAATTTCAGTTCATTGTCAGGACTAGACTTTTTATTCTAATTTTCATCAAATTATGCCATTTTCCAAGTTTAGTCAATTTCATGTTTTCCCCAAAACGTATTCCCATTATTCGTATAATCGTGATTCAACCTAGATCATAAATAGAGCTAGATTCATGGATAGAAGGGAATGAGCCAAAATGCCATGAAAGAACGGACACCACAATTGGCATAAGATGACAATTCACAGGCATATAGATATGGTAATATTACGACATGAAAAGGGTTGAATAGTATAGGTTCAAGAACATGGGTAGACCTAACTTAATAGGTAAATTCCCAAGGTCTAAAACCAAGAATAGACAGAATAGAGACGTAGGTTCAAGAACATGGGTAGACCTAACTTAATAGGTAAATTCCCAAGGTGTAAAACCAAAAAAAACCAAGAATAGACAGAATAGAAAATCAGGTTTAGACCCAATTTCACAGTCACGAAACTTAAGCAACACTTTCCTGGTCATGAATCATAGATGCTTAATCACAGCTGTTCTTGTTATGTCATAGGCAATAGTTTATGTTTCCTAATCAAAGGCTTAAGCTTGTGTTCATAGTCATGGAAATAATTCTCACAGTCACAGTCACGGTCATAGGCAATGTCCATAGTCATAGGAAATGTTCATAGTCATAGGCAATGTTCATAGTCATAGGCAATGTCCATAGTCATAGGCAATGTTCATAGTCATAGGCAATGCCTAATTGGTCATCGAATCAAAACAGTTCTTAATTAGGTCCAAGGATATAAGCATTGATAAAAAGATTTGGCATATTCTTTTATTCCTTTAATTTCATGTCACGAACAGAAAGAAATGTTCAAATCTAAAAAGTAACTGACTTACAGAGATTATATTAGATTTGTAGAAAAACGGTCGTTGAAGTCGTTTGAGTCTTCACTTAAATCCTAGCCTGACTTGAATCTCTTCTGGACAACTTGAGCAGCATAACCTTGTCTTGGATTTTCGTATTATCTTCTTGTTTTTATTTATTTATACATTTTATCAGAGGCAGCCTAAGGATAGAAATGAATTGTGAATAGAGAAGGAGACTAAGGCTGTTTATATAGGGTTCAGCAGACAAACCTAGTCAGAAAACGTGACCAAATACATCAGAACGAACCAGGTGCAGAAAGCTGGAAAAAGCAGGGGGGTCGACCCCCAGGTCGAATGGGTAATCGACCTGGGTACCCCAGGTCGACTACCCAGTCGACCTGGGTACCCCCAGGTCGATTACCTAGTCGACCTGGGTCCTGGGCGGGAATTTTCCTGCCCAGCCCAATCTGGGTCTGTTTTTCGAATTTTGAACTCATTTCTGACCTGTTCGAATTTTAAATCAAATTATGAAACTTCTGAAGACCATTACTCCTTCATACGTAGTCCGATTAACGCAAACTCGGACTCTATCTCATGTAGAATTCCGAGATGAAAGTGTTACATCTTATCTTTAGTGTGTCCTCTCGCTAGTATCTTTGACCTTTAGATAGGATAGTCCTATGGTTGAAACACGTGTTTGAGACATGTTATGTATGATGGATGCACGTGGATGCAAGTGTTTGCTATTGGTTGCTCGTGGATGCATATACACACACTTTAGGCAGTAGATCGGCTCAGTCACTTCATATTGCATATTGCATATTGCATATTGCATATAAATGTGTGTACATATTTGAATAATGGATGAATAATGGTTGTACCATCATATGGATGTTGCATTTTGGTGAATGGTTGTGCACACATGTAGAAATGATATGTATCGATAAGGTTCTTTCGCATACATAATGGACGCATGGCACTATCATGGTTTGCATTAAGGAGGTCAAATAAATCAGTAGACCGCCTGATTTTGCATTAGATAAGGAACATATACACAAACTTTTTGCATATGTTCATACAACATTAGAAATTTTATAAGGACAATGGATGCCCGTGTTTGATGGTTGAGTAGATGGTTGTTTGGATGGTAGGGTATACATTCTCCTTAACTTAGAGATTTCGGGGACGAAATCCTTTAAGGAGGGGAGAATGTAACACCCAGGATTTTTGAATAATCGAATTAACTAAAATGAAGAATAATTAATCTCAGACGTGAGAATTATGGGGATTGGGTTGCGCCATTGTGTGCGTCTCGGAATTCTGGTTGAAATAGAGTCCGAGTTTGCGGGAAACGAGTACCAGATGAACGAAGTATAGATGAACCAAAGGTGGTGGAAAAAGTAGAAAAAAATATAAATGCACTGGAGCACTTGGGAAGTGCGCCAGTACATACTTACACTGGCGCACCTGCCAAGTGCGCCCAGGCCGAGGCTGGAGCCTGCACAGCTTTCTGGTTCAGGCTGACCCGTGTTGTTGAGTCCTTTCTGACTCCTTGCTCAGTCATTAGGGCTGACTCATCACCCTATCATGATTGAATGGTTTTGATTAACCCTAAGATCATCCGACGGCTTAAATTAATTCATAACTCTATAAAAAGACCCATAGACTCAAACCCTAAATAAGAATTAAAACTAAAACTATGGTCGTCATACTGTTGTCTTGAACCCTAGAGCAGCCGCCACCAAAATTAAGAGGAAGAACAGCAACCAAATCAGAACTACTCAACCCTAACAGCGAATCTTCATCAAAGGAGCGCTAATTCAACTCCAGAAATCAGAATTCAGAACTCAAGATTGCTTTTGAGTTGTGAGTTCGATAGTTTTAGCAAAATAATTAGTAATTTAATTGGATTAAGTTATAACGCGGATTGTATGGATGTGATATGAAGTATTGATTGCATGTTGTAATTATGTTGTAGGATTGTGATTGAAATATCTATGATATTATGTTATGATGCTATCATTTATGATGCAAAGTTATGTTGCTATCACCCATGTTGTAAATTTTATATACAATCAAATCATCATGTTTCTTATGCTAGTTTGTATTGATTCATATGATAAATCATATATAGGAAAGTTTAGTTGTTGATTCAAACATGAACCATATATAAGTTTGGGTAGAATTATATGTGACTTTACATGGCTATGGCACCTAGTTTATGTGTAATTTAATTGAAAGTTAGGCTATGATATATGCTAAATTCTACATGATACTTTACATGTTAGATATTAGCTTACACCATTGTTGCGATGTATAAATCAAATATGTGAGTTTATGAGTTGGATATAAATCATGTTATGTTATTACCTATGCAAGTTTACCCCTTTTAGATATAGATCTATGACATATGATGTTTTTGCAAGTTTGTGGCCATTATTTCATCAAGTTAACACCTTTACATATAGATCTATGACATATGATGTTTATGCAAGTTTGTGGCCATTTCCTCATTAAGTTCACACCTTTAAATTTGGATCCATGACATATGTAGTTTATGCAAGTTGTAATCTTGGCCTATGCAAGTTTTAGGTGTAGAACATCATTCACATATGAAAGTTCACCCCTATGTTAGATCTATGTTATAATTATGTGTTTATGTGATGTTTTCTTTTATTTAATGAGTTAGACTATTCGAGTCTAACGTATATTTTTACGTTAAACGAACAAACGTACTACGTGAGGAAAAAGGGGATAATATTAAAATTATTTAATTGGCATAAATGCCTTAAAAGGCATAAAATAAAATTGTGGTGAAATTGGTATGATTTTACATACCATAAATGGATGTACATAATTGAGTCAATTATGGACATCGCTAAATTTGGAATTGATTGATAATTTGAATTGGGAAAGTAATTCAAATTGGGGGATGATTAATTAGGAGTAATTAATCGTCTAAGACACGAGGTTAAGCTCTTTTGTGGTGTAGGACTGCCCGGACCTGCCCGGCAAATCCAGCTTCCACAAATGTCAGTCTAATGTGAGAGGTCTTAGGCATAAACTAAATACGTAACAATTGTAAAGACACGAGGTTAGGCTCTTTTGTGGTGTAAGACTGCCCGGACCCGCCCGACAAATCCAGCTGCCACAAATGCCAGTCAAATGTGAGAGGTCTTTTTGAGGTTACGGTCTTAATGAATTAAGAAACAATTAACTAGATAAGCATGTAGTGGGACATGAGGGGGTAAGTGGGTGCCTTGGGTGGCATGTAGAATCTAGTGGGTGCCTTGGGTGGCATTTGGAAATACGATTAGAAATACTTAACCAAAATTGAAACATGTAATTGAAACATGAATAAAAAGTGGGTTAAGTGGATGTACTAGAGGGTACCAAGCTTAGGTGGATAGCTTGTGTCAAGTAATGGGGGCCCGTTTCAACCAGTAACCCATACGTATCTTTGTAGGCTCGGCCCAAGTCGAGGAGGGGACACACATACTGGGCTTGACTGTAAGAGGCCAAACCGCGTTAGTGGTGGCAACGCAAGTCCGACGAGTTCATATGCATGTGTGGACCCGGGCTGGTAGGTAAGACGTTGTTGCATCATGTAGGTATAAGCCGTGCATTCTTGGTGGTATCGGGTTGCCACTTTGGGGAGTGATACACCCAACTGTGGGGCCAGCATGGGTATCTATGAGTTAGGGAGCCGATCGTTTGGGGGTCGTGGGTACACCTAGTGGAGATAGGGGCAGACGGCACCTATGAAGGTAGCTAGGGGTGCACGAAATTACCAATATCATTATTAAGTCTGTAGGTAGGATCAACCTTAAGGTGATTAGTGGTGGTGCAGTTTAGGAATTATCCCATAGTGTTGGTGTAGCTTAGTAATCATCCTATAGTGGTTTGGGTGCGCTTAACGATATCGTTGATCATCCTGTTTCCTTATTTACTCTGCCATACTCAATGGTTCATGATCATTTCCTTATTTTCCATCTTATGCCTTAGCCTAGTTACTTTGTTAATTATATTGTTAGAATTTTCGCACTCGCCAGACTTTATGTCTGACCCCCTTTTCTCCATCTCTTTCCTCCTCCCCCCCCCCCCCCAAGGTGCTCAGGTTGGAACTAGCACCAGTGGAGCTTAATTTTGGACTGCTTTTAGAAGATTTCTTGGACCACTAAAGTAAAGTTCAACTTCTCTTTAATTATGGCTATTTTAAATGTTGGGGATTATGTCTTTCAGTTTATGTACTTTGTTTTATTAAGACAAATATGATGTACTTGACTTTGGTTTTATGGTTTTGATGATGTAATCAAACATATGGGTTTATCCGCTGCAATGGAATAAAGTTTTAATTTTCAAGTACTGCTTTATATCTATCTTGTTGTGATTTTCTGTTCTATACTTACTTAAAATGCTCCATGGAAGTTAATGCATTCCCTTTGTGAGTGACATTAATGGATGTGGGGTGTTACAGTATCGGTATTTTGCATATCGTGGTGTAGCGAGGCTATGGGACCACGTATTGATGTGATTTGCACTTCGTAATGTAATGATGATGTTGGGTACTAGAAAACATAGTGTTCATGGTGAAACTGTAGAATAATGAACTGGCCCTGAGGTACAATTTATGGCATAACGAAACGGCATGATAATGGGTTGGTTTAAGCAAATACTCAAACTAAAGATGGAGCGGGAAGCTCAGATGATTCGTTAGTACCAAGGGGTCGTTCATAGATTGGAGTTTTTTAGTTAACTCGGAGCAGGGGAATAGATGGGAAATGCCGATACGACCATTGTCAATTGTACCCTAACCCATGTGGCGTAGATTAGGCTGGGAGGCACGTGTCGGAGACATGGAGTTCTACTAGGATTTATGTTTTATCTGCCCTTAATGGATGGGGTCATAACTGTTTTTCACACAGGCACAGATTTAGGAGGTGAAAGATATGGCTTGATTGATGGATGTTACGATTGTCATGATTTCTATCATCATTATTTTCTTAGTAGATTATCATCTCTAGGATTTTAGAGAAAAGATGGGAAGTGGGCCGGAGTAGGCTATTGATATTCGTCTATCCTATAACAGTTTCCTCTTTTGTTATACTGCATATCATATATTATCTTGGTTACCTGTGTTGAATTTGTGGATGCAAGGACGCGATAGGTATGACTTTTGATACCTATGTTCCTTATACTACTTCTACGTTTATAATATTTTGAGATTTGTATATTGGTCACACCAGACAACCATTTAACTCAAGGTTTTATGTTCCCTCTTATTACCTTAGGTGCTCACCGATGTTGCTCGATGAGTAGCCAAGGTGATGGCTATTAGCATTGCTTGGTGCTATAGAGGTGGATTTGCAAGGGGCGTCACATTTTTTGTTATACATGTATTATTGTTGCTTACTCCATTATGTGACACTATGAAGCCTTAATACTTTGTTTATTGTCATTTTTGAGACACTAAATCAGTCAGTTTATTTATCTCTTGTATAAACTCTATTGTTGTTCTTTATACATGTGTGAGCATATACTCTGATTATGTAGTTCATATAGTTATCACTATTTCTCAAGTTATATCGGTGATTATTATCATATATTATCTAATATCCTATAAGATATGCTACAGATTATGTGATCATATTCAGTATTTTGTTTTCTTTTTTCTCTTCCCTTCTCCTATATTCTCCATTCTTTTCTGTTATTTCCATCCCATAGCAACTGCTCTGCACAAATGGTGTGCGGAGTTCATTAATTTGATATCATATTTTACTTGCGTAGTTTAACCTTAGCAGTATCGAATTTGAGATTTAATATATAAGAGAGAGTACGTATATCTGAGATATTTGAAAACTATATATTAATATATATTGTTGGTTGTTGTGCATAAGACATGGATGTGATTCCCTTTATTAACGAGAAATCGTCCTTGTCATTGTGATGATCTAATAAACGAGGAATACTATTAGTAACTTCGTGTTTAGAGTTGGGAGTTAGAAAGAATCAAGACTATTCGCTTCGATCTACGGAATATGTTCTCAGTAGTGGTGAGAGCCACTATTGGGATGCCCAATTTTTCATGATTTGTTCTGGTACTCAAGTGTAGAAGATTGACTATGCTATTTGTTATGGATATATACGTGTCCATTAGGTGAATTAGACCTTGGAACAGAGCATATTGTGGTAGTGCAAGTGCTATATGTCTTTGTCTTTTTCTAGGTGCTCTTCGATGACTATGAGTTAGGTAGTGGTGCAAGTTTGAGGGTCACCATTAGGAAACTCCAAGCATGAATTCAAATTGATTGAGAGTTCTTATTGTTTTGTTTCCTATAAATCTATCTGATCGGGAAAAGTTTTTGGTTAACTTTAAAGGAGTTTGTTTTGACTTCTTCGAAGTTAGTGTTATGTAGAGGGTTCACCGATTTAGGCGACATGTCCATGTTAAAGTACATGACCGAATTCGATGCAATCAAAGTATGGTTCATTCTTTCGCAAATACTCCGGACAGAAAGCATGGAGGTCCCACTGGGGTGACTAACTAACTAGAAAGCAAGATCTCATTCTGATGGAATAATGACTTAAAGAGGTGGATTAGTGAAGCTCTTGAAGTTTGAGCCCGCATGTAGTGTTTGTGGTTACCATGTGTGCAAGGTTGAATTATGGAGGTGTATGCATCGATCGTCATTTTTGTTTCGTCTCGTGCTCCTAGGAAGAAGAAATAGGAAACGATATCACCACTTTGTATGCTCCACCAATGGTATTTACATGCGTGTTTTGTTTTGACATCGAGATTTCATCATTTCGACTTATCCTGTTGGTGAAGTACGAATGATTTTTGGACTCGAGAGTATTGAATTGATTGTACTTACTGTGTTGAGGTTTTATTTAGATTATATGTAACAACCCGATTTCTAAGGATGCAAATTTTGGGAATCAATCAACTAATTATTCTCATCGTAGCAAAAATTAATTGGATATTTACATGCAATTTTAAGAATATGAGTATTTTGTTTACAACGGGCAAAAAAGAAGAAATTAATTAATTGACTATGGATAACGGTGGAACAACGTCGTTAAGTTGTTCATTGGTATATAAATAAATAAATAAGAAATAAAGTAGAAGATTTGGTTTTAAAAACATTTGTAATTATTTACAATGAAAACAATTAGTAACTACTTTGGTAAATTTAATTAACAAATTTGTACATTTTCTAAAAGTCAAAAACTTACTAATGTTGTGAAATTTGTGG
Organism: Allium sativum; assembly: GCA_030737875.1. Classification (NCBI taxonomy): domain Eukaryota; kingdom Viridiplantae; phylum Streptophyta; class Magnoliopsida; order Asparagales; family Amaryllidaceae; genus Allium; species Allium sativum. Next base: position 376,285,654 of record CM060926.1, read on the forward strand.
AAAAAAAGAAAGAAGGAAAATGAATATTGTCATAAGTGTTGAAATATTAACAATTTTGAAAAAAAAAATGAACAAGAGAAACAAAATACAAACATGGATGTATTTATTTTAGAAAAAAAGTGTTTTTACATTTTATATGTATATACATATATAAAATATCTAGTAAATGTATAAAATATAAAACTATTTATATACTGTTTTTGTGAGCCGCTGGAGAATGGCTAGATTCTCCTTTTTGTTATTATATTACTTATATATATATATATATATATATATATATAGTAAATAGGTACAGTTTCAAAGAAGAATCTAGAATATGTGCACATATGAATAAATATAGGAGAGAAAATACAAATTAGGATGAGTTTATATCAATAAACAAAAGAAAATAATAAAGAATGAGGGATATTTTGGGAGAAGCCTCTGGACTAGGGGAATTTACATAAAAATACATCTCACCTTTCTTCTTGAAGGGGGTACGTATAATCTATCACGAGGAACTAGAAAGGAAAAAAAAATAGAACCCTATTTCATCTAAGCTTCAAAAACAAAAGCAAAAATCATCCTCCTACAAATCAAATTATTAATTTGATTCCCAAATTAGCGTAAATGAGCTGCAATCAAGGGTTAAAGCTGAAATCTTTGCTTCGAAAACAAGGGGAAAAGAAGATGAATGAAGATTTAGTCTTTTTTTTTATTCATATCTTATGCTTGCATGAAGGCTCGAAGACGATTTCTTTACATAAAATTGTTTGTTAGCTTCATTCCCTATTTTATTTGTGGTGGTTTGAATCATGAGTCATTTGAAAATTTGAGACAATTTTATCTGAAAGGAACTTGATTTAGTGTTAAAAAGAAGAAGAAAGATGATTAATTTTGTACATGCATACAAGTCAAACTCATGTAAAATGTATGTTGAATTGTCTCAAATGAATATATGAAAACTGAGATTTTCAGACCCAAGCAAAATTTGGCTGTTAAAGAATACCAAATTTGTAGCAGCTGGTAAGATTTCTGGTTTTGAAATTTTGTGCACATAAACTACTTCCAAATTCAAAGCTACTGCAAAGATTATGACTTAATCAAAGTTCAAATTTTTATGATTTTTTCAAGTTGAGTATGTGAAAATGGAATTTTTCAGAACCAAGCAAAAATTAGCTGTTAAAGAATATGAAATTTGTACTGGTTGGTTAGTTTTCTGGCTTTAAAATTTTGTGCACATAGACTACATCTATATTCAAAGCTACTGTAAAAATTTTGAGTTAAAAATATTAAATTTCGATTTTTTATGATTTTCTCAAATTGGGTGTATTAAATCTAAGATTTTCATAACCAAACAAAAATTGGCTATTAAAGTATATGAAATGTACAAGTTGTTAAGCTTTTTGGCTTTGAACTTTTTTGCACATAAACAAAATCCAAATTCAAAGCTACTATAATTATTTTGAGTTAAAAATGTTAAATTTTGAATTTTTATGATTTTTGCAAGTCGGGTATATGAAATTTGATATTTTCGGAACCAAAACAGAATTTGTTTGGGTATAGCTTTTTTGTTTCTCGTTAGATTTTAATAATTATTGAAGTTTTAGAAAGCATAGATAATGTTTTACAACTTTCGTATTTTGGGTTTTGAAATATTTTATGAATTTCATGGTCGAACATATGTCTTAGTGCTTGTCTTGAAAATAACGATAGCGATAGCTAAGTTAAAATCTAAGAATGGCTTTCATCGTAACTTTTGTTTTCCTTGTTCAAATTGAATAGTACTTAAAGTTTTGAAAAGCTTATACTTTTTTACATGTTTTATTCAGGGTATTTTCTAAGTTTATTAGATTTATTTACATGTAAAAGTTGAAAATGTTGTAATGAATGAATTTTAGGACATGACTACTGAGCTAAATTTCATATTTGGGATTTTAAAATAATTATACATCATAAGTACCATTTTGAAGTGCATTTATAATATTATAACTTTATGGAATATTTATTTGTGTTTACTTTCAATAAGTGGAGTGTACTACAATTTAGTAAATATTGAAGTAATGCTGTTTGGTGTGGGACGCATGTGCATTACTTGAGTAACTACTATTTGGAAGTATATGACACTTTTTGAATTGATGTGTCTTTAGTTCGTCATTGAGATGACCTGCTTATATACCATTCTTATGATGATATCTTTTACTCTATATCAATACTGTGGTGGCTTGATTTAATGTAAAAAACCACCATATTTTTTTCTAATGCTAGTATGACATGCTTGATCTTATCTATGACTTGACAATCAGATTAGTGGTTATGCAACGATTTTATCGTGTTTTTGGCATTTTTCTCGGTTTGGTTGCCATGTTGTTTTTCTGAAATGTAGGCATATTTATTCAAGTCATGACTCTATTTTAGTCATAACACTACTAAGTTTCATGAGATTTATTTATACGAAACAGTATTGGTTAAACCTCTCTTTGATTTTGGGTTGGGATAGATTGGACTCCGTTGTACCAATGGGCCAAAACACCATCTTGGTCGGCCTGATTCAGGATCACTACCCGAATCGGTGGTACTTCACTTGCCCATTTACCACCAAAAGTCAAAGGTCTGCTACATTGGGCTAATTTTATTTTTCGGTCGAAAATCTCAATCGGTAGGTCATGGACTACAACAAATGAAGGCATGTAGGTCCCACGTGTAGTGCCGTGAATGGGTAGTATATAGCCTTCGCCTTAGACCATCTTGGTTATCCTGGGTTGATCGCCAGGTGTGTTACGATGTTATGAGTAGATTACAGTGCTGATGTCTCGATGCGTGCTCGAGCTCTACCACTGTGATTTAACAATAGTAGCGTCTGTTTATTTGGTACATGTTATGAGTCGGGTTATATTTAACTCGAAATCCACTATTGTTCTTTACATCTTTTGATTTGCTATCATCATATTGTTTTATATATGATAATTGTTATGAGTCTCGTATTGGTTTATATACGATACTCTGGGTTCATTTACGTTTACCATCTTGTTTTATATATGATGTTTGGAGTGGGTGTCATGTTGATTTATATATGACACTCTACATACATTTATACTTATCATATTGATTTATACATAGTGATTGTTGCTGGTATCGTTTTGATTTATATACGATATCTTGTCTTTATCTATTTTTATTATATTTACAAATTATTGATGGTATCATATTGATTCATATATGATACTATGGTAGGATATATTTGTTGACATGTTCTTTATATATAAAATTAGTTAATCTATGTCATATTGATTTATATAGACGATACTTGGTTTTATTCTTTCCTGTTATATTGTTATTGTAATAAGCGTTATTGTTCACTGCCCGTAAATCCTACTTCTCTCACACTAGACATAGCCTGACCCGTGTGATTTGTTTTACAATCCTCAGGTCAGCTTGAGGATTGGTTGCAGGTTAGGTTTGCATGGACTGTAACAACACACTTATCATTTTCCATGTTTTAAGGTTTTGGATTATGCATCTTTGGATCGATTAGTAGCTTGTATTTTGTTATGGTATGTATGCTATTAGGTATTTTGGGAGTGATATTATGTATGATGAACTAAGTATTATGGACATCACTATTACGATATGTATTATGTATTCTGCTGTTACTGTTGTGCTGTGACTGATTCTATTATGTTTTGTACAATGTAACTTGGGAAAGTTTTTCTTGTGCCTTTTCTTTGAACCAATACTGAGCACGAGTGGGAATTGACAAGTTAAAAAAATTCATGTCAGTGTCAGTTCAAGGGAATGATACAACTTTTAGCCATATGGAGTCTCATTCTCCGTGCTTTACAATAGTGATACTTAGTATTGCTCTTGTTTAGCATGGGTCCAGTGGTCGGGCGTTGCATTATATGTTTATAACATCCCATGTTTGGTCGTCAATAAGTAATACTATAGATGACTACAACTTTTATACCGCTTATTTTTGGGCCTCGAGTAGGGAATTTCACAACATATTGTCTATACTCGGCAGTATACAAGGTTCGTCAAAACTTATATTATAGAGTCAAATTTTCTTGATTGTTAGTTTGGCTATTATTGATTGCTTCGGCTCAACTTGGTTTAGTATTAGAGTCTCGGTATTATCTTGTTGGATGGATATGGAACATCAGTAGTAGTGAGAGGTTTTGGATGACGATGCTGGGCTATTATACTTTTCACTTCTGTAGTTAGTCATCCTTGATCTAGTGCTAGTGAGGAGCGAGTCGCTTATGGTTCGATAACTGGATGAGACATGGAGTTCTTTGGTAGAGACTTGTCATTTGAGTTGTGGCTTCAGAGTATCTAGACACATTCGATAAGATGACTAGGTATTTGAGTTAAGTTCTATATTGATTTGGTCACTAATGTTCGAGCATGGTTGTGCCGCTATGGCATATACACCTTGAGATCGGGAGACGACCCAATATCTTTTTCTGTTTGAGACGGCTAGCTAGGTTAGCTCAAAGGTGTGAGAAGATGTTTCCTCAGTTAGTTTTTCAAGTAGATTTTGCAAACGGAGAGTTGGATGGTGTATGCTGATTTCATATGTTACTCTGATTTTGGTTGGTTGGTTATGTCATTCTGGGTAACTGACGAGTCAACGTATTTTATGGGTTTTCGAGACATATTCGCCTGGATGGGTTATGCTTATGCTACATGATTGCGTTTTCTTCTTCATGTGGACAAAACGAAAGCACAAGCATGGTTGTATTACCCGTGTTGAAAGTACACCGGTAGTTGGTTGGCTTGTTGGAGTTTAACTTTAGGATAGGTTAAATTAGTTACTTAGATCACATAGCCTAGAGTAGGAGATCGCTATCATTCACGCGAATGCTATGGTGGTAAAACCAGAAAGATAGTTTATCACCTGCTAGTCCACGACCTAATTGGCTCATGATGGAGTATTTGTCTCTCAACTTAGAGTCGACGACAATAGAGTGCGCTAAGACATTTTTAAGGTACTATTATTTAGGATGGAGTTGGAGTTGTCAGTGGCGTTACCTCATTGGGGTTTCTCATATTTAAAATGGATTTCGACCTCCGTAGGCAATGACAGTTCAGATTCCTAGCCTCCTAGTGTTATTGTTGTTGAGCTGGAGATATACCATTTTAGGAGCAGTATTCCACGATTGGGTGTTGCTGTAACAACCAAATTTAGATAGAACCGATTTTTTTTCAAAAATCCAAACCTACAGAAGCTCGAGTTGGTTTGTCTTGTGTCCTACAGAAAGGCAAAGATAAAAATATCAGAGCTCACGATAAAATATCTCACAACGGAATGAATACAATACATTAGTGAATACATACTTACCGACATAATGACACTAACTAGAAAGTGAACCTAAGCTGCCGAATCGCAACCTCCTATCTAACCTGTGGGTTTGTTCTGAGAAGGGGGTCAAAACAAAAGTTCTGGTAAGTGGACAAATTATCCTTTCTATAAATAACACTACATATATCGTTCTATCACTGGTATATCTTTATTAAGTTATTTCGGGTTCATTACACGTCCGATTTTACGCATAAATCGTACCGATCTACTTCCTAATTGATTAAACTAATAAATCATATATATGTAGTTATATGTCCAATATATCAAGGTATTCACTATAGTACCCTCCTTGAGTGGTCTCCATCGCCTTGATGCGAGAACGTACGAGACCTTCGTTGGCACACTACGAAGCTACTAAGTTGCGCTACGAAAGTAAATGAGCTCCCACCACTGCGCCATGAAGGCTCCCAAAACATAATTTCTTCCACGGAACTCAGTCGGGGGATTTCTATATCTGTAAAGGACAGTTTCACTAGGCCTACATTAAAGATATTGATCTCTTTTGGTGTCTATGTCCCCACCTGGCTCTTTTGACTAATGAAAGACCATTCAGAGATCTAAGTGACCACCCTAACAACCAATCTAAACATCTACATGGTACCTCATCCAATTACCCGATAGTAAAAATCATTGGCCTCTTGGTTTAGCTCCAGTCTTTCCCATACTCACTCCGACTGATGACGACAGGTATCCAACTACCTACTATCCTTTATTGGGTCCTGACCACAAACCCTACCCCCTAAGGTAGCCATCGAATCATCTTAAAAATCATCCCATTTAGTCTTTAGGCTGCCCACACCATAAAGGCAGCCAATACATACTCACCGTGGAACCGTAAAAACCATGCCTTTGTGGGTACAACTTCGTCAGGCCTACCATAAAGGACCATCATGGAGTATCCTCATGTCCCGCTGAAGTCTTGCACTTCCTTCCAATCCTATCGAATAATAAGTTCGACATGCTCCCATCACGTTTACAAACGCCTACGATAATTATCCCAGTTGGCCTCTTCATCTCCACGGACTGGACCAAATACATATCGCTATATTAGTTAGACCCTATGTATAATTTATCATTATGTGTTTCACTTTTCCTTTTCATTGGTTTACAATATTCATTAATCTATTTAATCGAATATTATTTATTCATAAATCAACTTCACTAAGTACCATATAATATCACCTAATTATAAGGCAAACACGAAATATCTTTAGGCTTAATAAACTTAATTTCCTATTATTTGTAATAAGATTCATTTCTTTCTTTCCATTCTTCCAAATTATAATCTTTATGTTATTACCTCTCTAGAGTTTTATTGCCACTGAACTATGCTTATTATATTATAGTTATAAGTTTACAATAAGCCTATTATATTCCTTTTTCTTTTCATAACCTCTTTCAGTTATGTTATCACTTCTTTTTCCTGTCTTTACAATTTATTCTCTTTGGAAGTTAAGCCTATTCCCAATTGATTGGCTATCAAAACTGTATAAAAATCTATTTTCATAGTTTCGGGTAATTACTATAATAGGAACTCATGATTGCATGTCTCTTCTTTTTCTTATTTTTGGTTATTAAATTAGTGCACAATACAGCTAATCTCCTATTTCACACTATTCTCTACCTTTTTTATTTTCATATTTGCAATCATGTTTCCTATTTCCCTTTATTTACGAAACTATGCAGAATTTATTTCTTTTTCTAACCAATTAACACAAGCCCTTCCTAACCTTCAATTTATAGATATATGTGGATTCGTGTTTTAACTTATTTTCCCCCTTTTTACATGATTACAATAAATTTGGATACAATTGGGTTACGTCCCTTTTTCAGGCCGAACAATTCCTATATTCATCCCATTCAAGATCATAATGGTGATTTCTTACAAATATTATGGGAACTGCCAAATTTAGCATTTAACCACAAATTTACTATGCATAATCTTAATTATGTCAAATATGCTTACTTCCAATCCAAATGTCCGTTTCATTGCAATTTTTGGCATTACACATTCATTTGGCCTCAAGTCATCAATTTTTTTTCTTTTTGTTCATAATTCCAATTAAACTGTATTTTCCAAATGCATAAACAAAAAGGATTATAATCAATCGTATGAATTTGGTGTACAATTTAATTATATGTATTTTAACGCTTTATTTTTTATGTATATTTTGCGCATAACCAAAATTGAATATAAACCATAAAATATGACGAAGAAACGGGGGAATAAGGGCTGAGAGAATGTCTGATAAATTTTATAGCAACCAAAAGATACAATAAAAAACTATCAGAAAATATGATTTAATCCACTCACCTGAGATTTGCGCTCTAAACTTTGGATCTGATTTGGACCTACATTTAATTTTACAGATCTATGGAATCTGGGCATCTACACCTTGAATCTACTATATTTTATTCAAATTTTTGTATTAGAAATTCTAAATCTCAAATATAATTTATTTCTGAAGAGTTTGGAGGAGAAAAGAAGCTGGCAAAGCTTCGGCGCCCTCTCAGAAAATATGAGTTAGAAGCTAGGCCATGCAGGCTTATTTATAACTCCTAGAAGAACCATGTCCATTCAATTTATAAAGATTAAACCAGAGCCGTTCAAGAAAATAAAACACATCATCTTGGGCCAAAATGGGTCGACCCAAGCTTTAGGTGGATCAACCTCTAGGTCAATCAATCTTTGGGTTGACACACTTCAGGCTTAGTTCGACTCATGTATACGATTTTAAATCGTATATTTTGGGTCTGCTGCGTGATTAACATTATGTTTTAAATGTTGTTATTAACATTTGTATTTCTCAACTATATTATTATTATTTCCATCTTTTGATGCGTGTTTAAATTTTAATTGCACAATCAATGTGTGTGTTAATAATTCTTTTATTCACAAATTCTTGCACGTTCATTCCTTTTTTTCTGTGAACGTTCATTCCTTTTTTCTGTGAGCGTTATTTGTTAATAATTCTTTTATTCTCAAATTCTTGCACGTTCAGTTCTTTACCCTTTTAATACGCGTATAATTCCCATTTCAAATGCACATGTATTAATATGCGCCTATTCAAATTAAATTCAAACGTTACTTAATTAGCTCAATTTGAATTTCTTTTTATTTCTTGGTTTCATGCCATATATGACACACATTATTCCTATAACTTATATCCATATATTTTTATTTTAATTATATCTACATGTTTTGTTCACATTTGTTAACATTCCAAAATTGGTTGTCTATTTAAAATTTTGACATTATTCTGATTAATTTTATTTTAATGTTACCTATAACATGCATTGTAATTTAAAAGCAATGTTGCAACATTGATGTTAATTACTTTACAATTCTAACGCATATTGCATATACATTTATTGTGCGTACCATTTATAATATTATTTTCATTTATTCAATTTTATAACATGCATTCATTTTAAATTTTCAAATGCACATTACTCCATTAATTATTTTGACAATCTTTTTAATCTGTATCATTTTAAAAATGTGGGGTGTTACATTCTTCCATCCTTAGGGAATTTCGTCCTTGTAATTTTATAAGGGTAAAATTATGTAATTCTTTGCATAATTTGTTGTGTACATCCAATTTTGTAACTATTTGTGCACTTGTGAAAAGTATAGCACGACATAAAAATATATGAATGCCTCAATGGTACCTCCTATATGAATCACTACAAGAAAAACCGAGATTAGCGACAGAATTTTAGCAGCGGAAAATTCCGTCGCTAATCAGCAGCAAATTTCCGTGGGCTTTGTAAGGGAAAATATTTTGGATTTTATATGTCATCTTATTATAAATTATTACTGTCGACTAATAACTCTGTCGCTAAATCAATGGAAATTGCATCTCTTTACCGTCATATAATATTCAACGCTAAATTCCATTGCTAATAGAGTTAGATTATCGTCGACATAATTTTGAAGCTAATTTTCCTGCAGTTTTCCAAGAGATTTGAAACGAACTTTTATATTTATTATTTATAAAATGTTTTAAATTTGTGTTATTACTCAGTAATTAATTAGTAAATTTAAATTTTAAATAATTAATGTTAATAATACATTAGTAATTAATAATAAATAATAACCATTAGAAGTAAATTAAATTCAATAGTTAATGCTGATTTTTTTTTTAAATTAATACTGATTAATTATTAATTACTATATAATATAAATAAGAGGTAATAGTAATTAATAAAATACATTGTTGTTCGATGTTTATTTAATTTGTTTTGATAATCAATGATTATTTAATAGTCTTTAATACGATTAACTAAGTTAATATCAAGAAAATATTAATACATATTTGCTTTTAAGAAATTGATTGGTACATATTATTTGATAAATAATTAGTAATTAAGAAAAACAAAATGGTCAAAGTTTAAAAATAAGAAGTTAAATAAATATTAAAGAATTTTGAAATTCAAAAAATTCAAACATTACCATACAAGTTATTATTTTCATGCATATTAATGTACTATTAAATAATTAATAATTGATATGTGATAGTTAATATAAGTATATAATAGTTTTTATAAATTAATATCTATTATTAATAATTAGTTGTTGGTAATCTATAATTAATAATAAATATTTAATTAGTAATTAATTACAGCTGAGCATAAGATTTAAGTAGTCCACTTATCTCTAATATATTGTGAGACAACACATTTTCAGTTTATAAAGATCAGAATTTAAACTGTAATTAAGATTATATATACATATATAACATCATGTTCTTTTATACTGGTGTATAATGTGATTTCAGTATACATGTTTCCTAAATTCAATAAGTATTGCAATTATCTCTAGTATAATATGAGACAACACATATCCTCAGTTTATACACTTCAAAGTTATATATATATATATATAATGTATGTATATAAATACACATGCATAATATATATATATATATATATACATATACATACATTTTATATATACATATATATGTATATATATGTGTGCTTTTTTTTATGAATTTTCAGAATTCTTTACTCGGTCATATAAGATAAAAAGATCTTCTACCATGTTAATAAACAAGCTGAAAACATAGCCTGCAAGGTTATAGATTACCATCCTAATTGCAGAAATTAAGAAAAAAGCCCAGTCAAAAGAATTCATACGTTGATTATTTTTCTCTCAAACTTTTACGCACAACAGGAATGAAAAAGCTTACATAGAGAAATGAAGAGGAAGTTTACGCTGCCATTAATAATTACTAAATAATTAAGAGGCAATAATTAATAATATAGATTAACATGTAATCTTTAATAATCAAAGATTTGTAAATAATTTTGAAAAGCGTGCACATAATCAATGACCAATAATTAATGTTTATTCGTAAATTATGGTTGCCCTTGTAATAGAATGTTATTGATTATTTATAATTAATATAACAAATAACTATTCATAAATTATTCATAACTAATGATAATTAATAATCACTAATAACTTGTGATAATTATTTTGATAGTTCCCTCTTTTGTTTAAGTGTAACGAAATCTGAAACATATAGAACATAAATATAAGTTAAAGATTAAATATATTTATTATTTACGGTAAAAGATTAAATATATTTATTATTTATGGTAAAAAGATTAAATATATTTATTATTTATTAAAATAATACAGTAACAAATAATTTGAAGTGAATAACAAATATTAAAATACAGTTAAATTATTTATAAATGGTAATTAATAATTTATATTTGAAAACTTAGAAGGGTTAGTTATCCACAATTTATAATAAATGATTACAAATAAATAATTTATAATTATGGTTTATTATTAGTAACTAAATTCAATGTTTTATTATGGTTAATTTCGAATAGTTAGTAAATCACACATAATAATTTACACTAAATTTTGTTTGGTGCAAGTTAAAACTTTTAGCTCCAAATTCAAAATTTTGACTTAAATTTAGGCATTAATTGGCTCTAGGAAGAAACAATTTCACCTTACAGGAAAATGTAGCCGACACAAACCGTGGGCTCCAAAATTTTCACGAGCTTAAAAAAACGCAGAAAATTGGGGACGAAAAAAATGGCAATAGAAACCATTGGAATGGGAGACTAGGGTTACTCCGCCGCCTTCATTTTTTCATCTGTTTCTCTTCTCTTCTTCCTTTCTTCATCGCGTCAGGCCCAGTTACTAGGCATGGCAGCCTAGGCCACCGAATAGGGCATCCCACCCTTTAGGGGCAAAAACGAATACAAAAAAATAAAGATTTTTTCTCCTAAATCCTCTGCTCAAGAACGATCTGAAAATTGCAATCACTTCCTTCAACTCCGAGCTGCCCTCCTCTCCTTCGACTTCGAGTCTCAACAGCAATCCTAGCCTCGTCCACGTTTCAACATCAGTAGCAACTGGCAATCAAGTTTCAACAGCAGCCCTAACTCCAAGTTTGAACAGGAATAGAGCAACCCTAGCCGCTCTCCTCTCCTTCGACTGTCAAGTTCAACATCACCGGCACTGCGGCAGCGAGCCCTCCTCCTCTAGACTCCAGCTTCCAGGTTTCAATTAATCAGCCCTCCTCCTTCAAGTTTTATAATACTTGTTGATAAAAATAATAATTATTATTGTCTATCACTCCATACACTGTTTCGGTTCTAGTTTTCTTTTTTGGGTATTTTGATTAATATTTGTTGTAATTCTTGTCCAGAGAATGAGAATTGTTGATGCAACAACTAGTTTTGCTGTTTATTATAAAAAGAAAAAAAATAGTTTTTTGATGATGAATAAAAGAAATGTTCAACACTGAATGTTTTGGCTCTCTTTCTAATGCCTTTTTTGTTGTAGTCCTGATCCTATATGTAGATGTGGTCTCTTTTTCCAGTTAATGGCCTAAATTGAAATCAACCTCTACAAGGGGCGTCTTTATTCTGTGTATTTCTTGCTCATAGTATATGAATCTATCACTTTAGGTATTTCTGCAAATTTCACAAGTTTATGTTTATTGAATGCATTTTATTTCAATCAAAATTAGGATAGTTAGAATGTGTTACCACGTATATTTTGTAGTTATTGCCAGGAAATCCTAGTTTTATTGCATTATTTTTATGTAAAAGTCAAATACAATTTAATGTTTACTTCATTGTTGCAGAAATATGGTACATGCTGCTATCATTATCAATGCTTTTAAAGAGAAGGAAAAACCTGGTTTGCTAATGAAAATGGGAAGCAAACCAAAGGGTATGATAGAAAGAAAACCTAAAATACCAATGGAGAAAATAGCAAGAAGTATTTCTTCTGCACACATAAGCATGCATTTTGAAGTTTGAAATGTACATGTATCTTTGGAAAATAAAAGACCATAAGATCAGAACTTGGTAAATATTGTTGCCATTTTATTTATTTATTGTTATTTTTTTGGGGTAGAGGGTAACAAAATTATTTCTCGTCTAGGGCAACCCAATGTTGCGAGCCGGCCCTGCATCACATTGCCATTTTTTACAGATCCCCAACTCAATTTCAGATCCAAAGTAAAACCACAGATCCAAGTAAAACATTTCCTACTCATTTCAATTTCAGATCCAAGTAAAACCGCAAATCGCTTCTCTCTCATCCATGGTCGGCCTCTCTCCCATCCATCGTCGCGAACCGCAGATCCGAGTAAAACCGCAGATCAAGGCCTACTGTTATTCATGATAGAGCTCTGATTACATTTCTGGTAGCTTCTTATACAATTTTGTTTTTGTTTGTTTGATTTTCTAGATCTAGTTTGGTTTTGTCCACAATTTTGTTTGTCCGATTACGTCTTGTCTTGACAAAGGTGAGACAGAGAATGCTAGTGGATTAGTGATGAGAACGAGAAGTTAACGAACGAATATTCGAAGGTTGATAATTTGGACATAAAGAAGAGTACTGTTGGGATCGTGATTATGGCCGCAACTATAACAAGTAATTTCAGCTTTTGATGTCAATATCCAAGAAATTATATTATATTTAATTAATCATGGATGTTTAAAATTTGATTAGGTCCTTTAAATTCTAATTCTTTTATGTTATACATAATTCATATCAATTGTTAATACATGTTATAACATGCACATATTTCACTAGTATTGTAGTGTTGTTATGGTGATGGAAGATTTTCTTCTGTTAGCATACCATAAACACTGAATTGGTTATTATCTAAGAATTGGTATACTGGTTCATTCGGCATGATAGCTGTTAATTTATCATTTATAGTATGGTAAAATTTGCATTCATGGTGAAGTTTAATATAACGTCGGGAAATAAATATTAAAAAATGATAAATCTAATGTGAGTTTAATGACATAAAATGTACATTTACATGTTCGATCAGCAAAATAGACATAAAGCATTCATCATTGGTTACCGTATCCAAATAGTCCATATAATCCAGTTAAGTGCAGAAGCCAAATTTGTGAGATGGTTCAAGCACAGAAGTATGGCAAACAACTATTTTTGATGAGTCAGAAGTAGAAAGCATATTCCAAAAAAAAAATTATTATCACCAATATTTGCAGATATTAGTACATTTTTATCTAAGAACAACTTATGAGGCAAAGCTTAAAATTGATGAAACCATTCAAGTTGCACGCTTGCTCAGTACTTTTCATGGGTGTTATCAATATAAGTATGTTGAAAAAAAATTACAATGATATAATCTGAAGCGTGCTATTCGATAACTCACATTTGGGTTAATTTTATTTCCAGGTCTCACCTTACCAGCATTGTTTCGGCAGAAGCATTCTCTCACATTTGTCTACAATGAGGAATTAAGGAATAGTGGTTATGTGATGTAGTATCTGGTTTGGGTAATTAATGCTGTAAGCCTTGTTAGACTTTATTTTGATTATTCATATATTATGTTTATAAAAAAAAAGGTTCAACACTTTTTGGTTTATTTATTTTGTATCTTATTTGCTGCAGTATTTTTTCATTGATTGTAAATGATGTGTGTTATATTGTATTATTTTGTGTTAACCGTATTTTGTCATTGATTATAACCGTCTTTGCACACGTCCAACGGACGTGCGTACGTATTGGTATGTATGTATGTATGTATGTATGTATGTGTATATATATATATATATATATATAGGTAGATCAGCAGGGAAATAGCAGCGGATTACCAACAAAAAAAGTGAGGTTAAGTTTACTTCAATTTTATTTCCGCTGCAAATCCCATGGCAATCAGTAAGGGTTTACCAACGTCTTTTATAAATAATAATTTATTATAAATTACTTATCCGTCGGTAAATAGTAGGTAGATAAATTAAAATTAAATTAATAAATAAAATAATTTTTTTACTAAAAAATAGTAAAATGACGGAAAAATGTCGGGAAATTCATGCTATATTCCGTCGCTAAATCTGACACAATTACCGTCGTGGTTTTTACCGACCACCAAGTTACGTAGGAAATTCGTCGTTAAGGCCTATTTAGCGACGGATTTGAAGCAGACTCTGCCGCTGCTATTTGCTGTTTTTCTTGTAGTGAAGGCAAATTTTCTTGAAAACCTTTCGGAAACAAGATGCATACATAATAAATATACTGGCTATTTCTACATGAATGCAAGATTTTAAAAATCAAAAATACTTTTTCATCCAATTTTTCTCATACACTTACATAGTAAGAACATAATTCATCCACTTTTTGCATCCAAACTCTACCAATCAACTTTAAATTTGTGAACTTCAGAAACATCTAATTTTTTGAATTCTATTTCTCATGTTAGAAAAAGGCAGAAAATGGAAAATTCCATATTTTTCATCCCACTTTTATGCACTTTTTTCCCATACTTGGAAACCTTAATCACTAATCTTACAAAATTCCTATTTTCTGTTATAAGCAAAGTTTACATAAGAATAATTTCTTTTTAGCTTTCCAAACTTACTTTGGAAGGAGTGGATTCATTTTTTTCATTGTTCTCATTTATTGTAGTTGTCGTCTTCGTTATTTTTGTTAATTTTCTTTTTTTCTTTTAGTTGTTCATTTTTTCTTTCACTTTCATCTTATTTGTAATATCCTATATTTCTGTTCTTATCTAGTGATTATTACAAACATCTAGTAAGAAAATATCAACCAAACGATCCTATTTTTTTTACAATAAAATAGAACACCGCATAGGAGTGGAAATCATACTCAAAGTAAACTTTCTTTATTGCAATTACTATTAGGTAGAAGATGCAACGGCTAAAGATGGATATCCAGAAGGACTAGAAGGCCTAGGACAACGTCCCTCTGACATAAAAAAGGCCCTCATCATTGAATCTAGTAAACCATAGCACTTTTTCTTCCCATCTAGGACTCCTTACAAGCTCGTGTTGTGTACCCCTAGTTGCCATCCCATCGCAAATTATGATAACATGTCAAACCTTCCTAATTCCTCAAGAGGTAAGAAAGATTTCCATTAATTATTAACCATGTCATAACTTCACCTATAAAATCCCAAAACTTGTTCTTTCCTTAAACCACGCAAATTTTAAATTTTCCTTTAACATATTTCTATTAAACACTAAATTTTCAAAATTTCCTTTTTTCTCAATTCTCGTACATTGCTGTATAGCCTTTGAGTTTTTCTCATTTGTCTTTCTTGCAACTAATTTCTCCCTTAAGACATTTTATGATTACAACTCAAAATTTAAAGGTCTACTCACATATAAAAATAATTTCCTAAAACCTTTACCAACTGTCTGTGCACCCTACTGGGACCATTCCCACTAAATTATCTTTAATTTAACAAAATTCTATTTTCTCCAAACGTTTCTAAAAAGTTAAAACTAGGAAACTTAGGATTGTACACTTTAACTTAATTGAAGCTCTTATTTATTTTAATGTACATTTAACATTCAAGAGGAATTAATAAGATTTAGTTTATACAAATCTTTTCTAAAGAGGGATTTTGTGTTTTGTGTAAAGTAATAAGGAAACATCATTAATTTGGTATAAATATTTTTTGTTTATTTTTTCAAATAAGTTGCACAAAATATGATGCTTCACCTATATTTTGTACGTCTCTTTCAATTCATATTTCCTTGTCTCTTTAACAAAACATGTTTACTTACAAACTTATCGATTTATAAAAACTTATCATATAATTCTTCTTTTCCCAACAAGTTAAAGTGCGTCACAATACATCCTTATGAAAAAAATTATATTCTATTTCGTTTGAGGTCATCTGCGAACCACATATGGTCAATTCGTTTGTATTTGTGCTTTCTCTTAACCACACATATCGCTTAACCCTAAAACTTGCTTCCACACTTTATTCTTTTTGAAACAAATGTGCAAAATTTAATCAAAATTTTTAATGTGAATCTCAATATTACAAATCCATAAATCTATGAAAACTATAAGCTTTTCAATTTGAAACTTGCAAATTCTACTAGAATTATTTTTGTATAATTTTTTCCAAATTCTTTCAAAAGTTTAATTGTTTGGCGAAGTACAATGTGGTTTCTAACTTTTGTATTTCTAAATCCTTTGCGCAAAATTATACTTCTCAATCCAAATTTTCTGTTTTACTCAAATTCCCTCAAAACTATGTCTAAATTGAAAATAAGACTAGCTCCTTTTTTAAGCTAAATGTATGTATAAATCCCTAATCCATTTTTCTCTTTCTCAATATATAAGGCTCTGTTGCCTAATCCACTAATTTGAAATATCAAAATTCAGGATGTTAACACATGGAATCTTTTTTTTTTAAAACATATTACATGCTCTTTGTTCTTGCCATTCATGGGACTATGTCCTCAAACTTCCATAATCATTTCCTTAGTGTACAAAACTGACATCCCAACTTTCTCCATGTGTTGTTTCACTTAATTTGTGGGCTCCTCTATGGATATAGGCACACACACACACACATATATATATATATATATATATATTTTAAAATAAAATACGTTCACTCACTATTTACTTAGGAATCATAAACCTAAGCTCTAATACCAGTTGCAACAATCCAAATTTCAACATACCAGATTTCTTTCTCAAAAATCCAAATCTACTGAAGCTCGAGTTGGTTTGTCTGGTATTCTACAGAAAAGCAAAGATAAATACATGAGAGCTCATGATAAAATATCTCACATCGTAACAAGTAAAATATAATAGTAAATACATGTTTACCTGATAATAACACTAATTAGCAAATGTCGTAAAATTGTAGAATCCAAACTGTCTTTCAAGCCTCTAAGCTTGTTATGAAGAGGGGGTCAGATCAAAAGTTATAATAAATGGAAAAATTATACTTTCTATAAATAACACGACATATACCATTCTATCACTGGTTTACCTTTATTAAGTTATTTTTGGTTGACTACACATTGCACTTCTAGCTTCATGCATAAATCGTACTCATCTACTTCCTAGTAGATTAACCTAATAAATCATATATATACTGCTATATGTCCAATATATCAAGGTACTCTCTATGTACCCTCCTCAAATGGTCTCTGTCGTCGTGCTACGAAAATGTACGAAACCTCCATCACCACATTATGAAAGCGTACAAAGCTATGCTATGAATACAAATGGGCTCCTACCGTGCGCCATAAAGACACCCAAAACCTGGGTTCTTCCACCAAACTCAGTTATGGGCTTTCTATATTTGTAAAGGACAGCTTCGTTAGGCCTACATTATAGATATTCATCAACTGGGTTGTCTCTTTCGGTGGCTATGTCCCTACCATGCCCCGTACTTAATGAAGGAATATTCAGAGAGCTATGTGACTGCCCTAACAACCAATGTAAGCATCCATTTTCACTCTTATCCAATGACCTGATAGTGAAGATCATTGGCCTCTTGGTTTAACTTCAGTCTTTCCTGAACTCAGTCCAACTGATAATGAAAGGTATTTGAAGACCAACTATCCTTTGTTGAGATTGGATCATGAAGCCTCCGACCCTGAGGCCGCCGCTATATCATCCTAGAAATCATCCCAATCAGTCTTTAGTATGCCCACAACCATAGAAGCAGCCAAGGCATACTCACCGAATGGAACCGTACCGACCATGCCTCTTTGGGTACATCTTTCTTAGGCCTACCACAAAGGGTCATCGTAGAGTATTCGCACGCCCTACCGAAGTATTGCACTTCCTCCCAGTCCCATTGAAAAATAAATTGGACCTGCACCCACGGACTAAACCAAATGCATATTTCTATATTAATTAGACCCTGCATCTAATTTATCATTATGCGCTTCACTTTTCCTTTTTTGTTGGTTTACAATATTCATTAATTTATTTAATCGAATTTTTTTTATTCATAAATCAACTTCACTGGTTACCATTTAATGCCGCCTATTACAACGCCAACACGGAATATCTTTAGGCTTAATGAACTTAATTTCTAATTTCCGATTTATTTGTAATAAGTACATGTTTCTTTCCATTTTTCCGAATTATAATCTTTATATTATTACCTCTCTTACATTTTATTGCCATTAAACTGTGCTTATTATATTATAATTATAAGTTTACAATAGGCCTTTCATATTCTTTTTTATTTTAATAACCTCTTTCAGTTATGTTATCACTTCCTTTTCCCATCTTTACAATTTATTCTTTTTGAATTTTAAGCCTATTCCTAATTGATTGGTTACCAAAACTGTATAAAAATCTATTTATTTAGTTTCAAGTAATTACTGTAATAGGAATCATCATTGCAAATTGTTGGATCTAGATTAACCCTAGGGAGTGAATAGGGTTTACTGGAGTTTTACGATATTAAAATTATCACAGCACAGTAGAGAAAATAAATGCAAAAAGTAAATAACATAGATTATGCGTGGCTTCGTCAAACCCTTCCTTCTGTTGCATTCCCCAATGTTTTTCACTAGAAGTAAAACTTTCTTTATGCTTATAAAATCCCTATAAACTCGCGACACCCGCTCACAACTGTTCTAATCCTACGCTCAAAATCCTGTACTGATTTTAAACCTAAAATCAGATTTTCCCCAAATTACAATCCCGTAACTCGAAAACCCTAGTTAAAATCCTATAACTAGAACACCCTAGTTTTTATCGAAAAAACTAGAAAACAGATTGATTGGATACAAAAGAAAATAAAAAACAGTTTAAAATAAATTAAGACTAAACCCCCTTATCTAAAAGATGTCGGCTACCCCTTTTTTGCTTTGTAAAAATATTATGCTTCCTCTTTTTTTTATGGCGACCGAGAAATGGAAAATAAGGGTTTTGCCCTAATCTAATCAACTTCGAATACGATTTCTCTGGATTAATCTCTGATGCTCTAATTCCCTATGCTCATATGTCGTTCGAATTGAGAGTACTTATGATCGAAAACTTCTGTGAGTTCTCTAAAATGATTTTATGATTCGTTTTCGAATTATTGCCTATTGTTTTTCAATAATTAGCTTGTGATGAATTGGTGAGTATTTATAGGTATATAAAACCCTTATACGTTCTCTGATTTCACAAATGACTTTGATTGATTGTTGCGTGATTGTTGCCAAAAAAAATTCTCTATCGTGATTTCCTAAAATCAATTTGTTGTCATGAGTCCTTAGTTGAGTTTTTGAATGATTTGAATTGTTTCCTTGCCTTGAATTATTCTCGTGAATTTCTGGAATGATTTAAACCCGTGAAGCAATTTTTGAACATCTAGAAACAATTGAAATGATTATTGCCTTAAAAAATTGTTTTCTGGAAACACACCAATTTGTTTCACTGGAAACACTTGAATGAAATCCACTAGCCACTTGCGTATTTGATTTTTTCTTGCCCAAAAATGTTTATTGTTTGATTCCATTTTTGGAAGCATTTAAAACTCGTGAGTGACTTGATGATTTCTAGATAAAAATGATTTGTCTAAAAATTGTTTGCTGAATTTTGGAAACTTATAGTTGATTTTTTTTGGCTCAAAAAAAATGCTTGCGTGAATTCTGGATTGTCTTGAGATTTGGATGATCATTTTTGAAATACCTTGCCATATATAAAAACTGAAACAATTTCTTTTTTGAGATTTATATTCCAGAAATATGCTTGCCCCTTGTACAAACTATAAAGCAATGAATTGATTTTTTGCTTCATAATATTCTGGAAATAAAACTTTGGTAATAATATATTTCCCAATATTCTTCTAGGAGTAATAAAACATTCACGTTACTGGTGCGTGCCATTTTTCTTTGAGGCTGTACACATGTACAAATAGATATCCTAAATGTACGCACTTGTTTATTGCTGTGTGCACGCTTGTACATTTATATGCACATTTGTGTACACCGACTACTTGTATACACTAATCCAAAGCTGGCTTGACTTGTATGTGTCACTTTCCTCTTGTTGTATCTCTTTTGAAACACTTGTACAACATGTACTTGATGTAATTTTCCAATTTTGCCTTGTTCTTGCTATGCACACTGTTTTGGTGCATTATTTTTCCATTGTCCGCTCTTGGTTGAACTTATGCATATGTGTGCTTGTCATGAAGTATTCAATGCTTTTCATCAGTTTACACATGTGTGCTAAATCATATATATACACACACTAGAATGCATATATATATATATATATATATATATATATATATGTTACTTTGCTGTATGAATGCTCTCATGTGACTTGCTTCTGGTTTCGTGTCCATTTTGGCTTGAGTTATAAAAGGCCTTCATTGTTGAGCTTGAACATTTCTTGGCCATTTGCGTTCAAACTATACCATTTGTGTTTTTCATTGTGAGCCATCTTGATTTACTTTTACTTGGACTATGAGTTGCTATAGCATCATTGTCATCCTGACTCGGTTTCACCTTCCATTCATGCATATATATATATTTATTTATTTATTTATTTATTTATTTATTTATTTGTACCAACGTGCTGCTTTCACTTCTTTGCATTTGTAAACTGTTGCATACCATACTTGAGTTTGCACACCTGTTTCTTTGTGCACATCATTTGACTCAGTTTGCTTGAACATGAGAGTTTGGCATTTGCTTGAACCATGCTGCCTTGACCGTGTACTTGAGCGATGTCATTGTTCGCATGCCACTTGTGTATATACATAAAATGCATGTGTATATATATATGAATATATCTTCATTTTTGGGCTAAACATTCACTTATATATTTGCTGACTTCTTGTCCATGTATGTTGCTTCATTGGGCACTGGATTTTAGTTGTATACTTGCATATGGTTTGCGCCTCTCCTTGCAGTTGCGTATATGCATGCTCAACCATGTGTATATATATACAAACTTGTATGTTTATATATATTTATATATATGTGTATATATGTGTGTGTATGTGGCATTTCTGAGCATATCAGAGTTGATATATTTGTCCAATGCTATTTCAACGATTGACCATCTTGCCCCTGCATGGAATATATGTGTATATACGTACATATGTATGTGTACACATGTATTGTACGCATGTAGAGAAAATATATATATGTGAGCACTAAAGATATTGTCTACCTTGTGGTACTTACAGTGTATCAATATGAATATCACTAGCTGTGTAGACACAGATGAATATATAAATACATATCAGATTAGTCATATTTCATGATGAGAAACACACCAAAATTCTAAGGCAAATAAAATTTTAAAATAAAAATTATATCTGCAAGAATATAAAAATACTTTTGTTTCTGTTTAATGTGTGTGTTTCTATGGCAGGTAAGAAGATGACTAGACTGACTGAAGAAGACATGCAGAAGACAAGTGTGACAGTGTTAGTGTATGTGTCAATGAATATACGAGTGACTGAGAGTGAGTTTGTACAATATAGTGGAATGTAATCGAGTGTTTGAGAGTTGTAGTGAGGAACATATGTAACAAAAGAATTCGAATGTATTGTATTACAGTGAGATGTACAAATAGTGGAGTTATGAAATATGTACTATTCAAATGTTGAAATAAAATATTATATTTTAACAAAATACTATTTGAATATTTAAATTCTTGTGTTGTAGTATTTTATTTAAATATAAATATTTTATTTTGTCTGTGATGTAGTAGGGTAGTACAATTGAAAACACATTTATCATAATATATATGTGTTTATTATCATCAAACAAAAATCATAGAATTGTTATACACAACACAAGTCACAACTTTTTCTTACTTTTGGATTATTAAATTAGTGCGCAGTATGGCTAATTCCCTATTTCACACTAATCCCAACCTTTTCTTATTTTCATGTTTGCAATCATGTCTCCAGTTTTCCTATATTTACCAAACTATGCAAATATATTTCTTTTTCTAACCAATAAACACAGGCATTCCTACCCTTTCAATTTATAGATATATGTGGATTCCTTTATTAAATTACTTTTCCATTTCTTAAATAATTACAGTAAATTTGGATACAATTGGGTTACATCTCTTTTTCAGTCCCAACAATTCCTATATTCATTCCATTCTAGATCTGAAAGGTGTTTTCTTACAAATAAATAGGAAATTGTCATATTTACCATTTAACCACATAATTTACTGTGCATAATCTTAATTAAGTCAAGTTTGCTTACTTTCAATCCAAATGTCCCTTTCATTGCAGTTTTTTGCATTAGACATTCATTTAGCCCTAAATTAACATATTTTCCATTTTTGTTCATAACTTCGATTAGACTATATTATTCGACACTCGCAAACAAAAAGGATTATAATCAATCGTATAAATTTGGCGCACAATTCAATTATATGTATTTCAAAGCTTCAGTTTTTATGTATATTTTACGCATAATATAAATTCAATATAAAACCATAAAATTCGATGTAGAAACGGGGGAAAGAGGGTTGAGATAATATTTTATAAATTTTACAGGGATCAAACGACATAATATACCATTATCATAAAATATAATTTGATATATTCCCTTGGGATTTTCACTCTAAGTTTTGGATCTGATTTAATCTGCGTTTACTATTACAGATGTATGGAATTTGGGCATCTACATCTTGAATCTACTATATTTTCCTCTAAATTTTGAATTGGAAATTCTTAATCTAAAGTGTAATTTATTTATGAACAGTTTGGAGGGGAAAAGAAAATGGCAGAGCTCTAGCACCCTCTAAGAAAATATGAGTTGGAAGCTAGGCCAAGTGGGATTATTTATAGTTATACAGAAGAACCACGTCCGTTCAATTTACAGAGATTAAATCAGAGCCATTCAAGAAAATAAAACACATCATCTTGGCCCGAAATGGGTTGACCCATGCTTCAGGTAGGTCGACTCCTGGGTCGAGCTATCTCTGAAGTGTGTCAACCCCTGGGTTGACCCATGTATATGATTTTAAACATATACTTCGGGTCTGCTGGGTGATTGTCGTTAAGTTTTAAAAGTTTATACTTCTGAACTATTTTATTATTATTTACAGTTTTTAATGCGTGTACAAAATTTAAATGCGCAATCAATGTATGCATTAATAATTCTACTATTTTCAATTCATACACGTTCATTCCATTTTAGTTCTATGAATGTTACTTTTGACATTTGTCTATATTCCTGTTTTTATTCAGTTCTTTACCCTTTTAATATGCGTTTAATTTACAAATTAAATACACACTTATTAATATTTGCCTATTCAAATTAAGTTGAAATGTTGTTTAATCGGCTCCGTTTTAATTTCCTATTATTTCTTGGTTTCATGATATTTATGAAAAGTATTATTTCTGTAACTTGTGTCTATGTTTTTTTATTTTAACTTTGTATATATGTGTTTTGTTCACATGTGTCAACATTCCAAAATTGATTATCTATTCCAAATTTTGACGTCATTCTCACTAATTCCTTTTAATGTTACTTATCACATATGTTGTTATTTAAAAGGAATGTTATAATATTTTTGTTAATAACTTTCCAATTCAAATGCACATTGCTTATACACTTAATGTGCATACCATTTATTCCTTTCATTTATTTAATATTATAACGTGCGTTCATTTTAAAATAATTTCAAATGTGCATTACTCACTTAATTATTTCGACAATCTTTTTAACCTTTATTATTTAAAAATGTGAGATGTTACAGTTGCTCACTTTTATTAGTGGTTATGGCTTCAAAGTTTGAAGTGTTTTTGTACGGATTATACCAAGACGGTTGGTTCTGTTTTAAAGCGGTGTTGTAGTTCCCGACATCCTGGAAGAGTGCTTAGGAAATCATTTCTTGATGAGTGAGTAGTCAACTAGCTAATGCTGGGTGTGAAGGATGTGTAATTCTCTATAGCTACTTCAGATTCATCTTTAGATGCGAGAATGATTTTCAATGGTTTTCATTGATAGTTGCGAATAATATGAGGGTAGCATGATAGTACTTAAGTTGTGCTCGATGATGAGAGATACTACATATACTTTCCTCAATTTAGGAGAAAGAAAACCAAATTTATTGAATCATATATGGATTATGTTTCTTGTGTTGATTAGACTAGTATTCTGTTTGCAAGGATAGAAATAGATGCTATGTTTCATGGTTGGTATTATTTTGTTGTGCATGCTTGATTTGTTATACTTGATATGACCACTTATGCTTGTATAATTATTAGACTTGCAGGACAGTTTCATTTTTTACGGCCTATTTATCTCCATACATGACTTAAAACATTATATTTCCTTACCGGTTTCTACTACTATTTTTTACCCTCTTTGTTAAGTACATGTTTAGGCACATGTCGCATGAGCTGATTGTTTGGATGCTTACTCATTTTTATTAGCATCTAAATGATAAGCTTGCTATAAAAAGAGGTACGTAGTAGATGTAGTTTTGTGATTTTACATCTATTGCATTCTGTTGGTTTTATGCCTTAGATATAGGTGATGACTTTTCGTACTTTGTTTTCTTTAAGAAATGCTTGGTGAGTAGTTGTTTTTCCAGATTAAACCATAGAGAGGAAGTGCTACTGAAATTTTTCGTGAATTTGGCCGAAGATTGAAGAGACTAGATTTTAAATTGATTTTCTCTTCTAACTAGCGAGTTATCACTTTTGTTAATCCCTGAACAATCCACACGCACATTGAGTAAAGGATACGGAACAAACATCATCAGGGTCGATCATGTGCAATGTTATCCAAGGCACTTAAACGACCAAATATCAAACCCAAGATGAGTCAAGTCAACCAGTACGACTGAGGATGATGGCGCGATATCAAATGAGAAATGCGGCTAAAAAGGATAGAGATCGCATATCCTGTAAAGCCACTCACTGTTTTCCAGTCAAAAAACCAAGCCTGAAATGAAGCTGCAATGCGAGCGCTTACAACATCTTATGTGACCATATCTCTAATCAAATTTGGACACAAATTGTGACTCAGGTGCGGGAGCTAAGGTTGATCGTTCATACTGGGGCAAAGCCGCTCAAACACAGAAGCGAAGCAAATCACCCATTCAACATAGGCAGGAGCGACCTTATGGCGTAGCCTTAGGGACAAACAGCGCCATATAAAGGCAGCAAAAATACGAGCGCTCTTGAACTAAGAAGAACGGTTGCGCAAGGAACAGGGGAGAGCCAGGTCCAGTCCCGCGTTCCGCTCTTATAAAAGTTTCCAAGTTTTCCAAAGCATTCGTACTCACAGGAATGCCAGCACCTATGGATCCGCTCAACCACTTAAGCCACTCGCTCCACTAAGTCACTCGCGCATGACAACCAAATACAGATCTGGACAGCTGGCTACAACTAGCTGATGGCATTATTATAATTAATAGAATGAGCGATCTGTAGCCTGCATAAATAGATTTTAGATCATTTCCCAGAGGGAGTTCACCTATAAATACACCATGGCTACCAACATAAGGGGGATTGAACCTTTGAAACCTGGAAGTTCTACTAAATTCTATCCTCAACTACTGATTCGGCCATGGCGTCAAGTATAATCTCGTGATCAAGGAAAACAGAAGCATCCTCCTCTTCAATCATTCATCCATCCTTCTTTTCATCAAATTCCACCGTCCCCTTGTGTAATTCCAAGATTGAAATATATAAACGAGGGTATATCGAGTGAATGCAAAGATGTATGAAAAGAGAGAATTGATGTGTTCTGTAATCTAAATTATAAGATAGGAAATCACCTTCATAGTGGACGTAGGCCTAGTTAACGGCTGAATCACTTTAAATCTCGCCTCTACTTTACTTTTCTTGCATTTTTCATTTTTAATTGCTGATTAAACACGGTTCCATTTATTTCTTACCAAATTGGTGAAGTACAGTTTAGTACCTTGGGTGTTTAGACCATTTTTGGTGTAAACATTTTGGCGCCTACCATGGGGCCATGTTTTGCTTCCTTCCCTATTTCAGGTCCGATGAGATTTTCTGAGAGGCATGTGCTTGAAATCATGAGCACGCCAAAGAGAATCACCGACGAAGTCCACAACCCCAACAACGGCGTCAACATCGTTATGCCGTCAGACAACGACTCCGGCGAAGAGGGGTTGCCAGAAGTTAAAGAAGCTGTAGCCAGGAAGGAATTGGAGGAGGCGATGATAGTATTAACAAGTCAAATCACCATTGCAAGCGATGCAATGATGAAGAAGCTCGAGTCGATGCTCGCCATTCAAGACGCCACCGCAAAAGCCACTTTAAGCGCCGCCCGTTCCTGGCTAGCTCGAACGAATTGTGAGTCAGAAATAGAGCTCCCTGCTTCAACTTCAAGACAGCGGGATTCCCTCTAGAGAGTTGCATGTCCTTCCCAATGGGAAGCCCAAATTCCTTGCCCCCAGTTAATGAGGACACATCTAGATCAGAGGTCGATAATAAAAAAAAAGCGCTCGATCCATGGATCCAGGCAAGGAACGGAAGTACATCTTGGGAATGGCATGAGCAATTATGAAGCATAGCCTAGAGAAGAAGGATGATCAAAGTGAATGGGAGTCCTTCCCTACTAAAACCCCGCTCACTGAAAGGGTTAATAAAACTGTATACCTACAAAGATTCGAACCTCCATCATTACAGTCCTATGATGGGACAAGCAACCTGATATATTTCTATGTAAATATGACCAATATATGAACGGGGCGTGCGGTACTGATGAATTCAAATGCTTATATTTCCCAACTTATTTAGAAGGAGTGGCTTACCTATGGTTCACAAAGCTGCCACCGCAGTCCATGGATAATTTCGTGACCTTGGCTAGGCTATTCAATGAGCATTTCAAATCCCAAGCACTCGAAACTTGGGATGCTATGGAGCTAAGTGAACTACAACAAAGACCAGGAGAGCCTATTAAAGCTTTTCTCACTCACTTTGATATGGCAGTGGCTAAAGCCAAGAATCTCGAACCCGACCTAATCTTAATGGCTCTTAAGGGGGACATATGTAAAGAAACCTAGTTGGAGCGGTGGATCAAGAAAAAGAAACAAAGTACACTCGAACAATTACTCAACAAATCAGAAAAATGTGCAAGTATTGAAGGAAAAAATGCACACGTATAGTAGAATGGAAATGCGCAAAGCAACCTAGATAGTGAAAAAAAGGAGCAGCGAAGAAGAAGGCAGTCGAGCAAAAAAGAAGCCGCATTTGTTCAAGAACTCCGAGTTCACTCCCCTTAACGATACCGTGGGAAATATCTTCATGGCAACTAAAAACACCGAGAGATATCTGGTTTTGAAACAAAGACAAGTCAAAAATACCTCTATGAAGTCAAGAAGATTCTGTCAGTTCCACAAACAGCCAGGGCACTATACCGATGAATACAGGCACTTGAAGTCAGTAATCGAGGAGTTAATCCGAAAAAACCATTTGCAACAGTATGAACAAGACCATAAAAGTTGTCCCAACTCTCCACAAACAAGGGGCAGTACGCCTTAAAGAGGAAAGGGCTTAAACCGATCCAAAGATGACGCTCATCAGGGAGACTAGTCACTAATACCTCAATAATGGAGCATTAAATGAGAGCTCTCATTACTTTGCTTCATTCCCCTAATTTTATCTTGTTGTTAAGATTGTTTTAACTTGCTTTACTATTCACTATGTTCGTATTAAGCTGCGGTTTACTTGCAAGAACTATGTGCATCAAAAATTAATTATGTGTCTATCTAAATAACATACTTGTTGGTCCATGCTAAAAAAAGAACAATCTCTTGGAATGTAGGCATGGTAAAAGCAATCTGCCATACGCAGCAAGACTTTGACGGAAAAATCCTAGGGCGCACACTAAATGAAGCAGTTTGGGAATCATGAACATCAAGCAAGATCAAACGGGAGGAATAGACACATCATCTCAAAAATAACAAGCTATTCTAAGACAGACAATAAGGCTGCACCTCTCATTATGGAGTATGCTGAATGCTTAGCAGACACCCATTCAAAGGACCGCCGCCAGACCTCATTGAAAGTACAGGAATATTACCAAATCTGTCCCTCGGATAAAATTGCTAGCCCTAAAGAGGCGTTCTCTCTGGTATGGGACATGAACTCCTTAAAACCGGAGTTAAATTCGGTAGCAAGGATTGATGCCCATCTCCTAGGAGTCAATGTCGAAGTGGAAGCAATTCAAAAAGTCCCACGGTTAAAGTCCCATGGATAAAATTGCTGAGCTTACCAGGTGCTGGACACGGGTTCTTCAACCTGATTTTTTTTTTCAATGAGGCAAACTAGTGTCT
Source organism: Allium sativum (assembly GCA_030737875.1). NCBI lineage: Eukaryota > Viridiplantae > Streptophyta > Magnoliopsida > Asparagales > Amaryllidaceae > Allium > Allium sativum. The sequence goes on from CM060926.1 coordinate 376,314,546, forward strand.
GTTTCCTAGGGCAAAGGCACAAAGTCGGAAAAACTGACATGTCCCAAAACGGAAAAAATTGCCTATTTACGAGGGGCACCTTGTTAGGTGAAGGATACGAATGTTATCCCTTCCGAGTCACTGCTCGACGAGATGAATTAGTGTCCGCTCCTCGGGATGACGCATAAAAATGGGGAAGGATTAAACATGATGGAAGGACCAGCGCAAAACAGAAATCCTAGCCAAAAGGGGGTGTCAGAAATCCTAGCCGAAATGGGGTACAATTATAGGACCTTTATGAATAACTAAAACAATCAAATAGGGCCTAGAATGGATCGAAAATCTTTAACCCAAGACCTCCCCAAGGGCACGTATTCAAAACAGCCTCCGAAGAGCTCGGATTACCAGTCAGTCAGGCGCGGGGTTGAATAATACTAAATAAAAGATACCAAACACGCTTACAATAATACAAATGCGTAATAACCCTTGATAAGCGATGAACTTCAAAAGCTAACTAAATCCCAACAATAATAATAATAGAAAATCAGGCGCAATCGAACGAATAATAAAGCGCCCGGCCGAATGTGTAAATCAGAAAATAAAGGTGCAGCGTGCGACACACCCGCATGAAAGTAAACGAGTTGCATAATAAGAACTAAACCCCTCAAAGAAGGGACAAAAGAAGAAATAGGCTGTTCTAAAATTAAAATCAAGCTAGCGTTATTGAGGATGAAGGATGTTGAAACGTAACCATCACACAAACCATAAAAGTTAAAAACCTAAGCGTATGAGAATAAGCGAGGCCGGCTCCCGCATACACAAGCCAGACTGAAAGTACCATTCAAAATCAAAACCAAAATAACGGAATAGGTAAAGCATTAGCAAGCCACAGTGTTCAGATGAGATAAGAGATGGTCCTCTCCCTAGATTCAAGAGCCTCAATAAGTTTGTATCTATCTTTTCCAAGGCATGAAGTCGTTCAAGATTCTCTTTGTTTGATTGTTGAAGATCTTCGATAAGAGAATGTAAGGCACCCATTTGCTCCACAATGCAATCCCTGACTGGTGATAAGGCCTTTGACCAAATGCGGGCATGCTTCCAATTGATTGAACTCAGCCAATATGCAATCTGTCAGGGCTTCTATCTTACCTGCAATAGTCCATCTGTAAAATAGATCTATGTACACACCAAAACGCGAGCCAATCGGACATTCAGCCACAAAGTCCTCGGCAAGTTCAAGATGGCAAGGGTTGGGAACAGAAAAAGGCTCCGGCATAGTTGCAGGATCCAAATTAATGGATGAAGAAGCCACACGACCAAGAGCAGTCTGAATATCTGAGCCAGGAAGTTCATTCAGCAAACAATGACTCCGATTGACAGTCGCACCCAAGATCCTCTTGCCTTGGGGCATCTTTTTGTTACCATCCCTCCTTATCGACCTTTCTTGAGCCTCCTAGACACGAAAAATTCCATCCTCGGACGACCTATTTCAAAAGAGATCAGTATGGACGCAAAAAACAACCATGAAAAGGGAAACAACCCAGCCAGACTTAGGCATAAGCAAAAACATCTCAACTAGAGAAACCCCGGGCATTTCACCAAATAATTTGTAAACAAATACCAAGCATCAGGGTTTAAAAGAAAACCTTCGGATGATTCATACTCTCCAAAGATAATTACAGAAACAATACCTACGCTACACAAAAATCTAGCCATTGCCCAAATCTCGAATTCATACACAGCTCGGCCAGGTCGTATTGAAACATCCTAACTTGGAAACGCATGAGTACTCAAACAAAACAAAATAAAGGGAAGACTCATCCAGAAATATCATGGTACCTCTAAGCCGAAAGATAATTGCTCAAGAAAAAACAGATGTTGCTGCAAGAACTTGGCAAGATGATAGAATAAGAAAGCCAAAACCTTTTGAAGAGAAATCAAGGCAGAGATGTCAAACATAGATTACCTGGTTAAAATCTCAAGGAAGCACAACTATGACTGGAAAATTTCTCGAAAAAGATAAAAGTGGAGTGAAGCAGGATAAAAGTAAATAAGGAAGATTAAAAGTCATATGTCCAGAGAATTTTCGCCACGTCAGCTTAGTGCCCAAGAAGTGTCTCATCAAGTTCCAGGTGGCATCCTGAAACTCAACTATTCGCACAATAATCAAAAAGGATAGATCAAGCCTCTCGCTTACGGAAAAAGACAATACTAACCAGCTACGATGAAGCAATATTAATCTTTTGCACAAACGACCACTCGACAGGTCAGGATAAATCAACAAAACAATGTGCGATCAAATATGTCAAAGCCAATAATTCGTTACTAAAATAAATCACGGTCTTCGAGGGGCAAGTGTTAATCCCTAAAAAATCCACACGCACATTGAGTAAAGGATACAGAATGGACATCATCAGGGTCGATCATGCGAAATGTTATCCAAGGCACTTAAATGGCCAAATATCAAACCTAAGACGAGTCAAGTCAACTGGTATGTCAGATGATGATGGCACAATATCAAATGAGAAATGCGGCCCAAAAAGGATAGAGATCGCATATCCTGTAAATCCACTCACTGTTTTCCCATCAGAAGACCAAGCCTGAAATGAAGTTGCAATGTGAGCGCTTGCAACATCTTTTGTGACCATATCTCTAATCAAAGTTGGACACGAATCGTGACTCAGGTGCGGGAGCCATGGTCGATCATTCATACTGGGGCAAAGCCGCTCAAACACAAAAGCAAAGAAAATCGCCCATTCAACATTGGCAAGAGCGACCTTATGGCGTAGCCTTAGGGACAAACAGCGCCATATAAAGGCAGCAAAAAGATGAGCGCTGTTGAACTAAGAAGAACGATTGCGCAAGGAACAGGGGAGAACCAGGTCCAGTCCCGCGTTCCTCTCTTATAAAAGTTTCCAAGTTTTCCAAAGCATTCGTACTCACAGGAACGCCAGCACCTATGGATCCGCTCAACCACTTAAGGCACTTGCTCCACTAAGTCACTCGCGCATGACAACCAATACAGATCTGGACAGCTGGCTACAACTAACTGATGGCATGATTATAATTAATAGAATGAGCGATCTGTAGCCTGCATAAACAGATTTTAGATCATTTCCCAGAGGGAGCTCACCTATAAATACACCATGGCTACCAACATAAGGGGGATCGAACCTTTGAAACCTGGAAGTTCTACTAAATTCTATCCTCAACTACTGATTCGGCCATGGCGTTAAGTATAATCTCATGATCAAGGAAAACAGAAGCATCCTTCTCCTCAATCATTCATCCATCCTTCTTTTCCTCAAATCCCACCGTCCCCTTGTGTAATTCCAAGATTGAAACATATGAACGAGGGTATATCGAGTGAATGCAAAGTTGTATGAAAAGAGAGAATTGAAGTGTTCTGTAATCTCTATTATAAGATTGGAAATCACTTTCACAGTGGACGTAGGCCTAGTTAACGGCTGAACCACTTTAAATCTCACCTCTACTTTACTTTTCTTGCATTTTTCATTTTTAATTGCTGATTAAACATGGTTCCATTTATTTCTTACCAAATTGGTGAAGTACAGTTTAGTACCTTGGGTGTTTAGACCATTTTTGGTGTAAAGAACCTCTCCCTTATTAATTATCGGGTTAGGGATAAGTTTACAACTTAGGTGTTTGGCTCAGTCACGATGATTCCGAACTTTGATAATAGTTATGCTTATTATGGAAGTATTGGCTCTATGCCAATTCCCAGTCTATTCCCTTCGTTTTGATCGCTTTCTTGTGTGGTTGTTAAGAGCAATAAGGGATGATATGATTTGTACTGTCGCTTATTCCAGAATGTTGAGTTGTGTTGTTCTACCCTTAAGGATTTCAGAGATGAAATTCTTTAAGGAGGCTAGAAACTAGTCCTATTTAATTTGGATTGTTCATTACATGACAAAAATATATATGGATAGCTATATTTCTTGATCGCATGTTTTGAGGTAAAAACCATCTCGAAATACCCATAAAATTGTTTTTTCAAAGTGCAATCTCATATTGCAACGAAACTTATACCATCAGAACCATATTGTTGAGGCGATATACTCACTCAAATTTTGTAATGATCGAATATTTCATTTGACCGAACGGAGCATAAACATGCACTGATTTTGTCTAAATTGAAATGAGATAAACAATTAAAAGAATAAAATAGCATTAAATATTTTAAACCTATGCTACATTCAAATGAAACTTGACCCATTATCTCTTCCTTCCCACTCAATTTCTTAGGCTACTATGACATTTTTTTCACCACTTCTAAAATAAAAATATCCTAACTAGTTTCAGTAAAATCAAGAGACATATTTCTTTGAACCCATCATTCGATTTTTTCCATATCCATGTGCTCAATGTGGGGCGCGCACCATCTTGGAAAAAAAACAATGTGACATTACCATACTAGATTTTTAGATAAGTCACGAGATAGGCAGTGATTGGAGGATCAAAGGTGATAATCATGTTGCATACGTCGAGATGCATCTATCCTTGGTTTTTGGCCATGCTCAACAAATAATTTTAGATCACAACATATGCTTAGGAGAGTAGGGTTTTCCAAGCCGTGATTGGTTTAAGTGAGTCAATCATCATTTCATATGGTGTGATGGAAGAGGCCGAGCCTGGGAATTTTAAAGCGAAGATAAAACAAAGATTCATCGCTTATGAAAGGGGAAACTCGACCATGGTTGTATCCCTGTAAATGCCTGTACAATGATTTTTTTTAACATTTAGGCAAAGTAGCATTTTAATAGTGGTAATTATGGTTTTAATTGGGAATTAATTAACTTAATCATCAATTTAAAGCGGTGTAACTTATGCCTCATTGCACTGATAGTATAAATATTTAATCACTGATAGTATAAATATATGTAGTGACTTTTGAAAGACTATAAAATATTTAAACATCAACTACATGAAGATCTTCTAAATAATAAAAGTTTACCACACTGCAATGTAGATATAACCTCATAGTTTATTCATACATTGTGTATAATTTTCAAATAACCTTTTTTCCTTCATCAAACATAAGGATACATTTTTATTCATGCACACAAAAATAAAAGAAAAGGGATCCAATGTATTAAGTATCTTCATTATGAGCGGCAATCCTTTCCACAACTCTCTGCACAACTAATAATATTACCTGTGTCTTTAGCTGCAAAAACACAAAAATTAGAGGCATATAGTGAATATTACATAAAATTAGATACTAAAAAATGTTAAACATATGATAAGTTTCAAATATTTTTTTTTCTAATTTCTCAAAACAAGTTAATCTTAATAATGCCTATTTACATAAATAATGAACTTATTATTGACCAGGATTTCAAAGATATGGAAAAGTAGTAATAAACATATTAGTGGGTTAATTCATCAAAAGAAAATTGTATGTATAAATTTCTCTTACCAGGAATATGTATGCATTTTTTGGCAACACAACCTATAACACAAGGAACACGTTTCCATTTAATACTACAAGCGACATCGCAAGTTGGCCCACAAATAGCTGGTATGTGTATCGCAACTGAACATAATGGTTTACATAGGAACTTGTAGAACCCAGCATAACTTGGGGAAACAAAAAGAAGAAGAATGAAATAGCCATTTCGCAAACAATCTACGTTTTTGACGAAACTAATTTTATTGGATCCGTAACGTCAAATTATTGTCAAATTTAAAATTTCAAGTCAATCAAAATTCATATGTAACCATGATAAATTTAAATGTTTATTCAATTATAGTTGTAAATTAAATAAGCTAGAAATAAGGCTATTTTCAAACGGTCTCCAAATTCAACGACATTAGTTTTGTTAGGACCGTGTTTGTAAAAAATAGCTAGATTTCAAATTCGTAATTTTTGAAATAAGTATGTAGTCGTGGCAAATTAAAACGTACGTTCAAATTCAATATTTAACGTTATATTTTAATTTTCATAAAAATTGATCAAAACAGCTGAATTAGCTTACGAAACATATCCCATTGTGTCCGAAATGGGGTATTTGGTTAGAGGCTACTATTGTTGGGATTTGTTTGGAGTTCGAAGCATTAAACAAGCATTGTTGGAATTTAATATTATTAAATTATTATATATATACAAGTTTTGAACCTGTGCTTCGCACATGGGCAGGTAAGAAAGAGTTAGTCTGAAGGAGAAGCAGCTTGGAGTTGTGTTTTGGTGGTTGGTGATGTGTATGGGTAGACATTAAATGAATTGGTAGGTGTATTAGTTATGTAAGCATATGTGAGATTTGGTGGTGTAAGGAAGGACACGTTATGTGGTATCGACCTAATTAGTTCATTGCAAAAAAGTAAAATAGTATTTGATCACTGGTTATGTAGTTGGAAATTGCTGGAAATTTGTAGTTATATTTCGTAGGTTGAAGGGGCGTTCGATATCATGGTAAAGCTTAAAAGTAATGCGTGGTGCGTATGTGCCAAATGTTAATGGTGTAGTTGTTAAAGATATTCTTCGTCAACACCCGTATTACAATGTGTAATATATGCTTTCATGCGATTTGTCATCGTCATGACTCAGAGTCTCCAAGATATAATCCTAGGCCTGTGACTTTAAGCTGTATCACCTTCCTCAGGGAATCAGCATCTTTAAACCCAGCGGCCATTAGCCTTGCCCGTGGAGGGTGAATACCATACATATTACACGATGGTATTTCGACTTGACCTCAGGGAAAGTTATTTAACTTGATGTCATTAGGCATCATGGAATTAATAAGATACTAACCTATGATAACGATATTATGTATTCCAATAATAAGAAAATAGGCTAATGCTTCCCTTGAGTTCAAGGATAAAGGCCTCTCTATATTCGTTAACTCCGATTATTCCTTCGTGTCAGGTCTGCTCAAGTGAGAAGCCGGAATCACGACGGGGATCGGGTTAGGAATTCGTGGACGATCTCCTTACATCGATGTTCGGGAAGCTTAGGCTCAGCATGAGGATATGGATCAACCATGGCAGATCCTTTAGGCGAGGAGAAGAGGACTTTGTGTTTTCACAAATCCCTCTTCCTCCGCCGCTGGGGCGCCTTGGTTGACCTTCTCATCAGAAAGGTTAGTGTTAACTCCCTGTTTCATCATTATGACACTACAAGATTATCAAATCGTAAGATGTGTGAGACTCGGAATTCTCCATTCATAGTTTGCAGATATATTAACAAGAATAAACGATTTGCTCTTCTTGAAAAGAAAGGAACTTAATTGAGAAATAAAAAGTGCGTCCGCTTTTATGGAGTTCCTGGGGTTCTATTTATAGAGAATCCGGAGTCCCTCTATGTGATACCCCACGTCCGTTAATGTCATATACTAAGGGAATGCATTAAGTTTCGTGAAGCGTTATAGGTAAATAAGAGCATAATAGCACAAGACAAACATGTAAAATAGTAGCGGAATTAAAAAATTGATTTAACTCAAAACATCATGGTCCCAAATACTGAGTTTACATCATAAGTTTGAAATAACCAGTTACATGTTTAATAATCTGTCTTGCCAAAAATTGTCACAGTACAAAAGCATAAACAATATTTCCTAAGCAAATCCATAAGAGAGTCGACAGCAAGTCAAAGTTGTACATCCATATCCAAAACCCAAGCCAAGCTGAAAAATCAAAATCAACTCTAAGCACTTCCACCCTAAGAACCGGGGGGGAAGGGGGGAACGGACGAGAGAGAAGAGGAAACAAAAAGGGTCATACATAAAGTCTGGCGAGTCCAGTTACTTCTAAATATAAATAAATAAAAGTATCATGGAAGGTACATAAAACTGGAAGAATAAGATAACAGTAACAATAACAAGCGTGAACTGAGCAAGATAAGATGAACAAGATATATTGCGCTTCTTAAGTACATTTCTTTGCACCACGCAGATACTAGTATATTAGAAGTAGAATGATCCCTACTAATACGGTTCCATTACCTTTTCTTGATTATTAGGTTACTTGGGTTAATAGCACTCAAGACTTATGCGCGCATCGTACCCATTTACTTTTCCCTGGATCCACCTAATACAACATATGTAAATATCTCTCAATATTGAGATACACCCCATGGTAACCCACTTGCACGGTCCCCACCGAAGTGAACGCAGTCCCTTATCCAACGCTAGAGTGACGTACGGATCTCTATATAAAATGTTACGTTCCGCATATATCTACCATTAGTATGCTACGTAAGCGTATGGACTGCCACCATCGATCGAATGAGATTCCTTATCGGAATAATGCCCTCTAGTCTATGATACATCAACTAGAGAAGATGTAATAACCCGGAAATCCGAGCCAATTTAAATTTTTTATTTTGGCAATTTTAGTGAATTTTGAATATTTAAAATGAATTATTTCAAATAATAACGACGAGAAATTTAATTTGAATACAATTAGAACGTATATATTTATTTGAATCGACGTTAGAATATAAATATTAATTTTTATTTATAAAAGGAATTGAAAAGGGCGCGGTAGTTTGAAAATTCGATTTCAAATTTCAAATGAATGTGCAGGATTCAAAATAAACCGGATTTTAGCGAAACCAAAAAAATTTGAATCTATTTGAGAATATATTTCCAAAGAATCCGAAAAATTGAAATTTCATAGCGGGGATAAAAAGTTATGCCCAGATGAAAATTCAGAATAGTCGTTATGGAATTTTGGCCCTTAAAAATGGAAATTTTGCAAACGACCTCTGTTTTCGACGAAACCACTTTCGTTGGACCTGGGATATCAAGTTATTGCAATATTCCAAAATTCGTAATTTTCTGAATCAATATGTGAGCGTGGTGAAGTAAAACGTGTTTTGACGGTTTCAGCCAATTTCAATCGACCAGAAAATGACCATTTTTCAAAGGGTCTTCAAATTTGACGAAATTAGTTTTGTTAGGACTGTATCGTAAATACGAAGCAAGAAAATATTTTTTGGGAATTTTTAGAGTCCGTATGTGGCCCCGGTAAATTAAAATATGCGTTCAAATTTAATATACTGATTTATATTGTAATTTAAATGAAAACTGATCATAGCAGCTTAATAGGCTTACGAAACATATCCCATTGTGTTTGGAATAGGGGTAATTAGCTAGGGGCGACAGTCGTTGGGTCACGTTTGGTGTTCGGATAAAAAGTCAACCCTTGGAGAATTAAATTAATTAATTAAATAATTACAATTAGCCCCCCATTCTCTCCCACGATTCAGATTTTAAATTAAAAAAAGGAAAAAAAACGTCGAGCCCTTAAACCCTAGCGCCAGCCACGTTCATCCTCCAAGGCCACTGCCGATCGATGGCGTGCCACCTCGCCGAGCTCCGCCACTCTCTCCCCTCCCTATCCTCTTCAGTTCGACGTCCCCAAGCACCACAGCCCAAAACATCACGCCTCCGACCATCTGTGGCCCCATCCGCCACTGACAAGGCCGCTGCCGACCACCCTCGCCGCGCGCAACCACCTCTGGCCTCCTCTTCCCCCTCTTTCTTCCTCCGCTAAAAGAAATGTGACGGCAGAGATTTCGCTCGGTTCGAACCAGTCGCTAAACCGACCCAGACCGTTCGAAACGCCCTATCGTTTGAGAACAGGACAAAATAGAACGCATACAGAAGAACATTTCATTGTATATTACAGCAATGCATCAGATTACAAGAATATACAGAGTATAAACGAATATATATTACACAGAAATTATCAGAGATTACAATAAAGTATATATCAGCGGAAAATAATACAATACACAACTAGAAGGAGATATACGGATACAAAGCTTTCCGGATATCGTTCCAGCTGTAAACCAGGATCCTGTGAATATAAATCTGCAAAACCAAAATTACTAGCTGCCCGTGTGGAAAATAGGGGCACCCAGAGTTTAGGTTAAAACAATAAACTCCAGGTCAGTCATGTGACTGGTGTGAGAACTAAAACAGTTAATCTTTATTTCAAATCGTTAGGTAAATCAAGGGACCACGCCGTATAACACGGAACGGGTTTCCTCCCAAGAATACCAGTGCATAAAACAAACAGCGCAATGCTAAATAAAGAAAAATGAAGCTGTTATAAGACCTAGGTCCCATCACACAATGCAACACAGCCGAGGATAGGGTTTTCCCTTATAACAACCAAAGAATGCTTGATACGGTTAAAACAAATTATTTGATACTATAATGAGTGCATAGTGTATAAAACAACTTCAAATCATAAGTATCAATCATAGGCGGCAAGGGTACCATATATCATGTCGCCATACTAGTTCTACAATTAAAACCGCAAATGTCACGTATTTGGAAATTGGATTTCCGTCTATAAACCGAGGCAAAAGACAGTCCTCAACCGATTCGAGACGCTCTAGCCCGTGTCTCAGGAACAGAACGCATCGTCCCTTGGAGCGACAAGGCCGGTCCACCGATGTGGATTAAAATGTCTGAACACTGCGTTTCCCCGCCCTTTGGGGCGTAGGTGAGCCAACTAAATGACTCCATCGGACCCGGATCGTCCGATCAAACCGAGGCGCCTCGCAACAGCAACAACCACATAAGTCAAACTCGTCAGGGCGTGTAAAACCACTGACGCCACTTCTAACTAGAAAGAAACGCATGCCCTCCCTGAGGTCCGTCTCCCGTTTTTAGTTCATACCGGGTGTGAAGTTCGCGAATTCACGTTACACAAAGCTATGCCACACAGGCTGTGCTTTGATCATCACCACAAGACTTTGCTTTTCAACAGAAGCCTCGATCAATTGCCACTTAGGCATGCCACACAGGCAATTCACTCCATGCGTTTGATATCCATCAATATATAACCCCCGAGCTCGTACGTCTCAGAGAAGGGCGTTAAGCAAGAGAATAAATTCTCCTCCGCCAAACAGATATATACTTAATAGAAATCAATCACACGGACTAAAATCCAATGTCAGACACACAGTCCATTTACAAGTCCGTTCTGGGTCTGAACGAAACCGGAGGCACCTAGTACCCCGCATATCCATCGATCTCCAAGTACGTCTGGACGATCACTAACTGTTTCCATCTTCTTGGGTGTACAGCCCAATCAAGATCATCAGTAATCACCCAAACGACGTGAAGACCTCCGGTCTTCGACCACCGTCTTGATCTTCGACTTATTGTCGTATCAGTTATTCAAAATGGGATAAACCCGGTCTTTCCGAATAACTCGCGTATATTTTAAATAAGTGTTACACAAACACAACATACGCCTCATTCCAATTCATCAGTCACTAACCGCAAATTAATCAAGAGAATAATTCCCCAAATATTAACCCCGAAGGCCGAAACCAACATCAGATCCATATCCAGAAAACCGTTCTGCTTAGCTAACCGACAGTTAGTTTCTGATTTCACATTCATAGGGAAAGGTTCCCATTAATTTTATCCAAGATAAATTCCTTGAATTTATTCTCTAATCTTCTTTTGAATTTCGATTCAACTAGTCGGGATTAACGAACCTTACCGAAGTAATCATTTGTGTTAATTTCCCAATCCCAACCTATTCATCCCATGAAGTAAAACTGGTAATACTTCATATCTAACACCACGGTGTTATCGGTAAATTCAATTACCATTTCACGTTCAAATCTAATAAAAGATTTAACTATCGCCTGGAGCAAAACTGGTGGTACTCCATTTTCGATCATTCAATCTAATTAAAGATTCATTAAAACTCCACTTAGTTTTAATCTTCGACTGGGTTAAAGAATCAGTGTCATTTAAAACACGGTTCACGATAAACCCAAAATCACATTCAATTAATTATCGGGTTAAAGAACAAGTGTTATTTAAAACACTGTTCACGATAAACCCAAAAATCAATACCAATTCAATTCCAATTAAATATCATTTAATTGGTACACTTCATTAAATCTAAAATAAAAAGATTTAATCTTTTCTCAACTGTGTTCAAGAACAGTGTTAGTGAAGACACCATTCACGACAAACCCAAATCACATTTGATATTCAATACAAGGCTCTGAATAGAAAATATATCGGCTTATATTCAATATCAAATTCTATGATTAACAAATGCCGTATTGGAAATAACGATATAAATAGATATCTTTCGAACTTCCATAACAACATCCGTATAATCACGAATCCCAACATCGAAATATTCCAATGACAATTTCGATTCAAATCCATTCCAATGCAATCATTGGAAATTTTGGTTATTTTCAAAACCATTTCAAATTCAATTTATTTATTTAAAAATAAATAGAATTATAATTCTAGTTCAAAACTAGTTCATTTCGATAAAAATCTATTTTTATCTTTTCAAATATGGAGTTTTTCATCCCAATTCTTCCCAAATCATTTCTTATGATTTTACACAAATTATTACTATTTTTAATAATTTTATCAAGGCCCGTACAGTCGATTTCCATCAATGGCCATCGAACTGCACTTACAGCGACCTTTTTCAAATTTGATTTGGTCATAATCCCAAATCCAGCCATTAGATTTCAAATTTCTAATATTCATTAGAAAGCTCTTTTCGATACGAACCCAACGGTTCCTGTTTTAGGAGAATCCGACGGTCGGATCTCCCGTAATGTCCGTTTGAAATAAATGGTCGAAATTCACGAACTACCGCGGCGCGGCGCGTTCTATTCAGGCCATTATATTATATATATAATATATATATAATACATACTCCGTCGATTTCTATTTAAAACGAATTATATAAATAGTTTTAAAATTCGTTTCAAAAGCAATTTCAACTTTCATTTCAATTCAAATCAAAATTGAATTCTTCTTTATAAATTCGTTTTAAAATTCATTCCTATTCAATTCAAATTTCAATTCAATTTGAATTCATTTCAATTCGCTTTCAATTCATTTCGAAATCGTTTTCAATTCAATTCATTTCGAAATCGTTTTCATATTCAATTCATTTCGAAATCGTTTTCAATTCAATTCATTTCGAAATCGTTTTCAATTCAATTCATTTCGAAATCGTTTTTAATTCAATTCATTTCGAAATCGTTTTCAATTCAATTCATTTCGAAATCGTTTTCAATTCAATTCATTTCGAAATCGTTTTCAATTCAATTCATTTCGAAATCGTTTTCAATTCAATTCATTTCGAAATCGTTTAAAATCGATATAAATATCGTTCACGTCAAAATGGCGTCAATCTAATCAACACGGCTTCATAAATTTCTATTTTCAAATATTCTATTTCAAATATTTCTTTTTCAAAATAGTTGTTATTATCAAAATATTTCGTTCAACACATGACCAATCTCAATGGATGAGTACTGTCAACACATGAACCTTTATTTTATATTATTCTTTATTTTCTAAATTGGAATGAGGCCCAATCAATCACCATATAAAATTAATTATATGGATTTTCATACAACACATGTATATAATAGCATTGAACATAATCAACCATCAACCAAAGTGCACTACACTGTATAAGCATCAAATATAGATATTCAACGCTTATAACAGCCTGTCAATCAATCGATCGACATATTTAATCAATCAGGATGAGTGAACTTCAAATTTCATCCCAACACCCGTGTGGGGTTTCAAACAATCAAACACAGATTTTAGTTGTGCAGTTGGGCGATGTGTAAAATTTATCGTCCCAATCAATGTCATTCAAATAGGTGTACATAAACAAACCGTCCGGTTTGTAAATGAATATTTTATTTTGTTCACTTCACTATTTTCATATTCATGTTAAAAATTATATTTTTAACGATAAAACATTTTATTTCAACCTATGAATTTCTATTCAATTCATTTATTCAATAAAATGATAATTTTATTTTTCTAACATATTTTAGAAAATTTCGGCGGCATAACGGCACGATACTAGAAACGGGACAAGGCCTAGCCTTATCCCCGGTCTAGTGAAGGCCCACGCCATTCACACATCAATCAAATTCACCAAACAACCAATTCAAATCAAGTCATCAAATTAATTTATGCAACCAAACAAACAAGTCCATGGTCTGTGGACGATTGTGTCGGGTGCTACTAAGCACCGTCTGCATCCTAGTATATATATATAACTAGAAAAAGGAATTTTTGAGTGAGGAGTTCTCACCAATAGCTATCCTAACTCCACGGCACTCCTAAGGTAGGAAATCTTCACTGTTCTCGCCTCTTATCTCTTTCTTCGCCCGTAGCCACTACATATATAAAAATTGAATTTTTACTATGCTATTCAATATATAAAAAAATCGAATTTTGACTTTGCCATTCAATATATAAAAATCGAATTTTTACTTTGCTATTCAATATATAAAAATCGAATTTTTACTTTGCTATTCAATATATAAAAATCGAATTTTTACTTTGCTATTCAATATATAAAAATCGAATTTTTACTTTGCTATTCAATATATAATGGTTCCGCCTTTTCTAAAATATAGATTTCTCTTTTTCTAAAATATAGATTTCGCTTTTTCTAAAATATAGATTATATTTTTATATTTCCACTTTGTAAAAATCATATTTTTATTATTTTAAAATATAAAAACTATATTTTTAACCTTCCTATATTATAAAAATTATATTCTTATCCTTCTACATTATAAAAGATTATATTTTTAATACTTTAAAAATATAAAAATCATATTTTTAATTTCGCTCTAATATAAAAATCAGATTTTTCTTTTCAAAAATCCGATCTTTCACCCTATAAATTTCAACCTTCGTTTATAAAAAAAAATCAAAGCTTTATTCTTATTAAAAACTGATGTTTATCCATATATAACTAATTACATTGAACGAATGAATATAAATAGAAATAAATGAACTTACAGTTCCTATCGGAGGCGGTCATTGGTGTTCGAGGAGGGTGACCTGCGTGCTGGAGTCGGAGCTGGGGGGGGGGGCTGTCACGTCGATTAAAGAGGGGGGGTTTCGTGCGTCAGCGCGTTTAGGGGGGGGGGGCGCAGTCCTTCCAGGCGGCGACGAACGGGGGAGAAAGGGGGGGGGTCCGGTGGGGCTTCAGGTGTCGATCGCAGAGGGAAAACGAGGAGGAGGCACGGAGAAGGGGGAGAGAGGGTTCGGCGACCAGAGGCGCCTTCGCTGGTGGGTGCGGCGGCCATGGAAGCGGCGGTCGATGGCGCTGGGCGACGAGATTCGATCGTTTTTTTTTTCTTTTTCCCTTTTTTTTCGATTCTGAAAATAAATGGGGGGGGCCTGGTGGAATTAAAGGGGATGAGGAGAGAGGGAATTTTTTTTTTAATTATTTTATTTCAAAAAGTCAACTTTTTCAAACGACCTCTAAACGAGGCCCACCGCTTGTCATCCCTAGCGTTTCACCCTCATTCCGAACACAATGGGATATGTATCGTATGCTGATTCGATCAGTTTCTGTTGAATTTACATTTAAATCACTATATTGAATTTTAAACGTACATTTCAAATTACCGGGGTCACATACTAACTCTAAAAATTCCAGAAAAATATTTTCTAGCTTCGTATTGACGATACGGTCCTAACAAAACTAGTTTTGTCAAATTCTGAGACCGTTTGAAAAATGGCCAATTTCCAGTCGATTAAAATCAACTGAAACTGGTCAAACGCGTTTTCCTTTGCCACGCTCACAAACTAATTCAGAAAATTATGAAATTTGGAATCTAGCAATAACTTTACATCACGGACCCAACAAAAGTGGTTTCGTCGAAATCCGAGGTCGTTTGCAAAATGTCCATTTTTTAAGGGCCTGAATTCCATAGCGACTATTCAGAATTTTCAACTGGACATACCTTTTGATTCCTGCAATGAAATTTTGATTTTTCGGATTCGTTGGAAAGATATTATCAATTAGATCCTAATGTTTTTGGTTTCACTAAAATCCGGATTGTTTTGCACCCGGTACGTTCAATTGAAGTTTGAAATCGAATTAACGAACTACCGCGCCATTTTCAATTCTATTAATAATTATATATAAATATTTATATTCTAACGATGACGCGTATAATATATACGTTCGAATTATATTCAAAATAAATTTCTCGTCGATATTATTTAAAATAATTCATTTTAAATAATCAAAATTCGCTAAAATTGCCAAAATAAAAATTTTAAACTGGCCCAGATTTTCCGGGTTATTACAATCTCCCCCCACTTAAAACTTTTCGTCCCCGAAAAGGAACAAAGTCGAAAGTGGTTTAATTAATCAGCTCTACGCTCGATCTGGCTTCCATTCTCCAACTCTTTAGTTTCTGAGAATTTTCAAAATTTCAAAAATTTGGATAACACCCTAAATTTTCGAAAAATTTCGCCATAACCTCCCCTGCACCGGGAGCATCGAGGAATTTTAAATAGCTTCCCCGGTCCTTCAGATCACAAAAAGAAAAAGAAAAAGCCAAGCGGCTAGCCAATAGGCTCATAAAATCATCATCACCCAAACAAAACAGTAAATTATGTAGTAAACATGTATGTTAGACCAAAAAATGGTCCTAACACCCAATTGATAATGTTTTGTAGAGAATAATGAGGAATCGTGAACGAAAAGCAAGAAAAATCAATCAACACACGGAATTTATAGTGGTTCGGCGTTAACAAGCCTACATCCACTTCATAGCTTCTCAATTCATTCAGAAATTACAAATACAATGAGTATTGACGCTCAAGCACTCAATTACAATGAATAATACTCTCCGAATTCATTGATTTTATTAAAGAGGATGAAGGTTCTTCGTTGGTAGCCATGGCTGAAATAAATAGAGCTTCCTTCAAGCCCCAAAAAAGTCCCCTTCTATGATGTGTTGTATGTGTATTTATAGGTAGAAATTTGGTTAGGGTTGAGTGGCCACGTGGCAGCTTCAGAGTAAATCTCGGAAGTAGTGGAGAACATGGGGAAGTGGTTACCAGGTCGTGCTTTGCCAAGTGGAGTCCGATCCGCAATTGTAGGAGTCGGTTACGCCAAGAGAAGAGGTCAAACTCCGTGTGCAGAAACAGGTTCAGTCGGTTCGGATCGGATCCGAACCGGTTGTTCGAGCAGATTTCCAACACGCACTTCTGTGCAGAATACTTCAGGAGGTTCGGGTAGAGGGTACTCCGATCCAATCCGGAGAGGGGGATCCGATCCGATCCGAAAGGAGGGATCCGATCCGATACGGAGAGGGGGATCCGATCCGATCCGAAAGGAGGGATCCGATCCGATCCGGAGAGGGGGATCCGATCCGATTACATTTGCATGTATAATTCAAATTTTCCATCTTTCTATCACTCCATCCAAGTGATCGCCAATCAATGTAAGTTCATACTCAAGTCCCTGGCTTTGGGTAGCCTGGTCACAAAGCAGGCTAACAATGTACCTATTTGTCAGGCAAACAAATTTTATTCTCTGCTCTAGCCTCCTTGCTATGACCTGTTCAATGTAAGTATATGCATATGCAAGCAAATGCGACCAAATTTTCAATACAGTTCAATATTTGATTCAATTAGGCATAATAGTTCAAAATTAGCAAACAAATAAACAAACAATACAAACATCAATCAATTAGTGAATTAGAGTTTCAAATTCATAATTTTGATACATAGTCAAAAATCAGATTTTTGATGCCAAATCACAACAATAGGCCCTATCTAATTTTGGTTCTCACACCAGTCAATAGGAAATATAGAAATCTCACTTTCGTCGCTCGAAAATAAATACTGGCGATGGTGCCCCATCACCAGAATTATCCCCGGGCAACTAGAGTATGATCCTATAACTATCCAATACATTGAAACTTCGAATACACGTTTGCAAGACGTATATGCAAAATCTTTATATATCGGATTGTCCCGATCAATATAGAATAAATAATCAAATACGAATAATTGATTTAAATTTTCAAAACAAAATTTGTTTTCATTTAAAAAAAATAAACTCTTCACACTCGTTCTAGGATACTACGGATCCCATCTCCAACGAGTCATTCTCGTTGGATATTACTAATCCAATATCTGATGAATTCTTTCATATGGTTCTAATGTGTCTTATTCTCTAAGCTTTGTAAACCAAAGCTCTGATACCAACTGTGACGGCAGAGATTTCGCTCGGTTCGAACCAGTCGCTAAACCGACCCAGACCGTTCGAAACGCCCTATCGTTTGAGAACATGACAAAATAGAACGCATACAGAAGAACATTTCATTGTATATTACAGCAATGCATCAGATTACAAGAATATACAGAGTATAAACGAATATATATTACACAGAAATTATCAGAGATTACAATAAAGTATATATCAGCGGAAAATAATACAATACACAACTAGAAGGAGATATACGGATACAAAGCTTTCCGGATATCGTTCCAGCTGTAAACCAGGATCCTGTGAATATAAATCTGCAAAACCAAAATTACTAGCTGCCCGTGTGGAAAATAGGGGCACCCAGAGTTTAGGTTAAAACAATAAACTCCAGGTCAGTCATGTGACTGGTGTGAGAACTAAAACAGTTAATCTTTATTTCAAATCGTTAGGTAAATCAAGGGACCACTCCGTATAACACGGAACGGGTTTCCTCCCAAGAATACCAGTGCATAAAACAAACAGCGCAATGCTAAATAAAGAAAAATGAAGCTGTTATAAGACCCAGGTCCCATCACACAATGCAACGCAGCCGAGGATAGGGTTTTCCCTTATAACAGCCAAAGAATGATTGATACGTTTAAAACAAATTATTTGATACTATAATGAGTGCATAGTGTATAAAACAACTTCAAATCATAAGTATCAATCATAGGCGGCATGGGTACCATATATCATGTCGCCATACTAGTTCTACAATTAAAACCACAAATGTCACGTATTTGGAAATTGGATTTCCGTCTATGAACCGAGGCAAAAGATAGTCCTCAACCGATTCGAGACGCTCTAGCCCGTGTCTCAGGAACAGAACGCATCGTCCCTTGGAGCGACAGGGCCGGTCCACCGATGTGGATTAAAATGCCTAAACACTGCGTTTCCCTGCCCTTTGGGGGGTAGGTGAGCCAACTAAATGACTCCATCGGACCCGGATCGTCCGATCAAACCGAGGCGCCTCGCAACAGCAACAACCACATAAGTCAAACTCGTCAGGGCGTGTAAAACCACTGACGCCACTTCTAACTAGAAAGAAACGCATGCCCTCCCTGAGGTCCGTCTCCCGTTTTTGGTTCATACCGGGTGTGAAGTTCGCGAATTCACGTTACACAAAGCTATGCCACACAGGCTGTGCTTTGATCATCACCACATGACTTTGCTTTTCAACAGAAGCCTCGATCAATTGCCACTTAGGCATGCCACACAGGCAATTCACTCCATGCGTTTGATATCCATCAATATATAACCCCCGAGCTCGTACGTCTCAGAGAAGGGCGTTAAGCAAGAGAATAAATTCTCCTCCGCCAAACAGATATATACTTAATAGAAATCAATCACACGGACTAAAATCCAATGTCTGACACACAGTCCATTTACAAGTCCGTTCTGGGTCTGAACGAAACCGGAGGCACCTAGTACCCCGCATATCCATCGATCTCCAAGTACGTCTGGACGATCACTAACTGTTTCCATCTTCTTGGGTGTACAGCCCAATCAAGATCATCAGTAATCACCCAAACGACGTGAAGACCTCCGGTCTTCGACCACCGTCTTCATCTTCGACTTATCGTCGTATCAGTTATTCAAAATGGGATAAACCCGGTCTTTCCGAATAACTAGCGTATATTTTAAATAAGTGTTACACAAACACAACATACGCC
Organism: Allium sativum; assembly: GCA_030737875.1. NCBI lineage: Eukaryota > Viridiplantae > Streptophyta > Magnoliopsida > Asparagales > Amaryllidaceae > Allium > Allium sativum. The sequence continues at coordinate 376,334,267 of CM060926.1, forward strand.
TCATTCCAATTCATCAGTCACTAACCGCAAATTAATCAAGAGAATAATTCCCCAAATATTAACCCCGAAGGCCGAAACCAACATCAGATCCATATCCAGAAAACCGTTCTGCTTAGCTAACCGATAGTTAGTTTCTGATTTCACATTCATAGGGAAAGGTTCCCATTAATTTTATCCAAGATAAATTCCTTGAATTTATTCTCTAATCTTCTTTTGAATTTCGATTCAACTAGTCGGGATTAACGAACCTTACCGAAGTAATCATTTGTGTTAATTTCCCAATCCCAACCTATTCATCCCATGAAGTAAAACTGGTAATACTTCATATCTAACACCACGGTGTTATCGGTAAATTCAATTACCATTTCACGTTCAAATCTAATAAAAGATTTAACTATCGCCTGGAGCAAAACTGGTGGTACTCCATTTTCGATCATTCAATCTAATTAAAGATTCATTAAAACTCCACTTAGTTTTAATCTTCGACTGGGTTAAAGAATCAGTGTCATTTAAAACACGGTTCACGATAAACCCAAAATCACATTCCATTAATTATCGGGTTAAAGAACAAGTGTTATTTAAAACACTGTTCACGATAAACCCAAAAATCAATACCAATTCAATTCCAATTAAATATCATTTAATTGGTACACTTCATTAAATCTAAAATAAAAAGATTTAATCTTTTCTCAACTGGGTTCAAGAACAGTGTTAGTGAAGACACCCTTCACGACAAACCCAAATCACATTTGATATTCAATACAAGGCTCTGAATAGAAAATATATCGGCTTATATTAAATATCAAATTCTATGATTAACAAATGCCGTATTGGAGATAACGATATAAATAGATATCTTTCGAACTTCCATAACAACATCCGTATAATCACGAATCCCAACATCGAAATATTCCAATGACAATTTCGATTCAAATCCATTCCAATGCAATCATTGGAAATTTTGGTTATTTTCAAAACCATTTCAAATTCAATTTATTTATTTAAAAATAAATAGAATTATAATTCTAGTTCAAAACTAGTTCATTTCGATAAAAATCTATTTTTATCTTTTCAAATATGGAGTTTTTCATCCTAATTCTTCCCAAATCATTTCTTATGATTTTACACAAATTATTACTATTTTTAATAATTTTATCAAGGCCCGTACAGTCGATTTCCATCAATGGCCATCGAACTGCACTTACAGCGATCTTTTTCAAATTTGATTTGGTCATAATCCCAAATCCAGCCGTTAGATTTCAAATTTCTAATATTCATTAGAAAGCTCTTTTCGATACGAACCCAACGGTTCCGGTTTTAGGAGAATCCGACGGTCGGATCTCCCGTAATGTCCGTTTGAAATAAATGGTCGAAATTCACGAACTGCCGCGGCGCGGCGCGTTCTATTCAGGCCATTATATTATATATATATAATATATATATAATATATACTTCGTCGATTTCTATTTAAAACGAATTATATAAATAGTTTTAAAATTCGTTTCAAAAGCAATTTCAACTTTCATTTCAATTCAAATCAAAATTGAATTCTTCTTTATAAATTCGTTTTAAAATTCATTCGTATTCAATTCAAATTTCAATTCAATTTGAATTCATTTCAATTCGCTTTCAATTCATTTCGAAATCGTTTTCAATTCAATTCATTTCGAAATCGTTTTCATATTCAATTCATTTCGAAATCGTTTTCAATTCAATTAATTTCGAAATCGTTTTCAATTCAATTCATTTCGAAATCGTTTTCAATTCAATTCATTTCGAAATCGTTTTCAATTCAATTCATTTCGAAATCGTTTTCAATTCCATTCATTTCGAAATCGTTTAAAATCGATATAAATATCGTTCACGTCAAAATGGCGTCAATCTAATCAACACGGCTTCATAAATTTCTATTTTCAAATATTCTATTTCAAATATTTCTTTTTCAAAATAGTTGTTATTATCAAAATATTTCGTTCAACAGATGACCAATCTCAATGGATGAGTACTGTCAACACATGAACCTTTATTTTATATTATTCTTTATTTTCTAAATTGGAATGAGGCCCAATCAATCACCATATAAAATTAATTATATGGATTTTCATACAACACATGTATATAATAGCATTGAACATAATCAACCATCAACCAAAGTGCACTACACTGTATAAGCATCAAATATAGATATTCAACGCTTATAACAGCCTGTCAATCAATCGATCGACATATTTAATCAATCAGGATGAGTGAACTTCAAATTTCATCCCAACACCCGTGTGGGGTTTCAAACAATCAAACACAGATTTTAGTTGTGCAGTTGGGCGATGTGTAAAATTTATCGTCCCAATCAATGTCATTCAAATAGGTGTACATAAACAAACCGTCCGGTTTGTAAATGAATATTTTATTTTGTTCACTTCACTATTTTCATATTCACGTTAAAATTATATTTTTAACGATAAAACATTTTATTTCAACCTATGAATTTCTATTCAATTCATTTATTCAATAAAATGATATTTTTATTTTTCTAACATATTTTAGAAAATTTCGGCGGCATAACGGCACGATACTAGAAACGGGACAAGGCCTAGCCTTATCCCCTGTCTAGTGAAGGCCCACGCCATTCACACATCAATCAAATTCACCAAACAACCAATTCAAATCAAGTCATCAAATTAATTTATGCAACCAAACAAACAAGTCCATGGTCTGTGGACGATTGTGTCGGGTGCTACTAAGCACCGTCTGCATCCTAGTATATATATATAACTAGAAAAAGGAATTTTTGAGTGAGGAGTTCTCACCAATAGCTATCCTAACTCCACGGCACTCCTAAGGTAGGAAATCTTCACTGTTCTCGCCTCTTATCTCTTTCTTCGCCCGTAGCCACTACATATATAAAAATCGAATTTTTACTATGCTATTCAATATATAAAAAAAATCGAATTTTGACTTTGCTATTCAATATATAAAAATCAAATTTTTACTTTGCTATTCAATATATAAAAATCGAATTTTTACTTTGCTATTCAATATATAAAAATCGAATTTTTACTTTGCTATTCAATATATAATGGTTTCGCCTTTCCTAAAATATAGATTTCGCTTTTTCTAAAATATAGATTTCGCTTTTTCTAAAATATAGATTATATTTTTATATTTCCACTTAGTAAAAATCATATTTTTATTATTTTAAAAATATAAAAACTATATTTTTAACCTTCCTATATTATAAAAATTATATTCTTATCCTTCTACATTATAAAAGATTATATTTTTAATACTTTAAAAATATAAAAATCATATTTTTAATTTCGCTCTAATATAAAAATCAGAATTTTCTTTTCAAAAATCCGATCTTTCACCCTATAAATTTCAACCTTCGTTTATAAAAAAAAATCAAAGCTTTATTCTTATTAAAAACTGATGTTTATCCATATATAACGAATTACATTGAACGAATGAATATAAATAGAAATAAATGAACTTACAGTTCCTATCGGAGGCGGTCATTGGTGTTCGACGGAGGGTGACCTGCGTGCTGGAGTCGGAGCTGGGGGGGGGGGGGGGGGCTGTCACGTCGGTTAAAGAGGGGGGGTTTCGTGCGTCAGCGCGTTTAGGGGGGGGGGGCAGTCCTTCCAGGCGGCGGCGAACGGGGGAGAAAGGGGGTTTCGGTGGGGCTTCAGGCGTCGATCGCAGAGGGAAAACGAGGAGGAGGCACGGAGAAGGGGGAGAGAGGGTTCGGCGACCGGAGGCGCCTTCGCTGGTGGGTGCGGCGGCCATGGAAGCGGCGGTCGATGGCGCTGGGCGACGAGATTCGATCGTTTTTTTTTCTTTTTCCCTTTTTTTTCGATTCTGAAAATAAATGGGGGCGGCCTGGTGGAATTAAAGGGGATGAGGAGAGAGGGAATTTTTTTTTTATTATTTTATTTCAAAAAGTCAACTTTTTCAAACGACCTCTAAACGAGGCCCACCGCTTGTCATCCCTAGCGTTTCACCCCCATTCCGAACACAATGGGATATGTATCGTATGCTGATTCGATCATTTCGATCAGTTTCTGTTGAATTTACATTTAAATCACTATATTGAATTTTAAACGTACGTTTCAAATTACCGGGGTCACATACTAACTCTAAAAATTCCAGAAAAATATTTTCTAGCTTCGTATTGACGATACGGTCCTAACAAAACTAGTTTCGTCAAATTCTGAGACCATTTGAAAAATGGCCAATTTCCAGTCGATTAAAATCAACTTAAACTGGTCAAACGCGTTTTCCTTTGCCACGCTCACAAACTGATTCAGAAAATTATGAAATTTGGAATCTAGCAATAACTTTACATCACGGACCCAACAAAAGTGGTTTCGTCGAAATCCGAGGTCGTTTGCAAAATGTCCATTTTTTTAAGGGCCTGAATTCCATAGCGACTATTCAGAATTTTCAACTGGACATACCTTTTGATTCCTGCTATGAAATTTTGATTTTTCGGATTCGTTGGAAAGATATTATCAATTAGATCCTAATGTTTTTAGTTTCACTAAAATCCGGATTGTTTTGCACCCGGTACGTTCAATTGAAGTTTGAAATCGAATTATCGAACTACCGCGCCATTTTCAATTCTATTAATAATTATATATAAATATTTATATTCTAACGACGACGCGTATAATATATACGTTCGAATTATATTCAAAATAAATTTCTCGTCGATATTATTTAAAATAATTCATTTTAAATAATCAAAATTCGCTAAAATTGCCAAAATAAAAATTTTAAACTGGCCCAGATTTTCTGGGTTATTACAAGAAACCAACGCTCTTACCAAATTAACCCCACTGCGCCTCGTTCACCGCACCGCAGGCCAATGCAGCACCGCTCCGCCCTCCTCCAATACACCACAGACCCGCGCCACCTGACACCTCCCCCCTTTAAGCTTCTGTAAGCCTTCATTTTACTTTATCTTGTTTATTTAATGTATTTGGTTATGGGAAAATACAAAATCAAATTTCATATGAAATACGATTTATAAAAATCTGAATTTTATCATGAAATACCGAAGTAAAGAATATGATTTTTATAGATAAATGGTAATATAAAGATTATATTTTCCATAACAAAAAATTTTGATTTTTATAATTATAAAGGCGAGATTTTTAATAGAGAATGAGATTTTTATAGTTAAAAAGGATATGATTTTTCATAACGATAAAGATTTGGTTTTTATATAGAAGTTAGCGAGATAAAAATCCGATCTTTTTATATATGTGGAGAAAATAAAAATATGATTTTTATGTATGGAAAGCGTGGTTAAAAATGTGAATTTTTTATATGAGTGGCGATATAAAAATATAATTTTTACTATAAATTGGTGAAATAAAAATACGATTTTCATATGTGAAAGCGATATAAAAATTTGATTTTTATAATGAAGGAGGATTTATAAATATTCGATTTTTATATACATAAAAATTCGATTTTTATTTACATGAATACCGTATAAAAATGTGATTTTTAATAATTAACTACGTGAAACAGATGGCGATGGATCAGACGGAGATCAAAACGAAGTCCGAACCATTCAGAAATAAAGAATGGCGGAGTGGAACCCTTTGTGAGAACTTCTCACTTTTAATTTATTTTCTAGTTGAAATATATATTAGGATGCAGACGATGCTTAGCAGCACCCGACACCCGTTGTCCACAGATCATGGACTACTTGTTTGTTTGTTGTTTGTGGTGTGAATATTGATTGTGTGATTGTGGAATGGAATAAATTATTTTATGGTTAAAAATATAAATTTTAACGTGTATATAAAATAAATATTTATAAACGAATCGGACGATTTGTTTATGTATACACATTAGATAGATATGGATTGGGACGATAAATTTTACATATCGCCCAACTGCACAAATAAAACCTGTGTTTGATTATTTGAAAACCCCACACGGGTGTTGCGATGAAATTGGACATACACTAGTCCCAATAATTAGCTGTATGTCGATTGATTGATTGACAGGCTATCATAAGCATTAAATATTTATATTTAATGCTTATGCAGTTGTGTGGTGCACTCTGGATGATGGTTGATTATTTATCATTGCTATTATGTACATGGGTTGTAGGGAATCCATATAATTAACATTATATGGTAATTGATTGGGCCTCATTCCAATTTGGAAAATAAAAATTATTATAAAATGAATATAACGTGTTGAATAAAATATATATTCATGTGTTGAATAAAAGAAAATTCATGTGTTGAATAAAATATATACTCATGTGTTGAATAAAAGAATTTCATGTGTTGAATAAAAAAAATTCATGTAATGAATAAAATATATATTCATGTGTTGAATAAAAGAAAATTCATGTGTTGAACGAAATATTTATACGATAAAGTTCACATTTTTATTGTAAGTAAGAATTAATAAATATTCATGTCTTGAAGAAAATATTCATTTGTTGAATAGAACAACGAAGTTATTGATATATATAAAGCCATGTTCATTAGATATGCGCCATTTTGACGCGAACGATATTTATATCAATTATATTCGTTTTTGTAATGAATATAGAAAAGGAAGTGATTCAAAATATAACGTTTTGATAATATTATCATTTATACATTAATGATATGGAATATTCAATTTTGATCTGAAATTGAATATGAAGTAGAAATCGTTTTGAAAATGAATTTAAAACGATTTATAAAATACGTTTTGAAAGGAAATCCACGAAATATATTATATATATATATAATGGCCAGAATAGAACGCGCCGCGGCAGTTCGCGAATTTCGAGCATTGACTTCGATTGGACATTACAAGAGATCCTACCGTCGAATTCTCTAAAACCGGAACGGTTGGGTTCGTATCGAAAAGAGCTTTCTAACGAATACAAGAAATTAGAAATCTAATGGTTGGATTTGGAATTATGTCCAAACAAAATTTGGAAAAGGCCGTTGTTAATGCAGTTCGATGGCCGTTGATGGAAATCAACTGTACGGGCCTTGATAAAATTATTATAAATAGCAATAATTTGTGTAAAATCATAAGAAATGAATCATAAAGAATTGGCATGAAAAATTCCATATCTGAAAAGATAAAAATAAATTTTCATCGAAATGAACTAGTTTTGAACTAGAATTATAATCCAATTATTTTAAAAAATAAATAAATTGGAATTGAATTGGTTTTAAAGATAACCAGAATTTCAAATATATAGATTGGAAATAGATTTGAATCGAAATTGTTTTCGGAATATTTCGATGTTGGATTTCGTGATTATACAGATATTGTTATGGAAATTTGAAAGATATATGTATATCGTTATTTCCTGTTGTTTATAGTATTTGATATTGAATATAAACCGATATATTTTCTATTCAAAGCCTTGTATTTAATATCAAATGGAATTTGGGTTTATCGTGAACAGTGTTTTAAATAACACTTGTTCTTCAACTCGATAATTAATGGGATGTGAAATGGGTTTGTGGTGAACTGTGTTTTAACGACATTCAGTCTTTAACCCGACTAACAGTGAAATGTGATTTGGAATTTATAAATCTTTTGTAAAGATTTAAAGGAGATTTTCCAAAGTAAAGCTTTCCAATTTAATAAAATAAATTGGAATGGAAAGGAATTCGATTTGGTAATAATCGAAGTGAATTTCTGTGGAGGAAGACTGCTAATATATCTGGAATTTAAAAGGCGCTGCCGTTATTCCATTTATATTAATAGTCGGATATGGAAGTTTATATTAAATACATATATCGATTTGTTTTCCATGAAGATTCCATCGTTAATGGAATGTGATTTTGAGTTGTCATGAATGGTATCTTTAATAACACTGTTCTTAGACCCAACGTAGTTAAGAAAATTAGGAACTAACTGGAGATTAGTTAAGTTGAATGGTTTCTTGAGTATTGATATGATGTTGGTTTCAGCCTTCGGGGTTAATACTTAGGGAATTGTTCACTTGCTAATTTACGGTTAAAGGCTGATGGAATGGAATGTGATTTTGGGTATATAGGGAACCGTGTTTTAAATGACATTGGTTCTTTAACCCAGTTAAAGACATGATATGGTTTCCCAAGTTAAACGATCATTAATATTGATTTTTGGGAAGATTAAAACCAAATGGAGTTTTAATGAATTTTTAATTAGATTGAAATGATCGAGAAGGGAGTATCACCAGTTTTGCTCCAAGCGATAGTTAAATCTTTAATTAGATTTGAATGTGAAATGGTAATTGAATTTACCGATAACACCGTGGTGTTAGATATGAAGTATTACCAGTTTTACTTCATGGGATGAATAGTTTGGATTTGGGAAATTCAAAACAAATGATTACTACGGTAAGGTTTGTAAATCCCAAATAGTTTGGATAAACAATAATTTGGTTTGAATTGAAATCCAAAGGAAGATTAAAGAATAAATTTAAAAGAATTTATCTTTGATAAAATTAATGGGAACTTTTTCCCTATAGATGTGAATATTTGAATAAAAGAATATTCTGAATTTGGAATGAGGCGTATATTGTGTTTGTGTAACACTTGTTTATTATATACGTGAGTTATTCGGAAAGGCCGGGTTTATACCCATTCAGAATAACTGATTCGATGATAAGTCGACGATGAAGATGGTGGTTGAAGACCGGAGGTCTTCACATCGTTTGGATAATTACAGATGATCTTGATTGGGATGTACACCCAAGAGGAGGGAATCAGTGGGTGATCGTCCAGACGTACTTGGAGATCGATGGATATGCGAGGAATAAAGTTTCTCCGGTTTCATTCAGACTCAGAACGGACTTGTAAATGGATGTGTGTCTGACATCAGATTTCATTCTATGTGATTGATATCGGTTGCATAGCGTGAATTTCCTATGAGGCATGATGAGATGCAAATGATCAAGGCTTCTGTTGAAAAGCAAAGTCTTGTGGTTGATGATCAAAGCACGGCCTTCATGGCGTAGCTTTGTGTATAACGTTAATTCGCGAGCCATATACCCCGGTTGTGAACCAGAAACGGGAGAGGACATCAGGGACGGCATGCGTTTCCTTCTAGCTAAGGTGGTGTCAGCGACCTACCAGCCCTGACATTTATATTATTTTCACCTGGGTGGTTGTTGGATTGAGAGGCGCCTCGGATATATCGGTGACTATGTGGAGCCGATGGAGTCATAGGACTCATTTACGCGCCAAAGGGCGGGGAAACGCAGTATTCAAGCATTTTAATCCACATCGCTGGACCGGCCCTAACGATCCAAAGGTCACTCGAGCTCTGACCTAAGGAGAGGGCTATAGCGTCTCGAATTCGGTGAGGACGATCCCTGGCCTCGGTTCGTAGATGTAAATCCAACTTCCAATACCTGACATTTGCGGTTTTGATTGTAGAGCCCAGTATTGGCGACATGATATATGGTACCCATGCCACCTAAGATTGATACAGTTATGATTGAAGTTGTTTTATACACTATGCACTTATAATAGTATCAAATGATTTGTTTTAACGTACCAAGCATGTTTGGCTATTATAAGGGAAAACCCTGTCCTCTAGCTTGCGTTGCGTTGTGTGATGGGACCTGGGTCTTATAATAGCTTCATTTTTTTTCCAAAAAGCATTGCGCTATTTTGTTATATGCACTGGTATTCTTAGGAGGAAACCCGTTCCGTGTTATACGGCTTGGTCCCTTGATTTACTTTATTTTAAAGTAAAGTTTTAAATAACTGTTTTAGTTCTCACACCAGTCCCACGACTGACCTGGAGTTTATTATTTTAACCTAAACTCTGGGTGCCCCTATTTTCCGCACGGGCAGCTAGTAGTTTTAGTTTTGCAGATTTATATTCACAGGATCCTGGTTTACAGCTGGAACGATATTCAGAAAGCTCAGTATCCGTGTATTACTTTCAGTTGTGTTTTGTATTATTTTTCCGCTGCTATGTAATGTAAATTGAATCTCTGATATTTTTCTGATGTATAATATTTATTTATACTCTGTATATTCTTGTATTCTGATGGAATTGTTGTAATAAGCAATGAAATGTTCTTCTGTTTGTGCTCTGATTCGTCTTGTCCTCAATTATATCCGGGCTTTCCTTCGCGAGGAAGTTCGGGTCGACTCAGTTTGGTATCAGAGCTCTGGTTTACCGAGCTCGAGAACATGACACATTAGAACCATACAGAAGAATTTATCGAAGATTGGATTAGTAATATCCAATAAGAATGACACGTTAGTGATGGGATCAGTAGTATCCTAGAACGAGTGTGAAGAGTAATGTTTTTAAAATAAAGATGAAAACAATTTTTGTTTTGAAAATTTAAACCTTATTCAACGTATTTGATTATTTATTTGTATTGAATTTGGACAATCAAATATATAAAGATTTTGCAAATACGCCTTGCAAACGTATATTCGAAGTTTTAATATATTGGATAGATATAGATTCATACTCTAGTCACCCGGAGATGGTACTGATAATTGTCATGACATCATCAGTATTTATGTTCGAGTTTCGAAGGTGTGATATTTATATATTTCTTATTGACTGGTGTGAGAACCAAAACTAGATGGGGTCTATCGTTGTGAATTGGCATCAAAAACATGATTTTCTGTATATGCATCAAAGTCATGAATTTGAAAAGCTAATCAACTAATTGATTGATGGTTGTGTTTTTTGATTATTGGTTTGATATTTTTAACCATTTAGGCCAAATTGAATTAAATATTGAACTGTATTGAAAATTATTTGAAAATGCATGCATGTACATATATATGTGTGAACAGGTCATAGCAAGGAGGCAAGAGAAGAGGAATAAAATTGTTTTCTCGACAAATAGGTACATGTTTACTAATTTTTTGGGTTTTGGATGATTTTATGAGCCGATTGGCTAGCCGCTTGGCTGTTTCTTTTTCTTTTTGGATTGGAGAGGCCTGTATGGCAATTTTGGGATTTTCCCGGTGCTCCCGTGCGGGGGAGGTTATGGCGAATTTTTTCGAAAATTTAGGGTGTTAGCCAAATTTTTGAAGAATTTGAAAAGTTCTTAGAAACTGAAAAGTTGAAGAACTTAAGCCATAATGAAAATAATGAAAATTGAGTTGATTTGTAAAACAACTTTCTGCTTCGTTCCTTTTCGGGGAAGAAAAGTTTTAAGTGGGGGAGATTGTAATAACCCGGAAATCTAAGCCAATTAAAAATTTTTATTTTGGCAATTTTAGTGAATTTTGAATATTTAAAATGAATTATTTCAAATAATAACGACGAGAAATTTATTTTGAATAGAATTAGAACATATATATTTATTTGAATCGAATTTAGAATATAAATATTAATTTTTATTTATAAAAGGAATTGAAAATGGCGCGGTAGTTTGAAATTCGATTTCAAATTTCAAATGAATGTACAGTATTCAAAATAAACGGGATTTTAGCGAAACCAAAAATATTTGAATCTGTTTGATAATATCTTTCCAACGAATCCGAAAAATTGAAATTTCGTAACGAGGATAAAAAGTTCTGCCTAGATGAAAATTCAGAATAGTCGCTATGGAATTTTGGCCCTTAAAATGGAAATTTGCACGACCTCTGTTTTCGATGAAACCACTTTTGTTGAACCAAGGATGTCAAGTTATTGCTAGATTCCAAAATTCGTAAGTTTCTGAATAATTATGTGAGCGTGGTGAAGTAAAATGTGTTTTGACGGTTTCAATCTATTTCGATCGACCAGAAAATGGCCATTTTTCAAACTGTCCTCAAATATGATGAAATTAGTTTTGTTAGGACCGTATCATCATTACAAATCTAGAAAATATTTTTCGGGAATTTTTAGAGTTCGCATGTGGCCCCGGTAAATTAAAATGTGCGTTCAAATTCAATATACTGATTTATATTGTAATTTAAATGAAAACTGATCATAGCAGCTAAATGGGCTTACAAAACATATCTCATTATGTTCAAAATGAGGTTAATTAGCTAGGGGCGAAGTCGTTGGGTCTTTGGTGTTCGGATAAAAAGTCAGTCGTTGAAGAATTAAATTAATTAAATAAATAATTATAATTAGCCCCCATTCTCTCCCACGATTCAGATTTTAAAATAAAAAAAGGGAAAAAACGTCGACCCCTAAACACTAGCGCTGCCCACATTCATCCTCCAAGGCCGCTGCCGATCAATGGCGCGCCACCTCCCTGAGCTCCACCACTCTCTCCACTCCCTATCCTCTTCAGTTCGACGTCCCCAAGCCCATAGCCCAAACATCACGCCTCCGACAATCTGTGGCCCCCGCCGTCACTGACAAGGCCGCTGCCGACCACCCTCGTCGCGCGCAACCGCCTCAGGCCTCCCCTTCCCCCCACTTTCTTCCTCCGCTGAAAGAAACCAACGCTCTGACCAAATTAACCCCACCGCGCCTCGTTCACCACACCGCAGGCCAATGCAGCACCGCTCCGCCCTCCTCCGACGCACCACAGACCCGCGCCACCCGACACCTCCCTCCTCTAAGCCGCTGTAAGCCTTTATTTTATTTTATTTTGTTTATTTAATGTATTTGGTTATGGGAAAATATAAAATCAAATTTCATATGAAATACGATTTATAAAAATCTGATTTTTATCATGAAAATAACGATGTAAAGAATATGATTTTTATAGTTAAATGGCAATATAAAGATTATATTTTTCATAACAAAAAGGCGAGATTTTTATAATTATAAAGGCGAGATTTTTACTATAAAAATGAGATTTTTATAGTTAAAAAGGATATGTTTTTTCATAATGATAAAGATTTGGTTTTTATATAGAAGTTAGCGAGTCAAAAATCCGATCTTTTTATATGTGTGGAGAACATAAAAATATGATTTTTATGTATGGAAAACGTGGTTAAAAATGTAATTTTTTTTATATGAGTGGCGATATAAAAATATAATTTTGACTATGAATTAGTGAAATAAAAATATGATTTTCATATGTGAAGGCGATATAAAAATTTGATTTTTATGATGAAGAAGTATTTATAAATATTCGATTTTTATATGCATAAAAAATTGATTTTTATTTATATGAATACTGTATAAAAATGTGATTTTTAATAATCAACTGCGTGAAACAGATGGCGATGGATCAGACGGAGATCAAAATGAAGTCCGAACCGTTCAGAAATAAAGAATGGCGGAGTGGAACCCTCTGTGAGAACTTCTCACTTTTAATTTGTTTTCTAGTTGAAATATATACTAGATGCAGACGACACTTAGCAGCACTCGACACCCATTGTCCACAGACCATGGACGACTTGTTTGTTTGTTATTTGTGGTGTGAATATTGATTGTGTGATGTGGAATGGAATAAATTATTTTATGGTTAAAAATATAATTTTTAACGTGTATATAAAATAAATATTTATAAACAAATCGGACGATATGTTTATGTACACACATTTGACTGATATGGATTGGGACGATAAATTTTACACATTGCCTAACTGCATAAATAAAACCTGTGTTTGATTGTTCGAAATCCCCACACGGGTGTTGGGATGAAATTGGACATACACTAGTCCCAATAATTAGCTGTATGTCGATCGATTGATTGACAGGTTGTTATAAGCGTTAAATATTTATATTTAATGCTTATGCAGTTGTGTGGTGCACTATGGATGATGGTTGATTATTTATCGTTGTTATTATGCACATGTGTTGTAGGGAATCCATATAATTAATATATGGTAATTGATTCGGCCTCATTCCAATTTGAAAAATAAAGAATATTATAAAATGAAAATTCATGTGTTGAATAAAATACATATTCATGTGTTGAATAAAAGAAAATTCATGTGTTGAATAAAATATATATTCATGTGTTGAATAAAAGGATATTCATGTGTTGAATAAAAGAAAATTCATGTGTTGAATAAAATATATATTCATGTGTTGAATAAAAGGAAATTCATGAATTGAACGAAATATTTATACAATAAAGTTCACATTTTTATTGTAAGTAAGAATTAATAAATATTCATGTGTTGAATAAAATATATATTCATGTGTTGAAGAATATATTCATTTGTTGAATAGAATAACGAAGTTATTGAAATATATAAAGCCGTGTTGATTAGATATGCGCCATTTTGGCGGAACGATATTTATATTGATTATATTCATTTTTATAATGAATATAGAAAAGGAAGTGATTTCAAAATATAACGTTTTGAAAATATTATCATTTATATATTAATGATATGGAATATTCAATTTTGATCTGAAATTGAATATGAAGTAGAAATCGTTTTGAAAACGAATTTAAAACGATATATAAAATACGTTTTGAAAGGAAATCGACGAAATATATAATATATAATATATATATATATAATGGCCTGAATAGAACGCGTCGCGCTGCGGTAGTTCGTGAATTTCGACCATTGACTTCGAATGGACACTACGGGAGATCCGACCGTCAGATTCTCCTAAACCCGGAACCTTGGGTTCATATCAAAAAGAGCTTTCTAACGAATACAAGAAATTAGAAATCTACTAGTTGGATTGGGAATTATGTCCAAATCAAATTTGGAAAAGCTCACTGTAAGTGCAGTTCGATGGTCGTTGATGGAAATCGACTGTACGGGCCTTGATAAAATTACTAAAAATAGCAATAATTTGTGTAAAATCATAAGAAATGATTTGGAAAGAATTGGGATGAAAAATTCCATTTTTGAAAAGATAAAAATAAATTTTTATCAAAATGAACTAGTTTTGAACTAGAACTGTAATCCAATTATTTCTAAAAATAAATAAATTGGATTTGAATTGGTTTTAAAGATAACCAGAATTTCCAATATATAGATTGGAAATGGATTTGAATCGAAATGGTCTTCGGAATATTTCGATGTTGGATTTCGTGATTATACAGATATTGTTATGGAAATCTGAAAGATATATGTATATCGTTATTTCCAATATAATTTTGTTGGTTATAGTATTTGATATTGAATATAAGCCGATATATTTTCTATTCAAAGCCTTGTACTTAATATCAAATGGAATTTGGGTTTATCGTGAACGGTGTTTTAAATAACAATTGTTCTTTAACCCGATAATTAATGAGATGTGAATGGGGTTTGTTGTGAACTGTGTTTTAACGACATCCGTTCTTTAACCCGATTTACAGTGAAATGTGATTTGGAATTTATAAATCTTTTGTAAAGATTTAAAAGAAGATTTTCCAAAGTAAAGTTTTCCAATTTAATAAAATAAATTGGAATGGAAAGGAATTCGATTTGGTAATAATCGAAGTGAATTTCTATGGAGGAAGACTGCTAATATATCTGGAATTTAAACGGCTATGCCGTTATTCCATTTATATTATTAGTCGGATATGGAAGCTTATATCGATTATATATATATCGATCTGTTTTCCATGAACATTTCATCGTTAATGGAATGTAATTTTGGGTTGTCGTGAATGATATCTTTAATAATACTGTTCTTAGACCCAACGGAGTTAAGAAAATTAGAAACTAACAGGAGATTAGTTTAGTTAAATGGTTTCTTGGGTATTGATTTGATGTTGGTTTCGGCCTTCGGGGTTAATTCTTAGGGAATTGTTCACTTGCTAATTTACGGTTAAAGGCTGATGGAATGGAATGTGATTTTGGGTTTATAGTGAACCGTGTTTTAAATGACATTGGTTCTTTAACCCAGTTAAAGACAGGATATGGTTTCCCAAGTTAAACAATCATTAATATTGATTTTTGGGAAGATTAAAACCAAATGGAGTTTTAATAAATCTTTAATTAAATTGAAATGATCGAGACAGGAGTATCACCGGTTTTGCTCCAAGCGATAGTTAAATCTTTAATTTGATTTGAATGTGAAATGGTAATTGAATACACCGTGGTGTTAGATATGAAGTATTACGAGTTTTACTTCATAGGATGAATAGTTTGGGGTTGGGAAATTTAAAACAAATGATTACTTCGGTAAGGTTTGTAAATCCCGACTAGTTTGGATAAACCATAATTTGGTTTGAATTGAAATCCAAAGGAAGATTAGAGAATAAATTGAAAAGAATTTATATTTGATAAAATTAATGGGAACTTTTCCCTAAAGATGTGAATATTTGAATAAAAGAAAATTCTTAATTTGGAATGAGGCGTATGTTCTGTTTGTGTAACAATTGTTTATTATATACGCGAGTTATTTGGAAAGGCCGGGATTATACCCATTCTGAATAACTGATTCGACGATAAGTCGACGATGAAGACGGTGGTTGAAGACCAGAGGCCTTTACATCGTTTGGATAATTACTGACGATCTTGATTGGTCTGTACATCCAAGAGGAGGGAATCAGTTGGTGATCGTCTAGACGTACATGGAGATCGATGGATATGCGAGGAATAAAGTTCCTCCGGTTTCGTTCAGACCCAGAATGGACTTGTAAATGGATGTGTATATGACATCGGATTTCATTCTGTGTGATTGATATCGGTTGCATAGCATGAATTGCCTGTGTGGCATGCTGAGATGCAAATGTTCAAGGCTTCTGTTGAAAAGCAGTGCCTTGTGGTTGATGATCAAAGCTCGACCTTTGTGGCGTAGCTTTGTGTATAACGTTAATTCACGAGCCTCACACCCCGGTTGTGGACCAGAAACGGGAGAGGACATCAGGGATGGCATGCGTTTCCTTCTAGCTAGGGTAGTATCAGTGACTTACCAGCCCTGACATTTATATCATTTTCACATGTGTGGTTGTTGGATTGCGAGGCGCCTTGGATATATCGGTGTCTATGTGGAGCCGATGGAGTCATAGGACTCATTTACACCCCAAAGGGCGGGGAAATGCAGTGTTCAGGCATTTTAATCCACATCGGTGGACCGGCCCTGACGATCCAAAGGTCACTCGAGCTCTGACCTAAGGGGCCGGCTAGAGCGTCTCGAATTTGGTGAGGACGATCCCTTACCTCGGTTCACAGATGGAAATCCAATTTCCAATACGTGACATTTGCGGTTTTGATTGTAGAGCCTAGTATTAGCGACATGATACATGGTACCCATGCCACCTAGGATTGATACATTTATGATTGATGTTGTTTTATACACTATGCACTTATAATAGTATCAAATGATTTGTTTTAACGTACCAAGCATGTTTGGCTATTATAAGGGAGAACCCTATCCTCCAGCTTGCGTTGCATTGTGTGATGGGACCAGGGTCTTATAATTGCTTCATTTTTTTCCAAAAAGCATTGCGTTGTTTTGTTATATGCACTGGTATTCTTGTGAGGAAACCCGTTCAGTGTTATACGGCGTGGTCCCTTGCTTTACTTTATTTAAAAGTAAAGTTTCAAATAAGTATTTTAGTTCTCACACCAGTCCCACGACTGGCCTGGAGTTTATTGTTTTAACCTAAACTTTGGGTGCCCCTATTTTCCGCACGGGCAACTAGTAGTTTTTGTTTTACAGATTTATATTCACAGGATCCTGGTTTACTGCTAGAACGATACTCGGAAATCTCTGTATCCGTCTTATTACTTTCAGTTGTGTTTTGTATTATTTTTCCGCTGCTATGTAATGTTAATTGAATCTCTAATATTTTTCTGATTTATAATATTTATTCATACTCTGTATATTCTTGTATTCTGATGGAATTGTTGTAATAAACAATGAAATGTTCTTCAGTTTGTGTTCTGATTCGTCTTGTCCTCAATACAATCCGGGCTTTCCTTCACGGGGAAGTTCGGGTCATCTCAGAAGATATGCATGTATCTAGACTGTCCCACATATGTACTGTAATTGTAGCTCGATGCCTCAATCACACGTCCTCTAATGTGCACCGAGTTCCGTAGCAGGGCTAAACAAGAAACATGGAACTCGGTCGGGAGCTTTTCCATATCTGTACCGCCTTTAAGTGCTTCAAATACAGATATTCCTCAGGTCTGTTTTTCATGGTGGTTATGGTCCCAGCTCGGCCCCTCCATCAACTAGTAAAGACTACAGAGCTAAGAGACCTCCCCTAATAAAAACCAATCTAAACATCCATGTGGCACACACCTTCAACCCCGTACCTCGATAGTGAAAGGTGAAATGATATCTTGGGTTTAGCTCTAGTCTTTTTGCATCCCGCTGGTGGTCGATGACGGATATCCGACGGTCTACTATCCTTGTTGGTCATGACCCTCTCTACCTCCTCGTGAGGCAAGCGTCGAATCACCCTAGTGTCATCTCATCACAGCATTCTGACTGCATAGCTACATCTGCAGTCAAGGCCCACCCACCTAGTAGTTACGCACAGACCCAACCTCTACGAGTTCTGCCTAAGACATCTGTAACCGTACAGAGGACTACTAGGAGCACCTTACGTACTTCAGGATGTCGCGTGCTTCCCCTTCCAGTCCTTTGGAGCCGTCATTACAATCAGATGAATGTGCGCTCCCCTCGTGTCTTATAACACCTCGATGATCAACCCCATTGGGTTATTCACCCTCAAACGTACGGACTGGTCCAAGCTCCTTTCTTTAATATGTTGTTAGATCCTATGTCTAAACATTATTTCACGCGCTTTCTTTACCTCACCGAGTTTCCATTTAACTTGGTTATTCCCATTCATATTGTATTCTTATTCAAATTACCAAGTTTGTCTTGCTTATTAATTTTAGTCATATAACTTAATCCATTTAAGTTTATTAATAAGCCCACAACATGTTATTTTCTAGATTGTGGCCCAAGGTCTGTAATCCACAATCTATCTTATATTCTTGCTTGGTTACATCATTACAATAACATGCTCTCCTTAATACGTTGTTAAGTATATCTCAATTCACATGTTTCGTAATTAACATGTCACTTACCATTTATGATTAAATATAACTTATTTATTTTATAAATTTTCCTCATTCTTTCTCATTTAATCATAAATTCAATTTAACTACAACTTATCGTTGTTTACTAAGCAGATTATTATGCATATATAATTCTATCATTTCTACAAGTTATGCTTACCCTATAAGGTGTCTTTAATTGTATAACTTTATTATATTTTGCACCAGTTATGTATACCACTATGTGTCTTTAATTACATAACCTTATTGGGATAAGTTCATGGGCCTATATGTAAATATTAACCACCCTAACTATTTTACTTAACCCACCCACTACCCATCCAGTTTTACTTAACTCTAACTCAAGTTCATTATCATACACTCCTTATGGATTAAATTAGGTTAAGTAGTCCAATTCATTACCATGTCCAATTATGGTTATAACGGGCTAGACTTCCCACAATAGGCCTGCAACGTGTGGATGTTGGATATGTCGGTCGGATCCGGGCAGTCGTATTCTACAGTTGGGTCTAACCTCGTGTCTTAGCCCGATTCGTATTTGCACACTTAGACCTCTCACATTAGGTTCAACATTAGTGGCTGCTGGATATGCCGGTCGGTCAGGGCAGGCTTCCACCACTAATGCAACCTAACCTCATGTCGTAAGTGCAATTACAATTCCTAATCGTAATTACTAGACATTCCATTTTTAGTTACATGTCCAATTCATTATTCAAATCATAGACTTTTACACCCCTTTTCAATTCACCTTTTAATTATGCACCATATGCTCTTTTTCCCAAGTTATAAGTCAAGGCATATACATATATATGTGTTATAAACCAAAATCTACATATTATCCAATTTATGAACCTAGTCCATATTCACCCATTTCAATACAAGTTATACCCTAATCCATATTCGCATATTTTTCCATTGTATGCCTAAAATTCATATTCACATACATCCCAATTTATGTCCAAAATCAGTATTTAGACCTGTCCCATTTTATACCCAATGCCATATTAACATTTATTCCAATGCGTGCCTAAATTCATATTATCCAACAAGACATATGCCCCCAAACACGTATTCATATATTTCCAAATTTATGCCTAAATTTAGATCCATATTTTCCAATATTAATTATGCCCCGAATTATGTCTTTCCCAATTATTCCCAATTTCACATGTTCAAAATTTCAGCATTAGGTGTAACACACCGCATTTATAATGAAATTATAAATGTGGAAATATGTATATATACATATATATATTTAAGAGAAAAATTAAATATTGCAACAAAACATGAAAAAGAGGAATGATAAAAGAATAATGTTTATCATTGTTTTAAGGTTTGTAAACAAAAGACTCAGTGGCTCATTTGGTTAGAGGATGTGACTTGTATACAAGAGGTTCTGAGTTCAATCCCTGCCAGAGCCATATTTTTTGTTTTAAGGGAATCACTAAAAAGTTGCTTAGTGTGAACGTTGTTCAACAAAAAAAAGCGGTTTAGTGTGAAAATGGTTCAAAAGAAAAAAAATATATATATATAATACACAAACACACACACAAACACATATATATATATATGACATGCGGGTGTCAACACCCCTGCTGTGCATCATGTTGAGCACATGGCGCATTTTTATTTGTTGATGACGATTAGAATGAGTTTGCGGTAGAAGTCTGCCCGGAACCGCCTGATACATCCAGCAGCCGCAAACAACAATTCTAATGTGAGTGGTTGGTGCATTAATAAATCAATTAATGCCGATGAACAGACATGCTAAGAATGACAAGGTTAAGTAACATATGAATAGACGACACTTAACCAAATACAACATGTTAATTAAACAAATGAGTGGGGTCAGGTTAAGTTGATAACACTTAACTGTTATAACATGTTGATTAGGAAATCCTAGTAATGAGGACCCATTTTAGTAGTAACCCACATAGACGTATCATGGTACCCTGAACTGGGCAGGGTGGGGCACGAATATTAGGCTGATTATAAGGGTTAAAATTGCGGTGTGTGGTGCATCAGTATAGGTTCCGACGGAGTACGGGCGTGCACGTGCTCCATAGTGGAAAAATCAGGCACTGGGCATCAGTAGTTATATACTGTGCATCTTGAATTGTGTCGGGTTGCCATCTTTGGGATTGATACATCCCATGGTGGGACCAGCACGGGTATCTACAAACAAGTAGGGCCGAATGACAGAAGTAATAAATACATGCGAGTTAGGGAGCCGATCGATTAGAGGTAGTGCGGGGACATCTAGCATCTATTATGGGAAATTAGCTGTCGAGGATTGTATGGGTTGGATACCTCTTACTAGATGTTACGCGTGAGGGCTACCAAGTGCGGGGTTGGGATCAACTCTCAGTATGGAACTAGTAATGGTACGGTGTAACTAGCATTAGTGCAGTGTAGGAATTATATTATAGTGATTAGAAATGCAACCAACGGTTATCTCATCCATCTAGCCTACCTTGTCATGCATGCTTGTATTACAGTCTTTTCTTACTTTCCAGTTTACGATCTAATCCTATTACTTTATTAATTATATTGTTAAAGTTACTGGACTCGCCAGACTTTATGTCTGACCTCATTTGTTTCGCCTCTTTTCTTTCTATTTCCCCCCAAGGTTCTCAGGGTGGGCCTAGTGGAGCTTGATTTGGATCTTTTTTTTTGGAAGTGCCTGGATTGCTGAAAGTAAAGTTTATTTTTATCTCCTTTTTATTATGGCTTTAAGATATGGGATTATGGTTTTTTATAAATGTAATCTGGTAGCTTTTGTACAAGACTAAAATAATTAACTTGGTTTTGGTGTTTGAAGATGTACCCAAACTTATTTTCTGTTTCCGCTGCAATAAAGTTATAAAATTTTCAAGTACTACTTTCTCTATCTATCTTGTGATATTCTGTTCTATACTCTTATAATACTCCATGAAACTTAATGCATTCCCTTTGTGTGTGACACTAACAGACGTGGGGGCTTACACGTGGTATCAGAACTGAAGGTTACCATAACAGGTAAAAGATTTTGAAAAACCATTTTCAAAAGCATTTTTTTATAATGAAGTATTTTCAAAAACATGTTTTAAAAAAGGTGTTATCAAGAGAAAGGTTTATTATGAAAAACATGATCCCCAAAAGCCATATATCTTTCTTCCGATTCTTTGTTTCGAATCTCCCCCTTTTCCTTCTTGAGTCTCTTTCCCCGCATGTTGATGCTTTTTCAAAGATATGTAAGGACTTTCGTGCGATGGGCGAAAAACCATTTCATAGGACTGAGATGTCTGTCGAAGCAAGAATTGGTTCAAGGAAATGGAGGACTCGTTTGGTATCTTTGAGATAGATGATGGAAGGAAGGTTCAGCTAGCTGCTTGGTCAATGAGGGAGTTTAGGCTAAGGAGTAAAACCCAAGGATAAGGAATTTGTTAATATGGCTTTAATCCATGAAGAAGGTAAAGGAGAAAGTGGAAAGAATAATTAATCCCGTGACAAAAGAAGGTGCCTTTATTGTGGTATAACGGGCCATGTAATTAAGGACTATAGGAAGAAGAAGAAGCCTGGTTGTTTTCATTTCTGTGAGGCAGGACATCTGATTATGGACTGCCCGAGGAGGCAGGGACAAGGGCAAGGGCAAAGGACAGGACCTACTTCTGGAGGACAGGTTCATACTCTCTTTGAACCAGGACAGGAGAGAGATGGAAACGTTTTTGTTAAAAGTTTGATTTTCCTTTTTGATCATCCTGTTCGAACTTTGTTTGACTCCGGCGCTTCAGACTCGTTCATATCTACTTCGTTAGTTGAAACACTGCACCTAAATACTAGTTTAGTTATGGATCCCATTGTAGTCTCAAATCCTGTTGGTGGTTCGTCTCATTTACCTATGCTTTGTCGAGATTTGGGAGTGTCTATCTTGGGCGTTGGGTTTGTATGCAACGCCTACATTCTTGGTTTCATTGGCTACGACTTGATTCTAAGGATGGATTGGCTAGCTAGGTATGGTGAAATCCTGGACTGTGAAAGGAGGGTAGTTAGATTGTTGATTCGTTGTGGAAGAACCCTCGATATTTCTTGTGACCCTAGAGGTCCGATGATACTTAGGTTCCTAGAATCTCTTGACGCATCCATCGATGATTTGAAATTTGTTCGTGTAGTCCAATAACGCCTTTGATGAGGTTCGGGGTTTACCATTAAGGCGAGAGATAGACTGCCGCATATACTTAGCAGATAATGCAAAGCCAGTTGCATTGCCGGTGCGCCACATGGCTCCGAGAGAGAGGAGGGAACTTATTAATCAAGTAGGGGAGCTACTTGAGAAAGGGTTCATAAGAAGAGGTATTTCAGAATGGGGTGCTCCAGTTGTTTTTGCTACAAAGGCGGACGGTTCACTTAGATTTTGTGTGGACTATAGGGAGCTAAATAAACTCACAAAGAAAAATAGACACCCATTACCGAGGATTGATGATTTGTTCGATAGGTTGGTTGGCGCTTCAGTTTTCTCGCAGTTGGATTTAGCTACAGGATTTCATCAACTGAGGGTAGCTAAGGAGAGTATAGATAAGACTGCTTTTAGGACTCCCGATGGTTTCTTCGAGTGGCTCGTCATGCCTTTTGGTTTGACGAATGCACTCGCATATTTCGTAGATTTGATGAGTAGGGTATTTAGGGAAGTTTCTAAACAAGTTCGTAGTAGTCTTTATGGATGAAATTTTAATATTCTCTAGAAACAAGAACATGCCCTGCATCTTAGTGAAGTCTTAGATACTCTTCGAGCACATCAACTCAAGGCAAAGTTCTCCAAATGCCATTTTTGGAAGGAAGTGAGGTTCTTAGGACACCCGTTCTCTAAGGAAGGAATATCAGTGGATCCCGCAAAGGTAGTGGCAATCCAAGATTAGAAGGTTCCTAGAAACGCAACAGAAGTCAGAAGTTTTCTTGGGTTGGCGAGCTATTATAGGAAGTTCATTAAAGACTTTGCATTTCACGAGACGAGAGTTTGAGAAATACAATTCTTGAAGATGGCACAGGGCCGACAAAAGTCATGTACTGATAACAGAAGGACCAATCTTGATTTTGGTGTTCGGGACATGGTTTTTATTATCATTGTTGAGGAATGTAGTTTGTTTTTTTATCTATATGGAAGTTGACACCGAGGTTCGTAGGGGCATTCCCCATTACAGAGAGGATTCGACATATGGCGTACAGATTGAAGTTGCCGGAGAAGCTTAGTGGTGTTCATGACGTATTTCACGTGTCGCATTTGCGGAAGTGTTTACATGATACCACGGAAGTAGTGGAGCCGAGCATGCTTAGGGAATTGGAAGTGGAGGGAGGGGCCATGATTAGACGAGCTCCTACATACATCCTTGGATCGGAGGTCAAGAAGTTACGCAACCGAGAGGCCGAGTTGGTTGAAGTCCAGTGGGGAGATGATCAAGGAGACACAACTTGGGAAACGGAAGACAAGATACGTGCGTTATACCCTTTCCTTTTTTAAGGTATGATCTTAACTTCTCCTTTTTCTA
The DNA here is from genome assembly GCA_030737875.1 of Allium sativum. Taxonomy (NCBI): domain Eukaryota; kingdom Viridiplantae; phylum Streptophyta; class Magnoliopsida; order Asparagales; family Amaryllidaceae; genus Allium; species Allium sativum. Next base: position 376,358,625 of record CM060926.1, read on the forward strand.
CCACTTTGTTTCTACTTGTTCTATCGTTTAGTATATCCTCTCGATTACATCTTTGATCTTTAGGTAGAAAAATCCTATGGTTGTAAACACGTGTTTGAGACATGTTATGTTTGGTGGATGCAAGCGGATGCAAGTGTTTGCTAGTTGTTGCTCGTGGATACATTTACAAACACATTAGGCACTAGATCGGCTCAATCACTTTCATGTTGCATATGAATGAGTGTGCATATTTAAATTAATTTATGTATATTGAATGCGTTATCATATGGATGTTGCATTTGAATGAATGGTTATGCTCATATAAAAATGAAATGTATCATTGCATACATGTTGGAATCATGGTACTGACATAATTTGCATTGAGGAGGTTAATTGAATCAGTAGACCGCCTGATCTTTGCATTAGATAAGGAACATATACACACACCTTTGCATATGTTCATATTGCATTAGAAATCTTTTAAGGACAATGGTTTCTTGTGGATGATGGATGAGTAGATGGATGATGGATGGTAGGATATATTCTTCTTTACTTGAAGATTTCGGGGACGAAATCCTTTGAGTAGGGGAGAATGTAACACCCCGCATTTTTAATGGAATTAAAAATGTGGAAATATGTATATATACATAGATATATTTAAGAGAAAAAATAAATATTGCATCAAAACATGAAAAAGAGGAATGTGAAAAGAATAATTTTTAGCGTTGTTCTAAGATTTGTAAATAAAAGACTTAGTGGCTCATTTGGTTAGAGCACGTGACATGTATACAAGAGATTCTGAGTTCAATCCCCGCCAGTGCCATATTTTTTGTTTTAGGGGAATGGCTAAAAAAGTGTCTTAGTGTGAACACAGTTCAATAAAAAAAGCGGTTTAGTGTGAAAAGGGTTAAAAAGAAAAATAGATATATATAATATATATATATATATATATGACATGCGGGTGTCAACACCCCTGCTGCTGTGCATCATGTTGCACACATGGCGCATTTTTATTTGTTGATGACGATTTTTGAGTTTTAGGGCTTATATGGCTTTATCTGATTGGTCTGATGACTTGTCATTTCATTATGGATGGCTAAGATGAATCCTAGTCAGATCTAAGGGTTCTACTTAATCCTACACATCTATATAAGCACACATAAACCTAAACTCTAATCTAAACTAAGTTAATTCATAAGCCGCCATGCTGCTGCATCCTAAACTAACCTAGCCTCCACCATAACTAATCAAATTAAAGATGAAAGATAAATGTCATATCCAAAGAATTGTAAAAAGGAGAATAATTCTACATACGCCTAATTCTCTTTTTTGTGAGTACAGTTGCTTTCACAAGATAATTAATTAAAATAATTATGATAAGTTGTGATATGGATTGTGTGAGCATGCCTGTTGAATCATATGCTATTAGCCAGTTCTGTTATCATTTATTTTGTTATTATATGCCAGTTTTTTATTATTATATGTAGTTAGATTCATTTTATGATGTTAATTCCTATGTCTAATTACATATGTTTGGTTAGATTCATTCTATGCAAGTTTATATGCATGTTATGTTTTATGCAAGTTTATATGCATGTTATGATTTATGCAAGTTTATATGCAAGTTATGCAAGTTTATATGCAAGTTATGTTTTATGCAAGTCATGCAAGTTTATATGCAAGTTATGTTTTATGCATGTTTACGTGCAAGTTATGATCTATGTAAGTTTATATGCAAGTTATGTTTTATGCAAGTTTATAAGCAAGTTATGATCTATGCAAGTTTATATGCAACTTATGTTTTATGCATGTTTATATGAAAGTTATGATCTATGCAATTTTATGTGAAAGTTTATATGCAAGTTATGATCTATGCAAGTTATGTTCATCTATGCAAGTTATGCAAGTTTATATGCAAGTTATGTTCGTCTATGCAAGTTATGCAAGTTTATATTCATATATTTAGATCCATACCAGTTCATATGTTTAGATCTGTGTAATTTTATGTTTATAAGTTTAGATCTATGCTAGTTCGCAGTACATATGTTGATTGGATCTATCTTATATGCTAGTTCACGTTTATATGCTTAACTAGATTTATGTTGTTCTATGCCAAGTTTATGTTACCCGCACTTAATTAAATCTATTGTTTTATACCAGTTATGTGTTTCTACCCTTTTTCCTTTTTATGAGTTGGGCTAATTGCGAACCTAACGTGTTACATGAATTATACGTACGAACGACGTGGGAACGTTGTGGGAAATTTTGGGTAAAAGTTGAATATTATGTAATTGGCAAAAAATTGGGTTGTAATCATATAATTAATTTTGGATATAACAAGTATATGGGACATAACTTGAATTGACTACACTTATGGATAATTGGCATACAAAAATCTAGACTTGGACATGCATGGAAAATATGTAAATTGGCTAAAAGATGAACATGCCTAACCCGAGGTTAGATTGGGTTGCGGTGTAAGACTGCCCGGAACCGCCCGGCACATCGAGCAACCACAACAACAGATCTAATGTGAGAGGTTAGCTCATCAAGCCCAAAACCTGAGTTTAGAATGAGTTTGTGGTAGAAGTCTGCCCGGAACCGCCCGGTACATCCAGCAACCACAAACAATAGTTCTAATGTGAGAGGTTGGTGCATTAATTAATCAATCAGTGCCAATGAACAGACCTGCTAAGAATGGCAAGGTTAAGTAACGTATGAATAGACGACACTTAACCAAATACAACATGTTAATTAAACAAATGAGTGGGGTTAGGTTAAATTGAGAACACTTAACCGTTATAACATGTTGATTGGGAAACCTTAGTAACGGGAAACCCTAGTTATATTATCCATCTTGCCTACCTTGTCATGCATGCTTATGTTACAGTCATTTCTTACTTTCCAGTTTATGATCTTATCTTATTACTTTAATAATTATATTGTTAAAGTTACTGGACTCGCCAGACTTTATGTTTGACCTCGTTTGTTTCGCCTCTTTTCTTTCCGTTCCCCCCAAGTTTCTCAGGGTGGGCCTTGTGGAGCTTGATTTGGATCTCTTTCTCTCTCTTTTGGAAGTGCCTGGATTGTTAAAAGTAAAGTTCAGTTTTATATCCTTTTCATTATCGCTTTAAGATATGGGATTGTGGTTTTTAAAAATGTACTCTGATAGCTTTTGTACAAGACTGATATGATGTACTTGGTTTTGGTGTTTGAAGATATAACCAAACTTATTTTTTGTTTCCGCTGCAATAAAGTTATAAAATTTTCAAGTACTACTTTATGTATATGTCTTGTGATATTCTGTTTTATACTCTTATAATACTCCGTGAAACTTAATGCATTCCCTTTGTGAGTAACATTAACGGACATGAGGTATTACATTAGGCCTAGGCTCGAAGATAGCTTGGCTATATGAAAATAAAAAGGGAAAAGAGGGAGAGAAGAGAATCAGAACAGGCATAATAATGAATCAATAAAAAACTGATAGAAACAGGCATAAACTGAATCGGCATATTATGACATGACTTAATGTGTCGGCGGTATGAACATTTAAAAGTAGATCTGATAGTTATGTCATAGTAGAACTTATTAGGCACCAATTCAAGATCCAATTTTTATATACATATCACGATTACTATTTAAATATTCAGATCTAAAAATAACATGAACTCATAGTGAATAGATTTGAGGAAACGGATCCAAACTACTACGAAGAACATGTAGAATAAGTTGTTGTAGCCACTTCTGAATTTGTTGTAGCAACCTTCGAATATGTATAATCTTTTTTGAATTAATTTAGAAGAAGAAGAAGAAGAAAAGCCATCTTAATTTTTCTTTGCAGTAGAGCTTCGTCGTCAGCATTATTTTAGATGAATAAAACCTTGGTCTAGGGTCCTTTATATAGGAGTAGCGGAGCAATCAAGACCTTCAAATTGGACTAGAAGCCATCAGTCCACGTTAGAGAAGCTTCCAGAACCACGGGTGGGTCAACCCCCCTTCAGGTGTGTCGACCCCTAGGTCGACCCCCCTTCAGGGGTGTCAACCTTGGATCGACCCCAGCTCGACCCAGCGAGGCTCGGTCGACTTCAAAATGTCGTCCTTTCCTCGATTTGCGTGCCGGATTTCTGGTTTTGCTGATTTTTGAATATTTTTGAATTTATATGTATATATATCTTCCTTATATGCATACAAACTTCAAACCTTAATAACTTCTTCATACGGTGTCCGATATACGCAAACCAAATGTCTTTCTTGACCAGAATTTCGAGACGGACGCAATGGCACAGTCCATTTTACTCAATACAGAATATTTAATTAAGTTTTCCTTAAATTCTTTGTTGATAGTGTATTTCACACAAATTTTTCGTTAATCCATCATTTTTCGCGTCGTTTAAATTCTGGGGAGTTACACTCTATCAATAGGGTGTTGGGCCCGAATGATTCCTATCGGTCCCTATTTACCTTGGTCTCGGTTATCTGACTGTCGGTCATCCTCGTGGATCCAGTTATGGTCTTCGAAGCAAGTGTTCCGGGTGAATTGGGGCCTCCCCAAGGTGGGAAGGAGTTTGTTGCCGAGACCGGTTACGGAGGCATTTCGAATTTCTCAACAGATGCTACCAAGTGTTGGTCCTTTGGCGTAAATTTTTGGATGTCGGCTTTCGGCTTTATCATGGGTACTTAGAGGGGCCTGCCTTTACGATGTACGTGTACACCCACCAATTTAGAACCGTTTATGGTTCAGGTACTAGGTAGATTAGTACGTGTAGCCTATACCTTTGCTTTGAGTCTTGGCTTAGCCTTCCGGTTTGATTCCCTAGAAGGTAGCTTCCGGTGATGCCCATGTTACTAGCGAAGGTAACCCCTTCGTTATCTATGGAGCCATTTTTTCAGAAGTCGGTTATGGACCATATTTATGCTCTGATCCGCTAATCTTCTTCTTTTGATGTGTTGGCATTACGTCGGTTAATTCCTGGCAGGTAGGCCATGTCGGATGAACTTTTGCTGACGCTCTGTAGATTTCGACCCCTTCTTTTTAAAAAAGGGGTATCGGCCTAAGTCGCTCTCGTGTTCTTCATCCCTTCGTTATATTCCTTCCACATCCCTTCACTATCAACCTATCCTAAATCATTTTGGTAGTAACATTTGCCCCCTAGTAAAGGGTTGTCTTCGACTTTCCAAGTCAAGCTTCTTTTTCCGAGCTTCCTCCTATTTGCTTGTCAGTTATTTTTTAACGCTTAGATATGCAATAAGTTCTGCCGAAGAGACTCGCTTTTGGCGCCTCATGGAGGAATGAATCGACCTAGATTCAGGCTTTGATGGAAGATTGAAAATTCTTTTCAACGATGATGTTAGTCGAATACTACCTAGACTCAGACGTGTTAAGATTAAAGAGCCGAATTCACCCAGTTTCGGGTATTTAAAGAATGGAGACCGGAAACCCTTCCGGTATAAATGAAGAGCCGAGTCTATCCAGATTCAGGTATTTTAAAGGTTAAGGACCGGAAACCCCTCCAGTGTTAATGACAAGACGAATCCACCCAGATTTAGGTTGTTTAAAGATTGAAGACTGAGAACCCTTCCCGTAGTAGTAACGAGCCGAATCCACTCAGATCCGGATATTTAAAGATTGAAGACCTGGAACCCTTCCGGTAGTAATGATGAGTCGAATATACCTAGATTTATGTATTTAAAGATTGAGGATCAGAAACCATTCCGGCATTAATGAAGAGCCGAATCTACCTAGATTCGGGTATTTAAAGATCGAGGACCGGAAACCCTTCCGGCAATAATGAAGAGCCGAATCCACCCAGATTTGGGTATTTTAGATTAAGGATCGGAAACACTTTCATTATTAATGAACAGCGGAATCCACCCCGATTCGATCTTACCCGACCTCCCTCCAGGAGGCGCCTTATCCTGACCAACGTAGGAAATGATAAGGTCTTAGAAACTTAGACGAGTCCATCATAGACACATAATTAAGGCTCACTCTTTTGATGCTCTATACGGACCCTTCTGCAGGTAATGCAGAGCGTAAACAGAGGTAGGACATGCTCTTCTACAAGCAGAGGTAGGACATGCTTAGTCCTAGCAGAGGCTGGGCATACTCTTTTGCAAGCACAGGCAGGACATGCTAATTTTTAGATGCACTACCATGACCATCTCTGGTGTGAAACAGTGGCTTACTCTTTTGATGCTTTAACCCTGCCCCCACTAGTTTGGACAGGGAGAAAGACAAACACAATCATCCCATTTTGGGGGATGCCTCTTCCTGGCCAATTTGGCAATGACGAGGGATTCAATCCTTTTTTTTCTAGCTCGAACCCTTTTGGGTTTTTCTCGAGTTACTAGGAGAGTTTCCATGCCCATGGTTGTATGATAATTTCTTGGGAGGAAAATCCTATCCTTTATTCCTTTATGGTTGGGAAATACGGCCTCAAATGTTCTGAGTTCCATGTTCTTGGAACAAGATCTCCATTAGGCCTACATAGCCGATAGGTGCAGGATATGACCTGTTGATGGACAATTAAGGGTCATTCCCAATTAAGACTGAGAGGACCATCTGCTGGGTTCTTCGTGTTGGCTATTTCTCTTCGCAGTACTAATTCACCGTTAGCGAAGGTTCTAGCTTTGACCTTTGAATCGTAATATTTTGTGATCCTTCTTTGGTATTTGGCGGTTCTGACTGGAGCCTCATCCCTTAGTCCCGGTATCAAGTTTAGCGATTCCTTTCTTAACTCCTGGTTGGGGTCAAATGAGTATGCTACCCTTCTATGTAATGGAATTTTTACCTCAATTGGAAGCATAGCTTCGCATCCATATGTCAGGGAAGAGGGGCTGCGTCCTATAGCTGTTTTGGTAGAAGTTCTATATGCCCATAGCACTAGAGGCAACTCCTCTTCCCAATTTCCTTTAGCCTGATTTAGGCATTTCTTAAGTATTGTCTTAATGATCTTATTAGCGGCTTCCACAGCTCCATTAGCTTTCATAGGCTACAGAGGAGAAACTTTTTATGATTCCATTTTTCTCACAGAATCGGGTGAACTCTTCGCTCTCGAATTGTGTTCGGTTGTCCGATATGATATTATGAGGGAGTCCGAAGCGGGTAACGATATTTTTTATTATGAATCTAAATACCTTTTTGGATGTGATAGTCGGAAGGGGTTCCGCCTCTACCCACTTGGTGAAGTAGTCGATAGCTACTACGACATATTTAGCTCCGCCCTTGGCGAGTGGTAAGGGCTCAACTAAATCTATCCCCCATATATCGAAAGGTCAGGGGCTCGATATAGTGGTTAGGTCGTTGGGAGGAAGTCGTGGTACCTTAGAATACTTTTGAGATTTATCGCATCTCTTGACTTACTCAACCGCTTGACTAACCAACCGTGGACAATGATAACCTTATCGTATGACCCATTTGGCCAGCTTGACCCCACTGGAATGGTCCCCGCACCATCCTTCATGTACTTTTTTAGCGGGCTATGTACATCTTCGAAACTTACACACCTAAATAAGGATGTAAATGTCCCTTTTTATAAAGTACGCCGTCTATGATGACGAATGTAGGAGCTCAATGTTTTATTTTTCTTGCATCTTGCTTACTAAAGGGTAATGTCCCTCCTAGGAGGTAGTCCTCTATAGGAGTCATCAACGTAGTTCCTTGTTGGTGGCATGTTTCCGTTAGGGGGATTCCGTCACGGAGTTTCCTTCTTGGACTTCTCTGTCACCCCTTCTTAAGGCTTAGGATCTGGCAAAAGCTAATAACTCATTTCCAGGAGTATGCTGCATAAGATAATTATTCAATCATTGATAGTATAAATATATGTAGTGACTTTTGAGAAACCATAAAATATTTAAACATCAACTACATGGAGATCTTCTAAATACTAAAAGTTTACCACACTACCATGTGGATAAAACCTCATACTTTATTCATACATTGTGTATAATTTTCAAACAACCTTTTTTTCCTTCATCAAACAGAAGGATACATTTTTATTCATGCACACAGAAATAAAAGAAAATGGATCCAGTGTATTATGTATCTTCATTACGAGCTGCAATCCTTTCCACAACTCTCTGCACAACTAATAATATTACCTGTGTCTTCAGCTGCGAAAACAAAAAAATTAGGGGCATACTGTGAATATTACATAAAATAAATACTAAAAAAAATGCTAAACTTATGATAAATTTCAAATGTTCTTTATTTTTAATTTCTCTAAACAAGTTAATGTTATAATGCATCTTTACATAAATAATGAACTTATTATTGACCAGGTCCTTAAAGATATGGAAAAGTAGTAATAAACAGATCAGCGGGTTAATTCATCAAAAGAAAATTGTATGTATAAATTTCTCTTACCAGGAATATGTACGCATTTTTTGGCAACACAACCTATAACACAAGCAACACGTTTCCATTTTAAACTACAAGCGACATCGCAAGTTGGCCCACAAATAGCTGGTACATGTATCGCAACTGAACATAACGGTATGCATAGGGGTTTGCAGAACCCAGCATAACTTGGGGAAACAAAGAGAAGAAGAATGAAAATGAAAACAAAACTTTTCTTAGTGGAGATTGATCCCATTATTTTTTCTAGAGTTAATCAACCAGGTAGTCTACTTGTACTAACAATACTGGATAGATTACACTATTTATAATATGAATGATACACAACGATACCAAAAAATTTAATAAATGAATGAATTAGGGATAACACATATCTTTAAGAAGTCAATGAATATTCTTTTAAAAATAAATTTTATCCTCTAAATACCTTCTAAACATAATCAGGTAACTATTACCTTTTAATATATTTCTAAAGAAATCTAACAAACAACGGTCCACTTACCTTTGTATTAATTAAATGTCCAAATACCTCCCCTCTTTGGATAAGTTAGAAACAAAAATAAAATATTGTACTAAAATTTAATGAATTTCATTTTATATTGCAATATTTTCATATCTAAATGGTAAATGCACTAAAGCTTGCACCCTTCTAACTCGATACAATGCGACATAATTTTCGCTTTTCGGAGAATAGATGTTATATGCATGTTATAACGTTATATGCATGTCACCCTTTAAAAATTAGTAACAACGTTATGACACGCATATAACATCTACTCTCTAGGCATCGAAAATTATGTAACATTGTATCAAGTCAGAAAGGTGCATGCTTTTATGCATTTTTCAGTTAGATATGAAAATATTGCAATATAAAATGAAAACCATTAAAATGTAGTACAATATTTTATATTTGTTTCTGACTTATCCAAATAGGGGAGGTATCTGGACATTTAATTAATACATAGGTACCGTTGTTTGTTAGATTTCTTTAGAAGTATATTAAAAGGTAATAGTTACCTGATTATGTTTAGAAGGTATTTAGAGGATAAATTTTATTTTTAAAAGAATATTCATTAATTTCTTAAAGATATGTGTTATCCCTAATTCATTCATTTATTAAATTTTTGGGTATCACTACGTATCATTCATATTATAAATACTATTATCTATCCAGTACTGTTAATACAAGCAGACTACCTGGTTAATTAAATCTAGAAAAAATAATGGGATCAGTCTCCACTAAGAAAAGTTTTGTTTTCATTTTCATTCTTCTTCTTTTTGTTTCCCCAAGTTATGCTGGGTTCTGCAAACCCCTATGCATGCCGTTGTGTTCAGTTGCAATACACGTACCAGCTATTTGTGGGCCAACTTGCGATGTCGCTTGTACTTTAAAATGGAAACGTGTTGCTTGCGTTATAGGTTGTGTTGCCAAAAAATGCATACATATTCCTGGTAAGAAAAATTTATATATACAATTTTCTTTTGGCGAATTAACCTGCTGATCAGTTTGTTACTACTTTTCCGTACCTTTAAAGATCCTGGTCAATAATAAGTTCACTATAACATTAACTTGTTTAGAGAAATTAAAAATAAATAATATTTGAAATTTATCATAAGTTTAGCATTTTTTTAGTATCTAATTTTATGTAATATTCACTATACGCCTCTAATTTTTGTATTTTTGCAGCTGAAGACACAGGTAATATTATTAGTTGTGCAAAGAGTTGTGGAAAGGATTGCAGCTCATAATGAAGATACATGATACATTGGATCCCTTTTCTTTTATTTCTATGTGCATGAATAAAAATGTATCCTTATATTTGATGAAGGAAAAAAGGTTGTTTGAAAATTATACACAATGTATGAATAAAATATGAGGTTATATCTACTTGGTAGTGTGGTAAACTTTTAGTATTTAGAAGATCTCCATGTAGTTGATGTTTAAATATTTTATGGTTTTTCAAAAGTCACTACATATATATAGACAAAATTTCTTTCATTGGAATTTTATTGATGATCTCTACGTTATAGAGCAAGTTTGGTCGAGGTGAGTGATATTATACCTCACTTTATTGTAGCAACCAGTATTTTGATAACGTGTTATAACTATAAATCAAGGCATAATTAATTTTTAAAATAAAAATGAAGGGCAACGGGTTACGCCATTGCGTTCGTCTCGAAATTCTTCTTGGAAACGAGTCCGAGTTTTTGAAAATTGGAGCCCGTATGACCAAGATATGACCCTTCGAAGTTTTCAGAAATTTTCAAGTTCAAAAAATCTCAGAATTCGAATTCAAATTCGAATTCAATCCCAAAACGGACTGGGCAGGAAATTTCCTGCCCAAGACCAGGTCGACTTGGGGGTCGACCATAGAGTCGACCTGCCCAGGACCAGGTCGACCATAGAGTCGACCTTGGTGTCTATCTGGGAGTCGACCCGGTTCCCGAGTCCATTTTTGAGTCAGAATTCACTCTGATGTATCTAGTCCGATTTATGTCTAAATTCGTTGGCCTGACCCTATATAAACAGCCCTAACTCTAGTCACTCTACACAAATTCTCTCTGTTCTTATGCTGCTAAAACTCTAGTTGAAAAGTTAGAGAGAAGGAATTGCTTCTCCTCCAACAAAGCTACGTGTACAGAATTGCTGTTTGGGGGATTTCTGTTAGACTCGAGATTCAACGTTGCCTCTTTGTTTTCTAATTCTAAAACCACGATCTGTAAGCCCCAGTCCTTTTAGATCTAAACTTCAAACTTAATACCAACATGTTGTAAATTGAAATTGAACATAAGTATGACAATCATCTTGGACCTATCATTGTATATCTTGGATCTATCATTGTTCATTTTGAATCTAGTATTTTGGATCTACTATTTGTCCACCTTGGATCTATTCATCTTGAATCTTGACTTGTGGTAATATTTATATGAAACTGATTTGGGGCCTAAACATGTTGTAAACCTAAACCCTTCATGTCCATGATGTTAACATACCTGTGATGTTGAATTAGTTGTTATTCACAAGGTTGAGGTTATTATCTTATGTCAACTGTTACCATGACTAGCACTCTATTTTGCTAAGTTAGATTTTTGAGACCACTATTCCATATGCCAGTATTGTTGTTGTAATTTACCTCAATTTATACCATGTTTGACTTGTAATCACTTTTGCCACCTTATGCCCGTTCTTTCTATGTTATTCCCTAATTAGATTTGTTTGTATCGATTAGAATTCACGTGCGATGGGAATACGATTTGGGTAGTTTAGGCAAACCTGAATTTACTATAAACTTGAAACGTGAACATTGTTATAACTTGAACCTAGATATGGACATGAACTTGACACGACTTGACATGAAACATGACATGAATTTAGACTCGAAACTTGAATCTGGACATGACACTTAGAATGAATTTGAAAATGGCCAAATCGAGGTTAGGTTGAGTTTGTAGTGTAAATCTTCCCGGAACCGCCCGACGAATCCAGTAACAGCAAACAATAGGATCCAATGTGGGTAGCTGGTCATATTGCACGTAAAACCCGAGGTTAGACTATGTTGTGGTGTAAATCTGCCCGGAACCGCCTGGCAAATCCAGTAACCACAACAACTTGCTAATGTGAGAGGTTGGGGTGCATTAATGAATTAATGCCACATGATAGGGTTAAGTCATGAACCACTTGAATATACTTAACCAATTTGACACGATGATTTGATAGGGTTAAGTCATGAACTGCTTGAACACACTTAACCAACTTGATACATGATTGGATAGGGTTAAGTCACGAATTTGAATGACAACACTTAACCCACTAGAAACCCAAGTTATGCGGTCCTTTTCAGCAGTAACCCACTTAGATGTATCAAGATACCCTGGGACTAGGCAGGTTGGGGCACGATTATTGGGCTGATTATAAGCGACCAGAACGATGGCTGAGTAGGTGCGCCATTGTAGGTTCAGGCGGACTATGGTCGTGCACGTAGTCCGGAGTTGAAAAAGCAGGCATTGGGCAACCGCAGGTTTACACTTTGCGTGCTTGATTCGTGTCGGTGGTTGGCACCCTAGGTCTTGATACACCCTAGGGTACACCTAGCACAGGTGACTACATTTTGTGATTGGGTCGTATGACACAGACACATGACGAGCTAGAACTTGTAGGGAGCCGATCGATTAGTAGATCGTACCGTGGACCCCGTAATGGGTCACTTCATGATATTGGGCCAAAGGATCATTTCATGATTAATACTTGACATGGGTTAGAATACTAGTACAGTTGGTGCAGCGAATCTTGAATATGCGATGCTAGTCTTGATTTATCTTGTTATCTTGCCAGACTTATTATCATCCCTATGTTTACTTTCCGTTTACACATGTCTTGTTAACTTTACTGGTTTTTATACCAGTCTTTATGACTGACCCTTTTTATTTCGCCTCTTTTTCTTTCGTCCCCCCCCCCACAGGTTCTCAGGGAGGAAACACTAGCTCTTAGCTTGGATTTAGTTCGCTTTCTGTTAGCTTATGTACGATTTGGTCTTGAGCTATGCTATGGCTGCACTTCTGCTATGTTTGCGGAATAATTTACCTTTTTTATCTTAAGTTTATTCTTCTTTATTTGGAACTTGATGTAATGGAATAATTTGTACCTTGGATATATGAGGTTTTGACTCTTTTCTTGAAAGTAATAAAAATTTGGTTTTTAATTTCTACCGCTGCTTTATTTATGTTCTGCCTTGTGATATCTCTGTGTATGTTTACCTAGATAATACTCCACCAAAACTAGTGCATTCCCTTTGTGAGTGACCCTAGCGGAGGTGGGGTGTTACATTTACTATCATTGTTCATATAGTATAAAAATTGTGTTTTGAACAGAAATGAATTTTGAACGGGATTTATATCAAAATAAAATCTATCCCATAGTTTTGTAAACAGATTAAAAAGTGTTTAAATTTGTTTTAAGATTAAATATCACATTTTCTCTCATTTGTACATTGTTTGTCGATATTGCTAGATTTAGGACAATTTTACTTGTGTCCTACTTTGATAACTTTAGATAGGTTTTATTAATCCCATTGATGACACTAAGGATGTTTATACGTTGTTTTAGATAGTTATTGGACTATTGATTACATGGTTGCTTGTTTGCATAATATGATTACCAATGCCATTTATAGGGGACCTAATGCTAGGATAGATTCAGAAAGAAGCTCCATGATGCGTTGACCGACTTAGAGGTAGTTGATGGACTCAAAAACGAGTAGGATTTCAAGATGGAGGTATTGAGTGGACTTCACGATGAGCAGGATTTCGAGGAGAATGCCAAACATATTCATTGGATGTGTATTTAGCTAATTTTGTTAAACTCATGCTCAGATTTGTCGTTAGTGGTTATCGCGGAGTGATCAACATCAACTATTATTGATGTTGGTCTTTTGGCCAACTTTGACATGGACGACAATGAGATTTCATGGATTTGGACAGGATGGTCCATTCGATGGTGTATTCGGAGTAGAGGCTCTTTCATCAGTTATCTTGGCACATGGCAGGATGCGTGCTTCACGAAGGAGTGCAGAAGGATTGCATAATCCATGGGTTGAGGTAGTGAGAGCTTCTAAGTGTGTTGGGGATTGTGGCTCTTTGATTTTAAGGCTATGTTGGGTATGAGATAGATCGATGGGATGGATCAGTAGTATGTAGATTGTGGTGTACCATAGACCGATAGGATAAGTCGATGTGAAAGGTGGTTCGTGGAGTAGCAGCGCTGCAGGATGGACTAGTATGTTTCGCAGTTCGCGGTGTAGTGAGGCAATGTGATGGATTTGTATTGTGTAGATTTCGATGTAGCGAGGCTTTAGGATCGTGGCCCGATGTGATATGAATATCATAGTGCAACGAAGATGCAAGTACTAGAGAATGTAGTGTTCATGGAGAAATGAAACTAGGGGATTGTAACAACCCAAATTTCGATAGCTCAAATTTTTCCCAAAAATCCCAATCTATCAAAGCTGAGTTGGCTTGCCTGGTATCCTGCAAAAAAGACAGAGATAATAAATATATCAGAGCTCCATAAAACATCTCACAACATAATGGATAAAATACAATAATCAAATATAGCCTTACCGAAATAATAATATTGCCTAACAATTGTCCAAAGCCAACCAAATATTTGCCATAAATCTAACCTACGAGTATGTTATGAGGAGGGAGTTAGAACACAAGTTCTGGTTAAAGGACAAATTATACATTCTGAAATAACCCTACATATACAGTTTGGTTACATTTCTCAATTATTAGGTTTAGTAGCACTCTAGGTTCTGCACACACGTCGCAGCCATCTACTCCATAGTAGATTAAAGCTGATATATATATATATATATATATATATTGCTATACCCAACATCTCAATGCACTCCCCATAGTGCCCTCCTCGTACGGTCTCCACCGTCACACCACGGAAGTATGCATAACCTCCATCCTACGCTAAGACACGTACAAAAAATCTGCGTTGTTATGCCACGTAATCGTACAGAACAACAATTGCTATGCCACATAAGCGTACAGATCCTTGTATCCAAACTCCTCGTCGAATCACATCTTAACATGGAGTAATGCCCTACTATCTACAATACACTACCCAGTGCATGTTTCTAGACCCCCACCCGAATGTACTTCCTACTATAACCCGAGTCTCATAATAGGACTTCCAATGCACAAAATTCGGTCGGGAGCTTTTGATATCTGTAAAGTGCAGCTTCGTTAGGCCTTCAACACAGATATCCACATACGGTTTGTTTCTTTTCACGGTGCCAATGGCCTTACCCTGGCCTTTCCCTCAAATAATGAGAGACCACATCAAGAGCTAATGACATGCCCTTAACAACTAATCTAGCATCCATTTTGGCGTGTCCCTTAACCAACGACTCGATAGATAAAGATCATCGGTCTGTTGGTTTAGCTCTTAATCATTCAACATCCCATTGACTGCCGATGACATGCCCTTAACAACTAATCGGTCTGTTGGTATACTCTAGTGGTGCAAAAAACTGCGTCCGAGCGACGACTTCATCCGGTTGCTCCTCAGAGGGCCATCTCAAACTTCCCTACTACGTCCTGCAGAAGCTCCTTGGTTCCCTTCAGTCCCATATAATAATCAGTTGGACGTGCTCCACTTGTGTCTCCAGACACTATGATGATCTACCCCGTTGGGTTCTTCATCTCCATACATACAGACTGGTCTAAGCGCATTACGTCATCGCATTATTAGATCCTATGTCTAATCTTTTAATCACATGTTTGCTTTTAACTTATCTTATTGCTAATTAACTTGATAATTTACACATTCATCTTCTATTCAAGTTACTAGTTTATTAGCTTATATTTAGTTGCTTATTTTCCTAATCAGCCCCGCGCTGCCTGAATAGACCATATTTATGAGCCACTTATTATTACATTCATTAAAATTGATATTTCCCCAGTCATAAATTTACTAGTAATTGGCCTATTCTTTCTTTTAATTTTTTATGTAATTTATAACTTCATGTTATACCGTTATCACAACCGTCGCTATGGGTTTACTTATTAACTTAGTTCACTTAACAAAGTTTTATTAATAGGTTCTCACCTTATCTCTTATTATAACCCATGTTATATCGTTACCACAACCATTGTTGTGGATTTACTTATTAACTTAGTTCCCCTAATTAAGGTTTATTGATAGGTTCTCTTTTCATCATTAATATTAACCTATGTTATAATTACACTTGTCCCTTAGACAAGCCTACCTATTATATTTTAGTCTGATTCACATAATTAATTATAATCGGTTATATTCTCCGTTCACCATGTTTTCCTAAGGTCCCTTGTTATTTAAGCAAACCTTTACTATTATAACCTTTATTTTTTTTACTGTCTTGTACATTTTTACTATTACAGGAAATATTTCACACACTTCATTAATTTGGTTAAGGGAAATGTATAAATCTATTTCCATAACATACATTAATTAAGGTTAGTAGTTTTAAGCTATTTCTTTTATTACATCATGCATATATTTTTTTGATTAGTGTGCAATACAGGCAAAACTCCTATTTCACACTAATCCTTATTACCTATCTTTTTCTTGCAACTAAATTCCCTATAAGTTACTGCAATGGTAATTATGGAAATGTATCCCTTTTCTACCCCTAATTAACTCAGTACACTACTAATTCCCTTTTTCTTTCTAAATTATATAATTTCTTGTTTCCATACCTAATTCCTAATTCCAACTTAATCATGGTACATTTCTGTACAAAATTAAGCTTACTAATTCTTATTCCATTTTACCGATAATTTACTGTAATCTTTCTCAAACCAACAATTTCATTATGTTCTAAACAATATATTTGGGAACATACATAATTTACCATTGAATTACCGTCTTAAAAATATATACATAATCACTGTTAGATTCACAATTTTAATATTGCAGTACTTCTCAAACCCAAATAAGAAATTTACGGAGTATATTCATACAACAATAACATTCTTGACATACTTAGGAAATGGATTATATCACAATTGCCACAATTTCAATTATTTAATACATTAAGAATTACGGGATGGATCGTTTGCAAGGATCGATGATAATTCTGGATGGATCAGCACCAAAATCCATGGATTGGCATGTGTTTATGTGGATGGATCGGATCAGTTTTAAAACTTTACGGTTCAGCCAATCTATGGATTTCCATGTGTTCACGTGGATATTGGATGGAATGGGCTAGATCTTGATGGATCAGATGTTTAAAAGTGGATCGACATCCTTGAAAAGGCAAAAAGGTGTGGATCGGTCAAGGTGCAAGAATGGATCGGGCATGTTTTCTCGAGATGGATCAGGCACGTTTTCAAGGTGGATCTGGTAAAGTGCACACCGAAGAAAGGTGTGGGTCAACAAGGTTCAAGAAATGGATTGAGCATAGGGCAAATGAAAGGATCGACAATGTTTGATGAGTTGCTGTAAAAAGGGTATCGATCGAAACTTAATGTATCGGCAAGGGCGTGAGCCGATGGTTCAGTCAGGTCTGATGGATTGGGGATGGTTGAGTACTGGCGAACGACAGCATTTTTGAAACATTGTGGATGGGAATCGAAATGCTATTAATTTTTTTTATTAGGAAACAAGGGTGAAATGTTGTGATTCGAATATCGACAAAATGATGTATGTTTTTGGTTCGATGATGGTTGTGGCTTCGAAGTGAATTCAAGGAGGGATGTTCAAAGTGGTGAAGTGTTCGTTGATCGATGAAATGCAACTAATGTGAAGATTAATCAAGATGATTTGAGTTCGTGGCTTCTCAAAATGATTTAAGCCTATTCATAGTCGGCGACGATGATAACTAGTGATAGTCGGCAATGATTTATGTCTCCCTCTTATTACCTTGGGCTGTTCATTCATGTGATGAATGAGAAGACTGAGTAGTAGATGACATGTACTAGATCTTAATGAGGACGATGCTGCTGAGCGACGACGAGAAGGAGTCCGGCCTATTATTTCCTACTATCTACTACTTGTTTTTTTTCCGCTGTTTGATGTATTCTCTGAGTAACTTGTAGTGAGGCATTTTGTAAAGACTCTTAAGACGTATTCCAGTGTTTTGTGGATAACTCATGATGATATGAAAAGTTTTAAATTCTGCTCAATTTTGCTTCACTGTTATTGCCTGTTGTATATGTTCTATTATACTTTATCCTTGCTTTGTGAGTTATACAACAGGTTCCACGTGTGTTATTCTACCCTGATGATCGTCTATAATTGTCTGGCACATCTTTGAGTGCATTATTCCTCTTATTAAGTGCGGGAGATATGAGTAGTCGTCACATCACCTTTAGGAAACTCCATGCTTGAATTTGAGTTGGTGGAGAATTTTTATTGTTTTGATTTTGCCATAAATCAATCCACTTAGGATCAGTTTCTGACTCACTTCAAAGGAATTGGTTTGACCTCTTGCAAGTCAGTGTCTTGTGGAGAGTTTGCTGATTTAGGAGACGTGTTAGCATTGTAGTATACGATCGTATTTGATGTTTTCGAAACATGGTTAATTCTTCCGTGAATACTTCACATAGAATGGGTGGAGTTTCTATTGGGGCGAGTGATTGGCCTGAAAGCAGTATTTCATTAGGAAGAAATGGTGTCTTATTGATTTGGATCTATGAAGCACCTAATGTTTGAGCATGTACCTGGTGTTGGAGGTTACCCTGTTTGAAGGGATGAATTATGGGGGAGTATGCATTGATCATGTTTTCTATTTCATCCAGTGCTCCCTTTGAAGAAGGAATGGGAAATGACACCACCACTTGAGATATGCTTTCAAACAATTGTGTTTCCATGAATGGTTTATTTTAACGTTGAGATTTAATCATTCCATCTTACCGTGTAGGTGGTGGATGGAATAAGTTTGGGACAGAGAATATTGATTTGTCTTCTTTTCTTGTGACTTGCCATGTTAAGGGTTTAATTAGACTATATGTTTATAACATCTTGTGTTTGGTCGCTAAGAAGTAATACTATGGATGACTACAATATCCATAGTGATTATTTTCTAGCCTCGAGGTGGAGGATTTTTACAACATACAAGCTGTATTTGTCGGTATACACGTCTCATCAAAATATATCTGATAAGTCATGTTTACTTAATTGTTGGTTCGGTTGATAATGATTGTTTAGGGTAAATTAAGTCTAATTTAGAGCCTAGGATTTTTTTTTTTCATTTTGTGGATATAGAACGTCACTGATCGTGAGAGGTTATTTATGATAATAGTGGTATATGATGTTTTTCTCTTTAGTAGTGATTCATCCTTGATCCATCGATAACGGCGAGCGAGTCATTTGTGGTTAGATCATAGCAGGTTGAGACACTAAGTTCTGTACTGGCGAATTTTCATCTAAGCTTATAACTTGAGAGTATCTGGACACACTTGATGAGGTGACCTGGTTCCACTACATTGGAGTTAAGTTTGTATCGATCCAATCATTGATGTTGGACCAGTGGTTATGCCTCGAGGGCATATGTACCTTGAGAGAGGGAGATGAGCCAGTATTCGTTTCTATTTGAGATTGCTGTCCGGGTTAGATCTAAGGTGCAAGAAGTGATTTTCTCAGTTGGATTTCCCGAGGGGATTTTACCAATAGAGGGTTGGATGATGTATGTCGATTCTATCGATAAAATCTTCTTTGAGTTTGATTGGTTGATTATGCATTTTTGGTTGACCATCAAGTCGGCATATTTTAAGGGTTTTCAGATCGTATTCCGAGAACTCCCGGGTAGTTTATGCTTATGCTACTTTATTTCATTTTTCTCACGGACGAAACAAAAACAAAAGGCATGGTTCTGGTGTAGGTATTGAAAGTACATGGATTGTTCGTTGGCTTGTTGGAGTTTCAATTTAGGATGGGTGAAGTTAGGTACTTAGGTCAAATTGCCTCGAGTAGGATGTCACTATCAATCCTGCGAAGGCAATGGTAATAGTAGCAGAAAGGTAGGTTGTCATTTTCTAGTTGATGATTGAAGTTCCTCATGATGTAGTATTCAATTCTCAATTCAAGGTCGATGGGAATATAGTTTGCAATGGAGTTTTAGAAGCACTATTTTTTGTGATGGAGTTGGTGTTGTCAATGGTGTTACCTTACTGGAGTTTTTCCTCTCCATGAGGGATCCTAACCTTAATCGGTAGTGACGTTTAAGTTTCCTAAGCTTTTAGTCTTGCTACACTTAAGTCAGACATGTACCAATTTAGGAGAGGTGCTCCATCTCTGGTTGTTGCTCATTTTTTAACTGGTTACGGCTTTAAAGTTCAAAGTGTTTTTGTATGGATTATGTTAGGGAATGCGGGATGGATCTTAAGGCAAAACTAACGCTAGAGAGGGTGAGTAGTGTTTTTAAGGAATTTATGAAAATCTAAAACTTATATGATCTACTTTATGAATCACACAGCACAAAGATAATCACAGTCATAGAATCAAAAAAACATAGAAATAAACAAAAATAAAATGTAGAAAAGGAAAGAACACACCAGATTTTATGCTGGTTCAGATTGCTCCTATGTCTAGTCCCATGCAACGCTGGATTGCGTAGATTTTTATTACTAGATCAAAATCTCAGTACAATCCTCTTGATTTCCCGGCTACAAGGTTAACGAGGTTTCCACCACCCTTGATTTCCCGGCTACAAGGTTAACACCATTTCCTTTCCTTGATTTCACGGCTACAAGGAACACACCGTTTCCAAGACTATCCCAAAACAATCCTAAATGATTATTACAGCCCTATAGCTCTTCAATAGCACTTCGATTTAGAGAGTAATGAGTAGAGAGGGAGAAGAGAAGAAATTTTATGCATTTAGAATAGAAATTGGTAGAGTATAAGTGTAGAAATCATAAAAATATGAAATAATAATGGGGGGATGAAAAGGGATGAAGATGGAGAAGAAGAATGTATAAAAATTCTAAATCAATCCCTATTTATAAGATTTGAAAGGTTGCAATGCTTCTAGAACGTTACAAATGGTGAAAACACACTTCCTTTCAAAACTGAAAATATGACAGTTGTATGTTGGCATCCCCACGTATATATGTCGACATATGTATTTCAAAATTTGAAATTTGAATATTTTTCAAGTGTTTTAATATATAAATAACTCTGGAAATTCTTGAATTCAAACACAGTTATATAAGTAAGTATTGTAAAGTAGAAAATCATATGAAATCATAAATATAAATTATATAAGCATATTTATAAAACTATAAAGTTTAAAACTATATAAATATAAAAGTATAAAAGTACATAACTATAAAAATATATACAAATTTATAATCTTTAAACTCAAGTTTAAAATCAAATGTAAGATAGAAAAACTAGTTAAAATTAGAATTTGATTTTTGAAAATAGAATTTTAAATTTGAAAATAGAATTTGAAATTTGAAAATAGAATTTGAAATTTGAAAATTAAAATAAAAAAAACAAAATTTGAATTTGAACCTAGAGTGCTATTCAGAGTCTTACATATAAACTAGACTCTATTACTATATTTATCTTAAACTCTTGAACTCTTGATTACTCATGAATCTTCTCTGAATTCTGATTCTCTTGAATCTCTAAAACTCTAAAATTGTACAGTCTTCAATAATAACTCCTGTAAACAAATCCTGCATATATGTATATATATATATATATATATATTATAAATAGAGATGTTAGTATATATTCTGTAATCAATTAATATTGAAATAAGTTTGTTGTCATCAAAACTCCATTCTCCAACAATGTTCCCCTTTTTGATGATGAAAACCTTAGTTTATAAAATATTCATACTTGTTCATATATGTTGATGTCGATCCTTCTAATACTCCCCCCTGTCACTATGAATCCTATGTATTCTACTTAAACTAAGTCTATATTTTTTAATTTCTCACCATTTTGCATTATCAAAAATAAATTCTAAAAATACTCCCCTTAGATCCTATATCTATCTATATTACTCTTATACTCGTATATAAACAAATCAATCCAAAAATTATAACTACGTATGTTTTGAGTCAAACAGGAAAAACAATCCAAGTAATATGTACATATTTTTTAATATATATACATGTTTCAAATCAAGCAATTCAAACTAATCAATACAGAAGTTCAAACAAATTCAAACAAATCAAACTAGTCAAATCATACCAAACAATCAAACGTTTCTTGGGACTTCTACCCAACCGTATTCTCCAAAGATAGGATCCTTCTTGATGAACTCCCATTCTTCATCTTCTTTTGTCAATAGTGCCTTAGCGAGATTTTTATCTTCATCTCTGAAAAGAGAAGAGATTTGCCAACAGATGGCATCAAAGCGCTTCTCTTGCTGTTCAAACATTTTTATTTGGCTTAATTCAAGATGACGCTAATTTCATAGTATTATAGAAAGAATGTTATTAAAGGAATTCAATGTCACTTCAAGATTTTCACTTAAGTTATGAATTGGATTTTCCATAGTTTTGATAAGAATTGAATAAATTAGAAGGAGAAATGATATAACAATTTTTTCTGAAAGGAATAGGCTTAAATAGGGTTCGAAATTCGTTGGATTTGAATGGACATGAGTTAGTTATTTAAATTTAAATTTTGAATTTTTTTGAAAAAAAGTGGTAATTATATGTCGACATACTTTATTAAAAATTTGAAATTTTTCAAATTTTGAATCTTTTTATAATATATTAGATTTAATTCTAAAGTTTTCTCAGTAACTTAAAGAAGATTTTACATAAATAATACTCCATTCATTACTTCTTAAAAAGAAAATACATCCAACTAGTTAAGATATACTAAATATGAGATTCGAAACAAAATATAAGGCAATACTAAAGATAACTTAAACTATATAGGCTAGATTTCAACGGATGATGAGGAGGAAGGAGACATTCCAAGTTTTCTTCCGATCTTGCTCATGAAGTTAGTCATTTTAGTAAAACTCTTTTTGAGTTTCTTTTAATTTTGACTATCTTCACTTGATATTGAACAATCATCCCTCTAGAAATGGTTCTAGTGTTGATTGGACACTCAACACTTTCGAAAGAAGTTTCTTCTTCTTCTCCGATTTTCATATGCTCTTGTTCTTGTTGCATTCGAGTTTGTTTGTCTATGAATGTCTTATAAGGTTTGAAAGTGAGTGGAATTTGCATAAGGTGTATGTTTGTGAGGTAAAAGACCTTTCTCGACATAAATTCTTCTCCATGAAGATCAACTCCGATTTTTTTTGTAAAATACAAGTGAGATAAACTACATAATAATGAGCGTTTTATCTTGTTGATGTTTCTATGGGCTTGAGTTCTTTTAAGATCATGTCGACCCAATTGATATTATATCCACCAATAATAGCAAAGTGTGCTTTTTGGACCTTAAGAGTTGGGTTGTTAAAATTTCTGAAATGAGGAGTGATGGTATGTTGAAGGAGAAGGTTTAGGATTCCTGTTTTTTTAATGGAAAAAGCAATTCTTGAATTCCATGTGCACATCGCTTCCAAATATATGGCGTTAAGTTTCTAAATCGATCTTATCAATTTTGAAATCCAAAAAATCCGAGCTAATGCTTCAACAATTCAAGATATTGCCCAAGATTTCGTATTGTAAAAAAATTTGTGTGCCTTTTACGCTACTCCAAATTTGATCTTCATTTCCTTCATAAAAGCCATGGTTAAGATTCACACATAACATTTTGACAAGCCTCGGGAAACACACTTCATCATTGTCCCGAGAGTCAGTCATGCTTAATACTTCATTGTGATTAAAGAGAGAGAAAATTTCATAGAGTGGAAAGTCTCCAAAGATGGCGAAAGCACCCATATTGACTTTTGCATTTGCTGTATAGTCAACATAGGTTTAGATTACCTCTTTATCATTGTGGAGATAACCTTTGATGATTCTAGTTAATTTCAATTTCTAAGATGAACTTAAGGAAGCCATTGAAATGTTCGTTTTGAAGAGTATAGATATGAAGAATATAGTTTGAATTGTGAACGAGAGGTAGAAAGAATAGATATATAAATAGAAACTGAATGGATATGAATTGAATAGGCATAATTTTTCAGAAATCAATGACACCTTTTCAGACCTTGGGAGTCAGTGAAAACTTGGAGGGAAATTTGAAAGTTTAAACCTTTGAAATCCAAATTTTCAATTTCAATTTACAGGCTGATATGTCGATATATAGACATATGTATATCGACATACATGCTTAATTTCGAATGACATATGATCTTTGTGAGTTTTGGTTTAAATTATCATCTTATATTTCAGGTTTAACTTATTTCCTGAAATAATACTAATCCTAGCAAACATCCAAAATTTATTTTATTATTTTACTAAATATCATTAAATTATTATTTTGAATTTCAAAATTAAAAATTCAAATTTTAAATTTCAAGTTTGGATTTTTAAGTTTTAATTTCAAAATCAAAACAAAGCAAACAATCAAAGCATCCATCCAACCAAAAGAAATATAAAAAATTTTAGACCCATTTATTTGATATTTTTTGAATTCTGAATTGCGGTGAGGTACATGTTTGAATTTCCGGTTTCTGTCTCTTCATCACCTGATGATGAATCTGAATCGTCTAAAGTTGCTGCATATGCTCTCTTTCATTTCTTTGATGATTTGCTATTGTTCGTTTATTGAATCGATTTATCTGGATATGAATATATTCTCTTCATATGGCCTGGTTTATTGCAGTTATAATATCTATTATAGTTTTCATAACAATTTTTTTATATTTATAATTATAAAGGCGAGATTTTTATTAGAAAAATGAGATTTTTATAGGTAAAAAGGATATGATTTTTCATAACGATAAAGATTTGGTTTTTATATAGAAGTTAGCGAGATAAAAATCCAATCTTTTTTTATATGTGGAAAACATAAAAATATGAATTTTATGTATGGAAAGCGTGGTAAAAAATGTGATTTTTTTTAATATGAGTGGCGATATAAAAATATAATTTTTACTATGAATTAGTGAAATAAAAATATGACTTTCATATGTGAAGGCATATAAAAATTTGATTTTTATAATGAACAAGGATTTATAAATATTCAATTTTTATATACATAAAAATTCGATTTTTATTTATATGAATGCCGTATAAAAATGTGATTTTTAATAATCCACTTCGTGAAATAGATGGCGATGGATCAGACGGAGATCAAAACGAAGTCTGAACCGTTCAGAAATAAAGAACGGCGGAGTGGAACCCTTTGTGACAACTTCTCACTTTTAATTTGTTTTCTAGTTGAAATATATACTAGGAGGCAGACGGTGCTTAGCAGCACCCGACACCCGTTGTCCACAGACCATGGACGACTTGTTTGTTTGTTGTTTGTAGTGTGAATATTGATTGTGTGATGTGGAATAGAATAAATTATTTTATGGTTAAAATATAAATTTTAACGTGTATATAAAATAAATATTTATAAACAAATCGGACGATTTGTTTATGTACACACATTTGACTATTATGGCTTGGGACGATAAATTTTACACATTACCCAACTGCACGAATAAAACCTGTGTTTGATTGTTTGAAAACCCCACACGGGTGTTGGGATGAAATTGGACATACACTAGTCTCAATAATTAGCTGTAAGTCGATCGATTGATTGACATGTTATTATAAGCGTTAAATATTTATATTCAATGCTTATGCAGTTGTGTGGTGCCTTCTAGATGATGGTTGATTATTTATCGTTGCTGTTATATACATGTGTTGTAGGGAATCCATATAATTAAAATTATATGGTAATTGATTGGGCCTCATTCCAATTTGGAAAATAAAAAATATTATAAAATGAAAATTCATGTGTTGAATAAAATATATATTCATGTGTTGAATAAAAGAAAATTCATGTGTTGAATAAAAGAAAATTCATGTGTTGAATTAAATATATATTCATGTGTTGAATAAAAGAAAATTCATGTGTTGAATAAAAGAAAATTCATATATTGAACGAAATATTATACAATAAAGTTCAAATTTTAATTGTAAGTAAGAATTAATAAATATTCATGTGTTGAATAAAATATATATTGATGTGTTGAAGAAAATATTCATTTGTTGAATAGAATAACGAAGTTATTGAAATATAAAAAGCCGTGTTGATTAGATATGCGCCATTTTGACGCGAACGATATTTATATAGATTATATTCATTTTTATAATGAATATAGAAAAGGAAGTGATTTCAAAATATAACGTTTTGAAAATATTATCATTTATATATTAATGATAAGGAATATTCAATTTTGATCTAAAATTGAATATGAAGTAGAAATCGTTTTGAAAACAAATTTAAAACGATTTATAAAATATGGTTTGAAAGGAAATGGACGATATATATATATATATATATATATATATATAATGGCCTGAATAGAATGCGCCGCGGCAGTTTGCGAATTTCGACCATTGACTTCGAATGGACATTACGGGAGATCTGACCGTCAGTTTCTCCTAAACCGAAATGGATGGGTTCGTATCAAAAAGAGATTTCTTACAAATATAAGAAATTAGAAATCTAATGGTTGGATTTGGAAATATGTCCAAATCAAATTTGGAAAAGGTCGCTGTTAGTGCAGTTCGATGGTCGTTGATGGAAATCGACTGTACGGGCCTTGATAAAATTATTAAAAATAGCAATAATTTGTGTAAAATCATAAGAAATGATTTGGAAAGAATTGGGATGAAAAATTCCATATTTGAAAAGATAAAAATAAATTTTTATCGAAATGAACTAGTTTTGAACTAGAATTATAATCCAATTATTTTTAAAAATAAATAAATTCGATTTGAATTGGTTTTAAAGATAACTAGAATTTCCAATATATAGATTGGAAATGGATTTGAATCGAAATTGACTTCGGAATATTTCGATGTTGGATTTTGTGATTATACAGATATTGTTATGGAAATTTGAAAGATATATGTATATCGTTATTTCCAATACAATATTTGTTGGTTATAGTATTTGATATTGAATATAAGCCGATATATTTTCTATTCAAAGCCATGTATTTAATATCAAATGGAATTTGGGATTATCGTGAACGGTGTTTTAAATAACACTTGTTCTTTAACCCGATAATTAATGGGATGTGAATTGGGTTTGTTGGGAACGGTGTTTTAACGACATTCGTTCTTTTACCCGATTTACAGTGAAATGTGATTTGGAATTTATAAATCTTTTGTAAAGATTTAAAGGAGATTTTCCAAAGAAAAGTTTTCCAATTTAATAAAATAAATTGGAATGGAAAGGAATTCGATTTGGTAATAATCGAAGTGAATTTCTGTGGAGGAAGACTGCTAATATCTCTGGAAATTAAAAGGTGTTGCCGTTATTCCATTTATATTATTAGTCGGATATGGAAGTTAATATCAATTATATATATCGATTTGTTTTCCATGAAGATTCGATCGTTAATGGAATGTGATTTTGGGTTGTCGTGAACGGTATCTTTAATAATATTGTTCTTAGACCCAACGGAGTTAAGAAAATCAGAAACTAACTGGAGATTAGTTAAGTTGAATGGTTTCTTGGGTATTGATCTGATGTTGGTTTCGGCCTTCGGGGTTAATACTTAGGGAATTGTTCACTTGCTAATTTACGGTTAAAGGCTGATGGAATGGAATGTGATTTTGGGTTTATAGTGAACCATGTTTTAAATGACAATGGTTCTTTAACCCAGATAAAGACAGGATATGGTTCCCCAAGTTAAACAATCATTAATATTGATTTTTAGGAAGATTAAAATAAGTGGAGTTTTAATGAATCTTTAATTAGATTGAAATGATCGAGAATGGAGTATCACTAGTATTGCTCCAAGCGAGAGTTAAATCTTTAATTAGATTTGAACGTGAAATGGTAATTGAATTTACCGATAACACCATGGTGTTAGATATGAAGTATTACAAGTTTTACTTCGTGTGATGAATAGATTGGGGTTGGGAAATTTAAAACATATGATTACTTCGGTAATGTTCGTAAATCCCGAGTAGTTTGGATAAACCATAATTTGGTTTGAATTGAAATCCAAAGGAATATTAAAGAATAAATTCAAAAGAATTTATCTTCGATAAAATTAATGGGAAAATTTCCCTATAGATGTGAATATTGGAATAAAAGAATATTCTGAATTTGGAATGAGGCTTATGTTGTGTTTGTGTAACCCTTGTTTATTATGTATTCCAGTTATTCGGAAAGGCTGGATTTATACGCATTCTGAATAATTGATCCGACAATAAGTCGATGATGAAGATGGTGGTTGAAGACTGGAGGTCTTCACATCGTTTGGATAATTACTAATGATCTTGATTGGGCTATACACCCAAGAGGAGGGAATCAGTTGGTGATCGTCTAGACGTACTTGGAGATCGATGGATATGCGAGGAATAAAGTTCCTCTGATTTCGTTCAGACCCAGAATGGACTTGTAAATGGATGTGTGTCTGACATCAGATTTCATTCTGTGTGATTGATATCGGTTGCATAGCGTGAATTGCCTGTGTGGCATGCTGAGATGCAAATGATCAAGGCTTCTGTTGAAAAGAAGAGTCTTGTGGTTGATGATCAAAGCACGGCCTTTGTGGCGTAGCTTTATGTATAACGTTAATTCGCGAGCCTTATACCCCGGTTGTGAACCAGAAACGGGTGAGGACATCAGGGAGGGCATGCGTTTCCTTCTAGCTAGGGTGGTGTCAGTGACCTACCAACCCTGACATTTATATTATTTTCACCTGTGTGGTTTTTGGTTTGCGAGGCGCCTCGGATATATCGGTGACTATGTGGATGCGATGGAGTCATAGGACTCATTTACGCCCCAATGGCCAGGGAAACGTAGTGTTCAGGCATTTTAATCCACGTCATTGGACCGGCCCTGACGATATAAAGGTCACTCGAGCTCTGACCTGAGGGGCAGGCTATAGCGTCTCGAATTCGGTGAGGACGATCCCTTGCCTTGGTTCACAGATGGAAATCCAACTTCCAACACGTGACATTTGCGGTTTTGACTGTAGAGCCTAGTATTGGCGACATGATATATGGTACCCATGCCGCCTAGGATTGATACATTTATGATTGAAGTTGTTTTATACACTATGCACTTATAATAGTATCAAATGATTTGTTTTAACGTACCAAGCACGTTTGGCTACTATAAGGGAAAACCCTATCCTCTGGCTTGCGTTGCATTGTGTGATGGGACCTACGTCTTATAATAGCTTCATTTTTTTCCAAAAAGCATTGCGCTGTTTTGTAATATGCACTGGTATTCTTGGGAGGAAACCCGTTCCGTGTTATACGGCGTGGTCCCTTAATTTACTTTATTTTAAAGTAAAGTTTGAAATAACTGTTTTAGTTCTCACAATAATCCCACGACTGACCTGGAGTTTATTGTTTTAACATAAACTCTGGGTGCCCTTATTTTCCGCACGGGCAGCTAGTAGTTTTGGTTTTGCAAATTTATATTCACAGGATCCTGGTTTACAGCTAGAATGATACTCGGAAAGCTCAGTATCTGTGTATTACTTTCAGTTGTGTTTTGTATTATTTTTCCGCTGCTATGCAATGTAAATTGAATCTCTGATATTTTTCTGATGTATAATATTTATTCATACTCTGTATATTCTTGTATTCTGATGGAACTGTTGTAATAAACAATGAAATGTTCTTCTGTTTGTGTTTTGATTCGTCTTGTCCTCAATTAAATCCGGGCTTTCCTTCACGGGGAAGTTCGGGTCGTCTCAGTTTGGTATCAGAGCTCTGGTTTACAGAGCTCGAGAACAAGACACATTAGAACCATACGAAAGAATTTATCGGAGATTGGATTAGTAATATCCAATAAGAATGACTCGTTAGTGATGGGATCAGTAGTATCCTATAACGAGTGTGAAGAGTAATGTTTTTAAAATAAAAATGAAACAATTTTTGTTTTGAAAATTTAAGCCTTATTCAACGTATTTGAATATTTATTTGTATTGAATTTGGACAATCCAATATAGAAGATTTTGCATATACGCCTTGCAAACGTATATTCGAAGTTTTAATATATTGGATAGATATAGAATCATATTCTAGTCGCCCGGAGATGGTACTGATAATTGTAATGACATCATCAGTATTTATGTTCAAGTTTCGAAGGTGTGATATTTATATATTTCCAATTGACTGGTGTGAGAACCAAAACTAGATAGGTTCTATTGTTGTGAATTGGGATCAAAAACATAATTTTCTATATATGCATCAAAGTTATGAATTTGAAAAGCTAATCAACTAATTGATTGATGGTTGTGTTTTTTGATTATTGGTTTGATATTTTTAACCATTTAGGCCAAATTGAATCAAATATTGAACTGTATTGAAAATTGTTTGAAAATGCATGCATGTACATATATATGTGTGAACAGGACATAGCAAGGAGGCTAGGGAAGAAGAATAAAATTGTTTGCTCGACAAATAGGTACATGTTTAGTAAATTCTTGGTTTTGGATGATTTTATGAGCCGATTGGCTAGCCGCTTGGCTGTTTCCTTTTCTTTTTGGATTGGAGAGGCCTGTATGGCAATTTCGGGATTTTCCCAGTGCTCCCGTGCAGGGGAGGTTATGGAGAAATTTTTCGAAAATTTAGGGTGTTAGCCAAATTTTTGAAGAATTTGAAAACTTCTTAGAAACTGAAAAGTTGATGAACTTAAGCCATAATGAAAATAATGAAAGTTGAGTTGATTTGTAACACAACTTTCTGCTTTGTTCCTTTTCGGGGAAGATTTTTTTTTTTTAAGTGGGGGAGATTGTAATAACCTGGAAATCTGAGCCAATTTAAAATTTTTATTTTGGCAATTTTAGTGAATTTTGAATATTTAAAATGAATTATTTCAAATAATAACGACGAGAAATTTATTTGAATAGAACTAGAACATATATATTTATTTGAATCGACATTAGAGTATAAATATAAATTTTTATTTATAAAAGGAAATGAAAATGGCATGGTATTTTGAAATTCGATTTCAAATTTCAAATGAATGTACAGGATTCAAAATAAACCTGATTTTAGCGAAACCAAAAATATTTGAATCTATTTGAGAATATCTTTCCAACGAATCCAAAAAATTGAAATTTCATAACGGGGATAAAAAGTTATGCCCAGATGAAAATTCATAATAGTCACTTTGGAATTTTGGCCCTTAAAAATGGAAATTTTGCAAACGACCTCTGTTTTAAATGAAACCACTTTTGTTGGACCCAGGATGGCAAGTTATTGCTAGATTCCAAATTTCGTAATTTTCTGAATTAATATGTGAGTGTGGTGAAGTAAAACGTGTTTGGACGGTTTTAGTAAATTTCGATCGACCAGAAAATGGCCATTTTTCAAACGGTCTTCAAATTTGACGAAATTAGTTTTGTTAGGACCATGTCATCAATACGAAGCTAGAAAATATTTTTTGGGAATTTTTAGAGTCCGTATGTGGCCCCGATAAATTAAAATGTGCGTTCAAATTCAATATACTGATTTATATTGTAATTTAAATGAAAACTGATCATAGCAGCTGAATGGGCTTACGAAACATATCCCATTGTGTTCGGAATGAGGTTAATTAGGGAGGGGCGAAGTCGTTGGGTCTCGTTTGTTGTTCGGATAAAAAGTCAGCCCTTGGAGAATTAAATTAAATAAATAATTATAGTTAGCCCCCCATTCTCTCCCACGATTCAGATTTTAAAATAAAAAAAGGGAAAAAACGTTGAGCCCCTAAACCCTAGCGCCGCCCACATTCAGCCTCCAAGGTCGCTGCCGATCGATGGCGCGCCACCTCCCCGAGCTCTGCCACTCTCTCCCCTCCCTATCCTCTTCAGTTCGACGTCCTCAAGCCCAAAACATCACGCCTCCGACCATCTGTGGCCCCCGCCGCCACTGACAAGGTTGCAGCCGACCACCCTCGCCGCACGCAACCGCCTCTGGCCTCCCCTTCCCCCCTCTTTCTTCCTCCGCTAAAAGAAACCAACGCTCTGACCAAATTAACCCCACCGCGCCTCGTTCACCGCACCGCAGGCCAATGCAGCACCGCTCCGCCCTCCTCCGATGCACACAAGACCCGCGCCACCCGACACCTCCCTGCCTCTAAGCCGCTGTAAGCCTTTATTTTATTTTATTTTGTTTATTTAATGTATTTGGTTATGGGAAAATATAAAATCAAATTTCATATGAAATACGATTTATAAAAAATCTGATTTTTATCATGAAAATAACGAAGTAAAGAATATGATTTTTATAGTTAAATGGTAAAATAAAGATTATAAATTTCATAACAAAAAAATTTGACTTTTATGATTATAAAGGCGAGATTTTTATTATAAAAATGAGATTTTTATAGTTAAAAAGGATATGATTTTTCATAACGATAAAGATTTGGTTTTTATATAGAAGTTAGCGAGATAAAAATCCGATCTTTTTATATATGTGGAGAACATAAAAATATGATTTTTATGTATGGAAAGCGTAGTTAAAAATGTGATTTTTTCATATGAGTGGCGATATAAAAATATAATTTTTACTATGAATTAGTGAAATAAAAATATGATTTTCATATGTGAAGGAGATATAAAAATTTGATTTTTATAATGAAGGAGGATTTATAAATATTCTATTTTTATATACATAAAAATTCGATTTTTATTTATATGAATACCGTATAAAAATGTGATTTTTAATAATTAACTACGTGAAACAGATGGCGATGGATCAGACGGAGATCAAAACGAAGTCTGAACCGTTCAGAAATAAAGAATGGTGGAGTGGACCCCTCTATGAGAACTTCTCACTTTTAATTTGTTTTCTAGTTGAAATATATACTAGATGTAGACGGTGCTTAGCAGCACCCGACACCCGTTGTCCACAGACCATGGACGACTTGTTTGTTTGTTGTTTGTGGTGTGAATATTGATTTTGTGATGTGGAATGGAATAAATTATTTTATGGTTAAAAATATAAATTTTAATGTGTATATAAAATAAATATTTATAAACAAATCGGATGATTTGTTTATGTACACACATTTGACAGATATGGATTGGGACGATAAATTTTACACATCGCCCAACTGCACAAATAAAACCTGTGTTTGATTGTTTGAAAACGCCACACGGGTGTTGTGATGAAATTGGACATACAGTAGTATCAATAATTAGCTGTATGTCGATCGATTGATTCACAGGCTGTTATAAGCGTTAAATATTTATATTAAATGCTTATGCAGTTGTGTGGTGCACTCTTGATGATGGTTGATTATTTATCGTTGCTATTATACATATGTGTTGTAGGGAATCCATAAAATTAACATTATATGGTAATTGATTGGGCCTCATTCCAATTTTGAAAATAAAGAATATTATAAAATGAAAATTCATGTGTTGAATAAAATATATATTCATGTGTTGAATAAAAGAAAATTCATATGTTGAATAAAATATATATTCATGTGTTGAATAAAAGGATATTCATGTTTTGAATAAAAGAAAATTCATGTGTTGAATAAAATTTATATTCATGTGTTGAATAAAAGAAAATTCATGTATTGAACGAAATATTTATACAGTAATGTTCACATTTTTATTGTAAGTAAGAATTAATAAATATTCATGTGTTGAATAAAATATATATTCATGTGTTGAAGAAAATATTCATTTGTTGAATAGAATAATGAAGTTATTGAAATATATAAAGCCGTGTTGATTAGATATGCGCCATTTTGACAGAACGATATTTATATCGATTATATTCATTTTTATAATGAATATAGAAAAGGAAGTGATTTCAAAATATAACGTTTTGAAAATATTATCATTTATATATTAATGATATTGAATGTTTTGAAAATAATATCATTTATATATTAATGATATGGAATATTCAATTTTGATCTGAAATTGAATATGAAGTAGAAATCATTTTGAAAACGAATTTAAAACGATTTATAAAATACGTTTTGAAAGGAAATCGACGAAATATATAATATAATATATATATATATATAATGGCCTAAATAGAACGCGCCACGCTACGGCAATTCGCGAATTTCGACCGTTGACTTCGAATGGACATTACGGGAGATCCGACTGTCGGATTCTCCTAAAACTGGAACCATGGGTTCGTATCGAAATGATCTTTCTAACGAATACAAGAAATTAGAAATCTAACGGTTGGATTTAGAATTATGTCCAAATCAAATTTGGAAAAGGTCGCTGTAAGTGCAGTTCGATGGCCGATGATGGAAATCGACTGGACGGGCCTTGATAAAATTATTAAAATAACAATAATTTGTGTAAAATCATAAGAAATGATTTGGAAAGAATTGGGATGAAAAATTCCATTTTTGAAAAGATAAAAAGAAATTTTTATCGAAATGAACTAGTTTTAACTAGAATTATAATCCAATTATTTTTAAAAATAAATAAATTAGATTGAATTGGTTTTAAAGATAACCAGAATTTCCAATATATAGATTGGAAATGGATTTGAATCAAAATTGTCTTCGGAATATTTCGATGTTGGATTTCGTGATTATACAGATATTGTTATGGAAATTTGAAAGATATATGTATATCGTTATTTCCAATACAATATTTGTTGGTTATAGTATTTGATATTGAATATAAGCCGATATATTTTCTATTCAAAGCCTTGTATTTAATATCAAATGGAATTTGGGTTTATTGTCAACGGTGTTTTAAATAACACTTGTTCTTTAAGCCGATAATTAATGGGATGTGAATTGGGTTTGTTGTGAACTGTGTATTAGCGACATCCGTTCTTTAACCCGATTTACAGTGAAATGTGATTTGGAATTTATAAATCTTTTGTAAATATTTAATGAAGATTTTCCAAAGTAAAGTTTTTCAATTTAATAAAATAAATTGGAATGGAAAGGAGTTCGATTTGGTAATAATCGAAGTGAATTTCTGTGGAGGAAGACTACTAATATATCTGGAATTTAAAAGGCGTTGCCGTTATTCCATTTATATTATTAGTCGGATAGGGAAGTTTATATCGATTATATATATCGATTTGTTTTCCATGAAGATTAGATCGTTAATGGAATGTGATTTTGGGTTGTCGTGAATGGTATCTTTAATAATACTATTCTTAGACCCAACGGAGTTAAGAAAATCAGAAACTAACTGGAGATTAGTTAAGTTGAATGGTTTCTTGGGTATTGGTCTGATGTTGGTTTCGGCCTTCGAAGTTAATACTTAGGGAATTGTTCACTTGCTTATTTACGGTTAAAGGCTGATGGAATGGAATGTGATTTTGGGTTTATAGTGAACCGTGTTTCAAATGACATTGGTTCTTTAACCCAGTTAAAGACAGGATATGGTTTCCCAAGTTAAACAATCATTAATATTGATTTTTGGGAAGATTAAAACCAAGTGGAGTTTTAATGAATCTTTAATTAGATTGAAATGATCGAGAAGGGAGTATCATCAGTTTTGCTCCAAGCGATAGTTAAATCTTTAATTAGATTTGAACGTGAAATAGTAATTGAATTTATCGATAACACCGTGGTGTTAGATATGAAGTATTACAAGTTTTACTTCATGGGATGAATAGTTTAGGGTTAGGAAATTTAAAACAAATGATTACTTCGGTAAGGTTCGTAAATACTGACTAGTTTGGATAAACCATAATTTGGTTTGAATTGAAATCCAAAGGAAGATTAAAGAATAAATTTAAAAGAATTTATCCTTGATAAAATTAATAGGAACTTTTCCCTCTAGATGTGAATATTTGAATAAAATAATATTCTGAATTTGGAATGAGGCGTATGTTGTGTTTGTATAACACTTGTTTATTATATACGCGAGTTATTGGGAAAGGCCGGGTTTATACCCATTCTAAATAACTGATTCGACGATAAGTCGACGATGAAGACGGTGGTTGAAGACCGGAAGTCTTCACATCGTTTGGATAATTACTGATGATCTTGATTGAGCTGTACATCCAAGAGGTGGGAATCAGTTGGTGATCGTCTAGACGTACTTGGAGATCGATGGATATGCGAGGAATAAAGTTCCTCCGGTTTCGTTCAGACCCAGAACGGACTTGTAAATGGTTGTGTGTCTGACATCGGATTTCATTCTGTGTGATGGATATCTGTTGCATAGCATGAATTGCCTGTGTGGCATGCTGAGATGCAAATGATCAAGGCTTCTTTTGAAAAGCAGTGTCTTGTGGTTGATGATCAAAGCACGGCCTTTGTGGTATAGCTTTGTGTATAACGTTAATTCGCGAGCCTCACACCCCGGTTGTGAACCAGAAATGGGAGAGGACATCAGGGATGGCATGCGTTTCCTTCTAGCTAGGGTGGTATCAGTGACTACCAGTCCTGACATTTATATCATTTTCACATGTGTGGTTGTTGGATTGTGAGGCGCCTCGGATATATCGGTGACTATATGGAGCCGATGGAGTCATAGGACTCATTTACACCCCAAAGGACGGGGAAGTGCAGTGTTGAGGCATTTTAATCCACATCGGTAGACCGGCCCTGATAATCCAAAGGTCACCCGAGCTCTGACCTGAGGGGCGGGCTAGAGCGTCTCGAATTCGGTGAGGACGATCCCTTGCCTCGGTTCACATATGGAAATACAACTTCCAATACATGACATTTGCGGTTTTGATTGTAGAGCCAAGTATTGGCGACATGATATATGGTACCCATGCCACCTAGGATTGATACATTTATGATTGAAGTTGTTATGTACACTATGCACTTATAATAGAATCAAATGATTTGTTTTAAAGTACCAAGCATGTTTGGCTATTATAAGGGAGAACCCTATCCTCCGGCTTGCGTTGCATTGTATGATGGGACCTGGGTCTTATAGTAGCTTCATTTTTTTCCAAAAAGCATTGCGTTGTTTTGTTATATGCACTGGTATTCCCTTTGTGAGTAACATTAACGGACATGAGGTATTACATTAGGCCTAGGCTCGAAGATAGCTTGGCTATATGAAAATAAAAAGGGAAAAGAGGGAGAGAAGAGAATCAGAACAGGCATAATAATGAATCAATAATAAACTGATAGAAACAGGCATAAACTGAATCGGCATATTATGACATGACTTAACGTGTCGGCGGTATGAACATTTAAAAGTAGATCTGATAGTTATGTCATAGTAGAACTTATTAGGCACCAATTCAAGATCCAATTTTTATATACATATCACGATTACTATTTAAATATTCAGATCTAAAAATAACATGAACTCATAGTGAATAGATTTGAGGAAACGGATCCAAACTACTACGAAGAACATGTAGAATAAGTTGTTGTAGCCACTTTTGAATTTGTTGTAGCAACATTCGAATATGTATAATATTTTTTGAATTAATTTAGAAGAAGAAGAAGAAGAAAAGCCATCTTAATTTTTCTTTGCAGTAGAGCTTCGTCGTCAGCATTATTTTAGATGAATAAAACCTTGGTCTAGGGTCCTTTATATAGGAGTACCGGAGCAATCAAGACCTTCAAATTGGACTAGAAGCCATCAGTCCACGTTAGAGAAGCTTCCAGAACCACGGGTGGGTCAACCCCCCTTCAGGTGTGTCAACCCCTAGGTCGACCCCCCTTCAGGGGTGTCAACCTTGGATCGACCCCAGCTCGACCCAGCAAGGCTCGGTCGACTTCAAAATGTCGTCCTTTCCTCGATTTGCGTGCCGGATTTCTGGTTTTGCTGATTTTTGAATATTTTTGAATTTATATGTATATATATCTTCCTTATATGCATACAAACTTCAAACCTTAATAACTTCTTCATACGGTGTCCGATATACGCAAACCAAATGTCTTTCTTGACCAGAATTTCGAGCCGGACGCAATGGCACAGTCCATTTTACTCAATACAGAATATTTAATTAAGTTTTCCTTAAATTCTTTGTTGATAGTGTATTTCACACAAATTTTTCGTTAATCCATCATTTTTCGCGTCGTTTAAATTCCGGGGAGTTACACTCTATCAATAGGGTGTTGGGCCTGAATGATTCCTATCGGTCGCTATTTACCTTGGTCTCGGTTATCTGACTGTCGGTCATCCTCGTGGATCCAGTTATGGTCTTCGAAGCAAGTTTTCCGGGTGAATTGGGGCCTCCCCAAGGTGGGAAGGAGTTTGTTGCCGAGACCGGTTACGGAGGCATTTCGAATTTCTCGGCAGATGCTACCAAGTGTTGGTCCTTTGGCGTAAATTTTTGGATGTCGGCTTTCGGCTTTATCATGGGTACTTAGAGGGGCCTGCCTTTACGATGTACGTGTACACCCACCAATTTAGAACCGTTTATGGTTCAGGTACTAGGTAGATTAGTACGTGTAGCCTGTATCTTTGCTTTGAGTCTTGGCTTAGCCTTCCGGTTTGATTCCCTAGAAGGTAGCTTCCAGTGATGCCCATGTTACTAGCGAAGGTAACCCCTTCGTTATCTATGGAGCCATTTTTTCAGAAGTCGGTTATGGACCATATTTATGCTCTGATCCGCTAATCTTCTTCTTTTGATGTGTTGGCATTACGTCGGTTAATTCCTGGCAGGTAGGCCATGTCGTATGAACTTTTGCTGACGCTCTGTAGATTTCGACCCCTTCTTTTTAAAAAAGGGGTATCGGCCTAAGTCGCTCTCGTGTTCTTCATCCCTTCGTTATATTCCTTCCACATCCCTTCACTATCAACCTATGCTAAAATCATTTTGGTAGTAACATTTGCCCCCTAGTAAAGGGTTGTCTTCGACTTTCCAAGTCAAGCTTCTTTTTCCGAGCTTCCTCCTATTTGCTTGTCAGTTATTTTTTAACGCTTAGATATGCAATAAGTTCTGCCGAAGAGACTCGCTTTTGGCGCCTCATGGAGGAATGAATCGACCTAGATTCAGGCTTTGATGGAAGATTGAAAATTCTTTTCAACGATGATGTTAGTCGAATACTACCTAGACTCGGACGTGTTAAGATTAAAGAGCCGAATTCACCCAGTTTCGGGTATTTAAAGAATGGAGACCGGAAACCCTTCCGGTATAAATGAAGAGCCGAGTCTATCCAGATTCAGGTATTTTAAAGGTTAAGGACCGGAAACCCCTCCAGTATTAATGACAAGACGAATCCACCCAGATTTAGGTAGTTTAAAGATTGAAGACTGAGAACCCTTCCCGTAGTAATAACGAGTCGAATCCACTCAGATCCGGATATTTAAAGATTGAAGACCTGGAACCCTTCCGGCAGTAATGATGAGTCGAATATACCTAGATTTATGTATTTAAAGATTGAGGACCAGAAACCATTCCGGCATTAATGAAGAGCCGAATCTACCTAGATTCGGGTATTTAAAGATTGAGGACCGGAAACCCTTCCGGCAATAATGAAGAGCCGAATCCACCCAGATTTGGGTATTTTAGATTAAGGATCGGAAACCCTTTCATTATTAATGAACAGCGGAATCCACCCCGATTCGATCTTACCCGACCTCCCTCCAGGAGGCGCCTTATCTTGACCAACGTAGGAAATGATAAGGTCTTAGAAACTTAGACGAGTCCATCATAGACACATAATTAAGGCTCACTCTTTTGATGCTCTATACGGACCCTTCTGCAGGTAATACAGAACGTAAACAGAGGTAGGACATGCTCTTCTACAAGCAAAGGTAGGACATGCTTAGTCCTAGCAGAGGCTGGGCATACTCTTTTGCAAGCAGAGGCAGGGCGTGCTAATTTTTAGATGCACTACCATGACCATCTCTGGTGTGAAACAGTGGCTTACTCTTTTGATGCTTTAACCCTGCCCCCACTAGTTTGGACAGGGAGAAAGACTAACACAATCATCCCATTTTGGGGGACGCCTCTTCCCGGCCAATTTGGCAATGACGAGGGATTCAATCCTCTTTTTTCTAGCTCGAACCCTTTTGGGTTTTTCTCGAGTTACTAGGAGAGTTTCCATGCCCTTGGTTGTATGATAATTTCTTGGGAGGAAAATCCTATCCTTTATTCCTTTATGGTTGGGAAATACGGCCTTAAATGTTCCGAGTTCCATGTTCTTCGAACAAGATCTCCATTGGGCCTACATTGTCGATAGGTGCAGGATATGACCTGTTGATGGACAATTAAGGGTCATTCCCAATTAAGACTGAGAGGACCATCTGCTGGGTTCTTGGTGTTGGCTATTTCTCTCCGCAGTACTAATTCACCTTTAGCGAAGGTTCTAGCTTTGACCTTTGAATCGTAATATTTTGTGATCCATCTTTGGTATTTGGCGGTTCTGACTGCAGCCTCATCCCTTAGTCCCGGTATCAAGTTTAGCGATTCCTTTCTTAACTCCTGGTTGGGGTCAAATGAGTATGCTACCCTTCTATGTAATGGAATTTTGACCTCAATTGGAATTATAGCTTCGCATCCATATGTCAGGGAAGAGGGGCTGCGTCATATAGCTGTTTTGGTAGAAGTTCTATATGCCCATAGCACTAGAGGCAACTCCTCTTCCCAATTTCCTTTAGCCTGATTTAGGCATTTCTTAAGTATTGTCTTAATGATCTTATTAGCGGCTTCCACAGCTCCATTAGCTTTCATAGGCTACAGAGGAGAAACTTTTTATGATTCCATTTTTCTCACAGAATCGGGTGAACTCTTCGCTCTCGAATTGTGTTCGGTTGTCCGATATGATATTATGAGGGAGTCCGAAGCGGGTAACGATATTTTTTATTATGAATCTAAATACCTTTTTGGATGTGATAGTCGGAAGGGGTTCCGCCTCTACCCACTTGGTGAAGTAGTCGATAGCTACTACGACATATTTAGCTCCGCCCTTGGCGAGTGGTAAGGGCCCAACTAAATCTATCCCCCATATATCGAAAGGTCAGGGGCTCGATATAGTGGTTAGGTCGTTGGGAGGAAGTCGTGGTACCTTAGAATACTTTTGAGATTTATCGCATCTCTTGACTTACTCAACCGCTTGACTAACCAACCGTGGACAATGATAACCTTATCGTATGACCCATTTGGCCAGCTTGACCCCACTGGAATGGTCCCCGCACCATCCTTCTTGTGCTTTTTTAGCGGGCTATGTACATCTTCGAAACTTACACACCTAAATAAGGATGTAAATGTCCCTTTTTATAAAGTACGCCGTCTATGATGACGAATGTAGGAGCTCGATGTTTTATTTTTCTTGCATCTTGCTTACTAAAGGGTAATGTCCCTCCTAGGAGGTAGTCCTCTATAGTAGTCATCAACGTAGTTCCTTGTTGGTGGCATGTTTCCGTTAGGGGGATTCCGTCACGGAGTTTCCTTCTTGGACTTCTCTGTCACCCCTTCTTAAGGCTTAGGATCTAGCAAAAGCTAATAACTCATTTCCTGGAGTATGCTGCATAAGATAATTATTCAATCATTGATAGTATAAATATATGTAGTGACTTTTGAGAAACCATAAAATATTTAAACATCAACTACATGGAGATCTTCTAAATACTAAAAGTTTACCACACTACCATGTGGATAAAACCTCATACTTTATTAATACATTGTGTATAATTTTCAAACAACCTTTTTTTCCTTCATCAAACAGAAGGATACATTTTTATTCACGCACACAGAAATAAAAGAAAATGGATCCAGTGTATTATGTATCTTCATTACGAGCTGCAATCCTTTCCACAACTCTCTGCACAACTAATAATATTACCTGTGTCTTCAGCTGCGAAAACAAAAAAATTAGGGGCATACTGTGAATATTACATAAAATAAATACTAAAAAAAATGCTAAACTTATGATAAATTTCAAATTTTCTTTATTTTTAATTTCTCTAAACAAGTTAATGTTATAATGCAACTTTACATAAATAATGAACTTATTATTGACCAGACCTTAAAGATATGGAAAAGTAGTAATAAACAGATCAGCGGGTTAATTCATCAAAAGAAAATTGTATGTATAAATTTCTCTTACCAGGAATATGTACGCATTTTTTGGCAACACAACCTATAACACAAGCAACACGTTTCCATTTTAAACTACAAGCGACATCGCAAGTTGGCCCACAAATAGCTGGTACATGTATCGCAACTGAACATAACGGTATGCATAGGGGTTTGCAGAACCCAGCATAACTTGGGGAAACAAAGAGAAGAAGAATGAAAATGAAAACAAAACTTTTCTTAGTGGAGATTGATCCCATTATTTTTTCTAGAGTTAATCAACCAGGTAGTCTACTTGTACTAACAATACTGGATAGATTACACTATTTATAATATGAATGATACACAACGATACCAAAAAATTTAATAAATGAATGAATTAGGGATAACACATATCTTTAAGAAGTCAATGAATATTCTTTTAAAAATAAATTTTATCCTCTAAATACCTTCTAAACATAATCAGGTAACTATTACCTTTTAATATATTTCTAAAGAAATCTAACAAACAACGGTCCACTTACCTATGTATTAATTAAATGTCCAAATACCTCCCCTCTTTGGATAAGTTAGAAACAAAAATAAAATATTTTACTAAATTTTAATGAATTTCATTTTATATTGCAATATTTTCATATCTAAATGGTAAATGCACTAAAGCTTGCACCCTTCTAACTCGATACAATGCGACATAATTTTCGCTGTTCGGAGAATAGATGTTATATGCATGTTATAACGTTATATGCATGTCACCCTTTAAAAATTAGTAACAACGTTATGACAGGCATATAACATCTACTCTCTAGGCATCGAAAATTATGTAACATTGTATCAAGTCAGAAAGGTGCATGCTTTTATGCATTTTTCAGTTAGATATGAAAATATTGCAATATAAAATGAAAACCATTAAAATGTAGTACAATATTTTATATTTTTTTCTGACTTATCCAAATAGGGGAGGTATCTGGACATTTAATTAATACATAGGTACCGTTGTTTGTTAGATTTCTTTAGAGTATATTAAAAGGTAATAGTTACCTGATTATGTTTAGAAGGTATTTAGAGGATAAATTTTATTTTTAAAAGAATATTCATTAATTTCTTAAAGATATGTGTTATCCCTAATTCATTCATTTATTAAATTTTTGGGTATCACTACGTATCATTCATATTATAAATACTATTATCTATCCAGTACTGTTAATACAAGCAGACTACCTGGTTAATTAAATCTAGAAAAAATAATGGGATCAGTCTCCACTAAGAAAAGTTTTGTTTTCATTTTCATTCTTCTTCTTTTTGTTTCCCCAAGTTATGCTGGGTTCTGCAAACCCCTATGCATGCCGTTGTGTTCAGTTGCAATACACGTACCAGCTATTTGTGGGCCAACTTGCGATGTCGCTTGTACTTTAAAATGGAAACGTGTTGCTTGCGTTATAGGTTGTGTTGCCAAAAAATGCATACATATTCCTGGTAAGAAAAATTTATATATACAATTTTCTTTTGGCGAATTAACCTGCTGATCAGTTTGTTACTACTTTTCCGTACCTTTAAAGATCCTGGTCAATAATAAGTTCACTATAACATTAACTTGTTTAGAGAAATTAAAAATAAATAATATTTGAAATTTATCATAAGTTTAGCATTTTTTTAGTATCTAATTTTATGTAATATTCACTGTACGCCTCTAATTTTTGTATTTTTGCAGCTGAAGACACAGGTAATATTATTAGTTGTGCAAAGAGTTGTGGAAAGGATTGCAGCTCATAATGAAGATACATGATACATTGGATCCCTTTTCTTTTATTTCTATGTGCATGAATAAAAATGTATCCTTATATTTGATGAAGGAAAAAAGGTTGTTTGAAAATTATACACGATGTATGAATAAAATATGAGGTTATATCTACTTGGTAGTGTGGTAAACTTTTAGTATTTAGAAGATCTCCATGTAGTTGATGTTTAAATATTTTATGGTTTTTCAAAAGTCACTACATATATTTAGACACAATTTCTTTCATTGGAATTTTATTGATGATCTCTACGTTATAGAGCTATTTTGGTCGAGGTGAGTGATATTATACCTCACTTTATTGTAGCAACCAGTATTTTGATAACGTGTTATAACTATAAATCAAGGCATAATTAATTTTTAAAATAAAAATGAAGGGCAACGGGTTACGCCATTGCGTTCGTCTCGAAATTCTTCTTGGAAACGAGTCCGAGTTTTTGAAAATTGGAGCCCGTATGACCAAGATATGACCCTTCGAAGTTTTCAGAAATTTTCAAGTTCAAAAAAGCTCAGAATTCGAATTCAAATTCGAATTCAATCCCAAAACGGACTGGGCAGGAAATTTCCTGCCCAAGACCAGGTCGACTTGGGGGTTGACCATAGAGTCGACCTGCCCAGGACCAGGTCGACCATAGAGTCGACCTTGGTGTCTATCTGGGAGTCGACCCGGTTCCCGAGTCCATTTTTGAGTCAGAATTCACTCTGATGTATCTAGTCCAATTTATGTCTAAATTCGTTGGCCTGACCCTATATAAACAGCCCTAACTCTAGTCACTCTACACAAATTCTCTCTGTTCTTATGCTGCTAAAACTCTAGTTGAAAAGTTAGAGAGAAGGAATTGCTTCTCCTCCAACAAAGCTACGTGTACAGAATTGCTGTTTGGGGGATTTCTGTTAGACTCGAGATTCAACGTTGCCTCTTTGTTTTCTAATTCTAAAACCACGATCTGTAAGCCCCAGTCCTTTTAGATCTAAACTTCAAACTTAATACCAACATGTTGTAAATTGAAATTGAACATAAGTATGACAATCATCTTGGACCTATCATTGTATATCTTGGATCTATCATTGTTCATTTTGAATCTAGTATTTTGGATCTACTATTTGTCCACCTTGGATCTATTCATCTTGAATCTTGACTTGTGGTAATATTTATATGTAACTGATTTGGGGCCTAAACATGTTGTAAACCTAAACCCTTCATGTCCATGATG
Source organism: Allium sativum (assembly GCA_030737875.1). Classification (NCBI taxonomy): domain Eukaryota; kingdom Viridiplantae; phylum Streptophyta; class Magnoliopsida; order Asparagales; family Amaryllidaceae; genus Allium; species Allium sativum. The sequence goes on from CM060926.1 coordinate 376,403,452, forward strand.
TTAACATGCCTGTGATGTTGAATTAGTTGTTATTCACAAGGTTGAGGTTATTATCTTATGTCAACTGTTACCATGACTAGCACTCTATTTTGCCAAGTTAGATTTTTGAGACCACTATTCCATATGCCAGTATTGTTGTTGTAATTTACCTCAATTTATACCATGTTTGACTTGTAATCACTTTTGCCACCTTATGCCCGTTCTTTCTATGTTATTCCCTAATTAGATTTGTTTGTATCGATTAGAATTCACGTGCGATGGGAATATGATTTGGGTAGTTTAGGCAAACCTGAATTTACTATAAACTTGAAACGTGAACATTGTTATAACTTGAACCTAGATATGGACATGAACTTGACACGACTTGACATGAAACATGACATGAATTTAGACTCGAAACTTGAATCTGGACATGACACTTAGAATGAATTTGAAAATGGCCAACTCGAGGTTAGGTTTAGTTTGTAGTGTAAATCTGCCCGGAACCGCCCGGCGAATCCAGTAACAGCAAACAATAGGATCGAATGTGGGTAGCTGGTCATATTGCACGTAAAACCCGAGGTTAGACTATGTTGTGGTGTAAATCTGCCCGGAACCGCCCGGCAAATCCAGTAACCACAACAACTTGCTAATGTGAGAGGTTGGGGTGCATTAATGAATTAATGCCAAATGATAGGGTTAAGTCATGAACCACTTGAATATACTTAACCAATTTGACACGATGATTTGATAGGGTTAAGTCATGAACTGCTTGAACACACTTAACCAACTTGATACATGATTGGATAGGGTTAAGTCACGAATTTGAATGACAACACTTAACCCACTAGAAACCATAGTTATGCGGTCCTTTTCAGCAGTAACCCACTTAGATGTATCACGATACCCTGGGACTAGGCAGGGTGGGGCACGATTATTGGGCTGATTATAAGCGACCAGAACGATGGCTGAGTAGGTGCGCCATTGTAGGTTCAGGCGGACTATGGTCGTGCACGTAGTCCGGAGTTGAAAAAGCAGGCATTGGGCACCCGTAGGTTTACACTTTGCGTGCTTGATTCATGTCGGTGGTTGGCACCCTAGGTCTTGATACACCCTTGGGTACACCTAGCACAGGTGACTACATTTTGTGATTAGGTCGTATGACACAGACACATGACGAGCTAGAACTTGTAGGGAGCCGATCGATTAGTAGATCGTACCGTGGACCCCGTAATGGGTCACTTCATGATATTGGGCCAAAGGATCATTTCATGATTAATACTTGACATGGGTTAGAATACTAGTACAGTTGGTGCAGCGAATCTTGAATATGCGATGCTAGACTTGATTTATCTTGTTATCTTGCCAGACTTATTATCATCCCTATGTTTACTTTCCATTTACACATGTCTTGTTAACTTTACTGGTTTTTATACCAGTCTTTATGACTGACCCTTTTTATTTCGCCTCTTTTTCTTTCGTCCCCCCCCCCCCAGGTTCTCAGGGAGGAAACACTAGCTCTTAGCTTGGATTTAGTTCGCTTTCTGTTAGCTCATGTACGATTTGGTCTTGAGCTATGCTATGGCTGCACTTCTGCTATGTTTGCGGAATAATTTACTTTTTTTATCTTAAGTTTATTCTTCTTTATTTGGAACTTGATGTAATGGAATAATTTGTACCTTGGATATATGAGGTTTTGACTCTTTTCTCGAAAGTAATAAAAATTTGGTTTTTAATTTCTACCGCTGCTTTATTTATGTTCTGCCTTGTGATATCTCTGTGTATGTTTACCTAGATAATACTCCACCAAAACTAGTGCATTCCCTTTGTGAGTGACCCTAGCGGAGGTGGGGTGTTACATTTACTATCATTGTTCATATAGTATAAAAATTGTGTTTTGAACAGAAATGAATTTTGAACGGGATTTATATCAAAATAAAATCTATCCCATAGTTTTGTAAACAGATTAAAAAGTGTTTAAATTTGTTTTAAGATTAAATATCACATTTTCTCTCATTTGTACATTGTTTGTCGATATTGTTAGATTTAGGACAATTTTACTTGTGTCCTACTTTGATAACTTTAGATAGGTTTTATTAATCCCATTGATGACACTAAGGATGTTTATACGTTGTTTTAGATAGTTATTGGACTATTGATTACATGGTTGCTTGTTTGCATAATATGATTACCAATGCCATTTATAGGGGACCTAATGCTAGGATAGATTCAGAAAGAAGCTCCATGATGCGTTGACCGACTTAGAGGTAGTTGATGGACTCAAAAACGAGTAGGATTTCAAGATGGAGGTATTGAGTGGACTTCACGATGAGCAGGATTTCGAGGAGAATGCCAAACATTTTCATTGGATGTGTATTTAGCTAATTTTGTTAAACTCATGCTCAGATTTGTCGTTAGTGGTTATCGCGGAGTGATCAACATCAACTATTATTGATGTTGGTCTTTTGGCCAACTTTGACATGGACGACAATGAGATTTCATGGATTTGGACAGGATGGTCCATTCGATGGTGTATTCGGAGTAGAGGCTCTTTCATCAGTTATCTTGGCACATGGCAGGATGCGTGCTTCAAGTGCAGAAGGATTGCATAATCCATGGGTTGAGGTAGTGAGAGCTTCTAAGTGTGTTGGCGATTGTGGCTCTTTGATTTTAAGGCTATGTTGGGTATGAGATAGATCGATGGGATGGATCAGTAGTATGTAGATTGTGGTGTACCATAGACCGATAGGATAAGTCGATGTGAAAGGTGGTTCGTGGAGTAGCAGCGCTGCAGGATGGACTAGTATGTTTCGCAGTTCGCGGTGTAGTGAGGCAATGTGATGGATTTGTATTGTGTAGATTTCGGTGTAGCGAGGCTTTAGGATCGTGGCCCGATGTGATATGAATATCATAGTGCAACGAAGATGCAAGTACTAGAGAATGTAGTGTTCATGGAGAAATGAAACTAGGGGATTGTAACAACCCAAATTTCGATAGCTCAAATTTTTCCCAAAAATCCCAATCTATCAAAGCTGAGTTGGCTTGCCTGGTATCCTGCAAAAAAGACAGAGATAATAAATATATCAGAGCTCCATAAAACATCTCATAACATAATGGATAAAATACAATAATCAAATATAGCCTTACCGAAATAATAATATTGCCTAACAATTGTCCAAAGGCAACCAAATATTTGCCATAAATCTAACCTACGAGTATGTTATGAGGAGGGAGTTAGAACACAAGTTCTGGTTAAAGGACAAATTATACATTCTGAAATAACCCTACATATACAGTTTGGTTACATTTCTCAATTATTAGGTTTAGTAGCACTCTAGGTTCTGCACACACGTCGCAGCCATCTACTCCATAGTAGATTAAAGCTGATATATATATATATATATATATATATATATATTGCTATACCCAACATCTCAATGCACTCCCCATAGTGCCCTCCTCGTACGGTCTCCGCCGTCACACCACGGAAGTATTCATAACCTCCATCCTACGCTAAGACACATACAAAAAATCTGCGTTGTTATGCCACATAATCGAACAGAACAACAATTGCTATGCCACATAAGCGTACAGATCCTTGTAACCAAACTCCTCGTCGAATCACATCTTAACATGGAGTAATGCCCTACTATCTACAATACACTACCCAGTGCATGTTTCTAGACCCCCACCCGAATGTACTTCCTACTATAACCCGAGTCTCATAATAGGACTTCCAATGCACAAAATTCGGTCGGGAGCTTTCGATATCTGTAAAGTGCAGCTTCGTTAGGCCTTCAACACAGATATCCACATACGGTTTGTTTCTTTTCACGGTGCCAATGACCTTACCCTGGCCTTTCCCTCAAATAATGAGAGACCACATCAAGAGCTAATGACATGCCCTTAACAACTAATCTAGCATCCATTTTGGCGTGTCCCTTAACCAACGACTCGATAGATAAAGATCATCGGTCTGTTGGTTTAGCTCTTAATCATTCAACATCCCACTGACTGCCGATGACAGATATCCGATGATTACTATCCTTAATTTGGTCCTGACCACCTCCTAGAGCAAGGAAAACCGTTGAATCACCCAACGCCATCTTCTACAGCCTTATGACTACCACACTAAAGTTGCAGTCAAGGTATACTCTAGTGGTGCAAAAAACTGCGTCCGAGCGACGACTTCATCCGGTTGCTCCTCAGAGGGCCATCTCAAACTTTCCTACTACGTCCTGCAGAAGCTCCTTGGTTCCCTTCAGTCCCATATAATAATCAGTTGGACGTGCTCCACTTGTGTCTCTAGACACTATGATGATCTACCCCGTTGGGTTCTTCATCTCCATACATACAGACTGGTCTAAGCGCATTACGTCATCGCATTATTAGATCCTATGTCTAATCTTTTAATCACATGCTTGCTTTTAACTTATCTTATTGCTAATTAACTTGATAATTTACACATTCATCTTCTATTCAAGTTACTAGTTTATTAGCTTATATTTGGCTGCTTATTTTCCTAATCAACCCCGCGCTGCCTGAATAGACCATATCTATGAGCCACTTATTATTACATTCATTAAAATTAATATTTCCCCAGTCATAAATTTACTAGTAATTGGCCTATTCTTTCTTTTAATTTTTTATGTAATTTATAACTTCATGTTATACCGTTATCACAACCGTCACTATGGGTTTACTTATTAACTTAGTTCACTTAACAAAGTTTTATTAATAGGTTCTCACCGTATCTCTTATTATAACCCATGTTATATCGTTACAACAACCATTGTTGTGGATTTACTTATGAACTTAGTTCCCCTAATTAAGGTTTATTGATAGGTTCTCTTTTCATCATTAATATTAACCTATGTTATAATTACACTTGTCCCTTAGACAAGCCTACCTATTATATTTTAGTCTGATTCACATAATTAATTATAATCGGTTATATTCTCCGTTCACAATGTTTTCCTAAGGTCCCTTGTTATTTAAGCAAACCTTTACTATTATAACCTTTATTTTTTTACTATCTTGTACATTTTTACTATTACAGGAAATATTTCACACACTTCATTAATTTGGTTAAGGGAAATGTATAAATCTATTTCCATAACATACATTAATTAAGGTTAGTAGTTTTAAGCTATTTCTTTTATTACATCATGTATATATATTTTTGATTAGTGTGCAATACAGGCAAAACTCCTATTTCACACTAATCCTTATTACCTATCTTTTTCTTGCAACTAAGTTCCCTATAAGTTACTGCAATGGTAATTATGGAAATGTATCCCTTTTCTACCCCTAATAACTCAGTACACTACTAATTCCCTTTTTCTTTCTAAATTATATAATTTCTTGTTTCCATACCTAATTCCTAATTCCAACTTAATCATGGTACATTTCTGTACAAAATTAAGCTTACTAATTCTTATTCCATTTTACCGATAATTTACTGTAATCTTTCTCAAACCAACAATTTCATTATGTTCTAAACAATATATTTGGGAACATACATAATTTACCATTGAATTACCGTCTTAAAAATATATACATAATCACTGTTAGATTCACAATTTTAATATTACAGTACTTCTCAAACCCAAATAAGAAATTTACGGAGTATATTCATACAACAATAACATTCTTGACATACTTAGGAAATGGATTATATCACAATTGCCACAATTTCAATTATTTAATACATTAAGAATTACGGGATGGATCGTTTGCAAGGATCGATGATAATTCTGGATGGATCAGCACCAAAATCCATGGATTGGCATGAGTTTATGTGGATGGATCGGATCAGTTTTGAAACTTTACGGTTCGGCCAATCTATGGATTTCCATGTGTTCACGTGGATATTGGATGGAATGGGCTAGATCTTGATGGATCAAATGTTCAAAAGTGGATCGACATCCTTGAAAAGGCAAAAAGGTGTGGATCGGTCAAGGTGCAAGAATGGATCGGGCATGTTTTCTCGAGATGGATCAGGCACGTTTTCAAGGTGGATCTGGTACAGTGCACACCGAAGAAAGGTGTGGGTCGACAAGGTTCAAGAAATGGATTGAGCATAGGGCAAATGAAAGGATTGACAATGTTTGATGAGTTGCTGTAAAAAGGGTATCGATCGAAACTTAATGTATCGGCAAGGGCGTGAGCCGATGGTTCAGTCAGGTCTGATGGATTGGGGATGGTTGAGTACTGGCGAACGACAGCATTTTTGAAACATTGTGGATGGGAATCGAAATGCTATTAATTGTTTTTATTAGGAAACAAGGGTGAAATGTTGTGATTCGAATATCGACAAAATGATGTATGTTTTTGGTTCGATGATGGTTGTGGCTTCGAAGTGAATTCAAGGAGGGATGTTCAAAGTGGTGAAGTGTTCGTTGATCGATGAAATGCAACTAATGTGAAGATTACTCAAGATGATTTGAGTTCGTGGCTTCTCAAAATGATTTAAGCCTATTCATAGTCGGCGACGATGATAACTAGTGATAGTCGGCAATGATTTATGTCTCCCTCTTATTACCTTGGGTTGTTCATTCATGTGATGAATGAGAAGACTGAGTAGTAGATGACAGGTACTAGATCTTAATGAGGACGATGCTGCTGAGCGACGACGAGAAGGAGTCTGGCCTATTATTTCCTACTATCTACTACTTGTTTTTTTTCCGCTGTTTGATGTATTCTCTGAGTAACTTGTAGTGAGGCATTTTGTAAAGACTCTTAAGACGTATTCCAGTGTTTTGTGGATAACTCATGATGATATGAAAAGTTTTAAATTCTGCTCAATTTTGCTTCACTGTTATTGCCTGTTGTATATGTTCTATTATACTTTATCCTTGCTTTGTGAGTTATACAACAGGTTCCACGTGTGTTATTCTACCCTGATGATCGTCTATAATTGTCTGGCACATCTTTGAGTGCATTATTCCTCTTGTTAAGTGCGGGAGATATGAGTAGTCGTCACATCACCTTTAGGAAACTCCATGCTTGAATTTGAGTTGGTGGAGAATTTTTATTGTTTTGATTTTGCCATAAATCAATCCACTTAGGATCAGTTTCTGACTCACTTCAAAGGAATTGGTTTGACCTCTTGCAAGTCAGTGTCTTGTGGAGAGTTTGCTGATTTAGGAGACGTGTTAGCATTGTAGTATACGATCGTATTTGATGTTTTCGAAACATGGTTCATTCTTCCGTGAATACTTCACATAGAATGGGTGGAGTTTCTATTGGGGCGAGTGATTGGCCTGAAAGCAGTATTTCATTAGGAAGAAATGGTGTCTTATTGATTTGGATCTATGAAGCACATAATGTTTGAGCATGTACCTGGTGTTGGAGGTTACCCTGTTTGAAGGGATGAATTATGGGGGAGTATGCATTGATCATGTTTTCTATTTCATCCAGTGCTCCCTTTGAAGAAGGAATGGGAAATGACACCACCACTTGAGATATGCTTTCAAACAATTGTGTTTCCACGAATGGTTTATTTTAACGTTGAGATTTAATCATTCCATCTTACCGTGTAGGTGGTGGATGGAATAAGTTTGGGACAGAGAATATTGATTTGTCTTCTTTTCTTGTGACTTGCCATGTTAAGGATTTAATTAGACTATATGTTTATAACATCTTGTGTTTGGTCGCTAAGAAGTAATACTATGGATGACTACAATATCCATAGTGATTATTTTCAAGCCTCGAGGTGGAGGATTTTTACAACATACAAGCTGTATTTGTCGGTATACACGTCTCATCAAAATATATCTGATAAGTCATGTTTACTTAATTGTTGGTTCGGTTGATATTGATTGTTTAGGGTAAATTATGTCTAATTTAGAGCCTAGGATTTTTTTTTTCATTTTGTGGATATAGAACGTCACTGATCATGAGAGGTTATTTATGATAATAGTGGTATATGATGTTTTTCTCTTTAGTAGTGATTCATCCTTGATCCATCGATAACGGCGAGCGAGTCATTTGTGGTTAAATCATAGCGGGTTGAGACACTAAGTTCTGTACTGGCGAATTGTCATCTAAGCTTATAACTTGAGAGTATCTGGACACACTTGATGAGGTGACCTGGTTCCACTACATTAGAGTTAAGTTTGTATCGATCCAGTCATTGATGTTGGACCAGTGGTTATGCCTCGAGGGCATATGTACCTTGAGAGCGGGAGATGAGCCAGTATTCGTTTCTATTTGAGATTGCTGTCCGGGTTAGATCTAAGGTGCAAGAAGTGATTTTCTCAGTTGGATTTCCAGAGGGGATTTTAACAATAGAGGGTTGGATGATGTATGTCGATTCTATCGATAAAATCTTCTTTGAGTTTGATTGGTTGATTATGCATTTTTGGTTGACCATCAAGTCGGAATATTTTAAGGGTTTTCAGATCGTATTCCGAGAACTCCCGGGTAGTTTATGCTTATGCTACTTTATTTCATTTTTCTCACGGACGAAACAAAAACAAAAGGCATGGTTCTGGTGTAGGTATTGAAAGTACATGGATTGTTCGTTGGCTTGTTGGAGTTTCAATTTAGGATGGGTGAAGTTAGGTACTTAGGTCAAATTGCCTCGAGTAGGATGTCACTATCAATCCTGCGAAGGCAATGGTAATAGTAGCAGAAAGGTAGGTTGTCATTTTCTAGTTGATGATTGAAGTTCCTCATGATGTAGTATTCAATTCTCAATTCAAGGTCGATGGGAATATAGTTTGCAATGGAGTTTTAGAAGCACTATTTTTTGGGATGGAGTTGGTGTTGTCAATGGTGTTACCTTACTGGAGTTTTTCCTCTCCATGAGGGATCCTAACCTTAATCGGTAGTGACGTTTAAGTTTCCTAAGCTTTTAATCTTGCTACACTTAAGTCAGACATGTACCAATTTAGGAGAGGTGCTCCATCTCTGGTTGTTGCTCATTTTTTAACTGGTTACGGCTTTAAAGTTCAAAGTGTTTTTGTATGGATTATGTTAGGGAATGCGGGATGGATCTTAAGGCAAAACTAACGCTAGAGGGGGTGAGTAGTGTTTTTAAAGAATTTATGAAAATCCAAAACTTATATGATCTACTTTATGAATCACACAGCACAGAGATAATCACAGTCATAGAATCAAAAAAACATAGAAATAAACAAAAATAAAATGTAGAAAAGGAAAGAACACACCAGATTTTATGCTGGTTCAGATTGCTCCTATGTCTAGTCCCATGCAACGCTGGATTGCGTAGATTTTTATTACTAGATCAAAATCTCAGTACAATCCTCTTGATTTCCCGGCTACAAGGTTAACGAGGTTTCCACCACCCTTGATTTCCCGGCTACAAGGTTAACACCATTTCCTTTCCTTGATTTCACGGCTACAAGGAACACACCGTTTCCAAGACTATCCCAAAACAATCCTAAATGATTATTACAGCCCTATAGCTCTTCAATAGCACTTCGATTTAGAGAGTAATGAGTAAAGAGGGAGAAGAGAAGAAATTTTATGCATTTAGAATAGAAATTGGTAGAGTATAAGTGTAGAAATCATAAAAATATGAAATAATAATGGGGGGATGAAAAGGGATGAAGATGGAGAAGAAGAATGTATAAAAATTCTAAATCAACCCCTATTTATAAGATTTGAAAGGTTGCAATGCTTCTAGAACGTTACAAATGGTGAAAACACACTTCCTTTCAAAACTGAAAATATGACAGTTGTATGTTGGCATCCCCACGTATATATGTCGACATATGTGTTCCAAAATTTGAAATTTGAATATTTTTCAAGTGTTTTAATATATAAATAACTCTGGAAATTCTTGAATTCAAACACAGTTATATAAGTAAGTATTGTAAAGTAGAAAATCATATGAAATCATAAATATAAATTATATAAGCATATTTATAAAACTATAAAGTTTAAAACTATATAAATATAAAAGTATAAAAGTACATAACTATAAAAATATATACAAATTTATAATCTTTAAACTCAAGTTTAAAATCAAATGTAAGATAGAAAAACTAGTTAAAATTAGAATTTGATTTTTGAAAATAGAATTTGAAATTTGAAAATAGAATTTGAAATTTGAAAATTAAAATAAAAAAAACAAAATTTGAATTTGAACCTAGAGTGCTATTCAGAGTCTTACATATAAACTAGACTCTATTACTATATTTATCTTAAACTCTTGATTACTCATGAATCTTCTCTGAATTCTGAATCTCTTGAATCTCTAAAACTCTAAAATTGTACAGTCTTCAATAATAACTCCTGTAAACAAATCCTGCATATATGTGTGTATATATATATATATATATATTATAAATAGAGATGTTAGTATATATTCTGTAATCAATTAATATTGAAATAAGTTTGTTGTCATCAAAACTCCATTCTCCAACAATGTTCCCCTTTTTGATGATGAAAACCTTAGTTTATAAAATATTCATACTTGTTCATATATGTTGATGTCGATCCTTCTAATACTCCCCCCTGTCACTATGAATCCTATGTATTCTACTTAAACTAAGTCTATATTTTTTAATTTCTCACCATTTGGCATTATCAAAAATAAATTCTAAAAATACTCCCCTTAGATCCTATATCTATCTATATTACTCTTATACTAGTATATAAACAAATCAATCCAAAAATTATAACTACGTATGTTTTGAGTCAAACAGGAAAACCAATCCAAGTAATATGTACATATTTTTTAATATATATACATGTTTCAAATCAAGCAATTCAAACTAATCAATACAGAAGTTCAAACAAATTCAAACAAATCAAACTAGTCAAATCATACCAAACAATCAAACGTTTCTTGGGACTTCTACCCAACCGTATTCTCCAAAGATAGGATCCTTCTTGATGAACTCCCATTCTTCATCTTCTTTTGTCAATAGTGCCTTAGCGAGATTTTTATCTTCATCTCTGAAAAGAGAAGAGATTTGCCAACAGATGGCATCAAAGCGCTTCTCTTGCTGTTCAAACATTTTCATTTGGCTTAATTCAAGATGACGCTAATTTCATAGTATTATAGAAAGAATGTTATTAAAGGAATTCAATGTCACTTCAAGATTTTCACTTAAGTTATGAATTGGATTTTCCATAGTTTTGATAAGAATTGAATAAATTAGAAGGAGAAATGATATAACAATTTTTTCTGAAAGGAATAGGCTTAAATAGGGTTCGAAATTCGTTGGATTTGAATGGACATGAGTTAGTTATTTAAATTTAAATTTTGAATTTTTTTGAAAAAAAGTGGTAATTATATGTCGACATACTTTATTAAAAATTTGAAAATTTTCAAATTTTGAATCTTTTTATATTATATTAGATTTAATTATAAAGTTTTCTCAGTAACTTAAAGAAGATTTTACATAAATAATACTCCATTCATTACTTCTTAAAAAGAAAATACATCCAACTAGTTAAGATATACTAAATATGAGATTCGAAACAAAATATAAGGCAATACTAAAGATAACTTAAACTATATAGGCTAGATTTCAACGGATGATGAGGAGGAAGGAGACATTCCAAGTTTTCTTCCGATCTTGCTCATGAAGTTAGTCATTTTAGTAAAACTCTTTTTGAGTTTCTTTTAATTTTGACTATCTTCACTTGATATTGAACAATCATCCCTCTAGAAATGGTTCTAGTGTTGATTGGACACTCAACACTTTCGAAAGAAGTTTCTTCTTCTTCTCCGATTTTCATATGCTCTTGTTCTTGTTGCATTCGAGTTTGTTTGTCTATGAATGTCTTATAAGGTTTGAAAGTGAGTGGAATTTGCATAAGGTGTATGTTTGTGAGGTAAAAGACCTTTCTCGACATAAATTCTTCTCCATGAAGATCAACTCCGATTTTTTTTGTAAAATACAAGTGAGATAAACTACATAATAATGAGCGTTTTATCTTGTTGATGTTTTTATGGGCTTGAGTTCTTTTAAGATCATGTCGGACCAATTGATATTATATCCACCAATAATAGCAAAGTGTGCTTTTTGGACCTTAAGAGTTGGGTTGTTGAAATTTCTGAAATGAGGAGTGATGGTATGTTGAAGGAGAAGGTTTAGGATTCCTGTTTTTTTAATGGAAAAAGCAATTCTTGAATTCCATGTGCACATCGCTTCCAAATATATGGCGTTAAGTTTCTAAATCGATCTTATCAATTTTGAATTCCAAAAAATCCGAGCCTATGCTTCAACAATTCAAGATATTGCCCAAGATTTCGTATTGTAGAAAAATTTGTGTGCCTTTTACGCTACTCCAAATTTGATCTTCATTTCCTTCATAAAAGCCATGGTTAAGATTCACACATAACATTTTGACAAGCCTCGGGAAACACACTTCATCATTGTCCCGAGAGTCAGTCATGCTTAATACTTCATTGTGATTAAAGAGAGAGAAAATTTCATAGAGTGGAAAGTCTCCAAAGATGGCGAAAGCACCCATATTGACTTTTGCATTTGCTGTATAGTCAACATTGGTTTAGATTACCTCTTTATCATTGTGGAGATAACCTTTGATGATTCTAGTTAATTTCAATTTCTAAGATGAACTTGAGGAAGCCATTGAAATGTTCGTTTTGAAGAGTATAGATATGAAGAATATAGTTTGAATTGTGAACGAGAGGTAGAAAGAATAGATATATAAATAGAAACTGAATGGATATGAATTGAATAGGCACAATTTTTCAGAAATCAATGACACCTTTTCAGACCTTGGGAGTCAGTTAAAACTTGGAGGGAAATTTGAAAGTTTAAACCTTTGAAATCCAAATTTTCAATTTCAATTTACAGGCTGATATGTCGATATATAGACATATGTATATCGACATACATGCTTAATTTCGAATGACATATGATCTTTGTGAGTTTTGGTTTAAATTATCATCTTATATTTTAGGTTTAACTTATTTCCTGAAATAATACTAATCCTAGCAAACATCCAAAATTTATTTTATTATTTTACTAAATATCATTTAATTATTATTTTGAATTTCAAAATTAAAAATTCAAATTTTAAATTTCAAGTTTGGATTTTTAAGTTTTAATTTCAAAATCAAAACAAAGCAAACAATCAAAGCATCCATCCAACCAAAAGAAATATAAAAAATTTTAGACCCATTTATTTGATATTTTTTGAATTCTGAATTGCGGTGAGGTACATGTTTGAATTTCCGGTTTCTGTCTCTTCATCACCTGATGATGAATCTGAATCGTCTAAAGTTGCTGCATATGCTCTCTTTCATTTCTTTGATGATTTGCTATTGTTCGTTTATTGAATCGATTTATCTGGATATGAATACATTCTCTTCATATGGCCTGGTTTATTGCAGTTATAATATCGATTATATTTTTCATAACAATTTTTTTTTATATTTATAATTATAAAGGCGAGATTTTTATTAGAAAAATGAGATTTTTATAGGTAAAAAGGGTATGATTTTTCATAACGATAAAGATTTGGGTTTTATATAGAATTTAGCGAGATAAAAATCCAATCTTTTTTATATGTGGAAAACATAAAAATATGAATTTTATGTATGGAAAGCGTGGTAAAAAATGTGATTTTTTTTAATATGAGTGGCGATATAAAAATATAATTTTTATTATGAATTAGTGAAATAAAAATATGACTTTCATATGTGAAGGCATATAAAAATTTGATTTTTATAATGAACAAGGATTTATAAATATTCAATTTTTATATACATAAAAATTCGATTTTTATTTATATGAATGCCGTATAAAAATGTGATTTTTAATAATCCACTTCGTGAAATAGATGGCGATGGATCAGACGGAGATCAAAACGAAGTCTGAACCGTTCAGAAATAAAGAACGGCGGAGTGGAACCCTTTGTGACAACTTCTCACTTTTAATTTGTTTTCTAGTTGAAATATATACTAGGATGCAGACGGTGCTTAGCAGCACCCGACACCCGTTGTCCACAGACCATGGACGACTTGTTTGTTTGTTGTTTGTAGTGTGAATATTGATTGTGTGATGTTGAATAGAATAAATTATTTTATGGTTAAAATATAAATTTTAACGTGTATATAAAATAAATATTTATAAACAAATCGGACGATTTGTTTATGTACACACATTTGACTATTATGGCTTGGGACGATAAATTTTACACATTACCCAACTGCACGAATAAAACCTGTGTTTGATTGTTTGAAAACCCCACACGGGTGTTGGGATGAAATTGGACATACACTAGTCTCAATAATTAGCTGTAAGTCGATCGATTGATTGACATGCTATTATAAGCGTTAAATATTTATATTTAATGCTTATGCAGTTGTGTGGTGCCTTCTAGATGATGGTTGATTATTTATCGTTGCTGTTATATACATGTGTTGTAGGGAATCCATATAATTAAAATTATATGGTAATTGATTGGGCCTCATTCCAATTTGGAAAATAAAAAATATTATAAAATGAAAATTCATGTGTTGAATAAAATATATATTCATGTGTTGAATAAAAGAAAATTCATGTGTTGAATAAAAGAAAATTCATGTGTTGAATAAAATATATATTCATGTGTTGAATAAAAGAAAATTCATATATTGAACGAAATATTATACATTAAAGTTCAAATTTTAATTGTAAGTAAGAATTAATAAATATTCATGTGTTGAATAAAATATATATTGTGTTGAAGAAAATATTCATTTGTTGAATAGAATAACGAAGTTATTGAAATATAAAAAGCCGTGTTGATTAGATATGCGCCATTTTGACGCGAACGATATTTATATAGATTATATTCATTTTTATAATGAATATAGAAAAGGAAGTGATTTCAAAATATAACGTTTTGAAAATATTATCATTTATATATTAATGATAAGGAATATTCAATTTTGATCTGAAATTGAATATGAAGTAGAAATCGTTTTGAAAACAAATTTAAAACGATTTATAAAATACGGTTTGAAAGGAAATGGACGATATATATATATATATATATATATATATATATATATATATATATATATATATAATGGCCTGAATAGAATGCGCCGCGGCAGTTTGCGAATTTCGACCATTGACTTCGAATGGACATTACGGGAGATCTGACCGTCAGTTTCTCCTAAACCGAAATGGATGGGTTCGTATCAAAAAGAGATTTCTTACAAATATAAGAAATTAGAAATCTAATGGTTGGATTTGGAAATATGTCCAAATCAAATTTGGAAAAGGTCGCTGTTAGTGCAGTTCGATGGTCGTTGATGGAAATCGACTGTACGGGCCTTGATAAAATTATTAAAAATAGCAATAATTTGTGTAAAATCATAAGAAATGATTTGGAAAGAATTGGGATGAAAAATTCCATATTTGAAAAGATAAAAATAAATTTTTATCGAAATGAACTAGTTTTGAACTAGAATTATAATCCAATTATTTTTAAAAATAAATAAATTCGATTTGAATTGGTTTTAAAGATAACTAGAATTTCCAATATATAGATTGGAAATGGATTTGAATTGAAATTGACTTCGGAATATTTCGATGTTGGATTTTGTGATTATACAGATATTGTTATGGAAATTTGAAAGATATATGTATATCGTTATTTCCAATACAATATTTGTTGGTTATAGTATTTGATATTGAATATAAGCCGATATATTTTCTATTCAAAGCCATGTATTTAATATCAAATGGAATTTGGGATTATCGTGAACGGTGTTTTAAATAACACTTGTTCTTTAACCCGATAATTAATGGGATGTGAATTGGGTTTGTTGGGAACGGTGTTTTAACGACATTCGTTCTTTTACCCGATTTACAGTGAAATATGATTTGGAATTTATAAATCTTTTGTAAAGATTTAAAGGAGATTTTCCAAAGAAAAGTTTTCCAATTTAATAAAATAAATTGGAATGGAAAGGAATTCAATTTGGTAATAATCGAAGTGAATTTCTGTGGAGGAAGACTGCTAATATCTCTGGAAATTAAAAGGTGTTGTCGTTATTCCATTTATATTATTAGTCGGATATGGAAGTTTATATCAATTATATATATCGATTTGTTTTCCATGAAGATTCGATCATTAATGGAATGTGATTTTGGGTTGTCGTGAACGGTATCTTTAATAATATTGTTCTTAGACCCAACGGAGTTAAGAAAATCAGAAACTAACTGGAGATTAGTTAAGTTGAATGGTTTCTTGGGTATTGATCTGATGTTGGTTTCGGCCTTTGGGGTTAATACTTAGGGAATTGTTCACTTGCTAATTTACGGTTAAAGGCTGATGGAATGGAATGTGATTTTGGGTTTATAGTGAACCATGTTTTAAATGACAATGGTTCTTTAACCCAGATAAAGACAGGATATGGTTCCCCAAGTTAAACAATCATTAATATTGATTTTTAGGAAGATTAAAATAAGTGGAGTTTTAATGAATCTTTAATTAGATTGAAATGATCGAGAATGGAGTATCACTAGTATTGCTCCAAGCGAGAGTTAAATCTTTAATTAGATTTGAACGTGAAATGGTAATTGAATTTACCGATAACACCATGGTATTAGATATGAAGTATTACAATTTTTACTCCGTGTGATGAATATTTTGGGGTTGGGAAATTTAAAACATATGATTACTTCGGTAAGGTTCGTAAATCCCGAGTAGTTTGGATAAACCATAATTTGGGTTGAATTGAAATCCAAAGGAAGATTAAAGAATAAATTCAAAAGAATTTATCTTCGATAAAATTAATGGGAAAATTTCCCTATAGATGTGAATATTTGAATAAAAGAATATTCTGAATTTGGAATGAGGCTTATGTTGTGTTTGTGTAACCCTTGTTTATTATGTATTCCAGTTATTCGGAAAGGCTGGGTTTATACGCATTCTGAATAATTGATCCGATAATAAGTCGATGATGAAGATGGTGGTTGAAGACTGGAGGTCTTCACATCGTTTGGATAATTACTAATGATCTTGATTGGGCTATACACCCAAGAGGAGGGAATCAGTTGGTGATCGTCTAGACGTACTTGGAGATCGATGGATATGCGAGGAATAAAGTTCCTCCGGTTTCGTTCAGACCCAGAATGGACTTGTAAATGGATGTGTGTCTGACATCAGATTTCATTCTGTGTGATTGATATCGGTTGCATAGCGTGAATTGCCTATGTGGCATGCTGAGATGCAAATGATCAAGGCTTCTGTTGAAAAGAAGAGTCTTGTGGTTGATGATCAAAGCACGGCCTTTGTGGCGTAGCTTTATGTATAACGTTAATTCGCGAGCCTTATACCCCGGTTGTGAACCAGAAACGGGAGAGGACATCAGGGAGGGCATGTGTTTCCTTCTAGCTAGGGTGGTGTCAGTGACCTACCAACCCTGACATTTATATTATTTTCACCTGTGTGGTTTTTGGTTTGCGAGGCGCCTCGGATATATCGGTGACTATGTGGAGGCGATGGAGTCATAGGACTCATTTACGCCCCAATGGGCAGGGAAACGTAGTGTTCAGGCATTTTAATCCACGTTATTGGACCAGCCCTGACGATATAAAGGTCACTCCAGCTCTGACCTGAGGGGCAGGCTATAGCGTCTCAAATTCGGTGAGGACGATCCCTTGCCTTGGTTCACAGATGGAAATCCAACTTCCAATACGTGACATTTGCGGTTTTGACTGTAGAGCCTAGTATTGGCGACATGATATATGGTACCCATGCCGCCTAGGATTGATACATTTATGATTGAAGTTGTTTTATACACTATGCACTTATAATAGTATCAAATGATTTGTTTTAACGTACCAAGCACGTTTGGCTACTATAAGGGAAAACCCTATCCTCTGGCTTGCGTTGCATTGTGTGATGGGACTTACGTCTTATAATAGCTTCATTTTTTTCCAAAAAGCATTGCGTTGTTTTGTTATATGCACTAGTATTCTTAAGAGGAAACCCGTTCCGTGTTATACGGCGTGGTCCCTTAATTTACTTTATTTTAAAGTAAAGTTTGAAATAACTGTTTTAGTTCTCACAATAATCCCACGACTGACCTGGAGTTTATTGTTTTAACATAAACTCTGGGTGCCCTTATTTTCCGCACGGGCAGCTAGTAGTTTTGGTTTTGCAAATCTATATTCACAGGATCCTGGTTTACAGCTAGAATGATACTCGGAAAGCTCAGTATCTATGTATTACTTTCAGTTGTGTTTTGTATTATTTTTCCGCTGCTATGCAATGTAAATTGAATCTCTGATATTTTTCTGATGTATAATATTTATTCATACTCTGTATATTCTTGTATTCTGATGGAATTGTTGTAATAAACAATGAAATGTTCTTCTGTTTGTGTTTTGATTCGCCTTGTACTCAATTCAATCCGGGCTTTCCTTCACGGGGAAGTTCGGGTCGTCTCAGTTTGGTATCAGAGCTCTGGTTTACAGAGCTCGAGAACAAGACACATTAGAACCATACGAAAGAATTTATCGGAGATTGGATTAGTAATATCCAATAAGAATGACTCGTTAGTGATGGGATCAGTAGTATCCTATAACGAGTGTGAAGAGTAATGTTTTTAAAATAAAAATGAAACAATTTTTGTTTTGAAAATTTAAGCCTTATTCAACGTATTTGAATATTTATTTGTATTGAATTTGGACAATCCAATATAGAAGATTTCGCATATACGCCTTGCAAACGTATATTCGAAGTTTTAATATATTGGATAGATATAGAATCATATTCTAGTCGCCCGGAGATGGTACTGATAATTGTAATGACATCATCAGTATTTATGTTCAAGTTTCGAAGGTGTGATATTTATATATTTCCAATTGACTGGTGTGAGAACCAAAACTAGATAGGTTCTATTGTTGTGAATTGGGATCAAAAACATAATTTTCTATATATGCATCAAAGTTATGAATTTGAAAAGCTAATCAACTAATTGATTGATGGTTGTGTTTTTTGATTATTGGTTTGATATTTTTAACCATTTAGGCCAAATTGAATCAAATATTGAACTGTATTGAAAATTGTTTGAAAATGCATGCATGTACATATATATGTGTGAACAGGACATAGCAAGGAGGCTAGAGAAGAAGAATAAAATTGTTTGCTCGACAAATAGGTACATGTTTAGTAATTTCTTGGGTTTTGGATGATTTTATGAGCCGATTGGCTAGCCGCTTGGCTGTTTCCTTTTCTTTTTGGATTGGAGAGGCCTGTATGGCAATTTCGGGATTTTCCCAGTGCTCCCGTGCAGGGGAGGTTATGGAGAAATTTTTCGAAAATTTAGGGTGTTAGCCAAATTTTTGAAGAATTTGAAAACTTCTTAGAAACTGAAAAGTTGATGAACTTAAGCCATAATGAAAATAATGAAAGTTGAGTTGATTTGTAACACAACTTTCTGCTTTGTTCCTTTTCGGGGAAGAATTTTTTTTTTAAGTGGGGGAGATTGTAATAACCTGGAAATCTGAGCCAATTTAAAATTTTTATTTTGGCAATTTTAGTGAATTTTGAATATTTAAAATGAATTATTTCAAATAATAACGACGAGAAATTTATTTGAATAGAACTAGAACATATATATTTATTTGAATCGACATTAGAGTATAAATATAAATTTTTATTTATAAAAGGAAATGAAAATGGCATGGTATTTTGAAATTCGATTTCAAATTTCAAATGAATGTACAGGATTCAAAATAAACCTGATTTTAGCGAAACCAAAAATATTTGAATCTATTTGAGAATATCTTTCCAACGAATCCAAAAAATTGAAATTTCATAACGGGGATAAAAAGTTATGCCCAGATGAAAATTCATAATAGTCGCTTTGGAATTTTGGCCCTTAAAAATGGAAATTTTGCAAACGACCTCTGTTTTAAATGAAACCACTTTTGTTGGACCCAGGATGGCAAGTTATTGCTAGATTCCAAATTTCGTAATTTTCTGAATTAATATGTGAGTGTGGTGAAGTAAAACGTGTTTTGACGGTTTTAGTAAATTTCGATCGACCAGAAAATGGCCATTTTTCAAACGGTCTTCAAATTTGACGAAATTAGTTTTGTTAGGACCATGTCATCAATACGAAGCTAGAAAATATTTTTTGGGAATTTTTAGAGTCCGTATGTGGCCCCGATAAATTAAAATGTGCGTTCAAATTCAATATACTGATTTATATTGTAATTTAAATGAAAACTGATCATAGCAGCTGAATGGGCTTACGAAACATATCCCATTGTGTTCGGAATGAGGTTAATTAGCGAGAGGCGAAGTCGTTGGATCTCGTTTGTTGTTCGGATAAAAAGTCAGCCCTTGGAGAATTAAATTAATTAAATAATTATAGTTAGCCCCCCATTCTCTCCCACGATTCAGATTTTAAAATAAAAAAAGGGAAAAAACGTTGAGCCCCTAAACCCTAGCGCCGCCCACATTCAGCCTCCAAGGTCGCTGTCGATCGATGGCGCGCCACCTCCCCGAGCTCTGCCACTCTCTCCCTTCCCTATCCTCTTCAGTTCGACGTCCTCAAGCCCAAAACATCACGCCTCCGACCATCTGTGGCCCCCGCCGCCACT
This sequence comes from Allium sativum, assembly GCA_030737875.1. Taxonomy (NCBI): domain Eukaryota; kingdom Viridiplantae; phylum Streptophyta; class Magnoliopsida; order Asparagales; family Amaryllidaceae; genus Allium; species Allium sativum. The sequence goes on from CM060926.1 coordinate 376,423,998, forward strand.
GACAAGGTTGCAGCCGACCACCCTCGCCGCACGCAACCGCCTCGGGCCTCCCCTTCCCCCCTCTTTCTTCCTCCGCTAAAAGAAACCAACGCTCTGACCAAATTAACCCCACCGCGCCTCGTTCACCGCACCGCAGGCCAATGCAGCACCGCTCCGCCCTCCTCCGATGCACCACAGACCCGCGCCACCCGACACCTCCCTCCCTCTAAGCCGCTGTAAGCCTTTATTTTATTTTATTTTGTTTATTTAATGTATTTGGTTATGGGAAAATATAAAATCAAATTTCATATGAAATACGATTTATAAAAAATCTGATTTTTATCATGAAAATAACGAAGTAAAGAATATGATTTTTATAGTTAAATGGTAAAATAAAGATTATAAATTTCATAACAAAAAAATTTGACTTTTAGGATTATAAAGGCGAGATTTTTATTATAAAAATGAGATTTTTATAGTTAAAAAGGATATGATTTTTCATAACGATAAAGATTTGGTTTTTATATAGAAGTTAGCGAGATAAAAATCCGATCTTTTTATATATGTGGAGAACATAAAAAAATGATTTTTTATGTATGGAAAGCGTAGTTAAAAATGTGATTTTTTCATAAGAGTGACGATATAAAAATATAATTTTTACTATGAATTAGTGAAATAAAAATATGATTTTCATATGTGAAGGAGATATAAAAATTTGATTTTTATAATGAAGGAGGATTTATAAATATTCTATTTTTATATACATAAAAAATCGATTTTTATTTATATGAATACCGTATAAAAATGTGATTTTTAATAATTAACTACGTGAAACAGATGGCGATGGATCAGACGGAGATCAAAACGAAGTCTGAACCGTTCAGAAATAAAGAATGGTGGAGTGGAACCCTCTATGAGAACTTCTCACTTTTAATTTGTTTTCTAGTAGAAATATATACTAGATGTAGACGGTGCTTAGCAGCACCCGACACCCGTTGTCCACAGACCATGGACGACTTGTTTGTTTTTTTGTTTGTGGTGTGAATATTGATTTTGTGATGTGGAATGGAATAAATTATTTTATGGTTAAAAATATAAATTTTAATGTGTATATAAAATAAATATTTATAAACAAATCGGATGATTTGTTTATGTACACACATTTGACAGATATGGATTGGGACGATAAATTTTACACATCGCCCAACTGCACAAATAAAACCTGTGTTTGATTGTTTGAAAACCCCACACGGGTGTTGTGATGAAATTGGACATACAGTAGTCTCAATAATTAGCTGTATGTCGATCGATTGATTCACAGGCTGTTATAAGCGTTAAATATTTATATTAAATGCTTATGCAGTTGTGTGGTGCACTCTTGATGATGGTTGATTATTTATCATTGCTATTATACATATGTGTTGTAGGGAATCCATAAAATTAACATTATATGGTAATTGATTGGGCCTCATTCCAATTTTGAAAATAAAGAATATTATAAAATGAAAATTCATGTGTTGAATAAAATATATATTCATGTGTTGAATAAAAGAAAATTCATGTGTTGAATAAAATATATATTCTTGTGTTGAATAAAAGGATATTCATGTTTTAAATAAAAGAAAATTCATGTGTTGAATAAAATTTATATTCATGTGTTGAATAAAAGAAAATTCATGTATTGAACGAAATATTTATACAGTAATGTTCACATTTTTATTGTAAGTAAGAATTAATAAATATTCATGTGTTGAATGAAATATATATTCATGTGTTGAAGAAAATATTCATTTATTGAATAGAATAATGAAGTTATTGAAATATATAAAGCCGTGTTGATTAGATATGCGCCATTTTGACAGAACGATATTTATATCGATTATATTCATTTTTATAATGAATATAGAAAAGGAAGTGATTTCAAAATATAACGTTTTGAAAATATTATCATTTATATATTAATGATATGGAATGTTTTGAAAATATTATCATTTATATATTAATGATATGGAATATTCAATTTTGATCTGAAATTGAATATGAAGTAGAAATCGTTTTGAAAACGAATTTAAAACGATTTATAAAATACGTTTTGAAAGGAAATCGATGAAATATATAATATATATATATATAATATATATATATAATGGCCTAAATAGAACGCGCCACGCTACGGCAATTCGCGAATTTCGACCGTTGACTTCGAATGGACATTTCGGGAGATCCGACTGTCGGATTCTCCTAAAACTGGAACCATGGGTTCGTATCGAAAAGAGCTTTCTAACGAATACAAGAAATTAGAAATCTAACGGTTGGATTTAGAATTATGTCCAAATCAAATTTGGAAAAGGTCGTTGTAAGTGCAGTTCGATGGCCGATGATGGAAATCGACTGTACGGGACTTGATAAAATTATTAAAATAACAATAATTTGTGTAAAATCATAGGAAATAATTTGGAAAGAATTGGGATGAAAAATTCCATTTTTGAAAAGATAAAAAGAAATTTTTATCGAAATGAACTAGTTTTGAACTAGAATTATAATCCAATTATTTTTAAAAATAAATAAATTAGATTGAATTGGTTTTAAAGATAACCAGAATTTCCAATATATAGATTGGAAATGGATTTGAATCAAAATTGTCTTCGGAATATTTCGATGTTGGATTTCGTGATTATACAGATATTGTTATGGAAATTTGAAAGATATATGTATATCGTTATTTCCAATACAATATTTGTTGGTTATAGTATTTGATATTGAATATAAGCCGATATATTTTCTATTCAAAGCCTTGTATTTAATATCAAATGGAATTTGGGTTTATTGTGAACGTTGTTTTAAATAACACTTGTTCTTTAAGCCGATAATTAATGGGATGTGAATTGGGTTTGTTGTGAACTGTGTATTAGCGACATCCGTTCTTTAACCCGATTTACAGTGAAATGTGATTTGGAATTTTTAAATCTTTTGAAATATTTAATGAAGATTTTCCAAAGTAAAGTTTTTCAATTTAATAAAATAAATTGGAATGGAAAGGAGTTCGATTTGGTAATAATCGAAGTGAATTTCTGTGGAGGAAGACTACTAATATATCTGGAATTTAAAAGGCGTTGCCGTTATTCCATTTATATTATTAGTCGGATAGGGAAGTTTATATCGATTATATATATCGATTTGTTTTCCATGAAGATTAGATCGTTAATGGAATGTGATTTTGGGTTGTCGTGAATGGTATCTTTAATAATACTATTCTTAGACCCAACGGAGTTAAGAAAATCAGAAACTAACTGGAGATTAGTTAAGTTGAATGGTTTCTTGGGTATTGGTCTGATGTTGGTTTCGGCCTTCGAAGTTAATACTTAGGGAATTGTTCACTTGCTTATTTACGGTTAAAGGCTGATGGAATGGAATGTGATTTTGGGTTTATAGTGAACCGTGTTTCAAATGACATTGGTTCTTTAACCCAGTTAAAGACAGGATATGGTTTCCCAAGTTAAACAATCATTAATATTGATTTTTGGGAAGATTAAAACCAAGTGGAGTTTTAATGAATCTTTAATTAGATTGAAATGATCGAGAAGGGAGTATCATCAATTTTGCTCCAAGCGATAGTTAAATCTTTAATTAGATTTGAACGTGAAATAGTAATTGAATTTATCGATAACACCGTGGTGTTAGATATGAAGTATTACAAGTTTTACTTCATGGGATGAATAGTTTAGGGTTAGGAAATTTAAAACAAATGATTACTTCGGTAAGGTTCGTAAATACTGACTAGTTTGGATAAACCATAATTTGGTTTGAATTGAAATCGAAAGGAAGATTAAAGAATAAATTTAAAAGAATTTATCCTTGATAAAATTAATAGGAACTTTTCCCTCTAGATGTGAATATTTGAATAAAATAATATTCTGAATTTGGAATGAGGCGTATGTTGTGTTTGTATAACACTTGTTTATTATATACGCGAGTTATTGGGAAAGGCCGGGTTTATACCCATTCTAAATAACTGATTCGACGATAAGTCGACGATGAAGACGGTGGTTGAAGACCGGAAGTCTTCACATCGTTTGGATAATTACTGATGATCTTGATTGAGCTGTACATCCAAGAGGTGGGAATCAGTTGGTGATCGTCTAGACGTACTTGGAGATCGATGGATATGCGAGGAATAAAGTTCCTCCGGTTTCGTTCAGACCCAGAACGGACTTGTAAATGGTTGTGTGTCTGACATCGGATTTCATTCTGTGTGATGGATATCGGTTGCATAGCATGAATTGCCTGTGTGGCATGCTGAGATGCAAATGATCAAGGCTTCTTTTGAAAAGCAGTGTCTTGTGGTTGATGATCAAAGCACGGCCTTTGTGGCATAGCTTTGTGTATAACGTTAATTCGCGAGCCTCACACCCCGGTTGTGAACCAGAAATGGGAGAGGACATCAGGGATGGCATGCGTTTCCTTCTAGCTAGGGTGGTATCAGTGACTACCAGTCCTGACATTTATATCATTTTCACATGTGTGGTTGTTGGATTGTGAGGCGCCTCAGATATATCGGTGACTATATGGAGCCGATGGAGTCATAGGACTCATTTACACCCCAAAGGACGGGGAAGTGCAGTGTTCAGGTATTTTAATCCACATCGGTAGAACGGCCCTGATGATCCAAAGGTCACCCGAGCTCTGACCTGTGGGGCGGGCTAGAGCGTCTCGAATTCGGTGAGGACGATCCCTTGCCTCGGTTCACAGATGGAAATACAACTTCCAATACATGACATTTGCGGTTTTGATTTTAGAGCCAAGTATTGGCGACATGATATATGGTACCCATGCCACCTAAGATTGATACATTTATGATTGAAGTTGTTATGTACACTATGCACTTATAATAGTATCAAATGATTTGTTTTAAAGTACCAAGCATGTTTGGCTATTATAAGGGAGAACCCTATCCTCCGGCTTGCGTTGCATTGTATGATGGGACCTAGGTCTTATAATAGCTTCATTTTTTCCAAAAAGCATTGCGTTGTTTTGTTATATGCACTGGTATTCTTGGGAGGAAACCCGTTCCGTGTTATACGGCGTGGTCCCTTGATTTACTTTATTTTAAAGTAAAGTTTTAAATAAATGTTTTAGTTCTCACACCAGTCTCACGACTGACCTGGAGTTTATTGTTTTAACCTAAACTCTGGGTGCCCCTATTTTCCGCACGGGAAGCTAGAAGTTTTGGTTTTGTAGATTTATATTCACAGGATCCTGGTTTACAGCTGGAACAATACTCGGAAATCGCTGTATCCGTGTATTACTTTCAGTTGTGTTTTGTATTATTTTTCCGCTGCTATGTAATGTTAATTGAATCTCTGATATTTTGATGATGTATAATATTTATTCATACTCTGTATATTCTTGTATTCTGATGGAATTGTTGTAATACGCAATGAAATGTTCTTCAATTTGTGTTCTGATTCGTCTTGTCCTCAATTCAATCCGGGATTTCCTTCATGGGGAAGTTCGGGTCATCTCAGAAGATATGCATGTATCTAGATTGCCCCACGTATGTACTGTACTTGTAGCTCGATGCCTCAATCACACGTCCTCTAATGTGCACCGAGTTCCGTGGTAGGGATAAACAAGAAACACGGAACTCGGTCGAGAGCTTCAAATACAGATATTCCTCAGGATTGTTTTTCATGATGGTTATGGTCCCAGCTCGGCCCCTCCCTCAACTAGTAAAGACTACAGAGCTAAGCGACCTCCCCTAATAACAACTAATCTAAACATCCATGTGGCATATACCCTCAACCCCGTACCTCGATAGTGAATGGTGAAATGATATCTTGGGTTTAACTCTAGTCTTTTTGCATCCCGCTGGCAGTCGATGACGGATATCCGATGGTCTACTATCCTTGTTGGGCATGACCCTCTATACCTCCTCATGAAGCAACCATCGAGTCACCCTGGTGTCATCTCGTCATAGCATTCTGACTGCATAGCTACATCTGCAGTCAAGACCCACCCACCTAGTATTTACGCGCAGACCCAACCTCTGCGAGTACAGCCTAAGACATCTGTCACCGCACAGAGGACTACTAGGAGCACCTTACGTACTTCAGGAAGCCCCGTGCTTCTCCTTCCAGTCCTTTGGAGCTGTCATAACAATCAGATGAATGTGCGCTCCCCTCGTGTCTTATAACACCTCGATGATCAACCCCGTTGGGTTATTCACCCTCAAACGTACGAACTGGTCCAAGCTCCTTTCTTTAATATTTTGTTAGGTCCTATGTCTAAACATTATTTTACGCACTTGCCTTACCTCACCTAGTTTCCATTTAACTTGGTTATTCCCATTCATATTGTATTCTTATTCAAATTACCAAGTTTGTCTTGCTTATTAATTTCAGTCATATAACTTAATCCATTTAAGTTTATTAATAAGCCAACAACATGTTATTTTATAGATTGTGGCCCAAGGTCTGTAATCCACAATCTATTTTATATTCTTGCTTGGTTACATCATTACAATAACATGTTCTCCTTAATACGTTTTTAAGTATATATCAATTCACATGTTTCCTAATTAACATGTCACTTACCATTTATGATTAAATATAACTTATTTATTTTATAATTTTTCCTCATTCTTTCTCATTTAATCATAAATTCAATTTACACCGTCACTACAACTTATCGTTGTTTACTTAGCAGATTATTACGCATATCTAATTCTATCATTTCTACAAGTTATGCTTACCCCATAAGGTGTCTTTAATTGCATAACTCTATTATATTTTCCACCAGTTATGTATACCACTAGGTGTCTTTAATTACATAACCTTATTGGGATAAGTTCGTGGGCCTATATGTAAATATTACCCACCCCAACTGTTTTACTTAACCCACTCACTACCCATCCAGTTTCACTTAACCCTAACTCAAGTTTATTATCATACAATCCTTATGGATTAAATTAGGTTAAGTAGTCCAATTTATTACCAAGTCCAATTAAGGATATAACGGGCTAGACCTCCCACAATAGGCCTACAACGTGTGGATGTTGGATATGTCGGTCGGGTCCGAGCAGTCTTATTCCACAGTTGGGTCTAACCTCGTGTCTTAGCCCGATTCGTATTTTCACACTTAGACCTCTCACATTAGGTTCAACATTAGTGGCTGCTGAATATGCCGGTCAGTGAGGGCAGGCTTCCACCAGTAATGCAACCTAACCTCATGTCATAAGTGCAATTACAATTCCTAATCGTAATTACTAGAAATCCCATTTTTAGTTATATGTCCAATTCATTATTCAAATCAAAGACTTTTACACTCCATTTCAGTTCACCTTTTAATTATGCACCATATGCTCTTTTTCCCAAGTTATATGTCAATGCATATATATATATATATATATATATATATATATATATATATATATCTGTGTGTGTGTGTGTGTGTGTGTGTGTGTGTGTGGATTATGCACAAACCCAAATCTACATATTTTCCAATTTATGAACCTAGTCCATATTCACCCATTTCAATACAAGTTATACCCATATCCATATTCGCATATTTTTCCAATGTATGCCTGAAATTCATATTCACATACGTCCCAATTTATGTCCAAAATCAGTATTTAGACATGTCCCATTTTATACACAATGCCATATTAATTTTTTTTCCAATGCGTGCCTAAATTCATATTATCCAACAAGACATATGCCCCCAAACGCGTATTCATATATTTCAAAATTTATGCCTAAATTTAGATCCATATTTTCCAATATTAATTATGCCCCAAATTATGTCTTTCCCAATTATCCCCGATTCCACATGTTCATAATTTCAGCGTTAGGTGTAACACCCCACATTTATAATGAAATTAAAAACGTGGAAATATGTATATATACATAGATATATTTCAGAGAAAAATTAAATATTGCAACAAAACATGAAAAAGAGGAATGAGAAAAGAATAACGTTTATCATTGTTTTAAGGTTTGTAATCAAAAGACTTAGTGGCCCATTTGGTTAGAGGACGTGACTTGTATATAAGAGGTTCTGAGTTCATTCCCTGCCAGTGCCATATATTTTGTTTTAAGGAAATGGCTAAAAAGTGGCTTAGTGTGAACGCAGTTCAACAAAAAAAAGGTGTTTAGTGTTAAAAGGTTTAAAAAGAAACATGCGGGTGTCAACACCCCTGCTGCGCATCATGTTGCACACATGGCGCGTTTTTATTTGTTGTTGATGATTAGAATGAGTTTGCGGTAGAAGTCTGCCCGGAATCGCCCGGCACATCCAACAACCGCAAACAACAGTTCTAATGTGAGATGTTGGTGCATTAATAAATCAATTAATGCCAATGAACAAACATGCTAAGAATGACAAGGTTAAGTAACATGTGAATAGACGACACTTAACAAAATACAACATGTTAATTGAACAAATGAGTGGGGTCAGGTTAAATTAATAACACTTTACCGTTATAACATGTTGATTAGGAAACCCTAGTAATGGGGACCCATTTCAGTAGTAACCCAGATGTATCATGGTACCCTGAACTAGGCAGGGTGGGGCACGATTACTGGGCTGATTATAAGCGGACAAAATAGCGGCGGGTGGTGCGTCAGTATAGGTTCCGACGGAGTACGGGCGTGCACGTGCTCCATAGTGGAAAAATCAGGCACTAGGCATCAATAGTTATACACAGTGCATCTTGAATTGTGTCGGGTTGCCATCATTGGGGTTGATACATCGCATGGTGAGACCAGCACAGGTATCTACAAACTAGTAGGGCCGAATGACACAAGTAATAAATACATGCGAGTTAGGGAGCCGATCGATTAGAGGTAGTGTGGGGACATCTAGCATCTATTATGGGAAATTAGCTATCGAGGATTGTATGTGCTGGATACCTCTTACTAGATGTTACGCATGAGGGCTACCAAGTGCGGGGTTAGGATCAACTCTTAGTATGGAACTAGTAATGGTACGGTGTAACTAGCATTGGTGCAATGTAGGAATTATATTATAGTGATTAGAAATGCAACCAACGGTTATCTTATCCATCTAGCCTACCTTGTCATGCATGCTTATATTGCAATCATTTCTTACTTTCCAGTTTATGATCTAATCCTATTACTTTATTAATTATATTATTAAAGTTACTGGACTCGCCAGACTTTATGTTTGACCTCGTTTGTTTCGCCTCTTTTCTTTCTGTTTCCCCCAAGGTTCTCAGGGTGGGCCTAGTGGAGCTTGATTTGGATCTCTTTCTCTCTCTTTATGAAGTGCATGGATTCCTGAAAGTAAAGTTCAGTTTTATCTCCTTTTTATTATGGCTTTAAGATATGGGATTATGGTTTTTCAAAAATGTACTCTGATAGCTTTTGTACAAGACTAAAATGATTAACTTGGTTTTGGTGTTTGAAGATGTAATCAAACTTATTTTATGTTTCCACTGCAATAAAGTTATAAAGTTTTCAAGTACTACTTTATGTATCTATCTTGTGATATTCTGTTCTGTACTCTTATAATACTCCAAGAAACTTAATGCATTCCCTTTATGTGTGACATTAACGGACGTGGGGGGTTACACGTGGTATTAGAGCTGATGGTTACCAGAACAGATAAAAGATTTTGAAAAAACGTTTTCCAAAGCATTTTTTTATAATGAAGTATTTTCAAAAACATGTTTTAAAAAAGGTGTTATCAAGAGAAAGGTTTATTATGAAAAACATGATCCCTAAAAGCCATATATCTTTCTTCCGATTCTTTGATTCGATTGTCCACCTTTTCCTTCTTGAGTCTCTTTCCCCGCATGGTGATGCTTTTTCTAAGATATGTAAGGACTTTCGTGCGATGGGTGGAAAACCATTTCATAGGACTAAGACGTCTGTCGAAGCAAGAATTGGCTCAAGTGGAGGACTCGTTTTGTATCTTTGAGGTAGACGATGAGAGGAAGGTTCAGCTAGCTGCTTGGTCGATGAGGGAGTTTAGGCTAAGGAGCACAACCCAAGGATGAGGATTTTGTTGATATGACTTTAATCCACGGAGAAGGTAAAGGAGAAAGTGGAAAGAATAATTAATCCCGTGACAAAAGAAGTGCCTTTATTGTGGTATAACGGGCCATGTAATTAAGGATTGTAGGAAGAAGAAGCCTAGTTGTTTTCATTGCGGTGAGGCAGGACATCTTTTTAAGGACTGCCCCAGGAGGTAAGGACAAGGGCAAGGGCAGAGAACAGGACCTACTTCTGGAGGACAGGTTCTTGCTCTCATGGCACCATGACAGGAGAGAGATGGAAACGTTTTTGTTAAAAGTTTGATTTTCCTTTTTGATCATCCTGTTCGAACTTTGTTTGACTCCGGTGCTTAAGACTCGCTCATATCTGCTTCGTTAGTTGAAACACTACACCTAAATATTAGTTTAGTTATGGATCCCATTGTAGTCCAAAATCCTGTTGGTGGTTCGTCTCATTTACCTATGCTTTGTCGAGATTTGAGAGTGTCTATCTTGGGCGTTGGTTTGTATGCAACGCCTACGTTCTTGGTTTCATGGGCTACGACTTGATTCTAGGGATGGATTGGCTAGCTAGGTATGGTGCCATCCTAGACTGTGAAAGGAAGGTAGTCAGATTGTTGATTCGTTATGGAAGAACCCTCGATATTTCTTGTGACCCTAGAGGTCCGGCGATGCTTAGGTTCCTAGAATCTCTTGACGCATCCATCGATGATTTGAAATTTGTTCGTGTAGTCCAATGACGCCTTTGATGAGGTTCGGGGTTTACCATTAAGGCGCGAGATAGACTGCCGCATATACTTAGCAGATAATGCAAAGCCAGTTGCGTTGCCGGTGCGCCACATGGCTCCGAGAGAGAGGAGGGAACTCATTAATCAAGTAGGGGAGCTGCTTGAGAAAGGGTTCATAAGAAGAGGTATTTCAGAATGGGGTGCTCCAGTTGTTTTGCTATAAAGGTGGACAGTTCACTTTGATTGTGTTTGGACTTTAGTGAGCTAAATAAACTCACAAAGAAAAATAGACACCCATTACCAAGGATTGATGATTTGTTCGATAGGTTGGTTGGCGCTTCAGTTTTCTCGCAGTTGGACTTATCTACAGGATTTCATCAGGTGAGGGTAGCTGAGGAGAGTATAGATAAGACTGCTTTTAGGACTCCCGATGGTTTCTTCGAGTGGCTCATCATGCCTTTTGGTTTGACGAATGCACCTGCATATTTCGTAGACTTGATGAGCATGGTGTTTAGGGAAGTTTCTAAACAAGTTCGTAGTAGTCTTTATGGATGACATTTTATTATTCTCTAGAAGCAAGAACATGCCCTGCATCTTAGGGAAGTCTTAGATACTCTTCGAGCACATCAACTCAAGGCAAAGTTCTCCAAATGCCATTTTTTGGAGGAAGTGAGGTTCTTAGGACATGTGTTCTCTAAGGAAGGGATAGCAGTGGATCCCGCGAAGGTAGTGGCAATCCAAGATTGAAGGTTCCTAGAAACGCAATGGAAGTAAGAAGTTTTCTTGGGTTGGTGGGCTATTATAGGAAGTTCATTAAAGACTTTGCATTTCACAAGATGAGAGCTTGAGAAAGACAATTCTTGAAGATGGCACAGGGCCAACAAAAGTCATGTGCTGATAACAGAAGGAACAATCTTGATTTCGGTGTTAGGGACATGGTTTTTATTATCAATGTTGAGGAATGCGTTTTGGATCTATAGGGAAGTTGACACCGAGGTTCGTAGGGGCATTTCCCATTACAAAGAGGATTGGACAGATGGCGTACAGAGTAAATTTGCCGGAGAAGCTTAGTGGTGTTCATGACGTATTTCACGTGTCGCATTTGCGGAAGTGTTTACATGATACCACGGAAGTAGTGGAGCCGAGCATGCTTAGGGAATTGGAAGTGGAGGGAGGTGCCACGATTAGACGAGCTCCTACATACATCCTTGGATCGGAGGTCAAGAAGTTACGCAACCGAGAGGTCAAGTTGGCTGAAGCCCAATGGGGAGATGATCAAGGAAATGCGACTTGGGAAACGGAAGACAAGATACGTGCGATATACCCTTTCCTTTTTGAGGGTATGATCTTAACTTCTCCTTTTTCTACCACTTTGTTTCTACTTGTTCTATCGTTTAGTATATCCGTTGGATTACATCTTCGATCTTTAGGTAGAAAAATCCTATGGTTGTAAACATGTGTTTGAGACATGTTATGTTTGAAACATGTGTTTGAGACATGTTATGTCTGCTAGTGGTTGCTCGTGGATGCATTTACACACACATTAGTCACTAGATCAGCTCAATCACTTTCATGTTGCATATGAATGAGTGTGCATATTTAAATTAATGGATGTATACTGAATGAGTTATCATATGGATGTTGCATTTGGATGAATGGTTGTGCTCATATAAAAATGAAATGTATCATTGCGTACGTGTTGGACTCATGGTACTGACATAATTTGCATTGAGGAGGTCAAATGAATCAGTAAACCGCCTGATCTTTGCATTAGATAAAGAACATATACACACACCTTTGCATATGTTCATATTGCATTAGAAATCTTTTAAGGACAATGGTTGCTTGTGGATGATGGATGAGTAGATGGATGATGGATGGTAAGATATATTCTTCTTAACTTGAAGATTTCGGGGATGAAATCCTTTGAGTAGGGGAGAATGTAACACCCCGCATTTTTAATAGAATTATAAATGTGTAAATATGTATATATACATAGATATATTTAAAAGAAAAATTAAATATCGCATCAAAACATGAAAAAGAGGAATGAGAAAAGAATAATGTTTAGCATTGTTCTAAGGTTTGTAAACAAAAGACTTAGTGGCTCATTTGGTTAGAGCACGCGACTTGTATACAAGAGGTTCTGAGTTCAATCCCCGCCAGCGCCATATTTTTTGTTTCAGGGGAATGGCTAAAAAGTGTCTTAGTGTGAACGCAGTTCAATAAAAAAAAGCGGTTTAGTGTGAAAAGGGTTAAAAAGATATATATATATATATATATATATGACATGAGGGTGTCAACACCCCTGCTGTTGTGCATCATGTTGCACACATGGCGCATTTTTATTTGTTGATGACGATTTTTGGAGTTTTAGGGCTTATATGGCTTTATCTGATTGGTCTGGTGACATGTCTTTTCATTCTGGATGGCTTAGATGAATCCTAGTCAGATGTAAGAGTCCTAATTAATCCTACACATCTATATAAGCACACATAAACCTAAACCCTATCTAAACTAAATTCATTCATAAACCACCATGCTGCTGCATCCTAAACTAACCTAGCCTCCACCATAACTAATCAAATTCAAGATGAAAGATAAAGATCAAATCCTAAGAATTGTAAAAAGGAGAATAATTCTACAAACGCCTAATTCTCTTCTCTATGAGTACAGTTGCTTTGACAAGATAATTAATTAAAATAATTATGATAAGTTGTGATCTGGATTGTGTGAACATGCCTGTTGAATAATATGTTATTAGCCAGTTTTGTTATCATCTATTTTGTTAATATATGCCAGTTTTTTTATTATATGTAATTAGATTCATTTTATGATGTTAATTCCTATGTCTAATTACATATGTTTGTTTAGATTCATTCAATGCAAGTTATGTTTTTTGCAAGTTTATATGCAAGTTATGATCTATGAAAGTTTATATGCAAGTTATGCAAGTTTATATGCAAGTTATGTTTGGTGCAAGTTTATATGCAACTTATGATCTATGTAAGTTATGATCTATGCAAGTTTATATACAAGTTATGCAAGTTTATATGCAAGTTATGTTTTATGCATGTTTATATGCAAATTATGATCTATGCAAGATATGATCTATGCAAGTTTATATGTAAGTTATGTTTTATGCAAGTTTATAAGCAAGTTATGATCTATTCAAGTTTATATGCAAGTTATGTTTTATGAATGTTTATATGCAAGTTATGATCTATGCAATTTTACATGCAAGTTATGCAAGTTTATATGCAAGTTATCATCTATGCAAGTTAATATGAAAGTTATGTTCGTCTATGCAAGTTATGCAAGTTTATATGCAAGTTATGTTCATCTATGCAAGTTATGCAAATTTATTAATCAATCAATGCCAATGAACATACCTGCTAAGAATGGCAAGGTTAAGTAACATATGAATAGACGACACTTAACCAAATACAACATGTTAATTAAACAAATGAGGGGGTTAGGTTAAATTGACAACACTTAACCGATATAACATGTTGATTGGGAAACCCTAGTAACGGGGACCCATTTTAGCAGTAACCCACATAAATGTATCATGGTACCCTGAACTAGGCAGGGTGGGGCACGATTACTGGGCTAATTATAAGCGGTCAAAATAGCGGCGGGTGATGCGTCAGTGTAGGTTCCGACGGAGTACGGGCATGCACGTGCCCCGGAGTGGAAAAATCAGGCACTAGGCATCAGTAGTTATACACTGTGCATCTTGAATTGTGTCGGATTGCCATCATAGGGATTGATACACCCCATGGTGAGACCAGCACAGGTATCTACAAACAAGCGGGGCTGAATGACACAGGTAATAAATACATGCGAGTTAGGGAGCCGATTGATTAGGTGTAGTGTGGGGACATCTATATCTATTATGGGCAAGTACCTATCGAGGATTGTATGGGGGGTGGATACCTCTTACTAAATTTTACGCCTAAGGGCTACCAAGTGCGGGGTTGGGATCAACTCTCGGTATGGAACTAGTAACGGTACGGTGTAACTAGCATTAATGCAGTGTAGAAATTATCTTATGGTGATTAGATACGTAACCAATAGTTATCTTATCCATCTTGCCTACCTTATCATGCATGCTTATGTTACAGTCATTTCTTACTTTCCATTTTACGATCTTATCTTATTACTTTAATAATTATATTGTTAAAGTTACTGGACTCGCCAGACTTTATGTGTGACCTCGTTTGTTTCGCATCTTTTCTTTCCGTCCTCCCCCCCCCCCCCAAGTTTCTCAGGGTGGGCCTAGTGGAGCTTGATTTGGGTCACTTTCTCTCTCTTTTGGAAGTGCCTGGATTATTGAAAGTAAAGTTCAGTTTTATATCCTTTTCATTATCGCTTTAAGATATGGGATTGTGGTTTTTAAAAAATGTACTCTAATAGCTTATGTACAAGACTAGTATGATGTGCTTAGTTTTGGTGTTTGAAGATGTAACCAAACTTATTTTTTGTTTCCACTGCAATAAAGTTATAAAATTTTCAAGTACTACTTTATGTATCTGTCTTGTGATATTTTGTTTTATACTCTTATAATACTCCGCGGAACTTAATGCATTCCCTTTGTGAGTAACATTAACGGACGTGGGGTATTACATTAGGTCTAGGCTCGAAGGTAGCCTGGCTATATGAAAATAAAAAGGGAAAAGAGGGAGAGAAGAGAATCAGAATAGGCATACTAATGAATCAATAATAAATTGATAGAAATAGGCATAAACTGAATCGGTGTATTATGACAAGACTTAACATGGCGGCAGTATGAACATATAAAAGTAGATCTGATAGTTATGTCATAATAGAACTTATTAGGCACCGATTCAAGATCCAATTTTTATATACATATCACGATTACTATTTAAATATTCAGATCTAAAAATAACATGAACTCATAGTGAATAGATCTGAGGAAACGGATCCAAACTACTGCGAAGAATATGTAGAACAAGTTGTTGTAGCCACCATTGAATTTGTTGTAGCAACCTTCGAATATGTATAATCTTTTTTGAATTAATTTAGAAGAAGAAGAAGAAAAGCCATCTTAATTTTTCTTTGCAGCAGAGCTTCGCCATCAGCATTATTTTAGATGAATAAAACCTAGGTCTGGGGTCCTTTATATAGGACTAGCAGAGCAATCAAGACCTTCAAATTGGACTAGAAGCCATCAGTCCACATCAGAGATGCTTCCATAACCACGGGTGGGTCAACCCCCCTTCAGGTGTGTCGACCCCTAGGTCGACCCTCCTTCAGGGGTGTCAACCTTGGATTGACCCCAGCTCGACCCAGCGGGGCTTGGTCGACTTCAAAATGTCGTCCCTTCCTCGATTTGTGCGCCGAATTTCTGGTTTTGCTGATTTTTGAATTATATATGTATATATATCTTCCATATATGCATACAAACTTCAAACCTTAATAACTTTTTCATACGGTGTCCGATTTACGCAAACCAAATGTCTATCATGACCTGAATTTCGAGTCGGACGCAATGGCACAGTCCATTTTACTCAATACAAAATATTTGATTAAGTTTTCCTTAAATTCTTTGTTGATAGTGTATTTCACACTAATTTTTCGTTAATCCATCATTTTTCGCGTCGTTAAAATTCCGGGGAGTTACACTCTATCAATAGGGTGTTGGGCCTGAATGATTCCTGTTGGCCGCTATTTTCCTTGGTCTCGGGTATCTGACTGTCGATCATCCTCGTGGTGCTAGTTATGGTCTTCGAAGCAAGTGTTCCGAGTGAATTGGGGCCTCCCCAAGGTGGGAAGGAGTTTGTTGCTGAGACCGGTTGCGAAGGCATTTCGAATTTCTCGGCAGATGCTACCTAGTGTCGGTCCTTTGGCGAAAATTTTCGGATGTAGGCTTTCGACTTTATCGTGGGTACTTAGAGGGGCTTGCCCTTACGATGTACGTGTACACCTGCCAATTTAGAACCGTTTATGGTTCAGGTACTAGGTAGATTAGTGCGTGTAGCCTGTATCCTTGCTTTGAGTCTTGGCATAGCCTTCCGGTTTGATTCCCTAGAAGGTAGCTTCCGGTAATGCCCATGTTACTAGCGAAGGTATCCCCTTCGTTATCTATGGAGCCATTTTTTCAGGAGTTGGTTATGGACCATATTTATGCTTTGATCCGCTAATCTTCTTTATTTGATGTGTTGGCGTTACATCCGTTAATTCTTGGCAGGTAGACCATGCCGGATGAACTTTTGCTAACGCTCTGTAGGTTTCGACCCCTTCTTTTTAAAAAGGGGGTATCGGCCTGAGTCGCTCTCGAGTTCTTCATCCCTTCGTTATATTCCTTCGACATCCCTTCACTATTAACCTATGCTAAAATCATTTTGGTAGTAACATTTGCTCCTTATTAAAGGGTTGTCTTCGACTTTCTAAGTCAAGCTTCTTTTTCCGAGCTTCCACCTATTTGTTTGTCAGTTATTTTTTAATGCTTAGATACGCCATAAGTTCGGCCGAAGAGACTCGCTTTTGGTGCCTCATGGAGGAATAAATCGACCTAGATTCAAGCCTTGATGGAAGATTGAAAATTCTTTTCAATAATGATGTGAGGTGAATACTACCTAGACTCGGACGTATTAAGATTAAAGAGCCGAATTCACCCAGATTCGGGTATTTAAAGAATGGAGACCGGAAACCCTTCCAGTATAAGTGAAGAGCCGAGCCTATCCAGATTCGGGTATTTTAAAGGTTAAGGACTGGAAACCCCTTCGGTATTAATGACAAGACGAATCCACCCAGATTCGGGTATTTTAAAGATTGAAGACCGGGAACCCTTCCGGTAGTAATAACGAGCCGAATCCACTCAGATTCCGATATTTAAAGATTGAAGACCAGGAACCCTTCCAGCAGTAATGATGAGCCAAATACACCTAGATTTATGTATTTAAAGATTGAGGACCAGAAACCCTTCCGGCATTAATGAAGAGCCGAATCCACCTAGATTCGGGTATTTAAAGATTGAGGACCGGAAACCCTTCCGGCATTAATGAAGAGCCGCATTGATCAGGTTTTCTATTTCATCCAGTGCTCCCTTTAAAGAAGGAATGGGAAATAACATCACCACTTGAGATATGCTTTCAAACAATTGTGTTTCCATGCATGTTTTATTTTAATGTTGAGATTTAATCATTCCATCTTACCGTGTAGGTGGTGGATGGAACAAGTTTGGGACACGAGAATATTGATTTGTCTTCTTTTATTGTGACTTACGATGTTAAGGGTTTAATTAGACTATATGTTTATAACATCTTGTGTTTGGCCGCTATGAAGTAATACTATGGATGACTACAATATCCATAATGATTATTTTCAAGCCTCGAGTGTAACACCCCACATCTGTTAAGGTCACTCACAAGGGAATGCCTTAACTTCAATGGAGTATTATGGGTACTGGAACAGAAATATTACAAGACAGACATATATAAAACAACGGAAAATAAAGTGGAAGTACTTCAAATCATTTATTAAATATAAATGTTTACAATAAAAGCCCATTAACTTCCAATACCCAATTTCATAGTTAAAATATATGTCTTGCTCAAAAACAAAAAAGCATAAAAACAAACTGCAGTATTCCCCAATAAAGCAAAGCAAGCCATAGCCAAGAGAAATCCAAGCCATACATGAAAGACTCTTGGAGCTTGGGAAGATCCGAACTAAGATGTATTCCCACCCTGTGAACCGGGGGGGAACGAAAGAAAAATAGGCGAAACAAATCGGGTCAGTCATAAAGACTGAGTAAGTCCTAGTGACTTTCAGCATAAAAATGAGTAAAGATAACATGGCATGAATAAACTGAAAGTAAACATAAGCATGATGACTAGGTAGGCAAGATAAACTAAGATAACAAGATAACCTATGATAACAAGATAAACTAAGGTAACAAGATAAACTGTGGGCACGATGAAACAAGTATAACATCCCATAATTCCTATCAAGTATCCCAACGCATGGTTTCTATCAAGAGTAACATCGCAAGGTTTCTATGCTTTACCACTAAAACGATATCTATTTGCTCTGCACCACCTAACTAGCATCCTCATAAGTGTCTTACATGGAATGATCTGTACTCCCACTAGTATCCCAACTAGTGTCCTGTGTAACAAGGATCCCTACCCCCTAATAGTGTCCTAACTAGTAGCCCGTGTTATATAATAATTACAACGTGATCCCAATCCCCACAATTATGGTAGCCTTCAGGTGTACATCGATTTTGAGGATTCCACCTCGATCACCCCAATGGCCATGTATATATTCGATGCACCCTTACTACCTTATCGATCGACTCCCAACTTGACCTAGTTCTCGTTTGTGTCACGCGGCCCCCTACTTGTAGATATCTGTGCTGGTCGCACCATGGGGTGTATCAAGTCCCATGGTGGCAACCCTGACACAATCAAGATGCACAGCTTTATACCTACTGATGCCCAGTGGCTAAATTTTCTGCGTCGAAGTGTGTGCACGCCCGCACTCCGTTAGAACCTGCACTGCTGCACCAACAGCCGCTAATTTGACCTCTTATCATCAGCCCAGTAATCGTGCCCCACCCTGCCTAGCTCAGGGTTCCGTTGATACCTAATTTGGGTTACTGCTGAAATGGGTCCCCGTTACTAGGTTTTTCTAATGGTTAAATCTATGGGCCTATACTCTCTGATATTACCCACCAACCCTGATGTGTACTTAACCCCGCTACTGATTCAAGCATGTGTATTTAATGGTTAAGTGTATGTGGGCCTATATTTACTAATATTACCCACCAACCCGATATGTACTTAACCCTTCTACTCGTTATGTTACCATGGCTAAGTGTTTACCTTAGTTAACTTAACCTTTCTCGCTTATTATGTTTGATTGGTTAAGTGTGGTTTATTAACTTAACCCCGTTCGTCTATCTGGTTACATTGGTTAAGAATTTTCTTGTTAACTTAACCCCATGTGTTACTTAACCCTACTACGCATCACATCAGATTGGTTAAGTGCATGTTAACTTAACCCCATCCACTAGTCATATTATAATGGTTAAGTGTTATCAACTTATTCAAGTTAACTTAACCCACCCACTTGTCCTGTTATGTTGGTTGAGTGTTGCTACTTAACCGCAACCACTTGTCTAATTAACCCATTGTATTAGTTAAGTGTTCTCATTAACTTAACCTCACTCTCTAGTCCAGTTTAATCATGTTATAATGGTTAAACATTTTCTTAACCTTACCCACTCCCGTAGTCAACTTATTTAATTGGTTAAGTGTCCAGATTAACCTAATCATATTAATTAACCCACCAATTTATATCATATTGGTTAAGTGTTCTTATTTACTTAACCCTACCCACTGGTCTAATTACCATTTTACGTTGGTTAAGTTTTACTATTCGTATTTCCACATGTCACCCACTTAACCCCCATGTCCCACCACATGTTTGTCTGGTTAAGTATTTCTTAATTCATTAAGGCTGTAACCTTATAAAGACCTCTCACATTAGACTGACATTTATGGCAGCTGGATTTGCCGGGCGGGTCCGGGCAGTCTTACACCATAAAAGAGTCTTACCTCGTGTCTTTACAACTGTTACGCTTTTAATTTGGGCCTAGGACCTCTCACATTAGGCTGACATTTGTGACTACTGGATTCGCCGGGCGATTCCGGGCAGGTTTACGTCACAAACGAGTCCAACCTCGTGTCCTAAGCATTGATTATCACTTATAATCTTTTACCCCAATTTGAATTTATTTCCCCTATTCAAATTATCAATTAATTCCTAATTTAACGATGTCCATAATTGACTCGATTATGTCCATCAATTAATGGTATGCAAAATCATACCAATTTTACCACAATTTATCTTAGGCCATTAAAGGCAACTTATCTAAATTTATATTTATCCTTATTTTAAGGCTATTACATACCAACTAATATATGTACCCAATTCTAGTCAGTTTACATATATACCAAGTTTCATGCCTTTTTACATATGTCAAGATCTAGCCAAAATTACATGTATCAAGTTTCATACCCAATAAACCCAAATCCGATGATTCATGATGTAGTTATCCCAAACTAAAATCTTTTTATTTCAATACATGCCAGTTGCCCAAGTTCATAATACATGTTTATGCCAATTATAAAGTTTACAATCGCTTTCATGCTCAAATTTCCAAGTCTACACGTGCCTAATTAACATAAGCCCAATCTTTTGATTTAATTTACATAGGCTCTAAAACTCATAATTTTATTTTACATGACAAATTACATACATGTTTTATATATCAAATTTCATGTTACATTACATAGATCCAATTGGTGTCGAATTCCATGTATATAATATTTATGCAAATTTTATCACAACAGGATTATACCAAAATTTACAGATCTACCCCAAACTTGCAAATAAAATGATAACATCCAATTTCATGTTGCCAATTATTAATCATATTCTTTTAGGCAATAATCCCATTATTCCCCCGTATACATCTCGTATGCGAATCGCTATTTTTAGGCCAAGGTCCGAAGTTGACCAAGGTTCATCAAAAGAAAATAAATAAGGGAAGGTAGAAATTTGCATAATAAATAGATCAGAGAGAAAACAACATCATGATAGGCATAAAGATTAGAACTTGATGATAACATCATTACGAATCATGGAAACTGCTGAATAAATCACAAACTTGTCATGAGAATAAAGGTAGACAAGTCTCATAACCAAAGATTCAAAAAGCAACAGGAATAGATCTGAATCGATAAACATACTTACATCCAATTCCACTTTATTTCATGCCCATATTAAAATTAAATATTTAGATCTGAAAATAACTAGCACTTACAGAGAACGGCTAATGAATTAAGAAGTGAATTTGTCTTAGAAAGTTGTAGTGTCATTGATCTATCCCCTTGAATTTGTTGTAGAAGCATTGATCTTTGATTTGATTTGAGTTCGGACGCTTAAGCTTTAATTTGGAGACGGCGACCATGGCTCAAGAGGGATTTTAGCAGCATTTTGGTGTCATATGAATTTGTGTGACTTAGGCTAGGTCTAGGTGTTATTTTATAGGTGTAGCAATTCATTTCAGCCATCGAATTAACCCTAAAACCCATCTGGACCATCAAAACTCGTCCCGGGCCTCAAAAATGGGTTCTGGGCCACCCCAGGCCGACCAGGTCAACCTGTACAGGGAGGAGTCGACACTACAGTCGACACAGGGGGGGTCAGGTCGACTTGGGTGTCGACACAGGTAGTCTGCCAAAAAGTCTGCTGAAATCTTGTTTTGTCCATATCTTGGTCATACGGACTCCGATTTTCGAAAACTTGGACTCTATTTCACGTATTTTTCCGAGAGGAACGCAATGGTGATGTCCATTTTACCTAATTCCTGATTATTGAATTAGTTATCCTTATTTTACTATCTTTTCTGTTACATACGCCGTTATCGAACTAATTTTTCTTCTCTTCCATGTATTAATTAATTCTCCTTATGCATCACCATTATTTACCTATCATAAGCATATTTTCATATATTTTATTTCATTTTTAATTATATTAAAAAAATACGGGGTGTTACATCGAGGTGGAGGATTTTTACAACATACAAGTTGTATTTGTCGGTATATATGTCTCATTAAAATGTATTTGATAAGTCATGTTTACTTAATTGTTGGTTCGGTTGATATTGATTGTTTAGGGTAAATTAAGTCTAATTTAGAGGCTAGGGATTTTTTTTCGTTTTGTGGATATAGAACGTCAGTGATCATGAGAGGTTATTGATCATGATAGTGGTATATGATTTTTTTCTCTTTAGTAGTGATTCATCCTTGATCCATCGATGACGGCGAGCGAGTCGTTTGTGGTTGGATGATGGCGGGTAGAGATACTAAGTTCTCTAGTGGCGAATTGTCATCTAAGCTTATAGCTTGAGAGTATCTGGACACACATGATGAGGTGAGATGGTTCCCACTACATTGGAGTTAAGTTTGTATCGATCTAGTCATTGATATTGGACCAGTGGTTATGCCTCGAGGGCATATGTACCTTGAGAGCGGGAGATGAGCCAGTTTTCGTTTCTATTTGAGATTGCTGTCCGTGTTAGATCTAAGGTGCAAGAAGTGGTTTTCTTAGTTGGAGTTCCTGATGGGATTTTACCAATAGAGGGTTGGATGGTGTATGTCGATTCTATCGATAAAATCTTCTTTGATTTTGATTAGTTGATTATGCATTTTTTGTTGACCATCAAGTCGGCATATTTTAAGGGTTTTTAATTCGTATTATGAGAACTCCCGGGTAGTTTATGCTTATGCTACTTTATTTCATTTTTCTCACGGACGAAACAAAAACACAAGGCATGGTTCTGGTGTAGGTATTGAGAGTACATGGATTGTTTGTTGGCTTGTTGGAGTTTCACTTCAGGACGGGTGAAGTTAGGTACTTAAGTCAAATTGCCTCGAGTAGGATGTCACTATCAATCCTGCAAAGGCAATGGTAATAGTAGCAGAAAGGTAGGTTGTCGTTTTCTAGTTGACGATTGAAGTTCCTCGTGATGTAGTATTCGATTCTCAATTCAAAGTCGATGGGAATATAGTTTGCTATGAAGTTTTAGAAGCACTATTTCTCGGGATGGATTTGGTGTTGTCAATAGTGTTACCTTTCTGGTGTTTTTCCTCTCCATGAGGTGTAACACCCCGCCTCCGCTAGGGTCACTCGCAAAGGAATGCACTAGCTTTAGAGGGGCATTATTGGTAAACATACACAGAAATATCACAAGACAGAACATATATAAATAGCGGAAGTAAAATCAAACTTTCATAACATGAATAAATAAGGTCTAAAGCCTTTTACATCAGAGTACATCAAAACCTGTCTTGCAATAATAAAGAAGCATAAAAACCTTTTCATAAATTATTCCCCAAGTAAAAACAGTAAAGTAGCCATAGCCAAGAGAAGTCCAAGCCATCCATGATGACCTTCAGGCAGAAGAAGTCCGAACTAAACAGCATTGTTTCCTCCCTGTAACCTGGGGGGGGGGGAAACGGAAGAAAAGAGGCGAAACAAAGCGGGTCAGTCAAAAAGACTGAGTAAGTCCTATCTACTTCCAGTATAAAAACAGGTAAAGGTAACATGACATGCATAAACTGAAAGTAAACATAAGGATAACTACAAGATAGATAAACCAGGATAGCCGGTTGAACTACTGTGGCAAGGTAAACCAAGGTATCATGATAAACTGCGGTGTTATGATAAGTCAAGGTATCACATCGTCAGATTCCTATCGAGTACATTATCCCAAGGTATCTACCCCGTCTAACATCACACGGTATCTATTATGTATATTCTTCCTAGTCCTAACATGTATATTTGCTCTGCACCTCTCTTACTAGTATCCCTACCCGCGTCATGTGTTAACCATGAATGTCCCTTGCTCAAAGTCGTGTAATGGTCCATGTCAACCTAATATATCGCATATATATAGGTTACTCAAATCATATGTTTCTTTCCATGTATATAAGTTCAGTCCTTTGCCGTACCTCGTACGGGCTTCCTCATGTCGTATTATCCTTGAAATCGTTTGGACTATCACCCTTGTTCTAGCTAGGCTCTTCCATATGAATCTTCGTTTGAACTACTAAGACTTACGCCACCTAGCACCACTAGGGATTACGCTTACCTATTGCACGCTTTCGTATTTCGGTTTGGGTTAAACCACCTAGGCCACTAGGGATTACGCTAACCCTCAACCGCGCCCTTTTTCCCACGCATTCATCGTGAATCGTTTTTCTATAACTGTATGCACATGTATCACATCGTGCCATCCGAGTCCTGTCACAGGGCAAACCCAGAAATACAGGGCTCGGTCGGGAGCTTTAGATTTATCTGCCGATGCAGATACTAAGGTCTGCTTTTCTACACGTGGCTATGGTCCCACGAGACCCCTCCCTCAACTAGTGAAAGGAAACACAAGAGAAAATCTTGCATGAGAACTACACTCTGGTCAGCCCACATCCTACGACCTACCTCACCCATAATTAGATAGCAAATTATGGTCTGTTGGGTGTCCCCTGCCTTTCCGTACGTACACGCTTGACTCAAGATGGTAGATGATCGACGAACTTGCTATCTCGGGCACCTTATGTATCCGCCGACTCACTGCTATCCACCCCAGTCTTTAGGTCGCTCGCATAGCAACCAAGGCATATTCTTGGTTCTTCTACCGCAGACCTCAACCTCTCGTGAGCCTAGTATAATGACCTGGCAGCTCACAGAGGGATCCCAAGAATATCCTCACGTTCCCCGAAGCCGCTGCTTCGTTACCCAGTTCGTTGGAGCCTTTATCTAAATCAGATAGCCTGCTCCTACACGCATACTTAAACGTTGACCTAACGTATCGGGTTACTAATCTATCTAAGGAATGGTCCAAATTTCCTTGACTAAGAATTATTACTTAGTTTCCCTTAACTAAGGTTTACCACTTAGCCTTATTTCCATAATCCTTGTTAATTATGGTTATTTACCTAATCCTCCGAATTAGGGTTTACCTAATGGGTTAAGTGTCACTTAAGTTCATAACTTAGCCCGTTTACAAACCATGTCAAAATTGGCTAAGTATACAAGTCCAAGACTTAACCCTACAGACCATGTGTCAAGTTGGTTAAGTATATCAAACAATCCATGACTTAACCTCGTCTAATTATCATTTTAGATTGGTTAAGTATATATTAATTTGACCCTATCAAATTACCGAGTCAAATCGGTCAAGCGTATTCGAAACGATTCGTGACTTAGCCTTATCATGTTTTCATGTTAGATTGGTTAAGTATAGGTTAACTTAACCTCATCAAATTAACGAGTTAGATTGGTTAGGTATAGGTCACTTAACCTCATCAAATCATCGTGTTAAATTAGTTAAGTATAAGTTGCTTAACCCCATTAAATTATCACGTTAAGTTGGTTAAGTATTGGTTACTTAACCTCATTGAATTACCAAGTTTAAATTGGTTAAGTGTTTAACTTAACCCCGTCGAATTACCGTGTTTAGATTAGTTAAGTGTGGATTACTTAACCCCATCTAATTACCGTGGTTAGGTTAGTTAAGTCTTAATTACTTAACCTCATCTAATTACCCAGTCGGATTAGTTATGTGTAAATTACTTAACCCCATCTCCTAATCATCTTGCATGGTTAAGTGTCATTAAGGAAATCAAGCCCGGTCCCACTTAACCTACCTATTCATGTCATATCGGTTAAGTGTCATTAGTCAAATTTACTTAACCTTATCCTGTGGCATTAATTTAATTAATGCACTCTTAACCTCTCACATTAGACCTTGTTGTGGTTACTAGTTAAGCCGGGCGGGTCCGGGTAGATTTACACCACAACCTAGTCTAACCTCGGGTCTTAAGCGCGACATGACCAACTTCTCACATTGGGTCCTATTGTTTGCAACTACTAGTTAGGCCGGTCGGTTCCGGGTAGTTTTACGTTGCAAACTCAACCCAACTTCGAGTTGGCCACACTTATATTATCTAAGTTCATCATGTTTCCAAAACATGTTACAAGTTGTTCAAGCATTTG
Source organism: Allium sativum (assembly GCA_030737875.1). NCBI lineage: Eukaryota > Viridiplantae > Streptophyta > Magnoliopsida > Asparagales > Amaryllidaceae > Allium > Allium sativum. The sequence goes on from CM060926.1 coordinate 376,450,317, forward strand.
GGTAGACCTAACTTAATAGGTAAATTCCCAAAGGGTAGACCTAACTTAATAGGTAAATTCCCAAGCTCATGTTTTTATGCATACTTACATGCCAACTTCCATGTTATCTTTAATGTTACATGTTGTCATGTTATACCCATTTAACCCAAATCATGTTTCACATCATATTTCATGGAACTTCAAGTTAAGATTCTCATGTATATTCACGCTCGTCTAACCTAACCCCAAAACGTGTTTCCAACGTAAGTATAGACGAGTCAACATAGTAGGAATACTATGACTACAAATTGGCCTCGAACATGCATAGTGTCATAAAAAGGGTTTTGGCCACAAACACACAAAATGTCACAAGGGAATTCGGCCACAAACATGCATATTATCAAAAAGGGTTTGGCCATAAACATGCATAACTTAAAAGAGGGGATTGGCAACAAGCATGCATAATCTCATAAAGGACTTGGCCACAAACTTGCATGATAGCATAAAGGGTTTGGGTTCAAAAACATGCATAAGCCCCAAAATCTAGTCTTAGCCAATGTTTCACAAGTAAAATGGTTCCTAAAGGTTCATGCTAGCATTTCATGCATAAAGATACAAACTTGCAAGTTAAACTAGGTTATGCATAGCATGAGAGGCATGATTAGGTCACTCACATGGCCTCAAATCATAAACATGAACACAAGAGGCAAGGTAGGGTTCATATAGGTTCGCATAATCATGTTTAGCCTCATTTTATCCCATGTCAACATTAAAAATACCGTTTTGATCCAAAAGTATCTAGAACTTACCTAGTTAGGCCTAGGCAAAGAAGCATGGATCATCTTGGCTAAGAAAGGTGCCTCCTTTGTTGAAGAATCGTCATGGAACTCGCATAGCAATGTTGATTTGGCCTTGATTTGGTGTAGCAAGCTTGCACCTTTTGATTTGAACTTGATTTGAGTGCATAGGCTCTAGGGATTTGAGATGGAGGCCATGAGAGTAGAAATTTGGCCATAGTTTAGTTACATGAGTGAATAATGAGGGTTTAGGGGTAGATTTAGGGTCTTTTTATAGAGATTAGGATAGTTTTAGGCCCTTAGATTAACCCTAGGACCAACCTGAACCGTCAGATTTCAAACCAGGCCCAAAAACCTAGCCAAGATAGAAAATAGGTGCACCAGACCAGAATCAGCCGACAGGGCAAGTCGATAGCCCTGTCGACATGCCTGTCGACATGCAAGTCGACAGCCCTGTCGACATGCCTGTCGACATGCCTGGGCGGGAATTTTCCCGCCTGGCCCCATTTCTGCATGTTTCGAAATTCAAATTTCCCGAAAACTTCTTTGGGCCTTAACCAGGTCATACGGACTCCGATTTTCGAAAACTCGGACTCTATTTCGCGTATTTTTCCGAGACGAACGCAATGGCATAGCCCGTTTTACTTGATTCAGATTTTAAAATTAAATTCTGCCTTGATTCTCGTTTTAACATGTTATTGAAATACGGGTTGTTACATGAGGGATCCTACCCTTAATCGGTAGTGACGTTTCAGTTTCCTAAGCTTTTAATCTTGCTACACTTAAGTCAAACATGTACCAATTTAGGAGTGGTGCTCCACCGCTGGGTGTTGCTCATTTTTTAACTGGTTATGGCTTTAAAGTTCAAAGTGTTTTTGTATGGATTATGTTAGGGAAAGCGGGATGAATCTTAAGGCAAAACTAACGCTAGAGGGGGGTGGATAGTGTTTTTAAGGAATTTAAGAAAATATAACCTTATATGATCTACTATATGAATCGCACACTACAGAGATAATCATAGTCACAAAATCAAAAAAAAACATAGAAATAAACAAAAATAAAATGTAGAAAAGGAAAGAACACACCAGATTTTATGCTGGTTCAGATTGCTCCTATGTCCAATCCCATGAAACGCTGGATTGCGTAGATTTTTATTACTAGATCAAAATCTCAGTACAATCCTCTTGATTGCCTGGCTACAAGGTTAACGAGGTTTCCACCACCCTTGATTTCCCGGCTACAAGGTTAACACCATTTCCTTTCCTTGATTTCACGGCTACAAGGAACACACCGTTTCCAGGCCTATCCCAAAACAATCCTAAATGATTATAACAGCCCTATAGCTCTTCAATAGCACTTCGATTCAGAGAGTAATGATTAGAGAGCGAGAAGAGAAGAAGTTTTATGCATTTAGAATAGAAATTGGTAGAGTATAAGTGTAAAAATCATAAAAATATGAAATAATAATGGGGGGATGAAAGGGGATGAAGAAGGAGAAGAATAATGTATAAAATTTCGAGATCAACCCCTATTTATAATCAACCCCTATTTATAAGATTTGAAAGGTTGCAATGCTTCTAGAACGTTACAAATGGTGAAAAGACACTTCCTTTCAAAACTGAAAATATGACAGTTGTATGTCGGCATCCCCACATATATATGTCGACATATGTGTTTCAAAATTTGAAATTTGAATATTTTTCAAGTGTTTTAATATATAAATAACTCTGGAAATTCTTGAATTCAAACACAGTTATATAAGTAAGTATTGTAAAGTAGAAAATCATATGAAATCATAAATATAAATTATATAAGCATATTTATAAAATTATAAAGTTTAAAACTGTATAAATATAAAAGTATAAAAGTACATAACTATAAAAATATATACAAATTTATAATCTTTAAACTCAAGTTTAAAATCAAATGTAAGATAGAAAAACTAGTTAAAATTAGAATTAGAATTTTGAAAATAGAATTTGAAATTTGAAAAAAATAATAAAAAAAACAGAATTTGAATTTGAACTTAGAGTGCTATTCAGAGTCTTACATATAAACTAGAATCTATTACTATATTTATCTTAAACTCTTGAACACTTGATTACTCATGAATCTTGAATCTTCTCTGAATTCTGAATCTCTTGAATCTCTAAAACTCTAAAATTGTACAGTCTTCAATAATAACTCCTGTAAACAAATCCTGCATATATATATATATATATATATATATGTGTGTATATATATATATATATTATAAATAGAGATGTTAGCATATATTTTATAATCAATTAATATTAAAATAAGTTTGTTGTCATCAAAACTCCATTCTCCAACAATCTTCCTCTTTTTGATGATGAAAACCTTAGTTTATAAAATATTCATACTTGTTTATATATGTTGATGCCGATCCTTCTAATACTCCCCCTTTCACTATGAATCCTATGTATTCTACTTAAACTAAGTCTATATTTTATAATTTCTCACCATTTGGCATTATCAAAAATAAATTCTAAAAATACTCCCATTAGATCCTGTATCTATCTATATTACTCTTATACTAGTATATAAACAAATCAATCCAAAAATTATAATTACGTATGTTTTGAGTCAAACAAGAAAACCAATCCAAGTAATATGTACATATGTTTTAATATATATACATGTTTCAAATCAAGCAATTTAAACCAATTAATACATAAGTTCAAACAAATTCAAACAAATCAAGCTAGTCAAATTGTAACGACCCAGCGGATTTTCGGCCCTGAAAATTAACATAAATACTTTTACCGTAACTCATGCCAACCTTCCAAACACCGAAAACACTGGACGTTATTAGAAAGAAATTAGAGGGTGGGGTAAGAAAGAAAGAAATATTAGAATAGAAGAAGAAGAAGAATAACCAACACAACATAGAGTCTCACATCGTAGCGGAACAAAATATAATACAGAAATAACTTTATTGAGAGCTTTAAATGAAACTTACAATATCAGAGTACATCACATATCGGGACAGTTATGATAACCTGTTACCATAAACAACACACAGCGGAATAGTAACTATATAATATCTTACGTATGGACTCTTCCAGCTCATCTCTTCACAGCATTCGTTAACCTGAATCTGTACACCCCGGGCTAACCCGAGCATTTACAAAACACCGGGTCAGTCTGGTGAACCAGAGTGAGAAAAAACTCGCACAGTATTAAGGGTATCACACAACCTGATTTTAAAGTTAAAATCTTTCAAAGAAAAAGGATAACCGTAAGACCAAATACACACATAAACACGGACGGTTTTTACCTTACGATAACCCAAAACATTTTTAAACCAATATCTTGTCTGATATTATAATAATGTCTAAATACAAGTAATTAGAATCTAGTAGAACGCTTGCATCTCACGCTCTACATATATAGTATACAATCAAAACCGCGGGTGCTTATTGGAGATTGGATTCCAACTCTGACAAGGTATGGGACCACCTGCTGATAGTGTATCTCTAGAGGCGAATACACTTGGTTCAACAAGAACGTCTTGCAACCCGGCCCTCACATGATCGACCACTCATTTCGCTTGAGTGTATCGAATGTATATCACCAACGGTGGTAGCCAGCCACCGTCTTCCCGACAAGGGACAGCATTGAAATAGATTTAAGAAACAAAAGGATTTTCTCTAGATAGGTGATTATACATCCTAATAGGAGCGACCCACATAGCCATGCTGCCTGCCCGATTTCTGTCATTTCCCGGTGGATGAGGCTTGAGGTTTGAATTTCCTTTTGAAACATCTGATCGCCATTCACTTTGAATGCCACATCGTCAGATCCGCCAGATATCACCAATTGATGTCCACAAAAATACTCTAGTTGGGAGCTAACCAACTATAGCACGTTTGAAGAAATCAACATACGTGATCCTTTGGAAATACTCTGTTAGACACTCGTCCATACAAGTCATCCAGGAACAGGATGAACCGAAGGTACTCTCCTACTGCATCTCATATAGGAATCACCCCATGGATCAGTAGCGAGAAGTCCTTGCAACCCGTAGATTCCAACCACGACAGAACCACAGTACATCTCTGGCTGTAGACCATAGATTATTAGCAGTTCTTCCGTTTACGAAAATCTACGGTCTTCAATGCTCCATCTCGATCATCTCTAATATCTTCACATATTTGTTGGTCGGAATGGTTTTCGAATATAAATTCGATCTCGGTCTTTCCGTACCGACAATCGTATTGGACAGATTTGATAGTCGGTGATTTAACTATCAAAGTAAACAGTGTTTCGATCATGACAATCCAGTGAGTTCACCGGTTCAGTATTCGGTCTTAATTGGCCCTTTTTAACTTAAATAAATGTAAATTCAAACTTTTAAATCTTTTGATAATTTAAATATCGTTTTCTTGCTTTCTTACTTAATGTAAGATTTTTCTTTAAACAAGTTTATATTTAGTAAAATTCTATATCATATTCAGTTTCCAAATTTCACTTTCAAAAACATTAGCCACATTATTATATTATATGATATAATATTGGAAAATCACTTAACTTATTACACGTAAAACCATTTTACAAAATATCAGTTATTTCATTACTTAATAACACAAATACTTATTCTGATAGAATAAAACTCAATTTTACGTTTCCTTTCTAACCCTGCGAATCTCGTTATAATTTTACGCAATCTCCCTTTTCTCCTTTTACTTTGGGAATCCTTCCCATATACGTACTTGTCAAAGTTTCGCCCATGGTTCGCATTTTTATTTCTCTAATGAAATGGTAAATTACTACTAACCTCTTTTACCATTACAACTAGTACCGTCCTCAAATAATCCTAATGTCGTTCAAGTTGGGGTATTTTAAATACCTCTCAGACCTTGATCAACAACGTTCATATCTTCCGATAGATATCAGTCGTAATCCCATCACCAATATTTCATTCTAATCCCAATACAAATACCATTGAACTATGTTATTCAAAATATGGTTTCATAAAGCCTGCTTGCCTCTTTTGAACACTCTTTCTTGACTATACCCATTTCTCTTAATTCAATAATTAAGAACTTTCTAAAACACTATTTTTTTTTTACTTTTACCTTTTTAAAACAATTTCATTTTTATAAATTCGGATTAGTTTACAAATCCTATGATCCACTTCTACTACCAAATTTGCTTTCATTAATTTCTTTCCAAATCCATCTAACCATTTCTCGCTTTGAGATTCTCATTTCAGTTCCCACTTTTACCTAATCTCATTTTTATATTACGTTAATTTAAAATTAACGACCCAACATCTCAAACCCCTTAGATATGACTCCGGTTTATCATAAAACTCTTTTGTCTAAATTTCCTTTTACTTAATTCAAATAATTAAGTAACATTCATTTTAAGCTGCCCTGTTCGCTTAAAAATTCCCTTTATCATTTCGTTATAAACTCAGGTTTAGAATAAATCCTGATCATAAAATTCTTTCACCAAATTCATTTGGATTTCTTTTAAACTTCGATTACCTTTTAAATGGGTTTCAACTAAAAAGTAATTCTCTAAATTATTAATTAAAATAATTATTTACTTTGTAAAATCAATTGATAATTAATTATAAAAATAAATGTCTAGTTCCTTTTAATAAAGTTTCATTCAAAATATATATTTCAAAATCTTTCTCCAGTTATGAAATAAATTTTATAACTTCATCTCTATCGACTCACCTGACGGTGAATCAATATAAACAAAACGATTTACTTTTAGGCCATTTACTGCCGATTACTCAACCAATATAGCCCATTGGTTAAAACACAACACATGTTTATTTTTCAGTCAATGATCACTACTAAAATCAATAACCCAGTCATAACAGTCCTTTGTGATAATATGAAAATAAATAATATATTTGAGGAATCCGGTTGGACCCTCCAACCTGTTCGTCCCTGTATACACACGGTTATTTCCCCACAGTTCAAAACAATTCAAACAGATCAAACAATTCAAACAGGTCAAAAAATTCAAACCATTAAACAAGTTTATGTTAAACGTGACCAATGAGGTAAGTTACCTTTATTGGAACCAGTCGTTAAAATTACGATTTAGTATGTCACGGAAATTAAACGACGGTTTAATTTCATCAGTTGTATCAAGAAATAAATATGATACTAGCAAACAGTCAACCATTATCAAACAGAGCACACAAAATAAAAATACCCAATTTGTATAAAATATAAATGGGAAAAAACACTGAGTGAGTTTAACTCACCTTGAATTCTATTTGTTGTCAAGACGGTTTGTTTCCGGCTGCATCCAACTCCGTTCATATCATCTCTATACTGTTATGCAGTCGATACGATCCAATGTCCTCGGTCTTGACGGGTTCTGATAACATATGGACATGTCACAATATTTTATCCGGTCATGGTTTTAAATTGGAATTATTTAACCTCAATTCCAATCCTTTATTATTTACTAATTATATATATCACGTTAATCCTATATGATGGTTATGTTAGGCACATATGATTTCTGCTTTCTTCCCCTATCGAATATATCATTCCTACTAACATATTATAGTATAAATTCCACCATGTTTTTCGCAGTAGGATTCGACACTAAAATTAAACAAAGTTTTACATATTGGATAAATACTTAATAATTGGCGAATGTTGAAATGAGTTGTAAACTTTTATAACACTTTTAACGTTTAATTGTCAAACTCTGACAAAGATGTTGTATGAATTAACAATATTCAAGGAATCTAACTATATGTTTTATTAACTTAACTCTACCACCATCTTATAAGGTACTAATGACCAATATGTTCAGGAATTCTAGTACTAGCTGGAAACATAAGTTAGGCGCGTTTTAATACATGTTTTTAACACTTATATCATTCAGCATATACAAATTTGGATCAAAGATGTTTCTACAAATGGTCCACGTTAATTATATAGTTAAGCATATACTATTTATATCGTTCATCCTGGATTACACCTTATTATAAAAACCGTCACGTTAAATGGACGTAAATGGTCCATATGAAATACTATTGGGTATCGTATAATACAGGTGTAGATGGCATATTATAAATATATAAGTTTGAGGCCATGTCTTATATAATACATTGGCCATGCTAAACTACTGCACTTTTAATAATTGTGATTTGGAAAACTTAAGACCTCATTAGGCAATTTAATATGATGTAATTAGGCATCTTACCCTTCCTCCTTTTGTTCCCACTGCAAACCGCTACTTCCCCATTCCTTCCACTCGCATCCCTTTCCAATCTTACCCACTCCCTTCTTCCAAACACTGCTACAAACAGTAGCGCCCCGCCCAATATATCCATGCTCCCTTTTACTCCTCCTCACCTCCGTTCTTTTCTCTCTCTTTTTCTTCGTTGTCCGTAAACTCCTCCATACCTCCTGTATACGCAACCGAATGCTGCTCCACCATATTGCTTCCCACGTCAGAAAATGTCCTACCCATCTGCCACCATTTTCTTCTGTAACGCCTCCCTCCTCTTTATTATTTCCATCTTTGCCCACACGCAAAAACCCCATGCAACAAGTTTACTTCCCACGTTGATGAACAACCCCTCACGCATACATTTCCCCAATTTAAAACTTGCGTTCCACCATACCGCCCCATTCTCCCCATACTGAAAGTCCCTCCCATCGCCATGCAACTTTTCCATTTCTACTTCCTGAAACTCATCAGTTCCTCCCCACTTCTATTTCGCTTTATGCCCTTTTTGTTTTTTTTAATTTTGTAGAGGAGGCTTTGGTTATACTTTACAGAGAAGATTCTAATGTGGGTGGAGGCTTGACGTTACATGAGGTAGGTCTTTAAAAGAAAATATAAAGTGAGGCTTTTTATTTCGTGGAAAGGGTAAGAAATGCGTTTTCATTTCTAAAAGAAAATGGAGCAGCTGGATATGTTTATATAGGGGAGGAGAAACGTTGGTGGAAAGGAATTATAGGGGACAGCTAGTGCAGAATAAAGTAGCGCTGGTCTCGATAATCTACTTGGTCTGCACGGGTTCGAAATGATAAAATATAAAATAGGGTAAGGCTATGTGTTGTCACTGTCCTGGTACGCTAGGCGTTGGTTGGTAGGCTAAGATTTTTGAAAAGAAATATCATGAAAACGGTGACAGAAAGAACATTGCGGGTTTTAGTACATATAAGGGTTTGGGATGGACTAAAGTTTTATATTATATTATTAAACGAAACTTCATCGCGAAGTAACATGCAGAAATCACCACAAATGACTTCTGTTTACTGATTAAAAAACTAATCTTGATGTAAAAAGGTATTCCGGACCCAATGGGACATGTTTTGTCAAAATCCGAGGTCGTATGAAAAAAATTTCCTTTATAAAAACAAAAATAAACGCGTATTAAATTTTTCCACGATCACCAGATAAATCAAATCAACTTGAAACTTCAATATTCTAAAATAAATCTTCAATACGAACTCAACGACACCAGTTTCGTCGAAATCTGAGACTGTTTCCCCGGTAGGCCATTTTTACGCGCACCACAATGCCATTTCGAACACCTAATTACACGGTCTTCAAAAATAACAAAAAATATACCTATCCTGACTCTAATCGACGATACGAACTCAACGGCACTGGTTTCGTGGTCTAATTCGATATCTGCTCAAGTTACACTCAAATAACCCTTTATTAAATTAATTATGCGTTATAGAAATTGAACGAGCGTTTATGGCTGCCGTGCTCACATACGACATTAGTTTGCCACACCATTCAACACCGTACAATAATTTAACGCTACGGTCCCACTGAAACTGATTTCGTCGAAATCTGAGTCCGTTTGCAAAAATGACCATTTTAAAGGCTGATATTTAAATAACGATTTTTCACAACGACTATTTTAAAATTTGATTTGGCCATAAATAACAAATTATAACACAAAATCTGGATTTTTCTTTTTCATATTAAAATTATCATCAATACGGTTCCAACATTTCTTGTTTCACAGAAATCCGACTTATATCGGATTCTGTATATCGAGTTGAAGTTCAAAACCACCTATTACGAACTACAGCGCTATTTCGAGCTCGATTTATATTATAAATAAATTAACGTTCAAATTCATTTTAAATAACGAATTAAATATTAAAATTCATTAATACGCCAAAAATAATATTTAAAATAATAAATTAAATTAAATATTTGACGGCCAAAATGCAGGTCGTTACACAAATCATACCAAACAATCAAATGTTTCTTAGGACTTCTACCCAACCGTATTCTCCAAAGATAGGATCCTTCTTGATGAACTCCCATTCTTCATCTTCTTTTGTCGGTGGTGCCTTAGCGAGATTTTTATCTTCATCTCTGAAAAGAGAAGAGATTTACCAACATATGGCATCAAAGCACTTCTCTTGCTATTCAAACAATTTTATTTGGCTTAATTCAAGATGACGCTAATTTAATAGTATTATAGAAAGAATGTTCTTGAAGGAATTCAATGTCACTTCAATATTTTCACTTAATTAATGAATTGGATTTGCCATAGTTCTGATAAGAATTGAATAAAGTAGAAGGAGAAAAGATATAACAATTTTATCAGAAAGGAATAGGCTTAAATAGGCTATGGAATTCGTTGGACATGAGTTAGTTATTTAAATTTTGAAATTTTTTGAAAAAAATGGTTGTTATATGTTGGCATACTTTATTAAAAATTTGGTATTTTTCAAATTTTGAATCTTTTTATATTATATTAGATTTAATTCTAAAGTTTTCTCAGTAACTTAAAGGAGATTTTACATAAATAATACTCCATTCATTACATCTTAAAAAGCAAATACATCCAACTTGTTAAGACACAGTAAATATGAGATTCGAAAGAAAATATAAGGCAATACTAAAGATAACTTAAACTATATAGGCTAGATTTCAGCGGGTGATGAGGAGGAAGGTGACATTCCAAGTTTTCTTCCGATCTTGCTCAAGAAGTTAGTCATTTTAGTAAAACTTTTTTTGAGCTTCTTTTTATTTTGACTGTCTTTACTTGATATTGAACAATCATCCCTCTAGAAATGGTTCTAGTGTTGATTGGACACTCAACACTTTCGAAAGAAGTTTCTTCTTCTTCTTCTCTGATTTTCATATGCTCTGGTTCTTGTTGCATTCGAGTTTGTTTGTATATGGATGTCTTATAAGGTTTGAAAGTGAGTGGAATTTGCATAAGGTGTATGTTTGTTAGGTCAAAGACCTTTCTCGGCATAAATTCTTCTCCATGAAGATCAACTCCAAAATATTTGAAAATACAAGTGAGATAAACTCCATAATTGTGAAAACCCGTAACTTCCCCTTAAAGGAAAGCCGCGGATAGTTCGAGAACAAGCCACAACAGAACACATACAGAAGAACATTTCATTGTATATCACAACAATGCATCAGATTACAAGAATATACAGAGTATAAATGAATATTACATAGAAATATCAGAGATTTAAATTACATTTAAATACATCGCAGCGGAAAATAATACAATACCCAACTAGAAGGAGATATGCGGATACAAAGCTTTCCGGATATCATTCCAACTGTAAACCAGGATCCTGTGAACATAAATCTGCAAAACCAAAACTACTAGCTGCCCGTGTCAAAATAAGGGCACCCAGAGTTTAGGTTAAAACAATAAACTCCAGGTCAGTCATGGGACTGGTGTGAGAACTAAAACAGTTATCAATCTTTATTTTAAAGTTAGGTAAATCAAGGGACCCCGCCGTATAAAACGGAACGGGTTTCCTCCCAAGACACCAGTGCATAAAACAAACAGCGCGATGCTAAATAAAGAAAATGAAGCTATTATAAGACCCAGTTCCCATCATACAATGCAACGCAAGCCGGAGGATAGGGTTTTTTCCTTATAATAGCCAAGAATGCATGATACGTTTAAAACAAATCATTTGATACTATTATAAGTGCATAGTGTATAAAACAACTTCAAATCATAAGTATCAATCATAGACGGCATGGGTACCATATATCATGTCGCCATACTAGTTCTACAATTAAAACCTCAAATGTCACGTATTTGGAAGTTGGATTTCCATCTATGAACCGAGGCAAAAGATAGTCCTCAACCGATTCGAGACGCTCTAGCCCGCCCCTCAGGCACAGCCGCAACCGTACCTTGGATCGTCAGGGCCAGTCCACCGATGTGGATTATAATGCCTGAACAATGCGTTTCTCCGCCCTTTGGGGCGTAAATGAGCCAACGAATGACTCCATCGGACCCGGATCGTCCAATCAAACCGAGGTGCCTCGCAACAGCAACAACCACATAAGTCAAACTCGTCAGGGCGTGTAAAACCACTGACGCCACTTCTAGCTAGAAAGAAAACGCATGTCCCCCCCTGAGGTCCGTCTCCCGTTTTTGGTTCATACCGGGTGTGAAACTCGCGAAGTAAACGTTACACAAAGCTACGCCACAAAGGCCGTGCTTTGATCATCACCACAAGACTTTGCTTTTCAACAGAAGCCTCGATAAATTGCCACTTAGGCATGCCACACAGGCAATTCACTCCATGCGTTTGATATCCATCAATATATAACCCCTGAGCTCGTACGTCTCAGAGAAGGGCGTTAAGCAAGAGAATAAATTCTCCGCCGCCAAACAGATATATATTTAATAGAGATCAATCACATAGACTAAAATCCAATGTCAGACACACGGTCCATTTACAAGTTCGTTCTGGGTCTGAACGAAACTGGAGGCACCTAGTACCCCGCATATCCATCGATCTCCCAGCACGCCTGGACGATCACCAACTGTTTCCATCTTCTTGGGTGTACAGCCCAATCAAGATCATCAGTAATCACCCAAACGACGTGAAGACTTCTGGTCTTCGACCACCGTCTTCATCTTCGACTTATCGTCGTATCAATTATTCAGAATGGGATAAACCCGGTCTTTCCAAATAACTTGCGTATATTTTAAATAAGTGTTACACAAACACAACATACGCCTCATTCCAATTCATCAGTCACTAACCGTAAATTAATCAAGAGAATAATTTCCCAAATATTAACCCCGAAGGCCGAAACCAACATCAGATCAATATCCAAAAAATCATTCTGCTTGGCTAACCGACAGTTAGTTTCTAAATTTCACATTCATTGGGAAAGGTTCCCATTAATTTTATCCAAGATAAGTTCCTTGAATTTATTCTTTATTCTATTTTTGAATCTCAATTCAAACTAGTCGGGATTAGCGAACCTTACCGAAGTAATCATTTGTTTTAATTTCCCAATCCCAACCTATTCATCCCCTGAAGTAAAACTGGACCTACTTCATATCTAACACCACGGTGTTATCGGTAAATTCAATTACCATTTCACGTTCAAATCTAATTAAAGATTTAACTATCGCTTGGAGCAAAACTGGTGATACTCCATTCTCGATCATTTCAATCTAATTAAAGATTCATTAAAACTCCACTTAGTTTTAATCGTTAAATGGGTTAAAGAATCCGTGTCATTTAAAAACACGGTTCACGATAAACCCAAAGTCACATTCCATTAATTATCGGGTTAAAGAACGAGTGTTATTTAAAACACTGTTCACGATAAACCCAAAAATCAATATCAATTCAATTCCAATTAAATATTATTTAATTGGTACTCTTCATTAAATCTAAATAAAAAGATTTAATCTTTTCTCAACTGGGTTCAAGAACAGTGTTAGTGAAGACACCATTTACGACAAACCCAAATCACATTTGATATTAAATACAAGGCTCTGAATAGAAAATATATCGGCTTATATTCAATATCAAATTCTACGATTAACAAATGTCGTATTGGAAATAACGATATAAATGTATATATCTTTCAAATTTCCATAACAACATCTGTATAATCCCGAATTCCAACATCGAAATATTCCGAAGACAATTTCGATTCATATCCACTCCAATGCAATCATTGGAAATTCTGGTTATTTTTAAAACCCTTTTCAAATTCAATTTATTTACTTAAAAATAAATAGAATTATAATTCTAGTTCAAAACCAGTTCATTTCGATAAAAATCTATTTTTATCTTTTCAAATATTGAGTTTTTCATCCCAATTCTTCATAAATCATTTCTTATGATTTTACACAAATTATTATTCTTTTTAATAATTTTATCAAGGCCCGTACAGTCGATTTCCATTAACGGCCATCGAACTGCACCTATAGCAACCTTTTTCGAAATTTATTTGGACGTATCTCCAAATCCAACCGTTAGATTTTAAATTTCTAATATTCGTTAGAAAGCTCTTTTCGATACGAACCCAACGGTTCTGGTTTTAGGAGAATCCGACGGTCGGATCTCCCGTAATGTCCGTTTGAAATAAATGGTCGAAATTTACGAACTGCCGCGGCGCGGCGCGTTCTATTCAGGCCATTATATTATATATATAATATATATAATATATATTTCGACGATTTCTACTTAAAACGAATTATATAAATAGTTTTAAATTCGTTTCAAAAGCAATTTCAACTTCTATTTCAATTCAAATCAAAATTGAATTCTTCTTTATAAATTCGTTTTAAAATTCATTTCTATTCAATTCAAATTTCAATTCAATTTGAATTCATTTCAATTCGCTTTCAATTCAATTTGAATTCGTTTTCAATTCAATTCATTTTGAAATCGTTTTCAATTCAATTCATTACGAAATCGTTTTCAATTCAATTCATTTCAAAATCTTTTTCCATTCAATTCATTTCGAAATCGTTTTCCATTCAATTCATTTCAAAATCGTTTTCAATTCAATTCATTACGAAATCGTTTTCAATTCAATTCATTTCGAAATCGTTTTATATTCAATTCATTTCGAAATAGTTTTATATTCAATTCATTTCGAAATCGTTTTATATTCAATTCATTTCGAAATCGTTTTATATTCAATTCATTTCGAAATCGTTTTATATTCAATTCAGAAATCGTTTTATATTCAATTCATTTCGAAATCGTTTTATATTCAATTCATTTTGAAATCGTTTTATATTCAATTCATTTCGAAATCGTTTTCCATTCAATTCATTTCGAAATCGTTTTCAATTCAATTCATTTCGAAATCGTTTTATATTCAATTCATTTCAAAATCGATATAAATATCGTTTACGTCAAAATGGCGTCAATCTAATCAACACGGCTTCATAAATTTCTATTTTCAAATATTCTATTTCAAATATTTCTTTTTCAAAATAGTTGTTATTATCAAAATATTTCGTTCAACACATGACCAATCTCAAGGGATGAGTACTGTCAACACATGAACCTTTATTTTATATTATTCTTTATTTTCTAAATTGGAATGAGGCCCAATCAATCACCATATAATGTTAATTATATGGATTTTCATACATTACACACATATAATAGCATTGCAAAATAATCAACCATCAACCAAAGTGCACTACACTGTATAAGCATCAAATATAGATATCTAACGCTTATAACAGCCTGTCAATCAATCGATCGACATATTTAATCAATCAGGATGAGTGAACTTCAAATTTCATCCCAACACCCATGTGGGGTTTCAAACAATCAAACACAGATTTTATTTGTGCAGTTGGGCGATGTGTAAAATTTATCGTCCCAATCAATGTCATTCAAATAGGTGTACATAAACAAACCGTCCGGTTTGTAAATGAATATTTTATTTATTCACATTCACGTTAAAAATTATATTTTTAACGATAAAACATTTTATTCCAACATATGAATTTCTATTCAGTTCATTCTTTAAATAAAATGATATTTTTATTTTCTAACTTATTTTAGAAAATTTCGGTGGCATAACGGCACGATACTAGAAACGGGACAAGGCCTAGCCTTATCCCCGGTCTAGTGAAGGCCCACGCCATTCACACATCAATCAAATCCATTCATTTCACCAAACAATTCAATTTCAATCAAATAATCTAATTAATTTTTTTACAACCAAACAAACAAGTCCATGGTCTGTGGACGATTGTGTCGGGTGCTACTAAGCACCGTCCTCATCCTAGTATATATATATATATATAACCAGAAAAAGAAATTGAAAGGTGAGGAATTCTCACTTATAGCTATCCAACTTCACGGCACTTCATTGATAGAAATCTTCATTGTTATCGCATCTTCGTCATCTTCGTTGCTGTAGCCACTACCTATGCAAAAATCGAATTTTTACTTTACTATTCAATATTTAAAAATCGAATTTTTACTTCGTTGTCATATAGATAAAAATCCCATTTCAAAAATATAGATTTCGTCTTTTCAAAAATATAGACTTCATCTTTTCAAAAATATCATTATAAAAATCACATTTTTATTTTTCTACACATATAAAGATGCTATTTTTAATATTTCTATCATGTAAAAATTATATTTTTAATTCTTCTATATAGTAAAGACTATATTTTTAATACTTTTAAAATATAAAAATCATATTTTTATTACTTTAAAAATATAAAGATCATATTTTTATCTTTCTACAATATAAAAGATTATATTTTTACTATTTTAAAAATATAAAAAATCATATCTTTACAACTATCTTCCCCATTCTATCCTAAAAATCTTCCCTTTTCTATTTTCAAAATTCCTAAATCCTTTATCTAAATCTAAAACTGATCTAAGTTATAAGAATAAAAATAAAATCAGATTAGAAAATAAAGTCAGAAAGCTCACGGTTTAAATCGAAGAGGAGGAATGGGGGGGTCGGAGGTTGGTGGCGCAGCATTCGAGTGGGGGGGGGGGAGAAGGGTTTCTGATGGTGGCGGCCCCTGGAGCAGCGACGACGAGCGAATCGGGGGGGGGGGGGGGGGTATCGTGGCGCGGTGGCGCGCCGCTTGGGGAGGGTCTCTTCGCGATTAGGGCTAGGGAATGGGCTGTCGGCGGGGAAGGGGAGGTGTGGCGCCTGCGGTGGCCTCGCGCTGGCGATCGATGGTCTTCAGCGTTTTTTTTTTCTTCTAAGAGTCGATCTGTTTTTGAAAGTAGGGGGGGCCAGAGATAAAGGAAAAAAGGGGGTTTTAAATTTTATATATATATATATATATTATTATTTTATTTTGCAAAACGTTGACTTTCACATACGACCTCGAAACGAGGCTCACCGCCTGTCGTCTATAGCGTTTCACCCCCATTCCGAACACAATGGGATATGTATCGCAAGCTGATTTGATCATTACAATCAGTTTCCGTTGAATTTACATTTAAATCACTATATTGAATTATAAACGTACATTTCACATTACCGGGGTCACATATTAACTCTAAAAATTCTCGAAAAATATTTTCTAGCTTCGTATTGACGATACGGTCCTAACAAAACTAATTTCGTCGAATTCTGAGACCGTTTGAAAAATGGCCATTTTCCAGTCGATTAAAATCAACTGAAACTGGTCAAAAGCGTTTTCCTTTGCCACGCTCACATATTGATTCGAAAAATTATGAAATTTGGAATCTAGCAATAACTTGACATCACGGACCCAACAAAACTGGTTTCGTCAAAATCCGAGGTCATCTGCAAAATGTCCATTTTTAAGGGCCTGAATCCCATAGCGACTATTCAGAATTTTCAACTGGACATATCTTTTGATTCCCGTTAAGAAATCTTGATTTTTTGGATTCGTTGGAAAGATATTATCAATTAGATCCTAATGTTTTTGGTTTCACTAAAATCTGGATTGTTTTGCACCCGGTACATTCAATTGAAGTTTGAAATCGAATTATCGAACTACCGCGCCATTTTCAATTATATTTATAATTATATATAATTATTTATAATCTAACGACGACGTATATAATATATACGTTCGAATTATATTCAAAATAAATTTCTCGTCGATATTACTTAAAATAATTCATTTTAAATAATCAAAATTCACCAAAATTGCCAAAATAAAAAATTTTAAACTGGCCCGGATTTTCGGGTTGTTACAATCTCCCACACTTAAAACTTTTTGTCCCCGAAAAGGAACAAAGTCGAAAGTGGTTTGATTAATCAACTCTACGTTAGATCTGGCTTCCATTCTCCAACTTTTCAGTTTCTGAGAATTTTCTAAAATTTCAAAAATTTGGCTAACACCCTAAATTTTCGAAAAATTTCGCCATAACCTCCCCTGCACCGGGAGCATCGGGAAATCTCAAATAGCTTCCCCGGTCCTTCTAATCTCAAAAAGAAAAAGAAAAAGCCAAGCGGCTAGCTAATAGGCTCATAAAATCATCATCACCCAAACAAAACAGTAAATTATGTAATAAACATGTACCTATTTGTCGGGCAAACAAATTTTATTCTTTGACTCTAGCCTCCTTGCTATGACCTGATCAATGTAAGTATATGTATATGCAAGCAAATGCGACTAATTTTCAATACAATTCAATATTTGATACAATTAGGCGTAATGGTTCAAAATTTATCAAACAACTAAACAAGCAACACAAACATCAATCAATTAGTGAATTAGAGTTTCAAATTCATAATTTTGGTACATATACAAAAATCAGATTTTTGATGCCAAATCACAACAATAAGCCCTATCTAATTTTGGTTCTCACACCAGTCAATAGGAAGTATATAGATATTACACGTTCGTCACTCAAATATAAATTCCAATGATGGAGCTCCATCATCAAAATCATCTCCAGGCGATTAGAGTGTAATTCTATACCTATCCAATATATCAAAACTTCGAATACACGCTAGGTAGGCGCATACGCAAAATCTTTATATATTGGATTGTCCTAATCAATATAAAATAAATAACCAAATACGAATAATTGATTTAAATTTTCAAAACAAAATTGGTTTTCATTTTAAAAATACTCTCCACACTCGTTCTAGGATACTACTGATCCTATCTCTAACGAGTCATTCTCATTGGATATTACTAATCCAATATCTGATGAATTCTTTTGTATGGTTCTAATGTGTCATGTTCTCTGCTTTGTAAGCCAAAGCTCTGATACCAACTGTGAAAACCCGTAACTTTCCCTTAAAGGAAAGTTGCGGATAGTACGAGAACAAGCCACAACAGAACACATACAGAAGAACATTTCATTGTATATCCCAATAATGCATCAGATTACAAGAATATACAGAGTACAAATGAATATTACACAGAAATATCAGAGACTTAAATTACATTTAAATACATCGCAGCGGAAAATAATACAATACCCAACTAGAAGGAGATATGCGGATACAAAGCTTTCCGGATATCATTCCAACTGTAAACCAGGATCCTGTGAACATAAATCTGCAAAACCAAAACTACTAGCTGCCCGTGTCAAAATAAGGGCACCCAGAGTTTAGGTTAAAACAATAAACTCCAGGTCAGTCATGGGACTGGTGTGAGAACTAAAACAGATATCAATCTTTATTTTAAAGTTAGGTAAATCAAGGGACCCCACCGTATAAAACGGAACGGGTTTCCTCCCAAGACACCAGTGCATAAAACAAACAGCGTGATGCTAAATAAAGAAAATGAAGCTATTATAAGACCCAGTTCCCATCATACAATGCAACGCAAGCCGGAGGATAGGGTTTTTTCCTTATAATAGCCAAGAATGCTTGATATGTTTAAAACAAATCATTTGATACTATTATAAGTGCATAGTGTATAAAACAACTTCAAATCATAAGTATCAATCATAGACGGCATGGG
Organism: Allium sativum; assembly: GCA_030737875.1. NCBI lineage: Eukaryota > Viridiplantae > Streptophyta > Magnoliopsida > Asparagales > Amaryllidaceae > Allium > Allium sativum. The sequence continues at coordinate 376,469,778 of CM060926.1, forward strand.
TACCATATATCATGTCCCCATACTAGTTCTACAATTAAAACCACAAATGTCACGTATTTGGAAGTTGGATTTCCATCTATGAACCGAGGCAAAAGATAGTCCTCAACCGATTCGAGACGCTCTAGCCCGCCCCTCAGGCACAGCCGCAACCGTACCTTGGATCGTCAGGGTCGGTCCACCGATGTGGATTATAATGCCTGAACAATGCGTTTCTCCGCCCTTTGGGGCGTAAATGAGCCAACGAATGACTCCATCGGACCCGGATCGTCCAATCAAACCGAGGCGCCTCGCAACAGCAACAACCAAATAAGTCAAACTCGTCAGGGCGTGTAAAACCACTGACGCCACTTCTAGCTAGAAAGAAAACGCATGTCCCCCCTGAGGTCCGTCTCCCGTTTTTGGTTCATACCGGGTGTGAAACTCGCGAAGTAAACGTTACACAAAGCTACGCCACAAAGGCCGTGCTTTGATCATCACCACAAGACTTTGCTTTTCAACAGAAGCCTCGATCTATTGACACTTAGGCATGCCACACAGGCAATTCACTCCATGCGTTTGATATCCATCAATATATAACTCCTGAGCTCGTACGTCTCAGAGAAGGGCGTTAAGCAAGAGAATAAATTCTCCGCCGCCAAACAGATATATATTTAATAGAGATCAATCACACAGACTAAAATCCGATGTCAGACACACGGTCCATTTACAAGTTCGTTCTGGGTCTGAACGAAACCGGAGGCACCTAGTAACCCGCATATCCATCGATCTTCCAGCACGCCTGGACGATCACCAACTGTTTCCATCTTCTTGGGTGTACATCCCAATCAAGATCATCAGTAATCACCCAAACGACGTGAAGACTTCTGGTCTTCGACCACCGTCTTCATCTTCGACTTATCGTCGTATCAATTATTCAGAATGGGATAAACCCGGTCTTTCCAAATAACTTGCGTATATTTTAAATAAGTGTTACACAAACACAACATACGCCTCATTCCAATTCATCAGTCACTAACCGTAAATTAATCAAGAGAATAATTTCCCAAATATTAACCCCGAAGGCCGAAACCAACATCAGATCAATATCCAGAAAACCATTCTGCTTGGCTAACCGACAGTTAGTTTCTAAATTTCACATTCATAGGGAAAGGTTCCCATTAATTTTATCCAAGATAAGTTCCTTGAATTTATTCTTTATTCTATTTTTGAATCTCAATTCAAACTAGTCGGGATTAGCGAACCTTACCGAAGTAATCATTTGTTTTAATTTCCCAATCCCAACCTATTCATCCCCTGAAGTAAAACTGGCCCTACTTCATATCTAACACCACGGTGTTATCGGTAAATTCAATTACCATTTCACGTTCAAATCTAATTAAAGATTTAACTATCGCTTGGAGCAAAACTGGTGATACTCCATTCTCGATCATTTCAATCTAATTAAAGATTCATTAAAACTCCACTTAGTTTTAATCGTTAACTGGGTTAAAGAATTCGTGTCATTTAAAAACACGGTTCACGATAAACCCAAAGTCACATTCCATTAATTATCAGGTTAAAGAACGAGTGTTATTTAAAACACTGTTCACGATAAACCCAAAAATCAATATCAATTCAATTCCAATTAAATATTATTTAATCGGTACTCTTCATTAAATCTAAATAAAAAGATTTAATCTTTTCTCAACTGGGTTCAAGAACAGTGTTAGTGATGACACCATTCACGACAAACCCAAATCACATTTGATATTAAATACAAGGCTCTGAATAGAAAATATATCGGCTTATATTCAATATCAAATTCTACGATTAACAAATGTCGTATTGGAAATAACGATATAAATGTATATATCTTTCAAATTTCCATAACAACATCTGTATAATCCCGAATTCCAACATCGAAATATTCCGAAGACAATTTCGATTCAAATCCACTCCAATGCAATCATTGGAAATTTTGGTTATTTTTAAAACCCTTTTCAAATTCAATTTATTTACTTAAAAATAAATAGAATTATAATTCTAGTTCAAAACCAATTCATTTCGATAAAAATCTATTTTTATCTTTTCAAATATGGAGTTTTTCATCCCAATTCTTCCTAAATCATTTCTTATGATTTTACACAAATTATTATTCTTTTTAATAATTTTATCAAGGCCCGTACAGTCGATTTCCATTAACGGCCATCGAACTGCACCTATAGCGACCTTTTTCGAATTTGATTTGGATGTATCTCCAAATCCAACCGTTAGATTTTGAATTTCTAATATTCGTTAGAAAGCTCTTTTCGATACGAACCCAACGGCTCCGGTTTTAGGAGAATCCGACGGTCGGATCTCCCGTAATGTCCGTTTGAAATAAATGGTCGAAATTCACGAACTGCCGCGGCGCGGCGCGTTCTATTCAGGCCATTATATTATATATATAATATATGTTTCGACGATTTCTACTTAAAACGAATTATATAAATAGTTTTAAATTCGTTTCAAAAGCAATTTCAACTTCCATTTCAATTCAAATCAAAATTGAATTCTTCTTTATAAATTCGTTTTAAAATTCATTTCTATTCAATTCAAATTTCAATTCAATTTGAATTCATTTCAATTCGCTTTCAATTCAATTTGAATTCGTTTTCAATTCAATTCATTTCGAAATCGTTTTGAATTCATTTCATTAAGAAATCGTTTTCTATTCAATTCATTTCGAAATCGTTTTCTATTCAATTCATTTCAAAATCGTTTTCCATTCAATTCATTTCGAAATCGTTTTCAATTCAATTCATTACGAAATCGTTTTCAATTCAATTCATTTCGAAATCGTTTTATATTCAATTCATTTCGAAATAGTTTTATATTCAATTCATTTCGAAATCGTTTTATATTCAATTCATTTCGAAATCGTTTTATATTCAATTCATTTCGAAATCGTTTTATATTCAATTCAGAAATCGTTTTATATTCAATTCATTTCGAAATCGTTTTATATTCAATTCATTTCGAAATCGTTTTATATTCAATTCATTTCGAAATCGTTTTCCATTCAATTCATTTCGAAATCGTTTTCAATTCAATTCATTTTGAAATCGTTTTATATTCAATTCATTTCGAAATCGATATAAATATCGTTTACGTCAAAATGGCGTCAATCTAATCAACACGGCTTCATAAATTTCTATTTTCAAATATTCTATTTCAAATATTTCTTTTTCAAAATAGTTGTTATTATCAAAATATTTCGTTCAACACATGACCAATCTCAAGGGATGAGTACTGTCAACACATGAACCTTTATTTTATATTATTCTTTATTTTCTAAATTGGAATGAGGCCCAATCAATCACCATATAATGTTAATTATATGGATTTTCATACATTACACACATATAATAGCATTGCAAAATAATCAACCATCAACCAAAGTGCACTACACTGTATAAGCATCAAATATAGATATCTAACGCTTATAACAGCCTGTCAATCAATCGATCGACATATTTAATCAATCAGGATGAGTGAACTTCAAATTTCATACCAACACCCGTGTGGGGTTTCAAACAATCAAACACAGATTTTATTTGTGCAGTTGAGCGATGTGTAAAATTTATCGTCCCAATCAATGTCATTCAAATAGGTGTACATAAACAAACCGTCCGGTTTGTAAATGAATATTTTATTTATTCACATTCACGTTAAAAATTATATTTTTAACGATAAAACGTTTTATTCCAACATATGAATTTCTATTCAGTTCATTCTTTAAATAAAATGATATTTTTATTTTCTAACTTATTTTAGAAAATTTCGGCGGCATAACGGCACGATACTAGAAACGGGACAAGTCCTAGCCTTATCCCCGGTCTAGTGAAGGCCCACGCCATTCACACATCAATCAAATCCATTCATTTCACCAAACAATTCAATTTCAATCAAATAATCTAATTAATTTTTTTACAACCAAACAAACAAGTCCATGGTCTGTGGACGATTGTGTCGGGTGCTACTAAGCACCATCTGCATCCTAGTATATATATATAACCAGAAAAAGAAATTGAAAGGTGAGGAATTCTCACTTATAGCTATCCAACTTCACGGCACTTCATTGATAGAAATCTTCATTGTTATCGCATCTTCGTCATCTTCGTTGCTGTAGCCACTACCTATGCAAAAATCGAATTTTTACTTTGCTATTCAATATTTAAAAATCGAATTTTTACTTCGTTGTCATATAGATAAAAATCCCATTTCAAAAATATAGATTTCGCCTTTTCAAAAATATAGACTTCATCTTTTCAAAATTATCATTATAAAAATCACATTTTTATTTTTCTACACATATAAAGATGCTATTTTTAATATTTCTATCATGTAAAAATTATATTTTTAATTCTTCTATATAGTAAAGACTATATTTTTAATACTTTTAAAATATAAAAATCATATTTTTATTACTTTAAAAATATAAAGATCATATTTTTATCTTTCTACAATATAAAAGATTATATTTTTACTATTTTAAAAATATAAAAAATCATATCTTTACAACTATCTTCCCCATTCTATCCTAAAAATCTTCCCTTTTCTATTTTCAAAATTCCTAAATCCTTTATCTAAATCTAAAACTGATCTAAGTTATAAGAATAAAAATAAAATCAGATTAGAAAATAAAGTCAGAAAGCTCACGGTTTAAATCGAAGAGGAGGAATGGGGGGGGGGGGGGGGGTCGGAGGTTGGTGGCGCAGCATTCGAGTGGGGGGGGGGAGAAGGGTTTCTGATGGTGGCGGCCCCTGGAGCAGCGACGACGAGCGAATCGGGGGGGGGGGTATCGTGGCACGGTGGCGCGCCGCCTGGGGAGGGTCTCTTCGCGATTAGGGCTAGGGAATGGGCTGTCGGCGGGGAAGGGGAGGTGCGGCGCCTGCGGTGGCCTCGCGCTGGCGATCGATGGTCTTCAGCGTTTTTTCTTTCTTCTGAGAGTCGATCTGTTTTTGAAAGGAGGGGTGGCCAGAGATAAAGGAAAAAAGGGGGTTTTAAATTATATATATATTTTTATTATTATTATTTTATTTTGCAAAACGTTGACTTTCACATACGACCTCGAAACGAGGCTCACCGCCTGTCGTCTATAGCGTTTCACCCCCATTCCGAACACAATGGGATATGTATCGCAAGCTGATTTGATCATTACAATCAGTTTCCGTTGAATTTACATTTAAATCACTATATTGAATTTTAAACGTACATTTCACATTACCGGGGTCACATATTAACTCTAAAAATTCTCGAAAAATATTTTCTAGCTTCGTATTGACGATACGGTCCTAACAAAACTAATTTCGTCGAATTCTGAGACCGTTTGAAAAATGGCCATTTTCCAGTCGATTAAAATCAACTAAAACTGGTCAAACGCGTTTTCCTTTGCCACGCTCACATATTGATTCGAAAAATTATGAAATTTGGAATCTAGCAATAACTTGACATCACGGACCCAACAAAACTGGTTTCGTCGAAATCCGAGGTCATCTGCAAAATGTCCATTTTTAAGGGCCTGAATCCCATAGCGACTATTCAGAATTTTCAACTGGACATATCTTTTGATTCCCGTTAAGAAATCTTGATTTTTCGGATTCGTTGGAAAGATATTATCAATTAGATCCTAATGTTTTCGGTTTCACTAAAATCTGGATTGTTTTGCACCCGGTACATTCAATTGAAGTTTGAAATCGAATTATCGAACTACCCCGCCATTTTCAATTCTATTTATAATTATATATAATTATTTATATTCTAACGACGACGTATATAATATATACGTTCGAATTATATTCAAAATAAATTTATCGTCGATATTATTTAAAATAATTCATTTTAGATAATCAAAATTCGCCAAAATTGCCAAAATAAAAAATTTTAAACTGGCCCGGATTTTCGGGTTGTTACAATAATAATGAGTGTTTTCTCTTGTTGATGTTTCTATGGGATTGAGTTCTTTTAATATCATGTCGGCCCAATTGATGTTACATCCACCAATAATAGCAAAGTGTGCTTTTTGGACCTTGAGAGTTGGGTTGTTAAAATTTCCAGAAAGAGGAGTGATGGTATGTTGAAGGAGAATGTTTACGATTCCTGTTTTTTAATGGAAAAAGTAATTCTTGAATTCCATGCGAGCATCGCTTCCAAATATATGGCGTTAAGTTTCTAAATCGATTTCATCAATTTTGAAAACCAAAAAATCCAAGCCTATGCTTCAATAATTCAAGATATTGCCCAAGATTTCGCATTGTAGAAAAATTTGTGTGCCTTTTACGCTACTCCAAATTTGATCTTCATTTCCGTCGTAAAAGCCACGATTAAGATTCACACAGAACATTTTAACAAGCCTCGGGTAACATACTTCATCATTGTCCTGAGAGTCAGTCATGCTTAATACTTCATTGTGATTAAAGAGAGAGAAAATATCATAGGATGGAAAGTCTCCAAAGATGGCGAAAGCACCCATATTGACTTTTGCATTTGCTATATAGTCAACATTGGTTTAGATTGCCTCTTTATCATTGTGGAGATAACCTTTGATGATTTTGCTTAATTTCAATTTCTAAGATGAACTTGAGGAAGCCATTGAAATGTTGGTTTTGAAGAGTATAGATATGAAGAATATAGTTTGAATTGTGAACGAGAGGTAGAGAGAATAGATGTATAAATAGAAACCGAATGGATATGAATTGAATAAGCACAATTTTTCTGAAATCAATGACACCTTTTCAGACCTTGGGAGTCGGTGAAAAGTTGGAGGGAAATTTGAAAGTTTAAACCGTTGAAATCCAAATTTTCAATTTCAATTTACAGGCTGATATGTTGATATATAGACATATGTATATCGACATACATGCTTAATTTCGAATGACTTATGATCTTTGTGACTTTTTGTTTAAATTATCAACTTATATTTCAGGTTTAACTTATATCTTGAAACAATACTAATCCTAGCAAACATCCAAAATTTATTTTATTATTTTACTAAATATTATTTAATTATTATTTTAAATTTCAAAATTCAAATTTCAAGTTTGGATTCTTAAGTTTTAATTTCAAAATCAAAACAAAGCAAACAATCAAAACATCCATCCAACCAAAAGAAATATAAAAATTAACTAAGGCGTACCTGGTTTTTAGATCCATTTCTTCGATATTTTTTGAGTTCTGAATTGCGACGAGGTACATGTTTGAATTTCCGGTTTCTGTCTCTTCATCACTTGATGATGAATCTGAATCGTCTAAAGTTGCTGCATATGCTCTCTTTCATTTCTTTGATGATTTGCTATTGTTCGTTTATTGAATTGATTTATCTGGATATGGACACATTCTCTTCATATGGCCTGGTTTATTGCAGTTATAATATCGATTATAATTTCTTCCTGAACTTCCTTGGTAATTGCTGTTAAATTTGTTTCTTTTTCTGTATTTCAAAAATTTTCTAAATTGTCTTGTCATTAAGGCTGTTTCTTCATCGTCTTCACTGCTCGAGTCCAAACAATTTGTTGTCGCTTTGAATGCAATAGATTTATTTTCAGTTGGTTTATTTTCTTTTCTTTTCTGTAGTTGGACTTCAAAAGACATAAGATATCCGGTTAACTCCTCAATGCTAATCTCACTGAAATTGTGGGCTTCTTTAATCATCAAAGTTTTCTTATGCCATTCTAAAGTCAATGAACTGAATATTTTTCTGACTTGGTCTTCGTTTGAATAAGTTTTTCCAAGTGCTATTAATGAATGCACTATCTCTTGAAATATGCAATACATATTGGAGATAAATTTATTCTCGTTCATTTTGAATAACTCAAACTAATTAATTAACAATGATATCTTTGTTTGTTTAACTTTACTAGTTCCTTCACGAGTAACTCGTAAAAATTTCCAAATTTCATGAACAGATTTACAAATTGGCACTCTATTAAATTCATTCCTATCTAATGAACATAACAACATATTCATGGCTTTAGAATTGCTATATGCATAGCCTTTTGTTCATTTGTCCATTATGCAAAATTAATTGTGGGTTGTACATATTCAGTCTATGTGATATTCCATGTGTCTAATCCTGCTAATTTTAAATATATTTTCATTCTACATGCCCAATATGAATAATTACTACCATTAAACAATGGTGGTCTAACAGTGGACTGACCCTCTACAAAAGAACTATTAGTACCATTGTTGGTTGCCATTTTATATTTTCAAAAATCAGAATATGAACTTTTTGAAAAACCTCACTCTGATACCTATTGTTATGGAATGTGGGATGGATCTTAGAGGGGTGAATAGTGTTTTTAAGGAATCTAAGAAATCTAAAACTTATATGCTCTATTACATGAATCACACCATAGAGATAATCACAGACACAAAAATCAAACACAAACATAGAAATAAACAGAGATAAAATGCAAAAAAGGAAAGAGCACACCGGATTTTATGCTGGTTTGGATTGCTCAAACGTCCAGTCCCACAGAGTGTTGGATCGCAACGAGTTTTAATACTAGATCAAAATTTTAGAACAATCCCCTTGATTTCCCCACTACAAGGTAAAGGGGTTTCCACCACACTTGATTTCCAGGCTACAAGGTTAACACTATTTCCTTTCCTTGATTTCATGGCTACAAGGAACAAGCCGTTTCCAAGACTATTCCAAAACAATCCCAAATGAGTACAACAGCCCTATAACTCTTCAATAGCACTTCGATTCAAAGAGTAATGAGTAGAGATTGAGAAGAGAAAATGTTTTATGTCTTTAGAATATAAATCGGTAGGGTATAAGTGTAGAAATCTTAAAAATATGAAATAATAATGGAGGTCTGAAAATGGACGAAGATGGAGAAGAAGAATGAATAAAAAATTCGAAATCAACCCCTATTTATAAGATTTGAAAGGTTGCAACGCTTCTGGAACGTTGCAAATGGTAAAAAGACATTTCCGTTTAAAACTGAAAAAATGGTTGCTGTATGTCGACGTATGCGTTTCAAAATTTGAAATTTGAATATTTTCCAAGTGCTTTAATATATATATATATATATATTTATATATATATGCAAATTCTTGAATTCGAACATAGTGATAAAAATAAGTATTATAATGTAGAAAATCATATGAAATCATTAGTATGAATTATATAAACATATTTATAAAATTATATATTTTAAAACTATATAAATATAAAAGTATATAACTATATAAATATATATAAACTTATAATCTTTAAAACTCAAGTTTAAAATCAAAAGCAAGATAGAAAAACTAGTTAAAATTAGAATTTTTATTTTGTAAGTTGAATTTGTAATTTGAAAATAGAGTTTGGAATTTAAAAATCAAAATTCGAAAATCAAAATTTGAAAATCAAAATTTTAATTTGAACCTGGAGTGCTATTCGGAGTTTTACATATAAACTAGACTTTGTTACTATATTTATCATGAACTCTTGATTTCATGATTACTTATGAGTCTTAAATCTTCTCTGAATTTTGAATCTCTTGAATCTGTGAAACTATAAAACTGTACTGTCTTCAGTATTAATTCTTGTATACAAATGCTGCATATATGTATATATATGTTCTAGATAAAGATGTTAGTATATATTTTATGATCAATTAATATTGAATAAGGTTGTTATCATCAAAACTCCATTCTCTAACATTTATACCAAGTTGATTGATTCCGTACTGAAGAGGAGTTGTTTTTCCTCGCAATATCGGAGGGTGTTTAGGCACTCATTTCTTGATGGGTGAATGGTTAGCTAGCTAATGCTGAGTGGGAAGAGTTGCGTAGTTCTTTATAGCTACTTGAGATTCCCATGTAGATAAGAGAATGATTTTCGATATTTTTCATCATTGGGTTGCTATGGATTTGAGATCGGCCTGGGCACATATGATTTGTGCTCAATTAACGATGAGAGATTCCAAATATACTTTCCTCAGTTTAGCAGAATGGCAACCACATATTTTGAGTCATATATGGATTGGATGTCTTGTGTTGATTAGACTAGTATCCTACATGTTAGGGTGGGCATGGATGTTATTTTCCACGATTGCTAGTATATTGTTGTGCGGGCTTGATTTTTGACATTTGACATGATTGCTTATGCTTTCATTATTGTTTGGAATGCGTGATATTGGCATTTTGTTATGGCCCATTTATTTCCATACATGACTTGACACGTTTGTTTTCTATATTGGTTTATACTATGGTGTTTAACCCTCTTTGTTGAGTACGTGTTTAAGTACATGGAGCATGAGCGGATTGTTCGGATGCTTACTCGCTTTATTTCCATATAAATGCCAATATTTCTTTAAAAAGGGAGATATAGTAGATGTAGAATTTTGGTTTTACTTCTGGTGCATTTTTGATGGTTTTATTCCCTAACTATGGGTGGCTACTTTTGGGCCTTTATTTTCTTTTGTTGGTTTGGGCTATGTTTATCGAGTTGTGGCTTTTTAGGATCGACTCGTGCAAATGATGTGTTGTCGAATAAATTTGTGAATTTAGCGAAAGTTGGAAGGAAAAACAAGATTTGATTTTTAAATTGCGATTGTCTTCAAACTTGCGGGTTAAAATTTTTGTTCCATTACTTGTCGGGTTGTGGGTAAGTTTACAATGTAGGTGTTTGGCATGGTCACGATGATTTTGGATTTTGATTGTGGTTGTGCTTAGGGATCGGTATTTTGATTGTGGTTGTGCTTAGGGATCGGTATTTTGACTCCATGCCAATTATAAGTCTATTCCCATTGTTTTGATCACTTTCGTGTGTGGTTGTTGAGAGAGAGAGAAAAGAAGATTTGTTTTGTATTGTCGCTTACTCGTGAGTGTTAGATTGTGTTGTCCAGTCAATGTGGACTATGATGGCAAAATCCCTTAAGGTGGGTAGAATGTTATGGCCCACATTTTAGCAATCGAATATTTAAATATTTTGTTTAAATATTGATCGCTAATTAAATGTGTGACGATATCAAAAAGTGGTTTTCTTAAAATTGATTGCTTATGATAGCGTTTATTCAAATCAACAGTTTAAAACACTTCCAACCAAATTATATAACATTTAAACAATTTTAAAAATTTTTCATTTGTCATTTGAAAATATTGGTAAGAGGTTTAGAGAAGAGTTATTAAGTTAAAATCAAATTTCATTTGTTATTGAAAAGTATAGTGAAAAGTACCATTCTTGTTTAATTGATCAAAACGACTTTTCTATTATTCGAAAATTCATATATTCAAGTCCACTTTAAAAAAATTAAACGAAGTACAAGAACCATTCCATATTTTTATTGAATTAAAAAGAAATATGATTGTCATACAAATGTATTTTCGATATTTCGAATTGCAAAAAGGTGGTGTTTTTCAAAACTAGTTTTGCTCGTCAAAGTATACTCATTGAAATCTTGATACTTCTGATTCATTGGAAAGAAATGGTTAAAAGAATTTGAATGAAAACCCTATTTCAACAAATTTGGATTCAAATTTTGTTATATACAAAGTTTAATGTTTTAAGATGTGTAATCGCGAACTACCATTAAGCAACGCAACAAAATTTATCTCAAACTTTCATGTTGTTTTCATACTTCATGTTTAAGCTTTGAAGTGTCTATTATTTATTTCTAAAAAAATCTAAACCAATTTCAAAATGTTTAATCTTTCCGTTATCTTTTTTTATCCATAAGAGGAAAGTGATTCCCTTTGTATTTATCAAGTATGTTTAATACATGTAATGGCGCGTTTTGTTAGCTGTCGAATAATTAATTTATTTAAGGATTTATATATCGATTTGGCGATATCGATAACTTAAAGTAAAACGTTCGAACTTATAATTTATAATTATAATTAAAACGAACCTGAAAACGTCGCGGCAGTTCGCAATTTGGCGATTTGAACTTCAACTGAATGTACAGGATTCGTTTTAAGCCGGATTTCTGTGAAACAAGAAACGTGTGGAGCTGGTGGAGTATATCTTCCTAGTGAAAAATCAGGATTTCGTCATGTAGATTTTGAGTTATATCCAAATCAAATTTTAAAATAGTCGCTATAGAATCGTTTATCGACCATAACGGTTTATTCGATATAACTAGAGATCGGGTTTGAATTTAGACAAGGTTCTTTTGGGACGTAGTGATAATTTAATTTTTAGAATTTTTCTATAATTTTTAATTAATTAAATATGCAACTTTTTATTTGGAGAATTGTGCACCCTGTATCGGTATTTCGGGATTTCGAAATATGAGTTAATCTACCGGTATTAATATATTTTTGGGATCGGGGCACCTCGCTGAACACGAATGTGTTTTTATTTCTGTCCGTGGCAACTGGTACGTAAACATAATTTTGTGCAATGGATTATATGAAATTTTGAAATCTAAAGCAAATATTAACTAATGTAACGTCCTAAACGTTGATATCCGCTATTTCTCACTGTCTTAACTTGAGTTAATTTCTTTGATTTGGCAGTATTCCCAATGATTAAAAGTAATAAAAGTAATAAGATATATATAATAATAACATGTGATGGGTTGTCCTTCGTCTCTGCAGATGACAAAGACGCTAGAAAAACCTAGTGTATCTTAACCCATTTCTCTCAACTCATGGTACATCCATTCGTTCTTTTCCCATACTGATAAAGCACCTCCCTAAAATAAAGAGAATACAACCTATACTATGTTATTTCGAATCACTGAAATCACGCAGCTAAGTACGAATGTAACCTGTATGATATAAAATATATTTGAAATAAGATATATATTAACAAATAAATTTCTTGCTTCTCAGCTAAGAGTATCGTACTAACCTACGTTGCCTAACTTCACATGCATCTACATCCTAACCTACGTTGCCTACATTGAGTCATCAACATCACGCACATGCTGCTAGTCGAACTACCATACCCCTACAATCTGCGGCTATCACTTAAGGGTTAAATAATTTACATTATAAATACCTCAATGCGGCCATCATCTCGAGAAAACAAAAACCGCAAATAAGAAATAAAATACAAAACAAGCCGAGGCTCGAGCTGATCAGGTGGTGAACGCAGTGTACTGGGTGAAGGACGGTGACTGTAGATGCCGAAGTACACAAGATGGGTTCTGGCGGAGCTTGTTTTAATGGTGGTGCATGCGGAGCTGATGCAGTTCGATGGGTGGGTTTTCTAATAGGAAGTGCGAACCGTTTTAAAGAGGGGAGAAGACAAATCTTGTAGCTGCGTTCAGGAAGGGTAGTGCGAAGGTGATGAGATGGGGGTCAACACGTTGATGCATGGTACAAGTATTGGGGTTTAAAGAGAAGCTTTACAAACTCTAGCCCTGTACGTCCACGAGAACTCATTTTATTGTCTGAAAATGAGGTGTTGAGTAAATATACGTACTGGGAGTTGTTTGTATACACGACGGCATGAGAAGTGGAGTAACAGTAGAAACGCGGGGTGGAGTTTTGTGTTCGAATTAAGATGGGAACAGTGCAGCCATTTCGGTTTTTGCGTAGAGTACATTGGAGCGGATTGTTACTTAGGGAGGGAGTAGTTAGAACACGGATCTGGGTTTCCCCTGGGAAATAAAGTGAAGGCCAGTAGTAAATGCGAGGGAAGAGGGATCAAACATGCATGGGACGTTAGTTTTGTAGTGGGTTTCTGCGAAGGCTTCAACGGTTTCCCTTGTTCTTTTAGTTTTCAACGCAAGTGGATGGGTTTTTGTCTTCATTTCTTGGGGTTTAATTATCAGCGTTATGCTTGGATGGTGGGTGAAAATGTTAGGACGATGAGCAGCAAAGTTTTTGGGTTGGTGAGCCGCAGCAACAACGAGGAGATGGTGACCGAGTTACTTGTAAGTAGGGAGTATAACGGGGGTTTGTTTTTGTGTGGAGTGAAGTAAGGGTGGGAGTTTTGACAGTAGAGAGAAACTAGAAGGCGCAAGGGGTGGAAATTGGGGTTAGGCATGCTTGGTACTTGCTTGCACAGGCAAGGCGCGAGTATTTAGGAGGATGGAATGTCTGGAGTATTAACCAACGTGTGGTAGTTGAGGGAGGTGAAGCATGCAGCGTTGGAGGAGCGTATACACTGTCCAAAAAGATTGCAGCTACGGGTTTTATCTTGGCAACATGGTTAAGAAGAAGTACCATTGTAGGCGGGTGCGTGTTAATGTGAAGTGAATGAGATCTTACGATCGCAGGCTACACTGTGGAACTGGGTTGAAGTCATTTGGAGATCGTCTGAATTTAGGAAAAATAAACCGCTCAACCAAATCAGCTGATGTAAATCGTTATTTAACGGTTAACGCGCAAATGTGAGTAAATCTCACTAACTTTGAACAGTTTATAATTTCATGTTGTTTTTTTAGAAGTGTTAGATATTGGTTGATTTACTGTATGTTGACTGTTAGATTGAACTGCTAGTCAGTTAGTTAAAATTTCTATATTGATTCTATTTAACAGAATATATCATATAGAACTGAAAGTGATGTTATCTATATTGTTTAACATCTGTGATGCAGGGAAACAGGTTGGAGGAATCCAACTGGATTCTTCAACATTTATTTTACTGTTTTCATATATGGTGATATATGATGTGTTATGAAATCTGTTATTGATTTCATATGTTTGAATGATAACGATCATTGTTATACGACACGTTAAACACCATAGGTGATACTAAAATGTAAAAAGGGAATTTTCAATGTTTATATTGAAAATAAATCTTATTTATAAAATCGATAGGATTTTATAAAATGAAACCATTTATTTATTTGGGAAATAAATAAAGGAACATTTATTTAGATTTATAAATAAATGGAATAAAGGAATATTTATTTAAGGAATAAATAAAGGAACACTTATTTGAAAAATAAGTAAAATTTTACATGGATAGGTTTAAACCCGTGCTTCGCACACGGTATAACACGATATGGATTTAAATGAAATATTAAATAGGAAATCTGTTTTAAACAGATAAATTGAAGTAGATTAATTTATAAATAATGTTTTATAAATTAAATAAATTATTTATCGTTGATAAATGGAATATATATAAGTCTGGACTTATATAGAGAAGTAGAAACGTTATTAAAAGGACATTTACAAAGTGAAGAACCGTTACTAAAAGTAAATCTTTATAAATGGATAAACATTGTATAAAGTAAATCTTTATCAATGGATAAACGTTGTAAAAAGGAAATCTTTTGAAATGAATAAACGTTAATAAAAGGAGTTAAACGAATTTAGTTATTCGAAATAAGTTATTTGAATTAGATATTTGAATAGAGTTAAACACATTAGAGTGATTCGAATTACTTATTCGAATAGAGTTAAACAAAGTAATTTGTTAGGTTAACCAAAGCAAGTTAGTCGAGTTAATCAAAGTAATTGGTTAATTTAACCAAAGTAAATTAGTTAAGATAAACTAAGCGGTTAATCGAAGTGAATTAGTTGAGTTAAACTAATTGGTAAATCAAAGTGAATTAGTTGCGTCAAACTAAGTGAATTAGTCAAGTTAAACTAATTGGTTAATCGAAGTAAATTAGTTGGGTTAATCAAAGTGAATTAGCTGAGTTAAACTAAGTAAATCGGTTAGAGTTAATCAAAGTGAATTAACTAAGTTAAACTAAGTGGATGAGTTCAGTTAATCGAGACAAGTAAATCAAGTTAGGTTAAACCATTTGAGTTAACCAGTTAAAATTTACCAGTTAAAGATAAACAGTTAAAGTTGACCAGTTAGAGTTGACCAGTTAGAGTTATCCAAGTGGAGTTAATCGAGTAGAATTGCCGAATATCACTTATTCGAAGTAGGGTTATCGAATATAGTGTATTCGAGGGAAGAGTAATCGAATATAGTTTATCCGAGTGGAGAAATCAAATGTTATACATTTGAAGAGTTACCGAATATTATTTATTCGAAGAGTAGTTATCGAATATTGGTTATTCGAAGTTAGTTAATCCAAAGGAGTTATTCGAAGTTAGTTAATCCAAAGGAGTTAGTCGAATATTAGTTATTCGAATAGAGTTAAAGGAGTTATCGATTTTAGTTTGATCGAAAGGAGTTATCGGTTAGTAAATCGAAAGGAGAATTTCGAATATAGCATATTCGAAAGAAAAAGATCGAATATTGTTTATTCGAAAGAGAGAGATTTCGAATATGAGTTATTCGAAGAGAGATAATCGAATATAGGTTATTCGAAGAAGAGTTAATCAAATAGAGATCACTCGAAAGAGAGTTATACGTCGAATTCGATTATAGCGAATTCGGGAAAGTACTATTTACTTTCCAGGGTTTAAATCAAGATTTAGTTATTGATTTAGAAATTAGGTGTCTGTTAAATTATTCGAGTTAGGAGATAAAATTTAGGTTAGACATTGCAGAAGTAGGAATTATAACGTTATAGTTATAATCAAACGTTGTCATATAAGAAGTGGATTCGTAACCTGAATCCGAGAATTTGCGTAAACAGATGATTGGACAAAGTGAGTGACGAGCTTCATCTATTTCACAGTAAAGGACGTTGTTCAATTAAGGTCTGAGAGGTAATTATACCCCAGCTTGATTGACTTCAGAATTAACAAAGGAATAGTTGTGGTTCGATCTAAAAGGTTGATTAGGAATAAAGTTAAGGAATAAGCGATAAATGGATTAAGCGAAACGATGTTTTATACAACGTTCATTGGAAATCCGTAAATGGGTTGTGGAAACGTTTTCCAAATATAGTCAGATATGTTTTCTAAACATAGAAAATGAAATGTTTTCATGATAAGAATTTAAGAAATAGAGTTAAGCAAATTCAGAAACTGACTGGAGAGGGTAAGTTGAACGGTTTTCTAAATGACGATCTGATGTTGGTTTCGACCTTCCGGATTGATACTTAGAGAATTGTTCTCATACTAGTTACAGTTAGGGACTGATAGTTGCGAAATAATAGTGATGTGAAAATAAGCTATGGAAATGTTTTCCAATGATTAATAACATATATTTTCTAAATATATGAAATAAGGAAATATGAACATATGATGATTGATCGATCGAATTTCCATTTGGAAATAAGATCGTTGTTTGTACACCGACATGTTTTCATTTGATAGCTGAATCACAGACTATCAAAGTTTTGAACATATTTACGTTGTAAATATGGAGAGACCGGTTGGATTATTATCCGAAGAACCACTCCGTATTAGCATAAGCGTTGTAAATCAAGTACGCTGAAGATAATTGAAGACGGAGTGAAGTGCAAGGGCTATTGTGAAAAGCCTAGGTAGGATGGATTCACTAAATAGTGCCTTCGGTTTGTTCAGTCCCAGGACGACGTATATGGACGAGTGTCTGACAAAGTATTCTTAACGAATCATATGTTGATCTCTTTAAATGTATTACGTTGGTGGCAGAGAAATTCGTTTCTCTTAGCTTTTATACTCGTGACGCCTTGAGAAATCGATAACGATTTTGCGGGTATGACGATGTGGCATTCAAAGTAATTGAAGAAATAATCTGTCAAAGTGATAAACGTGACCTCAAAACCTCACAACCAGGAAATAACAGAAGTTGGGCTAGGCAGCATGGCTAGTTGGGCCATACCCAAGCAGGGTGTATTATCACCATCTAGAGAATATTCAATTGTACTTCTTTATAATCTATTTCAATGCTGTCCCTTATCGGGAAGGATGGTTGCTGATACCAACCATCGGTGATAATATATTCGTTACACTCAAGCTAAATGAGTGGACGGTCATGTGTGGCCGGGTTGCAAGACGTTCTTGTTGAACCCTAGTGTATCTCCTCTAGAGTACAATGATCGGAAGGTGCTCCCATACCTTGTCTGTTGGAATCCAATCTCCAATAAGCGCTCACGGTTTTATTTGTATACTATGAATGTGGAACGTGAGATGCAAGCGTTCTACTAGATTGATATCTATTTGTATTTAGACATTATTATAATATCAGAAAGATATCCTTTATTTAACCAAGTGTTGGAGTCTTATTCACACCAGTCCCATGACTGACCCGGAGTTTATTTTGTTTTGTTTTCCCTAAACTCTTGGGTGCCAAAATTTGTACGGGCAGTCAAGTAGTCGGGATTTTACAGATACACTTGGAGAGCTTGGAGCAGGAGGCTTCAGGATTATAGCTATTATTATTCCGCTGTGTTGTTAAGTGTTGTACTTTGAAATGGTATGTATATACGAGTATTGATTTGTATTTCAAAGTTATGTTATTCGTTCCGCTGTGAGATTCGTGTTTACTCTGATGATGTAAGTTCTTCTTCTTCTTCTATTGTGACGGCAAGGAATTTCGCCCGATCCGAATCAGTCGCTAAACCGACCCAGACCGTTCGAAACGCCCTATCGTTTGAGAACACGACAAAGTAGAACACATACAGAAGAACATTTCATTGTATATTACAACAATGCATCAGATTACAAGAATATACAGGGTATAAATGAATATTACACAGAAATATCAGAGATTTAAATTACATTTAAATACATAGCAGCGGAAAATAATACAATACACAACTAGAAGGAGATATACGGATACAAAGCTTTCCGGATATCGTTCCAGCTGTAAACCAGGATCCTGTGAATATAAATCTGCAAAACCCAAAGCTACTAGCTGCCTGTGTCAAAATAGGGGCACCCAGAGTTTAGGTTAAAACAATAAACTCCAGGTCAGTCATGTGACTGGTGTGAGAACTAAAACAGTCGTAAATCTTTATTTTAAAGATAGGTAAATCAAGGGACCACGCCGTATAACACGGAACGGGTTTCCTCCCAAGAATACCAGTGCATAAAACAAACGGCGCAATGCTAAATAAAGAAAAATGAAGCTGTTATAAGACCCAGGTCCTATCACACAATGCAACGCAAGCCGGGGGATAGGGTTTTCCCTTATAACAGCCAAAGAATGCTTGATACGTTTAAAACAAATCCTTTGATACTATAATAGGTGCATATTGTATAAAACAACTTCAAATCATAAGTATCAATCATAGGCGGCATGGGTACCATATATCATGTCGCCATATATAGGTTTACAAATAAAACCGCAAATGTCACGTATTTGGAAATTGGATTTCCATCTATGAACCGAGGCAAAAGATAGTCCTCAACCGATTCGAGACTGCCTAGCCCGAGTCTCAGGCAAGCGCGCAGGCAAGCCTTGGATCGTCAGGGCCGATCCACACGGAGTGGATTAAAATGCCTGAGCACTACGTTTCGCTGCCCTTTGGGGCGTAAGCGAGCCAACGAATGACTCCATCGGACCCGGATCGTCCGATCTAACCGAGGCGCCTCGCAACAGCAACAACCACATAAGTCAAACTCGTCAGGGCGTGTAAAACCACTGACGCCACTTTTTAGCTAGGAGGAAACGTAGGCCCTCCCTGAGGTCCGTCTCCCGTTTTTGGTTCATACCGGGTGTGAAACTCGCGAATCAAACGTTACACAAAGCTACGCCACAAAGGCCGTGCTTCGATCATCATCCACAAGACTTTGCTTTTCAACAGAAGTCTTGATCATTTGCCACTTAGGCATGCCACACAGGAAATTCACTCCATGCGGTTGATATCCATCAATATATAACCCCTGAGCTCGTACGTCTCAGAGAAGGGCGTTAAGCAAGAGAATAAATTCTCCGCCGCTAAACAGATATATATTTAATAGAAATCAAACACACAGACTAAAATCCAATGTCAGACACACAGTCCATTTACAAGTCCGTTCTGGGTCTGAACGAAACCGGAGGCACCTAGTACCCCGCATATCCATCGATCTCCAAGTACGTCTGGACGATCACTAACTGTTTCCATCTTCTTGGGTGTACAGCCCAATCAAGATCATCAGTAATCACCCAAACGACGTGAAGACTTCTGGTCTTCGACCATCGTCTTCATCTTCGACTTATCGTCATATCAGTTATTCAGAATGGGATAAACCCGGTCTTTCCGAATAACTCGCGTATATTTTAAATAAGTGTTACACAAACACAACGTACGCCTCATTCCAATTCATTAGTTACTAACCGTAAATTAATCAAGAGAATAATTCCCCAAATATTAACCCTGAAGGCCGAAACCAACATCAGATCAATATCTAGAAAACCATTCTGCTTGGCTAACCGACAGTTAGTTTCTAAATTTCACATTCATAGGGAAAGGTTCCCATTAATTTTATCAAAGATAAATTCCTTGAATTTATTCTTTAATCTATTTTTGAATATCAATTCAAACTAGTCGGGATTAGCGAACCTTACCGAAGTAATCATTTATTTTAATTTCCCAATCCCAACCTATTCATCCCATGAAGTAAAACTGGTAGTACTTCATATCTAACACCACGGTGTTATCGGTAAATTCAATTACCATTTCACGTTCAAATCTAATTAAAGATTTAACTATCGCCTGGAGAAAAACTGGTGATACTCCATTTCGATTATTTCAATCTAATTAAAGATTCATTAAAACTCCACTTAGTTTTAATCGTTAACTGGGTTAAAGAATCCGTGTCATTTAAAACACGGTTCACGATAAACCCTAAGTCACATTCATTAATTATCGGGTTAAAGAACAAGTGTTGTTTAAAACACTGTTCACGATAAACCCAAAAATCAATATCAATTCAATCCCAATTAAATGTTATTTAATTGGTACACTTCATTAAATCTAAATAAAAAGATTTAATCTTTTCTCAACTGGGTTCAAGAACAGTGTTAGTGAAGACACCATTCACGACAAACCCCAAATCACATTTGATATTCAATACAAGGCTCTGAATAGAAAATATATCGGCTTATATTCAATATCAAATTCTACGACTAACAAATGTCGTATTGGAAATAACGATATAAATATCTTTCAAATTTCCATAACAACACCTGTATAATCACGAATTCCAACATCGAAATATTCCGAAGACAATTTCGATTCAAATCCACTCCAATGCCATCATTGGAAATTCTGGTTATTTTTAAAACCCTTTTCAAATTCAATTTATTTATTTAAAAATAAATAGAATTATATTTCTAGTTCAAAACTAGTTCATTTCGATAAAAATCTATTTTTATCTTTTCAAATATGGAGTTTTTCATCCCAATTCATTCTAAATCATTTCTTATGATTTTACACAAATTATTACTATTTTTAATAATTTTATCGAGGCCCGTACAGTCGATTTCCATCAATGGACATCGAACTGCACTTAAAGCGACCTTTTTCAAATTTGATTTGGACATAATTCCAAATCCAACCGTTAGATTTCTAATTTCTAATATTCGTTAGGAAACTCTTTTCGATACGAACCCAACGGTTCCGGTTTTAGGAGAATCCGACGGTCAGATCTCCCGTAATGTCCGTTTGAAATAAATGGTCGAAATTCACGAACTGCCGCGGCGCGGCGCGTTCTATTCAGGCCATTATATTATATATGTAATATATATTTCGTCGATTTCTATTTAAAACGAATTATATAAATAGTTTTGAATTCGTTTCAAAAACATTTTCAACTTCCATTTCAATTCAAATCAAAATTGAATTCTTCTTTATAAATTCGTTTTAAAATCCATTTCTATTCAATTCAAATTTCAATTCAATTTGAATTCATTTCAATTCACTTTCAATTCAATTCGAATTCGTTTCCAATTCAATTCATTTCGAAATCGTTTTCAATTCAATTCATTTCGAAATCGTTTTCAATTCAATTCATTTCGAAATCGTTTTCAATTCAATTCATTTCGAAATCGCTTTCAATTCAATTCATTTCGAAATCGTTTTCAATTCATTTCGAAATCGTTTTCAATTCAATTCATTTCGAAATCGTTTTCAATTCAATTCATTTCGAAATCGTTTTCAATTCAATTCATTTCGAAATCGTTTTCAATTCATTTCGAAATCGTTTTCAATTCAATTCATTTCGAAATCGTTTTCAATTCATTTCGAAACTGTTTTCAATTCAATTCATTTCGAAATCGTTTTCAATTCAATTCATTTCGAAATCGTTTTCAATTCAATTCATTTCGAAATCGTTTTCAATTCAATTCATTTCGAAATCGTTTTCAATTCAATTTATTTCGAAATCGTTTTCAATTCAATTCATTTCGAAATCGTTTTCAATTCATTTCGAAATCGTTTTCAATTCAATTCATTTCGAAATCGTTTTCAATTCAATTCATTTCGAAATCGTTTTCAATTCATTTCGAAATCGTTTTCAATTCAATTCATTTCGAAATCGTTTTCAATTCATTTCGAAATCGTTTTCAATTCAATTCATTTTGAAATCGTTTTCAATTCAATTCGAAATCGTCGATTTCGAAATCACTTTCAATTCATTTCGAAATCGTTTTCAATTCAATTCGAAATCGTTTTCAATTCAATTCGAAATCGTCGATTTCGAAATCACTTTTCAATATTCATTTTAAAATGAATAAAGTCGATATAAATATCGTTCACGTCAAAATGGCGTCAATCTAATCAACACGGCTTCATAAATTTCTATTTTCAAATTTTCTTTATTTTTCAAATTGGAATGAGGCCCAATCAATTACCATATAAAATTAATTATATGGATTTCCATACAACACATGTATATAATAGCATTGAAAAATAATCAACCATCAACCAAAGTGCACTACACTGTATAAGCATCAAATATAGATATTCAACGCTTATAACAGCCTGTCAATCAATCGATCGACATATTTAATCAATCAGGATGAGTGAACTTCAAATTTTATCCCAACACCCGTGTGGGGTTTCAAACAATCAAACAAATATTTTATTCGTGCAGTTAGGCGATGTGTAAAATTTATCGTCCCAATCAATGTCCTTCAAATAGGTGTACATAAACAAACCGTCCGGTTTGTAAATGAATATTTATTTATTCACATTCACGTTAAAAATTATATTTTTAACGATAAAACATTTTATTCCAACATATGAATTTCTATTCAGTTCATTCTCTAAATAAAATGATATTTTTATTTTTCTAACTTATTTTAGAAAATTTCGGCGGCATAACGGCATGATACTAGAAACGGGACGAGGCCTAGCCTTGTCCCCGGTCTAGTGAAGGCCCACGCCATTCACATATCAATCAAATTCACCAAACAATCAAATCCAAATCAAATCATCAAACTAATTTATGCAACCAAACAAACAAGTCCATGGTCTGTGGACGATTGTGTCGGGTGCTACTAAGCACCGTCTGCATCCTAGTATATATATATAACTAGAAAATAAATTGAAAGGTGAGAAATTCTCACAGATAGCTATCCAAGCTCCACGGCACTTCTAATGCAGGAAATCTTCGCCAACTCGCCCTTTGTCGCTTTCGTTGTCCGCTTTCACTACATATGTAAAAATCGAATTTTTTTTACTTAGCTATTCAATATATAAAAATTCTATTTTTCTTTCGAAGTTCAATATATAAAAATTCTATTTTTCTTTCGAAGTTCAATATATAAAAATTCTATTTTTCTTTATAAATTCTATTTTTCTTTATAAATTCTATATAGAGATCTCGCCCTTTCAACTATAGAGATTTCATCTTTATAAAAATCGCCACTTTATTTCAACGTATATATAATAAAAATCAGATTTTTATTTCGCTACATATATAAAGATGCTATTTTTAATATTCCTATCATGTAAAAATTATATTTTTAATACTTCAAAAATATAAAAATCATATTTTTACACCTTCTACAATATTAAAGATTATATCTTTACTACTTTAAAAATATAAAGATCGTATCTTTTACATGCTAACAGTCGCATCTTTCTTCTTTTAAAAATCTCATTTTTCTATGATTAAAAATATAATCTTTACTTCATTATAAAAACTGAATTTTTATTTCTTCTTCTAGATGATAAAAATCTTTTCTTTTCATAAAGTAAAAATCATGTCTTCATCGCTACTTCAACTAGAAAAAAAAAATCCCATTTTTATCGCCCTATTGCCTACATAAAAATCACATTTTTATTGGCTAAATATAATATTTTAACATAACTAAAAATCATTTCTGAAGCGTTATTCAAAATAAAAATCACATCTTTTTATTCGCTATACATAGATCTGAAAATCTAACCTTCATACGCTATGAAATTTATATAAAAATTAAGTTTTCATAGACATCAACAAATAAACAATATAAATATAAAAACAGTAAAACTTACTGTTCGAGATGGGGCAGAGGGGAGCCGGAGTCGTAGGGGTTGCGCTGGGCTTCGGGTGGAGGTAGGAGGTCGCGGTGGCGTCCTTGGATGGTGGCGGTCACTGATTTGGATAGATTTGGGGAGGGGATCTTGAATCGGAGAAGGGGGGAGGCTTGAGGGGCGCGGCACAGGTGGTTGGAGGGTCGGGGAAGATACAGACGGCGGCTGTGGTGGTAAAGGAGGCGGCGACGACAGCTTTAAAAGCTAGGGCGTGGGGAGAGAGAGCGAGGTTGGAGGGAGGAGGAGCTACGAGGGGGGGGGTTGCGATCGGAGGGGCTCGCCTGAGCTCCAGTGGCGCGCGCGACACCACCCGGGGCGGTGGTGGAGGGCGCCAGTCGCGCTAGGGCGCGATTTTTTTCCTCCCTTTTTTTTTATTTCCTTCGTTGGATTTCAACTGAGGAGAGAGAGAGTTAAGGGTGAATATATATTTTTAATTTAATTTCAATTTTCAAATTCAAAAAGTTGACTTTTTATTTCGAAGCCGAAATCAAACCCACCGCCTGTCGTCCATAGCGTTTTACCCCCATTCCGAACACAATGGGATAGGTATCGCAAGCTGATTTGATCGTTACGATCAGTTTCCTTTGAATTTACATTTAAATCACTATATTGAATTTTAAACGTACATTTCAAATTACCGGGGTCACATATTAACTCTATAAATTGCAGAAAAATATTTTCTAGCTTCGTATTGACGATACGGTCCTAACAAAACTAGTTTCGCCGAATTCTGAGGCCGTTGGAAAAATGGCCAATTTCCAGTCGATTAAAATCAACTGAAACTGGTCAAACGCGTTTTCCTTTGCCACGCTCACATATTGATTCGAAAAATTATGAAATTTGGAATCTAGCAATAACTTTACATCACGGACCCAACAAAACTGGTTTCGTCGAAATCCGAGGTCGTTTGCAAAATGTCCATTTTTAAGGGCCTGAATTCCATAGCGACTATTCAGAATTTTCAACTGGACATATCTTTTGATTCCCGCTACGAACTTTTGATTTTTCGGATTCGTTGGAAAGATATTCACTATTAGATTCCATTATTTTTGGTTTCACTAAAATCCGGATTGTTTTGCACCCGGTACATTCAATTGAAGTTTGAAATCGAATTATCGAACTACCGCGCCATTTTCAATTCTATTTATAATTATATATATAATTATTTATATTCTAACGACGACGTATAATATATACGTCGAATTCCATTCAAAATAAATTTCTCGTCGATATTATTTAAAATAATCTATTTTAAATAATCAAAATTCGCTAAAATTGCCAAAATAAAAATTTTAAACTGGCCCAGATTTTCCGGGTTGTTACAATCTCCCCCACTTAAAACTTTTCGTCACCGAAAAGGAAAAAGTCGAAAGTGGTTTGATTATTCAGCTCTACGCTCGATCTGGCTTCCATTCTCCAACTCTTTAGTTTCTGAGAATTTTCAAATTTCAAAAATTTGGCTAACTTCCTAAATTTTCGAAAAATTTCGCCATAACCTCCCCTGCACCGGGAGCATCGGGGAATTTCAAATAGCTTCCCCGGTCCTTCAGATCTCAAAAAGAAAAAGAAAAAGCCAAGCGGCTAGCCAATAGGCTCATAAAATCATCATCACCCAAACAATTCAGTAAATTATGTAATAAACATGTACCTATTTGTCGGGCAAACAAATTTTATTCTCTGGCTCTAGCCTCCTTGCTATGACCTGTTCAATGATGTACATGTATATGCAAGTAGATGCGACCAATTTTCAATATAATTCAATATTTGATTCAATTAGGCTTAATGGTTAAAAATTAGCAAACAACTAAACAAACAACACAAACATCAATCAATTAGTGAATTAGAGTTTCAAATTCATAATTTGATACATATACAAAAATCAGATTTTTGATGCCAAATCACAACAATAGGCTCTATCTAATTTTGGTTCTCACACCAGTCTAATGGAAATATATAGAAATCACACCTTCGAAACACGAATATAAATACTGATGATGTGGCCACATCATCAGAATTATCCCCGGGTGTCTAAAATGTGACTCTATATCTATCCAGTATATTAAAACTTCGAATATACGTATGCAAGGCGTATATGCAAATTCTTTATATACTGAATTGTCCAAAATCAATATAAACAAATAATCAAATACGAATAGTTGATTTAAATTTTCAAAACTAAATTTGTTTTTACTAAAAAAAAAAAATACTCTTCACACTCGTTCTAGGATACTACTGATCCCATCTCTAACGAGTCATTCCCATTGGATATTACTAATCCAATATCTGATGAATTCTTTCGTATAGTTCTAATGTGCCTTGTTCTCTGCTTTGTAAACCAAAGCTCTGATACCAACTGTGAAAACCCGTAACTTCCCCGTAAAGGAAAGCGTCGGATAGTTCGAGAACAAACCACAACAGAACGCATACAGAAGAACATTTCATTGTATATTACAACAATGCATCAGATTACAAGAATATACAGGGTATAAATGAATATTACACAGAAATATCAGAGATTTAAATTACATTTAAATACATAGCAGCGGAAAATAATACAATACACAACTAGAAGGAGATATACGGATACAAAGCTTTCCGGATATCGTTCCAGCTGTAAACCAGGATCCTGTGAATATAAATCTGCAAAACCCAAAACTACTAGCTGCCCGTGTCAAAATAGGGGCACCCAGAGTTTAGGTTAAAACAATAAACTCCAGGTCAGTCATGTGACTGGTGTGAGAACTAAAACAGTTGTAAATCTTTATTTTAAAGATAGGTAAATCAAGGGACCACGCCGTATAACACGGAACGGGTTTCCTCCCAAGAATACCAGTGCATAAAACAAACGGCGCAATGCTAAATAAAGAAAAATGAAGCTGTTATAAGACCCAGGTCCTATCACACAATGCAACGCAAGCCGGGGGATAGGGTTTTCCCTTATAACAGCCAAAGAATGCTTGATACGTTTAAAACAAATCCTTTGATACTATAATAGGTGCATAGTGTATAAAACAACTTCAAATCATAAGTATCAATCATAGGCGGCATGGGTACCATATATCATGTCGCCATATATAGGTTTACAAATAAAACCGCAAATGTCACGTATTTGGAAATTGGATTTCCATCTATGAACCGAGGCAAAAGATAGTCCTCAACCGATTCGAGACTGCCTAGCCCGAGTCTCAGGCAAGCGCGCAGGCAAGCCTTGGATCGTCAGGGCCGGTCCACACGGAGTGGATTAAAATGCCTGAGCACTACGTTTCGCCTCCCTTTGGGGCGTAAGCGAGCCAACGAATGACTCCATCGGACCCGGATCGTCCGATCTAACCGAGGCGCCTCGCAACAGCAACAACCACATAAGTCAAACTCGTCAGGGCGTGTAAAACCACTGACGCCACTTTTTAGCTAGGAGGAAACGTAGGCCCTCCCTGAGGTCCGTCTCCCGTTTTTGGTTCATACCGGGTGTGAAACTCGCGAATCAAACGTTACACAAAGCTACGCCACAAAGGCCGTGCTTCGATCATCATCCACAAGACTTTGCTTTTCAACAGAAGCCTTGATCATTTGCCACTTAGGCATGCCACACAGGCAATTCACTCCATGCGGTTGATATCCATCAATATATAACCCCTGAGCTCGTACGTCTCAGAGAAGGGCGTTAAGCAAGAGAATAAATTCTCCGCCGCCAAACAGATATATATTTAATAGAAATCAAACACACAGACTAAAATCCAATGTCAGACACACAGTCCATTTACAAGTCCGTTCTGGGTCTGAACGAAACCGGAGGCACCTAGTACCCCGCATATCCATCGATCTCCAAGTACGTCTGGACGATCACTAACTGTTTCCATCTTCTTGGGTGTACAGCCCAATCAAGATCATCAGTAATCACCCAAACGACGTGAAGACTTCCGGTCTTCGACCATCGTCTTCATCTTTGACTTATCGTCGTATCAGTTATTCAGAATGGGATAAACCCGGTCTTTCCGAATAACTCGCGTATATTTTAAATAAGTGTTACACAAACACAACATACGCCACATTCCAATTCATTAGTCACTAACCGTAAATTAATCAAGAGAATAATTCCCCAAATATTAACCCCGAAGGCCGAAACCAACATCAGATCAATATCCAGAAAACCATTCTGCTTGGCTAACCGACAGTTAGTTTCTAAATTTCACATTCATAGGGAAAGGTTCCCATTAATTTTATCAAAGATAAATTCCTTGAATTTATTCTTTAATCTATTTTTGAATATCAATTCAAACTAGTCGGGATTAGCGAACCTTACCGAAGTAATCATTTATTTTAATTTCCCAATCCCAACCTATTCATCCCATGAAGTAAAACTGGTAGTACTTCATATCTAACACCACGGTGTTATCGGTAAATTCAATTACCATTTCACGTTCAAATCTAATTAAAGATTTAACTATCGCCTGGAGCAAAACTGGTGATACTCCATTTCGATTATTTCAATCTAATTAAAGATTCATTAAAACTCCACTTAGTTTTAATCGTTAACTGGGTTAAAGAATCCGTGTCATTTAAAACACGGTTCACGATAAACCCTAAGTCACATTCATTAATTATCGGGTTAAAGAACAAGTGTTGTTTAAAACACTGTTCACGATAAACCCAAAAATCAATATCAATTCAATCCCAATTAAATGTTATTTAATTGGTACACTTCATTAAATCTAAATAAAAAGATTTAATCTTTTCTCAATTGGGTTCAAGAACAGTGTTAGTGAAGACACCATTCACGACAAACCCCAAATCACATTTGATATTCAATACAAGGCTCTGAATAGAAAATATATCGGCTTATATTCAATATCAAATTCTACGACTAACAAATGTCGTATTGGAAATAACGATATAAATATATCTTTCAAATTTCCATAACAACACCTGTATAATCCCGAATTCCAACATCGAAATATTCCGAAGACAATTTCGATTCAAATCCACTCCAATGCCATCATTGGAAATTCTGGTTATTTTTAAAACCCTTTTCAAATTCAATTTATTTATTTAAAAATAAATAGAATTATATTTCTAGTTCAAAACTAGTTCATTTCGATAAAAATCTATTTTTATCTTTTCAAATATGGTGTTTTTCATCCCAATTCTTTCTAAACCATTTCTTATGATTTTACACAAATTATTACTATTTTTAATAATTTTATCGAGGCCCGTACAGTCGATTTCCATCAATGGACATCGAACTGCACTTAAAGCGACCTTTTTCAAATGTGATTTGGACATAATTCCAAATCCAACCGTTAGATTTCTAATTTCTAATATTCGTTAGAAAACTCTTTTCGATACGAACCCAACGGTTCCGGTTTTAGGAGAATCCGACGGTCGGATCTCCCGTAATGTCCGTTTGAAATAAATGGTTGAAATTCACGAACTGCCGCGGCGCGGCGCGTTCTATTCAGGCCATTATATTATATATATAATATATATTTCGTCGATTTCTATTTAAAACGAATTATATAAATAGTTTTGAATTCGTTTCAAAAACATTTTCAACTTCCATTTCAATTCAAATCAAAATTGAATTCTTCTTTATAAATTCGTTTTAAAATCCATTTCTATTCAATTCAAATTTCAATTCAATTTGAATTCGTTTCAATTCACTTTCAATTCAATTCGAATTCGTTTCCAATTCAATTCATTTCGAAATCGTTTTCAATTCAATTCATTTCGAAATCGTTTTCAATTCATTTCGAAATCGTTTTCAATTCAATTCATTTCGAAATCGTTTTCAATTCAATTCATTTCGAAATCGTTTTCAATTCATTTCAAAATCGTTTTCAATTCAATTCATTTCGAAATCGTTTTCAATTCAATTCATTTCGAAATCGTTTTCAATTCAATTCATTTCGAAATCGTTTTCAATTCATTTCGAAATCGTTTTCAATTCAATTCATTTCGAAATCGTTTTCAATTCATTTCGAAATTGTTTTCAATTCAATTCATTTCGAAATCGTTTTCAATTCAATTCATTTCGAAATCGTTTTCAATTCAATTTATTTCGAAATCGTTTTCAATTCAATTCATTTCGAAATCGTTTTCAAGTCATTTCGAAATCGTTTTCAATTCAATTCATTTCGAAATCGTTTTCAATTCAATTCATTTCGAAATCGTTTTCAATTCAATTCATTTCGAAATCGTTTTCAATTCATTTCGAAATCGTTTTCAATTCAATTCATTTCGAAATCGTTTTCAATTCAATTCATTTCGAAATCGTTTTCAATTCAATTCGAAATCGTCGATTTCGAAATCACTTTCAATTCATTTCTAAATCGTTTTCAATTCAATTCGAAATCGTTTTCAGTTCAATTCAAAATCGTTGATTTCGAAATCACTTTTCAATATTCATTTTAAAATGAATAAAGTCGATATAAATATCGTTCACGTCAAAATGGCGTCAATCTAATCAACACGGCTTCATAAATTTCTATTTTCAAATTTTCTATATTTTTCAAATTGGAATGAGGCCCAATCAATTACCATATAAAATTAATTATATGGATTTCCATACAACACATGTATATAATAGCATTGAAAAATAATCAACCTTCAACCAAAGTGCACTACACTGTATAAGCATCAAATATAGATATTCAACGCTTATAACAGCCTGTCAATCAATCGATCGACATATTTAATCAATCAGGATAAGTGAACTTCAAATTTCATCCCAACACCCGTGTGGGGTTTCAAACAATCAAACAAATATTTTATTCGTGCAGTTGGGCGATGTGTAAAATTTATCGTCCCAATCAATGTCCTTCAAATAGGTGTACATAAACAAACCGTCCGGTTTGTAAATGAATATTTATTTATTCACATTCACGTTAAAAATTATATTTTTAACGATAAAACATTTTATTCCAACATATGAATTTCTATTCAGTTCATTCTCTAAATAAAATGATATTTTTATTTTTCTAACTTATTTTAGAAAATTTCGGCGGCATAACGGCACGATACTAGAAACGGGACGAGGCCTAGCCTTGTCCCCGGTCTAGTGAAGGCCCACGCCATTCACATATCAATCAAATTCACCAAACAATCAAATCCAAATCAAATCATCAAACTAATTTATGCAACCAAACAAACAAGTTCATGGTCTGTGGACGATTGTGTCGGGTGCTACTAAGCACCGTCTGCATCCTAGTATATATATATAACTAGAAAATAAATTGAAAGGTGAGAAATTCTCACAGATAGCTATCCTAGCTCCACGGCACTTCTAATGCAGGAAATCTTCGCCAACTCGCCCTTTGTCGCTTTCGTTGTCCGCTTTCACTACATATGTAAAAATCGAATTTTTTTTACTTCGCTATTCAATATATAAAAATTCTATTTTTCTTTCGAAGTTCAATATATAAAAATTCTAATTTTCTTTCGAAGTTCAATATATAAAAATTCTATTTTTCTTTATAAATTCTATTTTTCTTTATAAATTCTATATAGAGATCTCACCCTTTCAACTATAGAGATTTCAACTTTATAAAAATCGCCACTTTATTTCAACGTATATATAATAAAAATCAGATTTTTATTTCGCTACATATATAAAGATGCTATTTTTAATATTCCTATCATGTAAAAATTATATTTTTAATACTTTAAAAATATAAAAATCATATTTTTACACCTTCTACAATAATAAAGATTATATCTTTACTACTTTAAAAATATAAAGATCGTATCTTTTACATGCTAACAGTCGCATCTTTCTTCTTTTAAAAATCTCATCTTTCTATGATTAAAAATATAATCTTTACTTCATTATAAAAACCGAATTTTTATTTCTTCTTCTAGATGATAAAAATCTTTTCTTTTCATAAAGTAAAAATCATGTCTTCATCGCTACTTCAACTAGAAAAAAAAATCCCATTTTTATCGCCCTATTGCCTACATAAAAATCACATTTTTATTGGCTAAATATAATATTTTAACATAACTAAAAATCATTTCTAAAGCGTTATTCAAAATGAAAATCACATCTTTTTATTCGCTATACATAGATCTGAAAATCTAACCTTCATACGCTATGAAATTTATATAAAAACTAAGTTTTCATAGACATGAACAAATAAACAATATATATATACAACAGTAAAACTTACTGTTCGAGATGGGGCAGAGGGGAGCCGGAGTCGTAGGGGTTGCGCTGGGCTTCGGGTGGAGGTAGGAGGTCGCGGTGGCGTCCTTAGATGGTGGCGGTCACTGATTTGGATAGATTTGGGGAGGGGATCTTGAATCGTAGAAGGGGGGTGGCTTGAGGGGCGCGGCACAGGTGGTTGGAGGGTCGGGGAAGATACAGACAGCGGCTGTGGTGGTAAAGGAGGCGGCGACGGCAGCTTCAAAACCTAGGGCGTGGGGAGAGAGAGCGAGGTTGGAGGGAGGAGGAGCTACGAGGGGGGGTTTGCGATCGGAGGGGCTCGCCTGAGCTCCAGTGGCGCGCGCGACGCCACCTAGGGCGGTGGTGGAGGGCGCCAGTCGCGCTAGGGCGCGATTTTTTTCCTCCCTTTTTTTTTATTTCCTTCGTTGGATTTCAACTGAGGAGAGAGAGAGTTAAGGGTGAATATATATTTTTAATTTAATTTCAATTTTCAAATTCAAAAAGTTGACTTTTTATTTCGAAGCCGAAATCAAACCCACCGCCTGTCGTCCATAGCGTTTTACCCCCATTCCGAACATAATGGGATAGGTATCGCAAGCTGATTTGATCGTTACGATCAGTTTCCTTTGAATTTACATTTAAATCACTATATTGAATTTTAAACGTACATTTCAAATTACCGGGGTCACATATTAACTCTATAAATTGCAGAAAAATATTTTCTAGCTTCGTATTGACGATACGGTCCTAACAAAACTAGTTTCGCCGAATTCTGAGGCCGTTGGAAAAATGGCCAATTTCCAGTCGATTAAAATCAACTAAAACTGGTCAAACGCGTTTTCCTTTGCCACGCTCACATATTGGTTCGAAAAATTATGAAATTTGGAATCTAGCAATAACTTTACATCACGGACCCAACAAAACTGGTTTCGTCGAAATCCGAGGTCGTTTGCAAAATGTCCATTTTTAAGGGCCTGAATTCCATAGCGACTATTCAGAATTTTCAACTGGACATATCTTTTGATTCCCGCTACGAACTTTTGATTTTTCGGATTCGTTGGAAAGATATTCACTATTAGATTCCATTATTTTTGGTTTCACTAAAATCCGGATTGTTTTGCACCCGGTACATTCAATTGAAGTTTGAAATCGAATTATCGAACTACCGCGCCATTTTCAATTCTATTTATAATTATATATATAATTATTTATATTCTAACGACGACGTATAATATATACGTCGAATTCCATTCAAAATAAATTTTCTCGTCGATATTATTTAAAATAATCTATTTTAAATAATCAAAATTCGCTAAAATTGCCAAAATAAAAATTTTAAACTGGCCCAGATTTTCCGGGTTGTTACATCTATTCTATTAGTTCTATCTTTTCTTCCTCACCCTCTACTTTCTTTCACTAACGTCTCGGGATTTTCGACTCTCGAGGAGTCGAAAATTTCCAGCCGTTACAGTTGGTATCAGAGCTTAAGTTAAGTGATTACCTTGGCTCTGTGGCATAACTCGATAGAGATGGGATTAGTAATATCCTAAGATTGAGTTTGAGTGTATATATTTGAGTGCGTAATTGTTATTCAATATAAAATGGTTTTATATTGTGGAGACTCATTGGTTGAGTGGCTTATGAATTCTGGTCGATCAGTTTTGATCCACTATATCGATAAGGGTTACTAAACACCCGAATACGATGAACCGTCATGGTATGTTTTGAAAGAGGGTAAATGAAATAATTTTACCCAAAATATATTTGTTCATAGAAGAAATATATATCTTGAAATTATTATAGTATATTGATTGTGTTGGTTGTTATTATAATCGAATAAGATTATAAAAGGGTGAAATGGTTATAAATGACCAATCAGAATTCATATGAATGTAATATATGAAATAGATGAATTAAATATGAATTTAAATCAGACTGGAATTTAAAATAAGGAAATTTTACGTTCCTGGGAGATTTTGAAAATGTTTTTCAAATTGAAAATGATATAGTATTGAACTCACTTCGATAGCTGGAAAATAGATTCTGATGATGAATCTAGACATCATCAGTGTTCATTTCTGAGTTCTAAGTGACGGATTACTACCAAAACTTTTGTTTTTGAATTGTTTTGAGAAAACAAGTTGTTTAGAAATTCAAAGGTTTTGAATTGGCATTATGATTTCAAATTGATTTGAAAGAAACTCAGGAACTTAAGTTCTGGAATTAAAATTTAACTAATGAAGTTAAATAAAATGAGATGGTAAAAATAAATTGAAATTTAACTTGAACCGAGTTAAATAAAATTGAATTGGATTAGAGATAATCTAGAATGAAACCAAATTGATAAGTCAATAATTTGAAATTTGATATTAGAGTTCGAATGAAATTCGATTTGGATTTGAGAATATGAACTGATTGGAGATCAATTGGAATGGATAACATTGGTATATGTTGACGTGGTAGCAGAGGAAAGGGATAGAGTTAAATGCCCGACAAAAAAGGTACAAGTTTATATCATATATGAGTTGGGATTTTATGAGCCGAATTGGCAAGCCGCTTGGCTATTTTGATTTCCTTTTGGATTGGAGGAGGCCTAGAGAGGCGAGTTGTGGTTTGACGTATTGAACCATACAAAGGAGGTTATGGCGAATTTTTCGAAAATTTAAGGTGTTAGAAAATTTTCAGAATTTTTGAAAATTTTAGTTGGTCGGAAACGAATTAATAAATTAATTAAAATTAAATGGGTCCAGTCGAAACTGAAATTTAGAGGTAAACAAAAAGATTTTTAAATCTAGTTAGTAGAGTTAGTAGCATTTTTCTAACTTAGCAATTTCGAGGACGAAATTATTTTAAGGGGGGAAGTCTGTAATGGCGCGTTTTGTTAGCTGTCGAATAATTAATTTATTTAAGGATTTATATATCGATTTGGTGATATCGATAACTTAAAGTAAAACGTTCGAACTTATAATTTATAATTATAATTAAAAGGAACCTGAAAACGTCGCGGCAGTTCGCAATTTGGCGATTTAAACTTCAACTGAATGTACAGGATTCGTTTTAAGCCGGATTTCTGTGAAACAAGAAACGTGTGGAGCTGGTGGAGTATATCTTCCTAGTGAAAAATCAGGATTTCGTCGTGTAGATTTTGAGTTATGTCCAAATCAAACTTTAAAATAGTCGCTATAGAATCGTTTATCGACCATAACGGTTTATTCGATATAACTAGAGATCGGGTTTGAATTTAGACAAGGTTCTTTTGGGACGTAGTGATAATTTAATTTTTAGAATTTTTCTATAATTTTTAATTAATTAAATATGCCACTTTTTATTTGGAGAATTGTGCACCCTGTATCGGTATTTCTGGATTTCGAAATATGAGTTAATCTACCGGTATTAATATATTTTTGGGATCGGGGCACCTCGCTGAACACGAATGTGTTTTTATTTATGTCCATGGCAACTGGTACGTAAACATAATTTTGTGCAATGGATTATATGAAATTTTGAAATCTAAAGCAAATATTAACTAATGTAACGTCCTAAACGTTGATATCCGCTATTTCTCACTGTCTTAACTTGAGTTAATTTCTTTGATTTGGCAGTATTCCCAATGATTAAAAGTAATAAAAGTAATAAGATATATATAATAATAACATGTGATGGGTTGTCCTTCGTCTCTGCAGATGACAAAGACGCTAGAAAATCCTAGTGTATCTTAACCCATTTCTCTCAACTCATGGTACATCCATTCGTTCTTTTCCCATACTGATAAAGCACCTCCCTAAAATAAAGAGAATACAACCTATACTATGTTATTTCGAATCGCTGAAATCACGCAGCTAAGTACAAATGTAACCTGTATGATATAAAATATATTTGAAATAAGATATATATTAAAAAATAAATTTCTTGCTTCTCAGCTAAGAGTATCGTACTAACCTACGTTGCCTAACTTCACATGCATCTACATCCTAACCTACGTTGCCTACATTGAGTCATCAACATCACGCACATGCTGCTAGTCGAACTACCATACCCCTACAATCTGCGGCTATCACTTAAGGGTTAAATAATTTACATTATAAATACCTCAATTCGGCCATAATCTCGAGAAAACAAAAACCGCAAATAAGAAATAAAATACAAAACAAGCCGAGGCTCGAGCTGATCAGGTGGTGAACGCAGTGTACTGGGTGAAGGACGGTGACTGTAGATGCCGAAGTACACAAGATGGGTTCTGGCGGAGCTTGTTTTAATGGTGGTGCATGCGGAGCTGATGCAGTTCGATGGGTGGGTTTTCTAATAGGAAGTGCAAACCATTTTAAAGAGGGGAGAAGACAAATCTTGTAGCTGCGTTCAGGAAGGGTAGTGCGAAGGTGATGAGATGGGGGTCAACACGTTGATGCATGGTACAAGTATTGGGGTTTAAAGAGAAGCTTCACAAACTCTAGCCTTGTACGTCCACGAGAACTCATTTTATTGTCTGAAAATGAGGTGTTGAGTAAATATACGTACTGGGAGTTGTTTGTATACACGACAGCATGAGAAGTGGAGTAACAGTAGAAACGCGGGGTGGAGTTTTGTGTTCGAATTAAGATGGGAACAGTGCAGCCATTTCGGTTTTTGCGTAGAGTACATTGGAGCAGATTGTTACTTGGGGAGGGAGTAGTTAGAACACGGATCTGGGTTTCCCCTGGGAAATAAAGTGAAGGCCAGTAGTAAATGCGAGGGAAGAGGGATCAAACATGCATGGGACGTCAGTTTTGTAGTGGGTTTCTGCGAAGGCTTCAACGGTTTCCCTTGTTCTTTTAGTTTTCAACGCAAGTGCATGGGTTTTTGTCTTCATTTCTTGGGGTTTAATTATCAGCGTTATGCTTGAATGGTGGGTGAAAATGTTAGGACGATGAGCAGCAAAGTTTTTGGGTTGGTGAGCCGCAGCAACAACGAGGAGATGGTGACCGAGTTACTTGTAAGTAGGGAGTATAACGTGGGTTTGTTTTTGTGTGGAGTGAAGTAAGGGTGGGAGTTTTGACAGTAGAGAGAAACTAGAAGGCGCAATGGGTGGAAATTGGGGTTAGGCATGCTTGGTACGTGCTTGCACAGGCAAGGCGCGAGTATTGAGGAGGATGGAATGTCTGGAGTATTAACCAACGTGTGGTAGTTGAGGGAGGTGAAGCATGCAGCGTTGGAGGAGCGTATACACTGTCCGAAAAGATTGCAGCTACGGGTTTTATCTTTGCAACATGGTTAAGAAGAAGTACCATTGTAGGAGGGTGCGTGTTAATGTGAAGTGAATGAGATCTTACGATTGCAGGCTACACTGTGGAACCGGGTTGGAGTCATTTGGAGATCGTCTGAATTTAGGAAAAATAAACCGCTCAACCAAATCAGCTGACGCAAATCGTTATTTAACGGTTAACGCGCCAATGTGAGTAAATCTCACTAACTTTGAACAGTTTATAATTTCATGCTGTATTTTTAGAACTGTTAGATATTGGTTGATTTACTGTATGTTGACTGTTAGATTGAACTGCTAGTCAGTTGGTTAAATTTTCTATATTGATTCTGTTTAACAGAATATATCATATAGAACTGAAAGTGATGTTATCTATATTGTTTAACATCTGTGATGCAGGGAAACAGGTTGGAGTAATCCAACTGGATTCCTCAACATTTATTTTACTGTTTTCATATATGGTGATATATGATGTGTTATGAAATCTTTTATTGATTTCATATGTTTGAATGATACCGATCATTGTTATACGACACGTTAAACACCGTAGGTGATACTAAAATGTAAAAAGGGAATTTTCAATGTTTATATTGAAAATAAATCTTATTTATAAAATCGATAGGATTTTATAAAATGAAACCATTTATTTATTTGGGAAATAAATAAAGGAACATTTATTTAGATTTATAAATAAATGGAATAAAGGAATATTTATTTAAGGAATAAATAAAGGAACACTTATTTGAAAAATAAGTAAAATTTTACATGGATAGGTTTAAACCCGTGCTTCGCACACGGTATAACACGATATGGATTTAAATGAAATATTGAATAGGAAATCTGTTTTAAACAGATAAATTGAAGTAGATTAATTTATAAATAATGTTTTATAAATTAAATAAATTATTTATCATTGATAAATGGAATATATATAAGTCTGGACTTATATAGAGAAGTAGAAACGTTATTAAAAGGACATTTACAAAGTGAAGAACCGTTACTAAAAGTAAATCTTTATAAATGGATAAACGTTGTAAAAAGTAAATCTTTATCAATGGATAAATGTTGTAAAAAGGAAATCTTTTGAAATGAATAAACTTTAATAAAAGGAGTTAATCGAATTTAGTTATTCGAAATAAGTTATTCGAATTAGATATTTGAATAGAGTTAAACACATTAGAGTGATTCGAATTACTTCTTCGAATAGAGTTAAACAAAGTAATTTGTTAGGTTAACCAAAGCAAGTTAGTCGAGTTAATCAAAGTAATTGGTTAAGTTAACCAAAGTAAATTAGTTAAGATAAACTAAGCGGTTAATCGAAGTGAATTAGTTAAGTTAAACTAATTGGTAAATCAAAGTGAATTAGTTGCGTCAAACTAAGTGAATTAGTCAAGTTAAACTAATTGGTTAATCGAAGTAAATTAGTTGGGTTAATCAAAGTGAATTAGCTAGTTAAACTAAGTAAATCGGTTAGAGTTAATCAAAGTGAATTAACTAAGTTAAACTAAGTGGATGAGTTCAGTTAATCGAGACAAGTAAATCAAGTTAGGTTAAACCATTTGAGTTAACCAGTTAAAATTTACCAGTTAAAGATAAACAGTTAAAGTTGACCAGTTAAAGTTGACCAGTTAGAGTTGACCAGTTAGAGTTATCCAAGTGGAGTTAATCGAGTAGAATTGCCGAATATAACTTATTCGAAGTAGGGTTATCGAATATAGTGTATTCGAGGGAAGAGTAATCGAATATAGTTTATCCGAGTGGAGAAATCAAATGTTATACATTTGAAGAGTTACCGAATATTATTTATTCGAAGAGTAGTTATCGAATATTGGTTATTCGAAGTTAGTTAATCCAAAGGAGTTATTCGAAGTTATTTAATCCAAAGGAGTTAGTCGAATATTAGTTATTCGAATAGATTTAAAGGAGTTATCGATTTTAGTTTGATCGAAAGGAGTTATCGGTTAGTAAATCGAAAGGAGATTTTCGAATATAGCATATTCGAAAGAAAGAGATCGAATATTGTTTATTCGAAAGAGAGAGATTTCGAATATGAGTTATTCGAAGAGAGATAATCGAATATAGGTTATTCGAAGAAGAGTTAATCAAATAGAGATTACTCGAAAGAGAGTTATACGTCGAATTCGATTATAGCGAATTCGGGAAAGTACTATTTACTTTCCAGGGTTTAAATCATGATTTAGTTATTGATTTAGAAATTAGGTGTCTGTTAAATTATTCGAGTTAGGAGATAAAATTTAGGTTAGACATTGCAGAAGTAGGAATTATAACGTTATAGTTATAATCAAACGTTGTCATATAAGAAGTGGATTCGTAACCTGAATCCGAGAATTTGCGTAAACAGATTATTGGACAAAGTGAGTGACGAGCTTCATCTATTTCACAGTAAAGGACGTTGTTCAATTAAGGTCTAAGAGGTAATTATACCCCAACTTGATTGACTTCAAAATTGACAAAGGAATAGTTGTGGTTCGATCTAAAAGGTTGATTAGGAATAAAGTTAAGGAATAAGCGATAAATGGATTAAGCGAAACGATGTTTTATACAACGTTCATTGGAAATCCGTAAATGGGTTGTGGAAACGTTTTCCAAATATAGTTAGATATGTTTTCTAAACATAGAAAATGAAATGTTTTCATGATAAGAATTTAAGAAATAGAGTTAAGCAAATTCAGAAACTGACTGGAGAGGGTAAGTTGAACGGTTTTCTAAGTGACGATCTGATGTTGGTTTCGACCTTCCGGATTGATACTTAGAGAATTGTTCTCATACAAGTTACAGTTAGGGACTGATAGTTGCGAAATAATAGTGATGTGAAAATAAGCTATGGAAATGTTTTCCAATGATTAATAACATATATTTTCTAAATATATGAAATAAGGAAATATGAACATATGATGATTGATCGATCGAATTTCCATTTGGAAATAAGATCGTTGTTTGTACACCGACACGTTTTCATTT
The DNA here is from genome assembly GCA_030737875.1 of Allium sativum. Classification (NCBI taxonomy): domain Eukaryota; kingdom Viridiplantae; phylum Streptophyta; class Magnoliopsida; order Asparagales; family Amaryllidaceae; genus Allium; species Allium sativum. The sequence continues at coordinate 376,510,357 of CM060926.1, forward strand.
GATAGTTGAATCACAGACTATCAAAGTTTTGACCATATTTACGTTGTAAATATGGAGAGACCGGTTGGATTATTATCCGAAGAACCACTCCGTATTAGCATAAGCGTTGTAAATCAAGTACGCTGAAGATAATTGAAGATGGAGTGAAGTGCAAGGGCTATTGTGAAAAGCCTAGGTAGGATGGATTCACTAAATAGTGCCTTCGGTTTGTTCAGTCCCAGGACGACGTATATGGACGAGTGTCTGACAAAGTATTCTTAACGAATCATATGTTGATCTCTTTAAATGTATTACGTTGGTGGCAGAGAAATTCGTTTCTCTTAGCTTTTATACTCGTGATGCCTTGAGAAATCGATAATGATTTGGCGGGTATGACGATGTGGCATTCAAAGTAATTGAAGAAATAATCTGTCAAAGTGATAAACGTGACCTCAAAACCTCACAACCAGGAAATAACAGAAGTTAGGCTAGGCAGCATGGCTAGTTGGGCCATACCCAAGCAGGGTGTATTATCACCATCTAGAGAATATTCAATTGTACTTCTTTATAATCTATTTCAATGCTGTCCATTATCGGGAAGGATGGTTGTTGATCCCAACCATCGGTGATAATATATTCGTTACACTCAAGCTAAATGAGTGGACGGTCATGTGTGGCCGGGTTGCAAGACGTTCTTGTTGAACCCTAGTGTATCTCCTCTAGAGTACACTGATCGGAAGGTGCTCCCATACCTTGTCTGTTGGAATCCAATCTCCAATAAGCACTCACGGTTTTATTTGTATACTATGAATGTGGAACGTGAGATGCAAGCGTTCTGCTAGATTGATATCTATTTGTATTTAGACATTATTATAATATCAGAAAGATATCCTTTATTTAACCAAGTGTTGGAGTCTTATTCACACCAGTCCCATGACTGACCCGGAGTTTATTTTGTTTTGTTTTCCCTAAACTCTTCGGTGCCTAAATTTGTACGGGCAGTCAAGTAGTCGGGATTTTACAGATACACTTGGAGAGCTTGGAGTAGGAGGCTTCAGGATTATAGCTATTATTATTCCGCTGTGTTGTTAAGTGTTGTACTTTGAAATGGTATGTATATACGAGTACCGATTTGTATTTCAAAGTTATGTTATTCGTTCCGCTGTGAGATTCGTGTTTACTCTGATGATGTAAGTTCTTCTTCTTCTTCTATTCTATTAGTTCTATCTTTTCTTCCTCACCCTCTACTTTCTTTCACTAACGTCTCGGGATTTTCGACTCTCGAGGAGTCGAAAATTTCCAGCCGTTACAATACAACATGTCAAATAATTCATTCAATAGATATATCATCAATCAAACACAATGAATAATCATCGTGGTAAACTTATGCAGCATTAAACATTATCTTAGCATATGGATAGTTAGGTAAATATTAAAATTAAATTTCTCGGCTTCATTGGCGAAGCTAGTTCCTAGACCTATTAATAACTCCGCTATGATGACACTGAAGCATACCAAACTCAAATATTTCTTGCCTAGAGTACTCGCATTTTCATTGCTTCTTTCTTTTTTGCTTCTATCCTAGAGTTAGGTGGCACAACCTCTTTGTGATGGTGGAGGTAATGATAGTGAAATAAGCTAAGAGAAAGATGAACGTTGAAGCTTTTTTAGGAGTATTTTTACACTACTTCTTCTTGATTTCTTCTTATAAATTTTCATTTCTTATTTTTTAGGAGAGATTTGAAGCCATTAATAGATATTGAGAGGGGGAAGAAGAGAATAATTTTGGTATGAATAAATTAGAGAAAGATAGATGGTATTAATAAGCAAAGAGAAGATTAAAATATGCAATGAAATTTGGTGAAAAACACACTCACGTCTCTCCTTTTTTCGGCCAAACACCCCTCCCCCTCTCCTTTTATACTTTATACTACTGTGTAAGAGAAAATTTTGAAAATAATATGGTGTGCAAGTTGCCAACGCGATTTCTGACCCGAATGGAAGGCTCATGAAATAAGAAGTCAATACGAACTCGAATTTAACCTAAACGCATTATGTACGCTCAAATTAAGGCAAGAAGGAAGCCCAAGAAAAATTTCATAAAGTAACTTGGCCCAATTCCCTCTTTAATACGTATAAACACCTTACAATTTCTACATACTAGGAATCTGATTTCTCACTACCAAAGCCCTAACAAACACGTCTCTCAATTTCCATACTCTTTAGAGACATCAATAGCTCTTCACCAAATAGAGGTAACATGATCTATTATGATAATTCCTCGTAGTCACGACTCTTATTTCTCTACTTTGAATATTTATTTGAGTGTTTGCATTAATAAATACTATAATTGGCATGGAGAATATAGTAATGAACACGTTGAAAATGTATGCAGGCCTCATTAATGGCTGAACCATTATAAAGAATTTGTGTTATCTTTTTTTGCTCTTTATTTATATCTTTTATCATTTATTTTTGCATTATCTATGTTAAATATGTGTTATTCGACCAAAAGGACTGGTGCTTTCTTACTATTTTGGTGTTAATGCTATTTTCTACATTAACATTTGGTGATTTGATTGAGAGTTGAACTCAAGAGAAAATCTAATGTATCCACTATAAATCCTCAAGGTCTAAAATTTAGATATATTGCTAAGCTGGGGAAAGTCCATAAGTTGAATGATAATGGCACTTAAAATGAATAATAGAAAGTATGGAGGTTCTTCCGAAACTATAGCAGCAGATACTAATGCTTCTCCCTCCAGTTATACAAGTGGGACCTATACCCAAGGAGAATCTACAACTAGAAGGGAATTAGACATTGTGGTAGAGAACATAAACTAACACATGGGATACCGTCAATATGGACCTAATGGAGAAGATGGATGCTTTGCTTACATCTACAACTAGAAGCCAATTTACACTAATAGAGAAAATGGTAATTGGGCATGGAGACCTACAGGTAGAGATTTCACTACTAAATCAGCATGAAATGAAGTTAGAAGAACAGCCCAAAATATGGAGTAAAATTGTGTGGGATTGTGTCAATCTCCCTAAAATGGTTTTCAATGCTCACAAAGCAATTTCTGGTAGATTGGCAACGAGAGACAGACTAAATCGATGAGGGTATCACTGACGAAACACAGTGTGTACTTTGCAATCAAATGAATGAGTCTCACACTCACTTATTTTTTGAATGCACTACTTATAATGCTATCATGGAACACTTCAACACTATAGTGGGAGTCTTGACTAACTTTAACAAAATGGAAGACATAGTTAGTCACCTCATAAGCAACAGCTCCACGAAAGATGTAACACCCCGCATTTTTAACTAAAGATAATAAAATAAGGATAACTTAATTAAATATTAAGAATTAAGTGAAATGGACTACGCCATTGCGTTCGTCTCCGAATTCTGGATAAAATAGACACCTAGTTTGCCTAAACGGACACCGTATAAAGAAGTTATTAAGATTTGAAGTTTATATACGCATAAGAAGAGTATAAATGAATGAAATAAGTCTAGAAATTCAAAACACTTCAAATTCACGCTGAAAAAGGGGAGCGGGAAAATTCCCGCCCAGGAGTGTCGACCCCTAGGTCGACCCATAAGGGGGGTGTCGACCATATGTCGATTGCATAAAAGGGGGTCGACCCCCCTACGGCAGATCTGGGCAGATTCTCCTACAATGAACATGGACTCATTTCTTGACCAAATATGTTGCTGAACACCTATAAATAAGCCTGTAGAGCCTACCCTAAGTCTCATATTTCTTAGACAACGTAGAAGCTCTGCCATTCCTCTTCCTCCTCAAATCTATTCAGAAAATTAAGATTATTAGTTTAGGAAAAAATCTAATTACAGATCTGAAGGGAAGGAACGTATGTTTGTACATGGGTGTTCAGATCTCTTATCGAAGTGAGGTAATTTTCTAGATCTATTCTATTCAATTTTCTTCCTATTTCTTCCCTTTTTCTTTTAGTAAAAAATTATGAATCCATGGTTATTAGGTTATAAATCAAAACAGGGGAAAACCATGGAATGCTAGATCTGGACCGCATCCAGGATTGGGAAAGCATATGAGGTGAGTGGATTTAAGTTATATCATTTCTATTAATGATATATTATCGTTTAACATTCCCCGTTATCGTACAATGTGAATTTACAAGAATAACTAAAAGTATTGAATTATTGATATGACATGTTTAAATATGATATGTTGAAATGTTTAAACATATGTTAAAAGGATAAAAGTGACGAATATGACATGTTGGAATATTAATATTCTAAGATATTAATATGTTGGAAAATTTGCCAAAAAAACCATTGAAATTCATACATCTTTACAAACATGGCGTCCTCTGCTTCTACCTCGAGCCCCTCCCACCCTCTTATTCCGTCGCTTCCTCGATTCCCACCCCCTCCTTTTCTGCCGCCTGGCCCTTCTCCTCCTTCAGATCCTACTCCTCTCGTCGCTCCCACTCAACCTCCTCCTCTACCTCAGCCTCCCCCTCTAGATCTAACCCAATCCGATGCGAAATGGACTTCCCTCTTCACACCAAGCCAAGCAATGCCGAAGAGTTCACTCCCCTCTATTGACTCTTAAATATGACGGGAAGCATTTAATACGAACAGCAGACATTGTTGAAGCCAGCATCGATGAATGGCAAGACTATTTGGTCGGATTCTTTTTGGATTCGCCACTGTCGTATACCTTAGTTGTCAATCATCTGTTCGAGCACTGGAATTCTCGGTGCTCGATTAAGGCAAAGTCAAATGGTTCTATTTTCTTTTTTCTCATATCTGACAAAGAGGAGAGAAAGAAGATCTTGGAAGCAGATCCCATGGTAATTCATAACAAAGTCTTTATTGTAAGAAAATGGGATGTTAACATGGGTTTATCGGGGAAGAAGATTAACAGTGTAACGATTTGGGTGAAATTCACCAAACTTCCGATGGTTGCATGGTCCAAAATTGGGATTTGCTGGTTAGCATCTCACATTGGTAAATTTCTGTGCATGGATCGAGCGACTGAAAGTTTGGATTGGTTGGGATTTGTAAAATGCTTAGTCGAAATTACTCCTACTAGCGAATTGCCTAATTCAAGTAGACGGCTCTGAACATGTTGTTTGTGTTACTTATGTTTGGAAGCCAGACTCATGCCAGGAATGTAAAGTGTTTGGACATTCGGGCAGCGACTGCCTCTTGTCTAAAAATGACATAGATCCTGTTATGTCATCAAAGTTTTTTGGAGTTAACACTAATGATTCGTGCGCTCAAGCTTTTTCGCATGGAATTGGAAGGATGGATAAAATTAGTGAAGTAAAGAAGAGCCAGCAGAATGGGAGACATCCCAATGTGAAGAAAGTGAGAGGTGTATTCAATGAAAGATCTAGGAATGCTGGATATCAGAAAAAGTGGAAGCTTGTTGAAGGTAATTCCAGCAAGCAGCGCACTGGAGTCAGCTTTGCCTTACCTATTGTCAATAGATTTGGAGCCTTAATCAATGAAAACGGTGTCGTTTCTGAGAACGACATGGAAGAAGGAGAGATTCATGAAGTAGTTATAAGGGATACAAATGTAATTGTTAGCACCGCTGAAAATTTTGTGGAAACTTCCACCAACGTAAATGATGCTTGCACTGAAAGCGATATACTAAAAGAAGGAAATGACAATGCAACAGTGCATGAGAATGTACAACGCAACATAGAAATCACTAATGTTGAAACAGTAGACCAACTGCTAAGCAAAGGGTATAGTATCAATGAATTTGTTGAGACGGCTAATGTAAATGCCATGCAAACCATCATTAACGATGTTGCGGAATTTGAGAAAACAATGGAAGACGGAGGCTTCGATGTCTCTATAACCTAAACTGGACATGAAGCTCACGTTTGCAATGAGTTCGGCTTTAAAACTGGATTCTTGCAAGCAATTTCACCACTTAGCAAGCATCAACAAGAGGTGAACCCAAACCAAGTTATGAATGAAATTGAAATTAACAAAGTCATGCAATTTACAACAGCAGTTACTTCTAGTGATAATGCAAGCAAACTCGATAGTTTTATTTTGGATAACTTTGATATTACTGCTATGCCAGCATATTCTAAAATGAGACAGAATAAAACTAAAGAGAAAAAGAGAATTAACATCGAAGACAATGTTCAGGATGCAATACATAAGCTAGGAGTGGAAATTGAAAGTGGAGATTTCAACCCATTTATATGCAGCGAGAAGAAAATGCTCATGGACCTCATGATCAAAAATCGTAAAGCAATTCAAAGCAGGAAGAAAAATACTGACTCAGGAAAGACGACTACATTGAACTCATATGCTCATATTCCTCCTCCTCCAGGATTTAAAGCAAAACCACCTGACGTCATCGAACCAGGCTCCTCCACTAATGTTCCTGTAGCTACCTATAGTGCAGATAGATCTTCGCAAACACGTAGCATGACAAGGACTAAGGGGAACTCCCACTTCGACAACGGGTGAATGATAAAATCTTCCTTCATTGCTTTTGGCACTATGTAATTCAGAAGTATTATGTCTAGTTGTTCTGAATGTAACGCCTTATGTATTATATGATCCCCTGAGTAGGAATATGTACCCTGTAGTTGATATACACGATGTATATCACCTGTGTGTGTTGTATCTTTTTTCTTTAATAATAAAGTGTTACGGAACACTATAAAATCGGTCAGCCTTACAAAAAAAACTACCAAAATAAGCGTAGAAATTACAGTCCTTTCAATTCCATGTTAACTTGTGACATTTATGTACTCGGACCATTAACAATAGACATTGAGAAAACTACATGTTAATTTAGAAAATTATATGATTTGGTAATCACAAGTTATCGTTAAATTTGAACAATTATCTGATTAATTGAGTACATGATAGAATAGAATTGATTATATGTAAGAAAGAACATATGACATATAATAGGCATAATATGATGACATGTAAATTATAAATTACAATGGAAATTTGAAAGAATAGACATGCCTAGATTATATATAAGATTTACAGTAAATAAGAAACCGAAACCGCCTTAGACACGAGGTTATATTACACTTGTGGTAGAAGTCTGCCTGAAACCGCCCGGCATATCCAACATCCACAAGTGGTAAATCTAGTGTGAGGGGTCTAAGTGCATAAATAAGACATGTAAAGGTGCTAAGACACGAGGTTAAGTCAACTTGTGGAAGAAGTCTGCTCGGAACCACTTGACAAATCCAGCATCCATAAGTGTAGGCATGATGTGAGAGTTCTAGTGCATAAACATATAAATAAATATATGTAATAATAGAATTAAATGGCATTAATTGTAATTAATGGGAATGAATGGAATTGAATGAAAAATAATTACAATAGTAAAAGGGAAAGGAATGAACGGGGAATGATAATAACCTATTATAGATATATAACATTAATGAGAATGTTGTATAATAGGTAGACTTGTCCTAGGGACAAGTGAAGATTATAACTTAGGTTATAATAAACTATCAAGGACATGAGATAATTGGTGAAATGAGATAAGTGACACTTAATTATAAATTAAGTAATCAATATATGGGGAAAACTGAAACCGGTTGTTTGTAATAAGTAGAGAAAAGGGGGAAAGTTTGTGAAATGTAAGAAGTTGTACTTAATTATAAATTAAGTAATCTGTAAACTTGAAAGTATGGAATCTGCTGATAAGAATAATATGTTTAGGCTTGTCGTAGCGACAAGTGAAGATTATAACTTAGGTTATAATAAATGATAAATGGAATGGAATAAGCGATGTAAGGAGATAAGTCATACTTAATTGTAAATTAAGTTATTTATAAGAACAAGAATCTGAAATCTCCGGATGAGGACAACATAAGTTATATTTACGGGAAGAGAAACTTGTTAGTGGACCTTAGTGAAGAGAACTAAGTAAATAAGTAAACAACGATAAGTTGTAGTGACAATGAAAGATGGAATTATGATTAAATAGGAAAGGGTGAGGCAAACTTATATGAAATAAGTTATATTTAATCATAAATGATAAGTGACATGTTAAATAGAAAACCGGTGAATTGAGATATACTTAATTATAGATTAAGTAGAACATATTATTGTTGCCTTGAATCTAACAGGAATATAAAATGGATTGTGGATTATATGACCTTGGACTACAATCTAGAGAATAACATGTATGGGCTCATTAATAAACTTAAATGGGCTAAGTTATATGACTGAAATTGATAAGCAAGAGGAACTTGGTAACTTGAATAAGAAGTCAATGTGAAAGAGAATAACTAAGTTAAATGGAAACCTGATGAGATAAAGCAAGCGCATAAAGGAATGTTTAGAGATAGGGTCTAATAACATATTAAATGGAGGCGTTTGGACCAGTACAAACATTTGAGGGCGAACAACCTAATGGGGTAGATCATTGTAGTGTCATGAGCCACGAGGGGAGAGCATATTCATATGATTATTCTGACTGCTAAGAAGGACTAGAAGTGGAAGCACGCGACTTCCTGAGATACGTAAGGTGCTCCTAATAGCCCTCTGTGTGGTGGTAGATGTTTAGGTTGTGCCCGCAGAGGTTGGGTCTGCGCTTAACTACCAGGTGGGTGGGCCTTAACTATAAAAGTAGCTCTGTAATTAGAATGTTGTGACGTGGTTACACTTGGGTGATTCGGCGGTCGCCTCAACGGGGAGGCAGAGGTCAGGACCAACAGAAATAGTAGATCATCGGGTACCCGTCATCAGCAGCTAGTGGCTGCGAAAAGACTAGAGCTAAAACCAATAGACCATTCACCTTTTGCTATCGAGGTACGGTGGTTGAGGGATGACGCCAATTGGATATTTAGATTGTTTGTTAGGGGCAAGTCATTTAGCTCTTGTATTCTTTACTAGTTGAGGGAGGGGCCGAGTGTGGGGCCTTAGCCACCATGAAAAACAGACCCTAGGGATATTTGCATTTTGAGGCTCTTATAGACGGGCCTGTACAGATATGGAAAAACTTCCGATTGAGTTCCGTGTTTCTTGTATAGGCCTGCCGCGAAACACGATGCACATTATGTGTGGTTAAGGCATCGAATACCTTTGACAATACGTATGTGGGACACTTTAGATATATGCATGTCTGCTTTAGGTGGCGTATCGTAGACTTGAGGGCATTACTCTGGTATGAAATCTGATTAGATTGACGATGGCAGTCTGTACGCTTACGTAGCGTAGTAATGACAAGTATATGTAGACCATAACATGTTATGTGAAGATCCGTACGTCACTTTGGTGTAGGATGTGTGACTGCGTTCATTTATGTAGCATTACGGTGGAGACCGTCCGAGTAGGGTACATGGAGTGTACTCTAATATTGAGGGTTAGCTACATATATACTATATTAGGTTAATCCACTGGGAAGTAAATGGGTACAACGTGTGTGTAAGCCTTGAATGCTGTTAACCCAAGCTTAATACTTCATTGTGATTAAAGAGAGAGAAAAGATCATAGGATGGAAAGTCTCCAAAGATGGCGAAAGCACCCATATTGACTTTTGCGTTTGCTATATGTGGTGAAAAGTTAGAGGGAAACTTCCAACTGAGTTCCGTGTTTCTTGTTTATCGTAGACTCTAGGGAATTACTCCAGTATGAAATCTGATTAGATTGACGGTGGCACTCTGTAAGCTTATGTAGCGTAGTAATGACAAATATATATGTGGAACAAAACATTGTTATGTAAAGATCCGTACGTCACTCCGATGTAGGATGTGGGACTGCGTTCATTTATGTAGCATTACGGTGGAGACCGTGCGAGTGGGGTACCGTGGGGTGTACCTCAATATTGAGGGGTAGCTACATATATATTGTATTAGGTTAATCCACTGGGAAGTAAATGGGTACGACGTGTGTGTAAGCCTTGAATGTTGTTAACCCAAGTAACCTAATAAATAAGAAAATATGATTGAACGGTAAATGTAGGATTATCCAAAGTGTATAGTTTAAATCCAGTCACCATAACTTGTGTTCTGACCCCCTCCTCATAACATACTCACATGTTAGATTTATGGTAGAGACATGATAGCTTTGGATACTGGTTAGGCAGTATTATTAATACGATAAGGCTATACTTTGATTATATTATATTTTATCCATTCCGCCGTGGGATATTTTCTTCGCACTGACATATTTTATGTCTCTGTCTTTTTTGCAGGATACCAGAGCAAACCAACACGAGTTTCAATAGATTAGAATTTTGAAAAAAAATTGGTCTGTCGGAATTTAGGTTGTTACAAAAGACCTGAAGGCCAGACACTACATCATTTCCTTCACTGTAGCTGCATGAATTATATGGGAAGAAAGTAATGACCGAAAATTTCAACATAAATCCACGAACCAGATAGATCTGGAGCAAATTATTTTCGGATAACTGAATCTAGTGAAACCGAGGTTGCGAGACAGATGTACCAGGATGGATACAAGTGCAACTCGTGATGGAGAAGGGGATGCGATTGTGTCAGAGGTGTGAAACCTACGTAGGTCATTTCGGCCGCCATAAAGAAGAAATAGGGTTTCAGATTTGTTTTGCTTTTTGAAATTTATTATTCTTACTTTTCACTATAAAGTAATTATGTATTGTACTCTCGAAAGTTGTGTATTGGCTTTTTGGTTGTGAACACGTGTGTTGTTTGTGCTATGTGGATCAGTTTTTTGGGCTGAAGGCCTAATAGAAAATTTAACCCATTTTCAAAAAAGGGGGGAAACGAATAATTAAAATAAGCAAAGCAATCAATTAGAATTAATAAGAAACTAATAAAAGGAAATGTACAGGAGACGAATGTCACCTGGGCTTTACCCCAGAAGTGGGTCGACCGCCCACCTAGAGGAGGGTCGACCGCCCTCCTGTAAAGAATCCCAGTGACGGTTGTTTTATATAGGGACTTATTTGTAATTCTTATCAAACGGACCACATGGATTTAATCAATTAAATCTAACGACCTTTATATACGATAACAACTATTAATGGTGTCCTAAACCCTCACTCAAAACCTTACAACCATTCTCCTCCTCGCCTTCGTTATGCCTTTCTGCCATTGCTAATTAACAGAGAAGAAAATAGGTTTTTCTTCTATCTCCTTAACCTATTTTATCTCTTTTGTCTATTCTAATTTAGATTTATATCTATTCCAAAATTTAGATTATACATGTAAGATTCTAATATATGTGATTAATACAAATATATAAATATATATATATATATATACACACACACACACACACATACATACATACATACATATATGTGGGTATATATATATATATATATATATTTGAATGATTAGAGCATGATTGTTCACGAAGGCCAAATCCAAACTTTATTCCACTCACTTCTGTTATTGCTAACTCTTATAGCTTTGTGAGTGGAATTCATATGAGCTACTATTTTATATAATTTGACAGTTTAAAGTTGGATTGTTGTGCCTAGGAAGATTTGAGATATTATGAAAAGAAAATAAGATTACACCCCTCAAATCTTTTGTTTGTTTTATATTTCTTCGTAGAAATGACCAATCTAATTGTATATGTGGTTTTGGGTTATTGTAATAATAAAAGATATCTAAATATCAAGGCTTTGTGTATAAACATACTTAAGAAGGGAATCTATTCAAAATAGGAATTATAAATATATATGTGTATCGGAAATACTATGTTATGTTTATCTTTTATTTTTTATTGTTGCAACAATCAAGTCAAAACCGGGGTTGCAAGTTTATATGTTGTTGTTGCTATTTTTCCTATTTTATTGTCACATGTTAATATGTACATTTATGCTATCGTTGAAGGAATTATGGGAAATGACTTGTACACCTTTAATTTAGACAAGGATTGACATTTCAAAAATGTGGTAAGGACGTTAATCTCATTCGCTTAATTTATGTCATGTATATAATATAAACAACGTAATATTGACGTGTATTAAGTGCGCAATAAATATGATTAAATTATGAATAGAATTTGAATGTCCCCATCGGAATTTGTATGTTTGTATGTGCATGAGTTAATGGCTTAATAAGAATTAATGACATATAGACACAAGATTAACCGTTACTTATAGTAGAAGTCTTCCTAGAACCGACCGACATAGACAACGTCTACAAGTAAATCTGGTTAATGTGAAAGATCTAGATGCCATTGGCTATTATAATTAATACGCAATGATACGAGTTTAGGCCTAACTTGTAGTAGAAGCCTGACCAAACCGCGTGGCAAATCCAACATCTACAAGTGGTACGCTAATGTGAGATGTCTAGTGCGCACACACGCACTCACACATACACACACAAAAACACATACATTTGTATAGTATGCAGAGTAGGCCTGCCTCGGGAAAAAGGTATTAAGTTGGCGACTTATCTCTTATTGGGTATTAAGTGGTTCGAACTAGGTTCATTCCTAAGGTTCACTCCTTGGTTCAGAACCCAAGTCATGGGGCCAGCCCTTCAAGAATTTAAATAGTTGTTGGGTACGCCATTCTTATATAAAGTATTAAGTGGCCCTAATAAACAATAACATGTGTAGGGTTGTTCTCCAAGTAATGTCCGCTTCTTATCTAGGTGATACTGAGGGCTGACCACAGGATGAATTATATATATATGTGTATATATATATGGCATAAGGTACCTCCGTCTAAGGGAAGTATTAAGTGACTAGAAGTTCACCCGTAGAAACAACTAGATAATAACAGGAGGGTTCGCCAGGAAGGCTCTTAAATGAATTCGTGTTCCGGACCCAATCCTGGTCGTAAGTATCCGTTACGTTTTCTTGGCCTACAAGTAGAGTTATTATTTATAATGTTGACATTAGAACAGGGTCTTAAGTGGCTAGGGGTAGTGACTGTAGGGAAGTCCACCATAAATAAACTAAAGAATGGCTTTAAGTGACTAATATTGGCCTGCCTCATGGGTATTAAATGATCGTAAGAACGTCCGCCTTTAAATTATCTTTTTGGGGTATTATGTGACTTCTAGGACGTTAGCCTCATATATTTATTGTGTGTGCATGTACCATAGACATTATCTAAAAATTTTATAATTCCCAAATATAAGAAATAGTCCTTCTTAACATATATGCATTTCATTCACTAGAACCTTTTGGCCTTGTATGCCTAGCGTGATATGGGGTTCTGGCATTGTGAACAGTGGTGAAGCTTGGTCTCTTATACGTACACGTTCTGAGTGAATGGTTTGATTATTGAGCAGTCGAGAGGCTGACCGTAAATAAAGTGAGCATGGAGTTACCATTCGTAGCCAGGCCCTTTGAAGGGTGGGTCGTACGTCCCATTACAGTTGGTACCATAACATAAGTTACTCGATTACAGGGAATATATGTATGAGAGTTGCATATTTTATTTGAAAAGGTTTTCTAAAATTTATATATATATATATATATATATATATATATATAAAGTACTATACCCCAAAAACATACGTAATTATACTAGGAAACCTTCTCTTTCTCTTTCTTTTGGGCCTTGGTACTATCGTAGGAAGTCCACTGAAGGATTTTCCCTTTTAAGAAAGTGAAAATGGCTGACAACCAACCCGAGCAGGGAAATCCAGCATGGCCTCATTAAAATGGTTACAACAGTTACTTAGGACTGCGGAACAGGTCCCTACTGCCAATCCTGCCCCAACGGAACTAATAGCTCGACTCGTTGAAGGTGCCCTCAACTTTTCTCGTCTTTGCAAAGATTTTGTGAGTATGCCAGTAGATTTTGGGAACTGAGAACTTCGTTGAAGCTAAGGCATGGATCTCTGAGTGTGAAAGGATTTTTGAAGCTACCCGATGGGATGACGAACTTATGAATAGGCTAGAAACTTGGCATCTAAAAAGGGAGGCCCTTGAATGTTGGAACCTAATTTCATAGGAGAATGTTGGTAGAGTGTTTACGTGGGGAGAATTTAGGACCCGTATTGAGATTAAGTTCTTAACTAATGCAGAGAAGACCCTATAACTACAGAATTTATCCATTTGAAATAAGGAGAGCTGGAGTTGAAAGAATATATGGAAAAGTTCACAGAGTTATCCAAGTTCAGTAAAGGGTTAGTGGACACCCCAATGGATACAACCCTTTGGTTTGTTAAAAGATTGAATTCTCCATTGTAAGATATGGTTTTGTCCCAAGTTACATTTTAAGCTACGTTTTTAGCCCTTATTTAGGTGGCTATTCTTTATTCGACTGAGAATGTTAAGGAGGTTAAGACTAATATGGGAGAAGGTACTTCTAGTAATGGGAAGAACAAGAAAAAGAATTTCTGACTTAAGATGAAGAAGGGAAGCAAATTCAAGAGAGACGCTGAGACATGTTCTAGATGCCACAAGAAAGGGCATGAGGCGAAGGACTGCAGAGCGAATCTGGAAAAGGCAGAATTCAAAGTGAAATGCTTTTATTGTTGAGGATAGGCTCTTGGCTAGATATTACACTAAGCCGAAATTAGTGCAGAGCGGTCAAAATTATGCCTTGGAAGCAGCTCTGATTCATAGTCATCCCCCTAAGGATCCAGGACAACCAACGTTGGTAGGTATAATTTCTATCATAGGAATTTTTTGTAAGAAATATTATATCATAAAGGTTATAATTTAGAACGTTAAAAGTAATGAACAATGATTATTATAAACAAACATTAAATTGAAAATTAAGTTTAAGCAGCCTAAAGATATTCTAAGGTGGCTTTGTAATTAGGCAACATTATTTGCTAATCAGCAAAGTTGATTTATAAACAAATAATATTCAAATGAATAAATCAACGAATATTGTAAATCAATGAAAAAGGAAAAGTAAGTGAAACGCACAAGAATAAATTAGACGTTGCGCCTCATACAATAACGATATGCATTTGGTTCAGTTCGTAAGGATGAAGAATCCAACTGGGTAGATTATCAAAGGCGTCGGGAGACATGGTGGGTTCATGTCCAACTTATTCGACGGGACTGGAGGTAAATGCGAGACTTCTATAGAACGTGAGGGTACTCCGTGGTGGCCCTCTATGGTAGGTGTTAACGATAGTTTTCATCAACAACGAAGATAGGTCTACGGAAGTGGACCTAAGGGGAAAATAGGTTCATTTAGCTTCCACGAGTTTGAGTTAGTCCACCATTTCCTAGATATCAAGGTATTGAGCCTGAAAGATTGGTTACTCTTCACTCAATGGAGTGAGCATCACGCTTAAGCAACTCAAGAACCAACAGTTATCTTGGGATAATGGTTTCCTAAGCACAACCCTCGGTAAGAGCTAAACGACTTGTTGGAAGGGGTTCCGCACCGATTTTGCGAAAGGGTTTAGGCTAGGGAAAAGACTTGTAAGCATGTAGAAAGAACACAACATATAACACCAGCAGTAACTAAAAAATCACATGAGAGACTCATGAGAAAATGTTCTAAGTATCGATCCACTCTTTACTGATCTTTGATTTAGAATATTCAGGTGATTACGACCAAAATCCCTAATTTTATTTTAGAATTTGGTTTTACTCTAGAGAAAAGAGTACAAGAATGAGAATGAGAAAAATCACCACAAAAATGAGACCCCTGGGGTCTTATTTATAGACAAATCGGGGTTCCTTTTGCTATTGGGCCGGCAGTATCCCTGTTGGCCGCTTTTCCCTCTTTTTCTGAAAGGTCTGGTTCTCGGCCGCCTTTTCTTTAGGTTCTGAAGGCTTTGCTAACGGCTTTTTGAGGTGTCGGCTGTAGCTCTCAAGGGAATGGTCTTGGTCATCGGAGCTTTTGGATAATATTATGTCTACCTTCTTCGTACTGCTGATGAGCCTTATGGTGCAAATAGCTTTCGGAAGGTCTTTGCTTCCAGGTATAGGCTTCAAGTCATGGGTTCTTGGTCTTGCCGATGACACTTTGCGGAACTTGCCTTTGTGACTCAAGTTAAAGGTTTGTCGGGTCCTCCACCCCTGCCGATATCGACACTAAGAAGATTAGTGTGGATAGCTTGTCTTTCTTTGTGGGTTTCGGTTTATCTGTCGGTAGACTTCCGGAGTATTCCCATGCCATCCCAGGAGGTTGTTCTTGGCACTTTTCAATTTACTAGTTATAGTAACTTCCCTGGAACCAACTAATGGTGGTCTTTGGGAATTGGTTCCGAATAATCCTCATATGCTTTAAACTTTGTTTCTTTGGTGCTTCTTTCTCCTTATGTATCGGTATTAAGCGAGTTAATACCGATAGCCCCTTCGCCCCTACGGCTCCCGGTTGGTAGGATTCTTAGTTTCTCTCTTTGTTAGCTTCTGGTCTTGGGTGACCTTTTACCAATCGTGTCGGCACTAGCCAGCCGGTATTCCCTTTTGTATAGATTTTGATCTTTTCACTTCGATGATGGTGTCGGTTGCTTCTCCCAGAATATTTTCTCATGCTGCCAGTTTTTTCTTGTGTCAGGCTTTGTTGACGGAAGACTCCTTTCTTCTTGTGGTGACCTGTAATCCCTTCACTGCCAACCAGTTCTGGATGCATTATTTTGGTAGTAACATTTTCATCCCTCTTATGAAGGTGTATTTTCAACTTTTCGAGTCAAACTTTTTTGAATGGGCCAATCTTTTCCTCCTTCTCGTATATATATACCCTTCTTGTCTCGTGTTATTAGCTCTACTTCCTCTTCACAATTTCCTAAAAAACTTATCATGGGAAAGCATCTACAATCCTGAAATAAGTCCCTTGGTAAGTCATTCATTTTTTTAAATCAAAATTGTGATTAGCTAATTTCGAGCTGCAATTACTATGGGCTACACTTATCGCGAACTGACTTTAGTCTCATAATCATCAGTTATTGGCAATTGACTCCGAACTTATTTAGCAGCTCTTAACTAGAGTTTTTGCTTTGACTTCATTCTAGTGATGGTGTTGGAGTTATAGTCTCTTACCACCATTGATGTCTTTTTTGGAACAAATAGGCTTCTACTGTTTCGTGCATTGTTCTTACCTGGTTGCATATAATTAAGCAGGTATACCTAGCATTATGGGAAAGAAGCATATTGCCTTTAACCTGATAGGAACTGCCCTTTGCCGAATGACCCTTCCGCTTCTAAGAAGGTTGGTGCTGTCGAGAAGCATTTCTTGATTTCGTCCCAAGAACAAGTCAATGCTATACTTCAGGATTCTGGGATTCCGGTGCTGAGGTCATTCCTCTTTTATGGAACGGATACCATCTCGTCTCCTCTAGAGGGCTATTTTTATTATTCTGCGATCCACATTTGACATGGGGGTTTCATCCCCTTTCCCAGCTTCCTTTATCGATATCTACAATATTTTAGAATTTCTCCCATCTAACTTTCTCCCAATACCTATACCTACTTGTTAGGCCTAGAATTGTTATCCTTGGAATCAGGTAATGGTTCTTTAGGCCCTTCTATACTTGATTATTTGGTTCGTCCTTCCAAGCTTAGTGACAGGAACCCTCAGATCTTCCATTTAAACCCCACAAAGAAATTTTTATCCGAGGGAACAACGAGTTTTAAAGATCGGAAAACCCAATTTTTCTTTGTTTGCTGCCCTCCCAGTATTTCCGGCAGCTCTTGTACTTCGAGTATGTTTGAAAGCACTTTTCCTCTCCGTTTTTTTTACCTTTTGTATGTGCTTTTGTAGATTCAACGCCCAAACTGTTGAGCTTTGCAAATAAGGAGGTCACTAATCTCCTTAGCTCTGCTTTTGGACAATATGGTAACAGGTCCTCGCTACTTACTTCTTCTACCCTTCGGAGGCACTCCCTAATACCGGCTGGTGAATCTATTATTCTGCAACCGCCCTTGATCTTGTTTAGTAAAGGGACCTTTTCATTGTCATTGGGAAGGAACACCTCCTTCTCTCCTAGTGCTCCTTTATTTCTTGATGCTCTTGGTACTCCCTTTAAGCGGTATTTTTAACATGGAGTCTTAATTGAGATTTCACTCGGTTTTCTTTTGTTGTATGTTAGGAGTCGTACGTATCGAATCTAGCAAGATTGGCTTCGTTTCCTTGGTTCAAAAGGATGGATTTTCATCTCTTAAGGATGAATTATTAAGATTTAGAGAAAATGTAAAAAGGAAGCTTATGGAAAAGAGTTCAGAAGATCCTTCTCCAAAAAAGTCAAAAAATTCGGCAGGCCCGTCTCTTTGCTCCGATTCGGTTTCTAACGCCCCAGAGATAACTTCCCTAAAGAAGTCCCTTTATTCGAATACTCATCTTGTTGTGTCTTCCGAGGTTTCTAGTGAAATGCACCACGCTATGGGATTTTCTTCTTCTTCTTCTGATTACATTGTCCCTCCCACTTCTATCAATCCTCATGCTGGTGATAGCTTTAATGAACCGATCGAGCAGATTATTTCCTCTTCTACATTTTCTAATGTTGATCTTCCACCCGGCTTCTCCTATAGTGGTCTAGCTCTGGTCGAACAGCTTCTGCTGGTATGAATCTTTACCTATCATGTTTACATGCCTTTCTTTTTTACTGTATCATGTAGGCCAATTGTGCTTTTTATAGGTCATTAAGCGGTGGTTTTTGACACAAGATAACTCTGTTAAGTCAAAGCTTCATGGATTATTTTGATTTATGACAAGAATAAGCTTCTACATCGACAAAAAGAAGACGAGATGCCTTCATAGGTTAGAAGTTGATTATTTAGAGTCATAAATGTTAAAATCTATCCTCAAATAATCATACTTCTTTTTGGCATTCAAAAATTACTTATAAGACCTTTTTTTATGCATATCATCAAAAACATGTCGACCTACACTTTTTTATAGGTCAACAGGTTTTCAAAATATAACGGTCAAAAAGAGGTCGACCTATAATTTTTTATAGGTCAACAGGTTTTTAAATTACAACGGCTAAAAACATGTCGACCTATAAATTTTTATAGGTCAACAGCTTTTTGAAATTTTGTGAAAAGTCATCTCCTTTCTTGAAGAGTTACATCCATTTCTTCTCAAGAATAATCACTTCTTTTAAGAGCAACTTTTCACCAAAAATTACATCTCCTCGATTATTATAAATACATCGATTTTCATTCATTCAAATCACTGAAATTTCTCTCCATTCTCTTGTTCTATATTGTATTATTCTTAGCATTCTAAAAGCACTCAAAAGCATTCAATTATCGTTTGAATCTCCAAGCATATTTAACATACTTGTGATTCAACTCGATAATCCACTTCCAAATCTTTGCAAACATCAATATATATATTTGAGGATAAGATTATAGGAAGGGTGTACTCAATCGTTGATAAATCAGTGTTGAAAGAAGAACACAATCAGAAGTCAAACTCTTGTAATCGTCTTGTGGGTAAGCTTGTAGCCCGTGAAATCAAGTGGGTAAGCTTGTGGCCTGTGAAATCAAGTGGGTAAACTTGTAGCCCGTAAATCAAGTAGTTGTGAACCTGTTCCTCCGGGTGAAGCGAGGGTGTTGTTTAGTGAAAAGCCGAAGAGGAGCTTCGGGACTGGACGTAGGACGGGAGGTCCGAACCATTATAAAAATCCTGGTGTCGTTACTCTACTTTACTTTACTTTACTGCATTTATAGCTATTAGTGATATATTTCTTGTTTGTGGATTTTTACCTCTGTAACTATTGAATAGCTTAAGTTATCACATACATTCCGCATAGCCATATTATAGATCCTGCACAAGTCGTGTACACACCCGACTTTTCATTTGGTATCTGAGCAAGGTTATCATATAACCGTAACACAGTTATTTGATATATTCTTGTAATATGGCAAATAACGCAAGTACAAGTAACACCACTTACACAGAAGGTCAATCGACACAAAGACCTCCTTTCTTTAATGGCCTAAACTATAGTTATTGGGCAACACGTATGACTTTTTATATGCAATCAACTAGCTATGATGCTTGGAATGCTACTCAGAATGAGATAATAAATCCAACTACTGAGTATGCAGAATGGACTCCTGCTGAGAAAACAGCAGCTACTGTAAATGCAAAAGCAATGAATATGTTGTTTTGCGCATTAGACTAAAATGAGTATAACCGTGTTAGTATCTGTACCACTGCCTATCAAATTTGGCAAACACTAAAGACCACTCATGAAGGTACTAACAAGGTTAAACAAGCAAAAATAGCTTTGTTGAAAAGTCAATTTCAAAATTTCAAAATGAAGCCAAATGAAACAATCAATGAGATGTGTTCAAGGTTTCAAACTATTCATCATGCTCTTATCGGGTTAGGACAAAAATATTCTGACTTCGATGTAGTTTCAACAGTCCTACATTCACTGACTAATGAATGGGAAGGAAAAGTATTAGCCATAGAAGAAGCTAATGATCTTTCCACCATGAAGCCAGATGAATTGATAAGAAATCTTATGTCCTATGAGGCTAACTTACAGGCTCGAAAAGAACAAAAAGAAGAAAATAAAAATGTAGCTTTTCATGCTGATGAAGATATCTCAGATTATGAAGATGAGGATCTAGCATTCGTTGCAAAAGGATTCAAAAAATTCTTAAAGCAACGAAGAGCTAGTCGATACAACAAGAAAAAGTTCGGATCAAACAGACCATCATCATCGAATGTAGAATGCTTTAACTGTCATAAGAAAGGACATATGCAAAATGATTGTCCAGAACAAAAGAAGAAGACAGAAAATGACAAGTTCAAACACAAAAAGGACAAGTCAAAGAAACGGGCATTCTCAGTAACTTGGGATGATTCAGATTCATCTTCATCCGAAAGTGAAAGCGACTCAGAAAATGAACAAGCAAATGTATGTTTTATGGCAACAGAGGATGAGGTACAAATTCCTACCCTTGAGGATATGCTTGATATTTATGATAAATTAATGATTAAATTTAAAGATGCAAAACATCAATTAAAAGAAGTCAAGGCAATGTTGAATAGATCAGAATTAGAACGAGATATGTTAAGAGATGAAAAAAACATATTAGAGGAGGAACTTGAAAAGGCTCAAGAATCATCATCTAATAATAATTCTCAACTATCTCTTCTAAGTCAAGAAATTGAAATTCAAAAAGAGAAAAATGACACTCTTACTGCTGAGAATTATGAGCTTAAAGCTAAAGTAAAATCTCTAGACCTTGAAAAAGCTAGTTTACAAACAAAGTTAGACGACATTTCTAAAAATGTTTCTAACTTTAACAAAGGACGAGAAAATTTGACAAAAATTATTGAGAGTTCACAATCAGCTACAAACAAGCAAGGATTGGGATATAAGAAACAAGTTATCAAGAAACATCTTGGTAAAAGAAAAAGAAAAAATAAGAAAGTTCAAGAAACTGAAGCTAAGAAAAATCTTAGTTTATTATATTCCAAACCAAAACCGATTGTGAAATCTCAAAAGAAGAATGTCAAATCTATAAAGATATGGGTTCCTAAAACAAATAATAATTTGATTAGGAACCAGTATATTCAAAAAAATTTGAATACTGTGCATTATAATCCAAATTATTTGTATAAAGGGGATACCGGACCCATATGGGTTTGGACTCCTAAGACCTAACTCTTAGGACCCTATAAAAAGTGGGTACCATGGACTTAATTTTATTTTTTGTAGGTCCCACTTAAGAAAAGAGGAAAGTGGATATTGGACAGTGGTTGCTCAAAGCATATGACTGGAGACAAGAGCTTATTAACAAATATTACTTATTCGGATGGTGGCTCAGTCACGTTTGGAGATAATTCAAAAGGCTATATCATCGGCAAAGGCGATGTGAGCAATTATAGTACATCTAACTTACCTCTTATCACAAATGTCATGCTAGTTAAGAATTTGAAACATAATTTATTAAGTATTAGTCAATTGTGCGACAAAGGTTTTACTATTTCCTTTTCAAATAATAAATGTAGTATTCTAGATAAAGATCGAAATATAGCTTTTGAAGGAAATAGAGATAGAAACATTTATATTCTGAATATGAATATCAATCATAATTCAGATATGTGTCTTGTAGCAAAAGATAATGATCCATGGCTATGGCACAAACGTTTCTGTCACATAAACTTCAAAACTATTGACAAGCTAGCCAAAAATGATCTTGTTAAAGGTCTCCCCAAAATGAGCTTTTCGGTTAATAATATTTGTGATGCATGTCAATTAGGAAAATTGACTAAATCTTCCTTCAAATCCAAGAAAATCATATCAACATTACAACCACTTGAATTATTACATATGGATTTATTTGGACCAACACAGGTTCAGTCAATAAATCGTAATAAATATGTGTTTGTAATTGTTGATGATTATTCTCGTTATACATGGGTTATTTTCTTAAAAAATAAAAGTGATACTTTTCATCATTTCAAATCCTTCGTCAAAAGAATTCAAAAGTTAAAAGGACTTAAGGTTAAAAATATTAGAAGTGATCATGGCGGAGAGTTCGAAAATAATGAATTTGAACATTTTTGTACAAAGAAAGGTATCAATCATAATTTTTCGTTTCCTCGAACTCCACAACAAAATGGAGTTGTAGAACGGAAAATTCGGACACTACAAGAATGTGCAAGAACATTATTAAATGGATCCACTCTACCAAAACATTTCTGGGCAGAAGTTGTTGCAACTGCATGTTATGTTTTGAATCGTGTATCTATTCGACCTCTGACTAAAAATACATCATATGAGTTATTTAATCAAAGAAAACCAAATATATCATATTTCAAAGTTTTTGGTTCTAAGTGCTTTATTTTAAATACAAAAGACCATCTTGGAAAATTTGATCCAAAATCCGATGAAGGTATATTTGTCGGATATTCGGAAAGAAGCAAGGCCTATCGTATATTCAATAAGAGAACCAAATCTATTGAAGAATCACTTCACGTTTCCTTTGATGAATTCTTTAAACCATCTCATATAATATCAGATGACGAAGAACCCATAGTTACTAATAACCCTATCATCACAAATAATGACTCTGACTCAGAAATAGTTGATGATAACCCGCAAATTGATGTAATACCTTCTCCACCAAGATTTAGATCTCCTCCAAGAATTCTAAGAGATCATCCAGTTCAAAATATAATTGGAGAAGTATCATCTCAAATAAGAACTAGAAGTCAACTTAACCAAATGGGACATGTTGCATTTATTTCTCATATCGAACCTAAGAATCCTAAAGAAGCTGCTACCGATGAATATTGGATTTTTGCAATGCAAGAAGAACTAAATCAGTTTGAACGCAATAATGTATGGGAACTTGTTCCAAGGCCAACCGATCAATCGGTTATAGCAACTAAATGGGTTTACAAAAACAAGGCTGATGAACAAGGAAACATAATTCGAAACAAAGCACGGTTAGTAGCACAAGGATATAATCAAGAAGAGGGTATCGATTATGAAGAAACTTTTGCACCTGTCGCTAGACTAGAAGCAATTAGAATTCTTCTATCATTTGCTTGTCACCATAACTTTAAATTATATCAAATGGATGTCAAGAGTGCATTTTTAAATGGATTTATAAAAGAAAAAGTATATGTTGAACAACCACCTTTATTTAAACATGAAAAACATCCGGATCATGTGTTCAAGCTTAAGAAGGCTTTGTACGGTCTAAAACAAGCACCACGTGCTTGGTATGAATGACTACGAAGTTATCTAATTGATTCTGGATTTCAAATAGGAAAGGTTGATCAAACATTATTTATTAAACATTCGCACAAAGATAAACTTGTTATTCAAATATATGTGGACGACATAATCATTGGATCAACAAATGAGAAACTTTGTAAAGAGTTTGCAAATATCATGACCAAAGAATTTGAAATGTCACATATGGGAGAGTTATCATACTTTCTTGGTCTTCAAATTAAACAACTTCCGAATGGTATTTTTATAAATCAAGAAAAATATTGTGAAAATCTTATTAAAAGATTTGGTCTTGAAAATACTTCCGGAAAACCAACTCCGATTAGTACAACTAGTCATCTCAAAAAAGATGAAAGTGGAAAGAGTATAGACCAAAAGACGTATCGTAGTATGATAGGTTCTCTCCTATATTTAACAGCTAGTCGTCCTGACATTATGATGAGTGTTTGTTTGTGTGCACGTTTTCAAGCTAATCCTAAGGAATCGCATCTACGAGCAGTAAAACGAATTATTCGGTATCTTAATAACACCAAAGATTTCGGTCTTTTCTATCCTAAGGACTGTGCATTCGAATTAGTATCATATAGTGATGCTGATTTCGGAGGATCACGAACGGATAGAAAGAGTACAAGTGGTACGTGCCATTTCATTGGAAAATTACTTGTCTCTTGGTTTAGTAAGAAACAAAATTGTGTTTCACTCTCGACATGTGAGGCAGAGTATATCTCAGCAGCTTTAGCATGTACACAAGTTATATATATGCAACAAACACTTAAAGACTTCAAAATGAACTTGTCAAATTCTATTATATATTGTGATAATACAAGTGCGATAAATTTATCCAAAAATCCGGTTAACCACTCAAGAACTAAACATATTGACATCCGACATCATTTTCTTAGAGATAATATTGAAAAAGGAAATATAAAATTAGAATATGTAAGCACAGACAATCAACTAGCTGATATATTTACAAAGCCTCTACTAGAATCAACTTTTGTCAAGTTACGTAGAGAGCTAGGCTTGGTTTCAAGAAGAGAACTCGAAGGCTAATATTTTTAATTTATAACAAGAGTTCACTATTGTTTCGGAAACCAATTCCTTTTCTTTTTACTATATAGAAAAGAGAATTTTTCTACGGTTAAAAATACAAACCATCTTTTCTCTTTCTAAAAATAGAAAACTCTTTCTCTATATATACGTTTGCATTTTTGAGTGCTCTCAGACAATCACTCTCTCAAAATCTCCTTTAACCTTTTAAATTCATGGCACACATTTGTGAAAAATGTGCTGAAAACTCCCATATTTCAATCACGAGTTCCGAACCAACGGAATACAACTCCCCGAAAACACCAGAACATCCACCTGGATTTCATCCACCTTCTCGAACACCAGGAACCACACCAACTTCTAAGAAAAGCAAGAAAGTTTTGTTTTGCTCTCCACGAACAAAAGAAAAGATCGACGAAATGCATTATTATCAGCAGCAAATGTTCTATGAGCAAAAATTGACGACTTCTCGTTTGACGTATCTCGAACGACTAGCCTCTCTTTTCTGCAGCTCTGACAGGCATAACGTACATGAGCCAATACCTATACCATCATCTTCGCGAACTCCAAACTCATGGGATAGGAATTACAACAACAATGAAGGAGTAAGTGGAAAATACAATCCTTGGGAACCAAAGAATCCTTGGGAACCAAGAAGATAATCTTTTATATCGTTTAAATTTTCTGAAAATAAATTTGTATTTAAAGTATCGGTTTTTGAATTCATATTGTTTTCAATAAAATATTTTTTTATATATAGTGTTCATTTCATTTCAACAAACCACGAAAAAAAAAGTATTCAGCACCTGTCGACCGCCCAGTTCTATGCTGTCGACCGGTACAGCCCTTTTGTTTTTTATTTTTCAAACAGAAAATTTACCTGTCGACCGCCCATAAACTCCCTGTCGACCGGTCATAACAAAATTATATGTTTATAATTTTCCAGAACTCTTACCTGTCGACCGCCCATAAACTCCCTGTCAACCGGTCATAAAAAAATTATATGTTTATAATTTTCCAGAACCTTTACCTGTCGACCGCCCCATATATAACCTGTCGACCGGTCAACATACAAAACGTTTTATATATTCTTCCAGAACTAATTCCTGTCGACCGCCCCAAACTTACCTGTCGACCGGTATCGAGAATTGCTGTTTCCTTTTGAGTTAGACACATCGATTCACTTTTTAAATCCTCACAACCTTTCATTGAAATCTTATTTATTCTTACTCCTAATTCTATCAATCCTACCTTCAAAAGGAATTTCAATTTCTCTAAACTCTAAAATGGCTCCTAAGCAAAAGAAATCAAAAACTTCATCCTCTCAAACACCAATCCAACCCATTGATTCTCAAATCAAACAATGGCTTATGGATCCACTAGCAGTGAAAAGGTGGAACAAAATGAAAGGCTATACAATTCACCATGGATCTTTCATCAATTTCTCTGATTTTGTCTACTACGACGTTCGAGAGAAATCAAACCGCGCAGGCATTGAATCTCTTCTTTCTTTTGAACACAACAATATTGAGATTAGTCACATTTTGATAAAAGCTATTCTACGCTAATCTCAACTTAGAGAAATTTAAACCTCACAAACTCAGAAGATTGCTTACTGTCAGTTATATGCGGACAACACATTTTTCTTTCTAAAGATAGAATGGCAGAAATTCTACGATCTCACAATGATGGTATACAATTCTCTACTGATTTCTGCCCTATTCATATTCGTGATAAACATAGTCACTTATTCATTGAAGACCATAAGTCAAGTACCAAAGGAGTCAATTTGAGACCCTTGGCTAGAATTCTTCATCTTTGTATCACGCATTCTCTACTTCCAAGAGCTGGAAATTTTGATGCTGTTTACAGAGAAAATTTTAAGGCATTGTACGCTATCTTTGGGAATATCAAGGTAAATTGGATTGAGATGATTTTTGACGAAATTTCAATGGTAAACAAACGCTCTAGGCCACATCTGTTTTATAACGAGTATATTATGCGTTGCCTCATGGACTGTGGAATAAGATCCCCCGCGTCCAAAATTTCAATACCAAAATGTATTGATAAAGCGTCCAAAAAGAGGATGAAGCTACCCGATCCGTGTTTTACCATTATTCCTTTTGAGCAATATGTCGAACTAGGTCCTACGGAGACTTCGTCTTTACAAATCCCTAGACAAAGGCCTGAAGACGTAACAATTCCACCGTCTACTTCTTCAACTAAAGAAACTCTTGAACAAATTGCACGTAATCAATTTTTACTCGAAGCAAGACTGAAACGAACCAATAATAAGCTTGACCGCTTGGACACTAAACTTGATAAGCAGTTCAATAAATTAAAGTCTTTCTTCGGAACAATTTGGGAAGCAATCTCCTGTGTCTCATTTTCCGCAACACTTGCACAAGATCCCGGAAAACGTCCAATGCCTCCTACTTTTACATGGTCCTCATCGGAAGAAGGTACTAGTTCTGGAGCAAGTACCCAACATAATCGTGGTCGTGGAATGTCGCATATTGAAGAACGAGCTCATGACGATGTTGAGACGGATGATGATGACGGAAACAATGAGGAACAAGAGGAGGAAGGAGACAAAGACGAAGAAGAAGATAGTGATTCGGACTGGCCATCACAATAGTCCTTACGTTTTTATTTCTTTATCTTCAAAAACTTAATTATGACTGACGTATGTAATTATGTCACTATCTAGTACTTCTGGTGTGTTTGTTTTGGTTTGTAATATGCAGAACAACTTACTTATTATAATGCTAGCCTACCCTTTTTGTTGATGACAAAGGGGGAGAAAATATTACTAATGATTGTTGTGCAGATTATATATAATTCAGGGGGAGCTTATATACAGGGGGAGCATATATACGAGGAGAGATAACGGATTAATCCAAGTTGTAATCAATCAAAAAGGGGGAGAATGTTAAGTCAAAGCTTCATGGATTATTTTGATTTATGACAAGAAGAAGCTTCTACATCGACAAAAAGAAGACGAGATGCCTTTATAGGTTAGAAGTTGATTATTTAGAGTCATAAATGTTAAAATCTATCCTCAAATAATCATACTTCTTTTTGGCATTCAAAAATTACTTATAAGACCTTTTTTTTATGCATATCATCAAAAACATGTCGACCTACACTTTTTTATAGGTCAACAGGTTTTCAAAATATAACGGTCAAAAAGAGGTCGACCTATAATTTTTTATAGGTCAACAGGTTTTTAAATTACAACGGCTAAAAACATGTCGACCTATAAATTTTTATAGGTCAACAGCTTTTTGAAATTTTGTGAAAGGTCATCTCCTTTCTGGAAGAGTTACATCCATTTCTTCTCAAGAATAATCACTTCTTTTAAGAGCAACTTTTCACCAAAAATTACATCTCCTCGATTATTATAAATACATCGATTTTCATTCATTCAAATCACTGAAATTTCTCTCCATTCTCTTGTTCTATATTGTATTATTCTTAGCATTCTAAAAGCACTCAAAAGCATTCAATTATCGTTTGAATCTCCAAGCATATTTAACATACTTGTGATTCAACTCGATAATCCACTTCCAAATCTTTGCAAACATCAATATATATATATATTTGAGGATAAGATTATAGGAAGGGTGTACTCAATCGTTGACAAATCAGTGTTGAAAGAAGAACACAATCAGAAGTCAAACTCTTGTAATCGTCTTGTGGGTAAGCTTGTAGCCCGTGAAATCAAGTGGGTAAGCTTGTGGCCCGTGAAATCAAGTGGGTAAACTTGTAGCCCGTAAATCAAGTAGTTGTGAACCTGTTCCTCCGGGTGAAGCGAGGGTGTTGTTTAGTGAAAAGCCGAAGAGGAGCTTCGGGACTGGACGTAGGACGGGAGGTCCGAACCATTATAAAAATCCTGGTGTCGTTACTCTACTTTACTTTACTTTACTGCATTTATAGATATTAGTGATATATTTCTTGTTTGTGGATTTTTACCTGTGTAACTATTGAATAGCTTAAGTTATCGCATACATTCCGCATAGCCATATTATAGATCCTGCACAAGTCGTGTACACACCCGACTTTTCAAACTCCTCTGAGTCTTTTTTGGAGTTGTGGCTGTTTAAAGAAAAAACACGCCATTAAGAAGAAAAAATGATGCTCTTACTCTTGTCCAAGAAGATTTGGCGGTGGAGCGGAGTGAATTGGAATTAATTTTAGCGAAAACAAAGAACACAAATATTATGGAAAATGAATCCCGCTTAGCTATGGCTGAGAAAGTCAGGGCTTTGAAGGAAGCTTTGGAAAAGACCAAAGAAAACGTTTCATCGCTTGACTCTCATTGTTCGTCTTTGCAAAGGCAACAATCTCTTCTAGAAAAAGAGAATGACTTTCTCAAGGCTAAGCTTGGCAGGAAGGATACCTTATCGGCCAACTATGCCAAAGTGGTGAATGATACTAAAAGAGGATTTCTTATTTTCTCCAAACCACTTTGGATGAAATTATGCTCAATTCTTTCGAAGATGCTTTCCTTCTTCTTTATGCAAACAATATGGATTGATTTTTTGAATTAAATTTGTCCTCTCTCGATCCGTCTTTAGTAGAATAATTTATGTCCAAGATTTCTTGTGCGAGGAGAAAAGAAGTTCCCGCAAGAGAGGAGACTAACGTAGCCGAACTTTAGTTTATTGAAGATATCTCCTTTGAGGAACCGTATGCTGATAATGGGAGAGCTCTTATTGAGGTACCAAAGATTGTTGGTTCTAAAGGTGACAATCCCCATTTGTCGATTTTGCTGGGGACGGAGGAAAGTATACATGCGACCCTGCTGGCATTGGTTGTTCCTTTCCGACCCCCGACGGTGAAGATGAGGCATGCTGAGGGTGTTGAAACCATCAAAGGTTATCCTGTTTCGGTTGAGTCCCCTACTCCTTTTGGAGTGTGGAAGATGGGGAAAGATTTGGTCTTAAAGGGCTTCTCTTTGACTAGTACCTCTCGAGCTCCTGCTTCTGCTTCCAATTTATGATAGATTTTATGATGCACTCTTCTTTTACTTTTCCTCGGTAATTGATTTTTTCCCGTTTATCGCTTAGGCGAAGAGGAGGAATTCCCCCTTAAAAAGGCTCAGTCAGAAGTGATTCGTCTTACCAAGGAGCTGAACGAACAAATAACCAAATATAACATCTTGTCCAAAAAAAGCCATCTCCTTGATAGGGGTGCTACCATACTACTTCTTTTTAAAGAAAAGGAAGCTTCCCCTAGGTTAAGAACTGCTCGATTATGATGCGAGAGGCTTTTAAAATAAAATGCAGGGATCATGACTTTGTTCTGGATGCTAATCGAAGATAGGGACATATTAGTAAACTTTTTGTATCAAATTTACAGTAGATATGAAACCGTTGATTTATAATTTTTAGGTGATTATAGTAGGATTTTGCTTAGATGTCTGCACAGAAGGTGCCTAGATGAGCGTGGTGTGGACCTTTACCCGGGTAAACGCTGGAACCTTCCCCGAGCTGCCTTTATCCCTAGAGAATTACCTTTGGATAAACTTAAGTTTAATAAATATCGATTTGTGTCCAAGACCTTTAAAAGATCTGCCTTGTAGGTGCAAGAGGGTTATCTGTAATAAATATACCAGTTTAGCTAATGATGTAACAAATTGTTCTTTCTTCTCACTTTTGTTATATTTTCTTCACAGTTTGTCTTTTGTTAAAGTTTGTTTTCTATAGATTTCTTAGTGGACTAAATTCAATTGAAAAAAGAATACTGGGAGAAGTCTCTTCTTATTAAGTCTTCTTCATTGGCGCGGTATTGCTTCTTGAGCGACCTTGAGAAGGTTTATACTCAATATCCTTGGATCTGCCTCAACTTTCTAGGTGGTGAAAAGGATCGACTTTCTAGGTGGTGAGAGTGGGATTATCGAGAGTGTCCTCCGGTTTATACACCTGATGGATTTAGGAGTTCATTTTAGTCCTTACTTGACCTCTCAGGCGACACCTTAGATAAAGTAAGGGAGGCCATTTTTCATTCCGAAATCCCCGTTAAGTACATGCAATATTGTATTTGAGAACTAAACCATGCTCACATAAGTTTCAATATTAGAATAAGGATGCATTTCTTTCTGGAGATGCGCTTATTTTGAAATCTTTTTGTAAACAATTATGCAGAATGTGGGGTATTTGGTGTACTATATTTCATATGTAATGGTCTATAGTGATAGTAAAAGTGTTACTTAGCATGTGATCTTTGCCTATGGTGGTAACGTTCTCTTCTCATAATTTCACCATTGCATCATGCATATACTTTATTAAAGATTGGGTTAAAAAGATGTCCATGGAGTATCAACGGCTCTTATTGAAATTTATGGCATCATGATACTGATAGTATGAAATAAGTGAATGAGTTTATGTATACTCCATGTGCTAGTAAAAGTTTCCCAGTGTGATAAATGTTTCTAGGGGATCTCCTTCCCCCTAAGAAAAGAACATCTTATCCCAAGGTTTTATCGAAGGGAATTTTAGACATCCGCTTGAGCTTCCACCTGAGTATGTATTCTAGTGTTGTATGACGATGTGCATTGTGTATATATATATATATATATATATAGCATAGTAAGTAACAAGTTAGACAAATTCATGGGTTAAGAAATCTTCCCTAAGCAATATAGTAGGTTCTTGCTTTCACTTGGGGTCCTTTTAGGTAATTTGGCTTCAGTCCTTAGATCGATTATATATCCCCTTCCCAATGGTGAAAGCTTCGCGAAGATTAGGGTATCAAGAATAGGTTTCCAGAAATCATCTTTTAACATGATAAGATTTTGATTCACTTTCCGGATTAGGGTGCAAGACTAGGAATCTATTTCCAATAGTTATGGAAATCTGGTTCCCAACTAGATTCAGATTATTAGAAAAATCAAATATCTTCTTCCTATCATGGCTAAGCTTCTAAACCGATCCAAAATTTCCTATTTAAGGTAGGGCCAGAGATCCATTTCCAGCCTTGATTGAGGCTTGAATCAACCCAGATTTGGGTATTTAAAATTGAAGACCAAAATCCCACTTCTGGTGTTAATAGAAGTCCTGAACCAAACCTTATTCGGGCATTTAAAGATTGAAGATCATAATTCCACTTCTGGTATAAATAAAGGCCCCGAACCAACTCTTATTCGGGTAATTAGAGAATAAAGGCCAGAATTCCACTTGTGATATTAATAGAAGCCGTGAACCAACCTTATTCGGGTATTTACAGATTGAAGACCAGAATTCCACTTCTAGTATTAATAGAAGTCCCAAACCAATCCGTACTTAGGTATTTAGTTGAAGACAAGAATTTCACTTCTGGTATTAATGTTCCGTCACCCCTTTGGGTTTGATTTATGAAGCAGAGGTTGTACGTGCTGCTTGAGCCACTCTATGGGATTGGTTTATCAAAGTAGAGGATGTACGTGCCTTTTTGGCCACTCTCTGGGCCTGTGCATCCGGTGCGCTTGGCATGCATATCGACAAGATGGACCCAAGGACTTACCCAGCCTCCCTCCAAAAGGCGTCGTATCCTAACAATTATAGGAGATGATAAGGTTTTAGACGCTTATACCGGGCTATCGTAGACACGGAATTGAGGCTTACTTTTTTGATGCTTTACCCTGGCCATCGTAGGAGGTGATAGAGGCTTATACTCCACCCCTAAGGGGTGCCCTATCCTGACCATCATAGGAAATGATTGGGGATTGCGTTCCCTTCTGCAGGTAACGCGGAACATAAGCAGAGGTAGGATGTGCTCTTCTGCGAGAAGAGGTAGGACATGCTTAGTTCATAGCAGAGCCAGGGAGTACTCTTATGCGAGCAGAGGTAGGGTGTGCTAATTAGATGCTCCATCACGAACGTTTCCGGTGTGGGTCGGAGGCTCACACTTTTGATGCTTTAACCAAGCCCTTTCAGATTTGGGTGCAGAGAAAGGCTTACACACCACCACCCCCTCCAGGGGTGCGTTGCCCTGGCCAACTCGGCGATGATAAGAATTTTTATTCCTTTGTGGATTAACCCATCTTTGGTTACCTTGATTCTTGAGAGGGCTTCTATACCCCTGAGTCATGTTGGCAATCCTTTTCCTAAGGCTTTTTACTAGGCATAATTTGATCCTTTTACAAATTCTCATAGTTGGTCCTGATTGAAGAACTTAATGATCATCCCCTCTAGAATCCTACAGCAGTTAGTCTCATGTCCATTCATCATGTGATAGTAACAATAAGGGACTCCCAATTGTCTTTCGTATTTGGGCTACTTTTTCGTAGATGACCAATAATTGAGTTCGTGTCGGGTTAGGAAATATATATTTTCCATTGAAGTGGAAAAGTAGAATCCTTTAGGTAGCCTTAGTGTAAACTTCCTTTCTTTATGCGAAGAATTAGATCCTTTGTAACCAAACCTTACTGCTCCATTCATACTCTTATCTTCTCTTTCAAAGATAGGCTTGGGTTGGAGATCTACCCTCTCAGACCATTTGGAAGAAAAGTTGTCAAAATCGTCTATTATTTCTTCCTCAAACATTATTCCTTTGATTTGTTTGGGGAGAACCTTCCTTAAAGGAGAGAATATGTTATAATCCTTTGATGTAGAATCGTTTGGAGGAAATGTTAATGTCTATTTTAGGTCGGAAGGGCTACTGCTCCAATAACTAGAACCATATTGCTCCACTTCCCTTTTCTGGTTAATTACTCGCAGAGCTCCAATAACAAGGTCGGAGGTTCAAGCCCTCCTTCTAGCGCCAAAATGTGAACGATATTTTTCGTCAACACCAGAGATAAGTCTAAGGAAGTGGATGTAAGAGAAAAATAGGTTAATTTAGCTTCCACGAGTTTGAGTTAGTCCACCATTTCCTAGATATCAAGGTTTTGAGCTTGAAAGATTAGTTACTCTTCACTCAATGGGGTGTAGCATCCGGCTTAAGTGACTTAAGAACCAACAGTTATCTTGGGATAAATGGTTTCCTAAACACAACCCTTATTAAGAGCTAAACGGTTTGTTGGAAGGGGTTCCGCACTGATTTTGCGGAAGGGTTTAGGCTTGGGAAAAGAATTGTAAGCATGTAGAAAGCATACAACATATATCACCGCCAATAAGTTAAAAATTACATGAGAGACTCATAAGAAAATGTTCTAAGTATTGATCCACTGTTAATTGATCTTTGATTTATAATATACCAGTGATTACAACCAAAATCCCTAATTTGATTTAGGAATTATAGTTTACTCTAGAGAAAAGAGTACAAGAATGAGAATGAGAAAAATCGACTCGAAAATGAGATCCATGGGGTCTTTATTATAGACAAATCTGGGCCCCTTTTTATTGGGCCATCAGTACCCCTATCAAACGCTTTTCCCTCTGGTTTTGGTTCTCGGCTGCCTTCTCTTTAGGTTCTGAAGGCTTTGCTAATGGCTTTTTGAGGTGTCGGCCGTAGCTCTCAAGGGAATGGTCCCGATCTTCGGAGGTTTTGGCTAATATTATGTCTACCTTCTCTGTATTGCTGATGAGCCTGACAGTGCGAATAACTTTTGTAAGGTCTCTGCTTCCAGGTGTAGGCTTTAGGTCATGGGTTCTCGGTCTTGCCGCTGACACTTTGTGGTGCTTGCCTTTGTGATTCAGGTGAAAGATTGTCGGGTCCTCCACCCCTGCCGGTATCGACACTAAGTAGATTAGTGTGGATAGCTTGTCTTTCTTTTGGGATTCCGGTTTGCCTACCGGTAGACGTCCGAAGTGCTCCCTTTCCTTCCCGGGAGGTTGTTTCTGGCGCTTTGCAAATTACTTGTTAGAGTAACTTCTCAAGAACCAACTAATGGAGATCTTCGGAAATTGGTTTCGAATAATCCTCGTATGCTTTAAACTTTGTTTCTTTGGTGCTTTTGTCTCCTTATGAATCGGTATTAAGCGAGTTAATACCGATATCCCCTTCGTCCCTATGGGTTCCAGTTGGTAGGATTATTAGTTTCTCTCTTCATTGGCTTCTGGTCTTGGGTGACCTTTTACCAATCGTGTCGGCACTACCCTGCGGTATCCCCTTTTGTATAATTTTTGAGCTTTTCACTTCGATGATGGTGTCGGTTGCATATCTCCCGAAATATTTTCTCAAGTTGCCGGTTTTTCTTATGTCGGGCTTTGTTGATGGAAGACTCCTTTTTGTTTGTGGTGATCTGTTATCCCTTCACTGCAAACCTGTTCCAGATGGTTTATTTTAATAGTAAGAACAGGTCTAATGAAGCTATACCCACAGAGGCATGGTCTGTACGGTTTCATTCTGTGATTATGCCTTGGCTGTATCTTGGATTATGGACAACCTAAATACTAATAAGAGGATGATCTTAGGATGATTTGGCAGCTGCCTCTAGAAGGGAGGCTTCGTGGTTAAGACTCAACAAGGATAGTAGGTCATCGGATACCTGTCATCATCAGTCGGAGCGCGTGCGAGAAAGATTGGAGCTAAGCCAACATGGCAATGATCTTTTACTATTGGGTCATTGGATGAGGGACCACATGTTTGTTTAGATTGGATGGTAGGGCGGTCATTTATCTCTTTGTAACCGTCTTTCATTAGACTGGTGGTAGGCTAGAGTGGGGCCTTAGAGAACCAACGGAGAGACAAACCTAAATTTTGATATCTGTGTTGTAGGCCAAATGGGGCTACCCTTTACAGGTATGTGTAAAAACCCCGACTGGGTTTCATTCGGAAGCTCAGGGATTGAGGTGCCCTTTTGGCGCAGCGATATAGGCTTATTCGCTTTTGCAGCATAGCCTAGTACACTTTCATGGCGCGACGTTGGAGAATTAGTATTCCTTTGTAGCATAATCTAGTACGCTTTCACAACGTAGAGATGGAGGTCCGGTATGTTTTCGTAATACAACGATGGGGACCACTCGATGAGTCTATTATTGGAAGTTCCTTGATATTGGGTGTATAGCTACACACACATATAAATGTATTTATATATATGTTTATATATATATATATATATATATATATATTATTTGTTAGTTTAATCTGCTGGGAGTAGAAGTGTACGATTTATGCGGAAATCATAAGTGTATTGTGAAATAAACCCGAATAACTTAATAAATATGAACCAATGATAGAACTATATATGTAGTGTTTTTCGTAGAAAATATAATTTATCCATTCACCGGAACATTTGTTTTGACCCTCCTCATAAGAAACCCGTAAGTTAGACAGGTGGTTGATTTTCTATAGCTTAGAGACACTTGTTAGATAGTGTCATTATATTGGTGAATATTTATTTACTATTATATTTTATTATATTCCACTGTGAAATTTCTATTATGAGCTTTGAGATATTTATCTTTGAATTTTCTACAGGATAGCAGATTAACCATCCCAAGCTTCGATAGATTTGGAATTTCAAAAAAAATCAATCAGATGAAATTTAGGTTGTTACACAAGATGAATCGAGAAGACTATGTCCAAGAGGTTTAGATCGGATGACCCAAACTTAGGCCTCAGATCCATACTGATTTGGGAAAATTTTGATACGTACTGATTCGAATTCACCTAAGTTTTAGTGATCTGCTTCATGTATCTTCCTTTCCTTTCTCTTTGCACTGTCCCTGTTGAACTGGAGAAATCCTGTTGAAACCGCATGACATCATCTGTACTCGAGTCTGAGTCATCTGATCATCTCTTTGGACTATCTGTCATGATGATTATGCAATCCATAATTCCAAATCCAAAGTGTAATGGCCTCGGAAAAGACGGGGTAATAATATTCGATATAGATTTTGTTTTGAAAAGCGAGTGCATGCATGACCATCAAACGTGCACGCCAACTGACCGTCTCGCCTCTACTGAAACAGGATAATGTAGCACTTGTATTTTTAGCATATAATTTTATAATAGTTTTTTTTTCAATCCATAAAAATTAGAGAATTACTTATAACACTCATAGTAGAATTTTTCTTATCTACATCTCCCATAATGATAGTAACCTTTTTACTTTTTCATCTACTTAAATCATAAATAAATGAAAATGGAAGAACTACACCATATCTGACACTTTCTACATCTACTTTTATGCCATTTTTTCTTCCAATTTTAAAAAAAAAGCAATAATAATTCAAGGTTGCAAATTAGATCATTAGACCTTTGTTCAAAGTTTTACTTAATAATTTTACTTTCGCTTTATCCTAGAGGCCACGCTCTTTCTGGTCTATTGTTTAAAAATCAACGAAGAGAAATCAAACATCTTAAAGAAAGCAGCAGCAGATGTGATTTAGTCGTCGTTCTGGACTTTTTTCCAGTAAATTTAAGACATATAATGTTGCTTGCAACTACTATTTTGAATCATAGAAATATCGTCTGTATCGTCTGAGATCTTGTTTTGGTGTCCTCCGAAAACGAAATAGCAAATCTTACTTCAAAACTCATTTTCAATGTATTATCCGAGATATGGTAATATTATAAGATATTTTGATCGAGATGAAATATTTAAATATTAGTTGAGATTTTGGTTTCTATCGGCTTAAACCTATGTCTGACCATAAACAATAAGAAAACTCAGATCTAGCCGTTATAAGTCCCTATTATTTTGATAATGAATCCCTTTTTTTAATTCCTAAAATTAGCCTTGAAAAATTCTCTAAATTGTTTGACCTCATGTAAGATATCTGAATTATATCTTGAGTCACTTGAAGAATATAGCATTTTAAGATATATTGCAGACTCTTTTTACTAGTCAGCTTGTAATAAGCTAGAATTTTTATTTACCATGATGCTCCTTTTGTTTTTGTTTATATGTCAATAGAAGAATTGAAAAGAATCATAATTAATATTAAATATTTAATGTGCATTCTACATGATATATGACCATATGCTATATTTATATTTGTTCTATACTGTATAGGATTTTTATATTCCTCATTTTTTACATTCATATTACTTATTAAAGTATGCATTTTATATTGTACTTCTGCTAAACTTTTTAATATTTTGGATCTTGTTTATGTTCTATGCAACAATAATTCAAGTTCATGCATCATAAGTTGTAAGATATAACCTATTTGTACTATGTAATATTTTAGTTTAAGCATACTATGATTTATGGTTATGAATATTATTTTGTAGACTAAAAATAAAGAAGCGATTTTTCAATTCAGTTTAAATTATTATTTAGCATTCATAAAAGTTACGAAGTAAAGATATTAATTACTAACATAGCATATACCTCGAGATGGTTCCGATATGAGCTTTAAAAGCCAAGATGAAAATCCAAGACAATCACCCGAATTGGACTCATCTCATCTGAAATATCCCATAATATGAAATATAATCTCTAAAATCACTGAGAGATAAGACATGACCGATATCCTAGATTTAAAACATTTTCTGCAGCCTCCGAGTTCACCACAACAACTATTGCCGATACCAACAAACCGCTCTTGTTCAAAGGCCTGCATTTCAAATTTGGATTTAGATGATGGAAATTTAGCTAACTATCAAAATGACAATTTCCATGTTCACAACTGACAAATGATGCTGCTATAAAATCTAACTGTCGAGCAAACAAAGTAATTTTAGATCTGAATAAAGAACGATTACATGTACAAAAACCACATCATCAACGGCCTAAGCGGCGATCTCCATGACTAATAAATTCATCCAGAGAATTACAAAGGAAATCATCTTTAATGATACGACTCTCGACGAATAGTTTCATATTGTTGTTATTATTGATAAATGTCCCTGAAGGTCGAAGGAATTTGAGAATGCGTTTTGGTACAAGAGTACGGAATTTTCATGTGTGATCACTCATTTCCATACAAGGAGGCCTGTAAGCAATACCAGAGAAAGAAAGCGCTTGTCATCGCAAAAAAACAATGCTAAAAAGACAAAGCATGCAGCTCTAAAACTAAATTTGAAAAGGTTCAAGAATAAGGAAACATAACTAGTAAAAAACTGAATTGGAACTCGAAGGGAATCACAAGGGACAACAGAAATCAATCCAAAAGAGTAATTCGTGTCCTAATTGTGAAAAATCAGAGCCTATGACATGTAAATGTCGGAATATACCAGGCCCTACATTCTAGGATAACTTGACCAAGCCTCTCACCTTGTTATAGAATTAGAGGGTTGATCGATATATATTGGTGTTTCCTACCATGTCAACTATGTTTTTCGCTAAGTTCAGTACATACATCGCTATTAAGGAGCATAAAATATTGTTCGGATATTTTTTTCACCACTACAGCTGTAGGCATTGGAAATATGAAAAAATACCTTTGGAATGATAATTGCTTTGAAACATATGATGCATATTGCAGAAATGAGAAAGATTCTTGTTTTAGGCTTCGTTCTGAATAAAATAGTTTTAACTCAGGTTATTCGGGTAGACTTACTCAGTTTGACTTATTAAGCGGATATTTATAGGAAATGGTTAGGCTTGTGAGTGTATGTCTAGATTTAAAATTCAATCAAATAAAGTAACTCGATCTGCTTATATGTTGTGTGATTTCATTATTTAGCATGATAGATTCAGATTACATAATGTTAATAATTGTATTATTCATAACATGAGTACTAGGGCTGTAAATTTTGAACGAATGTCCAACGTTCGTTCGGGTCCGGGACCGAAATACATCCGTATGATTCTCAATTAGGACACGAGTTAGGACAATAAAATTTGTATGAAAAATTATCACGTTCGGTTTATGTTCGTTCGAATTCGTCCGAATTTCTTGTAATTCGCTATATAGTTGAAAAGTAATCTAACAAAATGAATAAAACGTGATTTTAGTAGTCAAGTCCAACCGAGTCTGCTCATGTCCGAAAAACATATGTCCATGTCCGACTGATTTTATTTAGAACACGAATTTGAATAATAGAATTTGTTCGAGAAAAATTTCGTTCGGTCCCTTTTTTTTTTGGATAGAAACTAAATACACCTCCGTCCAGTCCAGTTCGACTGATTTACACCTCTAATCAGTACCCTAGGTATAATTCCTAAAATTACACTCATTAAGTTTGATTGACACGAATCTAGTAGTTAAGCAAAAATTACTAAGAAACCTCATAAGTCAGTTGAAAGAGTTTCTAAACCCTCGGATTTGATCCATTTTTGGTATATGTGGACTTTTAGGGTTTTAACTAGCGATGGTAAAAGACATATTATCACATTCGTTAATGACAGCTTTGATTTCACCCAAGTTTGTATTATGAAAAAATAAAAGTGATGCACTATATATGTTTAAGTTATTTGTCACTGAAATCAAAAATCGTTTCAATAATAAAATTAAAAGACTTAGTAGTGATGGAGGAACATAATATGAACTACCTTATTTCTTGATTTTAATAACTTATATGTTACGATTCATGAAAGAACTGAACCTTGTACACCTAAAATGAATGGTAAAGATGAAAGAAAAAACAGTACCTTTAACACATTATTTGTGGCTATTTAATTGAATTCAGAGGAAGCAAAACATTGATGGAGTGAAATTTATTGAGTTCTTGTTATGTACTGAATAAAATTTCCAAGTCTAAAAGTCACACTTCACATTTTGAGATTTCGAAAAACTACAAAAACAAATTGTCTTATTTTAGAACTTGTATATGCTTAGGATATGTTAGAATTCCTAGTCCGAAAAGAATTAAACTAGCAAGTAAACCTATGAATATGTTATAAGTCATGCATATAAATTTTATGATTTGAAAAAATAATTTATGATTGAATTTAATGATACTGATTTTTATGAAAATAAGTTTCCAATTAAATTAAGGAATAATGGAGGCATCTTCGCTGGAAGTGTACCTATAATTTGGAATAATGAATCTAACTAGTATATAGAATCTAAACATGAAAGTAAAAGGTTAGACTAAATAAAGGTCATGGTCCTAATTTTTTTTTGCTTATACTATAAAAGATGGTCCTGCTAATCACCAAGAAGTATTATTCTCTATAGATTCTGATTTTTAGCAAGAAGCAATTAACGATGGAATGGATTCTCTTGAATCGAACAAAATTTGGCAATTAGTAGATTTACCTCCTAGTTGCAAATAAATTTTTTGTAAATTGATACTTTAAAAATATAAAACTTAATGGTATAACAGATACATATAAGGCCTGCCCAGTGGCTAAGGGTCTTAGACAAAGAGAAAATATTGATTTTTCTGATAAATTTTCACTTGTGACTAGAAATAACATCTATGAGAGTGTGGACTTCTGTAGCTGTAATTTATGATTTCTTAATACATCAAATTGATGTTAAAATTGTTTTTTAAATAGTGAATAAGAAGAAATTTTTGTTAAAAAATC
The DNA here is from genome assembly GCA_030737875.1 of Allium sativum. NCBI lineage: Eukaryota > Viridiplantae > Streptophyta > Magnoliopsida > Asparagales > Amaryllidaceae > Allium > Allium sativum. The sequence continues at coordinate 376,551,266 of CM060926.1, forward strand.
TAAAGGTTTTGTAATTCTTGGACAAGAACATAAAATTTGCAAATTAGACAAATCCATATATGTCCTTAAACAAGCATCTAAGCAATAGCTTGAAAGTTTTGATACTTATATCATTTCAAATTGGTCTAAAGCTAATGAAAGTGGTAGATGTATTAAACCAAAAGCTAAATCATGAAAAAGAAAATTACTGGTGCTTCAGAGTGATGGCGGAGGCTCTCTTTTCTTCTTCTCGCCAAGATCTTAGATTGAGAAATTCCATTTCTTCTCAATCGATTAATCTTCCTTCCTTAGCAAATTCAAAGAAAGATCCCCAGCGCTTATGCGCTGATGAGATTAGAAAGTCTATTATTTCTAATTGGCTTTCTACCTTGTACAAGTTTTTGTTTAATTGGAAATTTCTTGGGAAGCGTTTATGTTTTAGATGTGGTGATTCAAGACACATCGCGAAAGATTGTAGGAATTTGATTCGATGCTTCAATTGCGGTGTTTTAGGGCATCGGAGAAGCGGTTGTCCAGAGATATATGGAGGCAATTTGGGTTTTGAATTGATGCATGGTAATTGTTTGAAGTTATGCCAGAAGCTTAATTCTTTTTTGAATCTTTATGAAATGATCAGCTCGAATAAGAAAGATGATGGTGCGTATATGTTGTTGTTGATGGGTTGGCACATAGAGGGATTAGTGGATGGCGTTCTGTGGAGAAAGAAGATACAGATTGCTTCAAGAAATGATAGTTATCCTCCTCTGCCTCGACCGCTAGGGAGGAAAGAACATGCCTTATCTTTTTGTATTGATTACTTGAAATTGTGGAGGATCTTCTCTGATTCGGTTTCGAAGAATAAGCGGAAGGGATTCCGATTATTAAATGAGATTTTGTTTCATTTTGATATTATTAATTCTGGGGTGAACTGTGGTCATAGGGATGTTGATTCACAGGTTATTTTGAAAGGTGTAAAGGACATTGATTCGAGGGCCGAGGGGAATCCTTCTCAGAAGGCCTTACAGTCTGATGTTGTTACTGTTTCAATGGGAGGTTTGAATTCTAAAGTGATAGATGGCTCTTTGATAAGTGAAGAGGAGATGGTGAGATCCGATGGGAGGAGCATGGTTTTCGATTCTATGCTCTTTGATCCATCAGTTCAGAAGTGCTTTGATAATTCTGTGCAGATAGTGTCAGCAAGGGAGGTTGTACAGGAGTTCGTAACTGGTATTCCTGTTCTGGCTACATCCTGTTTATCCGAAGGAGATGGAGCTGATGTACTTGTGACTGAAGACATTAATTTGTTTAACAGTTTTGGGATTTTGGAAAAACTAGATGAAGAAGATGTGTGTAGGCCAGTGGATGACGTGCATGCAATGAATACAAGGAAGGAGGTAATAAATCTTGTCATGTATCCTGCATTGAAGTCAGTGTCGAGGTGTGTACCATTGATTTCCATCCTAAATTCTGGTTCTCATGTGATAAAGAAGAGAGTGATTTCTCCAGTGGTTAAGAGGAGAAGAAGCTTATCTGTTATAAAGCTTGATCTTTGGTCTACAATGAATAAGGAGATTAGCTTGAGTTCGGTGCTTTCAGGGATGTATAATAGTCTGGGTTCATTTTCACATTGGGTTTCTTTGACCTGTGATGAGGCTCATAGTCAGTATGGAGACCCGGTTTCGGATAGATTGCAAGAGGATAACGGAGAGATTTCTCTGGTTTGTGATAGGTCTCTTTCTTTGACGAAGAGGGGTAGGCGCAGGAGAGTTATCCCCAGTTCGGGACTGGTCCGTCGTAGCAAGCGTATTAGATCTTACACTATCTCTTACCATGGAAAGCTTCCGAGTTAGAAGCTGGTAGCAACAACTCATTCGGGCTCAGTTATGCTGATGGGTTTTTTAGTATGCTGTTGAGGATTGGAGATGGCTCTTACTTGGAGTTTTCCGTGTTTGGCTTGGAATATTAGATTGTGATAGTCTTCTGTTTTTGATGTATTGTGTTGGGTGAGGCTTGCCATAGCTCATATTGTTGTTTCTTTGTTTTTATCTAGGCTGGTAGTCTGTCTTTGTAATCATTTTTTTCTTCCATATATATATACATATATATATGTGTGCTCTCTTCTTTTTAGAAGATCACACATTTTTCTTTCAAAAAAAAAAGTGGTAGATGTATTTATTACTGAACTGAAACAACATTCGCATTATTGTATGCCAATATATTTTTCTTATATGTACATCAAATATTCATGCTATGAGGTTAGAAATTTAGTATGCTCTAACTTTGACATGAAAGATCTTGGAGAAGCAAATGTAATTCTTAGTACTAAAATTACTAGATTAGAAAAGATATTTTCTTTGGATCGGTTTCACTAAACAGAGAAGATCTTAAAGAAATACAATTTCTTTGATTGTAAGCCTACATGTACACTGTAGGATTCTAGCATAAAGCTATTTAAGAACACTAATGAATGTATAATCTATTCTAATTATGCGAGCATAATTAGCAGCCTTTCACAGGTCATGAATTATACCAGACTCAACATTACATATTTCGTGAGACTATTATATAGATTTACTAGGAACTAATATACAGCACTGGCACAGTATTGAGAGGTTAATGGGGTACTTAAAAGAACCGCAAATCTATGGTTACATTACGAAAAGTTTCCAGCTATGCTTGAAGGCTAAATTGATGTATACTAGAATACTTTATCCCATGATTCAAAAGCAACCAATGGCAATATATTTAGCATCATTGGTGGAGTTTTTTCCTGAAGATCCAAGAAACATACTATTTTTTTCTTAATCCACAATGGAATGTGAGGTTGTAGCACTGGCTAACGAAGAAGCACATTACCTCAAAAATTAGTCAGCTTAGATTCCTTTAGGGAAAAATCGATTCTAGCCATACTGATCAATTGAGATTGTAACCCGACTATTGCAAAAGATAGTTATTATAACGACAAGAGACGACAAATTCGTCGTAGCACAGTATTGTAATATAATTTCTATTTTCGAGGGTTGTTAAAATGGATCATATATAGAGTGAAGATAATTTGACCAATCCTCTGATGAAAGGGTTGGCCACAGATAAAGTCTACAAAGCTTCAAAGTCTATAAAACTACTGTCCTTATAGTGAGGAGTCACCCACGATTGTAAATCGACCTAACTGCTGAAGATCTCAAGAACTAGGTTCAATGGATACAAATAAATTGTCAAGTAATATGAGTTGAACATGTTATTTTGATGTATGTAGAAGCATGTGTTCGTGAACAGATCAAAGGTTGAGTTAATAGAAACTCTTAATGAGATCAATGTTCTATATGGAGTAAAGTGCCTACCTTCAAGAGTACTCTAGATAGACTCACATATGTGAATATGGATTAGGCCATTTTCTATGGATTTTTAGGGCAAAAGTTCCAAAAGCGTTCGCTATACTTCGATAAATGTATATGGCTCATATACATATTTTCTTTTAGATTGTAGCTTATAAAGGTTGTATGTGATTTGATGTCAGATATAGAGTTCAAGTCACTCTAGCATATTCTAAATATTATTCACTATGCAAATGTTCAAATTGAAAGACACCTTTGATTATATGCAACCTGAAACACTCCACCTCCGTTAGGGTCACTCTCAAAGGGAATGCCCTAATTTTGGTGGAGGTTGATAAGTATAAGTCACAGATATACAAGACAGATATAAGAACACATATTTGTAAACAGCGGAAAATCAACAAAACTTTTATTTCATAAAAGCAAATACGTGCTACAACAACATCACCATAATTGTCTTACATCTTTTCCAAAACATAACATAACACTTTCATAATCTGTCTTGATTACATTATTTAAAGAAGCATAAATAAAACATAGATAAACTGCAAAAGCCCCATAGTGGATTGTCCAAAGCCATAGTTCAAAACGAAAAAGTCCAAGCAATACATTTCTCTTCTTCAAGCTGGATGTTAAGGCTGGTCAAGCTGCTGTGTTCCCTCCCTGTGGACCTGGGGGGGGGGGGGGGGAAACGGAAGAAAAGAAGACGAAAGAAAAGTAGAGTCAGACATAAAGCCTGAGTAAGTCTAGTACTATTTTGTCTGTGAATAAAGAACTGGGTATGATAAGTGTAAACAAGAAGTGGAAAAGCACTATAACTTGGTTAAGTTGTCTAGGGTCGAATATACTATCGTACCCCATGTTAATCTCTGAACCCATATAAACTAGTTTCCAACTGGCACCCCATAATCAGGGTGAAGTGATCCGTTCTATGATGATCGGCTCCTACTCGCATAGTTACATGTGTCTTACGGCCCCCGATGTTGTAGTTACCTATGCTGGTCCCACCATGGGGTGTATCAAGTCCTATGGTGGCGGCCCGACACAATCCTAGAGTGCACAGGTATGCTACTGGTGTCCAGTGCCTTATTTTTCTGCGCCGGAGTGTGTGCACGCCCGCACCCCGTTAGAACCTACACTGCTACACCACCTCCGTCGATTTGACCTCTTACAATCAGCCCAGTAATCGTGCCCCACCCTGCCTAGTTTCAGGGTATCCTGATACTCCTTCTAGGGTTACTGCTGAAAAGGGTCCCCCGTTTACTAGGTTTTCTATCTCTAGCCAACATGCTAAGTTGGTTAAGTGTTTTCTAACCTAACCCCCACTAGTCCGTTTAGTTTAGCATGTTTCATTTTGATTAAGTTTTTAGTCCACTTAATCCTAACAATCCTGACTCAGCTTTAATTGTCTTATTAAAGCCTTGACCTCTCACATTAGACCGGTATTGTTGTGGCTGCCTGTTGCCGGTTGGTTCCGGGCAGTCTTACGCCACAACTCAGTCTAACCTCGGGTCCTTATTGGGCTCCATGTTTAACCTCCCACATTGGATAGGTATTGTCGTGACTACTGGACAGCCGGGCGGTTCCGGGCAGGTTTACATCACAACTCAATCCAACCTCGGGTTAAACACATCGTATGTTCTATATTTACATATTTTGTCTTTCTTCTTTATTTTCTTATATGTAAATATTTGCGGCCCATTATTAAGTTAATGGTGTAAAGGTTACACCAATCATGGGCCCAACCCATACTTGAATTTGGGCCCTTCTACTTTATATTTTCATTTATTAATTAATTTAACCCAACGTTATTTTCCCCCGTTTAACACGTCCGTTTATTATATATATGTTGGGCTTAGCCTTTTTAAGCCCAACTTAGCCATAAGGAAAAGGGGAGGCTTAAAGCGTGAGTACATACACAAAAAGGGGAATGTGAACGCATGAACTTGCAACATAACGTTGGAATTGCAAAATAGAAACTGGTGTACTTGCATAGTAGTAATGTATACTTTGGTCATAAAGCATAAGGGACATGAATCAAAGCATGTAAACTTGTAGTTGAGATAAGAATATCATTATTGACACATAGGCTTAACTACAACATAAACCTATATTTTTATTCAGGCATAATGTCAAACATAAGCAAATCATGTTCATAAGATTACTACATGTTTACAAAGGTGTTTACTTTTGTTACTAACACAAAAGTGTAGTTCAACTTAATCATGATTTTAAATCTATTCACATGGCATAAATATTTCTAACATGAAATCATGATTTTTACTTTAGTCATGCAAACTTGCAAAAGGGATTTTTGAATCTAACCTAGCTATGTACCACATATGTCATCATATAATTCTTGTTAACAATATAGATTTAATTATGCAAAATATCAATCATAGCCTAGTCATATTCATAAGTTTGCAATTAGGTTTTCTAGTACAAAAGCATGGCTTAATACATAGATCATGGTGCCAAAATTTCAACATAGTTTCACATGAACTATAATTACCCAAATTTGTTCCAATTACGTACAAAATGATTTTTGTATAAAAATATACATTATGATGGCATAGTAACAAAACCCCAAACTTGCATGAATTTCAATTAATCAACTACATACATGTAGCTTCAACATGGATTACATAATTTGCGAATATTCCAAACGTATACTTGCATAAAACTACCGCATGTAGTTTTTATAATAAATAACATGCTTTGCGAATATCCAAACGTATACAATATTCCAAATCGATAAGAATCATAGTAACGCGCAAATATGAATTACTTTATCGCCACAATCAAGTATACAAACCAACACAATTATTTGTTCATACCAAAATAATACTCTACTTACTATTGTGTGGCGAATTCTCCAATTTAGGAATTTGGAGATGCGGTTTGATTTGATTAAGTTGCTTTATGCTTTTAGTATTTGCCTCCTAATCCTCTCTCCAATTGGTGGCTACTCTTAGTCGTTCCTCAGCAACATGGCGGCTTTGTTCTTATTTTTGAATGAATAGATTAGGGTTGAGTCTAGGGTCATTTTTATAGGGGTTATGAACTGATTAGGACCATTGATGTTGCTTGGTTTGATCATAGCCATTCATCCTAAAGAGAGACCAATTAGAGCCTGCCACCTAGCCCTAATGACAAAGCAGACTGCAGAAAATCGGCCAACATAGAATTGGCCAGCCAGGGTGGACTGGGTTCGACCTGGCTCTGGACCAGGTCGACAGCCCTGTCGACAGCCCTGTCGACCTGGCTAGACCAGGTCGACAGCCCAGTCGACCTGGGTGCCTTAGGCGGGTGTTTTTCCGCCCTGGTCCATTGGGCCCGATTTTGGAATTTAAACTGTTTTATTCTGTTCGAATTTTAAATTTAATTCAGAAACTTCCGAAGGCCATATCTTCTTCATACGGACTCCGTTTTTCGAAAACTCGGACTCTATTTCGCGTATTTTTCCGAGACGAACGCAATGGCGTATCCCGTTTCCCTTAGTTCTTTGATTTCAAATTAATTATACTTTAATATGTTAATTTCACAGTTATAGAATTTGCGGGGTGTTACACAACCATATATTTCTTGAAATTGTTTGAAAAAAATATTTTAAAAATTCAAAGTGGGGAATTGTTGAAAATTATGAACTACTTTAAAATATAAAATATTAAATAAGTGTATTTATTGCTAAGTTCCACATAGTATGGAATATGAAAGATATTCATATTTATATGAGCTTTTTAGATCCTAAGTTGTACCATTTTGGCATCCAATATGACTTTTGTGTCGAGGAGAAAGTTCATGTATGACCACCATATATGTCTACGGGCCAACCGACTGATTCAACCCGACCCGAGCTGGTGTGGTGTAGCACTTATGTTTTTGATGCATAATTCTCTAACATTTTTCTAACGTTAATGGACCGTGCTTTTTAATTCAGACCTTGTATACTACAAAAAGTTCTGTAAAGTTCATAGTAGAACCACTCTTTTTAAATCTGCACTTTTTGACCATGTCTCCCATAATAATAGTAACATGCATTTACTATTTTTCCTACTTAACTCATTAGTAAATGAAACAGAAAAGTCTAAAAGACTAAAACCATATAAAATGCTCTCTATATCTCCGCTTTTTTTACTAATAAAAAAACAAGCAACACTAATTCGAGGGGGAAAATCAGATCGATAAACCTTTGTGCAGAGTTTGCCGAATAATTTGATGGTTGTTTTTTTCTAAAGGTGATGCCGGTTACAGTCTAACGTGCACATAATATCTTAAAAAGCAACATAATACACGACTCAGCTATCATTTTAGACATTTTCCAACAACGACGTATGTCAGTTTCCTTGTCACAGAAATAATAATTGAATTCCTACTACAGATAGGGACTCTTTGACCTTTTGCCTGATATTAAGCATATTCTCTTATGCATTATCACATGAAGAACAATATAATAATCATATGGCAAACACGGTCAAAAACTTAAAACATGTCCAATTCAAATAATCATAATAGGAAAAGTTGTTACGCATAAATAATAGTATTAAATGTATTTATTATTTTCTAGTGCGAGTGGTTTTTTTCTTTTTCTTTTTTCAAGGGTAGAATTTGGTCATACCAGCGGCAGCTAGGAAATTGTTTCGTCTATGTTCACCCCTACTCATGCTTAAAGTGACAATGGAATAATAGGTGAGGCATTATAACGAAGGAGTGATATGCCTTAGTCATTCTTCAGGAAACAAACAAGAAATGCAAACACGTCTCTAAAATCATCTACGTCATGTTATATCTTACCATATGATTCTCACCCATTGTTTTACCCACTCCATGAACATGAATGATTCCATTTCAACTGTTTTTCAGCCTTCAAATAATTAGTATTTTGAAACTGGTATTGTACCCATGTGCGTCGACCATATTACATAAGCATGGTCATTAGAAATGTGCCAATATCCTAGAAAAATAATACATGTCAATGGTTGGTTCTTGTATGGAAGTACAACTTCATTTTATAACGACTGCCGTAAAATTCAAAGAAAAATGACTAAAAGGCATATAATCGTAATGGATGCACTGCTCGTAGATGGGCTCCACTTTATATGTAGCATTAGCTATTGATGTGGGGAATTATCGCTATTCCCGCACACCAACTCTCGAGTATACATTTTGCTGAAAAACAATTATCCAAAGTAATAAAATGGTGGGAGAACACAACTTTTTATATGGTTTGACACTAATGCCTACGTACACTTTATAGTAAACATTCATCATAAAATAGCTGATTACAATTGTTGTACAAGTTCGGAAAATATTTGCCTGCAAATTCTTATAATAGAACAACAAAATATTTGTTAACTATAAATTTTGACCAAAATGCCCTTCTTCTTATTCTTTGAGTCAAAGTCTGCAAAAATGTCCAAAGGATAGTTCCAATTTCCAAAAATGCGAAAATATTTCAAAAAGCACGCCAAATGTCCAAAAGTTAAAGGAGAACATTTATGCATTGTTTAGAGGTCCAAACTATGTCCAATAGTCATGAAGAAGAAGGTGTAGCCATTAATGGTGCTTGAGAGCTTCCAAAGTGTCTAAAATCCAAAAATTCCCTTTGAAGAATGAGGTAAGGGTATTTATAGGAAGTGGATTAGGTGAAAGAAGGTGAGATATGGGGACTATAGCAGGAAATTTCACATCCCAAAAGGCACCCTCCAAAATTTCGCACCCTGCCACAATTTTAAGGAGAACTTTGCATTTCGAAGGCGTGCAAAGCCGCTCCCTGTAGAGAACAAAGGGCATGCTCATTTGCATCATAGGGATACAAGATCGTATCCATGAGAGATGCGAATTCGCATAACTGGGGGGATGCGAGATGCAACGAGGAGGTGTGATGTGGGCGATACGAAATGTTCTGGGGAAGCAAACGAGGGATGCGAGACGATGCTATTGATGGAGGCAAAGTCGTGGAAGTGCTGGGTTATGGATCATATCCCTTGAGGGATGGGAAATCGCATCCCCATTGGAATGCGATTTGGTAACCTTAGGGATGCGAGATGCATATTTCGCATCCTGTGAGGGATACGAAATATGCATTTTCGCATGCCAAGGGATGCAAAGATCCTGGAATTTGCTTGCCAAAATTGAACCATGTCGGGGCTAATGCGTGCTAGAAGCTTTCGCTCAAACATGCTACATCAATCCATGTTTTTGGAGTGCTAAATCTTGAACTTTCCGGATTGAGTTGCACGAGCAGTTTTAAGTGATCGGCACAGTGCACACAAGCTTTTGGGAGTGAACGACATGCGTTTGCCACACGTAATTGAAACGCTGCCGATTCCAAGCATGGATACATATTTTGACTCGATTTCGAGCACGTTGTTGAGTATGAACTTTACGTGTGACTGCTTTGATCAAAAAGCACGTCAATACATTGCGCCCATAACATGTCTTTCTTGACAAAAGGAAGATGTGTTTTTTGAGTAGTCCAAAAATCCATAAATCTGTGAGTGAAGATCTAGAAGAAGTACGACGATCTCCGAGTTCATAATAGAATAGAACACCCACAACAACCGAGGTCATATTAGAATTGAAAATCCGACGATCACTAAAACCGTAATGAGATAAAGCGTCGACGATTGCTGGGATCATATTTGAATAGAAATTCGATGACCACTAAGGTCATAGTAGAATAGAAAGCCAATGACCACGTAGGTAGTTAGAATAGAAACCTGACAATCGCTGTGATTGTATTCGGATGGAAATCCAATGATTATTGAGATCTTATTTAGAATGGCCAGTCGAGTCTGGAATGCATGAGGTCTAAAAATAAGAATCCTTGGGCTTGCTGAGGTATGCTAGAGCGAGTATGTGCCTGCCTAAGAGGGAGGGGAGACCAGAGTCTAAAATCTATCCTCGAATGGTCGAGCGTGGAGCCTGAGCTCGAATATTAAACTAGACTGATTTAGTGGAAGCTGTTGTTTGAATTTGATCCTCGACTGGTTCATCATGGAGCTGCAGCCCGAATATTATACTGGATTGTTCCAGTAGGAGCCGAAGCCCAAATTTTATCCTTGACTGATCGAGCATGGAGCTGGATCCTGAATATTATACTGGACTGGTCCAGTGAGGGACCTAAGCCTTATGTTTATACTGGACAGATCTAATTGTGAAAACCCATAACTTCCCCGTAAAGGAAAGTGTCGGATAGTTCGAGAACAAGCCACAACAGAACGCATATAAAAGAACATTTCATTGTATATTACAACAATGCATCAGATTACAAGAATATACAGAGTATAATTGAATATTACACAGAAATATCAGAGATTTAAATTACATTTAAATACATAGCAGCGGAAAATAATACAATACACAACTAGAAGGAGATATACGGATACAAAGCTTTCCGGATATCGTTCCAGCTGTAAACCAGGATCTTGTGAATATAAATCTGGAAAAACCAAAACTAATAGCTGCCCGTGTCAAAATAAGGGCACCCAGAGTTTAGGTTAAAACAATAAACTCCAGGTCAGTCATGTGACTGGTGTGAGAACTAAAACAGTTAATCTTTATTTCAAAGTTAGGTAAATCAAGGGACCACGCCGTATAACACGGACCGGGTTTCCTCCCAAGAATACCAGTGCATAAAACAAACAGCGCAATGCTAAATAAAGAAAAATGAAGCTATTATATGACCCAGGTCCCATCACACAATGCAACGCAGCCGAGGATAGGGTTTTCCCTTATAACAGCGAAAGAATGCATGATACTTTTAAAACAAATCGTTTGATACTATTATAAGTGCATAGTGTATAAATCAGCTTCAAATCATAAGTATCAATCATAGGCGGCATGAGCGCCCCATCCCACTATGTCGCCATACTAGGCTCTACAAATAAAACCGCAAATGTCACGTATTTGAAAATTGGATTTCCATCTATGAACCGAGGCAAAAGATAGTCCTCAACCGATTCGAGACAATCTAGCCCATGTCTCAGGATCAGAACGCATCAACCCTTTAGATCGTCAGGGCCGGTCCACCGATGTGGATTATTATGCCTGAACACTACGTTTCCCCACCCTATGGGGTGTAAGTCTGGTCCGTCTGCCGACCAGAATGCATCGGCCGAAACCGATATAACCGAGGCGCCTCGCAACAGCAACAACCACATAAGTCAAACTCGTCAGGGCGTGTAAAACCACTGATGCCACTTCTAGCTAGAAAGAAACGCAAGTCCTCCCTGATGTCCTCTCCCGCTTTTGGTTCATACCGGGTGTGAAACTCGCGAAGTAAACGTTACACAAAGCTACGCCACGAAGGCCGTGCTTCGATCATCAACCACAAGACTTTGCTTTTCAACAGAAGCCTTGATCATTTGCCACTTAGGCATGCCACACAGGCAATTCACTCCATGTGTTTGATATCCATCAATATATAACCCCTGAGCTCGTACGTCTCAGAGAAGGGCGATAAGCAAGAGAATAAATTCTCCGCCGCCAAACAGATATATATTTAATAGAGATCAATCACACGGACTAAAATCCAATGTCAGACACACAGTCCATTTACAAGTCCGTTCTGGGTCTGAACGAAACCGGAGGCACCTTGTACCTCACATATCCATCGATCTCCAAGTACGTCTGGACGATCACCCACTGTTTCCATCTTTTTGGGTGTACAGCCCAATCAAGATCATCAGTAATCACCCAAACGACATGAAGACCTCCGGTCTTCGACCATCGTCTTCATCTTCGACTTATCGTTGTATCAGTTATTCAGAATGGGATAAACCCGGTCTTTCCGAATAACTCGCGTATATTTTAAATAAGTGTTACACAAACACAACATACGCCTCATTCCAATTCATCAGTCACTAACCGTAAATTAATCAAGAGAATAATTTCCCAAATATTAACCCCGAAGGCCGAAACCAACATCAGATCAATATCCAGAAAACCATTCTGCTTAGCTAACCGACAGTTAGTTTCTAACTTCACATTCATAGGGAAAGGTTCCCATTAATTTTATCCAAGATAAATTTCTTGAATTTATCCTTTAATCTATTTTTGAATATCAATTCAAAATAGTCGGGATTAACGAAACTTACCGAAGTAATCATTTGTTTTAATTTCCCCAATCCCAACCTATTCATCCCATGAAGTAAAACTGGGTATACTTTATATCTAACACCACGGTGTTATCGGTAAATTCAATTACCATTTCACGTTCAAATCTAATTAAAGATTTAACTATCGCCTGGAGAAAAACTGGTGATACTCCATTTCGATTCTTTCAATCTAATTAAAGATTCATTAAAACTCCACTTAGTTTTAATCTTTGACTGGGTTAAAGAATCAGTGTCATTTAAAAACACAGTTCACGATAAACCCAAAATCACGTTCCATTAATTATCGGGTTAAAGAACGAGTGTTATTTAAAACACTGTCCACGATAAACCCAAAGATCAATATCAATTCAATTTCAATTAAATATTATTTAATTGGTACACTTCATTAAATCTAAATAAAAAGATTTAATCTTTTCTCAACTGGGTTCAAGAACAGTGTTAGTGAAGACACCATTCACGACAAACCCAAATCACATTTGATATTCAATATAAGGCTCTGAATAGAAAATATATCGGCTTATATTCAATATCAAATTCTACGATTAACAAATGTCGTATTGGAAATAACGATATAAATATATATCTTTCAAATTTCCATAACAACATCCGTATAATCACGAATTCCAACATCGAAATATTCCGAAGACAATTTCGATTCAATTCCACTCCAATGCGATCAGTGGAAATTCTGGTTATTTTTAAAACCATTTCAAGTTCAATTTATTTATTTAAAAATAAATAGAATTATAATTCTAGTTCAAAACTAGTTCATTTCGATAAAAATCTAATTTTATCTTTTCAAATATGGAGTTTTTCATCCCAATTCTTTCTAAATCATTTCTTATGATTTTACACAAATTATTACTATTTTTAATAATTTTATCAAGGCCCGTACAGTCGATTTCCATCAATGGCCATCGAACTGCACTTACAGCGACCTTTTTCAAATTTGATTTGGACGTAACTCCAAATCCAACCGTTAGATTTCAAATTTCTAATATTCGTTAGAAAGCTCTTTTCGATACGAACCCAACGGTTCCGGTTTTAGGAGAATCCGACGGTCGGATCTCCCGTAATGTCCGTTTGAAATAAATGGTCGAAATTCACGAACTGCCGCGGCGCGGCGCGTTCTATTCAGGCCATTATATTATATATATAATATATATAATATATACTTCGTCGATTTCTATATAAAACGAATTATATAAATAATTTTAAAATCGTTTCAAAAGCAATTTCAACTTTCTTTTCAATTCAAATCAAAATTGAATTCTTCTTTATAAATTCGTTTTAAAATTCATTTCTATTCAATTCAAATTTCAATTCAAATTGAATTCATTTCAATTCATTTTCAATTCAATTTGAATTCGTTTTCAATTCATTTCGAAATCGTTTTCAATTCAATTCATTTCGAAATCGTTTTTAATTCAATTCATTTCGAAATCGATTTCAATTCAATTCATTTCGAAATCGTTTTCAATTCAATTCATTTCGAAATCGTTTTTAATTCAATTCATTTCGAAATCGTTTTTAATTCAATTCATTTCGAAATCGTTTTTAATTCAATTCATTTCGAAATCGTTTTTAATTCAATTCATTTCGAAATCGTTTTTAATTCAATTCATTTCGAAATCGTTTTTAATTCAATTCATTTCGAAATCGTTTTTAATTCAATTCATTTCGAAATCGTTTTCAATTCAATTCAATTCGAAATCGTTTTCAATTCAATTCATTTCGAAATCGTTTTTAATTCAATTCATTTCGAAATGAATAAAATCGATATAAATATCGATTACGTCAAAATGGCGTCAATCTAATCAACACGGCTTCATAAATTTCTATTTTCAAATATTCTATTTCAAATATTTCTTTTTCAAAATAGTTGTTATTATCAAAATATTTCGTTCAACACATGACCAATCTCAATGGATGAGTACTGTCAACACATGAACCTTTATTTTATATCGATAAAGATGTAAATGTTATTACTAAAATATTTCGTTCAACACATGACCAATCTCAATGGATGAGTACTGTCAACACATGAACTTTTATTTTATAATATTCTTTGTTTTTCAAATTGGAATGAGGCCCAATCAATTACCATATAAAGTTAATTATATGGATTTTCATACATTACACACATATAATAGCGTTGAAAAATAATCAACCATCAACCAAAGTGCACTACACTGTATAAGCATCAAATATAGATATCTAACGCTTATAACAGCCTGTCAATCGATCGATCGACATATTTAATCAATCAGGATGAGTGAACTTCAAATTTCATCCTAACACCCGTGTGGGGTTTCAAACAATCAAACACAGATTTTAGTTGTGCAGTTGGGCGATGTGTAAAATTTATCGACCCAATCAATGTCCTTCAAATAGGTGTACATAAACAAACCGTTCGGTTTGTAAATGAATATTTTATTTTATTCACTTCACGTTAAAAATTATATTTTTAACGATAAAACATTATATTTTGACATATGAATTTCTATTCAGTTCATTCTTTAAATAAAATGATATTTTTATTTTTCTAACATATTTTAGAAAATTTCGGCGGCATAACGGCACGATACTAGAAACGGGACAAGGCCTAGCCTTATCCCCGGTCTAGTGAAGGCCCACGCCATTCACACATCAATCAAAATCACCAAACAATCAAATTCAAATCACATCATATAACTAATTTATGCAACCAAACAAACAAGTCCATGGTCTGTGGACGATTGTGTCGGGTGCTACTAAGCACCGTCTGCATCCTAATATATATATAAATAGAAATGAAATTGAAAGGTGAGAAATTCTCACCGAAAGCTATCCAAACATCTTGACTCTTCTTTGATAGAAATCTTCAACGTTCTCGCCTTTTTATTACCTTCGTCGCCCGCTTTCACTACCTATGTAAAAATCGAATTTTTACTTCGCTATCCAATATATAAAAATCATATTTTTATTTCGAAGTTCAATATATAAAAATCATATTTTTATTACTATGTTCAATATAAAAAAAATCACATTTTTACTTCTATGTTCAATATATAAAAATCACATTTTTACTTCTATGTTCAATATATAAAAATCACATTTTTACTTCTATGTTCAATATATAAAAATCACATTTTTACTACTATGTTATATAGATAAAAATTATATTTTTATCACGCTATTTTCCCTATAAAGATTTCGCCTTTATAAAAACATAGACTTCGCCTTTTCAAATTTAAAGATTTCATCTTTATAAAAATCTCATTTTTATTTTTCTACACATATAAAGATGATATTTTTAATATTCCTATAATGTAAAAATTATATTTTTAATTCTCTACCTAACCAAAGATCATATTTTTACATCTTTTATATAGTAAAGATTATATTTTTAATACTTTAAAAATATAAAAATCATATTTTTACTTTTTTCCTATGTTAAAAATCATATTTTTAACCCACAACATAGGTTTAAAAATCATACCTTTTTACAAAACTTTATGTTAAAATAAAAAAAACAGTTTTTACTTGCAATAAAAATAAATTTTTCAAAGCCAATAAAAACTTACAGAGTTTCGAAGAGGGAAGGGGCTATTTCTGCACGGATCGAGGTGGCGGCTCGAGCTGTTGGCGCCGTCGTGGGGGTATGGGGTGGTCGCAATGGTCGGATCGAGTCCGGGGATGGCGGGTGCGGCGGTGGTCTTCTCGGGATTGGGGTTGCGTTCGGTTCTGGCTGGGGATTGGGGGTTTTCGATTGGAGCTGGGGGTTGGTAAGATGACCCGAACTTCCCCGTGAAGGAAAGCACGGATAGAATTGAGGACAAGACAAAATAGAATGCATACAGAAGAACATTTCATTGCTATTACAACAATTCCATCAGATACAAGAATATACAGAGTATAAATGAATAAATTACATTTGACAAATATCAGAGATTTAAATTACATTTAAATACATCGCAGCGGAAAAATATACAAAACACAACTAGAAGTGATACACGGATACAGAGCTTTCCGAGCATCGTTCCAGCTGTAAATCAGGACCCTGTGAATATAAATCTGCAAAACCAAAACTATTAGCTGCCCGTGCGGAAAATAGGGGCACCCAGAGTTTAGGTTAAAACAGTAAACTCCAGGTCAGTCATGTGACTGGTGTGAGAACTAAAACAGTTATTTAAAGTTTTACTTTAAAAGAGAGTAATTCAAGGGACCACGCCGTATAACACGGAACGGGTTTCCTCCCAAGAATACCAGTGCATAAAACAAACAACGCAATGCTAAATAAAGAAAAATGAAGCTGTTATATGACCCAGGTCCCATCACACAATGCAACGCAAGCCGGAGGATAGGGTTTTCCCTTATAACAGCCAAAGCATGCTTGATACGTTTAAAACAAATCATTTGATACTATTTTAGGTGCATAGTGTCAAAACAATTTCAATCATAAATATCAATCATAGACGGCATAGCTATCATCTACTATGTCGCCATACTAGGCTCTACAAATAAAACCGAAACACACGTATTGGAAATTGGATTCCATCATGAGCTGAGGCAAGGGGCAAGCTCCTCTCCGATTCGAGACACTCTAGCAAATGTCCCAGGACCCCACTATGATCCTTGGATCTTCAGGGCCGGTCCTCTCTTACTTTTGAGGATTAATTATTCCTAAACACACGTTTCCCGGTCCTTACAGACCTATATCCGAGGCGCCTCATATCCAACAACCACACAGGTGAAAAGTATATAAATGTCAGGGCTGGTAGGTCACTGACACCACCCTAGCTAGAAAGAAACGTCGTGCTCTCCCTGCAGTCACTATCCCGTTTTTGACTCATACCGAGGTGTGAGGCTCGCGAATTCACGTTATACACAAAGCTACGCCACACAGGCCGTGCTTTGATCATCAACCACAAGACTTTGCTTTTCAACAGAAGCCTTGATCAATTGCCACTTACGCGTGCCACATTGACAATTCACTCCATGCGACTGATGTCCATCGATATACAACCTCTGAGCTCGTACGTCTCAGAGAAGGGCGTTAAGCAAGAGAATAAATTCTCCGCTGCCAAACAGATGTATATTTAATAGAGATCAATCAACACAGAATAAAATCCAATGTCAGACACACAATCCATTTACAAGTTCGTTCTGGGTCTGAACGAAACCGGAGGCACTTTCCTCGCATATCCATCCATCTCCAAGTACGTCTGGACGATCACCAACTGATTCCCTCATCTCGGGTGTACAGCCCAATCAAGATCATCAGTAATCACCCAAACGATGTGAAGACTTCCGGTCTTCAACCACCGTCTTCATCTTCGACATCTCGTCGAATCGGTTATTCAGAATGGGTATAAACCCGGCCTTTCTGAATAACCCACGTATATAATTAACAAATGTTACACATACACAATGAACGCCTCATTCCAATTCAGAATATTCTTTTATTCACAAAAACACATTCTTAGGGAAATGTTCCCATTAATTTTATCCAAGATAAATTCTTCTAAATTTATTCTATAATCTTCCTTTGGATATCATTTCAAACTAGTCGGGATTAGCGAACCACACCGAAGTAATTATTTATTTTATTTCCCAATCCCAACCTATATATCCCATGGAGAAAACTGGTAATACTCCACATCTAACACCACGGTGTTATCGGTAAAATTAATTACCATTTCACGTTCAAATCTAATTAAAGATTTAACTATCGCTTTGGAGCAAAACGGTGGTACTCCATTCTCGATCACCTTTCAGATTTGATAATTTAAATTATCAATTCACAGTTTTAATCTAATTAAAGATTTATTAAAACTCCACTTAGTTTTAATCTTTTCAAAAATCAACATCTTGCCTTTAACTGGGGTAAAGAACCAATGTCATCTAGAACACGATTCATGATAAACCCAAATCACATTTGATATTAAATACAAGGCTCTGAATAGAAAATATATCGGCGTATATTCAATATCAAATTCTGAAACCAACAAATATCGTATTGGAAATAACGATATAAAATATATCTTTCAAATTCCCATAACAATATCTGTATAGTCACGAAATCCAACATCGAAATATTCCGAAGATAATTTCGATCCAACTCCAGTCCAATTCACATATTGGGAATATTGGTTATTTTTAAAATCACTTTCAAATTCAATTTATTTATTTCACAAATAAATTGATTTTAATTCTAGTTCAAAACTAGTTCATTTCAATAAAAATCTATTTTTATCTTTTCAAATGTGGAATTTTTCAGCTCAATTTTTCCAAAATCACATATTATGATTTTACACAAATTATCGATATTTTTAATAATTTTATCAAGGCCCGTACAGTCGATTTCCATCAACGGCCATCGAACTGCACTTACAGCGACCTTTTTCAAATTTGATTTGGACATAATTCCAAATCCAACCGTTAGATTTTAAATTTCTAATGTTCATTGGAAATCTCTTTTCGATACGAACCCAACGGTTCCGGTTTTAGGAGAATCCAACAGTCGGATCTCCCGCAATGTCCGTTTGAAATAAATGGTCGAAATTCACAAACTGCCGCGGCGCGGCGCGTTCTATTCAGGCCATTATATATATATAATATATATATATATATATTTCGTCGATTTCCTTTTTAAAACATATTTTATAAATCGTTTTAAATTCGTTTTCAAAACCATTTCAACACTATATTCAATTTCAAATCGATTGGATTTCAATTCAACTCGAATTCATTTCCATTTTATTTAATTCAAATTCAAATTCGTTTCAATTCAATTCAAATTGAAATTCGTTTCAATTCAAATTGATTTCAATTTAATTTCGATTCGAATTCAATTAAATTTCAGTTCGTTTTCAATTCAACTTGAATTTGTTATATATTCAATTCCATTCGAAATCCTTTTATATTCAATTCAAATTCGTTTTCTTTTCAATTCGAATTTGCTATAATATTCATTTCAATTTGAATAAAATCGATATAAATATCGTTCACATCAAAATGGCGCGAAACTAATCAACACGGCTTTATATTTTTCACAACTTCTTTATTCTATTCAACAAATGAATATTTATCCCATTCAACACATGAATCTATATTTCTTTCAACACACGACTAATCTCAACACATGAGTGCTGTCAACCCATCACTATTGTTGTTATGTAAAATATTTTATAAAACTATGGTATCTATCCTTTGATTTTAATTAGACTCCACCGTGAAGTAGATTCTAATTGTAAATATGATAAAGATGTAATTTATTTTATTTAAAATATTTTACTCAACACATGAATAGTTTCAACACGTGATCATCGTCAACACATGACTATTTTTATATTCAACACATGAATTTTCTTTTATAATATTCATTATTTTCCCGATTGGAATGAGGCCCAATCAATCACCATATAACGTTCGTTATATGGATTTTCATACATCACACGTATATAATAGCATTGAAAAATAATCAACCATCAACCAAAGTGCACTACACTGTATAAGCATCAAATATAGATATCTGACGCTTATAACAGCCTGTCAATCGATCGATCGACATATTTAATCAATCAGGATGAGTGATCATCAAATTTCATCCCAACACCCGTGTGGGGTTTCAAACAATCAAACACAGATTTTATTTGTGCAGTTGGGTGACGTGTAAAATTTATCGACCCAATCGATATCAGTCAAATCAATGTATATAAACAAATCGGCCGATTTGTTTATAAATATTCATTTATTCACTTTCACGTTAAAAATTATATTTTTAACGATAAAACATTTTATTTTAACACATGAATTTCTATTCAGTTCATTTATTCAATAAAATGATATTTTTATTTTTCTAACATATTTTAGAAAATTTCGGCGGCATAACGGCACGATACTAGAAACGGAACAAGGCCTAGCCTTATCCCCGGTCTAGTGAAGGCCCACGCCATTCACACGTCAATCAAATCCATTCCGTATCACCAAACGATTCAGTTCAAACCAATTAGAGTAACTAACTACACAACCAATCAATTTAACAAACAAGTCATCCATGGTCTGTGGATGACGGGTGTCGGGTGCTACTAAGCACCGTCTGCATCCTAGTATATATATATATATAACTAGAAAAAGAGAATTTGAGTGAGAAGTTCTCACCGAAAGCTATCCACTCATCTTGACTCTTCTTTTATAGAAATCTTCTTCATTCTCGCCTTTTTATCACCTTCGTTGCCCGTAGTCACTACATATATAAAAATCACACATTTTTATATTTCGATGTCTTTAAAATAAAAATCACAATTTTATTTATTCACTTTCAATTTAAAAATCATATTTTTATAATCACTTCATATATTTAAAAATCGAATTTTTACTATGCTATTCAATATATAAAAATCGAATTTTTACTATGGTGTCATATAGATAAAAATTCCATTTCAAAAATATTGATTTCACTTTTATAAAAATGAAGTTTTCGCCTTTATAAAAATAAAGTTTCGCCTTTATAAAAATTAAGTTTTGCCTTTACTAACATTAAAATATCGTCTTTTTATTTTTAAAGATTTTACCTTTTCAATTCCATCCCTATAGAAATCACATTTTATTTTGCTACCTATAAAAAGATGATATTTTTAATATTCCTAACATGTAAAAATTATATTTTTAATTCTTTAAAAATATAAAAATCATATTTTTACATCTTCTATATAGTAAAGATTATATTTTTAGAATTTTATAAATATAGAAATCATATTTCTATTATTAAAAATCACTTCTTTTCCTCTCTTAGCTAATGAACAAATAAAAATCTTAGCTTGTTCATAAAAATCAACTCTTTGTTTATTCTAAAATCTTGTCTTTCTATATTTTCTTCAAAATCAAGTCTCTTACATTTAGAAATCAAATCCTTTATGACAGTAAAAATCAATCCTAAATCATAATGGTTCATACAAAATTTTAATAGCAAAAATAAATAAATACAAACTAATAGAAGACTTACAGTGTTTTTTTTTTTATAAGAGGGAGGGGGTTCGACAGTCGAGCGGAGGCCGAGGGAGGGGCGTTTGGGGTCGGCGGTGGTGGCCAGCGGGGTGGAGGAGGTCGGCGGGGTCGTGTGGGTGGCGCAGCACTCGAGGTGGCAGCGGCGGTTGCGTTCCAGGCGGAGGAGGGGGTTGGGGGTCCCACAACGGCGTCGGTCCTCGCGTCTGAGGGGGGCGATTGGAGATGAAGGTCAGGGGAAGGAGAAGAAGCGGAGGGGGGAGTCAGGGAGGCGTCGCGCCCCCTGGCAGCGGCGGCGAACGATCGAGGTGGGGGCGATTGCGATTCGGATGTAGTTTGTTTTTCTTTTTTCTGATTTAAATCGATTATGAAGGAAAAAGGGGAGGCATCGGTTATAAGGGGAGGAGGGATTTCCTTTTTTTTATTTATTTAATTAATTAATTTTCAAAAAGTTGACTTTTACATACGACCTCGAAACGAGGTCCACCGCCTGTCGTCCATAGCGTATTACCCCCATTCCGAACACAATGGGATATGTATCGTAGGCTGATTCGGCTATTACAATCAGTTTCCGTTAAATTTACATTTAAATCATTATATTGAATTTTAAACGTACATTTCAAATTACTGGGGTCACATACTAACTAGAAAAATTGCTGAAAAATATTTTCTAGCTTCGTATTGACGATACGGTCCTAACAAAACTAGTTTCGTCGAATTCCGAGACCGTTGGAAAAATGGCCAATTTCCAGTCGATTAAAATCAACTGAAACTGGTCAAACGCGTTTTCCTTTGCCACGCTCACATATTGATTCGAAAAATTATGAAATTTGAAACCTAGCAATAATTTAACATCACGGACCCAACAAAACTGGTTTCGTCGAAATCCGAGGTCGTTCGCAAAAGGTCCATTTTTAAGGGCCTGAATTCCATAGCGACTATTCATAATTTTCAACTGGACATATCTTTTGATTTCCGCTACGCAATCTTGATCTGTCGGATTCGTTGGAAAGATATTCTCAAATAGATCCTATTATTTTTGGTTTCACTAAAATCCGGATTGTTTTGCACCCGGTACATTCAATTGAAGTTTGAAATCGAATTATCGAACTACCGTGCCATTCTCAATTCTATTTATAATTATATATAAATATTTATATTCTAACGACGACGCGTATAATATATACGTTCGAATTTTATTCAAAATAAATTTCTCGTCGATTTTATTTAAAATAATTCATTTTAAATATTTAAAATTCGCTAAAATTGCCAAAATAAAAATTTTAAACTGGCCCAGATTTTCGGGTTATTACAATCTCCCCCACTTAAAACTTTTCGTCCCCGAAAAGGAACAAAGTCGAAAGTGGTTTGATCAATCAACTCTACGTTCGATCTGGCTTCCATTCTCCAACTTTTCAGTTTCTGAAAATTTTCAAATTCATCAAAAAGTTGGCTAACACCCTAAATTTTCGAAAAATTTCGCCATAACCTCCCCTGCACCGGGAGCATCGGGGAATTTCAAATAGCGTCCCCGGTCCTTCTAATCTCAAAAAGAAAAAGAAAAAGCCAAGCGGCTAGCCAATAGGCTCATAAAATCATCATCACCCAAACAAAACAGTAAATTATGTAGTAAACATGTACCTATTTGTCGGGCAAACAAATTTTATTCTCTGCTCTAGCCTCCTTGTTATGACCTGTTCAATATACGTATATGTATATACAAGCAAATGCGACCAATTTTCAATACAATTCAATATTTGATGTAATTAGGCTTAATGGTTCAAAATTAGCAAACAACTAAACAAACAACACAAACATCAATCAATTAGTGGATTAGAGTTTCAAATTCTTAAATTTTGACATATATACAAAAAATCATGTTTTGATGCCAATTCACAACAAAGTGTTCTAACTATATTAGTTTTGGTTCTCACACCAGTCTAATGGAAATATATAGAAATCACACCTTCGAAACACGAATATAAATACTGATGATGTGGCCACATCACCAGAATTATCCCCGGGTGTCTAGAATGTGACTCTATATCTATCCAATATATTAAAACTTCGAATATACGTTCATGACGCGTATATGCAAAATGCTTATATACTGGACTGTCCATATTCAAAATAAATAAATAATCAAATACGTATAAAGCGATTTAAATTTTCAAAACAAAATTGTTTTCATTTGAAAAATATACTCTTTACACTCGTTCTAGGATACTACTGATCCCATCTCTAACGGGTCATTCTAATTGGATTATGCTAATCCAATATCTGATGAATTCTTTCGTATGGTTCTAATGTGTCTTGTTCTCGAGCTCTGTAAACCAAAGCTCTGATACCAAACTAAGACGACCCGAACTTCCCTGTGAAGGAAAGCACGGATAGAATTGAGAACAAGACAAAATAGAATGCATACAGAAGAACATTTCATTGCTATTACAACAATTCCATCAGATACAAGAATATACAGAGTATAAATGAATAAATTACATTCGATAAATATCAGAGATTTAAATTACATTTAAATACATCGCAGCGGAAAAATATACAAAACACAACTAGAAGTGATACAAGGATACAGAGCTTTCCGAGCATCGTTCCAGCTGTAAATCAGGACCCGGTGAATATAAATCTGCAAAACCAAAACTACTAGCTGCCCGTGCGGAAAATAGGGGCACCCAGAGTTTAGGTTAAAACAGTAAACTCCAGGTCAGTCATGTGACTGGTATGAGAACTAAAACAGTTATTTAAAGTTTTACTTTAAAAGAGAGTAATTCAAGGGACCACGCCGTATAACACGAAACGGGTTTCCTCCCAAGAATACCAGTGCATAAAACAAACAGCGCAATGCTAAATAAAGAAAAATGAAGCTGTTATAAGACCCAGGTCCCATCACACAATGCAACGCAAGCCGGAGGATAGGGTTTTCCCTTATAACAGCCAAAGCATTCTTGATACGTTTAAAACAAATCATTTGATACTATTTTAGGTGCATAGTGTCAAAACAATTTCAATCATAAATATCAATCATAGACGGCATAGCTACCATCTACTATGTCGCCATACTAGGCTCTACAAATAAAACCGAAACACACGTATTGGAAATTGGATTCCATCATGAGCCGAGGCAAGGGGCAAGCTCCTCTCCGATTCGAGACACTCTAGCAAATGTCCCAGGACCCCACTATGATCCTTGGATCTTCAGGGCCGGTCCTCTCTTACTTTTGAGGATTAATTATTCCTGAACACACGTTTCCCGGTCCTTACAGACCTATATCCGAAGCGCCTCATATCCAACAACCACACAGGTGAAAAGTATATAAATGTCAGGGCTGGTAGGTCACTGACACCACCCTAGCTAGAAAGAAACGTCGTGCTCTCCCTGCAGTCACTATCCCGTTTTTGACTCATACCGAGGTGTGAGGCTCGCGAATTCACGTTATACACAAAGCTACGCCACACAGGCCGTGCTTTGATCATCAACCACAAGACTTTGCTTTTCAACAGAAGCCTTGATCAATTGCCACTTACGCGTGCCACATTGACAATTCACTCCATGCGACTGATGTCCATCGATATACAACCTCTGAGCTCGTACGTCTCAGAGAAGGGCGTTAAGCAAGAGAATAAATTCTCCGCCGCCAAACAGATGTATATTTAATAGAGATCAATCAACACAGAATAAAATCCAATGTCAGACACACAATCCATTTACAAGTTCGTTCTGGGTCTGAACGAAACCGGAGGCACTTTCCTCGCATATCCATCCATCTCCAAGTACGTCTGGACGATCACCAACTGATTCCCTCATCTCGGGTGTACAGCCCAATCAAGATCATCAGTAATCACCCAAACGATGTGAAGACTTCCGGTCTTCAACCACCGTCTTCATCTTCGACATCTCGTCGAATCGGTTATTCAGAATGGGTATAAACCCGGCCTTTCTGAATAACCCACGTATATAATTAACAAATGTTACACATACACAATGAACGCCTCATTCCAATTCAGAATATTCTTTTATTCACAAAAACACATTCTTAGGGAAATGTTCCCATTAATTTTATCCAAGATAAATTCTTCTAAATTTATTCTATAATCTTCCTTTGGATATCATTTCAAACTAGTCGGGATTAGCGAACCACACCGAAGTAATTATTTATTTTATTTCCCAATCCCAACCTATATATCCCATGGAGAAAACTGGTAATACTCCACATCTAACACCACGGTGTTATCGGTAAAATTAATTACCATTTCACGTTCAAATCTAATTAAAGATTTAACTATCGCTTTGGAGCAAAACTGGTGGTACTCCATTCTCGATCACCTTTCAGATTTGATAATTTAAATTATCAATTCACAGTTTTAATCTAATTAAAGATTTATTAAAACTCCACTTAGTTTTAATCTTTTCAAAAATCAACATCTTGCCTTTAACTGGGGTAAAGAACCAATGTCATCTAAAACACGATTCATGATAAACCCAAATCACATTTGATATTAAATACAAGGCTCTGAATAGAAAATATATCGGCTTATATTCAATATCAAATTCTGAAACCAACAAATATCGTATTGAAAATAACGATATAAAATATATCTTTCAAATTCCCATAACAATATCTGTATAGTCACGAAATCCAACATCGAAATATTCCGAAGATAATTTCGATCCAACTCCAGTCCAATTCACATATTGGGAATATTGGTTATTTTTAAAATCACTTTCAAATTCAATTTATTTATTTCACAAATAAATTGATTTTAATTCTAGTTCAAAACTAGTTCATTTCGATAAAAATCTATTTTTATCTTTTCAAATGTGGAATTTTTCAGCTCAATTTTTCCAAATCACATATTATGATTTTACACAAATTATCGATATTTTTAATAATTTTATCAAGGCCCGTACAGTCGATTTCCATCAACGGCCATCGAACTGCACTTACAACGACCTTTTTCAAATTTGATTTGGACATAATTCCAAATCCAACCGTTAGATTTTAAATTTCTAATGTTCATTGGAAAGCTCTTTTCGATACGAACCCAACGGTTCCGGTTTTAGGAGAATCCGACGGTCGGATCTCTCGCAATGTCCGTTTGAAATAAATGGTCGAAATTCACGAACTGCCGCGGCGCGGCGCATTCTATTCAGGCCATTATATATAATATATATATATATATATATATATTATATATTTCGTCGATTTCCTTTTTAAAACGTATTTTATAAATCGTTTTAAATTCATTTTCAAAACCATTTCAACACTATATTCAATTTCAAATCGATTGGATTTCAATTCAACTCGAATTCATTTCCATTTTATTTAATTCGAATTCAAATTCGTTTCAATTCAATTCAAATTGAAATTCGTTTCAATTCAAATTGATTTCAATTTAATTTCGATTCGAATTCAATTAAATTTCAGTTCGTTTTCAATTCAACTTGAATTTTTTTTATATTCAATTTCATTCGAAATCCTTTTATATTCAATTCAAATTCGTTTTCTTTTCAATTCGAATTTGCTATAATATTCATTTCAATTTGAATAAAATCGATATAAATATCGTTCACGTCAAAATGGCGCGAAACTAATCAACACGGCTTTATATTTTTCACAACTTATTTATTCTATTCAACAAATGAATATTTATCCCATTCAACACATGAATCTATATTTCTTTCAACACACGACTAATCTCAACACATGAGTGCTGTCAACCCATCACTATTGTTGTTATGTAAAATATTTTATAAAACTATGGTATCTATCCTTTGATTTTAATTAGACTCCACTGTGAAGTAGATTCTAATTGTAAATATGATAAAGATGTAATTTATTTTATTTAAAATATTTTACTCAACACATGAATAGTTTCAACAAATGATCATCGTCAACACATGACTATTTTTATATTCAACACATGAATTTTCTTTTATAATATTCATTATTTTCCCGATTGGAATGAGGCCCAATCAATCACCATATAACGTTCGTTATATGGATTTTCATACATCACACGTATATAATAGCATTGAAAAATAATCAACCATCAACCAAAGTGTACTACACTGTATAAGCATCAAATATAGATATCTGACGCTTATAACAGCCTGTCAATCGATCGATCGACATATTTAATCAATCAGGATGAGTGATCATCAAATTTCATCCCAACACCCGTGTGGGGTTTCAAACAATCAAACACAGATTTTATTTGTGCAGTTGGGCGACGTGTAAAATTTATCGACCCAATCGATATTAGTCAAATCAGTGTATATAAACAAATCGGCCGATTTGTTTATAAATATTCATTTATTCACTTTCACGTTAAAAATTATATTTTTAACGATAAAACATTTTATTTTAACACATGAATTTCTATTCAGTTCATTTATTCAATAAAATGATATTTTTATTTTTCTATCATATTTTAGAAAATTTCGGCGGCATAACGGCACGATACTAGAAACGGAACAAGGCCTAGCCTTATCCCCGGTCTAGTGAAGGCCCACGCCATTCACACATCAATCAAATCCATTCCGTATCACCAAACGATTCAATTCAAACCAATTAGAGTAACTAACTACACAACCAATCAATTTAACAAACAAGTCATCCATGGTCTGTGGATGACGGGTGTCGGGTGCTACTAAGCACCGTCTGCATCCTAGTATATATATATAACTAGAAAAAGAGAATTTGAGTGAGAAGTTCTCACCGAAAGCTATCCACTCATCTTGACTCTTCTTTTATAGAAATCTTCTTCATTCTCGCCTTTTTATCACCTTCGTTGCCCGTAGTCACTACATATATAAAAATCACACAATTTTATATTTCGATGTCTTTAAAATAAAAATCACATTTTTATTTATTCACTTTCAATTTAAAAATCATATTTTTATAATCACTTCATATATTTAAAAATCGAATTTTTACTATGCTATTCAATATATAAAAATCGAATTTTTACTATGGTGTCATATAGATAAAAATTGCATTTCAAAAATATTGATTTCACTTTTATAAAAATGAAGTTTTCGCCTTTATAAAAATAAAGATTCGCCTTTATAAAAATTAAGTTTTGCCTTTACTAACATTAAAATATCGTCATTTTATTTTTAAAGATTTTACCTTTTCAATTCCATCCCTATAGAAATCACATTTTATTTTGCTACCTATAAAAAGATGATATTTTTAATATTCCTAACATGTAAAAATTATATTTTTAATTCTTTTAAAATATAAAAATCATATTTTTACATCTTCTATATAGTAAAGATTATATTTTTAGAATTTTATAAATATAGAAATCATATTTCTATTATTAAAAATCACTTCTTTTCCTCTCTTAGCTAATGAACAAATAAAAATCTTAGCTTGTTCATAAAAATCAACTCTTTGTTTATTCTAAAATCTTGTCTTTCTATATTTTCTTCAAAATCAAGTCTCTTACATTTAGAAATCAAATCCTTTATGACAGTAAAAATCAATCCTAAATCATAATGGTTCATACAAAATTTTAATAGCAAAAATAAATAAATACTAACTAATAGAAGACTTACAGTGTTTTTTTTTATAAGAGGGAGGGGGTTCGACAGCCGAGCGGAGGCCGAGGGAGGGGCGTTTGGGGTCGGCGGTGGTGGCCAGCGGGGTGGAGGAGGTCGGCGGGGTCGTGTGGGTGGCGCAGCACTCGAGGTGGCAGCGGCGGTTGCGTTCCAGGCGGAGGAGGGGGTTGGGGGTCCCACAACGGCGTCGGTCCTCGCGTCTGAGGGGGGCGATTGGAGATGAAGGTCACGGGAAGGAGAAGAAGCGGATGGGGGAGTCAGGGAGGCGTCGCGCCCCCTGGCAGCGGCGGCGAACGATCGAGGGGGGGGGCGATTGTGATTCGGATGTAGTTTTTTTTTTCTTTTTTCTGATTTAAATCGATTATGAAGGAAAAAGGGGGGCATCGGTTATAAGGGGTGGAGGGTTTTCCTTTTTTTAATTTATTTAATTAATTAATTTTCAAAAAGTTGACTTTTACATACGACCTCGAAACGAGGTCCACCGCCTGTCGTCCATAGCGTGTTACCCCCATTCCGAACACAATGGGATATGTATCGTAGGCTGATTCGGCTGTTACAATCAGTTTCCGTTAAATTTACATTTAAATCATTATATTGAATTTTAAACGTACATTTCAAATTACTGGGGTCACATACTAACTAGAAAAATTGCTGAAAAATATTTTCTAGCTTCGTATTGACGATACGGTCATAACAAAACTAGTTTCGTCGAATTCCGAGACCGTTGGAAAAATGGCCAATTTCCAGTCGATTAAAGTCAACTGAAACTGGTCAAACGCGTTTTCCTTTGCCACGCTCACATATTGATTCGAAAAATTATGAAATTTGAAACCTAGCAATAATTTAACATCACGGACCCAACAAAACTGGTTTCGTCGAAATCCGAGGTTGTTCGCAAAAGGTCCATTTTTAAGGGCCTGAATTCCATAGCGACTATTCAGAATTTTCAACTAGACATATCTTTTGATTCCCGCTATGAAATCTTGATCTGTCGGATTCGTTGGAAAGATATTCTCAAATAGATCCTATTATTTTTGGTTTCACTAAAATCTGGATTGTTTTGCACCCGGTACATTCAATTGAAGTTTGAAATCGAATTATAGAACTACCGCGCCATTTTCAATTCTATTTATAATTATATATAAATATTTATATTCTAACGACGACGCGTATAATATATACGTTCGAATTTTATTCAAAATAAATTTCTCGTCGATTTTATTTAAAATAATTCATTTTAAATATTCAAAATTCGCTAAAATTGCCAAAATAAAAATTTTAAACTGGCCCAGATTTTCGGGTTATTACAGTTGGGGTCGCCGGAGATAGGAAGGATGGTGGAGAGGGAGGCCTGTCAGGGAGGCGCGGCGGCGGGGTCCACCTGCGGTGGCGCGGCGATGGAGTCCAGGCACAAGCGGGTTTTCTTTTTTTTTCTATTTTCTGAATGAACGGTAAGGGATAAGAGGGGGGAAGAATAATAATATATAATTAATTTATTTTATTTATTTATTTTCAAATAAAGTTGACTTTTACATACGACCTCTAAACGAGGTCCACCGCTTGTCGTCCATAGCGTATTACCCCCATTCCGAACACAATGGGATATATATCGTAGGCTGATTCGGCTGTTACAATCAGTTTCCGTTAAATTTACATTTAAATCACTGTATTAAATTTTAAACATACATTTCAAATTACCGGGGTCACATATTAACCAGAAAAATTCCCGAAAAATATTTTCTAGCTTCGTAATGACGATACGGTCCTAACAAAATTAGTTTCGTCGAATTCTGAGACCGTTGGAATAATGGCCATTTTCCAGTCGATTAAAATCAACTGAAACTGGTCCAACGCGTTTCCCATTGCCACGCTCATATATTGATTCGAAAAATTATGAAATTTGAAACCTAGCAATAATTTTTCATCACGGATCCAACAAAACTGGTTTCGTCGAAATCCGAGGTCATTTGCAAAATGTCCATTTTTAAGAGCCTGAATTCCATAGCGACTATTCAGAATTTTCAACTGGACATATCTTTTGATTCACGCTATGAAATTTCGATTCTTCGGATTCGTTGGAAAGATATTCACGAATAGATCCTAATGTTTTTGGTTTCACTAAAATCCGGATTGTTTTGCACCCGGTACATTCAATTGAAGTTTGAAATCGAATTATCGGACTACCGCGCCATTTTCAATATATATATTCTAACGACGACGTATATAAATATATACGTCGAATTCAATTCAAAATAAATTTCTCGTCGATATTATTTAAAATAATTCATTTTAAATAATCAAAGTTCGCTAAAATTGCCAAAATAAAAATTTTAAACTGGCCCAGATTTTCGGGTTGTTACAATCTCCCCCACTTAAAACTTTTCGTCCCCGAAAAGGAACTAAGTCGAAAGTGGTTTGATTAATCAGCTCTACGTTCGCTCTGGCTTCCATTCTCCAACCTTTCAGTTTCTGAGAATTTTCAAAAATTTCAAAAAAATTGGCTAACACCCTAAATTTTCGAAAAATTTCGCCATAACCTCCCCTGCAATGGGAGCATCGGGGAATTTCAAATAGCTTCCCCGGTCCTTCTAATCTCAAAAAGAAAAAGAAAAAGCCAATAGGCTCATAAAATCATCATCACCCAAACAAAACAGTAAATTATGTAGTAAACATGTACCTATTTGTCGGGCAAACAAATTTTATTCTCTGCTCTAGCCTCCTTGCTATGACCTGTTCAATGTAAGTACATGTATATGCAAGCAAATGCGACCAAATTTCAATACAATTCATTATTCGATCAAATTAGGCATAATGGTTCAAAATTATCAAACAATTAAACAAACAACACAAACATCAATCAATTAGTGAATTAGAGTTTCAAATTCATAATTTGATACATATACAAAAATCATGTTTTTGATGCCAATTCACAACAATGTGTCCTAGCTATATATATAGGTTTTGGTTCTCACACCAGTCTAATGGAAATATATAGATATCACACCTTCGAAACACGAAAATAATTACTAATGATGACGCGTCAATCATCAGAATCAGGTCCGTGCGACTAGAGTGTGATTCTATATCTATCCAATATATTAAAATTTTGAATATACGTTTGCAAGGCGTATATGCAAATTCTTTATATACTGAATTGTCCAAAATCAATATAAACAAATAATCAAATACAAATAGTTGATTTAAATTTTCAAAACAAAATTGTTTTCATTTGAAAAATATACTCTTCACACCCGTTCTAGGATACTACTGATCCCATCTCTAACGAGTCATTCTAATTGGATATTACTAGTCCAATATCTGATGAATTCTTTCGTATGGTTCTAATGTGCCTTGTTCTCTGCTTTGTAAACCAAAGCTCCGATACCAACTGTGAAAACCCGTAACTTCCCCGTAAAGGAAAGTGTCGGATAGTTCGAGAACAAGCCACAACAGAACGCATACAAAAGAACATTTCATTGTATATTACAACAATGCATCAGATTACCAGAATATACAGAGTATAAGTGAATATTACACAGAAATATCAGAGATTTAAATTACATTTAAATGCATAGCAACGGAAAATAATACAATACACAACTAGAAGGAGATATACGGATACAAAGCTTTCCGGATATCGCTCCAGCTGTAAACCAGGATCTTGTGAATATAAATCTGCAAAAACCAAAACTACTAGCTGCCCGTGTCAAAATAAGGGCACCCAGAGTTTAGGTTAAAACAATAAACTCCAGGTCAGTCATGTGACTGGTGTGAGAACTAAAACAGTTAATCTTTATTTTAAAGTTAGGTAAATCAAGGGACCACGCCGTATAACACGGAACGGGTTTCCTCCCAAGAATACCATTGCATAAAACAAACAGCGCAATGCTAAATAAAGAAAAATGAAGTTGTTATAAGACCCAGGTCCCATCACACAATGCAACGCAGCCGAGGATAGGGTTTTCCCTTATAACAGCCAAAGAATGCTTGATACGTTTGAAACAAATCCTTTGATACTATTATAAGTGCATAGTGTATAAATCAGCTTCAAATCATAAGTATCAATCATAGGCGGCATGAGCGCCCCATCCCACTATGTCGCCATACTAGGCTCTACAAATAAAACCGCAAATGTCACGTATTTGGAAATTGGATTTCCATCTATGAACCGAGGCAAAAGATAGTCCTCAACCGATTCGAGACAATCTAGCCCATGTGTAACACCCCACGCCCGCTATGGTCACTCACTAAGGGAATGCCATAGCATCGGTGGAGTATTTTAGTGGATATAGAACAGAAAAATTACAACAAGACAGATATAATTAGTACTTGAAATTTAAAAATATCATCTCACAACAGCGGAAATAAACATGTCTGGTTACATCATAAAACCACGATAAAAGTCAAGTACAATATCCATCAAAATAAAGAAGTACATAATCCCACTCTCTCATACAATAGCCATAACAAAAGAAAAGATAACTGGATAACTGGAGCTTTACATCTACCCAAGCTCCTAAAGACTGGAACAGCAATCCGATCAAGCTCTACTACCGCTAGGATCCACCGTAGGACCTGAGGGTTGGGAAAAAGATAAAAACAACGGGGTCAGACATAAGTCTGAGTGAGTCCTATAACTTTAACAATACAATCATTAAAGTAACCAGAGAAGACATAAACTTGACCTACGGTAATATCTGGGGATGAATGGCTACACTAAGCAGCTTGGTAGACTTAGGATAAACTAAGATAACCGTCAGGACGCATCTACCCACTCAAGGATAATTACTAACTGCACCACACCAGTCATTCCCACTTAAAGGTTGATCCCTTCCAAGGACTTAGAAAATTTCCCCAGTAGTTTCATGTACTCCTAGCCCACTACATATGTGCCGTCTGCCCCTATCTCCACTAGGTGTACTCAGTAATTCTTACCTAGTAGTTTCGTGTACCCCTACATAGGTGCCGTCTGCCCCTATCTTCATTAGGTGTACCCACTACTCCCCAAGCGATCGGCTCCCTACCGTAGATACCCGTGCTGGTCCCACAGTGGGGTGTATCACTCCCCTAAAGTGGCTACCCAATACTAACGGTGCACGGCTTTATATCTACACGATGCAACAACGGCTTATCTACCAGCCCGGGCCCACACACGCATATGAAACCCGTTGGACTTGCGTTGCCACCGCTAACCCGTTTTGGCCTCTTATAATCAAGCCCAATATGCGTGTCCCGTCACTCGACATGGGTCGAGCCCACAAAGATACGTTTGGGATATTGGTTGAAATGGGCCCCCAACAAGCTACCCACCTAAGCTTGTCACATATCTAGTGTATCCCACTTAACCCTTTAATCATGTTTAATTACATGTTTCTCTTGGTTAAGTATTCTAATCGTATTTTCTATTGCCACCGAAGGCAACCCACTAGATTCCACATGCCACCCAAGGCAACCATTAAATTTCCACATGCCACCCAAGGCACCCACTTAACCCCTCATGTCCCACTACATGCTACTATGGTTAAGTGTTTCTTAATTAATTAAGACCGTGATCTCCCATAAAGACCTCCCACATTAGACTGGCTGTTATGACCGCCTGGTTAAGCCGGTAGAATCCAGGCAGTCTTACGTCATAACAGAGTCTAACCTCGTGTCTTTACCTTAATCACGTATTTAATTTATGGCTAAGACCTCTCACATTGGGCTGACATTTGTAGCAACTGGTTAAGCCGGTCGGGTCCGGGCAGTTTTACACTACAAATGAGTCCAACCTCGTGTCTTAGTCGATTAATTACACCTAATTAATCACCCCCATATTAATTATCCCTAATTAATATCAAGTTTTCCATAACATGGGTAGACCTAACTCAATAGGTAAATTCCCATGGGGTAGACCTAACTCAATAGGTAAATTCCCACTTATGGTAATTTATTTTTATGGTATGCTTAATCATACCCAATCATTCATTTATTAACATATTTACCAACCCCATTGTTCCCCACGTAAATCGTTCTCATTTCATGACATAATAAAGGGGAAGATCCATCACAAATATCATGGGTTTAGCATATAACTTTGTCATGGGTTAAGAGGATGTCAACTTGCATATATGAACACATATTAACCCAACCACATTTAACCCAAACTTGCATATTATCATACACATGATTTGCATAACATGTTGCATATGAGCTTGCATATTATCATACACATATCTTGCATAACATGTTGAACTTGCATATAAGCATTCTCATAACTTGCATAACATGTTAAACATGCATTTAGGCATACACATAACTTGCATAAGCATTCACATACTTGCATAAGCATTCACATACTTGCATAAGCATACATAACTTGCATAAACATGCATAACTTGCATATCATGTCATTTAAGCATATACATATCTTGCATAAGCATTCATATACTCGCATAAGCATGCATAACTTGCATATCACATAAATCTTGCATTTAATCATATACATGACTTGCATAAGCATCCATATACTTGCATAAGCATGCATAACTTGCATATCACATTAAACTTGCATTTAAACATATACTTAACTTGCATAACTCACTTTGTTAAACATTCATAATTCCACTCATTAAATATGCATAAATCCCCTTGTTAAGCATGCATAAACCAACTTGTTAAACATGCATAAACCAACTTGTTAAACATGCATAAATCAACTTATTAAGCATGCATAAACCAACTTATCAAATATGCATAAACATAGAACAACATAGAGTAACATATCATTATAAATGATTCAAACTCACTAATCCGCATTTAAGACCATAAGCCTCATTACACCCAATCTACTTACTTTAACAATTGATGTTAAAGTGATAGAAACTCACCAAACCCAAAATTAACCAACTTATGAAGAGGAATTAGTTGCTAATTATGAAGATGGTGATGATTAGAGAATGATATGAGAGGGATTAGCTTGAAACTTCCTTCTTAGATTAATGGAGACTCCTTCTAGGATTTAATTTGGCGGCATGAGGCCTTCATTTCTATTTTTAGTATGGATTAAGGTAGGTTTAGGGTGTATTTATAGATTAAGAGAGTGTTTTAGGCCCTTAGATTAACCCTAGATTAATTTAGGTCCGTTAGATTTAGGAAATCTCTAGAACCAAGCCCAGCCCTAGCCAGAAAACCAGATCTGGTGCACCCAAGCACCCTGGTTCGACACGCCGTGTCGACAGGCAAGTCGACACCCCTGTCGACAGGCCTGTCGACAGCCCTGTCGACATGCTTAGGGAGGGAATCTTCCCGCCTGGCCCCGCTGGTTCTAATTTAAAATCTAAATTTAAATTCCTAAATCTGTTTTTAGCTCTAATTTTTCTACAAACTTCTTTGGGCCATAACCGGGCCATACGGACTCCGATTCTCGAAAACTCGGACTCTATTTCGCGTATTTTTCCGAGACGAACGCAATAACGCAGCCCGTTACCCCCAATTCCCACATCTGAGATTATTTATCCTGTAATTAGTGAATTTTAGTATTGACTAAAATTCGGGGTGTTACATTCTCCCCTCCTTAAAGGATTTCGTCCCCGAAATCTCTAAGCTAAGGAGAATGCATATCCTACCATCCAAACAACCATCTACTCAAATCATCAACCACGGGCATCCATTGTCCTTAAACAGTTTCTAATGATGTATGAGCATATGCAAACAGTGTGTGTATATGTTCCCTATCTAATGTATGAACATATGCAAACCATGATAGTGCCATGCATCCATTATGTATGCGAGAAAACCCTATCGACACATACAATATCTACATGAGTGCACAATCATTCACCAAAATGCATCATCCATGTGATAACACAACCATTATACATCCATAAATATATTTTCCTACACACAATTTTATGCAATTTGCAATATGAAGTGATTGAGCCGATCTAGTGCCTAGAGTGTGTGTATATGCATCCACGAGCAACCACTAGCAAACACTTGCATCCACTTGCATCCATCAACCATAACATGTCTCAAACACATGTTTCAACCATAGGTTTACCCTATCTAAAGGTCATAGGTACTAACGAGAGGACATACCGAAGATAAGATAAGTACTAGACAAGCGATAAAGGAGAAAGTAAAGACATACCCTCAAAAAGAAATGGGTACAATGAATGCATCTTCGCTTCTGTCTCCCAAGTTGCGTTGCTCTCATCTTCTCCCCATTGCACTTTGACTAGTTGAACCTCTCTATTTCTCAACTTCCTAGTCTCTGACCCAAGGATGCGAGTAGGAGCTCGTCGAATAGTCGCATCACGCTCTACTTCTACATCTCTAAGCAAGCTCGGCTCTACCACCTCTGCCGTCTCATGTAAGCACTTCCTCAGATGTGATACATGGAATACATCATGAACACCACTAAGTCTGTCGGGCAACTCCACCCTATATGCCATCCGTCCAATCCTTTCCTTGATAGGAAACGGCCCAACAAACCTCGGTGCTAACTTCCCAACGGATCCGAAGCGAACAACATTTCTCAACGGAGATACCTTAACAAAAACCATATCCCCAACCTCAAACTCAAGATCCGTCCTTCTCTTGTCCGCATAAGATTTTTGCCTATCCTGCGCTGCTTTCATCCTTCTTCGAATCAAGTCAATCTTCTCAGAAGTCTCCCTAATCATATCAGGCCCAAGCAAGATCTTATCCGTAGATTCCCACCAACATGTAGGTGATCGACAAGGCCTTCCATAGAGAGCTTCGAAAGGAGCCATACCAATACTGGACTGAAAGCTGTTATTATATGCGAACTCCACCAATGGAAGATGCTCTTCCCATGTACCTCCAAAATCTAAGATACAAAGCCTCAAAAGGTCTTCTCGAACACGATTCACCCTCTCAGTCTGGCCGTCCGTCTGAGGATGATATGCGGTGCTCAGACACAATTGAGTCCCCACTGCTTCTTGCAAACTTCTCCAGAACTCGCTAGTGAAGATAGGATCTCGATCACTTACTATGCTAGAGGGTACCCCATGCAATCGAACTATCTCTCGAAGATATACTGAAGCTAGCCATGGAGCAGTCCTCTTGCTCTTCACAGGTATGAAATGGGCGCTCTTAGTAAGTCTGTCTACCACCACCCAAATTCCTGTATTACCCTTCCTCGACCTGGGTAACCCGTCAACAAAATCCATCGAGACGCTATCCCACTTCCATTGCGGAACCTCCAATGGGTGAAGCAACCCACCTGGTTTCCTTTGCTCCGCCTTCACTTGCTGGCACACCAAACATCGAGCGACATACTCGGCCACATCTTTCTTCATACCGGCCCAGAAGAAAACCCTCTTCATGTCTTGGTACATCTTGTCCCCACCGGGATGAATGGTCATCCTAGAACGGTGTGCGTCATCAAGAATAGCCTTCCTCAAACCCTCGTCTTGCGGTACGCAAAGTCTACCGTCTCTACGCAAGCACCCCCTATCGTCTAGGGTGTACCTACTCAAATGGCTGGACGACTCCCCCCTTATGAACTTCTCTACTAACTCAACCAACTGTGGGTCGCCCCTCTGTGCTTCTCCAATCCGCCCCAAAAGAGTAGGTCTAACTTCCAAAGAAGCTAGCAAACCGGGTACATAGTCAACGGAAGGTCTGAAATCAAACATCGAGATAAATTCCAAGCTTCGTCGTTCCACGAACAATGGACTCAAGGACAACCTTTTCCTGCTCAAGGCGTCCGCCACCACGTTACCCTTGCCAAGGGTATATGCTATCTCGAAATCATAAGATGCTAAGAACTCCATCCACCTTTGTTGTCTTAAGTTTAGATCCTTCTGAGAGAACAAGTACTTCAAAGATTTATGGTCAGTGAACAACTCGAATCTCTCACCAAGAAGATAATGGCGCCAAATCCTAAGCGCAAAAACAATAGCGGCCAGCTCTAGATCATGGGTAGGGTAATTTTTCTCATGTGCCCTCAACTGCCTACCACCATAGGCTATTACCCTTCCCACTTGCATTAAGACTGCGCCAAGTCCTGTCCCACAGGCATCAGTATAGACAACAAATGGCTTGCTCCCATCTGGCAACACTAAAACTGGAGCCGTGGTTAAAGCTCTCTTTAACCGTCGGAACGCATCATCACAATCTACGTCCCATGTGAAAACAAGATTCTTCTTTGTTAAGCGGGTTAATGGGGCTGATATCTTCGCGAAGTCTTTGATAAACTTCCTATAATAACCCGCCAACCCCAAGAAACTTCTTACTTCAGTAGCATTCTTCGGAACTTTCCAATCCTGAATTGATACTACCTTCGCGGGATCCACAGCTATCCCTTCCTTGGAGACCACGTGCCCCAAGAATCGTACTTCCATCCTCCAGAAGTGACATTTACAGAATTTAGCCTTAAGGCTATGTGCTCGAAGAGTCTTCAACACTTCCCCAAGATGTAGGGCATGCTCTTCTTCACTCTTAGAAAATACTAAGATATCATCCACAAAGACCACCACGAATTTATTAAGGAACTCCCTGAACACCCTACTCATCAAATCAACAAAGTATGCAGGGGCATTCGTCAACCCAAATGGCATCACCAGCCACTCATAGAAACCATCTGGAGTTCTAAAGGCAGTCTTGTCTATGCTATCCTCAGCCACCCTCAACTGATGAAACCCCGTGGCCAAGTCCAACTGAGAAAATACTGAAGCGCCAACCAACTGATCGAAAAGATCATCTATTCTCGGCAATGGGTGTCTATTCTTCTTTGTGAGCTTGTTGAGTTCTCTATAATCTACACAAAGTCTGAGGGACCCATCCGCCTTTGTAGCAAATACTACTGGAGCACCCCACTCCGATATGCTCCGTCTTATGAACCCCTTCTCAAGCAACTCCCCTACTTGCTTATGGAGTTCCCTCCTCTCACGAGGAGCCATGTGGCGCACTGGTAAAGATACCGGTTTAGCATTATCCACCAGATATATTCGGAAGTCAATCTCCCGCTTCGGGGGTAAGCCCTTCACCTCCTCAAACACATCCGGATATTCCCGGACCACTCTAACAGATTGCAAACTCTCGACCGAAGCGTCAAGCGATTCAAGATAACTTAGCATAACAGAGTCCCTGGGATTACAGGAAATCTCGAGAGTGTTGCCCAAGCGGGTCATGAGCCTAACAACTCTCCTTTCGCAATCAAGAACGGCACCATTACTGGATAACCAGTCCATGCCCAAAATCAACCCATAGCCCGTGAAGCCCAATACAAAAGCATCACATCTAAACTCAATGCTAAGTATAGAAATCTTCAAACCCAAACATATCATGGACAAATAAGT
Source organism: Allium sativum (assembly GCA_030737875.1). NCBI lineage: Eukaryota > Viridiplantae > Streptophyta > Magnoliopsida > Asparagales > Amaryllidaceae > Allium > Allium sativum. The sequence continues at coordinate 376,591,581 of CM060926.1, forward strand.
GGAGCCCCCAATTGGGTTTGAAACAACCAAGGGATCATCTACCAGACTGGTGTCTAAGTGCAGTGACTCAACTGATGATGATGAGATAAACGAATGCGATGCGCCTAAATCAAACAATGTACGGACAGGATGGTCAAATAGAAAAACCAGACTTTCAACGGAAATAGTTCTACCTCTCTCCTGAATCGGTGGAACCGCGAGAGCCTGTACTTGCCCCCTAGCCTGACTCGGTGCCATAAGAGCTTGCACCTGTCCTCCTGAGGTAGATCCCGTCCTTTGCCCTTTCTTAGGGCAATCCTTCACTAAATGCCCTGCTTCGCCACAGTGGAAGCAGCCAATCTTCTTCTTCTTCTTGCGACAATCCTTGCTTAGGTGGCCAGGTGTCCCACAATTGAAACACTTCTTCTTCTTGCCCTTGCCACCGCTGCCTTTCCCACCTTTGCTTTGCTGTTGTTGAGGTCTCTTTTGATCTCCCTTCTTTTCGGGTGCCTTATTAGCATTAGGACCCTTCTCTTCCTCATACATGAGTGCCATGTCAACTAGCTTCTCAAAGGTGGCTTCCATAGGGATGTGAGTCATAGCCAACCCATGCATCGGTTCATTCAAGCCTTTCACGAACCTCAAAGCCTTCTTCTCCGGTGTATTCACCATGTCTAGGCCAAACCTTGCCAATTGATTAAACTTGTTGACATATTCCTTCACCGAAAGATTTCCTTGCTTTAGAGTCAAGAATCTTTCCATATATAAGTTTTCCTCCGCCCTTGAGAGAAACTTTGCCACAAATATTTGCCTAAAATCCGCCCAAGAGTCAACGGGGCGTTCTCCATTAGTGACCTCCCACCAGAATGAGGCCTCTCCCTTCATTAACCAAGCAGCCAACTTGACTTTCTTTCCTTCTTCCATCTCAAAGATATCTATCAACTCTTCCACCTCCTTAAGCCAATCTCTAGCCTCCACAAAAGTTTTAGATCCTTGAAAAGGTTTCCCTCCCATAGCTTTAAATTCCTTGCAAGTCTTAGGAAAAGTATCCGTGCGAGGAGGAGGGGGAGGAGGAAGATCGGGTGCTACGGTTGGTGGAGGAACATTTGCTGGACCCGTAGTGGTGGCCCTAGCCTCCATCAATCTCCTATACCATACTGGTACCGTCACACCCTCCGGAAGATTAAGATTCTCGGCCATGTTGAAACGAAAAAGGAAAGATTCAAAACGGAGAATTCGAAGGATATAGATATGGCTATTGGGGATTATACTTTTCTTTCAAAAACTTTTCTCTTAAAAGACATGTTTTTGAAAATATCTTTTCCAAAAATGTTTTAGAAAAATAGTTTTATAAAAATTTTATCTATTCCGGTAACCTTTGCTCTGATACCACGTGTAACACCCCACGCCCGCTATGGTCACTCACTAAGGGAATGCCATAGCATCGGTGGAGTATTTTAGTGGATATAGAACAGAAAAATTACAACAAGACAGATATAATTAGTACTTGAAATTTAAAAATATCATCTCACAACAGCGGAAATAAACATGTCTGGTTACATCATAAAACCACGATAAAAGTCAAGTACAATATCCATCAAAATAAAGAAGTACATAATCCCACTCTCTCATACAATAGCCATAACAAAAGAAAAGATAACTGGATAACTGGAGCTTTACATCTACCCAAGCTCCTAAAGACTGGAACAGCAATCCGATCAAGCTCTACTACCGCTAGGATCCACCGTAGGACCTGAGGGTTGGGAAAAAGATAAAAACAACGGGGTCAGACATAAGTCTGAGTGAGTCCTATAACTTTAACAATACAATCATTAAAGTAACCAGAGAAGACATAAACTTGACCTACGGTAATATCTGGGGATGAATGGCTACACTAAGCAGCTTGGTAGACTTAGGATAAACTAAGATAATCGTCAGGACGCATCTACCCACTCAAGGATAATTACTAACTGCACCACACCAGTCATTCCCACTTAAAGGTTGATCCCTTCCAAGGACTTAGAAAATTTCCCCAGTAGTTTCATGTACTCCTAGCCCACTACATATGTGCCGTCTGCCCCTATCTCCACTAGGTGTACTCAGTAATTCTTACCTAGTAGTTTCGTGTACCCCTACATAGGTGCCGTCTGCCCCTATCTTCATTAGGTGTACCCACTACTCCCCAAGCGATCGGCTCCCTACCGTAGATACCCGTGCTGGTCCCACAGTGGGGTGTATCACTCCCCTAAAGTGGCTACCCAATACTAACGGTGCACGGCTTTATATCTACACGATGCAACAACGGCTTATCTACCAGCCCGGGCCCACACACGCATATGAAACCCGTTGGACTTGCGTTGCCACCGCTAACCCGTTTTGGCCTCTTATAATCAAGCCCAATATGCGTGTCCCGTCACTCGACATGGGTCGAGCCCACAAAGATACGTTTGGGATATTGGTTGAAATGGGCCCCCAACAAGCTACCCACCTAAGCTTGTCACATATCTAGTGTATCCCACTTAACCCTTTAATCATGTTTAATTACATGTTTCTCTTGGTTAAGTATTCTAATCGTATTTTCTATTGCCACCCAAGGCAACCCACTAGATTCCACATGCCACCCAAGGCAACCATTAAATTTCCACATGCCACCCAAGGCACCCACTTAACCCCTCATGTCCCACTACATGATACTATGGTTAAGTGTTTCTTAATTAATTAAGACCGTGATCTCCCATAAAGACCTCCCACATTAGACTGGCTGTTATGACCGCCTGGTTAAGCCGGTAGAATCCGGGCAGTCTTACGTCATAACAGAGTCTAACCTCATGTCTTTACCTTAATCACGTATTTAATTTATGGCTAAGACCTCTCACATTGGGCTGACATTTGTAGCAACTGGTTAAGCCGGTCGGGTCCGGGCAGTTTTACACTACAAATGAGTCCAACCTCGTGTCTTAGTCGATTAATTACACCTAATTAATCACCCCCATATTAATTATCCCTAATTAATATCAAGTTTTCCATAACATGGGTAGACCTAACTCAATAGGTAAATTCCCATGGGGTAGACCTAACTCAATAGGTAAATTCCCACTTATGGTAATTTATTTTTATGGTATGCTTAATCATACCCAATCATTCATTTATTAACATATTTACCAACCCCATCGTTCCCCACGTAAATCGTTCTCATTTCATGACATAATAAAGGGGAAGATCCATCACAAATATCATGGGTTTAGCATATAACTTTGTCATGGGTTAAGAGGATGTCAACTTGCATATATGAACACATATTAACCCAACCACATTTAACCCAAACTTGCATATTATCATACACATGATTTGCATAACATGTTGCATATGAGCTTGCATATTATCATACACATATCTTGCATAACATGTTGAACTTGCATATAAGCATTCTCATAACTTGCATAACATGTTAAACATGCATTTAGGCATACACATAACTTGCATAAGCATTCACATACTTGCATAAGCATTCACATACTTGCATAAGCATACATAACTTGCATAAACATGCATAACTTGCATATCATGTCATTTAAGCATATACATATCTTGCATAAGCATTCATATACTCGCATAAGCATGCATAACTTGCATATCACATAAATCTTGCATTTAATCATATACATGACTTGCATAAGCATCCATATACTTGCATAAGCATGCATAACTTGCATATCACATTAAACTTGCATTTAAACATATACTTAACTTGCATAACTCACTTTGTTAAACATGCATAATTCCACTCATTAAATATGCATAAATCCCCTTGTTAAGCATGCATAAACCAACTTGTTAAACATGCATAAACCAACTTGTTAAACATGCATAAATCAACTTATTAAGCATGCATAAACCAACTTATCAAATATGCATAAACATAGAACAACATAGAGTAACATATCATTATAAATGATTCAAACTCACTAATCCGCATTTAAGACCATAAGCCTCATTACACCCAATCTACTTACTTTAACAATTGATGTTAAAGTGATAGAAACTCACCAAACCCAAAATTAACCAACTTATGAAGAGGAATTAGTTGCTAATTATGAAGATGGTGATGATTAGAGAATGATATGAGAGGGATTAGCTTGAAACTTCCTTCTTAGATTAATGGAGACTCCTTCTAGGATTTAATTTGGCGGCATGAGGCCTTCATTTCTATTTTTAGTATGGATTAAGGTAGGTTTAGGGTGTATTTATAGATTAAGAGAGTGTTTTAGGCCCTTAGATTAACCCTAGATTAATTTAGGTCCGTTAGATTTAGGAAATCTCTAGAACCAAGCCCAGCCCTAGCCAGAAAACCAGATCTGGTGCACCCAAGCACCCTGGTTCGACACGCCGTGTCGACAGGCAAGTCGACACCCCTGTCGACAGGCCTGTCGACAGCCCTGTCGACATGCTTAGGGCGGGAATCTTCCCGCCTGGCCCCGCTGGTTCTAATTTAAAATCTAAATTTAAATTCCTAAATCTGTTTTTAGCTCTAATTTTTCTACAAACTTCTTTGGGCCATAACCGGGCCATACGGACTCCGATTCTCGAAAACTCGGACTCTATTTCGCGTATTTTTCCGAGACGAACGCAATAACGCAGCCCGTTACCCCCAATTCCCACATCTGAGATTATTTATCCTGTAATTAGTGAATTTTAGTATTGACTAAAATTCGGGGTGTTACACCGTGTCTCAGGATCAGAACGCATCAACCCTTTAGATCGTCAGGGCCGGTCCACCGATGTGGATTATTATGCCTGAACACTACGTTTCCCCACCCTATGGGGTGTATGTCTAGTCCGTCTGCCGACCAGAATGCATCGGCCGAAACCGATATAACCGAGGCGCCTCGCAACAGCAACAACCACATAAGTCAAACTCGTCAGGGCGTGTAAAACCACTGACGCCACTTCTAGCTAGAAAGAAACGCAAGTCCTCCCTGATGTCCTCTCCCGTTTTAGGTTCATACCGGGTGTGAAACTCGCGAAGTAAACGTTACACAAAGCTACGCCACGAAGGCCGTGCTTCGATCATCAACCACAAGACTTTGCTTTTCAACAGAAGCCTTGATCATTTGCCACTTAGGCATGCCACACAGGCAATTCACTCCATGCGTTTGATATCCATCAATATATAACCCCTGAGCTCGTACGTCTCAGAGAAGGGCGATAAGCAAGAGAATAAATTCTCCGCCGCCAAACAGATATATATTTAATAGAGATCAATCACACGGACTAAAATCCAATGTCAGACACACAGTCCATTTACAAGTCCGTTCTGGGTCTGAACGAAACCGGAGGCACCTTGTACCTCGCATATCCATCGAACTCCAAGTACGTTTGGACGATCACCCACTGTTTCCATCTTTTTGGGTGTACAGCCTAATCAAGATCATCAGTAATCACCCAAACGACATGAAGACCTCCGGTCTTCGACCATCGTCTTCATCTTCGACTTATCGTCGTATCAGTTATTCAGAATGGGATAAACCCGGTCTTTCCGAATAACTCGCGTATATTTTAAATAAGTGTTACACAAACACAACATACGCCTCATTCCAATTCATCAGTCACTAACCGTAAATTAATCAAGAGAATAATTTCCCAAATATTAACCCCGAAGGCCGAAACCAACATCAGATCAATATCCAGAAAACCATTCTGCTTAGCTAACCGACAGTTAGTTTCTAACTTCACATTCATAGGGAAAGGTTCCCATTAATTTTATCCAAGATAAATTTCTTGAATTTATCCTTTAATCTATTTTTGAATATCAATTCAAACTGGTCGGGATTAACGAAACTTACCGAAGTAATCATTTGTTTTAATTTCCCCAATCCCAACCTATTCATCCCATGAAGTAAAACTGGTTATACTTCATATCTAACACCACGGTGTTATCGGTAAATTCAATTACCATTTCACGTTCAAATCTAATTAAAGATTTAACTATCGCCTGGAGCAAAACTAGTGATACTCCATTTCGATTCTTTCAATCTAATTAAAGATTCATTAAAACTCCACTTAGTTTTAATCTTTGACTGGGTTAAAGAATCAGTGTCATTTAAAAACACAGTTCACGATAAACCCAAAATCACGTTCCATTAATTATCGGGTTAAAGAACGAGTGTTATTTAAAACACTGTCCACGATAAACCCAAAGATCAATATCAATTCAATTTCAATTAAATATTATTTAATTGGTACACTTCATTAAATCTAAATAAAAAGATTTAATCTTTTCTCAACTGGGTTCAAGAACAGTGTTAGTGAAGACACCATTCACGACAAACCCAAATCACATTTGATATTCAATATAAGGCTCTGAATATAAAATATATCGGCTTATATTCAATATCAAATTCTACGATTAACAAATGTCGTATTGGAAATAACGATATAAATATATATCTTTCAAATTTCCATAACAACATCCGTATAATCACGAATTCCAACATCGAAATATTCCGAAGACAATTTTGATTCAATTCCACTCCAATGCGATCAGTGGAAATTTTGGTTATTTTTAAAACCATTTCAAATTCAATTTATTTATTTAAAAATAAATAGAATTATAATTCTAGTTCAAAACTAGTTCTTTTCGATAAAAATCTATTTTTATCTTTTCAAATATGGAGTTTTTCATCCCAATTCTTTCTAAATCATTTCTTATGATTTTACACAAATTATTACTATTTTTAATAATTTTATCAAGGCCCGTACAGTCGATTTCCATCAATGGCCATCGAACTGCACTTACAGCGACCTTTTTCAAATTTGATTTGGACGTAACTCCAAATCCAACCGTTAGATTTCAAATTTCTAATATTCGTTAGAAAGCTCTTTTCGATACGAACCCAACGGTTCCGGTTTTAGGAGAATCCGACGGTCGGATCTCCCGTAATGTCCGTTTGAAATAAATGGTCGAAATTCACGAACTGCCGCGGCGCGGCGCGTTCTATTCAGGCCATTATATTATATATATAATATATATAATATATACTTCGTCGATTTCTATATAAAACGAATTATATAAATAGTTTTAAAATCGTTTCAAAAGCAATTTCAACTTTCTTTTCAATTCAAATCAAAATTGAATTCTTCTTTATAAATTCGTTTTAAAATTCATTTCTATTCAATTCAAATTTCAATTCAATTTGAATTCATTTCAATTCATTTTCAATTCAATTTGAATTCGTTTTCAATTCAATTCATTTCGAAATCGTTTTCAATTCAATTCATTTCGAAATCGTTTTTAATTCAATTCATTTGGAAATCGTTTTCAATTCAATTCATTTCGAAATCGTTTTCAATTCAATTCATTTCGAAATCGTTTTCAATTCAATTCATTTCGAAATCGTTTTAAATTCAATTCATTTCGAAATCGTTTTTAATTCAATTCATTTCGAAATCGTTTTTAATTCAATTCATTTCGAAATCGTTTTTAATTCAATTCATTTCGAAATCGTTTTTAATTCGATTCATTTCGAAATCGTTTTCAATTCGATTCATTTCGAAATCGTTTTCAATTCAATTCATTTCGAAATCGTTTTTAATTCAATTCATTTCGAAATGAATAAAATCGATATAAATATCGATTACGTCAAAATGGCGTCAATCTAATCAACACGGCTTCATAAATTTCTATTTTCAAATATTCTATTTCAAATATTTCTTTTTCAAAATAGTTGTTATTATCAAAATATTTCGTTCAACACATGACCAATCTCAATGGATGAGTACTGTCAACACATGAACCTTTATTTTATATCGATAAAGATGTAAATTTTATTACTAAAATATTTCGTTCAACACATGACCAATCTCAATGGATGAGTACTGTCAACACATGAACTTTTATTTTATAATATTCTTTATTTTTCAAATTGGAATGAGGCCCAATCAATTACCATATAAAGTTAATTATAAGGATTTTCATACATTACACACATATAATAGCGTTGAAAAATAATCAACCATCAACCAAAGTGCACTACACTGTATAAGCATCAAATATAGATATCTAACGCTTATAACAGCCTGTCAATCGATCGATCGACATATTTAATTAATCAGGATGAGTGAACTTCAAATTTCATCCTAACACCCGTGTGGGGTTTCAAACAATCAAACACAGATTTTAGTTGTGCAGTTGGGCGATGTGTAAAATTTATCGACCCAATCAATGTCCTTCAAATAGGTGTACATAAACAAACCGTTCGGTTTGTAAATGAATATTTTATTTTATTCACTTCACGTTAAAAATTATATTTTTAACGATAAAACATTATATTTTGACATATGAATTTCTATTCAGTTCATTCTTTAAATAAAATGATATTTTTATTTTTCTAACATATTTTAGAAAATTTCGGCGGCATAACGGCACGATACTAGAAACGGGACAAGGCCTAGCCTTATCCCCGGTCTAGTGAAGGCCCACGCCATTCACACATCAATCAAAATCACCAAACAATCAAATTCAAATCACATCATATAACTAATCTATGCAACCAAACAAACAAGTCCATGGTCTGTGGACGATTGTGTCGGGTGCTACTAAGCACCGTCTGCATCCTAATATATATATAAATAGAAATGAAATTGAAAGGTGAGAAATTCTCACCGAAAGCTATCCAAACATCTTGACTCTTCTTTGATAGAAATCTTCAACGTTCTCGCCTTTTTATCACCTTCGTCGCCCGCTTTCACTACCTGTGTAAAAATCGAATTTTTACTTCGCTATCCAATATATAAAAATCATATTTTTATTTCGAAGTTCAATATATATAAATCATATTTTTATTACTATGTTCAATATAAAAAAATCACATCTTTACTTCTATGTTCAATATATAAAAATCACATTTTTACTTCTATGTTCAATATATAAAAATCACATTTTTACTTCTATGTTCAATATATAAAAATCACATTTTTACTACTATGTTATATAGATAAAAATTATATTTTTATCATGCTATTTTCCCTATAAAGATTTCGCCTTTATAAAAACATAGACTTCGCCTTTTCAAATTTAAAGATTTCATCTTTATAAAAATCTCATTTTTATTTTTCTACACATATAAAGATGATATTTTTAATATTCCTATCATGTAAAAATTATATTTTTAATTCTCTGCCTAACCAAAGATCATATTTTTACATCTTTTATATAGTAAAGATTATATTTTTAGTACTTTAAAAATATAAAAATCATATTTTTACTTTTTTCCTATGTTAAATCATATTTTTAACCCACAACATAGGTTTAAAAATCATACATTTTTACAAAACTTTATGTTAAAATAAAAAAAACAGTTTTTACTTGCAATAAAAATCAATTTTTCAAAGCCAATAAAAACTTACAGAGTTTCGAAGAGGGAAGGGGCTATTTCTGCATGGATCGAGGTGGCGGCTCGAGCTGTTGGCGCCGTCGTGGGGGTATGGGGTGGTCGCAGTGGTCGGATCGAGTCCGGGGATGGCGGGTGCGGCGGTGGTCTTCTCGGGATTGGGGTTGCGTTCGGTTCTGGCTGGGGATTGGGGGTTTTCGATTGGAGCTGGGGGTTGGGGTCGCCAGAGATAGGAAGGACGGAGGAGAGGGAGGCCTGTCAGGGAGGCGCGGCGGCGGGGTCCACCTGCGGTGGCGCGGCGATGGAGTCCAGGCACGAGCGGGTTTTCTTTTTTTTCTTTTTTTATTTCTATTTTCTGAATGAACGGTAAGGGATAAGTGGGGGGAAGAATAATAATATATAATTAATTTATTTTATTTATTTATTTTCAAATAAAGTTGACTTTTACATACGACCTCTAAACGAGGTCCACCGCCTGTCGTCCATAGTGTATTACCCCCATTCCGAACACAATGGGATATATATCGTAGGCTGATTCGGCTGTTACAATCAGTTTCCGTTAAATTTACATTTAAATCACTGTATTGAATTTTAAACGTACATTTCAAATTACCGGGGTCACATACTAACCAGAAAAATTCCCGAAAAATATTTTCTAGCTTCGTATTGACGATACGGTCCTAACAAAACTAGTTTCGTCGAATTCTGAGACCGTTGGAAAATGGCCATTTCCCAGTCGATTAAAATCAACTGAAACTGGTCCAACGCGTTTCCCTTTGCCACGCTCACATATTGATTCAGAAAATTATGAAATTTGAAACCTAGCAATAATTTTACATCACGGATCCAACAAAACTGGTTTCGTCGAAATCCGAGGTCATTTGCAAAATGTCCATTTTTAAGGGCCTGAATTCCATAGCGACTATTCAGAATTTTCAACTGGACATATCTTTTGATTCACGCTATGAAATTTCGATTCTTCGGATTCGTTGGAAAGATATTCACGAATAGATCCTAATGTTTTGGTTTCACTAAAATCCGGATTGTTTTGCACCCGGTACATTCAATTGAAGTTTGAAATCGAATTATCGAACTACCGCGCCATTTTCAATTTCATTTATAATTATATATAATTATATATATTCTAACGACGACGTATATAAATATATACGTCGAATTCAATTCAAAATAAATTTCTCGTCGATATTATTTAAAATAATTCATTTTAAATAATCAAAATTTGCTAAAATTGCCAAAATAAAAATTTTAAACTGGCCCAGATTTTCGGGTTGTTACACTAATGTGGGGGACGGAGCCTGTGTTTATACTGGACGGATCTAATGTGGGGGCTAGAGCCTATATTTATACTGGAGGGATCCAATGTACGGGCCGAAGCCTATGTTCTTACTGGATGGATCTCGTGTATGGGCCTTAGCCCATGTTTATACTAGACGGATACAGTGTGTGGGTCGAAGTCTATGTTTATACTGGACAGATCCAGTGTGTGGTCCGGAGACTATATTTTTATTGGATAAATCTAGTGTGGGGGCCATAGTGCTATGATTGTCTTTGTTGACACTAATGGAATACAATGACCGATAGTCCAACCCTGAGCACTACTTGAGACCACAAGCCGATTACACATGTGTGGACCGACGTTGCTGCTTTGATTGAGTAAAAGAAAGTTAAATGGACGATGACGGAATTTCGATGAGTTAGACAGGATGGCCCGTTCAATGGTAAATTCGACGTGGTAGCTCTTCTATTAGTTATCTTGGCAAAGACATGATGGGTGCTTTGCTACGGAGCACAGATGGATGGCACAATCCATGAATTGAGGTAGTGAGATCTTCAGGATGCATTAAGGGTTGTTACTCTTCAATTTTAAGGCTCGGGCGAGTACGAGATGGATTGATGGGATGGATCGGTATTATGTAGATCATGACATACTGAGGCTATGGGGTGGATTGATGTGATTAACAGTTCATGAGTAGTGACGTGTTGGATAGACCAGTATGTTAGGCATTTCGCGAGGTAGCGAGACTGTAGGATGAACCGATACATTAGGCTATTCGAGGTGTAGTAAGACTTCTGGATGTATCAGTATTTTGCAGATCGTGGTGTAGCGAGGCTGTGGGACCATAGATCGATGTGATTTGCACTTCATAATGTAATGATGATGTTGGGTACTAGAATACATAGTGTTCATGGTGAAACTATAGAATAATTAACTGGCCCTGAGGTACACTTTATGACATAATGAAATGACATGATAATGGATTGGTTTAAGCGAATACTCAAACTAAAGATGGAGTTAGAAGCTCAGTTGATTTGGGAATGTCAAGGAGTCATTCATAGATTGAAGTTTTTTAGTTAACTCGGAGCAGGGGAATAGATGGGAAGTGCCGATACGACAATTGTGAATGGTACCCTACCCCATGTGGCATAGACTAGGCTGGGATGCACCTATCGGAGACATGGAGTTCCATTAGGATTAGTGTTTTATCTTCCCTTAATGGATGGGGTCATAACGGTTTTTCACACAGGCACATATTTAGGAGGTGTTAGATAGGGCTTGATTGATGGATGTTATGATTGTCATGATTTCCTATCATCATTATTTTCTTAGTAGACTATCATCTCTAGGATTATAGAGAAAAGATGGGAAGTGGGCCGGAGTAGGCTATTGGTATACTTCTACCCTATAACAGTTTCCTCTTTTGTTATAATACATATCATATATTATCTTGGTTACCTATGTTGAATATATGGATGGAAGGACACGATAGGTATTACTTTCGATAGCTATGTTCCTTATACTACTTGTGCATTTATAATATTTTGATATTTATTTATTGATCACACCATACAGCCGTTTGACTCATGGTTTTATGTTCCCTCTTATTACCTTAGGTGCTCATCGATGTTGCTCGATGAGTAGCCAAGGTGATATGTATTAGCATTGCTTGGTGCTATGGAGGTGGATTTGCAAGAGGCATCACATTTTCTGTTATACATGTATTATTATTGTTTATTCCATTGTGTGACACTATGAAGCCTTAATTGTTTATTTATTATCATTTTTGAAACAGTAAATCGGTCAGTTTATTTATCTCTTGTATAAACTCTATTGTTGTTCTGTGTAAATGTGTGAGCATATACTCTGATTATGTTGTTTATATTGTTATCACTATTTCTCAAGTTATATCGGTGATTATTATCATATATTATCTAGTACCTTGTAAGATACGCTACAGATTATGTGATCGTATTCAGTATTTGTTTTCTTCTTTTCTCTTTCCTTCGCCTATATTCTCCATCCTTTTCTGTTATTTCCTTCCGATAGCAACTGTTCTGCACAAATGGTGTGCGGAGTTCATTAATTTGATATCATATTTTACTTGCGTAGTTTAACCTTAGCAGTATCGAATTTGAGATTTAATATATAAGAGAGAGTACGTATATCTGAGATATTTGAAAGCTATATATTAATATACATTGTTGGTTGTTGTGCATAAGCCATGGATGTGATTTCCTTTATTAACGAGAGATCGTCCTTGTCATTGTGATGATCTAACAAACGAGGAATATTATTAGTAACTCCATGTTTAGAGTTGGGAGTTGGGAAGAATCAAGACTATTAGCTTCGATCTACGGAATATGTTCTCAGTAGTGGTGAGAGCCGCTATTGGGATGTCCAATTGTTCATGATTTGTTCTGTACTCAAGCGTAGAAGATTGACTATGCTATTTGTTATGGATATATACATGTCCATGAGGTGAATTAGACCTTGGAACAGAGTAGATTGTGGTAGTGCAAGTGTTATATGTCTTTGTTTTTTGCTAGGTGCTCTTCGACGACTATGAGTTAGGTAGTGGTATAAGTTTGAGGGGCACATTTAGGAAACTCCAAGCATGAATTCAAATTGATTGAGAGTTCTTATTGTTTTGTTTCCTATAAATCGATATGATCAGGAAAAGTTATGAACCATTCATATGATCATGGAATCTAGAATATGTTTTGTATTTTATATTACATGTGATTTGAATAGAATGCATATTCAAAAAGATATGAACAATAAGATATTCGAAAAGAATCACAGTGCCATATCTAGATGAAATGATTTAATACTTATTACGATTCCCTCTTTTTACGTTACAAAAATGAATCCCTCTTTCATATTTAACGTAAAAAGAGGGAATCATAATAATTATTAATTAGCATATTCAAATCATATATTTGAATCGTTATTTAAATCATATGACCACAGTGCCATATCTTATTGTTTTAAATCATGTGAACAATTTGAATATTATGGATATGGCATAAGATGAAATTCTTATTGTTTTGTATTTTCTTGTAGTCTAGAAGCTCTGTTATCTTGTCAAACTAGAAATGAAAATTTTAAAATTGGAACTTAGTTGAAATCAAAAATGACAAGTTTTACATTGGAAGTTAGTTAAAATAAAGAGGACAAAAATTAACATTGCTTTTTGTTGGAAACAAAAAGGACATTTTCCATTGTCAATTACATAGAAATTAAAAAGGGTCATTTTTTGTTGAAAATAAAAAGATTCATTTTTCATCGTCATTTTGTTAAATTAGATCGACACACAGAATAGGCATTTTTATGTAATTAGAAATGACATCAAAATAGTCATCTTGGTTGTAATGAATGACACTCAAAATATACATTTTGTTAAAACAGTATGACATCAAAATATTCAATTTTGTTGTAATAGAATTTACACCCTAAAGTATACATTTTTGTGAAATTGGGTTGACACCATCAAAGTATACATTATTGTGAAATTGGATTGACACCATAAAAATATGATTATAGAAACCTGATTTTGAAAAGGAAATTATTTTATTTACAATTTAGTTGTAAGTAAAAATATGATTATAGAAATATAATTAAAAGAAGTACATTTTTTATTAGCCTTTTTATTTGTAAATAAAAACATGAGTAGAAAAAGATGACATTTATATTTGCAAACTATTTGCAAATAAACACATGAATAGAAAGACATACATTTTGTAAATAAAAACATTCATTTTTGTCTAAATTGAGAAAGAATGAAAGTTAACATTCACTTTGTCATTTAATTAGAAGTAGACAAAAACATTTATTCTTTTCCAATTTAAAAGAATGACACTAAACACTCATTTTTGTCTAATTTGAATAAGAATATAAATAAACATTCATTTTGTCAAATTTAATAGAATGTAACCAAACATTCATCTTTGTATCATTTAAATGGAGTGAGAACTTTTATCTCACTAAAATTTCTGAATAGTTATTTATTTTATAATTAAATTTAAATTAATTATCTGTGTTGGAATTGTTGTTTGTTGGATAAATGTTGATTTGGATGTTGTATGGTGAAAAGTTTGGAATGGGAATCATGTAGCATGTTATAGTAATGTTATTACTTTTTAATTTTCCAAAAACAAGTTTACACGGCCATAACAAGTTTCCTGACTTGTATATGTTGATTGGACGATGAATTTTCACACATAATCCAAAAGCAAAATTAATAATATATTATTTGAATTTGTATTGTTGAAACCCCACACGGGTCTTGGGTTGATATTTGACTACACATCACCCTTGTGTTTAGTTGTAAAAATCACTTTGGCTGTTATTTGAATGTTTTGTCATTATTATGGAATTAATGCAATGTTTGAAATCCATGTCATTAAATTATATGAAAATTGTTGGGTCTCATTCCTATTTAGGATTAAAAGAATATTTTAATTTAATATGCAATTAGGTAATTAAATGATGGTTTTGATATTAACAATTAAAAAGATTATATCTTTATTGTCTAAAAGTTACAATGAAAATGTTGAGTTAAAAATATTATATTTTTATTGTTAATAAGTTACCATAAAAAGGATTGAATTAAAAGATTACACTTTTAATTGTCATATGTTAAAATAAAAAGATTGATTTCAGAATTGAACATTCTGAAAAGATTTTTATTATTATATTATAATAATATGGAAAGTTCAATTTTTATTAAAAATTGAAATGTAAGTTAGGATATTTGGAAACAAAGTATTTTTAAAAATTTGATAAAAAGATCATATTTTTATTATGTAGAATATTTTAATAAAGTCATATTTTAAAATAGGAGATATTTTAAAATTAAGATATTTTAAAATAAAGGATGTTTTAAAATAATATTTCCTAATGAAATAATTATAATTTTAAATTACAATTATACTTGGACACGAGGATAGGTTACCTTTGTGGTGGAAGTCTACCCGGACCCAACCGGCATATCCAGTAGCCATAAATGTTGGGCCTAATATGAGGGGTCCTAGTGCGCAAATACGGAACGGGCCATGACACGAGGTTAAGCCCAACTTGAGGGATAATTCTGCCCGGAACCAACCGGCATATCCAGCATCCACAAGTCGCAGGCTTAATGTGGGAGGTCTGGCCCAGTATAAAATATAAATGAATAAGATAATGGATTGGGCTATTTAAGCTGTTTTAAATAGCAACGCCATTTTAATATGAACGCGTTTATCGATTTATTTTATCCATTTTATAATGAATATTAAAAGAGCTAATTTCAAAATTAATATTTTGGAAATAATATTATTTTAATATGATAATAGATAGAATATTCAATTTGGATTTAAAATTGAAATAAAAGTTGGAATCCTGTTATAAACGAATTTATAAACATTTTAGAATATGTTTAGAAAGGAAATCAACGAAATATATATATTATATATTTATAATGGTTTGAATAGAACGTTTCGCGCAGCAACCATTCGCGAATTTCAATTGTTCGCGAATTTCGACCGTTGACTTTTATTTGACATAGCGGAAGATCCGACCATCGGATTCTTCTGAAACCAGAACCAACGGGTTCATATTGAAAAGAGTTTTCCAATGAGTATTTAAGATTTGAAATCCAATGGTTAGATTTCGAAATAAGTGCAAATCAAATTTGGATAAAAACAGCGCTAGGGCCGCCCATTGACTCGAAGCGTCGTTTAATATAATTGAGCTATTTTTAAATAAATAAAAATAGAGATAAACCGTTATAAATAAATATGAACGATATGAAATGATTTAAAAGATAATTATTCAAAGATTATTTGAAAAGACCGAGTTCAACTCATTTCAAATAATTACTATGACGATTTAAGTCGAAGACTTGAAGAAGGTGTTTGAAGACCGACGATCTTCACATCGATTGGATGAGGACTACCGACGCCCGTGATTGGAGTAGGTACCTCGAAGGGGCTGCAGTGGTAGTTGTCCGTACGTATTTGTTGATTGCTCGGATATGCGAGGAATAAGGTTCCTCTGGTTTCGTTCAGACCCAGAACGAACTGGTAAATGGATGGTATGTCTGACGTTATACTCCTTGATGCTGTATTCGTTGATCTCTGCTAAATATATATCTATTTGGTGTTTAACACCCTTATTTGAGACGTACGAGCTTAGAGGTCATATATTGGTAGAAATCGATGGTATGGTATGGATTGACAATGTGGCATGCTAAGATGCATGATCAAGGCTTTTGTTGAAAAGCAGGCCTTGTGGTCGATGATCAATGCATAGCCTGTTTAGGCGTAGCTTTGAGTATAGCGTGACTTCACGAGCCTCACACCCCGGTATGATTCAAAATCGGGATATGGATTGTTGGGAGTGCACACGTTTCTTTCTAACAAGAATGGTGTCAGCGACCTACCAGCCCTGACATTTTTACTTATGTGGATGATGGATTATGAGGAACCTCGGTTTCATAGGTTGTAAGTGGCCATATTTGAGATCCAAAGTGTAATAACCCAGAATTTTGGGGCCAATTTAAAATTTTTATTTTAGAAATTTTAATGGATTTTAATATTTAAAATAATTTATTTTAAATAAGAACGACTAAAAATTTATTTTAAACGAATAAATTTAATTTAATTATAAAAGGAGTTTAAAATAGCGCTGTAGTTTGAAAATTTGAATTTGAACTTCAACTGACTGTACGGGCTTCAGAATAAATCAGAATTGAGTGAAACAAGAAGTATTTAAATTTATTTAATCATATCTTTCTAACGAATCTGAAAAATTGAAATTTCACTTTGAAAATAGAAAGTTATGTCCTGTTTAAAATATAGAAAAGTCGCTGTAGTTATATATATATTTTAATATAATATATTGGCCTTAAAAATAGCCATTTTACAAACGATCTCGATTTTTGACGAAACCACTTTTGTTGGAACCAGAATGTCGAATTATTGCTAAGTTTAATTTTCCATAATTTTTCGAATTAATATGTGAGCGTGGCAAAGGAAAATGTGTTTTAACTGTTTTAGTCAAATTTAATCGACTTGAAAATGGCCATTTTTCAAATGGTCTCAGAATTCAATGAAATTAGTCTCGTTAGAACCGTATCATCAAAACAAAGCTAGAAATATTTTTTATGTAATTTTTAGAGTCCGTATGTAGCCCGGTAATTTAAAATGTACGTTTGAATTTAATAATTAAATGACTTATTATTTAATTTCAAGAAAAACATATCGTAACAGCCGAATTGGGTTACGAAACAAATTCCACTGTGTCCGGGATGGAGGTTATTAGCTAGGGGCGACATTCGTTGAGTTCGATTTGGAGTTCGAGATAGTAAACACGTAATTTTCGAATTAAAGGAATTAATAAATAAAATAAAATACGCTAAATACAGTATAAATACGCTGTCCCTATATGTTTTAACCCTAATACAGTTCAGCCGCCGCACAGTTCAAATCGATGGCCTTAAGGCTCTCGGCTTCCCCTCCTTCGTTCTCTCAATCCTCTCTACGAAACTAGAAACTTCAAAAAGGAAATTGGAGAGGCTGGCGAGCTCTTGAAGATGGACGGTGGAGATCGTCGCTAGTCAACTGATGTAGCCGGAATTTCACCGAGAAGGCAGCGGCTTTGGCACAGATTTCAAGGCGCAGGGGCCCATCGCGACCCAAGGAGAGCTCGGCGCGGGGAGAGTCGGAGGAGAGGAACGCCGTGGCCACCTCTGATCATCGCCGGCGTGATGATTTGGGGGTGCGCTGGCAATTTCAGAAGACGATGTCATGGGTTTCAACATACAGGCTAAAACGTTACAGGAAAGAGATTAAATGGACAGAAGACAACGCTTGTTAAGTGTTATAAATTATTGATTATAGTTTAATTAATTTAGTTATATAATAATTAATGTATTCAACCTTCAAACTGTCATAGATTTTGCAAACGAAATCGAACGGAACTGGAAGCGTTGAAATCGTGAAGAGGAGATCTACGACATGACACTGACGAGATCTATAAAGGAGCAAATCAAAATTCAGAGGAATTTCAGATCTGAATTATTCAGAATCAAAACACACTGTGAGATTTCTATGTTTAAAATTAATTAAAATATTAATTATTTTCTCGCCATTTAAGTTCCTTATATGTATGTTAATTTATTCAGTTTTGCGATGTTTGATATTTGAATTGTGTTTGTTGATGATGATGACTGTGATGTATGTGTTTGGTTAGATCTTGATCTGAAATAAAAATTATATTTTTATTTTAGACCTGTATTGATTTAGTTCATAATAGAGTTCTTCTTCTATTTTGACACACGAACATTGAAAAGAATGATTAGTGAATAAAATGACAATTTTTGTCATAAGAATGATTAGTGAATAAAAGGTCAATTTTGTCAAACTTGTTTAATAAGAATAACATGTCAATTTTGTCAAAATTTGTTTAATTAGAAATAAAAATAACAATTTAGTCAAATATGATTAGGAGAACAAGATTAACATTTTTGTTAATAAGAACGAAATTAACATTTTTGTTAATTAGATCATGTTGAACAGAATTAACATTTCTTGTTAATTAGATTATGGTTATATCAAACCTCATTTTAGTGTAAATGTACATTTGAATATAAAACCTCATTTTTAGTGTAAATGTACATTTGAATATAAAACCTCATTTTAGTGTAAATGTACATTTGAATAATAACCTCATTTTAGTGTAATTGTACATTAGAATAAAATATCATTTTTTTTATTTATGAAATGTCACATTAGAAGGAAAATAACATTTTTTTTATAAAATGTTATATAGAAAATAACAACATTTTTGCTTTTAAATGTTGCATCAGAAATAAATAACATTTTGTTCTAAAATGCTGCATGAGGGAAAAATAGCACTTTTGGTATAAAATGTTGTATTGGAAGAGAAATCACATTTTTGTATGAAAATGTATAATAGAATAGAAATCCCATTTTTGTATGAAAATGTATATTATAAATAAAAATCACATTTTTATTAGAAATTTGTTTTGGGAATTAAAAATCACATTTTTGTAAAACCATATGTATAGAAATATAAATATAACATTTTTGTTGAGTTGAAAAGATCAAACAAAATATGTTAATGGAATAAAATATTTTTTTTATGTAAAAATGTGTTAATGGAACAAAATATCATTTTTGTCAAACATGATTATGGACATAAAAATAAACATTCTTGTGAATTAGAAAAAGGTTAAACGAAATGATCATATTTTGTTTACATATAAAGGATTAGACGAAAATAAATATTTTTATACATTAAAAAGTTATGATATGAAAATGTATATTTCTATACATTAAAAAGTGGTGAATTAAAAATGTATATTTTTATACATTAAAAAGAGAATGAGTTAGAAATGAATATTTTGTTACATTAAAGGAATTAGACAAATAATCATATTTTGTGCATTAAAGAAGAGTTAAACAAAATAATCATATTTTGTACATTGAAGAAGAGTTACACAAAATAATCATATTTTGTACATTAAAGAAGGGTAAGACAAAATTATCATACTTTGTTACATTTAAAAGATTAGGAAAAAGTATAATATTTGGTACATTAAAAGGAATTAGACAAAAATACGATTTTTGTCACCTTAAAAGAATTAGAATAAAAGAGACATTTTTGTCACTTTTAAAAGAGTTGAAATGAAAGAGTAGATTTTATTGTCAGTGGTTAAAAAAATAAAAAGAATTGAGATGTTTGTCTGCGATATTGTGTTTTTGATGTGTTAAATATAATGTTAGTATATTCAAACTGAATATTATACTTCCATTTACAAGTCATCCGACTTGTTTATGTGATTGGGACGATAATTTTTACACATTGCCCAAGTGCACAAATAATCTATTATTTGTTTGTTGGATGAAACCCCAGACGGGGGTTGGGATGATATTTGACAGACACTAATCCCAATAATTAGTGTAGAATCCATTCTGGTTGTTAGTTGGATGTTTTATCATGATTGTTGATCTCCTGCATTATATGGTTGTTGATTGAGTCACATTCCAATAAAGAATATTCTAGAAAAGAATATTTAAGTAAATATTCTAGAAAAAGAATATATTTTAGAAAAATATATTTTTATTGAAATGAACTAGTTATTAACTAGAATGAGCCATTAAATTAAGATTTAATGAAGTTTTTCCAATTATTTAATATTTAATTGAAAATTAAATCGAATAAATTGGATTTTGGGTTTGTCGTGAATAGTGTCTTCAATAACACTGTTCTTAAAATACCGTAGGAAAAGAATAAATCTTTTAATTAACATTATTAAAATTTTCAATTATAATTAGTAATTGGAATAAGATGAAATGTGAGTTGGGTTTATTGTGAACTGTGTTTTAAGTGACATTTTCTCTTTAACCCAACTGACTGTGAAAATATGATTTGGAATTTATAAATATTTTATTAAGATTTAAATAGAAATTTTTCCAAAAGTAAAGTTTCCAATTTAATACATTAAATTGGAATTGAATGGAATTCGAATGAATAAAAACCGAGATAAGCTTCTGTAAAAGAAGACCGATACTACATATAGAATTTAATAGGCTTTGCCGTTATTCCATTTATATTATTGGTCGGATATAGAAATTTATAATGAGTATATATTGATTTGATTTCTGTGAAGGTTCCATATTTTATGGAAGACGATTTTGGGTTTACCGTGAACTATGTTTTAAATGACATTAGTTCTTTAACCCAGTTAAGGATAAGATTAATTTCTTAAATTTAAATAATCATTAAATAATGATTTTTGATACTTAAAGCCCAATTGGGTTTTTTTAATGAAAGATTTAAGATTTATCTTTGATAGAATAATGTGAATATTTTATTTAAAAGAATATTCTGAATTGGAATGAGGCGTTGGATGTGTTTTATACAGCACTTGATTTTTAATTATAAAAATACGCAAGTTATTCGGAAACACCGAGTTTAACCCATTCCGAATAATTACCACGACGATGAAGAGTCGAAGTTGAAGACGGTGGTTGAAGACCGACGATCTTCACATCGGATGGATGTGTTGCTACTGAGACCTATGATGGGAGTAGCTACCTTGAAGGGGCTTCAGTGGTAGCCGTCCAGACTATTGTTGACTATTTCGGATATGCGAGGACCTCCCAGGTGTCTCCGGTTTCGTTCAGACCCAGAACGAACTTGTAAATGGATGTGTGTCTGACATTGGATTTCATTCCATGTAAATTAAATTGATTTTTATTAATATATATCTGATTGGTGGTGGAGAATTTAGTCTCTTCTTAACACCCTGGTATATATGAATATTTATTGATAGCATGGCGTGAATTGTCAATGAGGCACGCCAGGATGCAAATGATCAAGGCTTTTGTTGAAAAGCAGGGCCTTATGGGATGATCAAAGTATACCCTATTACGGCATAGCTTTGTGTATAGTGTGACTTCGCGAGCTCACACCCCGGTTTTAGTCAAAAACGGGATATGGACCGTAGGGAATGCATACGTTTCTTTTTAGCTAGGGGTAGTGTCAGTGCTTTAACTGGCTGGCATTTTACTTATGTGGACAACGGATTGAGGCGCCTCGGGTTTTATAGGCCGGAAGTGGTCATACTATAGGTTCAAAGGAACCGGGAAACGTGTGTTCAGGCATAATTAATCCACTACCTTTTGGTGGGAACCGGCCCTACCGCATTCAAGGGTTCACTGCGGGGGATCTTGAGGCATTTTCTAGAGTGTCTCGAATCGGAGAGGACGATCCCTAGCCTCGATCTCATGATGGAAACCCAACTTTCGATACGACCTTGCAGTTTTGATTGTAGAACTAGTATGGCGACATGATATATGGTACCCATGCCATCTATGATTGATATATTATGATTGAAATTGTTTTTAAAAAACATATACTCACTAATATTAAATCCGTTTTATCGTATCAAGCATCTTTTGACCATTATAAGGTAAAACCCTATCCTCCGGTTTGCGTTGCATTGTGTGATGGGACTTGGGTCTTATAATGGTTTCATTTTTCTAAAAAGCATTGCGTTGTTTAAACGATTTATTTTATTTTATGCACAGGAAATCCAATGGAGTAAACTCGTTCCGCGTTAGCAGCGTTGTCCTGTGATTAGCCTTATTATTAGTTAGGTTAAGATTTCTCATACTAGCCCCATGACTGACCTGTAGTTTGTTTCACTGGAAAACTCGGGTGCCTATATTTTCCACACGAGCAGTCGAGTAGCTTTTTGCAGATATTTACAGGATCATGGTTTACAGCTGAAGCGATATTCGGGAAGCACTGCATCCATGTATTCCTTTCGGTTGTGTATTTGTAATATTTTTCCGCTACTATTTAAATGTAATTTAAATCTCTGATATTATTGTATTTCTATTATGTAATAAGTATTCATACTCTATTATATTCTTGTACTCTGATGTATTGTTGTAATCAGCAATAAAATGTTCTTCAGTTTGTGTTCTGATGTGTGTTGTTCTCAAAGCAATTCAGGCTTTCCTTTACGGGGAAGTTTGGGTCGTTTCATTTGGTATCAGAGCTTTGGTTTGCAGAGCTCGAGACCGAGACACATTAGAACCGAATGAAAGAATTCATCAGAGATTGGATTAGTAATATCCAATGGTAATAACTCGTTAGAGATGGGATAAGTAGTATCCTAGAACAAGTTTGAAGGGTGTTATTTTCTTTAAAAAATGAAAACAAATTTAGTTTTGAAAATTTTATCTAAATATACGTATTTGAGTATATTATATTTTAATGTGGACAATCGAGTATATAAAGATTTCGAATATACGAGTAATTAATGGATATTCGAAGTTTTAATATACTGGATGGATATAGAATCGCACTCTAGTCACCCGGAGATGATTCTGACGATTGCTAGCGTCATCAGAGTTTATGTTCGAGTCTCGAAAGTGGTATATCTATATATTTCCATTGACGGGTATGAGAACCAAAACTTAGTTAGTACACATTGCTGTGATTTGCACTAAAAATATGATTTTCGACTATATATAAAAGTTATATGTATTTGGAAAGTTAATCACCTAATTGATTGCTGGTTGTGATGTTTGATAATTAGTTTCACTAATTAAAAGTATAGAAATGATAATTAATTTAACTAACAAAGTTTTTGAAACCAATAAAGTTGAGTTGGTTAATTAAACAACTTTTAGCTACGTTCCTTTTCGAGGACAAAAAGATTTTAAGTGGGAGCGATTGTAACAACCCGGAATTTTGGGGCAAATTTAAAAATTTTATTTTAGAAATATTAATGGATTTTAATATTTAAAATAATTTATTTTAAATAAGAACGACTAAAAATTTATTTTAAAACGAATAAATTTAATTTAATTATAAAAGGAGTTTAAAACAGCGCTGCAGTTTGAAAATTTGAATTTGAACTTTAACTGTAACACCCTACGTTCATTAATGTCACTCACAAAGGGAATGCATTAACTTCGATGGAGATTTTAGGTGAATATAGAACAGAAAAATTACAAAAAGACAGATAATAAGTAGTACTTTAAAATCTAAAACTTCATTTTATTGCAGCAGAAATTAAACATGTTTGTTACATCATAACCCATAAATCAGAGTCAAGTATAATATCCATCTTCGCAAAACAAAATACATAACCCCATTACATAAATAGCCATTAAAGAAGACAACAAGCTGGACTTTACTTCAATGGTCCAAGCTTTCCAAAAGAGAGATAAAGCAATCCAATCAAACCCAGCTAGAGCTGGGCCCAACCTGAGGACCTGGAGGGGGGAAAATGAAAGAAATAGAGGGCGTCAGACATAAAGTCTGGCGAGTATGATAATTCTAACAATACTATTATCAAAATAACTAGACTAAGGCATAAGCTGGAAAACAAGGAAAAGTCTATGAACTATTGGGAATGGAAGAGCAAATAAAGATAACATTAAAGGCACACCCAATTACTAACGAATAATTACTACACTGCACCGCACCAGTCACCCTAAAGGTTGATCCCTCTTGCTTCACACAGGAACTATACAAATAGCCTTGCGTACCCCTAGCTGACTACATAGGTGTCGTCTGCCCTTATCTCCACTAGGTGTACCCCACTACCCATTTTCGATTGGCTCCCTACTCGTAGATACCCGTGCTGGCCCCACAGTGGGGTGTATCACTCCCCTAAAGTGGCAACCCGATACAACTTGAGAATGCACGGCTTATACCTACACGATGCAACAACGTCTTACCTACTAGCCCGGGTCCACACACGCATATGAAACCCGTTGGACTTGCGTTGCCACCGCTGCCCCGTTTTGGCCTCTTATAGTCAAGCCCAGTATGCGTGTCCCGTCCTCGACTTGGGTCGAACCCACAAAGATACGTTTGGGTTACAAAGTGGATGCAAGTGTTTGCTAGTGGTTGCTCGTGGATGCATATACACACACTATTAGGCACAAGATCGGCTCAGTCACTTCATACTGCATATTTCATATAAATGGATGTATATAGTAAAATGGATGTATAATGGTTGTGCTATCATATGGATACCGCATTTTGGTGAATGGTTGTGCACGCATGTAGAAATAATATGTATCGATAGGGTTCTTTTGCATACATAATGGACGCATGGCACTATCATGGTTTGCATTAAGGAGGTCAACTGAATCAGTGGACCGCCTAATTTTGCATTAGATAAGGAACATATACACACACTGTGCATTTAAACATGAAAGCATTAGAAGTCTATAAGGACAATGGATGCCTGTGTTTTATGGTCGAGTAGACGGTTGTTTGGATGTTAGGATATACATTCTTCTTAACTTGAAGATTTTGTGGATGAAGTCCTTTAAGGAGGGGAGAATGTAACACCCCGTAATTCTGTTAATATTAGTATTCACAAATTAAAGAATAAATAATCTCAGACGTGAGAATTGTGAGAAACGGGTTCCGCCATTGTGTTCGCCTCGGAATTCTAGTTGAAATAGAGTCCGGGTTTGCGTGATTTGGACTTCGTATGAAGAAGTTATAGCCATCGGAAATTTCTGAAAATTTAAAACAGCTAGCAGGAAATTCAAAATTCAAAATTCGGAGTCAAACAGGCTAGGCGGGAAATTTCCCGCCCAGCACCCTAGGTCGACTGGGGAGTCGACTAGGCAGTCGACACCCCAGGGGGAGTCGACTGGGCAGTCGACACCCCGGGGACCAGGTCGACTGCGCAGTCGACCTGGGTGTCGACCTGGTCTGACAGCTAGGGTTTCTGGCTGACCTGTTTTTAATGGGCTAATGACCCATTAGGGTTTCTGACCTAATCTGGTTGGCTAGGATTAATTCTGAGATAATCTGACGGTCTGAAATAAACCCTAACTCTATAAATACCTAGGTAGTCTCTCACTTTAATTCATAAGAAAAATAGAATAGTTACCGTCATACCGTCGCCATGGAAATCAATGGAGCCGCCGCCAACTAAGAGAGAAGAAAAGCTAATTCAATTCTAATTCTCTCAACCCTGAAGCAAAGCAAAACTCTATGATCTTAACAAGATTATTATTATTTTAATTAGATTGAGTTATGAATGGATTATGAGTAGATGATGTGAATTATCATATATGTTGTTGTAAACCCTTTTTGCTATGATGTATATTGTAAATCCAATGTTATGTGATGATGATATCTTATATGTTGAAAATCATGCTATGGTGATATTATGTATGTTGAAAGTTTCTATGCAAAGTTGTGATAAATCATACATGTTAAAAAGGCTATGATGTTACCATCTATGTAGTTAGTTCATATTAATTAAATCATCATGTTTGGGCTATGTTGATCTGTATAACAAGTTACATATGCAAGTTAGATTGATTAGAAAAGCTATGATAATATGCCATGACATCTATTATGAAATCTAGAATTATGCTATGATATATGTGATATCCTATGCTAGTTCACACCATCATTATGTTGCCTAAAAACCCCATATGCAAGTTTATGTATAGATTTGGGCTATGATCATATCATGTAAATTGTCCATATGTTGACACCTTTAGATCCTTAACATGTGTAGTTTATGCAAGTTTCACCTCTATTATGATTAGATTCATTTTAATTGTCCATATGTTGTGATAATTTGTTTTTGTGCTATAAGTTAAACTGTTCGAGTCTAACGTATATTCTGCGTTGAATAAGCGAACGTATAAACGTGGGTAGGGGTAATGTTAAGGATTTTAATATTAAAAAGTTGGGGTGCAATTGATATGATTTTGCATGCCATAAGTGGATGGCCATAATTGAATCAATTATGGACATCATTAAAAGTTGACTTAATTAATAATTTGAAAAGGGAATTATTAAAACTGGGGTAAAAGATTTTAAGTGTTAATCAATGCTTAGGACACGAGTTTGGACTCGTTTGTGACGTAAACCTGCCCGGACCCGCCTGGCAAATCTAGTGGTCACAAATGTCAGCCCAATGTGAGAGGTCCTAGGCCTAAACTAAAGCATAACGGTTGTAAAGGCACGAGGTTAGACTCTTTTATGGTGTAAGACAGCCCGGACCTGCCCGGCAAATCCAGCTGCCATAAATGCCAGTCTAATGTGAGAGGTCTTTATGAGGTTATGGCTTGAATGAATTAAGAAATACTTAACCAGATAAACATGTAAAGTGGGACATGGGGGTTAAGTAGGTGCTTTGGGTGGCACGAGGAATCTAGGGGGTGCCCTTAGTGGCATGTGAAATGCGATTAGTAAGACTTAACCAAACACACATGTAAATGAACATGACTAAGAGGGTTAAGTGGGATATACTAGTGACAAGCTTAGGTGGGTAGCTTGTGGGGGCCCATTTCGACCAGTATCCCAAACGTATCTTTGTGGGCTCGACCCAAGTCGAGGACGGGACACGCATGCTGAGTTTGACTGTAAGAGGCCAAAACAGGGAGCGGTGGCAACGCAAGTCCAACAGGTTTCATATGCGTGTGTGGACCTGGGCTGGTAGATAAGACGTTGTTGCATCATGTAGGTATAAGCCGTGCAATCTCAAGTTGTATCGGGTTGCCACTTTAGGGGAGTGATACACCCCACTGTGGGGCCAGCACGGGTATCTACGAGCAGGGAGCCGATCGAAAGTGGGTAGTGGAGTACACCTAGTGGAGATAGGGGCAGACGACACCTATGTAGTCAGCTAGGGGTACGCAAGGCTATTTATAAAGTTTCTGTGTGAAGCAAGTGGGATCAACCTTTAGAGTGACTGGTGCGGTGCAGTATAGTAATGTGCGGTGCAGTGTAGTAATCATTCGTTAGTAATTAGTTGTGCCTTTGACGTTATCTTTCACGTTATCATTATCTTCTCATTCCATACCTAATAGTTCATAGACATTTACTTGTCTTCCAGCTTATGCCTTAGTCTAGTTTTGATAATATTATTGCTAGAATTATCATACTTGCCAAACTTTATGTCTGACCCCCTCTGATTCTATCCTTTTTCACCCTCCAGGTCCTCAGGTTGGGCCCAGCTCTAGTGGAGTTTGATTGAATTGCTTCATTTCTCTTTGGAAAGCTTGGACCGTTAAAGTAAAGTCCAGCTTATTATCTTTTTAATGGCTATTTATGTAATGGGATTACATATTTTGTTTTTATGAAGATGGATATTGTACTCGGTTTTATGATGTAACAACATGTTTAATTTCCGCTGCAATAAAATGAAGTTTTAGATTTCAAAGTACTATTTATTATCTGTCTTGTTGTAATTTTTCTGTTCTATATTCACTTATAACCTCCATGGAAGTTAATGCTTTCCCTTTGTGAGTGACATTAATGGACGTGGGGTGTTACCGATCATAACCCAAATTCATGTATAAATTTGCATATGGGGTCCTATGCAACGTAGTGATGGTGTGAACTAGCATCTAGTACATATAATTCACATATGTCATAGCATAATTCTAAATGTCATAATTCTAGATCTAAATAGATGTCATGGCATATGTTCACAATCTTTACTAATCCATCTAAACTTGCATACATGATTTGTCATCAACATAGCCCAAATAATATCAACATTATAAATCGATTAACATGAACTAATTAGCATAGATAATAACATCATGACTTTATAACATGTATGATTTATCACAATTTAGCATAGAAAATTACAACCTATACTATATCATCATAGCATGATTTACAACACATAGGATATCATCATCACATAACGTAGAATTTACAACATACATGATAGCATAAGGTTTACAACAACATATATGACAATCCACATCATTTACTTATAATCCATTCATAACTTAATCTAATTAGTTTAATAATAATCTTGTTAAGATCATCATACTCACAATTAGAGAAGAAAGAGAGCCTTGATTTGCTTTAGAGTTGAGTAGAATTAGGGTTTTGATTAGCTTTTCTTCCTTCTTAGTTGGCGGCGGCTACACTGAGTTCCATGGCGGCGGTATGACAGTGGCTATTCTATATTTCATGTGAATTAGAATGAGAGACTACCTAGGTATTTATAGAGTTTAGGGTTTATTTAGACCGTCAGATCAACTCAGAACTAAACTGAACTGTTTAATATGCCAACTCAGCCCTAAAAACACATCAGCCAAACCATAGCCGCCTGGACAGGCCGATTGCCCAGTCGACCTGGGGGGTGTCGACTGCCCAGTCGACTCCCCAGTCGACCTGGGATGCTGGGCGGGAATGTTCCCGCCTAGCCTGTTTGACTTCGAATTTTGAATTTTAAATTTCCTGAAATCTGTTTTGAATTTTCTGAAACTTCCGATGGCCATAACTTCTCCATACGAAGTCCAATTCACGCAAACTCGGACTCTATTTCAACCAGAATTCCGAGATGAACACAATGGCGCAACCCGTTTCCCACAATTCTCACGTCTGAGATTAGTTATTCTTTAATTTGCGAATATTAATATTAACAGAATTACGGGGTGTTACATTCTCCCCTCCTTAAAGGATTTCGACCCCGAAATCTTCAAGTCAAGAAGAATGTATATCCTAACATCCAATCGTCCATCTACTCAACCATCAAACATAGGCATCCATTGTCCTTATAGACTTCTAATGCTTTCATGTTTAAATGCACAGTGTGTGTATATGTCCATATCTAATGCAAAATAAGGCGGTCCACTGATTCAGTTGACCTCGTTAATGCAAATCATGATAGTGCCATGCGTCCATTATGTATGCAAAAGTCCCCTAATGCTACATATTATCTCTATATGCGTGCAAAATCATCATCTGAATGCAGCATCCATATGATAAAACAATCATCATACATCCATTTTACTAAATACATCCATTTATATGCAATATGCAGTATGAAGTGACTGAGCCGATCCAGTGCCTAATAGTGTGTATATGCGTCCACGAGCAACCACTAGCAAATACTTGCATCCACTTTGCATCCGTCATACATAACATGTCTCAAACACATGTTTCAACCATAGGATTATCCTAACTAAAGGTCAAGGATACTAGCAAGAGGATACTCTAAAGGTAAGATAAGTACAAGCTAAGCGATAAAGGAGAAATTAAAGGACATACCCTCAAAAAGGAAAGGGTACAACGAACGCATCTTCTCTTCCGTCTCCCAAGTAGCGTTGCTCTCATCATCTCCCCATTGCACTTTGACTAGTCTGACCTCTCGATTCCTCAACTTCTTGATCTCCGACCCAAGAATGCGTGTAGGAGCTCGTCGAATCGTCGCATCGCGCTCTATCTCCACCTCTCTAAGCAAGCTCGGCTCTACCACATCCGCGGCCTCGTGCAAGCACTTCCTCAAATGTGACACATGGAATACGTCGTGTACACCACTAAGTCTCTCAGGCAACTCTACTCTATACGCCATCTGTCCAATCTTCTCCTTAATAGGAAACGACCCTACGAACCTTGGTGCTAATTTCCCAACGGACCCAAAGCGAACAACGTTCCGTAATGGAGACACTTTGATAAAGACCATGTCCCCAACTTCAAACTCAAGATCTGTCCTCCTCTTATCCGCCTAAGTTTTCTGCCTATCTTGTGCTGCTTTCATCCTCCTTCGAATCAAGTCGATCTTCTCTAAAGTCTCCCTAATCACATCGGGCCCAAGTAAGATCTTATCCGTAGATTCCCACCAACATGTAGGTGAACGACAAGGTCGTCCATAAAGAGCTTCGAAAGGTACCATGCCAATGCTAGACTGAAAGCTATTATTATATACGAACTCTACCAATGGAAGATGCTCTTCCCATGTACCCCCAAAGTCTAGGATACATAGCCTCAAAAGATCCTCTAGAATATGATTCACCCTCTCGGTCTGGCCGTCCGTCTGAGGATGATATGCGGTGTTCAAACATAACTGTGTCCATACTGCTTCTTGTAAGCTTTTCCAAAATTCACTAGTAAAAATAGGATCACGGTCGCTCACTACGCTAGAAGGAACACCGTGCAAACGAACTATCTCTCGAACGTATACAAAAGATAAACATGGAGCAGTCCTCTTACTCTTCACGGGAATAAAATGGGCGCTCTTAGTAAGTCTGTCTACTATAACCCAAATCCCCGTATTACCCTTCCTTGATCTTGGTAATCCATCCACAAAGTCCATCGAGACACTCTCCCACTTCCATAGTGGAACCTCCAATGGGTGAAGAAACCCACCGGGTTTCTTTTGCTCCGCTTTTACTTGTTGGCACACCAAGCATCTAGCGACATACTCGGCCACATCCCTCTTCATACCGGCCCAAAACAAAACTCGCATCATGTCTTTGTACATCTTGTCCCCGCCGGGATGAATGGTCATCTTCGAACGATGTGCTTCGTCAAGAATAGCCTTCCTTAAACCTTCGTCTCGAGGTACACAAAGTCTATTATCCCAACATAACCAACCCTTATCATCTAGGGTATACCTACGGAGATGGCTTGATGACTCCCCTCTTTTGAGATTTTCTACTAACTCAACCAACTGTGGGTCGTCTCGCTGTGCCTCGCCAATCCGTCCCAAAAGCGTAGGTCTGACCTCCAAAGATGCTAGCAAACCGGGTACAAAGTCAACGGAAGGTCCAAAATCAAACATAGAAATGAATTCTAAACTTCGCCGCTCAACAAACAAAGGACTTAAGGATAATCTTTTTCTACTTAAGGCATCGGCCACTACGCTACCCTTGCCAGGGGTATATGCAATCTCGAAATCGTAGGACGCTAAGAACTCCATCAACCTTTGCTGCCTTAAGTTCAAGTCCCTCTGAGAGAACAAGTATTTTAGCGATTTGTGGTCAGTGAATAATTCGAATTTCTCGCCAAGAAGATAATGACGCCAAGACTTATGTGCTAAAACAATAGCGACCAACTCTAGGTTATGTGTAGGGTAGTTTTTCTCATGCGCTCTCAACTGCCTTCCACCATAGGTTATTACCCTACCCTCTTGCATTAAGACTGCGCCTAGTCCTGTCCCACAAGCGTCAGTATAAACGGTAAATGGCTTACTCCCATCTGGCAGTTCTAAGACTGGGGCTGAGGTCAAAGCTCTCTTCAAACGTTGGAACACATCATCACAATCTACGTCCCATGTGAAAACTAAGTTCTTCTTCGTCAAGCGTGTTAATGGAGCTGATATTTTTGCGAAGTCTTTGATAAACTTCTTATAGTAGCCAGCCAACCCCAAGAAACTTCTTACTTTGGTAGCATTTTTAGGGACCTTCCAATCTTGGATGGCCGCCACCTTCGCGGGATCCACAGCTATCCCTTCTTTGGAAACCACGTGCCCTAAGAATCGTACTTCCTTCCTCCAGAAGTGACACTTAGAAAAGTTATCTTTAAGATTATGCGCTCGTAGGGTCTCCAACACTTCCCAAAGATGTAGAGAATGCTCTTCTTCATCCTTAGAAAAGATCAGGATGTCGTCTACAAAGACTACCACGAATTTGTTAAGGTACTCCCTAAACACCCTACTCATCAAATCAACAAAGTATGTGGGGGCGTTTGTCAAACCGAAGGGCATCACTAGCCATTCATAGAAACCGTCCGGAGTCCTAAAGGCAGTATTGTCAATGCTATCCTCAGCCACTCTCAACTGATGGAAACCAGAGGCTAAGTCCAACTGCGAAAACACTGAGGCGCTAACTAACTGATCGAAGAGGTTGTCAATCCTTGGTAGTGGGTGTCTGTTTTTCTTAGTAAGTTTATTAAGTTCTCTATAGTCCACACAAAGTCTAAGGGACCCATCCGCCTTCGTGGAAAATACTACTGGAGCACCCCACTCCGATATACTTCGTCTTATGAACCCCTTCTCAAGCAACTCCTTCACTTGCTTATCGAGTTCCCTCCTTTCACGAGGAGCCATATGGCGTACTGGCAAAGATACTGGTTTTGCATTATCCACAAGATATGTTCGAAAATCTATCTCCCGCTTCGGAGGCAAGCCCTTCACCTCCTCAAACACATCCGAGTATTCTCGAACCACTCTAACAGATCGTAGATTTTCCACCGACGCGTCAAGCGATTCTAGATAACTTAGCATAACGGAATTTATGGGATTACAAAAGATTTCGAGAGTGTTACCAAGGCGAGTCACGAGCCTAACTACTCTCCTTTCACAATCAAGAAAGGCCTCATTTCTGGATAACCAATCCATTCCTAAAATTATCCCATAGCCCGTGAAGCCCAACACATAAGCATCACATCTAAACTCAACGCTAAGTATAGAAATTTTCAAATCCAAACACATCATGGACAAATTAGCTGAGCCCCCAATTGGATTCGAAACAACTAAGGGATCCTCTACTAAACTGGTGTTTAAGTGCAGTGATTCAACTAATGATGTAGAGATAAACGAATGCGATGCACCCGAATCGAATAAGGTACGGACGGGATGATCAAACAGAAAAACTAAGCTTTCTACAGAAATGGTTCTACCTCGTTCTTGCAGCGGTGGGACCGCTAGAGCCTGAACTTGTCCCCTTGCCTGCCCTGGTGCCAAAAGAGCCTGCACCTGTCCTCTCGAGGTAGACCCTGCCCTCTGCCCTTTCTTTGGGCAGTCCTTCACTAGATGTCCCACTTCACCACAGTGAAAACAGTCAGTCTTCTTTTTCTTTCGGCAATCCTTGCTGAGATGGCCTGGTGTCCCACGGTTAAAACATTTCTTCTTTCCCTTGCCATTATTGTCTTTACCACCCTTCTTGTTTTGCTGTTGTGGTTTCTTCTGATCCCTTTTCTTCTCGGGTGCCTTATCAGCTTTAGCGCCTTTCTCCTCGTGCATGAGTGCCATATTTACTAGCTTCTCAAAGGTGGCCCCCATAGGGATGTGAGTCATAGCCAACCCCTGCAACGGCTCATTCAAGCCATTAACGAACCTCAGAGCCTTCTTCTCCGGCGTGTTCACTAAGTCCAAGCCAAACCTTGCTAACTAATTAAATTTGTTGACATATTCTTTCACTGATGAGCTTCCTTGCTTTAATGTCAAGAACCTTTCCATATATAGATTCTCTTCTGCCCTTGAGAGAAACTTCGCCTCAAACCTACGTCTGAAATCCGCCCAAGAATCAACTGGACGCTCCCAATTAGTGACCTCCCACCAAAACGAGGCCTCTCCCTTCATTAACCAAGCTGCTAATTTGACTTTCCTCCCTTCTTCTACTTCAAAGATTTCTAGCAATTCTTCCACCTCCTAAAGCCAATCTCTAGCTTCCACAAACGTTTCTGACCATTGGAAAGGTTTTCCACCCATAGCCTTAAATTCCTTGCACGTCTTTGCAAAAGTATCAACGCGAGGAGGAGGAGGAGGAGGAGGAGCGGGTGCAACTTGTGGTGGAGGAACATTGGCTGGACCTGCAGCGGCCCGAGCCCCTAATAACCTCCTATACCATCCTGGTATCGTTACACCATCTGGAAGGTTAAGATCTTCAGCCATGCTAAAACGAAAAAGGAAAGATTCAAAATGGAGAATTCGAAAGATAAAGATATTGCTATTGGGGATTATGTTTTTATTAAAAACTTTCCTCTTTAAATTACTCATCAAGACAAGTTTTTGAAAATACTTCTTCCAAAAATACTTTAGAAAAATAGTTTTTCTAAAAAAAATATCTGTTCTGGTAACCTTAAGCTCTGATACCACGTGTAACAACCCACGTTCATTAATGTCACTCACAAAGGGAATGCATTAACTTCCATGGAGGTTTTAGGTGAATATAGAACAGAAAAAATACAACAAGACAGATAATAAGTAGTACTTGAAAATCTAAAACTTCATTTCATTGCAGCAGAAATTAAACATGTTTGTTACATCATAAACCGTAAATCAGAGTCAAGTACAATATCCATCTTCGCAAAAAAAAAAATATAACCCATTACATAAATAGCCATTAAAGAAGATAACAAGCTGGACTTTACTTCAACGGTCCAAGCTTTCCAAAAGAGAGATAAAGCAATCCAATCAAACCCCGCTAGAGCTAGGCCCAACCTGAGGACCTGGAGGGGGAAAAGGATAGAAATAGAGGGGGTCAGACATAAAGTCTAGCGAGTATGATAATTCTAACAATACTATTATCAAAATAACTAGACTAAGGCATAAGCTGGAAAACAAGGAAATGTCTATGAACTATTGGGTATGGAAGAGCAGATAAAGATAACGTTAAAGGCACACCTAATTACTAACGAATAATTACTACACTGCACCGCACCAGTCACCCTTAAGGTTGATCCCGCTTGCTTCACACAGAAACTATATAAATAACCTTGCGTACCCCTAGCTGACTACATAGGTGTCGTCAGCCCCTATCTCCACTAGGTGTACCCCACTACCCACTTTCGATTGGCTCCCTACTCGTAGATACCCGTGCTGGCCCCACAGTGGGGTGTATCACTCCCTTAAAGTGAAAACCCGATACAACTTGAGAATGCACGGCTTATACCTACACGATGCAACAACGTCTTACCTACCATCCCGGGTCCACACACGCATATGAAACCCGTTGGACTTGCGTTGCCACCGCTACCCCGTTTTGGCCTCTTATAGTCAAGCCCAGTATGCGTGTCCCATCCTCGACTTGGGTCGAGCCCACAAAGATACGTTTGGGTTACTGGTTGAAATGGGCCCCCACAAGCTACCCACCTAAGCTTGTCCACTAGTACATTCCACTTAATCCTCTTAGTCATGTTCATTTACATGTGTGTTTGGTTAAGTCTTACTAATCGTATTTCAAATGTCACTAAAGGCAACCACTAGATTCCTCATGCCACCCAAGGCACCTACTTAACCCCCATGTCCCACCTTACATGTTTATCTAGTTAAGTATTTTTTAATTCATTCAGGCTATAACCTCATAAAGTCCTCTCACATTAGACTGGCATTTATGAAAGCTGGATTTGCCGGGCGAGTCCGGGCAGTCTTACACCATAAAAGAGTCTAACCTCGTGTCTTTACAACTGTTATGCTTTAATTTGGGCCTAGGACCTCTCACATTGGGCTGACATTTGTGACCACTGGATTTGCCGGGCGGGTCCGGGCATGTTTACGTCACAAACGAGTCCAACCTCATGTCCTAAGCATTGATTAACACTTATAATCTTTTACCCCAGCTTTAATAATTCCCTATTCAAATTATTAATAAACTCCAATTTTAATGATGTCCATAATTGACTCAATTATGGCCATCCACTCATGGCATGCAAAATCATATCAATTGCACCCCAACTTCTTAATATCGAATCCTTAATATTACCCCTACCCCATGTTGTACGTTCGCTTATTCAACGCAAAGTATACGTTAGACTCGAATAGTCTAACTCATAGAACAAAGATAAATTATCACAACATATAGACAAATAAAATAAATCTAATCATAATAGGGGTGAAACTTGCATAAAACTACACATGTTAAGGATCTAAAGGTGTCAACTTGTTAGGTAAAATGTCACAACTTAAATGATATGATCATAACCCAAATTCATGGATAAACTTACATATGGGGTCCTATGCAACGTAATGATGGTGTGAAATAGCATCTAGTACATAGAATTCACATATGTCATAGCATAATTCTAGATGTCATAATTCTAGATCTAAATACATGTCATGGCATATGTTCACAATCTTTACTAATCCATCTAAACTTGCATACATGATTTGTCATCAACATAGCCCAAATAATATCAACATTATGACTTGATTAACATGAACTAATTAGCATAGATAATAACATCATGACTTTATAACATGTATGATTTATCACAATTTAGCATAGAAAATTACAACCTATACAATATCATCATAGCATGACTTACAACACATAGGATATCATCTTCACATAACATAGAATTTACAACATACATGATAGCATAAGGTTTACAACAACATATATGATAATCCACATCATTTACTTATAATCCATTCATAACTTATTCTAATTAGTTTAATAATAATCTTGTTAAGATCATCATACTCACAATTAGAGAAGAAAGAGAGCCTTGATTTGCTTTAGAGTTGAGTAGAATTAGGGTTTTGATTAGCTTTTCTTCCTTCTTAGTTGGCGGCAGCTACACTGAGTTCCATGGCGGCGGTATGACGGTGGCTATTCTATTTTTCATGTGAATTAGAATGAGAGACTACCTATGTATTTATAGAGTTTAGGGTTTATCTAGACCGTCAGATCAACTCAGAACTAAACTGAACCGTTTAATTTGCCAACTCAGCCCTAAAAACACATCAGCCAAACCCTAGCCGCTTGGACAGGTCGACACCCAGGTCGACTGCCCAGTCGACCAGGGGGTTGTCGACTCCCCGGTCGACCTGGGGTGCTGGGCGGGAATTTTCCCGCCTAGCCTGTTTGACTTCGAATTTTGAATTTTAAATTTCCTGAAATCTGTCTTGAATTTTCTGAAACTTCTGATGGCCATAACTTCTTCATACGAAGTCTAATTCACGCAAACTCGGACTCTATTTCAACCAGAATTCCGAGACGAACACAATGGCGCAACCCGTTTCCCACAATTCTCACGTCTGAGATTAGTTATTCTTTAATTTGTGAATATTAATATTAACAGAATTACGGGGTGTTACATTAGCTGACTGTACGGGATTCAGAATAAATCCGAATTGAGTGAAACAAGAAATATTTAAATCTGTTTAATCATATCTTTCTAACGAATCTGAAAATTTGAAATTTCACTTTGAAAATAGAAAGTTATGTCCAGTTTAAAATATAAAAAAGTCGCTGTAGTTATATATATTTTAATATAATATATTAGCCTAAAAATAGCCATTTTACAAACGACCTCGGTTTTCGACGAAACCACTTTTGTTGGAACCGGAATGTCGAATTATGGCTAAGTTTAATTTTCCATAATTTTTCGAATTAATATGTGAGCGTGGCAAAGGAAAATGTGTTTTAACTGTTTTAGTCAAATTTAATCGACTTGAAAATGGCCATTTTTCAAATGGTCTCAGAATTCAACGAAATTAGTCTCGTTAGAACCGTATCGTTAATACAAAGCTAGAAATATATTTTCTGTAATTTTTAGAGTCCGTATGTAGCCCCGGTAATTTTCAATGTACGTTTGAATTTAATAATTGAATGATTTATAATTTAATTTCAAGAAAAACATATCGTAACTGTCGAATTGGGTTACGAAACATGCTCCACTGTGTCCGGGATGGGGGTTATTAGCTAGGGGCGAAATTCTTTGAGTTCGATTTGGGGTTCGAGATAGTAAACACGTAATTTTCGAATTAAAGGAATTAATAAATAAAATAAAATATGCCAAATACAGTATAAATATGTTGTCCCTATATGTTTTAACCCTAATACAGTTCAGCCGCCGCACAGTTCAAATCGATGGCCTCAAGGCTCTCGACTTCCCCTCCTTCGTTCTCTCAATCCTCTCTACGAAATTAGAAACTTCAAAAAGGAAATTGGAGAGACTAGGGAGCTCTTGAAGATGGACGGTGGAGATCGTGGCTAGTCAAATGATGTAGCCGGAATTTCACCGAGAAGGCGGTGGCTTTGGCATGGATTTCAAGGCGCAGGGGCCCATCGCGACCCAAGGAGAGCTCGGCGCGGGGAGAGTCGGCGGAGAGGAACGCCGTGGCCACCTCTGATCATCGCCGGCGTGATGATTTGGGGGTGCGCTGGCAATTTCAGAAGACAATGTCATGGGTTTCAACGTACAGGCTAAAACGTTACAGGAAGGAGACTAAAGGGACAAAAGACAATGCTTGTTAAGTGTTATAAATTGTTGATTATATTTTAATTAATTTAGTTATATAATAATTAATGTATTCAACCTTCAAACTGTCATAGATTTTGCAAACGAAATCGAACGAAACTGGAAGCGTTGAAATCGTGAAGAGGAGATCTACGACATGACACTGACGAGATCTATAAAGGAGCAAATCAAAATTCAGAGGAATTTCAGATCTGAATTATTCAGAATCAAAACACACTGTGAGATTTCTATGTTTAAAATTAATTAAAATATTAATTATTTTCTCGCCATTTAAGTTCCTTATATGTATGTTAATTTATTCAGTTTTGCGATGTTTGATATTTGAATTGTGTTTGTTGATGATGATGACTGTGATGTATGTGTTTGGTTAGATCTAGATCTGAAATAAAAATTATATTTTTATTTTAGACCTGTATTGATTTAGTTCATAATAGAGTTCTTCTTCTATTTTGACACACGAACATTGAAAAGAATGATTAGTGAATAAAATGACAATTTTTGTCATAAAAATGATTAGTGAATAAAAGGTCAATTTTGTCAAACTTGTTTAATTAGAATAACATGTCAATTTTGTCAAAATTTGTTTAATTAGAAATAAAAATAACAATTTTGTCAAATATGATTAGGAGAACAAGATTAACATTTTTGTTAATAAGAACGAAATTAACATTTTTGTTAATTAGATCATGTTGAACAGAATTAACATTTCTTGTTAATTAGATTATGGTTATATCAAACCTCATTTTAGTGTAAATGTACATTTGAATATAAAACCTCATTTTTAGTGTAAATGTACATTTGAATATAAAACCTCATTTTAGTGTAAATTTACATTTGAATAATAACCTCATTTTAGTGTAATTGTACATTAGAATAATTTTTTTTTTATTAATGAAATGTCACATTAGAAGGAAAATAACATTTTTGTTATAAAATGTTATATAGAAAATAACAACATTTTTGCTTTTAAATGTTGCATCAGAAATAAATAACATTTTGTTCTAAAATGCTGCATGAGGGAAAAATAGCACTTTTGGTATAAAATGTTGCACTGGAAGAGAAATCACATTTTTGTATGAAAATTTATAT
Source organism: Allium sativum (assembly GCA_030737875.1). Classification (NCBI taxonomy): domain Eukaryota; kingdom Viridiplantae; phylum Streptophyta; class Magnoliopsida; order Asparagales; family Amaryllidaceae; genus Allium; species Allium sativum. The sequence goes on from CM060926.1 coordinate 376,631,580, forward strand.
TAGAACAGAAATCCCATTTTTGTATGAAAATGTATATTATAAATAAAAATCACATTTTTATTAGAAATTTGTTATGGGAATTAAAAATCACATTTTTGTAAAACCATGTTTATAGAAATATAACATTTTTGTTGAGTTGAAAAGATCAAACAAAATATGTTAATGGAATAAAATATTTTTTTACGTAAAAATGTGTTAATGGAACAAAATATCATTTTTGTCAAACATGATTATGGACATAAAAATAAACATTCTTGTGAATTAGAAAAAGGTTAAACAAAATGATCAAATTTTGTTTACATAAAAAGGATTAGAGGAAAATAAATATTTTTATACATTAAAAAGTTATGATATGAAAATGTATATTTCTATACATTAAAAAGTTGTGAATTGAAAATGTATATTTTTATACATTAAAAAGAGAATGAGTTAGAAATGAATATTTTGTTACATTAAAGCAATTAGACAAATAATCATATTTTGTGCATTAAAGAAGAGTTAAACAAAATAATCATATTTTGTACATTGAAGAAGAGTTACACAAAATAATCATATTTTGTACATTAATGAAGGGTTAGACAAAATTATCATATTTTGTTACATTGAAAAGATACGGCAAAAGTATAATATTTTGTACATTAAAATGAAATTAGACAAAAATACGATTTTTGTCACCTTAAAAGAATTAGAATAAAAGAGACATTTTGGTCACTTTTAAAAGAGTTGAAATGAAAGAGTAGATTTTATTGTCAGTGGTTAAAAAAATAAAAAGAATTGAGATGTTTGTCTGCGATGTTGTGTTTTTGATGTGTTAAATATAATGTTAGTATATTCAAACTGAATATTACACTTCCATTTACATGTCATCCGACTTGTTTATGTGATTGGGACGATAATTTTTACACATCGCCCAAGTGCACAAATAATCTATTATTTGTTCGTTGGATGAAACCCCACACGGGTGTTGAGATGATATTTGATAGACACTAGTCCCAATAATTAGTGTAGAATCCACTCTGGTTGTTAGTTGGATGTTTTATCATGATTGTGGATCTCCTGCATTATACGGTTGTTGATTGAGTCACATTCCAATAAAGAATATTCTAGAAAAGAATATCTAAGTAAATATTCTAGAAAAAGAATATATTTTAGAAAAAATATATTTTTATTGAAATGAACTAGTTATTAACTAGAATGAGCCATTAAATTAAGATTTAATGAAGTGTTTCCAATTATTTAATATTTAATTGAAAATTAAATCGAATAAATTGGATTTTGGGTTTGTCGTGAATAGTGTCTTCAATAATACTGTTCTTAAAATCCCGTATGAAAAGAATAAATCTTTTAATTAAGATTAATAAATTTTTCAATTATAATTAGTAATTGGAATAAGATGAAATGTGAGTTGGGTTTATTGTGAACTGTGTTTTAAGTGACATTTGTTCTTTAACCCAACTGACAGTTAAAATATGATTTGGAATTTATAAATCTTTTATTAAGATTTAAATGGAAATTTTTTCAAAAGTAAAGTTTCCAATTTAATACATTAAATTGGAATTGAATGGAATTCGAATGAATAATAACCGAGATAAGCTTCTGTAAAAGAAGACCGATACTACATATGGAATTTAAGAGGCTTTGTCGTTATTCAATTTATATTTTTGGTCGGACACAGAAATTTATAATGAGTATATATTGATTTGATTTCTGTGAAGGTTCCATATTTTATGGAAGACGATTTTGGGTTTGCCATGAATTATGTTTTAAATGACATTAGTTCTTTAACCCAGCTAAGGATAAGATTAATTTCTAAAATTTAAATAATCATTAAATAATGATTTTTGATACTTAAAACCCAATTGGGTTTTTTTAAAGAAAGATTTAAGATTTATCTTTGATAGAATAATGTGAATATTTTATTTAAAAGAATATTCTAAATTGGAATGAGGCGTTGGATGTGTTTTATACAGCACTTAATTTTTAATTATAAAAATACGCAAGTTATTCGGAAAGACCGGGTTTAACCCATTCCGAATAATTACCACGACGATGAAGAGTCGAAGTTGAAGACGGTGATTGAAGACCGACGATCTTCACATCGGATGGATGTGTTTCTACTGAGACCCATGATGGGAGTAGCTACCTTGAATGGGCTTCAGTGGTAGCCGTCCAGAATATTGTTTATTGTTTCGGATATGCGAGGACCTCCCAGGTGTCTCCGGTTTCGTTCAAACCCAGAACGAACTTGTAAACGGATGCGTGTCTGACATTGGATTTCGTTCCATGTAAATTAAATTGATTTTTATTAATATATATCTGATTGGTGGTGGAGAATTTATTCTCTGCTTAACACCCTGGTATATATGAATATTTATCGATAGCATGGCGTGAATTGTCAATGTGGCACGCCAAGATGCAAATGATCAAGGCTTTTGTTGGAAAGCAGGGCCTTGTGGGATGATCAAAGTATAGCCTATTACGGCATAGCTTTGTGTATAGTGTGACTTCGCGTGCCTCACACACTGGTATGAGTCAAAAACGGGATATGGACCGTAGGGAGTGCACACGTTTCTTTCTAGCTAGGGGTAGTGTAACACCCCGTAATTTGAACATAAAAATTCACAAATTAAAGTATACTTAATTAAGTGAAATGGGTTGCGCAGAGAAATATATATATATATTGATATATATATATATAATTGAAAATTTAATAAATAAATATGCAAAAATGTTCAAAACTGCGAATTGGGAGAGAGGAATAACCGAACCGGCCGATTTTTTAGGTCGACCCGAGCACGCTGGGTCAACTAGGGGTTAATCCAGGGTGTTTGGCTGTCAACCCGTGGGCCGATTCGCTCGAATGCAGATTTTTCATTTGAATGGTTCTCATGGTTCAGCTTTAATCTAAAGGCCCTAAATAGTTCCTACATGTGACTTCTTCCCCAAGACATGCTTTAAAGGCTAGGATTGGTTCTAGGGTTTATCCTAGGGCTAAAGCTATCCTAGTCTTCTATAAAAAGACCCCTAACCCTCTCCTAAAACCCTCATAAATTGATCCTACAACTAAACTATGCCAAAATGATTCCTCATCATGGCCTCCACTTCAACCCATGTCCTCCATCTTCTTCTTCATGATAGCTTAAGTGTTCTAAGCTAGTTTCAAAGTAAAGGAGCCTCTTTTCTTCATTCATGAGAGATTCTATGATCATTTGAGTGATTTCATGTTTGTACGAGAGTTCATAAGTTGCATTCTAGCCAAAGTTGCAACCTTTTCTTGACCAAAAAGCAAGGATCTTGCATGAGAGCTCATAAGCTTCATTCAAAGCCAAAGTTGAAAACTTTCTTCTTCAAAGCAAGGATTTTTATTGATATTTGCTCAAGGGTTTCATTTGGAGCTTGTTCTTTTGGGGTTTTTGGGTGATAGCATGAATGGCTTCGTCTCAATCTTTGTTTTATATGTTGATTTGTGCCTTCATAGCATTGTAAGCCCCCTCCTACTCTTAGATATTAACTATAAAGTTAAATGAATGTTGCAAGTTTGGGTTTGATCATTAAGTATGATACATGCTATCATGTTATGCAAGTCTATAAAGTCATTACCTTGATCTTGTGGGTTAAAAGCTATAACCTTTATGTTGAAATGTTGCATTATGCAACATGAGAACCCTCATAACCTTTAGGTTAACTTGCATATGAAGTCATAACCCTTATGTGATGTTATATGCGAGTTACTTGTCATCATTTCATGTCATCTATGACCATGTATCACCTATTTGCCAAGTTTGAATGTTATGCATGTTTTTGAGGCTTGACAAAGTAACATGCAAGTTTGTGAGCACATTTATGCCTCATTTCCACCATGTTTAACTTGTGGCCTTATACCCTTTTTGTCATGCCTTTGCCAAGTTCCTTCTTTAAATCCATTATGCGTTGTTGTGAATGTATATGCGAGTTTAAAAGCGTTGGGGTTAGGTTATGGGGAAACTTTAATGACATGAAACATGATTTGGGTAAATTGGTATAAACGTGACAACATGTAACTTTGGCTATGAGCATGGGACTTGGAAACTTGACACGTATGGGTTGTAAGTGTAATAAGACACTAGACCAAACAAGAAAAAGGCCAACTCGAGGTTGGGTTGAGTTTGTAGCATAAATCTACCCGGACCCGCCCGGCTTAACTAGTGGCTACAAACAATAGGATCCAATGTGAGAAGTTGGTCATGTCACGCTTAAGACCCGAGGTTAGACTAGGTTGTGGTGTAAATCTACCCGGATCCGCCCGGCTTAACTAGTAACCACAACAAAGTCTAATGTGAGAGGTTGAGAGTGCATTAATTAAATTAATGCCACATGATAAGGTTAAGTAAATTTGACTAATGACACTTAACCGATATGACACAAATGGGTTGGTTAAGTGGGACCGGGCTTGATTTCTTAATGACACTTAACCATACAAGACAGTTAGGGGATGGGGTTAAGTATTTACTCTTAACTAATCTAAACACGGTAATTAGATGGGGTTAAGTAACTAAGACTTGACTAATCTAAACACGGTAATTAGATGGGGTTAAGTAACTAAGACTTAACTAATCTAAACACGATAATTAGATGGGGTTAAGTAATCTATACTTAACTAATCTAAACACGGGAATTCGATGGGGTTAAGTTAAACACTTAACCAATCTAAACTTGATTATTCAATGGGGTTAAGTAACCAATACTTAACCAATTTAACATGATAATTTAATGGGGTTAAGTAACTTATACCTAACCAATTATACGTGATGATTTGATGAGGTTAAGTAACCTATACTTAACCAATCTAATAGGTGGACCTGATAAGGGTTAAGTCACAAGATCTTTTAAGATTAGGCTTAACCGTTGTAATACGATTAGTGGATGGGGTTAAGCTAACCCATACTTAACTAATCCGACTCGATAATCTGATGGGATTAAGATAATCCATGCTTAATCAATCTAACATGAAAATCTGATAGGGTTAAGGCAAATAAATACTTAACCAATTTGACTTGATAGGGTTAAGTCATGAGCTTCTTGGTACACTTAACCAACTTGTATGGCTAAGCCTTGAACTTGAGTACTTAGCCAATCTTGACATGATTTGTAGGCGGGTCAAGTCACGAACTTGGATAACAACACTTAACCCATTTGAAAAAACCCTAGCTCAAAGGACTAGGTTGGAAATCGTAGTTAACAAGGATAGCGGAAAGAGGGGCTAAGTGGTAAACCTTAGTTAAGGGTAACTAAGTAATAATTATTAGCTAAGGACATGGGACTAGTTCATAAAGAGATGAGTAACCTGGTACGGTAGGTCATCGCTTAGTATACGAGGAGGAGCAAGTTATCTGACTAGGATAAAAGCTCCAGCGAAGTGGGTGACGAAGTGAAAGCTTCGGGGAACATGAGGGTACTCTTGGTATCCCTCTGTGAGGTGGCGAGTGGTCCATGAAACCCGGCCTCACAGGGGTTAAGGTCTACGGTAGAAGAGCCAAGAGTATGCCTTGGTTGCTATGCGAGCGACCTAAAGACTGGGATGGATTAGCGTGGAGTCGACGATACTTGATTTTGCCCCGGGATAGCATGTCGCCGACTACCTACCATCTTTAGTCAATCATGTACGTACGGAAAGGCAGGGAACTCCCAAAAGACCATATACTAGCTATCAAGTTATGGGTGAGGTTGGCTATCTGGAAGTGGGCATCGATGGGCCTTAGTGTAGTTCTCATACATGATTTTTCTTGGATTGCCTTTTAGTAGTTGAGGGGGGGTCACATGGGACCATAGCCACGGGTACAAAAACAGACCTTGATATCTGCATCAGCAGACGACTTAAAGCTCCCGACCGAGCCCGTATTTCTTGATTTGCCCTGGCACGGAACTCGGATGGCACATTGAGGAACATGTGCATCTAGACATGGAAAACGATTCACGATACATACGTGGGATAAAGGGCGCGGTTGACGGGTGGTATAATCCCTAGTGGCCCTAGGTGGCTGAACCCAAACCGAGACACGGAAACGTTCATTAGGTAGCATAATCCCTAGTGGTCCTAGGTGGCATAAATCCTAAGTGGACACGCGATAGTTCATGGTAAGAAAACATAACTAGATCAATGGTAGCAGTCCAAAATAACTTCAAGGATAAGACGTTTACATGGGAAAGCCCGTATGGCCTACGGCAAAGGACTAAACTTATACATGGAAAGAAACATGCGACATGATATATGGTACCCATGCCGTCTATGATTGATATATTATGATTGAAATTGTTTTTAAAAAACATATACTCCCTAATATTAAATCCGTTTTATCGTATCAAGCATCTTTTGACCATTACAAGGTAAAACCCTATCCTCCGGTTTGCGTTGCATTGTGTGATGGGACTTGAGTCTTATAATGTTTTCATTTTTCTAATAAGCATTGCGTTGTTTAAACGATTTATTTTATTTTATGCACTGGCAATCCAATGGAGTAAACCCGTTCCACGTTAGCAGCGTGGTCCTGTGATTAGCCTTATTATTAGTTAAGTTAAGATTTCTCGTACCAGTCCCATGACTGACCTGTAGTTTGTTTCACTGGAAAACTCGGGTGCCCATATTTTCCACATGGGCAGTCGAGTAGCTTTTTGCAGATATTTACAGGATCCTGGTTTACAGCTGAAGCGATATTCGGGAAGCTCTGTATCCGTGTATTCATTTCGATTGTGTATTTGTAATATTTTTCCGCTGCTATTTAAATGTAATTTAAATCTCTGATATTATTGTATTTCTATTATGTAATAAGTATTCATACTCTATTATATTCTGGTAATCTGATGTATTGTTGTAATCAGCAATAAAATGTTCTTCAGTTTGTGTTCTGATGTGTGTTGTTCTCAAAGCAATTCAGGCTTTCCTTTACGGGGAAGTTTGGGTCGTTTCACAAAGGGACCAGAAAACGTGTGTTCAGGAATTGCCAATCCACTGACGTTAGGTATCGACCGGCCCTACCGCATCCAAGGGTTGCCTATAGGTGTGATCCGGAGGCATTTGCTAGAGTTTCTCGAATCGGAAAGGACGATCCCTAGCCTCGATTTCATGATGGAAACCAAATCTCCAATAAGACATTACGGTTTTGATTGTAAACCTATATATGGCGACATAGTGTATGGTACCTATGCCGTCTAGGATTGATACATTTACTTTGAAGTATTTTAATATTGATTAGACACTATTAATAATATTAATATATTATTTTATACGTATCAAGTCATTTTTGTCCATTATAAGGTAAAACTCTATAACGGCCCGCAAATCCGTACTATCTGAGTTGACTAATAACACCACACGTCTAACCCAAATTGCACAGATATACGAATCATTATTAGAAAGAAGTTAGAGGAAAACAAACAGCAAGAAAGAAAAATTAGAATAGAAGAAAAACGAAGAACACAAATCTTACAGCGGAACGAACAAAATGTATTATATAACATAACTTTTGAAATACAAATCAGTAACTGTATATGCATACCATTATCAGAGCACAACAGTTATTCCTGGAATAGTTATAAACACCTGTTTCCAGACACAAACATGGTACACAGTAGAATATATGATAGTCTATAGCTAACTGGTGAAGCCTCCTGCTTCCAGCTCTTCCAAGTGAATCTGAAAAATCCCGACTACATGACTGCCCGTACAAATTTGGGAACCCAAGAGTTTAGGGAAAACAAACAAAATAAACTCTGGGTCAGTCATGGGACTGGTGTGAGTAAACTCCAATCATTTGTTTAACTTTCAAAATCCTTTCGGAAGAAATGATAATCGTAAGACCGACCCACACATAAACACGGATTGTTTTTACCTTACGATAACCAAAAGTATCTTTGATATCAAATCCGGTGATATTATAATAATGTCTACATCAAATAAATAGAATCTAGCGGAACGCTTGCATCTCACGCTCCATATATAATAAAAAATCGAAAACCGCGTGGTGCTTATTGGAGATTGGATTTCCGACATGACAAGGTATGGAACCACCTTCCGATAGTGTATCTCTCGAGAGGAATACACTGGGTTCAACAAGAACATCTTGCAACCCGGCCCACACATGACCGACCACTCATTTCGCTTGAGTGTATCGAATGTATATCAACAACGGTTGGGATCAGCAACCATTTCCCGAAAAGGGACAGCATTGAATAGAATAAGGAATTAAATGAATCTCTAGATAGGTGATAATACACCCTAGTGGGAGCTAACCACATAGCCATGTTGCCTGCCCGATTTTTTTCATTTCCCGGTTGTTGAGGCCTGAGGCGACGCTCACTTGCCATTTATTGTTTGAATGCCACATTGTCAGATCCGTTAATCATTAATTGATTTGCACAAATATTCTGGATGTTATGCTAACGGAATAAATCCGTTGCAACCATACATATTTATACAGACCAACCCATTCGATCATTGGATTGAATGAAATCGAAGGCACAATTTTCATTAATAGAAAAAGCCCTTGCATTTAACTCAATCTTCGATTATCTTCATTTAATCTGATTTGCAACGCTACTGCCAATACGGAGTGTTTCAAGGATAATAATCCAACCGGCCTCTCCATATTGACAACGATTTTGGCAAACACTTCGATAGTCGGTTATTTAACTATCGAAGAAAAACAAACATCCATTCAAACCATCAAACAAATCACTGGGCCTTTAAAATTAATATTTCATTAATTTAAAACATTTCTCCATTTCTTTATCAATATTCGTTAACACGATATTTTTGATAATCATCTTGGCCACTTACGCTATTTGGAAAACATTTCCATATATCGTCTTATTTCATTTTCTATACTTAGAAAATATATTCTACTTAATATCGGAAAACGTTCCAATTCCTTATCTCTTCCACGCTCGTTCATTTATTTCTATACTCGGGAAATATTTATTATTATATTTCCATATTTCCACTAACTTGAGTTAAAACGAAGGTTGTATAAAACATCGTTACAACAACCCAAAATACTGCATTCAACTAAACTCTTTAAACATCTCTCTTTGAGACTGAATCTTGTTTTTTATCAGCTAATAATGAAATCAATCGAGTTGGGGTATATTTACCTCTCAGACCTTGACTGAATAACATCTTTAACTTCAAACAGACAAGACCACTTATCTCAAATCATCAACACCATAAAAACCACTTATTCATTTTTTTAAACGTATATATATATATATATATATATATTTCTCTTTCTATTACAAGATTTTCGATTTCCTTTTTGTTTATAATATTCTATTTTTAAGTCCATTTACTTATCGAATTCTATATATATCGATACATTGATTTCTAACTATCAAATTTTCTAAACAATATTCTAACTCCTTAAATTTTCGGAAAATTTCGCCATAACCTCCTTTGTACCGGGAGCTTCGGGAAAATCCCCAAACCGCCACACAGGCCTCTCCAATCAAAAAGAAAAAGCCAAGCGGCTTGCCGATACGGCGCATAAAACCTTATATGGAATTTAAACATGTACCTTTTGTCGGGCACACAAATTATAACCTTCATATACTTCATTCCAAACCTGCTTAACCTATATTCACCTGTTTTCCAATTTGTCCCAACTCAATCCGGTCATTCCTAACTCAATTTGCTAATTTATTCTTTAATTAGCTATTTTTCCAAATCCCTTTATTTTGAACATATCATGTTCAAATTTTAATTCGCTTATAAACAAGTAGAATTCCAATTCTAGCTTGAGTTTCAAATTCGATTTTGAATATGAATCCATAAAACCAATTTTACTTATCCAACACCAATTTCGATTTAAACTCGAATAACTATTTATTCTACAAAATTAGTTAAATCTATTTAATAACTAAAAATCTGATTTTTGTTTCAAAAATCATTTCACTTACTTCACTGGAGTTCATATTTATTTAATATCTCCAGTCTAGATTTTCCTAATGGCAATTCATATTTTATTTCTTTAAAATTCTTTTATTTATTTAAATAAACCGTTATGGTTTTAAAATGGTTCTGGTGTTGTTTTTCTGAAAATTTGATTCGACTAAATCCATATTTTTCTCCTCCATTAGAAAACTATTATCACATCGGTCCTGACGTTTCTTGTTTCAAAGAATTTCGACTTCAATTGAGTTCTGTGTACTCAACTGAAGTTCAAAACGCTAATTTACGAACTGCAGCGCTGTGGCGAGTTCGTTTTAATTATATATATATAAACGTTTTAAAACTTCATTTATAATAAATTCAACCCTATTCTGATATATTTTAATATATGTATATCAAATCAATTTTCCCAATTCAACATAATATCTTCGATTATCTATAATTGTCAATTTTTCCTTACTCGGTAATATATTTATTTATACTTCGATCTTCTTTATTAAATTCCAAGTCCTTTGAAACATTATAAATCCTTTGGATTTATTTCTATTTTTTTTTAAATCCGCATTCTGGAATATATATCGTCGTTCCCATTTCAAAATGATTTCAACTTCTATTTTCAAATTCTATTTTCAATTCTATTTGAATTTTCTATTTTCAATTCTATTCAAGTTCTATTCAAATTCTATACAAATTATATATATACAAATTCTATTCAAATTCTATATATTCAAATTCTCTTTATTCAATTTGACTTCTATTTAAATAAAATTCGAATTAATCGAATTCAAATCATAAATCCTTGCGGATTTATTTTATTCCAATTTATATTCTGAACATCAGAATACATTCCATCGTTTATTTTTTTAAAACGATTTCCCCATTTCTATTTTTAAATTCACGTTTGAATTTTATATTCAAATTATCCAATGATAATTTTACTCACTTTATTTCTATAAACACTGTTTATAATTTCATTTCAATTATGTGATTATCCAATGAAAATCAATCTATTTTATTTATAAACACCATTTATAAATTTACTTCAATGTCTTGTATTATTTTATTTATAAACATCGTTTATAAATTCAATACTTGTTCAAAACAAGTTAATATTCCTATAGCTCATTAAAAATTCAAATTCTATTTAAAAAAATAGATTTCCCCTTTTAAATAACAAATATCCCTTTCACTATATTTTTATATATCAAAAGTTTGCCCAGTGATATTTAAACAATCAAACCACTCAATTATCTCATATATGATAATATATGTGAAAGCAAACAAATAATAATGTTTTTGAGGAATCCAGTTGGATCCCTCCAACCTGTTTCCTGCATCCACAGACGTTAGTCAACATAAATAATACCCAACCTGCTTCGTGGCAGGATATCGCGGTATGAAGGTCATCCACTATCATAGCGTGGGGCGTATAGGGTAATCATTCGTTAATGGTACCGCGGGCATCCGGTAATGATACTGCGGTAATCCAAACACGAATATATATATATATAATAGCAACCACCAAGCCTAAATAACTAATATATTTAAGATGAACAAAAATATTGAATGCTACCAAACAAGCAACAAACAATTATTTTTAACTGATAAAAATAATTTTAAATAAAAGGTGAGTGAGATTTACTCACCTGATATTTTATCTACACTTGTACTATTTTCAGTTTCTTTTCACTGATCTCCGAGGCCCGGGACTCTACACGAATGCTTTATTTGATTAATCGTCGCCTAGCAAAAATCCAAATTTTAATAATAATCTAATGAAGTTTCTTAACAGGGGTTTTATGTTAAAAATATACCAACATTAAATTTTATTTCTTTCTTAATTTCCTAATTTTAAACAACCTAACAAATTTCAAGTTTAAATTGTTTACACATCTAATTTATAAATTTTCATACAGATTAAATAAATTGATCTCCCTTTTCCAGTTTGTACAAATTCTAAAGAACAGAGCCTTTTTATATTCCTCTTAACGGTATACGAATTCAGTTTAACTAATATATTAATTAAATTTAAATACATAAAAACAAATACCTTAATCCCATTTCTCTTTTCTTTCTTTGATCGTTTGTTTTGCAACAGACTTCACCCTCTAACACCCTATCCAAGTCTATTCCAAACCAAATAGCTTGAAATCAAGCTTCCTTTGTTTTTTTCCCAAAAGAACTTGAATTGTGAGCTCCAACATCTCACCATGTACTGAACCATGCTTCAAACATGATCGTCCATTAATCACTTCTCCCTTGCTCCAAACAGCAAACTTGAACCTTCATTATTCTACCCCAGTCCCATCTCCTTCCTCTACATCGACACAGCGAAGCAAACCCTCCCCTCAACAAACCATGACTTACTTCGAATACCTTGTTACCCACCTAACTTTCCTAATTTAGAGCCCTAGCATCTCCGTTGGATCTCGATCCGAACACCCACAGACATCGCTACCCTCTCCTGTTTCCGAACCAAATCTCGAACCATTCCATCGAAAATTTCGAAATTCCACAAATGGGTTTATCGTGCATCCCTTCTCATCTGACAATCGCAATACAAGATTTCGATGATCCTTATCAAATCGCGACGAACTTTAGGGTGGAAACGAAATAGTCGAACCGCTGTAATTAAATTGAAATCGCGATAGCCAAAGACTACGTCACCCCCAAATTGAATGTCAACAATTGCATCGCATCACTTACTACGGTCGTACCCATCAACCTCCACTATTGCGGCCCCAAATCTATGTGCCCTTGAACCCAGGTCTGCTTCAAACCTAAGTCGTAAAGCTAAGTCTTCGTTGCTCATGAACTAATCAATTCGCAAATACCAAATTTTGCGAGTATCTTCAATCTAGAAGACAAGCTTCCAGAAATCTCAAAATTATATATCGCAATTTTCTAATTTTGATTTCAACTCGATTTCCCTTTTCTGGAATGATTTAATTACATTTGAATATGTCTGAGGGGAAAGGAAAGAAGGGGTGATGCCTTTTGAAGTATTCAATTTCTTTGAACAGAAAAATAAAATGAGAGGAAATTGAATTTTAAAGAGGAGAAGTAAGGTAAGGGATCACGTTTAAATAGAGAGGAATACTTCATTGTCAAGGAATAGGCCTAGGTTTTCATAGTTTAGGGTAGGTGAAGTACAAGGGAATTTAATGTGATTTGATCTACATTAAATTTTTATTAGATGTAAAGAGATTTTTATCCTTTTTAAATACATTTCGATTTGATTTCAAGCCTATCCAAAATCAAATATCTCGGGGTCCATTAATTTAGATCTCGCTATTCTAGCTTACCGACCGACATTTCAATGTAATAACCCTATTCTGAACTCAACAGTAAATATTCTAAAGTTTAATTTCAACATATATACCATATTAAATTAAAATAATATAATTTAAATTCGAAAACCACAAATTCTTTGACAATAAATTATTATTTATTATCGTATATATCAAAAAAATTCCAACTTATCATTTTGATTCAGTTTTTGACTTCGATTTCGATTATATTTCGAATTACAATAATTTGATATATTCTAAATTAAATTATATTCGATTATTAAATCGATAACTCAATATAAAAATAAGTTTATATTATCAACTAAATATTTAAAACAAATATTATATATTTAAAATTAACAGACCAAAAATCTGGGTCGTTACATTCTTTCCCTCTTAAAAGAATTTCATCCCCGAAATTACTAAGGTAGAAAAATGCTACAAACCCATTAACTTTTTCAAGATTCATTTATGTTGAAAATCAACATTTCATATCTCTACACTATAGTTCCAACCAAACTTTAATTTCCATTCATATGTATTTAAATTTATTCACTTCGATCCATTTAACTTGCTTAAGTCAAATACCAGGGCTTTTATTTCAAATCCTTTAGAAATCACATAAATATATACATATATTAATTTCCATCTCAAATTCAAAATATTTGAATTTTCCAAAACAACTTGTTTTCTTTCAAATAAATATCTATCAAAACTTTTCTAAGGCAGCAATTCATCACTTAGAAACTCGAAAATGAACACTGATGATGCTGCAGTCATTATCAGAATTATTTTCCAGCCACTAAAGTGAGTTCAGTGCTTTATTGCTTTCAAAATCCATCAGAAATGGTTTCTACTCAAAATCCTTTTAAAACAAAGCTATATTATTCTAATATACTTCAGAAAATAATTTCCAACTTCCCGGGATTTAAATTCCAAATTCTGGTTTGGATTTAATTTTAGGTCATCTCATTTGTATATTTAATTCATATACAAATTCTATTTTGGTTATATATAACCATTCCAATTTTATAATCTCATCTGATTAGAATAGTAACATCAAACACATCCATATATTATAATTTCAAAGAAATATTCCTTTCTATATTAAAATAGAACTTTGGGTAAAATTATTCCATTTACCCACATTAAAACAATACCATGTCGAAATTTTCTGTTCAAGTATTTAGAAATTCCTATCGACTTCGTGGTGTCCCACGATTCGATCAAAATTCATAAATCACTTTACAGACTAGCCAACACAATATAAAATATTATTTTTATATCAACTAACAAATACGCTCTCTCGTATATATACACTCAACTCATTCTAGGGTACTACTGACCCTATTTCTAATGAGCACATTCCACCAAAGCCTAGGTATTCGCTCAACCTAAGCTCTGATACCAACTGTAACGGCCCGCAAAATCCGTACTATCCGAGTTGACTAATAACACCACACGTCCAACCCAAACTGCACAGAAATACGAATCATTATTAGAAAGAAGTTAGAGGATGACAAATAGCAAGAAAGAAAAATTAGAATAGAAGAAAACGAAGAACATAAATCTCACAGCAGAACGAATAGAATGCATTATATAACATAACTTTTGAAATACAAATCAGTAACTGTATATGCATACCATTATCAGAGCACGACAGTTATTCCTGGAACATTTATAAACACATGTTTCCAGATACAAACATGGTACACAGCGGAATATATGATAGTCTATAGCTAACTGGTGAAGCCTCCTGCTTCCAGCTCTTCCAAGTGAATCTGAAAAATCCCGACTACATGACTGCCCGTACAAATTTGGGCACCCAAGAGTTTAGGGAAAACAAACAAAATAAACTCTGGGTTAGTCATGGGACTGGTGTGAGTAAAATCCAATCATTTGTTTAACTTTCAAAATCATTTCGGAAGAAATGATAATCGTAAGATCGATCCACACATAAACACGGATGGTTTTTACCTTACGATAACCAAAAATATCTTTGATATCAAATCCAGTGATATTATAATAATGACTACATCAAATAAAAAGAATCTAGCGGAACGCTTGCATCTCAAGCTCCATATATAATATAAAATCAAAACCCGCATGGCGCTTATTGGAGACTGGATTTCCAACATGACAAGGTATGGAACCACCTTCCGATAGTGTATCTCTAGAGAGGAATACACTGGGTTCAAAAAGAACATCTTGCAACCCGGCCCACACATGACCGACCACTCATTTCGCTTGAGTGTATTGAATGTATATCACCAACGGTTGGGATCAGCAACCGTTTCCCAAAAAGGGACAGCATCGAATAGAATAAGGAATTAAATGAATCTCTAGATAGGTGATAATACACCCTAATGGGAGCTAACCACATAGCCATGCTGCCTGCCCGATTTTTGTCATTTCCCGGTTGTTGAGGCCTGAGGCTACGCTCACTTGCCATTCATTCATAGCACAATCACTTTGAATGCCACATTGTCAGAACCGTTAATCATTAATTGATTTGCACAAATTTTCTCGATGTTATGGTAAGGGAATAAATCCATTGCAACCATATATATTTATACAGACCAACCCATTCGATCATTGGAAATACTTTGTCAGACATTCGTCCATTTACGTTCGTTCTGGGATTGAACGAAACCGAAGGCACAATTTCCATTAATAGAAAAAGTCGTTGCACTTTACTCCGTCCTAGATTATCTTCATATTATTAGATTCGCAACGCTACTGCCAATATGGAGTGGTTCACGGATAATAATCTAACCGGTCTCTCCATATTGACAACGATTTTGGCAAACACTTCGATAGTCGGTTATTTAACTATCGAAGAAAAACAAACATCCATTCAAACCATCAAACAAATCACTGGGCCTTTAAAATTAATATTTCATTAATTTAAAACATTTCTCCATTTCTTTATCAATATTCGTTAACACGATATTTTTGATAATCATCTTGGCCACTTACGCTATTTGGAAAACATTTCCATATATCGTCTTATTTCATTTTCTATACTTAGAAAATATATTCTATTTAATATCGGAAAATGTTCCAATTCCTTATCTCTTCCATGCTCTTTCATTTAATTCTATACTCGTAAAATATTTATTATTATATTTCCAAATTTCTACTTACTTGAGTTAAAACGAATGTTGTATAAAACATCGTTACAATAACAGAAAATACTGCATTCAACTAAACTCTTTAAACATCTCTCTTTGAGACTGAATCTTGCTGTTTATCAGCTAATAAGGAAATCAATCGAGTTGGGGGTATATTTTCCTCTCAGACCTTGACTGAATAACATCTTTAACTTCAAACAGACAAGACCACTTATCTCAAATCATCAGCACCATAAAAACCACTTATTTTTTTTTTAAACGTATATATATATATTTCTCTTTCTATTACCAGATTTTCGATTTCCTTTTTGTTTATAATATTCTATTTTTAAGTTCATTTACTTATCGAATTCTATATATATATCGATACATTGATTTCTAACTATCAAATTTTCTAAAAAATATTCTAACTCCTTAACTTTCCGGAAAATTTCACCATATCCTCCTTTGTACCGGGAGCATCGGGAAAATCCCCAAACCGCCACACATGCCTCTCCAATCAAAAAGAAAAAGAAAAAGCCAAGCGGCTTGCCGATACGGCGCATAAAACCTTATATGGAATTTAAACTTGTACCTTTTCGTCGGGCATACAAATTATAACCTTCATATACTTCATTCCAAACCTGCCCAACCTATATTCACTTGTTTTCCAATTTATCCCAACTCAATCCGGTCATACCTAACTCAATTTGCTAATTTATTCTTTAACTGGCTATTTATCCAAATCCCTTTATTTTGAACATATCATGTTCAAATTTTAATTCGATTATAAACAAGTAGAATTTCATTTCTAGCTTGAGTTTCAAATTCGATTTCGAATATGAATCCACAAAACCAATTTTACTTATCCAACACCAATTTCGATTTAAACTCGATTAACTATTTATTCTTCAAAATTAGTTAAATCTATTTAATAACTAAAAATCTGTTTTTTGTTTCAAAAATCGTTTCACTTACTTCACTGGAGTTCATATTTATTTAATATCTACAATCTGGATTTTCCTTAATGCAATTCGGATTTTATTTCTTTAAAATTCTCTTATTTATTTAAATATACCGTTATGGTTTTATAATGGTTCTGGCGCTGTTTTTCTAAAATTTGATTTTGACATAACTCAAAATCTATTCGATGAAATCCAGATTTTTCTCTTCCATTAGAAAACTATTATCACATCGGTCCTGACGTTTCTTGTTTCAAAGAATTTCGACTTCAATTGAGTTCTGTGTACTCAACTGAAGTTCAAAACGCTAATTTACGAACTGCAGCGCTGTGGCAAGTTCGTTTTAATTATATATACATATATATATATATATACATTTTAAAACTTCGTTTATAATAAATTCAACCCTATTCTGATATATTTTAATATATATATCAAATCAATTTTCCCAATTCAACATAATATCTTCGATTATCTATAATTGTCAATTTTTCCTTACTTGGTAATATATTTATTTATACTTCGTTCTTCTTTATTAAATTTCAATTCCTTTGAAACATTATAAATCCTTTGGATTTATTTCTATTCTTTAAAAAAAATCCGCATTCTGAAATATATTTCGTCGTTCCCATTTCAAACTGATTTCAACTTTCTATTTTCAAATTCTATTTTCAATTCTATTTGAATTTTCTATTTTCAATTCTATTCAAATTCTATATATACAAATTCTATTCAAATTCTATATATTCAAATTCTCTTTATTCAATTTGACTTCTATTTAAATAAAATTCGAATTAATCGAATTCAAATCATAAATCCTTTCGGATTTATTTTAGTCCAATTTATATTCTGAACATCAGAATACATTCCATCGTTTATTTTTTAAAACGATTTCCCCATTTCTTTTTTTAAATTCACATTTGAATTTAATATTCAAATTATCCAATAATAATTTTTCTCACTTTATTTCTATAAACACTGTTTATAATTTCATTTCAATTATATGATTATCCAACGAAAATCAATCTATTTTATTTATAAACACCATTTATAAATTTACTTCAGTGTCTTCTATTATTTAATTTATAAACATTGTTTATAAATTCAATACTTGTTCAAAACAAGTTAATAATCCTATAGCTCATTAAAAATTCAAATTCTATTTAAAAAATTAGATTTCCCTTTTAAATAACAAATATCCCTTTCACTATATTTTTATATATCAAAAGTTTGGCCCAGTGATATTTAAACAATCAAACCACTCAATTATCTCATATATGATAATATATGTGAAAGCAAACAAATAATAATGTTTATGAGGAATCCAGTTGGATCCCTCTAACCTATTTCCTATATCCACAGACATTAGTCAACATAAATAATACCCAACCAGCTTCGTTGTAGGATATCGCGGTATGAAGGTCATCCGCTATCATAGTGTGGGGGCGTATAGGGTAATCATCCGCCAATGGTACCGCGGGCATCCGCTAATGATACTACGGGAATCCAAACACCAATATATCTATATATAATAGCAACCACCAAGCCAAAATAACTAAAATATTTAAGATGCATAAAAATATTGAATGCAACCAAACAAGCAACAAACAATTATTTTTAACTGATAAAAATAATTTTAAATAAAGGGTGAGCGAGATTTACGCACCTGATATTTTATCTGCACTTGTAATATTTTCAGTTTCTTTTCACTGATCTCCCAGGCCCCGGACTCTACACGAATGCTTTATTTGATTTATCGTTGCCAAGGAAAAATCCGAATTTCAATAATAATCTAATGAAATTTCGTAACAGGGGTTTTATGTTAAAAATATACCAACATTAAATTTTATTTCTTTCTTAATTTTCTAATTTTAAACAACCTAAAAAATTTCAAGTTTAAATTATTTACTCGTCTAATTTATAAATTTTCATAAAGATTAAATAAATAAATCTCACTTTCCCGGTTTGTACAAATTCTAAAGAACAGAGCCATTATTTATTCCTCTTAACGGTATACGAATTCAGTTTAACTAATATATTAATTAAATTTAAATACATGAAAACAAATACCTTAATCCCATTTCTCTTTTCTTTCTTTGATCGTTTGTTTTGCAACAGACTTCACCCTCTAACACCTTATCCAAGTCTATTCCAAACCAAACAGCTCGAAATCAAGCTTCCTTTATTTTATTTTCCAAAAGCACTTGAATTGTGAGCTCAAGCACCTCACCATGTCCTGAACCATGCTTCAAACTTGATCGTCCATTAATCACTTCTCCCTTGCTCCACACAGCAAACTCGAACCTTCATTATTCTACCCTAGTCCCATCTCCTTCCTCTACATCGACACAGCGAAGCTAACCCTCCCCTCAACAAACCATGACTTACTTCGAATACCTTCCCTGGTTGCTACCCACTCAACTTCCCTAATTTCGAGCCGAAGCATCTCCGTTGGATCTCGATCCGAACACCCACAGACATCGCTACCCTCTCCTGTTTCCGAACCAAATCTCGAACCATTCCATCGCAAATTTCAAAATTCCCCAAATGGGTTTATCGTGCATCCCTTCTCATCTAACAACGGCAATACGAGATTTCGATGCTCCTTATCAAATCGCGATGAACTTTAGGGTGGAAACGAAATAGTCGAACCACTGTAATTAAATTTAAATCGCGATAGCCAAAGACTACGTCACCCCCAAATCGAATGTCAGCAGTTGCATCGCATCACCAATTACGGTCGTACCTCTCAACCTCCCCTATTGCGATCCCCAAATCTATGTGCCCTTGAACCCAGGTCTGCTTCAAACCTAAGTCGCAAAGCCAGGTCTTCGTTGGTCATGAACTAATCAATTCGAAAATACCAAATTTTACGAGTATCTTCAATCTAGAAGACGAGCTTCCGGAAAACTCAAAATTTTATATCGTAATTTTCTAATTTTGATTTCAACTCAATTTCCCTTTTCTGGAATGATTTAATTACATTCGAATATGTATGAGTGGAAAGGAAAGAAGGGGTGAGGCCTTTTGAAGTATTCGATTTCTTTGAACAGAAAAATAAAATAAGAGGAAATGGAATTTTAAAGAGGAGAAGTAAGGTAAGGGATCGCATTTAAATAGAGAGGAATACTTCATTGTCAAGGAATAGGCCTACGTTTTCATAGTTTAGGGTAGGTAAAGTACAAGGTAATTCAATGTGATTTGATCTACATTAAATTTTGATTAGATGTAAGGTGATTTTTATCCTTTTTAAATATATTTCGATTTGATTTCAAGCCTATTCAAAATCGAATATCTCGAGGTCCATTAATTTAGATCATGAATTGCTATTCTAGCATACCGACCGACATTTCAATGTTATAACCCTATTCTGAACTCAACAGTAAATATTCTAAAATTTAATTTCAATATATATACCATATTAAATTAATATAATTTAAATTCGAAAACCACAAATTCTTTGACGTTAAATTATTATTTATTATCGTATATATCAAATAAAATTCCTACTTATCATTTTGATTTAGTTTTTAACTTCGATTTCGATTATATTTTGAATTACAATAATTTGATATATTCTAAATTAATTTTTATTCGATTATTAAATCGATAACTCAATGTAAAAATTAATTTATACTATCAACTAAATATTTAAAACAATTATTAAATATTTAAAATTAACAGACCAAAATTCTGGGTCGTTACAAACTCTATCCTCCGGTTTGCGTTGCATTGTGTGATGGGACTTGAGCCTTATAATGGTTTCATTTTTCTAAAAGGCATTGCGTTATTTTGTATAAAATTTATTTAATTATGCATTGGCAATCTAATGGAGTAAACCCGTTCCGCGTTAGTGGCGTGATCCTGTGATTTTCCATACTATTAGATAATGTAGAAAAGATTTCTCATACCAGTCCCATGACTAACATGTAGTTTGTTTCACTTGCAAACTCGGGTGCCCTCTTTTCCACATGGGCAGTCGAGTGGCTTTTTGCAGATATTTATCACTTGGGCAGGATTCTGGATCGAAGCCTAAAGTAGTGTCCAGAGCATAGAAAGTCTTCCGTTGTACTTTATTTATCGATGTACTCTGATATTATGTACTCTTACGTAACATTATTATTATGTTTATAAAAGTGTGTTGTTATTGTTCTAATGTGTTGTATGCCCGGAGTTAATGCATTCGAGAATTTCCAACTTTTGGATCAGACCTGTGTGGTTTATGGTCGATTCAAAGGGCAGGGATTTTCGGGTCATTACACATTGTGCCGATCACTTAAAACTGCTTGTGCAACTCAATCCGGAAAGTTCAAGATTTAGCGCTCCAAAAACATGGATTAATGTAGCATGGTTGAGAGGAAGCGTCCAAAACGCATCAGCCCTGACACGGTTCAATTTGGGCAAGCAAATGTGCAACTCAATCCAGAAAGTTCAAGATTTAGCGCTCCAAAAACATGGATTAATGTAGCATGGTTGAGAGGAAGCGTCCAGAACGCATCAGCCCCGACACGGTTCAATTTGGGCAAGCAAATTCCAGGATCTTTGCATCCCTCGGGATGCGAAAATGCATATTTCGTATCCCTCATAGGATGCGAAATATGCATCTCGCATCCCTAAAGTTACCAAATTGCATTCCTATGGGGATGTGATTTCGCATCCCTCAGGGGATACGATTCATAACCCAGCACTCCCATGACTTCGCCTCCACTAATAGCATTGTCTCACATCCCTCGCTTCGCTTCCCTAGAACATTCCGTATCGCCCACATCACGCCTCCTCGTTGCATCTCGCATCCCCCAAATTATGTGAATTCACATATCACATGGATGCGGTCTTGTATCCCTATGATGCAAATGAGTATGCCCTTTGTTCTATACAGGGAGTGGCTTTGCACACCTTCTAAATGCAAAATTCTCCTTAAAATTGTGGCAAGGTGTGAAATTTTGGAGGGTACCTTTTCGGGATGTGAAATTTCCTGCTATGGTCCCCATATCACACCTGCTTTCAACTAATCCACTTCCTTTAAATACCCCTACCTCATTCTTCAAAGGGAATTTTTGGATTTTAGACACTTTGGAAGCTCTCAAGCACCATTAATGGCTACCACCTTCTTCTTTATGACTATTTGACATAGTTTGGACCTCTAAACAATGCATAAATGTTCTCCGTCAACTTTTGGAGATTCAATTGGACATTTGGCATGCTTTTTGACATATTTTCGCACTTTTGGAAATTGGAGCTATCCTTTGGACATTTTTGCACACCTTGGCTCAACGAATAAGAAGAAGATCATTTTGGTCAAAGTTAGTAGTTAATAAATATTTTGTTGTTCTATTATAACAATTTGCATGCAAATATTGTTTGAACTTGTACAATAATTGTAATCAGCTATTTTATGATGAATGTTTACTATAAAGTGTATGTAGGCCTTAATGTCGAACAACTATAAAAAGTTGTATTCTCCCTCCATTTTATTACTTTGGATAATTGTTTTTCAGCAAAATGTATACTCTGGAGTTAGTGTGCGGGAATAGCGACAATTCCCCTTGTAAACAGCTAATGCTGCATATAAATTGGAGTCCATCTACGAGCAGTGCATCCATTACGATTATATGCCTTTTAGTCATTTTTGTTTGAATTTTACGTCAGTCGTTACAAGATGAAGTAGTACTTCAATACAAGAACCAACCATTGACATGTATTATTTTCTAGGATATTGGCACTTTTCTAATGACCATGCTTATGTAATATGGTCGACGCACACGGGTATAATACCAGTTTCAAAATACTAATTATTTGAAGACGGAAAAATAGTTGAAATGGAATCATTCATGTTCATGGAGAGGGTAAAACAATTGGTGAGAATCATATGGTAAGATATAACACGACGTAGATGATTTTTGATGTGTGTTTGTATTTCTTGTTTGTTTCCTGAAGAATGACTAAGGCATATCACTCCTTCGTTATGATGCCTCGCCTATTATTTCATTGTCACTTTAAGCCTGAGTAGGGTGAACATAGACGAAACAATTTCCTAGCTACCGCTGGTGCGACCAAATTCTACCCTCGAAAAAAGAAAAAGAAAAAAAAACCACTCGCACTAGAAAATAGTAAATACATTTAATACTATTGAATTGGACATGTTTTAAGTTTTTGACTGTGTTTGCCATATGATTTTTATATTGTTCCTCAAGTTATAATGCATAAGAGAATATGCTTAATATCAGGCGAAAGGTCAAAGAGTCCCTATCTGTAGTAGGAATTCAATTATTATTTCAGTGTCAAGGTAACTGATGTACGTAATTGTTAGAAAATGTCTGAAATGATAGCTGAGTCGTGTATAATGTCGCTTTTTAAGATATTGTGTGTAGGGATGGCAAAAAAATCCACACCCACGGCTATCCGCGGGTAAAATCCGTCATGGATATGAAACGGATAGTTAAATGGGTATCCATGGGTAAAATAAACGGGTATTTTTAATATCCGTTAATTAATGGGGTAGGTACGGATAGTAAGATATCCATGTCCGCGAGTACCCGTGCCCGTATTGAATGTGATTTATTATCAATAGTCAATGCAAAAAATATTGTAGTTGGCTTTTCGGTATTTGTGTGCATGCTTTTACTCAACAATTTATAACTGGCTTTTGATATTTTAATGGATACTTTTGTTGTTGTCTCTTCTTTTTTGGATGTTGGTTTAAATATGTATTGGTATTTTGAGGTTAGCATTTACGAATTGGTCTAATTTGTTTTTTTTACCACATGTACTTTTGAATAATTTCAATAAACGGCTAAAAAATAAGTTGAATAA
This sequence comes from Allium sativum, assembly GCA_030737875.1. Taxonomy (NCBI): domain Eukaryota; kingdom Viridiplantae; phylum Streptophyta; class Magnoliopsida; order Asparagales; family Amaryllidaceae; genus Allium; species Allium sativum. The sequence goes on from CM060926.1 coordinate 376,655,677, forward strand.
ATATAATGGATACCCACGAATACCCATCATTACCCGCAACCTGTTTAAAACCCGTTTAATGGATACCCGTGCGTGTGTGGGGCGAGCATGGAGCAAAAAATCACCCAACGGGGCGGGCGATGGGATGGTACTACCCACGCCCGCCCTGCCCCATTGCCATCCCTAATTATGTGCACATTAGACCATAATCGGCATCGCCTTTAGAACAAAACAACCATCAAATTATTTGGCAAACTCTGCACAAAGGTTTATTGATCTGATTTTTCTCCTCGAATTAGTATTGCTTATTTTTTTATTAGAAAAAAAAGCGGAGAAGGAGATATAGAGAGCATTTTATACAGTTTTAGTCTTTTAGACTTTTCTGTTTCATTTACTTGTGAGTTAAGTAGGAAAAATAGTAAAAGCATGTTACTATTATTGTGGGAGACATGGTCAAAAAGTGCGGATTTAAAAAGAGTGGTTCTACTATGAACGTTACAAAACGTTTTGTAGTATATAAAGTCTGAATTAAAAAGCATGGTCCATTAACATTAGAAAAATGTTAGAGAATTATGCATCGAAAACATAAGTGCTACACCACACCTGCTCGGGTCGGGTTAAATCAGTCGGTCGGCTGGTAGACATATATGGTGGTCATACATGAACTTTGTCCTCAACACAAAAGTCATATTGGATGCCAAAATGGTTCAACTTAGGATCTAAAAATCTCATATAAATATGAATATCTTTCATATTCCCTACTATGTGGAACTTAAAAATAAACTCACTTATTTAATTTTTTATATTTTAAAGTAATTCATAATTTTCAACAATTCCCCACTTTGAATTTTTAAAATACATTTTTCAAACAATTTCAAAAAATATATGGTGGCACATAATCAAAGGTATCTTTCGATCTGAACATTTGCATAGTGAATAATATTTAGAATATGCTGGAGTGACTTGAACTCTATTTCTGACATCAAATCATATACAATCTTTGTAAGCTACAATCTAAAAGGCAATGTGTTTATGAGCCATGTACATTTATCCATGTATAGTGAACGCTTTAGGAGCTTTTGCCCTAAAAATCCATAGAAATTGGCCTAATCCATATTCACATATGTGAGTCTATCTAGGGTACTCCTGAAGGCAGGTACTTTACTCCATATAGAACATTGATCTCATTAAGAGATTCTATTAACTCAATCTTTTATTTGTTCATGAACACGTGCTTCTACATACATAAAAATAACATGTTCAACTCATATTACTTCACAGTTTATTTGTATCCATTGAACCTAATTCTTTATATCTTTAGCAGTTATGTCGAATTACCATCGTGAGTGACTCCTCAATATAAGGGTAGTAGTTTTATGGCCTTTGAAGCTTTGTAGACTTTATCTGTGCCCAACCCTTTCATCAGAGGATCGGTCAAATTATCTTCACTCTATATATGATCCACTTTAACAACCCTCGAAAAGAGAATTTCTCTTACAGTACCGTGCTACGACGAATTTTTTATCTCTTATCGTTATAAAAACTATTATGATCTTTTGCAATAGTCGGGATACTATATCAATTGATCAGTATGGCTAGAATCGATTTTTTTCACAAAGGAATCTAAGCTGACTAATTTTTTAGGTAATGTGCTTCTTCGTTAGCTAGAGCTACCATCTCACATTCCATTGTGGATTAATCCAAAATGGTATGTTTCTGGGATCTTCAGGAAACAACTCCACCAATGATGCTAAATATATAGCCATTGGTTGCTTTTGAATCATGGGATAAAGTATTCTAGTATACATCAATATAGCCTTCAAGAATAGCTGGAAATTTATCATAATGTAACCCAAGATTTGCGGTTCTTTTAAGTATCCCATTAATCTCTCAATACTGTGCCAATGCTGTACATCAGTTCCCAGTAAATCTGTATAATAGTCTCACGAAATATGTAATGTTGAGTCTGGTATAATTCATGACATGTGAAAGGCTGCTAATTATGCTCGCATAATCAGACTAGATTATACATTCATTAGTGTTCTTAAATAGCTTTACGCTAGAATCATATGGTGTACACGTAGGTTTACAATCAAAGAAATTGTATTTCTTTAAGACCTTCTCTATTTAGTGAAATCGATCCAAAGAAGATATCTTTTCTAATCTAGTAATTTTAATACTAAGAATCACATTTACCTCTCCGAGTTCTTTCATGCCAAAGCTAGCACAAACTAAATTTCTAACCTCATAGCATGAATATTTGATGTAAATATAAGCAAATCATCTATATATAGGCATACAATAATGCAAATGTTGTTTCAGTTCAGTAATAAATACATCTACCACTTTCATTAGCTTATATCCATTTGAAATGATAGAAATATCAAAATTTTCAAGCCATTGCTTAGATGCTTGTTTAAGACCTTATATGGATTTGTCTAATTTGAAAACTTTACGTTCATGTCCAAGAATTATAAAACCTTTACATTTTTTAACATAATTTTCTTCTTATTTACTATTTAAAAAACAGTTTTAGCATCCAATTGATGTACTAAGAAATCATAAATTACAGCTAGAGAAGTCCACACTCTCATAGATGTTATTTCTAGTCACAGGTGAAAATGTATCAAAGTAATCAATATTTTCTCTGTCTAAGATCCTTAGCTACTGGCAGGCCTTATATGCATCTTCTATACCATTAAATTTTAGATTTTTAAGTATCAGTTTACAAAAATTTGATTTGCATGTAGGAGGTAAATCTACTAATTGCCAAATTTTGTTCGATTCAAGAGAATCCATTTCATCGTTAATTGCTTCTTGCTAAAAATCAGAATCTATAGAGGATAATACTTCTTAGTGATTAGCAGGACCATCTTTTATAGTATAAGCAAAAAAAACCAGGACCATGACCTTTATTTAATCTGACGCTTTTACTTCCATGTTTAGATTCTATATCCTCGTTAGATTCATTATTCCAAATTATAAGTACACTTCCAGCAAAGATGCCTCCATTATTCCTGAATTTAAATGGAAACTTATTTTCATAAAAATCAGTATCATTAAATTCAATCATAACATATTTTTTCAAATCATAAAATTTATATGCATGACTTATAACATATTCATAGGTTTACTTGCTAGTTTAATTCTTTTCGGACTAGGAATTCTAACATATCCTAAGCATATACAAGTTCTAAAATAAGACAATTTGGTTTTGTAGTTTTTCGAAATCTCAAAATGTGAAGTGTGACTTTTAGACTTGGAAATTTTATTCAGTATATATGTTTTGCTTCCTCTGAATTCAATAAAATAGCTACAAATAATGTAATAAAGGTACTGTTTTTTCTTTCATCTTTACCATTCATTTTAGGTGTACAAGGTTCATTTCTTTCATGAATCATACCATATAAGTTATTAAAATCAAGAAATAAGGTAGTTTATATTATGTTCCTCTATCACTACAAAGTCTTTTAATTTTATTATTGAACTGGTTTTCGATTTCTGTGACAAATAACTTAAACATATATAGTGCATCACTTTTATTTTTTCATAAGACAAACTTGGGTGAAATCAAAGCTGTCATTAACGAATGTGATAATATATCTTTTACCATCGCTAGTTAAAACCCTAAAAGTCCACATATACCAAAAATGGATCAAATTCGAGGGTTTAGAAACTCTATCAACTGACTTATGAGGTTTCTTAGTAATTTTTTCTTAACTACCAGATTCGTGTCAATCAAATTTAATGAATGAAATATTAGGAATTATACCTAGGGTACTCATTAGGGGTGTAAATTGGTCGAACTGGGCCGACCGGAGGTGTGTTCAGTTTCTGTCCAAAAAAAGGGACCGGACGAAATTTTTATCGAAGGAATTCCATTATCCGGATTCGCGTTCTAAATAAAATCAGTCGGACATGGACATATGTTTTTCGGACACGAGCAGACTCGACTACTTAAATCACTTTTTATTCATTTTTTTAGATTAGTTCTTAACTATATACCGAATTACAAGAAATTCAGACGAATTCGGACGAACATAAAACGAACGTGATAATTTTTCATACAAATTGTTTGGTCCTAACTCGTGTCCTAATTGAGAATTGTCTAAACGTATTTCGGTCACGGACACGAACGAACGTTGGACATTTGTTCAAAATTTACAGCCCTAGTACTCATGTTATGAATAATACAATTATTAATATTGTATAATCTGAATCTATCATGCTGAATATTGAAATCACACAACGTATAAGCAGATCGAATTACTTCATTAGATTCAATTTTAAATCTAGACATACACTCACAAGCCTAACCATTTCCTACAAATATCCGCTTAATAAGTCAAACTGTATAAATCTTCCTAAATAAATTGAGTAAAACCTATTTTATTCATAAAAAGCCTGAAACAAGAATCTTTCTCATCTCTACAATATGTAGCACATGTTTCAAAGCAATTATCTTTCCAAAAGTATTTTTTCATATTTCCAATGCCTACAACTGTAGCGGTGAAAAAATATCCCAAAACTATTTTCTGATCCTCAACAGCGATATATGTACTGAACTCAGCGAAAAACAAAGTTGACATGGCAGTTAACACCAATATCTATCCATCAACCATCTAATTTTTAACAAGGTGGAACTCATAAATCATAGTCGTGAGAGTTTCGGTCAAGTTATCCTAGAATGTAGGGCCTGGTCTATTCCGACATTTGCATGTCATAGGCTCTGATTTTTCACAATTACGACACGATTACGTGTACAAAAACCACATCATCTATGGCCTAAGAGACGATCTCTACGACTAATAAATTCATCTAGATCTGAAAAGTTGAAAATTTATAGCCATAGTACTCATGTTATGAATAATACAATTATTAATATTGTACAATCTGAATCTATCATGTTGAATATTGAAATCACACAACAAATAAGCAGATCGAGTTACATTATTAGATTCAATTTTAAATGTAGACATACACTCACAAGCCTAACCATTTCCTACAAATATCCGCTTAATAAGTCAATCTGTATAAATCTGCCTAAATAAATTGAGTAAAACCTATTTTATTCATAAGAAAGCCCGAAACAAGAATCTTTCTCATCTCTGCAATATGCACCGCATGTTTCAAAGCAATTATCTTTCCAAAAGTATTTTTTTTCATATTTCCAATGCCTACAACTGTAGCGGTGAAAAAAATATCCCAAAAATATTTTCTGATCCTCAACAGCGATGTATGTACTGAACTTAGCGAAAAATATAGTTGATAGGGTAGGAAACACCAATATCTATCCAACAACCCTCTAATTTCTAACAAGGTGGAACTCATAAATCATAGTCGTGAGAGGTTCGGTCAAGTTATCCTAGAATGTAGGTCCTGGTCTATTCCGACATTTGCATGTCATGGTCTATTCCGACATTTGCATCGCTTAGGCCATAGTTGTTGTGGTGAAGTCGGAGGCTGCAGAAAATGTTTTCAATCTAGTATATCGGTCATGTCTTGTCTCTCAGTGATTTTAGAGATTATATTTCGTTACTGTGGGATATTTCGGATGAGATGAGTCCAATTCGGGTGCTTGTCTTGGATTTTCATCTTGGCTTTTAAAGCTCATATCGAAACCATCTTGGGGTATACGCTATGTCAGTAATTAATATCTTTACTTGGTAACTTTTATGAATGCTAAATAATAATTTAAACTGAATTGAAAAATCGATTATTTTTATTAGTCTATGAAATAATATTCATAACCATAAATCATAGTATGCTTAAACTAAAAAAATTACTTAGTACAAATAGGTTATAATTTACAACTTATAATGCATGAACTTGAATTATTGTTGCATAGAACATAAACAAGATCCAAAATATTAAAAAAATTAGCAGAAGTACAATATAAAATGCATACTTTAATAAGTAGTATGAATGTAAAAAATGAGGAATATAAAAATCCTAAACAGTATAGAATAAATATGAATATACCATATGGTCATATAACATGTAGAATGTACATTAAATATTTAATATTAATTTTGATTCTTTTCAATTCTTCTATTGACACACAAATAAAAACAAAAGGAACATCATGGTAAATAAAAATTCTAGCTTATTACAAGCTGACTAGTAAAAAGAGTTTGCAATATATCTTAAAGTGCTATATTCTTCAAATGACTCAAGATGTAACTCGGATCTCTTACATGGGGTCAAACAATTTAGAGAATTTTTCAAGGTTAATTTTAGGAATTAAAAAAAAGGGATTCACTATCAAAATAATAGGGAATAGTAACGGTTAGATTTGAGTTTTTCTTATCGTTTTGGGTCAGACATAGGTTTAAGCCGAAAGAAACCAAAATCTCTACTGATATTTTAATATTTCATCTCGATCGATATATCTTATAATATTACCATATCTCGGATAATATATCGAAAATGAGTTTTGTAGTAAGATTTGCTATTTTGTTTTCGGATGACACTAAAACAAGATATCGGACGATATTTCTATGATTCAAAATAGTGGTTGCAAGCATCATTATACGTCTTAAATTTGCTAGAAAAAAGTCCAGAACAACGACTAAATCACATCTGCTGCTGCTTTCTTTAAGATGTTTGATTTCTCTTTGTAGATTTTTAAACAATAGACAAGAAAGAGTGTTTTCTCTGGGATAAAGCAAAAGTAAAATTATTCAGCAAACCTATGAACAAAGGTCTAATGATTTGATTTGCAACCTTGAATTAGAATTGCTCGTTTTTTAAAATTGGAAGAAAAAAATAGAGGTAGATGTAGAAAGTGTCAGATATGGTGTAGTTCTTTCATTTTCATTTATTTATGAGTTAAGTAGATGAAATAGTAAAAAGGTTACTATCATTATGGGAGATGTAGAAAAGAACAATTCTACTATGAGTGTTATAAGTAATTCTCTAATTTATATGGATTCGAAAAAAACTATTAGAAAATTATATGCTAAAAATACAAGTGCTACACCATCCTATTTCGGTAGAGGGGAGTCGGTCGGTTGGCGTGCGCGTGTGGTGGTCATGCATGCACTCGCTTTTCAAAACAAAATCTATATTGGATGTTATTATCCCGTCTTTTCTAAGACCATTACACTTTGGATTTGGAAGTATGGATCGCATAATCATCACGACAGATAGTCCAAAGAGATGATTAGATGACTCAGACTCGAGTACAGATGATGTCGTGAGGTTTCAAACAAGCGGATTCATTTGAATGAAACACTTAAACTGGCTAAGCATTAAAACGCATTGGGAAGGGATCGAGATCGATTGAGATCTTAATTGCATCATCATCTGCTTTGGGTCGGCAGATCTAGATTGGCAAGAACTCAACATACTCTGGATCCATATGTTTGAAGGCTTCAAAACAATACAAACCAAAAATCAATTTTAACTCTATGGATTCGGATCGGGACGTGACAACTCGCCTGCTCCATACTCGAATCGGCACAATAGGATTTCTCCAGTTCAACAGGGACGGTGCAAAGAGAAAGGAAAGGAAGATACATGAAGCAGATCAAGCAGATAACTAAAACTTAGGTGAATTCGAATCAGTATAGATCAAAATTTTCCCAGATCGGTATGGATCCGAGGCCTAAGTTTGCTCATCCGATCTAAACTTCTTTGACTTAGTCTTCTCGGTCCATCTTGTGTAACAACCTAAATTTTGTCTCATCGATTTTTTTCAAATTTCCAAATCTATCGAAGCTTGGGATGGTTAATCTGCTATCCTGTAGAAAATTCAAAGATAAATATCTCAGACCTCATAATAAAAATTTCACAGTGGAATATATTAAAATATAAATGTAAATAAATATTCACCAATATAATGACACTATCTAACAAGTGTCTCTAAGCTATAGAATCTCAACCACCTGTCTAACCAACGGGTTTGTATGAGGAGGGTAAGAACAAAAGTTCTGGTGAATGGATAAATTATACTTTCTACGAATAACACTACATATAGCGTTCTATCAATGGTTCATATTTATTAAGTTATTCTGGTTTATTCACAATACACTTACGATTTCCGCATAAATCGTACACTTCTACTCCCAGTAGATTAACCTAACAAATAATATATATATATATACATATATATAAATACATTTATATGTGTGTGTAGCAATATACCCAACATCGAGGAACTTCCAATAATACCCTCATCGAGTGGTCCCCATCATTGTACTACGAAAACGTACCGGACCTTCGTCTCTACGTTATGAAAGTGTACTAGACTATGCTACGAAGGCATACTAATTCTCCAACGTCACGCCACGAAAGTGTACAAGGCTATGTTGCGAAAGCGAATAAGCCTATATCATTGTGCCATAAGGGCGCCTCAATCCTTGAGTTTCCGAATGAAACCCAGTCGGGGTTTTTAAACATACCTGTAAAGGATAGCCTCGTTAGGCCTAGAGCACAGATATCCAAATTTAGGTTTGTCTCTTCGGTGGTTCTCCAAGGCCCCACTCTAGCCTACCTCCAGTCTAATTAAAGACGATTCAGAAGAGCTAAATGACCGCCCTACCATCCAATCTAAACAAACATGTGGTCCCTCATCCAACGACCCGATTATAAAAGATCATTGGCATATTGGCTTAGCTCCAATCTTTCTCGCACGCGCTCTGACTGACGATGACTGGTATCCGACGACCTACTATCCTTGTTGGGTCTTAACCACGAAGCCTCCCTTCTAAAGGAAGCTGCCAAATCATCCTAAGATCATCCTCTTATCAGTATTTAGGTTGCCCAAAATCCAAGGTACAACCAAGGCATAATCACAAGATGAAACCGTACAGACCATGCCTTTGTGGGTATAGCTTCATTAGACCTGCTATTACTACCAAAATAAACCATCCGGAACAGGTTGGTAGTGAAGGGGTAATAGATCACCACAAACAAAAAGGAGTCTTCCATCAACAAAGTCCGACACAAGAAGAAGACGACAACTTTAGAAAATATTCCGGGAGATATGCAACCGACACCATCGTCGAAGTGAAAAGCTCAAAAATTATACAGAAGGGAATATCGGCAGGGTAGTGCCAACACGATTGGTAAAAGGTCAACCAAGACCAGAAGCCAACGAAGATAGAAACTAACAATCCTACCAACCGAGACCCATAGGGGCGAAGGGAATATCGGTATTAATTCGCTTAATACCGATACATAAGCAGACGAAAGCACCAAAGAAACAAATTTTAAAGCATATGAGGATTATCCGAAACCAATTTTCGAAGAGCTCCATTAGTTGGTTCTTGAGAAGTTACTCTAACAAGTAATTTGCAAAGCGCCAGAAATAACCTCTCGGGAAGGCAAGGGAGCACTCCGGACGTCTACCAGCAGGCAAACTGGAACCCCCGAAGAAAGACAAGCTATCCACACTAATCTACTTAGTGTCAATGCCGGCAGGGGTGGAGGACCCGACAACCTTTCACCTGAATCACAAAGGCAAGCTCGACAAAGTGTCAGTGGCAAGACCGAGAACCCATGACCTAAAGCCTATGCCTGGAAGTAGAGACCTTACGAAAGCTATTCGCACCGTCAGGCTCATCAGCAATACAGAGAAGGTAGTCATAATATTAGACAAAACCTCTGAAGACTGGGACCATTCCCTTAAGAGCTACAGCCGACACCTCAAAAAGCCATTAGCAAAGCCTTCAGAACCTAAAAAAAAGGCAGCTGAAAACCAAAACTTCCAAAACTAGAAGGAAAAGCGGCCGATAGGGGTACTGATGGCCCAATCAAAAAGGGGCCCGATTTGTCTATAATTAAGACCTCATGGGTCTCATTTTCAGGGCGATTTTTATCATTCTCATTCTTGTGCTCTTTTCTCTAGAGTAAACCCTAATTCCTAAATCAAATTAGGGATTTTGGTTGTAATCACCTGAATATTCTAAATCAAAGAACAATAAAGAGTGGATCAATACTTAGAACACTTTCTTATGAGTCTCTCATGTGATTTTTTAGTTATTGGCGGTGTTATATTTTTTATGCTTTCTACATGCTTACAAGTCTTTTCCCAAGCCTAAACCCTTCCGCAAAATCGGTGCGGAACACCTTCCAACAAACCGTTTAGCTCTTACCAAGGGTTGTGTTTTAGGAAACCATTATCCCAAGATAACAGTTGGTTCTTGAGTCGCTTTAGCGTGATGCACACCCTATTGAGTGAAGAGTGACTAATCTTTCTGGCTCAAAACCTTGATATCTAGGAAATGGTGAACTAACTCAAACTCATGGAAGCTAAATAAACCTATTTTTCTCTTACGTCCACTTCCGTAGACTTATCTCCGGTGTTGACAAAAAATATCATTAACATTTTGGCGCTAGAAGGAGGTCCTGAACCTCCGACCTTGTGTTTAACCTTACCTCATATCTAACTATATTATTCCATCCCCAGTTGGACTAGGCTTTTAAGAAGTAAAAACCATGGGCAATAGGTCCCAATGAGAGTCTTCAGAATCTCAAATGGATATGTTAGGTACTACTGACCCAAGAGTGATGGAAGAACTAAGGTTAAGAACAAAAGCTCTACGAGTAATTAACAAGAAAAGGGAAGTGGAGCAATATGGTTCTAGTTATTGGAGCAGTAGCCCTTCCGACCTGAAACGGACACTATCCTTTCCTCTAAACGATTCTACATCAAAGGATTATAACATATTCTCTCCTTTAAGGAAGGCTCTCCACAAAAAAATCAAAGGAACATTGTTTGAAGAAGAAATAATAGACGATTTTGACAACTTTGCTTACAAATGGTCTGAGAGGGTAGATCTCCAACCCAAGCCTATCTTTGAAAGAGAAGATAAGAGTATGAATGGAGCAGTAAGGTTCGGTTACAAAGGAGTTAATTCTTTGCATAAAGAAAGGAAGTTTACGCCAAGGCTACCTAAAGGATATTACTTTACCACTTCAATGGAAAATATATATTTCCTAACCCGACACGAACTCAATTATTGGTCATCTACGAAAAAGACGCCCAAATACGAAAGAAAATTGGGAGTCCCTTATTGTTACTATCACATGATGAATGGACATGATACTAACTGCTGCAGGATTCTCGAAGGCATGATCATTAAGTTCTTCAATCAGGACCAATTACGAGAATATGTAAAAGGATCAAATTAAGTTTAGTAAAAACCCTTAGAAAATGGATTGCCAACATGACTCAGGGTATAGAATCCCTCTCAAGAATCAAGGTAACCAAAGATGGTTTAATCCACAAAGGAATAAAAATCCTTACCACCGCCGAGTTGGCCAGGGCAGGGCACCCCCGGAGGGGTGGTGGTGTGTAAGCCTTTCTCCGCACCCAAATCTAAAAGGGCTAGGTTAAAGCGTCAAAAGCGAGAGCCTCTGACCCATACCGAAAACAGTCGTAATGGAGCATCTAATTAGCATGCCCTGCCTCTGCTCGCATAAGAGTACTCCCTGCCTCTGCTATGAACTAAGCATGTCCTACCTCTGCTCGCATAAAAGCACGTCCTACCTCTGCTTATGTTCCGCATTACCTGGAGAAGGGAACGCAAACCCTATCATTGCCTACGATGGTCAGGATAGGGCACCCCTTGGGGGTGGAGTATAAGCCTCTATTACCGCCTAGGATTGCCAGGGTAAAGCATCAAAAGAGTAAGCCTCAATTCCGTGTCTACGATAGCCCGGTTTAAGCATCTAAAACCTTATCATCGCCTATAATGGTTAGGATAAGGCGCCTTTTGGAGGGAGGTTAGGTAAGTCCTTGGGCCCATCTTATGCGTAAGCATGCCAAGCGCACCAGATGCACAGGCCTAGAGAGTGGCCAACAAGGCACGTACATCCTCTGCTTTGATAACCAAAATCCCAGAAAGTGGCTCAAGGAGCACGTACAACCTCTGCTTCATAAATCAAACCCAAAGGGGTAACGAAACATTAATACTAGAAGTGGAATTCTAGTCTTCAACTAAATACCCAAGTAAGGGTTGGTTTGGGGCTTCTATTAATACCAGAAGTAGAATTCTGGTCTTCAATCTCTAAATACCCGAATAAGGGTTGGTTCACGGCTTCTATTAATACCGGAAGTCGAATTCTAGCCTTTATTCTCTAATTACCCGAATAAGGGTTGGTTCGGGGCTTCTATTAATACCAGAAGTGGAATTTCTGGTCTTCAATATTTAAATGCCCAAATAAGGTTTAGTTCAGGACTTCTATTAACACCAGAAGTGGGATTCTGGTCTTCAGTCTTTAAATTCCCAAATCTAGGGTGATTCAAGCCTCAATCAAGGCTGGAACAGGATCTCTGGCCCTATCTTAAATAGACAATTCCGGATCGGTTGGAAAGCTTAGCCATGATAGGAAGAAGATATTTGATTTTTCTAATAATCTGAATCTAGTTGGGAAATAGATTTTCGTTACTCTCGAAAACATATTCCTAGTCTTGCACCCTAATCCGGGAAGTGAATCAAAATCCTATCACTGTTAAAATATGATTTCTGGAAACCTAATCTTGATACCCTAATCTTCGTGAAGCTTTAACCATTGGGGAGGGGATATATAATCGATCTAATGGCTGAAGCCCGATTACCTAAAAGGTCCCCAAGTGAAAGCAAGAACCTACTATATTACTTAGGTAAGATTCCTTAACCCATGCATTCGTCTAACTTGTTACTTACTATGCTAAATATATATACAATTCACATCGTCATACAACATTGGAATACATACTCGGGTGGAAGCTCAAGCGGATGTCTAAAATTCCCTTTGATAAAACCCCGGGATAAGATGTTCTTTTCTTAGGGGGAAGGAGATCCCCTGGAAACATTTATCATGCTGGAAATATTTTACAAGCACGTGAAGTATACATAAACTCATTCAATTATTTCATACTATCAGTATCATGATGCGATAAATTTCAATAAGAGCCACTGATACTCCACGAACGTCTTTCTAACCCAATCTTTAATAAAGCATATGCATGACGCTACGATGAAATTATGAGAAGAGAACATTGCCATCATAGGCTAAGACCACATTCTAAGTAACAACTATATAAGTAATAACTCCATTCATAGGCACTTTCACTATATACCATTACATATGAAATACGGTACACCAAATACCCCACATTCCACATAATTGTTTACAAAAGGATTTCAAAATAAGCGCATCTCCAGAAAGAAAGGCATACTTATTCTAATATTGAAACTTTTGTGAGCATGGTTTAGTTCTCAAATACACTATTGCATGCACTTAGTGGGGATTTCGGAATGTAAAATGGCCCCCCTCACTTTATCTAAGGTGTCACCTGAGAGGTCAAGTAAGGACTCAAATGAGCTCCTAAATCCATCAGGGAGGACACTCGCGATAATCCCACTCTCAGGGAGGAGGATTGTCGTAATCTCGAGTCGGCTTCAGTCTATATATTTGAGTTTCACTTAAAACCTGATCCTTTTCACCACCTAGAAAGTCGAGGCGGATCCAAGGATATTGAGTATAAACCCTCTCAAGTTCTCTTAAGAAGCAATACTACGCCAATGAAGAAGAATTAATAAGAAGAGACTTCTCCCAGTATTCTTTTTTCAATTAAACATAGTCCACTAAGAAATCTCTAGAAAGCAAACTTTAACAGAAGACAAACTGTGAAGGAAAAATCACAAAAGTGAGAAGAAAGAACAATTCATTACATCATTAGCTAAACTAGTATATTTATTACAGATAACCCTCTTGCTTATACAAGACAGATCTTTTAAATGTCCCGGATACAAATCGATATTTATTAAACTTAAGTTTATCCAACGGTAATTCTCTAGGGATAAAGGCAGCTCGGGGAAGTTTCCAGTGTTCACCCGGGTGAAGGTCCACACCATGCTCATCTAGGCACCTTCTGTGCAGATGTCTAAGAAAGCCCACGCTATAATCACCTAAAAATTAATAATCAACGGTTTTATATCTTCTGTAATACAAAAAGTCTACTGATATGTCCCTGTCTTCGATTAGCATCCAAAACAAAGTCATGATCTCTGCATTTTATTTTAGAAGTCTCTCGCATCGTAATCGAGCGGTTCTTAACCTAGGGGAAGCTTCCTTCTCTTTAAAAAGAAGTAGCTTGGTAGCACCCCTGTCAAGGAGATGGCTTTTGTTGGACAAGATGTTATATTCAGTTATTTGTTCATTCAGCTCCTTGGTAAGACGAATCACTTCTGACTGAGCCTTTTTAAGGGGGATTTCCTCCTCTTCACCTAAGTGATAAAGGGGAAAAAAATCAATTATTGAGGAAAAGTAAAAGAAGAATGCATCATAAAATCTATCGTACCTTGGAAGCAGAAGAAGGAGCTCGAGAGGTACCAGTCAAGAGATTCTCTTTAAGACCAAATCTTTCCCCATCTTCCGCACTCCAGAAGGAGTGGGGGACTCAACCAAAACAGGATAACCTTTAGCGGTTTCAACACCCTTGCAGCATGCCTCATCTTGACTGTCGGGGGTCGAAAAGGAACAACCAATGCCAGTAGGGTTGCAAGTATACTTTCCTCTGTCCCCAGCAAAATCGACAAATGGGGGATTGTCACCTTTAGAACCAACAATCTTTGGTACCTCAATAAGAGCTCTCCCGTTATCAGCATACGGTTCCTCAAAGGAGGTATCTTCAATAACAAAAGTTTGGCTATGTTAGTCTCCTCTCTTGCGGGAACTTCTTCTTTTCTCCTCACACAAGAAATCTTGGACATAAATTATTCTACTAAAGACGGATCGAGAGAGGAAAAATTTAATTCATAAAATCTATCCATATTGTCTGCATAAAGACGAAGGAAAGCATCTTCGAAAGATTTGAGCATAATTTCATCCAAGGTGGTTTGGAGAAAATAGGAATTCTTCTTTTAGTATCATTCACCACTCTGGCATTGTTGGCCAATAAGGTATCCTTCCTGCCAAGCTCAGCCTTGAGAAATTCATTCTCTTTTTCTAGAAAAGAATGTTGCCTTTGCAAAGACGAACAATGAGAGTCAAGCAATGAAATGCTTTCTTTAGTCTTTTCCAAATCATCCTTCAAAGCCCTGACTTCCTCAGCCATAGCTAAGCGGGATTCGTTTTCCACAATATTTGAGTTCTTTGTTTTTGGTAAAATTAATTCCAATTCACTCCGCTCCACCGCCAAAGCTTCTTTGACAAGAGAAAGAGCATCATTTTTCCTTCTTAATGGCGTGCTTTCTTCTTTAAACTGCCACAACTCCAAAAAAGACTCAGAGGAGTTATCTTGTGTCAAATACCACCGCTTAATGACCTATAAAAAGCACAATTGGCCTACATGAGACAGTAAAAAAGAAAGGCATGTAAACACGATAGGTAAATATTCATACCAGCAGAAGCTGTTCGACCGGAGCTAGACCACCATAGGAGAAGCCAGGTGGAAGATCAACATTAGAAAAGGTAGAAGAGGAAATAATCTGTCGATCAGTTCATTAAAGCTATCACCAGCAGGAGGATTGATATAAGTGGGAGGGACAATGTGCTCAGAAGAAGAAGAAGAAAATCCCATGGCGTGGTGCATTTCCCTAGAAACCTCGGAAGACCCAACAAGATGAGCATTCGAACATAGGGACTTCTTCAGGGAAGTTACCTCTAGGGCATCAGAAACCGAATCGGAGCAAAGAGACGGGCCTGCCGAATTCTTTGACTTTTTTGGAGAAGGATCTTCTGAACTCTTTTCCATAAGCTTCCTTTTTACATTCTCCCTAGATCTTAATAATGCATCCATAAGAGATGAAACTCCAGCCTTTGGAACCAAGGAAACGGAGCCGATATTACTAGATTCAGTACATACGACTTCTAACATACAAAAAAAGAAAACCGAGTGAAATCTCAATTAAGACTCCATGTTAAAAATACCGCTTGAAGGGCGTACTGAGAGCATCAACAAATAATGGAGCACTAGGAGGGAAAGAGGTGTTTCTTCCCAATGGCAATGAAAAGGTCCCTTTACTAAACAAGATCAAGGGTGGTTACCGAATAACAGATTCACCAGCCGGCAATAGGGAGTGCCTCCGAAGGGTAGAAGAAGTAAGTAGCGAGAACCTGTTACCGTATTGTCCAAAAGCAGAGCTAAGGAGATCAGTGACCTCCTTATCTGTAAAACTCAATAGTTCGGGTGTAGAACCTACAAAAGCACATACAAAAGGTAAAAAAAGAAGAGGAAAAGTGCTTTCAAACATACTCGGAGTACTAAAGCTGCCGGAAATACTAGGTGGGCGGCGAACAAAGAAAAAATGGGTTTTCCAATCCTTAAATCTCGTTGTTCGCTCGGATAACAATTTCTTTGTGCGGTTTGAATGGAAGATTTGAGGGTTCGTGTCACTAAGCTTGGAAGGACAAACCAAATAATCAAGTATAGAAGGGCTTAAAGAACCATTACCGATTCCAAGGATAACAATTCTAGGCCTGGCAAGTAGGTATAGGTGTTGGGAGAAAGTTTGATGGGAGCAATTTTTAAATATTGTAGATATCGATAGAGAAAACCGGAAAAGGGGATGAAAACCCCATGCCAAATGTGGATCGCAGAATAAAAAAAATAGACCTCTAGAGGAGACGAGATGGTATCCGTTCCATAAAAGAGGAATGACCTCAACACTAGAAATCCTAGAATCCAGAAGTATAGCACTGACTTGTTCTTGAGACAAAATCAAGGAATGCTTCTCGATAGAACCAACCTTCTTAGAGGCGAAAGGGTCATTCAGAAAAAGGCAGTTCCTATCAGGTTTAAAGGCAATATGCTTCTTTCCCATAATGCCAGGTATAACCTGGTTAATTTTATGCAATATGGTAAGAACGATGCACGAAACAATAGAAACCTATTTGTTTCAAAAAATACATCAATGATGGTAAGAGACCATACCTTCGACACCATCACTACAATGAAGTCAAAGCAAAAACTCTAGCTAAGAGCTGCTAAATAAGTTTAGAGACAATTGCCAAGAACTTATGATTATGATACTAAAATCAGTTCGCGACAAGTGAAGCCGATAGTAACCGCAGCTCGAAATTAGCTAATCACGTTATTAATTTCAAAAATTAAAGATGAATGACTTACCAAGAGACTAATTTCAGGATTGTTAATGCTTTCCCAAGATAAATTTTTCAGGAAACTGTGAAGAGGAAGTAAAGCTAATAACGCGAGACAAGAAGGGTATATATATGTATACGAGGAGGAAAAGATTGGCCCATTCAAAATAGTTTGACTTGAAAAGTTGAAAATACACCTCCATAAGAGGGGGGCAAATGTTACTACCAAAATAATGCATCCAGAACTGGTTGGCGATGAATGGGTTACAGATCACCACAAGAAGAAAGGAGTCTTCCATCAACAAAGCCCGACATAAGAAAAAGCTGGCAGCATGAGAAAATATTCCGGGAGAAGCAATCGACACCATCATCGAAGTGAAAAGATCAAAATCTATACAAAAGGGAATACCGGCAGGGTAGTGCCGACACGATTGGTAAAAGGTCACCCAAGACCAAAAGCCAATGAATATTCTCCAAAAGCCATTTGCACCGTCAGGCTCATCAGCAATACGAAGAAGGTTGACAGAATATTATCCAAAAGCTCCGAAGACCGAGACCATTCCCTTGAGAGCTACAGCCAACTCCTCAAAAAGCCATTAGCAAAGCCTTCAGAACCTAAAGAAAAGGCAGCCGAGAACCAGAACTTCCAGAACCAGAGGGAAAAGCGGCCGACAGGGGTACTGCTGGCCCAATAGCAAAAGGGACCCCGATTTGTCTATAAATAAGACCCCAGGGGTCTCATTTTCGGGGTGATTTTTCTCATTCTAATTCTCATTCTTGTACTCTTTTCTCTAGAGTAAACCCTAATTTCTAAATCAAATTAGGGATTTTGGTTGTAATCACCTGAATATTCTTAATCAAAAATCAATAAAGAGTGGGTAAATACTTAGAACATTTTCTCATGAGTCTCTCTTGTGAATTTTTTAGTTATTGCTGTTGTTATATGTTGTGTGCTTTCTACAAGCTTACAAGTATTTTCCCAAGCCTAAACCCTGCCGCAAAATCGGTGCGGAACCCCTTCCAATAAGCCATTTAGCTCTTACCGAGGGTTGTGCTTAGGAAACCATTATCCCAAGATAATTGTTGGTTCTTGAGTCGCTTACGCGTGATGCTCACCCCATTAAGTGAAGAGTAACAAATCTTTCGGGCTCAATACCTTGATATCTAGGAAATGGTGGACTAACTCAAACTCGTGGAAGCTAAATAAACCTATTTTCCCCTTAGGTCCACTTTCGTAGACCTATCTCCGCTGTTAATGAAAGCTATCGTTAACACCTACCAAAGAGGGCCATCACAGAGTATCCTCACGTCCTATAGAAGTCTCACACTTACCTTTAGCCCCGTCAAATAAGTTGGACATGAACCTACCATGTCTCCTGATGCCTTCGATAATCAACTACGTAGGATTCTTCATCCTTATGGACTGAACCAAATGTATATCGTTATTTTATGAGGCGCAATGTCTAATTTATTCTTTTGTGTTTCACTTACTTTTCCTTTTTCATTTATTTACAATATCCATTAATTTATCCGTTTGAATATTATTTATTATAAATCAACTTTGGTGATTACTAAAGAATATTGCCTAATTACAAGGCCACCATAGAATATCTTTAGGCTGCTTAAACTTAATTTCCAATTTCATGTTTATTGATATTAAGCATTGTTCGTTACTTTTCACGTTCTAAATTATAACCTTTATGTTATAACTTTATTACATATTATTGTAATTGAAGGATGCCTATTATATTCAAATTATAAGTT
Source organism: Allium sativum (assembly GCA_030737875.1). Lineage (NCBI taxonomy): Eukaryota > Viridiplantae > Streptophyta > Magnoliopsida > Asparagales > Amaryllidaceae > Allium > Allium sativum. The sequence continues at coordinate 376,674,457 of CM060926.1, forward strand.
CACAATATGCCTTTTCTTTCTATAATTTTTTTCGGTTATGTTACTTTTCTTTTTCCATCTTCACCATTTATTCTTTTAGGAAGTTAGGCATATTCCAAATTGATTGGTTATCAAGCCTATAATAAAATCCATTTCCATAGTTTTAGGTAATTATTATAATAGGAAGTCCTGACTGCAAAACTTTCTTTTCTTATTTCTGAGGTTGTCAAATTAGTGCACAATAAAGTTAATTCCTTATTTTGCACTAATCCTCGTTTAGTCATATTTTCGGTTTGCAATCAGATTTCTTTTTTTTTTTGGTCTAAACTATACAAATACATTTCTTCTTTCTCAACCAATCAATCTAGGCTACAACTAACTTTTAAATTTGATTAAGGTATATTAATTACTATCTCTAACTTATTTTTGTTCTTTTTGTTTCACACAATTACAATAAAATTTTACTTAATTTGATTTACATCTATTTTCTTTTAATCTTATATTTTCAAACTATTTTCATTTAAATCTGGAAGGGATTTCTTTCAACTAATATGTAAATTGATAATTCTTCCCATTTATTACAATTTTGACATAATATCTTCCTAGCAATGAAGGAGTGGGTGGCTCCAGAATCAAATAGGGTACATAAAAATTCCTATGATAGAAATTGTACCTTCCAACGTTGGTTGTCCTTGATCCCTAGGGGACTGACTACGAATCAGAGCTGCTTCCAAGGCATAATTTTGACCACTCTGCACTACATTCAGCTTAGGGCAATATCTCGCTAAGAGCCCATCCTCGACAGTTAAAGCGTTTCCCTTTGAATTCTGCCTTTTCAATATTCGCTCTGCAGTCCTTCGCCTCATGCCCTTTCTTGTGGCATCTAGAACATGTCTTAGCCTCCCTCCCGAATATACCTCCCTTCTTCTTTTTAAGTCAGAATTTCTTTTTCTTGTTCTTCCCATCATTAGAAGTACCTTCTCCCTTATTAGTCTTAACCTCCTTAACATTGTCAATTAAATAAAGGATAGCCACCTCAATAAGGGCTTCAAACGTAGATTAAAATGTAACTTGGGACAAAAGCATCTCCTATAATGGAGAATTCAATCTTTTAACAAACCTAAGGGTTGTATCCATTGGGGTGTCCACTAACCCTTTACTGAACTTGGATAACTCTGTGAACTTTTCCACATATTCTTTCAACTCCAGCTCTCCCTATTTCAAATGGATAAATTCTGTAGTTGTAGGGTCTTCTCGACATTAGTTAAGAACTTAATCTTAAAACAGGTCCTAAACTCTCCCCATATGAACACTCTACCCACATTCTCCAGTGAAATTTGGTTCCACCATTCAAGGGCCTCCCCTTCAGATGCTAAGTTTCTAGCCTACGATTAAGTTCGTCATCCCATCGGTCAAAAATCCTTTCACACTCAGAGTTCCACGCCTTAGCTTCAACGAAGTTCTCAGTTCCCAAAAACTACTGGCGTACTCACAAAATCTTTGCAAAGACGAGTAATGTTGAGGGCACCTTCAACGAGTCGAGCTGTTGGTTCTGTTGGGGCAGGATTGGCAGTAGGGACCTGTTCCACAGTCCTAAGTAACTGTTGTAACCATTCTAATGAGGCCTTGCAAGATTTCCCTGCTCGGGTTGGTTGTCAGCCATTTCCACTTTCTGAAAAGGGAAAATCCTTCAGTGGACTTCCTACGACAGTACCAAGGCCCAAAAGAAAGAGAAAGGTAACGTTGCATATTATAGTTACGTATGTTTTTGGGGTATAGTAATTTATATATATATATATATATATATATAATTTCGAAAACCTTTTCAAATAAAATATACATCTCTCTTACATATATTTCCCTGTAATTGAGAAACTTATGCTATGGTACCAACTGTAACGGGACGTACGACCCACCCCTTAAAGGGCGTGGCTACGAATGGTAACTCCATACTCACTTTGTTTACGGCCAGCCTCTCGACTGCTCAATAATCAACCCATTCACTCGGAACGTGTAGGGGTAAGAGACAAATCTTCACCACTGTTCACAATGCCAGAACCACATATCACGCTAGGCATACAAGGCCAAAAAATTCTAGTGAATGAAATGCATATATGTTAAGAAGGACTATTTCTTATATTTGGTAATTATAAATTTTTCAGATTATGTCTACGCTACATGCACACACAATAAATATATGAGGCGAACTTCTTAGAAGTCACATAATACCCCCAAAAGGATAATTTAAAGGAGGACGTTCCTACGGTCATTAAATACCCATGAGGCAGGCCAATACTAGTCACTTAAGGACATTCTTTAGTTTATTTATGGTGGACTTCCCTAGAATCACTACCCCAAGCCACTTAAGACCCCGTTCAAATGTCAACATTTTAAATAATAAGTCTCCTTATAGGTCAAGAAAATGTAACGGATACTTACTACCAGGATTGGGTCCGGAACACGAATTCTTTTAAGAATAACCTTCCTAGCGAACCCTCTTGTTATTATCTAGTTTTTCCTGCAGGTGAACATCTAGTCACTTAATACTTTCCTTAGACAATGGCACATTAGGACGTATATTTGTTTGTATATATATATACATACACATATATATACAAATACATATACATATATATAATTCATCCTGTGGTCAGCCCTCACTATCCCCTAGATAAGAAGCGGACATTACTTGGAGAACTACCCTACACATGTTATTGTTTATTAGGACCATTTAACACCTTATATGAGAAAGGCGGACTCAACAACTATTTAAATTCTTGAAGGGTGGGCCCCATGACTTGGATTTTGAACCAAGGAGTGAATCTTAAGAATGAACCTAGTTCTAACCACTTAATACCCAATAAGAGATAAGTCAGCAACTTAATACCTTTTCCCGAGGAAGGCCTACTCTGCATACTATATGTGTGTGTGTGTGCGCGCGCGCATGTGTGCGCACTAGACATCTCATATTAGCCTACCACTTGTAGATGTTGGATTTGCCACGTGGTTCGGGCAGGCTTCTACTACAAGTTGGGCCTAACCTCGCATCATTGTTTATTAATTATAATAGCCAATGGCATCTAGATCTTTCACATTAACCAGATTTACTTGTAGACGTTATATATGTCGGTCAGTTCTAGGAAGACTTCTACTATAAGTAACGGTTATTCTTGTGTCTATGTGTCATTGATTCTTATTAAGCCATTAACTCACGGACATACAAACATACAAATTCCGATGGGGACATTCGAATTCTATTCATAATTTAACCATATTTATTACGCACTTAATACACGTCAATATTACATTGTTTACATTATATATATATATATATGACATAATTAAGTGAACGAGATTAACGTCCTTAACACATTTTTTAAATGTCAATCTTTGTCTAAATTAAATGTGTACAACTCATTTTCCATATTTCCTTCAACCATAGCATAAATGTACATATTAACATGTGACAATAAAATAGGAAAAATAGCAACATCAACATATAAACTTGCAACCTAGGTTTTGACTTGATTATTGCAACAATAAAAAATAAAACATAAACATAACATAGTATTTCAAATACTCATATATATTTATAATTCCTATTTTGAATAGATTCCCTTCTTAAGTATGTTTACACGCAAAACCTTAATATTTAGATGTCTTGTAAATAATACGTTCAAATACTCTATTTAGAAAAATAGAGATTTAAATCAATATAGATTTACAGTTCTATCCAAATCTTAACTGTTTGCACAAAACTATACATATGGATTTATATAAAATTACAATAAAAGAAGTCTAAACAAAGTAGAAAATTATACAACAAGAATCATATCTTTCTTTTATTATTACAATAACCCAACCATATATACAATTAGATTGATCATTTCGATGAAGAAAGATAAAACAAATAGAAGATTTGAGGGGTGTAATCTTGTTTCCTTTTCATAATATCTCAAATTTTCCTAGGCACAACAATCCAACTTTAAACTATAAAATTATAGAAAGTAGTACTCATATGAATTCCACTCACAAAGCTATAAGAGTTAGCAATAACAGAATTGAGTGGAATAAATTTTGGATTTGGCCTTCGTGAACAGTCATGCTCTAATCATTCAAATATATATATATATATATATAAAAATATATGTATGTATGTGTTTATATATATATGTTAATCACATATATTAGAATCTTATATGTATAAACCTAAATTTTGGAATAGATCTAAATCTAAATTAGAATAGACAAAAGAGATAAAATAGGTTAAGAAGATAGAAGAAAAACCTATTTTCTTTTCTGTTAATTAGCAATGGCAGAAAGGCATAATGAAGGCGAGGAGGAGAATGGTGGTAAGGTTTTGAGTGAGGGTTTGGGACTCTATTAATAGTTGTTATCGTATATACAGGTCGTTAGATTTAATTGATTAAATCCAAGTTGTCCATTTGATAAGAATTATAAATAAGTCCTTATATAAAACAACTGTCACTGGGATTCTCTACAGGAGGGCGGTCGACCCACTTCTAGGGTAGAGCCCAGGTGACAATCGTCTCCTGTACATTTCCTTTTATTAATTTCTTATTAATTCTAATTGATTTATTTGCCTATTTTAATTATTCGTTTCCCCCTTTTTTTGAAAATGGTCAAATTTTCTATTAGGCCTTCAACCCAAAAAACTGACCCACGTGGCACAAACAACACACGTGTTCACAACCGAAAAGCCAATACACAGCTTTCGAGAGTACAATACATAATTTCTTTATAGTGAAAAGTAAGAATAATAAACTTCAAAAAGAAAAACAAATCTAAAACCCTATTTCTTCTTCATGGCGGCCGAAATGACCTACGTGGGTTTCCTGCCTCGGACGCAATCGCATCCCCTCCTCCGTTAAGAGTTGCACTTGTATCCATCCTGGTAAGTCTGTCTCGCAACCTCAGTTTCACTAGATTCAATTCTTCAAAATAATTTCTCCAAATCTGTCTGGTTCATGGCTTTATGTTGAAATTTTCATTTATTTCTTTCTTTCCATACAATTCATGCGGCTACGGTGAAGGAAATGATGTAGTGTTTGGCCTTCAGGTCTTTTGTAACAACCCGGATTCCGACATACCGATTTTTTTTCAAAATTATAATCTATCGAAACTCATGTTGGTTTGCTCTAGTATCCTGCAGAAAAGACAGAGACATAAAATATGTCAGAGCTTAGAAAATATCTCACAGCGGAATGGATAAATTATAATATAATCAAAGTATAGCCTTATCGTATTAATATAACTACCTAACCAAACCCATATTTTCTTGTTTATTAGGTTACTTAGGTTAACAGCATTCAAGGCTTACACACACGTCTTACCCATTTACTTCCCAGTGGATTAATCTAATATAGTATATATGTAGCTACCCCTCAATATTGAGGTACACCCCATGGTACCTTACTCGCACTATAACGACCAGACTTTTTGACCTTCGAATGTCGACACTAATACATCAACGGTATTCACTTGCTGAGCAACCAAGTGCCGGAAAGACGAAAGTTTGGGTGAAATAAAATAAAAAGAAAATAGACTAAGGAAGAAAAGGACACAATATTAGAATCTCACAACGGAACGGTAAATATAATATAAAGAATGATCTTTACAAAATAAAATTGTATGATTACAACTATCAAAGAAGAATAACCTATCATCAACTTGGACAGTTATAACAACCTGTCCTCATAAATGTTGATGTACAACATAGAATGCAGCGGATATAAAAAGTACGGTAAGATGAATGCCAACTCTCTTCCAAAAGCTCCAAAGCATCCAAAGTAAAACATGCAATACTCAGCCTACTCGAAGGAGTACGTGATGATTTTGGGGAACAACAAAAACCAAGCGTCAGACATCAGTCTGGTATGAGAAACTCAAGGTATACATTGCATGTAACAACACTGAGGGGACTGTGCAGATAACCGCTCCGGTTTTTCCCTCAACTAAAACCAACCAATTATTATTAGAAGTAAAGTTGAATTATAAATAATGTCTAGGGTGTAGAATATAAATAAATTCACATAGAAGGAATGGTTACATTCGACAACTATTAAGTGTACAAACAAAACCGATAAGGCACGTTCGCATATTGGATTTTCCATAGGAGATCTCTTAATACAGATCCTAACTCCATGCAAAAGGGTCAGAAAGTACCTCTGAGCGTCGCATATCTCTAGATAAAATATACCATAAGGTAAACACAACTGGCTTACGCACGAAAACACCAAAGTGCACCACGTAGAACCAAATATACCCAACTCCCGCGCTCAACTTCAAAGAGATCCCGCAATGATTTGATAATAAGCATACACTAGATATGGAGTCAATATATCATGCCATGGGTTAGCAACACCCCAGATCGTGCTCCTACTCTGTTTTCTGCCATTTCGGATGTCGAGGTTTCGTTCGGCATCTTTCACATGAGTCTTCATCACTCAAATAGAACAAGAATTCCCAAATGGTATCCTACAACTCAATAGATCTTGGAATCACACATAGATCCCTTCACAAATCTCGGAATCACACATGGATTCCAGTACATCAGAAGATCTTGGAATCACACATAGATTCTTTCATAGATCTTAGAATCACTATATGTGTTCAAGCATCTCAACAGATCTCAAATCGCCATATGGCCTTCACTTCACAACCGCTTCCAAAACGTAGAAACCGTATGCTAGTTTTGAAGTGGTTTTTGATAAGTAGAACACATACCAATCCTGGTCTTGTCAAAATCAGTTGCAAGATTTAAGGTCAAGTTCTATAGTCGATTAACCGACTACAATTCACATAATAGACGATTATGTATGAAAAACAACCTCGCTTAATTTCCATAACAAATGACTAAGCCTCCAAAGCACAATCAAGTCACAAAGCATGATGTAAAATCAAATCACTATCAAGTCACAAAGAATTATAATAGTTGAAGCACGATTAACTCATATAAACGTCTTTTAGTCCCTTTCCCATTTAATTAATCTTTCATTGATTAATACTCCTTTATTAGTTAACTTCTTTTATCTAATAAAACTTCATTTGTCAAATAAGACTTCATTTATCTAATAAGACATCACGTATTAATAAGACATCATTTATTAATCAACAACTCATACTCGATTAATATTCCTTTATATGCTAGTGTATATATTCAACATATATATGTAACTTATATATATATATATATTCTACAGATTCGATGTTCCTTTAGTATTGAATATTTAAAAAAGGTTTTAATAAACTTAACCCTCCGATATAAGTATAACCACAATTCATTTCTAAGATTTCCTTTATAACTTCAATACTTCAAAACGTATTCATATACTTATCCCTCAAGCATAAGTATATCAATAATTAATTTCTAAGATTTCCTTTATAACTTCAACACTTCTAAAAGTATTCATATACTTATCCCTCCGGTATAAGTATATCAATAATTCATTTCTAAGATTTCCTTTATAACTTCGATACTTCAAAACGTATTCATATACTTATCCCCCCGGTATAAGTATATCCATAATTCATTTCTAGGATTTTTTAAAATATAATCAAAGAGGTTAAAACCATTGTTTAATAAAGAATGTCTTCTCTTTTATATGTCAAACATCTTATTCGGTATCTTCATTCTAAAAGATTTCTATACTTGTTTCTGTCTTTAAAATCAGTTATTAAATATCTAAGTATACTCAAAATCATTAAACCGTACTATATTCCAGTTTAACTACATTCCAAGGGTTTCAAAACAAGTGTTGCGAAAACAATTTTCACAACAAACCCAAAACAATCCTTTATAATTTGTCTTTAAACGTTTGTTTAAAGATTCAATTATATTTACTTCCATGTTATAATCTGAGAGGGTTAAAGACTAGTGTAATTAACATATTGTCACGACAAAAACAAAACCATTTTATGCTTATAGAAATTAAACAGATAATAGCATAATAGAAATAAATAAATACACCAAATAATGCACAATAGAATAGACTGGATAAACGTAATCATCAGAGTTACACAGTATACAGGATCATACTTAGTACAAATACAGTTCAGCTATACATAAATGTCTACAGCGAAAAACAAACATAATATGTACAATAGGAGCTGAACAGCATAAAATGATAGAATCCATCTTCAGCTCCAGCAATCCATAAATGCCTGCTAAAACCTGAACACAAGGCTACTCGTGTGGAAAAAGGGGCACCCGACTTTGCAAGTGAAACAAACTACGAGTCAGTCATGGGACTGGTATGAGAAATCTACTTAACACATTTATAATATGGCTAATCACAGGACCACGCCACTTTCGCGGAACGGGTTTACTCAATTGGATTTCCAGTGCTTTAAAACAAGTAAATCCTTTAAACATCGTAATGCTTTTTATAAAAATGAAGCCATTATAAGACTCAGTTCCCATCACACAATGCAACGCAAACCGGAGGATAGAGTTTTACCTTATAATGGCCAAAATATGCTTGATAAGAATAAAACAAAAGCATTTGATATTATTACTAGTGTTTATATGTTTCAAAAACAATTTCAAATCATAAGTATCAATCGTAGACGGCATTAATGCCCCATACCACTATGTCGCCAAATATAGGTATACAATCAAAACCGCACAGTCAAGTATTTGGAAATTTGATTTCCATCGTGAACCAAGGCAAAAGATAGTCCTTACCGACTTCGAGACAATCTTGCCCATGTCTTCGGAACAGCCGCAACTGCCCCTTGGATCGTCAGGGCCGGTCCACACGGAGTGGATTATAGTGCCTGAACAATACGTTTTCCCGCCCTTTGGGGCGTAAATGAGCCAACGAATGACTCCATCGGTCCCGGATCGACCGATATAACCGAGGCGCCTCTCAACAGCAACAACCACATAGGTGCAAATAATATAAATGTCAGTTAGTTTAAGCACCGACACCACCTCTAGCTAGAAGGAAACGCAGGCCCTCCCTGAGGTCCTATCTCATTTCTAGTTCATACATGGGTGCGAGGCTCGCGAATTCACGTTATACACAAAGCTACGCCACATAGGCGGTGCTTTGATCATCAACCACAAGACTTTGCTTTTCAACAGAAGCCCTGATCACTGCATCTTAGCATGCCACACAGGCAATTCATACCACGCAAGTGATGGCTATCAATCACACAGAATGAATTCCAATGTCAGACACACAGTCCATTTACAAGTTCGTTTTGGGTCTGAACGAAATCGGAGGCACTATATACCTCGCATACCCATCGATCTCCACGTACGTCTGGATGATCACCACTCATTATCCATATTTCGGGATGCCTCCCAATCAGGACATTAGTTACCATCCAAACGAGGTGAAGATCTCCAGTCTTCGACCACCGTTTTCATCTTCGATTTCTTATCGTCGATTCAGTTATTCAGAATGGGATAAACCCGGTCTTTCTGAGCAACTCGCATACATAATAAACAAGTGCTACACAAACACAACATACGCATCATTCCAATTCATCAGTCACTAACCGTAAATCAGTAAGAGAACGATTTCCCAAATATTAACCCCGAAGGCCGAAACCAACATCAGATCAAAATCCAGGAAACCATTCGACTTAGCTTACCTTCAGTTAGTTTCGAAATTTCACATTCCATATCGTTTATAATATTTTATAACGATTTATCGCTATTTTTATTTATTTATAAATGGCCAATTTATTCAAACGACGCTTCAAGCCATAACACGGTCGTGGCGCTGTTTTTCTTCAGATTTGTTTTACACATATCTGAAAATCTAACCGTTGGACCCTCACAAAATTTATATCATTAGAAAGATCTTTTCAAAACATATCCAATGTTTCCAGTTTGGGGAAAATCCGATGGTCGGATCTCCAGGTACACTCGTTTGAAGTTTCGATTTCAAAATACGAACTGCAGCGTCGTTATTCAAGTTAATTTAATTATATTTATATATATATAAAAATATAATCGATTCTGGCGCTGTTTTTCTTTAGATTTGAATTAAACATTCCAGACAATCCAACAGTTGGATCTTTACAAAGTTGGTGTCGTTGGAAAGATATTTCCAAAGCGAACCCAACGGTTTCGGTTTCGGGAAAATCCGATGGTCGGATCTCCCGCACTAATCGTTTGAAATCACGGTTTCAAAACACGAACTGCACCTTCGTTATTCGATTTATTTTAATTATATTTATATATATATAATCTATTCTTCAATTTCAAAACCATATTCATTTCATACCTTTGATAAAAATGATATTTTTATCCCACTGACTTCTATTTCAACACTTCACTATTTTTAACAATTCATGTATATGATAAAAATGTGATTTATATTGTAAAACATTTTATTTCAAAACACGACTATTTTATATAGTTCATATAGATGATAAAAATATAATTTTTATTATAAAACAATTTATTTCAAAACACGAATACCATTCAACACATGAATTCAACGAATGAATTTCTATTCAACACATGAATGTTTTCTATAGTTTACATATATACAATAAAAAGGTGATTTTTATATTTAAAACAATTTATTTAAAAAGACGAATACCATTCAACGCATGAATTTCTATTCAACGAATGAATTTCTATTGAACACATGAATGTTTTCTATAGTTTATATATATATACAATAAAAAGGTGATTTTTATATTTAAAACAATTTATTTAAAACACGAGTACCATTCAACACATGAATTTCTATTCAACGAATGAATTTCTATTCAACACGTGAATGTTTTCTATAGTTTATATATATACAATAAAAAGGTGATTTTTATATTTAAAACAATTTATTTAAAACACGAATACCATTCAACACATGAATTTCTATTCAACGAATGAATTTCTATTCAACACGTGAATGTTTTCTATAGTTTATATATATACAATAAAAATGTGATTTTTATTGCCAATCAATTTATTTCAAAACACGACTATTTTATATAGTTCATATAGATGATAAAAAATATGATTTCTATTATGGAACAATTTATTTCAAAACAGGAATGTCGTTCAACACATGAATTTCTATTCAACACACGAATATAGTTTCAACACATGAAAATAATTCTAACACATGAATATTATTCAAAATTTCGGTAGCATAATGACAGGGTAGTTAAAACCGGGGTCGTCCCTAGTACGGCTCCTCGCTCTACCTTAAAGCCTCGCAGCTTTTGACAATGGGGATTTCATGCATCTAGTTCGCATGTAGGCGGCATGTTTATTTTTTTCTTTCTTTTCCACAAACTAATCCTATGTGGTTTCAACCAAATAATTCTCAACCACAAACAGGTATTTTTCAAACATAATCAAACAATTTCAACCACAAACAATTCTAATCAACCATTCATAATCAACCAATTTTCACATCAATCACAACCAATAAATATCGTCCATGGTTTGTGGACGAGGGGCGTATATATATATAAGCATTTCACTTCTATTTCAACACATATATAATTTTTACAACGCATATATAACTTATATATCGAACGTACAACTTATACAACGCTTATACAAGAGGTGTACAATGCTTATATAACTCATACATCGACTATATAATTTATACATCGTCGTTTTCCATATCGTTTATAATTCAGAAATCTCATAGTGGGTTCCACTCCACCAAAAATAGCAGAAGGCTCAGAAAAATATGCGGTCTCTTCTAGAATGTAGAAGACATCCACACGAGTCCACTGTCTCTTGTTTCACTAAATTTCGTCAAAAACGAAAAAGATATGATTTTTACAGTGAAATCAAAAACCATAGCGCTTTAAAGTGCTATAATATAGTTGAAATTAAAATAGCCGTATACCTCTCTGAATTCTTCAAAACTAGGTTTTGATTTTTCATGAAATCCGTGAATTGATAGGACGATCGGACTTCACCCCGCTGTCGAGCCTCGAGAGGCGCACGCGCGCCTGAAGTGGGGTCCACTTCAGTGGTCTGACGTGGCCATGGTGGAGCTTCAAAGCTCCGAACTTCCCATCCACGGATCTCGATGGAGAAGCAACGAGGGAGGGAGAATCCTATATGGATTTGAAGAGCATTGAATTATCTTCAAAATTCCCTAAAGGAGCGGCTACTTTCGTTGAGAGATGGAAGAGAAAAAAGGAGGGAAGAATTGGAGGGGTTCCGCCATCGGGTTCAGGGGTATCGGGGAAGAAAACAAATGATGGCCAATAGAAATTTTTTTATTTTATTTTTTAATTTTTAAATTCTCAAAAATACCCTTTGTCACACACGAACACCAATCCAAACCCAACGACTATCGCCACTAGCTAAATACCCCCATTACGAACACAATAGGACATGTTTCGTAGTCCCATTCGATTGTTCCAGTCAGTTTTCCTTCAAATTAAAATATAAAACATTCAATATTTGATTTGAACATACATTTCAATTTGCCGGGGCCACATATTGATTCTAAAAATTCCCGAAAAATAAATCTAGCTATGTTTTGATGATACGGTCCCAACAAAACTAGTTTCGTCAAATTCTGAGACCGTTTGAAAAATGGCCCATTTCTGGTCGATCCAATTTAACTGAAATTGACCAAAACACGTTTTCCTTTGCCACGCTCACATACTAGCTTAAAAAATTATTAAATTTAAAATCTAGCAATAATTTGACATACCAAATCCAACAAAAGTGGTTTCGTCGAATTCTGAGGTCGTTTGCAAAATGGCCATTTTCTGGTTGATCCAATTTAATAGAAATTGACCAAACACATTTTCCTTTGCCATGCTCACATACTAGCTTCAAAAGTTATGAAATTTGAAACCTAGCAATAGTTTAACATCCCGGATCCAACAAAAGTGGTTTCGTCGAATTCCGAGGTCGTTTGCAAAATGACCATTTTCACGGGCTATATAAACTCTATAGCGACTTTCTGAAAATTCATTTGGCCATAACTTTTGCTTCCTGCTATGAAACTTCGATTTTTCAGATTCATTAGAAAGGTATTCACTAACAGATTTAAATATTTTTGGTTTCACTCAAATCCGTTTTGTTTTGCACCCGGTACAGTCAGTCAAAGTTTGAATTCAATTTTTGAAACTACCGCGCCATTTCAGGCCTTGTTTATAATTAGAATTAATTATATTTATTTTCAAACGTCGATTCAAATTCACTTTTCGTCGTTATTATTTTAAATATTTTAAATTCACCAAATTAGCCAATTTAAAAAATTTAAATTGGTTCAGATTTTCCGGGTCGTTACATATACATACACTTAGGATATTTTTTAACCTTTGATGTGACTCATTGTGCATACATATATATGTGTATATGCATGTATGTGCATGTATATAAATGTACCCAAGTATGTTGCACGATACAAAACAATTTCTGTTTGAGGATAGGAGGTGAATCTGGAAGTTGAACCTCGATCACATATTTAGCTCTTTATCAAATGATTTATTTAAGTAAACAAAACTTGGAAATAAATTCATTAACTTATTTAAATAATTAAAACAAGTATATATGAATTATAAAACACGTATTTGAATATTTAAATACCCAAAATACAAAAAAATTCCATAAATGCTCATTGTTTAAAAGGATGACATCATCAAAATAGTTAGCCATAAATATGAAAAAAATCTTATTTGCTAATTACTTTTCCAATTAATAATTAGAAATTCATTTAAATTTTCAACAACATTTATAGAGAAAATAGCTATATATTGATAAAACAGTTTTCGATCACATTTCGACATTTTCCCAAAAAATATATTTTTGAAAGCATTTTTCCGAAATGAGTCTATGATCATAAAATTATTAATTAAATGATGTTTAACAAGGTTATAAAATCAAATTTATAACATTTAACAATATTCCAAATTGTTATAATATTCGGGGATTAAGTGTTCGATTTTTTCGGGTCTTTACATTTGATCGACGCTTTCTATTGAATTAGAAAAGCGCAATTTATGTAAAAAAATTCTCCAAGTGCATATATCGTGTAGTTTGCAGGTCGAATCACAGGGAGGCAAATTAAAATTTGTTATTTATATAATTTCGTGGGTGAATTAGACGACTTTTGAGATTTGGTTGAAAAAAGAACAATTGAAATTGCAATAATTAGGATTATCTTGAATCTAATCAAACAATTAATCACTCATGAAAGTAAATTGTGAAACAAGTATAAAAATGCAGAAAATAAAATTGCAGAACATAAATAACAACAAAAATAAAATTAGCATTATCGTTGAAACTAATCAAACGATTAATCACTAATGAAAATAAATGTAAAATACAACTAGTACTCTACCAAATTTAATCGTGTAGATGGCACTAGTTGCTAAGAAATAGAAAAAAATGCAGAAAATAAAAATTATAGAATTAAAAGAAAAGAGAAGAAGAAGAAAACTTTATTCATCCCAGGATGATCATTTACAATGAGATTATATGGATATTTAAAGGAGATAAATAGCCAATTTAAAACCCTAATCCAATCTATGCATATATGGGCCAATTAATTAGCAATTATTCCTCCCATATTAATTAGCAATTAATTCTCCCATATTAATTAGCAGTTTATTCCTCCTATCTCTTCCTTGTTTGGCATGCGACTAATCGAAGAGGGATAAGATTTTAGGAGATTTCTTCTACCAAATATGAGCATATATTAAACTCCAAAAGAAACACAATGCGAAGTCTTCATCTACTAATCTTTATATGTATATACGCAGCATTTTGATCATTATTTTCTATTTTTATGGCTGCATGTGGCTTATTTGACATATCTGTAAAAGTGACAAAATAACACCCAAGTAATATTTATTTATATATAAAATATAAGATATAGGAGCATAAAATAAACACATTTCTATGTTAATCAAATACCCCCACACTTAACTTTTACTCGTCCTCGAGTAAAAATAAAAATGAAAAACTAAACTAGATAGGTCACATTTTCGTAGGAAACACGATTGCATTGAACGTATGCAACAAGCCGTTAAACCTCCAGGTGTCCCTAGTAGGGCGAGTGGTGTCTCGTGAGGATTTTCAGCGGATACTACCCACAAAATCCAAATGAATTATGCTATGGCTCTAATGTTACTACATGAATGTAGAGGACTTGTGCAATTGAAAACAAAAAAAATGAAAACATGACTTGTTTCAGGAAAGTGGTACAACAAATTAAGTTAACAATTCTTAATCTGTTGATTTTATTTTAGATACCTCAACTTGTCACAAATTTTCAACATAAATCAAGTTTTCAATGTTAAATTTCAGTTTGTCCAGTTGGTTCGGTCGATAACAAAGTGCAGCCATGAAATAAATTCTTAGTTTGCTTGTCACAGTTTGTAAAGTGATATTCTAATTTCCTTGTGTACGGTTAGTCAAATCAATAAGGTCAAGAAATGTTTGGGCATCATCGCTTATTCTCTATCTTTACAAAAGTTAAAATTTATGATTAATTACATACACCTAACTTAAAAGACCAAGGTATACCACCCATATATTGCCTTGTGGACTGACGGAGAGTTGGGACAAAGCTTGGCGGATTGTGCAAACCGACGCTGAATTTGTCAACAACGTGTCGGTAATCCTTACGTGTCCAACTCATAAAATGAGACCAAGATATTCCGACGCTGACTGTGTCAACAACATGTCAGATAGAGCTTAGCGGGTTTGTATAGCAACGCTAGATATACAAGCAATGTTGGATACCCTTGGATTGCTATTATTATTATTGAAAATATAAGAACATGAGAGAGTTACGTGAATTCAGCTTAACACAACTTAGTTTCAAAGATTCGAAAAGCCAGTATAAATATTTTAAGTCCTCCACTCATTAAACAAAGAATGCAATTTAGAATAAACTTCATAGCCATCACCTAAGAATCTCTCTATGTGCCGGTTACACTATTATCCCTCAAAATTCAACTTTTCATCATATTTCTTATTTGATCTTAGTTGAGATAAAAAATACTAGCAACTGACTAACAATTGTTGACTTATGTTGTTTTATCGATCTAAAAAAAAATACTATCAACTGAGAGAAGAAAAAAAGTGCATGTTACAACAATCTAAAATGCATGATGGTCCTATCTAAATGCACGAAAAAGAAAAAGAAAAAAAAGGATGCAATGCAGACTCCCCCCACACTAGAACTAAACAGTGTCTGCACTGTAAACACGTTTTCTAAATGTAAAAGATAAAACCCAAAGATGGATTAAATGCAAAATTATTTGTAGAATGAAATGCAGTCTAGCTATATGTAAGAATGGATCATATGTACAATGATATATGTGTTTCCGATGCATGCGATGCAAAGAATGCCACCAACCTTTTCCCCTACACTTGGTTCCAACCCGATGAGTCCCAATCAAACTATGCTAGGCATGTTTTCTAATAAGTAAAGGTTTTTGAAAACCATCTCATCTTTATACCTAGATTTATTGTCCAATAGATAAATGTCTAGGATCATCCTAATATGAAGTTTTTCAACCAAGCCAGCATTCCAAAAATAATTCATGTGTTCAACAAATTTATCAGTGTAATTATTCAAAAATTTGTGATCGTACATAAACTCAATTGCAATCGTGAAATTTGAATTCTGAGTGTTGTTCAAGGCTATGTGATCACATTTCTCAATATTATTAATTAACAACGTATTTTCGATACTGCCAATTTCAAGCTCGTTTGAAACCTCAAATCAAATTTTTCAAACTTGGATTGGTGGCTTGATTCTATTTCATCCTCATTTGGCAACTCATCCTCATACAATCCAAAAAATTCATGCTTATTAAAATCCATTTCCACTTCTGAGTTTTTGAAAAATTCAACTTTTTCATTTTGTTCAATTTCAAAATATTCAAGTTTCTCGCAGTTTGAAAGATCAAAATCTGAGCTTAAATCTTTTTCTTGAAAAGAGTTGAAGTCTAAATCATTTACTTAATTGTAAACAACTTCATTTAAATGGTTATTCTCAATTTCCAAAGTTGTTATCTGAAAACTTTCACTATCAGTAAAGAACGGATTATTTTCTGATTCATCGCTTGTTTTAATTTGATTTTGTTGCTCTTGTTGTTCTTTCAAAGATGTCATTAAACAGAGAAGTTCATCCATCTTTTTATTTAGCCTTTCTTCCCTCTCATCAAAGTGATATTCTTCAGAATCGTTGATTTGAGAGCTCTCATTTTGGATTTCTTGATTCTCAAAATTATAGTCCACATCAATTTCACAATCAAAATTATTTCCAATGTGGTGGTTGTTTGAATTTTCAGAAAAATGACAATGATATTGGAAAATCGTTCTGATCATAAAAATTATGTTCGTAACCAAAACTGTTAAAATTTGAGTGATTTTGGTTATTTTCAAGATGTTGATATGGGCTATAATTTTAAAAAATTTGGTTTACAACCCCATATTGATGTGGATCAAAGCTATATTAGGATTCAAAGCCATTTTGATGTAGATGTAGCCCGGTATCGAAATTATTGAAATTTGAGTTGAAATCACAATTTCGATCATGTCCATGATTTTGAAAATGTTGGTCATTTGGAAAATTTTGAAAATTGTTGGCATTGGACTCACGAATTTTTGGTAAATCTTGCCTCCGGAGTTGTAATTCATTCTCATACTCTTCAGGAGGACGTCTACTCCGATTATTATCCCATCTTTCTCTTAATGATTTTCTTGAATCAGACATTTTAAAAAGTCATGACAGGACAAAAATTATTATCACTTCAAAATAGTATAAAATACTAAGTTGTGCTCTATTAATTAACTGAATCAATTAGAAGGGGGAAGAGAGTCTTATGGTCGTTCACGTATAGTATAAATACTAAGGGATACGACCAATGTTTTACGGGTAGTATGCAGCCTCTTTTGTTAATAGTTCAATAAATTGGACTACTATATATCCGCGATCCAATTATACGAGGCAATCAACTTCACAAAACACCACTTTTCAATTATATTATTTTGCAGTGTCTATTTTTATTATTGAAAACAATGAGAATGCAGATTTCAATTATGGAAATTTCAGCCAATCAGAACAATCAAGAAATAATAACTGCACAAATAAATAATAATTTGTACAAGCAAGCCGCTGCCCCTGCAGAAAATTTTACAAGCAATGTCTATTTTTTTTCTTTGCAGCAGAGCACCTGTAGAGTTCAGAAAATTTTGCAGTGGTGTATGGCTGTCCATCTAGAAGATTCGAGTAATTTGAGCGATTAAAATCCTAGCATTTGCACTTTGACTAATCTTTGAATTTCTGTTTATTTCTTGAATTCTTCCTTAATACAACCTTTGAATTTGATCTTCTTCTTTTTTTGAAAACAGATGGGCAAGTGAAATGAAAACTGAAAAATAATAAGAGTGAAGAAAGGAAAAAAAACTAACTCAGCTAAAATAAAAATTATGACTAACAAAAATCAAACAAAAATGAAAAACTCTAACTCTAGATAGAAAGGTTCACGGACTTCCTCAAAGCACACACTCATGT
The DNA here is from genome assembly GCA_030737875.1 of Allium sativum. NCBI lineage: Eukaryota > Viridiplantae > Streptophyta > Magnoliopsida > Asparagales > Amaryllidaceae > Allium > Allium sativum. The sequence goes on from CM060926.1 coordinate 376,692,939, forward strand.
TCAAATGGCGAAGCCACTCATTCACCAATATCATATAACAAAACAATGCCATACACTAAAATTTGAACTAAGAAAGGTTAAAATTATGCCTCAAGAAGGAAGGCAACTAGAATTTAATAAAATGCACGCTCAAAATCAAAATTCACACGCATTTCTTATTAGGAAACCAATCATCCCCAATTATAAAATCAATGCCTCCTTAGTTTCTTTATATTCTGACGCAGTCAAAGCAGAATATCTTTTTTCTTTCTTTGTCTCCAAAGAGCGGCAACCTCAAGAACTATCACCCAAAAAAAAAGAATTGAACCGAAGCCAAAAGAAGTCTTGCCCCCTTTTTTTCGAATTGGATTTTCATATCGGTGGGTTTGTTGATGCTTTGATTGTGGTGAATCGGGTTCCGATTGGGATTTGGTATGCTGTAGTCAGTTATGGGTTTTCGATGCGGTTGTTTCGGTGGAGGGGATATGGTTTTTGAATTGATGTGGGTCTCGGTTTTGAGGAAATCCAGGTGTGATGACGAAGTGGGTCGATGCCAGAAGACTGTGTGATGGAGGAGGCGGATCGAGTTATAGGATTGTGAGTTTAGTTAGGGCGTTCGGGTTGAAGGTTCTATTCTTGGGTTGTGAGGCTCATTGATTGCGGTGAGGAGCGGAAATGTTTCAAAAGCGGACTGGTTGTAGTTTGCTTGAACATGAAGATGAGGCTGTGGGAGAAAATGATAGCAATGGAAAGGTGCGTGATGTTGATGATTGTTATATGGTTGGTGAAAGGTGGCAGAGCAGTTTTGTGTGGAGGAGATTTATGGAATAGTAAAGGAGAAATATGGAAAATATGAGGAGAGAAAAGGGAAGAATTAAAACAATGGAAATGTAAAGAAGGAAAGAAAATTTAGATTTATTTATTTATTTATTTTGTTGTTATAAAAGAGAGAATAGGGAAGAAATAAATGAAAAGGAAAACGAAAAGAGAGATTAGAGGAAGTGAGAGAGAGTTGTAATTGGAAAACAATCAATACAAAAAAATGCAAGTTTTTTTTTAAGGCTTGTAGAGGAAGAAAGACTATGTACTGATAACTGGAAGGAAATCACAAAATTGGCAAGATGTTATTGTGGTGAGAAGAAGAAACAGCAAAGAGAAGAAATTTGTATTTTTTTTTTTTGTAGAAAACTAGAAAGAGGGGAAAAAACAATTATACAAAGAAAGAAAAGAAGGAAATGGATGGGAGAAGAGGAAACAAATTAAAACAAAAATTAGCAAGATTTTTTTTCTCTTGATTTAGAAGATTACGGTATCAAATCATAATACCAAATCAATCTGTAATGACCCGAAAATCCGGTCCAATTTGAGCTGACCAAAAACACAAGTCTAACCCCAAATTAAACTGAAAATCAGGAAATTTATAGAAAGAAAACAGAGGGTGAGGAAAGATAAGATAGAAACTTAGAATAGAAGAAGAACAACAACAGAACATCGGAGTAACACGAACCTCACAGTGGAACGAATAACATATAATATGTAACATATCTTTGAAATAAAATCAATATATGTATACAATAACATTATCAGAGTACAACATTTACAACACAGCGGAAATAACTATAGCTATATAATCCTGAAGTCTCCTGCTCCAAGCTCTTCCAGTATATCTGTAAATCCCGACTACTTGACTGCCCGCACAAAATTAGGCACCCAAGAGTTTAGGGAAAACAAAGCAAAATAAACTCCGGGTCAGTGATGGGAGTGGTGTGAGTAAAACAGTTTAAAACAGTTCGAACAAGTAAACGATATCTCACAAGGCCACGCCGTATAACGGAACGGGTTTTTTCCTTATTAGAATCCAAAATATCTTTATATCAAAAACCTTTTGATATTATAATAATGTTTATCAACCACAACAATAATAATCATCTAGCAGAATTGCTTTCATCTCACGTTCTACATCTATAGTATACAATCAAAACCGCAAGCACGTATTGGGTAATGGATTTCCATCTATGACAAAGTATGGAACTACCTTTCGCTAGTGTACCTCTAGAAAGGAATACACAGGGTTCAACAAGAACATCTTGCAACCCGGCCACACATGACCGACCACTCATTTCGCTTGAGTGTATCGAATGTATATCACCAACGGTTGGGACCAGCAACCGTTTCCCGAATGGGACAGCATCAACAATAGATTTTTAGAAATAAATGAAACTCTAGATCAGGTGATTATACACCCTACTTCGGAGTGACCGACTTACCCATGCTGCCTGCCCGATTTCTGTCATTTACCGGTTGATGAGGCTTAAGGTTACGCTTCATCATCACATCAGATTCGCTTCGAATGCCACATTGTCAGATCCATCGAAAATCACTAATTGACGTCTACAACAGTACGTTATGTGTTAGCTAAAGAAGTTTCCTTCTCCGCTTCCACTCTTGGTACGGCTGAAGAAATCAATGTACGTGACCTTTCTGGAAATACTCTGTCAGACATTCATCCATACCAGTCATCCAGGAATAGGATGAACTGAAGGCACTATTCAATACATCCATCTTAGACACTGTTATCTAAGACTTATACAATAGCCCTTGCACTTTACTCCGTCTTCAATTATCTTTGGCATATATGATTCGCAACGCTTATGCCAATACATAGTGGTTCTTTGGATAATAATCCAACCGGTCTCTCCATATTAACAACGTTAAAATGGTCGAAAACTTCGATAGTTGATGAGTTAACTATCAAAGAAAAACACATGGGCAAACAACGATATTTTTTCCAAATGGAAATTATATCGATCAATCATCTACCATATATATATATATATATATATTTGTATTTCCTTATTTTCTACATTTAGAAAATATACGTTATTAACATTGGAAACATTTCCATAGCTTAATTACGTATCACTATTCTTCCACATCTATCAGACTCTAACTATAAACTAACAAGAGAACAACTTCCTAAGTATAAACCCCGAAGGCCGAAACCAACATCAGATCGATACTCAGGAAACCATTCAACTTATTAATCTCTAGTCAGTTTCCAATTTTTGTTTAACTCCATTGAATTAACTATGTTCGATTAACTCCTCTATTTATATTCCCAATAAATAATCCTTTATCCTATTTATTTTCTAAATAAATAATCCTTTATTTTATTTCCATTATTCTGTTCCCTATATTCTATTTCCTTTATTCTATTTCCTTTATTCTATTTCCTTTATAAAATCTTCTATTTATTTTATAAATAATTTCTCTTTTGTAAAATCCTTTGATTTTATAAATAGTTTATTTTCAATATTCACTTTGAAAATCCTTTTTTTTTACATGCCAGTATTTCTTACGGTATTTACAATATCAAACCACAAAGATCGATATCATTTAAACACACAAAATCAAACAGATTATATATCACATCATATATTACAATATATGAACAGAACAGAATTATAAATATTGAGAAGTCCAGTTGGACCCCTCCAACCTGTTTCCCTACATCACAGATGTTAAACAACACGAATATAAAATATTCTGATAAACAGAATCAATATTCGATTAACGATTTATATATATATATATATAGCGTTATCTATGATTTCAATCAATACACGAACAATTCAACCAAACAGTTAAAACACAGCAATCAACAGAAATTATCAGTTCTAAGAATGTGTTATAAAAATATAACTATTCAGAGTGGGTGAGTTTTGCTCACTTTGGCAGTTCATCGTTAAAGAATGATAAACCGTTGTTTAACTTGAATCAAACAATTTATTTCTCCATAAATTGTAACTAGCCCCAATTCATTTCCCGTTAGTTCCATGGTGTAGCCACCGTCCATACGATCCCAACGTGACTGACGGTTCGTGATTCTGATTTCATATGAATAATTTATTGACGTTATAAGTTAATACATTATTTAATTAACTAAAACTTTAATTAAAACTACACTGGGCTTTGCCTTACCCAATTTCTGCCCATTCAGAAATCCCCAGGCCCAACCATCTTAGGACCCGCACCCGATCTCCAACCAATTCACATTTCTGTTAATCCCTCTTTTTAATCCTTCTTCCTGTATCGAAGAAATGAAACAGCTACTGTTCCTCCACTTTCTTCAATTGCTGCACCACCCACGGCGAGCTTCCGGCCACTACCTCATCGCCCTCTGACGCGCCACTGACTGGCCGACCACCTGAGACCAACGTCACCAGATCCGGTGCCCCACAGCTTTGACCACCGTCCAAATACGTGAACCCATCTTCGAATTAAATGCCACAGAACGACCCCGTTCAACCACCTATGGCTCCGCCACCTTGCCCCTAACCACCACCGCAACCTAACAGAACCACCGCGAGACCCTTGGCTTCCACCTCGCACCGATCTCACCAACGTTCCAGCGAATTAGAGATTCACCGAACTCTTCAAAACTTGTATGTTCCGTACGCCTTAAACCTAGGATCCGCTATCTCAAAAACCCAGACCCAAAAATGAAGATTGAACGCACTGAAACCCGTATAACAACGTAGTGAACCCTCTGAGGAACTCGAAAATATACGGTTCACAAAATTTAGGAATTTCATTTGGTTTTATTTGGATTTTCTTCATTCGTTATTTCTTGAGGTATAAAAGGAAACAATGGTGGACAAATGAGAAAAAAGGGTTTGGTTTAGGCCAGGTATGATTTGTATTTATGTGGTGTTCGCTATCGAAAATGTGGAATCACAAGAGCCACTTCTCCTGTTACAATGTGGGATCACGAGAGCCATTTCTTATGTTGCAATGTGGAATCACGAGAGCCACCTCTTATGTTTAAATGCTTCAGTACTTGTTTACGGATTTCTATCGACAGAAATAAACATACTGTTGTGACGAGCAAGGCGCCACTATTCCAAAAATATAATAATACCGGTAGATTAACTCATTTTGTGAAACCCCAAAATGTTGATTACAGGATGCAAAATGCTTCAAATAAAAAGTTGCTTATTTAATTAATTAAAAATTACAGTAAAATTCTAAAAATTAAATTATCACTATTTCCCAAAAGAACCTTGTCTAAATTCAAACCCGATATCTAATTATATCGAATAAACTGTTACGCTCGATAAACGATTCTATAGCGACTATTTTAAAATTAGATTTGGACGTAAATCAAATTCTACACGATGAAATCCCAATTTTTCTCTTTCACTAGAAAGATATACACCACCAGCTCCACACGTTTTTTGTTTCACAGAAATCCGGCTTAAAACGAATCATGCACATTCAGTTGAAGTTCGAATCGCCAATTTACGAACTGCAGTGTCATTTCGAGCTCGATTTTAATTATAATATAATTATACGTTCAAACTACCGTTTATATAATATATTCGTTATTCAAATTAAATTCCATGCTGAATTAAATATCACAGATGATCCAGTTCACACCATATCGCCATTTCATCCAATTCTGATTATATTCAGAATTAAATATATTATTTAATTTATTATTTTAATTAATTATTCCTAGCTATTTAATTAAACCACCATTTAATTCACTATATCACTGTTTATATAATTAAATAAACTAATTATAATACCTCTTCCAATGCGGGTCATTACAATCTTCTCCACTTAAAATAATTTCGTCCTCGAAATTGCTAAGGTAGAGAACGACCCTATCGACTGGTTAGAACACATTGGTTCACTTTTTAACTTCAGTTTCAACTGAACCAATTTAATTTCAATTAAAATATTAATTAATTCTTATCAACGAAAATTTCCAAAAATCCTGAAAATTTTCTAACTCCTTAACTTTTCAAAAAATTTCGCCAGCACCTCCTTTGTACTGGTCAATAGGTCAAACTCCAACTCGCCTCTCTGGGCCATCTCCAACCTAAAAGAAAATCAAACAGTCAAGCGTCTTGCCAATTCGGCTCATCAAAATCTCATATCATATGAAATATAAACTTGTACCTTTTTGTCGGGCATATCAACTTTATCACTTCCATATGCTATTAACTCAGTATACACCCATATTATCCAATCAAATTCTGAAATCACTTTTATTTCTAGCACAACCATTCGCTTTTTACCAAGCCAAATTTTCATTTCAAACTCAAATTTAGTTCTTGATCCCGAATCCTTAACTGACCAACACAATATTATTTCAAATCAATTTCTATGACCACTTAACTGGCTTTACTTTAATTCCAATTTGCTTTTACAAATTCTATTTAATTTGTGTTAAATTAAACAGATCAAATTCTAGGAGTCCTAAACAACTTTGTTTTTCTCAAAACAATTCAAAAACAAATTCCTTTGGTAGTAATCCATCACCCAGCAACTCGAAAATGAACACCGATGATGTCTAGCTCATCATCGGGGTTATTTCCCAGCTATCGAAGTGAGTTCAATACTATATCATTTTCAAAATCATTCTTAAACACTTTTATTTTGAAATCAGTTCAAAATATCATTCACAATTTCTTAGAATACAATTTAAAATCTCCCAAGATCTTAAAATTTACATATATTTAATCCAAGTCTATTTACATACTCTATTCCAAATTTCAAGGGTTTCAATTTCAATTCTGATTTAAATTTCAAATTTAATTCAATTCATTATACTCATCTGAATTCTGATTGGTTATTTACATAACCATTCCACATTTTTATAATCTTACTCGATTATAACATCAACCAATATATCCAATATGTATCAAAATATACTTTGGGTAAAATTATTTTCATTTACCCTCTTTTCAAAACATATCGTGCCGACCCATCGCATTTGAGTGTTTATAAACTCCTACCGGTAGAGTGGATCAAACTGATCGACCAGAATTCATAAACTACTCAACCAATAAATCTTCACAATATAAAATTATTTTTATATCATCTACAAATATGTTCACTCGTATATATACACTCAAACTCAATCTAGGGTATTACAAACCTTATCTCTACCGAGTCACGCCACAGAGCCAAGGTAATTCACTTAACCATATGCTCTGATACCAACTATAATGACCCGAAAATCCGGTCCAATTTGAGCTGACCAAAAACACAAGTCCAACCCCAAATTAAACTGAAAATCAGGAAATTTATAGAAAGAAAACAGAGGGTGAGGAAAGATAAGATAGAAACTTAGAATAGAAGAAGAAGAACAACACAACATCAGAGTAACACGAACCTCACAGCGGAACGAACAACATATAATATGTAACATATCTTTGAAATAAAATCAGTATATGTATACAATAACATTATCAGAGTACAACACTCACAACACAACGGAAATAACTATAGCTATATAATCATGAAGCCTCCTGCTCCAAGCTCTTCCAGTATATCTGTAAATCCCGACTACTTGACTGCCCACACAAAATTAGGCACCCAAGCGTTTAGGGAAACCAAAGCAAAATAAACTCTGGGTCAGTCATGGGACCGATGTGAGTAAAACAATTTAAAATAGTTCGAACAAGTAAACGATATCTCACAAGACCACGCCGTATAACGGAACGGGTTTTTCCCTTACGAGAATCCAAAATATCTTTATATCAAAAACCTTTTGATATTATAATAATGTCTATCAACCACAACTATAATAATCATCTAGCAGAAACGCTTTCATCTCACGTTCTACATCTATAGTATACAATCAAAACTGCAATCACGTATTGGGTAATGGATTTCCATCTATGACAAGGTATGGAACCACCTTTCGCTAGTGTACCTCTAGAAAGGAATACACTGGGTTCAACAAGAATATCTCGCAACCCGGCCACATATGACCGACCACTCATTTCGCTTGGGTGTATCAAATGTATATCACCAACGGTTGGGACCAGCAACCGTTTCCCGAATGGGACAGCATCAACCCCAGATTTTTAGACATAAATGAAACTCTAGATCAGGTGATTATACACCCTACTTTGGAGCGACCGACTTAGCCATGTTGCTTGCTCGATTTCTGTCATTTACCGGTTGATGAGGCTTAAGATTACGCTTCATCATTACATCAGATTCACTTCGAATGCCACATTGTCAGATCCATCGAAAATCACTAATTGACGTCTACAACAGTACATTATGTGTTAGCTAAAGAAGTTTCCTTCTCCGCTTCCACTCTTGGTACGGTTGAAGAAATCAATGTACGTGACCTTTCTGGAAATACTCTGTCAGACATTCATCCATACCAGTCATCCAGGAACAGGAAGAACCGAAGGCACTATTCAATACATCCATCTTAGACACTGTTATCTAAGACTTATACAATAGCCCTTGCACTTTACTCCGTCTTCAATTATCTTTGGCATATATGATTCGCAACACTTATGCCAATACAGAGTGGTTCTTTGGATAATAATCCAACCAGTCTCTCCATATTAACAACATTAAAATGGTCGAAAACTTCGATAGTCGATGAGTTAACTATCAAAGAACAACACGTTTGTAAACAACGATATTATTTCCAAATGGAAATTATATTGATCAATCATCAACCATATATATATATTTGTATTTCCTTATTTTCTACATTTAGAAAATATACATTATTAACATTGGAAACATTTCCATAGCTTAATTACGTATCACTATTCTTCCACATCCATCAGACTCTAACTATAAACTTACAAGAGAACAACTTCCTAAGTATAAACCTCGAAGGCCGAAACCAACATCAGATCGATACTCAGGAAACCATTCAACTTACTAATCTCTAGTCAGTTTCCAATTTCTGTTTAACTCCATTGGATTAACTATGTTCGATTAACTCCTTTATTTATTTTCCCAATAAATAATCCTTTATCCTATTTATTTTCTAAATAAATAATCCTTTATTCTATATCCTTTATTCTATTCCCTATATTCTATTTCCTTTATTCTATTTCCTTTATAAAATCTTTTATTTATTTTATAAATAATTTCTCTTTTATAAAATCCTTTGATTTTATAAATAGTTTATTTTCAATATTCACTTTGAAAATCCCCCTTTTTTTACATGCCAGTATTTCTTACGGTATTTACAATACCAAATCACAAAGATCAATATCATTTAAACACACAAAATCAAACAGATTATATATCACATCATATATTACAATATATGAACAGAACAGTATTATAAATATTGAGGAGTCCAGTTGGACCCCTCCAACCTGTTTCCCTACATCACAGATGTTAAACAACACGAATATAAAATATTCTGATAAACAGAATCAATATTCGATTAACGATTTATATATATATAGCGTTATCTATGATTTCAATCAATACACGAACAATTCAACCAAACAGTTAAAACACATCAATCAACAGAAAATTATCAGTTCTAAGAATGTGTTATAAAAATATAACTATTCAGAGTGGGTGAGTTTTGCTCACTTTGGCAGTTCATCGTTAATGAATGATAAACCGTTGTTTGACTTGAATCAAACAATTTATTTCTCCATAAATTGTAACTAGCCCCAATTCATTTCCCGTTAGTTCCATGGTGTAGCCACCGTCCATACGATCCCAACGTGACTGACGGTTCGTGATTCTGATTTCATATGAATAATTTATTGACGTTATAAGTTAATACATTATTTAATTAACTAAAACTTTAATTTAAACTACACCGGGCTTTGCCTTACCCAATTTCGTCCCATTCAGAAATCCCCAGCCCAACCATCTAAGGACCCACACCCGATCTCCAACCAATTCACGTTTCTATTAATCCCTCTTTTTAATCCTTCTTCCTGTATCGAAGAAATGAAACCGCTACTGTTCCTCCACTTTCTTCAATTGCTGCACCACCCACGGCGAGCTTCCGGCCACTGCCTCATCGTCCTCTGACGCGCCACTGATTGGCCGACCACCTGGGATCAACGTCCCCAGATCCGGTACCCCACTGCTTTGACTACCGTCCAAATACGTGAACCCATCTTCGAATTAAATGCCACAGAACGACCCCGTTCAACCACCTATTGCTCCGCCACCTTGCCCCTAACCACCACCGCAACCTAACAGAACCACTGCCAGACCCTTGGCTTCCACCTCGCACCGATCTCACCAACATTCCAGCGAATTAGAGATTCACTGAACTCTTCAAAACTTGTATCTTCCGTAAGCCTTAAACCTAGGATCCGCTATCTCAAAAACCCAGACCCAAAATTGAAGATCGAACTCCCTGAAACTCGTATAACAACGTAGTGAACCCTCTGAGGAACTCGAAAATACACGGTTTACAAAATTTAGGAATTTCATTTGGTTTTTATTTGGATTTTCTTCATTCGTTATTTCTTGTGGTATAAAAGGAAACAATGGTGGACAAATGAGAAAAAAGGATTTGGTTTAGGCTAGGTATGGTTTGTATTTATGTGGTGTTCGCTGTCGAAAATGTGGAATCACAAGAGCCACTTCTTCTATTGCAATATGGGATCACGAGAGCCATTTCTTCTGTTGCAATGTGGGATCGCGAGAGCCATTTCTTCTGTTGCAATGTGTAATCACGAGAGTCACCCCTTATGTTTAAATGCTTCAGTACTTGTTTACGGATTTCTATCGACATAAAAAAACATACTGTTGTAACGAGCAAGGCGCCACGATTCCAAAAATATAATAATACCGGTAGATTAACTCATTTTGTGAAACCCAAAAATGTTGATTACAGGGTGCAAAATACTTCAAATAAAAATTTGCTTATTTAATTAATTAAAAATTACAGTAAAATTCTAAAAATTAAATTATCACTATTTCCCAAAAGAACCTTGTCTAAATTCAAACCCGATATCTAGTTATATCGAATAAACTGTTACGGTCGATAAACGATTCTATACCGACTATTTTAAATTTTGATTTGGACGTAAATCAAAATCTACACGATGAAATCCCGATTTTTCTCTTCCACTAGAAAGATATACTCCACCAGCTCCACACGTTTCTTGTTTCACAGAAATCCGGGTTAAAACGAATCATGCACATTCAGTTGAAGTTCAAATCGCCAATTTACGAACTGTAGTGCCATTTCGAGCTCGATTTTAATTATAATATAATTATACGTTCAAACTGCCGTTTATATAATATATTCGTTATTCAAATTAAATTCCATGCTGAATTAAATATCACAGATGATCCAGTTCACACCATATCGCCATTTCAGACAATTTTGATTATATTCAGAATTAAATATATTATTTAATTTAATATTTTAATTAAATATTCCCTGCTATTTAATTAAACCACCATTCAATTCACTATATCACTATTTATATAATTAAATAAATTAATTATAATACCTTTGCCAATGCGGGTCATTACACAATCAGTCAAGATTTTTTTATATATTTATACACAATAAAACAAAAGGAAAAAAACAAAAAAAAAACTAACACGAATCGGAAATTAAATAAATAATAAAATTTAATTGTTACCTCCCCGGCAATGGCGCCAAAAACTTGATCGACGCTTTCTATTAAATTAGAAAAGTGCAATTTATGTAATAAATTATGCAAGTGCACAGATCGTGTAGTATGCAGGTCGAATCACAGGGAGGCAAATTAAAAAATTATTATTTATATAATTTCGTGGGCGAGTTAGACGACTTTTGAGATTTGGTTGAAAATAGAACAATTGAAATTACAACAATTAGGATTATCGTTGAATCTAATCAAACGATTAATCACTAATGAAAGTAAATTGCAAAACAAGAATAAAAATGCAGAAAATAAAAGTGCAGAATAGAAATAACAACAGAAATAAAATTAGCATTATCATTGAAACTAATCAAACGATTAATCACTAATGAAAATAACTGTAAAACACAACTAGTACTCTACCAAATTTAATTGTGTAGATGGTACTAGTTGCCAAGAAATAGAAAAAAATGCAGAAAGTAAAAATTACAGAATTAAAAGAAAAGAGAAGAAGAAAAAAACTTTATTCATTCTAGGATAATTATTTACAATGAGATTAGATGGATATTTATAGTTGATAGATAGACAATCTAAAACCCTAATCCAATCTATCCATATGTGGGCCAATTAATTAGCAATTATTCCTCCCATATTAATTAGCAATTTATTCCTCCCATATTAATTAGCAGTTTATTCCTCCCATCTCTTCCTTGTTTGGCATGCGACTAATTGAAGAGAGATAAGATTTTAGGAGATTTCTTCTACTAAAGATGAGCATATGTTAAACTACAAAAGAAACACAATGCGAAGTCTTCATCTGTAGATCTTCATATGTATATATGCAGCATTTTAATCTTTAGTTTCTATTTTTATGGCTGCATGTGGCTTAGTTGACATATCTGTAAAATTGACAAAATAACACCTAAGTAATATTTATTTATATACAAAATATAAGATATAGGAGCATAAAATAAACACATTTATATGTTAATCAACATTCTCCCCCACTTAAAATATTTCGTCCCCGAAAATGGAAAACGAGCAACCAAAGAATCTATAAACATTGATAATTAACAGTATCACACTTCTAGCATACAAATCTCATGGTTTACTCAAGTTCAAACTCTCTCATCGCACAAGGATGATATATGACCAACTAAGCATGCCTTACGCTTAATCACCTTGTGAATTACTTAATCGATGATTCACAATAACTCATAACAAATCAAAGAGTCATTTTCCAAATTCTCCACCATTTAGCACACATACTAAATCCCGTATGATGTTAATAAACCATTTGTACACATTGTTTGATCATATCACTTTCCTGATCACAAGACTTCTCTTCCGAGCTAGTATGCCACACTTGACATCTCTAATGCGTACTCCGATTTAGTTCCTTGACTGGAAATTTTCACCTTCCTTACATAGCCACACACTATGATAGAAAACTTAAGGATCATATAAAAATCCATATCAAGTATTGACTGTCAAAAGTCTAGTGAAGAATTCTTGTTCGGACCAGTGTAAATCACCTTCAAAATCTTGTACTCGAATCTGTAACAAGATTAACTATGCGAATAAAATGGTCTACATACAACTCACGTATTTTATTCTATTGATTTCTTAACTACCAATATCCTTTATTAATTCTTCTATATGTATAGTATGCCATTTTATACGAATATTCTTCTTCCTTTTATTTTCAACATTATTTTTTCACTAGTATTTCTTTATTAATACTAAAACCACATATGAATCCTTTCATAAAACTTTACTTCAAGTTATTAAACACTGAATAACTTAAGTTCGTACACATACAATACTCTAATACATTTTATGAGTTTATCCGAACATCAAATTTGTTAAGTATGTTAATCAAAATTTGAACATGCCCTAACTTGTTATCTTAATAATTCAAGTTTTATATAAACTCAACTTTAGATTTTCACAAACACTTAACTTCAAGTTCTATAATAATTCGAAAGTTTTCAACTACCCAAAATCGTTGAAAATCCCATTTCGTCTTAACAAATGAAACCTACCAAACTACAAATCATGGAATTATTCACATATATACAAACTTAATGCATAGACTACATGGATCCATAAAATGACTTAATCAAGTTTCAATAATTTATATAAAGCACTTCTTTATCTAACTTATTTCACAAATTCTTATCATTATTCAAACTATAGTAGATGAGCCATGTTAAAATTCAATTTAACCTAACATCATCATTAAATGCCTTATAGTCAAACTGTGAAACTTAACTTACAAGGTGTTCATATCTAATGTTCCAACTTATTACTGTCATCCCAACCCATGTTTTTAAAAGGTAAACTAGTTATAAGTCAAGTACATGCTCATAAACTGATCAAGCATGACTAATATTCAATAACTAATAATAGTTGAATATTATCATTCCTTACAACCAAACACATCATAAATGACTATATAAATTTATGAAAGTTTATATTTTATACAAAAATAATCCTAGGTAAAATTATTTCATTTACCATTTTTAAAACCAATATTGTGTCGATTTGCCTTGTTTAAGTATTTATAAATCCCTATCGATACTACGGCGTCCCACATATCGACCAGAATTCATAAACCATTCAACAGATTAACTAACACAACATAAAATATTTTTGTAGCATTAACGAATACGTGCTCTCATATATATAATACACTCAACTCATGTTAGGGCATTCCATTACCCTATCTATTGATGAGTCACACCTAACCAAAGCCAAGGTGTTCGCTCAACCTTGTGCTCTGATATCAAATGTAACGACCCAACTTTTCGACCTTCGAATTTCAATACTAATACATCCACGGTATTCACGTGCCGAGCACTCAAGTGCCGAAAAGACGAAAGTTAGGGTGAAATAAAATAAAAAGAAAATAGACTAAAGAAGAAAAGGACACAATATCAGAATCTCACAACGGAATGGTAAATATAATATAAAAAATGATCTTTACAAAATAAAATTGTAAGATTAAAACCATCAGAGAAGAATAACCTATCATCAACTTGGACAGTTATAACAACCTGTCCTCATAAATGTTGATGTACAACATAGAATGCAGCGGATATAAAAAGTACGGTAAGATGAACTCCAACTTTCTACCAAAAGCTCCAAAGCATCCAACGTAAAACCTTCCATACTCAGCCTAGTCGAAGGAGTACGTGATGATTTTAGGGAAAAACACAAACCAAGCGTCAGACATCAGTCTGGTATGAGAAACTCAAGGTATACATTGCATAAAACAACACTGTGGGGACTGTGCAGATAACCGCTCTAGTTTTTCCCTCAATTGAAACCAACCATTTATTAGGAGAAGTATAGTTGTATAATAAATAATGTCTAGAGTGTAAAATACAAATAAATTCACATAGAAGGAATGGTAACATTCGACAACTACTAAGTGTACAAACAAAACCGATAAGGCACATTCGCATATTGGATTTTCCATTGGAGATCTCTCAATACAGATCCGAACTCCATGCATAAGGGTCAGAAAGTACCTCCAAGCATCACATATCTCTAGATAAAATATAGCATAAGGTAAATACAACTGGCCTACGCCCGAAAACACCGAAGTGCACCACGTAGAATCAAATATACCCAACTCCCGCGTGCAACTTCAAAGAGATCCCGCAACGATTTGATAATAAGCATTCGTTAGATATGGAGTCAATATATCCTGTCGTGGGTTAGCAACACCCTAGATTGTGCTCCTACTCTGTTTTCTGTCATTTCTGATGTCGAGGTTTCGTTCGGCATCTTTCACATTAGTCTTCATCACTCGAATAGGACAAGAATTCCCAAATGGAATCCCACAACTCAATAGATCTTGGAATCACACATAGATCCCTTCACAGATCTCAGAATCACACATGGATTCCAGTACATCAACAGATCTTGGAATCACACATAGATTCTTTCATAGATCACTATATGTGTTCGAGCATCTAAACAGATCTCGAATCGCCATATGGCCTTCACTTCACAACCGCTTCCACAACGTAGATCCCGTATACTAGTTATGAAGTGGTTTTTGATAAGTAGAACACTTACCAATCCCGGTCTCATCAAAACCAGTTGCAAGAATTAAGGTTAAGTTCTATAGTCATTTAACCGACTACAATTCACATAATAAACGATTGTGTATGAAAAACAGCCTCGCTTAATTTTCATAACAAACGACTAAGCATCCAAAGCACTATCAATTCACAAAGCATGATGAAAAATCAAATCACTATCAAGTCACAAAGAATGATAACAGTTGAAGCACGATTAACTCCTATAAACGTCATTTAGTCCCTTTCCCATTTAATTAATCTTTCATTGATTAATACTCCTTTATTAGTTAACTTCTTTTATCTAATAAAACTTCATTTGTCAAATAAGACTTCATTTATCTAATAAGACATCACTTATTAATAAGACATCATTTATTAATCAATAACTCATACTCGATTAATATTCCTTTATATGCTAGTGTATATATTCAACATATATATGTAACTTGTATATATATATATATATATATATATATATATATATATATTCTACAGATTCGCTGTTCCTTTAGTATTGAATATTTAAAAAAGGTTTTAATATACTTTACCCTCCGGTATAAATATAACCACAATTCATTTCTAAGATTTCCTTTATAACTTCAATACTTCAAAACGTATTCATATACTTATCCCTCCGGTATAAGTATATCAATAATTCATTTCTAAGATTTCCTTTATAACTTCGATACTTCAAAACGTATTCATATACTTATCCCTCCGGTATAAGTATATCCATAATTCATTTCTAGGATTTTTTTTAAATATAATCAAAGAGGTTAAAACCATTGTTTAATAAAGAACGTCTTCTCTTTTATAAGTCAAACATCTTATTCGGTATCTTCATTCTAAAAGATTTCTATACTTGTTTCTGTCTTTAAAATCAGTTATTAAAGATCTAAGTATACTCAAAATCATTAAACTGTACTATATTCCAGTTTAACTACATTCCAAGGGTTTCAAAACAAGTGTTGCGAAAATAATTTTCACAACAAACCCAAAACAATCCTTTATAATTTGTCTTCAAACGTTTGTTTAAAGATTCAATTATATTTACTTCCATGATATAATCTGAGAGGGTTAAAGACTAGTGTAATTAACATATTGTCACGACAAACACAAAACCATTTTATGCTTATAGAAATTACACTTCGTGCACTTAACTCTTTTCCGACATTATCAACTTAACTATCCCTCGGTCAAGAGTGGGCCAGGTAAGTTAGAGCACTGGTTGCATACCACCCCTTGCCTAGACACCCCATTCTTGACACTCACAGATAGATAAGCCTACTTGTCGGCTTATTAGAATTAAGCACCGTAATCATGATATTCAATAAACAAGTAATTAG
The DNA here is from genome assembly GCA_030737875.1 of Allium sativum. Lineage (NCBI taxonomy): Eukaryota > Viridiplantae > Streptophyta > Magnoliopsida > Asparagales > Amaryllidaceae > Allium > Allium sativum. The sequence goes on from CM060926.1 coordinate 376,709,751, forward strand.
CAAGTGCACTTATATAACTATTCTAGCTTCACACACTTTCAAAATTACTTCAATTTTACATACAAGTTAAACAACCATTTTAATATGATAAGAAATCGCTAAGGATGTCATTGCCAAGTTTCATACAAAGTGTTGTGCATCTATAGCGACTATCGCTATAAGTGCACTTTCTAGTTCAAGTCCATAATATGTCAATCCGTACTAATCCTTATGTGCTTTGTTTCTAATCCATTCCACTTGTTATACAAGTCAATTCAAATCCAATTCCAAGTCCATTCAAGTCCATTCCAATCATTAATATGGATCACATATGTCGCTTACTTTTGTAGTAAGAATCAAGTTAACATTTTTAACATAAGTAACCAACATTCAAGCAACTTTAAGCATAGTTAAAAACATGCAAAAGGGTTTATGTTTTCTGTCCTAAATAGTGAGTAAACTCACCTTAATCCTTAGCAAATCCAAGATCCAAGAATAAGAATAAAGATCCAAGAATAAGAACAAAGATCCAAGCTAGTAACCTCCTTCCTTTCCTTGTTTTTCCTTGCTTCCTTCCTTATATAGCTCATGGTCAAAGATGGAAATTGAGAGGGTTTTGGATTTTTCAAATTCTAACTTTCTAGAAGGTCTTTAAGATGTAAGAAGGCTTCACTCGAAGTTTGAGTTGATTTGGAGTGGCTTTCAGTATAGTTTGAGAAAGTTAGTAAGGAAGAGGAAGAAGTAGAGAAGCCATTAAAGGAGATTCATTTTGCTTAGGAATTTTGTGAATGAAAAGAGAAGGCATACCCCTACTTATATAGGAAAAGAAATATGGATGGGAAAAGACTAAAATAACCTTAAAACCCTAATAGCATTAATGGGAGAAGGGATGGTATGTAAGAGAAGGGAAAGGTGTGTAAGAGATGGTAAGTTTGCTTTTTCAATGCTTAAGGATTAAGCATTCCTTTTGTATACATATAAGAAACCTATATATATACACTTAGGATATTTTTTAAACATTTGATGTGACTCATTATTCACACATATGTATGTGTATATGCATGTACGTGCATGTATATTAGTGTACCAAACTATGTTGCACGATACGAAGCAATTTCTGTTCAATGATAGGAGGTGAATCTGGAAGTTGAACCTCGATCACATCTTTAGTTCTTTATCAAATGATTTATTTAAGTAAACAAAACTTGGAAATAAATTCATTAACTTATTTAAATAATTAAAACAAGTGTATCTGAATTATAAAACACTTATTTGAATATTTAAATACCCAAAATACAAAACTTTCCTTAAATGCTCATTTTTAAAAAGACGACATTATCAAAATAGTTAGCCATAAATATGAAAAATAATTTTATTTTCTAATTACTTTTCCAATTAATAATCAGAAAGTCATTTAAATTTTCAGCAACATTTATTGAGAAAATAACTATATATTGATCAGATGGTTTTCGGTCACATTTTCCCAAAAAAAAAAATTTTGAAAGCATTTTTCCGAAATGAGTCTATGATCATAAATTATCGATTAAATGATGTTTAACAAGGTTATAAAATCACATTTATAACATTTAACAATATTCCAAATTGTTACGATATTTGGGGATTAAGTGTTCGATTTTTTCGGGTCTTTACACGCACGGTCCCCACCGTAATGCTACATAAATGAACGAAGTCCCACATCCTACACCGGAGTGACGTACGGATCTTTTCATAAAAATGTTACGTTCCGCATATATTTGTTATTACTACGTTACATAAGCATACAGACTGCCACCGTCAATCTAATCAGATTTCATACCAGAGTAATGCCCTCAAGTCTACGACACACCACCTAAAGCAGACATGCATATATCTAGACTGTCCCACGTACGTATCGTCAAAGGTATTTGATGCCTTAACCACACATAATGTGCACCGTGTTCCGCGGCAGGACTTTACAAGAAACACGGAACTCAGTCGGAAGTTTTTCCATATTTGTACAGGCCCGTCTTTAAGAGCCTCAAAATACAGATATTCCTAGGGTCTATTTTTCATGGTGGCTATGGCCCCACCTCGGCCCTTCCCTCAACTAGTAAAGACTACAAGAGATAAATGACTTGCCCCTAACAAATAATCTAAAAATCTAGTTGGTGTCATCCCTTAACCACCGTACCTCGATAGTAAAAGGTGAATGACCTATTGGTTTTAGCCTTAGTCTTTTCACATCCCACTGGCTGTCGATGACGGGTACCTGATGATCTACTATCTCTATTGGTCCTGACGTCTGCCTCCCCGTTGAGGCCACCGCCGAATCACCCTAGTGTCACCGCGTCACAGCATTCTAACTGTAGAGCTACTTTTACAGCCAAGGCCCACCCACCTGGTAGTTACGTGCAGACCCAACCTCTACGGGCACAGCCTAAACATCTGCCACCGCACAGAGGGCTACCAGGAGCACCTTACGTATCTCAGGAAGCCGCGTGCTTCCCCTTCCAGTCCTTCGGAGCCGTCAGAATAATCAGATGAACGTGCTCTACCCTCATGCCTCATTACACCACAATGATCTACCCCGTTGGGTTATTCACCTTTAAATGTGTGGACTGGTCCAAGCGCCTCCATTTAATATGTTATTAGGCCCTATCTCTAAACATTCCTTTATGCCCTTGCTTTACCTCATCAGGTTTCCATTTAACTTGGTTATTATCTTTCACATTGACTTCTTATTCAAGTTACCAAGTTCCTCTTGCTTATCAATTTCAGTCATATAAGTTAACCCATTTAAGTTTATAAATAAGCCCATAACATGTTATTCTCTAGATTGTAGTCCATGGTCATATAATCCACAATCCCTTTTATATTCTTGTTTGATTCAAGGTTACAATAGCATGTTCTACTTAATTTGTAATTAAGTATATCTCAATTCACCTGTTTTCTATTTAACATGTCACTTATCATTTATGATTAAATATAACTTACTTCATATAAGTTTTCCTATTTAATCATAATTCCATCTTTCAATGTTACTACAACTTATCGTTATTTACTTATTTACTTAATTCTCTTGACTAAGGTCCACTAATAAGTTTCTCTTCCCATAAATATAACTTATGTTGTCCTCATCCGTAGATTTCAGATTCTTGTTCTTATAAATAACTTAATTTACAATTAAGTACAACTTATCTCCTTACATAGGTTATTCCATTCCCTTTATCGTTGATTATAACCTATGTTATAATCTTCACTTGTCCCTGGGATAAGCCTAAACATGTTATTCTTATCAGCAGATTTCATACTTTCAAGTTTACAGATTACTTAATTTATAATTAAGTACAACTTCTTACATTTCATAAACTTTCCCCCTTTTCTCTACTTATTACAAACAACTGGTTTTAGTTTTCTCCATTTATTGGTTATTTAATTTATAATTAAGTGTCCCTTATCTCATTTCACCAATTATCTCATGTCCTTACTAGTTTATTATAACCTAAGTTATAATCTTCATTTGTCCCTAGGATAAGTCTACTTATTGTACAACATTCTCATTAATGTAATTTATTTATAATAGGTTATTATCATTCCCCGTTCATTCCTTTCCCTTTTACTATTGTAATTATTTTTCATTCAATTCCATTCATTCCCATTAATTACAATTAATGCCATTTAATTCTGCTATTTACATATATTTATATATATGTTTATGCACTAGATCTCTCACATTAAGCCTACACTTGTGGATGCTAGATTTGTCGAGCGGTTCCGAGCAGACTTCTTCCACAAGTTGACTTAACCTCGTGTTTTAGCACCTTTACATGTCTTATTTATGCACTTAGACCCCTCACATTAGATTTACCACTTGTGGATGCTGGATATGCCGGGCGGTTTCGGGAAGACTTCTACCACAATTGTAATATAACCTCGTGTCTAAGGCGGTTTCAGTTTCTTATTTATTGTAAATCTTATATATAATCTAGGCATGTCTATTCTTTCAAATTTCCACTGTAATTTATAACTTACATGTCATCATATTATGCCTATTTTATGTCATGTGTTCTTCCTCACATATAATCAATTTTATTCTATCATGTACTCAATTAATCAGATAATTGTTCAAATTTAACAATAACTTGTGATTACCAAATCATGTAATTTTTCTAACTTAACATGTAATTTTCTCAATCTCTATCGTTTAAATAAATGTCACAAGTTAACAAGGAATTGAAACAACAGTAATTGCTATGCATATTCTGGCAAATTTTCCAACATATTAATATCTTAGCATATTAATATTCCAACATGTCATATTCGTCACTTTAATCCTTTTAACATATGCTTAAACATTTCAACATATCATATTTAAACATGTCATAACAACAATTTAATATTTTTATTATTCTAGTAAATTCACATTGTACGATAGCCGAGAATGTTAAACGATAATATATCATTATTAGAAATTATATAACTTAAATCCACTCACCTCATATGCTTTTCCAATCCTGGATCTGGTCTAGATCTAGCATTCCATGGTTTTCCCCTATTTGGATTTACAACCTAATAACCATGGATTCATAATTTTTAATAAAAGAAAAAAGGGAAGAAAGAGGAAGAAAATTGAATAGAATAGATCTAGAAAATTACCTCACTTCGATAAGAGATCTGAACACCTATATACAAACGTTCCTTCCCTTCAGATCTGGATTCAGAATTTTTCCTAAACTAATAATCTTAATTTTCTAAATATATTTGAGGAGGAAGAGGAATGGCAGAGCTTATACGTTGTCTCAGAAATATGAGACTTAGGGTATGCTCTACAGGCTTATTTATAGGTGTTCAGCAACGTAATTGATCAAGAAATGAGTCCACGTTCATTATAGGAGAATTTGCCTAGATCTGCCGTAGGGGGGGCGACCCCCCTTTTATGCGGTCGACCCATGGGTTGGCACCTTCCTTATGGGGTCGACGCAGGGGTCGACACCCCTGGGTGGGAATTTTCCCGCTCCCCCTTTTCATCATGAATTTGAACTGTTTTGAATTTCTGGACTTATTTTATTCATTTATACTCTTCTTATGCGTATATAAACTTCAAACCTCAATAACTTCTTCATACGGTGTCCGTTTTACGCAAAAAAGGTGTCTATGTTGACCAGAATTCCAAGATGAACGCAATGGCGCAGTCTGTTTCACTTAATTCTGAATATTTAATTAAGTTATTCTTATTTTATTATCTTGAGTTAAAAATGCGGAGTGTTACATCTTTCGTGGAACTGTTGCTTATGAGGTGACTAACTATGTCTTCCATTTTGTTAAAGTTAGTTGAGACTCCCACTATAGTGTTGCAGTGCTCCAAGATAGCATTAGAAGTAGTGCATTCAAAAAATAAGTGAGTGTGAGACTCATTCATTTGATTGCAAAGTACACACTGTGTTTCGCCAGTGATACCCCCATCGATTTAGTCTGTCTCTCAATGGCAATTTACCAGAAATTGCTTTCTAAGCATTGAAAACCATTTTAGGGAAATTGACACGATCCCACACAATTTTACTCCTTATTTTGGGCTGATCTCTTCTTCTGACTTCATTCCATGCTGATTTCGTAGTGAAATCACTACCTATAGTCTCCAAACCCAATCATCATTTACTCTATTAATGTAAATTGGCATGTACTTGATTTTAGCTTGTTGCATTTGATTGAGAGGGGTTTCGGTAATGCTCCACTGATTATCTTGTATTATGTCTTCAATGGTTTTATTTAGAGATCCATAGTCCGAGAAAGTGTGCATGCCAACCATGTCTATGATAAATTTGCCCTCTATCCATGGGTCTCGCCACAAATCAGTACCGGCACCATTCACTATCTCCTTTTCACAACAGTGTGCCAGCTTGCTCCAAATTCGCATAATTGCTTTTCATGGAGCAGATGCATTGTTGCCACTTCTCATTTGCCAAAAATTACCTCTATATCTCTTCCTCGTCCATCTAGCCCACAACCCACTATTATTAACGATTTTCCAGCCTTGTTTCATAGTAAACACTTCTCTCATGTCTTTTAATCTTCGCTGACCAACACCTCCTACAGATTTAGGTTTACATAAGTCCTCGTGTTGAATTTTATGTAGCCCCCTTCTCCAGATAAAGTCCGTGCAAACTTTCTTAATTTTATTGAGTGATGCATCAGGTAGATGGAATTATTGCAGCCAAAACGCTACCTTTGCTTGTAATACTCTATGGACCAACTCAATTCGACCTGCAAGCAATAGTAAACAAGAGCTCCAACCTTGCAATTTGCCTCTAATCTTCGTCATAAGTTCCACACATTCCTTGTCGGTATTCTTGTTCGATGACAGTGGAACTCCAAGATATTTAACAGGTAGCTCCCCCTCCTGAACATTGAGTGCACCCAAGACCCCTTCTTTGATATTGTAGAATTTGTTAAAGTAGCATTTGGTCTTATTAGCATTAAGTTTGAGACCCGCATACTCTTCCAATTGTTGGAAAATAAGATTTATATGTCTAGCTACATCAACATTTGCCTTCACACATACCAGCAAGTCATCTGCATACAGTAAGTGACTAACTTTCGGCTGTAACCCATAGATTGGTTGAACAAACCTCTTGTGACATGCCAATTCCATTTGCGAAGAGAAGAATTCTATTGCCACTGCAAATAAATAGGGGGATAGGGGGGCCCTTGTCTGATACCGCAATTCGAAGTGACATGTCCCTTCGGTACCCCATTGATCAATATAGAAAATGTAGGGGTAGATATGCATTCTTTGATTAAATCAACAAACTTACGATGGAAACCCATGTAGCGTAACATATGAATAATGAAATGTTGATTGATTTTGTCATTCTCCTTGGGCAAATCCACTTTCTAACATATTCGTCGGCCCTTTTCTTGTTAAAACTGCGAATGAGTTCACGAGCTAGCAAAGAATTTTCTGAAATGCTTCTCCCCTTGATAAACGCACTTTAGCACTTTGCAATTAGATCAGGAAGAATTAAATTCATTCTATTACATATCAATTTGCTTGATAATTTATAAATAACGTTATAGCAAGCAATAGGCATGTAATCTGCAATGTTAGTAGGCTTGTCAGTCTTAGGTATTAAGCAAATGAAAGTGTGATTGATTTCTTTGATGAATCTTGAATTATGGAATGCTTCATTCATAGCCTTTACAATGCTTTGTTTCAAGTCCCCCCAGTGAACCCTATAGAACAAGGAGCTCAGCCCATCCGGTCCAGGGCTGGCGTCAACGTGGACGGACTGCAAGGCGGTCTAGATCTCGGTTTCAGTACTATGTTCAACATGCGTTGGCCGTGGGCTGTTCAACATTGTCAGCAGTGAATGTTGGGTAAGTTACAAGCACTCTACCCATTATACAGATCAGTAAAATAAGTTATTGCCTCCTTTTCAATTTTGTTCATATTCATACAACTATTGCCCTCTGGATCAATCAATTCTACATTGTAGTTAGTATTTTTCCTTACCGACATTTTGGTGTTGAAAAAAATTTGTGCACTCATCCCCATCAGTGATCCACTTCTCTTTGGCTTTCTGTTTTAGCTCGATGGCTTTAATTTTCAGCGCTTCCTTGAGTTCACTCTATGTTGCATAGTATTCAGTCCATGAGTCGCCATTAGTAGATTTCTTATCAGTCCTGTTGAGGAGATCCTCACATTGCAATTGCAGTTGACCAACCATGTCGTTATGCTTCGGCCTACATCTCTTCCATTCTTTCAGTCCCACTTTCAGTTGCATATGATATATTCTGTTAAACAGAATTAATATAGAAATTCAACTAACTGACTAGCAGTTCAATCAAACAGTAAACACACAGTAAATCAGACAATTTCTTACAGTTCTAAAAATACAACATGAAATTATAAACTGTTTAGAGTTGGTGAGATTTACTCACATTGGACTATCATCGTTAATTAACGATAATTGTCGTTGATTCAGACCGAACAATTTATTTTGCAATAAATTGTAACGAGCTCGGATTCATTCCCCGTCAGTTTCATGGTGTAGCCACCGTCCATATGATCCCAACGGATCTTGTTTTGTCTAATTTCGATAATGTATGAGCAAGTTATGATAATCTAAAGTTAATATGATAATTAAATAAACATTTACATTATTTAAACTCAATATTTTCCCAAATAGGCTCACCCCAACCGGTCGGCCCAACTATGAAAAGCCCGTCCGCCCCTTTACCCTTCTTCCTCGTCTCTGTACTGTTCCATCCAAGGCCATAGCCGATTGTTCAAATCCCCCTTCCACCATCAATACTCCACCGAACACCAAATCATCACCACCACCAAACTCTCCATCTAAATCTCATCGCACCCCTACCATTTTTACTGAACTCGAGCTCCAGTTTCCAAACGTCGCTCTAGGTCCTCTGTTCGACAACAGTACATCACCGAACCTAACCACCACCGATACCAACACTACTTTTCTCCCCTGTGTGGAATCACCTCCTAAACGCGAATAAAATATTGAATCCAAGAATCGTTGCTTCCATCGTCAGAAATTGCCAACCCTAGTTCATGCTGGTGAACTTACAGCGAACAGAAAAGGTATCGAGTATCCAAAACTCATATAAAGCTGAAGAGATCATTCAAACGAACTCAAATACACTAGATTTGGGATTTAAAAGAATTGATTTGATTTACTTTGATTTTTCATATGATCGAATTCTTCCTGGAAAAACAACGGCGGAAAAAAAATCGTTGACCAGAAATGGATTTATTTTTAGGGTTTGAGGGAAATGAGGCTTATTTATAGGAAGGAAATAATATTTTTTAATCAATTTTTATATTAATTTTTAAACCAACGCTATTTACATTTGACTTTAAAAATTCCTATGGTCACATACAATACCCAAAAATCACGAAACTGGACATGCAATTATAGTTCGACATTACGGTCCCAATGAAACTGGTTTCATCGAATTCCGACTTCATTTGCAAAAGTGGCTATTTTTAAAGCTCTGAATGACCCATTTAAATATATAAATATATTTAAATATAATTAAATTAAATATTTATAAATAAATATTATCGTGTATACTCACAGTGGAATACCATACAGCTCTAGAATATTCCAATATGAATTTCTAGCTCGATATCTCAAATCCCGATTAAATAGATATTCGATTTTCAATGAAATTCCTTTTCTAAATATAAATAAATTAGAAAGGAATTCCACAGCGACTTTTCTGAAATTTGATTTGGACGTGAATCAAAATCTACACGACGAAATCCCGATATTTCTCTTCCACTAGAAAGATATACTTCACCAGCTCCACACGTTTCTTGTTTCATAGAAATCCGATTTAAAACGAACCCTGTATACTCAGCTGAAGTTCAAATCGCCAAATAGCGAATTGCCGCGCCATTTCGAGCTCTATTTTAATTATATTATAATTCTACGTTCAAACTGACGTCGATTGAATATATTCGTCAATATAATTCAACTCTAAGATGAATTAAATCTTAGGGATGATCCAGTTCACAGAATATTGTGATTTCCAATATTTTTGATTATTTGTGAATTAAATATATTATTTAATTATTTAATTTAATTAAATATTCACTATAATTTAATTAAACGACGATTTAATTCCCTATATCACTATTTATATAATTAAATAAGTTAATTATAATACCTCTGACAATGCGGGTCTTTATAATCTTCCCCACTTAAAAAAATTTCGTCCTCGAAATTGCTAAGTTAAATGATGACCATATCTATTGGAATTCCTAAGATTTGTTTACCCCTTATTTCTGATTTCAACTGAACCAATTAATATCGACTAAAATATTTATTCATTCCGACTAACTAAAATTTTCAAAAATTCTGAAAATTTTCTAACACTTTAAATTTTCGGAAAATTTCGCCATAACCTCCTTTGTACAGCCCTATCGGTAAAACTCCAACTCGCCTCTCTAAGCCTTCTCCAACCCAAAAGAAAATCAAACAGCCAAGCGGCTTGCCAATTCGGCTCATAAATTCCAAACTCATATCAAATATAACTTGTACCTTTTTGTCGGGCATATCATTATATCCCTTCCATCTGCTACCAACCCAACATATAACAATGTCATTATAATCAAACTCCAATTGATTTATTATTAAATCCAATCATTCGTTTATACTCAAGCCAAATATCATTTCAACCTCGAGTTTCATTCTCGATTCCAAACTCTTAACTTGATTTCCAAATTACACTTCAAATTCGAATCTCACAAATCCAAATTTTTTCGATATCATTCTAATTCAATATCAGTTACCACTTAACAGGCTTAATTTCAATTTCGAATTTGCTTTCACAATTTTCTATTTAATTTGTTTTCATTTCAAACAATCCTTCCTGGGAGTTTTTAAACAGTTTGCTCTTTTCAAAAATCAAATTTTACTTTTTGAAATTCAACACAACTTTTTTTTCCCCAAAACAAATTCAAAACAGTATCTTGGTAGTAATCCGTCACTTACCACTCGAAATGAACACTAATGACGTTGCGATTCATCATCAGGGTTATTTCCCAGCTATCGAAGTGAGTTCAATACTATATTACTTTCAAAACCCTTTCTAAAACACTTCTAACTTGAAATCAGTTCAAAATATCCTTCACAATGCTTTAAACAATTTAAAATCTCCCAGGATCTTAAAATTCTCGTATACTCAATTCAAACTCATTTACAAACACCTTTCAAATTTTCCAGGGTTTTAATTTAAATTCTGATTTGAATTCAGATTTAATTCATTTCAATTCATATATTACACTTATTTGAATTCTACTTGGTTATATACATAACCATTTAATTTATAATCTTACTCGATTATAATCACAACCAATATACTTTAACATTTCCAATATATATCCTTTATATCAAGATATAAATTTTGGGTAAAATTATTTCGTTTACCCTCTTTTCAAAACATACCATGACGGTTTATCGTATTCGAGTGTTTAGAAGCTCCTACTGATACAGTGGATCAAACTGATCGAGCAGAACTTATAAACAACTCAACCAATAAATCTCCACAATATAAAACAATTTTATATTGAATACCAAATACGTTCACTCGTATATATACACTCAAACTCAATCTAGGGTATTACTAACCTCATCTCTACCGAGTCACGCCACAGAGGCAAGGTAATTCTCAACTTAAGCTCTGATACCAACTGTAACGACCCGAATATCCGGACCAATTTGAGCTGACCAAATAACACAAGTCCAACCCCAAATTTCACTGCAAATTCAAGAAATTAATAGAAAGAAGATAGAGGGTGAGGAAAGATAAGGTAGAACTAATAGAATAGAGGAAGAAGAAGAAGAACATCATCAGAGTAACATGAACCTCACAGCGGAACGAATAACATATAATATATATATATAACATAACTTGAAATATACATCTGTATTTGAATATACATCATTATCAAAGTACAGCACTTACAACATAGCGGAAATAAACTATAACTATATGATCCTGAAGCCTCCTGCTCCATCTCTTCAAGTGTATCTGTAAAATCCCGACTACTTGACTGCCCGTACAAATTTAGGCACCCAAGAGTTTAGGGAAAACAAAACAAAATAAACTCGGGGTCAGTCATGGGACTGGTATGAGTAAAACAGTTTAAAGCAGTTGAACAGGTATACGATATCTCATAAGACCACGCCGTGAATACGGAACGGGTTTTTCCCTTATGAGGATCCAAACATTTTGAAAAGCAATACCATTCTGATATTATAATAATGTCTAAACATAAATAGATATCAATCTAGCAGAAACGCTTTCAACTCACGTTCTACATAAATAGTATACAATCGAAATCGCAAGCACGTATTGGGTAATGGATTTCCAACTATGACAAGGTATGGAACCACCTTCCGATCAGTGTACTCTAGGAACGATACACTGGAGTTCAACAAGAACATCTTGCAACTCAGCTACACATGACCGACCACTCATTTCGCTTGAGTGTATCGAATGTACATCACCAACGGTTGGGATCAGCAACCGTTCCCGTGTATATATATATATATATATATATATATATATATAGGACAGGATTGATAGATTAAAGAAGCAAATGAATATTCTCTAGATAGGTGATTATACACCCTACTTCGGTGCGACCGACATAGCCATGCTGCCTGCCCGATTTCTGTCAATTACCGGATGTGAGGCTAGAAGCTACGCTTATTTTTTCACATACCACGTCTTCATTCACTTAGAATGTCACATAGTCATACCCTTTAAATCACAAATTGATTTCCCCAAAAATACCACGGGTATAAGCTAAGAGAAACGAATTCTTCCGCCACCAACGTAAATACATTTGAAACGATCAACTTACGTGATCTACCAGATATATTCTGTCAGACCTTCGTCCATACAAGTTGTCCTGGGACTGGACAAACCGAAGGCACTATTCAGTATATCCATCTTAGGTACTGTTATCTAAGACTTATACAACAGCCCTTGCACTTTACTCCGTCTTCAGTTATCTTTGGCATAAATGATTCGCAACGCTTGTGCCAATACACAGTGGTTCTTTGGATAATAATCCAACCGGTCTCTCCATATTAACAACGTTAAAATGGTCAAAACTTCGATAGTATGTGATTTAACTATCAAAGTAAAACAAGTGTGCAAACAACGATCTTATTTCCAAATGGAAATTCTATCGAACAATCATCAACATATATATATATATATATATATATATATGTTTATATATATATATATATATATATATTCTATTTCCTTAATTTCTATGTTTAGAAAATATACGTTATTAACATTAGAAAACATTTCCATGTTATCTACACATCACTATTCTTCCACAACTATCAGTCCCTAACTGTAAACTAGTATGAGAACGATTCTCTAAGTATAAACCCCGAAAGCCCAAACCAACATCAAATCGATACCCAGAAAACCATTTGACTTACTAATCTCTAGTCAGTTTCTAATTTTTCTTAACTCTATTTCTTTAACTCTATTCGATTTAACTCTATTTGATAACTCTAATTGATTTACTCTAATTCGAATAACTAGTATCTGTTTTAACTTTATTTCGAATAACTATATTTGATTTAATCTCCATTCACTTGACTCTAGATCGCAGCGATCACAATGGTAACGCCTGATTCCCTCAGGAAACATCCGACCGCCGTAGACTATCTGTAGCCCTGCGAATTACGCTAGCAGTCGTGCTAAATGGCACTTATTCTGAATAACTATGTTTGACTAAACTATATTTGATTAACTTCTTTGAATAAACTATATTTGATTAACTTCTTATCGACTAACTCTTTCCTATCTCGTTAATTTCCTTTTATCCTATTTATTTTCTAAATAAATGTTCCTTTTACAATTCCATTTATTTTCTAAATAAATATTCTCCTTTATAATATCCAATGATTTTATAAATTCATTATTTTCAAATTATTTCCTTTTATAAAATCGGTTGATTTTATAAAATTCCTTTATTTCAATATACGTTAAAATGTCCCTTTTTACATCCCAGGGTCTTTTTATGATATTTAAAATATCGAATAACAATGATCAATATCATTCAAACATACCAAATCAACAACAGATTTTATAGCACAACATATATCACAATATATGAATCACAGTAAAATAAATGTTGAGGAATCCAGTTGGATTCCTCCAACCTGTTTCCCTGCCTCACAGATGTTAAACAATATAGATAACATCACTTTCAGTTGCATATGATATATTATGTTAAACAGAATCAATATAGAAATTCAACTAACTGACTAGCAGTTCAATCAAACAGTCAACACACAGTAAATCAGACAATTTCTAATAGTTCTAAAAATACAACATGAAATTATAAACTATATAGAGTTGGTGAGATTTACTCACACTGGACTATCATCATTAATTAACGATAATTGTCGTTGATTTAGATCGGACAATTTATTTTACAATAAATTGTAGCGAGCTCGGATTCATTCCCCGTCAGTTTCATGATCATCCATATGATCCCAACGGATCTTGTTTTGACTAATTTCGATACCGTATGAGCAAGTTATGATAATCTAAAGTTAATACGATAATTAAATAAACATTTACATTATTTAAACTCCTTATTTTCCCAAATGGGCTCACCCCAACCCGTCGGACAACTATGAAAAGCCCGTCCGCCCCTTTACCCTTCTTCTTCCTCGTCTCTGTGCTGTTCCATCCAAGGCCATAGCCGATTGTTCAAATCCCCCTTCCACCATCAATACTCCACCGAACACCAAATCATCACTACCACCAAACTCTCCATCTAAATCTCATCGCACCCCTACCATTTTTATTGAACTCGAGCTCCAGCTTCCAGACGTCGCTCCAGGTCCTCCGTTCGACAACTGTACATCACCGAACCTAACCACCACCGATACCAACACTACTTTGCTCCCCTGTGCGGAATCACCTCATAAACCTGAATAAAATATTGAATCCAAGAATCATTGCTTCCATCGTCTGAAATTGCCAACCCTAGTTCACGCTGGTGAACTTACAGCGAACAGAAAAAGGTATCGAGTACCCCAAAACTCATATAAAGCTGAAGAGATCATTCATAAGAACTCAAATACACTAGATTTGGGATTTAAAAGAATTGATTTGATTTACTTTGATTTTTCATATGATCGAATTCTTCCCGGAAAAACAACGACGGAAAAAAAGTCGTTGACCAGAAATGGATTTATTTTTAGGGTTTAAGGGAAATGAGGCTTATTTATAGGAAGGAAATAATATTTTTTTAATCGATTTTTATATTAATTTTTAAACCAACGCTGTTTACATTTGACTTTAAAAATTCCTATGGTCACATACAATACCCAAAAATCATGAAACTGGACATGCAGCTATAGTTCGACATTACGGTCCCAATGAAACTGGTTTCGTCGAATTCCGAATTCGTTTGCAAAAGTGGCTATTTTAAAGATCTGAATGACCTATTTAAATATATAAATATATTTAAATATAATTAAATTAAATATTTATAAATAAATATTATCGTGTATACTCACAGTGGAATACCATACAGCTCTAGAATATTCCTATATGAATTTCTAGCTCGATATCTCAAATCCCGATTAAATCGATATTCGATTTTCAATGAAATTCCTTTTCTAAATATAAATAAATTAGAAAGGAATTCCACATCGACTTTTCTGAAATTTGATTTGGACGTAAATCAAAATCTACACGACGAAATCTCGATATTTCTCTTCCACTAGAAAGATATACTTCACCAGCTCCACACGTTTCTTGTTTCGCAGAAATCCGATTTAAAACGAACCCTGTATACTCAGTTGAAGTTCAAATCGCCAAATAGCGAACTGCCGCGCCATTTCGAGCTCTATTCTAATTATATTATAATTATACGTTCAAACTGACGTCGATTGAATATATTCGTCAATATAATTCAACTCTAAGCTGAATTAAATCTTAGGGATGACCCAGTTCATAGAATATTGTGATTTCCAATTTTTTTGATTATTTCTGAATTAAATATATTATTTAATTATTTAATTTAATTAAATATTCACTATAATTTAATTAAACGACGATTTAATTCCCTATATCACTATTTATATAATTAAATAAGTTAATTATAATACCTCTGACAATGCGGGTCATTACACATATCTAAATGGTTTAGCCTTAGTCGTATCCTACGTCTCAATGAGGTTAATTAAGATAGGACTGTGGTCACTAGTATAATTGGGTAGAATGGTAACATTTATGCTAGTAAACTGGTTCATACAATCTGCATTTATCACCGCTCGATCAAGCTTACATGAAATTTTTTTGTGCTCACCACTCCTTCATGTGTATTTTAGGCCTAATGAGGTGGTCTAACAGACCTAGCTACTTCCACACAATTGTTGAACTCCGCTAAGTGGGAGACTTTAAGGGTATGTCCTCCATAATTATCTTCTTCTTTGAGAACATCATTGAAATCACCAACCACTATTCAAGGTCTATCAATGGCTTTGGCCAACTTCGTTATGTTTTTTCATAGATTAGTACGATAGGATGCAAAACTACTGGCATACACAAATGATATGCGAGTTTTGGTACCCCCAGTATTTATTGCACTGACAATGATAACCTGGTCATCTTTCTCGGTGAGATTAAGATTCCAAATGTCTTTATTCCACACCACCATTATTCTTCCTTTACAACCATCATCATTATTGTGTAAGTAACGCCAGTCATTACCCAAGTTATCCACAAAGAAGTTCATGGTTTATGTATTAAACTTATTCTCGATGATACTAAAAATCAAAGGCAAGTGTTCTCTTAAAAGATTAAGGAGGTATAAACGTCTAGTATCATTGTTTAACCCCTTAGATTCCAACTTATGATTGACATGGTGAGTTAGAGGGGGAGTACCCTACTCCTTAATTTCCTAGGAAACACGTCTTTACGTTTGCTAGACTTGCGGGTGCATTCAGCTATGTTGAATTGATTGTCATATTCACTATTAGCCTTAGTTACACTTTTGGAGCTGACTGAACTGCTGTTAATTTCTTCATCCTCTGATATTACTTCTATGGTAACATTCTACAAATCGTTAATGTCATCTTTTGATACAGGCTTTTTTGGAACTTATGCTTGGCCAGAATGCGGTTGCACTATGCTTATTGCTTGGGGCTGGGCCGTTGCCCCATCTTCCTCTATCCTCTCCTCCTGCGGAGGGGTAGACTTGATGTTTTAGTCTGTCGTAGTACTGTACATAGTATCTTTTTGGGTCTGGTCGACCACAATGCTTGTTGATGTACTGGAAGTGACCACTTTTTTTACTTTGACTAGCGGTGCTAGATGAAGCTTGGATGGGGGGATCCTTTAAGGGTCCGTTCGGTCGTGCCTGACACAGCAGTTTGGGAACATGTCGCCACATTTTGTTTCTATTTCCAGAATTGTTTAATAGGTGGTGAAGTCACTGAACACTGGGCATCATAATGTCCAAAGTATATGCATAATTCACACACAGGTTGCAAACACTCATATTCAACATTCTGAATGTGTATATTGCCCTTGATATCTTTTCCACTTATTTGCTTCTTCAAACTAGCTGTAGCTTTGATATCTACTAACACCCTTGCTTGATTTAGTCTATTCATTAGTTTGGTGTTCTCATCTAGCTTCAGTGGGGTACCAATCACACTGGCTAGTTTGCTAATGCCGCGAGCATTCCACAAAGATAAATCCATATTTGGGAATTTAACCCAGAATAGGCGGGATTCAAGCATATCCCTTTCTAATCACAAATTGGGTTCCCATTTCTTGATAAAAATAAGTTTGCTATCCATAAACCAAGGGTCACCATTAAGTAACTTCTTGAAATCAGATGCGTTCGTGAATTTAATAAGGTAAAACTCATTTTCACGCGCAAAAACATCCTATCTTCCTGAAGGGTTCCATTCTCTTTTAAAAAAAGCGTTCAAATGAATAAAAAAGGTCTTTTTTCTAGTTAAGTATATATAAATCGAATTCTTCCACATGTTGCTTGCTTCAGAGAAGATAACGTCATCTAAAACGGAAAAGTCACCGTCTTCATCATTGTTGACGTCAAATCGCGAGACCCCACCTTTGATACATGTGTTACCAGTAACGGCGGCTGCCTAGTTAAACGTGTTGGCCTTAAAGCTTGGGGAGAGGTTGTAGGGTTTGTTCTTCGGAAGAGCTGACGCATGGGGAATGACTTTCTTTTTCCTTTTTCGACTCACCTCATTCCAGTCGATTTCGTTTGAGTTATTGGCGGCAGCGGCTACATTAGGCAAGCTAGGTTTTCCTCCACTTGTAGATGCCATTCGAAAGTAATAATTTATTCATGCTTATCCAATAAATATATTCATGGTTTGTATATTTATTTATTTGAAATTTAAACTTTGTACGTTAATATATACTCACAACTTAATTTACTAATATCTTATTCATACGGACTCCATTTTCAGTAAATAAAATATGAAAACGAATCAGAATATCGCCACGAATGCAACTATAATACTTTTGTGGACCAATTCTCAATTGTCCAAAATTCCATTTTTTAGCCCATTAATGTATTATTAATTATTATTTTTATTTTAAATTAAATTAACTTACGTCTAAATTAACTATATTTTAAGAGGTGTTACTGACATGCTTCTTCGATATTGTCTCTGTTATTTTGTGATTGATTTGGGTTTACCTTTTGATTATGAGAGTGTTGTTCGAGATGGAAGGTAGTTGCGGCAATGCGTCACCACCAACCTGCGTCCACAACTCGATTGAATCTTATTGTTAGATATCATCTTTGTGCCCTATCATATTATCCTGCTTGAGCCCCCTACAATTTTGATTTAACGTTGTCTTATCATCACACATCCCTATCCACTAATAGTTCATTGATGTTTTATATGAAAATGGTACGACAAGGTTATAAACAGTGCAAGGTAATACAATGATCCTGCTTAAGCTATTTTCAATAGAATATTTACCGTGAACACTATTATAATTGCGTATTGTATTATATGTATCTAGTTCCAAAGATCGTTAAGGGAACGATGATCCCAAACATCCATTAAGTTATTAATGTATTTCATTTGAACATTTCATTTGAGTTGATTCATTTATATAAGAATGTTAGTCCTAACTCGAATATTTTTTATTTGCATTATACTCGGATCAGCCTAAGTATTTCAACTTTGTATATTTGTCTTTTTGAGCTTGAGATTTTCTAGTAGCCATCTACTTATCATTTCATATTTAGTTATTTCCATTTCTGTCATTCATTATGTGTTAACGAGATTCTATGTAATTAAATTTCCAATGTATCTTCATTTTATTTTATGGCTCTAATATTATGTATAAGTTAATAATTTGTATTATTGTACTTTATTTATTCCATTGTGAGATATTCGACTTTTCTATGTCTATGATTCAATGACGATTTCTTTATTTAACCCCCCATTGCAATTGACAATCTGCTGTTTCGAACGATTTAAGTTGGTTTTATTGTCGACTCGAGATGGTCAAAAGAGTAGAGTAGGTCGTTACATGACCAACCTCAAAAGTAAATTCTACTTCTTGTGGTCTATAGTGAGACAAATATGTTTATTAGTTAGACTAATGACATTGATTTTTTTACATTACAAGGATGTTTAATGAAATTAAAACTTGAGTTAACTTATCAAATTCACAATTTAAGTGTCATGTAACTCAACGTTATATTTTCAAAACGCTTAACTTTGAGTTCTATAATAGTCTACAAGTTTCAAGCTATCCAAAATCATTGAAAATCCATTTCATTTTAATAAATGAAAACTATCAAACAAACACAGTAAACAAGAAGAACATACCAATGTCTCAATGCAAAGGATACGTTTAAAAACAACTAACCTAACAATTTTTCACTTATTTGTTAAACAAACTTTACTACAAGGAAACTAATAAAAGGTTTTTAATTATTTAGGTTAAGCACCTATCACTCTAGCATTCAACACATCATATAAATAAATCTTTTGCAAATAGAAAGCTTATTTTGAAAACTTTATTAAACTATTCTATATTTTATTTCAAATTTTTTACAAGAAAAATTTTGGAACCAAATATCAAGTTTTATTGTAGGCCAATGGGAATGATAATATATACATATATCTTTTGTATGTCTATCGTAGTTTTGAGATTTAACCAAAATCATTTTTGTCTTTATATCAAATATTTTGTAAATATCACTAAGTATCATGGTCCCATGAGAAAAATATAGCATAACTATATACTAAAATATTTTGTAAATATTGCTGAAATCATTTTTGAATCTATATCAAATAGGACACTTTTGAAACATGTTTCAAAATACAGTAAAAAAATATACTACAATATTCCTCGCCTGTAATAACCCGGAAAATCTGAACCAGTTTAAAATTTTTAAATTGGCTAAAATAGTGGATTTTAAATATTTAAAATAAATATTATAAATAATAGTGATGAAAAATAGGTTTGAATCGATGTTTGAAAATAATTATAATTAATTTTAATTATAAACAAGGCCTGAAATGGCCCTGTAGTTTCAAAAATTGAATTCAAATTTTAACTGACTGTACCAGGTGCAGAATAAAACGGATTTGAGCGAAACCAAAAATATTTAAATCTGTTAGTGAATATCTTTCTAACGAATCCGAAAAATCTAAGTTTCATAGCGGGAATCAAAAGTTATGGCTAAATGAATTTTCAGAAAGTTCGCTATAGAAATTATATCGCCCTTAAAAATAGACATTTTGCATACGACCTCGGAATTCGACGAGACCACTTTTGTTGGATCCGGGATGTCAAGTTATTGCTAAGTTTCAAATTTCATAATTTTTGAAGCTAGTATGTGAGCGTGGCAAAGGAAAATGTGTTTTGGTCATTTGCAGTTAAATTGGATCGACCAGAAAAGGGCCATTTTACAAACAGTCTCAGAATTCGACGAAACTAGTTTTGTTGGGATCGTATCGTCAAAACATAGCTAGATTTATTTTTCTGGAATTTTTAGAATCAGTATGTGGCTCCGGCAAATTGAAATGTACGTTCAAATTGAATATTGAATGTTTTATATTTTAATTTGAAGAAAAACTGATTCAAACATACTAATGGGCCTACGAAACATATCCCATTGTGTTCGTAATGGGGGTAAAACACTAGGGACAACAGTCGTTGGGTCTGGATTGGGGTTCGCGTGTGAAAGGGGGTATTTTCGGAATTTAAAATCATATAAATTAAAGAAAAAATTTCATTGGTCAACAAAATCCTTTCTCTCTCCCCGATACCAGGTCGCGAACGATGGAAAGGAGTTCGGAACTTCTCTCTTCGATTTCTCCTTCCACACTCCACGAAACCCAATGCCCCTTTGGAGAATTTTGTAGTGCTCCTCACGATCTTCAAATCCATACCAACCTTGGATTTTTTCATGGCCTGTGGAGCTCGAATCGAGCTCGAGAACATCCGGTCTTTGGACCGCCGCCGCTGTCACCAGAGGCCACCGAAGTGGGCCGCCTTCCTGGTGCACGTGCGCCCCACCTGGCTCTTCGACGTCGTTAAGCCCGATCCTCGTATCGAGCAACATATTGGAAGTTAAATTCAAACCTAGGTTTGAATCAAAAACTGAGAGGTACAGCTTTGTTAATTTCAAACTTATTTTAACACTGTAAAGCGTTGCAAACTTCTAAAAATCATATCTTTTTGCTATGTGGTCGAAATTCAGTGAAACATGAGACAGTGGACTCGTGTGAACGTTTTCTACATTCTAAAAGAGACCGCATATTTTTCTGAGCCTTCTGCTATATTTGGTGGAGTGGAACCCAATGTGAGATTTCTAATTTATAAACGATATGGAAAACGACAATGTATAAATTATATGGTCAATGTATGACTTATATAAGCGTTGTACACCTCATGTATAAGTGTTGTATAGGTTGTACGTTCGATGTATAAGTTATATATGCGTTGTAAAAATTATATATGTGTTGAAATAGAAGTGAAATGCTTATATAAAATATATATATATATATATATATATATATATATATATGTACGCCCCTCGTCCACAAACCATGGACGATATTTATTGATTGTGATTGGTGTGAAAATTGGTTGATAGCGAATGGTTGATTATAATTGTTTGTGGTTGAAATTGATTGATTGTGGTTGAAAAATACCCATTTGTGGTTGAGAAATACTTGGTTGAAACCACATAGGATTAGTTTGTGGAAATGAAAAAAAATATATACATGTCGCTTGCGTGCGAACTAGATGCATGATTCCCCATTGTCAAAAGCTGCGAGGCTTTAAGGTAGAGCGAGGAGTCATACTAGGGACGGCCCCGGTTTTAACTACCCTGCCGTTATGCTACCGAAATTTTGAATAATATTCATGTATTAGAATTATTTTCCCGTGTTGAAACTATATTCGTTTGTTGTATTGAAAACCATCATGTGTTGAATTGAAATTCATTCGTTGAATAGAATTCATGTGTTGAAAGGTATTTGTGTTTTAAATATAAAAATTACCTTTTTATCTATATATATAAACTATAGAAAACCTTCATGTGTTGAATTGAAATTCATTCGTTGAACAGAATTCATGTGTTGAATGGTATTCGTGTTTTAAATATAAAATCACTTTTTTATCTATATATATAAACTTTAGAAAACCTTCATGTGTTGAATCGATATTCATTCGTTGAATAGAAATTCATATGTTGAATGGTATTCGTGTTTTAAATATAAAAATCACCTTTTTATCTATATATATAAATTATAGAAAACCTTCATGTGTTGAATCGATATTCATTCGTTGAATAGAAATTCATGTGTTGAATGGTATTCGTGTTTTAAATATAAAAATCAACTTTTTATCAATATATATAAACTATAGAAAACCTTCATGTGTTGAATTGAAATTCATTCGTTGAATAGAATTCATGTGTTGAATGGTATTCGTGTTTTAAATATAAAAATCACCTTTTTATCTATATATATAAACTATAGAAAACCTTCATGTGTTGAATCGAAATTCATTCGTTGAATTGAAATTCATGTGTTGAATGTTATTCATATTTTGAAAGAAATTGTTTTATAATAAAAATCCTATTTTTATCATCAATATGAACTATATAAAATACTCTTGTTTTGAAACCTTGATTTCAAACGATTAGTGTGGGAGATCCGACCATCGGATTTTCCCGAAACCGCTACCGTTGGGTTCGCTTTGGAAATATCTTTCCAACGGCACCAACTTTGTAAAAATCCAACAATTGGATTGTCTGAAATGTTTAATTCAAGTCTGAAGAAAAACAGCACCAGAATCGATTAAATTTATATATACATATATAACTATAATTATATTAAATCGAATTACGACGCTGCAGTTCGTATTTGAAATCGAAACTTCAAACGATTATACCAGGAGATCCGACCATCGGATTTTCCCGAATGGAACCGTTGGATTCGTTTTGAAAAGATCTTTCTAATGATGTAAATTTTATGAAGATCCAACGGTTAGATTTTCAGATATGTGTAAATCAAATCTGAAGAAAAACAGCACCATGGCCGCGTTATGGCCCGAAGCGTCGATTTGAATAAATTGGCTATTTTAAAATAAATAAAATAGCGATAAATCGTTATAAAATATTATAAACGATATGGATGTGAAATTTAGAAACTAACTGAAGGTTGGCTAAGTCGAATGGTTTCTTGGGTGTTTATCTGATGTTGGTTTCGGCCTTCGGGGTTAATATTTGGGAAATCGTTCTCTTACTGATTTACGGTTAGCGACTAATGAATTGAAATGATGAGTATGTGTGGTTGTGTTGCACTTGTTTATTATATACGCGAATTGCTCAGAAAGACCGGGTTATCCCATTCTGAATAACTGAATCGACGATAAGAAATCGAAGATGAAGACGGTGGTCGAAAACCGGAGATCTTCACCTCGTTTGGATGGTAACTGATGTCCTGATTGGGAGGCATCCCGAAATATGGATAATGAGTGGTGGTCGTCCAGGCGTATGTGGAGATCGAAGGGTTTGCGAGGTATATAGTGCCTCCGGTTTCATTCAGACCCAAAACGGACTTGCAAATGGACTGTGTGTCTGACATTGGAATTCATTCTGTGTGATTGATAGTCATCAGTTACATGGTGTGAATTGCCTGTATGGCATGCTAAGATGCAGTGAACAGGGCTTCTGTTGAAAAGCGAAGTCTTGTGGTTGGTGATCAAAGCAACGCCTGTGTGGCGTAGCTTTGTGTATAACGTGAATTCGCGAGCCTCACACCCCGGTATGAACCAGAAATAGGAGAGGACCTCAGGGAGGGCATGCGTTTCTTCCTAGTTAGAGGTGGTGTCAGTGCTTAAACTGGCTGACATTTATATTATTTTCACCTATGTGGTTGTTGCTGTTGCGAGGCGCCTCGGTTATATCGGTCGATCCGGGACCGATGGAGTCATTTGTTGGCTCCTTTACGCCCCAAAGGGTGGGGAAACGCAGTGTTCAGGCATTTTAATCCACATCGGTGGACCGGCCCTGACGATCCAAGGGCCCACCTGTGTCTGGGTCCTGAGGCTCGGGCTAGGCAATCTCGAAGTCGGTAAGGACTATCTTTTGCCTTGGTTCATGACGGAAATCCAATTTCCAAATACGTGACTGTGCGGTTTTGATTGTGTGTGTATATATATATATATATATATATATATATATATATGGCGACATGATATATGGTACCCATGCCGTCTATGATTGATAGTTATGATTGAAATTGTTTTTTTTTTTTGAAACATATAAACACTAGCAATAATATCAAATTCTTTTGTTTTATTCGTATCAAGCATATTTTGGCCATTATAAGGTAAAACTCTATCCTCCGGTTTGCATTGCATTGTGTGATGGGACTTGAGTCTTATATCGGCTTCATTTTTATAAAAAGCATTGCGATGTTTAAAAGAATTATTTGTTTTAAAGCACTAGCAATCCAATGGAGTAAACCCGTTCCACGAAAGTGGCGTGGTTATGTGATTAGCCATATTGTAACTGTGTTATGTAGATTTCTCATACCAGTCCCATGACTGACTCGTAGTTTGTTTCACTTGCAAACTCGTGTGCCCCTTTTTCTACACGGGCAGCCTTGTATTCAGATTATTAGCAGGCTTTCTGGATAGCTGGAGCTGAAGATGGATTCTATCATTTATCTCTTTTTATGTTGTTCAGCTCCTATTGTACATATTATGTTTGTTTTCCGCTGTAGACATTTATGTATAGCTGAACTGTATCTGTACTAAGTATGATCCTGTATACTGTGTAACTCTGATGATTATTGTTTATCCAGTGATTATTTGTTCATTATCTGGTGTATTTATTTATTTCTGTTCTGTTGTTATTTGTTTATGTGTTATATTCCAAAGATTACCCTTGTCACCGTCAGTACGGGTTTTGGGGTCGTCACATCGCCACACCACAATCACAATGCAACGATTGCGCATAAAACGGAGTTCCTATGTGAAAGTTATAAATGATTTAAAATAAGAGAATTCTTTGTTATTTAGTTTAAATTTTATAATCATTAGATTGACTAATTATTAATTAATTAATCCAAACACATTTTCTTCTCCGTGTGTAAGTCAAACCAGACAATCTCCTATCGTCGTCACTTCTACCCCTATAACAACTTAAACGTAGTTCCAATTGCACCGCGTGCATCCTCATCATCCGCTCTGGCAGCTTCAATTGACATCATTACCTAGGGTCGCGTATAACTGATCATGCCGCCTTTATTACTATCCAACTAAGGTGAGGTTTTCTGATAATCTCATGTCGCTTTTGAATTATCAGACTCCAACATGATGATCCTTTCGATTCCCTCTTTTGGAATATCGTAACTTCTTATCGTATGATCGTTATCGATCTTCCGTTGGTCAATAAATGGACGATTTATTCTAATTGAATATTCCAGTAGTACATTTTCTGACTAAACCGTACATTCAATCGAGAATAACGCCATCAGTGGATTTGTATCGTCGAGAACTATAATTTTGATATATAATATATTTAATTTGGAATAGCTCGTTTCGTAATTTTAGTTTAACAAATGATTAATGTTTGCTAATTACAATCGAGGAGTAATTTTTAGTAAACAAGCCATGACATACTAGTTCTAACCATATGTACAAATAAAAAATGATTTATTTTACTTATCTCATTCTACTAGTATAGTTTAAGATCAGAAGGTTGAACTTATTGCTTATTACTAACTTACATGCAAATTTGATAAATCTCATTCATCTACTAGTCATGTCTCCTTTTCGAGTCGACTAGAATTTGCAATGATGTTCGCTGTCTAGAAGTCACACTCATAGAAAATGCCAAATTCAGTGATAGTTTCCGTTTACTGTGTATATTTCTTCATGACATTTGATTTCATATATTAGTTTATTTGATTTGAATTTAATTTAATTGATTTTTATATAATTCGATTAGCCTATAATTAGTTTGAGAGTGTAACACCCTGTAATTCTGTAACACTAAGACTCACAAATCAGGGTATAATTAATTTTTAAAAGATGAATTAAGGGAAATGGGTTTCGCCATTGCGTTCGTCTCGAAATTCTGCTTGAGATAGAGTCCGAGTTTGCATAAATCGGACTCCGTATGAAGGAGATATGGACGAATAAAGTTAGGCAGAGAAACCGGAAACAGACCAGAATGCACTGGCGCACTTGTGAAGTGCGCCCATACAAAAATGCACTGGCGCACCTGCCAAGTGCGCCCATACTAATCCAGCACCGAATTCTGGAGTGTTCTGTGCTGACGTGTCTCCTTTTGAGTGGTTGGATGATGTGTATTCGACCTGTGCGATTCTGATGGCTTCTATGATGATCTAAGGGCCCTAAAACACTCTCTGCACCTATAAAAGAATGCCTAGACCTAAGGGTTTCTCCACACAAATTCTCTAAGGCATCTACATACTACTTCTCTCTACTCTAGCCTCCACCATTAAAATAAATCTAATCCTCCACTAAAACAAGTTATAGTTCTTCTTCTAATTGGAGATTCAAATCAAGATTAAAGCTTCAAGAAGGGAATCAAAAGCTGATTCAACGGTTTCAAGCAACGTCGCATGAATCATAGCAACGCCATCTTTCTTTTCTAATATAAATCTCCGTAAGTCAGTTATTTCTAGATTTGAATGTTTTGTTTTTATTCGTGACATGAAATAAGAGATAAAAGACTTTGCCTAATCTTTCTACTTGAATCAGTGCTTGTACCTTTGGACCTAATTAAGAACTGTTGTGATTCGATGACCAATAAGACTGTGACTGTGAAACTATGGACTTTGGAACCATATGCCTATGACTATGAACATTGCCTATGATTATGAACATTGCCTATGACTATGAACATTGCCTATGACTATGGACATTGCCTATGACTACGAACATTGCCTATGACTATGGACATTGCCTATGACTACGAACATTTCCTATGACTGTGACTGTGACTATGAGGATTATTTTCTTGACTAAACCTATGCCTTTGATTAGAAAACATAAACTATTACCTATGACATGACAAGGACGTCCGTGATTAAACACCTATGATTCATGACTAGGAAAGTGTTGCTTAAGTTTTGTGATTATGAGATTGGGTCTAAACCCGATTATATATTCTGCCTGTCCTTGGTTTTCTTTGGTTTTAGACCTTGGGAATTTACCTATTAAGTTAGGTCTACCCATGTTCTTGAACCTACTCTGTCTATTCTTGGTTTTAGACCTTGGGATTTTACCTATTAAGTTAGGTCTACCCATGTTCTTGAAACTACGTCGTTATTCAAAACCATTTTATGCCAGTTGTTATATCTATCCTTTTCATAGAAATCTTTGGTTCATTCCCTATTTGTTACGAATCTAGATTTATCTATAATCTAGATTGAAACACGATTGTACGAACGGTGAGAATGCGATTTGGGGCAAAATATGAAATCTACTAAAACGTAGTTTAACTTGGAAATTGGCATAAATTGGGAACATGTATTATGGCATATTCATAGAAATGCAAATTGGATAAATTTGACATGAATTATAAGATGTGTAATTTGAATCTAGTATTGACGTGTAAATCTAGTATTGACGTGTAAATCTAGCATTTACATGAATAGTGAGCTAGAGTAATAAGTTTAGTTTGACGTGAATTAGAATGTTGAATCGGAATTGGATTAGCTAATTTGGCACGGTAAGTATATTGGCATAAATGTGAAATTGGCCATAATTGGGAATAACTGTCAGGTTTAGCAAAATCATAGTTAGTGACACTTAATTTGGTATAGTTTACATACCAAAAGGGCATAAATATGATATAGAGGGGAGAATGGGCCATAAGAAGAAACGTTGACAATTCACATTAAAAGATTAATTAGGAAATAATTAAATTAGGAATAATTTACTTATAGAATTTGGCTTGAATGAGGAAATGTAAATTTAGACAAATTAAAGGTTTATTAACGACACCTCTTTTAATAACACACCAGAAAGTTCTAGGGTGACAGAGAGGATAGTGTCTAGGCTTGGGTTTGGAAAATACAAGTTTCCTGCTCTCCCTGGCTATCCCTAACTGATCCGACGGACGGGATGGTTACTTTCAAAACCTGATTTGAAAATTAATCAAAACCCTTTGAACTTAGAAAACACGAATATGCCTAACCCGAGGTTAGACTGAGTTACGATGTAAACCAGCCCGGAACCAACCGACACATCCAGTATTCGCAACAATATTTGTCTAATGTGAGTGGTCGCGGCTTTAATCTATTTAGTTAAAGCTAGAACAAGAATGGTAGGGTTAAGTTAATCTAAGACACTTAACCAGTTCAACATGATAACTAGACTGATGGGTGGGGTTAGGTTCAGACTGACACTTAACACAGTTAAGCTAGAATGAGAGCGTTAAGTCTATAGGAACACTTAATCAACTTAACACAGTCAAGCTAGAATGGGAGGGCTAAGTCCATAGGGACACTTAACCAAACTTATGGTAACAAGACCAGATTTGTAGGGGTTAAATAACTAAGAAAACACTTCGCCAAATTAACATGTTAACTAGACTAGAAGTTGGGGTTAAGTAAAGTTAATACACTTAGCCAAATTAACATGATCACTAGACTAGAGGTTGGGGTTAAGTAAATACACTTAGCCAATTTGATATGTTAGCTGGGCTAGACCGTAGGGTTAAGTAAACTTGAACACTTAACCATCAGATTGTGATAAAGGAATAGGGTTAAGTCTAAAACATGAAGGGATAATACTTAACCGTTAATGACATGTTAGTTAAAACAGACGGGCAAGGTTAAGTTAAAAAGGAACACTGAACCAATACAGGGTGAATGGGTAGGGTTAAGTAATAAGAAATACCTAACCAATATAACTTGGTTTGTGGTGGGGTTAAGTCAACATGAATTACTGATAACACTTAACCAGTTTGACAGGATAAATGAAGAGGGTTAGGTTGGCTTGAATTGACTAATGATACTTAACTGATCCAAATTGACGGGAAAGGGAACTAAGTGGTAAATCTTAGTTAGTAGAACTTAGTAGTAATTCTTAGTATAACACGGGAAGGAGCGAATGTCCGTCTACGTAAAAAGAAGGCTCCAACGAATTGGGCTATGAAGCCCGAGGCTTCGAGGGGACGTGAGGCACTCTTGGTATCCCTCTGTGAGGCTGCAGATTGTGAAGACCCGCAACCTCCCCGTAAAGGAAAGCGTCGGATAGTTCGAGAACAAACCACAGCAGAACACATATAAAAGAACGTTTCACTCTATATTACAACAATGCATCAGATTACAAGAATATACAGAGTATAAATGAATATTACACAGAAATATCAGAGATTTAAATTACATTTAAATACATAGCAGCGGAAAATAATACAATACACAACTAGAAGGAGATATACGGATACAAAGCTTTCCGGATATCGTTCCAGCTGTAAACCAGGATCTTGTGAATATAAATCTGCAAAACCAAAACTACTAGCTGCCCGTGTCAAAATAAGGGCACCCAGAGTTTAGGTTCAAACAATAAACTCCAGGTCAGTCATGTGACTGGTGTGAGAACTAAAACAGTTATTAATCTTTATTTTAAATCATTAGGTAAAATCAAGGGACCACGCCGTATAACACGGAACGGGTTTCCTCCCAAGAATACCAGTGCATAAAACAAACAGCGCAATGCTAAATAAAGAAAAATGAAGCTGTTATAAGACCCAGGTCCTATCACACAATGCAACGCAAGCCGGGGGATAGGGTTTTCCCTTATAACAGCCAAAGAATGCTTGATACGTTTAAAACAAATCATTTGATACTATAATAAGTGCATAGTGTATAAAACAACTTCAAATCATAAGTATCAATCATAGGCGGCATGGGTACCATATATCATGTCGCCATATATAGGTTTACAAATAAAACCGCAAAGTCACGTATTTGGAAATTGGATTTCCGTCTATGAACCGAGGCAAAAGATAGTCCTCAACCGATTCGAGACGCTCTAGCCCGTGTCTCAGGATCAGAGCTCGAGTGACCCTTGGAGCGACAGGGCCGGTCCACCGATGTGGATTAAAATGCCTGAACACTGCGTTTCCCCACCCTTTGGGGTGTCAATGAGCCAACAAATGACTCCATCGGTTCGAGAACGACCGATCAATCCGAGGCGCCTCGCAACAGCAACAACCACATAAGTCAAACTCGTCAGGGCGTGTAAAACCACTGACGCCACTTTCTAGCTAGAAGAAAACGCATGCCCTCCCTGAGGTCCGTCTCCCGTTTTTGGTTCATACCTGGTGTGAAACACGCGAGGTAAACGTTACACAAAGCTACGCCACAAAGGCCGTGCTTTGATCATCACCACAAGACTTTGCTTTTCAACAGAAGCCTTGATCATTTGCATCTTAGCATGCCACACAGGCAAACCATCCTATGCAACCGATATCAGTCACACAGAATGAAATCCGATGTCAGACACACAGTCCATTTACAAGTCCGTCCTGGGTCTGAACGAAACCGGAGGCACCTAGTACCCCGCATATCCATCGATCTCCAAGTACGTCTGGACGATCACTAACTGTTTCCATCTTCTTGGGTGTACAGCCCAATCAAGATCATCAGTTATCCCCCAAACGACGTGAAGACTTCCGGTCTTCGACCATCGTCTTCATCTTCGACTTATCGTCGTATCAGTTATTCAGAATGGGATGAACCCGGACTTCCCGAATAACTCGCGTATATTTTATAAAAGTGTTACACAAACACAACATACGCCTCATTCCAATTCATTAGTCACTAACCGTAAATTAATCAAGAGAATAATTCCCCAAATATTAACCCCGAAGGCCGAAACCAACATCAGATCAATATCCAGAAAACCCTTCTGCTTGGCTAACCGACAGTTAGTTTCTAAATTTCACGTTCAAATCTAATTAAAGATTTAACTATCGCCTGGAGCAAAACTGGTGATACTCCATTCTCGATCTTTTCAATCTAATTAAAGATTCATTAAAACTCCACTTAGTTTTAATCTGTGACTGGGTTAAAGAATCAGTGTCATTTAAAACACGGTTCACGATAAACCCAAAGTCACATCCCATTAATTATCGGGTTAAAGAACAAGTGTTATTTAAAACACTGTTCACGATAAACCCAAAAATCAATATCCATTCAATTCCAATTAAATATTATTTAATTGGTACACTTCATTAAATCTAAATAAAAAGATTTAATCTTTTCTCAACTGGGTTCAAGAACAGTGTTAGTGAAGACACCATTCACGACAAACCCAAATCACATTCGATTAATTATCGGGTTAAAGAACAAGTGTTATTTAAAACACTGTTCACGATAAACCCAAAAATCAATACCAATTCAATTCCAATTAAATATCATTTAATTGGTACACTTCATTAAATCTAAATAAAAAGATTTAATCTTTTCTCAACTGGGTTCAAGAACAGTGTTAGTGAAGACACCATTCACGACAAACCCAAATCACATTCGATTAATTATCGGGTTAAAGAACAAGTGTTATTTAAAACACTGTTCACGATAAACCCAAAAATCAATACCAATTCAATTCCAATTAAATATCATTTAATTGGTACACTTCATTAAATCTAAATAAAAAGATTTAATCTTTTCTCAACTGGGTTCAAGAACAGTGTTAGTGAAGACACCATTCACGACAAACCCAAATCACATTCGATTAATTATCGGGTTAAAGAACAAGTGTTATTTAAAACACTGTTCACGATAAACCCAAAAATCAATACCAATTCAATTCCAATTAAATATCATTTAATTGGTACACTTCATTAAATCTAAATAAAAAGATTTAATCTTTTCTCAACTGGGTTCAAGAACAGTGTTAGTGAAGACACCATTCACGACAAACCCAAGTCACATTCGATATTCAATACAAGGCTCTGAATAGAAAATATATCGGCTTATATTCAATATCGAATTCTACGACTAACAAATGTCGTATTGGAAATAACGATATAAATATATATCTTTCAAATTTCCATAACAACACCTGTATAATCACGAATTCCAACATCGAAATATTCCGAAGACAATTTCGATTCAAATCCACTCCAATGCAATCATTGGAAATTTTGGTTATTTTCAAAACCATTTCAAATTCAATTTATTTATTTAAAAATAAATAGAATTATAATTCTAGTTCAAAACTAGTTCATTTCGATAAAAATCTATTTTTATCTTTTCAAATAGGGAGTTTTTCATCCTAATTCTTTCTAAATCATTTCTTATGATTTTACACAAATTATTATTATTTTTAATAATTTTATCAAGGCCCGTACAGTCGATTTCCAACAATGGCCATCGAACTGCACTTACAGCGACCTTTTTCGAATTTGATTTGGACGTATCTCCAAATCCAACCGTTAGATTTCAAATTTCTAATATTCGTTAGAAAGCTCTTTTCGATACGAACCCAACGGTTCCGGTTTTAGGAGAATCCGACGGTCGGATCTCCCGTAATGTCCGTTTGAAATAAATGGTCGAAATTCGCGAACTGCCGCGGCGCGGCGCGTTCTATTCAGGCCATTATATTATATATATAATATATATAATATATATTTCGTCGATTTCTATTTAAAACGAATTATATAAATAGTTTTAAATTCATTTCAAAATCTATTTCAACTTCCATTTCAATTCAAAGCAAAATTGAATTCTTCTTTATAAATTCGTTTCAAAATTCATTTCTGTTCAATTCAAATTTCAATTCAATTTGAATTCATATTCAATTCAATTCATTTCGAAATCGTTTTCAATTCAATTCATTTCGAAATCGTTTTCAATTCAATTCATTTCGAATTCGTTTTCAATTCAATTCATTTCGAAATCGTTTTCAATTCAATTCATTTCGAAATCGTTTTCTAAAATCGATATAAATATCGTTCACGTCAAAATGGCGTCAATCTAATCAACACGGCTTCATATATTCCTTTATTTTCAAATATTCTATTTCGAATATTTCTTTTTCAAATATTTCTTTTTCAAAACTGGAATGAGGCCCAATCAATTACCATATAAAATTAATTATATGGATTTTCATACAACACATGTATATAATAGCATTGAAAATAATCAACCATCAACCAAAGTGCACTACACTGTATAAGCATCAAATATAGATATTCAACGCTTATAACAGCCTGTCAATCAATCGATCGACATGTTTAATCAATCAGGATGAGTGAACTTCAAATTTCATCCTAACACCCGTGTGGGGTTTCAAACAATCAAACACTGATTTTTTTTAGTTGTGCAGTTGGGCGATGTGTAAAATTTATCGTCCCAATCAATGTCATTCAAATAAGTGTACATAAACAAACCGTCTGGTTTGTAAATGAATATTTATTTTATTCACTTCACGTTAAAAATTATATTTTTAACGATAAAACATTTTATTTCAACCTATGAATTTCTATTCAATTCATTCTTTAAATAAAATGCTATTTTTATTTTTCTAACTTATTTTAGAAAATTTCGGCGGCATAACGGCACGATACTAGAAACGGGACAAGGCCTAGCCTTATCCCCGGTCTAGTGAAGGCCCACGCCATTCACTCATCAATCAAATCAATTTCATTTTGCAAACCACAAAATTTGGAGTAAGGGTCTAACCTAGCCTTACTCCTTCGCCTTATAACGGCGCACGTCTAATCCTAACCAATTTATCGATTCGATTTTTCACATCACAAACCACATTCAAACCAATATCGCAATCAATCACCAAACAATCAAACAAACAAGTCCATGGTCTGTGGACGATTGTGTCGGGTGCTACTAAGCACCGTCTGCATCCTAGTATATATATATAACTAGAAAAATAAATTGAAAGGTGAGAAATTCTCACTTATAGTTATCCTAGCTCCACGGCACTCCTTTGCAGAAGTCTTCGTCGTTTCGCCTTATTGTCACCTTCGTTGCTGCTTTCACTACATACGTAAAAATCGAATTTTTACTATGTTATTCAATATATAAAAATTGAATTTTGACGTCGCTTTCAATATATAAAAATATGATTTTTACTTTTGCTTTCAACATATAAAAATATGATTTTTACTTTTGCTTTCAACATATAAAAATATGATTTTTACTTTTGCTTTCAACATATAAAAATATGATTTTTACTTTTGCTTTCAACATATAAAAATATGATTTTTACTTTTGCTTTCAACATATAAAAATATGATTTTTACTTTTGCTTTCAACATATAAAAATATGATTTTTTACTTACCTTTTTTTTTTTTTTAAAGAAACCAGTTTTTTTCTTTTTTTATTTCAAAAACAGTTTTATTCTTTTAGAAAATGCAGTTTTATTCTTTTAGAAAATGCAGTTTTATTCTTTTAGAAAATTCAGTTCAGTTTTAAAATACTTTTAAAAATTCAGTTTTAAAGTTCTTTTATAAAAACAGTTTTACTTTTATAAAAATTTCTGCTTTAAAATTCTTTTATAAAAATTTTGTTTTTATAATCTTTTAAAAATTTCTGTTTTCTATATTCTTTCAAAAATTCTTTCAAAAATTCCTGTTTTTCAAATCTTTTTAAAACAAAACAGTTTTACTTTATTTTAAAAACAAAAATCAGTTTTACAGATTAAAATAAAATAAAAATAAAAAAGAAAATAAAATACATAAAAATAATAAAAAAAAAAGGAAATGCTCACCAATACTGCGAAGAAGGGGAGGGGCGATGCTCGTCTTCGTCGGCGGCTGGAGGGGCAGGCGGCGGCTTCGATTCGGACGGGGCTCGCGATGGCTACGAATTGCGTCGAGGCTCGAGGGCTTCGGCTCTTCGATCCGTGGAGGGGGGGTGTTCGGTGATCTGAGGGGAGGCGGCGGCGTGGGCTTGGAGGAGTAGGCGGTGGATCGATTCAGGGGGTTGGAGGCTGCTTCGTCGAATCGATTTAGGGTTTAGGTTTTTTTTTTTTTTCTTTCTGTTATGTTTTATAACGAACGGGGGGGGGGGGGGCCAAGCAGAAGATAAGGGGAGGGAGGGAATTTAAAATATTATATTTTTTTTTTTTTATTTAATTATTCAAATAGGTTGACTTTTACATATGACCTCGAAACGAGGCCTACCGCCTGTCGTCCATAGCGTTTAACCCCCATTCCGAACACAATGGGATATGTATCGCAAGCTGGTTTGATCGTTACAATCGGTTTCCTTTTGAATTTTCATTTAAATCACTATATTGAATTTTAAACGTACATTTCAAATTACCGGGGTCACATGCGAACTAGAAAAATTCCGGAAAAATATTTTCTAGCTTCGTATTGACGATACGGTCCTAACAAAACTAGTTTCATCGAATTCTGAGACCGTTTGCAAAATGGCCAATTTCCAGTCGATTAAATTCAACAGAAACTGGTCAAACGCGTTTTCCTTTGCCACGCTCACATATTGATTCGAAAAATTATGAAATTTGAAACCTAGCAATAACTTCACATCCCGGACCCAACAAAACTGGTTTCATCGAAATCCGAGGTCGTTTGCAAAATGTCCATTTTTAAGGGCCTGAATTCCATAGCGACTATTCAGAATTTTCAACTGGACATAACTTTTGATTCCCGCTACGTACTTTTGATTTTTCGGATTCGTTGGAAAGATATTCACTATTAGATTCCATTATTTTTGGTTTCACTAAAATCCGGATTGTTTTGCACCCGGTACTTTCAATTGAAGTTCGAAATCGAATTATCGAACTACCGCGCCATTTTCAATTCTATTTATAATTATATATAATTATTTATATTCTAACGACGACGTATATAATATATACGTTATAATTATATTCCAAAATAAATTTTCTCGTCGTTTTATTTAAAATAATTCATTTTAAATATCAAAATTCGCTAAAATTGCCAAAATAAAAATTTTAAACTGGCCCAGATTTTCCGGGTTGTTACAATCTCCCCCACTTAAAACTTTTCGTCCCCGAAAAGGAACAAAGTCGAAAGTGGTTTGACTATTCAACTCTACGCTCGACCTGGCTTCCATTCTCCAACTCTTTAGTTTCTGAGAATTTTCAAAAATTCAAAAATTTGGCTAACACCCTAAATTTTCGAAAAATTTCGCCATAACCTCCCCTGCACCGGGAGCATCGGGGAATTTCAAATAGCTTCCCCGGTCCTTCAGATCTCAAAAAGAAAAAGAAAAAGCCAAGCGGCTAGCCAATAGGCTCACAAAATCATCATCACCCAAACAAAACAGGAAATTATGTAGTAAACATGTACCTATTTGTCGGGCAAACAGATTTTATTCTCGGCTCTAGCCTCCTTGCTATGACCTGTTCAATGTAAGTATATGTATATGCAAACAAATGCGACCAAATTTCAATACAATTCAATATTCGATTAAATTAGGCATAATGGTTCAAAATTAGCAAACAATTAACCAAACAACACAAACATCAATCAATTAGTGAATTAGAGTCTCAAATTCGTAATTTGATATATATACGAAAATCAGATTTTTGATGCCAAATCACAACAATAGGCCCTATCTAATTTTGGTTCTCACACCAGTCAATAGGAAATATATAGAAATCTCACTTTCGTCACTCGAAAATAAATACTGGCGACAGTGCCCCATCACCAGAATTACTCCCGGGCACTAGAGGGATTCTATATCTACCCAATATATTAAAACTTCGAATACACGTTTGCAAGACATATATGAAAAATCTTTATATATCGGATTGTCCTAATCAATATAAAATAAATAATCAAATACGAATAATTGATTTAAATTTTCAAAACGAAATTTGTTTTCATTTGAAAAATATACTCTTCACACTCGTTCTAGGATACTACTGATCCTATCTCTAACGAGTCATTCTAATTGGATATTGCTAATCCAATATCTGATGAATTCTTTCGTATGGTTCTAATGTGTCTTGTTCTCTGAGCTTTGTAAACCAAAGCTCTGATACCACGTGTGACGGCAAGGAATTTCGCTCGGTCCGAACCAGTCGCTAAACCGACCCAGACCGTTCGAAACACCCTATCGTTTGAGAACAGGACAAAATAGAACGCATACAGAAGAACATTTCACTGTATATAACAACAATGCATCAGATTACAAGAATATACAGAGTATAAATGAATATTACACAGAAATATCAGAGATTTAAATTACATTTAAATACATAGCAGCGGAAAATAATACAATACACAACTAGAAGGAGATATACGGATACAAAGCTTTCCGGATATCGTTCCAGCTGTAAACCAGGATCTTGTGAATATAAATCTGCAAAACCAAAACTACTAGCTGCCCGTGTCAAAATAAGGGCACCCAGAGTTTAGGTTCAAACAATAAACTCCAGGTCAGTCATGTGACTGGTGTGAGAACTAAAACAGTTATTAATCTTTATTTTAAATCATTAGGTAAAATCAAGGGACCACGCCGTATAACACGGAACGGGTTTCCTCCCAAGAATACCAGTGCATAAAACAAACAGCGCAATGCTAAATAAAGAAAAATGAAGCTGTTATAAGACCCAGGTCCTATCACACAATGCAACGCAAGCCGGGGGATAGGGTTTTCCCTTATAACAGCCAAAGAATGCTTGATACGTTTAAAACAAATCATTTGATACTATAATAAGTGCATAGTGTATAAAACAACTTCAAATCATAAGTATCAATCATAGGCGGCATGGGTACCATATATCATGTCGCCATATATAGGTTTACAAATAAAACCGCAAAGTCACGTATTTGGAAATTGGATTTCCGTCTATGAACCGAGGCAAAAGATAGTCCTCAACCGATTCGAGACGCTCTAGCCCGTGTCTCAGGATCAGAGCTCGAGTGACCCTTGGAGCGACAGGGCCGGTCCACCGATGTGGATTAAAATGCCTGAACACTGCGTTTCCCCACCCTTTGGGGTGTCAATGAGCCAACAAATGACTCCATCGGTTCGAGAACGACCGATCAATCCGAGGCGCCTCGCAACAGCAACAACCACATAAGTCAAACTCGTCAGGGCGTGTAAAACCACTGACGCCACTTTCTAGCTAGAAGAAAACGCATGCCCTCCCTGAGGTCCGTCTCCCGTTTTTGGTTCATACCTGGTGTGAAACACGCGAGGTAAACGTTACACAAAGCTACGCCACAAAGGCCGTGCTTTGATCATCACCACAAGACTTTGCTTTTCAACAGAAGCCTTGATCATTTGCATCTTAGCATGCCACACAGGCAAACCATCCTATGCAACCGATATCAGTCACACAGAATGAAATCCGATGTCAGACACACAGTCCATTTACAAGTCCGTCCTGGGTCTGAACGAAACCGGAGGCACCTAGTACCCCGCATATCCATCGATCTCCAAGTACGTCTGGACGATCACTAACTGTTTCCATCTTCTTGGGTGTACAGCCCAATCAAGATCATCAGTTATCCCCCAAACGACGTGAAGACTTCCGGTCTTCGACCATCGTCTTCATCTTCGACTTATCGTCGTATCAGTTATTCAGAATGGGATGAACCCGGACTTCCCGAATAACTCGCGTATATTTTATAAAAGTGTTACACAAACACAACATACGCCTCATTCCAATTCATTAGTCACTAACCGTAAATTAATCAAGAGAATAATTCCCCAAATATTAACCCCGAAGGCCGAAACCAACATCAGATCAATATCCAGAAAACCCTTCTGCTTGGCTAACCGACAGTTAGTTTCTAAATTTCACGTTCAAATCTAATTAAAGATTTAACTATCGCCTGGAGCAAAACTGGTGATACTCCATTCTCGATCTTTTCAATCTAATTAAAGATTCATTAAAACTCCACTTAGTTTTAATCTGTGACTGGGTTAAAGAATCAGTGTCATTTAAAACACGGTTCACGATAAACCCAAAGTCACATCCCATTAATTATCGGGTTAAAGAACAAGTGTTATTTAAAACACTGTTCACGATAAACCCAAAAATCAATATCCATTCAATTCCAATTAAATATTATTTAATTGGTACACTTCATTAAATCTAAATAAAAAGATTTAATCTTTTCTCAACTGGGTTCAAGAACAGTGTTAGTGAAGACACCATTCACGACAAACCCAAATCACATTCGATTAATTATCGGGTTAAAGAACAAGTGTTATTTAAAACACTGTTCACGATAAACCCAAAAATCAATACCAATTCAATTCCAATTAAATATCATTTAATTGGTACACTTCATTAAATCTAAATAAAAAGATTTAATCTTTTCTCAACTGGGTTCAAGAACAGTGTTAGTGAAGACACCATTCACGACAAACCCAAATCACATTCGATTAATTATCGGGTTAAAGAACAAGTGTTATTTAAAACACTGTTCACGATAAACCCAAAAATCAATACCAATTCAATTCCAATTAAATATCATTTAATTGGTACACTTCATTAAATCTAAATAAAAAGATTTAATCTTTTCTCAACTGGGTTCAAGAACAGTGTTAGTGAAGACACCATTCACGACAAACCCAAATCACATTCGATTAATTATCGGGTTAAAGAACAAGTGTTATTTAAAACACTGTTCACGATAAACCCAAAAATCAATACCAATTCAATTCCAATTAAATATCATTTAATTGGTACACTTCATTAAATCTAAATAAAAAGATTTAATCTTTTCTCAACTGGGTTCAAGAACAGTGTTAGTGAAGACACCATTCACGACAAACCCAAGTCACATTCGATATTCAATACAAGGCTCTGAATAGAAAATATATCGGCTTATATTCAATATCGAATTCTACGACTAACAAATGTCGTATTGGAAATAACGATATAAATATATATCTTTCAAATTTCCATAACAACACCTGTATAATCACGAATTCCAACATCGAAATATTCCGAAGACAATTTCGATTCAAATCCACTCCAATGCAATCATTGGAAATTTTGGTTATTTTCAAAACCATTTCAAATTCAATTTATTTATTTAAAAATAAATAGAATTATAATTCTAGTTCAAAACTAGTTCATTTCGATAAAAATCTATTTTTATCTTTTCAAATAGGGAGTTTTTCATCCTAATTCTTTCTAAATCATTTCTTATGATTTTACACAAATTATTATTATTTTTAATAATTTTATCAAGGCCCGTACAGTCGATTTCCAACAATGGCCATCGAACTGCACTTACAGCGACCTTTTTCGAATTTGATTTGGACGTATCTCCAAATCCAACCGTTAGATTTCAAATTTCTAATATTCGTTAGAAAGCTCTTTTCGATACGAACCCAACGGTTCCGGTTTTAGGAGAATCCGACGGTCGGATCTCCCGTAATGTCCGTTTGAAATAAATGGTCGAAATTCGCGAACTGCCGCGGCGCGGCGCGTTCTATTCAGGCCATTATATTATATATATAATATAT
Source organism: Allium sativum (assembly GCA_030737875.1). Lineage (NCBI taxonomy): Eukaryota > Viridiplantae > Streptophyta > Magnoliopsida > Asparagales > Amaryllidaceae > Allium > Allium sativum. Next base: position 376,750,257 of record CM060926.1, read on the forward strand.
ATAATATATATTTCGTCGATTTCTATTTAAAACGAATTATATAAATAGTTTTAAATTCATTTCAAAATCTATTTCAACTTCCATTTCAATTCAAAGCAAAATTGAATTCTTCTTTATAAATTCGTTTCAAAATTCATTTCTGTTCAATTCAAATTTCAATTCAATTTGAATTCATATTCAATTCAATTCATTTCGAAATCGTTTTCAATTCAATTCATTTCGAAATCGTTTTCAATTCAATTCATTTCGAATTCGTTTTCAATTCAATTCATTTCGAAATCGTTTTCAATTCAATTCATTTCGAAATCGTTTTCTAAAATCGATATAAATATCGTTCACGTCAAAATGGCGTCAATCTAATCAACACGGCTTCATATATTCCTTTATTTTCAAATATTCTATTTCGAATATTTCTTTTTCAAATATTTCTTTTTCAAAACTGGAATGAGGCCCAATCAATTACCATATAAAATTAATTATATGGATTTTCATACAACACATGTATATAATAGCATTGAAAATAATCAACCATCAACCAAAGTGCACTACACTGTATAAGCATCAAATATAGATATTCAACGCTTATAACAGCCTGTCAATCAATCGATCGACATGTTTAATCAATCAGGATGAGTGAACTTCAAATTTCATCCTAACACCCGTGTGGGGTTTCAAACAATCAAACACTGATTTTTTTTAGTTGTGCAGTTGGGCGATGTGTAAAATTTATCGTCCCAATCAATGTCATTCAAATAAGTGTACATAAACAAACCGTCTGGTTTGTAAATGAATATTTATTTTATTCACTTCACGTTAAAAATTATATTTTTAACGATAAAACATTTTATTTCAACCTATGAATTTCTATTCAATTCATTCTTTAAATAAAATGCTATTTTTATTTTTCTAACTTATTTTAGAAAATTTCGGCGGCATAACGGCACGATACTAGAAACGGGACAAGGCCTAGCCTTATCCCCGGTCTAGTGAAGGCCCACGCCATTCACTCATCAATCAAATCAATTTCATTTTGCAAACCACAAAATTTGGAGTAAGGGTCTAACCTAGCCTTACTCCTTCGCCTTATAACGGCGCACGTCTAATCCTAACCAATTTATCGATTCGATTTTTCACATCACAAACCACATTCAAACCAATATCGCAATCAATCACCAAACAATCAAACAAACAAGTCCATGGTCTGTGGACGATTGTGTCGGGTGCTACTAAGCACCGTCTGCATCCTAGTATATATATATAACTAGAAAAATAAATTGAAAGGTGAGAAATTCTCACTTATAGTTATCCTAGCTCCACGGCACTCCTTTGCAGAAGTCTTCGTCGTTTCGCCTTATTGTCACCTTCGTTGCTGCTTTCACTACATACGTAAAAATCGAATTTTTACTATGTTATTCAATATATAAAAATTGAATTTTGACGTCGCTTTCAATATATAAAAATATGATTTTTACTTTTGCTTTCAACATATAAAAATATGATTTTTACTTTTGCTTTCAACATATAAAAATATGATTTTTACTTTTGCTTTCAACATATAAAAATATGATTTTTACTTTTGCTTTCAACATATAAAAATATGATTTTTACTTTTGCTTTCAACATATAAAAATATGATTTTTACTTTTGCTTTCAACATATAAAAATATGATTTTTTACTTACCTTTTTTTTTTTTTTTAAAGAAACCAGTTTTTTTCTTTTTTTATTTCAAAAACAGTTTTATTCTTTTAGAAAATGCAGTTTTATTCTTTTAGAAAATGCAGTTTTATTCTTTTAGAAAATTCAGTTCAGTTTTAAAATACTTTTAAAAATTCAGTTTTAAAGTTCTTTTATAAAAACAGTTTTACTTTTATAAAAATTTCTGCTTTAAAATTCTTTTATAAAAATTTTGTTTTTATAATCTTTTAAAAATTTCTGTTTTCTATATTCTTTCAAAAATTCTTTCAAAAATTCCTGTTTTTCAAATCTTTTTAAAACAAAACAGTTTTACTTTATTTTAAAAACAAAAATCAGTTTTACAGATTAAAATAAAATAAAAATAAAAAAGAAAATAAAATACATAAAAATAATAAAAAAAAAAGGAAATGCTCACCAATACTGCGAAGAAGGGGAGGGGCGATGCTCGTCTTCGTCGGCGGCTGGAGGGGCAGGCGGCGGCTTCGATTCGGACGGGGCTCGCGATGGCTACGAATTGCGTCGAGGCTCGAGGGCTTCGGCTCTTCGATCCGTGGAGGGGGGGTGTTCGGTGATCTGAGGGGAGGCGGCGGCGTGGGCTTGGAGGAGTAGGCGGTGGATCGATTCAGGGGGTTGGAGGCTGCTTCGTCGAATCGATTTAGGGTTTAGGTTTTTTTTTTTTTTTCTTTCTGTTATGTTTTATAACGAACGGGGGGGGGGGGCCAAGCAGAAGATAAGGGGAGGGAGGGAATTTAAAATATTATATATTTTTTTTTTTATTTAATTATTCAAATAGGTTGACTTTTACATATGACCTCGAAACGAGGCCTACCGCCTGTCGTCCATAGCGTTTAACCCCCATTCCGAACACAATGGGATATGTATCGCAAGCTGGTTTGATCGTTACAATCGGTTTCCTTTTGAATTTTCATTTAAATCACTATATTGAATTTTAAACGTACATTTCAAATTACCGGGGTCACATGCGAACTAGAAAAATTCCGGAAAAATATTTTCTAGCTTCGTATTGACGATACGGTCCTAACAAAACTAGTTTCATCGAATTCTGAGACCGTTTGCAAAATGGCCAATTTCCAGTCGATTAAATTCAACAGAAACTGGTCAAACGCGTTTTCCTTTGCCACGCTCACATATTGATTCGAAAAATTATGAAATTTGAAACCTAGCAATAACTTCACATCCCGGACCCAACAAAACTGGTTTCATCGAAATCCGAGGTCGTTTGCAAAATGTCCATTTTTAAGGGCCTGAATTCCATAGCGACTATTCAGAATTTTCAACTGGACATAACTTTTGATTCCCGCTACGTACTTTTGATTTTTCGGATTCGTTGGAAAGATATTCACTATTAGATTCCATTATTTTTGGTTTCACTAAAATCCGGATTGTTTTGCACCCGGTACTTTCAATTGAAGTTCGAAATCGAATTATCGAACTACCGCGCCATTTTCAATTCTATTTATAATTATATATAATTATTTATATTCTAACGACGACGTATATAATATATACGTTATAATTATATTCCAAAATAAATTTTCTCGTCGTTTTATTTAAAATAATTCATTTTAAATATCAAAATTCGCTAAAATTGCCAAAATAAAAATTTTAAACTGGCCCAGATTTTCCGGGTTGTTACACAGATGATCCTTCTGGGCTCACAGAGGTTAAGGTCTGCGTAGAAGAACCAGGGGTATGCCTTGGTTGCAATATATATATGGCAACCTAAAGACTAGGATGGACCGACATGATTCGGCGAGAAAACGGTAGCCTTGTGATAGCAACTCGTCGTCTACCATCCATCTTGAGTCAATCGAGATACGTGAAGCAGAAAGGCAGAGAACTCCAAAAGACCATATACTTGCTATCTAGTTCTCATTTTACAAGGTGTGCCTTTCATTAGTTGAGGGAGGGGTCAAGTGTGACCATAGCCACTGGAACGGCAGATATCTGAAAGCTCCCGACCGAGTTCCGTATTCCTTGATTTGCCCTGACACAGGACTCGGGTCGCACATTACAGGACATGTGCATCTAGACAAGCGATAACGATTTGCGATACATGCGTGGGGAAGAATATCATCATATACCACTCTAGGTAGTGTGTCCTAGACTTGGGGCATCGTTCGACAGGTAGCATAATTCCTAGTTGAACTAGGTGGCATAAATCCTGAATCCGAGAAGCGTTCAGCAGACAGCGTAAACTCTAGTTGAATCTAAAAGGCACTTGGTAGAAAACCCTAGATTAAATCTAGGTAACAAATAAATAAATGGATGCCTGAAGGCGATGGAAAATACAGGGATTGGGATCACGTAAGCGTTACTAGTTGGGACATTAGTTAGCTGGTGTAGAGATAATAAAAGTCTGTATAACAAGGAAATAGCGAAGCGGCGAAAGTATTAGAGCGTATCCAGTTTATCTTAGCATATCTTGTGACTACCTTGTCTAATCTTGTTGACCCTATCGTCATGGTATAATCTTGTATTCAGTTAATTCATGTCGTTTTGTTTTTCCATGTTCACATGCTAGAAGTTACTAAACTTACTCTGGCTTTATGTCTGACTCTGTTTTTCTTTCGTCTTCTTTTCTTCCGTTCCCCCCCTCCCCTCCAGGTAGTAAAGGAGGGAATAGTTTAGCTCAGGTTAAGTTGGACTGCCACTCTTTCCCAGCTTGAAGATTTGTCGAAGTTTGCTTGGATTCTCTTTTCAGATGCTATGGCTGGCTCCTGCTAAAATCGGGGGATTTAAATGTTGCTTTTATGCTTCTTTATTTTGTAAGACAGATGATACTCTGATATTGTAAAGAAACCATTGTACAAACTATTTTATCAATAAAGCAAAGTTTTATTTTCCGCTGTTTAATTTCTGTCTGTCTTGTAATTTATCTGCATCTTTTACCCTAAATGCTCCACAGAACTTAGTGCATTCCCTTTGTGAGTGACACTAACGGATGTGGGGTGTTACACGTGGTATCAGAGCCGAAGGTTACCGGATCAGATAAAAGATTTGAAAAATTATTTTTCAAAACGGTTTTTAAAGAAGCATTTTCAAAAGAAAAGTTTTGTTTTAATGGCATATTCCCCAAAGCCATACGCACTGTCTTCTCTTCCTCTGTTTGAATTCTTGTCTCCTTCTTTCTTGAGTTTCTGGGGCTCCTGGCTTTGTGGGAGGTAACCTCATCGAAGGGCAAAGTAGTGTCCGACTTCCATCTATAACCATAATTGTTTCACTTACGGCCAGTCTTCTTTCAAGCTTATAGGGTTTTCGTACGATGGAGGCAGCTTTCGAGAGATTTGCCAGCATGGTTACACACGGAAGTTTGGCAAAGGGGCACAACCCAAGGATGAGGAAATCATGGATGTAGACTTGGCTCACGAAGGAGGAAGGGATTATAAAACCTAAGACAAGAGGAAGTATCTTTACTATGGTATGATAGGGCATATAATTAAGGACAAAGGACAAGATTTTCAGATGTGCAAGTACATACTAAGCGTACCTAGGAGAAAGGTAGTAAGGTTCTAGTTTTTCTGTTCGTACTCTTTCCTTTTTAGAGCTTTGCATTTGTTTATATTTGCTTCCATAGTTGAGTCTCTGCACCTTATTACTTGTATAGTGAAAGATCCCAATTAGTCTCAAATCCAGTGGGTGGTTCGACCCGTTTATTTTTGGTTAGTAGGGATTTGATAATAGCTATCGAGATTGCTTATATCATCTTACGTAGATCATCTAAATTCGGAGGAGGTATTCCTTGGGTGCTTGTCTGGTATTGGTTTAGGCCTTTTGGGATTGTACTTGGGGAATGTCGAGTTCGACTAGGATGGTTTGCGTGAGAGATGAATAGTTGTGGCAGGCACTCCAAAAAGCACGTAGCGACCTTTTGACCCTTATAGTCATGGCATGATGGATAAGCTAGGAGGAGAGATCTCTGATCATCCTAGTATATACACTTGGTTGACATCTGTTTATTTTGGAAATGGAGGTCAGAAACTTCACAATCGTAAAGTTAAATTGGTTAGGATACAGTGGAGTAAAGCTCAAGAAGACTAGATACTAGCATCATACCCTTTTTCTTAAGGGTGCATCCTTGATTCCTTTTTGTAGGAGCTTTATACATAATTGTTTCTCTCTTTCCATAATATATCCTCTAGGTCGTATCTTCGATCTTTAGGTAGAAACTCTTTTGGGTGTAAACATGTATTTGAAACATGTTATGATTGATGGTTGCGAGTGGTTGCTAATGGTTGCTCGTGGATGCATATACATACGTATTAAGCACTAGATCAGTTTAGACGCTTTCATATTGCATTTACAGATATGTATTTGTTTGTAACTTGAACTTGATATGTTATCATATGGGTGTTGCATATGGATGAATGGCCGTGCACGCATATAGTATTTACATAACTAGGGATGCTTGCATACATGGTTGGACGCATGGCACTGACATGACTTGCATTAAGGAGGTCGATTGAATCAGTAGACCGCCTGATTTTACAGTAGATAAAGACATATGCACACACTATGCATATGAACATGAAAGCTTTAGAAATCTTTTAAGGATAATGAATGCCTGTGATTGAATGGTTGAGTAGATGGGTGATTGGATGGTAGGATACATTCTTCCTAACTTGAAGATTTCGGGGACGAAATCCTTTTAAGTGGGGGAGAATGTAACACCCCGTAATTCTGTAACACTAAGATTCACAAATCAGGGTATAATTAATTTTTAAAAGAAGAATTAAGGGAAACGGGTTGCTCCATTGCGTTCGTCTCGAAATTCTGCTTGAAATAGAGTCCGAGTTTGCATAAATCGGACTCCGTATGAAGGAGATGTGGACGAATGAAGTTAGGCAGAGAAACCGGAAACAGACCAGAATGCACTGGCGCACTTGTGAAGTGCGCCCGTACAAAAATGCACTGGCGCACCTGCCAAGTGCGCCCATACTAATCCAGCACCGAATTCTGGAGTGTTCTGTGCTGAGTGTCTCATTTTGAGTGGTTGGATGATGTGTATTCAACCTGTGCGATTCTGATGGCTTCTATGATGATCTAAGGGCCCTAAAACACTCTCTACACCTATAAAAGAATGCCTAGACCTAAGGGTTCCTCCACACAAATTCTCTAAGGCATCTATATACTTCTTCTCTCTACTTTAGCCTCCACCATTAAAATAAATCTAATCCTCCACTAAAACAAGTTATAGTTCTTCTTCTAATTGGAGATTCAAATCAAGATTACAGCTTCAAGAAGGGAATCAAAAGCTGATTCAATGGTTTCAAGCAACGTCGCACGAATCATAGCAACGCCATCTTTCTTTTCTAATCTAAATCTCTGTAAGTCAGTTATTTTTAGATTTGAACGTTTTGTTTTTATTCGTGACATGAAATTAAAGGGATAAAAGACTATGCCTAATCTTTCTACTTGAATCAGTGCTTGTACCTTTGGACCTAATTAAGAACTGTTGTGATTCGATGACCAATAAGACTGTGACTGTGAAACTATGGACTTTGGAACCATATGCCTATGACTATAAACATTGCCTATGACTATGAACATTGCCTATGACTATGGACATTGCCTATGACTACGAACATTGCCTATGACTATGGACATTGCCTATGACTACGAACATTTCCTATGACTGTGACTGTGACTATGAGGATTATTTCCTTGACTAAACCTATGCCTTTGATTAGAAAACATAAACTATTACCTATGACATAACAAGGACATCTGTGATTAAACACCTATGATTCATGACTAGGAAAGTGTTGCTTAAGTTTTGTGATTATGAGATTGGGTCTAAACCCGATTATTTATTCTGCATGTCCTTGGTTTTCTTTGGTTTTAGACCTTGGGAATTTACCTATTAAGTTAGGTCTACCCATGTTCTTGAACCTACTATGTCTATTCTTGGTTTTAGAACTTGGAAATTTACCTATTAAGTTAGCTCTACCCATGTTCTTGAACCTACGTCGTTATTCAAAACCATTTTATGCCAGTTGTTATATCTATCCTTTTCATAGCAATCTTTGGTTCATTCCCTATTTGTTATGAATCTAGATTTATCTATAATATAGATTGAAACACGATTGTACGAACGGTGAGAATGGGATTTGGGGCAAAATATGAAATTTACTAAAACGTAGTTTAACTTGGAAATTGGCATAAATTGGGAACATGTATTATGGCATATTCATAGAAATGCAAATTGGATAAATTTGACATGAATTATAAGATGTGTAATTTGAATCTAGTATTGACGTGTAAATCTAGTATTGACGTGTAAATCTAGCATTTACATGAATAGTGAGCTAGAGTAATAAGTTTAGTTTGACGTGAATTAGAATGTTGAATTGGAATAGATTAGCTAATTTGGCACGGTAAGTATATTGGCATAAATGTGAAATTGGCCATAATTGGGAATAACTGTCAGGTTTAGCAAAATCATAGTTAGTGACACTTAATTTGGTATAGTTTACATACCAAAAGGGCATAAATATGATATAGAGGGGAGAATGGGCCATAAGAAGAAACGTTGACAATTCACATTAAAAGAGTAATTAGGAAATAAGTAAATTAGGAATAATTTAATTATAGAATTTGGCTTGAATGAGGAAATGTAAATTTAGACAAACTAAAGGTTTATTAACGACACCTCTTTTAATGACACACCAAAAAGTTCTAGGGTGACAGAGAGGATAGTGTCTAGGCTTGGGTTTGAAAAATACAAGTTTCCTGCTCTCCCTGGCTATCCCTAACTGATCCGACGGACGGGATGGTTACTTTCAAAACCTGATTTGAAAATTAATCAAAACCCTTTGAACTTAGAAAACACGAATATGCCTAACCCGAGGTTAGACTGAGTTGCGATGTAAACCTGCCCGGAACCAACCGGCACATCCAGTATTCGCAACAATATTTTTCTAATGTGAGTGGTCGCGGCTTTAATCTGTTTAGTTAAAGCTAGAACAAGAATGGTAGGGTTAAGTTAATCTAAGACACTTAACCAGTTCAACATGATAACTAGACTGATGGGTGGGGTTAGGTTCAGACTAACACTTAACACAGTTAAGCTAGAATGGGAGGGTTAAGTCTATAGGAACACTTAACCAACTTAACACAGTCAAGCTAGAATGGGAGGGCTAAGTCCATAGGGACACTTAACCAAACTTATGGTAACAAAACCAGATTTGTAGGGGTTAAATAACTAAGAAAACACTTAGCCAAATTAACATGTTAACTAGACTAGAAGGTGGGGTTAAGTAAAGTTAATACACTTAGCCAAATTAACATGATCACTAGACTAGAGGTTTGGGTTAAGTAAATACACTTAGCCAATTTGATATGTTAGCTGGGCTAGACCGTAGGGTTAAGTAAACTTGAACACTTAACCATCAGATTGTGATAAAGGAATAGGGTTAAGTCTAAAACATGAAGGGATAATACTTAACCGTTAATGACATGTTAGTTAAAACGGACGGGCAAGGTTAAGTTAAAAAGGAACACTGAACCAATACAGGGTGAATGGGTAGGGTTAAGTAATAAGAAATACCTAACCAATATAACTTGGTTTGTGGTGGGGTTAAGTCAACATGAATTACTGATAACACTTAACCAGTTTGACAGGATAAATGAAGAGGGTTAGGTTGGCTTGAATTGACTAATGACACTTAACCGATCCAAATTGACGGGAAAGGGAACTAAGTGGTAAATCTTAGTTAGTAGAACTTAGTAGTAATTCTTAGTATAACACGGGAAGGAGCGAATGTCCGTCTGAGTAAAAAGAAGGCTCCAACGAATTGGGTTACGAAGCCCGAGGCTTCGAGGGGACGTGAGGGTACTCTTGGTATCCCTCTGTGAGGCTGCAGATGATCCTCCTAGGCTCACAGAGGTTAAGGTCTGCGTAGAAGAACCAGTGGTATGCCTTGGTTGCAATATATATATTGCAACCTAAAGACTAGGATGGACCGGCGTGATTCGACGAGAAAACGGTAGCCTTGTGATAGCAACTCATCGTCTACCATCCATCTTGAGTCAATCGAGATACGTGAAGCGGAAAGGCGGAGAACTCCAAAAGACCATACACTTGCTATCTAGTTATGGGTGAGGATGGCCATAGGATAGAGGGGCACCGGGGGCCGGCGTATAGTTCTCATTTTACAAGGTGTGCCTTTCATTAGTTGAGGGATGGGTCAAGTGGGACCATAGCCACAGGAATAAAAACAGACCTTAGCATCTGCATCGGCAGATATTTGAAAGCTCCCGACCGAGTTCTGTATTCCTTGATTTGCCCTGACACAGGACTTGGGTCGCACATTACAGGACATGTGCATCTAGACAAGCGATAACGATTCGCGATACATGCGTGGGGAAGTATAGGAACATATACCACTCTAGGTAGTGTGTCCTAGACTTGGGGCATCGTTCGACAGGTAGCATAATTCCTAGTTGAACTAGGTGGCATAAATCCTGAATCCGAGAAGCGTTCAGCAGACAGCGTAAACTCTAGTTGAATCTAAAAGGCACTTGGTAGAAAACCCTAGATTAAATCTAGGTAACAAATAAATAAATGGATGCCTGAAGGCGATGGAAAATACAGGGATTGGGATCACGTAAGCATTACTAATTGGGACATTAGTTAGCTGGTGCAGAGATAATAGAAGTCTGTATAACAAGGAAATAGCGAAGCGGCGAAAGTATTAGAGCGTATCCAGTTTATCTTAGCATATCTTGTGACTACCTTATCTAATCTTGTTGACCCTATCGTCATGGTGTAATCTTGTATTCAGTTAATTCATGTCGTTTTGTTTTTCCATGTTCACATGCTAGAAGTTACTGAACTTACTCAGGCTTTATGTCTGATTCTGTTTTCCTTTCGTCTTCTTTTCTTCCGTTTCCCCCCCTCCCCCCCCCCCCCTCCAGGTAGTAAAGGAGGGAATAGTTTAGCTCAGGTTAAGTTGGACTGCCACTCTTTCCCAGCTTGAAGATTTGTCGAAGTTTGCTTGGATTCTCTTTTCAGATGCTATGGGTGGCTCTTGCTAAAATTGGGGGATATAAATGTTGTTTTTATGCTTCTTTATTTTGTAAGACAGATGATACTCTGATATTGTAAAGAAACCATTGTACAAACTATTTTATCAATAAAGCAAATTTTTATTTTCCGCTGTTTAATTTTTGTCTGTCTTGTAATTTATCTGCATCTTTTACCCTAAATGCTCCACAGAACTTAGTGCATTACCTTTGTGAGTGACACTAACGGATGTGGGGTGTTACAGAGAGTTAGAGTTATATGAATGGATGCTAGTTCATTTGAGCAAAAGGATTAGGGTAAGGGATTGATTTGTAGACTGAAAATATGATATCTTGGTCAAAATTTATATTTAATATTTCAATTTGTGCTTCCCCACAATGTTGTTAATCATTTTATGATATCTTTTCATTGTACTTTGTTTGGACGCATACAAAGACATTGCATTTTTGTAATGCCTTGATAATCGTATCATTTTATCTATATTGACTTGTATTGTACAACTAATCTGCATGTGTTTCACTTTCTGTAATATTATTTCATCTTAGTTAATCGCATATTACATGGCAAAATAAATAATTTCTTAACCATAAAATAATTTAATTAAATTTTATAAATTAAGTACCTCGTTTAAAATTTCATTCGTAGCGCGCAAACGCCTAAGTCGTTTATCAATTTTATTCACTTAAAAAATGTCTTATTCAAATACCTCATTCATGTGCGTTGTCAATGCACGCCGCAAATGCATCGTTGTCTAAATTGCTGCACTCTTAAATTTTGTTGTATTCAATAATGATGGTTTTCGACAATAAAAACTGACCACTAACAGTTGTACAAGCTATTAAATCTAATTAATTTTCTTAACAACTACATTTCCTTGCTCATGTTTGCTCGACTGTTTGTGTACATTACTTGTTCACTTAGGCAGTATAATTATAGTACGTTTCTATTGTGTTTCCAAATGTACGTTAATCTCTCAAATTTTTTCTCAAAATTACCTGAGAAGAATAGACAGGCTACAAGCGAACATAACCAACTGTACGCGATGTATGCATTTGCTTCTATTTGTAATAATTGCCAATACATAACAAACAAAGCGTATTTACGCACCGCATTCCAGGACATAAATATGAAACGGACCGACCCGCAAATAGAAATCGTTGGACGTGAAAAGAGGAATGGATGGGACATAAAAGAATATTAAAAAAAGGTGTTGGGGTTTGAGGAGTCGGTACCAGAGCTCAGAGCAGCAACTGTGCACAAAACACTCCACTCTGATTGGTGGAAATCAGGGAGATCCATATGGACCCCCCTGATTTTCATCTATGGAGACCGAGTGTTTTGTTCATGTCCCTTAAAAGATGTGAACAAAATCGCATTTGTAAAGTTGTACATTTAGGTGGATTTTTATCGACAAATGCAGCAAATCGTAAACCATTCTTTCCAACCTGTCCAAATCCGACCCTTTGCATTTACCAAAAATAGAATTATCTACTTGTTTGACGACTCATGTCATCCATCTATCGTCCCATCAGCACTTATTTTGTGCTCGGGCCCCCGTCCTCTGCTACCGTCCAAACCAACTTCTGGTGTGTGGTAGAGTTAGACCAGAAGGGTGCCTTTTTATGCTTTATCCACTTTTTATTTTCCATTTTTACCTTTAGGTCCAAGTAACTATGAAAGTCTATCGAATTTCAAATGACAAAACGCAAAATCTTTCAAATAGGGTGATTCCATTGGTGTGGATCACGGGACCAGAAATGATTGGGTTCAGGTGATCCGCGCCGATCGAATATCAAACCATTTTCCACTACCGCGCCTACCTTCAAATCACCAACAGTACGTTGTGTTGCTAAGGTAGCCTTTTTTGTTAATCCAGGCAGATGTCTGCGGTTGGACGAATCGAATGTGAACCCAACGAACTCCTCATTCAGAAAGAATTGTGAAATCTTATTATTTCGCGTTGTGTTCGAAGTGGTGGACGTCATATCGGATGCGTCTACTGCAAATGGATAAAATTTCAACCAATTTATCTCATTTTTCCTCATTCGTTTAGAAAACGCATTTTTGTTTTGTGAACTTTCCTTTTTTTCCGAGCCTCTTCAGTTTATCCATTCAATTTTGCCTTCTCAATTAAAAAAAAAGAACGTATCCCAAGAATGCAATTTGTTGGAGGCTATTCCAACTCAAACTGTCGTCATTTGTCCAACAACTGATGTCAAAAAAGGATTGATGGATGAACAATTGCCAATCAAACGGTATTTGATCTGTGATCAGCCATCTGTTACGGTTGAAATCACCTGGTCCGAAATTCTCTGATCCTCCGAATCAAAATAATCTGACACTCTGATTTCAGGTGGATCCCACCGAAATTAATGGGTCATATGTCTTTAATGTAAGATGTGTCTTAAGATTTCGATAGACACAAAGAGAACATCAAGAAGTCTAAGACGAAGCTTATTCGACCAAATAAGCCATGACATATAATGTTTGTTAATGCAATCTTTAAGATTTCCAAAAAAACTTAGAAGAGGATCGTAGATCTCATTGGGAACTGATTACTTATCACTATGACTATAAATTTCGTACCAATATTCGATGTTCGTTTGTATCCGTAACCCAAATTAAAATATTTATAAACATTCAATTTTCATTTATGACATGAATTAAAAAAAAAAAAATTTGCATGAGAAAAAATTTAAGTTCGATCGTTTGTTTAAATTCGTCCAAATTCCTTTTAGTTTAATATATAACTGAAAAAAATCAATTAAGAATTATAAAATTTAATACTATAAATAGTTATGTTCAAACGAATTCATTCATATCCGTTAGTTCGTGTTTGTAAAACAAATATTTGTGTCCAACATACTTACGAAAAAAATTTCATTTGGTCTTTCTCTAATATCCGATTCGATCATACAGATTTACAATCCTGATTTTTTTGGTGCGTTCGGCTGGGCCAAACGGTCCGTTTGCAAAATGAACACGTCCGTTGGATAACGGACCATTTTGCTTCGTTTGTCCAACGGCTCAAAGTTGAGCTGTTGGCAACCGACGCATCTGACTCGTTGAACGCGTCAGGTCTCAAATAGCTCAATTTTGAGCTGTTAAGTATAAATATTTTAATTAATTAATTATTTTAAGTTTTTTTAAATTTTAAAAATTGATAACTTGTGCATATTAGATCTGTTTAAGACGCGGTTTTTTACGTTGCGATTGTGTCAAAGTGCTTTACGTAATGAAGTTGATTTGAAATGAATAGGAGCAACTTGTAATTTTTCAATTAATTTGTTTATTTGTGTAAATTATTGATATATATTATTTGTTAAAAACAAATGATAAATTAATTTTTTTTTTTTTTAAAAAAAACAAATGATAAATTAATTAACCATTAATTAATTAAATTACAAAATAAAAATAAAATGGTCCGCTTAAATGCTTCGCGTAACGTGTCAGACGCATTCTCTGCTTACTATCATTCTCCGCTTCCGCTTGCGCCAATCACACCCTTTGTCTAATCTTGTATTTGTCATTATCTACAAAGTAGTAAGCATAGCATTATTTATTGCTTCAAACGCATTTAACTATGATAAATAGATTTGATCGACTCTGACTTGACGAGCGTAATTTTTATCTCCGACAACAAATATTGAAGGTTGAGTTTGTTGACACCAAATTTATGGTGTCACGGTGACCTCGGCTCCTGATTGGTGAAAATTAGGAGGTCTATATAGGTCTCTTTGATTTCCACCAATCAGGGGTGGTGTTATCGTGACACCACAATTTGTGATGTCAACAAACTCTATTGCAAGTATTTAGTTTGGTGGGTAAAGTTGAAAGCGTAGGGATGGAAACTGTTGAATGCAGAAAAGCCTGAATTCTAACTTGTTCTCATATGACTTTTATTTTCATTTTCAATTACGCGTTGCATTTAATTGCTTTTAATTCAGACTAGTCAAACTTTTAAATTTGAGTAACAGCACGCGTACTTCTACGCTACTGGAAAATATTACTAATGCTTGCAATTAGGTTGTTTGTTTAATTTATTTCCATCGTTTTCAGTTTTGAGCGTCTAAAATAAATTTATTGCATTCACTCGTCTCTTGCAAAATTTTACATATTTATATGTACAGAGATTTCGAATGGAAAACATACCTTTTCCCGTATTTAAATATTATTCTGAAATAATTTGTTACAGTTTTGCTAGTTTATAAAAAGATTATAAGAAAAATGGCCTCACAACATAGTACGAATAACCAAGAAAGGCCAGCTGTAGAGTATCAAATAAAATCTCGCATGACCAGCGTCGAATACATGCAGAAGGCATTGCCATTAATGAGAAAGATTACAACTCTAGATACTAACAGCAACAGTCATCATAACTAAGCTAGACAAAAAATAGTGAAGCAATAATTACTGATTGCATATACGTATCACCTATCACTCGATATTTACCAAAAAGATATACATAGAAAATACAAAAGAATACAATAAATATTCTGATATTCATCATCATCATGGTTGCTTGTTTGACTCTCTGAATTTAGAGGCTTTCTGACCGCCATACAAACACATAAGACAAAAGGCATATCTGACTGTGCCCCGTTAATGCCACTGCTCACAGTTTAATTTAACCGAAAATCTAGAAATATTAATTAACCTTTTTTTTTAAGGTGGTCAATTAGAATACATGTGATGTGAAGTTATACCGCATTTTCATTACAAATTTACAGTCTTTATACATGAATATTAATGTATTAAGGGCCTGAAATAAAGTTAGGTGTAGGTAATATGGTCATCTGCAACACGTGAGGTACGCAAATAGCAGAGAGAATCTGACTGTAAAAGCAAAGGCAGGGTAGTAGAAATAAACAGAACGTTTGTTTTGTTTGTTTGTTTGTTGGTTTGGATGCAACGTACTGTGCTTGAAACTGATTTGGGAGCCCTTCACGTGGGAGATGACTTCTCTCCCACTGCAACACAACAAAAACGGTTTTCCCAAAATGTTTATTCAAATTAAAAAAAACTTTGTTCGTGCGACTCTTTTGTTTTCTTCTCCGAAAGCTTGGTTGAGCCGTTCCGTTACTTTTATCGTATAAACCGTTACGTCCATCTGCTTTTTTATTACGGTTCTGAATTCTCAATATTCACCCAGTTTTCTTCACAACAAACGTTAGGTATCATATATCTTAAGGAGCGGATAAAACCGACATCCGTGACTTTCTTCATCACACCGTTTAAAAAAAACACAGCACAACCGTGTTTAGAGACTGCTATTTAGAGACTTCATAATTATAGCTTTTTTTTATCTGCAACTTGCACATTTTTTTTATTGGGCTGAGCAGTACTTTACCTTGGGCCTCCGTACCTTCAGGACCAGCTTTGTCTGCACCTAAAAATTTGGATATCAGACCATCATGGTTGATAATTAAGAGCTTCGTATATAAATTTATTTTTTGCCCAACAAACATGTCGGTCAAACTAACATAGTACATTCCACATTCATATTATTTTTCCGACATAACAAACTCACTGTTCATGGATTAATCACTATTTCCTTCATGTCCCTCTGCGCACATGTACAAAAACTTGATCCATAAATGTCATCATCCAGAAATGAAACATAAAATTAAAACCCAAGGGCCCATTTTCTGCCTTGCGTATCCGTTTGAGCCCATTCAAACCTATTACAGCACTTGATTATATTTGGGAGAAAGAATGTTACTTTTGATTTTTTTTTTTTTTTTTTTTTTTTTAAATACAACCTGAATTAAAATGATTAGGATTTTACTTATACTCTTACTTTTACCGCATCCAACATGGTAAATCAGTGTTTTCCCTCTCTCGCATGTTACCAAAGAAAAATTTTCCCTAATTATTAGACATATTTACTAATGTTTAATTTTCTCTCTAATTGACAAACCAACTTATCTTTCGTCGTATACATATCAACTCGGTGTGTTTCTTGTTTGGCCAGAGTGCCCGTTTTGCATATGTTATCTTGTTTTGTTCCACATACATAGTTGCGTCTTGCATTGGTTATCTATATGTGTGAGTCATCGAAGAAAGACTTTTTTTCTTCAATTTTATTTTATTTATTTTCTTATTCTAAAAAATAAAAAAGATGTTAAACAATTGATGTTACAAATAGATCCTACATGGAAGAGCAAAAAAATGTGGACATTTTCAATGTTCTCTCTTCTTCCCCGTTCTTCCTTCGTAAACACAAAGAAGTCATTGTCATGCAAATCTAGGCTGCTTCTCAATCAGATTATTGATTCTATTTTTATTTTATTTACTTTTATATAATGGATCATTTGCAAACAATTGTTTTTTTGAGAATTAGTAAAAATAGTTGTTAGGTGAAATCTTGCACTTTTGTTATTTTAATTTTATTTATGTTTTAGAGTTTTTTTCATCCTTATTTGTCTTTATATATTTTGATTTCATCTAATATTATCCATTTATGACTTAGATGACATAAGATTATAGGATAGACTTTCACAACATTTAAATCATTAATTTGGTTTTACACTACTAATAATCATAACAATTTGGCATCAAAGCCAGACCATCGTAACGCGAAGGATAATTTTGGATAAATATAATTATTGGGACGTCATTATCAATTTCCTTCTCAAATGTTGCTCTTCTAATTGGAAAAAATTAAAGTATTCGAAGGCCTAAGATTGAGGATGTTTACATCGCAACGATCTTCCTGTGCCAATCAAAGATGATAGGAAGAGACTCTATGTAACGACTCACAAATCTACCTTTATATAACATAACGAAATTTGATTTAATTAAATTAAAAGGAAACTAGTTAATATAAAATTTGAATTTAAGATTTATGCTGCGTACGATTAATTTGAATTAAGGAAATTAAAACAATAACATAAAATGGAAACTTTCTCAATTTGTGAAATATAACATAAAATCAATCGTTAATTTAATGGTAAAATACCAATTTTCAAATTTTAAATATTTTATATGTAAATGTCCTAGAAAATTTTATAATTAAAACGTCAATGTTTGTTTCATTGGATTTCGATTACGATCTCTGATTCAATCAATTTATATAATTAATTAATAACTATTAGTAATGAAAATAACGTAAATAATATGTAACACCACTTTCTAAATGTTAAGACAAAATAATTTTAGCACAATGGTTAGTGCGTGGTGTCGCTTCCCGAGAGGTCAGTAGTTCAAAATCGCCAGGAGCTAGACAACACTGTTGTTTCCTCCGTCAAATGCGCCCTTTTTCCAATCACCAACATAAATCCCTCGTCTTGCGCGTGTGTGTTCCACCCAAATTAATATCTTCTCGTCTTGCATATAAATTCATCTTCCCCAAATATTTACCTCCAGATTTTTTTCTGTTTCTCATCAACACTACATATTTTACCAAACTCGGTTTTTTCCCTTCATATGTTGCGCCTCTTTAATGGCGGATTACCTTCCAACCTCTTACTCCTCCAAGCTGAATAAAGCCATCTTCCAAATCATGTGCTATTATGCTCTCGTGTTCTGAATGTTGGTCTCGTCTTTTTAGGTTGATCCAAAAATTAAGAGAATGATTGTTGCTTGCGCTTGTCTCAATTCACGTAAGCTTTATGGGATTTTACAAATTCTAGTTTTGTAGTTTGTTTAAGTGTGGTTGGGATCGTTGATCTCTGTAATTTGGGCAAATAAAGCATGCCTGAGGGTAAAATTGGATATTGTTGACGTTAAAAGTTGGTCTAGTGACAGTTAACCCCCAAAGCATGTAATCCACACACAATTATAATCACAGAGTGTAAGAAAAAAGAGTGAACATATGAGACACACAACATTTTTATAGTGGTTCGGCTTCAATTAAGCCTATGTCCACTTTATAATTTCTATTTATACTGTCGATTACAGGTTACAGTTGCTTTTTTTATGAAGAGAGTAGAGAGAGAAATGATTTATACACAAAAGCCTTGTGTTTCAGCAGTGTATGATCGAAGAATATGTTAAGATATTTTTAGAATGCCACCCATGAACATTTCCAGAAGTGAAGATCCTCCTTTTCCATTTCTAGAAAGGTGTATTTATAGGCAAAAACCTGGATTGATCGGTGTATCACGTGGCAGCCATCCGATCTTGGAAGAGCCAAGTGTCGTTTGATCCGGATTATCAGCTACATGCGGCAGGACCTAGTCTCCTGCTCGGGAAAATTTCTCCTCGATAATTGCGGCATACGTGAAGCTTGAGATCAGGTGCTAAAAAGTAGAGCAAGTCTCTGTTGACCGCTTCTGTAGCCTTTGGAATAAGACTTCTTCTGATTGCGCAAAGTTCGGTCCGATATTTTAGGATCGATCTGTTTGATCGATCGACTAGATCTTAGAAGTCTAGACTGGGCTCGACGAAGGACATCAATTTCTTTGGATGGGGTGGTTCAGCTTGAACCGTTATTAGTCGAACTGAATAAGGGACGGTCCCGGGGAGAAAGAGCCAGTTCTGCAATCTTCGAGAGTAAGTTTTGATCTATTTGAGTTGTGACAGCTTTTGCCAAAAAGTTGGTCAACACTTTGCCTACCAGAACATATCTTTCTCGATAAAGGAAGGTATATTTTGGGTCTTCCAGAAAATAACGAGTAGAAGCCTAGAGAGTCATGGTTACACCGAACCATATTATAAGATGGCCACAATCATCAATGATCGTACTAAGGTTGTGAGAAAAATGAGAACACCAGAAAATAAACGTTCGTGTTGGATAGTATTCTAGAGAAAACCAAAAGGACCAGAGTCTCGCCGAGCCAATCCAATTGTGATAATAACCTGTACTCATATAATGATCGGGTTTTTCCTGAAAAATCCTGACGAGGTAACGTTGTTCTTCAAGTATAAGACATACCTAGAAATCCAAAGAGGGGTGTAAACCATACCAAGAGACAGAGTATGAACCATACTCGCTTTAAAAAAAGTTAAATCTGCCACATCCTGACAAATAGGAGGTTCGACCATACCTGAAAGTTGGGGATGAGTATAAACCATACTCAGGCAAGAATCGAGATATCTTGCCAAATCTTGGCAGGGCAACTTGACTTGTCAGGTATAAGCCATACCTGGGGATCTAATATAGAACATACTCAAGTAGCGATTGAGTTAGTTTACCATAACCTGGTAAGATCGTCCAATCTTTCAGTTATAAGGCATACCTGGAAAGGCATACGTAGAAACCTGGTGTCGGGCATCAATCATGCTTGGGGTGTGATTTTTTCCAATAGATTGAGTATGAACCATACTCGAGATTTAGTGGTATTTACTCGTCAAATCCTGACAAGGTGGTTTGGTTTGAGTATCATCCATACTCATATTGAAAGAGAACTAAGCTTTTCACATCATGACAAGTAAAGTTTTAGTATTGGTATTAGCTATAACTTAGGTAGAAGAATGAGTATAAACCATACTCGTTTTGAGAGGGAGTTAAGTTCGTCACATCCTAATGATTGAATCATATATCTAGGTATCAACCATACGTCTGCTGCACCAGCGGTTTGAGCATGGGAAGATGTTTCATCCTTCTTCCGCTTTACCATTGTTTCTTCATTAAATAGCTATAAGTTTAGAAATTGTTGAGAGTGATTACGTAGGTTCACCCCCCCCCTTCCTGGCGCGCCAATTTGTTGACATCAAAAGTTGGTCTAGTAACGGTGACTCCCCAAAGCGTGTAATCCACACACAGTTATAATCACAGAGTGCAAGAAAAAAGAGTAAACACAGGGTACACACAAATTTTTTGTAGCCATTTGGCTTCAACCAAGCCATCATCCACTTTATGATCTCTGTTTATACTGTTAATTACACGTTATAGTTGCTTTTCATGGAAGACAGTAGAGAGAGAAGTGAATTATACACAAAAGCCTTGCGTTTCAGCAGTGTATGATCGAAGAATACGGTAAGCTATTTTTAGAATGCCAACCATGAACTTTTTCAAAAGAGAAGATCCTCCTTTTCTATTTCTAGAAAAGTGTATTTATAAGCAAAAACCCGGATCGATCGGCGTATCACGTGGCAACCATCCGATCTTGGAAGAGCCATACGTCATTCGATCCGGATTATCAGCTGCATGCGGCAATACCTAATCTCCTGTTTGGGAATAGTTCTCCTCGACAATTCCGACATACGTGGAGCTTGAGATCTTGTGCAAAAAAGTAGAGCAAGTCTCTATGGACCGATTCTATAGCCTCGGGAATAGGAATACATCTTGTAGTGCAAAGTTCGGTCCAATATTTTAGGATCGATCTGTTCGATCGATCGACTAGATTCTGGAAGTCTAAACTGGGCTCGAAGAAGGACATCTATTTCTCTAGATAGGGTGGTTCAACTCAAACCATTATTAGTCAAACCAAATAAGGGTCGCTCTTGGAGAGAAAGAGACAGTTCAACAATCTTCGAGAGTAAGTTTTGACCCATTTGAGTTGTGATAGCTTTTACTAAAAAGTTGGTCAACAAATATCGATACTGATAAACGTGTTTTTTGAACTTTGATATTGTGTGATGTGTGTTGTTGTATTTCTGATATATTGACTTTGCTTAGATGTTGTTTGTTGAATTGCCTACAGTAGATGTTTGGATACAACATAATATGGTGTACGGTTGAATTTAACCATAAATGGTAGCTTAAATGGTTTTCGAGGAAAAAATCAAGTCGTTGCTTTGGAAGTTCGACCTATTGTTGACTTTAATGCAAGATTCACACTTCACTTTATTGAGTGCATCCATGTCCATTTGGAGAATACCAGTCCCAAGTTTAACTTTGTCATGGCGGCCAAAACTTCGATGGGGACTAGCATTTTCAATCAATCCACACCTTATACTGCCATTCGTAGTTCATATATCTACCAATTAGTCTTGGAAATTTTTCAAGAACCTCCAAGCCTTGCCCAAGAGCATGAGCTGCATGTCAATGAAATCATAAAGCCACTTGGTCGGTCTGCTAATACAGTCACGGAAGCTATTAATGATCAACATGATTTCGTGGGAAATATTTATTCTATAATCGATGAATACCGCTTCAGGTCTACTGCTAATGGCTGATATCTGCTTTGTCCCAGTCTGTAATGCCTTCTGTTTTGGCATGTTAACTTAAAATGCAAGCATTTCCCAAGCTGTTCAAGTAATGTATTCGTATTCTATCATTCTTTACCTCACTTTCTAGTCTAGATAGGAATAGTCCTTAAAATGTTCCGTTTAACATAATGAATTTTTTTTTGTAAATGCGTAGAGTGATCGTAACATTGTTTAGGTTGCTAGGTAAAGAAGAAGAAGAAAAAAAGGATAATATGGTGGTTGTATAAATGATAAATAGACCATTTTTAGTATCAATAAGTTATTGTTTTGAAAATTTAGTAACAACTGGCAATAGTGGTACAACTTTTTGTTTTACGGCAAACGTTTAGGATTCCAATTCCCTAAACAAATACAATCGAAATGTAGTTCTTACTTCCTTTCTTTGACCATATTCATAAATATTTGTTTTGCGAATTTAATGTCTAAGCTAGCATGATTGTATAAAATAATTGCTTTTGATTTTCAATAATATATGTATTTTTCTTTTATATATTGTCATTTGTATACGCTTTGAAATAAATAAAAAACCGTTAATGATATTTTTCACCAACACTGGCGAGTAGGTTGGGGAAGAGGGATCTAAGGGAGAATTGGGTCATTTAATCTACGCGGTTTTGAGTCAGGCCAATATCTTTGCGTATCTAGATTGATCTCACGGAGGGGTTGAATTCTACAGATGTGACTCAGGCTTGCTGGGAGGATTTAAGCTAACAGTAGGGAAAGCTTTCTCCGATCATTGGTAGTGGATCAAAATCCATACAAACACAGGTAAAAAATTGTGAATTATAACCGAAATAATTAAGGAAAATCACGATAACCTCACAAACAACATCATGGACAAGGATTTGCTCTTTATTAATCTCTACACTTTTCATATATGAACAGAATCGAGGAAATTTTCAATCTATTTTTTAAGCTAGGGTATAAAGAGGATGAATACAGGAATTCAAGCTAGAGTCTCTAGCAAATTTTGGAGTTTGAATCTTCCTTTAAAACTATGGAAAAAAAGTCCCTCTCAGTATGACCCCTAGGGTCTTATTTATAGAGGATTTGGAGCCCTTTCTGCTGCTAGGTTATTAGGCCGTCAGACCTACAAGAGCCTCTGTTAGTGGCTTTTCTCCTAGGTTTCGGATGTTCCTACTTCCGTTCGCTTTATTATATGAATTTCAGCTTCCATAAGGAAGGTCTCGGCTAGTCGACAACTTCTTTGAGATAGGGAGGGGCTTGTTGTTACAGCAGTCCCTCGGAAGATATCAGGAGCCTCCTGTTGCATGCTTTCTTTTTGGTCGTAGACTCTTAGGTAAAGGTCTTCGGTTTTTCCCGTGAGTATTAGAGGAGCTTGTCCTCTTTATGTACGTGGGTAGCTGCCGGTTCGGAATCACTATCAGTGTCTGTGTTAAGCAGATTAGTGGGGATGGCTCGCATTCCTTTCGAGGTTCTGGTTTGCCTTCTAGCGGGATTTTCGGGCATAGCCTGGTTCTTCAGAAGGTGGTTCTAGGTGATTTATCTGATGTTTATCAACGGGATCTTTCGGTGTTTATGCAGTAGATGTTTCGGAAACTGGTTCCAGTAGGTCGTCACATGCCTCTGGCTTGATGCTTTTGGCGTTTTTGCCTCCTGGCGTGATGGTATTTAAGCATGTTAATACTTGAGGCCCTTTCGGGTTCTAGATGTCGGAGCTCTTTTCTTCATCTTTCTTGGTTTTTTGACCTGGATGGCCTTTCGCTATTGGTTCCCCCTGTCAGGTCGGCGTTGCTGGAAGGATCTTGCCGTCCCTTTCCTGTCGGATAGACCCTGCTGACTAGCCCTTTTAGCATCTGAGGTGTTTTCTCTTCGGTAAATCTTGGCTGATGTTATTTTTAGAACTTTTATACCTATTGTTGACTCCCCTTAGTGCTTGATTTTTTCTTTCTGAAGAGTTCTCAAGTTCTTGCAATTGCCCGATACTCGTTCACCGCCAGTCTACTTCGGTGTTAATTTTTGGTAGTAATAATTGCCCTTCCCCCCCCGGTTAGTGAAGGGGTATTTTCGACTTTTCAAGTCAAACTTTTTGTCTTTTTGAAGTACCATTCCCATGTATTTTTCTCCCCCTCCCCAGGGCGTTGATTGGCCTCCCCTTGTGTGGTCCAGATTAACCCTGAATCCCCAATGCAGATCCCTTTTTTGGGAGGAATCCTGTTCGTCAATTCAATTTCAGGTGTACGGCTGAGAGGAAAAGCAAGCCTCCTTTTTCCAAATGAAAGTATCTTTTTCTTCTTTTCTCCTCATTTTTGCACAACATTTTACTCAAGAACAGCTACTTTTTATCAAAGTTAGTTACATTATTCCCCCTGAATCCCAGATCTAACTAGGTGTAATTTTTGTTTGCTCAAACCTCAACCACTGATTTGGATTATGCTTTGGATTAGGGATCGAGGGTCCCAGCATAAATTTAAAATTTCTACAATCGTCTGGGTCGATGATCAATAATGATCTTTACCAAATCATTTCCATTCCTGTCTATTATCGGGACTCTGAGAAGCGAAATTTGTAAAAATAGACAACTAGTAATAGGGGGTATTTAACTTGTTGGCAGTGATCTTTGCAGTCAAGATTGTTGTATGACAGAATAATAAGATTTTATGTCGTCTGTTTACTTGTGTATTGTTTATGTGCAATTATAGAAATGAAAATTAGATTTAAGATATATGTTTATGCTATAACATCACCTGGCAGGACTATGTTTGAAGTTTCATAGCCGGGCGCCTCCAAGTTGAAGGAGCCTTCTGGGCTTTGTACGGGAACAATACAATTTGAAGCAAAGGAGCCTCAAGCCATTAATGCAATGGGTGGAGTTCCTCTTTTCTGGCGTTCAACGTTTCTTGAAGATGTTTCACGTCCATCTCCCACTGTGTCTTCTCTACTTGGGTTTTCATCCAAGAGGAGGTCGTCCTCAACTACCAGCAATGGATCTACCAAAAGACATAAGAGGGAGAATCCAGTCTCCCATCCTTCTGGTGGCGGGACTGTTGGTCCACCCGGGGGTCGGTTGTTATCAAGTCCTCTCCCCCCTTCCTTGGGGATTCTCTTAAGATATGCCCTTCTTCAGTGAACACTGCAGGAAGTAGTTTTGTTGCTGGCCTTCTAAGATCCGGCTCTCAAGGGACTTTGGATATGGGAGGACGCGAATTACCTTCCCCTTTTATTGCCAATGCGATTTTGTGAATCCTCCTTCCCAGATTCCATACTTTGAAGGTGCTGTCAGATATGTCTTATCTAGTGTTGATGAGTTTGTTATTCCAGGGTTTGATTTCACAGATTGGCCTAATTTTTGTTTTCGCCTCATTCAACAGCAACTCTTGGTTCCTATTCTTATACCTCTAAATTTCCTACTTGTTTACCCTATGCATGTGTTAACTTCACGCCGTTTCTTCTTAGATATCTAGTGGCTGGTACACCGCTGGGCTGACGGCGGCTTCGCTATCTCGTGACGTAAGAGGGTTGAAGGAAGAGAAGTTCGCGCTAAAGTAAAAAAATCTGCGATTTAGTTTTAGTGAAGAGCTAGAATGAGGATAGCCAACCGAGAGTGTTTCTCGAGAGGAAAAAAACTAGCAATCAGATTCTCTTCACCAAAGTTTCGACTTTCAGGTGCGAGCAGTCGATTACATCGGTGGAGTTTGCAAAGAAACTAAGAGTAAAGGAAGCGACTCTTTGCAATGCTAAACGGATAATTTATGAAACCCAGGACATAGCTTCCTCATTTCTGAAGATGCATCTCCCAAATATAGTGATCGAATATTACGAAATGGCCTTCTCTCTGGTTTATCGTGATAGCTGTGGCAAATTTCCGGATATGGGTTTCCCTTCTCATTCGTTATATCTTCAAAGCAGGGTCTTGGAGCGGACTAGGGTATCCGGGCAAGATGCCGGAAATCTCAAAGGGAGTAAGGAGAGAGTTGAGGAACTTTTATTTGTTGAGGGGCCGCCTGACTATTCAGCACCAGGAAATGGCTAGTTCTTTGCTTCGCTTATTAGCGGTGATGACATAAGCAGACGTCATAATAGATTCAACTCTCAGCGTGGCCAAAACAAAAAGGGCAGGGAGGAAGGTATATTTTATGTGTTTGCTGGTGGCTGTGCAGGCTTCTTAAATGCTAATTCATCTTATGTTCTAGATCCTCTATGCGGAGATGATGAGATTGCCGAGAAGGCTAATTTACATGGGCCTGGCGAGAAAGATCAAACGATGCATGCAATTTCTCCTATGCTTCAGGTATGAACCTTTCTCCTAGGATTTCTTTACCTCTAGTGGGTCTCGGCCCTTCATGACTCGTTCCTTTGGTGATGAAGATTCTATTTATCTTAATGATTTTTTTCGCCAAGGATGACCTGCACTCCCTCTCCAGGTTGAGGAGGGAATTCCTTACAAAACATGCTTATAAATCCGGAAGAGAACGTTTTTTGAAAGTGCTCACGCATATTTATAGGAAGTACCCCCATATTCCTTCAATTTCTTGGGGAATGACAGAGAGGTGATAATAAAGAATCTTAGCGCCTACCATGCCAAATTTATATGTAATATGGAGGAGAAGGGTGTTAAGGTAAACAATTAACTTGCTACGTCTTTGGTTGATGTCAATTTGTATGGATGTGGATTGTGCTCATGTTTATTTTCTTTCTTCCATAGGTCGTTTTGTGGTTCAAATTTTGATATTCATTGTTTGAGAATGAGTCCTATAAGTAGTATTATAATTGTTTGTGTGTATAGGAATATTTGCCTGGAGGCACTCCTTGCTTCACCAATGAGGATGTTTGTAACACCCCACCTCTGCTAGGGTCACTCACAAAGGGAATGCACTAGTTTTGGAGGAGCGTTATCGAGGTAAACAAACACAGAAATATTACAAGACAGAACATAAATAAAACAGCAGAAGAATCAGAAGATAAATTTCATTACTTTCAAGAAGAGTCAAAACCTTTTACATCCAAAGTACCAAATAGCCAAAGTCATTATTTTCCATTACAACAAATTCTGTCTTGCATAAATAAAGAAGCATAAACTTAAAACAACAAAAGTAGCTTAATTCCCCAAAGGTAGCAGAAATGCAGCCATAACATAGCTCAAGATCAAACCGTATATGAGCTGAATCGAAAGCAAGCGAAATCCAAGCTAAGTGCTAGAGTTTCCTATCTGAGAACCTAGGGGGGAGGGGGAAAGAAAGAAAAGAGGCAAAAGAAAACGGGCCTGTCATAAAGACTGGTAAGTCCTAGTGACTTTCAGCATAAAAACAGGTAAAGGTAACATGACATGTATAAACTGAAAGTAAACATAAGGATGACGACAAGATGGGCAAGATAGACTAAGATAGCATGATAATTCTGTTGGATGTAGATTAACCCTAGAGGGGGGGGGGGTGAATAGGGTTTATCACAGTTTTTAAACTGAATTGAAAAATTGACAGGATATTAAAATAATAAATAGATCATAGAATGCAGCAGAAATAAAAGTGCAGAAAATAAATCACACACAGATATACCCAGCTTCGGCAAAACCCTTCCTACTGCTGCATTCCTAAGGTTTCTACTAGATGATAGAACAGATCCCGCATACAAGACCTTGTACACTCGCGACTCTCGCTCCTATTCTAACTCTACGCTCAAAACCCTAGACTGATTCAAACCCCTGAATCAGAATTTCCCCTAGTTTTACACAGACTAGTCAACTGCCAGTTAAACCCCTAACTGGTTCCCTCTAGATTTACAGAATCTATAAACTGTTCGGTTTACAAAGAAATTTAAAAAAAAATACAATGAAAACAAATTAAAACTCAAACAAAAAGAAACCCTAGAATAAAGAGGAGTTAAAAATAATAGGTCATTCCCTTTTAAAGTGTGAAATCCTTTTGTAAAAGTGGCCGGCCCTTTGACAATCGGTGCACCACTTCACTTTCTTTGGCCCGATCTATTTGCTTCTAACAATGGTGGCGGCTCTCAAAAATTTCAGGGCTAGGGTTTCTGATTTCCTCCCCGAATTGCGATATCTGATGGAATTTAAAATCTCTGATGCTCGAGTCTCTGTGGCTCTCTGGTTCTTCGATTGATTGCTGAATTTTGGCTCCTTGATGATCGGTTATGATTCTGGAATTTGATCGAACCCCTTGAACGTATGTGAGTTTTCTGATTTTGCTTCTTTGATTGAAATTGTGGGTTGTGGTTTTCGATATCTCTAGCCGATGATGTAAAGGGTGTAAATATAGGGTAAAAATCGAACCCCAAATCACTGATTTCATATATGACTTGACTGATTTTTCTCGATGATTGATTGCGGTTTCCCTTTTGAAAATTTTCGGCTTTGAATGAATTTTTCTTGAACCCTTGATTACCTCGGTTTAATCACCTTAAATGGATTGTCCCTTTTATTTCCTCGATTTAAATTTGAGATTTGTTGTGATGAATCTGGTTGGCTTTGAGCTTTGACAAACATAAATACAAAATGATTTTTGCCCATAATGAATTGGATGACATATCTGAACATACTTTGAAAACTTGCCAAGTATTTCTTGCATGTCTTAAAAACCATGAAATCATTTCTGGAAAGAAATTTTTTGTCTGTCTTACTGGAAATGAAATTGTGATTTCTGAAAAATGCCGAGAATGAATTTGATGCTGATTTCTTGCCCAGAATAAATTCCTTTTGCCTGACCATGCAATTTTCCCTTTATGACTGGAATATTTGAATTGATTTGTTTCTGAAAATGTTATTGCCAGATATGATTTCCTTGGTTTAATTGGTCCATGACTGTTGTGAATTCAAAACTTGAATGAACCTGAAAGTTATTTGCTGCCTTTTTATCCACCTTGAATTGATTTTGTCGAGATGCAAAATTGAAAACAAACATTGTTTTTCCCTGCGTGATTTTTGATGAATCTTGATGTGTTCTTGTCCTTGATAACTTTGAGTGATTCTTTTTGCTAGCTTCCTAAACTAAATGAAATCACTTGCCAAATTTTCATTTCTGAAAAATACTTGAACATTGCCAAAACTCAGTGAATCAATTCCTTGCCGAATATTGTGATGCTGTGCAATTATTTTGCAAAGAAAAAATTTTTTTTGCCCCTTTCATTGATTGTAAATAAAAGCTTTTTTTTTATAATTCCTGTGAATTTCTTTGGCTTTGAATACTTTTTCAGGTCTTTTAAAAAACTGGTCACAATTGTGTCTTTGCCCTTTGTAACATTGCTGTGCACATGTAAAACTGGCTCTTTTATTCTTGCATGCTCATCTTTACTTTTCTGCTGAACCAAGCTTGTATGTTCTTGAATCTGAAAGCATGCTCTGTTCCGTTTACTAAGCCGCACCTTGTAGCCATTTGTTAATGCTGTTTCATGCTTTGGTTTGTAACTCCATGTTGCTCATGAATGTTTTGACATGCTTGCCTATATTGTATATGCTGCTTCTTCTATGCTGCTTTTGCTTTGTTGTTGAGCTCACTGTTTTGCTGTGTGAATTTCTCACCTTGGCCATGCTAAGTAACAGCCTTGGACATTCTTGCATTGGTCGAGCTGATTTCTGTTTCATGTTTGTATTGATGATGTTGCACCCTCACTTTGCACTTGCTGTTTTGGCTTGATCACTTTGTGTCCACTTTAAAAATATGGACTGAACCATGCTTTGATCATGACTGAGTTGCACTGTTCATTTACCACCACTTGTACATGCTCACATTCATGCAGATGCCATGTCCATGCTGATCAACATTTGCTTTGATTTGTCATTGTATTTGAGCTGAAATTTCTTGTGCACCATTTTGATGTGTGTTCGACCACTTTGAGTTTGTTGTTGACTTTTCATTGAGTTGTTTTCATGTGCACTGAGTCGAGAAGGTCCCCGTGGCTACTCCTCAGTTGCACACTGGATTGGCGTGGCAGTGCACACGTGTATACACGTGTGTACATGCAGCCATCAGTCAAGTTGTCCCTATCCCTGTATTGAGATATATATGTTGTCTGCCTTGTGGTATTTACAGTGTTTCACTGTGAATATCACAAGCTGTCTAGTCACAGATTAATCAGATTAAGTCATGAAAAATGATGAGAAACACACCAGAAATCTAAGGCAAATAAAATTTTAAAAATAAAATTTAAATCTGCATGTGTTCAGTTTTTATTTCTATTGCAGTGTACTGTGTGTGTGTTTCTGTGTATGACAGATATGAAGACTGGACTGACTGGACTGACAGAGAGCTGAGAAGACAGAAGACTGAAGATAAGAAGACAGTGTGTAGTGTTAGTGAATGTGTTAAAGTGTATGTATGTAAATTTGAGTGTTGAGACTTATGAAATCTGATATGGCATGAAGTGTAATACAGAGATGAACAAATAGTGGAGTATAAAATTTGTACTGTTTGATATTGGAATAAAATATTCTATTTAAATAAAATACTGTGTTAATATTTGAATTTCTGTACAGTCGTATTTTATTTAAATACAAATATTATATTCATTGCTGTGATATATATATATATAACAGTACAGTACCAAACACATTTATAATAGAAATATATTTGATTGTTATCATCAAACAAAAATCATATAATTGTGTATACAACACCGTTATATACAACAATCTCCCCCTTTTGATGATGACAAACAAATATGAAGATTTTGAATATAATAAACGTGTTTGACCGTGAATATTGAATATTGAACTCCCCCTATTTATTAGCTCCCCCTACAACAGAAAGCTCCCCCTATAACTGTGCTTGAGTGAAGAAACATGAAAAATTGAATGAATTTTCAAAATTGAAAATATTTATAAAATATTCACTCATAAATCAAAATCTAATCCATTCTCCCCCTTTTGTTATCATCAAAAGGATATAGAATTTAAAATATCGATGAAAAAAAAATTACTAAAAAATATAATTTCAGCTTAAGAGGAGGAATGGTCATCATAAATCTCAATTAGTCAAACAAAAATCATAATAAACTAAGAACTGGTGGCATATCTCACATTGTAGAGAATGAGGGATTTACGATGAATTTTATATAAAATGGGTAGAGTTTTAAAACAATTCATTTCCAATTATTTTCAAATGATTTTTATAAATAAAGAACAGAAACAGTGATGGATTTGGACTATAATCAATAGTTCAACTTAAGTGACAAGATCGAATAATCTCAAATCCCAATACCCATCAATCAACAAATCATAATACGTCATAAAATTTCAACATATTTCACAGAATAGAAGATGGATTGATAGGCTGGCTTTTATACTCAGAGGAGAATTTCAAAATTTATTTCTATTTTTAGCACATTATA
Organism: Allium sativum; assembly: GCA_030737875.1. Taxonomy (NCBI): domain Eukaryota; kingdom Viridiplantae; phylum Streptophyta; class Magnoliopsida; order Asparagales; family Amaryllidaceae; genus Allium; species Allium sativum. Next base: position 376,781,402 of record CM060926.1, read on the forward strand.
TTATTTATTTATTTATTTAAGAGCACACTGACCACGCATAACCAGAGCTTGGATTTTTAAATGGGATCAGTCGCAGCTTAAATTATAAGTTGTCTCTTAACCATGCATGACCAGAGCTTGGATTTTTAAATGAGGTTAGAGACACACTTATATATTGATTATATTTATTATTTTCAGCATTTAAAGGAAAAACTCCTCAGTATGTAGAACCAATATATGAATGGTAGAAAATGGGGTAGGTACAGAGATGGACTGTGAAAATAAATTTCTAAATTAATTATATTATGAAATAAGCTCGACTGTACCGGGATTATTGAAAATTTCAATTAACACTAATTCTGAAAAATAATATAGTCCCATTTCTATCACAAATAATTTTCACTGTTTTAAAAACAAGATGATTTTTCTTTTTTTTTTAAAAATAAACTCTCCAATATAAAATCATGATGGATGGCAGACGGGTGATAGATAAAGGAGATGGTCGTGAAATATTTGCCAGTTCAAAGATATTATAATTAATATTCAGCCATCATGAAAAAAACAAATAAAATCTCCTCTTGTTGTGAAGTACACTGCAGTCACAATTCATCACAATTTCAAAAAAACTGATAATAATTTTGATGAATTATAAATACATTTCAATTTTGGATATTGATTTCAATTTCTGAATGAATAATTAATAAATAATTCTAAAATTGAAAATCAAATACTAGAGAACTATGTTGATCTATACACGACAAGAGGGAAAAAAATGTGTACAAGACAAAAAAAATGTGGATTTATACATGGTGAAGATTTGAATCTAAGTACAGATGGGTGAGACAAAAATAAGTGCTTCTGATACCACTTGGTGTCTCTATTTACGAGGAATTTTAACATGATACTGAACAAGAATGTCATAGACAAAAGAATTATTAAGTACCAAGCCCAAACAGATGAGATAATAGATTATGCACATGTATCAGAGCAGCAAGCATGTGATTCCAGAACAAACATTCTTCAAAACAGTATCAGATCAACACAGAACATAGTTTCAAACCATACTTGTCAAGATGATGTTTCTGAAGGTCACAAAAACAATATATTCCATGATCCATGATTATAAAATTTAATTTATTTTAAATCATTTGAAGAAATGTGAATATATCAGGATTTAATGAATCAACCACACAATATTATATTTCAGATTCAAGAAATGTGTGCGATTCAATAAATCAATAATTTCAAATGATTTTAAACAAACATATATTAAAATCAAATAACCATGAAATAATAGAGAATTGTAAGACCACATTTTCAAAGAAATTTTCACAAGCATTTCTGACAAACCCATAGAAAAAAAAATCAGATCATTTACATCAGGTTTGATAGATATTCATGATCCAAAAATAATTTATTTGAAATTACTTGAATCAATGTCAAGTTTTGAAATATAATGAATCAGTCACACAAGGTTAATAATTTCAGATTTAAGTGGTGTGTGAGATTCACAATATCAGGAATTTCAGATGATTTCAAACAAAACTAATTTCAATCATAATAATCATGAATAAGGATGAAATTCAAGATGTATCACTGATTCAACCCAAATATTTTTCAAGTCAGAAATAATCAAGCCAATCTAAAAAATTAATGAGATTATCACAACTGAGAAGTAACAGTGCTGTAATGAGTATAATACTTTAAGCGTTTCCAAAATGAATTGGAAGGAACTCAAAACAGCATAAGTGTGTGAAATTTCATTAATTATTCAGATCTTCAAAAATTTAGAATTCTAGTTAACAGTGTTCAAGATATGATATGAATGCATCAACACTGTTATGAATTCAACAATCAGAAAATAAACTTCAAAACAATTGCAGATATATACAAGTTCAAATTCAGGATATGGAAATGATTAACACATGATGATTTTATACAAGTAAGGCAAATTTCCAGAAAATCATTAATTCTGCAACTGGAAGTTTAAGAAGTACAGACAAAGAAGAATATGGCAGTGTCAAATAAAAAACAAAAAAAACAGAAGGGGATAGAGGAAGGAATAAACACAGAAAATAAAAAGCAAAGGGAATATACAAAGGTGAGTTTAGAGATCATACCAGAATCCAATGTAAAGCAGAATCTCTAACTCATCAGATGTGGCTAAGGAACTGTGAATGATTCTGTGATATGTAGCAGTTTTGAATCCAGTTTTTCTTTAGCTATGCAGTTCCTCAGCCTCCTTTGGTACCTAACTGTTAAGAGAATTGAGTGGTCTAACGAAAGTAGTAAAACCACTCACAGTTTTGTTCACACCTTTTGGTACCCAAATCTGTTTATATAACAAACCATTAGAATTAACTTTCGTACCCTTAGGAACCCAAATTGATTTGAATTTAACAAAACCCGTTTTATTTTCATTTGAGATCCAAGAATGTTTAAATGGTTTGTTATAAAACAAATCCTCATCTCGATTGTGATTTACAAATCCTTTGTAGTTTTCAGAGTTAAAATTTTCAAAACAAACATTTCTAAAGTGATTTGAGGGATTTTTAAACTCACAAGAATTTTGATTTCTACAACCATCATTTTTCCCGAATCCAAGACCAGATTTATTTCCACTATAAACTTGGTTTTGTAACAGCATATACAATGATTTTTCCCCATTAGAAAATTTATCCAATGTTGATTCTAATCGTTGAATTTTGGATTTCAGATCGCTATTTTCTTTTAATAAATTTGAGCAATTATTTATAGCGATCATCTGTTCAGCATTGGTCTGTTTCAAAACTAAATTCTCATTTTCTAACGATCTAATTTTGGCTTGGGATTCGGAAATTTCAAGTTCAAATTGTTTTTGCTTTTCCGACTCAAACTTCTTGGATTTTTCAATCTCATTTTCAAGTTCTTTCAAAATCAAACCACTTTTCACCAAATTTTCATTTTCAGCAATTTCAAATTTGGAATATATATCAGTCTTAAAAATTTAAAATTCCTCTTGTAAAAAGTTATTCGAACTTGATAACTCAATCTTGTTCTCTTTTAAGATCAGAATTTCCTTTTCAAACTTTTGGATATTTTTATTGAGATGAACAAGATTAGTTTTCAATTTCAAACAATTTTTGCAATCTGAATTTGAAGAAAAATGTTCAAGTTGTGATTCCAAATAATCAATTTTGCTGATCAACTCAGAATTCGTAGATTTCAGAGACTTATTTTTCAGTTGGAGTTTATCAACAAATTTTGTTAAATCAAGACACATGTAAACCATATCTTCATATGAGAAATTTTCTGTTTCAGCATTTGTTGATTCTCCATCATCTGTTCCATCTGAAGTTTCGTCTGCATGGCTTGTTAAGCACAGAACTGAAGTTGAGTTGTCGTTCTGGGGTTTTGAGCAGTCGTCAGACTTTCCATACAACGTACTGAGAGTTTTCCAAATATCCTGCGCAGTTAAACAATGAGAGATAAATTTTAATTGGCCATTATCAAGACAGGAATAAATAATATGCATGACGCGAGCATTTAACACCTTATTCCTCTTGTCTAACAAGTCTCCCATATTTTCAATAATATTCCAATATTCAGAATTAACAGATTTTAAACATGATTCAAAATTTGATTTCCAAATTTGAAAATCTGTTCCATTGAAAATAAATGGAATATTACTGGACTGACTCTTAGAAGACTGACAGCAAGGGGAAAACATGATTCTAGAGTTAATCAAAATACCCGCTCTGATACCAATTGTTGGATCTAGATTAACCCTAGAGGGGGGGGAGGGAGTGAATAGGGTTTATCACAGTTTTTAAACTGAATTGAAAAATTGACAGGATATTAAAATAATAAACAGATCACAGAATGCAGCAGAAATAAAAGTGCAGAAAATAAATCACACACAGATATACCCAGCTTCGGCAAAACCCTGCCTACTGCTGCATTCCTAAGGTTTCTACTAGATGATAGAACAGATCCCGCATACAAGACCTTGTACACTCGCGACTCTCGCTCCTATTCTAACTCTACGCTCAAAACCCTAGACTGATTCAAACCCCTGAATCAGAATTTCCCCTAGTTTTACACAGACTAGTCAACTGCCAGTTAAACCCCTAACTGGTTCCCTCTAGATTTACAGAATCTATAAACTGTTCGGTTTACAAAGAAATTTAAAAAAAAATACAATGAAAACAAATTAAAACTCAAACAAAAAGAAACCCTAGAATAAAGAGGAGTTAAAAATAATAGGTCATTCCCTTTTAAAGTGTGAAATCCTTTTGTAAAAGTGGCCGGCCCTTTGACAATCGGTGCACCACTTCACTTTCTTTGGCCCGATCTATTTGCTTCTAACAATGGCGGCGGCTCTCAAAAATTTCAGGGCTAGGGTTTCTGATTTCCTCCCCGAATTGCGATATCTGATGGAATTTAAAATCTCTGATGCTCGAGTCTCTGTGGCTCTCTGGTTCTTCGATTGATTGCTGAATTCTGGCTCCTTGATGATCGGTTATGATTCTGGAATTTGATCAAACCCCTTGAACGTATGTGAGTTTTCTGATTTTGCTTCTTTGATTGAAATTGTGGGTTGTGGTTTTCGATATCTCTAGCCAATGATGTAAAGGGTGTAAATATAGGGTAAAAATCGAACCCCAAATCACTGATTTCATATATGACTTGACTGATTTTTCTCGATGATTGATTGCGGTTTCCCTTTTGAAAATTTTCGGCTTTGAATGAATTTTTCTTGAACCCTTGATTACCTCGGTTTAATCACCTTAAATGGATTGTCCCTTTTATTTCCTCGATTTAAATTTGAGATTTGTTGTGATGAATCTGGTTGGCTTTGAGCTTTGACAAACATAAATACAAAATGATTTTTGCCCATAATGAATTGGATGACATATCTGAACATACTTTGAAAACTTGCCAAGTATTTCTTGCATGTCTTAAAAACCATGAAATCATTTCTGGAAAGAAATTTTTTGTCTGTCTTATTGGAAATGAAATTGTGATTTCTGAAAAATGCCGAGAATGAATTTGATGCTGATTTCTTGCCCAGAATAAATTCCTTTTGCCTGACCATGCAATTTTCCCTTTATGACTGGAATATTTGAATTGATTTGTTTCTGAAAATGTTATTGCCAGATATGATTTCCTTGGTTTAATTGGTCCATGACTGTTGTGAATTCAAAACTTGAATGAACCTGAAAGTTATTTGCTGCCTTTTTATCCACCTTGAATTGATTTTGTCGAGATGCAAAATTGAAAACAAACATTGTTTTTCCCTGCGTGATTTTTGATGAATCTTGATGTGTTCTTGTCCTTGATAACTTTGAGTGATTCTTTTTGCTAGCTTCCTAAACTAAATGAAATCACTTGCCAAATTTTCATTTCTGAAAAATACTTGAACGTTGCCAAAACTCAGTGAATCAATTCCTTGCCGAATATTGTGATGCTGTGCAATTATTTTGCAAAGAAAAAAAAAATTTGCCCCTTTCATTGATTGTAAATAAAAGCTTTTTTTTTTTATAATTCCTGTGAATTTCTTTGGCTTTGAATACTTTTTCAGGTCTTTTAAAAAACTGGTCACAGTTGTGTCTTTGCCCTTTGTAACATTGCTGTGCACATGTAAAACTGGCTCTTTTATTCTTGCATGCTCATCTTTACTTTTCTGCTGAACCAAGCTTGTATGTTCTTGAATCTGAAAGCATGCTCTGTTCCGTTTACTAAGCCGCACCTTGTAGCCATTTGTTAATGCTGTTTCATGCTTTGGTTTGTAACTCCATGTTGCTCATGAATGTTTTGACATGCTTGCCTATATTGTATATGCTGCTTCTTCTATGCTGCTTTTGCTTTGTTGTTGAGCTCACTGTTTTGCTGTGTGAATTTCTCACCTTGGCCATGCTAAGTAACAGCCTTGGACATTCTTGCATTGGTCGAGCTGATTTCTGTTTCATGTTTGTATTGATGATGTTGCACCCTCACTTTGCACTTGCTGTTTTGGCTTGATCACTTTGTGTCCACTTTAAAAATATGGACTGAACCATGCTTTGATCATGACTGAGTTGCACTGTTCATTTACCACCACTTGTACATGCTCACATTCATGCAGATGCCATGTCCATGCTGATCAACATTTGCTTTGATTTGTCATTGTATTTGAGCTGAAATTTCTTGTGCACCATTTTGATGTGTGTTCGACCACTTTGAGTTTGTTGTTGACTTTTCATTGAGTTGTTTTCATGTGCACTGAGTCGAGAAGGTCCACGTGGCTACTCCTCAGTTGCACACTGGATTGGCGTGGCAGTGCACACGTGTATACACGTGTGTACATGCAGCCATCAGTCAAGTTGTCCCTGTCCCTGTATTGAGATATATATATGTTGTCTGCCTTGTGGTATTTACAGTGTTTCACTGTGAATATCACAAGCTGTCTAGTCACAGATTAATCAAATCAAGTCATGAAAAATGATGAGAAACACACCAGAAATCTGAGGCAAATAAAATTTTAAAAATAAAATTTAAATCTGCATGTGTTCATTTTTTATTTCTATTGCAGTGTACTGTGTGTGTGTTTCTGTGTATGACAGATATGAAGACTGGACTGACTAGACTGACAGAGAGCTGAGAAGACAGAAGACTGAAGATAAGAAGACAGTGTGTAGTGTTAGTGAATGTGTTAAAGTGTATGTATGTAAATTTGAGTGTTGAGACTTATGAAATCTGATATGGCATGAAGTGTAATACAGAGATGAACAAATAGTGGAGTATAAAATTTGTACTGTTTGATATTGGAATAAAATATTCTATTTAAATAAAATACTGTGTTAATATTTGAATTTCTGTACAGTCGTATTTTATTTAAATACAAATATTATATTCATTGCTGTGATATATATATATAACAGTACAGTACCAAACACATTTATAATAGAAATATATTTGATTGTTATCATCAAACAAAAATCATATAATTGTGTATACAACACCGTTATATACAACAAATTCAAGTATAAATCAAGTATAGCATCGCATGTTCAAGGTTCGCTGCACCAACTGTACTAGTATCCCAAACCCATGTCATATATTAACCATGAAATGATCCCTTGGCCCAATATCCTGAAGTGACCCATTTCGGGGTCATATGGAACGATCCATTAATCGATCGGCTCCCTACAAGTTCTAGCTCGTCATGTGTTTGTGTCATACGGCCCTATCACGAATGTAGTTATCTGTGCTAGGTCCACCATAGGATGTATCAAGCCCTAGGGTGCCAACCGTCTACATGAATCTTGCATGCACAATGTAAACCTACTGATGCCCAGTGCCTGCTTTTTCAACTCCGGACTACGTGCACGACCATAGTCCGCCTGAACCTACATAGGCGCACCAAATCAGCCGTTGTTCTGGTCGCTTACAATCGGCCCAGTAATCGTGCCCCACCCTGCCTAGTTCCAGGGTACCATGATACATCTAATTGGGTTACTGCTGAAATGGACCGCGTAACTAGGGTTTTCGTCCAGCAGGTTAAGTGTTGTCATTTAAATTCGTGACTTAACCCTTATCAGTCTAGCATGTCAAGTTGGTTAAGTATTGTCGTTCAAATTCATGACTTAACCTCACTAATCCTGTGTTAAGTTGGTTAAGTGTTGTCTTTCATGTTCATGACTTAACCCTATCATGTGGCATTAATTCATTAATGCACCCCAACCTCTCACATCAGACCTGTTGTTGTGGTCACTGGATATGCCGGGCGGTTCCGGGCAGAATTACACCACAACTCAGTCTGACCTCGGGTTTCAAGCGCGATATGAACAACTACCCACATTAGATCCTATTGTTTGCAGTCACTGGATTTGCCGGGTGGTTCAAGGTAGAATTACACTGCAAACTCAACCCAACTTCGAGTTGGCCATTTTCAAGTTCATTCTAGTGCCATGTCCATGTTCAAGTTTCATGTCAAGTTCGTGTCAAGTTTCATGTCAAGTTCGTGCCAATTTTCATGGCAACTTTTAACTTATGCCTATTATCAAGTTCATGATTCATGTTCATAACCAATTCATGTTTTGCCTAATCTACCCAAATCGTATTCCCATCGCACGTAAACGTGAATCGATCTAAATTACAAGTAAATCTAGATCCAGAAATAAAGGGAATAACATCAAAACTATGATAGGCAAAAGAATGAGCACAAGGTGATAAATCTAGCATGATATGACTTGAGATAATTGGTTGTAACATCACTGGCATATAGAATAATAGTCCCAAAACAGATCTAGCATAATAAGGTGATAGTCATGATAAAGGTGATAGTCCCAAACTTGTAAATAATAGAGTGATTCAACATCACAGGCATGATAATGTTATGAACATGAAAAAGTTTGATTTACAACATGAATAGGTCCAAACTGTTTTCATAGCAGTATCCCCAAAAGTCAAGATCCAAGATGGAAACTAGAATAGATGTGAATCGATTATCATACTTAAGTCAAATTTCACTTTATCTCATGTCCAAATTACAATTAACAAGTTTAAATCTCAAAGTAACTAGAACTTATAGATCGTGGTCTAAGAAATTGAGATGTAGAATTCAAGTCTAGAAACTAGTTGTCGAATTGTCGAATCGCTGAATCTTGATTTGATTGTAGAAGCAAATCCCCAATATGCAATTCCTAGCCGTAGTCTTCAAGAAATAGTCTTCATATTTTTATTTACTTTTAATTTAATTTAGAAGAAGCCATGTCCATCAAGAATTTGTGCAGCATAAGGTTAGAGAAGAATGGTGTAAAGAGAATGGGGCTAGGAGGCTGCTTATATAGGATTAGGCGGACGAATCTAGACTAAAAACGAGACCAGATACATCAGAATGAACCCAGGCTCAAAATTGGGCTTCAGCACCAGGTCGACCCCCAGGTCGACCATAGGGTCGACCTGGTCCCTGGGTGGTTGACCATAGTGTCGACCCCCAGGTCGACCTGGTCCTGGGCCGGAAAATTCCCGCCCAGCCTGCACTGGGGTTTAAATTTGAATTTTGAATTCAATTTCGAGCTGTTTTTCCGTTCTGAAAATCCTTGAAACTTCAGAGGGTCATATCTCCCTCATACGGGCTTCGTTTCTCGAAAACTCGGTCTCGTTTCCAAGCAGAATTTCAAGATTAACGCAATGGCGCAACTCGTTTTCCCTTGATTCTTGTTTTAAAATTTAATTCTGCCTTGATTTATGGTTTTAACATGTTATAAAAATACGGGTTGTTACATTTTCCCGTCCTTAAAGGATTTCATCCCCGAAATCTTCAAGTTAAGAAGAATGAATCCTATCATCCAATCAACCGTCTACTCAACCATCATCCACAAGCATCAATTGTCCTTAAAAGATTTCTAATGCTGTATGAATTTATGCAAGAGTGTGTGTATATGTACTTATCTAATGCAAAAGATCTGGCGTTTACTGATTCAGTAAACCTCCTTAATGCAAAATATGTTAGTGTAATGAGTCCAACATGTATGCAAATTCCTAACATATTTTATAATCTCTACATGAGTGCACAAACATTCATTCATATGCAACATCCAAATGATAGCATATCAAGTTTCCATCCATATACAAGTATGAGCACCCATGCATATGCAATATGAGATATGTGACTGAGCCGATCTAGTGCCTAATGTGTGTTATGCAACCACGAGCAACCACCAACAACCTCTTGCAACCACTTGCAATCATCAACCATAACATGTTTCAATGACATGTTTACATACAAAAGGGTTCTACCTAAGGTTCTCAAGATAAGATCGAGAAGATAACAAGACAAACATGGATAGCAAAAGCATGTACATGATATGAAGGTACGTAAACTTATAGGAAAAAGAGATCGAGAAAGTACCCTAAAAAAGAAATGGGTATAGCGAGCGTATCTTCTCTTCGGTTTCCCAAGTTGCGTCTTCTTGGGCTTCACTCCACTGTACTTTAACTAGCTTGACTTCTCGATTCCTTAGCTTCTTGATCTCCATTCCTAAGATACGAACCGTAACTCACCTCAATGTTGCTTCCTTTTCCACTTCTACGCCTTTAAGGATGCTTAGCTCAACCACTTCGGCAGACTCATGTAAGCACTTGCGGAGATGTGAAACGTGAATGACATTATGTACTCCGGCCAGCCTCTCGGGTAGCTCTACCTTATAGGCCATTTGTCTAATCCTCTCGATGATATGGAACGGTCCTACGAACCTCGGTGATAACTTTCCAACCACTCCAAAGCGAACCACATTGCGTAAAGGGGAAACTTTTATAAAGACCATATCTCCGACTTCGAACTTTAAGTCTGTCCTTCTCTTGTCCGCGTAGGATTTCTGTCTATCTTAGGCCGTTTTCATCCGTCTTCATATCAACTCAACCTTCTCGGAAGTGTCCCTTATCATGTCGCGTCCAAGTATGAGCTTGTTTGTCGTCTCCCACCAACAAGTTGGTGACTTGCACGGTCTTCCGTATAAAGATTCGAATGGTGTCATTTCTATGCTAGCTTGGTAACTATTATCATAAGCGAACTCAATGAGAGGTAGGTGATCTTCTCAAGTATCACAAAAGTCAAGAATGCATAGTCTCAGAAGATCCTCTAGTACCCTATTTACCCTTTCGGTTTGTCCATCCGTCTGTGGGTGATAGGTCGTGCTTAAACTTAGTCGTGTACCCATTGCTTCTTGTAAACTATTCCAAAATTCGCTAGTGAAAATCGGGTCACGATCGCTAACTATACTAGAAGGAACTCCGTGCAACCGTACTATCTCTCGAAGGTATATAGACGCTAGCCATGATGCGGTCCTCTTGCTCTTCACAGGAATGAAGTGAGCGCTCTTCGTGAGTCTATCTATGATAACCCATATGCTAGTATTGCCCTTCCTTGACCTAGGCAATCCATCCATGAAATCCATCGAGACACTCTCCCATTTCCACAGCGGAACCTCCAAAGGATGCAATAGCCCACCGGGCTTTTTCGACTCGGCCTTTACTTGTTGGCACACCATGCACTTAGAAACGAATTCTGCCACGTCCTTTTTCATCCCGTTCCAAAAGAAAATGCGCTTCATATCCTTGTACATTTTATCCCCTCCGGGATGTATAGTCATCTTCGAGTGATGCGCCTCTTCGAGAACTCTCTTTACTAAGTCTCCCACTTGTGGGACACATAGTCTACCATCACGCCTTAGCAATCCCTTGTCATCTATGGCATACCTACTGAGGTGACTTGACATCTCACCTCTAATCAACATGTCCATGATCTCGACTATCTGTGCGTCTTCCTTCTGTGAAGTCCCTACCTGGTCTAGAAGCGTAGGCCTTAAATCGAGAGATGCTAACATGCTAGCCAGCGACTCAACAACAAGTGTGAAATCAAAGGTTGCTATAAACTCTAGACTTTTCCTTTCAACAAACAAAGGACTCATAGTCAACCTTTTCCTACTTAGCGCATCAGCCACCACGTTACACTTGCTAGGGGTATAAGCTATATCAAAATCATATGATGCCAAGAATTCCATCCACCTCTGTTTCCTTAGATTCAAATCTTTTTGCGAAAAGAGGTACTTAAGCGATTTATGATCGGTATACAACTCGAATTTCTCACCTAGAACATAGTGGCGCCAATACTTAAGCGCAAAAACAATCGCGGCCAATTCCAAGTCATGCGTGGGATAGTTTTTCTCATGAACTTTAAGTTGTCTACCCTTGTAGCATATCACTTTCCCTTCTTGCATTAGAACAGCGCCTAATCCCGTGCCGCACGCATCTGTGTACACCGTAAACTTCTTACCTCCGTCGGGTAATGCCAAAACTGGAGCTGTGGTAAGGGCTCTCTTAAGCCTTTGAAAAACAACGTCACACTCTATGTCCCACGCAAAAACTAGGTTCTTCTTCGTTAACCTAGTAAGAGGGGCTGAAATCTTAGAGAAGTCCTTAATGAACTTCCTATAGTAGCCCGCCAAATTGAGAAAATTTCACACTTCTGTTGCGTTCTTAGAAACTTTCCAGTCTTGCACCGCAGCTACCTTTGCGAGGTCCACAGCTATACATTGCTTAGAAACTACATGTCCAAGATACCGAAATTATTTTCTCCAAAAATGACACTTGGACAACTTAGCCTTTAACTCATGTGCTCTAAGCGTATCCATGACTTCCTTGAGATGTCTAGCATTTTCTTCCTCATCCTTTGAGAAGACCAAAATATCGTCCACAAGACCACCACAAACTTGTTAAGGAACTCTCGGAACACCATGCTCATTAGATCAACGAAGTACACGGGTGCATTCGTCAAACCAAATGGCATGACGAGCCATTCGAAGAATCCATCCGGAGTCCTAAACATGGTCTTGTCAATGCTATCCTCAGCCACTCTAAGCTGATGGAATCCTGTGGCTAGATCGAGTTGGGAGAAAAAAGACGCTCCTACAAGCTGGTCGAACAAGTCGTCGATTCTCGGTAGTGGGTGCCTATTCTTCTTAGTCAGCTTGTTTAACTCATGATAATCTACGCATAGACGAAGCGAACCATCCGCCTTAGTAGCGAATACCACCGGAGCACCCCACTCAGAAATGCTTCGCCTAATGAAATTTTTCTCAAGCAACTCCTTAACTTGCTTACTAAGCTCTTTCTCTCTCGCGGGGCCATGTGTCTAACGAGCAATGCAACTGGCTTAGCATTATCAACAAGATATATACAGAAATCTATCTCGCGTTTAAGGGGTAACCCCTTAGCCTCATCAAAGACATCGAGATATTCTCGAACTACCCTTACTGGTTGTAAATCATCGATAGACGAGTCAAGAGATTCTAGATAGCATAACATGACAGGATCCATAGGGTTACAAGAAATTTCAAGGGTATTGCCAAGGCGAGTCACGAGCCTAACAACCCTTCGTTCACAATCGAGAATGGCTCCATTATTGGACAGCCAATCTATGCCTAGAATCAAACCGTATCCCATAAATCCGAGAACATAAGCATTACACGTGAATTCTACGCTTAAGATAGAAATCCCCAAATCCACACAAATCATAGATAAATGAGCGGAGCCACCAATTGGATTTGAAACAATAACGGGATCCTCAACTAGACTAGTACTTAGGTGCAGAGTTTCAACAATATCAGAAGAAATAAAAGTATGCGATGCGCCGGAATCAAACAAGGTTCGAACAGGATGATCAAAAAGATAGACTAAAATTTCGACAGAAATATTTCTACCTCGTTCTTGCGGAGGTACCGTGAGAGCGTGGACTTGTCCTCCAGAAGAAGGTCCATCTCCCTGCCCTTGTTTCCTTGGGCAGACCTTAGCCATGTTTCCTGTCTCACCACAGTGGAAAAAGCCACCCATCTTCCTTTTCTTCTTCCTGTAATCTTTGACCAGATGTCCAGGAATGCCACAGAAATTACACTTTCTCTTCTCACGGGATTTGTTATTCTTCCCGCCTTTCTTTGGATCAGCTTTCCTGTTCTGCGACCCTTCCCCCTTCTTATCTTGTGGCCCTTCTGCTTTTGCCTCATTCTTGCCCTTGTCTTCCTCACTTAAGAGTGCCATGTCTACTAACCTTTCGTAAGTAGCCCCCATAGGTATGTGGGTCATAGCCAAGCTGTGGAGTGGCTCATTCAACCCCTTGACAAAACAGAGAGCCTTCTTATGAGGAGTATTCACTAAGTCCAGTCCAAACTGGGCCAGCTGATTGAATTGATTGACGTACTCCTTGACCTTCATACTTCCTTGCTTAAGAGATAAGAACTTTTACAGCTGTAGACTTCGTTCAGCTTGTGAGAGGAATTTCATCTCAAACCTTATCCTGAAATCCATCCATGTGTCAACAGGCCTTTCAGCGTTAGTGACTTCCCACCGATAGGAAGCTTCGTCTTTGAGCAACCATTCTACCAATTGTACCTTCTGCCTATCGTCCACCTCGAAGATAACGAACAGATTCTCAGTTTCTTTGAGCCAGTTCCTCGCTTCTACGAATGATTCAGTTCATTTGAAATCCTTTCCACCCATGGCCCTAAAATCTCTACAGATCTTTGAGAAAACATTTGCACGAGGAGGGGGTGGAGGAGGAGGAACCGCTGCAGCTGGAGGAGGAATATCTACTGGGCCTACATCGTTGGCCCTTGCCTCTAAGTACCTCCTGAACCAGCCAGGTATTGGCATGCCCTCTGGAAGGTTAAGATTCCCAGACATGCTGAAATGAAAAAGAAGAGATTCAAAACGAGGAAACAAAGGACAATGATAATGGCTTTTGGGGAATAGCCTTTAAATAAAACAAGACTTTTCTTGAAAAATGCTTCTTTGTAAACGGTTTTGAAAATAGTTTTAGAAGGTTTTTAAAAACTTTTGCCCAGTCTGGTAACCTTCTGCTCTGATACCCAGTGTAACACCTCACCTCCGCTAGGGTCACTCACAAAGGGAATGCACTAGTTTTGGAGGAGCGTTATCGAGGTAAACAAACTCAGAAATATTACAAGACAGAACATAAATAAAACAGAGGAAGAATCCGAAGATAAATTTCATTACTTTCAAGAAGAGTCAAAACCTTTTACATCCAAAGTACCAAATAGCCAAAGTCATTATTTTCCATTACAACAAATTCTATCTTGCATAAATAAAGAAGCATAAACTTAAAACAACAAAAGTAGCTTAATTCCCCAAAGGTAGCAGAAATGCAGCCATAGCATAGCTCAAGATCAAACCGTACATGAGCTAAACCGAAAGCAAGTGAAATCCAAGCTAAGTGCTAGAGTTTCCTCCCTGAGAACCTGTGGGAGGGGGGGAGGGGAACGAAATAAAAGAGGCGAAAGAAAACGGGTCAGTCATAAAGACTGGTAAGTCCTAGTGACTTTCAGCATAAAAACAGGTAAAGGAAACATGACATGTATAAACTGAAAGTAAACACAAGGATAATGACAAGATGGGCAAGATAGACTAAGATAGCATGATAATTCAAGTATAAATCAAGTATAGCATCGCATGTTCAAGGTTCGCTGCACCAACTGTACTAGTATCCCAAACCCATGTCATATATTAACCATGAAATGATCCCTTGGCCCAATTTTCTGAAGTGACCCATCTCGGGGTCCTACGGAACGATCCATTAATCGATCGGCTCCCTACAAGTTCTAGCTCGTCATGTGTCAGTGTCATACGACCCTATCACGAATGTAGTTACCTGTGCTAGGTCCACCATAGGGTGTATCAAGCCCTAGGGTGCCAACCATCGACATAAATCTAGCATGCACAGTGTAAACCTACTGATTCCCAATGCCTGCTTTTTCAGCTCCGGACTACGTGCACGACCATAGTCCGCCTGAACCTACACTGGCGCACCAACTCAGCCGTCGTTCCGGTCGCTTACAATCAGCCCAGTAATCGTGCCCCACCCTGCCTAGTTCCAGGGTACCATGATACATCTAAGTGGGTTAAACGGACTGCGTAACTAGGGTTTCCATCCAGTAGGTTAAGTGTTGTCATTTAAATTCGTGACTTAACCCTTATCAGTTTAGCATGTCAAGTTGGTTAAGTTTTGTCGTTCAAATTCATGACTTAACCCCACTAATCCTGTGTCAAGTTGGTTAAGTGTTGTCTTTCATGTTCATGATTTAACCCTATCATGTGGCATTAATTCATTAATGCACCCCAACCTCTCACATCAGACCTGTTGTTGTGGTCACTGGTTATGTTGGGCGGTTCCGAGCAGAATTACACCACAACTCAGTCTGACCTCGGGTTTCAAGCGTGATATGACCAACTACCCACATTGGATCCTATTGTTTGCAGTCACTGGATTTGCCGGTCGCTTCCGGGCAGAATTACACTACAAACTCAACCCAACCTCGAGTTGGTCATTTTCAAGTTCATTCTAGTGTCATGTCCATGTTCAATTTTCATGTCAAGTTCGTGTCAAGTTTCATGTCAAGTTCGTGCCAATTTTCATGGAAATTTTTAACTTATGCCTATTATCAAGTTCATGATTCATGTTCATAACCAATTCATGTTTTGCCTAATCTACCAAAATCGTATTCCCGTCGCACGTAAACGTGAATCGATCTAAATTACAAGTAAATCTAGATCCAGAAATAAAGGGAATAACATCAAAATTATGATAGGCAAAAGAACGAGCACAAGGTGGTAAATCTAGCATGATATGACTTGAGATAATTGGTTATAATATCACTAGCATATAGAATAATAGTCCCAAAACAGATCTAGCATAATAAGGTGATAGTCATGATAAAGGTGATAGTCCCAAACTTGTAAATAATAGACTGATTCAACATCACAGACATGATAATGTTATGGACATGAAAGAGTTTGATTTACAACATGAATAGGTCCAAACTAATTTCATAGCAATATTCCCAAAAATCAAGATCCAAGATGGAAACTAGAATAGATGTGAATCGATTATCATACTTAAGTCCAATTTCACTTTATCTCATATCCAAATGACAATTAACAAGTTTAAATCTCAAAGTAACTAGAACTTACAAATCATGGTCTAAGAAATTGAGAAGCAGAAGTCAAGTCTAGAAACTAGTCGTCGAATTGTTGAATCACTGAGTCTTGATTTGATTGTAGAAGCAAATCCCCAATATGCAATTCCTAGTCATAGTCTTCAAGAAGTAGTCTTCGTGTTTTTATTTACTTCTAATTTAATTTAGAAGAAGCCATGTCCATCAAGAATTTGTGTACCATAAGGTTAGAGAAGAATGGTGTAAAGAGAATGGGGCTAGGAGGCTGCTTATATAGGATCAGGCGGACGAATCTAGACTGAAAACGAGACCAGATACATCAGAATGAAACCAGGCTCAAAACTGGGCTTCAGCACCAGGTCGACCATAGGGTCGACCTGGTCCTTGGGAGGTCGACCATAGTGTCGACCACCAGGTCAACCTGGTCCTGGGTGGCAAAAATTCCTGCCTAGCCTGCACTGGGGTTTAAATTTGAATTTTGAATTCAAATTCGAGCTGTTTTTTCTGTTCTGAAAATCCTTGAAACTTCAAAGGGTCATATCTCCCTCATACGGACTCCGTTTCTCGAAAACTCAGACTTGTTTCCAAGCAGAATTTCGAGATGAACACAATGGCGCAACCCGTTTCCCTTGATTCTTGTTTTAAAAATTAATTCTGCCTTGATTTATGGTTCTAACATGTTATAAAAATATGGGATGTTACAATATTCGAATCACTTTATGTCCTAGAGAGTTTTTAGGGAATATCTTTAGCGATATCGATGATATGTTTTCTATGTCTAGGGAGCCATTTGTACAACGTTTGAAGGAACAAATAGGTATGTTGGAGGCTCGGATAAAGCAAAAGGACAGAGACATTATCGAAGTGAAGAGGGGCATAAATACAAATCCTTCTATTGATTTTAAGGAGGAGAAGGATGAATTCCAATGCCAACTTATTTCCTTAGAGGCAGAACGTGATGGTGTATTGACAAATTGTAGAGAATGGGAATTTGTCTTTGGACGTAACCCTGAAATTTCCACTTCAGGTGATTTGCGGGTTTCGAGGAGATCCGGGTCTCCCGAGCTTGCTTAGGAGATTTTACTCTTGGGATGGATCATTCTCTTGTCGCTAGGTGGCATAGACAGGTTACGGCCAACATGAGAGGTTTCTATGTTAGAAAAAGCGCTGAGGACAATCTTCGTCGTAATGGTTTTTATACTTCCAAAATTAAGCGACTACAAAAGGAGAGACAGTTTTTACATAAAGATTCTCTTGACTTGGAGAAAGAAAACGAAAATCTTCGCAAAATGGGTAAGGCTTTCAACCGAGCTCTAAAGTGCCAACCCAAACCCTCGGACGATCCACGTGCAGCCACAGAAAAGATGTGAAAAATTGAATTGACTTTTACGTGTTGCGATCCATCATTCTGCGACTTCCACCTTGTCCCATGAATAAGAATCAACCAATTGAGGATTAGGCTGTTGTTCATGTAGGGGGGTGCCGAGATATGGTTTGTTTTATATGTATTTATCTTATAAGCCTTTTATCTTACAAACCTCCTTGTAATCGATTATGTGATATATGAAGTCTTCGAAATTTTGCCAGTTGAATGTAATATTTCATAGCAATGGCATTTATAAAAGTATTACTTAACACACTCGCGTGTTTCAAGCGTAAATATTTTGCTTTGGCTATGGTGACGTCACGGCAGGATGTACATCTCCGACGTACTTTGTTAAGAATATGTCTTACAGTCTTTAATAGAGTGTCATGCGTTCTTGGTAAGGTTGATAGCACTTAAGGTGTATTAAATGTGAAATGCCTACAGCGTTTTATTTGCGCTTCGCGTGTTAGTGCAAACCTTTGATATACTCGACTAATGGATTGATATATGCATGAATTAAGAAAAACTTTCCTTAGCGAGCGAGAGAACCATATGCTTGTGTTCCAAATCCAATCCGAGTTGGGGAGGGAGGGTGGAAGGTATAACTGACTCCTTGTTCCACTCTAATTTTTTTAACCAATCTCGATTCGGATGCTTTGTGACGAAACTGAAACTGTTCATCTGGTTATGATTTGCGTCCGAGCTTGGCGTTGAGATGAGGCTAGGTGGCTTCTTCCAATATTTGTGAGGAACTAAATTAACCCAGATTGGGGTATTAAACATGGTAGTCCAAAGACCTCCTTTCGGCGTTAACCAGAAGTTCTGGACCACTTTTATTGGGTAATTGAAGATTGAAGACCGGGAACCCCCTCTATTATTTTTGGATTGAAGACAGGAAATCCTGTCTGGTATCGAATGGATGTAGACCGGAACCTCCTCCGACATTTTTGGATTGGAGACAGGAAATCCCTTCCGGTATTAAATATATGAAAGACCAAAATTTCCTCCAGCATTTTTGAATAAAAGACCAGAAATTCCTTCCGGCATTGAATAGATGTATACCGGAACCTCCTCCGGCGTTCTCTGGATTGAAGACCCGAGATCTCTTCCGGTATTAAACATATGAAAGACCGGAACCTCCTCTGGCATTTTCTGGTAGGGCTGTAAATTTTGTTCGAATGTCCGACGTCCGTTCGTGTCCGTGACCGAAATACGTCCGTCCGAGTCCGTCCGATTTTCCTTTAGGACACGAGTTAGGACAACAAAATTTGTACGAGAAAAAAATCATGTCCGGTCCGAGCTCGTCCGAATTCCTTGTAATTCGACATATAGTTGAGAGAAAATCTAGTAAAATGTACAAAATGTGATATAAATAGCCATGTCCGACCGAGTCCGATCGGTCCGAACATGTCCGTGTCCGACCGATTTTATTTAGGACACGAATTAGGACAACGAAATTTGTCCGAGAAATTTTTTGGTCCGGTCCGTGTTCGGTCCGATTTTTTTTAGGACAGAAACTGAACACACCTCCGTCCGGTCTGGTCCGACCGATTTACACCCCTATTTTCTGGATTGAAGACCAGAAATCCCTTTTGGTATTAAATTGATGACAAATTGAAACCTCCTCAGGCATTTTTGAATAGAAGACCAGAAATTCCTTCGGCATTGAATAGATGTAGAATGGAACCTCCTCCAGCGTTTTCTAGACTGAAGACCGGAAATCCCTTTCGGTATTAAATTGATGAAAGATCGGAACCTCCTCCGGCATTTTCTGGACTGAAGACCGGAAATCCCTTCCAGTATTAAATAGATGAAAGATTGAAACCTCCTCTCGAATTTTCTGGATTTAAGACCGGAAATCCCTTCTGGCATTAATTTGTGAAGCAGAGGTTATACATGCTTCTTGATCCACTCTCTGGTACTACAACAAAATGACCATATTACAACGGTGGAAAACAGTTGTAATAGAATTTTTGCAACGGTGGGGAAACTGTTGTCTATTAAGAAGTTGTAATAAACTAAAATCTTTTACAACTTTTCTGCACCATTGCGGCACCGTTGTGAAATGTGTATTTTACAACTGTTTTACACCGTTGTAATAAACTTTATTACAACTATTATGCACTGTTGTTGTTATAATTTTTACAACTGTTTATAACGGTTGTGATATATTTTGTTACGAGTATTATTTTTACAATTGTAGTATATCCACAAATTATATACGTATTACTAATAAAATTCATTTCAGAAGATATTATCTACTAAACTAAAAATATCAAACAAACTTAAAACATAAACCAAAACAATATATTAATTTTCTTCAAACTCTCATCATTTTTTACATAATACGTTGACTTTTTACATAGACAAAACACAATACATACATACCCAACAAAACAACCTACATTAGTCATGCACATAATGCGCATCACCAGCTAAACTTTACAAAAAACATAACCATTCCAATATATATACATCGATAACACAAAAAAATACATACAAAAATAGTTTAGTCCACATACTCAAAACTTATAACTATGTCCCAAGGTCCCAATGTCTTATCCAAACTTGTAGTTTCGATTTTCTTCATCGGACAAACTTTTTGTGCCAACCTGCAGTAGCACCAGCATCATTCAGGTAATTTGTATTAGTAAAACTTTCCAACACTCTATATGAAAATATGTACAACTATCGACAGTTAACACTCTATATATTTAAGTATAAAACTTGTACATTATACATAGAGTCATGCGAATAAATATGAACCAAATAAACTAGTGTATTTCTACTTCATGAAATCACTTACCTTTCATACTGATCATTTCAACTTATCGCAGTATGAATGTTTCTTTTCAAATGGATATAAACTTAGAGATGCATATATACTTATGCTGGGTATAACAGAGACACAATTTAGAGCGCACCAGCTACTAAAACAATATACACAAACAATCATGGCTTTCTAACAATTAAAAAACATAGGTTTATCATTAAATTTTTATACACAAAATATCCTTAAACCTATGAATGAGCTTGCAGCACTATAATAGTATACATTTTTAACTTGACAGATGCAACGTTTAAAAGTTCATCTTCAAATCAGCAAAACCATATATATATATATATATGTGTATATATATATATGTATGTATATATATATATATATAACAATGTAATACTGTGAAGTCGAAAACATTCACCAATACCACATATTGACTTTACATGGCATGGCCTGATATCTTCCAGTAAGGATGTAAACTAATGAATGTATCAATTAAACTTCACAGAATACAAATCATTCATTTTGTTTTACACTGAAAGCTCTCATGCATTTACATAAGCTAATAACAATAACTAAAGAACATACAATGTTATTATTAAACAAATACAAGCCCCATTCTTAATTTATACGACCAAAAACATACCAAGTTACAGTTTAACATATTATAATCTTTTATGCATTCAAACTGCCTCTACCTAACAATTCCAAAGCATTTAACAACCTATTTCTTTAATCCATCAATTCAGTTGAAAGTGCTCCTATACCTGTAAAACAGACTCTCTAGACTGTCTCGTTGGAATGAGACACCCCAGGAGATTGCATGGGCAGTCAACAGGGTCAGACATAACACGTCTGGTATGAGTGTATTTCATAGTGTATGGTGTTCAAAGCGTACTGTTGAAATATGGTTTACAGTTCAACTAAGTCCATCAAAAAGCATATAAAACTGTCTAACCAATATATGCCAATATTTATGTGTTCACATATTATAATGTCTAAACAATTTGATAACAGTTCATGTATTAACTGCCTATGGTTATAAGTAGGCAAGTCAACCAAAAATTTGATACTGGGTATAAACATATACATACTAGCATGTAAAGACAGGTTTTGAATAATGTGTAGTGCTCTATGTACAATTTTCTAGTGTGTTATACAGTTTAAGTAACTCCATATCTGATCAAAACTACATAAACATATGTATAGAACTGTTTGTGTGTCATTAAATATTACACAAATCATTGACGGTCCAAGCAAAGGGGTAACTGGTCATACGTTCTCTATATAATATGCATATACACACTAAACTATCTGAACAAAGGCAGATAAATAACTGGTTATAGTACGCCAACTAATGCATCCACTTTTGAATCACTTTTCGGACCATTTCCAAATCAGCAAAACACCTTAAACATTGTTTTGATCAAGCAGGTGACTGATCCTAAGCTACAATGCAGGGTATAAATCAGACTAGTTAGCTCCAGAAAGTGGTATGCACTATTCATAACATACTTATCTTATATACTTAAACGGGTGGACACATACATGTCAGGTCATCAACACAGTAAATGTAGTTTGGTGATTTAACCAATATATATTCAACCACCAATTATGAGCAGCAAGTTTATCTACATATCAATCAGGATGTGTGTGTGTATATATATATATCCATTCAATTTCAGATTTTATATAAATACATCTAAAATGAATAACCAACACCAGCCATACATCCAATATGTGCACATGTCACCATGTACACGTATATCATCCAATAAATCAAATAAACCATGCATAACAATATATTTCAAACATATAGTCGAATATATCACACCAACAACAATGAAATCAATAATCACTGTATAGCAGCAGGACTAAGAATTTTAGTTTAATCTGACTTATCATGCCATTCAACTAATCTGGCATTCCATAACATAAGTCATAGTGGCCCTTTAAGAATCTTACTGAACTAATAATATCACTTTATTATAGAGCCTCCTTGATTCATTGCCCTCCGGTTCATAAATTGGGTATGCTCCAACCAGTATTGTTATAATACATATATAGCCTACTTCACACAAACATAGTTATGCAAATTATAGGGTTGGGTAATATAATCTTATGCAGATCGTTTTATAAAACCCAATCAGTTTATAAAACCTCTTTTTCTGCTTCACCATGGATTTATTCAATCACTAGCTATACAACATGTTATTCGAACTAATATAGCATCCATCAACACAAATCATCCAAATAACGTTTGAATCACATAACTTACATTCATATTTATTTACAATGATCATACAGTGGAACGAATGATTAAATAGCTGCCTGTAAAGGACTTACTGCTAAGGAAAAAAAGGAAATAGACTCACCTAACTTGCGTGCTTCCAGATCTCGATTTCATTCCTTCGAATCTGTGATTTGGCCTCGAGATTCTCCTAGCCTCGCTGCTCCCTCTCTCGAGTACATCTCCATCATGAATCCATCTTTTTTTCGATGTGAGATGATCGATTTTTATTGATTTTCCCTAATTCGGTTTTCCTAGGGTTCAGCCATTTTTAAGTTTTCCATTTTGTAGTGAACGAGATAAATGAAATGAGGTCAGCCGATTGTTTTCATGGCAATACGGCTAGGTTTAATTATTTGCCAATTCCCTATTCTGCCCCTAGGTTTATATTTGGCTTATAACACTTTAAACCAACTTTTATAATACTTAAGCAAATTTCTACAAGTTAAACAAAACATACAAACTAACATGTATATTTTTTCTACTATTTTTAACCACTCACAATTATATGAAATAAATTTACTGCGAAAATGAGATTATTTTAGGGCTATAAAATTTGGGTTATCACATTGGAGCCAATTTTTTTTAACAATGGCAGATGAAAGTTTTAAAATTTGAATAGGTGTGTGCAGACATTTTTTGGCGTTGGAGCCAGAACTTTCAGCAATGGCGCAAAAATTTTAGGATTTGGTGAAATTGTTTTGAAAGTGGTTTAATATGATAACATAATTAAATACTATTTTTAGGATATATCATTTTGAAAGCCATTTAATATGGTAAGTTAAATGATATATAATAACTACTAATTAATTTATGATTTTCCTTTTCTATATTTTCTTTAAAAATTATATTAAAACATTATATAAAAATAGCTTGAAATTTTTTGTTACAATATTAAATATTACCTTTTAATTAACTAAAATTACTTCTTATATTAGTTATCACTTCTTATTAGTGATTCTAAAATTTTAAATAATCTTTTTTAATTTCAAATTATTATTTTATTATTAATATTAGTTATTGCATGTTTTCAAATTAATTATTATTAGATAGTAATGATCAATTATTAATAATTTTATTAATTATTTAATAATTGACTATTAAGTATTGTTATTTAATAATTATAATTATCAATGTACTGTTTAAATAGAAAAAGGAAAATATCACCTATTACAACATATGCATTTTTTACAACTTGCAAGGAAGAAATGTTGTTAATTATATTAAAATATAGTCATATATTACAACGGTCAAAAAATAAAAGTTGTGATAGGCTTTTATTACAACTGTCAAAATAACATAGTTGTTAAAAATAAGTTTATTACAACTTTTCTGAAAAAAAGTTGTAAAAAACATTTATTACAATGGTGCTTTTACCACCGTTGTAAAATTAAAGTTGTAATATGGTGTTTTTGCTGTAGTGTGGGCTCTCGATGTCAAAGCAATGGATGTACGTGCTTTGTTGGCCACTCTCTAGGCCTATGCATTCGGTGCACTTGGCTAGCTTATCCACAAGCAGGGCCCAAGGACTTACCCATCCTCCCTCCAAGAAGCGGCTTATCCTGACCATCGTAGGTAATGATAAGGTATTAGAAACTTAGATGGGTCATCGTAGGCACAGAACTAAGGTTTACTATTTTAACGCTCTATACGGACCATCATAGGTACTGATAGAGGCTTATACGCCACCCCCTCCGAGGGGCGCCCTATCTAGACGATGGTAGGTGGTGATACGGGTTAGCGTTCCCTTCTGCAGGTAACGCATAACATAAGCAGAGGTAGGACGTGCTCTTCTACGAGCAGAGGTAGGACATTCTTAGTTCTAGCAGAGGCAGGTCGTACTCTTCAACGAGCATGGGCAGGGCGTGCTAAGTTTAGATGCACCACCACGTCCATTGCTGGTGTGAAATGGTGGATTACGCTTTTGATGCTTTAACCTAGCCCCCTTTGATTTGGACAAGGAGAAAGACTAACACACCATCCCCCTCCGGGGGATGCCTAGCCAGGGCCACTTTGGTGGCGACAAGGGATTTGATCCATTTATGGTTTGACCCCTTTTGGGTTTCTTTAAACTTCATATGGGGGGTTTTCTATACCCTCAGCCGTATTTGATAATCCTTTTCCTAAGGATTTTTATTGAACCTAAACCGATCTTGTTATAAACTCTCGTAATTGCCCTTGGATGATGAATTTGATGATCCTCTCCTCAAGGATTCTACAGCAATTGGTGTCATGTCCATTCCTCATGTGGTAATGGCAATAGGGTCCTCCTACTTTCCTTTCGTATCTGGACTTTTTCTTTGCAGACAACTAATAGTTGAGTTTGTGTTTGGTTAGGAAATAGATATTCTCCATCGAGGTGGTAAAGTAATATTCCTTGAGTAATCTCATTGTGAACTTCTTTCCAAGTCGTTGGGGTTAATCCTTTTGTGGCCTAATCCTATCGTTTTCTTTACATCTCTCTTCCTACTTCCCAAGGCATATTGAGATTGAGTGGTCATCCCCTCGGACCATTTGTTGGTAAAGTGGTCAAAATCATTCATTATTTCTTGTTCAAACTTCGTTCCCTGACCTGCTGGTAGAGATTCTTCTTTAGGTAAGAGAAGACGCTAGTATTTTCAGACGTGAAATCACTTGGAAGATGTGTCACAGTTGGTCTTGTATAGGAAAAGCTATTATCCTCAGTGTCGTGAGCCTGTTGTCGTATTTTTCTTTTTCTCTTTATTACTCGCAAGGCTACTACTCTCAACTTTTGCTCCGCTATCACTTCTGGGTCGATGGTTTTTCGCGTATTCATTCAAAATTCTGAACACTTTTGTCGGAACCTTTTACTCATAACTTTGCTTCTTTAAAGCCTTAGTCCGATCCGGGACGTAACAACTCAGGTAGATATGTGGCTGTCAAGCACAAGGTCGGAGGTTCAAGAACTACTTCTAGCACCAAAATGTTAACAATATTTTTCGTCAACACTAGCGAGTTGGTAGGGGAAGAGGGATCTAAGGGAGAATTAGGTCATTTACTCTATGTGGGTTTGAGTCAGGCTAATATCTCTGCGTATCTCACGGAGGGGTTGAATTCTACAGATGTGACTCAAGCTTGCTGGGAGGATTTAAGCCGAAAGTAGGGAAAGCTTTCTTCGATCATCGGTAGAGACTTGGATCAAAATCCATACAAACATAGGTATCAAATAATGAATTATAATAGAATTAGTTATGGAAAATCATGATAAATTCACAGACAACATCATGAATGAGGATTTGCCCTTTATTAATCTCTATGCTTTTAATATAAGAACATAATATTGAAAAATTTCAATTTATTTTTTATGCTAGGGTTTAATGAGGATGAATACAGGAATTCAAGCGAAAATCTCTAGCTAATTTTTGAGTTAGAATCTTCCTTAGTATGGAGAATCTAAAAATCTAGAAAAAAAGTCCCCCTCAGTGTGACCCCTAAGGTCTTATTTATAGAGGATTTGGAGCCCTTTCTACAGCTAGGTTATTGGGCCGTCAGACCTACAAAGGCCTCTGTCAGTGGCTTTTCCCCTGGGTTTCGGATGTTCCTGCTTCCGGTCGCTTTATTATATGAATTTCAGCTTCCATAAGGAAGGTCTCGGCTAGTCGGAAGCTTCTATGTGATAGGAAGGGGCTTGTTGTTACAACGGTCCCTCGGAAGTTATCAGGAGCCTTCAGTTGCATGCTTTTTTTTTGGTCGTAGACTCTTAGGTATAGGTCTTCAGTTTTCCCATGAGTACTTAAAGGAGTTGTCCTCTTTATGTACGTGGGTAACTGCCGTTTCGGAACCACTGTCAGTGTCTGTGCTAAGAAGATTAGTGGGGATGGCTCGCATCCCTTCCGAGGTTCTAGTTTGCCTTCTGGCGAGATTTACGAGTATAGCCTGGTTCTTCAGAAGGTGATTCTAGGTGATTTATCTGATGTTTATCAACGGGACCTTTCGGTGTTTATGCGGTAGATGTTTCGGAAACTAGTTCCAGATGGTCGTCACATGCCTCTGGTTTGATGCTTTTGCCGTTTTGCCTCCTGGCGTGACGGTATTTAAGCATGTTAATAATAGAGGCCCTTTCAGGTTCCAGATGTTGGAGCTCTTTCCTTCATCTTTCTTGGTTTTTTGACCTGGATGGCCTTTCGCTGTTGGTTCCCCCTGTCGGGTCGGCGTTGCTGGAAGGATCCTGCTGGCCCGATCCTTTCGGATAGATCCTGCTAACCAGCCCTTTTAGCTTTTTAGGTCTTTTCTCCTCGGTAAATCTTGGCTGATGTTATTTTCAGAACTTTTCTCCCTATTGTTGACTCCCCTTAGTGCTTGATTTTTCTTTCTTAAGAGTTCTCATGTGCTTGCGATTACCCGATACTCCTTTACCTCCAGTCTACTTCGGTGTTAATTTTTGGTAGTAACAAAAACTGCAACAAAATATATTTTTATCAATGACGTAGTTTAACAAAGTCGGGTTTTCCACCGTTATGCAGTTATACTTGTATTTATATGGATAGTAAAGTATAAGTTTTAGTGTGCTATTTAGTTCATATCGGCACACTGAGCATAATGATAATTTATTTAGTGTATTTGGATACTCCGTTGATAATCGTAAAGCAATTTGAATTATATTGCTATATATCTCGATTTTGGTCCTACCATATAAAATATAAACAAGGGCCAATTTAAAATTAAATTAAATTTTGAATGAGCTTGTGACCAGTTTAGGATCAAGATAAGTCGCTTCACTTTCTCTTTGTTATAATATTTAATTCGAAGTCGTGGATTGTTGGTTTATTCTCTTCCGCTTCATGCCATCAGATTCTTCTCATTTTTTCCTTTTCATATAAAGCATTGTTAATTAAAAAAAGGTTTATTTATCTTAAACTTTGGAAATGAGACTTCACCCCTTCCCCATCCGCATCAACCTAGCAGTCTCGTCGCGTTCTCCTGCATCGCCTCTGCTTTGGCATCCTTGGATAAGAAAGGAGATGCCCTTCGTGTATGGGAAGAAGGATGCAAATGAAGCTAACAAGTAAGCAAATTTTAATCAGCGGTTAAAACTTGAGGATCTACTGCTAAATATAAAAAAATAAAGAAATAGAGAAAAAAAAGGAGAGAAAAGGAAAACGTTAGAAAGAAGCAGTGTTTCACTAGTATATGGGAGAATGTGTTCCTTTTCTTTATGCAAGGAAGTTGCGTAAGTTAAAGAAAAAGGAAATTATGATTTGTTCAACAACTCGACCTTTTCTAAACTTGAATTTGGTCAAAAATTAAAACTCAAACTGATTTAAGCATGGGTAAATCTGATACCTACAAATAGTGAGCTTGAGATATTGACACGCTTCTTGACGAAGCTGTTACATGTCAAGAATTTGGTCAGCGACACGCTCAATCGTCTACAACATCGTCAAAAACACAAAGCGATTTGGTTGAAGTCGCGATGTGTTTGGAGAGGATCGGAAATGACATCGATTCGTAAAATCATCATCAATAGGCTTAGAAAAGTTGGCACAGTAAAAATACATGATCGAATTGGTCCGATCAGCTCAAAATGCTTGAGCGCCTCGGTTCGATACCGTGGCAAAACTCGTCGTGCAAAAATATATTGTTTTGGTAAAAAGCAGTGTCGCGCACTTAAAAACAGCTGATCGGCGTAGCACGATCATGAAAAATGTCTTATGAGATTCACAGTGTCAAAATATGGTAAACTAGCGAAAACTAATTCGACACGTCAAAAATGTCTAATCGACATGGGAAAATTGCAAAAAACCATGGTCAAAACCTTGGTTGATCAATCTTGAAAATTTGGCGAATTTGACATGGTTGGCACATTGGAAAAGCAATGGAAAACACTGTGGATCATGTCAAAGAATTTTGCCAGGCACGGTTGGATCACCCAGGAAAGTTTGGCATGAAAATTTGGTTTGGCAAGGCACTCCAAAATTTTGAATCCCTCCGAGGATTCGAAATCACGTATCGTGCCTTACCCCGGCAGGCGTTTTCTTGAATCGCATGTGGGATTCGAAAATTGGCAAGCAGGTCGGATTTGAAGTCTGGAACGAGGGATTTGGGGTTTTTCATGCGTTCGCACCGTGGCTAAGGGAGTTGAAATTCTGGTACAAAGGAGGGATTCGAAATTGCTAGGCCGAAATGGCGTATCATCTTAGCACGGTGCAAATGCATGCAGATCACCATAAAAGGCTTTCCCATCACAAGTTTTCCACGATTTTAAGGGATTCGAAAATCACGAAGGGATAAATGGTCAGGAACATGGCCGATCACATTGGCACAAGGATTTACCGTGTTGATCAATGTTTTTAGCCTGATCAACACGTGTTTTCAACAGTTTTCAGGGGACTCGAAAATTTTGAACATAAGGATACGAAATTTGACTCGTACTTGGTTTTTCAACTCCGATTTTGGGATGCGAATTCCGTATCCCTCAGGGATATGAAATTTGGCCTGACACACCCAAAGCCCACATATAAATACCCCTAGGCTTGGCATTCAAATGGGGGAGGGGGTTCTCATTTGGTATTTTGGATTCCTTGGAGCTATCAAACATCATTAATACCAGTCATCTTCTTCTCCGTAAGCATTAGACATGGCATGAACCTTTAAAATGTTGCATGCATGTTTTTCTTCAATTCTTGGACATTTACACACTGCTTTTGGACTGTTTTGCATATTTTTGGATTTCTTGAACATTGAAGCTACTTTTTGGACATTGTTGACTAAGTCAACATATTTTTCACCCAATGAAGAAGAATAAGGGCATTTTGGTCAAAGCTCAGAACTAACAAATATTTTGTTGTTCTATTGCAACGCTTTATACATAAATATTGTCCGAACTTGTACAACTCTTATAATCAGTAATTATATGATGAATGATTACTATAAATTGAACGTAGGCATTAGTGCTAGACCACTATAAAAAGCTATGTTCTCCCTGCATTTCTTTACTTCGGATTTGGATTACTATGTTTTCATTAAACATACACTAGAGGGTTGGCGTGCGTTGAATCAATGAACATTCCCCATGTCAACACTTTGGCGCGTAAGGTGTAACACCCCGCATTTTTAATGAAATTAAAAATGCGGAAATATGTATATATATTGTATGCATAGATATATTTGAGAGAAAAATTGAATAATGACAATAAAATTGCATGTAATAAGTTAATGCAGTGAAATGAAGAAAAAGATAAATAAAATAAATTACATGCAATACGTGAAATGCGAAGAAATGCATGCGAACATTAAAAAAATGAGAATTTGGAGAGCCTCCAAAATTTGGTCATGAAATTAGCGTCATTGCATTCGTGGTGATTTTCTAGTCAATTTAAACTTATAGTTCGTAGAAAACTGATTTAAAATGAAGAAGATATCTTTAAATTAAATATTGCAACAAAACATGAAAAAGAGGAATGAGAAAAGAATAATGTTTAGCATTGTTCTAAGGTTTGTAAACAAAAGACTTAGTATCTCATTCGGTCAGAACATGTGACTTGTATACAAGAGGTTCTGAGTTCAATCCCCGCCAGTGTCATATTTTTGTTTTAGGGGAATGGCTAAAAAGTGGCTTAGTGTGAATGCAGTTCAAAAAGTAGTTTAGTGTGAAAAGGGTTAATTGGAAAGATAATTAAAAAAAAAAAAATATGACATGTGGCTGTCAACACCCTACTGCTGTGCATCATGTGGCAACATGACGCATTTTTGTTGGTCAATGATGATTTTTGATGGACTAGGGCATATGTGGCATCCTCTGAATGGCTGGATGATGGGTCATTGTGAATTGGATGGTTTAGATTGATCCTAAACTAATCTAAGGGCTCTAATTAATCCTATACATTTATATAAGCACACATAATCCTATACCCTAATCTAAACTAAATTCATTCATGAGCCTATATGCTGCTGCATCCTAAACTAACCCAGCCTCCACCATAATAAATCAAATTCAAGCTAGAAGATAAAAATCATAGTCTACATCAAGGGTTATGCTTAACAAATTCAGAAATTAGGTCCCAGAATTCAAGATCCATTCTTTTTCTGTGAGTGCTAGTCACTTTTAGGTTTAAATAGTTAAATGTAAATTGTGATAGACTATGAATTGGGTATATGCTGTAAATCATGAACTTATGCAAGCATACTATGTCATTTTCCCTAGATCTAATACATGGACATTCTACTATGTTTCCTATGTGAATCTTGAATTACAATTATATTGTAGTACATGTGAACTTGTTAATACAGATCTAACTTTCTAGATCTGATTGTGGTGATTCGGTATGACGTTTATATGAACATTGATTTGTAACCATGTTAGGATGATAGTACATTCATTAATTTGACATTACTTGGATCTTGATTTTTGCGTTAATCACCTTTCACTTGCTATATTATGATACCTTGGTATATGTGGTAAACTTGACATGTGAATCTAAACTTTTTATCATGCCATCATGTCTATGCTAGATTTAGGTAATTGGACACCTAATATTGAATCTAGATCTCATTATACTTGCCTAAACACAAGTTATTAATTTGATGTCCACATTATTATGATAATTATCGCATGTCCATTTACTTAGTTACTATGCCAGTTATGTTAATATTTATGTCAAAACATGTTGAAATGTTACCTTTATCATGTTCCCTTTTTATTGTTATGACGAGGCTACTTTATAGCCTCGATGCCGCCAAAATACGTGTGAATACGTTAGTTAGGAATGGGGATAAAAGGGAATTTGTAATTTGCATATTTTATATAATATTTATACGAAATGGGCATATAATTCAAATGGGGAAACATAGAATTAATTACCTATAATGACATAGGAAAAGTTGGATAAAAATGGCATAATTTGAATATGACCATTTATGGGTACGTAATTCAAATTATTGTTGCAAAATAGGTATTGACACCTATAAAAGGAAAGGATTAGTTAATTGATAAATTAATTAAAAATGGAATGTTACTAATTAAAATTAAGAATTTTAATTGTACCTATGACACGAGGTTAGGTTACATTAGTGGCGGAAGTATACTCGAAACCCGACCCGCATATCCAGTAGCCACTAATGTTGAACCTAATGTGGGAGGTCTAAGTATGCAAATACAAATCAGTCTAAGACACGAGGTTAGGCCCAACTATGGAATAAGACTGCCCGGAACCGACCGACGTATCCAGCATCCCCACGATATAGGACTAATGTAGGAGGTCTAGCCCATTATAACCATAATTGAACATGGTAAAGAAATGGATTACTTAAACTAATTTAATATGAATATGTTCTTAAGTTAGGGTTATGTAAAATTGGATGAGTAGTGAGGAAGGGTTAAGTAAGTTAGAGGGGATGGGTAATATACATATACATACATATATATATATATATATATGTATATATATATATATATATATATGCCCACATACTTAACCTAATACATGTTATGTAATTAAAGACACCTAAGTGCTATACATAATGGGTAGATAAAATAATAAAGGCTATGTAATTAAAGATCACCCTTTTAGGGTATACATAGTCAGTGGAAAACCTAGTGGGGATACAAGACACAGGGGAGA
The DNA here is from genome assembly GCA_030737875.1 of Allium sativum. Classification (NCBI taxonomy): domain Eukaryota; kingdom Viridiplantae; phylum Streptophyta; class Magnoliopsida; order Asparagales; family Amaryllidaceae; genus Allium; species Allium sativum. Next base: position 376,813,887 of record CM060926.1, read on the forward strand.
GCTTGTATCATATTATGTGCGAGTTATGTAATTAAAGATCACCCTTTTGGGTATACATAGCTAGTATAAGGCTATGTAATTAAAGATCACCCTTTTAGGGTATACATAGTTAGTGGAAAACCTAGTGGGGATACAAGACAAAGGGGAGAGCTTGTATCATATTGTGTGGGACCCATTTCAGTCAGTAACCCGTAGTTGGTACCAGAGTAGAGAACTCTGTACTAGGCGGAGAAGGGGCATGCTTACTGATTGATTATAAGAGATCCAAAAGGTGACAAGTTGTGTAGACGGCGAAAATCGACCGGGGACATGTGCGTGCATGGGCCGGGCAGAGGGGTCAAAACGACCGTGACACCCATAGGTATCCCTGTGCACGTCTTGGGTTGCCACTTTAGGGAAGTGATACCCCTACTGTGGGGCCAGCACATGATATCTACAGAGTAGGGAGCTGATCGATTAGGGTAGTGTTAGGGTATACTTGGATGTATGACCTAAGCCTACTAGCTTATAGTGGAAGGGATCATTTCATTTCTGTTATACTAGTAATAGTGCAGAGTAGTCATTAGTGAAGCATGTATATACGTCACCTTATCTGCCTGTCGCACCTACCATTTGTATAGCGATCTCTCTTATCCACCTTATGCCTGTCATGTTCACCTTAATTTATTTACTAGCTAAAAGTCACTACACTCGCCAGACTTTATGTCTGACCCCTTTTTGTTTTTCCTTCTCTCTTCCGTTTCCCCCTCCCCCAGGTTCTCAGGGAGGAAACACCTAGGCTTAGCCAGGATCTGGATGCCATCTTGCTAGGAGCTACTGTTGAAGTATGGATCATGTCTTTGTCTCTGCTATGGCTTACTCTTTTATTGGGAATAATGTTTCTTTTAATTCTTATGTACTCTGATTACGCAAGATAGAAGTATTTTGTTGTAATGGTTTTATGAGTTATGGTATTATAAACCACGGGATTATGATTTATGTCTAAAATAAAAATTTTGAAACTTCTGCTGCTATCTTTATTTATATCTATCTTGTAATTATTCTGTGTCTGTTTACGTACAATGCTTCACATAACTTAATGCATTCCCTTAGTGAGTGACATTAACAGACGTTGGGTGTTACACTTGATATCAAAGCTGAAGGTTACCAGATTAGATAAAAAGATTTTTGAAAAATATTTTCAAAAAGGTTTTAAAAGAAAGCATTTTCAAAAAGAAAAGTCTATTTTGAAAAATATTCCCCAAAGCCATATGTAATATCTCTCGATTCTCCGCTTGATTCCTTTTCCCTTTTTGTCTGGGGAACCAATTCTTCTCGAAAGGTGTCCCCATTCCGGCATGATGCCGTAGGCATGTTTAGCACATGTCGAAGGGCAATGAAGTGCCTAACCACCATCCGTATCCGAAGTGGTTTCACCTGCGGTTAATTTTCTCGAGCTTCGTAAGGATTTCGGTGTGATAGAGGCAACTTTCGAAAGACTTGTTAGCTTGTTACACAAACGTGGGTAAAAAGGAGTATAAGGTAGTTAGGGCTAAGTAGCACATCCCAAGGATGAGAAAAAGGTATGGCCCAAGAAAGGACAGCAACAACAAAAGAAAGGCGGAAAAAAAATGACAAGGCTAAGGATAAGGGGAAGTGCCATAGTTGTAGGTGAAAGGGTCACTTGGCCAAGGACTGCAGGAAAAGGAAGAATGCTTGCTTCGTTTGTGGAGAGGTTGGACACTATTCTGGGGGAGTGCCCAAGGAAGCAAGGGCAATGTCAAAGGACAGGAACCTCATGAGGGCAAGCGAATGCTTTCGTGGATAGTGCACCAAATAGAGATAGGAAAGTTTCCATGGAAGGTTTTGATTTCTCTTTCCAATCAACCGGTTAGAACTCTTTTCAATTCTGACGCATTCGCATTTGTTCATATCTCGTTCTATAGTTGAATCTTTGCACTTAATTACTAGTATGGTAGTGGATCCCGTTGTTGTCTCAAACCTCATTGGTGGTTCGGCCATTTATCCGTGATTTGTCAGGGTTTGAGAATATCTGCATTAGGCATCGAGTTTGAGTGCAACACACATCTTGTTTCATGGGCTAGGGGTTGATTCTAGGGATGAATTGGCTTATCACATATGGTGCCATTCTGGGCGGTGAGAGAAAGGTCGTTAAGCTTCTAACTTGTCATTGGAGGACCCTCGAAATTTCTTGTGACCCACAAGGGTCTATCATGCTTAGTTTTCTAGAGTCTCTTGATGCATCTATCGATTATTTGCAATCTGATCTGAGGTTATTCTGATGTTTTTGATGAGGTTCGGGGTTTACCCCAAGGCACGAGATTGGTTTTCGAATATACTTGGTGGATAATGCAAAGCCAGTTGCATTGCTTGTACGACATGTGACTCTTAAAAGAAAATAGGAAACTTGATAAGTAAGCAGGGGAGCTACTTGAGAGGAGGTTTTATTGGTGAATCATATCAGGATGGGAAACCTATTAAAGATAGTCCTTAAGGAAGGGCATCATTCTTAAGATGACTACTCGTCCAAGTGGTGATAAAATGTATAGAGTTCGAAGGAGTGGAGACAAACTTACGGAAGGAAGTAAAAGTAGAGAAGACAGCGAGGATGCAACTTGGGAGACTGAAAATAAAGATCACGTTTCATACCCTTTCCTTCCAGGACTGTGTTCTTAACTTCTTTTTCCAAAGCTTTTTATTCGTACTTGTTTCTATCATTCGTCAATGTCCTATCGATCAAATCTTCGACTTTTAGATAGGGAACCCATGGATGTAAACATGTGTTTGAGGCATGTTATGATTGATGGATGCACGTGGATGCAAGTGTTTGCTAGTGGTTGCCTGTGGATTCATATACACACACATTAGGCACTAGATCGGCTCAATCACTTTCACACTCCATATGGATGTGTGCGCATTTTTCTTTTTCCTTATGGATGAAAATGGATATATCATCATATGGATGTTGCATTTGGAAGAATGAGTGTGCACACATATAGAACTTACATATTATAATAGGATTATTTGCATACATGTTGGATTCATGGCACTAACATACATTGCATTAAGGAGGTCAACTGAATCAGTAGACCGCCTGATCTTCGCATTAGTATTAGGACATATACACACACCTCTGCATGTATTCATAGGAGCATTAGAAATCTTTTAAGGACAATGGATGCTTACGGATGATGGATGAGTAGATGGATGATGGATGGTAGGATACATTCTTCTTAATTTGAAGATTTCAGGGACGAAATCCTTTAAGGAGGGGAGAATGTAACACCCCGCATTTTTAATGAATTTAAAAATATGGAAATATGTATACATATTGTATGCATAGATATATTTGAGAGAAAAATTAAATAATGACAATAAAATTGCATGTAATAAGTTAATGCAGTGAAATGAAAAAAAAGATAAATAAAAGAAATTACATGCAATACATGAAATGCGAAGAAATGCATACGAACATTTTAAAAAAAGAAATAAAAAGGAGAACTTGAAGAGCCTCCAGAATTTGGTCATGAAATTAGCTCATTGCATTCTTGGCGATTTTTAGTCAATTTAGACCTATAATTTGTAGAAAACTGATTTAAAATGAAGAAGATATCTTTAAATTAAATATTGCAACAAAATATGAAAAAGAGGAATGATAAATAATGTTTAGCATTGTTCTAAGGTTTCTAAACAAAAGATTTAGTAGCTCATTTGGTTAGAACATGTGACTTATATACAAGAGGTTCTGAGTTCAATCCTCGCCGGCGTCATATTTTTGTTTTAGGAGAATGGCCAAAAAGTGGCTTAGCGTAAACGCAGTTCAAAAAGCGGTTTAGTGTGAAAAGGGATAACTGGAAAGATAATTAAATAAATATATATATATATATATATATATATATATATATGACATGTGGGTGTCAACACCCCTGCTGTTGCGCATCATGTTGCACACATGGCACATTTTTGTTGGTCAATGACGATTTTTGATGGATTAGGGCATATGTGGCATCCTCTGATTGGCTGGGTGATATGTCATTGTGAATTGGACGGTTTAGATTGATCATAAACTAATCAAAGGGCTCTAACTAATCCTACACATCTATATAAGCACACATAAACCTAAACCCTAATCTAAACTAAATTCAGTCATGAACCTATACGCTGCTGCATCCTAAACTAACCTAGCCTCCACCATAACAAATCAAATTCAAACTAGAAGAGAAAAATCAAAGTCTACATCAAGGGTTAAGCTTAACAAATTCATAAATCAGATCCCATAATTCAAGATCCGTTCTTTTTCTATGAGTGCTAGTCAATTTTAGGTTTAAATAGATAAATGTGAATTGTGGTAGACTATGAATTGTGTAATGACCCGTATTCTACACATCATACGATCGTAGAATATTTATTTCTTTCCCATGTGAAGTCGTATGGTCATGTAACTTTGGGAAACATCTATTAGAGTCATTTCCCATGCTTATGATTTTTGTCGATTTTTAAATGACCATTTTGCCCCTAGTTGGTACTGTTTTGGCCATAACTTTTGATTGGAAAAGAATTTTGACCTGAAACCACTTCCATTTGATTCATTTGATGGTTTCTCTTTCCGTAGAGTGGTCGCAATAGCCAAACGGACTTACCGTTTGGGAGATATGGCTGAAACAAGGTTTGGAGGGTGAAAAACTGCTTAACCGGGCCAAATCGGGTGATTAGTGAGTAGGCCCATAACCCATTTCGGGATTAGGGTTATGGGAGGGCTGAAATGAGATGGAGAATCATTCCATTTCATTTTTCTAGCCTCCACTTATCACCAAGGATCCCTAAAAATGGCCTCTAACCTCTAAATCACCTCCAAATCACCTTTAGGTTAAGGATTTGGCTTAGCAACCCCTAATCAAGGAAGATCTTCACCAAATCAACAAAGGAGCTGCTGGTTGGTATTGAAATTCGCATCAAATCAGAGAATCATTTCATATTTTGGTTTATTTTGTGGCTAAGGTGAGTGATTTGCATAGTTTTACACTAATTAAGGCTAATTGGGGGTGATTAGTGCTAATTAGCGAATTTAAGCATGATAAAATTTGGGGAAAATGTTCATAAATTCCTAAATGATGTTTTAGACCTCTGATATGAATTTGGGTTAGTTTGGTTAAGTTTTGCTAATCCTATCATTAGTTTCACCTAAACATGCTTAAGGGGAAATATGGGATTTTGGGTATGTTTAATCCATTTTAACCTATGATATTGATGTGAATGATGTTTGTGGTTGATTATGCATGTTGCTATGACTATATGAAATGCTTTGTGATTGATTTCAATAGTTAGAATGGTCGAAAACGTCGTCGAATGGCGTAAACCCTTGCTGGAACAGTTTCAGAAAACAGTGCAGGGTTCGGATCGGATCGGATAAGGGGGCTCGGATCGGATATGTGGAACTGAGCAAAGAATCTGATCGGATCGGAACCCAACACTTGGGAAAAGTGGCAAAAAGGAAGGCCACGCTAGCTGAACTGGGATCGGATCGGATAGAGGAAAGCGGATCGGATTGAGAAGGACGGATCGGATCGAAGAGGACGGATCGGATCGGAAACACAAAGGCGAATCAGAGCAGGAGCATGAAAGCGGATCGGATAGGAGTATATGAAGGGGAGCATGAAGGCGGATCGAAAGCACGAACCAAGAAGGACCTGACCCGACCCGAAAGGAAGCACCGACCCGACCCGAAGAAGAAGAAGCAGCTGACTCGAACCCAGAGGAATGCCGACCCGAACCGCATCAGAAGGGGGACCCGACCCGAACGGATAAAGAACACCGACCCGAACCGATGACCTGAGGAAGAACCCGACCCGACCCAGTATTGACCAATAACCCGAGATGCAAAGTTAGTCCAATAGGGGAAGTTAGAGCTCAGGATCCCGGAGCCAGTTGGGAACCAACGAGTTCACTTCATGGTTGGACTTTGCTGCGGAACGTGTGCTAAGGAGTTGTTGACATTCATAACTTCGATTCACCACTAAAGGGAGTGATGGGCTACTTATCAGTGCAGTAGGGTCATTACGACTTGAGGGGCAAGGTGATGGTAGCAAGACTACATTATCAGTGTAGTAGGGTCATTATGACCTGAGGGGCAAGGTGATGCGTAGTAAGACTATGAGCCAGCGCAGATGGGGTGAATAACTCCATAGGGCAAGTGGACATAGTAAGGATTGGTAAGGCTATGAGCCAGCGCAGATGGGGTGAATAACTCCATGGGGCAAGTGGACATAGCGAGGAATTTGTGGCTACGTTATCAGTGCAGTGGAGCCATTTATGACTTCATGGGGCAAAGTGATCGTAGCAAGGAATGTTGGGTGATCGAAGTGGTGAATGTTGTATGCTTTATGCACCGAGTGAGAAATGCGAGGATGAATGCTATGCTTGACTGTTTGCCATCATTATGACATGCACACCTCCCCCACCTCCGTATCTTTATACCGTTTGATATGATGCCTTAGAGTGTTGTACAGTATGTAGTGCTAACTCTTTGGTTGTAGGTCCAGGTTCAGGTATGTTTTAGTCTACCTGTTATTGTTCACTTTAGATGCTTATCGCTCATACCAGGCTTTATGTCTGACCCAGAGTTTTATGTCTCTTCTTATTACTCTGGGTGCTCACACGAGCAGACTAGAGACAGGTTAGCTGGTGATGCGCGAGTAGCTGATTCGGAGGCGGCCAGGAGGCTTCCACGTATTATATATATATACACATTCTTCCTGTGTCGTTGGTGGTCGCTACTTGGGCATTAGTAGTGTACCTCATTTATCTTACTTTGCTTTGAGACAGTTGAAAAGTTGTAATAAGCCGTATTTTGGATTTCCGCTGCTATGATGTTTAGTTCTGATTTTCAGCTTATGCACTGTCTCTCCTGTTTTATGTCAAGTATGTTATTATTATATTTTGTTCTATGCGCTGTGAGACATTCTACAGGTTCCTTGTATGTTCATTTTCTTCTTCCTTTCCTTCGGACGACCCGTTCCGTGCCAATTGGACATGTGTACAGCGCACCTTTGGAGTAAATGTCGGTTGGTGCGGGGCGGGCCGTCACATTTGGTATGAGAGCTCCAGGTTGCGTAGTTAACCTAGGGAAAGACACTAGGGAGAGTTAGTACGTATATGAGGGCGCGTATTTGTGATTACTTTAGTTTTCAAAAGCTATGTATATATATACTGTTAGTAGTATAAGAAAGAAGTTGCACTGCACTAGTACCACTATGGGGTCGTTAATCTTTTCCCTTTTACAGATTGACGATGAGCCGACATGTTAGAGGTACCGGTAGAGGGGCCAATAATGGGAATGCCGCTGACATGAGGGCGATGTTTACCAACCTCATGAGAGACATGCTTAGAGAAGTGCAAGGGGCAGTTCCTAATCCCGGAGTTGGTGTTGGCCCAGTAGTGCAGGCGCCTAGGGTCGATTTTGCCAAGTTGTGCAAGGATTACACTAATCTTGGTGGGAAGCCGTTCCACGGGACGGAGTCGGCCACGGATGTTCAGGAGTGAATGGATAGCTGTGACCGTATCTTTGATGACTTGGGTCTCGAGGATGCGATGAAGAGAAGGTTAGCGTCTCGTCAGCTGCAAGGGCGAGCGATGAATTGGTGGAATGCCACTAGAACAGCTACTCCAGAGGACCAGGTTACTTGGGATCAGTTCAAGGCTCGCTTTAGTGAGAAGTTTATTCCAGCTGCCCAGAAGTCAGTATTGTTTAAGAGGTTCTTGGAACTCAAGCAGAACGGGAGGGCAGTTTCTGATTATATTGCTGAGTTCGACACTTTGTCGAAGTATGGATTGTCTCTCATTGATACCCCTGAAAAGAAGAATGAGAAGTTCATCACTAGTTTGGATGGGTACTTGGGGGAAAGGCTTATCAACCACATCGATGAGACTTTTGAATCGATCGTGGGAAAAGCTTTGAGGTCAGAGAGTCTTTACCCTAAGTCAAAGACTGAGGCTGCATCTGCAGAAGGGCGAAAGCCGCAAGCAGGCAGTGGAGGCAAGAATAGCTCTCAGAATAAGAGGAAGCAGGACCAATCTAAAGGTGGCCAGAAAAAGAGCAAGAAGGATGTTGAGTGCTTCTGCTGTGGAAAGAAAGGCCATTATGCTAAGGAATGTTGGGCCAAGCCAGCGGAAAGGAAGTGCTACAACTGTGGTCAAGTGGGACATCAGAAAGATAAGTGTCCGCAACCTCTTAAGGAGAAGCAGATTTTGAAAGCATATGCTCTTGATGCTATTCCTTCTTCGTCGAATGCCCCAACTGCGGCGGAGAAAGGAAAGAATGTTGTTATTCAAGGTATGCTTTCTATTTATGATATACCAGTTCGAGTTTTGTTTGATACTGGGGCTTCCCTTTCCTTCATATCTAGTGACCTGGTAGATAGATTGGGACTGGAACCCGAGATAGTCGATAGACCATTGATTGTGACGAACCCGATTGGTGGTTTGACTAGCCGTAGTATGATTTGCAGGAATTTGGTCTTATCGAGTCATGGATGTATGTTTGTATGTGATTGCTTTGTTTTGGGCTTTACTGGGTATGGCATTATATTGGGAGTCGATTGGCTCCAAAGATACGGGGTGGTGGTAGACCGTGAGGGCTTTTTGGTGACAGTGAGGGCGGATGATGGGCGGAGGGTAGTGTTTGGTAGTCTACCTAGTGATGGGGTTATGGCTAGTTTTGCAAATTCCCTCGACATCCCGTAGGATGAGTTGTCAGATGTGCCCGTGGTTGGCCAGTATCCGGACGTCTTCGAGGAGGTGACCGGGCTTCCACCACACCGAGAGATTGAGTTCCGTATTGATTTGGTGAAAGATGCCAGACCTATAGTGATGCCACTTCGTCGTATGGCACCAAAGGAGTAGCGAGAGCTCGGGGTGCAAGTCAACAATCTTTTGAAGAAGGGATTGATTAGAAGGAGTGTCTCCGAGTGGGGAGCACCAGTTGTATTTGCCACTAAGGCAGATGGTTCCCTTCGTTTGTGCGTGGACTATCGCGAGTTGAATAAGGTGACGAGGAAGAATAAGTATCCTCTACCGCGGATAGATGATTTGTTTGATCAGCTGGAAGGAGCTAGAGTGTTCTCCCAGTTGGACCTCGCGACAGGATTTCATCAGCTTCGAGTAGCATATGAGAGTGTTCCGAAAACGGCATTTAGGACGCCGTCTGGATTTTATGAGTGGTTGGTTATGCCATTTGGGTTGACCAATGCACCAGCCTATTTTGTGGATCTTATGAATCGAGTATTCAGAGATCAGTTGAATAAGTTTGTTCTTGTGTTCGTGGATGATATCCTTGTTTATTCAGGGACAGAGGAGGAACACAAGGGGCACTTGAGGATAGTGATGGAGGTGTTGAGGAAACACCAATTGAAAGCGAAATTCTCTAATTGTCATTTTTGGAGAAGGGAAGTGAGATTCTTGGGTCATGTTGTTTCAGAGAGTGGTATTGCCGTGGACCCTGCGAAGGTGGCTACGGTACAGGATTGGCCTACACCCAAGAATGCAACAGATGTAAGAAGTTTCTTGGGATTAGCTGGATATTATCGTAAGTTTATCCAAGACTTCTCCAAGATAGCAGCACCGTTGACTCAGTTGACTAAGAAGAATCAGTCCTTCGTCTGGGACGGAGTGTGTGAGGATGCCTTCAAAAGTCTAAAGGAGAGGTTGACGCGTGCGCCAGTGTTAGTCATTCCTAAAGGGAATGAAGAGATGACGGTATACACAGATGCTTGTGGTACCGGACTGGGTGCTGTATTGATGCAAGGAGGTAGGGTTGTAGCTTATGCTAGTCGACAGCTAAAGCCGCATGAGAAGAAGTATCCTACCCATGATTTGGAATTAGCAGCGATTGTATTTGCGCTGAAGATGTGGAGACACTATCTCTTGGGAGAAAGATTCGAGTTGTTTACCGATCATAAATCGTTAAAGTATCTCTTCTCTCAAAAAGATCTGAATCTCCGTCAGCAGAGATGGTTAGAGTTTTTGGCTTCGTATGATTTTGATATCGCGTATACACCTGGGAAGGGTAATGCGGTAGCCGATGCCTTGAGTAGGAGACATGCCAGCTTAGGGGCAATGTTTCTTGAATGGAAGCAACTGGAATTCATCGCGGGGTTTGATTTCAGACCAAGGTGCGAATTGGATCCAGTTATGCTAGCTAGTTTGACGATCAGACCCACTTTGATAGAGCGGATTGGTTCTAGCCAAAGGGACGATCCTAATTTATTAGAAATCATCTCCAAGTTAGAGATGGGTATCGATGAGGAGATGAATGTGTATGGGCTTGGTCGAGATGGATGGCTTCGAAAGAATGGAAGACTAGTTGTGCCCAACGTGAATGGTTTGAGAGATGAAGTGCTTAGAGAATGTCATCACTCAAAACTGACTATACATCCTGGTGGTAATAAGATGTATCGAGACATGAGACAGACTTACTACTGGGAAGGGATGAAAAGAGACGTTGGGAAGTTTATATCCAAATGCATGAATTGCCAGCTAGTTAAAGCCGAGCAAAAGAAGCCTAGTGGGTTGTTACAACCATTAGAAATTCCCGAATGGAAATGGGAGCAAGTTTCGATGGATTTCATCGATGGCTTACCAAGGACTAGATCGGGATATGATAGCATTTGGGTAATTGTGGATCGATTGACTAAAAGCGCAAGATTTATACCAGTCAAATCGACCAGAACGGTAGCCAAGTTGGCAGAATTGTATATGAAGTGGGTGGTGAGATTTCATGGAGTACCCAAAAGCATTGTGAGTGACCGAGACCCGTTGTTCACTAGTGGGTTTTGGAAGAGCTTACAAGAGGCTCTAGGGTCAAGATTACATCTCAGTACCGCATATCATCCTCAGACCGACGGTCAGACGGAGAGGGTGAATCGTATATTGGAAGATCTCTTGAGAGCGTGTATATTGGATTTTGGTGGATCATGGGATGATCATTTGCATCTAGTAGAGTTTGCATATAATAATAGCTACCAATCCAGTATCGGTATGGCTCCATATGAAGCTTTGTACGGAAGACCGTGCAACTCACCATCATGTTGGATAGAGACTGGCGAGAAGTTTGTGCTTGGACCGGATGTGGTGAGAGAAACTTCCGATAAGATCAAGATCATTCAGCAACGAATGAAAGCTGCTCAAGATAGACAGAAAAGCTATGCTGATAAGAGGAGAAGAGACTTGAAATTCTCCGTTGGTGACTTGGTGTTTATCAAGATCTCTCCGTTGAAAAGCGTGATACAATTTGGCAGGAGAGGCAAGTTGGCACCAAGATTTGTTGGCCCATTCCCTGTTCTTGAACTAGTCGGGAATTTGGCATATAGAGTTAGCTTACCAGAGAAAATGGCGGGAGTTCATAATGTATTTCATGTTTCCCAGCTGAGGAAGTTCGTTCACGACTCAGATGTGACTATTTCACCTGATCAGTTAGAGGACTTCGAAGTAGAACCCGAGGCGGTTGGGAACCGCAAGCCGATTCGTATTGTGGGGCACGATACGAAGCAACTTCGGAGGAAGGCGGTGAAGCTAGTCAAGGTTCAGTGGGGCGAGAACGAGAATGATTGTACTTGGGAGACAGAGGAGAGCATTAGGAAAGCTTATCCAGAACTCTTTGCCTGGTAAGATTTACTTTGCAATTTTGTTTTCCGCATGCTAGGATAGACTTGCTTTGCTTGTTTGCATGTTTGATTGTTGTTTTATGATTGATAGGCATGCGGGAAACCTTTGTGTATGTTTGGATTAGGGAATTTCGGGGGCGAAATTTCTTAAGGGGGGGAGAGTGTAATGACCCGTATTCTACACATCATAGGATCGTAGAATATTTATTTCTTTCCCATGTGAAGTCGTATGGTCATGTAACTTTGGGAAACATCTATTAGAGTCATTTCCCATGCTTATGATTTTTGTCGATTTTTAAATGACCATTTTGCCCCTAGTTGGTACTGTTTTGGCCATAACTTTTGATTGGAAAGGAATTTTGACCTGAAACCACTTCCATTTGATTCGTTTGATGGTTTCTCTTTCCGTAGAGTGGTCGCATTAGCCAAACGGACTTACCGTTTGGGAGATATGGCTGAAACAAGGTTTGGAGGGTGAAAAACTGCTTAACCGGGCCAAATCGGGTGATTAGTGAGTAGGCCCATAACCCATTTCGGGATTAGGGTTATGGGAGGGCTGAAATGAGATGGAGAATCATTCCATTTCAGTTTTCTAGCCTCCACTTATCACCAAGGATCCCTAAAAATGGCCTCTAACCTCTAAATCACCTTCAGGTTAAGGATTTGGCTTAGCAACCCCTAATCAAGGAAGATCTTCACCAAATCAACAAAGGAGCTGCTGGTTGGTATTGAAATTCGCATCAAATCAGAGAATCATTTCATATTTTGGTTTATTTTGTGGCTAAGGTGAGTGATTTGCATAGTTTTACACTAATTAAGGCTAATTGGGGGTGATTAGTGCTAATTAGCGAATTTAAGCATGATAAAATTTGGGAAAAATGTTCATAAATTCCTAAATGATGTTTTAGACCTCTGATATGAATTTGGGTTGGTTTGGTTAAGTTTTTCTAATCCTATCATTAGTTTCACCTAAACATGCTTAAGGGGAAATATGGGATTTTGGGTATGTTTAATCCATTTTAACCTATGATATTGATGTGAATGATGTTTGTGGTTGATTATGCATGTTGCTATGACTATATGAAATGCTTTGTGATTGATTTCAATAGTTAGAATGGTCGAAAACGTCGTCGAATGGCGTAAACCCTTGCTGGAACAGTTTCAGAAAACAGTGCAGGGTTCGGATCGGATCGGATAATGGGGCTCGGATCGGATATGTGGAACTGAGCAAAGAATCTGATCGGATCGGAACCCAACACTTGGGAAAAGTGGCAAAAAGGAAGGCCACGCTAGCTGAACTGGGATCAGATCGGATAGAGGAAAGCGGATCGGATCGAGAAGGACAGATCGGATCGAAGAGGACGGATCGGATCGGAAACACAAAGGCGAATCAGAGGAGGAGCATGAAAGCGGATCAGATAGGAGTATATGAAGGGGAGCATGAAGGCGGATCGAAAGCACGAACCAAGAAGGACCTGACCCGACCCGAAAGGAAGCACCGACCCGACCCGAAGAAGAAGAAGCAGCTGACTCGAACCCAGAGGAATGCCGACCCGAACCGCATCAGAAGGGGGACCCGACCCGAACGGATAAAGAACACCGACCCGAACCGATGACCTGAGGAAGAACCAGACCCGACCCAGTATTGACCAATAACCCGAGATGCAAAGGTAGTCCAATAGGGGAAGTTAGAGCTCAGGATCCCGGAGCCAGTTGGGAACCAACGAGTTCACTTCATGATTGGACTTTGCTGCGGAACGTGTGCTAAGGAGTTGTTGACATTCATAACTTCGATTCACCACTAAAGGGAGTGATGGGCTACTTATCAGTGCAGTAGGGTCATTACGACCTGAGGGGCAAGGTGATGGTAGCAAGACTACGTTATTAGTGCAGTAGGGTCATTATGACCTGAGGGGCAAGGTGATGCGTAGTAAGACTATGAGCCAGCGCAGATGGGGTGAATAACTCCATGGGGCAAGTGGACATAGTAAGGATTGGTAAGGCTATGAGCCAGCGCAGATGGGGTGAATAACTCCATGGGGCAAGTGGACATAGCGAGGAATTTGTGGCTACGTTATCAGTGCAGTGGAGCCATTTATGACTTCATGGGGCAAAGTGATCGTAGCAAGGAATGTTGGGTGATCGAAGTGGTGAATGTTGTATGCTTTATGCACCGAGTGAGAAATGTGAGGATGGATGCTATGCTTGACTGTTTGCCATCATTATGACATGCACACCTCCCCCACCTCCGTATCTTTATACCGTTTGATATGATGCCTTAGAGTGTTGTACAGTATGTAGTGCTAACTCTTTGGTTGCAGGTCCAGGTTCAGGTATGTTTTAGTCTACCTGTTATTGTTCACTTTAGATGCTTATCGCTCATACCAGGCTTTATGTCTGATCCAAAGTTTTATGTCTCTTCTTATTACTCTGGGTGCTCACACAAGCAGACTAGAGACAGGTTAGCTGGTGATGCGCGAGTAGCTGATTCGGAGGCGGGCAGGAGGCTTCCACGTATTATATATATATACACATTCTTCATGTGTCGTTGGTGGTCGCTACTTGGGCATTAGTAGTGTACCTCATTTATCTTACTTTGCTTTGAGACAGTTGAAAAGTTGTAATAAGCCGTATTTTGGATTTCCGCTGCTATGATGTTTAGTTCTGATTTTCAGGTTATGCACTGTCTCTCATGTTTTATGTCAAGTATGTTATTATTATATTTTGTTCTATGCGCTGTGAGACATTCTACAGGTTCCTTGTATGTTCATTTTGTTCTTCCTTTCCTTCGGACGACCCGTTCCATGCCAATTGGACATGTGTACAGCGCACCTTTGGAGTAAATGTCGGTTGGTGCGGGGCGGGCCGTCACAAATTGGGTATATGCTGTAAATCATGAACTTATGCAAGCATACTATGTCATTTTCCCTAGATCTAATGCATGGACATTCTACTATGTTTCCTATGTGAATCTTGAATTATAATTATATTGTGGTAACATGTGAACTTGTTAATATAGATTTAACTTTCTAGATCTGATTGTGGTGATTCGATATGACATTTACATGAACATTGATTTGTAACCATGTTAGGATGATAGTACATCCATTAATTTGACAATACTTGGATCTAGATTTTGGTGTTAATCACCTTCCACTTGCTATATTATGATACCTTGGTATATGTGGTAAACTTGACATGTGAATCTAAACTTGTTATTATGCCACCCTGTCGATGCTAGGTTTAGGTAATTGGACACCTAATATTGAATCTAGATCTCATTATGCTTGCCTAAACACAAGTTGTTAATTTGGTGTCCACTTTATTATGATAATTATCACATGTCCATTCACTTAGTTACTATGCCAGTTATGTTAATATTTATGCCAAAACATGTTGAACTGTCACCTTTATCATGTTCCCTTTTTATTGTTATGACGAGGCTACTTTATAGCCTCGATGCCACCAAAATACGTGTGAATACGTTAGTTAGGAATGGGGATAAAAGGGAATTTGTAATTTGCATAGTTTATATAATATTTGAATGAAATGAGCATATAATTCAAATGGGGAAACATAGAATTAATTACCTATAATGACATAGGAAAAGTTGGATAAAAATGGCATAATTTGAATATGACCATTTATGGACATGTAATTCAAATTATTGTTGCAAAATAGGTATTGGCACCTATAAAAGGAAAGGATTAATTAATTGGTAAATTAATTAAAAATGGAATGTTAGTAATTAAAATTAAGAATTTTAATTGTACTTATGACACGAGGTTAGGTTACATTAGTGGTGGAAGTCTCCCAAACCCGACCGGCATATTCAGCAGCCACTAATATTGAACCTAATGTGGGAGGTCTAAGTACGCAAATACGAGTCAGTCTAAGACAAGAGTTAGGCCCAACAGTGGAATAAGACTGCCCGGACCCGACCGGCATGTCCAGCATCCACACGTTGTAGATCTAATGCAGGAGGTCTAGCCCGTTATAACCATAATTGGACATGGTAAAGAAATGGATTACTTAACCTAATTTAATATGAATATGGACTTAAGTTAGGGTTAAGTAAAATTGGATGGGTAGTGAGGAGGGGTTAAATAAGTTAGAAGGGATGGGTAATACATACATACATACATACATATATATATATATATATATATATATATATATATGCCTACATACTTAACCGAATGCATGTTATGTAATTAAAGACACCAAAGTGGTATACATAACAGGTAGATAAAATAATAAAGGCTATGTAATTAAAGATCACCCTTTTAGGGTATACATAGTCAGTGGAAAACCTAGTGGGGATACAAGACAAAGGGGAGAGCTTGTATCATATTGTGTGGGAGTTATGTAGTTAAAGATCACCCTTTAGGGTATACATAACAAGTATAGGGCTATGTAATTAAAGATCACCCTTTTAGGGTATACATAGTCAGTGGAAAACCTAGTGGGGATACAAGACAAAGGGGAGAGCTTGTATCATATTGTGTGGGACCCATTTCAGTCAGTAACCCGTAGTTAGTATCAGAGTAGAGAACTCCGTACTAAGTGGTGAAGGGGCATGCTTACTGATTGATTATAAGAGATCTAGAACGTGATGGGTGGTGTAGACAGCGCAAATCGACCGGGGACATGTGCGTGCATGGGCCGAGCAGAGGGGGACAAGACGACCATGAAACCAGTAGGTATCCCTGTGCACATCTTAGGTTGCCACTTTAGGGAAGTGATACCCCCTGCTGTGGGGCCAGCGCAGGATATCTACAGAGTAGGGAGCCAATCGATTAGGGTAGTGGTTAGGGTATACTTAGACGTATGACCTAAGCATACCAGCTTATAGTGGAGGGATCATTTCATTTCAGTTATACTAGTAATAGTGCAGAGTCATTAGTGAAGCATGTATATTCCTCACCTTATCTGCCGTGTCGCACCTGCCATTTGTATAGCGATCTCTCTTATCCACTTTATGCCTGTCATGTTCACCTTTATTTATTTACTGGATAAAAGTCACTAGACTCAACAGACTTTTTGTCTGACCCCTTTTTGTTTTTCCTTCTCTCTTCCGCCCCCCCCCCAAGGTTCTCAGGGAGGAAACACGTAGGCTTAGCCAGGATTTGGATATCATCTTTCTAGGAGCTACTGTTGAAGTATGGCTCGAGTCTTTGTCTTTTCTATGGCTTACTCTTTTATTGGGGAATAATGTTTTCTTTTAATTCCTATGTACTCTGATTATGCAAGACAGAAGTATTTTGTTGTAATGATTTTATGAATTATGGTATTATAAACCATGAGATTATGATTTATGTCTGAAATAAAATTTTTGAAACTTTCGCTGCCATCTTTATTTATATCTATCTTGTAATTATTCTGTGTCTGTTTACCTACAATGCTTCATAGAACTTAATTCATTCCCTTAATGAGTGACATTGACGGACATGGGGTGTTACACCAAGAAGGCATGCGACGCATAGCTCTGATTTTTGCTTCGGATTAGATTCTCGAATTTGTCTTCGAATTTCGACTTTGGTTTCAATTTTCAGCTTTAACTCTATTACTCGTTTTTCACCATGGTTAAGCATAAGAAGCTCGATTTTATCGCTGAGGCTATGGGTACAGAAGGAGGAGGAAGTCAAGAACTTTCTTCGATTGGTGTTCCATCGAACTACGTCACTCGTGAAGACGTCGATAGGATGATCAAGAACTTAACTACGGGTTTGAATGCTCGAGTCGAGTGACAGGAAGATGCTTTCAACACCTTTCTCGCTCGAATTGTGGATATGATAAGAAGTGTTTGTAGGACGACTGGAAAGAAACATATTATTGGAACTAGAACCAATGTTCCTTAACCTACAATTCAGTACTTGGAGGCAACCTTGCAAACTAATCTGTAGGCCGACACCGATCCTCGGACCGGTGTCGATCCCACTACACGGGGGGCACCCATAATCCCGACATCACTTAAGCCTGGGACACTTTATTGGTCAGGTTGCGGGCTCCATTATTGGAAATGTTATTCCTGAGCCAATGCATGCAACTTTAGATGGAAGTGTTCCCATGATTCCAGGAGTTAGAATTGTTCCCGATGCGGCCCCTTGGGCTGGAATTCAACCAGATATTCTTCTCGCCATCAGCCGATTCATAACTTGGACTTAAACACTAGGGGCACCACTGTCGCTTTGGATAATCTTAACCAGTTGCTTGCTTTTGGCAATGGTTCTCAAATCGTGGACATTGTCCATAGATTCATTCGAGGCGGTGCCTCTTCTTCAGACTTGGATTGTGTGACTCGCAGTTCGTTTTCTTTGAATATCAGGAATACTTGCAATCCACCGGATTTGAAACTACAATGTTGGTACCCAATGGTAGTACGAAGAATCTTGTTGCCCACTTGATGAGATTTGTTCGTCATATGGAAGTCCTTTCTACTTCAGAAGGTGTCATGGCAAAGTGTTTTCCAGTTTACTTGACAGATATAGTTGCTATGTGGTTCAAGCAGCTGGAGACAGACTCAATTACTTCTTGGAATGCTTTGGTTGTGAAATTTGTAGAACATTTCAAAGTCAACATTGCTCGCCCGAAAAGCATTATGACTCTCACTGACATCAAGCAGAAGTCCGGCGAGACTCTACAAAATTTCTTAAAATGATTTAATGCTGCGATGGCTTCGGTCGACAGGCCCGACCCTTTTATGGTTTTAATGGTCGTAGTATCTGGAGTTTTGGATTAGTCAGACATTAAGACTTCACTGCACCAGGATCCACTAAAGGATCTCAGAGTATTCTATTTTGAAGCTAATAGATTCCTTTGGGAAGAGGATGCGAGAACAGACAAAAAGGTTCACAAGGCTAATGCTGTTAAGTGCGAGAAACTGTCCGATTCTGAAAAGGCTAAAGATTCGGCTACTACTAAACCTCCTTCGGGGAATGATCGCAACAAAGCTTGGAGGCAACCTAAGTTCCTGTCTTATTCGAAACTTATCATACCCTCGAGAAGATTTATCAAGAGGTTTATCTCCTTACTCCTTTCAAAATGCCCCCCTTAAGGGAGTCAATTCAAAGAGAAAGAGAAACTGGTCGGCGTTACTTGTTTCATGATCTTGATGTCCATGATACAAACAAATGTCGACATCTCAGAGATATGATTGAAGAGCATGCTAGACGTGGAGAGATGGCACGGTTTTTTCGAACTCGGGTTGTGGCGCCAGGATAGGCACAACCCTCTGTCAAAGGAATCAGGATAGGCCCGGGACTATCACTTATCCCAGTGGCATTGTTATCAATATGCCCCTTACTGGCTCTGATCTTTTGGATGTAAGTCACCATGGCATCATTATTTTGCGGCTTTAGATCTTCTAGTTTTGTGGATTCTGTTCTTTCGACTTCATGGATATTTTGAATTTTTTTTGTCTTGGTTTTGCTTGGTCTTCTGGATATTGGTTGTGATTTTCTGACCTCTCGGTGTTGGATTTGCTTAGTTTCTTGGATATTGGGTTTAGTTCTCATGGATTCTTGTTTTTGGTCCTCTCCGATTTCTTGGATTTTGGATTTCTGGCTTTTGGTGCATAGGCTTTGGATGTGGCTTTATTTGGTTTCTTGGCTCCTGGATTTTGTGGCTCTTGGATAATGAGCTCCCTTCTTATGTCTTTCTTATCTCTTGTTCTCTAGACATGGATATTCGTGCTCTATCCCGTAGTTTTGGCTGAAGGACTTTGATCCTTTGGATGTGTCCTCCCTTTTGGTTATTTAGGTTGTAAGACGGTTGAGTCAGCATACCCACGTACGGGAATAGGAATCCCTAGGCATGCTCTTTGTTCGACAATATACCGTCACCCACTTTGGTTATTAATGAAAGGTTTACTTTTCCTGACTTTAGATTTTGAATGGTTAAGTTTGTTGACTGATGTGATGGGGACATGCAAGTTCCCAGGCATGCTCTTTGTAAATGATAAACCGTTCTCTTTCCCTCAGAATGAATTTGAAATTAAGAAACGACCAAGTCCGCTTACCTATGCACGACGACAGGCCAGCCCCCTAGGTATGCTCTTTACGGATGACGAACCGTTATATTTTACGGCTTTACCAAAAAATCCCTAACTCTTATGACTTTAATAAAATTACTCTGTAAAGTAAGGACGCTTGCTTATGAACTATGAAATCGACAATATGATTGCAAACGTTAGTAAGCGTCTTGCTATCTTGGCCTTTTGTCCTACTTCGACAATATAGCCTTGATTTGTGGTGGGTATAGGATCTTGAGCGTCTGGCTGGCGGATCTTGCTCATTTGGTTATGGGCTCATCCTATGAAGATGATCTTGGATTACATCAGGTGGACTCATCAGTGACACGAGTAGATTATTCACTCGTGGTTGTCTTGGCCTCTTGTCCTACTTTGACAAGATTGCCTTGATCTGTGGCGAGTCTCGGGTCTCAGGCGTCAAGTCAATATATCCAGCTTGTTTGGCTATTGGATCATCTCAATAGGTGATTCATCTGGTTATTTAGGCTATTTTGGTCCGTCTGGTTATTCCGGTTACCTTGGTTATTCTGGTGTTTTGGCAATTCTGGTTATCTCCCAAAACGTTCAGGTCATCATCCGCTTTCATCGGATTTTAGGTTCTTTGGTTTTCTGGTCTATAGGCATTGGATTTATGATATGGTGCGATCATGGCACTTCAATTTTCTGGTTACAGAAGTTTGCTTCAGACTTTTCCTGGCTTTGGTTTCTGGATTTATGGTCTTCTCGCAAAACTCATCTTCCTTCGATCAAGCAAGACATATTTTAAGGGGTAAAATGTTGACACACTTTTTGGTCGAAGACGTCACATGTCAAGATTTTGGTTAGCGACGTGCGCAAACGACAATAATATCGTCAAAAACACAAAGCAATTTGGTCAAAGTTGCAATGTGTTTGTAGAAGGATTAGAAATGACATCGATTCATAAGATCATGTCGATGGGATCAAAAAAGTTGGCGTAGTAAAAATACGTGATCGACTCGGTTCGATCAGCTCAAAATGCTTGAACATGTCAGTTTGATAATGTGGCAAAACTCATTGTGCAAAAATATATGGTTTTGGTGAAAATCAATGTCGTGCACTCAAAAACAGCTGATAATCGTGACATGATCACGAAAATTAGCTTGCGCGACTCACGACGTCAAAATATGGTAAACTGGCAAAAACTATTTCGGCACGTCAAAAATGTCTAACCGGCATGGGAAAATTGCAAAAAACCTTGGTTGATCAATCTGGTAAGTCTGGAAAATTTGGCAAGGTTGGCAAGTTTGGCACATTGGAAAAGCAATGGAAAACACGATGGCTCACGTCAAAGAATCATTCCAGGGACGGCCGGACACCCAGGAAAATTTGGCGTGGCACTCCAGAATTTTGAATCCCTCTGAGAATTCGAAATCACGTATCACGCCATGCCCCGGCAAGCATTTTCTCGAATTGCACGTGGGATTCAAAAATTGGCAAGCGGATTTGATTCGAAGTATGGAATTCAAAAAAGGGAGAGTGCATCAAGGGATTCAGTGTTTTTCACGCGTTCGCATCATAGCCAAGGGAGTCAAAATTCTGGTATAAAGGAGGGATTCAAAATTGCTAGGCCAAAATGGCAAATCATCTTGGCATAGTGCAAGTACGTGTGGGTCACTATAAAAGGCTTTCCAAATACATGTTTTCCACGATTTTTGAGGGATTCAAAAATCATGAAGGGGAAAATTGCCAGGAACGTGACCGATCACTATGGTACAAGGATTTACCGTGTTGATTAGCGTTTTTAACCTGATCAACAAGTGTTTTCAATAGTTTTCAGGGGATTCGAAATTTTTGAACGTAGGGATACGAAATTTCGACTCATGCTTGGTCTTTCGACTCCGGTTTTGGGATGCGAATTTCGTATCACTCAAGATTGGCATTCAAATGGAGGGTTCTCATTTGGTATTTTGGACTTCTTGGAGCTCTCAAGCATCATTAATGGCAGCTACCTTCTTCTCCATGGACATTGGAATTTGGACATGACATGGACCTCTAAAACGTTGCATACACGTTTTCCTTCAACTCTTGGACATTTCCTTGGACATTTACACTGCTTTTGGGCTGTTTTGTATATTTTTGGATTTCTTGGACATTGAAGCTACTTTTTGGACATTGTTGACCAAGTCGACATAGATTTCACCCAACGAAGAAGAAGAAGGGCATTTTGGTCAAAGTTTATAATTAACAAATCATTTGTTGTTCTATTGCAACGCTTTGTACACAAAATTTTTCTGAACTTGTACAACTCTTGTAATCAGCAATTATATGATGAATGATTACTATAAAGTGGATGTAGGCGTTAGTGTTGAACCACTATAAAAAGATATTTTCTCCCTGCATTTCTCTACTTCAGATTTGGATTACTGTGTTTTCATTAAACATACGCTAGAGGTTTGCATGCGTTGAATCGACACTAATTCCCCACATCAACATGAGCATAATCAGAGTACAATAAAACTAAACTCATAGCGGAAACAAGATATAATAATAAGTATCGACCTTTACAACTACCTTTTTAGTGAATCCGCACATCAACACCGACCATGGAAGAACAAGAACGGAAAACGAAATACGAACACTTCCAAAGACCTGTCCCTCTTAAAACAAACATGAGAGTTGTTATAATGAAGGGGTCAATACAAGATGTCCTGATAAGTAGAAAATGTATGAACTATCCACAATATACAAATATATCTTGTTAGGTTTCTTCTAAATTATATGTCTAACAATGTTCGTAATTCTAACCTAACATTGCACAGTTATGCACAATGATTAACAACTATATCTGAGGTAGCACTTCATAAAAATTGATTATTCAATCCTGAAATAGAACTCATAAATGAAATCGTTAGACCACCCTAAAAATTCACAAATAATTAGGATTTTATTTATACAACTGTTTTTACCACATTCAACATGTTAAATCAGTCAATAGCACAAAATACCCTTGGTGTTTCGCCTCATTTGCTCCGGCTGTCAATAAAGCCGATGCAAATAATCTTAATTACATCGGTTCTTCGGTAGCTGATGCAAAATCTCTAATGCAAATAGTGTTATTAGCTTTGGTTTTCCTTACAACCTACGCAAATAGAATTATTTGCATCGGCTCTTGAGGAAGCGATATAAATGCATTAAACAAATAGTATCGTTCTGATCGTTAGTCCTTACAACCAATGCAAATAGTATTATCTGAATCGGTTCTTTATGATCTGAAGCAATTGCTAATTATTTTAACTGGTAATTTATGGTTAATAACAAATAATTAGTACTTACGTAATAATATATAAATGGTAATTTACAATTAATAATTATAAATTTCAAAAGATAGCTTATATATCTCATTATTCAAAATTTATCACTATTAATGATTATTAATAAATAAAATATAATGACTGGTTATTACTTATAATTAATGAACCATAATTTAATAAAGTTAATGGCATCGCTTTTCCACTTAAGTTGTATTATTACTCTTTAACAACCTTTTTTCTTAAAATGCCATGAACGCCGAGTAATTATAATAAATACCAATGATCTATAAGTAATATATTTAATATTTAGTTATTCATAATTGATAATCAATGATTAATATTTATAACTAAGAAGGAATACCCATTATTAAATAATTAATACTAAATCAATATTAATTAATAACTAATAATTAATAAATGATATTTGTTGTTTAGTAGTCATTTTTTCGTAATTAATATGTTACAGGGACAAGGAAAAATTGTAAAAAACTTTAAGCTGAAGAACTACAAGTCGCTTTAAGTTGAAGCTAATTACAAGTAACATTTTATACAGTGTAATACTTAGCACAATGCTAGTTACAACTAGCATTTTGTATCGAGTAAGAGTTAAAAATAATGCTAATTATAACTAGCATTTGTCAGTGAGCTTAAAAATAAAACTTAGTCCTTCAGCCTACATTTTTCATAAGGTGGCATTTTCATTAATTACCCCTCAGTATTAAATAATTACTAATTGATAATTAACAATGAATGGTAAATATTAAATAGCTACTATAACTTATTAATACTTAATGTTGACTGTTTAATAATTCGAAAGTAAAATTTATTATTTAGTATTTATTATTTTGAAATATTCCTAAATTTAAAAAAAGTTCTATTTTAAAAAAGCTCAAAAAGGAAAAAGAATCTTAAATAAAATATTTATATTTACGAAGAACTCAAAATTTCAATTACCAAAATATTTAAAAGGTTTCGAACTTTGTAGGTACAAACTTCATTATAATTAGGGTTGTTATAATAATGGTAAATTTACCCTTACCATACCATTACCAGTCGATCGATAACCATTATACGACTGAAATCGATATACCAGTTAGAACAATATGGTAACTGTAAATTTACGGTTTTTAATGTTAAATTACCAGTAACATTTCTATAATATCAGCGGTAAAGGTAATTTTACCAATTAATTTAAAATATATGTATATTCATCCGATATGCTTTATTACATGCATTTAAAACCAAATAAAAGATTGTATTTAGTTTAATTATTAGGTGAAATAATTCCTAGTAAATTTATTTTCTTTTTCATTTATATTTTTTATAAACTAACATTACGTATAGTATAATAAGTATGCACTATGAACAAAAAACATGTCATGATATAAACTTTGATGGATAAACGGCAATTTACCATTACAAGTGTAACGATTACCAGATTATTGGTATACCATCGATCAGTAACGGTAATCGTAAGCAATTCCGGCTTACCAGTTAAAATTGTATGGTAACGGTATTTACTAAATGATAATTGTAACCATTACAACAACAACGCTAATTATAATTCATCAGATTTTAATTTCGTCTAACATACAATTTTCATTAAACCGTGTTAATTGTTTTCTTCCTACTTTCCATTCACCACCAAATATTTCAAGCCCGCGTAAAATGGTTCTCTTTCCTTCTTCACTCAGCAGTAGTTCCCAATCTGAACGCCTCTTTTCCACTTTTTCTTGTCCACTGGGTAATTCCTCAATCAAAATAAATCTCATGTTGTTCTCCACTCAATAACAAATGTACGACCCTAGCTATGCAAGGTTCCACTCTATCCGTAAATCATGACAATTGGCATCTCTTAAACATCATCAAATCTACCGGCTACCTTCAAAATATTCTGAATTGAAAAAATACCGATTTTAGTAATCCTAACTTAGCTTCAGATCCAGGTAATCCATTTTTTTTCATGCATTAATTTGCTACTATAAGGGGATTTTATTTTGTAAAGTAGGATGCCATGTTTGGATTAAGATGCATTGTTGTCACTTTGAGGATTCCATAAAATTTTAGTTCGTAATACTATGGAAAGACCTATATTGTAATCGCTACTAATTTATTTGTTTATGATTTTGGTTGGAACCCAAGTGTTATAAGTTTGTTACTGTCAATTCCAGTAATACTACGATGGAAAGTACCCAGAATTTTGAGATCCAGCAATCTTACTTGGTTGAGTTGGATGAAGATCTTTTGCTTTTTCTTGTTTACTGCAGTTGCTGTGAATGCTGTTATGAAAGCTACAAATTCCATGTATTCAAACAAGAGTTTGGATGGCAGTTAGTTAAGTCTGTGGAGCTGAAAATTTTAGGTTACAAAGTTTATGGAGCTAAAAAGTTTTAGAGTTTGCAAGGTGATTTGCTCTTTACGTTAAATACAAGCTTCACTTGAAAGCAACGTTAGTAAGGATCAAGGTTTGAAATTCCGGTTTCCGGTTACGTTCCGGTCATGTAGAAAGTTTATAATTCCGGTTCCGTTCCGAAAATTCCGGAAGTTCCGGTTTAATTCCGGTTTGATAATTCCGGTGGTTCTTTTTCACAAATACTCTATAAATATGCGATACTAATGTTCAATTACACTAAATGCAAATGTACAACGGTCATATAATTACTATTTGTATAATCAATATTGAAGATCTTTCTTTTGGAAGTTAGAAGGAAAGGGTATTTTATTATAAATAAAGGTACAGTACACTAGCCATGCCTAGGGGTGTCAAATGGGTTGGGTTGGGTCTAAATGGGTTGGGTCGAGTTTTGACCCAACCCATTTATGACCCATTCTCTTTGACCCATTTATTACCCAATCCGTTTGTAACCCAACCCACTAATAAGTGGGTTACCCATTTAACCCAGGTATCTAAAGTTGATTTAGCAAATAAAAACAAATGCTAAATTTTTAAAGTTAAAAAGGTCAAAATTACGAAAATACTCTTCATTTTGAAAAAAGTGAAAAAAATAAATAAATTTCAAAAAATCCAGAAAATTACGAAATGAAAAGTTAAAAAAAATATTCGAAAATTACGATTTTTAAAGCTAAATATGTCAAAATTACGAAAATGCCCTTCATGTTGAAAAAAGTGAAAAAAATAAATAAAAATTAAAAAATCCAGAAAATTACGAAATGAAAAGTAAAAAAAGAATTATTCGAAAATTACGATTTTTAAAGCTAAATATGTCAAAATTACGAAAATGCCCTTCATGTTGAAAAAAGTGAAAAAACAAATAAATTTTAGAAAATCCAGAAAATTACGAAATGAAAAGTTAAAAAAGAATTATTCAAAAATTACGATTTTTAAAGCTAAATATGTCAAAATTACGAAAATGCCCTTCATGTTGAAAAAAGTGAAAAAAACAAATAAATTTTAAAAAATCCGGAAAATTACGAAATGAAAAATAAAAAAAGAATTATTCGAAAATTACGATTTTTAAAGCTAAATATGTCAAAATTACGAAAATGCCCTTCATGTTGAAAAAAGTGAAATAAATAAATTAATTTTAAAAAATCCAGAAAATTACGAAATGAAAAGTAATAGAAGAATTATTCGAAAATTACGATTTTTAAAGCTAAATATGTCAAAATTACGAAAATGCCCTTCATGTTGAAAAAAGTGAAAAAAACAAATAAATTTTAAAAAATCCAGAAAATTACGAAATGAAAAGTAAAAAAAGAATTACTCGAAAATTATGATTTTTAAAGCTAAATACGTCAAAATTACGAAAATGTCCTTCATGCTGAAAATAGTGAAAAAATAAATAAATTTCAAAAAATCCAAAAAATTTATTATTTTGAAAATCATTATTTTAAAATATCTTTTTTTTTACTTTTCATTTTGTAATTTTCTGGATTTTCTTCATTTTTTTCACTTTTTTTAAAATGAAGGGAATTTTCGTAATTTTAGCATTTTTAGCTTTAAAAATCGTTATTTTAAAATAATTCTTTTTTTACTTTTTATTTCGTAATTTTTTGGATTTTCTGAAATTTTTTCATTTTTTTCACTTTTTCCAATATTAAGGGCATTTTCGTAATTTTGGTTCTTTTAGCTGTAAAAATTGTTATTTTGAATTAATTCTTTTCTAACTTTTCATTTTGTAATTTTCTGGATTTTTTGAATTTTTTTCACTTTTTCCAAAATGAAGGGTATTTTCGTAATTTTAGCATTTTTAGCTTTAAAAATCGTTATTTTAAAATAATTCTTTTTTTACTTTTCATTTCGTAATTTTTTGGATTTTTTTCACTTTTTCCAATATGAAGGGCATTTTCGTAATTTTGGTTCTTTTAGCTTTAAAAATCGTTATTTTGAATTAATTCTTTTTTAACTTTTCATTTTGTAATTTTCTGGATTTTTCTGAATTTTTTTTCACTTTTTCCAAAATGAAGGGTATTTTCGCAATTTTAGCTTTAAAAATCGTTATTTTAAAATAATTCTTTTTTTACTTTTCATTTCGTAATTTTTTGGATTTTCTGAAATTTTTTCATTTTTTTCACTTTTTCCAATATTAAGGGCATTTTCGTAATTTTGGTCCTTTTAGCTTTAAAAATCGTTATTTTAAATTAATTCGTTATTTACTTTTCATTTCGTAATTTTCTGGATTTTCTGAAATTTTTTCATTTTTTTCAATATGAAGGGCATTTTCGTAATTTTGGTCCTTCTAGCTTTAAAAATCGTTATTTTAAAATAATTCTTTTTTTACCTTTCATTTTGTAATTTTCTTGAATTTTTTAAATTTTTCCATTTTTTTCACTTTTTCCAAAATAAAGGGTGGTTTTGTAATTTTGACATTTTTAATTTTTAAATTTTAAGTTTTTATAAATGTGTGTTTTTAATTTTAGATTTTAAGTTTTTTATAAATGGGTATAATGGGTTACCCATTTATGACCCTTTTAAAAATGGGTCAACCCAACCCATTACCTATTTAATAAAATTCATAAATGGGTTAACCCAACCCATTTGTGGATAGGGTAAATTGGTTGGGTAAACGGGTTGGGTCATATTTTGACACCCCTAGCCATGCCAATGCCAATGAATAGAACAAGTACACTGAATAAACAACTAACAGCAGGATCAAAAACATGTCGAGAGAGAGAGAAGTACACAGTGATCAAAAAAAATAAAAATAAAAGATAAAAGGAGCCTAGGAGAACGCCAAGCCAAAAGCAATATCCTGGAAAAGCTCGAAACACAAAACAATGGCAGCATCTCCTTTGTAACAGCAAATCTCGATGTAATTCCCAAGCTCGAAGAAGAAATCGACAGATCAGTGCTCCCAAATCGAAATAGAAACCAGCAGAGGGAAGCTTTGTGCCTTTTCTTTTCTTTTGTTTCTTCTTCTTCTTAATTTTTTTTTTTTTTTTTTTTTTTTTTTGTGAAGAAAACCGGAACCGGTTTTTTGGTTAAATTCCGGTCCGGTCATCGCCGGAACCGGGCCGAGATGGACGGAAATCCGGCGTGCCGGCCGGAATTTAATACCTTGGTAAGGATGCATAAGTTATTGAGTACAATTATCAGAGTTTTTATATATAGTTTTAAATTAGTTTTTGAACAAAAAGATCATTCCCAGTTTGCCTGTTGGTCCTCTCCAGCTGATAATTTCTCTTACTCGAGTGTAAGTGCCATTCCTGCTGGTAAACTAGAAGTTTATTGCATGTACTATCAGTAGAAACTCCACTGGTCCTTCAGACAAAGGAGATTCACTATATTATGCTGATGTGAGCATTGTTATATCACTAGCATTTGAATATTAAATAATCATGTATAATTTTCATGCTTTAGAGATTCTTATACAATTGTCAACATATTAGGGATGCGCTGAGATGTTACCCAAGATGCAGATGTACATAGTACTTGGTGTATTACATTACTTATCCAAGGAATTTAATAAATCCATAGTCTTTCGAAAATGTTGGGAAATTACGCAAATTTCCTTATAATTAGATTTTCGGAGAGAAGAAATAAAATGTAGAATGGTAAGACACACAAATTTGATAACGGAGCTCAGCCAATTATGCCTACGTCTTCGGGCTGCTGCAGATCTTTTATTTAAGAGAATGTTACAAAGTGATTACACAAAACACTTTTCACTCAATGCTCGATCTCACTCTTAAGCTTGTTTCCTTTTCTTCTTATTGTATTTGAGATGGGGTGAAAGTTATGAAGAAGAAGGGTGTATTTATAGAGTGAGAATAGGGTTGGTGGGGGTTGGAGGCTTCGTTGCTAGCCCGGCAGGTGGCATGGTTGGGCAAGGGTGGCGCAACTGCAACATTTCTGACAATCTCCCACTTGAAGACTGATTTAAATCCGTCTTCACACCTTGATTGATGCAACATCTATTCTGCTCTTTTTACTTTAGCAGACCAACTGAAGTTGAACACAGCTTTAGTTTATCAATAGTTGTCATCTTTGTCAACATATCTGTTGGATTCTTGCTTCCTTCGATCTTCTCCTGTTTTAATACATCATCTTCCAGTAGAGATCTGGTGAAGTGATAACGAAGATGAATATGAGGTTCTGGAATGAAATGCTGAATTCTTCGCCAAGTGTATAGCACTTTGACTATCACTGTACAAGATATTCTTTTCCTACTTGAATCCCAACTCAGTTAACAAATCTTGAAGCCATATCATCTCTTTACTTGCTTCGGTGATTGATACATACTCAGCTTTTGTAGTGGATAAAGTGACAATATTCTGTACCTGTGACATCCAACTAAAAGTTGTAGTTCCAACCATGAATACATGACTTGTAGTGCTTCTTCGATGATCGACTTCGCCTTCAAAGTCTGCATCTACATAGCCTTGAGCTTTTAACTACCCTTTACCAAAGTGAAAACCTTTCTGTATAGTGCCTCGTAGATATCTCAAAATCCACTTAACTGCTTCCCAATGAGCTTTCCCTGGATTTGACATAAACCTGCTAACAACTCCAACTGCTTGGCCAATATCTGATCTCGTACAGACCATGGCATACATCAAACTTCCAATAGCTGAGGAATAAGGAATATCAATCATGAAATTTCTCTCATCCTCCATTTGAGTGGACTAATCCTTGGATAAGCGAAAGTGATTAGCCAACAGTGTACTGACTGGTTTAACATCGTCCATGTTAAATCTCTGCAAAACACGGTTGATGTAATCTTCCTGAGATAGCTGCAAGAACCCTCTCTGCCTATCTCTAGTGATTTGCATTCCAAGAATCTTCTTTGCTAGACCTAAGTCTTTCATGTCAAACTCCTTTGACAGTTGCTGCTTCAACCTTCTGATATCATCGATATTTGATCTTGCTACAAACATGTCATGAACATAAAGTAGTAAAATGATATAACTAGACCTATATCGCCTGAAGTAGAAACAATGATCAGCACTGCACTTCTGGAAGTCTTCCTTACGTATGAATCCATCAAACCTTTTGTACCATTGTCTTGGGGCTTATTTCAAACCATACAAACTTTTCTTCAGTATGCACACTTTGTTCTTCTTCTCTGTCTCGAAGAAACCATCTGGTTGGTGCTTGTATATCTCCTCATCCTAGTCTCCATGAAGAAATGTGGTCTTCACATCTAACTATTTAAGATGAAGGTCTTCAATAACAACAACATTTAGAACTATTATGATAGTATTAAGCTTTACAACGGGAGAAAAAATGTCATTGCAGTCCACTCCTTCCTTATGTTGCAATCCTTTGACAACTAGTCGAGCTTTGTATCTCTTGGAACCATCATGCTCCTCTTTCACCCGATACACCCATTTATTATGAAGTGCCTTCTTTCCTATGGGTAACTCAGCTAGTTCCCATGTCTAGTTGGAGATAGGAGACTTCGTCTCATCTTTCATGGCAAGATCCCACTTGCTAGCATCATCAGTCTGAGAAGCTTCATCATAGCTTTCAGGTTCCCCTACATCAGTTAGCAACAAATAGTTTTTGTATCTTTTGTTATGTACATGAGGTCGAGTAGACCTTCTCAATATAGGAGCCGGGGTAGGATGTTATGGTGTGTCAGACTGGTCTACACTGCTCAAATCAATGATTTCATCAGGTTGAGGATTTGCTATAGTCGGTTCTGTTATGTGACTATCTGAAATATCATTGAATCTGCAAATATTGGCTCACTCTGCTTTGAGTCGTTGACTTCTGTTTTATGTCTGTCTTTGTATATTAGTATTCGTTAAATATCACATCTCGACTATAGGTCACCTTCTTGTTTTCATCGTCCCAAATGTAATAGCCAAACTCATTTTCGCTATTGCCGATGAGAGTGCATTTATTGGATTTGGGATCAAGTTTATTCCTGCCTTGATCACTAATACGCACATATGTTGTACCACCGAATACTTTTAAATTTGATAGTCTCTCCATAACTCCTCTGGTATTTTGTGCTCTATTGGAACTGAAGGACCTCTGTTGATCAAATAAGCTGCTGTGTTGACTGCTTCTACCCAAAATGCTTTGGTAGACCTGATTGTATACGAATGTTTTTGGCTCTTTCTGTCAACGTTAGATTTATATGCTCAGCTACACCCTTGTGTTGAGGTGTACCCGACACGGTTCTGTGCATTTGGATCCTATGCTCATAGCAGAACTGTTTGAATCTGGTGTCTTCATATTCACCTTCATTGTCAGTTCTATGTTTTTTGGTCTTTAGATTTGTCTCATTTTCGACCATAGCTTTTCATATCCTGAAAGCCTCGAATACTTCGGATTTATGCCAAAAATTAAAACGATACCTTTCGCGAGTGATCATCGATGAAAGTAATGAAGTAATGATTTCCGTAGATGGATGAGATGGTCGTTGTCCGGCAAACATCAGAATCAACAAGCTCCAATCTTTCCTTCTTCAGGGTTTTACCATTTATTTGAAAGCTGACTCTCTTTTGCTTTCCAAATATGCAAATTTCACACATGCCTGTCTCAACTGACTGTAGACCTGGAAGTTTTCCCATCAAGTGCATAATCTTCATTCCCTTTTCACTCATATGACCCAGCCTTTTGTGCCATATGTTGAAATTTTCGTTGCTAGCTGCAACAGTGATCGAACATCGTGCTTCTGCTGTCATGTAAAGATTATCACTCTTTTTTCATTGAGCAGTCGTCATTGCACCTTCCGAAATTTTCCAATCATCACCATGGAAAATCGTAGTGTAGCCTTCATTATCCAATTGTCCTATGGAGATCAAATTCTTTCTCAAGTCAGGTATGTGCCTGACATCCTTTAGCTCCCATACCGACGCATTTAGCTTAATATTCACAACCCCTTTAACAATGATATCACAAGGTTGATGGTCACCAAGATATACCTTTCCAAGATTTCCAGAGGCGTATCTTTCGAAGAATTCTTTCTACGAATTGGCATGAAACGATGCTCTAGAGTCTAGCACCCAAGACTCTTCCTTGCTCTCCAAAGTGCATATCAACGCTTCATCTCCTCCTGAGGTAGAAGTAACATTTGCCTCTGCCTTCGCGTCCTGGTCCTTTGGAGCACTTCTGCATTGATTTTTGTAGTGCCCGGTCTTTCCACAATTCCAACACTCATTGGTCTTTGAGCTATGGGAATTGTTGGGATTTCTGGATCTAGATCTCCAGTCCTTCGGCCTACCTCAGTAGTTTGACTTTCTATGTCCATTTCCTCGTCTTGAATTTCTTTGTAACACCCCACGTCCGTTAATGTCACTCATAAAGGGAATGCATTAAGTTTCGTGGAGCATTATAAGTAAACAGAAAAGAATATCACAGGACAGAAAAACTAGTACATGAAAATTTTATAACTTTATTGCAGCGGAAACAGAAATAAGTTTGATTACATTTCCAAATACCAAAAATCAAGTACATAATATCAGTCTTATACAAAACCTTCAGAGTACATAATTTTAAAGCCATAATCCCCAACTGAAAAATGCCATATGCAGAATCAAAGCCAAGCAATACACCTTTCAACTTTAAGCTGGAAGAAAGAGATATCTGAACTAAGCTCGAGTATTTCCTCCCGAAGACCCTGGGGGGAAACGGAAGAAAAAAGGCGAAACAAACTAAGTCAGACATAAGTCTGGTGGGTCCAGTGAATTTAACAATATAATCATTAAAGTAACAGGATAAGAACTTAAACTGGAAAGCAAGAAAGGATTGTAGAATAAACAGGCATGACAAAGCAGACAAGATGAACAAGATATAACGTTGCTTGCGCTTCTAATCAGTACAAGATAATTACTACACTGCACGAATGCCAGTAACACCATATCATTACTAGTTAAACCGCACCCTTACTAGTCCATACTAAAAGTTGATCCCTCTTACTAATCATGATAATGGTAGTTTCGTGTACTCCTAGTTGCTATCGTAGGTGCCCCTTCTTTCTCCTACCCCCACGAGTTGTACCCACTACCTTCTTCGTTAGATTGGCTCCCTAACTCGCATGTATTATTACTTGTGTCATTCGACCTCGCTTGTAGGTAGATACCTGTGCTGGCCTCATCATGGGGGTGTATCAATTCGCATGATGACAACCCGACACGATTCAAGATGCACAGTGTATACTACTGATGCCCAGTGCCTGCTTTTTTCACTCCAGAGCACGTCCACGCCCATACTCCGTCGGAACCTACACTACTGCACCACCCACCACTATTTTGACCGCTTATAATCCGCCCAGTAATCGTGCCCTACCTTGCCTAGCTCATGGTAGCATGATACATCTATGTGGGTTACTGCTGAAATGGGTCCCCGTTATTAGGGTTTCCTAATCAACATGTTATAATGGTTAAGTGTTCTCAATTTAACTTAACCCCACCCATTTGCTTAATTAACATGTTGTACTGGTTAAGTGTTGCCTATTCATATGTTACTTAACCTTCTCACTGATTCACGCATGTTTATTTAACGGTTAAGTTTGTGGGCCTATATATACTTATATTACCCACTTACCCGAGATTTACTTAACCCTTCCCCTTATCAAATCCATATGTATTATTGGTTAAGATTGCCTTAACCCTATCCACATTGTTCATGTAATATTGGTTAAGTTGTCTTCTTGTCCATGTTAACTTAACCCACCCACCTAACATGTTGTATTGGTTAAGTGTCGCCTATTCATATGTTACTTAACATTTCCATTCTTAGCATGTCTATTCCTTAGCTTTAATTTTTTTCATTAAAGCACCAACCTTCACATTAGAACTGTTGTTTGCGGTTACTGGATGTGCCGGGCGATTCCGGGCAGACTTCTTCCGCAAACTCATTCTAATCTTTGGTTTTTGGGCTTAATGCGCTAACCTCTCACATTAGATCTATATTGTTGCGGTCGCTAGATGTGCCGAGCGGTTTCGGGCAATCTTACACTGCAACTCAATCTAACCTCAGGTTAGGCACGTTCATCTTTTAGCCAATTTACATATTTACCATTCATGTCCAAGTTTATATGTAAATTATCCATAAGTGTGGTCAATTCAAGTTATGCCACATTTTCTAGTTATGCCCAAATTAATTATATGGTTACAACCCCTTTTTTGCCAATTACATAGTATTCAACCTTTACCCAAACTTTTACCCAACGTTCCCACTTCGTTTGTGCGTATTGTTCATGTGATACATTAGGCTCGTAATTAGCCCAACTCATAAAAAAGGAAAAAAGGGAAGAAACACATGACATCATAACTGGCATATACAATATAGATCTAAGACGACATAAATCTAGTAAACATATAAAAATAGATCCAATCAACATATTAAGTGCAAACTAGCATGGATCTAAACATAAACTTGCACGGATTTAAACATATGAACATATAATTCTAAACATATGGACTGATATGGATCTAATCATATAAACATGTAGATCTAAACATATGAACATATAGTTCTAAACATATGGACTCATATGGATCTAATCATATAAACATGTAAATCTAAACATATGAACATATAGTTTTAAACATATGGACTGATATGGATCTAATCATATAAACATGTAGATCTAAACATATGAACATATAGTTCTAAACATATGGACTGATATGGATCTAGTCATATAAACATGTAGATCCAAACATATGAACATATAAAATATGATCTTACATATATGAACATGACTTGCATATAATCTTTCATAACTTGCATAGATCGAGCAAACTTGCATACACAACTTGCATATGTAATTAGGCATATGAATTTACATAGAACATAACTCACATATAATGAATCAAATTAAGAATAAATCAAAACATAGTTTGCAAAGACATAAACTTTCTATGATTTACAAACATTTTCATATAGTCCAATTCATAACTCATCACAATTACGTTTAAACAATTATCTTATGAAAGTAACTACACTCACAGGAAATGGATCTTGAATTCTGGGATCTGATTTCTGAAATTGCTAAGATAATCCGTTGATATAGGCGTTTATTCATTCGTTGTTGTTCTAGAATTCCTTTTCGCAATTCCTAGGCTTTGAATCTTCATCTCTTATCTTTTTATATTTAATCTAGAATTTGATTTGTTATGGTGGCGGCTTGGTTAGTTTATAGATGAACAACATGATGGCAATAAAGAATAGGGTTGTGAGGTTAGGGTTTAGGTTTAGCTATGTATATATAGATGTTTAGGATTAATATGGGCCTTTAGATCAACCTAGGAGCCATCAGATCCATCTAGTCTAAGAAAATGCGTCATTAGGCAAATCAAAAGTCGCCACGTAGCCTTACGACTCAGAAAATCGTCACTATCCAGTACAGTTGGCAGGGTTCGATCCCTATAGGGGGGTCGACACCCATGTCGACACCCCTTTACGGGGGTCGACACCTGTGTCGACACCCCTAGGGGGGGGGGTTGACACCCCATGGCGGGACTTTTCCCGCCCAGCCTTCTCTGCAGATTTGAATTTTGAATTCGATGTATTTAATTTAATTTCTTCTTAAACTTGAAAACTTCTAACCTCCATAACTTCTTCATACGGAGTCCGATTCATGCAAACTCGAACTCTATCTCAAGCATAATTCCGAGACGAACGCAATAGCGTAACCCGTTTCACCCATTTCTTCTTTTAAAGATTAATTATTCTTTAATTATCTCTTACGTCCTGTTTTAAAATTACGGGGTGTTACATTCCCCTCTACTTAAAGGATTTCATCCCCGAAATCTTCAAGTCAAGAAGAATGTGTATCCTACCATCCAACAACCATCTACTCAACCATTCAATCACAGGCATCTATTGTCCTTAAAGAGGTTTCTAATGCTTTCATGATCCTATGCATAGTGTGTGTATATGTCCTTGTCTAATGCAAAATCAGGTAGTCTACCGATTCAGTTGACCTCCTTAATGCAAATTATGTCAATGCCATGAGTCCATCATGTATGCAGTTATTCCTAATCGTACTTTATAACTTCTACATGAGTGCGCAATCATTCATACAAATGCAACATCTATATGATAACACATCAAGTTTCAATCCATATACAAATACATATATGCATATGCAATGTGAAAGTGACTGAGCCGATCTAATGTCTAATGTGTGTGTAAATGCATCCGCGAGCAACCACTGGCAAAAACTTGCATCCACTTGGATCCACCAAACATAACATGTCTCAAACACATGTTTGCAACCATAGGATCTTCCTACCTAAAGATCAAAGACATAATCGAGAGGACATACAAAACAATAGAATAAGTCTAAACAAAGCGATAGTAAAAGGAGAAGTTAAGAATATCCCCTCAAAAAAAAAGGGTGCAGTGTACGCATCTTGTCTTCTGTCTCCCAAGCCGCGTCTCCTTAATCACCTCTCCATTGGATTTTAACTAACTTGACCTCTCTGTTGCGTAACTTCTTGATCCCCAATCCAAGGATGCATGTAGGAGCTCGTATAATCATGGCATCTTGCTCCACTTCCACTTCTCTATGCACGCTCGGCTCCACTATTTCCGCGGTATCATGTAAACACTTCCTCACATGCGACATGTGAAACTTGCCATGAACACCACTAAGCTTTTTCAGCAACTTCACTCCGTGGTCTGTCCAATTCTTTCTATAATGGGGGATTGCCCTACGAACCTTGGTGCAAATTTCTCCATACTCCCCAAAGCGAACTGCGTTCCTCCACGGTGACACTTTAATAAAAACCCTGTCTCCAACATCGAACTCAAGGTCGGTTCGTCTCTTGTCAGCATTTGACTTTTATCGGCCCTGTGCCGTCTTCATTCATCTTCGAATCAAGTCTACCTCCTCAAAAGTTTCCCTAACCATATCTGGCCCAAGTAAAATCTTATCCGTAGATTCCCACCAATAAGTTGGTGATCGACATGTTCGTCCATAAAAACCCTAACACTAGCTTAATAACTGTTGTTATAAGAAAACTCCACAAATGGAAAGTGCTATTCTCATGTCCTCCAAAATCTAGGATGCATAACCTCAAAAGATGTTCAAGGATTATATTCACCCTTTCTGTCTGTCCATCCGTCTGTGGATGATACGCGATCCTCAAACATAACTGCATAGCTATTGCCTTTTGCATATCACTTTTCCTCTTGCATTGAAAACTACTCCAAGCCCTTCCTCGCAAGTACCGGCATATACTGTGAATGGTTTTCTTCCATCTAGAAAAGTCAAAACTGGGGCTGATACCTTCACAAAGCCCTTAACGAACTTCCTATAGTAGCCTGTCAACCCTAGAAAACTTCTTACTTCCGTTGCTTTTCTAGGAACCTTCCAATCTTGGATTGCCATCAACTTTGTAGGATCCATTGCTACCCCTTCCTTAGAGACCACGTGTCCTAAGAACCTCGCTTCTTTCCTCCAAAAATGACATTTGAAGAACTTAGCTTTGAGTTGATGCGCTCTAGGGTCTATAAGACTTCCCTAAGATGTAGGGCATACTCTTCCTCGCTTTTAGAGAAAATCAAAATACTATCCGCAAAGACTACCACAAACTTGTTTAGGAACTCCCTAGATAGCCTACTCATCAAGTCTACGAAATATGTGGGTGCATTCGTTAACCCAAAAAAAAAGTATGACGATCCCTTCGAAGAAACCGTTAAGAGTCCTAAAAGCAGTCTTATCTATGTTATCCTCAGCTACCCTCAACGGGTGAAATCTTGTAGCTAAGTCCAATTGCGAGAAAACCAAAGCACCAGCTAACCAATAGAACAAATCATCTATCCTTGGCAATGGGTGTCTATTCTTCTTCATGAGCTTGTTCGGCTCCCTATAGCCGACGCACAATCTAAGCGAACCATCAGTCTTCGTAGCAAAAACAACTGGAGCACCCCATTCCTAAAGGCTTCTTCTTATGAACCCTTTCTCAAGTAGCTCCCTTCTTGTTTACTGAGTTCCTTCCTCTCTCTCGGAGCCATGTAGCGCACTTGGCAATGCAACTAGCTTTTCATTATCTACAAAGTATATTTGGAGGTCCATCTCGCGCCTCGGGGGTAGACCCCGAACCTCATCAAAGATGTCACCATACTCACGGACTACACAAACATATTTCAAATCATCGATGAAAGTGTCAAGAGATTCTAGGTAGCTAAGCATCACTGAACCCCTAGGGTCATAAGAAATATCAAAAGTCTTATACAATGAATTAACACTCTAACCACCCTCTTTTCACAGTCTTGGATGACACCATGACTGGCTAGCCAATCCATCCCTAGAATCAAGCCATAGCTCGTGAAACTAGGAACACATGAGTTGCATCCAAACCCAATGCCCAAGATAGACATTCTTAAAACCCGACAAACCATAGATAAGTGAGCCGAACCACTAATAGGATTTGAGACTACAATGAGATCCATAACTAGACTAGTATTTAGGTGCAGTGTTTCAACTAGCGAAGTAGATACAAACGATTGTGAAGCGCAAGAGTCAAACAAAGTTCGAACAGGATGACTGAAAAAGGAAAATCAAACTTTCAACAGAAATGCTTCTATCTTTCTCCTGTCCTGGTGCCATGAGAGAATGAACCTGTCCTCCAGAAGTAGTTCCTGTCCTCTTTCCATGCCCTTGTCCTTACCTCCTTGGGTAATCTTGAATCATATGTCCTGCCTCGCCGCAATGGTAACAACCATGCTTCTTCTCCTTCGTGGATTAAATCCATATCAACAAATTCCTCACCCTTGGGTTGTGTTCCTAAGCATAAACTTCCTCATCGACCAAGCAACTAGCTGAATTTTCCTCCCATTGTATATCTCCAAGATACCAAACGAGTCTTTCACTTCCTTGAGCCAATTTATAGCCTCCACAAACGTCTCAGTCCCATGAAAAGGTTTTCCGCCATTTGCACCGAAGTCCTTCCATATCTTAGGTAAGGCACCTAAACACAGAGAAAGAGACTTAAGAAGGAAAAAGGAAGAGATTCAAAACAAAGAATCGAAAGATAGATATATGGCTTTTGGGGATTATGTTTTCGTAGTAAATCTTTCTCTTGAAAACTCCTTCTTTGAAACATGTTTGTGAAAATAATACTTTTGAAAACGGTTTTCAAAATCTTTTATTTGTTCTGGTAACCTTCAGTTCTGATACCACGTGTAACATCCCACATCCGTTAATGTCACCCACAAAGGGAATGCATTAAGTTTCGTGGAGCATTATAAGTAAACAGAACGGAATATCACAAGATAGAAAAAGTAGTACTTGGAAATTTTATAACTTTATTGCAGAGGAAACAGAAATAAGTTTGATTACATTTCCAAATACCAAAAATCAAGTACATAATATCAGTCTTGTACAAAACCTTCAGAGTACATAATTTTAAAGCCATAATCCCCAATAGAAAAATGCCACACGCAGAATCAAAGCCAAGCAATACACCTTTCAACTTTAAGTTGGAAGAAAGAAATATCTAAACTAAGCTTGAGTATTTCCTCCCTAAGAGCCTAGAGGGGGGGGGGGGGGAGGGAGCGGAAGAAAAGAGGCGAAACAAACTAGGTCAAACATAAGTCTGGTGAGTCCAGTGACTTTAACAATATAATCATTAAAGTAACAGGATAAGAACATAAAATGGAAAGCAAGAAATGATTGTTGAATAAAAAGGCATGACAAAGAAGACAAGATGAACAAGATATAACGTTGATTGCGCTTCTAATCACTACAGGATAATTACTACACTGCAGCAATGCTAGTAACACCATATCATTACTAGTTACACCGCACCCTTACTAGTCCCATACTAAAAGTTGATCCCTCTTACTAATCATGATAATTGTAGTTTCATGTACTCCTAGTTGCTATCATAGGTGCCCCTTTTTACTCCTACCCCCACGAGTTGTACCCACTACCTTCCTCGTTCGATCGGCTCCCTATCTTGCATGTATTATTACTTGTGTCATTCGGCCTTGCTTGTATGTAGATACCTGTGCTGGCCCCATCATGGGGTGTATCAATTCCTACGATGGCAACCCGAGACGATTTAAGATGCACAGTGTATACTACTGATGCCCAGTGCCTGCTTTTTCCACTTTGGAGCACGTGCATGCCCATACTCCATTGGAACCTACACTGTTGCACCACCCGCCGCTATTTTGACCGCTTATAATCAGCCCAGTAATCGTGCCCCACCCTGCCTAGCTCAGGAAACCATGATACATCTATGTGGGTTATTGCTGAAATGGGTCCCCATTACTAGGGTTTCCTAATCAACATGTTATAATGGTTAAGTGTTCTCAATTTAACTTAACCCCACCCATTTGCTTAATTAACATGTTGTACTGGTTAAGTGTTGCCTATTCATATGTTACTTAACCTTCTCACTGATTCACACATCTTTATTTAACGGTTAAGTTTGTGGGCCTATATATACTAATATTGCCCATTTACCCAATATTTACTTAACCCTTTCCCTTATCAAATCCATATGTATTATTGGTTAAGCTTGCCTTAACTCTGTCCACTTTTTTCATGTAATATTGGTTAGGTTGTCTTCTTGTCCATGTTAACTTAACCCACCCACCTAACATGTTGTATTGGTTAAGTGTCGCCTGTTCATATGTTGCTTAACCTTTCCATTCTTAGCATGTCTGTTCCTTAGCTTTAATTTATTCATTAAAGCACCAACCTCTCACATTAGAACTGTTGTTTGCGGTTGCTGGATGTGCCGGGCGGTTCCGGGCAGACTTCTACCGCAAACTCATTCTAACCTCGGGTTTTTGAGCTTAATGCGCTAACCTCTCACATTAGATCTATGTTGTTGCGGTTGCTAGATGTGTCGGGCGGTCGCTAGATGTGCCGGGAGGTTCCGGGCAGTCTTACATATCAAGTCAATGTAACCTCGGGTTAGGCACGTTCATCTTTTAGCCAATTTACATATTTACCATTCATGTCCAACTTTATATGTGAGTTATCCATAAGTGTGGTCAATTCAAGTTATGCGACATTTTCTAGTTATGCCCAAAATTAATTATATGATTACAACCCTTTTTTATGAAAATTACATAATATTCAACCTTTACCTAAACTTTTCCCCAACGTTCCCACGTCGTTCGTGCATATTCTTCATGTGATACACTAGGCTTGCAATTAGCCCAACTCATAAAAAAAGGAAAAAGGGAAGAAACACATGACATCATCACTGGCATATACAATATAGATCTAAGACGACATAAATCTAGTAAACATATAAAAATAGATCCAATCAACAAATTGAGTGCGAACTAGCATGGATCTAAACATAAACTTGCATGGTTTTAAACATATGAACATATAATTCTAAACATATGGACTGATATGGATCTAATCATATAAACATGTAGATCTAAACATAAGAACATACAGTTCTAAACATATGGACTGATATGGATCTAATCATATAAACATGTAGATCTAAACATATTAACATATAGTTCTAAACATATGGACTGATTTGGATCTAATCATATAAACATGTAGATCTAAACATATGAACATATAGTTCTAAACGTATGGACTGATGTGGATCTAATCATATAAACTTATAGATCTAAACATATAAACATATAGTTCTAAACATATGGACTGATATGGATCTAATCATGTAAACATGTAGAACTAAAC
Organism: Allium sativum; assembly: GCA_030737875.1. Lineage (NCBI taxonomy): Eukaryota > Viridiplantae > Streptophyta > Magnoliopsida > Asparagales > Amaryllidaceae > Allium > Allium sativum. The sequence continues at coordinate 376,855,903 of CM060926.1, forward strand.
ATATAAAATATGATCTTACAAATATGAACATGACTTGCATATAATCTTTCATAACTTGCAAAGATCGAGAAAACTTGCATACATAACTTGCATATGTAATTAGGCGTATGAAATTACATAGAACATAACTTGCATATAATGAATAAAATCAAGCATAAATCAAAAACATAGTTTGCGAAGACATAAACTTTATATGATTGAAACGATAAGGATACCGCATGTGACAACAAGAAAATTCGCTCGATCCGAATCGATCGCTAAACCGACCAAGACCGTTCGAAACCCCTGATTGTTTTGAGAGCATGACAAATTGGAACGCAAACAGAAGAACATTTCATTGCTTATTACAACAATTCCATCAGAATACAAGAATATACAGAGTATGAATAAATATTACACATTCGATAAATATCAGAGATCTACAAATTACAATGCAGCGGAAAATAATATAAAACACAACTGAAAAGAATATACGGATACAGAGCTTTCTGGATATCATTCCAGCTGTAAACCAGGATACTGTGAGTATAAATCAGCAAAACCAAAACTACAATCTGCTGGTGTCGAAAATAAGGGCACCCAAAGTTTAGGTTAAAACAATAAACTCCAGGTCAGTCATGTGACTGGTATGAGAACTAAAACAGTTATTATCTTGGTTTAAAAGTAAGGTAAATCAAGGGACAATGCCGTATAACATGGAATGGGTTTCCTCCCAAGAATACCAGTGCATAAAACAATAGCGCAATGCTAAATAAAGAACAATGAAGCTATTATAAGACCCAGGTCCCATCACACAATGCAACACAAGCCGAAGGATAGGGTTTTACCTTATAATAGCCAAAGAATGCTTGATACACAAAATTTCATCTTTTATTATTACTATAAGTGTATAGTGTCAAAACAATTTCAATCATAAGTATCAATCATAGACAACATAAGTGCGCCATACCACTATGTCGCCATATATAGGTTCTACAATCAAAACCGCAAAGTCATGTATTGGAAGTTGGATTTCCATCTGTGAACCAAGGCAAAAGATAGTCCTTACCGATTCGAGATGCTCTAGCCCGCCACTCAGGAACTGGACGCATCGTCCCTTGGATCGTCAAGGCCTGTCCACCGATGTGGATTAAAAAGCCTGAACACTGCGTTTCCCCACCCTATGGGGTGTCAATGAGTCAAATGACTCCATCGGTCCCGGATCGACCGATATATCCGAGGTGCCTTGCAATCCAACAACCACATAAGCCAACTCGTCAGGGTGTGTAAAACCACTGACGCCACTTCTAGCTAGCATGTCCTCACTGAGGTCCTTCTCCCGTTTCTGGTTCACACCGGGGTGTGAGGCTCGCGAATTAACGCTACACAAAGCTATGCCACAAAGGCCGTGCTTTGATCATCAACCACAAGACTCTGCTTTTCAACAGAAGCCTTGATCATTTGCATCTTAGCATGCCACACAGGCAAACCACTCCATGCAACCGATATCCATCAGTCACACAGAATGATATCCAATGTCAGACACACAATCCATTTACAAGTCTGTTCTAGGTCTGAGCAAAACCGAAGGCACTTGTACCTTGCATATCCATCTATCACCAAGTACTTCTGGACGATCACCAACTTATTCCCTCCTTTTGGGCGTACGGCCCAATCAAGATCATCAGGAATCATCCAAACGATGTGAAGACCTCCGGTCTTCAACCACCGTCTTCATCTTTGACTTATCGTCGTATCAGTTATTTAGAATGGGATAAACCCGGTCTTTCCGAATAACTCGCGTATATTATAAACAAGTGCTACACAAACACAACATACACCTCATTCCAATTCAGAATATTCTTTTATTCAAGTATTCACATCTTTAAGGAAAGGTTCCCATTAATTTTATCAAAGATAAATTCTTTTAATTTATTCTTTAATTTTCTTTTGAATATCAATTCAAACCAAATGGTTTATCCAAGCTAGTCGGGATTAACGAACCTTACCGAAGTAATCATTTATTAAAATTCCCAATCCCAACTTATTTATCCCATGAAGTAAAACTGGTAATACTTTATATCTAACACCATGGTGTTATCGGTAAATTCAATTAGCATTTCACGTTCAAATCTAATTAAAGATTTAACTATTGCCTGGAGCAAAACTGGCGATACTCCATTCTCGATCATTTCAATCTAATTAAAGATCCATTAAAACTCCACTTGGTTTTATCTTCCCAAAAATCAGTATTAATGATTGTTTAACTTGGGAAATCATATCCAGTCTTTAACTGGGTTAAAGAACCAATGTCATTTAAAACACGGTTCACGATAAACCCAAAATCACATTCCATTTACAATGGAATCTTCATGGAAAACAAATTGATACATATATTCGATACAAACTTCCATATCCGACCAATAATATAAATGGAATAACGACAAAGCCTTTTAAATTCCAAATATATTAGTTGTCTTCCTCCACAGAAATTCACTTCGATTATTACCAAATCAAATTCCATTCCATTCCAATTTATTTTATTAAATTGGAAAACCTTACTTTGGAAAATATCCTTTAAATCTTAACAAAAGATTTATAAATTCTAAATCACATTTCACTGTAAATCGGGTTAAAGAACGAATGTCATTAAAACGCAGTTCACGATAAACCCAATTCACATTCCATTAATATCGGGTTAAAGAACAAGTGTTATTTAAAACACCATTCACGATAAACCCAAAAATCAATTCAAATTCAATTCCAATTAAATACCATTTAATTGGTATACTTCATTAAATCTAAATAAAAAGATTTAATCTTTTTCTCAACTGGGTTTAAGAAGTGTTAATGAAGACACCATTCACGACAAACCCAAATCCCATTTGATATTAAATACAAGGCTCTGAATAGAAAATATATCGGCTTGTATTCAATATCAAATTCTACGACCAACAAATATCGTATTGGAAATAACGATATAAATATATCTTTCAAATTTCCATAACAATATCTGTATAATCGCGAAATCCAACATCGAAATATTCATAAGACATTTTCGATTCAAACCCATTCCAATTCAATTATTGGAAGTTCTGGTTACTTTTAAAACCACTTTCAAATCCAATTTATTTATTCCAAAAATAAATGGATTATAATTCTAGTTCAAAACTAGTCCATTTCGATAAAAATCTATTTTTATCTCTTCAAATATGGAATTTTTCATCTTAATTCTTTCCAAATCATTTCTTATGATTCTACACTAATTATTGCTATTTTTAATAATTTTATCAAGGCCCGTACAGTGGATTTCCATAAACGACCATCGAACTACACTTACAACGACCTTTTCCAAATTTGATTTGGACATAATTCCAAATCCAACCGTTAGATTTCAAATCTCTAATATTCGTTAGAAAGCTCTTTTCGATACGAACCCAACGGTTCTTGTTTTAGGAGAATCCGACGGTCGGATCTCCCGTAATGTCCATTCGAAGTCAATGGTCGAAATTCGCGAACTGCCGCAGCGCGGCGCGTTCTATTCAGGCAATTATATATGTATAATATACATTATATATATATATTTCGTTGGTTTCCTTTCAAAATGTATTTTATAAATCGTTTTAAATTCGTTTTCAAAACGATTTCAACTTCATATTCAATTTCAAATCAAAATTGAATATTCCATATCACCGATATCTAAATGATAGTATTTTCAAAATATTATATTTTGAAATCAGTTCCTTTTCGATATTCATTATGAAAACGAATAAAATCGATATAAATATCGTTCACGTCAAAATGGCGCATATCTAATCAACACGGCTTTATATTTCAATAACCTCGTTATTCTATTCAACAAAAGATTATTTTCTTCAACACATGAATTTTCTTTTACTCAACACATGAATATATATTTTGTTCAACACATGAATTTTCTTTTATTCAACACACGAATATATATTTTATTCAACATATGAATTTTCTTTTATTCAACACATGAATTTTCTTCTATTCAACACATGAATTTTCTTTTATTCAACACATGAATTTTCTTTATTTTCCAAATTGGAATGAGGCCCAATCAGTTACCATATAATGTTAATTATATGGATTCCATACAACACATGTATATAATAGCAACGATAAATAATCAACCATCATCTAGAGTGCACCACACAACTGCATGAGCATTAAATATAAATAATTAACGCTTATAACAGCTTGTCAACTAATCGATTGACATACAGCTAATTATTGGGATTAGTGTATGTCAAATTTCCACCCAATACCCGTGTGGGGTTTTCAAACAACAAACATAGATTTTATTTGTGTAGTCGGGCGATGTGTAAAATTTATCGTCCCAATCAATATCAGTCAAATGGGTGCACATAAACAAATCGTTCGATTTGCAAATGAATATTTATTTATTCACATTCACGTTAAATTTATATTTTAAACGATAAATAATTTATTTCATCACATGAATATATTTCCATTCAACATATGAGTATATCTTTCCATTCCACATCATAATCAATTTTTGCAACACAACAAAATCAAACAAGTCGTCCATTGTCTGTGGATGACGGGTGTCGGGTGGTACTAAGCACCGTCTGCATCCTAGTATATATTTCAACTAGAAAATAAAATAAAAGTGAGGAGTTCTCACCTTTGGGATCCACTCCGCCATTTTTACTTCTGAATTTCTGAACCGTTTGGATTTTTTTGAAATTCCAATGCAGTCCTTACCGCGCTGTTCATAATAAAAATTATATTTTTATTTCAGATCCGTATGGGTAAAAATCACATTCTTATACTGTTACTTCATACATAAAAATCATATTTTTAAATAAACAAAGATGATATTTTTATCTAAAGAAAGATGATATTTTTAACTAAATAAAGATTATATTTTTTTATCTAAATAAAGAAGATATTTTTACTTAACAAAGATTATATTTTTTTATCTAAACAAGGATGATATTTTTACTCTTGCTCTTCATGTATGAAAATCACAGCTTACAAATAAAAATCCTAACTTTCTTTTATTTAAAAAAATAATAATCAGATTTTTATCAACAAAATAAAACAAAACAAAATCAGAAAGAAAACTCACTGTTAATCACGCCGGAGGGGTTCATGTCGGTTTTGGGTGGCGGGGGGAGGCGCGCAGGGCTGAGGGGGTGATGCAGCGCCCTCCCGGTGATCGGTGGTGGCTGCTTCGACGAGTTTAGGGTTTTCAAGGGGCTTTCGGTTTTGGGTATTGGACGGGGGGAGTAGCGAGAGGCGAGGGTGGTGGTCGGTCTTGGGGGTGGCGGTGGGTCTCCGACGTCGGGGCTAGGGAGGGGCGACGTGATTTCATGGGAGCGTTTTTTCTCTTTTTTTTCTTTCTTTTATCGAATTCGATTTCTGAACGAATGGTATATGGGGGAGGGCATTGACTAAGAGGGAGGAGAGAGAAAAGGGTGATGAGGGAGGTTTTATATTATTAATTTATTATTTATTTTAGATTTTGAAATCTATAAAGTTACCTTTTCGTCCAATAACCAAATCAAACCCAACGACTGTCGTCCCTAGGTAACTTCCTCCATTCCGAACACAATGGAATCTGTTTCGTAGCCTCATTCTGCTGTTACGATCAGTTTTGTTTTAAATTAAAATATAAATCATTATATATTCAATTTAAAAGTACATTTCAATTTACTAGGGCCATATACAGACTCTAAAAATTGTAGAAAAATTATTCTTGCTTCGTATCGATGATACGGTCCTAACAAAACTAATTTCATCAAATTTGAAGACCGTTTGAAAAATGGCCATTTTCTGGTCGATTAAATTCAACTGAAATTGGTCAAACACGTTTTCTTCTGCCACGCTCACATATTGATTCAGAAATTTATGAATTTTGGAATCTAGCAATAATTTGACATCCCGGATCCAACAAAAGTGGTTTCGTCGAAAACGAACGCCGTTTGCAAAATTTCCATTTTTAAGAGCCAGAATTCCATAGCGACTATTTTGAATTTTCAATTGGGCATAACTTTTTATCCCTGCTATGAAATTTTGATTTTTTCGAATTCGTTGGAATCTCAAATAAATTCTAATATTTTTGGTTTTGCTAAAATCCGGTTTATTTTGATTCCTGTACATTCATTTGAACTTTGAAATCGAATTTTCAAACTACCGTGCCATTTTCAATTCCTTTTATAATTAAAAATAATTATTTATATCCTAAGGACGATTCAAATAAATATATAGTTTGTAATTCTATTCAAAATAAATTTCTAGTCGTTACTATTTAAAATAAATCATTTTAAATATTCAAAATTCACTAAAATTGCCAAAATAAAAACTTTAAATTGGCTCGGATTTCCGGGTTATTACAATCTCCCCCACTTAAAACTTTTCGCCCCCGAAAAGGAATGAAGCCGAAAGTTTTTTAACTAATCAACTCAACTTTCACTATTTTCATTATGACTTAAGTTCTTCAACTTTTTAGTTTCTAAGAACTTTTCAAATTTTTCAAAAATTTGGCTAACACTCTAAATTTTCGAAAAATTTCTCCATAACCTCCCCTGCACCGGGAGCTTCGCGATATTTCAAATAGCCTCCCATGGCCCTCACCAATCCAAAAGAAAAAGAAAAAGCCAAGCGGCTAGCCAATCGGCTCATAAAATCATCCAGATCCAAAGAAATACAATAAACATGTACCTGTTTGTCAGGCAAACAATTTTATTCTTCTGCTCTAGCCTCCTTGCTATGACCTGTTCACGCATAAATATGTACATGCATGCATTTCCAAACAATTTTCAATACAGTTCAATATTTGGTACAATTTGGCTAAATGGTTCAAAATATCAAACCAATAATCAAACAACACAACCACCAATCAATTAGTTGATTATCTTTTCAAATTCAAAACTTTGATATATATACAGAAAATCATATTCTTGATGCCAAGTCACAAAAATATATTCGAGTTATATTTTGGTTCTCACACCAGTCAATTGGAAGTATATAGATATCCCACTTTCGGCACTCGAATATAAATTTTGGTGATGATATATCAATCATCAGAATCACCCCCGGGCGACTAGAGTGAAATTCTATATCCATCCAATATATTTGAGACTTCCAATACACGTGGATCAGACGTATATGAATATCTATATATACTGGATTGTCCTAATCAATTTAAAATAAATATTCAAATACAAATTATAAAGTTTAAATTTTCAAAACAAAATTTGTTTTCATTTTAAAAACACACTCTTCACACTTGTTCTAGGATACTACTGATCCTATCTCTAATGAGACATTCCCATTGGATATTACTAATCCAATCTCTGATGAATTCTTTCGTTTGGTTCTAACGTGTCTTGTTCTCCGAGCTCTACAAACCAAAGCTATGATACCAACTTAAACGATAAGGATACCACATGTGACAATAAGAAATTTCGCTCGATCCGAATCGATCGCTAAACTGACCAAGACCGTTCGAAACCCCTGATTGTTTTGAGAACACGACAAATTGGAACGCAAACAGAAGAACATTTCATTGCTTATTACAATGATTCCATCAGAATACAAGAATATATAGAGTATGAATAAATATTACACATTCGATAAATATCAGAGATTTACAAATTACAATGCAGCGGAAAATAATACAAAACACAACTGAAAAGAATATACAGATACAGAGCTTTCTGGATATCATTCCACCTATAAACCAGGATCCTGTGAATATAAACCTGCAAATCCTAAACTACAAGTTGCCCGTAGAAAATAAGGGCACCCAGAGTTAAGGTTAAAACAATAAACTCCATGTCAGTCATGTAACTGGTGTGAGAAATAAAATAGTTATTATCTTGGTTTTAAAGTAAGGTAAATCAAGGGACAACGTCGTATAACACGGAACGGGTTTCCTCCTAAGAATACCAGTGCATAAAACAACAGTGCAATGCTTAATAAAGAACAATGGAGCTATTATAAGACCCAGGTCGCATCACACAATGCAACCCAAGCCGAAGGATAGGGTTTTACCTTATAATTGCCAAAGAATGCTTGATACGCTTCATCTTTTATTATTACTATAAGTGTATAGTGTCAAAACAATTTCAGTCATAAGTATCAATCATAGACGACATAAGTGCCCCATACCATTATGTCGCCATATATCGGTTTTACAATCAAAACCGCAAAGTCACGTACTGGAAGTTGGATTTCCATTTGTGAACCAAGGCAAAAGTTATTCCTTACCGATTCGAGATACACTAGCCCGCCCCTCAGGAACAGAACGCATTGTCCCTTGGATCATCAGGGCCGATCCACCGATGTGGATTAAAATGCCTGAACACTGCGTTTCCCCACCCTATGGGGTGTCAATGAGTCTAATGACTCCATCGGTCCCGAATCGACCGATATATCCGAGGCGCCTCACAATCCAACAACCACATAAGTCAAACTCGTCAGGGCATGTAAAACCACTGACGCCACTTCTAGCTAGCATGTCCTCACTGAGGTCCTTCTCCCGTTTCTAGTTCACACCGGGGTGTGATGCTCACGAATTAACGCTACACAAAGCTATGCCATAAAGGCCGTGCTTTGATCATCAACCACAAGACTCTGCTTTTCAACAGAAGCCTTGATCATTTGCATCTTAGAATGCCACACATGCAAATCACTCCATGCAACCGATATCCATCAGTCACACAGAATGATATCCAATGTTAGACATAGTCCATTTACAAGTCCGTTTTGGGTCTGAACGAAACCGTAGGTACCTTGTACCTGTCATATCCATCTATCTCCAAATATGTCTGGATGATCACCAACTTATTCCCTCCTTTTGGGTGTACAGCCCAATCAAGATCATCAGGAATCATCCAAACGATGTGAAGACCTCTGGTCTTCAACCACCGTCTTCATCTTCGACTTATCGTCGTATCAGTTATTCAGAATGGGGTAAACCCGGTCTTTCCAAATAACTCGCGTATATTATAAAAAAGTGCTACAAAAACACAACATACGCCTCATTCCAATTCAAAATATTCTTTTCCTCAAATATTCACATCTTTAAGGAAAGGTTCCCATTAATTTTATCAAAGATAAATTCTTTAAATTTATTCTTTAATCTTCTTTTGAATATCAATTCAAACCAAATTATGGTTTATCCAAACTAGTCGGGATTAACGAACCTTACCGAAGTAATCGTTTATTAAATTTCCCAATCCCACCTTATTCATCCTATGAAGTAAAACTGGTAATACTTCATAACTAACACCACGGTGTTATCGGTAAATTCAATTACCATTTCACGTTCAAATCTAATTAAAGATTTAACTATTGCCTGGAGCAAAACTGGTGATACTCCATTCTCGGTCATTTCAATCTAATTAAAGATTCATTAATACTCCACTTGGTTTTAATCTTCCTAAAAATCAATATTAATGATTATTTAACTTGGGAAATCATATCCTGTCTTTAACTGGGTTAAAAAAAACAATGTCATTTAAAACACTGTTCACGATAAACCCAAAATCACATTCCATTTACAATGGAATCTTTATGGAAAACATATCGATATATATAATCAATATAAACTTCCATATCTGACCAATAACATAAATGGAATAACGGCAAAGCCTTTTAAATTTCGGATATATTAGTTGTCTTCCTCCATATAAATTCACTTCGATTATGACCAAATCGAATTCCATTCCATTCCAATTTATTTTATTAAATTGGAAAACTTTACTTTGGAAAATCTCCTTTGAATCTTAACTAAAGATTTATAAATTCCAAATCACATTTCGCTGTAAATCGGGTTAAAGAACGAATGTCGTTAAAACACAGTTCACGATAAACCCAATTCACATTCCAATTATGGGTTAAAGAACAAGTGTTATTTAAAACACCGTTCACGATAAACCCAAAATTCAATTCAAATTCAATTTCAGTTAAATATCATTTAATTGGTATACTTCATTAAATCTAAATAAAAAGATTTAATCATTTTCTCAGCTGGGTTTAAGAAGTGTTAATGAAGACACCATTCACGACAAACCCAAATCCCATTTGATATTAAATACAAAGCTCTGAATAGAAAATATATCGGCTTATATTCAATATCAAATTCTACGACCAACAAATATCGTATTGGAAATAACGATATAAATATATCTTTCAAATTTCCATAATAATATCTGTATAATCACGAAATCAAACATCGAAATATTCCAAAGACATTTTCGATTCAAACCCATTCCAATTCAATTATTGGAAATTCTGGTTACATTTAAAACCCCTTTCAAATCCAATTTATTTATTCCAAAAATAAATGGATTATAATTCTAGTTCAGAACTAGTTCATTTCGATAAAAATCTATTTTTATCTTTTCAAATATGGAATTTTTCATCTCTATTCTTTCCAAATCATTTCTTATGATTTTTCACTAATTATTGCTATTTTTAATAATTTTATCAAGGCCCGTACAGTTGATTTCCATAAATGGCCATTGAATAGCACTTACAGCGACCTTTTCCAAATTAGATTTGGATATAATTTCAAATCCAACCATTAGATTTCAAATTTCTAATACGTTAGAAAGCTCTTTTCAATACGAACCCAACGGTTCCGATTTTAGGAGAATCCGAAGGTCGGATCTCCCATAATGTCCATTCGAAGTCAATGGTCAAAATTCGCAAACTACCGCAGCGCGGCGCATTCTATTTAGGCCATTATATATATAATATATATATATTTCGTTGATTTCCTTTCAAAATGTATTTTATAAATGGTTTTAAATTCGTTTTCAAAATGACTTCAACTTCATATTCAATTTCAAATCAAAATTGAATATTCCATATCATCAATATCCAAATGATAATATTTTCAAAATATTATATTTTGAAATCAATTCCTTTTCAATATTCATTATGAAAATGAATAAAATCGATATAAATATCGTTCACGTCAAAATGGCGCATATCTAATCAGTATGGCTTTATATATTTCAATAACTTCGTTATTCTATTCAACAAATGAATATTTTCTTCAACACATGAATTTTCTTTTATTCAACACATAAATATATATTTTATTCAACACATGAATTTTCTTTTTTTCAACACATGAATATTATTTTTATTCAACATATGAATTTTCTTTTATTCAACACATGAATATATATTTTATTCAACACATGTCAACACATGAATTTTCTTTTGTTCAACACATGAATATATATTTTATTCAACACTTGAATTTTCTTTATTTTCCAAATTGGAACGAAGCCCAATCAATTATCATATAATGTTAATTATATGGATTCCATACAACACATGTATATAATAACAACGATAAATAATCAACCATCATCCAGAGTGCACCACCCAACTGCATGAGCATTAAATATAAATAATTAACACTTATAATAGCCTGTCAACCAATCGATTGACATACAGCCAATTATTGGGATTAGCGTATGTCAAATTTCCTCCCAATACCCATGTGGGGTTTTCAAAAAACAGACACAGATTTTATTTGTGTAATTGGGCGATGTGTAAAATTTATCGTCACGATCAATATCAGTCAAATGGGTGCACATAAATTAATCGTTCGATTTGTAAATGAATATTTATTTATTCACATTCACGTTAAATTTATATTTTAAACGATAAATAATTTATTTCAAGACATCAATATATTTCCATTCAACATATGAATATATCTTTCCATTCCACATCACAATCAATTTTCGCAACACAACAAATTCAAACAAGTCGTCCATGGTCTGTGGACGACAGGTGTCGGGTGCTACTAAGCACCGTCCGCATCCTAGTATATATTTCAACTAGAAAATAAAATAAAAGTGAGGAGTTCTCACCTTTGGGATCCACTCCGCCATTTTTACTTCTGAACTTCTGAACCGTTTGGATTTGTTTGAAATTCCAATGCAGTCCTTACTACGCTGTTCATAATAAAAATTATACTTTTATTTCAAATCCGTATGGGTAAATACCACATTCTTATACTGTTACTTCATACATAAAAATCATATTTTTAAATAAACAAAGATGATATTTTTATCTAAAGAAAGATGATATTTTTAACTAAAGAAAGATTATATTTTTTTATCTAAACAATGATGATATTTTTATCTAACCCCGTTCTGCTGTTACGATCAGTTTTGTTTTAAATTAAAATATAAACCATCATATATTCAATTTAAACGTACATTTCAATTTACTAGGGCCACATACGGACTCTAAAAATTCTAGAAAAATTATTTCTATCTTCGTATCGACGATACGCCCTAACAAAACTAATTTCGTCAAATTTGAAGACCGTTTGAAAAATGGCCATTTTCTGGTCGATTAAATTCAACTGAAATTGGTCAAACACATTTTCTTCTGCCACGCTCACATATTGATTCAGAAATTTATGAATTTTGGAATCTAGCAATAATTTGACATCCCGGATCCAACAAAAGTGGTTTCGTCGAAAACGAAGGTCGTTTGCAAAATTTCCATTTTTAAGGGCTAGAATTTCATAGCGACTATTTTGAATTTTCAATTTTCAATTGGGCATAACTTTTTGTCCTCGCTATGAAATTTTGATTTTTCGGATTCGTTGAAATGATATTCTCAAATAGATTATAATATTTTTGGTTTCTCTAAAATCCGGTTTATTTTGAATCCTGTACATTCATCTGAACTTTGAAATCGAATTTTCAAACTACCGCGCCACTTTCAATTCCTTTTATAATTAAAAATAATTATTGTTTGCCTGCTTTGTGGCCAGACTATCCAAAGCCGAAGAACTGTATCAGGAAGGCCACTCAGGGCTTGAGTATGAACTGCCAGAGATCGACATCTGCTTGGACAAAGTAACGAAGGATGGGAAAACTCGTATTTCTGTGCACATAAGCTTCAGGTTGGATTCCACCATTTCGGATCAAGCTAAAGCGAATATTTCTGACCAACCAAACCGGATCGGGTCATCTGGATCGGGTAAACCGGATCGGGTCATCCGGATCGGGTTATCCGGATCGGGTTATCCGGATCGGGCCAACCGGATCGGGTCTCTACCCCTAACCGAATTCTGGACAGTTAAAGACCATTTTCCCATGTTCTCCACTACTTCCGAGATTTACTCTGAAGCTGCCACGTGGCCACTCAACCCTAACCGAATTTCTACCTATAAATACACATACAACACATCATTTAAGGGGACTTTTGGCCTAAGGAAACTCTACATATTTTGGCCATGGCTGCCAATGAAGAATCAAGATCTTCTTTGACAAAATCAATGAATTCGGAGAGAATTTTTCATTGTTATTGAGTGATTGTGTGTCTATACTCATAGTAATTATAATTTCTGGATGAATTGAGAAACTATGAAGTGGATGTAGGCTTGTTAATGCCGAGCCACTATAAAACTCGTGTGTTGATTTCTTTTCTATGCTTTTAGATTATGATTCTTCATTATTCTCTGCAAAACATGATCAATTGGGTGTTAGGACCATTTTTTGGTCTAACATTTTGGTGCTTTCACTGAGAAATGAAGATTCTCAGCGCTTAAGGATTCTCCAGTCTACTTATTGGATTGCCAAGTCCGATGAGGAAATCCTATGAATTCTATTTACTTTGCAATTATGGAGATTAACAGAAATGAAGTCGCCACCATGCCATGTAGAAGCAATCGCTGAAGATTGAAAACAGAGTCCAGCAAAGCTTTTGGATCAAATGCAGGCGAAGAGACAGGTTCGGATGCAAACGAAGAGACCGGATCGGATGCAGGCAAAGAGACCAGATCAGATGCAGACGAAGAGACCGGATCGGATGCAGGCAAAGAGACCAGATCAGATGCAAATGAAGCCCTTGGATCGGATGTAGATGAAGCACAGTCCAATCTCCCACAGGGGGTCGGATCGGGTCTTACCCAACCTGAAAAAGAACGTCTGACCCAAACCAGAGGGGGAGATCCGAACCGGATGCATGCTGATGACATACCCGATCCGATCCGACTCAATAACATACCCGAACCAACCCGAAGGCATATCCCCGATCCGAGCTGCATGGGAAGGCCCGAACCGATCAAATGGTGATGCTCCGACCCGACCGGGAGGAACTTGTCCTATCCGACCCAACTTGAAGGCATTTCTGAACTACACCCAGAAGACATATCCGATCCGACCCGAAACAGCTGTTTTTGGGGGAAAATGCATTTTTCAGGTCGATTGCCGCCGGGACTGTGGGGCCCCGGACCCCCACCGGCGCTGCGCCCGGACCCGCTGACGGCCTCGCCTTCGGCTCGGAGCACGGCTCGCCTTCGGCTCGACGTATATTTTGACCAACAATAGTCATCAAAGTTTGTTAATGAAGATAAGGTGGATAGTCAAAGAATATGACAACCAAATGGCAACGACTAGGATTCCTCCAGAAGCCATAGCCTCTATTTGCCGATGCCATTCAATGTGAGGAGCTGTCAGTCAGATTCAGCTTGCTATCAACGACAGTATACGAGATAATGATTGTCTAATAGTAGCCTCATCTTTTGGAACTCCGATAGTGTAGATTTCAGCAATGCAACTGATGTTGTTCCCTAATGAGTAGTGACCATCCCATTTATATGACTTAAACCTGTCCAATCGGCGGAGCATCGAATGACGGTTATATAGAACAGTTCGAGCACTACTTCAAAGATGATTCATATGATCTTAGTGACCATGATTGTCAATAGCGGGATACCAGAAAGCAGCTAAGGATCCCAACATCCCAAAGCTACACTTCAATTGTATGATGTGATGAACAAAATGTCCTGCGTCTCACCTCCCGAAGAACTTAGCTAACCTTTGCAATGGCTATTTGCTGTCAATCGCATTGAGGAAGACTGATTTCCATTGAATAAGGGTTAGGTCAACATACTTTGGTGCCCAGCGATAGGTAACAGCTGAACCCCTGCAGACCATGATTGGACATATGAATCTTTGCTCGGATGGTAGCAACTTGACTGCTCACCAGTCACCATATGACCTTTGTCAAGAGACGAGAGTTTGAGATCAAAACAAATATGAATCGACCGTTAGCTCTCGACTTCATACATCAATTGTGATAGAAAACGTGAACATTACTTCAAGCCTTGGAAGCCATGCTATTGTAGTCAAGTTTATCTGACTAAGGTCTAAACTGACCAGCTCTATCGGCGATTAGAGCTTACATTGCACCCTGGTATCTATTGCTAAAATTCCTAATGAAAGATAGAATGGGAATGGCCCATGGCGACCATGTTACTGGAAGAGCCTGCTATTTAGCTAATTAGGAGATGCTACTCAATGGAGGTGACAAGTTAAAGGTTTAGAGCACTTAAGCCTGGATGCTGATTGATTATCTGTGCATTAGATCTTATTCCCAACGTGGGACTAAAGGCATATCTACGGACGGATGAGATATGACTATCCCCCTAGCAGCCATGACTCCCTTATACTCAATCCTTGCCCTTAGCATGTGGGCAAGAAGGCGATTCAAATAAGATGCGACCTCGTCATTCGCTTATAGTATTTACCTAATTGCCTTTGTCACTCCAAGTCCTCAATCAAGGTCTGTTCATTCTTAGGACCGCCACCCCACAACGGTTTGAAAAGACGTTCATCACCAGCTAAAGATTTTGACAGCCATCCCCTGACAGAGATGTAGTGAGGAAAAATGGACCTGCAAAGAGCGTGCAATGCCATCTTCGCACAGAATGATATTCATTCCTTTAGCAGGATTACTTTTTAACCATGACTCTTATATTTCCATGCTTTATGAGTTATTGATGTAACTAACTCAGATGAATTTATATGTGGATGATGTAGGTACCTCGAATCTGGTACCTATCAAACTTTGAGCACCTACAGGAAGAATTATGGAGCATTGCCGTAACGAGCCCGATTGAACTGCTCGCTTACAGAGCCACGTCCTTCGCCTGAGAGAAGTTGTGTAGCTTAAGATGGATCCGAGGTGACCATCCACTCCTTGGCTCACACGTGGCATACCTCAAGATAATTGTGCATTGACGTTCAACGTCGGAATCCGATTCCGGATGGATGCAGTTCGACCGTCTACATGGCTCGATCCGTTAAAGGAGGCAGCACTGCCCCTTGATATGCTTACTTTTCAATCATGCAATTTACTTTTACATGCTTCCTGAGTTATGGACATGACTAACTCATGCGATATGAATGATGCAGGTACCCGAAGTTTGGTGCCAATCACTCCTCCCATAGATTGATCGGAGGAACACAAAGCTTTGGCCAACGTCTTTTGACTGTTTGCCCGACTAACTCTAATCCTCAGAGATTGGATAGAAGTACCAACCTAGGACGAGGGTGATGGGTGTGCCATGATTGAAAGGCCACTTGATCCGTGACTCTAGCTCTCATGATTTGAGAAAACATTTAAAGGACAATATTGCAGCTTTCGACCAAACTTCATCCCACGAGTTGACAGGATGAGAGAGACTTGATCACTACAAATAACCACCTTTACCCATGAATCAGGAATTATGAGGTAGCGCCTCGGCGAGTGTGATCCGACCGCTTGCCCGAAAAGCTCCATCCACCAGAGTGAAGCGTGGAGTAAGGACTAAAATCGAGTTTGAGAACGACACTCGAGACGGTAGACTCCTACTCTTTGAAATAGATTGAAGAAGGAGCGCCAAGGCGAATGACACGATCGTTCGCCTGGACAACTCTAACTCTCATGATTCGAGAGAGAGTATAAAGGACGGGAAGACGACGTCCCCAAGGTGTGATGGTGCACCACGATTAAAAGACCGCCTTGATTCCACTCTACCCTAGGCATTCGATGGGAGAGTATAAAGGTGCCAAAGACTGGCACCGCAAGAACTCCTACCCTGCTGAAGGATCGGGGAGCAGACTGAAAGCTGAGTTCGAACTCTCTCCTGGGCATATGACAGGAGAGTATAAAGGCATGTTGATTAAATGCCATAAAAGGGCTCCTACCCTGCTGTAGTACCGGGGGCAAGAGTGAAAGCTGAGCCCGAACCCTTCATGTCCGGACATGAGGGGCAATGCACTGTCGATCCTAATCAATCCCAAACAAGCCTTGGGCATGCATTTTATTCATGATTGATTGGGGGCACACACACATCACCCCTTTAGATAAATTCTATATGATTTGCTAGATATTATTTGATTGCAGGGATTCTGAATTGGGACACTTGCTTGATTGTGATGTGCTTTATTACCTATTACTTAAAGATTTGCTTTGTTTATAGAGTGCAGACTTGTACAAGATAACAAGACAAGAATGCGAGCGCCGCACTCGCGACAACCGCAACAGGCCGGTGGAAAACAAACAAAGGGCTACGTCCAGAAGGCTGACATTGATGCCTAATGATAAACTTCTCAGGAGACTCAAGGCGATGACATAAAGGAGGCCTTGAGAGTGAATTGTTCAATGACATGTCACACGACTTAAGGCAATCACCGAAAGGAGGCCCTAAGAGTGATATATCAAATCAACGTACACACCCATGTGTGACTGGCCATAGACCAAGTGCAACGACGAGTGCTACCTCGCAAATACGTTGAATGGAAAACGTGATAAATCGAGCACTTGGATAACTCAATCACATAAGCTTATAAAGCAATGTCTCTTTTCCATGCATCCATGTCTAAATTTGAATGGAAGGTGATACAACTACCGACCTTTCGCCATTACCCCTGGACTGGGGCCACATTGCTGCTTGAGGACCACGAAATGGATGCAGAATGAACGTCCATTTGCTAGTCCAGACCGAATTCCCGGTTGAAAGACCCCATATAAAGGAGGACGCCATTACTTTGACCTCTAACTTACGAGGAGGAAAATTGCCTGACCCTCAAACTCAAAGGCTAAGAAGAAGGAAGATAGAAATTTCTTCCGTGCTGAGGATATTGGCATAGAAGGCGCTTGGAACGAAGGAAGTCAGCAAATTTCTTTTTGCAATGATCCCTCAACATGTCAAGCTAGATATGAAATAGATGGTACCCTCGCTGATTTGAGAACTCAGATGGCTCAGTGAGACAAACTTCTCTGGAAACGACAGAAAATGATGGATAACTTTTTTACTTGGATAGATGGAAGGCCGAGTAACTACGGCTTACTCGCTGGAGCGAGCACCATGGAAATTCAAGCGACAACGAACTTGGCTCAAACACTCCCTGCTCCATGGTCCAGATCATATGGGACCCTAGGACAAGTTGGCGTAGTCGTCTTTAATGAAACAAGATGCAACCAACCTCCGCCCAGGCATTTGTAGCATGCAACTTCCGACTGTAACATTTTGGATGAAAACGATGGATATGCAAGAGCCACCGAAAAATTAAACGAACCCCGACCAACCTTTGCTCCAATTCGGAGGAATGTTTAAAATCCAGCTCAACCTCAACATGAGGCTCCCCATGTAGGGGGAAGACGAGAGCATTCGAGAAAGCTATAGTCTAACTTCATTGCCATCCGACTCCGAACCTCAAAGCTTGGATGGGAGACCAAGGACTAACATGAGCTGGACACGAATAAATCATTTTCTATCAAACTCTAACTCACAGCTCGATGAGGGAGTATGAATTCAGAGAATACGTGGATTTGATGACCACCGTTTAGTAAAATCCCCATGGATGAGGAGTATAGGATAAGAGCTTCGAACATCATCATCTGACTATCTGTCAGCTTTAGGCACATTTACGATTATTTGAGCTTCACAATAACCCAGACTATAAGCAGAAGAATGGCTCCTCAAGAACAACCTGCATACATCCAAGTAGCGGATCACCATCCAGAATTAAAAAACAGAAGCCTGATTGACTGCTATTACCTATGCGCAACCAAGAAGCCAGAAACCGGCTTCCACCCAATTTAAGACTTCATACCGGGGGCACTAGCGCTAAATTAGGTAATTAGCGACAACTTCTCAAAGACGAGGGCCAAATTGGCAACATTAATTGATGCTTCAACAGAGATCAGGCGAGACCCTGCATGCATTCCTTGAAAGATTCAACGCCGCAGTGGCATCGGTAAATCGACCTGGACCATATATAGCGTTGATTGCTGTAGTATCTGGTATTCTGGATATCTCAAACTTCAAAATCTCTTTGCATCGAGACCCACCAAGAGGACTTGGCGGATTCACCTCTGAAACAAACCTCGGTATCTCTCTACCATGAGATTCTCCTAGAAACGTTGGAAAATTCTATCTTGAGACAGACAGATTCGTGCAATAAGAGTGTGCTAATGTTGAAATGGATGATCTCAATGTCTTCACGACAGAATGGAGCACCATCTGACTCTTGAAATAATAAAGGAAAAAGAAAAGCCCCAAGAAAGACTAACAGGAATTTACAATTCTGGAAATGACCAATGTCATTAATCGGGCCCGCGGTCTTGATTGTCAAGCTTAATGGAACCAAGCATGGGAGATAGACTCAACAAGACTATGATGGCTATTTCGGATTATGCCAAAGCGTGAACGAAGGAGCTTGAATAACTCACTAACGACGTTCGCTCGCTTGCAAGATTGATGAGCTTACTCAACTCTGCAGCTGATGCGAGGAGAGTATCTAAGTTTGCTGATATACTCAATAAGGCGATCACTGCTTTCTGGCTAAACAGATGGGTTGACCCCAACGCGAATGTGATTCGACCATTCGCATATACAACTCCAACCCTTGATGACTTGGGAATGTGCGCATAACGACACAAGGTGACTAAGATTGTTGAACCTACATATCTAACCCGATGCGGCAGAAAAAAGTATAAAGGCTAAAAGATTGGATGTCCGATTGACCTATCATAACCCCCAACAATGTTGGGGTCATAAGCACTGACTTCGCTCGTCCTCCACTAATGCTAGGAACATCAACTTCAACCGACAGATTGACTTTAAACATGACCCTGACTCAATGCATGATTCAGAACATATACATTATATCTTTAGAATATGACGTGATTCATCCCGACCATCCAAGTGAGCGAAATTACGGATCAAGCAAGAATTCAAAGACTTGATCTGCAACTGCATCAAATGGAGAGTATGATGAACTCCTCTGCTGCCTTACAATTGTGGTAATCCTACCAGCTATTGGCTTGCATGTTTTCAACAACATCTCGTACTGACTCGTATGTGATCACGGGACTATAAAACAATATGAAGTGATCATGGCTTTCGGAAGAACTATTATTACGATTAGATGCAATCATTGAATCCTAGATAAATATCCTGATATCGAGATAGTCCAAATCCAAGCAAAAATGAAAAATTCATATGCCGACTCTGATGCACTCTATCCGAACGGTCCAGATGCTAGCTCAAGATATGAAGATTCTGACACCATACTAAAACTTGGACGGCTATTGTATACATTGACTTATACATTAAAGAAATCTTAGCTTAGTAATGCACTTGACTTGTTTAGGAAGATGGCGTCGTTTGGCATCAACTTTTACGTGTACGATCTTACACGGGAGCCAAACATACCACATGACCTATGATGAAGGAATTCTACCTCTTGATTGACGAAGTCTAAACGATTACTTGATCATCTTGACCACTCTAGCCATAAAATTTGGCCCGATAAGCATCAACGGAAGCAATGCGGCATATGACAAGCCATTTATACAGAAAAAGATCCAAAAAGATTCATCTCGACTTATTCAAAGCACATCTTATTTGCAACAAGATGTACTTTAGGGGACAAAATGTTAGCCTGCTTTGTGACCAGACTATCCAAAGCCGAAGAACTCTATCAGGAAGGCCACTCAGGGCTTGAGTATGAACTGCCAGAGATCGACATCTACTTGGACAAAGTAACGAAGGATGGGAAAACTCGTATTTCTGTGCACATAAGCTTCGGGTTGGATTCCACCATTTCGGATCAAGCTAAAGCGAATATTTCTGACCAACCAAACCGGATCGGGTAAACCGGATCGGGTCATCCGGATCGGGTAAACCGGATCGGGTCATCCAGATTGGGTTATTCGGATCGGGCCAACCGGATCGGGTCTCTACCCCTAACCGAATTCTGGGCAGTTAAAGACCATTTCCCCATGTTCTCCAGTACTTCCGAGATTTACTCTGAAGCTGCCACGTGGCCACTCAACCCTAACCGAATTTCTACCTATAAATACACATACAACACATCATTTAAGGGGACTTTTAGCCTAAGGAAACTCTACATATTTTGGCCATGGCTGCCAATGAAGAATCAAGATCTTCTTCGACAAAATCAATGAATTCGGAGAGAATTTTTCATTGTTATTGAGTGATTGTGTGTCTATACTCATAGTAATTATAATTTCTGGATGAATTGAGAAACTATGAAGTGGATGTAGGCTTGTTAATGCCGAACCACTGTAAAACCCGTGTGTTGATTTCTTTTCTATGCTTTTAGATTATAATTCTTCATTATTCTCTGCAAAACATGATCAATTGGGTGTTAGGACCATTTTTTGGTCTAACAATTATTTATTTTCTAATTACAATTAAAATAAATATATATGTTCTAATTCTATTCAAAATAAATTTCTAGCCATTATTATTTAAAATAAATCATTCAAAATATTCAAAATTCACTAAAATTGCCAAAATAAAAATTTTAAATTGGCTCGGATTTTCGGGTTATTATAATGATTTACAAACATTTTCATACAGTCCATTTCATAACTCATCACAATTACGTTTAAACCATTATCTTGTGAAAGTAATTGCCCTCACAGAAAACAGATCTTGAATTCTAGGATCTGATTTCTGAAGTTGCTAAGCTAATCCGTTGATGTAGGCGTTGATTCGTTCGTTGTTGTTCTAGAATTCCTTTTCACAATTCCTAGGCTTTGAATCTTTATCTCTTATCTTTTTATCTTTAATCTAGAATTTGATTTGTTATGGTGGAGGCTAGGTTAGTTTGTAGATGGACAACATGATGGCAATAGAGAATAGGGTTGTGAGGTTAGGGTTTAGGTTTAGCTATGTATATATAGATGTTTAGGATTAATATGGGCCTTTAGTTCAACCTAGGTGTCATCAGAGCCATCTTGTCCAAGAAAATGCGTCATCAGGCAAATCAGAAAGTCGCCACATAGCACTATGACTTAGAAAATCGTCACCATCCAGCACAGTTGGCAGGGGTCGACCCCTACAGGGGGGAGGGGGGTCGACACCCATGTCGACATCCCTATAGGGGTCTCGACACCTATGTCGACACCCCTAGGGGGGTCGATACCCTATGGTGGGACTTTTCCTGCCCAGCCTTCTCTGCAGATTTGAATTTCGAACTCAATATATTTAATTTAATTTCTGCTTAAACTTGAAAATTTCTAACCTCCATAACTTCTTCATATGGAGTCCGATTCACGCAAACTCGGACTCTATCTCAAGTAGAATTCCGAGACTAACGCAATGGCGTAACCCGTTTCACCCAATTTTTCTTTTAAAGATTAATTATTTTTTAATTATCTCTTATGTCCCGTTTTAAAATTATGGGGTGTTACATTCTTCCTCTTGATTGTGCATGCAAAATTGAAAATTTTGATGACTCACAGGAATCTCTTTGTCGGATCTCTTCACTGAGAACCATATCACGGATATCGTCAAATTTTATCTTATTGTTTCCCGATGAGCTACTCACTGCTGTGACAGTAGCATTCCAACTTTCTGACAGGAAACACAAAAGTATCAACACTCGAACTTCTTCAGCAAATTCAATTTCAACTGAACTTAGCTGATTAGTAACTGTATTCAGCTCATTGAGATGTTGAGCTACTAATGCACCTTCTGCTATCTGCAAATTGAACAATCACCTCATCAAATTAACTTTGTTACAAGTCGACGGCTTCTCATACATACTAGAGAGAGCCACCATAAGACCTGCCATGGTCTTTTCCTTTACTATGTTGGAATCAACATTGCAGCATGACGTCAATCGAATAACTCCAAGAGATTTTCTATCAAGATGAGCCCAATCTTCATCCTTCATATTCTCTAGCTTGTTTTTTGAGAGAGGTTGACAAAGATTTTTCTGATACAGATAATCTTCAATTTGCATTTTACAAAAGCCAAGGTTTGCTCCATCAAACTTCTCGATTTTCACCTTTCCTTCATCTACCGCCATTGCTTCCACTCGATTTTCTTTCTAACAAATTATGGCTTCGATACTAGTTGTTGGGAAATTATGCAAATTTCCTTGTAAATAGATTTGTGGAGAAAAGAAATAAAGTCTAGAATAGTAAGACACACAAATTTGATAACGTAGTTCGACCAATTATGCCTACGTCTCAGGGCTGCTGCAGATCTTTTATTTAAGAGAATATTACAAAGTGATTGCACAAAACACTTTTCACTTAAAGCTTGTTCCAACTCTTAAGCTTGTTTCCTTTTCTTATTATTGCATTTGAGATGGGGTGCAAGTTATGAAGAAGAAGGGTGTATTTATAGAGTGAGAAGAGGGTTGGTGGCTTGGTTGGTGATCCAGTAGGTGGCATGGTTGGTGGCACCCCATGTTAAACACATGGGCGACTCAGCTGCAACATTTCTAACAGAAAATGCATTAAAAATCATGTCACATGATTACTATTTATGGAACAAGCTTGGTTCAATCAAAGCAAACACCTATGAACGTTCAAAGGCAACATTAGATTATCAGCAGGTGTGCTGGACTGCCTCTCTGTTCACCTTGAAAATCAGGTTTGTTACCCTTGTTTTTTTACTTTGATATGATATTTTTGTTGCTTAATGTTTTCTAAATGTCTCGGCATAATGGAACAATTTTTTTTGCAGAGATTAAGTATTATATACTAGATATTTGTGGTATATTTGAAATTGTGAGGCCAAGGAAGCTTCTGTATATCGCTTTTGGTATGTCTATTGTTCATGTAAATTTAGTTTATAATCTCAAAAACTTACTATAGTTAGGTACAAAACAATAATCCCCTTTTTGTTAAGGCGGAGTATCCCTAAGGGCTGAAATGAGTCAACATAGAACTAGACAGTACAAAACTACGGGAGATGACGAGCTTACCGTGAGTTTCCTTGCTAAAATTTTCATGCTAATGTACTATACCACTAATAATTTTGGCAATTATATGTAAACTGGTCGAAATTATTCATCAATGGGAAGTGGAAGAAGCAAAACCGTATGAGGGATTCGAAAGGAGTGGCAAAGATGTTCATCCCGAAGAATCTGAACTTTCCAATGCAGAATTATAACTGCTAGAACAGTTTTCATGTAGAAATTAGAAACTACTTTGGAGCGTTACACCCATAATAGGGTAAGTAAAGATCCTGGATCGAAATCTATCAAGGTAAATTCTTTTTCTTGTGTATCACATTGCATTGAAACTGCACATCCTTATTTTCCACATATAAAGATAATATAATTGAAAGCATATTTGGCAATAATTTTACTAGTGTGTTATAGGTTTACAATGTTTTATTTCATATTTATTTTTACTAAAAAAAGGAAAGTGCTCAACTGTCAGATATTAGTAGAGACTATCTGGTGCCAATGACACAAAAAGAAAATTAGAGAACCATCAAATTCTGTTCGTGAATGCATAAAAGGAAAATACATTGAACTTTTATGTGTTGTTATGATAAGTTAAGATGGTATTTTTATTGCTTGTCACAAATACCATTTTATTTTTAGGCTAAAATTTAAAAATAAAAGAGCACAGAAGCACTCAATAGTTTATAATACGAAAACGCTATAAGGTATATCATTAAGGATTAAATTTGCACTTAGTGCTACAGAAATAAGAAAGCCACTAATCCAATCATATCAAATGTAGATGCTTAATCTCATTTTAATCCTGAAACCATCAGAAAAGTTTTGGCATGCCCAGTGAATATATATGTTGCAGTAATAGATATATAACATGAAGTTGAGTAAAATTAGAAGTTGAATGGTTTATGAATAAATTGCTTGTGAAACAGGCTATTTCCCTAGTCTAGTCGGAGTTGATACTGAAAACATTACTTAACAAAGGGATGACTGTTAGATCCTTGATTTTGATGACAATACACTATACAATACACAAACATATATATAAACATTCATGCAGGAATCAACTCAAGGAGAAGAACTCAAGATGGCATGATTGCTCGAAGAAATTCATATTTATAGTATGAGATGTTATGTAAAATCTCCTTGATTAAATATGAGAAAAACATCAATATATCATAGTGTCTGTGCAAGTGTCAGACGTCTGTCACATAATATAACAGACGTCTGTCACTACAGCAGGAAAAATATTCTTACTCAACACAGACGTCTGTTATACACACACACACACACACACACACACACACACACACACACATATATATATATATATATATATATCAGACGTCTGTTGCAAGCCTCGGGCTAATTTTCCTGCACACACAGACGTCTGTTCTCCTAAAGACAGACGTCTGTCTATGTATCTGAGTAATATCATATTACAAAGACAGACTTCTGATCAAAGATAACAGACGTCTGTCCTGGCACACGACCTATATTTTCCAGGCAACATCTTTTCGGTTTTGAACAATCGTAACTCTATCTCTTCTTCTCCGAAATGATTTCTTTTCGAACAAAGGGTTTTATGCAGAAATCACAACCTTTCATAAAAACTCTTAGTTTTCTATAAATAGATCAAAGATTCAAGTTCTCAAATCACTTATTCTTTCTCGATCTATTCTATATTCTAAAGCTCTTGATTTCCAAATTCTCTAGATTTCAATCAAGCACTAAATACTTCTATTCTTCCTAAGTGATTCAAATTTCATATCAACTCAAGGAGATTAAAGGAGCAACTTATACGATTCAGTCAATATTAATGTTGTAAAGAACACAAGATTGTCAGGATTTCTATTCATCTGTAAACCTATTCCTCCGGGTGAAGTAAGGATAGTTTTTGATTGTTGAAAGGCTGAAGGGGAGCTTCGGGACTAGACGTAGGACGGGAAGTCCGAATCAGGATAAAATATCGGTGTGATTATCTTTTATTTTATCTTTACTGCTTACTATTGCATTATTTTAGTACTTGCTACTATTTAGACTCATAGACGATTCTATTATAGATTTACAATTGGTATCAGAGGAAGGTTTTAACAAATAACAGTAACTTGTGTTTGTTTCATTGTGTTTGATGTGGAAAGTAACATTGTTGGTAGCATTTTTCAAGAAGGACAATCTACACAAAGACCTCTATTGTTTAATGGGTCTAATTATGCTTATTGGTCAACATGCATGAGAATTTTTATGGAAGCTAATGGCTTAGAAATATGGGCTGCTACTCAAAAGAAATATGAATCACCAACTACTGAATTAAGTGCTTGGACTGATGTTCAAAAAGTAGCAACATCAAATAATTCAAAAGCCATGAATGTTTTATATTGTGCATTAGATAAAAATGAATTTTCACATGTTATGATGTGCACTACAGCTTATGACGTATGGAGAACTCTATAAATCACTCATGAAGGTACTACAAAAGTCAAACAAACCAAGATAACGATTTTACAAAATCAATTTTCGTCATTTAAAACGAAAACAGTAGAAACCATTAGTGATATGTATACTAGATTTCAAACTATCCAACATGATTTGATGGCTCTTGGAGTTAAATTTACTGATTTTGATCTAGTAACACGTATCTTAAATTCATTAACTAATGAGTGTGAAAGAAAAGACTTAGCTATAGAAGAGGCAAACGATCTTTCTCAACTTGAAGTTGAAGAATGGATAGGAAATCTTTTGTCCTATGAAGCTAACTTGCAGGTTAGAAAAGAACAAAATTTTGAAAAGAAAAATATAGCTTTTCAAGCGAATATTGAAGATTAGGACTTGGATGACGAAGAAATAGTGTTCATAGCAAAGAACTACAACAAATTCAAGAAATTCAGAAGAATGACAAGATTTCAGAAGAACGAGAAACGAAATTCAACAAACCAGACCTTGGTCAAATGCTTTAATTGTGATGAGTACGGACACATAAAGAAAGATTGTCCAAAGAATGATAAGAAGAAAAAAAAGATAGAGAAGTTTAAAAAGAAACGAAGAGCATTTCAAGTTACATGGGATGATTCAGATTCATCCTCGTCAGAAAGTGATAGTGATAGCGACTCAGAACAAGCGAATGTATGCTTTATGGCCGATATTGATGAGGTATGTCCTGAACTCACTTATAATGAAATCTTAGAAAATCAGTATGGAACTTGATGATAAATTTAGAGAACAAAAGAAACAAAATAAGAAACTTATTTCTAAGATAAATAGCATGGAAATTGAGATTGGTCTATTAAAAGATGAGAAAACAATTCTAGAAGAAGAATTAGAAAATGCACAATTTAAAGATAACAAATTATCTTTAGAAAATGACTCTTTATCTAGCAAGTTAAGAAAAACTGAATTGGAAAATGAAGATATTTCAGAAAAATATAATAAACTAAGTAGTGATTTAGAAATTTCACTATCTGAAAATTTAAGACTCAAAAGTGAATTAGAAAAAATCACTGCTAATGTTTCAAAGTTCAACAAGGGTAAGCAAAATTTAGAAAATTTAATTAAAACTTCAAAACCATCAGGAAATAGAAATGGCTTAGGCTTTAAAAAGGATGGTAAGTCCAAAAAGCATAGTTTTCTATATAGAAAAGTTAAGAAAAAGAATGTACATAAAAAGGAAGAAATACATAAGGAAGAAAAAATAAGGTCTAAAAAGAATAAGATACCAAAAGAAATAAAAATATGGATTCCTAAAACTAATAACAAGCTTATTAGGCAAAAACATATTAAAAGTTTCTTTTAAAATGTTATATACAATTCAAACTATGTTTTTAAAGGTCCCAAACCCACATGGGTATGGCTATTTCTCCACCTAACATTTAGGACCCTAACGGAGGAAGTGGGTACCAATAAATTCTTTCTATCTTGCAGGTACCCAAATTGAAACAAAAGGAGAAATGGATCTTGGATAGTGGCTAAATGTGAACATGCTATCAAATATAAGATATATGGATGGTGGCACTGTTACTTTCGAAGACTATTCAAAAGGATATGTCATTGGCATTGGCGAAGTCATAAACACTTGTATTAATAGTGCAAAACAAGTTTATCCATTCAATCGGTTTCACAAACATCTTTCAATTCAGGCATGTTTCTACTAGCCGTTACATTCATGCATCTTTCATTTCACGCATCTTTCTACTAGCCGTTACATTCATGCATCTTTCATTTCAGGCATCTTTCTACTAGCTGTTACATTTATTAGCTATAATTTTGCATATTATTGTATCCAATCTTGTAATCTGTATCATTACATCTTCTTGAATAATAAAATCTTGTCAGCTATTCTTCTATATGGTATCAGAGCCTAATTGCCAAAAGGCTTAATCATCAAGCAGAAAGTTGATTTTGTTTTATTCTCTCCTCAGATTGGATCCTCATCACTAGAACTCAAACCATCTTCGCCAAGTATTAACTGGCTGTTGATTTGAGATCTTTGTAACGACCCGCGTTTTTCAGCGATATAATTAATTTATTTAATTATTTGAATAATGGTTTGGTTATTTAAAATGACTAGAATTAGAAAATATTTAACATTTAATTTAAAATAAATATAATATAATAATATATTTAATTTTTGAAATAGTCAGAAATAGTGGAATTCACAAAAATACGTGAATTGGATCATCTATGATATTTAATTTAGTTTAGAATTGAATTAGAATAACAAATATATTATTTTAACGGCAGCTTGAACGTATAATTATAATATAATTAAAATCGAGCACGAAATGGTGCTGCAGTTCGTAATTTTGCGATTTGAACTTCAACTGAATGTACATGATTCGTTTTAAATCGGATTTCTATGAAATAAGAAACGATAGGAGCTGGTGAAGTATATTTTTCTGATGGAAGAGAAAAATTGAGATTTCGTCGTGTAGATTTTTAGTTATGCCCAAATCAATTTTTAAAATAATCGCTATGGAACGTTTATAAGCCATAACGATATATTTAATTATAATTAAATATTGGCTTCGAATTTGGACAAATCTTTTAAGATGTAGGTATAATTTAATTTTTAGAATTTCACTGAAATTTTTATTTCGTAAAATAAGCACTTTTTATTTTGGAGTATTTTACACCCAATATCAACATTTTGAGGTTTCACAGAATTAGCGATCTTGTTTATTTTATTTTATTTTTGGAATCGTGATACACTGCTCATCACAATGGTGTTTCTATTTTTGTCGATAACAGTTCATAAACGAACGAAATTTTACGCAGTGGGGTATTCTGAAAAATATATATAACATAAACCATTTCCTTCTCTACGAAGTATCATAGTACTTTGTTGTTGCCTACCACCCTATGAGAAAGAAAAGAAACGCCACCTATACTTAATCGTGCTGGCCAGAGGATTTTTGAGCAGGGCCTTAGCACGTGCCTAGATTTAAAACGTGCTATATACACAACAGATACATAATCTATCCTTACAACACCCATCACTTTCAAAACAAAAGCCTATGACTCAGAGGCATTACCATATAGAAGATGTTTTGAACTATTTAATTATCAAGCTAAGGATCCAAACTGATTTGTATATCATTGATTCTTACTTGAGTAAGGGCCTTAGTCTAGCACTGCAAATGTTTCACTAAATACCTTAAACTCAAGTTTTTGACTTTGCCAACATTGCCATTCTCAATCCTTATCATGATTGCATCATCAAACTCCATTGCGAATGTATACTTTGCCTAGGGTGCCATTACCACTGTGATTGGGACAGAACTGATAGGAACCGACTATTGTAAAAGTACACACACACATATATATATATATATATATATATATATATATATATATATATATTACCTGGGCTATGAAGTTTTGCACAATCATCAACCTTTCATAGAACAATAAATGAAACCTACATTCTAATGTTTTATGTACCCACCAGCCAACCTACAACTTCAAATCATAGCTTACTGTATTTTCACGCTGACTATATGCGAGACATTTAATCGAACAACTACTCTACGAAGGGAAAATTCATGGCAGACAACAAGCTGGAAACCTAAGCCTATCTCCTACTGTTTGCTACTCCTTGATCACCAAGGAACTCCAACAATATAAATACACAACAGTGTTCCTATTTCTTTCTTGTGCTTCTGAAAAAACCTCAAACCGTATGTAAAAAGGAGAAAATGAGATCTAAAAATATATTTTTCAACGCTATTTCTCCACTAGAATGACTGGAACTCCATATATCTACAACGAACTAGTGTTAAGATACTTTGGGCTGTTCGTAATATTGACAGCAAACAATGGTTGTGCGAACTAATAGGAGTCGAGATCTGGAGGCATCCTTATCAGTTAATACAACCACCAAAACTCGTATTTTTCATTATGTCCCTTGCTTTCCTTTGTACGTATGTATATATAAGAAGAGAAAGTTGGTTTTTAATCTGGAAGAAGACGTTGTGGCAAGTTTCTTGAGCAGCTATGAAGGGTAATACGCAGGGCAGCAACCCTGGGAATTGGAATAACAGTGATGGTGAGGATGTCTGAGTGATGTGGGGTGTCTCTAGTTCAAGGGGGCTTGCGGATGTGAAATTGAAAGGAGTATGAGCTGATGAGGGCTGAAGAAAGAATGTGATGTTGTAGGAGCGTGTTTCATGTGAGGGAGGAGACTCTATTGGAGGTTAAACCGGGTGTGGATTCTTAATGGGTTGAGGGGCCCAACGCAAATAAAAAGGGGTAGTGTGCCAGTATTTTTAGTGAGCCCAGTTTTCAAAGAAAGAAGAATAAATAAAAGAAAAAGGGAGCCTAAAAGGTAGGACGCATAGTAACAGAAAAAGGGGATCGGGTGCAGTAAACAAAAGGGCTGAAGTTTTAAGGGGTGAGACCATTTTATTGTATAATATTATGTTTAATTTTAACTCTAATAACATATCAACTTGCACAATACGTAACTCTACCATTCGTCATCGGAATCTGACAAATTTGGTATCGATGGATTTGTAGGACCGCAGGCTTCATACCGGAACCGGTTTCGAGCTATTTGGAGATGGTTTGAATATTTTTCGCTAAATAAAATGCCCGATCAGATTTACTGACAGTTAATCGTTATTTAACGATAACTGACCAAGGTGAGTAATCTCACTAACTCTGCTCAATTTATATTTTTATAAAATATTTTTAGAATTTATAAATAATGGTTGTTTGTTGTGTGTTGGCTGTTTGGTTGAACTGCTAGTCGGTTGATTGAAAATATGGATAACGATATAGATATACATCGTTAATCAAATATTGATTCTGTTTAGCAGAATATCTCACAGTAAAATGAAATTGATGTTAATTTTATTGTTTAACATCTGTGGATGTAGGGAAACAGGTCGGAGGGACCCAACTGGGTTCCTCAACATTTATTTTACTGTTTTTCATATATTGTGTTATATGATGTGATATGAAATCTGTTGTTGATTCTATATGGTTGAATGATATCGATCATTGTTATATGGTACGTTAAATACCATAAGGAATACTAAAGTGTTAAAGAGGAAATTTTCAATGTTATATTGAAAATGAATTATTTATAAAATCAAAAGCTTTTATAAAAAGAAAATATTTATTTAGAAAATAAATAGATTAAAAAGAAATATTTATTTGTTAATCAAATAGATAAAATTGAAAAGGAGTATTTGTAGACTATTTACAAACAGAATTGAAAAGGGATATTTATTTGTAAATGAATAGAATAGAAAAGGGAGATATGTGCAAAGGGAATAGTTAGATTATCAAAAGAATTACCTATAAAATCAATAGATTTTATAATTGAAATATTTTATGTATAAATAGAAATATTTAAAAGGGTATTTATTTTGTAAATAAATAGATTGTAAAAGGAAATACTTGGAAAATGTGACTAGAATTGTGTAAAAGTAGAATTCTACATTTGAAGGATTTAGACCCTTGCTTCGCACACGGGTATAACGTGTTATGGATTTTAAAGCAAAGTTTTAAATAGAATCTATTCTGACCAATAGATTGAGAAGGATAATTTTTAGATAATATTTTTTAAATCAAATGAAATGGTTATCACTAGATAAATAAAATATATTATTCATGAGTGATATAGAGAAGTAAGCATCGATTTCAACATCGATATTTGAAATCGAATAATCAGTATAGTTAATCAGTAGGAGTTAAACAATTAGAGTAAATCAATTAGAGTTAGAATTAATCGGATTAGAGTAATTGAACATAGTTAATCGAATTAGAATTTATTGAATATTAGTTATTCAATTAGAGCTAATCGAATATAGTTATTTCAGATAGAGTTAGGCAAACATAGTTATTTAGGATGTGTTGCCATTTCGTACGACTGCTAACGTAATTCGCAGGGCTGCAGATAGCCAATGGTGGTCGGATGTTTCCTGAGGGAATCAGGCATAGCCATTGTGATCGCTGCGATCAAGAGTCAAGCGAATGGAGCTAAATCGAAGATCAGCCATTCGAAAGGAAGTTAAAATAGATATTGTTATTTGAATATAAGTTAATCGAATATTAGTTATTCGACAGAAATTAAATAAGTTAGGTTAATCAAATAAGTTAATTAGGTTGAGTTAATCGAGTTGAGTTAGTCAAGAGGAGTTAACCGAACCGAGTTAATCCAAAGGAGTTATTCGAAATAGTTTATTCGAATAGAGTTAAAGGAGTTAATCGAATATAGTTTGTTCAAAAGGGGATTAATCGAATGTAAATCATTCATATAAAGTTAATCGAATGTAAATCATTCGAAGAGAGATTATCGAATATAGTTATTCGAAGAAAGGGTTATCGAATATAGTTTATTCAAAAAGGAGATATCGAATAGAGATTATTCAAAAAAGAGAATTATACGTTGAATTCGATTATATCGAATTAGGGAAAGTTCTATTTACTTTCCGTCTTTAAATCAAGATGTATATAATTATTCAATTAGTTATTTGTCATTTATTCAAAATAAGTAATAAGAATTTTATTTAAGTTATTTTATTTCGAAAGCATGGGATTATAACACCATCGTTATAACCAAATAATTTTGGTAAAAGAAGTAGATTCATAAATAGAATCCGAGTTATGTAAGAAAGTGTTAAAGATTTTAAAGGTGAACTTTGTCTATTTTGAGGTTAGAAATGTTGTTCAGTTAAGGTCTGAGAGGTAATTATACCCCAACTTGATTGACTTCGTTTTTAACTAAGGGATGGGTAAGGTTCGATAGTGGAGATTGATTTAGTGAATTTAGTTAATGAGTGAAATGGTTTAAATTGGCTTAGTGATGCTTTATTTAAACATCTATTGAATAAATTTTGGAAACATTTTCCAAGTATAATTAGAGATATTTTCTAATCATAGAAAATGAAAAGTTAATGAGAAAGAATACTGGAATATCAGTAATACGTGAAACAAAGATGGAAATGTTTTCCAATGATTGATGATGTATATTTTCTAAATTTAGAAAATAAGAATTTACAAATAGATAGAAATGGGAAAATGGATAAATTAAAGATAATTAAATAGAAGGAGATAAATGTTGAATGTTGATTGATTGGTAGAATTTCCATCTGGAAATAATATCGTTGTTTGCACACCTGTTTTTCTTTGATAGTTAAATCACTAACTATCGAAGTTTTGACCATTTTATCGTCGTCGATATGGAGAGACTGGAATCAGATATATTATCTGAAAACCACTCTGTATGGACGTTAGCGTTGCGATCAAATATGGAAGACAGAGTTATGCAAGGGCTATGCTGTTTACAGAATAGCGCCTTCGGTTTGTCCAGTCCCAGGACAACGTGATTGGACGAATGTCTGACAGAGTATATCCATCGGATCGCATAAGTTGACCTCTTCAAACGTACTTACGTTTGGTGGCAGAGGAATTCGTTTCTCTTAGCTTTATACCCGTGGTATTTTTGGGGAAATCAATTTGTGATTTGACGGGTATGACGATGTGACATTCAAAGTAAATAAATGTATGATCTGTCAAAGATACGTTATGACCTCAACCCTCATCAACCGGGAAATGACAGAAATCGGGCAGGCAGCATGGCTAAGTGGGTCGCTCCCATTAGGGTGTATATCACTTATCTAGAGGAAGTCCATTTCATTCTTTTAACTATTATCGATGTTGTCCCTTTTCGGGAAACGGAAGGGTAGCTCCCAACCGTTGCTGATATACGTTCGATACACTCAAGCGAAATGAGTGGTCAGTAATGTGTGGGTCGGATTGCAAGACGTTCTTGTTGAACCTAGTGTATTCGTCTCTAGAGATACACTATCGGTAGGTGGTCCCATAACTTTTCATAGTTGGAATCCAATCTCCAATAAGCGCCCACGGTTTTGTTTGTATACTATATATGTGGAACGTGAGATGCAAGCGTTCTGCTAGATTGTTAATTACTTGTGATTAGATATTATTATAATAACAAGAGAAGTATTGATTTCGAAGGTGTTTTGGGTTATCGTAAGGTTAAAACCATCCGTGTTTATGTGTGGATTGGTCTTACGATTATCTTTTCTTTTGAAAAGTTAGACTGATGATTTGAGTTTACTCACACCAGTCCCATGACTGAGCCAGAGTTTATTTTGTTTTGTTTTTCCCTAAACTCTTGGGTGCCCAAATTTGTACGGGCAGTCAAGTAGTTCAGGTGTTTATAGATATACTAGGAGGAGCTTGAAGCAGGAGGCTTCAGGATTTATATAGCTATTGTTATTTCCGCTGTGTGTAAGTGTTTTACTCTGATAATGTTATTATACTGTTTTATTGCAAAAGTTATGTTATACATTATATTTTTTTTCGTTCCCCTGTGAGATTCGTGTTTACTCTGATTGTGTTCTCCTTCTTCTTCTATTCTAATTTTCTATCTTATCTATTCTCACCCTCTAACTTCTTTCTATTAATGATCTGGAATGTTCGATGCCTGAATCATTAACATGGGTTTTATATTGATTTTCTGGGTCGAAAATCCCAGTTCGTTACAATCTTGCCGAGCTCAACCGCAATTTTTTCAGTCTGCCTCACACGATCTCTGATCTTTTATGGCCAACAACAATGATGCAACCTCCGCTGTTTTAGGAAGTATGGGGTACAACGCTCCAACAAACTACCATGACCTGATTAAACCAAAAATCCAAATTATCACCCCATCTCTAGACGAAGACAATTACTTTGAAAATATCAAGTAGAGATCGCTTTAAGAGGGCATGATTTACTGCAGTACATTAATGGGACAATAACAGTCCCACCAGTGATGATAACCAATCTGTAACGAGAAATTGTGCCTAACCCAAACTACACTAAGTTTCAAAAACAAGATAGCCTCCTCTCCTCATGGCTCCTATCGTCAGTAAGTTCGAATTTATTATCACAAATAGTTGGATGTAGCACGTCTTATGAAATATGGAAAACAGTTGAACAAATTTTTTGTTCTTAATCCGCAGTAGAGTTATGCAGTACAGGAGGGAATTACAAAACATTATAAAAGAAGGTCTAAGTACGAAAGAATACTTGGGTAAAATAAAAAAACATATGCGACAAACTGAATGTTGTAGCTCATAAAATCAATGATAATGAACAAATTCTATTTATTACGCAAGGACTGGACGATGAATACGAGTCTCTAATAACTGTTATAGCAACACAACAAAATATACCAGACATACAGTTTGTTCGATCAACACTCCTCGCCCATGAAGGCAGGATTGAACAAAGGAAAATAACACATGGAGAGTTTTCAGCTAATTACGCCACTGCGAAACCAAAACAAACACAAAGCAACAACTATGGAAACATGAATAAACAGGAAAATCAATACCAGCATGGGAATCAGCCACCAAGAGGAGGACATCAACCCCAAAGAGGTCGTGGACGCTGAAGATGGAACAATAAAAATTGCATTAAATGTTAGATATGCCAAAAATTTGGATACATGGCAAACAAATGCTATTTTAGGTACAACACTGAAGGCAATTCTTCACAGAAAAATGCTTAAGCCAACACTACAACCATAGGAGGATTAAACATGAACAACAATGTGCTGAACAGAAGTCAAAGTGCAAGCAACGATGATGCAGACAAGACTGATGATACCAATCCTGAAGAGTGGTATCCAGACTCAGTTGCTACCCACCATATTACCAATAATCTCCAAAATTTAAACAGCAAGAGCTACTCAGGCATGAAATCTCTACACATGGGAGACGGTGGAACCGCTAGTATAACTCACATCGGTAAGGGTACTATACTTGGTAAAAGACAATTCAAATTGAATAATTTACTTAGAGTACCCACTATCAACAAAAATTTATTAAGCGTATCAAAATTAGCCAATGACAATAACGTATACTTCGAGTTTCACCCAAATTTATGTTTAGTTAAAGATTCACTAAGCCAGGATATATTACTACAGGGTAATCTACATGATGGCCTATACAAATTCAGCAACTTGAAGACCGCCAATTCTGGTAAAGGATTTTGGTATAATAATCTAGATGTTAGCAGTAATGATAATTGTACTAGGAACTTTTATAATAATGACAGTAATAGGTGCATCAGAAATACTAGTAAATGTAATTCTCTTGAATCAAGGCATGTTAGATTGGGTCACCCATGTTTTGAAACTGTTAGAATAATTTTAAATAGCAATAATATCTCTTTTGATAATAACACACTTGTCAAGCACACATGCACACACTGCCAACTCGGCAAAAGCCATAAACTTCCACTCACTGATTCTGAAACTATTTACGATAAGATACTGAAGCTTATAGCGGCTGATTTGTGGGGACCAGCGCCACTAAATTCATATCAGGGACACAGGTACTATCTTTCCTTTGTTGATTCATATTCTAGATATACGTGGATATACATGCTTAAAAATAAATCTGAAACATGCAATACGGTCATACAATTCATAACATATGTTGAAAAACAACTTAATCGCATTGTCAAAATTATGCAAACTGATGGAGGGGGGGGGGGCAGAATTAAAACCACTTGCTAATTATTTTTCCAAAAGAGGAATAAAACACAGGTTAACCTACACTCACACATCTGAACATAATGGTTTAGTGGAAAGAAAACATAGACACATCGTAGAAACAGGCTTAACTTTAATGTCTCAAAGTGCCTTACCTATGAAATACTGGAATGAGGCATTTTATAGTTTTGTTTTTCTCATTAATAAGCTACCCACTAGAGTGTTAAATAATAAAACACCATATGAATTGATATATAATATAAGGCCAAATTATAACTTCTTAAAATCATACGGCTGCTTATGTTTTCCATGTTTGAGAGACTACAATAGACACAAACTAAGCATGAGATCAAGTCCATGCACGTTTATTGGGTATACTCAAAATCAGAAAGGATATAAACGTTTGGAGAAAAATGGTAAAATTTATGTTTCAAGACATGTTATATTTGATGAAAATATTTTTCCCTTTGCAGGAAAACAAGAAACCAAAGACAGGAGTATGGGACACACCACTATAGCTGAGCAGTTCAAACCTTTTATCACTGAACCACTTATAGACGATGCTTGCCAAAAATCACATAGCACCAATGTAATGTCCCGGTTTTTGAAACGACTTTGTAAAACAATGGTTATTATAAATAAAGTGGAATAAATTTATATTAATGAATAAACAATGGAATATAAATTAGATAATTATAATAAAATTTGGATTAATAAGCAAACTTGAATTTATGTAAATATATATACAAATTTATACAGGAATGTATATAGGAATATGCATAGGATTGAAGTTGTGTTTTAACATGAAATTTATAATAAAATTCTTGTATACATTTATAATTTAATGCACATGTTAATGATCATATGATGGCATTTAAATATAAATGAATATTAGTGGATAAAAACATATGCGAGAAATCATTTCTAGAAAACATAAATATACATGATTGTTTGTCATAGTTCGTAATTTATATAATAGTTATTTAATCCTGTTTAGTTTAATATGAAATGAACATGATGTTAACTCTACATTTGAAATGAACGGCACATGTTTGATGAAATAATTCAACAAGAAAAACAAAGGATATGGTTGCATTTAATAATACCAGCAAGAGTCAGAACTCATTAATATGATGTAACATTTTAGTGATTTTAATAACACAACAATTTCCCAAAAGCATGGTTGTTGTAGCTATAGACATAGGATAGTATCTCTAGTTTTAGCACATCTAGGATTTGAATCAACATAGGAAATCAGTTTTTATATGTAATAAAATCAAAGAAAATCTTATCCCCTGCCGTGGAACAGTAAGAAGCTTCTAGAAACAAAGGTGAGACAAGAATATAAGAGAATATCTTGTTTAAATAATTAAAACAAATCAACACTGGAAACAGGCAAATCTGTAGCTGTATGTGTTGTAGTGTCCTAAAACAATAGGGTATGGTAAAACCATAGAGGCTAATAAGGCTATAACATAAGCAGTATGGTGAGAAGCCTACAGGCAAGTAGCAAATCTTTTAATATTTATTGTTGCTTATAAATACAACCTTTAAGACCCTAACTTCTCACACACAAACAATCAAAGCATGAGAAAATTAATATAGCAGAGAAATAACAAGCAGTTCAGAGAGAACAGAGAGTGGAAAGCTGACATTGGTGAGTAAACTAACTTCTGTTTTATTCTTTTTTAAGATGAAATGAAGTTAAATAAGTAGGAATGTTGAGTTTCAATATCATGCTATTTATGTGAACAATTTCCTGATAATTGTCAATGCTCAAGAACACCTGAAACAAATACTGCTCTGTAAAATCAGTCACCACCATGATATTGTAAAAATCAATAACCCAAGAATTAACCAAATACAAATATGGATTCCTTCCTGAAAAATGACCACTTAGGTCCTTAGGTTATAGTAAAAATAGTTTTAGGATTTATTACATCGACATCACCAGAGAAAAACATGTTTTACTGTTACCAGACCTTAAACATGAAATTTCGATCATCGTGGAATCATGATTCAGGCATATGAATACGATCGGGGAAGGAAATCATGAATTTTAGAGTAGGTATCATGATTTTTAGGCTTGTGAAGGTTGGGATATCGTGAGATGAACGGGATTTATTCTTGAGGCATTTTCCGGCGATCCCAACATCCGAGTGCGACGGCGTAAACACTGAAGTGGAGGAAGCATTCATAGATGAAGGGAAAAATGTCAAATAATTTTTCTATTGCGTGAATCGTACGATTGAAGTTGATTTAGGTTTTAAGGAGTATATTGGGTTTCGAGAGTTTGAAAGTCTCGTATGAACCCATGAAGCGATCGAGTGAGCTATGGACGATGGTGGAGTTGCGTCTAAGGTCAGATAAGAGGTGGAAGGTGACGCAGGAAGACCCGGTGGTCTGAGGTGGTTGGAAGAGGCGAGTTTGGGTGACCTGCTGTTTTTACTGTTTCGATAGTAATAAGTTGAAATGATGATTTTGAGGAAGAAGCACTTCTGGGTTGAATCGATCGGGTTAGTAGCAATGTCAGGTGGAAGCGCGTTTCTGGGGAAGGTCACCATCGATGAACGCTGACGGATTTGTGTGTGCACGTGCACCCAGCGTGTGTACACACCATGAAATCTCTAGTGTACCTTAAGGAGAAGAAGATAGTGGTTCGGTGGCGTTGTACATGCATTCAACAAATTGAACATAAGAAGTATGTTAAACAAAACAAAAACATAAATTAAATAAAAGAAAAAGGGAATTGAGCTAAGATGGTGGGCTTGAGAGGTATGGCTGTTGCTGGAATGATAAAGGTAATGTAAGGGAACATTTTTTTTAATAAAGTAGAAAAGAAAAAAAATAACAATAAAGGGAAAT
Source organism: Allium sativum (assembly GCA_030737875.1). NCBI lineage: Eukaryota > Viridiplantae > Streptophyta > Magnoliopsida > Asparagales > Amaryllidaceae > Allium > Allium sativum. The sequence goes on from CM060926.1 coordinate 376,895,806, forward strand.
AAAGATTAAATAAAGAAATAAAAAAAGGGAAGGTAAAGGCGTAGTAGTCGTCTGGCCATCTGGGGTGCTCTGCATGTGCACAACGTGCACGAGTATACACTGGCATGGTAAAGAAGCAGTGTTGCGGTGTATTGAGAGTATTTAATATAAAGAAGAATGATCTGATAAGTAGCAAAACAGCAGCAAAAGGAGTAAAAAGAAGGAAGTAAGCCGTAGCAGACAGGACCAGAAGAGAGAAAGAAGTGGGAAGTAGCAAAGAGGAAAGGATATGTCAGGCGCAGCATGTAAATGGAGAAGAGAAGTAGAATGAAATAGGAAATAATAGAAATGAAAGCAAAGAATACAGTAAAGGAATAACTTAGAAAGAAATTTAAATTAATAAATAACTAAACATATATAATACATATATGTATAAATAGTCGATGATTCAACTATGGCCCCATCCTATGCAGTTTAACAACAATTGTCGAAAATAAACAAATTAACGTTATTAAATTAATTACTGTGTGTGAAGCACGTGCCTTGGTTGGTTGTTTATAAAAGACACTACGATGATCATTTCGAAGAGTCCGGGATTAATATTCCACTTCGATTGGATTTAAACGTCGCGTATCAGAGATTGTCGAAGATTTATTGAAGACAGAGAAAACGAAAGGTTGTTCGGTTTGTCCAGTCCCAGGACGACTTGTATGGACGAATGTCTGACAGAGTACTTCCAAAGGAGTCGTGTACGTTGATTTTCTTAAACGTACTCTGTGGTGGCGAGAAGACACCTTCTCTTAACTCAACGTAACAGCCCGATTATTTTTGTGGAAATCAAATTAGCCATCTCTGGAGGATTTGACGATGTGACATTCAAAGTGAATGGCGGCCAGATGTACTAGAAGAAAACGTAGCCTAAAAGCCTCATCAACCAGGAAAGGCAGAAGTTGGGCTGGGCAGCATGGCTAGTTAGGTCATTCCCAAGCAGGGTGTATTGTCACCAATCTAGAGAATATTCATATTTGTTACTTCTTTTCGATTTTGTATCTCCCGGGAAACGGTAGCAGCGCAGCTGTAATGGGTGACAATATATTCGATACACTCAAGCTAAATGAGTGGTCGGTCATGTGTGGCCGGGTTGCAAGACGTTCTTGTTGAACCTGCAGTGTATACCCTCTAGAGTACACTGATCGATAGGTGCTCCCATACCTTGTCTGTTGGAATCCAATCTCCAATAAGCACCCTGCGACTTTTGATTTTATACTATATATATGAACGTGAGATGCAAGCGTTTCACTAGATGGTTATTTATTTGTTACAAACTATAGTAATATCAAATATTTTGATATAAAATACTTATGTCATTCCAGATATTAGACATGGAATGATCTAAAGATTTTTAAGGTAAATGGATCTGTCCAAAATGGAAAACCTTATTCCCTGTTTTCTAATCTATTTAACTGTGTTTACTCATACCAGTCCCCCGACTGGCCCAGAGTTTATTTTCTGTGTTTCCTAAACTCTTGGGTACTTATAACATTTGTTATGGGTAGAGGAGTGATCCAGGTGACTAATGGAATTCTTTTGAAGTATCGTGGAGTAAGAGTTCAAGACCCCGTCTAGTAGCTGCATTTATCCCTAAGTATCCAGTTTGTGTATTGGGCCAGTATCACGTCTGATGTTGTATTCGAATGATGTCCTCTTATGTAACAAACTCTGATATGTAATATATTATATATTTGTGAAATTCCGCTGTGTGATTCTGATGTGATGTTCTTCTTATTCTTCTACTCTATTAGTTCTATCTTTCCTATCTCATCCTCTAATTTCTTTCTATTAATAGTCAGGAGTTCAATACTTGGTTTTGTTTGACGAGTAACACAGGATTTCGTATTACTGTCGAAAATTCAAGTATGGAATTTTCCTGGCCGTTACAACCAACATGCAAGATGAACATGAGGAAGATACAGATGCAAGCAATATTGAAGGAAACATTGATCAATCTTATCATGACATGAACAACAGCAATATGGAAAGGAACAACAGTACAAACACAAATGCAAGCTCAACTGCACAATAGGAGGCACAAACACCAGCTTATCATGACGTGAACAAAAACAATATGGAAGGGGACAACAATACAAACACAAATGTAAGCACAACTGCACAACATGAGGCACAACAGACACAAGCTAGACACCACATGACCACAAGATCAAAGAGTGATATTTTCAAATCTAAAATATACAGTGTTTCCATGGTTGAGACTAAGCCTGCAAATTTTGGCCAAGCAATAAAATCAAATAAGTGGAAAGAAGCTATGAATATTGAATATGAAGCACTTGTGAGAAGTAAAACATGGATTCTCATGCCACCGCCAAAACACAAGAACATAATTGGATGAGGTGGACGTACAAAATAAAAAGGAAAGAAGATGGAACCATTGACAAATACAAGGCCAGACTTGTGGTCAAAGGTTATGCGCAACAATTCGGGTTTGACTTTAACGAGACATTCTCCCCAGTAATTAAACCCACAACCATCAGAATAATACTAACTATAGCTTTAAGCCGAGGTTGGAATGTGAAGCAACTAGATGTCAACAACGCCTTTTTAAATGGAGAATTGAATGGAGAGGTGTATATGCGACAACAGAAAGGATATACTAATGGAGACAAAGTTTGCAAATTACACAAGGCCATTTATGGTTTAAAACAAGCCTCGAGGGCGTGGTATGACAAACTAAAATCTACCCTATCTAACATGGGTTTCAAGCAAGCAATGTCTGACAATTCCTTATACATGAAGAAGAACACACTGGGAACTATTTTCATACTGGTATACGTGGACGACATGCTTATAACAGGAGACAACGATCAAGAAATAACCAGAATTGTACACTTATTCCATAAAAGTTTTGCTATCAAAAGATCTGGGTGAGCTAAAATATTTCCTTGGAATATAGGTGATCAAAAGAAATAACAAAGATCTAATCTTGTCATAGTAAAATTATATTTCAGAGATATTGCAAAGAGCAAATATGCATCATGCAAAACATTTACCAACACCGATGATCAGTAATCTACGGCTATCTAAACATAAAGGTGAGGCCGTAGATAATGTCAAGCAGTACAGAAGTATAGTCGGGAACTGCAATATGCAACCATCACAAGACCCGACATATGTTTTAGTGTGAACAAATTAAGTCAGTACATGCAAAACCCACTGACATAACATTGGATAGCATTGAAAAGAATTCTAAAATACTTATAGGGAACAAGACATCATGGAATGATTCTGAAATCAGAGAAAGAATGCAACTTACAATGCTTTAGTAATGCCGACTGGGCAAATGACATTGATGATAGAAAGTCGGTGTCAAGATACTGTGTTTACCTAGGATCCAACATCATTTCATGGTGCGCGAAGAAGCAGCAAACTACCTCCAGATCCAGCACAGAGGCCAAATACAGAGCACTGGTAAGCGCAACAGCAAAAGTACTTTGGATAGGTTCACTCATGGAAGAACTAGGGTTTCCCTTAAAAAGAAAACCAGTTATCTGGTGCGATAATAAGAGCACAGTGTAACACTCCGTATTTCTGTTAATACTAATATTCACAAATTAAAAGAATTAATATTGAGAATTTGCACGAAATAGCCTTAAAAAGGCATATAACAAATTTGAGATATGTGAATTGCCTTAAAAGGCGAAAAATGGAATTAAGACATTAATTGGAAAATTAATGTGTAGAAATGGTCATAAGTTAATTATGGATTAAATTGAATTCATGAATAGGTGCGTGTGTGTGTATATATATATATATATATATATATGGGCAGTTAATGTAAACATGAATAGAAGTTTATTAATTTGCTGAGTGTTTGCTGAGTCACTTCTGACTCATTGCTGAGTCAATAAGATAAACCCCATCCGGTCTGAATGGATGCGGTTATTTCTAGGTTAAATCTAATGGCCTAAATGAATCCTAACATCTATAAATAAGTGGGTAGACTCTAACCCTAAATCACTTGAAAAATTGGAGAGCTACCGACATGCCGTTGCCATGGAGTTCAGCATAGCCGTCACAAACTAAAGAAGAAGAAGGCCTAATCTACAAACTAAATCTACTCAAATCAAATCAAAAGCTCTCTCTCTTTCTATTTCTCTTCTTTAAAATTGTGAGTATGATGAATATCACAATATTATTATAAAATAATTTGATTAAGTTATGAATGGATCACAAGAAAGTGATATGAATTGTTATGTATTTGTAAATTATGTTGTGGATCTCTTGTTATGCTATTATGTTATCATATATATGTTGTTATGTTGTAGTGATTATGTTGTAAATAATCCTATGCTATGTCATATGTGATTAATCATGCTATGCTATGTTGTAAATCATATCATGCTATGTTGCAAATTATGATATGCTATGTTGTAAATCTTATATATGTTGTAGATCTCATATTATCACATATGTTGAAATACTTATGTTATATGATAATGATGTCATGTTAAGTTGTGTTGAATCATACAAGTTGTAAAATCATGATGTTAGTATTTATGCGAATTGGATCATGTTTAAAGTTTATGTTTTTTTTATAATAGATCTTGATTATGGGAATTTGCCTATTGGGTTGGGTGTACCCATATACATGAATCTACAAATTAATTGGATCTTGAATATGGGAATTTGCCTATTAAGTTAGGTGTACCCATATACATGAATCTATGATTAAATGAATTTTGATTTTTGGGAATTTGCTTATTGAGTTAGGTGTACCCATATAAAACCATATTGTTAATGATGTTGATTCACACATGTCCTATACAAGTTTATGAAATTTGATCAAAATCATATTATGTGAATTATGAATAAGTTGACACCCTTAGATCCATGACATGTATAACCTTATGCAAGTTGTAATGTATGCAAGTTTTACCCCTTGTTATGATTTATTTAGTCACATATATATGTTGTTGTTGTGAATATTTTCTTTTATGCTATGAGTTAGATTAATAGTGTCTAGCATACATTTTGCGAATAAACGTTCAAACGTGGGGTAGGGGTAATATTAGGAAATTAATAAATTGGGGTGCAATTGATATGATTTTGCATGCCTTAAATGGATGTCCATAATTGAGTCAATTATGGACATTGTTAAATTTGGAATTAATTAATAATTCAAGTAGGGAATTATTAAAATTGGGGGAAGTGGATTATTAATAATAATCAATGCTTAGGACACGAGGTTGGACCCGTTTGTGACGTAAACCTGCCCGGACCAGCCCGACAAATCCAGTAGTCACAAATGTCGGCCCAATGTGAGAGGTCCTAGGCCCAAACTAAAGCCTAACAGTTGTAAAGACACGAGGTTAGACTCTTTTATGGTGTAAGACTTCCTGGACCCGCCCGGCAAATCCAACTGCCATAAATGCCAGTCTAATGTGAGCGGTCTTTATGAGGTTATGGCCTTAATGAATTAAGAAATACTTAGCCAGATAATCATGTAAGGTGGGACATGGGGGTTAAGTAGGTGCCTTGGGTGGCATGAGGAATCTAGTGGTTGCCTTTAGAGGCATTTGAAATACGATTAGACTTAACCAAATACACGTGTAAATGAACATGACTAAGTGGGTTAAGTGGATGGACTAATGGGACAAGCTTAGGTGGAATGCTTGTGGGAAATAATGGGGGCCCATTTCAACCAGTATCCCAAAACGTATCTTTGTGGGCTCGACCCAAGTCGAGGACGGGACACGCATACTGGGTTTGACTATAAGAGGCCAAAACAGGGAGCGGTGGCAACGCAAGTCCAACGGGTTTCATATGCGTGTGTGGACCCGGGCTGGTAGGTAAGACGTTGTTGCATCGTGTAGGAATAAGCCGTGCATCTCCGTTATATCGGGTTGCCACTTTAGGGGAATGATACACCCCACTGTGGGGCCAGCACGGGTATCTACGAGTAGGGAGCCGATCGAAAAATGGAAAGTGGGGTACACCTAGTGGAGATAGGGGCAGACGGCACCTATGTAGTCAGCTAGGAGTACGTAAAGCCATTAAGAAAGTTTCTAAGTGAAGCTAAGTGGAATCAATCTTTAGGGTGACTAGTGTGGTGCAGTATAGTGTTTATCCTTTAGTATTTAGGAGAGCCTATAACGTTTCCTTTAGCGATTGTCTATGTCCTTAATCTGCTCTTTCATAAACATTTCCTTGTTTTCCAGCTTATGCCTTAGTCCAGTTATTTTGATAATAGTATTGTAGAATTATCATACTCGCCAGACTTTATGTATGACCCCTCCTCTTTTTCATCTTTTTCTCCCTTCAGGTCCTCAGGTTGGGCCAAGTTCCAGTGGAGTCTGATTGGATTGCTTATCTCTTGGAAAGCTTGGACTGCTGAAGTAAAGTCCAGCTTGCTATCTTACTTTCTAATGGCTATTAATGTAATGGGATTATGTACTTGTTTTATCAAGATAGATATTGTACTTGACTTTGATTATGGTGTTATAATGTAATCAAACATGTTTTGACTTCTGCTGCAATTGAAATAAAGTTTTTAATTTTCCAAGTACTATTTTATATATGTCTTGTTGAAATTTTACTGTTCTATATTCACCTAAAACCTCCATAGAAGTTAATGCATTCCCTTTGTGAGTGACATTAATGGACGTGGGGTGTTACACGTGGTATCAGAGCATAAGGTTACCAGAACAGATAAAATTTTTAGGAAAATATTTTTCTAAAGTATTTTTGGAAGAAGTGCTTTCAAAAACATGTTATTTAGAGAAAGTTTTTATGAAAAACATAATCCTAAATAGCCATATCCTTATCTTTATCGTTTGAATTCTCCATTTTGAATCTTTCCTTTTTCGTTTCAGCATGGCTGAAGATCTTAATCTCCCAGAAGGTGTGACGATTCCAGGGTGGTTTAGGAGATATTTGGAGGCTAGGGCCATCACTGCAGGCCCAGCAGATGTTCCTCCACCCCCAGTTGCACCCATTCCTCCTCCTCCTCCTCCTCCTCCTCGTGTTGACACTTTTGCAAAGACGTGCAAGGAATTTAAGGCTATAGGTGGAAAAACTTTTCAAGTGACTGAGACGTTTGTGGAGGCTAGAGACTGGCTTAAGGAGACTGAGGAATTGTTGGATATCTTTGAAGTGGAAGATGGGAGGAAAATCCGTTTAGCTGCTTGGTTAATGAAGGGAGAGGCCTCGTTTTGGTGCGAGGTCACTAACGGGGAACGTCCAGTTGATTCATGGGCGGATTTCAGACGAAGGTTTGAGGCAAAGTTTCTTTTAAGGGCAGAGGAGAATTTAAATATGGAAAAATTCCTGACATTAAAGCAAGGGAGCTTATCAGTGAAGGAGTATGTCAATAAATTTAATCAGTTAGCAAGGTTTGGCTTGGAGTTGGTGAACACGCCAGAGAAGAAAGCTTTGAGGTTCGTTAGAGGCTTGAATGAACTGTTGCAAGGGTTGGCTATGACCCACATCCCTATGGGAGCCACCTTTGAAAGGCTAGTAGAAATGGCACTTATGCATGAGGATAAGGCAGTTGAAAAGAAAGGGGATCAGAAGAAACCCCAACAGCAAAATAAGAAGGGTGGTAAAAACAATAATGGCAAAGGGAAGAAGAGATGCTTCAATCGTGGGACGCCTGGCCATCTCAGCAAAGATTGTAGAAAGAAAAAGAAGATTGGTTGTTTTCATTGTGGAGATGCGGGACATTTGGTGAAGGACTGCCCAAAGAAGGGGCAGAGGGCAGGGTCTACCTCGGGAGGACAGGTGCAGGCTCTTATGTCACCAAGGCAGGCAAGGGGGCAAGTTCAGGCTATTGCGGCCCCATCGCTGCAAGAAAGAGGTAGAACAATTTCTGTTGAAAGCTTAGTTTTTCTGTTTGATCATCCTGTCCGTACCTTATTCGATTCTGGCGCATCTCATTCGTTTATCTCTGCATCATTAGTTGAATTACTGCACTTGAACACCAGTTTAGTAGAGGATCCCTTGGTTGTTTCAAATCCAATTCAGGGTTCGGCTCATTTGACCATGATATGTTTGGATTTGAAAATCTCTATACTTAGCGTTGAATTTAGATGTGATGCTTATGTATTGGGCTTCACGGGCTATGGGCTAATTTTAGGAATGGATTGGTTATCTAGAATTGGGGCCATTCTTGATTGTGAAAGGAGAGTAGTTAGGCTTGTGACTCGCCTTGGTAATGCTCTCGACATCTTTTGTAGTCCCATAAATTCCGTTAGGCTAAGTTATCTTGAATCGCTTGACGCGTCTGTAGAGAATCTGCGAACGGTAGAGGTGGTCCAAGAATATCCGGATGTGTTTGAGGAGGTGAAGGGCTTACCTCCAAAGCGGGAGATAGACTTTCGAATTTATCTTGTGGATAATGCTAAACCCGTATCTTTGCCAGTGCGCCACATGGCTCCTCGTGAAAGGAGGGAACTCAATAAGCAAGTGAAGGAGTTGCTTGAGAAGGGGTTCATAAGACGTAGTATATCAGAGTGGGGTGCTCCAGTAGTATTTGCTACAAAGGCGGATGGGTCCCTTAGACTTTGTGTGGACTATAGAGAACTAAACAAGCTTACTAAAAAGAACCGACACCCACTGCCGAGGATTGACGATCTCTTTGATCAGTTAGTTTGCGCCTCAGTGTTTTCGCAGTTGGACTTAGCCACTGGCTTTCATCAACTGAGAGTGGCTGAGGATAGTATAGATAAGACTGCTTTTAGGACTCCTGACGGATTCTATGAATGGCTAGTGATGCCCTTTGGTTTGACAAACGCCCCCGCATATTTTGTTGATTTGATGAGTAGGGTGTTTAGGGAGTACCTTAACAAATTCGTGGTAGTCTTTGCGGATGACATCTTAGTCTTTTCTAAGAATGAAGAAGAGCATGCCCTACATCTTAGGGAAGTGTTGGAAACCCTTCGAGCGCATAACCTTAAGGAAAAATTTTCTAAGTGTCACTTCTGGAGGAAAGAAGTACGGTTCTTAGGGCACGTGGTTTCCAAGGAAGGGATAGCAGTGGATCCCGCAAAGGTGGTGGCCATCCAAGATTGGAAGGTCCCTAAAAATGTAACCGAAGTAAGAAGTTTCTTGGGGTTGGCTGGCTATTATAGGAAGTTTATCAAAGACTTCGCAAAAATATCAGCTCCATTAACACAGTTAACGAGGAAGAACCTGGTTTTTACGTGGGACGAAGATTGTGATGATGCGTTCCAACGTTTAAAGAGAGCCTTAACTTCAGCCCCAGTCTTAGTGCTGCCAGACGGGAATAAACCGTTTACCGTCTATACTGATGCTTATGGGACGGGACTTGGCGCGGTCCTCATGCAAGAGGGAAGAGTAATAGCCTATGGTGGAAGGCAGTTGAGGGTTCATGAAAAGAATTACCCTACGCATGACCTTGAGTTAGCCGCAATTGTTTTCGCGCTTAAGTCTTGGCGTCACTATCTTCTTGGTGAGAAATTCGAACTGTTCACTGACCACAAATCATTAAAATACTTATTCTCTCAGAAGGATTTGAATTTAAGGCAGCAACGGTGGATGGAATTCCTAGCCTCCTACGATTTTGAAATAGCATATACCCCGGGCAAGGGTAACGTGGTAGCAGACGCCTTAAGTAGGAAAAGGTTGTCCTTTAGTCCGTTGTTTGTTGAACGACGAAGCTTAGAATTAATCTCCATGTTTGACTTTAGACCCTCCGTTGACTTAGTACCTGGTTTGTTAGCATCCTTGGAGGTTAGACCTACACTTCTAGGACGAGTTGTTGAGGCACAGCAAGACGACCCCCAGTTGGTTGAGATAGTAGAAAAGCTCAAAGGAGGGGAGTCGTCTAGCCATCTTCGTAGGTATACCATAGACGATAAGGGTTGGTTACGAAGGGATAATAGACTTTGTGTACCACAAGACGAAGACTTAAGGAAGGCCATTCTTGATGATGCTCATCGCTCAAAGATGACCATTCATCCCGGCGGAGACAAGATGTACAAAGATATGAAGCGGGTTTTCTTTTGGGCCGGTATGAAAAAGGATGTGGCCGAGTACGTGGCTAGATGCTTGGTGTGCCAACGAGTAAAAGCGGAACAAAAGAAACCTGGTGCGTTGCTTCACCCATTGGAAGTTCCACTATGGAAATGGGAAAGCGTCTCAATGGATTTTGTGGATGGATTACCAAGATCAAGGAAGGGTAATACGGGGATTTTGGTTATAGTAGATAGACTTACTAAGAGCGCCCATTTTATTCCCGTGAAAAGTAAGAGGACTGCTCTGTGGTTGGCTTCTGTATACATTAAAGAGATAGTTCGTTTGCACGGTATTCCTTCTAGTATAGTAAGCGACCGTGATCCCATTTTCACTAGCGAATTTTGGAAGAGTTTACAAGAGGCGGTAGGGACTCAGCTATGTTTGAGCACCGCATATCATCCTCAGACGGACGGCCAGACCGAGAGGGTGAATCGTATTCTAGAGGATCTTTTAAGGCTTTGTATCCTAGACTTTGGGGGTACATGGGAAGAGCACCTTCCGTTGGTAGAATTCGCATATAATAATAGCTTTCAGTCTAGTATTGGCATGGCACCTTTCGAAGCTCTTTATGGAAGGCCTTGCCGTTCGCCTACATGTTGGTGGGAATCTACCGATAAAATCCTACTTGGGCCCGATATGGTTAGGTAAACCTCGGAGAAGATTGATTTGATTCGAAGGAGGATGAAAGCAGCACAAGATAGGCAGAAATCGTATGTTGATAAGAGGAGGACAGCTCTTGAGTTTGACATTGGGGACATGGTTTTTATCAAAGTGTCTCCGTTACGGAATGTTGTTCGCTTTGGGTCCGTTGGGAAATTAGCGCCAAGGTTTGTAGGGCCGTTTCCTATAAAAGACAGGATTGGGAAGATGGCGTATAGGGTGGATTTGCCTGAGAAACTTAGTGGAGTACACGACGTATTCCATGTATCACATTTGAGGAAGTGTTTGCACAAGACCGCGGAGGTGGTAGAGCCGAGCTTGCTTAAAGAGATGGAAATAGAGCGTGATGCAACAATTAGACGAGCTCCTACATGCATTCTTGGGTTGGAGATCAAAAAGTTGAGAAATCGAGAGGTCAGACTAGTTAAAGTGCAATGGGGAGATGATGAGAGCAACGCTACTTGGGAGACAGAAGGGAAGATGCGTTCGCTATACCCTTTTCTTTTTTAGGGTATGTCTTTTAATTTCTCCTTTATCGCTTAGCTTATCTTATCTTATCTTTAGTATGTCCTCTCATTAGTATTTTGACCTTTAGTTAGGATAATCCTATGGTTGAAACATGTGTTTGAGACATGATATGTATGATGGATGCAAAATGGATGCAAGTGGTTGCTAGTGATTGCTCGTGGATGCATATATACACACACTTTAGGCACTAGATCGGCTCAGTCACTACATATTGCATATTGCATAAATGAATGAATTTAGTATAATGGATGTATAATGGTTGTACCATCATATAGATGCTGCATTCGGTTGAATGGATGTGCACGCATATAGAAGTAGTTTGTAAGCAATTAGGATCTTTTGCATACATAATGGATGCATGGCACTATCATGAATTGCATCAAGGAGGTCAACTGAATCAGTGGACCGCCTGATTTTGCATTAGATACGGACATAGACACACACTGTGCATTTAAACATGAAAGCATTAGAAGTCTATAAGGACAATGGATGCCAGTGTTTGTTGATTGAGTAGATGGTTGATGATAGGATATAAACTTAAAGATTTCAGGGTCGAAATCCCTTAAGGAGGGGAGAATGTAACACCCCGTATTTCTGTTAATACTAATATTCACAAATTAAAAGAATTAATATTGAGAATTTGCACGAAATAGCCTTAAAAAGGCATATAACAAATTTGAGATATGTGAATTGCCTTAAAAGGCGAAAAATGGAATTAAGACATTAATTGGAAAATTAATGTGTAGAAATGGTCATAAGTTAATTATGGATTAATTTGAATTCATGAATAGGTGCGTGTGTGTATATAATATATATTTATATATATATGGGCAGTTAATGTAAACATGAATAGAAGTTTATTAATTTGCTGAGTGTTTGCTGAGTCACTTCTGACTCATTGCTGAGTCACTTCTGACTCATTGCTGAGTCAATAAGATAAACCCCATCCGGTCTGAATGGCTGCGGTTATTTCTAGGTTAAATCTAATGGCCTAAATGAATCCTAACATCTATAAATAAGTGGGTAGACTCTAACCCTAAATCACTTGAAAAATTGGAGAGCTACCGACATGCCATTGCCATGGAGTTCAGCATAGCCGTCACAAACTAAAGAAGAAGAAGGCCTAATCTACAAACTAAATCTACTCAAATCAAATCAAAAGCTCTCTCTCTTTCTATTTCTCTTCTTTAAAATTGTGAGTATGATGAATCTCACAATATTATTATAAAATAATTTGATTAAGTTATGAATGGATCACATGAAAGTGATATGAATTGTTATGTATTTGTAAATTATGTTGTGGATCTCTTGTTATGCTATTATGTTATCATATATATGTTGTTATGTTGTAGTGATTTTGTTGTAAATAATCCTATGCTATGTCATATGTGATTAATCATCCTATGCTATGTTGTAAATCATATCATGCTATGTTGCAAATTATGATATGCTATGTTGTAAATCTTATATATGTTGTAGATCTCATATTATCACATATGTTGAAATACTTATGTTATATGATAATGATGTCATGTTAAGTTGTGTTGAATCATACAAGTTGTAAAATCATGATGTTAGTATTTATGCGAATTGGATCATGTTTAAAGTTTATGTTTTTTTTATAATAGATCTTTATTATGGGAATTTGCCTATTGGGTTGGGTGTACCCATATACATGAATCTACAAATTAATTGGATCTTGAATATGGGAATTTGCCTATTAAGTTAGGTGTACCTATATACATGAATCTATGATTAAATGAATTTTGATTTTTGGGAATTTGCCTATTGAGTTAGGTGTACCCATATAAAACCATATTGTTAATGATGTTGATTCACACATGTCCTATACAAGTTTATGAAATTTGATCAAAATCATATTATGTGAATTATGAATAAGTTGACACCCTTAGATCCATGACATGTATAACCTTATGCAAGTTGTAATGTATGCAAGTTTTACCCCTTGTTATGATTTATTTAGTCACAAATATATGTTGTTGTTGTGAATATTTTCTTTTATGCTATGAGTTAGACTAATAGGGTCTAGCATACATTTTGCGAATAAACGTTCAAACGTGGGGTATGGGTAATATTAGGAAATTAATAAATTGGGGTGCAATTGATATGATTTTGCATGCCTTAAATGGATGTCCATAATTGAGTCAATTATGGACATTGTTAAATTTGGAATTAATTAATAATTCAAGTAGGGAATTATTGAAATTGGGGAAAGTGGATTATTAATAATAATCAATGCTTAGGACACGAGTTTGGACCCGTTTGCGACGTAAACCTGCCCGGACCCGCCCGGCAAATCCAGTAGTCACAAATGTCGGCCCAATGTGAGAGGTCCTAGGCCCAAACTAAAGCATAACAGTTGTAAAGACACGAGGTTAGACTCTTTTATTGTGTAAGACTTTCCGGACCCGCCCGACAAATCCAGCTGCCATAAATGCCAGTCTAATGTGAGAGGTCTTTATGAGGTTATGGCCTTAATGCATTAAGAAATACTTAGCCAGATAATCATGTAAGGTGGGACATGGGGGTTAAGTAGGTGCCTTGGGTGGCATGAGGAATCTAGTGGTTGCCTTTAGAGGCATTTGAAATACGATTAGACTTAACCAAATACACATGTAAATGAACATGACTAAGTGGGTTAAGTGGATGGACTAATGGGACAAGCTTAGGTGGAATGCTTGTGAGAAATAATGGGGGCCCATTTCAACCAGTATCCCAAAACGTATCTTTGTGGGCTCGACCCAAGTCGTGGACGGGACACGCATACTGGGTTTGACTATAAGAGGCCAAAACAGGGAGCAGTGGCAACGCAAGTCCAACGGGTTTCATATGCATGTGTGGACCCGGGCTAGTAGGTAAGACGTTGTTGCATCGTGTAGGTATAAGCCGTGCATCTTCGTTATATCGGGTTGCCACTTTAGGGGAATGATACACCCCACTGTGGGGCCAGCACGGGTATCTACGAGTAGGGAGCCGATCGAAAAATGGAAAGTGGGGTACACCTAGTGGAGATAGGGGCAGGCGACACCTATGTAGTCAGCTAGGAGTACGTAAAGCCATTAAGAAAGTTTCTAAGTGAAGCTAAGTGGAATCAATCTTTAGGGTGACTGGTGTGGTGCAGTATAGTGTTTATCCTTTAGTATTTAGGAGCGCCTATAACGTTTCCTTTAGCGATTGTCTATGTCCTTAATCTGCTCTTTCATAGACATTTCCTTGTTTTCCAGCTTATGCCTTAGTCCAGTTATTTTGATAATATTTTTGTAGAATTATCATACTCGCCAGACTTTATGTCTGACCCCCCCTCTTTTTCATCTTTTTCTCCCTTCAGGTCCTCAGGTTGGGCCAAGTTCCAGTGTAGTCTGATTGGATTGCTTATCTCTTGGAAAGCTTGGACTGCTGAAGTAAAGTCCAGCTTGTTATCTTTCTTTCTAATGGCTATTTATGTAATGGGATTATGTACTTGTTTTATCAAGATAGATATTGTACTTGACTTTGATTATGGTGTTATGATGTAATCAAACATGTTTTGACTTCTGCTGCAATTGAAATAAAGTTTTTAAATTTCCATGTACTATTTTATATCTGTCTTGTTGAAATTTTACTGTTCTATATTCACCTAAAACCTCCATAGAAGTTAATGCATTCCCTTTGTGAGTGACATTAATGGACGTGGGGTGTTATACACAGTTTCACTGTCACTTAACCCAATCCAACATTCAAGGACAAAGCACCTCGAAATTGACCTCCACTTCGTAAGAGAAAAAACACAAGCATGATGATTGACAATTTCTCATGTACCAGCGCATTACCAAAGAGCCAATGCCCTCACCAAAGCTCTATCGACTAAAAACTTCATCAGAATGAGAGAGAAGCTGAGGATAATAAATGGAGGTGAAAATGGAAATGAGAGCGGAAAACCTAGATCTAATTGAGGGGGTGTAATAGTGCAAAACAAGTTTATCCATTCAATCGGTTTCACAGGCATCTTTCATTTGAGGCATCTTTCTACTAGCCATTACATTCATGCATCTTTCATTTCAGGCATCTTTCTACTAGCTGTTACATTTATTAGCTATAAATTTGCATACTATTGTATCCAATCTTGTAATATATACCATTATATCCTCTTGAATAATAAAATATTCTCATCTATTCTTCTATAGGTATATCTGACTCTTCAATTATTTCTAATGTGCTATTAGTCAAAAATCTAAAACATAATATTTTAAGTATAAGTCAACTTTGTGATAAAGGTTTTTAAATAAGTTTCGAAAAAGATAAATGTAACATTTTTTATGAACATAAAACTTTAATTTTTGAAGGAACTAGAAATAAAAATATATACATTTTAAATATGAAATCAAAACAAAAAACAAACTTATGTTTAACCATTAACCATGAAGATCCGTGGCTATGGCATAAAAGATTTTGCTATATAAATTTCAAAAATATTAATAAATTATCTAAAAATGAATTAGTTAAAGAATACCAAAAATTAACTTTAAGGTAAATAATCTATGTGATGATTGTCAAATTGGTAAAATTAAAAAGAGTTCTTTTAAGTCTAAAAATAAAATTTCTACAAAACAACCTCTAGAATTATTACATTTAGATTTATTTGGTCCTACTCAAACTCGTTCATTAAACCATAATAAAACGCTTTCGCTATTGTACATGATTTTTCTAGATATACATGGACTCTATTTTTAAAACATAAAAGTGATACTTTTGGATTGCTTAAAGTTTGTGCTAAACATATAACAAATCTACTTGATTAAAAATTAAAAAGATTCGAAGCGATCATGGAGGAGAATTTGAAAATGAACTATTTAATGATTTGTATAACAAGAAAGGTATTAGTCATAACTTTTCAATACCATGAACACCACAAAAAATGGTGTTGTAGAAAGAAAGAATCGTCTTACAAGAATGTGCAAGGACTCTTTTAAATAGCAGTGGTTTACCAAAATCATTTTGGGTTGAAACAATAGCTACAACTTGTTATGTTTTAAATAGAGTAACTCTTGGGCCATTAACTAAAAATACTTGTTATGAAATGCTCTATGGTAATAAACTAAATGTATCAGACTTCAAGACATTCGAACAAAATGTTTTATACTAGACACAAAAGATAATCTTGAAAATTTTGATCCAAAAGCTGATGAAGGAATTTTTATTGGATATTCTGATCGAAGTAAGGCTTACAGAATTTTTAATAAAAGAACTAATTCTATTGAGGAAAGTTTACATTTTTCTTTTGATGAAAACTTTCAAAATATTAAAATTTCTGACAAAGACAAAAATGAATTACAAAATAACACTAACTTTAGTGAACCAGAAACTAATACTATTCTAAGATCACCTCCTCGCATTCTAAAAGATCATCCGACAAATAATATTATTGGAGACTTAAACTCGAGAGTTTCTACTAGACATCAGCTTAATCAAATTAGTCATGTGGCTTTTATTTCATCATTAGAACCTAAAAACTATAAAGAAGCAGACAATGATAAATCATGGATTTTAGCAATGCAAGAAGAACTTAATCAATTCGAAAGAAATGAAGTTTGAGAATTAGTCCCTCGACCAACAGAACAATCTGTAGTTGGAACAAAATGGGTTTATAAAAATAAGTCTGATGAAAATGGAAATATAATCCGTAATAAAGCTCGATTAGTTGCATAAGGATACAACCTAGAAGAAAGAAATGATTGTGAAGAAACTTTTGCTCCAGTAGCACGTCTTGAAGCAATTTGTATTTTATTAGCTTTTGCAGTTCATCACAAAATAAAACTATTTCAAATGGATGCTAAAAGTGCATTTTTAAATGGATACATAAAAGAACAAGTCTATGTTGAACAACCTCCTCTTTTTATACACGAACAATTTCCTAACTATGTTTATAAATTAAAAAAGGCCTTGTATGGTTTAAAACAAGCACCTCGTGCTTGGTATGAAAGATTAAAATCACATTTAATAAATTCTGGATTTGAAATTGGAAAAGTAGATACAACACTTTTTATAAAAAGAATTCAAAATGATATTTTAGTTGTTCAAATTTATGTTGATGACATCATCTTCGGATCAACTAATGAAGTTTTATGCAATGAATTTTCCAAAATAATGAAATATGAATTCGAAATGTCTCACTTGGGAGAATTTCTTTCTTTCTAGTATTACAGATTAAACAACTCAAAAATGGAATCTTTCTAAATCAAGAAAAATATTGTAACAATCTTTTAAAAATATTTAACATGGAAAAGACGTTAGGAAAACCAACACCAAGGAGCACAACTGCTCATTTAGAAAAGCATGTACATGGAAAAGACTTTGATCAAAAATTATATCGAAGTATTATTAGTTCACTTTTATATCTAACTGCAAGCAGACCAGACATTATGATGAGTGTCTGTCTATGTGCATGCTTTCAAGCTTAACCAAAGGAATCACACTACAAAGCGGTAAAATGAATTTTGAGATATTTAACTAACACGCAAGATTATAGACTTTTCTATCCGACTGGTAGTTCCTTCGACCTTGTATCATATAGTGATGCAGATTTCGGAGGATGCAAGTCTGATAGAAAAAGCACAAGTGGCACATGCCATTTTATTGGTCAATCTCTTGTATCATGGTTCAGTACGAAGCAAAACTCAGTTTCACTATCAACATGTGAAGCAGAATATATATCTGCTGCACTCGCAAGTGCTCAAGTAATTTATATGCAACAGACTTAAGAGATTTTGGAAAATTAATTACTAATTTACCAATATACTATGACAACACTAGTGCCATTAATCTCTCCAAAAATCCTATTAACCATTCTAGAACTAAGCATATTGACATCAAACACCATTTCTTACGCAATCACGTTGAAAAAGGTAATATTACTTTGGAATTTGTAAATACTAACAATTAAGTTGAGGATATATTCACTAAACCATAAATGAAACTACTTTTATAACTTACGCAGAGAATTAAGGATTTGCTCTCTCTCCGATATATAATTTTTGTCCTCACCTTAATTTTCCCTTCACCATAATTTTTGGATTGCTATAAGATAACTTTTGCCTTCTTTAAGCAACATAATTTAGCAAATTCTCACCTATAAATAACTTACTCTGACTTCACTAAAATTTTATACACACAAACAACTGTTAAGAATGTCAAAGAAATCTACTTCCTCAATCAACATCACGTTCACTGCTGATTGCTCTGCAGATACACAACATGATCCGACTCTAATATCAAAACATGAACCCGTGTACAAATGGCAGGATTATCATACTGGTTTCGCTCTAGATTCCAAACGAGCTAACAGATCTTTATTCATATCACCGAATAGTAAACGGAAGATTGATGAAATTTATCAATATCAAAAGGAACAATTAGAACTTCAAAAAGAGTTACATTTCGAATAGAAAACTACATCTACTATATTTAGTTACCTACGACAAGTTGCTTTGAAGTTTTGTAGTTCTAGACTAAAAGATGTTTCTGAACCTCTTCCACGACCGGTTAATCCACTGGATCCATTCTCGTCTTATCGTACGTCACACAATCCAGTTAACCCATGGACTTCTCCAAAAAGGCCACTTTTCTCACCAAATCGCTAATACGATAAAGTTTAAGACTTGGAATTTCGTAATATAGTAAATATGCATTGTCATAATGCATTTATATTACAATTTATTCTGTTTACTTGTGATAATATATTATGAAAATAAATGATATGCCTTTGTTCTAACATTGCATTTTAAAAAAAAAAACAGACGTCTGCCCCTGAACACCACAGACGTCTGACCCATTATTACCTTTAAAACTCCTTCAGCACAGACGTCTGGAATACATCATTCAGACATCTGTAGCAACTCTCGGGTTACAACCCCTGTACTCACAGACGTCTGGACTAGCATCCATCAGATGTCTGTCAATATGTTCTTTTCAAAATTGAAGCATAGACGTATGTGAACCTCAAAACATATGTCTGTTCCAACTCTCAAGATTTTTTTTTGCAATGACATACGTCACTATTCTACCTCAAAGACGTATGAATTCCCTCTGAACTATTTTTACCTCCCCTCCTATATAACATCTTTTCACCTTTTACTCGTTCACTTTTTACTTCTACCATCTTCTTCCAACATAAGAAAACCCTAATCTCCAAGTCTTCAAAAATTCAAAATTTCAATGGCTCCAAACATGCCCTCCAATAAACGATAGAAGGTTATCGAAGGATTCTCCTCTCAACCAACTCAACAAACACCCAATTATGCCACGGATCAATTAATCAAAGATTGGATAACGAAGAAATATGGCTCAGAACGATTAGAATCCTTGAAAAAGAAGTCAATTCATCAAGGACCTTTCTATCTTCTTTCACAATTGATCCACTACGACATTAATTCCATCCTCAATCAAGCAAAGCTTACTCATTAAATTGAGTTTGACGACAATAATGGTATGATTGATACTCTTGCAATCTATTTATTCTTCGCAAATTTGTGTTCTCTTTCGGTATGGTCTCCATCAGATCCAAAAAATTGGGTGTGGTCCTTGGTATATGGTCAAGTAGTGAAATTTAACGTCTATATGCTAGGCCAAATCTTAAAAACATCATACACTCCTACTCGTTTCCAAGATCTTCCCGATATGCGATTTAAACTTCGAGACCGAGTTACATACCACCACGACTTATCAACTGGATGCTTATTAACACTGTTTTTCCGAGACTTGGGAGTCATGGACAAGTATATCCAAATGATCATAAGGCCCTATATGCAATTTTTGACGTGTAAATTGCTCACAATGTATCTTTGAGCAAATTCGTGATTTTTGGACATCAAGTAAGCGAACAATTCCTTATGAAGCTTATCTAATGCATATCTTTCGGTCGAAAAATATTTATCTCTACCTTTCATTATATCCGGAAATCCCAATTGAAAATAGCGGCATACGTTTTGCGGCCTTAATGAAATTACCCGATCGACCACTAAACTTCATTTCGTTTGACCAATCACAAGTTCAGCAAGGACATCTCCAGCATCCTGTTCAAACCCCACAACGACAACAATGACATCATGCTGAACCAAGTGAGCCTTCTGAATATCATTCCGATCCCGAAATACAAGAAACTAGGGTAGAAATCGAGCCTGGAAAAAATATTCAAAATGTAACCTTAGCAAATCAAAGGATACTCTCTCAAAACCAGCAAATCATAGGAAAGAAAGTAACTCGTCTCGAACGACCATTCTCTGCTTGAATAACAAAGGTTGAAAACACTTTGGAAATGGTCGTTCGCTCGCTTGGCAAGATTCTTCGCAAAGTTCGTCGTTGATCCTCTTCTAGTTCTTCATCACCATCACTAACTCCACTTCCTATCGGAACCTTGGTTAGTTACATTTCACCTGTGCCTACTACGCCTCATGACTCATCTCAAGCTGAACAACATGCACTAGGTAAGGAGCCTGTAGCATCTGAGGGAGAGGAATCCGAATGGGAACCACATGATGACATTCAGACTACATCTCGCGCTTTACCTATTCCTGAGAATGTCATTTATTATGACAATTCACAGTGGGATCATTCCTCTTACCAAGCTTCGGATCTATGAGGGTACTTCATGGATGCTTAGTCTTATCTTATCTTATTTTATCTATTAGTAGTATTCTACGGTCTATAACTGTAACCTTTATTGTATGATACTCTGTTGGTACTGTACTTAACTATGTATGCTTGACATCTTTGGTTTTTCTTTATATATTTTGGCTTATTCTACTATTTTTTTGATAATGCCAAAGGGGGAGGAAATTTAACGGATCATTAACTCAGGGGGAGCTTTATTATAGCATAGTTGTCATCATCAAAGAGGGGGAGAATGTTAGATCCTAGATTTTGATGATGACACACTATACAATACACAAACATATATATATATATATATATATATATATATATATATATATATATATATATATATACACACACACACACACACACACATTCATATAGGAATCAACTCAAGGAGAAGAACTCAAGATGGCATGACTGCTCGAAGAAATTCATATTTATAGTATTAGATGTTATGTAAAATCTCCTTGATTAAATATGAGAAAAACATCAACATATTATAGTGCCTGTGTAAGTGTCAGACGTCTGTCACATAATATAACAGACGTCTGTCACTACAGCAGGAAAAATATTCCTCACTCAGCACAGACATCTGTTATATATACATTAGACGTCTGTTGCAAGCCTCGGGCTAATTTTCCTACACACAGACGTCTGTTCTCCTAAGGACAAAAGTCTGTTCTCCTAAGGACAGACATCTATTTATGTATCTGAGTAATATCTGATTACAAAGACAGACGTCTGATCAAAGATAACAGACGTCTGTCCTGGCACACGACCTATATTTTTCAGGCAACATCTTTTCATTTTCGAATAGTTGTAACTCTATCTCTTCTTCTCCAAAATGATTTTTCTAAAGAGACGTCTTTTCAAACAAAGGGTTTTATGCAGAAATCACAACCAATCGTAAAAACTCTTAGTTTTCTATAAATAGATCAAAGATTCAAGTTCTCAAATTCTTTCTTGGTCTATTCTATATTCTAAAGCTCTTAATTTATAAATTCTCTAGATTTCAATCAAGCACTAAATACTTCTTTTCTTCCTAAGTGATTCAATTCTCATATCAACTCAAGGAGATTATAGGAGCAACTTGTACGATTCAGTCATTATCAGTTTTGTAAAGAACACAAGATTGTCAAGATTTCTATTCATCTGTAAACCTATTCCTCCGGGTGAAGTGAGGATAGTTTTTTATTGTTGAAAGGCCGAAGAGGAGCTTCGGGACTGGACATAGGACGGGAATTCCGAACTAGGATAAAATATCAGTGTGATTATCTTTTATTTTATCTTTACTGCTTACTATTGCATTATTTTAGTACTTGCTGCTATTTAGACGCATAGACGATCCTATCATAGATTTACAATGACAAGAAGCTATGAGGGACCAACAAAGGTATGACATTTGCATAATCGATAATTTTTAGATTATATAGGTACATCTTACTAAAGGCAACAAGTTGATTGATAGTGATTATTTTTTATGCACAGTTGCAGGCATTGTGAAAAGGAAAAATAAGAACATTGATGTTAAAATCATTAGTGCTTGACTGCTATTTATTATGGTGAAATCCTTTTCGTTTGCTGCAATTTAAATTAGTTCTCAGTTTCTGTTTGAGAGCTCAAATGAAGTAACTGTACTAGGTCATTGTAATTATTTGATAGCGGCATTATACAAGGTGAATAATAAATAGCGTGATTGACATGATGGATGTAGTTGTTTTAATAAACAATTCATTCCGAGTGTACCAACGATTCTTTGTAAATCTTTTGTATAAACTTGTTAAGCAATACATTTTTAAGACTCGTTTCCTAATAATAATTAATTGTTTTCTTTCTAGTATAACATATTCTACTGTGAACTCTTCCCAAATTTTCTATGCAAAATTAGTGATCATTCAAATATGAGAAGTTTTTTGTATTTATTGATAGTGACTGATGGAGAAAAGGAAATGTTCTTCTAAATGTCATGACACTTTTTTTGCATCGGTTGCTATTGATAATGATGTAAAATACAATCCCTTTACATCAGTTGTTAGTAACATCTGATTCCCAAAAAAAAAAAAAAATCACTTTTTGCAACAGTTGTATAACCGATGCAACATGTTTAGACTATTGCATTGTCTACATTTGCATTGGTTATTGAACTGAATCAACATGGAGTAAACAACCAATGCAAATGACTAGTTTTGCAGTAGTGAGTGTTTTCTCTCTCTTGCAAATAAACCATTTATCTACTAAAAATGAAGTTACCAAGGACAAGCTTAAAATTATGAACCAAGAAAAAATCGCCGTGCCATTTATAAGGGGACAAAGTTGCATGCTTTATGGACTTTTTTTAAGAAGCTACTCTTATTTTAAGGCTGCATCTTTCTTGTTTCTAAGGATAAAATGAGGGATTAGATTTTTTCAAATTCTTGTACGTTAGACAATCACGGAACAAATCTTTTTTTCTCATAGAAGTCCGCTTCTCTTCTATAAATATTTTGTTTGCAAAAGATGCAAAAGTCATTGTGCTTTGATTGACTACCTCACAAAGAGAGAGAGAGAGCATTAGACCTTAGCCATTCGCACATGTAAAAAGAGAGGGATGGACTCCAACATTTTGGCGTGCTTCTCATCACAATCTTATTACTCATAGAACATGTGGGCTATTCGGGTATACATCCATAACCTATGACTATCGCAATACGCATTACAACTGCCGTTTTTAAATTTGAAAATGAAAGAATAGTTAAACAAAAAGGAATTAGTAAAGATGATGTCGAAGTATTATATATTTTCTTAATTTTTACTTCAAAAAGGATGTAATATAACTTCCTACGAAATTTGATCCTTCTTCCTCGTAACCTAGCATTCGAAAACTATATTTTTTCCTTCTTATGCTTGTAATAGCAAACAAAGTGGAAATGTTATAGGTTAGTTAGATAGATAGCACATTTTTTGAAAATTTGATAATATAAAATCACATTTAACATACCGTAAATATATAAGTAAAAACATTTCGCTTCGTTGAACTTCTATAGGTAAATAAATTGATAAAATTATTGTAATAATTAGCGCTTGTTTGAACCTCTGTAAATAAATAGTAGAACTCCAATTTAGAATTCATTATTACTCCAATGAGCACGGAAGCTCTATCATTTCCTTTTTCTCCTCCAAAACATCTAAAAGTAAATTTTTAGATTTAGAACATTCGTTCAAATTTAAGGGGAATAAAATAGAAGAAAATAGAGGATTAGAAGTTGCTTTGATTCAGAAAACTACATCAAAAGGGTAAATCCTTAGATCATGTTTTTATTCTTTAGTTTGAGTACAAATCTTTTCTCATCTAAATTTAATCTTATATATTTGAACGAACGTCGTTTGTAAGTCCAAATAGGGAACTATAAAGGGGGAAATACATATAACATGAATACATTGGGTTAAGTCTAGAATTTTCGGAAGCTTTCGAAGCGAGTGGATAAATTTTATATTTTGTATGATGGTAAACATAATTTCATTTTTTGGGACTTGGTTAATTTTTTAGTATACTGGAAATGAATATAAAAGCAGGTAAATTTCCATATTTTATTATAAGTCAAACTTACATAAATGCGATGCTTGGGATTATATGGAATGAAATATACAATTTCCATAAAATAAAGGGTAATTATTGTATGTTGTTTCATTTATTTCAAAAAGAAGTATAATTACAAACATCATGCAAAGCTTCTCCTTTGGGTAAAATATGGAAATTGACTATGAAATTAAGAAAAAACCAAGTTCCAATTTGTTATAGGAGATTTTCACAAAGGACATGCTCGGAGTAATAAGTTTTAAGGGCAACACTTTGGGAAAACTAGTTTGAAGGACTATTTTACAAAAAAATATAAATGAATTTATCTTTTTTAGTTATATTGAAATAATGATAAATGAGGTTATCTTGTTCATGTATAACTTAAGAAGATAAAAAATTTATCTTTTTCTTGTTAAATTGTCCTTAAATTTTATTATTCAGCAGTGTTGTCCTTAAAATTAAATTTACCGTTTTCATGTATAACTTAAAAGAATTTATCTTTTTCTTGTAAAATTGTCCTTAAAACTTATAATTTGGCAGTGTTGTCCTTAAGTATTATTATCCTAAAAAAACCTACAATCTAATTTTCACTTTTTTAAAATATAGTAAGTCCTAAATGTGGAAATTATGATGAAGAATAAATTAATAACGTTAACAAAATTGGCATAATAATAATAGTAAAACGGGAAACATAGGCAAAAGAAGAAAATATAATAAAAATGAGATGATGGGTTAAAAAGGGGAAAATGACAACAATATAAATAAACAATAAAAGTGAAAGTGGCAAATGAAATTGGTTAAAATATAAGTTAAACAAATAAAGAGGAAATTATAAACCTAAGGTCTAAATAAAAAGATAAGAGGCGTAAAGAAAAGAAAAAAATTAAACAAAAGAAAGAATACACATAAAACGATAAGATTATAAATGTAACCTTGCATATGCATTTAAAAATGGATCAAGGTAACTTTATGACTAGGCAAAAGGGTGCCGACAATTAAAAGGAACACAACAGAACTAGGAAGCTCGCCCTGCCATGCTCACTAAAGACATCGGAGTAGGAAATAAAAGACCATAACGGTTGTCCCGTCCTAGCGATGTTTGTTTGAAAGAATAGTGAAGTAGGACATAAGAGGCTAAAAATAGCTATTGAAATGCCTATCTTGGCGGATTCATTAACAATTTCAGAGTAGGAAACAAGAGATTAAATGATTGGTCCATCCTAGCAATGTTTGTTTGAGCAAATGTCGGAGTAGGAAATAAGAGACTTAATGCGGTCTTGTGGAGAGGAATACCCTAGAATAGGTTCCCTGATGTGTCTAGGGCATGCGCGGTTTATCAGCGGTACATGTTTGTTAATGATTATCAACAGAGTAATGCCTTGACTGCTCAAGGCAATATAAATTGTCGATGGATGGTTAGATAATTCTGCGACACAGGGCGTGCGGTGCCCGGGTGCCATTATGGATGGCGTCACTTGATTATGGGTCATCATCTGTCCAAATGGTTAAGCCGGAAAGGACATGGGTTACGCTTACTTGGTCGAAAGATCATTCGCTATTGGGACATTCGGATTGTAACATGCAACACCACGTGCTTTTTATTTGATCGTTTAGTTAGGGACAATGCTAGTAACATATATGTAACGCCCCATGTCCATTAATGACACTCTCAAGGGGAATGCATTAACTTTCATGGAGTATTATTGGTGTATAGAACAAAATATAACAAGATAGATATATATTTGTACATGAAAAATTAAAAACAACTTTTATTGCAACGGAGATATACTTTGGTTACAACAACATCAAAAACCAACAATAAAACCAAGTAAACTTAATATCCGTCTTGACAAATTATTTTCTAAGTACATAAAGTAAAAAAGCATAACCCCAATATAAGTAGCCATAAAAGAGATAAGCTGATCTTTACTTTCAACAATCCAAGCACTTCCAAAAGAGAGAGAAAGAGGTCCAAATCAAGCTCCACTAGCACTAGTCCCACCCTGAGAACCTGGGGGAGGGGGGGGGGGAAGGAAGAAAAGAGGCGAAAACAAAGGGGGTCAGACATAAAGTCTTTCGAGTCCAATAACTTTAACAATATAATTATTAAATAATTAGGATAAGGCATAAACTGGTAAAACAAGGAATGACTGTGAAGCAAATGGGCAAGACAAAACAAACAAGAGGAATATGCTGGTGTTAATCGCGCTCCTAATCACTATAGGTTTATTACTATACTGCACTGTAACACCCCGTATGTTAAATAACTTGTTATAACATAAATCAGAGCAGAATTAAATTTAATATTCTGAATCAGGGGAAACGGGCTGTGCCATTGCGTTCGTCTCGGAAAAATACGCGAAATAGAGTCCGAGTTTTCGTAAATCGGAGTCCGTATGACCAAGTTATGGCCCGTCAAAGTTTCACGAAAAATCAAAAACGAAAACTGCTCATGTTTTGAGGCCCGGGATGAGTTTTGGGCTGTTTTTTTTGGGCCCTAAATGGTTCCTACACTTGACTTCTTCCCCAAGACATGCTTTAAAGGCTAGGATTGGTTCTAGGGTATATCCTATGGTCCTAAAACATCTAACTAATCTATATATACACCCTAATACCCCCCTTATCCTTACCAAAAATAGATCTAAGGCCATTATGCCACCACTTAGAAAATTGGAGAGCCTCCACTAAAAATCCTAAGAGGATTTGCAAGCTAATCTACATCTTCTTCTACTTAATCATTGGGATTTGCTTCATTTATCTTGCTACTCTTGTTTTGGTGAGCTTCTATCCCCTTAATAATCAATTATTGAATTGATTATGATAAGATGTGATAAAGTATGGCTATGTTTGTGGATCCATATATTTATGCAAGCTTGATGTAGTGAATATTATGTGTTTTGCAAGTTATATGCCTTATGTCATGCAAGTTTCATAATATGTAATCATGATATTTTTATGCAAGTTGTTTCATGATGTTTATGATGCAAAACACTAAGTGAATATGGATCCATTATGCAAACATGTTATGCAAGTATGTGAGTACTTATGCAAGTCATGTATATGCTTATATGCATGTTTAACATCTTATGCAAGTATATGAATGTTTATGCAAGTTATGTATATGTTGAAATGCAAGTTTAACATAATATGAAAGCCTATGCAAGTATGTGAATGTTTATGCAAGTTATGTATATGTTGAAATGCAAGTTTAACATAATATGCAAGCCTATGCAAGTATGTGAATGTTTATGCAAGTTATGTATATGTTGAAATGCAAGTTTAACATAATATGCAAGCCTATGCAAGTATATGAATGTTTATGCAAGTTATGTATATGTTGAAATGCAAGTTTAACATAATATGCAAGCTTATGCAAGTATATGAATGTTTATGCAAGTTATGTATATGTTGAAATGCAAGTTTAACATACTATGCAAGCCTATGCAAGTATGTGAATGTTTATGCAAGTTATGTATATGTTGAAATGCAAGTTTAACATAATACGCAAGCTTATGCAAGTATATGAATGTTTATGCAAGTTATGTATATGTTGAAATGCAAGTTTAACATAATATGCAAGCCTATGCAAGTATGTGAATGTTTATGCAAGTTATGTATATGTTGAAATGCAAGTTTAACATGATATGCAAGCTTATGCAAGTATATGAATGCTTATGCAAGTATGTGAGTGCTTATGCAAGTTAAGTATATGCTAAAATGCAAGTTCTACATGTTATGCAAATCACATGTATGATGATATGTAAGTTCATATGCAACATGTTATGCAAATCACATGTTTAATGATATGTAAGTTCATATGCAACATGTTATGTAAGACACATGTTTGATAATATGCAAGTTTGGGTTGAATATAGTCGGGTTAATACATGCTCATATATGCAAGTTGACATCCTCTTAACCCATGATAAAGTTATATGCTAAACCCATGTTATGTGTGGTAAATCTTCCCTTTATTATGTTATGTCATAATGACGATTTACGTGGGGAACGATGGGGTTAATTAATATGTTAATTAAAAGTATGTTGAAATGGGTATGATTAAGCATACCATAAAAAAAATAATTAATTAACATAAGTGGGAATTTACCTATTGAGTTAGGTCTACCCCATGGGAATTTACCTATTGAGTTAGGTCTACCCATGTTATGAATAAATTGATATTAATTAGGGATAATTAATATGGGGGTGATTAATTAGGTGTAATTAATCGACTAAGACACGAGGTTAGGCTCTGTTATGACGTAAGACTGCCCGGACCCTACCGGCTTAACCAGGCGGTCATAACAGCCAGTCTAATGTGAGAGGTCTTAGGCACAAATTAAATACGTGATTAAAGTAAAGACACGAGGTTAGACTCTGTTATGACGTAAGACTGCCCGGACCCTACCGGCTTAACCAGGCGGTCATAACAGCCAGTCTAATGTGGGAGGTCTTTATGGGAGATCACGGTCTTAATTAATTAAGAAACACTTAACCATATTAGCATGTAGTGGGACATGAGGGGTTAAGTGGGTGCCTTGGGTGGCATGTAGTAACTAGTGGGGGTGCCTCGGGTGGCATGAGAAAACTAGTGGGTTGCCTTGGGTGGCAATAGAAAATACGATTAGAATACTTAACCAGAGTGGAACATGTAACTAAACATGATTAAAGGGTTAAGTAAGTGCCTTGGGTGGCATGGGGGAATCAAGTAAGTGCCTTGGGTGGCATGCGGAAATCTAGTGGGTGCCTTAAGTGGCAATTGTAATATAATTGGATGACTTAACCAAACCTTAACATGTAAGGGGGCATGATTATAAAAAGGGGTTAAGTGGAATGCACTAGATAAAATGACAAGCTTAAGTAGTAGCTTGTGGGGGCCCGTTTCAACCAATATCCCAAACGTATCTTTGTGGGCTCGACCCATGTCGAGTGACGGGACACGCATATTGGGCTTGATTATAAGAGGCCAAAACGGGGTAGCGGTGGCAACGCAAGTCCAACGGGTTTCATATGCGTGTGTGGGCCCGGGCTGGTAGATAAGCCGTTGTTGCATCGTGTAGATATAAAGCCGTGCACCGTTGATAGTATTGGGTAGCCACTTTAGGGGAGTGATACACCCTACTGTGGGACCAGCACGGGTATCTACGTTAGGGAGCCGATCGCTTGGGGTAGTGGGGTACACCTAGTAGAGATAGGGGCAGACGGCACCTATGTAGTCAACTAGGGTACAGGAAACTACTGGTTATATCTATCTTTGATATCCTTGGGTGGGATCAACCTTTGAGTAGGAGTGACTGGTGTGGTGCAGTTAGTAATTATCCTTGGGTGGGTAGATGCGTCTTTACGGTTATCTTAGTTCGTCCTGTGTTCGTGGGCAACTTAGTGTAGTCATTATCCCCAAAGATACCATACCGAGTTCATATCATACCCTAATTACTTTAATAATTGTATTATTAAGGAGATAGGGTTCACTCAGGCTTATGTCTGACCCCCGTTGTTTTTATCTTTTTCCTTCAGGTCCTCAGGTTGGGCCTAGTGCTAGTGGGCTTTGATCAGTTTGCTTTATCTATCTCTTGGAGCTTGGACCGTAGATGTAGAGCTCAGCTTATCTTATCTTTTCTGTTATGGCTATTTGTTATGAGTAGTGGGATTATGTACTTATTTTATTCAGGATGGATATTTTGTACTTGACTCTTGTTATGGTTTTATGATGTAACCAAACATGTTTTACTTTCCGCTGCTATGAGATGATGTTTTAAATTTTCAAGTATTACATTATATCTGTCTTGTTGTAATTTTACTGTTCTATACTCACTAAAAATACTCCACCGATGCTATGGCATTCCCTTAGTGAGTGACTATAGCGGGTGTGGGGTGTTACACGTGGTATCAGAGCTTAAGGTTACCGGAACAGATAAAATTTTTAGAAAAACTATTTTCTAAGAATACTTTTGGAAAGGAGTATTTTCAAAAACATGTCTTTTAAGAGAAAAGTTTTTGAAAGGAAAGCATAATCCCCAATAGCCATATCTATATCTTTCGAATTCTCCATTTTGAATCTCTTCCTTTCTCTCGTTTTGAGTTTCCCCTCCGCGTATAGATGATCTTTCTAAGATAGATAAGGATGGAAAACCACTTCAAGGGACTTAGACGTTAGTCGGATTAGAAGTTGGTTCAAGAAGGAGGAGGACTGGTAGGTATCTATTGGATAAACGATGGGAGGAAGGCTCAAATAGTTGTTTGGTTAATGAAAGATGAAACCTCATTGGTGGGAGGTTACGAGTGGAGAATAGGGAAGAAGAAGGCAAGTGGTTATCCTTTTAAGAGGAATAGGACACCTTATTAGGATTGTTCAAAGAAGCAAGGGCAAGGTATGGAATCTTCTGGAGGGTAGTTGTATTCCCTCACGACTAGGGTACCAGATGGGGATATGACCGTCTAGGTTGGAATTTGGATTTCTTTATCATCCGATTCAAGCTTTATTTGATTCTGATATATTGAGTTCGTTTATCCCACCATTGTTAGTTGAGTCACTGCACTTAGACACCAGTTTGGTAGATGATCCCTTAGTTGTTTCAAACCCAGTTGGGGCTCCATGATATGTTTGGGTTTGAAAGTTTCTATACTTAGCGTTGAGTTTAGATGTGATGCTTGTTGGGCTTCGCGGGCTATGGGTTAATTTTGGGCATGGACTGGTTATCCAGTAGGAGTGCTGTTCTTCATTTTGAAGGGAGAGTTGTTAGGCTTATGGGCCGCCTAAGTAACACTCTCGAGATCTCTTGTAATCCCATAGAATCTGTTATGCTAAGGTATCTAGAATCGCCTGACACGTTGGTCTAGAGTCTGCGATCTGTTAGAGCGGTCCGGGAATACCCGGATGTGTTTGAGGAGGTGAAGGGCTTACCTCCGAAGCGGGAGATTGACTTCCGAATATATCTGGTGGATAATGCCAAACCAGTATCTTGGCCAGTGTGCCACATGGCTCCTAGTGAGAGGAGGGAACTCCATAAGTAAGTAGGTGATTTGCTTGAGAAGGGGTTCATAAGACGAAGTATATCGGAGTGGGGCGCTCCAGTAGTTTTTGTTATGAAGGCGGATGGGTCCCTCAGACTTTGTGTAGGCTAAAGGGAACTAAAGAAACTCACAAAGAAGAATAGATACCCATTGCCGAGGATTAATGATCTCCTTGATCAGTTGGCTGGCGCCTCAGTATTTTTGTAGTAGGACTTAGCCACGGGATTTCATCAGTTGAGAGCGGCTGAGAATAGTATAGAGGAGACTGCCTTTGGGACTCCGGATGATTTCTTTTATGAGTGGCTGGTGATGCCATTGGGTTTGACGAACGCCCCCGCATACTTTGTTGAGAAGGGTGTTCAGGGAGTACCTAAATAAGTTCGTGATGGTCTTTGTAGATGACATCTGGGTCTTTTCTAGGAGCGAAATAAGTTTTCGTATGTGCTCAATAGGCTGAGCAGGGCCAGTATAGGATAAACGACGGTTTTGGAGCGAGACTGGCGAGAACATCCAGAATTGGTCAAGGGCTTAATTATTTAGCCATTTTTACTAGTATCGTCTCACGTAGGTCGTCTGAATTCGAAGGAGGTATCCCTTGGGTGTTTGTCTGATATTGGTTTAGGCCTTTGGGGCTTGCATTTGGGGGATGCCGAATTCGACTAGGGTGGTCTGCGTGGGAGACAGTTGTGATGATTTTGGATGATATTCTGGTGGAGAAGAGCATGCCCTACATCTTAGGGAAGTGTTGGAGACTCTTCGAGCGCATAGTCTTAGGACAGCAAAAGTGGATGGGATCCTTAGCATCCTATGAGTAAGGGTAACATGGTAACGGACACCTTAAGTAGAAAAAGGTTGTCCTTGAGTTCATTGTTCGTTGAACGACGGAGCTTAGAGTTTATTTCTAAGTTTGACTTTAGACCTTCCGTTGACTTTGTACCCGGTTTGCTAGCTTCTTTGGAAGTTAGACCTACTCTTTTGGGGCGGATTGGAGAAGCACAGAGGGGCGACCCACAGTTGGTTGAGTTAGTAGAGAAGCTCATAAGGGGGGAGTCGTCCAACCATTTGAGTAGGTACACCCTAGATGATAGAGGGTGCTTGCGTAGAGACAGTAGACTTTGTGTACCACAGGACGAGGGTTTGAGGAAGGCTATTCTTGATGACGCACACCGTTTTAGGATGACCATTCATCCCGGTGGGGGTAAGATGTACCAAGACATGAAGAGGGCTTTCTTCTGGGCCGGTATGAAGAAAGATGTGGCCGAGCATGTCGCTCGATGCTTGGTATGCCAACGAGTGAAGACGGAGCGAAAGAAACCAGGTGGGTTGCTTCACCCATTGGAGGTTCCGCAATGAAAGTGGGACAGCGTCTCGTTGGATTTTATTGACAGGTTACCCAGATCGAGAAAGAGTAATACAGGAATTTGGGTGGTGGTAGACAGACTTACTAAGAACACCCATTTCATACCTGTGAAGAGTAAGTGGACTGCTCCATGGCTAGCTTTTGTATATCTTCGAGAGATAGTTCGATTGCATCGGGTACCCTCCAGTATAGTGAGTGATCGAGATCCTATCTTCACTAGAGAGTTTTGGAAGAGTTTGCAAAAGGCGGTAGGGACTCAGTTGCGTTTGAGTACCGCATATCATCCTCAGACGGACGGCCAGACCGAGAGGGTGAATCATATTTTAGAAGACCTTTTGAGGCTATGTATCTTGGATTTTGGAGGTACATGGGAGGAGCATCTTCCATTGGTGGAGTTGCCCGACAGACTTAGTGGTGTACATGATGTATTCCATGGGAGGAAGTGCCTACATAAGATCGCAGAGGTGGTAGAGCCAAGCTTGCTTAGAGAAGTGGAAGCAGAGCGTGATGCGACTATTCGACGAGCTCCTACTCGCATCCTTGGGTCAGAGACTAGGAAATTGAGGAATCGAGAGGTTCAGCTAGTCAAAGTGCAATGGGGAGAAGAGGAGAGCAACACAACTTGGGAGACGGAAGCGAAGATGCGTTCTTTGTATCCATTTCTTTTTGAGAGTATGTCTTTTAACTTCTCCTTTATCGTTTGACTGGTACTTATCTTATCCTTAGTATGTCCTCTCGTTAGTACCTTTGACCTTCAGATAGGATAGTCCTATGGTTGAAACATGTGTTTGAGACATGTTATGTATGATGGATGCAAGTGGATGCAAGTGTTTGCTAGTGGTTGCTCGTGGATGCATATACACACACTCTAGGCACTAGATCGGCTCAATCACTTCATATTGCATATTGCATAAAATTGTGTGTAGGAAGCTATATTTATGGATGTATAATGATTGTGTTATCATATGGATGATGCATTTTGGTGAATGATTGTGCACTCATGTAGATATTGTATGTGTCGATAGGGTTCCCTCGCATACATAATGGATGCATGGCACTATCATGGTTTGCATATGTTCATACATTAGATAGGGAACATATACACACACTTTTTGCATATGCTCATACATCATTAGAAATTGTTTTAAGGACAATGGATGCCAGTGTTTGATGGTTGAGTAGATGGTTGTTTGGTTGGTAGGATACGTTCTTCTTGACTTAGAGATTTCGGGGACGAAATCCTTTAAGTAGGGGAGAATGTAACACCCCGTATGTTAAATAACTTGTTATAACATAAATCAGAGCAGAATTAAATTTAATATTCTGAATCAGGGGAAACGGGCTGTGCCATTGCGTTCGTCTCGGAAAAATACGCGAAATAGAGTCCGAGTTTTCGTAAATCGGAGTCCGTATGACCAAGTTATGGCCCGTCAAAGTTTCACGAAAAATCAAAAACGAAAACTGCTCATGTTTTGAGGCCCGGGATGAGTTTTGGGCTGTTTTTTTTGGGCCCTAAATGGTTCCTACACTTGACTTCTTCCCCAAGACATGCTTTAAAGGCTAGGATTGGTTCTAGGGTATATCCTATGGTCCTAAAACATCTAACTAATCTATATATACACCCTAATACTCCCCTTATCCTTACCAAAAATAGATCTAAGGCCATTATGCCACCACTTAGAAAATTGGAGAGCCTCCACTAAAAATCCTAAGAGGATTTGCAAGCTAATCTACATCTTCTTCTACTTAATCATTGGGATTTGCTTCATTTAACTTGCTACTCTTGTTTTGGTGAGCTTCTATCCCCTTAATAATCAATTATTGAATTGATTATGATAAGATGTGATAAAGTATGGCTATGTTTGTGGATCCATATATTTATGCAAGCTTGATGTAGTGAATATTATGTGTTTTGCAAGTTATATGCCTTATGTCATGCAAGTTTCATAATATGTAATCATGATATTTTTATGCAAGTTGTTTCATGATGTTTATGATGCAAAACACTAAGTGAATATGGATCCATTATGCAAACATGTTATGCAAGTATGTGAGTACTTATGCAAGTCATGTATATGCTTATATGCATGTTTAACATCTTATGCAAGTATATGAATGTTTATGCAAGTTATGTATATGTTGAAATGCAAGTTTAACATAATATGCAAGCCTATGCAAGTATGTGAATGTTTATGCAAGTTATGTATATGTTGAAATGCAAGTTTAACATAATATGCAAGCCTATGCAAGTATGTGAATGTTTATGCAAGTTATGTATATGTTGAAATGCAAGTTTAACATAATATGCAAGCCTATGCAAGTATATGAATGTTTATGCAAGTTATGTATATGTTGAAATGCAAGTTTAACATAATATGCAAGCCTATGCAAGTATGTGAATGTTTATGCAAGTTATGTATATGTTGAAATGCAAGTTTAACATAATATGCAAGCTTATGCAAGTATATGAGTGTTTATGCAAGTTATGTATATGTTGAAATGCAAGTTTAACATAATATGCAAGCCTATGCAAGTATGTGAATGTTTATGCAAGTTATGTATATGTTGAAATGCAAGTTTAACATGATATGCAAGCTTATGCAAGTATATGAATGCTTATGCAAGTATGTGAGTGCTTATGCAAGTTAAGTATATGCTAAAATGCAAGTTCTACATGTTATGCAAATCACATGTATGATGATATGTAAGTTCATATGCAACATGTTATGCAAATCACATGTTTGATGATATGTAAGTTCATATGCAACATGTTATGTAAGACACATGTTTGATAATATGCAAGTTTGGGTTGAATATAGTTGGGTTAATACATGCTCATATATGCAAGTTGACATCCTCTTAACCCATGATAAAGTTATATGCTAAACCCATGTTATGTGTGGTAAATCTTCCCTTTATTATGTTATGTCATAATGACGATTTACGTGGGGAACGATGGGGTTAATTAATATGTTAATTAAAAGTATGTTGAAATGGGTATGATTAAGCATACCATAAAAAAAAATTAATTAACATAAGTGGGAATTTACCTATTGAGTTAGGTCTACCCCATGGGAATTTACCTATTGAGTTAGGTCTACCCATGTTATGAATAAATTGATATTAATTAGGGATAATTAATATGGGGGTGAATAATTAGGTGTAATTAATCGACTAAGACACGAGGTTAGGCTCTGTTATGACGTAAGACTGCCCGGACCCTACCGGCTTAACCAGGCGGTCATAACAGCCAGTCTAATGTGAGAGGTCTTAGGCACAAATTAAATACATGATTAAAGTAAAGACACGAGGTTAGACTCTGTTATGACGTAAGACTGCCCGGACCCTACCGGCTTAACCAGGCGGTCATAACAGCCAGTCTAATGTGGGAGGTCTTTATGGGAGATCACGGTCTTAATTAATTAAGAAACACTTAACCATATTAGCATGTAGTGGGACATGAGGGGTTAAGTGGGTGCCTTGGGTGGCATGTAGTAACTAGTGGGGGTGCCTTGGGTGGCATGAGAAAACTAGTGGGTTGCCTTGGGTGGCAATAGAAAATACGATTAGAATACTTAACCAGAGTGGAACATGTAACTAAACATGATTAAAGGGTTAAGTAAGTGCCTTGGGTGGCATGGGGGAATCAAGTAAGTGCCTTGGGTGGCATGCGGAAATCTAGTGGGTGCCTTAAGTGGCAATTGTAATATAATTGGATGACTTAACCAAACCTTAACATGTAAGGGGGCATGATTATAAAAAGGGGTTAAGTGGAATGCACTAGATAAAATGACAAGCTTAAGTAGTAGCTTGTGGGGGCCCGTTTCAACCAATATCCCAAACGTATCTTTGTGGGCTCGACCCATGTCGAGTGACGGGACACGCATATTGGGCTTGATTATAAGAGGCCAAAACGGGGTAGCGGTGGCAACGCAAGTCCAACGGGTTTCATATGCGTGTGTGGGCCCGGGCTGGTAGATAAGCCGTTGTTGCATCGTGTAGATATAAATCCGTGCACCGTTGATAGTATTGGGTAGCCACTTTAGGGGAGTGATACACCCCACTGTGGGACCAGCACGGGTATCTACGTTAGGGAGCCGATCGCTTGGGGTAGTGGGGTACACCTAGTAGAGATAGGGGCAGACGGCACCTATGTAGTCAACTAGGGTACAGGAAACTACTAGTTATATCTATCTTTGATATCCTTGGGTGGGATCAACCTTTGAGTAGGAGTGACTGGTGTGGTGCAGTTAGTAATTATCCTTGGGTGGGTAGATGCGTCTTTACGGTTATCTTAGTTCATCCTGTGTTCGTGGGCAACTTAGTGTAGTCATTATCCCCAAAGATACCATACCGAGTTCATATCATACCCTAATTACTTTAATAATTGTATTATTAAGGAGATAGGGTTCACTCAGGCTTATGTCTGACCCCCGTTGTTTTTATCTTTTTCCTTCAGGTCCTCAGGTTGGGCCTAGTGCTAGTGGGCTTTGATCAGTTTGCTTTATCTATCTCTTGGAGCTTGGACCGTAGATGTAGAGCTCAGCTTATCTTATCTTTTCTGTTATGGCTATTTGTTATGAGTAGTGGGATTATGTACTTATTTTATTCAGGATGGATATTTTGTACTTGACTCTTGTTATGGTTTTATGATGTAACCAAACATGTTTTACTTTCCGCTGCTATGAGATGATGTTTTAAATTTTCAAGTATTACATTATATCTGTCTTGTTGTAATTTTACTGTTCTATACTCACTAAAAATACTCCACCGATGCTATGGCATTCCCTTAGTGAGTGACTATAGCGGGTGTGGGGTGTTACACGCACCATTACTAGTCACCCTAAAAGTAGATCTCGCCTACTGAACATAATAATCATAATGGTAGTTTCGTGTACCCCTAGCTGTCTTCATAGGTGTTGCCTGCACCTATCTCCACTAGTTGTACCCACTACCCCCATGCGATCGGCTCCCTAACTCGTACATACGCGTGGTGGTCCCACATTGGGGTGTATCACTCCCCAAAGTGGCAACCCGATAGCACTAAAGATGCACGGCTTATATCTACACGATGCAACAACATCTTACCTACCAGCCCGGGCCCACGCACGCACATGGCCCCATTGGACTTGCGTTGCCACCGCTAACCCGTTTTTGACCTCTTACAATCAGACCCAGTAAGCGTGTCCCGTCCTCGATCTAACTCAAGCTCACAAAGATACTTAATGGGTTACTGGTTTGAAAAGGATCCCCCATGCTTGACACAAGCTTTCCACCTATGCTTGGTCCCCACTAGGATTTCCCACTTAACCCCTTCTTATTCATATCTTCTTACATGTTTCAATTTGGTTAAGTGTTTCTAATCGTATTTCACATGTCACCCATGTCACCCACTTAACCCCCCTGTCCCACCACATGTTTATCTTGGTTAAGTGTAACTTAATTCATTATAACCGTAACCTTGTAAGACATCCCACATTAGACTACCGTTTGCGGTTGCTGGATTTTCCGGGCGAATCCGGGTAGTCTTGTACCGCAAACGAGCCTAACTTCGTGTCTTTACAATTATTACGCATTTAATTTATGCCTTCGACCTCTCACATTAGACTACTGTTTGTGGTTGCTGGATTTGCCGGATAGGTCCGGGCAGTCTTATATCACAAACGAGTCTAACCTCGTGTCTTAGGCGTTTATTATTACACGTAATTATTTCACCCCAATATGAATTAATTATCCCTATCCAAATTGTCAATAATATCCAAATTAATCTATGTCCATAATTATCACCTAAATTATGTCCATACTTTTCAGGTATATAAATTATACCAATTAGTGTCTCAAATTAATTATATGCTTGTAAAGTCATTTTATGCGAATTTACAATTTGTATAATTATTATTTTCCCGGTGTCCCCACGCCATTTGTATGTTTAATATGAAATATGTTAGACTCGCAAATAGTCCAACTCATAAAAAGAAAAGAAACATCACAACTTGCATAACACATAAAATAGATCTAACTTGCGAATAAGAATTTTAACGCAAGTTTGCATAGCCAATAACTTGCATAGGCAATGGATACATTGAACATAAATTTTCAAAAACTACCATGGATCTAAATATAGATCGAAACATGAAATTGTGAACTTGCTTATATGAATATGGGTTTCACCAAAACTTGCATTTGTGAATATGGTTTTCACCTAAACTTGCATATGTGAATATAGTTTTCTCCTAAACTTGCATATGTGAATATAGTTTTCACCTAAACTTGCATATGGATTCCTACAAACTTTCATATGAATTTAAACATGTAAACTAATATCACATATTTTACATATAAACTAGCATATGTATATATATGTACTAGATTCACATATAAACTTGTGTATAATTTGCATACAAACTTGCATATGATTTATATACAAACTAGCATATGATTTACAACCCAAACTTGCATATAAACTGATGTCATAAAATGAATCAAGTTAAACATATGTGATTGGACATATGAAATAGATTTACTAACATAAGTTAACAAAACTGTCATATGTTCACCAACAGACGATAACAAAGTTAAGTAACATCACATGATTCAACAGACATGTTCGCATAATCCTAATTATAACTCATCATAATTAACTTATTAATTATTTTGTGAAAAAAATTGTACATAAAAGATGGATTAGAGAAGAGAATAATTCATTCGTCGTTTGTATTAGAATCCTGACTTGCAATTCCTAAGGTTTAAGGAGAAGAACTATTCCAGCAGTAGCATGGAGGCCAAGAGATTAATCTAGTTTAGGTTTAGAGCTTGAGTCTATGCATGCTTATATACAAGTTTAAATCAATATAAGCCGTTAGATTATCATAGGAGCAATCACAACCATCCGGACTAGATAGAGTTATCCAGAATTGCCACCTATGCCTTAGTGACTCAGCAATAGGTCAGAAAAGACTCAACAATAGGTCAGTATCTTCACAGTTCGGATCTGCTCGGGGGGTAGGTCGACTCCCAGGTCGACCAGTATAGGGGTGGTCGATCCCTGGTTGACCCCTTGGTCGACCTGGCCTGGGGCGGGAAAAATCCCGCCCAGCCCGCTTCTTCGTTTGAATTCGAATTTCGAATTTTAATCTGAACTGTCTTTAATTTATTTAAATTTCTAAAACGTCTGAGGGCTATAACTTCCTCATACGAAGTCCGATTTATGATAACTTGGACTCTATTCCAAGCAGAATTTCGAGACGAACGCAATGGCGTAACCCGTTTCCCTTAATTCTCAATTTAACAATTAAGTATTCTTTAATTCGTTCTTTTAATAGTCACAGAAAATTCAAGGTGTTACATTATCCCTTCCTTTAAGGATTTCGTCCCCGAAATCTTCAAGTCAAGAAGAATGTATATCCTACCATCCAATCATCCATCTACTCAACCTTCAAACACAGGCATCCATTGTCCTTACAAGATTTCTAATGATGTATGAACATATGCAAAAAGTGTGTATATGTTCCTTATCCAATGCATAATCAGGCGGTTTACTGATTCAGTTGACCCCCTTAATGCAAATCATGATTGTGCCATGCGTCCATTATGTATGCGAAAGAATCCTAATGATACATATTATTTCTACATGTGTGCACAACCATTCATCAAAATGTAGCATCCATATGATAACACAACCATTATACATCCATTAATTTAAATATGCACACATATTTATATGCAATATGAAAGCGATTGAGCTGATCTAGTGCCTAATTTGTGTGTACATGCATCCACGAGCAACCACTTGCAACCACTGGCAACCATCAATCGTGACATGTTTCAAATACATGTTTACATCCATTGGTTTCTACCTAAAGATAAAGAATAGGACCGAGGAGATATGCTTAAAAGATTGATATAAGCATGAATAAACTTATGGAAAAAGAGATCAAGGAGGTACCCTAAAAAAAGGGTGGGATGCACATATTTTTCTCTCAGTTTCCCAAGTCGCGTCTTCCTCAGTGTCACTCCATTGAACTTTAACAAGCTTGACTTCATGGTTGCGTTGCTTTTTGACTTCCGTACCCAAGATACGAGTTGGAATTCTTCTCATAGTCGCTTCTTATTGCATTTCTACTTCCTCTAGTATACTTGGCTCCACAACTTCCACAGACGCATATAAGCACTTTCGTAGCTGAGAAACTTGAAAAACATTATGAACTCCAGCCAGTCTTTCGGTTAGCTCTACTCCATAAGCCATCGTCCCAATCCTTTCAGTGATAGGAAATGGACCTACAAATGTTGGTGCTAGCTTTCCTACGGACCCAAAGTGAATGGCATTCCTCAAAGGAGGTACTTTAAGGAACACCCTATCTCCAACCTCAAACTCAAGGTCGGTCCTTCTTTTGTTTGCGTAGGACTTCTGTCTATCTTGTGCAGCTTTCATCCGTCTTCTTATCAAGTCCATCTTTTCTGAGGTTTCTCTAATCATATCTGGCCCAAGTACGAGCTTCTCTGTAGACTTCCACCAACAAGTTGGTGATCGGCATGGTCTTCCATATAAAGCTTTGAAAGGCGCCATGCCTATGGTGGCTTGGTATCTATTGTTGTAAGCGAATTCCACCAAAGGTAGATGATCCTCTCATGTCCCTCCAAAGTCAAGAATGCACAATCTTAAGAGGTCTTCCAATACATCGTTTAACTTTTCCGTCTGACAATCGGTTTGGGGGTGATAGGTCGTGCTTAAGCATAATTGTGTGCCTACAGCCTCTTGCAAAGTCTTCCAAAACTCGCTCGTAAAGACAGGATCTCGATCACTCACTATGCTAGAGGGTATCCCATGGAGTCGAACTATAACAACCCGCATTCTACGCATCATGGGATCGTAGAATATTTATTTCTTTCAAATATGAAGTCGTATGGTCATGTAACTTTGGGAGACGACTATTGGGGTCATTTCCCATGTTCACGATTTTTCCGGATTTTTAAATGACCATTTTGCCCCTAGCTGGTACTGTTCTGGCCATAACCTTTGACTGGAAAGGAATTTTGACCTGAAACCAATTCCGTTAGATTTGTTTGATGGTTTACCATTCCGTAGAGTGGTCACATTAGCCAAACAGTCTTACCGTTTGGGAGATATGGCTGAAACAAGTTTCATATAGTGAAAAACAACTTAATTGGGCTTAACCGGGTGATTAACAACTAGGCCTAATGGGGGATTTCGGGATTAGGGTTATAAGGAGGCTGAAATTAGTTAGTGAACGATCTTATTTTCATTTTTTAGCTGCCACTTTCATTCTTGAAACCCTAACAATGGCCTCCAACACCCAAATCAACTTCTAATCAAGTTTTGGCTTAATCTACATCAAATCAAAGAACATCTTCACCAAATCAGTATTACAGCTACTGTTAGACATCAGTATTCGTCCAAATCAGCAAGGTTTCAGTTCTGAAAATTTCATTTGTGGCCAAGGTGAGTGATTAGCATTGTTTTGACACTAATTACAGTTAATTAAGAGTAATTAGTGAAGATTAGCGAACTTATACATTAATAAATTCTGGAAAAATATTTATAAATTCTAAAATAATGTTTTAGACCTCTGATATGAATTTGGGTTAATTTCATTAAGTTTTGGTAATCATATCATTAGTTTTGCCTAAACATGCTTATGGGAAAATATGGGATTTTGGCTATGTTTGATCTATTTTAACCTATCAAGTTATTGTTTTGATGTTGGTGGTTGACGTTACATGTTGCTATGACTGTATGGTATGATTTGTGATTGTCTAGAAGTGTTAGATTAGTCGAAAACGCCATCGAGTAGCGTAAACAATCGCTGGAAGAAGCTGCAGGAAACTGGCCGATCCGGATCGGATCGGAGGAACGGCATCCGAACCGAACCGCCCTCCAAGCAGTGTATCCACGAGACGATCTGAAAAATGGGGAAGCATCTTCTTCGACCCGATCCGCATGACCACCTCCGAACCGAACCGATGCATGGCGATTGGACTTAAAGAACCTGACCCGATCCGCCTGGAGGCGATGATGACCGACCCGACCCGCCTGGAGGTGATGATGACCGATCCGAACTGCCAAAGGATGAGGACCCCGACCCGATCTGATGGGGGTAGCTCGACTGATCCGAACCGATATGCTTGGACTTGAGACGCGAATCAAAATCCGACTTTGAAGTATAGACTGAAGTAAAGAACCGATCCGGAGAAGACCAATAACCCGAGAAGCAAAGGTAGTCCAAAGGGGAAGTTTGTACTCAGGATCCAGTTGGGAACCAATGAGTGGACTTCATGAGCTGGGCTTTGCTGCGGGACGTGTGCTGAGGGGTTGTCGATGTCTGTAACTTTGAATCACTATGTGTAGCGAGTAAATGAACGGATTCAGGGCCACAGCCTAGGTATGACTAAAGGGGCTATATACCAATAAAGTGGGGTCATTTGTAAAGATTCGGTCATGACTCCATGTGGTAAGCTTGGTAATAGCAGTAGTTGTACAAGTCGAACTCCGTCGCTACTTCGATGGGTCTAGTGATTAACAGTGGTGGACATCGTATGCTTTACGCACTGAGTGGGAGATGTGAGGATGGTTGTTATGGTTGATTTGTTTTCCATCATTATGACATGCACACCCCACCCCGTTATCTTTACACCATATGTTCAGTGGCACCTTAGAGTATTGTACGGTATGTAGTGCTAACTCTTTGGTTGCAGGTCCAGGTTCAGGTATGGTTTAGTATACCTGTTATTGTTTTGTTTAGCTGCTTATCGCTCATACTAGACTTTTTGTCTGACCCAGAGTTTTATGTCTCTTCTTATTACTCTGGGTGCTCTCACGAGCAGACTAGAGACAGGTTAGCTGGGTATACACGAGTAGCTGATCTGGAGACGAGCAGGAGGCTCCCACATATGATACATATAGATATTCTCCCTGTGTTGTTGAGGATCACTGCTTGGGCATTAGTAGTGCATCTTATACTTTAGTTTTCTTTTTCTTTAGAGATA
Organism: Allium sativum; assembly: GCA_030737875.1. Taxonomy (NCBI): domain Eukaryota; kingdom Viridiplantae; phylum Streptophyta; class Magnoliopsida; order Asparagales; family Amaryllidaceae; genus Allium; species Allium sativum. The sequence goes on from CM060926.1 coordinate 376,939,608, forward strand.
GTTAAAGTTGTAATAATGAAGTTGGATCATAAGCTGTATCTGGATTTCCGCTGCTATGTTGGTTTAGTTTTCAGCTTATGCACTGTCTCGCCTGTTTTATGTCAAGGTTATGTTATTATTATATTTTGTTCCATGCGCTGTGAGACATTCTACAGGTTCCTTGTTGATTCTTCATCTTCTTTCTTTCCTTTTCTGACGACCTACCCGTGCTAGCTGGACATGTGTACAACGCACTTGAGGAGTAAATGTCGGTTGGTGCGACGCGGGTTGTCACATTTGGTATCAGAGCTCTAGGTTGCGTAGTTAACCTAGGGAAGTCATCAAGGAGAGATAGCGTACGTATATGAGAGCGCGTATTTGTAATTATTTTGGTTTTCAAAAGCTATATATATACACTATTAATATAGCTAAGGATAAAGTCGCACTGCACTAGCACCACTATGGAGATGGTTAATCGTTTTCTCTTTACAGATTGAACAATGAGCCGATATGTAAGAGGTGCTGGTAGAGGAGCCAATAATGGGAATGCTGCTGACATGAGGACGATGTTTGCTGACCTCATGAGAGATATGCTTAGAGATGTGCAGAGAGCAGCTCCCATTAGTGGTAATGGTGGTGGTCCAATAGTGCAAGCGCCTAGGGTCGATTTCGCCAAGATGAATAAGGATTATACTAGTCTTGGTGGGAAGCCGTTCCATGGAACGGAGTCGGCTACGGATGTTCAGGATTGGTTGGATAGTTGCGAACGTATCTTTTAAAATTTGGGTATCGAGGATGCGATGAAGAGAAGGCTAGCATCCCGTCAGCTGCAAGTACGGGCAATGAATTGGTGGAATGCTATAAAGGAAGCTACTCCCGGGGATCAGATTACTTGGGAGCAATTTAAGGCTCGCTTTAGTGAGAAGTTCATTCCAGCTGCTCAGAAATCAGTGTTGTTTAAGAAATTTTTGGAGCTCAAGCAGAATGGCAGGGCTGTCTCGAAGTATATTCCTGAGTTCGACACTTTGTCGAAGTATGGGTTATCTTTTATTGATACTGCCGAGAAGAAGAATGAGAAGTTCATAACTGGGTTGGATCAGTACTTGGGGGAAAGGCTCATTAGCCACATCGATGAGACGTTTGAATCGATTGTGGGGAAAGCATTGAGGTCAGAAAGTCTTTACCCTAAGTCAAAGACTGAGGTTGCATCTGCAGAGGAGCCAAGACCACAAGCAAGTGGTGGAGGCAAGAGTGGTTCTCAGAATAAGAGGAAGCAGAACGAGAATAAGGATGGCCAGAAAAAGAATAAGAAAGAAGTTGAGTGCTTCAGCTGTGGTAAGAAGGTTCATTATGCTAATAATTGTTGGGCCAAGCCAGCGGATAGGAAGTGCTTCAACTGTGGACAAGTAGGACATCAGAAGGACAGGTGTCCGCAACCCCCTAAATAAAAGCAGATGGTGAAAGCATATGCCCTTAATGCTATTCCTTCTTCGTCGAATGCCCCAACTGCGGTGGAGAAGGGAAAGAATGTCGTCATTCAAGGTATGCTTTCTGTTTATGACGTTCCTGTTAGAGTTTTGTTTGATACCGGGGCTTCCAGTTCTTTCATATCTAGTGACCTGGTAGATAGGTTGGGATTGGAACCCGAGATTGTCGATAGACCTTTAGTAGTGACGAACCCGATTGGTGGTTCAACAAACCTTAGCATGATTTGTCGTAATGTGGTCTTATCGAGTCATGGATGCATGTTTGTTTGTGATTGCTTTGTTTTGGGCTTTACTGGGTTTGGCATTATTTTGGGAGTCGATTGGCTCCAAAGGTACGGGGTGGTGGTAGACTGTGAGGGCTTTTTGGTGACAGCTAGAGCGGATGATGGGCGGAGGGTAGTGTTTGGTGGTCTATCCGGTGATGGGGTAATGGCTAGTTTTCTAAATTCCCTCGACATCCCGCATAGTGAGTTGTTAGGGTTGCCCGTGGTTGGCCAGTATCCGGATGTCTTCGAGGAAGTGACCGGGCTTCCACCACACCGAGAGATTGAGTTCCGTATTGACTTGGTGAAAATGCAAGGCCTATAGTGATGCCACTACGTCGTATGGCACCAAGGGAGAAGCAAGAGCTCGAGGTGCAAGTCAGCGATCTTTTAAAGAAGGGATTTATCAGAAGGAGTGTTTCTGAATGGGGAGTACCAGTTGTGTTTGCTTCCAAGGCGGATGGTTCCCTTCGTTTGTGTGTAGACTACCGCGAGTTGAATAAAGTGACGAGGAAGAACAAGTATCCTCTACCGTAGATAGATGATTTGTTTGATCAGTTGAGTGGCACGAGAGTATTTTCTCAGTTGGATCTCGCGACAGATTTTCATCAACTTAGAGTGGAAGCTGAGAGTATAGCTAAAACGGCATTCCGGACGCCGTCTGGATTTTATGAGTGGTTGGTCATGCCATTCGGGCTGACCAATGCCCAAGCATATTTTGTGGATCTTATGAATAGAGTATTCAGAAATCAATTGAATAAGTTTGTCCTTGTGTTCATGGATGATATTTTGGTCTATTCGAGGACAGAGGAAGAATACAAGGAACATTTAAGAATAGTGATGGAGGTGTTGAGAAAACACCAATTGAAAGCAAAGTTTTATAAGTGTCACTTCTGGAGAAGGGAAGTGAGATTCTTGGGCCATGCTGTTTCAAAGAATGGTATTGCCGTGGATCCTGCGAAGGTGGCTACGGTACAAGATTGGTCTATGCCCAAGAATGCAACAGACATAAAAAGTTTCTTGGGATTAGCTGGATATTATCGTAAGTTTATCCAAGATTTCTCCAAGATAGCAGCACCGTTGACTCAGTTAACCAAAAAGAATCAAGCTTTCGTCTGGGACGAAAAGTGCAAGAATGCATTCAAGAGTCTAAAGGAAAAGTTGACGCGCGCACCAGTGTTAGTCATTCCTAAGGGGAATGAAGAGATGATGGTATACACGGATGCCTGTGGTACCAGACTAGGTGTTGTATTGATGCCAGGCGGTAGGGTTGTAGCTTATGCAAGTCGGCAATTGAAACCGCACGAGAGAAGATACCCTACCCATGATTTGGAATTGGCAGCGATCGTGTTCGCGTTGAAGATGTGGAGACATTATCTCTTGGGAGAAAGATTCGAGTTGTTTACCGATCATAAATCGTTAAAGTATCTCTTCTCTCAAAAGGATCTAAATCTCCGACAGCAAAGATGGTTAGAATTCTTGGCTTCCTATGATTTCGATATTGCATACACACCCGGAAAGGGCAATGCGGTAGCTGATGCATTGAGTAGAAGACATGCCAGTTTAGGGGCTATGTTTCTTGAATGGAAGCAACTGGAGTACATCGCTGGGTATGATTTTAGATCAAAGTGCGAGTTGGATCCATAAATGTTAGCAAGTTTGACGATCAGACCCACTTTGATTGAGCGGATCGGCTCTAGTCAGAGGGACGATCCTAACCTATTGGAAATCATCTCCAGGTTAGAGATGAGTATCGATGAGGAGATGAACAAGTATGGGCTTGATCGAGATGGATGGCTTAGAAAGAATAGAAGACTAGTTGTACCCAATGTCAATGGATTGAGAGATGAAGTGCTTAGAGAATGTCATCACTCAAAACTGACTATACACCCCGGTGGTAACAAGATGTACCAAGACATGAAGCAGACCTATTACTGGGAAGGGATGAAAAGAGACATTGGGAAGTTTATATCCAAATGCATGAACTGCCAGCTAATTAATGCTGAGCAAAAGAAGCCTAGTGGTTTGTTACAACCATTAGAAATTCCAGAATGGAAATGGGAACAAGTGTCAATGAATTTCATTGATGGGTTACCAAGGACTAGATCGGGCTATGATAGCATTTGGGTGATTGTGGACTGATTAACCAAGAGTGCAAGATTTATACCCATCAAGTCGAATAGGACGACAACTAAGTTAGCTGAACTATATGTAAAATGGGTAGTGAGATTTCATGGAATACCCAAAGGCATTGTGAGTGACTGAGATCCGTTGTTCATTAGTGGATTTTGGAAGAGCTTACAAGGGGCGTTAGGATCAGAATTACATCTGAGTACCGCGTATCATCCTCAAACCGATGGTCAAACAGAGAGGGTGAATCGTGTATTGGAATATCTCTTGAGAGCTTGTGTATTGGATTTTGGTGGATCATGGGATGGCAATTTGCATCTAGTAGAGTTTGCATATAATAATAGCTACCAATCCAGTATCGGTATGGCTCCTTTTGAAGCTTTGTATGGAAGACCGTGCAACTCACCGTCATGTTGGGTAGAAACTGGCGAGAAGTTTGTGCTTGGACCCGATGTGATAAGAGAAACTTCAGCTAAGATTAAGATTATCCAATAGCGAATGAAGGCTGCCCATGATAGACAGAAGAGTTATACTGATAAGAGGAGAAGAGAATTAAAGTTCTCCATTGGTGACTTGGTGTTTGTCAAGATTTCTCCGTTGAAGAGCATGATACGATTTGGCAGGAGAGGAAAGTTAGCACCAAGATTTGTTGGTCCATTCCCAGTTCTTGAGCAAATTGGGAATTTGGCGTACAAAGTTGAATTACCAGAGAAGATGGCAGGAGATCACAACGTATTTCATGTTTCCCAATTAAGAAAGTTCGTGCACGACCCAGATGTAACTATTTCACCTGATCAGTTGGATGATATCGAAGTTGAACCCAAGGCGGTTGGGAACTGCAAGCCTATACGTATTGTTGGGAACGTTACGAAGCAACTCCGAAGGAAAGCGGTGAATCTAGTCAAAGTCCAGTGGGGCGATAATAAGGATGACTGTAGTTGGGAGACAGAGGATAGCATTAGGAAGACGTATCCAGAACTCTTCGCCTGGTAAGATTTAACTTCGATTTAGTCTTTCCGCATGCTAGGATAGGCTTGTCTGTTTGTTTTGCATGGTTGATTGTTGTATATGACTGGTAGGCATGCGGGATCCTTTGTATGTTTTGGGTTAAGGAATTTCGGGGACGAAATTTCTTAAGGGGGGAAGAATGCAACAACCCGCATTCTACGCATAGTGGGATCGTAGAATATTTATTTCTTTCACATACGAAGTCGTATGGTCATGTAACTTTGGGAGACGACTATTGGGGTCATTTCCCATGTTCATGATTTTTCCCGATTTTTAAATGACCATTTTGCCCCTAGCTGGTGCTGTTTTGGCCATAACTTTTGACTGGAAAGGAATTTTGACCTGAAACCACTTCCATTAGATTTGTTTGATGGTTTACAATTCCGTAGAGTGGTCACATTAGCAAACGGACTTACCGTTTGGGAGATATGGCTGAAACAAGTTTCAGATAGTGAAAAACAGCTTAATTGGGCTTAACCGGGTGATTAACACCTAGGCCCAATAGGGGATTTCGGGATTAGGGTTATGAGGAGGCTGAAATCAGTTTGAGAACGATCTTTTTTTTCATTTTTCTGCCGCCACTTTCATTCTTGAAACCCAAACAATGGCCTCCAACACCCAAATCAACTTCTAATCACTTTCTATTCAAGTTTTGGCTTAATCTACATCAAATCAAAGAAGATCTTCACCAAATCAATATTAGAGCTGCTGTTAGACATCAGTATTCGCCCAAATCAGTGAGGTTTCAGTTCTGAAAATTTCATTTGTGGCCAAGGTGAGTGATTAGCATTGTTTTGACACTAATTACAGTTAATTAAGAGTAATTAGTGAAGATTAGCGAATTTATACATTAATAAATTCTGGAAAAATATTTATAAATTCGAAAATAATGTTTTAGACCTCTGATATGAATTGGGTTAATTTCATTAAGTTTTGATAATCATTTCATTAGTTTTTCCTAAACATGCTTAAGGGAAAATATGAGATTTTGGCTATGTTTGATCTATTTTAACCTATAAAGTTATTGTTTTGATGTTTGTGGTTGACGTTACATGTTGCTATGACTGTATGGTATGATTTGTGATTGTCCAGAAGTGTTAGATTAGTCGAAAACGCCGTCGAGTGGCTTAAACAATCGCTGGAAGAAGCTGCAGGAAACTGGTCGATCCGGATCGGATCGGAGGAAGGGCATCCGAACCGAACCGCCCTCCAAGCAGTGTATCCACGAGACGATCTGAAAAATGGGGAAGCATCTTCTCCGACCCGACCCGCATGACCACCTCCGAACAGAACCGATGCATGGCGATTGAACTTGAAGAACCCGACCCGATCCGCCAGGAGGCGATGATGACCGACCCGATCCGCCTGGAGGTGATGATGACCGAACCGCCACAGGATGAGGGTCCCGACCAGATCCGATGGGGGTAGCTCGACCGATCCGAACCGAGATGCTTGGACTCGAGACGCGAATCACGATCCGACTTTGAAGTATAGACTGAAGTAAAGAACCGATCCGGAGAAGACCAATAACCCTAGATGCAAAGGTAGTCCAAAGGGGAAGTTTGTACTCAGGATCCAGTTGGGAACCAATGATTGGACTTCATGAGTTGGGCTTTGCTGCGGGACGAGTGCTAAGGGGTTGTCGATGTCTGTAACTTTGAATCACTATGTGTAGGGAGTACGTGAATGGATTCAGGGCCACAGTGGCCTAGGTATTACTAAAGGGGCTATAGACCAATGCAGTGGGGTCATTTATAAAGATTCGGTCATGACTCCATGTGGTAAGCTTGGTAATAGCAGTAGTTGTACAAGTCGAACTCCGCCACTACTTCGATGGGTCTAGTGATTAACAGTGGTGGACATCGTATGCTTTATGCACTGAGTGAGAGATGTGAGGATGGTTGTTATGGTTGATTTGTTTGCCATCATTATGACATGCACACCCCCACCCCGTTTCTTTACACCATATGTTCAGTGGCACCTTAGAGTATTGTATGGTATGTAGTGCTAACTCTTTGGTTGCAGGTCCAGGTTCAGGTATGGTTTAGTATACCTATTATTGTTCTGTTTAGCTGCTTATCGCTCATACCAGACTTTTTGTCTGACCCATAGTTTTATGTCTCTTCTTATTACTCTGGGTGCTCTCACGAGCAGACTAGAGACAGGTTAGCTGGGTATACACGAGTAGCTGATCCGGAGACGAGCAGGAGGCTCCCACGTATGATACATATAGATATTCTCCTTGTGTTGTTGAGGATCACTGCTTAGGCAGTAGTAGTGCATCTTCTACTTTAGTTTTCTTTTGCTTTAGAGACAGTTTAAGTTGTAATAATGATGTTGGATCATAAACTGTATCTGGATTTCCGCTGCTATGTTGGTTTAGTTTTCAGCTTATGCACTGTCTCGCCTGTTTTATGTCAAGATTATGTTATTATTATATTTTGTTCCATGCGCTGTGAGACATTCTACAGGTTCCTTGTTGATTCTTCATCTTCTTTCTTTCCTTTTCTGACGACCTACCCGTGCTAGCTAGACATGTGTACGGCGCACTTGAGGAGTAAATGTCGGTTGGTGCGGGGCGGGTTGTCACACGAACTATCTCTTTAAGATAAATGGATGCTAAGGACGAGGCTGTCCTTCTACTCTTAACAGGTATAAAGTGAGCGCTTTTAGTGAGCCTGTCCACTATTACCCAAATACTGGTATTGCCCATTCTTGACCTAGGCAACCCATCAACAAAGTCCATAGAAATGCTATCCCACTTCCACTATGGGACCTCTAGAGGATGAAGCAGACCACCGGGATTTTTCTGCTCCTCTTTGACTTGTTGGCATATCAAGCACTCTGCGACGAACTCAACTACATCCCTCTTCCTGCCATTCCAAAAGAAAACCCTTTTTTATCTTTATACATCTTGTCTCCGCCTGGGTGTATGGCCAGCTTAGAATGATGTGCTTCTTCGAGAACTGTCTTCACTAAATCCCTTACTTGTGGGACGCATAGCCTCCCATCCCATCTCAACCAACCCTTATCATCGATGGAGTATCTATTGAGGTGACTAGAAGTCTTACCCCTAACTAGCTTATCCATCATATCAATTAGCTGAGGGTCTTCTCGTTGCGTGGTTCCTATTGATTCCAAAAGAATAGGCCGCACCTCTACGATGCTAACAGACCAGGTACAATTTTAGAGGAGGGTACAAAGTTAAAGTTTGCTATGTACCACAAGCTTTGCCTTTCTACAAAGAGAGGACTCAAGGCCAGCTTCTTTCTACTCAAGGCGTCTGCTACCACATTGCCCTTGCCAGGTGTATAGGATATCTCAAAATCATATGAGGTTAGAAATTCCATCCATCTTTGTTGTCTTAAGTTAAGATCATTCTGTGAGAAAAGGTACTTTAATGACTTATGGTCAGTAAAAAATTCAAACCTTTCTCCTAGTAGGTAATGACGCCATGACTTTATAGCGAAAATAATGGCAACTAGCTCCAAATCATGAGTTGTGTAGTTCTTCTCATGTACCTTCAATTGCCTTCCCCCATAACAAACTACCTTGCCTTCTTGCATCAAGCCAACGCCCAATCATGTACCGCATGCGTCTGTGTATACGGTAAACATTTTTCTCCCATCAGGCAATGTCAGAATGGGGGCTGTTGTTAGAGCCCTTTTCAAACGTTGGAAAGCAATATCGCAATCCAAATTCCAAGCGAAAGTTAGGTTCTTCTTTGTCAATCTTGTGAGTGGGGCTGAGATTTTTGCAAAGTCTTTAATGAACTTTTGGTAAAAGCCCGTTAGTCCGAGAAAGCTTCGGACTTCGGTTGCATTCCGTGGAACCTTCCAATCTTGCACCGCAACTACTTTTGCGGGGTCTACAGCTATCCCCTCTTTGGACACCACATGTCCATGAAACCTCACTTCTTCTCTCCAGAAATGGCATTTGGAGAATTTGGCTTTCAGCTAATGTGCACAAAGAGTATCCATGACTTCCCTTAAATGCAAAGCATGCTCTTCTTCATTCTTCGAGAAAATCAAAATGTCTTCTACGAAGACCACCACAAACTTATTAAGGAACTCCCTGAACACCCTGCTCATCAAGTCAACGAAGTAAGCGGGTGCGTTTGTCAAGCCGAAAGGCATGGCAAGCCATTAGAAGAAACCATCTAGGGTTCTGAACGCGGTCTTATCAATGCTGTCTTCAGCCACCCTTAGCTGATGAAACCCGGTAGCCAGATCTAGTTGGGAGAAAACCAACGCACCTACAAGCTGATCAAACAAGTCGTCTATTCCTGGAAGTGTGTGCCTATTTTTCTTGGTCAGCTTGTTTAGCTCCCTATAATTAATGCATAAGCGAAGTGAACCGTCCGCTTTGGTTGCGAATACTACTGTAGCACCCCATTCAGAATTACTCAGCCTGATAAACCCTTTTTCGAGCAACTCTTTGACTTGCTTGCTGAGCTCTTTTCTCTCCATTGGAGCCATGTGTCTAACGGGTAGAGCTACGGGTTTTGCATTATCAACAAGGTATATGCAGAAGTCTATCTCCCGCTTCGGAGGTAAGCCCATCACCTCTTCAACTACATCTGAGTATTCACGGACTACTCTAACAGACTGCAAGTTTTCAACAGATGCATCAACAGATTCTAGGTAGCTAAGCATAACAGAATGTATGGGATTACAAGATATTTGAGAGAGTTACCGAGGCGAGTCATAAGTCGAACCACTCTCTTTTCACAATCGAGGATGGCACCATTACTGGATAACCAATCCATGCCTAGAATCAACCCATAGCCCGTGAAGCCAAGAACAAAGGCATTGCAAGATAGGCATTCTCAAATCCCGACAAATCATTGAAAGACGAGCCGAACCACCAATAGGATTTGAGACTATTATGGGATTCGTAACTAGACTAGTATTTAGGTGCAGTGTTTCAACTAACGAAGCAGATACAAACGAGTGTGAAGCGCCAGATTCAAACAAAGTACGAATATGATGATCAAACAGAAAAACCAAATTTTCAACAGAAATGTATCTGCCTCTCTCCTGTCCTGGTGCCATGAGAGCATGTACCTACCCTCTTGCCTGCCCTGGTGCCATGAGAGCCTGAAACTGCCCTCCAGAAATAAACCCTGTCCTCTGCCCTTGCCCTTGTCTTCTCGGGTAGTCTTTAATCAGATGTCCTTTCTCACCATAGTTGAAACATCCAGTCTTCTTCTTCTTCTTCCTACAATCCTTGCTCAGATGGCCTGGTGTTCCACAATTAAAGCACCTTTTCTTTCCTTTGCTATTGTTATCCTTACCACCTTTCTTAGGTTGCTGTTGTGACTTCTTTTGATCCCCTTTCTTTTCCTTTTCCTTATTAGCATTAGCGGCTTTCTCCTCTTCATGCATAAGCGCCATGTCAACCAGTTTCTCAAAGGTAGCCCCCATAGGAATGTGGGTCATAGCCAACCCATGTAGCGGCTCATTCAAACCTTTAACAAATCTCAGGGCCATCTTTTCAGGTGTGTTCACCAAGTCTAAGCCAAATCTCGCCAACTGATTGAACTTGTTGACGTACTCCTTTACTGATAAATTCCCCTGCTTCATCGCCAAGGACCTCTCCATGTATAAATTCTCTTCTGCTCGTGAGAGAAATTTCATCTCGAACCTATGCCTGAAATCCATCCATGTCTCCACTAGATGCTCTCCATTCGTGACCTCCCACCAAAACGAGGCTTCGTCCTCCATTAATCAAGCAGCTAATTGGACCTTCCTTCCATCTTCTATCTCGGAGATACCAAACAAATCTTCCACCTCCTTAAGCCAATTTCGAGCTTCATAAAACATATCTGACCCGTGAAAAGGTTTCCCGCCCGTTGCCTGAAATTCTTTGCATATCTTCGAAAAAGTATCAACGCGGGGATGGGGAGGAGTAAGAGCGGCTGCAGCTAGGGGAGGAGGAATGTCTACTGGGCCTGCGGCGGGGGCCCTAGCCTTTAGATACCTTCGGAACTAGGTTGGTATCGGTATGCTCTTGGGTATCTAGGGTACCCCAGACATGCTGAAAAGAAAAAAAGGAAGAGATTCAAAACAGAGAATCGAAGTAAAGATGTATGGCTCTTAGGGGTTATGTTTTTAAAACAAACTTTACTCTTGAAAATACTCTCCTTAAAACCTATTTTTGAAAATATTTCTTTATAAAATTCTTTTGAAAAACAGTTTTTCAAAATCTCTTATCTGTTCTGGTAACCTTCAGCTTTGATACCACGTGTAACGTCCCACGTCCATTAATGTCACTCTTAAGGGGAATGCATTAACTTTTATGGAGTATTATTGGTGTATCGAACAAAATATAAAAAGACAGATACATATATTGGTACTTGAAATATTAAAAACAACTTTTGTTGCAGCAGAGAAATAGTTTGGTTACAAAAACATCAAAAACCAACAATAAAACCAAGTACACTTAATATCCATCTTGAAAAATTATTTTCTGAGTACATAAAGTAAAAAAGCATAACCCCAACATAAGTAGCCATAAAAGAGATAAGCTGAACTTTACTTTCAGCAATCCAAGCACTTCCAAAAGAGAGAGAAAGAGGTCCACATAAAGCTCCACTCGCACTAGTCCCACCCTGAGAACAAGGGGGGGAGGAAGAAAAAGGTGAAAACAAAGGGGATCAGACATAAAGTCTGGCAAGTCCAATAACTTTAACAATATAATTATTAAAGTAATTAGGATAAGGCATAAACTGGTAAAACAAGGAATGACTGTGAAGCAAATGGGCAAGAAAAAACAAACAAGAGGAATATGCTGGCGTTAATCGCGTTCCTAATCACTATAGGATAATTACTATACTGCACCAATACTAGTCACCCTAAAAGTTGATCCCGCCTACTGAACATAATAATCATAATGGTAGTTTCGTGTACCCCTAACTGTCTTCATAGGTGCCACCTGCCCCTATCTCCACTAGTTGTACCCATTACCCCCATGCGATCGGCTCCTTAACTCGTAGATACCCGTGTTGGTCCCACAGTGGGGTGTATCACTCCCCAAAGTGGCAACCCGATACCACTAAAGATGCATGACTTATATCTACACGATGCAACAACGTCTCAACTACCAGCCCGGGCCCACGCTCGCACATGACCTCGTTGGACTTGCGTTACCACCGCTAACCCGTTTTTGACCTCTTACAATCAAACCCAATAAACGTTTTCCGTCCTTGATCTAACTCGAGCTCACAAAGATACTTATTAGGTTACTAGTTTGAAAAGGGTCCCCCATGCTTGACATAAGCTTTTCACCTATGCTTGGTCCACACTAGGATTTCCCGCTTAACCCCTTATTATTCATGTCTTCTTACATGTTTCAATTTGGTTAAGTGTTTCTAATCGTATTTCACATGTCACCCACTTAACCCCCATGTCCCACCACATGTTTATCTTGGTTAAGTGTAACTTAATTCATTATAACCATAACCTTGTAAGACATCCCACATTAGACTACCGTTTGCGGTTGCTGGATTTGCCGGGCGAATCCGGGCAGTCTTATACCACAAACGAGTCTAACCTCGTGTCTTAGGCGTTTATTATTACACATAATTATTTCACCGCAATATGAATTAATTATCCCTATCCAAATTGTTAATAATATCCAAATTAATCTATGTCCATAATTATCACCTAAATTATGTCCATACTTTTCAGGTATATAAACTATACCTATTAGTATCTCAAATTAATTATATGCCTATAAAGTCATTTTATGCGAATTTACAATTTTTATAATTAATATTTTCCCGATGTCCCCATGCCGTTCGTATGTTTAATATGAAATATGTTAGACTCACAAATAGTCTAACTCATAAAAAGAAAAGAAACATCAATACTTGCATAACACATAAAATAGATCTAACTTGCGAATAAGAATTATAACATAAGTTTGCATAGCCAATAACTTGCATAGGCAATGGACATATAGAACATAAATTTCCATAAACTACCATGGATCTAAATATCGATCTAAACATGAAATTGTGAACTTGCATATATGAATATGGGTTTCACCTAAACTTGCATATGTGAACATGGTTTTCACCTAAACTTGCATATGTGAATATAGTTTTCTCCTAAACTTGCATATGTGAATATAGTTTTCACCTAAACTTGCATATGGATTCCTACAAACTTGCATATGAATTTAAACATGCAAACTAATATCACATGTTTTACATATAAACTAGCATATGTATATATATGTACTTGATTCACATATAAACTTGTGTATAATTCGCATACAGACTTGCATATGATTCACATACAAACTAGCATATGATCTACATCCCAAACTTGCATATAAATTGATGTCATAAAATGAATCTAGTTAAACATATGTGATTGGACATATGAAATAGATTTACAAACATAAGTTAACAAAACTGTCATATGTTCACCAATAGACGATAACAAAGTTAAGTAACATCACATGATTCAACAGACATGTTCTCATAATCCCAATTATAACTAATCATAATTAATTTATTAATTATTTTGTGAAAGAAATTGTACTCACAAAGATGGATTAGAGAAGAGAATAATTCGTTTGTCGCTTGTATTAGAATCATGACTTGCAATTCCTAAGCTTTAAGAAGAAGAACTATTCCAGCAGTAGCATGGGGGCCAAGAGATTAATTTAGTTTAGGTTTACATCTTGAGTCTATGCGTGCTTATATAGAAGTTTAAATCAATATAAACCATTAGATATCATAGGAGCAATCATAACCGTCCAGACTAGATAGAGTTATTCAGAATTGCCACATATGCCCTAATGACTCAGCAACAGGTCAGAAAAGACTCAGCAACAAGTCAGAATTTTCACAGTTTAGATATACCCGGGGGGTAGGTCGACCCCTTGGTCGACCTGTATAGGGGAGGTCGACCCCCTGGTCGACGTAGCCTGGGGCGGAAAAAATCCCGCCCAACCCGCTTCTTCGTTTGAATTCGAATTTTGAATTTTAATCTGAACTGTTTTTAATTTATTTAAATTTCTGAAACTTCTGAGGGCCATAACTTCCTCATACGAAGTCCGATTTATGAAACTTGGACTATATTCCAAGCAGAATTTCGAGATGAATAAAATGGCGTAACCCGTTTCCCTTAATTATGACTTTAACAATTAAGTATTCTGTAATTCGTTCTTTTAATAGTCATAGAAAATTCAGGGTGTTACAATGTATCAATGAATACATACCAAACTTGAAACGAATGTTTCATAGAGAAAATCACAGATCAGTGGGAAAATCTCTAACTGAATTTTTGTGTAGCATAGGCAATGGAGTGCCCATTAGTTGATTTCAGAGCATTTGCGATACGACGGGCACGTGTGCACTCTAATAAGAGTGTGGCTTACTCATACTCGTAGGATACGATGTGATATCATGATATAGCGAGGTACTAGATCAGAACGAGGTGATTGCAAAAGTTAATATGGGATAGTTCTAGGAAGGGACAAAGGCGGGAGGTAAGTAGGGGCCATGCCCCCCTTTGATTTTAAAATATTACAAAAAAAAATTATCCTGTTAATAAAAAAGTGACCATTTTAGGCAATTTTATTAGTATTTACATAATATTTTTGTCAAGAACTTGATGATATGAGACATTATAGGATGAAATTAAGATAAATTAAGGGTAAAAAAAATTTTTGGCCCTTCCTTCGAATTGGCCCCCCGTTGAGCCAATTCCTGGCTCCGTCCTTGGTTCTAGGTCTTGGTTGGACTAAAGGATTACTTGTAACAAAAAATGAAATGAATAAAAAGATCCTTCCTCTAGAAATATAGGAAATGGCGACATTCTCCTATCCCTTCCATCTCTTTTTCTTGGACTTTCTCTTCGATTTCTCCTTCTTGACCTTCTCTTGCTCCCACTAAATTGTAGAATGCTTTCTCCACGCCTTATCCTTATAGAGGATCGCCTCTCAATTGTTGCTAAATTTCTCAGATCAGAATCCCTTTTACCTTTTTCGAACCCAAACCCGCGTCCGATGATCCACTAGTTTTTGATCTTGCTCGGTGATCCTGATTTACCTCTAAGTTAACTTGGCTAACTTATCGCTTTGCCAACCCTCGCTTGAGACTGTTTACAGCTATTCTGGGTTTGTATTTTCTGGTAATATTTCATTTTCTACTGTGATTCTATTGTCTAGTGGCTTGCATTTCGTTTGTTTTTGTGCTTTGGAGTTGTGTATTTGGTTTGGGTTCTATATCTTGTTGAATCGAGAGGTGTTCGGGTGTTGTTAAGGCAACCTCCATTTTAGTCTTGCAACACCCTTATGCCATTTTGGAGCTTCGGATCTATTTAATGATAAGTCTCTGCTTGCTATTTTCCCCACACTTGATTTGAACAAATCAACAAACACTTCTTGCACTAGTTTTTATGTAGATCCGAGTGTTCACTGATGGCCTGTGAGGGTTGGGTAGGCTGTAACTTGGTGACATAAGATCCTAAGATAGAATTTTGCAACATTGATATTAATTGTTTAGTTTTGCATTATTAATAATGATAAAAAAATTAATATCAAAGCCAGACTATCATAAGCCTAAGAGATTTTCGATTTATATAATTATTGAGATGTCATATTTAATTTTCTTCTCGAGCATTGCCCTTTTATATGGAAAATATTCAATATTTGTGTAACACCCCACATCCTTTAGTGTCACTCACACAGGGTTACCAGTAATTCATGTTGACTTAACCCTACCAGCATCAAGTTATATTGGTTAAGTATTTACTTAACCATACCTATTCATCTTGTATTGGTTAAGTGTTCCTTTTTAACTTAACCTTGCCTATCTGTTTTAACTAACATGTTATAACGGTTAAGTGTTCCCTTAGTTAACTTAACCCTAACATTGGTTTGATTAACATGTTCTAATGGTTAAGTATTGTCCCTTCATATTTTTAACTTAACCATATTCATTTATCACACTTTAATGGTTAAGTGTTCAAGCTTACTTAACCCTGCGGTCTAGTCCAGCTAACATATTAAATTGGCTAAGTGTATAATGGACCAGCGTGATTCAGCGGGATAAATGGCCCTGTGATAGCGACCCGTCGTCTACCTACCATCTTTAGTCAATCAAGATACGGAAAGGCGGAGAACTCCAAAAGACCATATACTTGCTTTCTACTTATGGTTGCGGATGGCCATAGGTTAGTGGGGCATAGGGGGCTTGCGTATAGTTCTCATTTTTCAAGGTGTGCCTTTCAATAGTTGAGGGAGGGGTCAAGTGGGACCATAGCCACTGGAAAAAAAAACAGACCTTAGCATCTGCATCGGCAGATAACTTAAAGCTCCCGACCGAGTTCCGTGTTTCTTGATTTGCCCTGCCACGGGACTCGGGTCGCACGTATAGAGGACATGTGCATCTAGACAGTGATAACGATTCACGACACATACGTGGGGAAAGTCTAGGAACATATACCGCTCTAGGTAGTGTGTCCTAGGCTAGGGGCATCGTTCGACAGGTAGCGTAATCCCTAGTTGGACCTAGGTGGCATAAACCCTGAATCTGTGAAGCATTAGATAAGCCGTGTAAACCCGAGTGGAATCTAGGAATTACTTTGATATAAAACCCTAGATTAGATCCAGGTAATAAATAATAAATGTACGCCTAAAGGCAACCACAATTACTGGGATTGGGATCGCGTTATCATTTTAGACAGATTACTAGTTGGGACACTAGATAGGTGGTGCAGAGGCATAGAAACCATAATAATAGGTTAATAGCGAAGCGAAGAAAGTATTAAAGCATATCCAGTTTATCTTGTCTTAGCATATCTTGTGTTAATCTTATCCTATCTTGTTGGCCCTATCATCATGGTATTGTCTTGTATTCAGTTAATTCATGTCATTTTGTTTTTCCTTGTTCACATGCTAGAAGTAACTGAACTTACCAGACTTTATGTCTGACCCAGTTTTCTTTCATCTTCTTTTCTTCCTTTCCCCCCCAAGGTAGTTAAGGAGGGAATAGTATAGCTCAGGTTAGGTTGGACCGTCACTCTTCCCAAGCTTGAAGATTCTTTGACAAAGTACTTTGGACTCTCTTTTTCTGCTGCTATGGCTGGCTTATGCTACATTGGGGAATATAAATGTTATTTTATGCTTCTTTATTTTGTAAGACAGATGATACTCTGATATTGGAAAACAATTGTTGTACAAACTATTTTATCAATAAAGTAAAGTTTTATTTTCCGCTGTTTTAATTTTGTCTGTCTTATAATTTATCTGCATCTTTTACCCTAAATGCTCCACAGAACTTAGTGCATTCCTTTTGTGAGTGACAATAAAGGATGTGGGGTGTTACAATTAGCAAAACTCAAAGAGGTATGACTATGTAAATCATCAAGATACGCACTAGGTGGTACTTTCTGGTTGTCTGAGCACAAAAATTCCAATGTGGACACGGTCACATGTTTTCTTACCAAAAATCTTATACTATTGGCCTAATGAATCAGTCCTTAACGAATGTAGCAGCTATACGCTTTTGTAGCGTGACGATGGAGACCTATCAAAGAGGATACTGTATAGTACTATGGGTAGTACTATATTTATATTAGGCATGTAGTTAAGTATACTTTTTATTAGGTTTAGTCTACTTAGGAGTAAAAGAATACGATTTGTGCCATGAAGTGAGGGTGTATTAAAACCAAATAACCTAATAAAGTAAAAGAAATAGAATAGAACAACATATATAATATTATTTATAAAAGTTAAGCTCATTCATCAGAATTTTAGTTCTAACCTCCTCCGCATAGCAAATCCACTGGTTAGACAGGTGGCAGAGATATTCTAGCCTAGAGACACTTGTTAAACAGTGTCACTATTATCATAATTATTATTTACCTATTATTGTATTTTATTCAGTTCCACTGTGAGCTATTTTTCAGAGCTCTGATATATTCAATTTTGTTTTTTTTTGTAGGATACCAGATAAACTAACTCGAATTTTAGTGGACTTGGGTTTTGAAAAAAATACCGGCCCAATGAATTCATGTTGTCACATTTGGTATCAAAGCGAGATTTAGTATTCTTAAATAAATAGTGAATGAACGTATTTTTATTTTTAAAATATAAATATATTATATTGTATACATAGTTCTAATATAAAAACCGAATTGAGTGAGAAATGACATATGAAAAAAAGTTGAAATATCAGTTTTGTACATTAAGATAATAGCTATGAAAATTTAAGAACGGTAGGACCTAGAATGGCTATAATATGAAGTGTATAATAAGTATAAAAATAATGGAAGAATTCCATGTGTTAATATCTGAAAATTTTAAGATTAGAGGGTAGGGCAATAGGGCCTTAAAATGAAAGAACACAAGAGAGGGAAATGGATTATGAATACACAAATATTTGGCACAAAAATAACACTAAATCATATTCCAGTTTAAATTGCATTGAAGAAATTAGCATAAAATAGAAATCTAATGAGGAAAAATAATTTCACGTAAAGGGTTGAAAATGGAAAATTAAGAAACCACTTCGTATTTAGCCCTACAATTAAACTTTTAAGGAACTTAAAAAATAAAATAGAAGAAAAAAATGGAAGAATTTCAATTTTTAAATTAAAAAGTTTACAGTTTTCAGAAATTTATAAGTTTGAAATATTGGGAATAACATTAAAATAAACCTTGAAAAAAAATGTGCAGATTTGTATCCAAATTCAAATGGTAAGCTATAGGGTTAAAAAAATAAGTGATTAGGAAAAAAACGTGAATATAAATGGCTTGGGCACACACACACACACACACACACACACACACACACACACACACACACACACACACACACACACACACACACATATATATATATATATATATATATTGCGCGGATGTGTGAGAGGCAAGTTTCCATACAAAAATAGGTAATCCAGAAGAAAATAGCTATTTGGAAAATAAATTAGCCAAGGTAGGTAATATAACTTTGAATCTAGCCCCATAACTAAATTTTTAAGAGATTGAATTTTTTTTGAGTGTTTTCAAGTTTTAAATTTATAAATATGCCATTTAAAAGGATTATTTATGATATATAAAGGCAAAAAAATAAAAAATTGTTGGAAAGAAAATTAATTTTGAAAATACACTAGTGGGGTTAGACAAAATAAGTGGAAAGAGATGCTACGTTTTTTTTGAAAATAATTCTAGGGAACTCTATTTTATGGAATGAGAAAGAAGTTGAAAGGAGATAAGCACAATACGGATAAAGGGTTAGAGTAGTGTAGTTAAAACCTTAAGTAATTATACAAATTTGGCATAATTAAGATCATATATTTCCATGAATGGTGATCCAGTTTAATTCATCAAGACAAGAAAACGTATAATATGAGATTTTATGAATCAACAAGGGAATGTAGAGTGAAAATTGTGTACAAAATATGGGCATAGCACCTTATTTTTTAAACAACCTATTTCAATAAAGAAATAAAGGAACAATATAAGTATTCTTATTACTTTATAAAAAATGCAAAATTACTTCTTAGAAAATATTCATAGAAACTTCGTCTTAATAATTCCTCTTGAAAAAAATACGTAAATCTAATGCACTAGAGTGCATAACCCTTTGGAAAGACAAAGCATAGTAAACAGATAGAAACTAGTCGAGCCTATTTGCTCTAATTTTTAAACTTTCGAGTAAGATATATTTTAGAGAACTAAAGATGATTTGGTAAATGATTAAACTTTTGAAAAGAGGGATTATCTTGGTATGTGAATAAACCATAAAATTTGGGTAGTAATTATAGAAGACTTTAAAAAAGAAAAGTGGGAAATTGTTAATACTCAAAGTTTATTGAATAATATATAAGTACTGAGAGAAAGAAAATTTTGGCAATGATGTTTCCTAAGTGATTGCCATTTGAAATTAATCAAAGTTGAAGGAAATTTCAAAACTTTTATAGTTTATATGGAAAATGGTAGAGAAAGAGGTATTTTACATAAGTACAAAATAAACAAAGGGCACAATTTGATTGGGAAAGATTTTTAATTCACATGAGAATTTAACTCTCGTGTAAGTAGCTAATAAAATAACAAAGGACTAAATTTATAAGGAATGGCCTAAAACCTATATGGTTGCAACATAAAGAAAATGGACAATAAGAGCAAGCTTAGGGGCTTTTGTAACTAAATTATTATATGGATTATGATTAATGGAAACTCTTTTTAGTGCTTTATATGGTAAGTAGAAAATTCCAGATGTTGACTTATTTTATGGCGGAGTAAGAACTAGGCCTAATGGTATGGTGTTAGTTCATGGCATAGTAAGAGATATTAGATTTAGATCCATTATGATATTGAGAACAGTTAGCCCATGATTATCAAGATATTATCCGTAAGCAGCTAGAGCTGGCCCATTCACAGCAACAGGTAGCTCAAGAACAGTGAATAAATGGCATGAGATCAGAGAGACTAGTAGATAACCGCTAGAGCGCCTTAGTTACTTGGATTCAATGGCTAGGACCTTTTATGTCTGAGCAGAGCATGGTCCTAGGCCTCCAAGTCCTATAGTATAGTAGAATTAATCCGTATATCTTATTTATTTCCGACAGTAGTAGACCTAGTTTTTCTTTTAGTATAAACTTTATCCATATGTAGTATTTCATATAGTATTTTCTTCTAGTGTTCCTAAGATGTTCATAGAAAGATGTAAAACATAGGATAATATAACTAAAAATCACAAATAAAAGAAAAGGATGGATAGATAAAACAAGAGCAACAAAAATTAACAAAAAGCAACAAAGAAAATAGTAGTAAGAAATAAAAGTTTTTTTAAAAAAAAAATCTCCAAATTAAGCTTGTGGAATATGAAAAGAATTTTTCCTTATGTAAATTGTGCTTGGAATAGAAAATTAAGAGTTCTAGTAAAGTAACGGCAAAAATCTCAAGTGCGTAGAGAAAGACGTCTACTTGGAAAATGAGAAATCCGAAGTTTTCCATTTTCTTCCTTTTCCTAATATAAGAAATCAAGTTTGGAAAATTAGTTTTTTCAAAATTTCTAAGATTTAACATTGTTTGGTAGGATTTGGATGCAAAAATCAATTGAACTATGCTTCTATTTTGTAGAAGTGTAGGAAATATTAGGTGAAAAAATGTTTTTAATTTTCAAAATATTGCATTCATATAGAATTGCAAGTATATTTAGGATGTTTGCATCATGTTTTAAAAAGTATTTTTAAAAGTAAACTATATATATATGTATATGAATAAATCATCGGAGTATACAAATAAATCAAGTATACATTCATAACAACCTGTTCGTACAATGGCTGATAAATACAGCACACACAATGAAAAATTTATAACACAAAAATATGGGAATACGCCTCGACTCTAGTTTCTCTTCTAAATTCTTAGAAAATCCTTAAAAAGAATGGAATCTCACCATCTTCAATTGGATCATGAAGACCATTGAGATATGAATGTCCTCAATCTTAGATTTCCAAATTGTAACACCCCACATCCTTTAGTGTCACTCACAAAGGGAATGCACTAAGTTCTGTGTAGCATTTAGGGTAAAAGATGCAGATAAATTACAAGACAGACAAAATTAAAACAGCGGAAAATAAAACATTACTTTATTGATAAAATAGTTTGTACAACAATTGTTTTCCAATATCAGAGTATCATCTGTCTTACAAAATAAAGAAGCATAAAATAACATTTATATTCCCTAATGTAGCATAAGCCAGCCATAGCAGCAGAAAAAGAGAGTCCAAAGCACTTTGTCAAAGAATCTTCGAGCTTGGGAAGAGTGACGGTCCAATCTAACCTGAGCTATACAATTCCCTCCTTAACTACCTGGGGGGGACGAAAGAAAAGAAGACGAAAGAAAACTGGGTCAGACATAAAGTCTGGTAAGTTCAGTTACTTCTAGCATGTGAACATGGAAAAACAAAACGACATGAATTAACCGAATACAAGACAATACCATGATGATAGGGCCAACAATATAGGATAAGATTAACACAAGATATGCTAAGACAAGGTAAACTGGATATGCTTTAATACTTTCTCCGCTTCGCTATTAACCTGTTATTATGGTTTCTATGTCTCTGCACCACCTATCTAGGTCCCAACTAGTAATATGTCTAAAATGATAACGCGATCCCAATCCCAGTAATTGTGTTTGCCTTTTGGCGTACATTTATTATTTATTACCTAGATCTAATCTAGGGTTTTATATCAAAGTACTTCCTAGATTCCACTCGAGTTTACGCGGCTTATCTAATGCTTCACAGATTCAGGGTTTATGCCACCTAGGTCCAACTAGGGATTACGCTACCTGTCGAACGATGCCCCTAGTCCAGGACACACTACCTAGAGTGGTATATGTTCCTAGACTTTCCCCACGTATGTGTCGTGAATCGTTATCGCTGTCTAGATGCACATGTCCTCTATATGTGTGACCCGAGTCCCGTGGCAGGGCAAATCAAGAAACACGGAACTCGGTCGGGAGCTTTAAGTTATCTGCCAATGCAGATGCTAAGGTCTGTTTTTTTTTCCAGTGGCTATGGTGCCACTTGACCCCTCCCTCAACTATTGAAAGGCACACCTTGAAAAATGAGAACTATACGCAGGCCCCCTTATGCCCCACTAACCTATGGCCATTCGCAACCATAACTAGATAGCAAGTATATGGTCTTTTGGAGTTCTCCGCCTTTCCGTATCTCGATTGACTCAAGATGGTAGGTAGACGACGGGTCGCTATCACAGGGCCATTTGTCCCGCCGAATCACGCTGGTCCATCCTAGTCTTTAGGTTGCTTTATATTGCAACCAAGGCATACCCTTGGTTCTCCTAACGCAGACCTTAACCTCTGTGAGCCCAGGAGGATCATATGCCACCTCACAGAGGGATACCAAGAGTATCCTCACGTCCCCTCGAAGCCTCACGCTTCGTAAACCAATTCGTTGGAGCCTTCTTTAAGATCGTTCGCTCCTCCTTGTGTTATACTACGGATTACTACTTAGTTTTCCTAACTAAGGTTTACCACTTGGTTTCCTAAATCGTCGTTTTCTTAACTAAGGTTTACCACTTAATCCTTTTAACTAAGGTTTACTACTTAGTTCTCTTTCTCGTCAAGTTGGATTGGTTAAGTGTCATTAGTCGATACAAGTTAACTTAACCTATTCATTTGTCATGTTAAACTGGTTTAGTGTTACCAGTAATTGTAACACCCCGTATTTCAGTTAATGCTAAAATTCACTAATTGCAGAATAAATAATCTCAAATGTGAGAATTGGGGGAAACGGGCTGCGTCATTGCGTTCGTCTCGGAAAAATACGCAGAATAGAGTCCGAAATTTTGTAAATCGGAGTCCGTATGGCCCAGTTATGGCCCAATGAAGTTTACAGAAAATTCAAAGTTAAAAACAGATTTAAAAATTAAAAGATAGCTTTCGAAATTGGAGCCAGCAGGGGGCCAGGCGGGAAACTTCCCGCCCTACCCATGTCGACAGGGCTGTCGACAGGCCTGTCGACTGGGGAGTCGACAGCCCTGTCGACTTGCCTGTCGACACAGGGTGTCGAGCCAGTTGGCTTGGGTGCACCAGATCTGGTTTTCTGGCTAGGGCTGGGCTGTGTTCTAGAGACTTCCTAAATCTGACGGACCTAATCTAACCTAGGGTTAATCCTATGGTCTAAAACACACCCTAATCCTATAAATACACCCTAATGCAATCCTAATCCATACTAAAAATAGAAATGATGCCATCATGCCGCCAAAATCAAACCTAAGAGGAGCCTCCACTAGTTTATGAAGGAAGTTGCAAGATAATCAACCTCTAATCATCATCTTCTTCATATTTAGCAACTAGTTCTACTTCATAAGTTTGCTAATCTTGGTTTTGGTGAGTTCCTATGCCTTTAGCAAGTAATTGCTAAACTAATTAGGATAGGATATTAGGAGGCTATGGATGTAAATGTGGATTATGCAAGTTGTGGTTGTCATATGTTATAAGTTCATATGTAAACTTGCCTCTTTTTATGATATGATGTGTCATGTAAGTTCATATGCAAGTTTTATGCAAGTTTATATGCAAGATTCATGTGCAAGTTAGCCTCTTTCTATGATGTTCACAACATATGCAAGTTGCCTTTGTGATATGACATGGTATGCAAGTTTTATGCAAGTTTTATGCAAGCTTATATGCAAGTTCATATGCAAGTTTTATGCAAGTCACATGCAAGTTCATATGCAAGTTTTATGCAAGTTCATATGCAAGTTTTATGCAAGTTCATATGCAAGTTTTATGCAAGTTCATATGCAAGTTTTATGCAAGTTTATATGCAAGTTCATATGCAAGTTTGTCTCTTTTTATGATGTGCATAACATATGCAAAGTTGTCCCTATGTATGACGTGTTATGTAAACGAATTACGTGGGAAACGATGGGGTTAATATGCATGATTATAAAAAGGTGTAAAGTTGTTATGATTAAGCATAACATAAAATGAATGGACATAATTGGGAATTTACCTATTAAGTTAGGTCTACCCACATTATGGAGTTGGGAATTTACCTATTAAGTTAGGTCTACCCATACTATGGAATTGGGAATTTACCTATTGAGTTAGGTCTACCCATATTCTTAAAAATGTGTAATTAATTAGGGATAATTAATTATGGGGTGATTAATTAGGCGTAATTAATCAACTAAGACACGAGGTTGGACCCTTTTGTAGCGGAAGTCTGCCCGGAACCGACCGGCCATCCAGCGGCTACAAATGATTGGCCCAATGTGAGAAGTCTTAGTCATAAATTAAATACGTGATTAAAGTATAGACACGAGGTTAGACCCTTTTGATGACAGAAGTCTGCCCGGAACCAACCGGCATATCCAGCAGTCATAAAAGATGGTCTAATGTGAGAGGTCTTTATGAGGTCATGATCTTAATTAATTAATTAATTAAGAAACACTTAACCATATTAGCATGTAGAGGGACATGAGGGGTTAAGTGGGTGCCTTGGGTGGCATATGGAAAATACGATTAGAATACTTAACCAAGTGGAAACATGTAATTAAACATGATTAAAGGGTTAAGTGGGATGCACTAGAAAAAGGGACAAGCTTAGGTGGGTAGCTTGTGGGGGCCCATTTCAACCAGTAACCCATATGTATCTTATTGGGCTCGACCCATGTCGAGGACGGGACACGCGTACTGGGCTTGACTATAAGAGGCCAAAACGGGTTAGCGGTGGCAATGCAAGTCCAACGGGTTTCATATGCGTGTGTGGACCGGGCTGGTAGGTAAGACGTTGTTGCATCGTGTAGGTATAAGCCGTGCACCGTTGATTGTATCGGGTTGCCACTTTGGGGAGTGATACACCCCACTGTGGGGCCAGCACGGGTATCTACGGTAGGGAGCCGATCGCTTGGGAGTAGTGGGTACACCTAGTGGAGATAGGGGCAGACGGCACCTATGTAGTGAGCTAGGGGTACACAAAACTACTGGGTAAATTTTCTAAGTCCTTGGGAGGGATCAACCTTTAAGTAGGAATGACTGGTGTGGTGCAGTGTAGTAATTATCCTTGGGTGGGTAAAAGCGTCTTTAACGTTATCTTAGTTCACTCTAAGTCTGATTGGCTACTGAGTGTAGTCATTTATCCCCAGTCACACCGTACCAAGTTATATCATATCCTTATTACTTTAATGATTACATTGTTAAAGTTATAGGACTCGCTCAGACGTATGTCTGACCCCGTTGTTTTTATCTTTTTCCCAACCCTCAGGTTCTCAGAGTGGGCCCAGCACGAGTAGGCTTTGATCAGGCTGCTTTTATTACTCTCTTGGAGCTTGGACCCTAGCTGTAGAGCTCAGTTTACCCTTTTCTTTTATGGCTATCTGTTCATGTATCGGGATTATGTATTTTTATTTAGCAGGATGGATATTTGTACTTGACTCCTGTTATGGTTTTGTGATGTAACCAGACATGTTTTATTTTCCGCTGCAATTGAAATGATGTTTTAAATTTTCAAAGTATTACTTATATCTGTCTTGCTGTAATTACTCTGTTCTATATTCACTCAAATACTCCACCGATGTTATGGCATTCCCTTAGAGAGCGACCGTAGCGGGCGTGGGGTGTTACACGTGGTATCAGAGCAAAGGTTACCGGAACAGATAAAATTTTTAGAAAACTATTTTTCTAAAAGCATTTTTGGAAGAGATATTTTAAAAAACATGTCTTTAAAGAGAAAAGTTTTTGAAAGAAAAACATAATCCCCAATAGCCATATCTTTATCCTTCAAGTTCTCCGTTTTGAATCTTTCCTTTTTCGTTTCAGCATGGCTGAGGATCTTAACTTTCCGGAGGGTGTGACGATACCAGTATGGTATAGGAGATTGATGGAGGCCAGGGCCACCACTGCGGGTCCAGCAAATGTTCCTCCACCAACCGTAGCACCCGATCTTCCTCCTCCCCCTCCTCCTCGCACGGATACTTTTGCTAAGACTTGTAAGGAATTCAAAGCTATGGGAGGAAAACCTTTTCAAGGATCTGAAACTTTTGTGGAGGCTAGAGATTGGCTTAAGGAGGTGGAAGAGTTGATAGATATCTTTGAGATGGAAGAAGGAAAGAAAGTCAAGTTAGCTGCTTGGTTAATGAAGGGAGAGGCCTCATTCTGGTGGGAGGTCACTAATGGAGAATGCCCCGTTGACTCTTGGGCGGAATTTAGGGAAAGATTTGTGGCAAAGTTTCTCTCAAGGGCGGAGGAAAACTTGTATATGGAAAGATTCTTGACTCTAAAGAAGGGAAATCTCCCAGTGAAGGAATATGTCAACAAGTTTAATCAATTGGCAAGGTTTGGCCCAGACATGGTGAATACACCGGAGAAGAAGGCTTTGAGGTTCGTGAAAGGCTTGAATGAACCGATGCATGGGTTGGCTATGACTCATATCCCTATGGGGGCCACCTTTGAGAAGCTAGTTGACATGGCACTCATGCATGAAGAAGAGAAGGGTCCCAATGCTAATAAGGCACCCGAGAAGAAGGGAGATCAAAAGAGACCTCAGCAACAACAGCAAAACAAAGGTGGGAAAGGCAACGGTGGCAAGGGGAAGAAGAAGTGCTCTAATTGTGGGATACCAGGCCACATAAGCAAAGATTGTAGAAAGAAGAAGAAGACTGGTTGCTTTCACTGTGGCGAAGCAGGGCATCTAGTGAAGGATTGCCCTAAGAAGGGGCAAAGGACGGGATCTACCTCAGGAGGACAGGTGCAAGCTCTTATGGCACCGGGTCAGGCTAGGGGGCAAGTACAGGCTCTCGCGGTTCCACCGATTCAGGAAAGAGGTAGAACTATTTCCGTTGAAAGTCTGGTTTTTCTATTTGATCATCCTGTCCGTACATTGTTTGATTCAAGCGCATCGCATTCGTTTATCTCATCATCATTAGTTGAGTCACTGCACTTAGACACCAGTCTTGTAGATGATCCCTTGGTTGTTTCAAACCCAATTGGGGGCTCCACTTATTTGTCCATGATATGTTTGGGTTTGAAGATTTCTAACTTAGCATTGAGTTTAGATGTGATGCTTTCGTTTTGGGCTTCAAGGGCTATGGGTTGATTTTGGGCATGGACTGGTTATCCAGTAATGGTGCTTTTCTTGATTGCGAAAGGAGAGTTGTTAGGCTCATGACCCGCTTGGGTAACACTCTCGAGATCTCTTGTAATCCCATGGATTCTGTTATGCTAAGTTATCTTGAGTCGTTGGACGCTTCGGCCGAAAGTTTGCAATCTGTTAGAGTGGTCCGGGAATACTCGGATGTGTTTGAGGAGGTGAAGGGCTTACCTCCGAAGCGGGAGATTGACTTCCGAATATATCTGGTGGATAATGCTAAACCTGTATCTTTACCAGTGCGCCACATGGCTCCTCGTGAGAGGAGGGAACTCCATAAGCAAGTAGGGGAGTTGCTTGAGAAGGGGTTCATAAGACGAAGTATATCGGAGTGGGGTGCTCCAGTAGTTTTTGCTATGAAAGCGGATGGGTCCCTCAGACTTTGTGTAGACTATAGAGAACTCAACAAGCTCACAAAGAAGAATAGACACCCATTGCCGAGGATTGATGATCTTTTCGATCAGTTGGTCGGCGCTTCAGTATTTTCTCAATTGGACTTAGCCACGGTGTTTCATCAGTTGAGGGTGGCTGAGGATGGCATAGACAAGACTGCCTTTAGGACTCCGGATGGTTTCTATGAGTGGCTGGTGATGCCATTTGGGTTGACGAACGCCCCTGCATACTTTGTTGATTTGATGAGTAGGGTGTTCAGGGAGTTCCTTAATAAATTCGTGGTGGTCTTTGTGGATGATATCTTAGTATTTTCTAAGGGTGAAGAAAAGCATGCCCTACATCTTGGGGAGGTATTGAAGACTCTTCGAGCACATAGCCTTAAGGCTAAATTCTCTAAATGTCACTTCTGGAGGAAGGAGGTGCGGTTCTTGGGGCACGTGGTCTCCAAAGAAGGGATAGCTGTGGATCCCGCGAAGGTAGTATCAATTCAGGATTGGAAGGTTCCGAAGAATGCTACCGAAGTAAGAAGTTCTTTGGGGTTGGCGGGTTATTATAGTAAGTTTATTAAAGACTTCGCGAAGATATCAGCCCCATTAACCCGCTTAACGAAGAAGAATATTGTTTTCGCATGGGACGTAGATTGTGATGATGCGTTCCGAAGGTTAAAGAGAGCTTTAACCACTGCTCCAGTTTTAGTATTGCCAGATGGGAGTAAGCCATTTTTTGTCTATACCGATGCTTGTGGGACAGGACTAGGCGCAGTCTTAATGCAAGAGGGAAGGGTAATAGCCTATGGTGGAAGGCAGTTGAGAGTGCATGAGAAAAATTACCCTACCCATGATTTAGAGTTGGCCGCTATTGTTTTTGCGCTTAAGATTTGGCGCCATTATCTTCTTAGTGAGAGATTCGAATTGTTCACTGACCATAAATCATTGAAGTACTTGTTTTCTCAGAAGGATTTGAATTTGGGACAGCAAAGGTGGATGGAGTTCTTAGCATCCTATGATTTCGAGATAGCGTATGCCCCTGGCAAGGGTAACGTGGTGGCGGACGCCTTGAGCAGAAAAAGGTTGTCCTTGAGTCCATTGTTCGTGGAACAACGAAGCTTGGAATTTATCTCGATGTTTGATTTCAGACCTTCCATTGATTATGTACCCGGTTTGCTAGCTTCCTTGGAGGTTAGACCTACTCTTTTGGGGCGGATTGGAGAAGCACAGAGGGACGACCCACAGTTGGTTGAGTTGGTGGAGAAGCTCATAAGGGGGGAGTCGTCCAGCCATTTGAGTAGGTACACCCTAGACGATAGGGGGTGCTTGTGTACCGCAAGATGAGGGTTTGAGGAAGGCTATTCTTGATGATGCACACCGTTCTAGGATGACCATTCATCCCGGTGGGGACAAGATGTACCAAGACATGAAGAGGGTTTTCTTCTGGGCAGTTATGAACAAAGATGTGGCCGAGTATGTCGCTCGATGCTTGGTGTGCCAACAAGTGAAGTCGGAGCAAAAGAAACCTGGTGGGTTGCTTCACCCATTGGAAGTTCCGCAATGGAAGTGGGATAGCGTCTCGATGGATTTTATTGACGGGTTACCCAGATCAAGAAAGGGTAATACGAGAATTTGGGTTGTAGTAGACAGACTTACTAAAAGCGCCCATTTCATACCTGTAAAGAGCAAGAGGACGGCTCCATGGCTAGCTTCAGTATATCTTCGAGAGATAGTTCGATTGCATGGGGTACCCTCTAGTATAGTGAGCGATCGAGATCCTATCTTCACTAGCGAGTTCCGGAAAAGTTTGCAAGAAGCAGTAGGGACTCAATTGTGTCTGAGTACCGCATATCATCCTCAGACGGACGGCCAGACTGAGAGGGTGAATCGTGTCCTAGAAGACCTTTTGAGGCTTTGTATCTTAGATTTTGGAGGTACATGGGAAGAGCATCTTCCATTGGTGGAGTTCGCATATAATAATAGCTTTCAGTCCAGTATTAGTATGGCTCCTTTCGAAGCTCTTTATGGAAGGCCTTGTCGATCACCGGCATGTTGGTGGGAATCTACGGATAAGATCTTGCTTGGGCCTGATATGGTTAGGGAGACTTCTGAGAAGATTGACTTGATTCGAAGAAGGATGAAAGCAGCGCAGGATAGGCAAAAATCTTATGCGGACAAGAGAAGGACGGATCTTGAGTTTGAAGTTGGGGACATGGTCTTTGTCAAAGTGTCTCCATTACGAAATGTGGTTCGCTTTGGATCTGTTGGGAAGTTAGCACCAAGGTTCGTAGGGCCATTTCCTATTAAGGAAAGGATTGGACGGATGGCATATAGAGTGGAGTTGCCCGACAGACTTAGTGGTGTACATGATGTATTCCATGTGTCCCATTTGAGGAAGTGCTTACATGAGACCGCAGAGGTGGTAGAGCCGAGCTTGCTTAAAGAAGTGGAAGTAGAGCGTGATGCGACTTTCCGACGAGCTCCTACCCGCATCCTTGGGTCAGAAACTAGGAAATTGAGGAATCGAGAGGTTCAACTAGTCAAAGTACAATGGGGAGAAGACGAGGGCAACGCTACTTGGGAGACGGAAGCGAAGATGCGTTCATTGTACCCATTCCTTTTTGAGGGTATGTCTTTTAACTTCTCCTTTATCGTTTGACTAGTACTTATCTTATCTTTAGTATGTCCTCTCATTAAGTACCTTTGACCTTTAGATAGGGTAAACCTATGGTTGAAACATGTGTTTGAGACATGTTATGTTTGATGGATGCACGTGGATGCAAGTGATTGCTAGTGGTTGCTCGTGGATGCATATATACACACTCTAGGCACTAGATTGGCTCAATCACTTCATATTGCATATTGCATAAAATTGTGTGTAGGAAGCTATATTTATGGATGTATAATGATTGTGTTATCATATGGATGATGCATTTTGGTGAATGATTGTGCACTCATGTAGATATTGTATGTGTCGATAGGGTTCTCTCGCATACATAATGGATGCATGGCACTATCATGGTTTGCATATGTTCATACGTTAGATAGGGAACATATACACACACTTTTTGCATATGCTCATACATCATTAGAAATTGTTTTAAGGACAATGGATGCTCGTGATTGATGGATTGAGTAAATGGTTGTTTGGATGGTAGGATATGCATTCTTCTTAGCTTAGAGATTTCGGGGACGAAATCCTTTAAGGAGGGGAGAATGTAACACCCCGTATTTCAGTTAATGCTAAAATTCACTAATTGCAGAATAAATAATCTCAAATGTGAGAATTGGGGGAAACGGGCTGCGTCATTGCGTTCGTCTCGGAAAAATACGCAGAATAGAGTCCGAAATTTTGTAAATCGGAGTCCGTATGGCCCAGTTATGGCCCAATGAAGTTTACAGAAAATTCAAAGTTAAAAACAGATTTAAAAATTAAAAGACAGATTTCGAAATTGGAGCCAGCAGGGGGCCAGGCGGGAAACTTCCCACCCTACCCATGTCGACAGGGCTGTCGACAGGCCTGTCGACTGGGGAGTCGACTGCCCTGTCGACTTGCCTGTCGACACAGGGTGTCGAGCCAGTTGGCTTGGGTGCACCAGATCTGGTTTTCTGGCTAGGGCTGGGCTGTGTTCTAGAGACTTCCTAAATCTGACGGACCTAATCTAACCTAGGGTTAATCCTATGGTCTAAAACACACCCTAATCCTATAAATACACCCTAATGCAAGCCTAATCCATACTAAAAATAGAAATGATGCCATCATGCCGCCAAAATCAAACCTAAGAGGAGCCTCCACTAGTTTATGAAGGAAGTTGCAAGATAATCAACCTCTAATCATCATCTTCTTCATATTTAGCAACTAGTTCTACTTCATAAGTTTGCTAATCTTGGTTTTGGTGAGTTCCTATGCCTTTAGCAAGTAATTGCTAAACTAATTAGGATAGGATATTAGGAGGCTATGGATGTAAATGTGGATTATGCAAGTTGTGGTTGTCATATGTTATAAGTTCATATGTAAACTTGCCTCTTTTTATGATATGATGTGTCATGTAAGTTCATATGCAAGTTTTATGCAAGTTTATATGCAAGATTCATGTGCAAGTTAGCCTCTTTCTATGATGTGCATAACATATGCAAGTTGCCTTTGTGATATGACATGGTATGCAAGTTTTATGCAAGTTTTATGCAAGCTTATATGCAAGTTCATATGCAAGTTTTATGCAAGTCACATGCAAGTTCATATGCAAGTTTTATGCAAGTTCATATGCAAGTTTTATGCAAGTTCATATGCAAGTTTTATGCAAGTTCATATGCAAGTTTTATGCAAGTTTATATGCAAGTTCATATGCAAGTTTGTCTCTTTTTATGATGTGCATAACATATGCAAAGTTGTCCCTATGTATGACGTGTTATGTAAACGAATTACGTGGGAAACGATGGGGTTAATATGCATGATTATAAAAAGGTGTAAAGTTGTTATGATTAAGCATAACATAAAATGAATGGACATAATTGGGAATTTACCTATTAAGTTAGGTCTACCCACATTATGGAGTTGGGAATTTACCTATTAAGTTAGGTCTACCCATACTATGGAATTGGGAATTTACCTATTGAGTTAGGTCTACCCATATTCTTAAAAATGTGTAATTAATTAGGGATAATTAATTATGGGGGTGATTAATTAGGTGTAATTAATCAACTAAGACACGAGGTTGGACCCTTTTGTAGCGGAAGTCTGCCCGGAACCGACCGGCCATCCAGCGGCTACAAATGATTGGC
Organism: Allium sativum; assembly: GCA_030737875.1. NCBI lineage: Eukaryota > Viridiplantae > Streptophyta > Magnoliopsida > Asparagales > Amaryllidaceae > Allium > Allium sativum. The sequence goes on from CM060926.1 coordinate 376,972,295, forward strand.
CCAATGTGAGAGGTCTTAGTCATAAATTAAATATGTGATTAAAGTATAGACACGAGGTTAGACCCTTTTGATGACAGAAGTCTGCCCGGAACCAACCGGCATATCCAGCAGTCATAAAAGATTGTCTAATGTGAGAGGTCTTTATGAGGTCATGATCTTAATTAATTAATTAAGAAACACTTAACCATATTAGCATGTAGAGGGACATGAGGGGTTAAGTGGGTGCCTTGGGTGGCATATGGAAAATACGATTAGAATACTTAACCAAGTGGAAACATGTAATTAAACATGATTAAAGGGTTAAGTGGGATGCACTAGAAAAAGGGACAAGCTTAGGTGGGTAGCTTGTGGGGGCCCATTTCAACCAGTAACCCATATGTATCTTATTGGGCTCGACCCATGTCGAGGATGGGACACGCGTACTGGGCTTGACTATAAGAGGCCAAAATGGGTTAGCGGTGGCAATGCAAGTCCAACGGGTTTCATATGCGTGTGTGGACCCGGGCTGGTAGGTAAGACGTTGTTGCATCGTGTAGGTATAAGCCGTGCACCGTTGATTGTATCGGGTTACCAATTTGGGGAGTGATACACCCCACTGTGGGGCCAGCACGGGTATCTACGGTAGGGAGCCGATCGCTTGGGAGTAGTGGGTACACCTAGTGGAGATAGGGGCAGACGACACCTATGTAGTGAGCTAGGGGTACACAAAACTACTGGGTAAATTTTCTAAGTCCTTGGGAGGGATCAACCTTTAAGTAGGAATGACTGGTGTGGTGCAGTGTAGTAATTATCCTTGGGTGGGTAAAAGCGTCTTTAACGTTATCTTAGTTCACTCTAAGTCTGATTGGCTACTGAGTGTAGTCATTTATCCCCAGTCACACCGTACCAAGTTATATCATATCCTTATTACTTTAATGATTACATTGTTAAAGTTATAGGACTCGCTCAGACGTATGTCTGACCCCGTTGTTTTTATCTTTTTCCCAACCCTCAGGTTCTCAGAGTGGGCCCAGCACGAGTAGGCTTTGATCAGGCTGCTTTTATTACTCTTTTGGAGCTTAGACCCTAGATGTAGAGCTCAGTTTACCCTTTTCTTTTATGGCTATCAGTTCATGTATCAGGATTATGTATTTTTATTTAGCAGGATGGATATTTGTACTTGACTCCTGTTATGGTTTTGTGATGTAACCAGACATGTTTTATTTTCCGCTGCAATTGAAATGATGTTTTAAATTTTCAAAGTATTACTTATATCTGTCTTGCTGTAATTACTCTGTTCTATATTCACTCAAATACTCCACCGATGTTATGGCATTCCCTTAGAGAGTGACCGTAGCGGGCGTGGGGTGTTACACGTGGTATCAGAGCAAAGGTTACCGGAACAGATAAAATTTTTAGAAAACTATTTTTCTAAAAGCATTTTTGGAAGTGATATTTTCAAAAACATGTCTTTAAAGAGAAAAGTTTTTGAAAGAAAAACATAATCCCCAATAGCCATATCTTTATCCTTGGAGTTCTCCGTTTTGAATCTTTCCTTTTTCGTTTCAGCATGGCTGAGGATCTTAACTTTCCGGAGGGTGTGACGATACCAGTATGGTATAGGAGATTGATGGAGGCCAGGGCCACCACTGCGGGTCCAGCAAATGTTCCTCCACCAACCGTAGCACCCGATCTTCCTCCTCCCCCTCCTCCTCGCACGGATACTTTTGCTAAGACTTGTAAGGAATTCAAAGCTATGGGAGGAAAACCTTTTCAAGGATCTGAAACTTTTGTGGAGGCTAGAGATTGGCTTAAGGAGGTGGAAGAGTTGATAGATATCTTTGAGATGGAAGAAGGAAAGAAAGTCAAGTTAGCTGCTTGGTTAATGAAGGGAGAGGCCTCATTCTGGTGGGTGGTCACTAATGGAGAACGCCCCGTTGACTCTTGGGCGGATTTTAGGGAAAGATTTGTGGCAAAGTTTCTCTCAAGGGCGGAGGAAAACTTGTATATGGAAAGATTCTTGACTCTAAAGCAGGGAAATCTCCCAGTGAAGGAATATGTCAACAAGTTTAATCAATTGGCAAGGTTTTGCCTAGACATGGTGAATACACCGGAGAAGAAGGCTTTGAGGTTCGTGAAAGGCTTGAATGAACCGATGCATGGGTTGGCTATGACTCATATCCCTATGGGGGCCACCTTTGAGAAGCTAGTTGACATGGCACTCATGCATGAAGAAGAGAAGGGTCCCAATGCTAATAAGGCACCCGAGAAGAAGGGAGATCAAAAGAGACCTCAGCAACAACAGCAAAACAAAGGTGGGAAAGGCAACGGTGGCAAGGGGAAGATGAAGTGCTTCAATTGTGGGATACCAGGCCACATAAGCAAAGATTGTAGAAAGAAGAAGAAGACTGGTTGCTTTCACTGTGGCGAAGCAGGGCATCTAGTGAAGGATAGCCCTAAGAAGGGGCAAAGGACGGGATCTACCTCAGGAGGACAGGTGCAAGCTCTTATGGCACCAGGTCAGGCTAGGGGGCAAGTACAGGCTCTCGCGGTTCCACCGATTCAGGAAAGAGGTAGAACTATTTCCGTTGAAAGTCTGGTTTTTCTATTTGATCATCCTGTCCGTACATTGTTTGATTCAGGCGCATCGCATTCGTTTATCTCATCATCATTAGTTGAGTCACTGCACTTAGACACCAGTCTTGTAGATGATCCCTTGGTTGTTTCAAACCCAATTGGGGGCTCCACTTATTTGTCCATGATATGTTTGGGTTTGAAGATTTCTATACTTAGCATTGAGTTTAGATGTGATGCTTTCGTTTTGGGCTTCAAGGGCTATGGGTTGATTTTGGGCATGGACTGGTTATCCAGTAATGGTGCTGTTCTTGATTGCGAAAGGAGAGTTGTTAGGCTCATGACCCGCTTGGGTAACACTCTCGAGATCTCTTGTAATCCCATGGATTCTGTTATGCTAAGTTATCTTGAGTCATTGGACGCTTCGGCCAAAAGTTTGCAATCTGTTAGAGTGGTCCGGGAATACTCGGATGTGTTTGAGGAGGTGAAGGGCTTACCTCCGAAGCGGGAGATTGACTTCCGAATATATCTGGTGGATAATGCTAAACCGGTATCTTTACCAGTGCGCCACATGGCTCCTAGTGAGAGGAGGGAACTCCATAAGAAAGTAGGGGAGTTGCTTGAGAAGGGGTTCATAAGACGAAGTATATCGGAGTGGGGTGCTCCAGTAGTTTTTGCTACGAAGGCGGATGGGTCCCTCAGACTTTGTGTAGAATATAGAGAACTCAACAAGCTCACAAAGAAGAATAGACACCCATTGCCGAGGATTGATGATCTTTTCGATCAGTTGGTCGGCGCTTCAGTATTTTCTCAATTGGACTTAGCCACGGTGTTTCATCAGTTGAGGGTGGCTGAGGATAACATAGACAAGACTGCCTTTAGGACTCCGGATGGTTTCTATGAGTGGCTGGTGATGCCATTTGGGTTGACGAACGCCCCTGCATACTTTGTTGATTTGATGAGTAGGGTGTTCAGGGAGTTCCTTAATAAATTCGTGGTGGTCTTTGTGGATGATATCTTAGTATTTTCTAAGGGTGAAGAAAAGCATGCCCTACATCTTGGGGAGGTATTGAAGACTCTTCGAGCACATAGCCTTAAGGCTAAATTCTCTAAATGTCACTTCTGGAGGAAGGAGGTGCGGTTCTTGGGGCACGTGGTCTCCAAAGAAGGGATAGCTTTGGATCCCGCGAAGGTAGTATCAATTCAGGATTGGAAGGTTCCGAAGAATGCTACCGAAGTAAGAAGTTTTCTGGGGTTGGCGGGTTATTATAGAAAGTTTATTAAAGACTTCGCGAAGATATCAGCCCCATTAACCCGCTTAACGAAGAAGAATCTTGTTTTCGCATGGGACGTAGATTGTGATGATGCGTTCCGACGGTTAAAGAGAGCTTTAACCACTGCTCCAGTTTTAGTATTGCCAGATGGGAGTAAGCCATTTGTTGTCTATACCGATGCTTGTGGGACAGGACTAGGCGCAGTCTTAATGCAAGAGGGAAGGGTAATAGCCTATGGTGGAAGGCAGTTGAGAGTGCATGAGAAAAATTACCCTACCCATGATTTAGAGTTGGCCGCTATTGTTTTTGCGCTTAAGATTTGGCGCCATTATCTTCTTGGTGAGAGATTCGAATTGTTCACTGACCACAAATCATTGAAGTACTTGTTTTCTCAGAAGGATTTGAATTTGGGACAACAAAGGTGGATGGAGTTCTTAGCATCCTATGATTTCGAGATAGCGTATGCCCCTGGCAAGGGTAACGTGGTGGCGGACGCCTTGAGCAGAAAAAGGTTGTCCTTGAGTCCATTGTTCGTGGAACAACGAAGCTTGGAATTTATCTCGATGTTTGATTTCAGACCTTCCATTGATTATGTACCCGGTTTGCTAGCTTCCTTGGAGGTTAGACCTACTCTTTTGGGGCGGATTGGAGAAGCACAGAGGGACGACCCACAGTTGGTTGAGTTGGTGGAGAAGCTCATAAGGGGGGAGTCGTCCAGCCATTTGAGTAGGTACACCCTAGAGGATAGGGGGTGCTTGCGTAGAGACGGTAGACTTTGTGTACCGCAAGATGAGGGTTTGAGGAAGGCTATTCTTGATGATGCACACCGTTCTAAGATGACCATTCATTCCGGTGGGGACAAGATGTACCAAGACATGAAGAGGGTTTTCTTCTGGGCCGGTATGAAGAAAGATGTGGCCGAGTATGTCGCTCGATGCTTGGTGTGCCAACAAGTGAAGTCGGAGCAAAAGAAACCTGGTGGGTTGCTTCACCCATTGGAAGTTCCGCAATGGAAGTGGGATAGCGTCTCGATGGATTTTATTGACGGGTTACCCAGATCAAGAAAGGGTAATACGGGAATTTGGGTTGTAGTAGACAGACTTACTAAAAGCGCCCATTTCATACCTGTAAAGAGCAAGAGGACGGCTCCATGGCTAGCTTCAGTATATCTTCGAGAGATAGTTCGATTGCATGGGGTACCCTCTAGTATAGTGAGCGATCGAGATCCTATCTTCACTAGCGAGTTCTAGAAAAGTTTGCAAGAAGCAGTAGGTACTCAATTGTGTCTGAGTACCGCATATCATCCTCAGACGGACGGCCAGACTGAGAGGGTGAATCGTGTCCTAGAAGACCTTTTGAGGCTTTGTATCTTAGATTTTGGAGGTACATGGGAAGAGCATCTTCCATTGGTGGAGTTCGCATATAATAATAACTTTCAGTCCAGTATTGGTATGGCTCCTTTCGAAGCTCTTTATGGAAGGCCTTGTCGATCACCGGCATGTTGGTGGGAATCTACGGATAAGATCTTGCTTGGGCCTGATATGGTTAGGGAGACTTCTGAGAAGATTGACTTGATTCGAAGAAGGATGAAAGCAGCGCAGGATAGGCAAAAATCTTATGCGGACAAGAGAAGGACGGATCTTGAGTTTGAAGTTGGGGACATGGTCTTTGTCAAAGTGTCTCCATTACGAAATGTGGTTCGCTTTGGATCTGTTGGGAAGTTAGCACCAAGGTTCGTAGGGCCATTTCCTATTAAGGAAAGGATTGGACGGATGGCATATAGAGTGGAGTTGCCCGACAGACTTAGTGGTATACATGATGTATTCCATGTGTCCCATTTGAGGAAGTGCTTACATGAGACCGCAGAGGTGGTAGAGCCGAGCTTGCTTAAAGAAGTGGAAGTAGAGCGTGATGCGACTATCCGACGAGCTCCTACCCGCATCCTTGGGTCAGAAACTAGGAAATTGAGGAATCGAGAGGTTCAACTAGTCAAAGTACAATGGGGAGAAGACGAGGGCAACGCTACTTGGGAGACGGAAGCGAAGATGCGTTCATTGTACCCATTCCTTTTTGAGGGTATGTCTTTTAACTTCTCCTTTATCGTTTGACTAGTACTTATCTTATCTTTAGTATGTCCTCTCATTAAGTACCTTTGACCTTTAGATAGGGTAAACCTATGGTTGAAACATGTGTTTGAAACATGTTATGTTTGATGGATGCAAGTGATTGCTAGTGGTTGCTCGTGGATGCATATATACACACTCTAGGCACTAGATCGGCTCAATCACTTCATATTGCATATTGCATAAAATTGTGTGTAGGAAGCAATATTTATGGATGTATAATGATTGTGTTATCATATGGATGATGCATTTTGGTGAATGATTGTGCACTCATGTAGATATTGTATGTGTCGATAGGGTTCTCTCGCATACATAATGGATGCATGGCACTATCATGGTTTGCATATGTTCATACGTTAGATAGGGAACATATACACACACTTTTTGCATATGCTCATACATCATTAGAAATTGTTTTAAGGACAATGGATGCTCGCGATTGATGGATTGAGTAAATGGTTGTTTGGATGGTAGGATATGCATTCTTCTTAGCTTAGAGATTTCGGGGACGAAATCCTTTAAGGAGGGGAGAATGTAACACCCCGTTTTTCAGTTAATGCTAAAATTCACTAATTGCAGAATAAATAATCTCAAATGTGAGAATTGGGGGAAACGGGCTGCGTCATTGCGTTCGTCTCGGAAAAATACGCAGAATAGAGTGCGAAATTTTGTAAATCGGAGTCCGTATGGCCCAGTTATGGCCCAATGAAGTTTACAGAAAATTCAAAGTTAAAAACAGATTTAAAAATTAAAAGACAGATTTCGAAATTGGAGCCAGCAGGGGGCCAGGCGGGAAACTTCCCGCCCTACCCATGTCGACAGGGCTGTCGACAGGCCTGTCGACTGGGGAGTCGACTGCCCTGTCGACTTGCCTGTCGACACAGGGTGTCGAGCCAGTTGGCTTGGGTGCACCAGATCTGGTTTTCTGACTAGAGCTGGGCTGTGTTCTAGAGACTTCCTAAATCTGACGGACCTAATCTAACCTAGGGTTAATCCTATGGTCTAAAACACACCCTAATCCTATAAATACACCCTAATGCAAGCCTAATCCATACTAAAAATAGAAATGATGCCATCATGCCGCCAAAATCAAACCTAAGAGGAGCCTCCACTAGTTTATGAAGGAAGTTGCAAGCTAATCAACCTCTAATCATCATCTTCTTCATATTTAGCAACTAGTTCTACTTCATAAGTTTGCTAATCTTGGTTTTGGTGAGTTCCTATGCCTTTAGCAAGTAATTGCTAAACTAATTAGGATAGGATATTAGGAGGCTATGGATGTAAATGTGGATTATGCAAGTTGTGGTTGTCATATGTTATAAGTTCATATGTAAACTTGCCTCTTTTTATGATATGATGTGTCATGTAAGTTCATATGCAAGTTTTATGCAAGTTTATATGCAAGATTCATGTGCAAGTTAGCCTCTTTCTATGATGTGCATAACATATGCAAGTTGCCTTTGTGATATGACATGGTATGCAAGTTTTATGCAAGCTTATATGCAAGTTCATATGCAAGTTTTATGCAAGTCACATGCAAGTTCATATGCAAGTTTTATGCAAGTTCATATGCAAGTTTTATGCAAGTTCATATGCAAGTTTTATGCAAGTTCATATGCAAGTTTTATGCAAGTTTATATGCAAGTTCATATGCAAGTTTGTCTCTTTTTATGATGTGCATAACATATGCAAAGTTGTCCCTATGTATGACGTGTTATGTAAACGAATTACGTGGGAAACGATGGGGTTAATATGCATGATTATAAAAAGGTGTAAAGTTGTTATGATTAAGCATAACATAAAATGAATGGACATAATTGGGAATTTACCTATTAAGTTAGGTCTACCCACATTATGGAGTTGGGAATTTACATATTAAGTTAGGTCTACCCATACTATGGAATATGGAATTTACCTATTGAGTTAGGTCTACCCATATTCTTAAAAATGTGTAATTAATTAGGGATAATTAATTATGGGGGTGATTAATTAGGTGTAATTAATCAACTAAGACACGAGGTTGGACCCTTTTGTAGCGGAAGTCTGCCCGGAACCGACCGGCCATCCAGCGGCTACAAATGATTGGCCCAATGTGAGAGGTCTTAGTCATAAATTAAATACGTGATTAAAGTAAAGACACGAGGTTAGACCCTTTTGATGACAGAAGTCTGCCCGGAACCAACCGGCATATCCAGCAGTCATAAAAGATGGTCTAATGTGAGAGGTCTTTATGAGGTCATGATCTTAATTAATTAATTAAGAAACACTTAACCATATTAGCATGTAGAGGGACATGAGGGGTTAAGTGGGTGCCTTGGGTGGCATATGGAAAATACGATTAGAATACTTAACCAAGTGGAAACATGTAATTAAACATGATTAAAGGGTTAAGTGGGATGCACTAGAAAAAGGGACAAGCTTAGGTGGGTAGCTTGTGGGGGCCCATTTCAACCAGTAACCCATATGTATCTTATTGGGCTCGACCCATGTCGAGGACGGGACACGCGTACTGGGCTTGACTATAAGAGGCCAAAACGGGTTAGCGGTGGCAACGCAAGTCCAACGGGTTTCATATGCGTGTGTGGACCCGGGCTGGTAGGTAAGACGTTGTTGCATCGTGTAGGTATAAGCCGTGCACCGTTGATTGTATCGGGTTGCCACTTTGGGGAGTGATACACCCCACTGTGGGGCCAGCACGGGTATCTATGGTAGGGAGCCGATCGCTTGGGAGTAGTGGGTACACCTAGTGGAGATAGGGGCAGACGGCACCTATGTAGTGAGCTAGGGGTACACGAAACTACTGGGTAAATTTTCTAAGTCCTTGGGAGGGATCAACCTTTAAGTAGGAATGACTGGTGTGGTGCAGTGTAGTAATTATCCTTGGGTGGGTAAATGTGTCTTTAACGTTATCTTAGTTCACTCTAAGTCTGATTGGCTACTGAGTGTAGTCATTTATCCCCAGTCACACTGTACCAAGTTATATCATATCCTTATTACTTTAATGATTACATTGTTAAAGTTATAGGACTCGCTCAGACGTATGTCTGACCCCGTTGTTTTTATCTTTTTCCCAACCCTCAGGTTCTCAGAGTGGGCCCAGCACGAGTGGGCTTTGATCAGGCTGCTTTTATTACTCTCTTGGAGCTTGGACCCTAGAAGTAGAGCTCAGTTTACCCTTTTCTTTTATGGCTATCAGTTCATGTATCGGGATTATGTATTTTTATTTAGCAGGATGGATATTTGTACTTGACTCCTGTTATGGTTTTGTGATGTAACCAGACATGTTTTATTTTCCGCTGCAATTGAAATGATGTTTTAAATTTTCAAAGTATTACTTATATCTGTCTTGCTGTAATTACTCTGTTCTATATTCACTCAAATACTCCACCGATGTTATGGCATTCCCTTAGAGAGTGACCGTAGCGGGCGTGGGGTTTTACAGTAATTCACGTTGACTTAACCCTACCAGCATCAAGTTATATTGGTTAAGTATTTACTTAACCCTACCCATTCATCTTGTATTGGTTAAGTGTTCCTTTTTAACTTAACCTTGTCTCTCTGTTTTAACTAACATGTTATAACGGTTAAGTGTTCCCTTAGTTAACTTAACCCTAACATTAGTTTGATTAACATGTTCTAATGGTTAAGTATTGTCCCTTCATGTTTTTAACTTAACCCTATTCATTTATCACACTCAAATGGTTAAGTGTTCAAGCTTACTTAACCCTACGGTCTAGTCCAGCTAACATATTAAATTGGCTAATTGCATTAAATTTACTTAACTCCAACCTCTAGTCTAGTTAACATGTTAAATTGGCTAAGTGTATTGAATTTACTTAACACCCACTTTCTAGTCTGGTTAACATATTAAATTGGCTAAGTGTTTTTCTTAGTTACTTAACCCCTATAAATCTTGTCTTGTTACCATGTTAAGTTGGTTAAGTGTTCTAGTTAACTTAACCCTATCGTTCTAACTTAACTGTGTTAAGTTGGTTAAGTGTTCTTATGGACTTAACCCTCCCATTCTAGCTTAACTTTAATTGTCTTATTAAAGCACCAGCCACTCACATTAGACAGGTATTGTTGTGGCTGCAGGTATGCCGGTTGGTTCCGGGCAGTCTAACGCCACAACTCAGTCTAACCTCGGGCCTTTATCGGGCTCAATGCCTTAACCTCCCACATTGGATAGGTATTGTTGTGATCACTGGACAGCCGGGCGGGTCCGGGCAGGTTTACATCACAACTCAATCCAACCTCGGGTTAAGCATGTTCGTATTGTCTAAATTTACTTTTCTCATTTAGGATAAATTCTATAAGTAAATTTTCCCTAATTTACATATTCCCTTATTACTCTTTTAATGTACATTGTCAACATTTATTATTATGGCCCATTTTCCCTATATATCATATTTATAGTTTTTGGTATGTGAATTATGCCAAATTAAGTGTCACTAACCATGATTGTTCTAAACATGACAATTACTCACAATTATGACTAAGTTCAAAATTTGTGCTAATATACTTATTATGCCAAATTAACTTTAATTGACCCAATTCTGATTAACATCCTAATTTACAGTTTATGGCAAGACTAGAATTATTATTCTAGTTTACCGTTTACGCCTAAAACTTAGCTTACTTGCCAATACTAAATTTAATATGTCAAATTACATATTCCATAATTCATGTCAAATTTTCAAATTTGCGTTCTAATAAACATGCCATAATACATGTTCTAAATTATGTCAATCATAATTATGTTCATGTTCCACATTATGCCAATTTCCAAGTTTACAACCATGTTTAAGTCAAATTTATGATTTGCCCAAATCGTATTCCCATCGTTCGTGTAATCGTGATTTTATCCTAGATTATAGATAAATCTAGATTCGTGGATAAAAAGGGAATGAACCAAAATGCCATGAAAAGATAGACATAATGACTGGCAGAAGATGATAATTCACTAATCACAGATCTAACAAATTACACTGAATAAATTGATTAAAGCATCGAAGGCCTATAGATCTGATAATATTATGACATAAAAAGGGTTGAACAAATAACATAGGTTCAAGTATATGGGTAGATCTAACTTAATAGATAAATTCCCATAATCAAGATCCAAGGATAATTAAGAATAAACTAAATAGATAATCAAGTTTAGATCCAATCTCACAGTCATAATCCTAGGCAATAATATCATGTTCATGAATCATAGGTAATTATCCACTATTGTCCTTGTCATAGTCATAGGCATTGGTTTATGCTCCTAGTCAAAGGCTTATGTTCATAGTCAAAGGCTTATGGTTTCAAAGGCCATAGTTCCATAGTCATAATCTTAAGCATTGGCAATTTAGTCACAATGTGTTCTAGGCCATAATCAAGAATCAGATCCAAAGTCATAAACAAGCACAGATTCAATGAAATGATAAGGCATATTTCTTATATTCTTTTAATTTCATGTCACAAATAGAAAAGGCGTTCAAATCTAAAAAAGTAACCGACTTACATTGATTGGATCTAGAAAAGAATAGAAAGATAGTGTTGATTGAAGCCGTTGAATCTTTACTTGAATTCTAACTTGTTTTGAATCTTCTCTTGAAAGACTTGAGCAACATATCCTCGTCTTGATTTATATTTCATTTTAATCTATTTATTTAGATTTAGAGGAAGAAGAAGAAGCCATGTTCATCAAGAATTTGTGCAGCATAAGGTTAGAGAAGAATGGTGCAAAGGGAAGGAGACTAGGGGGCTGTTTATATAGGATTGCAAGTTAATTTGAGCCGTCGATGAAGTCAAGGTTAATCAAAGCCATCCGTTCTAAAGAGAAACCAATTATGTTCACAATTACTTTCTTAATGTACATTATTAACATTTATTATTAAATTTGTATGCACATTAGATACATCCCCCCTTTACACATTTATTATTAAATTTGTATGCACATTAGATACATCTCCCCTTTATACATTTATTATTAAATTTGTATGCACATTAGATACATCTCCCCTTTACACATTTATTATTAAATTTGTGTGCACATTAGATACATCTCCCCTTTACACATTTATTATATTAATCATTGGTTATTCTTAAATTAGTAACTTTAATGTTAACAGAAATACGGGGTGTTACATTCTCCCCTCCTTAAAGGATTTCGACCCCGAAATCTTCAAGTCAAGAAGAATGTAAATCCTACCATCCAATCATCCATCTACTCAACCATCAAACACAAGCATCCATTGTCCTTAAAGACTTCTAACGCTTGTATGTTCATATGCATAGTGTGTGTACATGTCTTTATCTAATGCAAAATCAGGCGGTCTACTGATTCAGTTGACCTCCTTAATGCAAATCATGTCAGTGCAATGCATCCAATATGTATGCAAATCCTAATGATACATATTATTTCTATATGAGTGCACAATCATTCACTCAAATACGACATCCATATGATAACACATTAAGTTCAATTCTTAAACAAATACATATATGTAAATGAAATATGAAGGCGTCTGAGTTGATCTAGTGCCTAATACGTGTGTATATGCATTCACGAGCAACCACTAGCAACCATTCGCAACCATCAACCATAACATGTTTCAAATACATGTTTACATCCAAAAGGGTTTCTACCTAAGGATCGATGATACGTCCTAGAGGATATACCTTAAAAGCTAGAAATTAGTATGCATAGAATTCCTAAAAAAAAAAGGAATCAAGGATGTACCCTTAAGAAAAAGGGTATGAGGCGCGTATGCCTTATCTTCAATCTCCCGTATCACGTCTTTTTGAGCTTTACTCAACTGTACCTTAATAGATTCAACTCCACGATTGCGAAGTTTCTTGACCTCCATTTCCAAAATAAACAAATGTCAACCATGATACTGAGTGTATATACTAGGATGATTAGAGGTCTCTCCTCTTAGCTTAAACATCATGCCATAACTATGAGGGTCAAAAGGTCACTACGTACTTTTTACCTCTCTTAAGGTTAGTCCTTCTCTATATAGAGCGCCTGCTATAACTATTCATCTCTCAAGCAAACCATCCTAGTTGAACTCGACATCCCTCAAGTACAAGCCCCAAAGGCCTAAACCAATATCAGACAAGCACCCGAGGAATGTCTCCTCCGAATTTGGACGATCTACATGAGATGATCTATGCAAAAACAACCAAACACTTGAGCACTAGTTGGGATCTTTTACTATACAAGTACTAAGGTGCAGAGACTCAACTATGGAAGCAAATATGAACAAATGCGAAGTGCTAAAACCAAAAGAAAGAGTACAAACAGAAAAGCTAGACTCTTCCAACAGAACTTTACTACCTTTCTCCTAGGTACGCTTAGTGGTGAAAGCATGTACTTGCCCTTCTGAAAATCTCGTCCTTTGTTCTTAATTATATGCCCTATTCTGCCATAGTAAAGATAGTTCCTCTTGTCTTAGGTTTTATAATCCCTTCCTCCTTCGTGAGCCAAGTCTACATCCATGAATTCTCATCCTTGGGTTGTGCTCCTTATCCAAACTCCTCATCCTCTTTCGTGCGTAATCATGTTGACAAATCTCTCGAAAGCTGCCTCCATCGTATAGAAAACCCTACTAAGCTTGAAAGAAAATTAGCCGTAGGTGAAACTACTACGGTTATAGATGGAAGTCGGGCACTACTTCGCCCTACGATGAGGTTACCTCCCAGAAAGCCAGGAGCCCCAGAGACTCAAGAAAGAAGGGGACAAGAATTCAAACAGAGAATCAGAAGATAGTGCATATGGCTTTTGGGGAATATGCCTTTAAAACAAAACTTTTCTTTTGAAAATGATTCTTTTAAAACTGTTTGAAAATAATAATTTTTTTCAAATCTTTTATCTGATCCGGTAACCTTCAACTCTGATACCAAGTGTAACACCCCACATCCTTTAGTGTCACTCACAAAGGGAATGTACTAAGTTCTGTGGAGCATTTAGGGTAAAAGATGCAGATAAATTACAAGACAGACAAAATTAAAACAGCGGAAAATAAAACTTTACTTTATTGATAAAATAGTTTGTACAACAATTGTTTTCCAATATCAGAGTATCATCTGTCTTACAAAATAAAGAAGCATAAAATAACATTTATATTCCTCAACGTAGCATAAGCCAGCCATAGCAGCAGAAAAAGAGAGTCCAAAGCACTTTGTCAAAGAATCTTCGAACTTGGGAAGAGTGACGGTCCAATCTAACCTGAGCTATACTATTCCCTTCTTAACTACCTTGGGTGGGGGGGAACGGAAGAAAAGAAGACGAAAGAAAACTGGGTCAGACATAAAGTCTGGTAAGTTCAGTTACTTCTAGCATATTGTCTTGTATTCAGTTAATTCATGTCGTTTTGTTTTTCCTTGTTCACATGCTAGAAGTAACTGAACTTACCAGACTTTATGTCTGACCCAGTTTTCTTTCGTCTTCTTTTCTTTCGTTCCCACCCCCCAGGTAGTTAAGGAGGAATAGTTTAGCTCAGGTTAGATTGGACCGTCACTCTTCCCAAGCTCGAAGATTCTTTGACAAAGTGCTTTGGACTCTCTTTTTCTGCTGCTATGGCTGGCTTATGCTACATTGGGGAATATAAATGTTATTTTATGCTTCTTTATTTTGTAAGACAGATGATACTCTGATACTGGAAAACAATTGTTGTACAAACTATTTTATCAATAAAGTAAAGTTTTATTTTCCGCTATTTTAATTTTGTCTGTCTTGTAATTTAACTCCATCTTTTACCCTAATTGCTCCATAGAACTTAGTGCATTCCCTTTGTGAGAGACACTAAAGAATGTGCGGTGTTACACTAATAAGTGGCGAATAGGGCTTAATAAGGGACTCAATAGGGGATTTACTACAATCTGCAAAAAGAGCCATAACTGGGTGGTAACACCCTGTAATTTTAATAAGAACACTATAATGATAAACTAGACAATACTTAAATATTGGGAATTAAGGAAAATGGACTACGCCATTGCATTCATCTCGGAATTCTTCTTAAGATTGACTTCGAGTTTGCATAAAATGAACATCGCATGAAGAAGTTATTAAGCTTAGAAGTTTGTATACATATAAGAGAATTATATACATACAAATCAACCTAGAAATTCAAAATTTTAAAAACAGCGACGCAGGAAAATAATCTGGGGCGGAATCATCCCGTTTGGGGTCGTCCCGAGACCCAGCTGGGTCGACCTTGGTCGGAGTGGGTCGACCCCATACAAATCTGGGCGAATTTTTTTGGCTGAACGTGGAATTGTTTTGTGGCCTGGTTCATTGGTTTTAGGCTATAAATAGGACCTCATTTGTATTTTTTTTACACATAAAAAATAATGGAGACAAATATATGCTGCCCTAGCTTGGATTTAACTAGCCTATTTTCTTCAACAATAGCCTATTCGTATACAAGAATTTCTTCTACAGCTTCAGCATATTGTTCTTTATTCTTTAGATCTAGTCCTATTGAGTTCATGTTATTTTTAGATATAAACATTTAACAAGTAATCCCGACATGTCTATAAATCTGGATCTAGACCTATGCCTATGAAGAATCTGATTCATATCAAAACAGACCTGCCATTACATGTACACCTGATCTAATGTTCAGTTCTTACATGCCTATTTCTGTTATCATATGTCTATTCTGTTATCATGCCTATTTCTGTTGTCATATGCCTTGTTTGTTATTGTGCCTGCTTCTATTATCATATGCCTATTTTGTTCTTATGCCTATTTCTTTTCTCTTCTCTCCCTCTTTCCCATTTTACTTTTATATCCTAGGATACCTTCGAGCCTAGGCTACCTTCGAGTCTAGGCGTATCGCTGAAATATGTTAACGGATGAAATTGGGAATGGCTGGGGAAGCTAAATTGGGGCATAGTTTGTATTATGAATCATGATTGGGATTTGGGGGTATAACCTATACTGTGATGTAAAATTAAACTTATGGCATATCTTATACTGTGAATTATGACCGTAATTTAAGACATATAAATCTGTAGGCTTAATTTAAGATTAAGTGTAACATGTTAATGAAACTGTAAGTAACCTGCTGTAACCTGCGGAGATGTTTAATCTATTAAAATGATTAATATGCTGAAATCTATTGAAACTGAATAATGTAATTGAAAAACATATTATGAGCATGACTAATTCCTAAATAGGATTATTCGATCAAAAAGATCGTTAACAAAATTATGGCAATTAAGAAATGGTAACCGCACTTAGACGCGAGATTATATTCAACTTGTGGTAAAAGTCTGCCCGGAACTGCCCGACAAATCCAGTATCCACAAGTTTTTAATTTAATATAAGGGGTCTAGTGCGTAAATGTACATGTAACGGTGCTAAGGCAGGAGGTTTAGTCCAACTTGTGGTAGAAGTCTGCCCGGAACCGCCCGGCATATCCAGCGTCCACAAGTGGTCAACATAATGTGAGAGGTGTGGTGCATTAACACACATGAACGGGGAATGATAATAATTTATTAACCTGTAATACTTAACATGTTTAATCTGTGGGGGTTATATAAGCCGTTAAACTATAATTTGTTGAACCTATGGGGTTAAGTAAATTTGTTGAATCTGCGGGGTTAAGTAAATCTGTTTATTCTATGGGGGTTATATGAACATGTTAATATGTAAGACTTAACCCATTATATCTGTTGGGGTTATATGAACCCATTAACCTTTAATACTTAACCAAATTTATATGTTAGGGTTATGCGGGATTGTTAAACTATTAGGCATGACCTAACAAAATCCTAGTAGTTGGGGATACAAGCCTAGGGGGTGGCTTTTATCATTACCCATATCAGCCAGTAACCCATACACGTATCATAGGGAGACACCGTACTAGGTTAGGGCCAAGGGCACACTTACTGAGCTTATTTTAATAGGTTCATTTGGGTGGAGGTGTTGTGATAGCGCATTCCGACGGAGTCATGTGCGTGCATGGTTCCGGATGGAGCACGAATAACAAGCCGCTATAACACCAGTAGATATGGATGTGTCTATATGGGGGTTGCCACTTAGGAAGTGACACATCCTACTGTGGGGCTGGCACAGGGTATGTATGGGATAGGGTGTAACAACCCGAATTTTTATAACATGTTAATACAAGAATCAAGGCAGAATTAAATTTTAAAATAAGAATCAAGGGAAATGGGTTGCGCCATTGCTTTTATCTCGGAATTCTGGTTGGAAACGAGTCCGAAATTTCGTAAATCGGAGTCCGTATGACCAAGATATGGCCTCTAGAAGTTTCACGAAAAATTAGAAAACGAAAACAGATTTTCAAATTTCGAATTTAGCCCCAAACAGACTGGGCGGGAAAATTTCCCGCCCTACCCCAGGTCGACTGGGGAGTCGACTGGGGAGTTGACCCCCCAGGACCAGGTCGACTGGGCAGCCGACCTGGGTGTCGACCTGGGGGTCGACCTCCTTGGTCGGGCCAGGTTGGCCTGGTGCACCTGCTTGCTCCTTTGGGTCTGTTCTGTTGGCCTGTGACGAAGTTGGATGGTTCAGATCTAAACTAGGGTTAATCTAAGGGCCTAGACTAGTCCTAAATCCTATATAAACCCCCTGATGCCTAAACCCTAACTCACTACAACATGTCTAACCACCGTTATGCTACTAAAATCCCTCTTGGTCATGGCCGCCATCTCTAATCTTCTTCTTAAGCTTTCATACGCAATCCAATGCAAAGATGAAGACTTCTACAACGATTCAAGGAGATGAATCAACAACACTACAACATCGATTTCAATTCTTAAATTCGCTAGCCATGCTATGTAAGTTCTAGTTACTTTTTAGATTAAAATACTTAATTTTAATATGGCTATGGAATAAAGTGTAATTGGATATAAGCATGTTTATCAATTCAGATCTATTCCTGTTTACCTTTGAACCTTGGGTTTTGAGACTTGTTCATCTCCATTCTTATGTCTAGTTCATGCTCTATTCAGCCATTGTAAATTAGTTTCTTGGATTCATGTTGATATTATTATCAAGACCTAATCTTTATGCCTATCATGATGATTTATGTTGTTTTCTCTCTGATCTTGTTTTATTGCAAAATTCTACCTTTCCCTTATTTATTTTCTTTTGATGAACCTAGATCAATTTCGGATCTAGGCCTAAACCACGATTTTGCGTACGATCGAATATGGGGAAAAGTATGGGAATATTACCTATTTGGATATATGTGATTGGTGGAATTGATGGCATAACATGAAAATTGGATATATGGGTATTATTGCAATTAATATGAAATTTGATAATTGGGTTTGACATATGTGATTTGGCTAGAACTTGATAGGTGTAAATTGGCATAAATTTGGCATACATATAAAATGGCTTGAACTGAACATATGTAAATTTGGTATGAATTAGGCATATGTAAAACGAACAAGTAATCTAGAACTTGGGCATATGTTAATTATGTGAGATTTGTAGTTGAAACACGTATGATAATTTATGTCTTGAAAAAGGGCTAATATGAACACGCCTAAGTGGGTTTTGGGTAGTTGGCATGTAATAGCCTTAAAGGAGGGATAAATATAAATTGAGATAAGTTGCCTTTAATGGCATAAGATAAATTGTGATAAAATTGGCATGATTTTGCATACCATTAATTGATGAACATAATTGAGTCAATTATGGACATCGTTAAATTAGGAATTAATTAATAATTTGAATAAGGAAATTATTAAGACTGGGGTAAAAGATTATAAGTGATAATCAATGCTTAGGACACGAGGTTGGACTCATTTGTGACGTGAAACTGCCCGGACCCGCCCGGCAAATCCAGTAGTCACAAATGGCAGCCCAATGTGAGAGGTCCAAGGCCCAAATTAAAAGCGTAACAGTTGTAAAGACACGAGGTTAGACTCTTTTATGGTGTAAGACTGCCCGGACCCGCCCGACAAATCCAGCTGCCATAAATGTCAGTCTAATGTGAGAGGTCTTTATCAGGTTACAGTCTTAATGAATTAAGAAATACTTAACCAGATAAACATGTGGTGGGGCATGGGGTTAAGTGGGTGACATGTGGGTCACATATAGAAATACGAATAGTAATACTTAACCAACATAACATGGTAATTAGACCAGTGGATAGGGTTAAGTAAACTAAGAACACTTAACCAATATGGTATGAGTGGGTGGGTAAAGTAAGATGACCAGGCTAATGACACTTAACTGTTATGACATGAATGGTTGAGTTAAGTAAATCTTAATTAGTGACTAAGTGGGAATGATAACTTATGGAATAAAGTAAGTTAGGCGGAACAATAGATAAGATGAGATAACTTATGTAATAAGGAAAGATGTGCTTCATTGTAGATTAAGCAATATGTAAAGACAAGAATGAATTTACAATTGAAGGCGACATAAGTTATATTATAAAAAGGAACAAAACATTGGTTAGGTTGGATAATCCTCTGAGTATCAATCTGATGTTGATTCCGGTCTTCGGGGTTGGTATTTAGGGAATTATTCTCTCTCTCCAGTGTGTTTGTAAGTTAAGGGGTACTTGGTTGTAAAGATTGAATAAGAACATGTTATTGTACCATAACGGGGTTTAATGTATGAATCATAGGAATAACATGTTGTGGGCTTATTAATGGACTTAATATAGTGCAAGTTAAGAATTGAGTTAATAAGCAAAGTTGAAGGTTGGTATGAATGGGAATAACCAAGTTAAATGATAAGACTGATGAGGTAGCACAAGTGCATAATTAATGGATAGACATAGAGTCTAATGGCAGATAAAGCCAAGGCGCTTGGTTAAACCCAGACGTTGGGGGTAATATGAATGACACGTAAAATATAACCTATAAGCACTTAACCAAGATAAAACATGTATTAAGACATGAGGATGATGTAGGGGTTAAGTGGGGGACATGGGTAACATGTAAGACATAACTGGTGTATACTTAACCAAAATTTAAGCATGTAAGTGGACATGAATAAGAACGGGGTTAAGTAAGAATTACTAGAGGGGACCAAGCATAGGAGGGAAGCTTATGTCGAGGAAAGGGGACCCTTTTCAGACCAGTAGCCCATTACGTATCTTTGTGAGCTCGACCCATGTCGAGGACGGGACACGCATACTGGGTTTGATTGTAAGAGCTCAAAGCGGGTTAGCTGTGACGATCCCAAAATCCGAGGGGCGGTATTAAGGATAATCATTAGGAAATAACACATTAATCATCATAGCAGAGTACAGATAATAGCAGAAACAATAAATAAAATAAATTTTACATGGATATGATAGCGGAATCACAACATGTAGGAATATCAGAATAGCATAACGTGGGATTTACTTAGTAAATAAAAGGAAAGTGATCAGTCAACATCGCCGAAGGCGGAATACATATACATATAGTGAGAAATACGGAAAGTAAATCAGTCTGCATCGCCAGTGGCGGAATCATAATATAAATACAGTAATGGCGGAAAATATCAAAGTCATCTCTATGAAGTCAGCCTCGCCATGAGCCAAAAGTGCACTCTATGCAGCAGTGCAGAACCAAAAACCACCTGTCACCTGTGTACTAGGCTGCCCGTGTGAAAATAAGGGCACCCGCGTTTGCAAAGTGAACAAACAACGAGTCAGTCATGGGGACTGGTATGAGGAATCTATTTAACAGTTAAACAACAGTAAATAGCAAATCATAGGACCACGCCACTTTCGCGGAACGGGTTTACTCCAGTGATTGCTAGTGCATATAAAACAAAGTAAATTCTTTTTTAAAATAACGCAATGCTTTTAGAAAGAATGAAGCCGGTATAAGACTCAGGTCCTATCATACAATGCAACGCAAGCCGGAGGATAGAGTTTTACCTTATAAGGGCCAAATATGCTTGATACGTATAAAGCAAAATCATTTGATATTATTACTAGTGCATATATGTTTCAAAACGAATAGCATCATAAATATCAATCATAGGCGGCATAGCTACCATCTACTATGTCGCCATACTAGTTCTACAATCAAGACCGTTATTTCGTATTGGAAGTTGGATTTCCGTCATGAGTCGAGGCAAGGGGCAAGCTCCTGTCCACTTCGAGACATTCTAGCAAATGCCTCAGGACTACACACTCTGGGCAACCCAGGATTCGGCTGGGCCGGTCCTCACTTACGTTAGAGGATTAATTATGCCTGAACACACGTTCCCCGGTCCTTACAGACATACAATCGAGGCGCCTCGCATTCCAACAACCAAAAAGGTGAAAAGTAGATATATATGTCAGGGCTGGTAAGTCACTGACACCACCATAGCTAGAAAGAAACGTCGTGCTCTCCCAGCGGTCTGTATCCCGTTTTTAACTCATACCGGGGTGTGAGGCTCGCGAATCTACGAAATACACAAAGCTAGGTCACGTAGACCTTGCTTTGATCATCATCCACAAGACTTTGCTTTGCAACAGAAGCTTTGATCACAGCATCTTGGCATGCCACATAGGCAGTCCACTCCATACGATTGATTTCTATCGATATATAACCCCTGAGCTCGTACGTCTCAGAGAAGGGCGTTAAGCAAAAGAATAAATTCTCCGCCGCCAAACAGATATATATTCAACAGAGATCAATCAGTACAGAACAAAATCCAATGTCAGACACACAGTCCATTTACAAGTTCGTCCTGGGTCTGAACGAAACCGGAGGCGTCAAATTCCTCGTATATCCGTCCAATCAACACATACGCTCAGACGGCTACTACTTCCGTCCCTTTCCGGTAGCTACTCCGGTTAGTAACCTCAGCAGCGCCCATCCAACCGATACGAAGATCGTCGGTCTTGAATCGTCTTTGTATTTTCCAATTCGAATCGCTCGATAAATTATTTGAGATGAGGGTTAGCTCGGCCTTTTCAAATAATCCACGTCATTAGAATTTAAATCGATTCATTTTATGGTTATATTATTCGACATCCATCTTTCGATTCTTTAGTGTTATTTTCATGTCATACACATACAACCATCAAATATCAAACAATTCAAGCCCAATTGGTTTATTTTCAATCAATGTTGCTTATAATATTTTATAACGATTTTTCGCCATTTTTATTTATTTAAAAATGGCCAAATTCAATTAAACGACGTTTCAGGTCGTGCCGTGGCACTGGCGCTGTTTTTCCCTTAATTTGTTTTACACATATCGGAAAATCTAACCGTTGGATTTCTACAAAGTCTATATCAATGGGAAGATATTCCCAAAGCGAACCCAACGGTTCTAGTTTTGTGAAAATCCGACGGTCGGATCTCCCACACTAGTCGTTTGAAGTTACGGTTTCAAAATTCGAACTGCAGCGTCGTTATTCGATTAAATTTAATTATATTTATATTTATATATAAATATAAACGATTCTGGCGCTGTTTTTCTTCAGATTTGAATTAAACATTCCGGACAATCCAACCGTTGGATTTTTACAAGGTTGGTGCCGTTAGAAAGATATTTCCGAGGCGAACCCAGCGGTTGCGGTTTCGGGAAAATCCGATGGTCGGATTTCTCGTACTAATCATTTCAAATTACGATTTCGAAAAGCGAACTGCACGGCCTCCATTCCTTTTAATTATATTTATATTTATATATATAAATATAGTTCATTCTATAATTTCAACTATAGCTCATTTCATATTTTCAACTTCGTTTTCACTTCAAATATTTCACTAAAGCCTTAATATTTCGAAAAATTTCGCCATAACCTCCTTTGTACGGGGAGGGGTTTGGAAATTTATTGGGCCGTATTAGGTACCCAATAAATCCTAAAAAGCATTGACATATTTTTAGTGATATATTTTGGTGTTTACGGGGGAGCATGTACTGATAATCACTCCAGAGAATAAATTCCCGTCACCCCGTTTCCGTGTGGAAATAAATAGTCCATGTGCCGTATCTAATAACTAGAGCGACGTGATTATTGTCAACTCTAGACCCGTGTGGGGTTTTTATTAATCTGGCAATTTATCGTTATAATTAATATAGTCCATATCAGTCATCAGTTCAACCTGTAGTATATAGTCATCGCCATACAAGCCTCTTGCTTATATGGTAAATCTTCCACCTCGTCACACAAGCTCCAATTGCTTATGTGGAATATGATGAAGTATGCCTATCGTCAAGAAGTATGCCATGTAGTGTAGTTCAAAATTAATTGTTACTATCCTATGGCGTTGTTTATTATTTCACATAGAAAAACCAGCACTCCGCATCCAATGGCATTCACAGGAGTTGATATATAAATAAAATTGCGCAGCCAACTCATCAAGGTTTACCTATTTGTCGGGCACACAAATAATTTCTTTACTCTACAGCTAATCCATTTTTTCCTGTTCAACACATGTATATATATGCAGAACAAAGCTAATAATAATATTTCTAGCAAACTATTATTTATTTCGACACATGTGTATTTTTAACTAAGCGTATACATGATAAAAGGAATATTTTTATCATCAAAAATATTTATTCGACACATGTGTATTTTTAACTAAGCGTATACATGATAAAAGGAATATTTTTATCATCAAAAATATTTATTCGACACGTGTGTATTTTTAACACTTCATATTTACTATAAAAATATAGTTTTCACTGTCGATTCATTTTATTTTTAAAAGATGATAACATTCAACACATGAACTTCAATTCAACGAATGAGTTGCAACTCAACACATGAATATTCGATATAGTTTGTATATATATAAAAATGTGATTTTTATCGCTAAAGCCATTTGTTTAAATTCGAATAATATTCAACACATGAATTTCAACTCAACGAATGAATTGCAACTCAACACATGAATATTCGATATAGTTTGTATATATATAAAAATGTGATTTTAATCGCTAAAGCCATTTGTTTAAATTCGAATAATATTCAACACATGAATTTCAACTCAACGAGTGAATTGCAACTCAACACATGAATATTCGATATAGTTTGTATATATATAAAAATGTGATTTTTATCGCTAAAGCCATTTGTTTAAATTCGAATAATATTCAACACATGAATTTCAACTCAACGAATGAATTGCAACTCAACACATGAATATTCGATATAGTTTGTATATATATAAAAATGTGATTTTTATCGCTAAACCATTTGTTTAAATTCGAATAATATTCAACACATGAATTTCAACTCAACGAATGAATTGCAACTCAACACATGAATATTCGATATAGTTTGTATATATATAAAAATGTGATTTTTATCGCTAAAGCCATTTGTTTAAATTCTAATAATATTCAACACATGAATTTCAACTCAACGAATGAATTGCAACTCAACACATGAATATTTGATATAGTTTGTATATATATAAAAATGTGATTTTTATCGCTAAAGCCATTTGTTTAAATTCGAATAATATTCAACACATGAATTTCAACTCGACGAATGAATTGCAACTCAACACATGAATATTCGATATAGTTTGTATATATATAAAAATGTGATTTTTATCGCTAAAGCCATTTGTTTAAATTCAAATAATATTCAACACATGAATTTCAACTCAACGAATGAATTGCAACTCAACACATGAATATTCTATATAGCATATGTAAATAACTCCAATGAATGAAAATTATTCTAACACGTAAATATTTCAGAAAATTTCGGCAGCATAACGGCAGGGTAGTTAAAACCGGGACCGTCCCTAGTACGCCTCCTCGCTCTACCTTAAAACCTCGCGGTTTTTGACAATGGGGATCATGCATCTAGTTCGCACGCATGCGGCATGTTTTATTTTCAATTCCACAATCCTATTCTATTTTGTTTCAACCACAAGAGGGTATTTTTCAACCACAAAGGTATTTTTCAACCACAAAGGTATTTTTCAACCATAATATCAACCACAATCAATTATTTCCAACCATTCGTCATACCATATAATATCACGTCAATCACAAGCAATAAATATCGTCCATGGTCTGTGAAACACCCCACCTCCGTTAGGGTCACTCTCAAAGGGAATGCCCTAATTTTGGTGGAGTTTTATAAGTACAAGTCACAGATATAGAAGACAGATATAAGAACACATATTTGTAAACAGCGGAAGAACAACAAACTTTTATTTCATAAAGTCAAATACGTGTTACAACAACATCCTTTCCAAAAACATAACATAACACTTTCATAATCTGTCTTGAGTACATTATTTAAAGAAGCATAAATAAAACATAGATAAACTGCAAAAGCCCCATAGTGGATTGTCCAAAGCCATAGTTCAAAACAGGAAAGTCCAAGCAATACATTTCTCTTCTTCAATCTGGTTGTTAAGGTTGGTCAAGCTGCTGTGTTCCCTCCCTGTGGACCTGGGGGGGGGGGGAAACGGAAGAAAGAAGACGAAAGAAAAGTAGAGTCAGACATAAAGCCTGAGTAAGTCTAGTACTATTTTGTCTACGAATAAAGAACTGGGTATGATAAGTATAAACAAGAAGTGGGCAAACACTATAAACTTGGTTAAGTTGTCTAGGGTCGAATATACTATCGTACCCCATATTAATCTCTGAACCCATATAAACTAGTTTCCAATTGGCACCCCATATCAGGGTGATGTGATCCATTCTATGATGATCGGCTCCTACTCGCATAGTTACATGTGTCTTACGGCCCCCGATGTCTGTAGTTACCTATGCTGGTCCCACCATGGGGTGTATCAAGTCACGTGGTGGCGGCCCGACACAACCTTAGAATGCACAGGTATGCTACTGGTGTCCAGTGCCTTATTTTTCTGCGCCGGAGTGTGTGCACGCCCGCACCCCGTTAGAACCTACACTGCTACACCACCGCCGTCGATTTGACCTCTTACAATCAGCTCAGTAATCGTGCCCCACCCTGCCTAGTTTCAGGGTATCCTGATACACCTTCTAGGGTTACTGCTGAAAAGGGTCCCCCCGTTACTAGGTTTTCTATCTCTAGCCAACATGCTAAGTTGGTTAAGTGTTTCCTAACCTAACCCCCACCAGTCCGTTTAGTTTAGCATTTTCCATTTTGATTAAGTCTTTAGTTCACTTAATCCTAACAATCCTGACTCAGCCTTAATTGTCTTATTAAGGCCCTGACCTCTCACATTAGACAGGTATTGTTGTGGCTGCCTATTGCCGGTTGGTTCCGGGCAGTCTTACGCCACAACTCAGTCTAACCTCGGGTCCTTATTGGGCTCCATGTTTAACCTCCCACATTGGATAGGTATTGTTGTGACTACTGGACAGCCGGGCGGTTCCGGGCAGGTTTACATCACAACTCAATCCAACCTCGGGTTAAACACATCGTATGTTCTACATTTACATATTTTGTCATTCTTCTTTATTTCTTATATGTAAATATTTGCGGCCCATTATTACGTTAACGGTGTAAAGGTTACACCAATCATGGGCCCAACCCATACTTGAATTTGGGCCCTTCTATTTTATATTTTCATTCATTAGTAATTTTAACCCAACGTTATTTTCCCCCGTTTAACACGTCCGTTTATTATATATATATATATTGGGCTTAGCCTTTTAAAGCCCAACTTAGCCATGCGAAAAGGGGAGGCTTATGGCGTGATTACATACACAAAAAGGGGAAGGTGAGCGTATGAACTTGCAATATGACGTTGGGAATACAAAATAGAAACGGGTGTACTTGCATAGTAGTGACATATACTTTGGTCATAAAGCATAGGTGACATGAATCAAAGCATGTGAACTTGTAGTTGAGATAAGAGTCTAAATTGGGTATCATTATTGACACATAGTCATAACAACAACATGAACCTATACTTTTATTTATGCATAATGTCAAACATAAGCATGGCATAAATTTTCTAACATAAGCATGGCATAATGTCAAACATAAGCATGGCATAAATATTTCTAACATAAGCATGGCATAATGTCAAACATAAGCATGGCATAAATATCTCTAACATGAAATCATGATTCTTACTTTAGTCATGTAAACTTGCAAAAAGGGATTTTGAATCTAATCCTAACTATGTACCACATATGTCATCATATATAATTCTTGTAAACAAGATAGACTTAATCATGGATTTTAATTATGCCAAATATCATTCATAGCCTAGCCATATTCATAAGTTTGCAAATAGGTTTTCTAGTACAAAAGCATGGCTTAATACATGATGCCAAATTCTCAACAAAATTTCATATGGATTATAATAACCAAACTTGTTTTAATTACTTACAAATTGATTTATGCACAAAAATATACATCATGATGGCATAGTAGCAAAGCCCAAACTTGCATGAATTTAAATCAACTACATACATGTAGCTTCAACATGGATTACATAATTTGCGAAATATTCCAAACGTATACTTGCATAGAACTACCGCATGTAGTTCTTCATAATTCATAAATATCCAAACGTATATAATATTTCAAATTGATAAGAACACACAAATATGAATTACTTTATTGCCACAATTCAAGCATACAAACCAACACAATTGTTTATTCATACCAAAGTAATACTCTACTTACAATGGTGTGACGAACTCTCCAATTAAGAAATATGATTCCTTTTGTTGAATTGATTTGATTTAGGTCGCTTTAAGCTTTAGAATTTTCCTCCTAATCCTCTCTCTAGTTGGCGGCTACTCTTTGTCGTTCCTCAGCAACATGGCGGCTATGATCTTATTTTTGAATGAATAGATTAGGGTTTAGTCTAGGGTTGTTTATATAGAGGTTAGGAACCGATTAGGACCATTGATGTTGCCTGGATTGATCGTAGCCATTCATTCGATAGAGAGACCAATTAAAACTTGCCACCTAGCCCTAATGACAAAGCAGACCACAGAAAATCGACCAACATAGCATAGGCCAGCCGGGTTAGACTGGGCTCGACCTGGGTCTGGACCAGGTCGACATGCCTGTCGACAGCCCTGTCGACCTGGTTAGACCAGGTCGACAGCCCAGTCGACTTGGTGGGTCAGGCGGGTGTTTTTCCGCCCTGGCCCATTGGGCCCCATTTTCGAATTTAAACCTGATTTATCCTGTTTGAATTTAAACTTGATTCTCAAACTTCCGAAGGCCATATCTTCTTCATACGGACTCCATTTTTCGAAAACTCGAACTCTATTTCGCGTATTTTTCTGAGATGAACGCAATGGCGTATCCCGTTTCCCTTAGTTCTTTGATTTCAAATTAATTATACTTTAATTTGTTAATTTCACAGTTATAGAGTTTGCGGGGTGTTACATTCTCCCCCACTTAAAAGGATTTCGTCCCCGAAATCTTCAAGTTTAGGAAAATGTATATCCTAACATCCGATCATCCATCTACTCATCCATCAAACACGAGCATCCATTGTCATTAAAAGACTTCTAATGCTTCATGATCATATGCGAAGTGTGTGTGTACATGTACTTATCTAATGCAAAATCAGGCGGTCTACTGATTCAGTTGACCTCCTTAATGCGAATTATGTAAGTGCCATGAATCCATTATGTATGCAAATTTTCCTATTCTTGATTCTACATGAGTGCACAGTCATTCAATACAAATGCAGCATCCACATGACAACACATTAAAGTTCAACCATATACGAATGCAAACATATATGCATATGCAATATGAAGTGACTGAGCCGATCTAAAACCTAGATTGTGTGTGTATATGCAACCACGAGCAACCACTAGCAATCACTTGCAACCACTTGCAACCATCATCCATAACATGTTTCAACTACATGTTTCCATCCAAAAGGTTTCTACCTAAAAGATACGGTCGAGGAAATATACCTAAAAAGATAGATAAAAGCGCAACTTAAGGAAAAAGGAAAGATCAAGGATGTACCCTCGAACAGAAAAGGGTAGGCAGTGCGTATTCTAGCTTCAGTTTCCCAAGTCGCGTCTCCCTCGGTGTCGCTCCACTGAACTTTGACGAGCTTGACTTCACGGTTGCGTAGCTTCTTCACTTCCGTTCCTAATATGCGGGTTGGAAATTTTCTTATGGTTGCTTCGCGTTCCACTTCGGCCTCTTCGAGGATATTTGGCTCTACCACTTCAGCAGACTCATGTAGACATTTTCGGAGATGTGAAACGTGAAAAACGTTGTGGACTCCGGCCAACTTCTCGGGTAGCTCTAATCTATAGGCCATTTTCCCAACTTTCTCGATGATAGGGAATGGCCCTACGAACCTTGGTGCTAGCTTTCCTGTGGTTCCAAAACGAACAACGTTTCTTAGTGGTGATACCTTGAGAAAAACTCTGTCTCCAACCTCAAATTCAAGGTTGGTCCTTCTCTTGTCGGCATAGGACTTTTGTCTGTCTTGGGCCGTCTTCATCCTTCTTCGTATTAAGTCTACTTTCTCTGAAGTCTCTCGGATCATGTCTGGTCCAAGTATGAGCTTATCAGTAGACTCCCACCAACAAGTGGGCGATCGGCACGGTCTTCCATATAAAGCTTCGAAGGGCGCCATTCCGATGGTTGCTTGATAGCTGTTGTTGTAGGCAAATTCCACCAAAGGAAGGTGGTCTTCCCATGTCCCTCCGAAGTCAAGGACGCATAGTCTTAAGAGGTCTTCCAAAACTCTGTTTACTCTCTCTGTTTGGCCGTCGGTTTGGGGATGATAGGCTGTGCTCAAGCATAACTGCGTTCCTACTGCTTCTTGCAGACTCCGCCAAAACTCACTGGTGAAGATGGGGTCTCGGTCACTAACAATGCTAGATGGTATTCCATGGAGTCGAACGATTTCCTTGAGGTAAAGTGATGCTAGGGATGAGGCAGTTCTTTTACTTTTGACAGGTAAAAAGTGGGCGCTCTTAGTAAGCCTATCCACTATTACCCAAATGCTAGTGTTGCCTCTCCTAGACCTAGGCAGCCCATCGATGAAGTCCATTGAGATGCTATCCCACTTCCACTGCGGGACCTCCAGAGGATGTAGCAGTCCGCCAGGCTTTTTCTGTTCCACCTTAACCTGTTGGCACACCATACACTTAGAAACGAACTCTGCCACGTCATTTTTCATGCCGTTCCAGAAGAAAGTCCTTTTTATGTCTTTGTACATTTTATCTCCGCCTGGATGTATCGTCATCTTGGAGTGATGTGCTTCCTCGAGAACCTTCTTTATTAAATCTTTTGTCTGTAGGATGCATAGTCTTCCGTCTCGCCTTAGCAAACCCTTATCGTCGATGGAGTATCTGTTGAGGTGACTTGAAGTCTTACCCCTACTTAGCCTATCAATCGTTTCCAGAAGCTGAGGGTCTTCGCGTTGTGCTGCCCCGACTGAATCCACTAAAGTTGGGCGCACTACAAGAGATGCTAGCAAGACCGGTACGAAATCGGAGGAAGGCCTAAAGTCGAAGCTGGCTATAAACTCTAGGCTTTGTTTTTCAACAAACAACGGGCTTAGGGTCAATTTCTTTCGGCTCAACGCGTCTGCCACAACGTTGCCTTTGCCCGGAGTGTAGGAGATTTCGAAATCGTACGAGGCAAGAAACTCCATCCATCTTTGTTGCCTCAAGTTAAGATCCTTCTACGAGAAAAGATATTTCAACGATTTATGGTCAGTGTAAAGTTTGAACTTCTCACCTAGGAGATAATGTCGCCAAGACTTGAGTGCAAAGACGATGGCGGCTAACTCAAGATCGTGGGTTGGGTAGTTCTTTTCGTGCACCTTCAACTGCCTCCCGCCATAAGCTACTACCCTTCCTTCTTGCATTAAGACGGCGCCTAGCCCTGTCCCACATGCATCCGTATAAACAGTGAACATCTTGCTCCCATCTGGCAGCGTCAAAACTGGGGCTGTTGTGAGAGCCCTTTTTAGTCGTTGGAAAGCAAACTCGCAATCCAAGTCCCAATTGAACACTAGATTCTTCTTAGTCAATTTTGTGAGCGAAGCTGAGATTTTCGCAAAATCCCTTATGAATTTTCGATAGAAACCCGCTAGTCCTAGAAAGCTTCGGACCTCAGTTGCATTCCTTGGTGTCTTCCAATCCTGTACCGCTACTACCTTAGCAGGGTCCACCGCTAACCCTTGTTTGGATACTATGTGCCAAAGGAACCTCACCTCTTCCCTCCAAAAGTGGCATTTGGAGAATTTGGCTTTTAGTTGATGGACTCGCAAAGTTTCCATGATTGCCCTTAAGTGTTGAGCATGTTCCTCTTCATTCTTTGAGAAGATAAGGATATCATCTACGAAGACCACTACGAATTTGTTGAGAAAATCTCTAAATACCCTACTCATTAGGTCCACGAAGTAAGCAGGTGCATTTGTCAAGCCGAAAGGCATGACAAGCCATTCAAAGAAGCCGTCTGGGGTTCTGAATGCCGTTTTATCGATGCTATCTTCAGCCACCCTTAGCTGATGAAAACCGGTTGCTAAATCGAGTTGGGAGAAAACTGACGCCCCTACAAGCTGGTCAAATAAATCGTCAATTCTAGGGAGAGGGTGCCTATTCTTTTTCGTTAGCTTGTTGAGCTCCCTATAGTCAACACATAGACGGAGTGAACCATCCGCCTTTGTAGCGAACACCACTGGAGCGCCCCATTCTGAAATGCTTCTCCTAATGAACCCCTTTTCTAGAAGCTCTTTAATCTGTCTACTGAGCTCTTTCCTTTCTCGTGGAGCCATGTGTCTAACGGGCAACGCAACGGGCTTTGCATTATCTACAAGATATATGCGGAAGTCTATTTCCCGCTTCGGAGGCAAGCCCTTCACCTCTTCGAAGACATCCGGATATTCCCGGACCACTCTAACTGATTGTAAATTTTCAACAGAGGCATCTAGCGATTCAAGATAACTAAGCATAACCGCGGATGAGGGATTACAAGAAATTTCCAAAGTATTACCGAGCTGGGTTAGGAGCCTAACAACCCTTTTCTCACAATCAAGGATGGCCCCATTACTGGATAGCCAATCCATACCCAAAATCAAACCATACCCCGGAAAGCCCAAAACAAAGGCACTACATTGAAATTCTACACTTAGAATAGAAATTTTCAATCCCACACAGATCATAGACAAATGAGCCGGGCCGCCAATTGGGTTTGAAACAATTAAGGGGTCCTCTACCATACTAGTTTTTAGGTGCAGAGATTCTACTAGAGCAGACGAGATAAAGGAGTGTGATGCGCCAGAATCAAATAAAGTGCGAACGGGGTGATAATAAAGATAAACTACACTTTCTACAGAAGTATTTATACCTCGCTGTTGCAGAGGTGGCGCTTCTAGCACATGAACCTGTGCCCCTGGGGTGGATCCAGTCCTCTGCCCCTGTCCTCGTTTCTTTGGGCAGTCCTTAGCCCTGTGGCCTGTCTCACCGCAAGAAAAGCACCTACCATTCTCCTTGGCCTTCTTTTTCCGGCAGTCCTTTACTAAGTGCCCCACTTTGCCACAGAAATTGCACTTCCTCTTCTCTTTGTTGCCTTTCCCGCCCTTCTTAAAGTCAGTCTTCTTAGGCTGCAAACCCTCTTTCTTCTTGCCCTTATCCTCTTCATTCAGCAATGCCATTTGTACCAATCTTTCATATGTGGCTCCCATGGGTATATGGGTCATGGCCAAACTGTGTAATGGCTCATTCAACCCTTTGACGAAACGGAGAGCCTTCTTGTGCGGGGTGTTGACTAGGTCAAGCCCAAACCTAGCCAGCTCATCGAACTGATTCACATACTCTCTGACTGTCTTGTCCCCTTGCATAAGAAATAAGAATTTTTCCAACTGCAAACTTCTTTCTGCATCTGAGAGAAATTTAGTCTCAAACCTTGCCCTAAAGTCCTCCCATGTCTCCACTGTTCTTTCAGCATTAGTGACTTCCCACCAGTAGGAAGCCTCGCCCTTCAATAGCCATACTGCCAATTGTACTTTTTGTCTATCTTCTACCTCAAAGATGATGAATAGGTCCTCCGTTTCTTTCAGCCAATTTCTAGCTGCCACGAAGGACTTAGTTCCATGGAAATCCCTTCCTCCCATAGCTTTAAAATCTTTACATATCTTAGCAAACGTGTTTCCCCGAGGAGGAGGAAAAGGTGCCGCTGCAGCTGGATGATTTCCGGCAGCTGGGGGAGGAGGAACGGTAGGACCTGGCTGAGTGGCCCTTGCTTCTAAGAACCGTCTAAACCAACCAGGTATTGGCACCCCTTCTGGCAAGTTAAGATCTTCAGACATGCTGAAACAAAAAGGATAGATTCAAAACGAAGGATAAGAGATAGTACCTATGGCTTTGGGGAGTGGACTTTGCCCTTTTTAAAATAAAATAATAATTTTCTTTTAAAAATGCTTCTTTAAATTTCCTTTTTTGAAAACAATTTTTCAAAACTTTTTATCTTATCTGGTAAACCTATGCTCTGATACCAAGTGAAACACCCCACCTCCGTTAGGGTCACTCTCAAAGGGAATGCCCTAATTTTGGTGGAGGTTTATAAGTACAAGTCACAGATATACAAGACAGATATAAGAACACATATTTGTAAACAGCGGAAGAACAACAAACTTTTATTTCATAAAGTCAAATACGTGTTACAACAACATCCTTTCCAAAAACATAACATAACACTTTCATAATCTGTCTTGAGTACATTATTTAAAGAAGCATAAATAAAACATAGATAAACTGCAAATGCCCCATAGTGGATTGTCCAAAGCCATAGTTCAAAACAGGAAAGTCCAAGCAATACATTTCTCTTCTTCAATCAGGATGTTAAGGTTGGTCAAGCTGCTGTGTTCCCTCCCTGTGGACCTGGGGGGGGGGGGGGGGGGAACGGAAGAAAGAAGACGAAAGAAAAGTAGAGTCAGACATAAAGCCTGAGTAAGTCTAGTACTATTTTGTCTATGAATAAAGAACTGGGTATGATAAGTATAAACAAGAAGTGGGCAAACACTATAAACTTGGTTAAGTTGTCTAGGGTCGAATATACTATCGTACCCCATATTAATCTCTGAACCCATATAAACTAGTTTCCAATTGGCACCCCATATCAGGGTGATGTAATCCATTCTATGATGATCGGCTCCTACTCGCATAGTTACATGTGTCTTACGGCCCCCGATGTCTGTAGTTACCTATGCTGGTCCCACCATGGGGTGTATCAAGTCCCGTGGTGGCGGCCCGACACAACCTTAGAATGCACAGGTATGCTACTGGTGTCCAGTGCCTTATTTTTCTGCGCCGGAGTGTGTGCACGCCCGCACCCCGTTAGAACCTACACTGCTACACCACCGCCGTCGATTTGACCTCTTACAATCAGCCCAGTAATCGTGCCCCACCCTGCCTAGTTTCAGGGTATCCTGATACACCTTCTAGGGTTACTGCTGAAAAGGGTCCCCCCGATACTAGGTTTTCTATCTCTAGCCAACATGCTAAGTTGGTTAAGTGTTTCCTAACCTAACCCCCACCAGTCCGTTTAGTTTAGCATGTTCCATTTTGATTAAGTCTTTAGTTCACTTAATCCTAACAATCCTGACTCAGCCTTAATTGTCTTATTAAGGCCCTGACCTCTCACATTAGACAGGTATTGTTGTGGCTGCCTGTTGCCGGTTGGTTCCGGGCAGTCTTACGCCACAACTCAGTCTAACCTCGGGTCCTTATTGGGCTCCATGTTTAACCTCCCACATTGGATAGGTATTGTTGTGACTACTGGACAGCCGGGCGGTTCCGGGCAGGTTTACATCACAACTCAATCCAACCTCGGGTTAAACACATCTTATGTTCTACATTTACATATTTTGTCATTCTTCTTTATTTGTTATATGTAAATATTTGCGGCCCATTATTACGTTAACGGTGTAAAGGTTACACCAATCATGGGCCCAACCCATACTTGAATTTGGGCCCTTCTATTTTATATTTTCATTCATTAGTAATTTTAACCCAACGTTAATTTCCCCTGTTTAACACGTCCGTTTATTATATATATATATTGGGCTTAGCCTTTTAAAGCCCAACTTAGCCATGCGAAAAGGGGAGGCTTATGGCGTGATTACATACACAAAAAGGGGAAGGTGAGCGTATGAACTTGCAATATGACGTTGGGAATACAAAATAGAAACTGGTGTACTTGCATAGTAGTGACATATACTTTGGTCATAAAGCATAGGTGACATGAATCAAAGCATGTGAACTTGTAGTTGAGATAAGAGTCTAAATTGGGTATCATTATTGACACATAGTCATAACTACAACATGAACCTATACTTTTATTTATGCATAATGTCAAACATAAGCATGGCATAAATTTTCTAACATAAGCATGGCATAATGTCAAACATAAGCATGGCATAAATATTTCTAACATAAGCATGGCATAATGTCAAACATAAGCATGGCATAAATATCTCTAACATGAAATCATGATTCTTACTTTAGTCATGTAAACTTGCAAAAAGGGATTTTGAATCTAATCCTAACTATGTACCACATATGTCATCATATATAATTCTTGTAAACAAGATAGACTTAATCATGGATTTTAATTCTGCCAAATATCATTCATAGCCTAGCCATATTCATAAGTTTGCAAATAGGTTTTCTAGTACCAAAGCATGGCTTAATACATGATGCCAAATTCTCAACAAAATTTCATATGGATTATAATAACCAAACTTGTTTTAATTACTTACAAATTGATTTATGCACAAAAATATACATCATGATGGCATAGTAGCAAAGCCCAAACTTGCATGAATTTAAATCAACTACATACATGTAGCTTCAACATGGATTACATAATTTGCGAAATATTCCAAACGTATACTTGCATAGAACTACCGCATGTAGTTCTTCATAATTCATAAATATCCAAACGTATATAATATTTCAAATTGATAAGAACACACAAATATGAATTACTTTATTGCCACAATTCAAGCATACAAACCAACACAATTGTTTATTCATACCAAAGTAATACTCTACTTACAATGGTGTGACGAACTCTCCAATTAAGAAATATGATTCCTTTTGTTGAATTGATTTGATTTAGGTCGCTTTAAGCTTTAGAATTTTCCTCCTAATCCTCTCTCTAGTTGGCGGCTACTCTTTGTCGTTCCTCAGCAACATGGCGGCTATGATCTTATTTTTGAATGAATAGATTAGGGTTTAGTCTAGGGTTGTTTATATAGAGGTTAGGAACCGATTAGGACCATTGATGTTGCCTGGATTTATCGTAGCCATTCATTCGATAGAGAGACCAATTAAAACTTGCCACCTAGCCCTAATGACAAAGCAGACCACAGAAAATCGACCAACATAGCATAGGCCAGCCGAGTTAGACTGGGCTCGACCTGGGTCTGGACCAGGTCGACATGCCTGTCGACAGCCCTGTCGACAGCCCTGTCGACCTGGTTAGACCAGGTCGACAGCCCAGTCGACTTGGTGGGTCAGGCGGGTGTTTTTCCGCCCTGGCCCATTGGGCCCCATTTTCGAATTTAAACCTGATTTATTCTGTTTGAATTTAAACTTGATTCTCAAACTTCCGAAGGCCATATCTTCTTCATACGGACTCCGTTTTTCGAAAACTCGGACTCTATTTCGCGTATTTTTCCGAGACGAACGCAACGGCGTATCCCGTTTCCCTTAGTTCTTTGATTTCAAATTAATTATACTTTAATTTGTTAATTTCACAGTTATAGAGTTTGCGGGGTGTTACAGTCTATAGACGAGGGGAGTATATATATATAATATAATAATTCACTTGCATTTCATCACAATTCAAAGCATATATGTTTCAAACTGCGCTTGTATAATTTATACATCGCTAATATAACTTATACAACACATGTAAATGAGGTATACAATGCGTATATAATTTACACTTCGCTTATATAATTTATACAACGCGATTTCATTCACACAGATAATTTAGATTCCTCACTTTGGTTATTGCGGTGCTAAAAATCGCAGGAAGGCCAGAAAAATCCGCGGCTTCTTCTAGAATGTAGAGAGCCTCCTTGCGGTCACTGTGTCCCCTGTTTCATCGAATTTTGTTAAAGAACGAAAAAGATATTATTTTTCAAAGCTTTGCAACGCTTGATAGTGTTAAAACAGTTTAAAATTATTTAAGCCGTTAGTTTTCAAACCTGCTCAATTCTAGGTTTGGATTTTTCTCTTGATTCGTAGCTCTATAGGACGATCAGACCATTGGACGTCGTCGGGGGAGGGAAGAGCTTTCCGGCGCCACCAGTCTCCTGCAGTTCGATGTCGAGATGAACCCTGGGCGGCGGCTTGAACGTGCCGACTTTGAAGCGCCAGAACTCGACGACGACGGCTCTGTTGGTGGCGAGGCTGGGTCGGATGTGGAGAGGGGAGTACGGCGAACGAAAACTTCAACGTGGGTCGGCGGCGAAACGGCCTGAGGCGATCGGAAAAAGGAGGGAAAGCGTGGAGCAACGGGGATCGTCCGTTTCGTCCTGGCGGCTAGGGTTTTTAGGTTTTTTTTTTTTTTTAAAGAAAATTTCCTATTGGCCAGAATTTATAGAAAAATTTTTAAATAGTGTTTTTGCAAACGGACTCATTTTTAAACACAACGACTGTCGCCCCTAGCTAAATACCCCCATTCGGGACACAATGGGATATGTTTCGTTGGCCATTTCGACTGTTACAGTCAGTTATTTTTCAAATTAAAATATAAAATATTCGATATTTAATTTAAACGTACATTTCAATTTGCCAGGGCCACAAACTGAATCTAAAAATTCCAGAAAAATAATTCTAGCTTTGTTTTGACGATACGGTCCTAACAAAACCAGTTTCGTCGAATTCTGAGCTCGTTTGAAAAACGGCCGTTTTTAGGTCGACCCATTTTAACAGAATTTGACCAAACACGTTATCTTTTGCCCCGCTCACATACTAGCTTCAAAAATTGTGAAATTTGAAACCTAGCAATAATTTGACATCCCGGACCCAACAAAAGTGGTTTCGTCGAATTCCGAGGTTGTATGCAAAATCTCCATTTTCAAGGGCTATATATACTATATAGCGACCTTTCTGAAAATTCATTTGGCCAAAACTTTTGATTTCCGTTATGAAATTTCGATTTTTCAGATTCGTTAGAAAGGTATTGATAAACAGATTTAAATATTTTCAGTTTCGCTAAAATCTGTTATATTTTCCACCCGGTACAGTCAGACAAAGTTTGTAATCAAAATTTCAAACTGCGATATTATACCAAATTCTATATTTTATTGAAATAGGCTATTTAAATTATTCAAATTTCTTGGTAATAACCTAATTTAAAAAATTTTAAACTGGTTCACATTTTCTGGGTTATTACAATCTCCCCCACTTAAAACTTTTCGTCCTCGAAAAGGAAATAACAGTTAAGCAGGAAATAAAATGTAAATGCAAAGTATTGTAAAGGTACCTTGCACCGGAGTTAGTCAGAGATGTCCACTCTGCATTTGGGATAGGCTTGTTTAATGCTTTCCTCAGTCTCCCAAGTACAGTCTCTAGGATCACTACTCCACTGCACTTTGACTAGATGAATCTTTTTCCTCCTTAGCTCTCCAGTTTCTTTGCCAATTATCTTTAATGGCTCCCTCTTGAGTGCTAATTCTGGAGTTATGTCAATATCCTGTTGCGCTGTTTCTTCCACAACAAGATCTGGATCATGAACATGTTTTCTGAGTTGAGACACGTGGAACACATTATGTACACCAGGCAACCAATTAGGTAATGAAACCCTATATGCAAGAGTTCCAGTCCGTTCAAGTATAGGAAAGGGACCAATAAACCTCGGTGCCAACTTCCCAGTCTTGCCAAATCTGATTACTCCTCGCATTGGAGAAACTCTTAAATATACATAATCGCCAACGGCAAACGATATATCCCTTCTTCTCGCATCTGCATAACTTTTCTGTCGGCTCTGCGCGGTTTTCAATCGCTTCTTAATGAAATCGACTTT
The DNA here is from genome assembly GCA_030737875.1 of Allium sativum. NCBI lineage: Eukaryota > Viridiplantae > Streptophyta > Magnoliopsida > Asparagales > Amaryllidaceae > Allium > Allium sativum. Next base: position 377,011,121 of record CM060926.1, read on the forward strand.
ATCCGATGCTTCTTGAATCATATCGGGCCCTAACACAAGTCTGTTACCAGGTTCTACCCAACATGCAGGAGATCTGCACAGTCTACCGTATAATGCTTCAAATGGAGACATTCCCAAACTTGCTTGATAGCTATTGTTGTAAGAAAATTCGGATAAATGTAAATGATCTTCCCATGAGCCTCCAAAATCGATAACGCAAGCCCGCAGCAAATCTTCTAAAATTCTATTCACCTGCTCAGTTTGGCCGTCTGTCTGCGGGTGATAAGCGATGCTTAGATTCAATTTGGTTCCCAATTCTTCCTGGAATGCTTCCCAGAATTTGCTAGTAAATAGGGGATCTCTATCGCTGACTATATTGAGCGGTACTCCATGTAGTTTAACTATTTCTCTGAAGTAAATCTGTGCTAGACTTTGAGCCGTTCTGTTGGATCGGACAGGTATGAAATGGGCAGTCTTCGTGAAGCGATCTACGATTACCCATATACTGCCGTTTCCTTTTCTAGTTCGAGGTAAGCCATCGATGAAGTCCATCGAAATTTGTTCCCACTTCCATCCTGGAATTTCTAATGGTTGTAATAATCCCGCCAATTTCTGCTGATCACTCTTAACTAGCTGACAAATGGGGCATCTGCTAACATATAATGAGATATCTCTTTTCATAGCTCTCCACCAGAATGTGCGTTTGATATCGTTATACATTTTGCTCACACCGGGATGGATACTTAATTTGGATTTGTGGCACTCATCAAGTATTTCTCTTCTGAGCTCGGGAAGGTTTGGGATGCAGATTATACCCTTTAATCTTAGAACCCCTTGGTCATCGAGTCGAAAACTTGTGGATTCACCCCCTTTGATTCTTTGACTGATTCTTTGAATAAATTCATCGTCTTTCTGAAGAGTCGAGATCCTGTCTATTAATGAAGACGTGATGACAAAACTGGCGATGATTTCATTCTTTCTGCTGAGCGCATCTGCTACAACATTGGCTTTCCCTGGAGTGTATATAATTTCAAAATCGTATGCCGCAAGGAATTCTAACCAACGCTGTTGCCTCAGGTTTAAATCTTTCTGAGTGAACAGATATTTCAAGGATTGATGATCGGTAAATAGTTCGAATTTCTCGCCCAGTAAATAATGCCTCCAGATTCTTAAAGCGAACACGATAGCTAATAACTCAAGATCATGAGTAGCATAGTTTCTTTCATGCGGCTTTAATTGACGGCTGGCATAAGCGAACACTTGGCGTTTTTGCATTAGTACTGCGCCTAGCCCTCTAATAGAAGCATCTGTCCATACAGTCAAGTCTTGGTTGCCTTCTATAATGGTCAATACTGGAGCAGTTGTCAACTTCATTTTCAGCTCCTGGAAAGCTTCTTCACATTCGGGAGTCCATTTGAATTTCTCATGCTTCTTTGTAAGCTTTGTCAATACTCCTGATGTCTTTGAAAAATCCTGAACGAACTTCCGATAGTAACTAGCTAATCCAAGGAAACTTCGAACTTCTGTGGGAGTAGTAGGTTTTTTCTAGTTCTGAATCGCTGTAATTTTGCTTGGGTCGACAACAATTCCTTCTTTTGACACGACATGGCCAAGGAATTTAACTTCATTCTGCCAGAAGACACACTTAGAAAATTTAGCTTTTAAGACATTTCTCCTTAGAATTTTCAACACTTGTTCTAAATGTTTTGCATGCTCATCTTCCGACTTAGAGTAGATTAAAATGTCATCGATGAAGACTAGAACAAATTTATTCAATACACCACGGAACACTCTGTTCATAAGATCAACGAAGTATGCCGGAGCGTTGCACAAGCCGAACGGCATTACTAACCATTCGTAGAATAAATCGGGACCCCTGAAGGCTGTCAAAGGAACACAGTCTTCGGCTATACGTAATTGGTGGAAACCTGTAGCTAGGTCCATTCTGGAGAATACTGTTGCTCCATTTAATTGATCTAACAGATCGTCTATTCGGGGCAAAGGATATTTGTTCTTCAGTGTCTGTTTATTGAGATCTCGGTAATCAACACAAAGTCTTAGAGTACCGTCTGATTTCGGGACAAATACTACGGCGGCTCCCCATGCTGAAAAGCTTGATCTGATCAGACCTTTCCAAAGCAATTCTCGGGTTTGACTACTTAGCTCTTCCTTTTCTTTCGGGGCCATTCTTCGTATTGGATGTACTACTGGTCGGGCGTTAGGAGTTAAATCTATTCTAAATTCAATTTCTCTTTGCGGTGGTAGGTTTTCTACTTCTTCAAACACATCCGCATAGTTTTTAACGACTGGTATCTTTTCTAATGAAGGGGGAATAACTTCTAAAGAAGACCAAAATTCTGTTCTATTAATTTCTGAGCAATGGCATGGTATATATATAGGTCCAAGCTTCGTTTCGACTTTAACGATTCTTTCGGCACATCTAACTTCGGCCTTATATTTGGTTAACCATTCCAAACCGAGTATAACATCGAATTCCGACAAATCCATAATAATTAAGTGGATAGGAAACTTGTAACGTGAATAAGAGATAGGCACTCTGCAGTATATACTGAGACTAACAGAACCTCCTATCGGGTTTTGAACTTTAATTGGTTCTGTAAGTTTTCTTCGTTTCAATTTTAACTTATGAACAATATTACCAGAAATGAAGCTACGTGATGCACCAGTATCAAAAAGTACAGAAACAAGAATATTTTTAATGGTAAGGGTACCTCCCAAGACATCTGGTTTACCTGATCCATCGGTGGTAGCTGGCGGGGTCTTCCCGTCATAGACGTGAGCCACCTGTGCATTCTGCTTCAGAGGGCAGTTCCTGCTGTAGTGCCCCTTCTTGTGGCAGTTGTAGCATTCGGCTGAGTTATTTTCCTTTGTCTTCTTTGGGGCTTTGCAAACATTAGAGAAATGACAGGGCTTCCCGCAATTGTAGCAGTTTCCTTTCGGGATCTTTGCGGGGTTTTGAGTAGCTGCCGCGGTAATGCTAGATTCGGGTTGATCGGTTGAAGCCTTGCGCTTATTCCCTGCTTGGCTTTTAGCGCGGTCTTGGCTAGCATGTCTCTCATCCATGTCTTCGTAATTGCAAGCCATCTCTACTAGTTCTGTAAAGGAGAGTTTGATGTTGCTCATAGCTCTATCGTGGTACTTGCGCTTCAGCCCAAATATGAACCTCTTGTTCTTGGCTTTGTTGGTTAAAATCAGTTCTGGAGCATAGCGCGATAACTGGGTGAACTTATTTAGATAATCCTGAATAGAGAGGTCTCCTTGCTGGAGATTAGCAAACTGCTCTCGCATCCTCTCTAGAGCCTGTTCCGGTACAAACTTCTCAGTGAACAAAGTCTTGAACTGCTCCCAAGTCCGGATAGTACCAGCTGCATCCTCAGAGGTAATGGCATCCCACCACAGCTCTGCTTCTTCCTGAAGGAGCCAAATGCCAAGTCGGGCTTTGTTGTTAGTTCCCATACCCATGCCTTCGAAGATTTTCTCACAGGTTTTCAGCCAAGCGATAGCTTCGGTCACTGTGCCAGTGCCAGTAAAAGGTTTTCCCCCGAGATTTCTGTACCTCTTTGCTACTTTTTCGAGCTCAAAGTCTTCTGGTGCTGGTGGCGGAAAAATAGGGCCTTCCACTACTACGGGGATATTCCTCCGTCCTCCTGCTGCATCTCCTCGGCCTCCACGGCCTCCTCTAGCTGCTGCTCCACGTGTAGCCGTCTAAGAGTACTGTATAAGCAAGAAAAGAGTCAAGCTCACAGATTTGATAATTTTCATAAATGATAAAGCAAGGGAATACAAGGAAAGATAATGATGATGTACTGATCAAATTGTTTTGCTAATCTGCTTAGCTCATTCTAGGACATTGCTAATCCTATCTCTAATGAGCTACTCGCATTAGAACACTACTGATTCTATTCTGATGAGGTGTTTAATGTGTTAGATCCCGGAACTAAGGTTAACCAAAGCTCTGATACCAACTGTGACGATCCCAAAATCCGAGGGACGGTATTAAGGATAATCATTAGGAAATAACACATTAATCATCATAACAGAGTACAGATAATAGCAGAAACAATAAATAAAATAAATTTTACATGGATATGACAGTGGAATCACAACATGTAGGAATATCAGAATAGCATAACGTGGGATATACTTAGTAAATAAAAGGAAAGTGATCAGTCAACATCGCCGAAGGCGGAATACATATACATATAGTGAGAAATACGGAAAGTAAATCAGTCTGCATCGCCAGTGGCGGAATCATAATATAAATACAGTAATGGCGGAAAATATCAAAGTCATCTCTATGAAGTCAGCCTCGCCATGAGCCAAAAGTGCACTCTATGCAGCAGTGCAGAACCAAAAACCACCTGTCACCTGTGTACTAGGCTGCCCGTGTGAAAATAAGGCACCCGCGTTTGCAAAGTGAACAAACAACGAGTCAGTCATGGGGACTGGTATGAGGAATCTATTTAACAGTTAAACAACAGTAAATAGCAAATCATAGGACCACGCCACTTTCGCGGAATGGGTTTACTCCAGTGATTGCTAGTGCATATAAAACAAAGTAAATTCTTTTTTAAAACAATGCAATGGTTTTAGAAAGAATGAAGCCGGTATAAGACTCAGGTCCCATCATACAATGCAACGCAAGCCGGAGGATAGAGTTTTACCTTATAAGGGCCAAATATGCTTGATACGTATAAAGCAAAATCATTTGATATTATTACTAGTGCATATATGTTTCAAAACGAATAGCATCATAAATATCAATCATAGGCGGCATAACTACCATCTACTATGTCGCCATACTAGTTCTACAATCAAGACCGTTATTTCGTATTGGAAGTTGGATTTCTGTCATGAGTCGAGGCAAGGGGCAAGCTCCTCTCCGCTTCGAGACATTCTAGCAAATGCCTTAGGACTACACACTCTGGGCAAACCTGGATTCGGCTGGGCCGGTCCTCACTTACGTTAGAGGATTAATTATGCCTGAACACACGTTCCCCGGTCCTTACAGACCTATAATCGAGGCGCCTCGCATTCCAACAACCACAAAGGTGAAAAGTAGATATATATGTCAGGGCTGGTAAGTCACTGACACCACCATAGCTAGAAAGAAACGTCGGGCTCTCCCAGCGGTCCGTATCCCGTTTTTAACTCATACCGGGGTGTGAGGCTCGCGAATCTACGAAATACACAAAGCTAGGTCACGTAGACCCTGCTTTGATCATCATCCACAAGACTTTGCTTTGCAACAGAAGCTTTGATCACAGCATCTTGGCATGCCATATAGGGAGTCCACTCCATACGATTGATTTCTATCGATATATAACCCCTGAGCTCGTACGTCTCAGAGAAGGGCGTTAAGCAAAAGAATAAATTCTCCGCCGCCAAACAGATATATATTCAACAGAGATCAATCAGCACAGAACAAAATCCAATGTCAGACACACAGTCCATTTACAAGTTCGTCCTGGGTCTGAACGAAACCGGAGGCGTCAAATTCCTCGTATATCCGTCCAATCAACACATACTCTCAGACGGCTACTACTTCCGTCCCTTTCCGGTGGCTACTCCGGTTAGGAACCTCAGCAGCGCCCATCCAACCGATACGAAGATCGTCGGTCTTGAATCGTCTTTGTATTTTCCAATTCGAATCGCTCGATAAATAATTTGAGATGAGGGTTAGCTCGGCCTTTTCAAATAATCCACGTCATTAGAATTTAAATCGATTCATTTTATGGTTATATTATTCGACATCCATCTTTCGGTTCTTTAGTGTTATTTTCATGTCATACACATACAACCATCAAATATCAAACAATTCAAGCCCAATTGGTTTATTTTCAATCAATGTTGCTTATAATATTTTATAACGATTTTTCGCCATTTTTATTTATTTAAAAATGGCCAAATTCAATTAAACGACGTTTCAGGTCGTGCCGTGGCACTGGCGCTGCTTTTCCCTTAATTTGTTTTACACATATTGGAAAATCTAACCGTTGGATTTCTACAAAGTCTATATCAGTGGGAAGATATTCCCAAAGCGAACCCAACGGTTCTAGTTTTGTGAAAATCCGACGGTCGGATCTCCCACACTAGTCGTTTGAAGTTACGGTTTCAAAATTCGAACTGCAGCGTCGTTATTCGATTAAATTTAATTATATTTATATTTATATATAAATATAAACGATTCTGGCACTGTTTTTCTTTAGATTTGAATTAAACATTCCGGACAATCCAGCCGTTGGATTTTTACGAGGTTGGTGCCGTTAGAAAGATATTTCCGAGACGAACCCAGCGGTTGCGGTTTCGGGTAAATCCGATGGTCGGATTTTTCGTACTAATCATTTCAAATTACGATTTCGAAACGCGAACTGCACGGCCTCCATTCCTTTTAATTATATTTATATTTATATATATAAATATAGTTCATTCTATAATTTCAACTATAGCTCATTTTATATTTTCAACTTCGTTTTCACTTCAAATATTTCACTAACGCCTTAATATTTCGAAAAATTTCGCCATAACCTCCTTTGTACGGGGAGGGGTTTGGAAATTTATTGGGCCGTATTAGGTACCCAATAAATGCTAAAAAGCATTCACATATTTTTAGTGATATATTTTGGTGTTTACGGGGGAGCATGTACTAATAATCACTCCAGAGAATAAATTCCCGTCACCCCGTTTCCGTGTGGAAATAAATAGTCCATGTGCCGTATCTAATAACTAGAGCGACGTGATTATTGTCAACTCTAGACCCGTGTGGGGTTTTTATTAATCTGGCAATTTATCGTTATAATTTATATAGTCCATATCAGTCATCAGTTCAACCTGTAGTATATAGTCATCGCCATACAAGCCTCTTGCTTGTATGGTAAATTTTCCACCTCGTCACACAAGCTCCAATTGCTTATGTGGAATATGATGAAGTATGCCTATCGTCAAGAAGTATGCCATGTAGTGTAGTTCAAAATTAATTGTTACTATCCTATGGCGTTGTTTATTATTTCACACAGAAAAACCAGCACTCCGCATCCAATGGCATTCACAGGAGTTGATATATAAATAAAATTGCGCAGCCAACTCATCAAGGTTTACCTATTTGTCGGGCATGCAAATAATTTCTTTACTCTACAGCTAATCCATTTTTTCCTGTTCAACACATGTATATATATGCAGAACAAAGCTAATAATAATATTTCTAGCAAACTATTATTTATTTCAACACGTGTGTATTTTTAACTAAGCGTATACATGATAAAAGGAATATTTTTATCATCAAAAATATTTATTCGACACATGTGTATTTTTAACTAAGCGTATACATGATAAAAGGAATATTTTTATCATCAAAAATATTTATTCGACACGTGTGTATTTTTAACACTTCATATTTACTATAAAAATATAGTTTTCACTGTCGATTCATTTTATTTTTAAAAGATGATAACATTCAACACATGAACTTCAATTCAACGAATGAATTGCAACTCAACACATGAATATTCGATATAGTTTGTATAAATATAAAAATGTGATTTTATCGCTAAAGCCATTTGTTTAAATTTGAATAATATTCAACACATGAATTTCAACTCAACGAATGAATTGCAACTCAACACATGAATATTCGATATAGTTTGTATATATATAAAAATGTGATTTTTATCGCTAAAGCCATTTGTTTAAATTCGAATAATATTCAACACATGAATTTCAACTCAACGAGTGAATTGCAACTCAACACATGAATATTCGATATAGTTTGTATATATATATATAAATGTGATTTTTATCGCTAAAGCCATTTGTTTAAATTCGAATAATATTCAACACATGAATTTCAACTCAACGAATGAATTGCAACTCAACACATGAATATTCGATATAGTTTGTATATATATAAAAATGTGATTTTTATCGCTAAAGCCATTTGTTTAAATTCGAATAATATTCAACACATGAATTTCAACTCAACGAATGAATTGCAACTCAACACATGAATATTCGATATAGTTTGTATATATATAAAAATGTGATTTTTATCGCTAAAGCCATTTGTTTAAATTTGATAATATTCAACACATGAATTTCAACTCAACGAATGAACTGCAACTCAACACATGAATATTCGATATAGTTTGTATATATATAAAAATGTGATTTTTATCGCTAAAGCCATTTGTTTAAATTCGAATAATATTCAACACATGAATTTCAACTCAACGAATGAATTGCAACTCAACACATGAATATTCGATATAGTTTGTATATATATAAAAATGTGATTTTTATCGCTAAAGCAATTTGTTTAAATTCAAATAATATTCAACACATGAATTTCAACTCAACGAATGAATTGCAACTCAACACATGAATATTCTATATAGCATATGTAAATAACTCCAATGAATGAAAATTATTCTAACACATAAATATTTCAGAAAATTTCGGCAGCATAACGGCAGGGTAGTTAAAACCGGGACCGTCCCTAGTACGGCTCCTCGCTCTACCTTAAAACCTCGCGGTTTTTGACAATGGGGATCATGCATCTAGTTCGCACGCAGGCGGCATGTTTTATTTTCAATTCCACAATCCTATTCTATTTTGTTTCAACCACAAGAGGGTATTTTTCAACCACAAAGGTATTTTTCAACCACAAAGGTATTTTTCAACCACAAAGGAATTTTTCAACCACAAAGGTATTTTTCAACCATAATATCAACCACAATCAATTATTTCCAACCATTCGTCATACCATATAATATCACGTCAATCACAAGCAATAAATATCGTCCATGGTCTGTGGACGAGGGGAGTATATATTTATATATATAATATAATAATTCACTTGCATTTCATCACAATTCAAAGCATATATGTTTCAAACTTCGCTTGTATAATTTATACATCGCTAATATAACTTATACAACACATGTACATGAGGTATACAATGCGTATATAATTTACACTTCGCTTATATAATTTATACAACGCGATTTCATTCACACAGATAATTTAGATTCCTCACTTTGGTTATTGCGGTGCTAAAAATCGCAGGAAGGCCAGAAAAATCCGCGGCTTCTTCTAGAATGTAGAGAGCCTCCTTGCGGTCACGGTGTCTCCTGTTTCATCGAATTTCGTTAAAGAACGAAAAAGATATTATTTTTCAAAGCTTTGCAACGCTTTATAGTGTTAAAACAGTTTAAAATTATTTAAGCCGTTAGTTTTCAAACCTGCTCAATTCTAGGTTTGGATTTTTCTCTTGATTCGTAGCTCTATAGGACGATCAGACCATTGGACGTCGTCGAGGGAGGGAAGAGCTTTCCGGCGCCACCAGTCTCGTGCAGTTCGACGTCGAGATGAACCCTGGGCGACGGCTTGAACGTGCCGACTTTGAAGCGCCAGAACTCGACGACGGCGGCTCTGTTGGTGGCGAGGCTGGGTCGGATGTGGAGAGGAGAGTACGGCGAACGAAAACTTCAACGTGGGTCGGCGGCGAAACGGCCTGAGGCGATCAGAAAAAGGAGGGAAAGCGTGGAGCAACGGGGATCGTCCGTTTCGTCCTGGCGGCTAGGGTTTTTAGGTTTTTTTTTTTTTTTTTTTAAAGAAAATTTCCTATTGGCCAGAATTTATAGAAAATTTTTTAAATAGTGTTTTTGCAAACGGACTCCTTTTTAAACCCAACGACTGTCGCCCCTAGCTAAATACCCCCATTCCGGACACAATGGGATATGTTTCGTTGGCCATTTCGACTGTTACAGTCATTTATTTTTCAAATTAAAATATAAAACATTCGATATTTAATTTAAACGTACATTTCAATTTGCCAGGGCCACAAACTGAATCTAAAAATTCCAGAAAAATAAATCTAGCTTTGTTTTGACGATACGGTCCTAACAAAACCAGTTTCGTCGAATTCTGAGCTCGTTTGAAAAACGGCCATTTTTAGGTCGACCCATTTTAACAGAATTTGACCAAACACGTTATCTTTTGCCCCGCTCACATACTAGCTTCAAAAATTATGAAATTTAAAACCTAGCAATAATTTGACATCCCGGACCCAACAAAAGTGGTTTCGTCGAATTCCGAGGTCGTATGCAAAATCTCCATTTTCAAGGGCTATATATACTATATAGCGACCTTTCTGAAAATTCATTTGGCCATAACTTTTGATTTCCGTTATGAAATTTCGATTTTTCAGATTCGTTAGAAAGGTATTGATAAACAGATTTAAATATTTTCAGTTTCGCTAAAATCTGTTATATTTTCCACCCGGTACAGTCAGACAAAGTTTGTAATCAAAATTTCAAACTGCGATAATATACCAAATTCTATATTTTATTGAAATAGGATATTTAAATTATTCAAATTTCTTGGTAATAACCTAATTTAAAAAATTTTAAACTGGTTCACATTTTCCGGGTTATTACATTAGCGGTGGCAACGCAAGTCCAACGGGTTTCATATGTGTGTGTGGACCCGGGCTGTTAGGTAAGACGTTGTTGCATCATGTAGGTATAAGCCGTGCATCCTCATGTTGTATCGGGTTGCCACTTTGGGGAGTGATACACTTCACTGTGGGGCCAGCACGGGTATCTACGAGTTAGGGAGCCGATCGAATGGGGAAGGTAGTGGGTACGACTAGTGGAGATAGGAGCAGGCGGCACCTATGACAGCAACTAGGAGTACAGCTACCATATTATGAATATTGTAATTAGAATGGGGAGGGTAGTGGGTACCACTAGTGGAGATAGGAGCAGGCGGCACCTATGACAACAGCTAGGGGTACACGAAACTACCATTATTATTATCACTTATGTTCAGTAGGTAGGATCACCTTATTATATAACACGGGCTACTAGTTGGGACACTAGTAGGGGGTAAGGATCCTTGTTACATAGGACACTAGTTGGAGTACTAGTAAGAATACAGATCAATCCTTGTAAGACACTTGTGAGGATGCTAGTTAGGTGGTGCAGAGCAAATAGATATCACAGAAATATTTTAATGGCGAAGCAGAGGAATCTTGTTATGTTCGATAGAAATCTTACAAAATTATACTTAGTTTATCTTGAATGGGAACCTTGCGATGTTACTTGACAAAAATCACATCATGTTAACCTTAGTTATCTTGCCATCATGCTTATGTTTACTTTTAGTTTACTCATGCCATATTATCCTTAACTATTTTTATGCTGAAAGTCACTAGGACTTACTCAGTCTTTTTGACTGACCCGTTTTGTCTCGCCTCTTTTTCTTCCGTCCCCCCCCCCAGGTTCGTAGGGTGGGAATACAGCTTAGTTCGGATGTTACCAAGCTCCAAGGCTCTTTCATGTATGGCTTGGATTTCTCTTGGCTATGGCTTGCTTTGCTTTATTGGGGAATACTACAGTTTGTTTTTGTGCTTCTTTGCTTTTGAGCAAGACATATAATTTAACTATGTAATTGGGTATTGGAAGTTGATGGGCTTTTATTGTAAACAATCATATTTAATAAATGATTTTAAGTACTTCCACTTTACTTTCTGCTGTTTTATATATGTCTGTCTTGTAATATTTCTGTTCCAGTACCCATAATTCTCCATTGAAGTTGAGGCATTCCCTTTGTGAGTGACATTAATGGATGTGGGGTGTTACATAGGGAGCCGATCAATTGGGGGTAGTAATTAGGGTGCATCTGGTCCTGCCTGTTTAGGTCCCCGTTATCTATGGTTGGGATAACACCCGTATTCTTAGTTGGGGTAACACCCGTTATCTATGGTTGGGGTAACACCCGTTATTTATGGTTGTCGTAACACCCGTTATTTATGTTGGGGTACCTGTTATTTCTGTTTGGGGTAAAACCCGTTACTAGAACTACACCTAAGTCTACCATTATGTTTTTGTTGGGGTCATTCATATCTATTATGCTAGTATTTGTGAAGAGAAAAGTATTTGAGAAGCGAAATCTGTTCCATTCATCATGCTTATCCTGTTCAGTGTGTAACACCTATTATGTGACACTGTTATCTCTCGTACAGATTATATGCCTGTCATAATGCTTTTATTTGTTTATATGCTGGAAGTAACTGGACTCGCTAGACTTTATGTCTGACCCATTTTGTTTCCTTTTCTCTCTCTTCCTCCCCAGGTTCTTAGGGTGGGAAAGCTCAAGCTTGATTAGGATTTTCTCTTTCGATTCTTCTTGGATTTGGATTTTCTTCGATGGACCGCTTCGACTTCTTGTCTACTTGTTTATGGCTACTTATAGGGACTATGGCTTTTTACTTCTATACTTTGATGGTTTTTAGTGAAAGACAGATGTTTTTAATTGATGTATTTTATTCCAGTATTTCGGCCTGATATTATAACTAGATTTTGAGACCACGATGTTTTCTGTTGGAAAAATAAAGTTTTAAAATTTCCGCTGCTATTTTATATATATGTCTTGTGGGATTTTGTTCTATTTACCTGTAACACTTCACGAAACTAATTGCATTCTGTTAAAGAGTGACATTAACAGACATGGGGTGTCACATCATCACAAAATTGGCTAGCTCAATCCAAGTCGGAGCAACATCTCGTTGTCTCTATTGTTTTTGATGTGTACAAACAATAGAAATGAGGTCCTATTTATAGCCTAAAGCCACCGAACCAGGCCACAAAACAAGTCCACATTCAACTAGAAAAATTCTCTCAGATATGTATGGGGTCAACCCACCCCGACCTGGGTCGACCCATGGGTCGAACCAAACACCCTAGGTCGACCTATGTGTCGACCCAGCCAGGTCGTAGGTCGACCCCAAATAGGTCGATTCCGCCGCAGATTATTTTCCTGCTTCACTATTTTCAAAATTTTGAATTTCTAGGTTGATTTATATGTATATAATTCTCTTATATGTATACAAACTTCTAAGCTTAATAACTTCTTCATACGATGTCCATTTTACGCAAACTCGGAGTCTATCTTAAGTAGAATTCTGAGGCAAACGCAATGGCACAGTCCATTTTCCTTAATTCACAATATTTAATTAATTATTCTTTAGTTTATCATTATAGTGTTCTTATTAAAATTACATGGAGTTACATTCTCCCCTACTTAAAGTATTTCGCCCCCAAAATCTCCAAGTTAAGAAGAATGTATATCCTAACATCCATCAACCATCTACTCATCCATCAATCACAGTCATCTATTGTCCTTAAAAGATTTCTAATGCTTATATGAACATACGCAAAGGTGTGTGTATATGTCCCTATACTAATGCGAAAGATCAGGTAGTCTACTAATTTAATCGACCTCCTTAATGCAATGTACGTTAGTGCCATGAATCCAACATGTATGCAAATAGTCCTAGTGTATTATGTAAATGCTATATGTTTGCACAATTATCCATCCAAATGCAACATTCAAGTGATGATACATCCATTTCCATCCATAAAAATAAAAATGCACATACATTCATATGCAATATGAGGTGATTGAGCTGATTAAGTGCCTAGTGTGTGTGTGTGTGTGTGTGTGTGTGTGTGTGCATCCATGAGCAACCACTAGCAAACACTTGCATACGCCAAACATAACATGTCTCAAACATTTGTTTACATCCATTGATTTCCTACCTAAGGTTGAAGATTAGATCGATAGGATATACTTAAATGACAAAAGCAAATACGAATAAAAGCTTTGAAAAAAAGAAGTTAAGAACATACCCTCGAAAAGAGAAGGGTACGAAGGGAGAATCTTGTCTTCAGTCTCCGAAGTTGCATCTCCGATGTCCACTCCCCATTGAACTTTCATTAACTTGACCTCTTGGTTGCGAAGCTTCTTAACCTCTGATCCAAGAATATGGGTAGGAAATCGTCTAACTGTCGCTCACGTTCTACCTCTACTTCCTCAAGCATACTCATCTCAACTATTTCTACTATATCGTATAGACACTTCCGCAATGAGAAACGTGGAAAACATCATGAACACCCGCCAATCTCTCTGGTAGCTTCACCCAATAGGCCACTTGACCTATTCTTTCCATTATGGGAAATAGCCCTACAAACCTTGGTGCCAATTTCCCTATAGATCCAAAGCGAACATTCCTCAAAGGAGATACTTTGATGAAAACCATGTCTCCCACCTCAAACTCAATGTTGGTTCTTCTCTTATTTGCGCATGAATTCTATCTGTCCTGAGCTATCTTCATGCATCCACGGATAAGATCAATCTTTTTTGAAGTTTCTCTAATCATCTCAGGTCCAAGTAGAAAACAATCTCTACTGTCTCAATTTGAGATCCTTCTGCAAGAACATATACTGTGCGACTTATAGTCCACGTATAACTCGAACCTCCCTCCAAGCAGATACTAACACCAAGTCTTAAGTGCTAATACTATAGCAGCTAATTCAAAATCGTGGGTAGGGTAGTTCTTCTCATGAACTCGCAATTATCTACCACAATAACATACTACCCTTCCCTCTTGCATCAAAACGACACCAAGCCCCGCACCACATGCTTCAGTGTACACTGTGAACATCTTATTCCCACCAGGCAAAGTCAAAACCGGGGCTGTTGTCAGAGCCCTCTTCAATTGCTTGATAAGCATCCTCACATTCAATATCCCAAGAAAAGGTCAGATTCTTCTCCGTTAGTCAGGTGAGTGGAGTTGATATCTTTGCGAAGTCCTTAATAAAATTCCTATAATAGCCCGCTACACCAAGAAAACTCCTCACCTCCATTTCATTCTTTGGAATCTTCCAATCTTGAACTGTAACTACCTTCACAGGATCCACAACTATCCCATCCTTGGAGACCACATGCCCTAGAAATCTCACTTCCTTTCTCCTAAAATGATATTTGGAGAATTTTGTCTTAAGCTAGTGTGCTCGGAGTCTTTAAAACCTCCCCTAAATGTTGGGCATGCTCTTTCTCGTTCTTCAAGAAGATCAGAATGTCATCCACAAAGACCACAACGAACATATTCAGAAACTCCCGGAAACACCCTACTCATCAGATCCACAAAATACGCGGGTGTATTCGTCAACTCAAAAGGCATGATTAGCCACTCGAAGAAACCATCTGGAGTTTTGAAAGTGGTCTTGTCTATACTGTTCTCGGCCACCCTTAACTGATGAAAACCCATGGCCAAGTCTAACTAAGAGAAAACAGATGCACCAACAAGCTGGTCAAATAGATCATCTATACTCGGAAGTGGGTGCCCATTCTTCTTAGTGAGCTTATTCAACTTCCTATAATCTACACATAAGCGAAGAGAGCCATCCGCCTTAGCTGCAAAGATGACCGGAGCACCTCATTCTGATATGCTTTGCCTAATAAACCCCTTCTCAAGTAGCTCCTCTACTTTCTTGCTAAGCTCCCTCCTTTCCCTAGGAGCCATGTGGCACACATGCAATGTGACTGGCTTCGCATTATCCACCAAACATATTCAGAAATCAATCTTGTGCCTTGGAGATAAGCCCTTAAACTCCTCAAAAACATCAAAATACATGCAGACACTAGTACAAATCGTAAACTATCGACATATGCATCAAACGATTCTAGGAAACTAAGCATGACATACCCCTTTGGGTCATAAGAAATCTCGAGGATCCTTCATCGACAAGTCAAAAATCTAATGACCCTCCTCTCATAATCAAGAATGGCACCGTACATGGCTAGCCAATTTATCCCTAGAATCGGACCATAGCCCATAAAACTAAGCACATATGCATCACACTCAAACTCGACGCCTAACACAGATATTCTCAAACCCCGACAAATCATAGATAGGTGAGTTGTGTCCCCAATGGGGTTTTGAGACAACAACGAGATTCGAAACTATACTAGTACTAAGGTGCAGAGACTCAACCACAAAATCAGATATAAAAGAATGCACAGCGCTAGAATCAAAAAGAGTCGTAACATATGATCGAAAAGAGAAATCAAACCTTCAACAGAAACTTTCCTACCTTCATCTAGTCCACTACCCTCGAGAGCATGCACCACTCTCCAGATGATCCTATCTTTTTCCCCAGTCCTTGCTTCTTCGGGCATTTCTTAGCATAGTGTCCAACTTTGCCATAGTTGAAACAAACATTCTTCCTTTTTCTACATTCTTGACCAAATGACACAAGCGCTTACAACTATGATATCTCTTAGAGAAATTATCTACTCGCGACTGTGAAGAACATCAGCTATAGCTGGGGGAGTGGTGCCTCGTTGTCTTTCGGTAGGTGTCGTAGCCTTAAGATATCCACAGAATCAATCCGACACTTGAACGCCCTCGGAATATCCAGTTCCTCAGACATGATGAAATGAAAAGGAAGAAGGATTCAAACAGAGAATCGAAAGATATTTTATATGGCTTTGGGGAATATGTTTTTCAAAAATAGACTTTTTTTTAAAATACTTTCTTTTTGAAACCTTTTTGAACTCAATAGGGGATTTACTACAATTTGCAAAAAGATGCATAACTGGGCATACAGATTGTCAACTAAGTCTGTCCCTTTTGTCACGGCTAAGGCTCCATGCAGCCACCCCTCTATAGTGAAAAGGCACGTTGTGGATTAAGGTTCTACCCTAAACAAACCAACCAAGCATCCAAATGGCGTTGCCACTTTATCAAGAGTCTCGATAATGATAATGAAATATCACTGCATGTTGGATTAGTCCACATCTTTCCCGTGATCGCTACGGCTAACTGAGAAATGCATCTGATGGTTACTATCCTTCTTTGGTCCCCGAATCATGAAGGCTACTAACTAGGCAATTGCCATATCTTAAAATCATCCATTATCGTTATGACTACCCCAAATATAAAAGATAGCCAAGGGATACATTTCCAGTGGAAAACTACACACTTTCCTTCGAAGGACTGTCCTGAATTATGACCTATAACGAAGGGCCACCCCAAGGTATCCTCGCTCGATGCCAACGTTGGCTCCTAATCTTCAGCATGGCTGGTCCCAATTTTCTTGAGATCATCAGTCTATGACCAACAGTGAATGCTGGCACCTCGTGAGGTTTGTTGAATCTGCTATGATCCACAAAGCTAGTCATACCTTCAGATTCACTTGGATTACACCAACACACCTTACACTTTTTATTAGGCCCTACGCCTAATCTTTTCTTACATGCTTAATTACTCTTTACCTTATTTATTTATTTTTATATTGTTATTATATTCTTCTTGCTTCTCTAAATTTCTTGTTATGCTATTCTCAATCTTAGAACTATGTCTAAACATGAGAAACAAATATATCACAATAACATTTTCTTCTTTTTTTCTACGTTAAATTGGCAGATTTCTAATTTATTCTTTAACTGATTTTTTCTCGGCTACTAAATTTTTAACTTGATTTTGTTGTTCTTCACACTTTCTATAGCTCTTGTTAGTCATGTCAATCATTTTACTTACCGTCTTGGTAAATCATAATTTTTGGAAGTTACATTTTTCTACTTGATTGGTCATTGAAACTATACTAAAATTTGTTCCATTATTTGTCATATAACAATACTACAAATGATAATTCATGGTTGCAAGACATTTCTTTTATTTAACTCTGTTTATGTGCAAAATATAGTATAATTGCTATTTTAAACTAGTATAATTTCTTTTATCCTTGCAACTACGTTTACTGTCTTTATAATAATCAAACTATGAAAATAAAACTTTTTTCTTAACTAACAAAGTTAATTTGTAATTTAATCTTTGATTTATTTAATTTCTTTCAATTCCCTTTTTTACTTTCTCCTATTTTTGACATAATTAACGCAAATATACTTATGTTTGTATATCGCATTTTAGTAATTTCCAAAATTTGTATATCATTTTTTCGTAATTTTTTATTCCAAACATACTTATTTTATTGAATTTAGACTTTACTAAATTTACACCCCCCCCCCCTCCACACACACACACACATATATATATATATATAGGCCTACCAAAATTTATAGCTCTTAATTACAGGTTTTATTTTATTGCGTTGCTATCTCCTATTTGAGGTTTGAACGGACCAGAGTATCTCCATGGACACAATAATGATATTTTCATGACCAAATTTTGCTGATCTTACAATTTTTATTTTATTATTTAATTACTGAAAATGTGGGGTGTTACAAGGTCTGTAAAAAAAGAGACTGTCTTATTCTATAAACATTGAGGATTTGTAAGTGGAAGGCCTTGTTCATTGATTGTCACTTTCAGATATTTCTTTTATCTATTGTTTGTCATCTTGGAGTAGAAAATTTTAGTGCATTGGTCCTTCTCAATCAGCCAATTGATCTTGGACTTTTGTCTATTCCTGATGATACGATTATACATAAAACACTCTAACTGAAAAATGTTAGTTTTATACTATTGCATAATGCTTTCATCCATAGGATCGTCTAATAGCTGATTATTAAGTCAATCATTTTCTTCTCTTAATATATCAATGGTATCAGATAAAGAAAGCTTACCAACATTCATCTTTTAAGAGAGGCCTTGACATTCTTAAACTTACATTGAAATATATATATATATATATATATATATACAGATAATTACCGGCATGATCTCCAACCCTACTAGATTCTATTCTATCCTTGTAGCCCGTCAAATTAGTCCACGTATTAATAAACTTTAATGAATACTTTCATTGAATTTGGACTGTATTAACATTTTAACTGAACCAGTGCCTGCATTAAAGTAATTCCTGAAATATCGAATTTGAACATATCCGATCAATTTTACTATGAATGGAATAATCTTTACATTCCTTCCTATTTCCTTCTCCTTGATTTTTAAAAGGCTTGCATAATATATAGCTTTTAAAAATGCGTAAAAGTTCATTTATCTGCGTTTCTACAAGAGTTTGACAGGCCCAATACGGTCAGAGGCAAACAACATCGCAATAAAATCGCCTACCATGATGCATGGACGTGAACTGGCCCAGTCACAGGGTAAGGCGATCAAGTAGGGCAACCTATCTAATGGGAGACAACAAGATGAAGTAGTGATAAGTTTCGATTATTATTAATAAGAGATCTCATATGAAAATACTATCAATTACTTATATGATTCAATGGTTAGGCATTTGTCATTTTCGATTTTTCATACTGCTTCTCTTTTTTGCCCAAGGCAACACAAATGCTCGTAGACTGTCAATGAGTTGCGCCGGATCAGATTCAGGTCGGATCAAGTCGAGTTCAAGTTGATTTATAAATGGGTCGAGTTCACCTATTTATCAAATTGGTTATTTTTTTCTAAATCGAACCCGATCCATTTACAAACGGAATGACCCGACTCAACCCTATGACTTGTTTAACTAAACGGTCGTGTCAAGCCGGGTTTACTCGATTAACCCATTGATAAATATTGCTCAGTGATCTAAACAACAAAAGAACCAGATGTTTTTGAGTGAGTCACTTTTGCTTAGTGACCCTTTTGACCCATTATCCAAGTGTCACTTCGCAACGTTTTACTCACTGTTTAACTATAGCAGGTGATACACTAATGGCAGAAATTTCATAAAGCAAGTGTTTCTTACTATCAATTTAATGAAAAATGCATGTCTGACTTTTTTTGTAGCATAATTAGAAATTGTAACAGTAATAGAATTATGTTGTTAATTTAATGAACCAGAAAAGTGAGCTTAGACAAATTTGTACTTTTTCGATTAACAAATGATACACAGATGAGTCGATGACTGATTGTAACACTCCACCTCCGTTAAGGTCACTCACTAAGGGAATGCTTTAACTTTGGTGGAGCATTTTAGTAAACAGAACAGAAACTTACAAGACAGATAAAACAGTACTTGAAAAAAAAAATTAACTTTATTACAGCGGAAACAGAAATTAATATGGTTACATCCTTTCAATTTCAGAATTCAAGTACAAAATATCAGTCTTGTACAAAAGCCTTCAAAATGCATAGTTTAAAATCATAATCCCCATGGAACGGAAGCTATACAGAGCCAAGCCATACTTTAAGCACTTCAAGCAAAGAGAAGTCCGGATCAAGCTAAAGTATTTCCCTCCTTGGATAACCTGGGGGGGAAACGGAAGAAAGGAGGCGAAACAACAAGGGTCAGACAAAAAGTCTGGCAAGTCCAGTGACTTTCAGCATATGAACAGATAATAATAATATGATATGAACGTAAAACTGGATGTGAGATAACTATAACAGGTGTAGCAGATATAACAGAAAAACAGAATGATATAAACTATTGTTTTACACTTCTCTGCACTAATACTAGTATAACAGAATTAGGGGTCTCCCTAATGTCTAAATTGAAGCAGGAACGGGTACATAATACTTTAACAGAAACAGAATGCTAATAATGGGCCTTTACTACCCGATCAGAAACAGACAGAAGAAGAAACAGATTTATCCCTACGGAAACCGAATGTAGAATTAGTTGTACACTAGTAATGGGCCTTTACCACCCGAACAGACGGTACCACACAGAAACAGACAGGTGTTACCACCCAACAGAAACAGACGGTACCAACAGAAACAGACAGAACTAAGTGTACCCTAAAACCCTACCCCAAGCGATCGGCTCCCTAATACATAAATATCCTGTGTCGGCCCCACAGTAGGGTGTATCACTCCCTAAAGTGACAACCAATTGGCACAGACCTATTTACAGATGTCACGGCGTCTTACATCCTCAGAGGCAGACCGGGATCCATGCACGCACATGACCCGGTTGGAACGCACCATCAACACCCCTCGCCATTATCAGAATGAACCACTTATAATTAGTTCAGTAAGCGTGCCCGGACCCTACTTACTGTTGGGTCAAAGTTTTGATACCAGAAAGGGTTACTGACTAATATGGGTCCCAAACAACAGATGACACAAGTAATTCCCCTCCTAACCTTGTGTCCCCAGACTAACAGATTTCAGATTAACTTGTTTACAAGTTCAGACATACAGAATACAGATTTACTAATTCACAAATTAAGTTAACAAGTTTTCAGACTAAGGGGTCAGATGTACAGATTTTTCAGATTTGTCTGACTTTGTATTGGGCCTACAGATTCATGGACGGGTTTTACTACATCTATTAATCCCCTTTGGTTTAACCCTATTTTCCCCAATACGTTTTAGACGTCATTCTTATCTTAGATTTGCATTAATTAATTATTAATGCACAGACCTCTCACATTAGGTCGGTAGCTTGTGGCCGCTGGATATGCCGGGCGGTTCCGGGCAGACTTCTGCCACAAGCCAGACCTAACCTCGTGTCTTACGCATGTTATGACTAACTTCTCACATTAGAACCTATTGTTTGCGGCCACTGGATATGCCGGGCGGTTCCGGGCAGATTTACGTCGCAAACTCATTCTAACCTCGAGTTAGCCATATTCATCTTTGCGGCCAATTAATTAATTATTTACTGTTTATGCGCACACCCAACAGAATGATCACATCAACTCAACTGATATAGCAGATAACAGATTTTAGCAGATTGGGTGACTTAACAGATTTAACCGATTTAGCACTTAGCAGATTTTGGCATATAACAGATTAGGCATCTCAACAGACAAATTTAACAGATTTGGCATTTCAATCTAATTTGCAGTCTAGGCAATATAACAAAACTAGCAGTTTAGGCAACTTAGCAAATTAGCAGATTTAGCAAACCTAATAATTCTAAAGGTTCTATTTACATGCCTTGCCTAGTCATAAATTAGGCCTAAATTCATATGCCTACATAATTTTTCATGATTCACAACATATATTCCATGTTTGCTTAAGCGCAGAATATGGACATAATTTGCCATATAACATATGTTCCAATATAGATTATACCAAATATAACCATTAATTTCAATGCATGTCATATATCCAGAAATCCCTAATTAGGTGTAATTACAATAATAGATATCCTAATTAATGTAAATCTTAAGTTTCCATATCTTCCTTCTTTTCATGTCATGAATTATTATGCAAACTATCCCCAATAATATAAATCTTTAAACCATATCTTCTAAAAATCAGATCTTGCCTTTTTATATGCATTTTGTCCAAAGTCTCAAATCATATGTAATCTTTACAGTGGTTCCTCTTCTTCTTTTATCACAAAATATGCATAGGTCTAAAACTAGTTTATAACATATGCTATTTTTTTCTAATTAATTACAGGTCTAAATTACAACATAACTATGCATACAACATGCATAAATTATATGTTCATAGTCAAATTTATGCATCCAATCCCAAGTCATATGTCCAATATATTTTATGCCTCAGACCTAAAGTCATACATTCAATTTGGTTTTGTCAAATTTCTCATCATTCATCCAAAAACTTGCGTTCATACGTTCATCTCTTATGAGATTAGGCACAGGCTCGTGGTAGCCTGGCTATAGAAACAGAAAAGAAGAAAGGAATATAGAACAGTCACAGAAAACAGATCTAACAGAAGAGAATACAACCTCAAACTCAGATTTAAATGCATATCAAAATTATAATTAACGTTTATAGCGGAGAATAACTGTACTTGCCTTGATTGGATTAAAGAAAGAACTTTAACTTGTTGTAGAATCTTTGTAGAACTTTAACCTCTAGTTTGAATTGAGTTGCTTAGGCTGATGTTGATTATCTTCTAGTTTTAATTCCAGCAGAGCAGCGACGCCATTTTTATTTTTATTTTTATTAGAAGAAGAGAGCAATGGAGGCTAGAGAATTGTGTAAGAAACCTAGGTAGAGTCTAGGGTCATTTTTATAGAGTTGCAAGTTAATTTGAGCCGTCCGATGATGCTAGGGTAAATCAAGGCCATCAATTTCAAAAGAGGCCAATTATGTTCACAATTAAGGACTGTAAATTACTCCCATTTTAAATTATGTCATAATTACTATGCATGTAAATTACCCCCATTTTGAATTATGGCATAGTTACTATTCCAATTACATGCAATTCCATGTTTTAGCATATATATATATTTCCTACAATGTACACATTTCTCATTTAGGACAAATTCTATATATAAATAATTCCTAACACACTTATGCCATAATTACTCCCTTAATGTACATTATTAACATTTATTATTTATTGCCAATCCATCAAACATAAATACGTATTTAATAGATACATCTTTCCTTTTACCGTATACATTAATTATTCATATATACATGTCAATTAACAAGAATGACAATATTAATGTATCCTTTTCATTGTAAATTAGCATATTTATATATTTCTCAACATATTTATATATTTCTCAAATTAACATGTACAGATAAATGTTAATAGCATGTTTTCAAATCAATGCCCTATTGACATATCTTTAAATTAAATGCCAGATAAATATTCGTCATATTAATATGTTTGCATGTTATGTTCACAAAATAATATCACATACCATATTTTTCTTATTCAGTGCCACATTGATGTCAATTGCAGCTTTATAAATGACATTCCTATTAATAGAAAATTAAGTCTAACCTATTCATATTCTTCCTCTTTGAAAATCCCCATTTACTGCATACAAATATTATGCATAAACCTTTCTTTTCACTGCTTGCATCCACACATTTTTATTTAATTTGTATGTTTATGACATAAATGCACATATGTACGAATATGTTAAATATTTCTTTTCCTTTAATTTGTCATGAATCCAATTAGAGAAGGCCACTTATAAAAAAACAATTCTTGGCAGGCAAAAATGCGCAACATACGCCTCATGATACGTACATGTCATATATATATATGTATGTATACGTATATGTATATATATATATATATTTCTCTTCTTTTTTTTTTCTTTTTATCTATCTTCCCAATTACCCATTTTCACACTAAACCACTTTTTGAACTGCATTCACACTAGGCTATTTTAAGCCATTCCCCTGAAACAAAAATAAGGCGCTGGCGGGGATCGAACTCTGTACCTCTTGTATGCAAGTCATGTGTTCCAACCAAATGAGCTACTAAGTCTTTTGCTTACAAAAGTTAGAACAATGCTAAACATTATTCTTTTCTCATTCCTCTTTTTTCATGTTTTGCTGCAATTTTTAATTTAAGGATATCTTTTTCATACGGAGTCCAATTTACGCAAACTCAGACTCTATCTCAAGCAGAATTTCAAGAAGAACGCAATGGCGTAACCTGTTTCCCTTAGTTCTTTGATTTCGAATTAATTATACTTTAATTTGTTAATTTCACAGCTATAGAATACACGGGGTGTTACACTGATCTACCAATAACATTTAAAAAATATTTGGTTCATTAAGCAGATAACTGCGACCTATTTGACCCAAAAAGATCCATTTACAGTTCATACAAGAGTTTACTTATTGTTTCTAATTATGGTATGATGAATAATCAGATATACATTTTAAATTTACAATATAAAACTATTACTATATTATACTTACTGTGAATTCACCAATAACTATTCATTTTGTAGTGAATAATCATTTATTAAAATAGCTATCACATGGATAAACGTAAAAGGGAAAAAAAATCGAAGTCCAAATTTAAACATATTTGACTTTTCCCATTATACCATTCACGAATGCGATAGGAGCAGCCCGGGAGAAAACCTTTAACAAAAGGATTTTTTTTATTTAGACCACTTTCCAAAACTTATAACAATAATAAGCCACAATGCAAACTATTTATAAAAATATGTCATTTTTGGCTATAACTAGCAGCATTTGAGATGCCGCCAGTTATTTATTTTTTAAATACGATGGAGGCATCTGAGATAGCGCCAGTTCTATTAGGGATGTCCCCGTTTCATTTATTTTTGTTTATTTTACATTGGCTCCTTCTTAGATGGAACCAATGTAAAAAAAAATCTTGGCAGTATTTCGGATGCCGTCAATGTAATTTATTTTTTCCATTGGCTCCATCTAATATGGAGGCAATGAAAAAAAAAGCGACATCTAGGATGCCATCAGTGTAAATTTGGCGGTATTTCAGATGCAATCAATGGGAAAAAAACTGACAGCATATAAAACTGGCCTATATTTTTAATTTATTGAAAATTGGTCTATTTTTGTTATATGTTTGCAAAATCGGCCCAATTGAAAAAAATCCTTAACAAATACATCCAAATCATAATTTGGTAGGTTATGTTCTAATAAAGTAACCATCGTCAGTTTCAATTTTTTATATGATCCAAAACGTAAAATTTCCTAGTGGAGGAGTTCACCCTCCTTACATTCCAAAAGAGGGTTGTTATAGACACTCAAGTATTGTTAAGGGGGATCAATTTAAAAAGAAAAGAAAATTTGTTAAGGGGAGTATCAATGCAGAGAACACCCCCTTAACAAATAAAGTTTATATTACCAAATTACCCTTCTTTACAATATTCTTTTTTAGTTGCTAATTTAAAAAGTATATGATATATTAGTCGAACTACATCAGATTTTTATACCAAATTATCTATAATCTCATTTATCGATATGCATCTGATCTGATGAAAACATACCATTCATAGGTAATAAATATGCATATATCAAACATTTTTTTTATACAGTATCCCACAGCAGAATTTGTCGATACACATCATTTCCCCAAATGATCATTTTTTTATTTGTAAATAATTGAAGAATTTTGTCTTTTTGCATTCGAAATTGATTGGTATTTGGGATGGCAACTGGCGTTATTAGCAGAGTAAAAAGGGAACGTAAAAAATTAAGTATGTGACCCCCTTAACATTCTTTTTATGATTGGAGTGTTTTTAAAATTTGACCCCCCCAAACAGTATTTGGAGTGTTAATAACAATACCCTTCCAAAACATTAATGTCATTAATTAAGCAAAGTAGAATTAACCCCCATAATAGAGTCAATGTTTTCATAACCCTACCGTGAGTCAAACCGTGAGTACTCAGGGTTCAAGGTTTTGAAGTTCTGACCGGTCGAACTGTCAAGAACTACATATGCTTGTTGATAGTGAAAATAGAAATAATAAAATTTTATGTGTACTCAAATAAATAAATAATAAAGTTTGAAAGTCATCTATATATTCACTAATATTAATAGATTGCATGATATAATTAAATAGCAAGGGCACAAATCAACACACATGTTTTTTAGAATGAATTGGTAAAGTTTACGGTTTAGATCTTGGAACAATAATGATTTTTGAAATATTTTAGTTGTTGCTTTCAGAGCAATACAAAAAATGAATTGATTAGAGAGAATTTTACAATGAGAAGTAGGGAAAAATAGAAAAATCGTGGTTTAACTCGCTAAAATTGAAGGTTGGACCGCTGGTTTGAAGGTCCGGCTAGAGTTCATGCATGAATGGGGTCTTATTGAGTTCCGCGTTGAGGTTATTCAAGGTCGGACCATGGTAGGGTCGGGTTATGAAAACACTGATTAGAGTTAATGGGGTTTGAAATCAGTTTATTTGTTTTACTATGCCAAGTTTTTCCTTTCACCTAATTGATCTTCTCTTTCCCTGTAGGATTGTTGATAATACCTTCAACTTCCATTGCTCAAAAAAAAAAAATTCCTCCTTTCTTCGATTTCGTCAAGTAATCTGAAGGTTGGAGACTGTAAGATCATGTAAATTAAGAGGGCCATCCATGGTTTTTGATGCAGAATTACTTCCATTCAAAGTCTTGTCAGTAATATGCATATCATTCTCTAACATTGAATTATTTGATTTTGAGCATGTTGATTACAGTTTCCCACATTTCGGGGTGGCAATTAGACCCGACCTGATAGACTCGGACCTAACCTGTTGGATCTCAGGTCTTGGCCGGTTGAGTTATGTCGGTTCTTAACTATATATTTCCAAAATTTGGACCCGACCCCACCCGAGCTTCGACTCGGGTCGGGTTCTGTTAGGTAGCAACACTAAAAATAAATATATTTCAATGCTTTCTAGTTAGGTCATCTTGAGCTGCATTTTGTCAATTGCTGGGCGTTAATGTCATCTGCCATTTTGTCTTGAGTACCCACAAGCATTGAATCATCTTGAGTTGCATTTATAATTATACTATGATTCTACTGCTTTGGAAGCCATGTTTTAGTGAACTAACATCTTCATCCGCTATAACCAAAATAATTACAGTTCGTACATTGTATAGGAGACCATTCATAAACTATTTCTTACCACTTCACATTTTTATCTTTGTCCAGTGTGGGCACTCATTTTGATAACATGGAAGTGAAATATATTTCAATTATAAGCACCCTCGCAAATGGAAGACGAATTAACCGCTTAGTCACTTGATCCATTTTAATAGGCAAACCAATAACCAATGCAATTCTACCAATAGATGCTCGGTCCAAAAATTAATATCAAGATTTGGAAAAGAAACCCGTATTGGAATTGATTTTAAAAAAATTCTAGATAGTTTCATTCCTTCCTTCCACTTCTTCATTATCGATAGTTATCTATCATAAAAATAAGGCTTGTTAGCTAAAACTTTATCGCAGTTTCTTGAGACTCAAATTGAATTAAATAAAATTGTTTCTCAAGTGCAAATTTGAAATTTGATAGTCAGGCTTTCAAACTTTAATATATAAGCATGGGAAAAAATGATAATATGGTCATGGGCTTGACTTAAAAGTTTATGGTTATTTTCCATTTTTCCTTACGCCTTGCACCTGATGAGAAGCCACCTTTGCACATTTGAAATTATTGAAATCTGTAGGAGGGTAGTAATTAATGGGGGAATAAGTAGAAATCTTGATCTTTGTTAGCAAGTCGTTCCAAGCTTCCAATGCAGAATTCAAACTAGCACCATAACTACCATATGCTTCAGATTAAAATGGGAAACTGGCTGCAAAACCTGTAGAGAAGTATCACATTTGGGTGAATCATGCATTCGTTTCCTAAATTTAAAATTCTCAACCCGACGATCTATTGCCAGGAAGTCTCTAGTTTTTTGGGAGATAAACGCACTGTTGGGTTTCCCTCCTAATTTATTGGAAAGCTCAACAATTATTATTGAAAGATGTGTAGACACATCAAATTTCTATGCATATTTATGTAAACCCAATAAAAACATTAATTTTCCAAGGAAGAAGTTTGAAATCCACATTGTGAGAGAACCTTTTGTATTCCTCACCTATATATATGAGTGTGAGAGAGTGTGTAACAACATAAGAAAGAGAGAAATGGACAATAAGAGAGATAGCTTGAGAAGTCATTATCCTCAAGCTTGAGTGAGCCACTGAGTGTGAGATATATACAAGTTCTTGTAATCCTACTATCATCTTATAGTGGAAGAATTGGACTTCTAGTCCCGCGGTTTTTCCCTCATTGGGTTTTCCATGTAAACAAATCTCTTGTGTTGTTGTTTGTTATTTTTATCTGTTAATTGTTTTACTGCACTTCACTTCTAACCTTATCTACACAGAGGAAATATAAAGTTTTACTCAACAGTGGTATCAGAGCTTGGTTCAGCAATATATATTTCCTTCTTGTGTAAGCCAAAATGGAGACCACCATTACACATGATGGTGAAATGTTTAAGCTCACTGCAGAGAATTTTTCTTACTGGAAGCTAATGATGGAAGATCATTTGTACTGCAAGGATTTGTACGATCCAATCACAAAAGCAAATAAGCCTGAAGGAAAGCCCGAAAAAGATTGGGAACTTTTGAATTGGAAAGCAGTTGCCATGATCCGAAAATATATAGATCAAAGTTTATTCAAGCATGTATCTACTTATAATAATGCCTATCAGTTGTGGGAGAAACTTGAGTCTATGATTCAAAAGAAGACACCTCAGAACAAAGCTCATCTAGTAAGGCGATTGGTTAAATCATAGTACAAAGTGGTCAAAGCATGATTGAGCACCTGAACCGTTTTAAGGGCTTAGTAAACAAGTTAACCAAGATTGAAATGAAGATAGATGATGAACTGCAAGCATGTCTTCTTTTAAGCTATTTACCTGAGAGTTGGGATACTTTGGTTGTTACTCTAAGTACCTCAGCTCCAGAAGGAAAACTCACCATGGATGCGGTTGCTGATATCCTTCTAATCGAAGAGATAAGAAGAAAAGAGCGTGGAACAACACAAAACGAGGCTCATATAGTAGAGAATCGTGGCAGAAGTGAATTTCATGGAAGAAATAAAAATAAGGGACATGATTAGTCAAGACGACGCTCTAAATCCCGCTCCAGAATCACTTGTTATTATAGTGGCAAACCAGGTCATAAAAAATCTGAATGTCGTAATTTTAAAAGAGATCAAAAAAATGGAACTGTGATGCCAGATCAAGTTGACCCGAGAAAGAAGGAAGAACAAAAAACTACAGCAGTTGTAGTCAAAGAAGAATCAGATGTATTCTTTATTGGAGATGACAATTATCTCAATTTGACTTATGATGACAATATATGGATTGTCGACTCAGGTGCTTCCTTTCACATTACTCCACATAAATGGTTATTTACTTCTTATCAAAAAGGTAATTTTGGTACTGTTGAAATGGGTAATCAAGTTACTAGCAAAATTATTGGCATAGGAGATGTTCATTTGAAAACTAATACTGGTCGAAGCTCATACTGAAGGACGTAAGACATGTTCCAGATATGCGCCTCAATCTAATATCTGCAGGTAAGATTGATGACGCTGGTTTAGTTAATCAATTTGGTTCTGGAAAATGGAAACTCACAAATGGAAACATGGTCATTGCTTGAGGCAAAAAGGAGGGCTCTTTGTATTTAACACGTGATTGCTTACGCGATGAAGCCAATGTTGTCCATGATGATTTAGTATTGGAACTATGGCATAAGAGATTAGGACACATAAATGAAAAGGGATTGCAAATACTTGCCCAAAAGGAGCTGATCCCTAAAGCGAAAGGTAAAACACTTGAACCTTGTATTGATTGTTTGGCTGGGAAACAACATAGAGTTTCCTTTTGTAGATCAAACAAACCATCAAGAAGAAAGCATATCCTTGATTTAGTACATACTGATGTCTTCTCTATGACTGAAAAATCTCTTGGAGGTGCATTATATTTTGTAACATTCATTGATGATCACTCAAGAAAGGTTTGGGTGTATTTGTTAAAAACAAAAGACAATTTACTTGCGGCTTTGAAGGAGTTTCATGCCATGGTGGAACGACAAACAAACAAGAAGTTGAAGTGTGTCCGAGCTGATAATGGTGGTGAATATTGCGGTCCATTTAAAGAGTACTGCAAGACATTTGGCATCCGTCTTGAGAAAACACCTCCAAAGACACCTCAACTAAACGGTGTTGCTGAGAGAATGAATCGAACCATCGAAGAAAGAGTTCGATGTATGATATCTCACGCTAAACTCTCTAAATCATTCTGGGGAGAAGCTATGAAGACTGCTGTTGATATAATTAATCTCTCACCATCAGGTCCACTAAACAAAGGCATTCCAGTTGAAGTTTGGTCAGGCAAGAAGATCTCTTATGACCACTTGAAGGTGTTTTGTTGTCTTGCATTCGTTCATATTCCTAAAGACGAGTGGGCTAAACTTGACTCAAAAACCAAGCAGTGTATTTACTTTGGTTCACCTAAAAACGAGTTTGGATATCGGTTATGGGATCCAGTTAAAAGAAAGATTATTAGAAGCCGGGATGTTATTTTCTTTGAAGACAAGAGAATAAAAGATCTTAAGCAAGCAGAGAAGTCCAAACCTAAGCAAATAATATATTCAGATCCTGCACCATCCTCTGTGACGCAAGATGGAGGTGGAAGGCAAGAGGAGGAGCCTAATCATAATGGGTTGCAAAGAAAACATGAAGTTACAGAACAATCAATTGAAGAACCATCATTGCATGAACAATCTCAGTAAAATGAAGAAATGACAGATGAAACAAATGCCACAACACAACCTCCATTACAACGTTATACAAGAGAAAGACGTGCTTCTACTAGATATCCTAGAGATGAGTATGTGGTAATCGCTGATGAGGAGGAGCCTAAAAGTTACTAACAAGCTATAACCAGTGAACACAAAGGAGAATGGGAGAAAGCTATGCAGGAAGAAATGCAATCCTTGCATGACAATCATATGTGTGATCTGGTGGAGCTACCCAAGGGAAAATGAGCCTTAAAATGCAAATGGGTGTACAAGTTAAAAACAGAAGAGAAGAATAGTCTACCCAGATACAAAGCTCGAATTGTTGTTAAGGGTTGCAATCAAAAGAAAGGTATTGATTTTGATGAAATGTTTTTTCCCGTGATAAAAATGTCATCTATTAGAGTTGTAATGGGTCTAGCAGCTTGTTTAGACTTAGAAGTTGAACAACTCGATGTTAAAACAACATTTTTACATGGAGTCCTAGAGGAAGGTATCTATATGGAGCAACCCGAGGGGTTCAAAGTTGTGGGAAAAGAACATCTTGTGTGTCATCTCGAGAAGAGTCTATACCGTTTAAAACAAGCACCGCGCCAATGGTATAAGAAGTTTGACTCATTCATGACTCAATATGAGTTCAAGTAGACTCTATGCGATCACTGTGTCTATATAAACAAGTACGCTGGTGGTGATTTCATCATACTTTTATTATATGTTGACGATATGTTGATTGTTGGACAGGACAAAAAGAAAATTGCAGCTCTCAAGAAGGCTTTAAGAGAATCTTTTGCAATGAAAGATATGGGAGCAGCACAGCAGATTCTTGGAATGAAAGTCACTCGTGATAGATCCAAAGGACTATTGTGGTTATCGCAAAAAGATATATAGAGAAAATTCTTGAAAGATTTAACATGCACAAGGCCAAGCCTGTAAGTGTACCACTTGCCAACCACTTTAAATTAGGCAAGGAACATAGTCCAAAATCTGAAAATGAAATGGAGAATGTCCCGTATTCTTCCGCTGTTGGCAATTTAATTTATGCCAACCACTTTAAATTGCATACGTTGTTGGAGCCGTGAGTCGATATTTATCAAATCCTGGAAAGCAATATTGGGCTGCTGTTAAATGGACATTTCGCTATCTCTGAGGAACAACCAGAAGATGTTTGTGCTTCGAAAAAGGAAAACCTGTGTTAAAAGGATACACAGACGCAAATATGGAAGGAGACGTTGACTCTAGAAAATCATCATCAGGATATTTGATTACTTTTTCGGGGGGAGCAGTATCTTGGCAATCAAAGCTCCAAAAATGTGTTTCCTTGTCTACAACTGAAGCCGAATTCATTGCAGCTATAAAATCATGCAAAGAGATGATATGGATGAAAAACTTCTTGTTAGAATTGGGCCAAAAACAAGAAAGTTATGATCTCTATTATGACAATCAAAGTACAATTCAACTTGCTAAAATTTCAACCTATCATTCCCGATCGAAACACATTGATGTTCGATATCACTGGATTAGAGATGCGTTGGAAGCAAAGCTGTTGCAACTCAACAAAGTTCATACTAATGATAATTGGTCAGGCATGTTGACGAAGGCCGTACCAACTAAGAAATTTGATGACTGTTGTGATGGTGTTGGTATGGAAGTGCTTCCTGATTAAGTCGGGAAGGGGGAGATTTGTTGGGTTTCCCTCCTAATTTATTGGAAAGCTCAACAATTATTATTGAAAGATGTGTAGACACATCAAATTTCTATGCATGTTTATGTAAACCCAATGGAAACATTATTTTTCCAAGGAAGAAGTTTGAAAGCCACATTGTGAGAGAACCTTTTGTATTCCACACCTATATATATGAGTGTGAGAGAGTGTGTAAAAACATAAGAAAGAGAGAAATACACAATAAGAGAGATAGCTTGAGAAGTCTTTATCCTCAAGATTGAGTGAGCCACCGAGTATGAGATATATACAAGTTCTTGTAATCCTACTATCATCTTATAGTGGAAGAATTGGACTACTAGTCCCGCGGTTTTTTCCTCATTGGGTTTTCTGCGTAAACAAATCTCTTATGTTGCTATTTGTTATTTTTATCTGTTAATTGTTTTACTGCACTTCACTTCTAAGCTTATCTACACAGGGGAAATATAAAGTTTTATTCAACACGCACATCCTCTCCATGGGCAACATCATGCGAAGAAAGTGTCTATGCCTTCTACGTAAAACACTCGTGGAACCATCTGAATCATTTGCGCTTGGAATTGGAACATACAAGGATTAGATGGTAGAGGAACTATTGACTGCATGACTGCATTCAACATTATGTTCAATATTTTGACTGTTTGAATTTGACTTTTTGCACCTTCTTTGTTACAGAACCGCTAAGCAGTTAAATACACAGCTTTCACGCATCAAACTTGAAGCACCCTTCTCTTCCGCTAAAATATTACAGCTGCTACAATCATTCTTTTATAGATCACCAATACCTGACTTACTATCAGGTAGCTTTTACCACATTCGCCCAATATGTGCAGTCTTCGACTTACTGCATGTATTGTTCAGCCTGGGCTTTTCATTCTTTTATTCTGCTTGAAACCATATATTTAACAAAAGCTGGCTGTTGGTTGCAAATCTTCCTTACAAACATGGTTCAACCTACTCTTTTCTTTCATTCAATCTACTTGAAGTTATGTACCTAACTGAAGCCCCTTGCTGATCCGAAAGCTTCATTGCATATATTCGGTTCACACCTACCTAAGGTGATATGCATCTTATACTTTGAAGCTGTACATAATCGTCCCATCTATCCGAGTTCGTTTCCTAAGGCATACATGTTAGAAAAAGTGAAAATTAAGAACCACAACATAGAATATTCATGCAAGAAATTTCATATATACACTAACCTAATACGCTATGAAAAATAAAAGAGATTGAGGGAATAAAGACACGAAGTCATTCATATTAATATTAAAAATGTCGAAGATAGAACCTTGAAATTAAACTATAGAGACACATATTGACGTTCGTCTATATCCAGTCCCAGTTTTAGGGATAGGCAACCGAAGAGAGCAACCCACCTCTAATGGGGAAACAAGAAAGATGTAAACAGCCAGGAAGGAGGAATGTGTAGGTCAGTTGGTTATATATTGAGAAATGCATCCATGAGGTTTGTTGTTCGAGCACTTGCTTTGCTGCTATGTTTAAATCTTCCCATATTTTTGCCTGGCAACTTGTCCATTTCACCGCCGCTATGCCACCCTACCTAGGGCAACCCTCCCCTTAAGTCGGCCCTTCCTATATCAAAAACGTCTACCTTCGATTAAGAATTGTAGAATGCATGACAGATGCTCGTCCTCAACTACGGCAGAAGTGTAGGGGCAAATTTCTGTCTTAGGATATGGCACACATAAGTCTCTCTCCATATTCAAGTCATTTTTCGATTTTATTTACATGCTTTACTTTTTATGCTTCATTCTTGAATTTGCATCCTTGCTTTATTTATTGTTTATCCATTTATACGATTGAGTCAATCTCCTTTAGCATAAAATTGTTTTGACAATCTAAGATGGAAATTTTGTTTTTTCTGTTAGTTTATTATTATTTGGTTCATGTATTGCAGAATGGATCAACATATGCCTGTGCCATGAAAAACTCGATTGTAGACAAACCAGACAAGTTCAAAGTCATTGATTTTAAAAGATGGCAATAAAAAAATTATTTTATATTACCACTTTGAACTTGGCTCATGTGCTTAGCTAGGATAAACCTATGTCGAATGAATCACCTTGAACTTAAGAGACTCAAGAACAAATTAATGCTTGTACGCATAGCGAATTCTTTTGAAGATATTACATCCTAAACGGAATTGATGACACTCTTTATGATGTTTATGTCACATATGTAACTACAAAGGAGTTGTGGGATCCTTTGGAAAAGAAGTATATAATGTAAGAATAAAATATGGGAAAATTCACTATTGGCAAGTTTATGAATTACAAGATGGTTGACGCTAGACCTATTCTCAATAAAGTTGAGGAATTGTAGATTATCATCTAAGAACTGCAATCAGAAGGTATGGATCTTGAAGAAAAGTTCCAAATATGTGCACCATTAAGAAACTGCCTACATCCAGGAAAAGTTTCAAGCATGAATTAAAACACTTGACCGAGAAATTAATAATGGAAAATATGGTTCTAAAGTTTCGAGTAGAAGTTGGGAATAGGATGAACGAGAGAAATGATGCCTCGCTCCATGAAGCCAAAGCAAACATTATGGAACAAGAATCATCCAAGCAAAAACCTAATTCACATAAGAAAAGGTAAAACCTTTCTCTTGCACCAAAACCAAAGAAATTCAAGATAAAAGGATCATGTTAGGTTTGTGGAAAACCTAGACATAAAGCACAAGTCTGTTTTGAATGTAAGGATCAAAATGATAATGGAAATCATAGCAATAAAAATAATGTGAATTTGGCAATCAACGTAGATTTTGCTGCTATGGTTTCAGAAACTAACATTGTTTATGATACAAAAGACTAGTGGGGAGATATCGGTGCTACAAGGCACATATGTTCTGACAAAACTATGTTTTCAACCTATCATTCGATATAAGGAGAAAGTATGTATATCGGCAATGAATCTTCATCCTCTATACAAGGAAAAGACAATGTGATCGTTACTATCACTTCTGGAAAAAGACTTACTCTAGTTGATGTGATGCAGTACTCGAGATCAGGAAGAATTTAGTATCTAGTCCTATTGTAAGCAATAATGGATTTAAACTTGCATTTGAGTCTGATCAATTTGCACTCACCAAAGATGGTGAATTTGTACGAAAAGACTATCTCATAAATGAGCTTTTCATACTCAATGTATTCTCTAATAATAGCAATAAAGATAATACTTATTCTTATTTTCTTGAGTTTGTATATTGATCTATGGCATGAATAATTAGGTAATATAAATTACCATTTATCAAAAGAATGGCTAATTCAAGACTAACACCTAAATGTAATCCTATTTCTAGCAATACACATAAATCTAAAATATGCACTGAATCCAATTTTGTGAAACAACCTATGAAGTATGTTGAAAGATCAAATGAAATATTGAGATTAATTCATTATGATCTTTGTGACTTTAATAGGCTAAGCACATATTCTTTTAACCCAAGAAAAGATCGTTGGAATGCTTTGATTAGAACATTAAAATACTTATCGCATACAATGACTTATGGGTATACTACAAAAAATATCCTATTGTTTGTAAGGATACTGTGATGCAAAATTGGATATTTGGAAACATAGAAAGCAAATCCACAAGTGGATATATATTCACTCTTGGAGGAGCGGTATCTTGGAAATCATCAAAACATACTGTAACTACACGCTCAACAATGGAAGCAAAATTCATAGCCTTAGATAAAGATGATGAAGACACATAAAGACTTTGAATTTTTTTGGAAGATATTCCACTATGCCTAAGCCTGTGATTGTTGTATGTATACATTTTGATTGCATGGCTGCAATCATGAGAGATGGAAATACAATTTACAATGGAAAGTCAAGGAATGAAACCGTTAAAAACTTGCTCAAAAATAGAGTAATAACTATTGATTATGAGGAATCAAAGGAAAATATAGCCATCCTTTGACTAAAGGGCTATGTAAGGAGCTAGTAATTTTTACATCAAGGGGAATGAGATTGAAGCCAATGTAGTGAGATATGACCTCACAGAAACCTAACCTAACTAATTGGAGAACCCATGGTCCATGTTCAATATGCAAAATAGTTAGGGAAATCTTGAGTAGTGAAAAACATACAACTAACTCATTGATATGACAGTTGAAGTGTGTTTCCTGCAAGAATACTAGGTTGAGTTGTTAATCATAACAACGCTAATAGCTTGCATTAGAGCGAATATGGAAGGATATTCTTAAATTAGTAATACCTATATGAGAGTGATGTGGGGTCGCATTAATGAGAGTTATATGGCTATACTCTCTAGAGCTCTCATCAACCCAGGATTTGTTCAAGACCAAAATGAACACAACCGAATGAACTGAATGTGTTAAACTTGGTATGTGTAACACTTACTATCTTGATTTATTATAAAAAAATTAGCTCAATAATTTATATCACTACTTTGTAAATTAAATCCGATTAGTGATCGCTATCACAGGTTTAAGACCAGAAGTAACCTCTTCTTATACAGATCCAGCTTTACTCTCTAACGATTGAAAGGTCCGAATGAGAAATTATTTTCTATTCAAATGTGGGGTATGCTTGGGTTTGAATAAAAAATATGCGGTATTTGTAATAATGTAAATAAAGTTACACTAGGCAATATTTATGCAAAATTTTCATATATACATGTTAGACCAAGATTTTGTACTAACTCCCAAATGCAGTGTGAAGTCCTCACAACCGTAAATCGCAGATCACAAAATGCAGAAAACCGTAAATAAGAGGAGACACACAAGGTTTTTATAGTGGTTCGTCTATAGATGTAGCCTACGTCCACTTTATAATCTTATTGTTATACTGACAGATTACAAGAATCAGTTACATGTAGACACACAATCCATGTGTTCGATGAAATTACAAGAATTTATACACATAATCCATGTTAGACCAAAAAGTGGTTCTAACACCCGAACTGACTAAAAGCAGAATGAAATAAGATCAAAAGTAAAATAGAGACACAGAATTTATAGTGGTTCGGCGAAGAAAAGCCTACGTCTACTTGTCAATCACTATTCTCAATGATATAGTTGCAATTACAATGAGATATTCACTCAATTTCACTCACAACTCACATACATTCACTCAATTGTCTCAAAACAAATGTTGAAAGACGATTTGGATTATCCGGGAGTGCTGGAATTCGGTTTTTGAAAGTGGTTGAACTCTCAAAGTGCTAAAAAGAAGATCCTTTTTATTGTCTCCAGACAAGGTATTTATAGGTGAAAATTTGCTCAGAACCCGATCCGGATCGGAGCCACGTGTCTTCCATCCCATCAGCCTCGGGTTCGGATGGATTTCAGTGTTGACAACACATCAGAGCAGTGGACGTTGTGGGCAGGAACTGGTCATACCCGCTCCGCACATTCAGGCGATCGTGGGGGAGTGTGATGTGGAATATGGGTTCGGATCGGAGGAGCGTGCAGGAGGGGTTCGGATCGGGGTATCAGATCCGATCCGGATTGTCCCAAGGCTAAATCTTCATCCACTTTTTCTCCGTTCTGATCTGTCTCTGTAGCAGGTAGCCCTCCGCTCCAACTGGCAGTAGGTTGCTCTCCGATCCGAACAGCAGTGCCTCTCTGATTCCAACAATAACAGCTCACCGATCCGAACAGTAAAACCTCTCCGATTCCAACAATATCAGCTCACCGATCCGAACAGCAAAATCTCCCCGATCCGACCCGCTACATCTCTCCGATCCGACCCGCTACATCTCTCCGATCTGAGCCGCTATAATGCTTTCCAAGTTCTTCAATGTTTCACATCTCGACTTTGTGTTGTCCAGTTCACAAAGTGGGCTAACATTTTGCCCCCTCAAAGGATGCTTCTATTGAAAATGGAGCGTGCTTTGACATTATCCGTACGCTAGTCTCTGAATTTGAACTATTGAATAGTTGCTTCCATTCGCATGTAGGAATGCGTTGCTTCATAAAGTCATGCCTCTTGTTGCTTATATATACACATCATAGAGTGTATGAATTATCTTTTTCATTTTAAACAGCCCTGAGAATTCTTCTTGATGTCCAATGATTCCTCTAGGTAAGCATTTTGTTTATTTTTCTCCTTGTTCTTTTCGAGTATCGAATTAACTTTGGTAACCAAATTTGGGCTCGGTTCCGGTCCGAACAGCTTTCTTACACTCAACTATCACTGAACGAATGGGCTGAATAACTATATGGTCCAGCACTCCGGTCCGATCCGGACAGCTTTCTTACACTCCACTATCACTGAACGAATGGGCTGAATAACTATATGGGCCAGCACTCCGGTCCGATCAGAATGAAGCGTTGGGGAATACTAAGAGCCATTTCAAATCTATATAAATTCTCTGTTCATCCCCTTCTTCCTTCTTTCCTTCATTATTACCACCCCCCAAGTTTTGCAAGAAGAGAAACCCTAATTTCTGAAGTATGAAAATTCCTTTTAATTCTCGAAGTAATTACATAGGTAGGTTACAAAACTTTAGATAATTCCTTTTTAATTGATCTCGATTCGAATTCGTGGATGATTCGGACGATTTGAGCATGAAACTTGGATGACCTTGAGACCGTGACCCCCCCTCATCATCGCCGTTAGTGGCCTCGTCGCCATCTCGAGGTAGTAACGGAGGGGGTTAGAATCCGTTATTAAATGTGCCAGCGCATAAATGCTTGGCTTTGATTTGGGTGTTTGGCACGAGACTGGCTTTGGTGTTGGTTAAGGAAGAAAGAGGATGGAGAAGAAGAAGAAGAGGGAAAGGTTTGGGATCGGTTTGGGTGAAGAGGCATAAGAGTGAATAGGAGGAAGGGGTTCATCTGACCGAGTCGGGTTGGAGAGGATTCTCAAAATCGGATCGGACTGGAAAGTGAGAAGAAGGAGAAGGGTGTTCACCTAACCGGATCGGGTCGGACCGTAAAATAAAGGAGGAGAAGCATGACTACGTGGTCCGATCCGAACCGTTAGGGGAATCTACCTCCGAGCCGATCCGACTTTGATTTCTGAGTTTCAAAGTTTATCCGAACCCAAGACAAGGCCACGCCCCCGATCCGATCCCAATGAATGCGCCCGAACCGAACCGAAGGGAAGTCCATCTTAATGCATAAAAACTTGTTTAACTGGCCCAATCAACTTTTGGCATAATCTTCAACTTACTGGACAGTTAGGAAAGTGCCTTGCGAACGTAACTGGACATCAAGAACTACTTCAATTCTTTATACTTTGCCAAACTTTTGCGTCGCACTTTTAAACATTTACTTTACACTTTCTGCATACACTATTTACACTTTAGTTTGCAGACATGCACGGGGGGATATGGGCTAATTTACTCTAATTTGTGCTATTGCTTCTTCAATTGTTTTATGACCATGAGACCCAGACGCTCTTCTAGACTAGCTGCGAAGAAAGAGGCCCCAGAAACATCCAACAAAATCACTCTCGAGGACATATCCTCCCATTCTGATCCGGAATGGAATGATGAGGGTTCAGATTACGAGGTTGGAAATCGCGAAAGTGACAATATGTCTTCGGAGGATGAAGTTTCTCTAGGTTTTGAGGAGGAAGGAGGGATTGGTGACGACCGGGCTCCTGATGAGTTTGAATCGGCTGTCATATTAGAATCGCCCCAAGATTCTGTTGAATCAACAATCGACAACGACCGACTTATCCGAATTTGTTTAAAATACGGGATACTAAAAAGGGACACTCTAGTGCCTTCGAGATCTGACCGTCCCCACAACCCTCCAGAAGGATATATGGCAATCACTCGGTTGATGTGCATGGTCGGTGCTATCCCTCCATTTTCTCCCTTCATCGTTGATTTTCTTAGACAAATGCGGATTGCCCCCATGCAGCTGCATCGCAATTCTTATGACTACTTACACACCTTATACATAGCATATCGCGAGATCTTAGGCATAGAGCTCACTTTCGATGACGTTCATTTCTTCTACAACTTCAAGCATCGGACTCGAGAAGCTCCTTCTTTCTGTTATTTTGAGTCTGTCCCTAAGAGGAAGATAATTTCAGCGCCATTCAGTAGTAAAGCTGGAGATTCCAAACTGGAATGGTTTTATGTGAAGCGACAGCCTGGGTGTGCCAGGAGGTGGACGAAATCAAGTAAAGCACTGATTTTCTAAATCTTGGCTCTATGCATTCAAGTCATTGCCTTAACTCATTTTTCTTTTTGTTTGCAGTTGACAACCCAAAACAAATATCAGACCAGGTGTTCTTTGACCGGATGCACCAGCTCCTTAATGGCGATCAGAAATTCCTGACTATTGATGAAGTCCTTAAGGACGAATATCTTCATTTTCATGGGCTGCTATCTGTTACTCGTAGTATCGGTCATGGGACGGCTCCATACGTATATATTCCTCCAGTGGATGTAGTCCCAGAGACAGGAGAAGGTTCGGGAGCTCCTACAGTGCCTCTTCAAACTTCACCTTCTCCATCTTCTACTCAAGATGACGAATTGGCTAACTTGGCCAAAAAGCATCGTGAAGGGTATACTGCTCATGAGGATGCCATTTCTCCAGAAAAGTCAACGTCTTCCAAAGAGTCGCCAATTGATGCTTCCGAGGGAGATGTCCCCAGTACTGATGACCCATTATTTCAGGGTTTGGGGGATCTCCCCTTACCTGAAACTATATAACTTCAGAGGATTTTAGGAAGGATCCTTTAGTTTTCACCTCTTCTGAAGAGACCACTCCTGCTAAGGCCAAAGAGCCTGCCCGTACTAGTCTAGCTTCGGACTCGGGTTGGTTGGGGGGAAACACACCACTTAGGACACACTTTACACAATAGCATTACCACTCATTGCACCTCTCTCTCTGTGAAACTATTGATTCTGAATTTCATTTGTCTTATTGTGCAGGCACGATGTCCCGATCTTACTATGATATCAGGAAGCTCCGCCGCAGCATGCCTAATCCACCTTATGACATTGAGTATGATCGCTGCGACGATCGCAGTAGGGAGGAGAGACGGCCTTATGAACCCTATCGCTCTCGAACCTCGCGTTCTCGCTCTCCCGTTTGGTCGGACCCAGAGAGATATAAAGGTTATCAAGGTCGTAGGGAAGAGGACAGGCCGCAACCAAAAGACTCCACCTCTTCTCAAGAAAAGCGCAGCAGGGAGAGAAGCCCGCCAAAAGATACTGAGTCGCGAAGTAAACGCAAGGTTCCTGCTAAACGGCCTAGAACAGATAAAGATACTATTGAATCCTCCACACACAGGGATACTGAGTTGACGATCCCCGCCCCTCCACCACTAGATGCTGAAACCGCAATCAAGCGGGCGTATTTGGAGGAGCAATTTCCCGAACATTATTTCGAGAACTTGACTTTTTTACCTGCCCTCGAGCCTATTTCTTCCAGGTGGGCAGATGAGGCCAAAGCAAAGATAGATGCGGTCGAAAAACAGTATTCTGAAATGTTCAAATATTCACGCAACCTTTCCAGAATCATTCGTACTCTAATCACGAATGCTGATTCGATGCAAAAAACCGCTGATGAAGATGCAAAGGCCTTAAAGAATCTAGGGAAAGATTTGGAGGATACACAGGCCCAACTAGCTGTTGCTCAAAGGGACGCTACTAGCTTCAAACAACTATTTGAAGATATGCAAAAACGTTATCAAGATTTGCTTGAATCTCACACTCAAGAGCGTTCTGAGTTAAAAAAGCAAGCTGAAGATGCTAAGTCAGATGCCGCTAGAACGCGCCTTGCTTACGCTGACCTTAAACGGAAAAATGCTGACTTAGCAAGGAGGAATGCTGAGCTAGAAAAGAAAAATGCTGACTTGGCTTCTAAGCTAATGGAGGCGAAGAACAGAGCTGCCCTGGCGGAGGGTAACGTCGAATGTGCTATCAAATCCGCTGAGGAGGCCCGCAAACAATTGTCAGAGGCGGAGGCAGAGATTCAGGGTTTTGGCGAATTAATGATTGAATTCTTTGCACATATCATCTGTCGCCGGAACATTTCTTGGATTGAGGATTATCCATCTACCCTAGTCCAAATATGGAGTCAGATCGTTGAGTGGGAAAAAGAGGAGCTCAAGGTTGATTCCATCGATGAGGACAAGCTGATGGAGAAATACTTAAGGGATGATGAGCCAGAACGCTTAGCTGAAGGGCGCCGCCTCATTGCTGATGCTATGGAAGAAGAGAGGCGGAGGACTAAACAGAAGAACGTTCCTGAGGCTGGTTTTTCTTCTACTTCCCCCGCAACTTCTGAAGTAGAGGGGTATGATCCTGAAAACCCGGGAATCCCTCGAACAACTCTGCTATCTCCTATTCCCGAAATGGCATCAGAGACAGCAGTTACCCCTGCCGAGAAGTCTTCGGAAGGTATCCTGCATTTTCTCCTCAATTCGTCAAGGCTATTTCTACCTTTCGCCACGTGATTGAGCAATCGATGAAAAACCCATTATTTTCTCCTGAGTTGATAACTGTTGCTTCTCACTCTATAGGTATTGAGCCATCCGGAAAGACAGATGTGACTCAGGGAGCCGCCTCTGGGGCAGACCCTACGGAGAAGGCAAAAGGGGGGAAGGACAAGGTTGCTCCTATAGATTTGGGAGAAGGAAGCGAACCGTCTAAAGCTGACACTCCCCGTGATGAAGAAATGATAGCAGCCTTAAAGGATGATAGCGGCGACGGAGGACATGAGGAAGATCCAGAGGTGGCAATAGTCGGGGAGTCGAAGAGTGCAGATGATGTTACTTTGGCTGCAATGAAAGTTGACCAAGATAAACGCTTGCAGTTAAAAGCTGAAGACTTAGACCCTGAAATCCTCAAGCCTCTCGCAGTTGTGGATGCGGGATCAAGGTTAGTTGTTAAGCTTTCAACTAGATCTATTACAGAGGAACTCGCTAAAAAAATCTTCTCTTGATTCCAGCGCTGCGCCCTCCGGGAAGAAGTCAACCGATTCCAGCGCCGCATCTTCAGGAAAGAAAAAATCAAAGCGCATCTTGACGGAGGCCGAGAAAGAGGCAAAGGATGCAGAGAAAGCCGCCAAGAAGTCCAGGCCTCACTCGAAATCTAAATAGTGGGTTGTCTTACGTTGTTTTAGCAATTAGTGGACCAACAATTGCTGCTATAAGGGTGGCTCTTGCACCTTCTTTTTGGCTATTTTCCTGTACAAATTTATTCATTCGTACATAAAAAATAATTCATTTTCTGCAATGTCTGTTAGCCATTAGTTCTACACTTATATAAGAATGCATGTTTTACTATAGTTGTGTAATGAAGTTATGGTAGGGGGAAATATGTGTATACATATATGCCCCCAGTCGATCTCAAAAACTATTTAAGACTTAATCAAGTAGTCTGAATGTCCCCGATTTTCTGACGGGATTGCATTTTCTGTGTCGTCAATGCCTGTCGTTTTTTCTGGCATTTTTTTTATACTCTGCTGTCTTATACTAAGGTTAGAGTTCTTACTGAGGCGATCTCTTGTCTGGGTGCACCTTCACGCCTCAGAGGACGTCGTCTTCCCATCCTTTTATACTCTCTCTCAATTCTCGAGAGTTAGAGTTAAGAATGTCGTTTTTCCATTCTTTTATGTCTTGTCGCACAAATAGTCGTTGTGCTTTTTCTTGCGTATAAACTGTTTTCAACCTTTCAGGTTTTAAATCATCTTATATTCCATAATCGCAACAGAATAGTAGATGAAGGTATATATATAATGCATGAAAGTAAATGACACACGATATTTTTATAGTGGTTCGGCTAAGTCGTAGCCTACATCCACTTTATAGTCCTTTATTCATATCATCAGATTTTCCTAAGGCAAGTCGTGCCTGTTTACAGAGTTCATAAGAAAAATAACAAAGAGTACAACATTTCTAATCCAAATATCGCATCAAGTGTTGGGCATTCCATGCCCTAGGTACTTCTTCGCCATCCACGGTCGTTAACTTGAAGGTTCCTTTTTCAAGTTTCCGTTGGATGACAAAGGGTCCTTCCCACTTTGGACCGAGGTGAGAAAGGGATGGAAAGACTCTCTTTAGCACCAAATCTCCTGGTTCAAAAGTGCTAAGGCAAACTTTTTTATCGTAATAGCGTGCCATCTGACGTCAATGTCTTGCCACACACAAATCCGCTTCGTCCCTTTTTTCTTCGATTTCATCAAGAGACTCGAGTAAGAGTGCCCGATTCGTCATCGGGTCATAATACGTCACCCGGTGGGAAGGAACTTCAAGCTCTACTGGAATTACTGCTTCTGAAACAAAAGAGAGAGAGAAAGGGGTATGACCAGTAGCGGTCTTAAATGTTGTTCGAT
This sequence comes from Allium sativum, assembly GCA_030737875.1. Lineage (NCBI taxonomy): Eukaryota > Viridiplantae > Streptophyta > Magnoliopsida > Asparagales > Amaryllidaceae > Allium > Allium sativum. Next base: position 377,055,843 of record CM060926.1, read on the forward strand.
ATGCCCACAAAGTTAAGGGCAGTTCGTCAACCCATTTTGCCTTTGCGCGCTCTAACCGTTTCTTGAGGATGGACTTTATAACTTTGTTTATTGCTTCAACTTGCCCGTTCGATTGCGGATAAGCAATCGCAGTTTACCGTTTGTCGATCTTATATTTCTGGCAGAAATTTCTGAATTCAGTACCATCGAACTGGGTTCCGTTGTCAGTTATAATGGTCCTTGGGGTCCCGAATCGGCATATAATATTTCTAACCACGAAACTTATCACCTTTCTCGCCGTGATCTTGGTTAAGGGCTCAGCTTCCACCCACTTCATAAAATAGTCCACAGCGACTATTGCATATTTCGCTCCTCCTTTAGCAATCCGTAGAACTCTGATGATATCAATTCCCCACGTGGCAAAAGGCCAAGGACTCACCATCGATTTGAGTTGGGTCTACGGTGCTCTGGGGATTTTGGCGAATCTCTGGCACTTATCGCAGAGTCGTGAATAATCAGCTGCATCTTTATTAATTGTGGGCCAGAAGTATCCATACCGCAATATCTTTTTCGCTAAAGTCTGACCTCCTGTATGATCTCCACACTCACCTTCGTGTACTTCTCTTAGTACACGTCTGATGTCGTCGTGTGCTATACATCGTAACAGGGGCATAGAAAATCCTTGCCTATAAAGAGTATCATCTTGTAGGACATATCTGGTAGCCTTACGAACTATAGCCCTTCTCTCACTCTTCTTTGATGGGAGCGTCTCATTCTTAAGGAAGTTCTTAATTGGGGTCATCCTCGACTCCTTCTCCGGTTCCGCTTCGAAAGCGAACTCAATTTCCATCGATTCAAAGCTTGGCGATTCCAACGTTTCAATTGGAATTATTTCAGTTTCCTCTGGGTTGTCGGAACTAGCTAGCTTTGCCAGCCTGTCTGCCTTCTGGTTTTCGGCTCTTGGGATATGCGTTATACTGTACCGCTCCAGGTCGCTCAACAGCTTTTCCACTTTCTCGAGGTAGGCGATGAGTCGAGGTCCCCGAGCCACAAATTTCTTTCGCACTTGGCAAACAACGATTTTGGAGTCGCAGAATATGTCCAACATTTTTATTCCAAGGTCTTTAGCAAGCTTCAGCCCGGCAATCAGGGCTTCGTATTCAGAGTCATTGTTAGTCGCCGAAAATTCTAATTGTAGAGCGTAATATAACGACCGCCCTTCAGGAGTAACTAAGACGATTCCAGCTCCGGACCGTCGGTCGTTTTTGGCTCCATCTGTGTATAGCTTCCATGAATCTATCTTTAACTCATCTTCGGGCTTGACCACCCTGTCATCGATCACTTCCTCCTCTGGGATAGTGAACTCTTCTATAAAGTCTGCCAGAGCTTGCCCCCTGATTGACCTTCGTGGCTGAAAATTTAAATCAAACCGACTTAATTCTATATTCCATTTAATCAACCTTCCCGATGCTTCGGGTCTCTGCAACACCTGCCTCAGAGGCTGGTCAGTGTATATGGTTATTGGATGAGCTTGGAAATAGTGACGAAGTTTTTGGGATGCGATTAGGAGGCTGTAAGCGAGCTTCTCAATCTTTGGGTAGTTGCGTTCTGCCGCTGCCAATTTCTTGCTTACATAATATACTGGCCTTTGCACTTTGTCTTCTTCTCGAACCAAGGCTGTGCTAACAGCGTGAGCCGAGACTGCCAAGTAAACAAACAATTCTTCGTGATCCACTGGCTTTGACAGAATCGGTGGTTTTTCTAGTAGTTCCAATAAATTTCGAAAGGCTTCAACACAGTCCGAAGTCCACTCGAAGTTCTTCTTTCCCCTTTTAATCAAATCAAAAAAGGGATGCATTTGTCTATGGCTTTGGAGATAAATATACTCAACGCGGCTACTTTCCCTGCAAGACTGTGGACATCTTTAATTCTTCTCGGCTGTTCAATGTTTCTAATCGCTGATATTTGGCTGGGATTGATTTCAATTCCTCGGGAGCTCACAATGAAGCGTAGAAACTTTCCCGATGCCACTCCAAATGAACACTTCAAAGGATTCAACTTCATCCGATACTTTCGCAGGATACCGAACATTTCTGCCAAGTCTTGCGTATGGCTGGAGGACTGTTTCGATTTGACAAGCATATCATCCACATAAACTTCCATAGTCTTCCCTATTTGATTATAAAACATTTTGTTCACCAAGCGCTGATAAGTGGCTCCGGCGTTTTTCAATCCGAATGGCATTACAACATAACAATATAACCCCAAATTTGTAATGAAGCTCGTATGTTCTTGATCTGGCACGTCCATAGGAATTTGGTTGTATCCGGAATATGCATCCATGAAAGAGAGAAGTTCATGTCCCGCTGTCGAATCTACAAGCTGGTCAATCCTGGGAAGTGGGAAACTTTCTTTTGGGCAAGCTTTGTTCAAATCTGAAAAATCAATGCAAGTCCGCCACTTTCCATTCGGCTTCTTTACTAAGACATGATTCGATATCCAGTCGGGATATGTCGAATCTCGAATAAATCCGTTCTATTTCAGCTTCTCCACTTTTTCTTTGAGGGCAGCAGACCTCTCTGGGCCCAGCATACGTCTCTTTTGCTTCACAGGCGGGTGTTTCGGGTTTACATTTAGTGAGTGGCTTATGATGGATGGCGATATCCCACACATGTCAGCGTGGGTCCAGGCAAACACGTCCAAGTTCGCCTTCAAGAAGTCCGTTAGTTCTTCGGCCCGACGTGGATCCAACTGAGATCCAATCTTCAAAACTCTTGTTGGATCAGCTTCATCAATGGGAATGTCCACTGTCGCTTCATTAGGAGTTGCATTTCTAGTCTCTGGTTCCTCGTCTTTTCTGGGATCCAGGTCTTCAGGCGTTCCTTTGGGCAACTCCTTCGGGGCCAATCCCTCTAATTGCTACGCCGAGCCCTCCTTTGGAGGAGGTGAGGAATCTTTACTCTCGATGTTAAGTCCTTTCATCAACATCTTTAACTCGGCAACATAGCAGGCCCGTCCGGAGACTTGATCCCCTCTCATTACTCCAGTTCCGGCTTCAGTTGGGAGATTAAGCAATAAACACCAAGGGGCGATGCAAGCCCTGAACTCAGCAAGGGCAGGCATTCCCAAAAATGCATTATAAGGCGAATCTACGTCCAACACTACGAACTAAAGCATCCGTACTCTTCGGTGTTCTCCTTGTCCCAAGGTTACGGGCAATTCTATGTACCCCATTGGGGCTGTCGACGCCCCGTTGAAGACTCGGATCCAACCTTCACATGGCTTCAAATCTTCAGATTCAAGCTTCATCTGATCGAACGACTTTTTAAATAAAATATTAACAGAGCTTCCGTTGTCTACTAACACCTTATGAACCAAGGCCAGCCCAATGGTGGTAGTAATGACCAACGGATCATCGGTAGGTGACTGGATCCCAGTATTATCTCTGCTACGGAATACCACGTCGTCAAACATTGTCTTCTGTTGCTTTATGGGAGCGATATCTTCCAAATCATCACATTCATCCACATCTACGTGCTTGGCAGCATTTACATATTGATCCATCGCTCTAAAACTGCGGATTGCTGGGTGGGGTCCACCCACTATGGAGTTGATAACAATTCCCTTGCCTTTCTGTTGAGCCGTAGGCTTGGGAGCAGATTGAATCTGTTTTGGAGCCTGCTCTCCTTGCCCCCTGTCGCTCGGGGCAACTTTATATTCATCCAGTTTCCCTTCGCTTAGCAGCTTCTCAATCACATCTCTCAAATGTCGACATTCATTGGTTGAATGCCCATGAGTTCCATGAAACAAACAAAACTTCCCAGTTGCCGTTTCTTTCTCCATTGAGTCGCGAGGTGGCAGTCTTTTATATTGCAAAGCATTGTATGTATCCAAGTAAATGTTCTCCAGAGTGTCGTTCAACGGTGTATAATTCTCATAAGTCTGGAATCGGGGCCTTTTGCTAGGATCACTTCCCCTATTCTATTTCTTCTGTTACCATTCGCGTTACGGTTATTGTTGTTGCCCCCATTTCCAGAATTGTCGTTTCCACTCTTGTTTCCCACATTCACTTCAACTTTTCCGGAACTTTCCCCAGACTGCTTCATGGTGACGTTACTCTGAACATTTTCTTTTGAGGCCGCTTCAGACTTTCTCTTTCGGTTTGCCCTGGCCTCCTCTCGTTTTAAGTGAATATCGGCCTTTTCATAAAATAACTCTCTCGTGGAGGGTGTCTTTCCAGAAAGGTAATCTCCAAACTTGGAGTCAGGATCGACTCCTTACATCAAAGCCATCAAGATGGTGGGCTCATGCGGGTCACTAACTTCAGTCGCAGCTAAGTTGAATCGGTCGAGATATGACCTCAAAGACTCTCCTGGCGCCTGCTTAATTCTTGATAATTCAATAACACTTTTAGAGTTTCGGGTATGGAGTCGGAACTGATTCATAAAACGTTCGCTCAATTCCCTATAATTCGATATCGAACGAGTGGGGAGTCGGGTAAACCATAGCAGCGCCACATCTTCTAAATAGATTGGGAATGCTTTACACTTTACTGCGTCAGGAGCAGCAGCAGCATTCATGAGCCATGAGTATCGCATCAAATGCTGTCCCGGATCGGTTCTCCCATTGTACTTGTCCATCTGCGGCAGGTTAAAACGTCGGGGAAATTGAAAATTGAGGATGTCGTCAGTGAAAGGAGTATGGCTTCGCTCAATGCCATAATCTTCATTGGTATAGTTCCGGCTTTCGGACATAATCTGGCGTACCATTGCCTGTACATCAGCGTTATTTAGGGGCCGTTCAGGCTCCATGGCCCTGGTATCCGGGTTCCTTCTGGGCTCTTGTTCAGGAGATGCCCTTCTTCTTTGAGCTGCTTCTGCTCTGCTTCGTTCCCTACGCCCCCGGTCGATCTCGGGAGGAGGGGGCTGGAGCATCTGCCCGTGAGTGAGATTAGTATGGTTTGGGTATCTCAAGCCTGGATCATTGGTTCCTAGTGCTCGTGCAATATCCTCGCGAGACCCCAAAGATCCGAACATCAGCTGCTCCAAATTCTGAGGTCGTTTGAGCGGCCTTCTTTCATGGGGTCGTTCTTCCTCGGAAGAAGAAGACTGATCCATTGGTGTGTGGCGAACCGGGGATGGGTTTCTCTGTCTACGGAGTTCGCTAATTTCCCTGCTCATGATTCTCATGTTTTCTTGCATCATGAGATTGGTACGCTCGTGGATTTTCATAGCCTCCCTAGTACTCTCAAGCATGTCAAGTAGGCGCGAGAAATCTCCTTGAGTAATAGGTGCGGATGGATTGACCTGGTCACTAACCCTGGTGGTTGGAATCGGAGCATTTGTGGGGGCTCGAGTAGAAGTTCCAACATCACCAAGTGTCGGGTCGGTTCGGAGATGGGAAATCGGGTCGGATCGGAGCTGGGAAGCCTGTTCGGGTCGGAGCTGGAAAGCCAGGTCGGGTCGATGTAGGGCGAGCTGCTCGGGTCGGTTCAAGTTGGGGGAATGCACTGCTTCAGATTCTCCTACCCGGATCGGACCGGAGCTCTCCCCCTGAGTGCGGTTCGGATTTCCTGTATTAGTCCGTCCTGCTACTGAGCTCTGCCCACGAGACCTTGTCACAACTGCATTTTGCTGATCTTCACCAACTCCGTTTCCTCGACTAGTTTGAACTTCCTTACCTTTTCCTTTCGCCATAGTTCTTCAACAATCAATTCAACAAATACTCAAGAGCGTCGAAACTTGAGGATTAACTTCTTTGAACTCAACGGTTCAAAAAGTAGAACGATAATCCCGAAAAACAAAGAATTCAAATGTCTCTCAATGAAAGCACCAAAATGTTAGACCAAAAAGTGGTTCTAACACCCGAACTGACTAAAAGCAGAATGAAATAAGATCAAAAGTAGAATAGAGACACAGAATTTATAGTGGTTCGGCGAAGAAAAGCCTACATCCACTTGTCAATCACTATTCTCAATGATATAGTTGCAATTACAATGAGATATTCACTCAATTTCACTCACAACTCACATACATTCACTCAATTGTCTCAAAACAAATGTTGAAAGACGATTTGGATTATCCGGGAGTGCTGGAATTCGGTTTTTGAAAGTGGTTGAACTCTCAAAGTGCTAAAAAGAAGATCCTTTTTATTGTCTCCAAACAGGGTATTTATAGGTGAAAATTTGCTCAGAACCCGATCCGGATCGGAGCCACGTGTCTTCCATCCCATCAGCCTCGGGTTCGGATGGATTTCAGTGTTGACAACACATCAGAGCAGTGGACGTTGTGGGCAGGAACTGGTCATACCCGCTCCGCACATTCAGGCGATCGTGGGGAAGTGTGATGTGGAATATGGGTTTGGATCGGAGGAGCGTGCAGGAGGGGTTCGGATCGGGGTATCCGATCCGATCCGGATTGTCCTAAGGCTAAATCTTCATCCACTTTTGCTCCGTTCCGATCTGTCTCTGTAGCAGGTAGCCCTCCGCTCCAACTGGCAGTAGGTTGCTCTCCGATCCGAACAGCAGTGCCTCTCTGATTCCAACAATAACAGCTCACCGATCCGAACAGCAAAACCTCTCCGATTCCAACAATAACAGCTCACCGATCCGAACAGCAAAATCTCTCCGATCCGACCCGCTACATCTCTCCGATCCGACCCGCTATAATGCTTTCCAAGTTCTTCAATGTTTCACATCTCGACTTTGTGTTGTCCAGTTCACAAAGTGGGCTAACAATCCACGCGTTAATTTAGTTTTTAATGTAGCGCAATGTCTTTACGTTATTGTAATGGAGATCGAGAATGGGAGTAGCTAAAAAGATCATTTCATTTACCTTCAAGCGGTGTATGTATAGCCGTAGAGGGGCTCCTGGTCGGATGCCACGTGGCACACATCCCAAGAATCCCGAAATGAAGTGTAGAACACGGAGAAAACCTCTCCAAGTTGTGCTATGCCATGTGGAAGCTGGTCCATGCAAATAGGAGGCAATTGCTCCTTTAGAATCGGTCAAAGTAGTTGTGCAAAAGCAGATCCAGGTGGATTGGATCGGTGCCGATCTGAACCGATCCATTGTGTTCGAACCAAGGACGAGCAACACTTCGATGCAGAAGAACTCAGGCGGGTCGGGTCATCATACCCTGATCCGAACTTAAGGGTGCTAAGTTTCTAGTGCCATGCCATTGAGTCAGGTTCTCCTTCACCGAACCGAATTGACAGATCCGAACTAAAGGATCACGCCAATTCCCACCTTTCCGACATTTCATTCAAGTGTTTGTCGGCTATTCCAGTTATGTGGGTGTTCACAGAAACGGGAGTAACTTCCAAAACGTAAGTCCGTTTTGCCCAAACGAAAGTTGTACTTGAAGCTAATTCAGAGGGCTACAAGAGATATTGGGCGATGCCCCGTAATTGATGGTTTCAGGTCCAAAAGGGGTCATCTGTAAGGACTTTCCGGCCATTCTATGTTTGTGATGGCTTTGACCAAAAAGCATGTCAACAATATATTAACCTAATATGCTATGTAAAATTAAAGAGAATAAGTACATGAAGACATGAGGGAACTCATATTAATATTAAGACTCATATTAATATTAAGAATATCAAAGAGAGGGCCTTGGATCTTGGTGCTCTTGGGGTCTCATGATTAAATGGGCTGTCTTCTGCCACTAGGGACTACTCCATTGAAATAGGGAGTTTTTGTTTTAATTCAAAATTTTAGTGGGATTTGTTTTTTTTTGAAAAATTAACAACCATGACTATTTCCCTCCAAACCTAAGGGCCACAACTTTAAAGACCCGCATTCTACGCATCAAAGGATTGCAGAATATTTATCTCTTCCACAGACAAAGTCGTATGGTCGTGTAACTTTGGGAGATCACTATTGGGGTCATTTCCCATGTTCACGATTTTTTCCGAATTTTAAATGACCATTTTATCCCTGGCAAATCTTTTTTTGCCTATAACTCTTGATTGGAAAGGAGTTTTGACCTAAAACCACTTCCATTGGATTCAGATGATGGTTTACCTTTCCGTAAAGTGGTCACATTTTTCAAACGGACTTACCGTTTGGGAGATATGGCTGAAATAAGGTTTGGAAGGCGAAAAATAGCTTAACCGAGCTTAATAGGGTAATTAGTGAAAGGGCCCATAGCCCATTTCAGGATTAGGGTTATGGAGAGGATGAAATCAGTTAGGAAACCATCTCATTTCAGTTTTCTAGCTACCCCAAACATTCTTTGAACCTTAGCAATGGCCACCAACCCCCAAACCACCTTCTAATCACTTTTTAATCACATTTTAGCTAAATCAACATCAAATCAAGCTGGATTGGCATCAGATCTAAGTTAGGGCTGCAGTGTTGCATAGGAATTCGACAAAATCAGTGGAGTTTCAGATCTAAGAATTTATTTGTGGCTAAGGTAAGTGATTAGCATGTTTTTACACTAATTACGGCTAGTTAGGTGTGACTAGTGATAATTAGCCAAATTATGACTCAGAAAAATATGGAAAAATATGTAAAAATTCTAAAATACAACTTTATGCCTCTAATAAAAATTTGGGTTAATTTGGATTAAGTTTGCTATTCGTATGGTTAAACATGCTTAAGGGGATTAAGGGGAAAATCATGCTTTTTGGGTATGTTGATCTAAAATAACCTATATGCTTGATGTTTTGACCTTGTTGATTGATCCTATTTGTTATTATTGCTATTTGGAATGTTTAATGATTGATTTGTAAAGTTAGAATGGTTGAAAGTGCTGTCGTATGGCGAAAATGGATGATATATGCTCATTGGAAAATGTGCCGGGTTTCGGATCAGATTATAGGGCTCGGAACGGATTGGAGAACCAAGTAAGTAAATTCGAACCGGACCGGAACGTGGCATCAGAGGAGGCTTGGTAAGAAGGAAGGCCATTTGCATAGAGTTGGAGTTGGGTTCGGATCGGAAGCGAAGGTATGGATATCGGAACGGAAATGTTGAGCATGAACCGAATCGAGGCTGGAGCAATCAAACTGAAACGAGTCAGAGTGGTGGCAGGAGGACCCGAATCGAATGGAGGGTGGCAACCCGAACCGAGCGGACGACGAGCTCCCAAACCAAGTGGAGAACCGAGCAAGGGTGACCGAACCGAACCAAATGGGGGAACTTGTACACTTTACATGCGAACCGAACCGGGCGTGTGCTTCTATTTCTATGCGATGACTTTTCTAAAGAACAACTCTAGTTCAACCAAAACCCAAGATGAAAAGAAAGTCCAAATGGGAAGTTATTACTCAGGATTCATATGGGAATCAACGTATTAACTTCATGAGTGGGACTTTGATGCGGGACGTGTGCAAAGGGGTTATCAACATCTATCGCTTTGATTCACCATTGAGAGACAAATTAGTGGCTATGGATCAGCGCAATGGGACCATTAAGACTCCCAAGGGCAAGTGATCGTAGCATGGCTATGAGCCTGTGCAGTGGAGTCGTCATGACTCCATAGGGCAAAGTGGACATAGCAAGGATTAGTGGCTATAGATCAGCGCAATGGGATCATTATGACTTCCAAGGGCAAGTGATCGTAGAAAAGGATTGGGTGATCCAAGTGGTAGATATTGTATACTTTACGCACTGAGTGAGAGATGTGAGGATGATTGCTATGTTTGATGTTTTCTATCACCATGACATGCACACCCCCTCCCCATTGTTTTCGCACCATGTGTTAGTGACACCTTCGAGTATTGTACATCTTGTTGTGTTAACTCTTTGGTTGTAGGTCCAGGTTTAGGTATGGTTATGTATACTTGTTACCGTTCTGTTTTTGCTTCTTATCGCTCATACCAGACTTTTGTCTGAACCAGATTTTTATTTCTCTTCTTATTATTCTAGGTGCTCCTAAATAAGCAGACTAGAGACATGTCAGCTTGTTATGCACAGCAGTCCGGAGACAAGCAGGAGGCTTCCACGCACTATTTACATGTATTCTCCCTGTGTTGTTGCTGGTCACTACTTTGGGCATTAGTAGTGTACCTTCCTATTTTTCTTTAGAGACAGTTTCAAAAGTTGTAGTAATGATGGTCAGGATCATAAGCTGTATTTTGAATTTTCCGCTGCTAAGATGGTTTAGTTCTCAACTTATGCACTGTCTCGCCTATTTTATATCAAGTTATTTTATTATTATATCTTATTCCATACAATGTGAGATATAGTACAGGTTGCTTGTTGATTCATTGTTTTAACCCTTTTTCTTTGACGATCGTTCCGTGCTGGTTGGATATCGGTACAGTGCATTCTAGGGAAATGTCAGCTGGTTCGGGGCAGGCCGTCACACTTGGTATTTGAGCGATGTTGCGTAGTTAACCTAGGGGAAGACATCAGGAAGAGATGGTATACGTATATGAGAGTGCGTATTCGTGATATTTTGATTTTCAAAAGCTATATATATATATACACTAGTAGTATATCTAAGGAAGAAATCGCACTGCACTGGCACCACTATGGAGATGGTTGATCGTTTTCTCTTTACTGATTGAACGATGAGCCGATATACGAGGAGTACTAGTTCCGGGGCCAATAATAGGATTGCTCCTGATATGAGGATGATGTTTACTACCTTTATGCGAGATGCTTAGGGATGTTCAGGGAGCAGTTCCTAATGCCGCTAATGGTGGTGGTGCAGTAGCGCAGACGCTTATAGATGATTTCGCCAAGCTCTGCAAGGATTATACTAGCCTTGGTGGAAAGCCGTTCCACGGAACGGAGTCGGCTACGGAGGTTCAAGATTAGCTTGATAGTTGTGAGTGCATCTTCGAGGATTTGGGGATCGATGATTCGATGAAGAGAAAGCTAGCATCGCGCCAACTTCAAGGATGGGCTATGAATTGGTGGAATGTTATTAAAGCCGCTACTCCCGAAGATCAAGTTACTTCAGATCAGTTTAAGACTCGTTTTAGTGATAAGTTTATCCCAACTGCTCAAAAATCCGAATTATTTAGGAATTTTTTGGAACTTAAGCAGAATGGTAGGGCAGTCTTGGAATATATTGCTGAGTACAATACTTTTATTGAAATATGGCTTATCTCTAATCGATACTACCGATAAAAAGAACGAGAAGTTCATAACTGGCTTAGATGAGTATTTGGGAGAAAGACTAATAAATCATATAGATGAGACATTCGAGTCTATTGTGGGAAAGGCGTGGAGATCTGAGAGCCTTTACCCTAAGTCAAAGGCTGAGGTTGCTATTGCATCTGCAGGGGAGCCAAAGCTGCAGGCAAGCGGTGGAGGCAAGAATAATTCACAGAATAAGAGGAAACATAACCAAGCTAAGGATAGTCAGAAAAAGAATAAGAAAGATGTTGAGTACTATAGCTGTGGCAAGAAGGGCCACTATGCCAAAGAATGTCGAGCAAAGCCAGCGGACAGGAAGTGATTCAATTGTGGCCAAGTTGGACATCACAAGGATAAATGTCCACAACCTCCTAAAGATAAGAAGATTGTGAAAGCATATGCTATTAACGCTATTCCTTTTTCGTCGAACGCCCCAACTGTGACAGGGAAAGGAAAGGGTGTCGTCATTCAAGGTATGCTTTCCATTTATGTGTTCCTGTTTGAGTGTTGTTTGATACTAGGGCTTCCCATTCCTTCATATCTAGTAACCTGGTAGATAGGTTGGGATTGGAACCCGAGATTGTCGATAGACCTTTAGCTATGATGAACCCGATCGGTGGTTCGACTAGTCTTAGTATGATTTGTCGTTATTTCGTCTTATCAAGTCATGGATGTATGTTTGCTTGTGATTGCTTTGTTTTGGGATTTACTGGGTTTGGCATTATTTTGGGAGTCGATTGGCTCCAAAGGTATGGGGTGGTGGTGGACTGTGAGGGGTCTTCGGTGACCGTTAGGACAGATGATGAGTGGAGGGTACTGTTTGGTGGCCTACCTAGTGATGGGTTGATGGCTAGTTTTCTAAATTCCCTCGACATTCCGCATGATGAGTTGTCAGATGTGCCTATTGCTGGCGAGTATCCGGACATCTTCGGGGAGGTGACCGGATTTCCACCACATCGAGAGATTGAGTTTCGGATTAATTTAGTGAAAGATGCTAGACCTATAGTGATGCCACTTCTCCGTATGGCGCCAAGAGAGCAGCGAGAGCTCGGGGTGCAAGTAAGCGATCTTTTGAAGAAGGGATTTATAAGAAGAAGTGTTTTCGAGTGGGGATCAGCAGTTGTATTTTCTACCAAGGCCGATGGTTCCCTTCGATTGTGTGCGGACTACCGCGAATTGAATAAGGTGACGAGGAAGAATAAGTATCCTCTTCCACAGATTGATGATTTGTTTGATTAGTTTAGTGGAGCAAGAGTGTTCTCCCAATTAGATCTTGCGATAGGTTTTCATTAGCTCCGAGTTGCAGCTGAGAGTATTCCAAAAACGTCCTTTCGAATGCCGTCTGGATTCTATGAGTGGTTGGTCATGCCATTCGCGTTGACCAACGCACCCGCATATTTCGTTGATCTTATGAATAGAGTTTTCAGGGATCAGTTGAATAAGTTTGTTCTTGTGTTCGTGGACGATATCTTAGTTTACTCGAGAATAGAGGAAGAACACAAGGAACATTTGAGGATAGTGATGGATGTGTTGAGGAAACACCAATTGAAAGCAAAATTTTCTGAGTGTTACTTCTAGAGGAGGGAAGTGAGATTCTTGGGCCATGTTGTTTCAGATAATGGTATTGTCGTGGATCCTGTGAAGGTGGCTACGGTGCAAGATTGGTCTACGCCCAAGGATACAACAGACGTAAGAAGTTTCTTGGGGTTAGCTGGATAATATCGCAATTTATCCAAGACATCTCCAAGATAGCGGCACCGTTAAGTCAATTGATCAAGAAGAACCAAGCTTTTTCTTGGGACAGAAGGTGGGAGGATGAAATCAAGAGCCTAAAGGAAAAGTTGACGTGTGCACCAATGTTAGTTATTCCTAAAGGGAATGAAGAGATGACGGTATACACGAATGCCTATGGTACAGAACTAGGTGATGTATTGATGCAAGGAGGTAGGGTTGTAGCTTATACTAGTCGATAGCTGAAACCGCATGAGAAAAGATATCCTACCCATAATTTGAAATTGGCAGCGACCATTTTCGCATTGAGGATGTGGGGAGACATTATCTCTAAGGAGATAGATTCGAGTTGTTTACCGATCATAAATAGTTAAAGTATATTTTCTCTCAGAAGGATCTAAATCTCCGTTAGTAGAGATGGATGGAGTTCTTGGCCTCATATGATTTCAATATCGCATACACACCCAGGAAGGGTAATGCGATAGCTGATACATTGAGCAGGAGACGTGCCAGTTTGGGGGCTATGTAACTGGAATGGAAGCAACTAGGGTATATCGCGGGATATGATTTTAGACCTAAGTGCGAATTAGATCCAGCTATGTTAGCAAGCTTGACGATTAGACCGAATTTGATTGAGCAGATTGGTTCCAATCAAAGGAACGATCCTAACCTGTTGGAAATCATCTCCAAGATTGAGATGGGTATCGACGATGAGAGAAAGAACAAGTATGGTATTGATTGAGAAGGATGGATTTAGAAGAATGGGAGATTAGTTATACCCAATATTAATGGATTAAGAGATGAAGTGCTTAGAGAATGTCATCACTCGAAACTGACTATACATCCGGTGGTAACAAGATGTATCGAGACATGAAACAAACCTACTACTGGGAAGGGATGAAGAGAGATGTTGGGAAGTTTATATCCAAGTGCATGAATTGCTAGTTAGTTAAAGCCAAGAAAAAGTAGCCTAGTGGTTTGTTACAACCGCTGGAAATTCCCGAATAGAAATGGGAACAAGTCTCAATGGATTTCATTGATGGTTTACCAAGGACTAGATCAGGTCATGATAGTATTTGGGTGATTGTAGATCGATTGACGAAAAGTACGAGGTTTATTCCAGTAAAGTCGAATAGAACGACAGCTAAGTTAACAGAACTGTATATGAAGTGGGTAATGAGATTTCATGGAGTACCTAAAGATATTGTGAGTGACCAAGATCCATTATTTACTAGTGGGTTTTGGAATAACTTACAAGAGGCTTTAGTGTCAAAATTATATCTCAGTACTGCGTACCATTCTCAAACCAACGGTCGAACAGAGAGGGTGAATCATATATTGGAAGATCTCTTAAGAGCTTGCATATTGGGTTTTGGAGGATCATAGGATGACCATTTGCATCTGATTGAGTTCGCATATAATAATAGTTATCAATACAGTATTGGTATGGCTCCATTTGAAGCTTTGTACGGAAGACCTTGCAACTCATCATCATGTTGGTTGGAAACCGTTGAGAAGTTTGTGCTTGGGCCGGATGTAATAAGAGAAACTTCTGATAAGATCATGGTTATTCAAAAGAGAATGAAGGCCTCCCAAGATAGGCAGGAAAGTTATGCTGATTAAAGACGAAGAGATTTGAAATTCTCCATTGGCGACCTAGTATTTGTCAAGATCTCTCCATTAAAGAGTTTGATTCGTTTTGGTAAGAGAGGTAAGTTAACACCAAGGTTTGTTGGTCCATTTCCAGTTCTCGAACAAGTTGGGAATTTAGCATATAAATTTGGATTACCTGACAAGATGGCAGGAGTTCACGACGTATTTCATGTTTCCCAGATAAGGAAGTTCGTGCACGAACCTGATATGACAATTTCACTAGATCAGTTGGATGATATCGATGTAGAGCCCGAGGTGGTTGGGAATCGCAGACCAATTCGTATTGTCGAGTACGATACGAAGCAACTTCGAAGGAAGATGGTGAAACTAGTCAAGGTCCAGTGGGGTAATAATGAGAATGATTATACTTGGGAAACAGAGGAGAACATAAGGAAGACGCATCCAGAACTCTTTCCTGGTAAGATTTTAATAATGGTAGTTATTCTCTTATTAGTAAACCGCATGCTAGGATAGACTTGTTGTGTTGTTATGTATGTTTGATTGCTTGTAAATGGTCGATAGGCTTGCAGGACACCTTTGTATGTTTTGGTTAAGGAATTTCGTGGGCGAAATTTCTTAAGGAGCGGAGTGTAACGACCCACATTCTACGATCATAGGATTGCAGAATATTTATTTCTTCCACATACGAAGTCGTATAACTTTGGGAGACGACTATTGGGGTCATTTCCCATATTCACGATTTTTACCAACTTTTAAATGACCATTTTACCCCTTGTGAATCTTGTTTCGCCTATAACTTTTGATTGGTAAAGATTTTTACCTAAAACCACTTCCATTGGATTCAGATGATGGTTTAACTTTTCGTAGAGTGGCCACTTTTGTCAAACAGACTTAACGTTCGGGAGATATGGCTGAAATAAGCTTTGGAAGGTGAAAAACAGCTTAACTGGGCTTAATAGGGTAATTAGTGGAAGGGCCCATAACCCATTTCAGGATTTAGTTATGGGGAGGCTGAAATCAGTTGGGAAACCGTCTCATTTCAGTTTTCTAGCCACCAAAAACATTCTTTGAACCCTAGCAATGGCCTCCAACCCCTAAATCACTTTCTAATCACATTTTTGCTAAATCTACATCGAATCAAGGCAAATTGGCATTAGATCAGAGTTAGGGCTGCTGTGTGGCATAGGAATTCGACCCAAACTAGTTCATTTCTAAGAATTTATTTGCGGCTAAGGCGAGTGATTAACATGTTTTTTACACTAATTACGGCTAGTTAGGGGTGATTATTGATAATAAGCGAAATTAGGGCTCAGAAAAAATATGGAAAAATATGTAAAAATTCTGAAATACTATTTTATAACTCTGATAAAAATTTGGGTTAATTTGGATTAAGTTTGCTTATCGCATTGTTAAACGTGCTTAACGGGATTAAGGGGAAAATCATATTTTTTGGGTATGTTGATCTAAAATAACCTCTATGCTTGATGTTTTGACCTTGTTGATTGATCCTATATGTTAGTACTACTATTTGGTATGTTTTATGATTGATTAGTAAATTTAGAATGGTTGAAAACGCCGTCGTATGGCAAAAATGGACGATATATGCTCGCTGGAAAATGTGCAGGGTTTCAGATCGGATCAGAGAACCTAGTAAGGAAGTTCAAATCGGATTGGAACGTGGCATAAGAGGAGGCTTGGCAAGAAGGAAGGCCATTTGCGTAGAGTTGGAGTTGGGTTTGGATTGGAAGCAAGGGCATCGAGATCTGATCAGAAATGGTGAGCACGAATCGAACCGAGGCTGGAGCAATCGAACCGAAATGAGTTGGAGTGGTGGCAGGAAGACCCGAACCGAACGGAGGGTGGCAACCCGAACCAATTGGAAGGCGAGCGCCCGAACCAAGTGGAGAACCGAGCAAGGGTGACCGAACTGAACCGAATGAGGGAACTTGAACACTTTACACCCGAATCAAACTGGGCATGGTCTTCTATTTCTACGTGATGACTTTTCTGAAGACCAACTCCAATTCGACCAAAACCCGAGATGCAAAGGAAGTCCAAATGGAAAGTTATTACTTAGGATTCATATGGGAACCAACGTATTAACTTCATGAGTGAGACTTTGCTGTGGGATGTGTGCAAAGGGATTATCGACATTTATAGCTTTGATTCACCATTGAGAGACGAATTAGTGGCTATGGACCAGCGCAATGGGACCGTTAAGACTCCCAAGGGCAAGTGATTGTAGCATGGCTATGAGCCAGTGCAGTGGAGTCATCATGACTCCATAGGGAAAACTGGACATAACAAAGGATTAGTAGCTATAGATCAGTGCAATGGGATCATTATGACTCCCAAGGGCAAGTGATCATAACAAAGAATGGGTGATCAAAGTGGTGGATATCGTATACTTTACGCACTGAGTGAGAGATGTGAGGATGATTGCTATGTTTGATGTTTTCTATCACCATGACATGCACATCCCCTCCCCACTGTTTTCGCACCATTTATTAGTGACACCTTAGAGTATTGTACATCTTATTGTGCTAACTCTTTGGTTGCAGGTCTAGGTTTAGGTATGGTTATGTATACCTGTTAACATTATGTTTTTGCTGCTTATCGCTCATACCAGACTTTTGTCTAACCCAGAGTTTTATGTCTGTTTTTATTACTCTGGGTGCTCCTAAATGAGCAGACTAGAGACATATTAGCTAGTTATGCATGAGTAGCTGTCCGGAGACGAGCATGAGGCTTCCACACACCATTTACATGTATTCTCCCTGTGTTGTTGTTGGTCACTACTTTGGGCATTACTAGTGTACCTTAATATTTTGCTTTAGAGACAGTTTTAAAAGTTGTAATAATGATGATCAGGATCATAAGCTGTATTTTGAATTTTCCGCTGCTATGATGGTTTAGTTCTCAGCTTATGCACTGTCTCGCTTGTTTTATATCAAGTTATGTTATTATTGTATCTTGTTCCATCCGCTGTGAGATATACTACAGGTTCCTTGTTGATTCGTCGTTTCAACCCTTGTTCTTTGATGACCGTCCCGTGCTGGTTGGACATCTGTACAGTGAATTCCAAGGAAATGTCGGCTGGTTCGGGTCGGGCTGTAACAGCAACCATCCAGCGCTTATAAATAAGTGCTTCATCTTCTAGACAAAGAACACGTAACACCTGCAATTTTAACAACACTAAAGATGATAAATTAAAGAATACTTAATTTAATATTTGGAATTAAGTGAAACGGAATCTGTAATTGCGTTTATCTAGGAATTCTGGTCAAAATAGACACGTGGTTTGCTGAAAACGGACACCATATGAAGAAGTTATTGAGATTTGAAATTTGTATATGCATAAAAAGAATATATGTGAATAAAACAAGTCCAGAAATTCAAAGCTGCTCAAATTCAAGCAAACAAAGGGGAGTGGAAAATTTCCCACCTATGGGTGTCGACCCTATCAAGGGGCGTCGACGCATGGGTCGACCCCATAAGGGGGTGTCGACCCCTGGATCGACACACCAAGGGGGTCCGACCTGCCTGCAAATCCAAGGCAGAATTCCTTTTTCTGAACATAGACTCCTTTTTGGATCAGATTCATTGATTCTAGTCCATAAATAAGACCCTACACCCAATGTTTTCTTCACTCAAAAACAATGGAGAACTAGATGCTACTTCCGCCCATATTAAATTAAGCCTTTTCTTCTTCAACAATCAAGACATTCAAGTTTAGAGATATGTGATTCAACATCTGCAATCTTTCTTCTATTTTCTAGATCCAATCATAGTGAGTCTACATTAATTTTAGATCTAAATACTTAAAAGTTAATCTTGACATGACTATAACATGGATTTAAGCTTGTGACTATTTAAATCATATCAGATCTGTTGTAAGCTGTGTATTTAAGTTATTCTGACATGACTATGAAATAGATCTAAGCCTATACATATTTATCATGTCAGATCTGCCATTATTTTTTGATCTAATTCATTTCTTAGAACTCATCATGCATGTTTATGATGTCCCTATTATGTTAGAATCAGTTCTACTATCACATGTTCATCAGATCTGTTCCTATATACCTATCTTGTCGTTATGCACAACTTTGTCACTATATGTTTAATAGTTGCTATGCTTATTTCTTCCAATATATGCCAATCTTGTTATTATGTTCATTTCTGTCCTCTTCCCTTCTTATTTTCCCTTTTTATTTTATTGCCCGGATACCTCTGACCCTAGGCATACCGCTGAAATATGCAAATGCATTAAATTGGGAACGAGGAGAAAACGTTAAAATTGGGGTATAACTTGTATTGGGAAATTTTGGCATAGCTTAAATTAAAAAATATGAATGTGGATTTGGGGCATAAACCAAAATTGTGATTAAAGACCTTAATTTGGGGCATATGGTTCATTATGAACATGACTTGGGAAAGGGGCATATTAACCTATAAAGACATAGGAATAATTGGTTAATAATGGAAATGCCTAGAATTATAGTAACTAGAAACTATAACCACACTTAGACAAGAGGTTAGACTACACTTGTTGTAGACGTCTGCCCGGACCCGCCCGGCATATCTAGCAACCACAAGTAGTGAATCTAGTGTGAGAGGTCTAAGTTCATAAACTCGTAACGTGCTAAGACACAAGGTTAAGTCCGACTTGTGGAAGAAGTCTGCCCGGACCCGCCCGACATATCCAGCATCCACAAGTTGTAGGCTTAGTGTGGGAGGTCTAGCGCATTATAACCATGAATGGATAAATGGTAAATAATTGGAGTAAACGGGGAATGATAATAACCTATTATAATTAATTACTTTAATAAGAATGTTATATAATAGGTAGGCTTGTCCTGGGGACAAGTGGAAATTATAATATAAGTTATAATTAAAAGAAAGGAAGCTTATTAGTAAACCTTAGTTAAGAGAACTAAGTTAATAAGTAAACAACAACAAGTTATAGTGATATGTTAAATAGAAAACAGGTGAACCGGGATGAAGCATACTTAACTACATGTTAAGTAAAACATGTTATTGTATCTATGGAATCAAACAATGAATAATAAAAAAAGGATTGAAAGATTACTTCTGTTAATTACAATCCAGGGGTGGAAGATTGTAGATCACTTCCGTTAATTACAATCTAAATAATAACATGTAATGGGGCTTATTAATAAACTTAAATGGATTAAGTTATATATATTTGTGGAATTAATAAGCAAATGGAACTTGGCAACTTGAAAAGGAGTCAACACGAATGGGGATAACCTGTTAACTCGTAATACTTAACCTGTAATACTTAACCCGTTTGAGTTCATAGGGTTTACCTGAACATGTTAACTTGAGTAAGGGAACTTGCTTGGAACAGTGGGAGGGTTAAGTATATCATGGGGTGATGGGTAATATTTATATATAGGCCCACAAACTTAACCTATGGGTTATGCAATCTTTTTACTCTGGTACGGTATAACCTATGGAAATCCTAGTAGTGGGTATACAAGCATAAAGGGAGCTTGTATCATCCTGTGTGTGGGACCCATTTCAGTTAGTAACCCATATATTGGTATCAAACGGGTACTCCGAACTAGGTCAGAGTCGGGGCACGCTTACTGGGATGATTGAAAGAGATCCAAAATGATGGAGCGGTGTGGGTGGCGCGTTCTGACGGGGTTATGTGCATGCATGGGGTCTGGACAAGAGGTGGCTAAGACGCCGTGACATCAGTAGATATAGTTGTACACATCCTGAAAATGAAGGGTTCCCACTTTAGGAAGTGATACATCCTACTGTGGGGCCAACATAGGGTATCTACGGAGTAGGAAGCCGATCAATTGGGGTAGTAATTAGGGTACATCTAGATTCTGGTATGTTTAGGAGCTTATTAATACCCTTAGGGGTAACTCCGTATGTTTAGTTGTGCTGCAAGTTGATTGTATGGGGTTAAACCTCTCACTAGAAATAGCCTAAGTCTACCATCTTGTAGTTGTTGGGATCATCTCGTTCTGGATATACTAGTACTGGTGCAGAGAAATAGAAAGTATTATAGAAGCGCAAAATATTCTATCATGTTTATCCTATTTACTTTGTCAGAGATGCCTTATTGTGCTGTTATCTATCTCTCAAGTTTATATGCCTGTCATGATACTTTTACTTATTTATGTGCTAAAAGTAACTGAACTCACCAAATTTTATGTTTTTCCCATTTTGTTTCCTTTTCTTTCTCTTCCGTTTCCCCATCCCCAGGTTCTCAGGGTGGGAATACTTAAGCTTGATCAGGATTCTACTCTCATCTTGCTTGGAGCTGCTTGGATGTACTACTTGATTCCATATCTCTCTACTATAGCTATGTTTTGGGGATTATGCTTCTATTATTATTGTGCTCTAATGATTATAGTGCAAGATAGAAATTCTAAATTGATGTACCAGGTTTTTGCATTTCAGGTATGTGATGTAACCATGATTTGAACTACGATGTTTTTTGCTTGATAAAATTTTGAATTCCGCTGCTATTTATTATCTGTCTGGTAATGTTTCTATTTCTGCTCACCTATAATGCTTCATGAAACTTAATGCATTCTCTTAGTGCATGACATTAACGGATGTGGGGTGCCACACTTGGTATCGGAGCTGAAGGTTACCAGATTGGATAAAAGATTTTGAAAATTGTTTTCAAAAAGGTCTTAAAAGGAAGCATTTTCAAAAGAAAATTCCGTTTTGAAAATCATATTCCCTCAAAGCCATAGGAAATATCTTTTGATTCTCTATTTGAATCCCTTTTTCACTTTTCAGCATGTCTGGGGAACCTAATATTCCCGAGGGTGTTCAAGTACCGGATTGGTTCCGTAGATATATCAAGGCTATGACACCTACGGGGAGACAAGGAGACATTCCTCCCTCAGCTGTAGCCGTTGTCCCTCTGCCATCGCGACTAGGTAAATCCTTCAAGCAATGTCGTATGTAACACCCCACGTCCATTAATGTCACTCACAAAGGGAATGCATTAACTTCCATGGAGGTTTTAAGTGAATATAGAACAGTAAAATTACAACAAGACAGATATAAAATAGTACTTGGAAATTCAAAAACTTTATTTCATTGTAGCAGAAGTCAAAACATGTTTGATTACATCATAACACCACATTCAATGTCAAGTACAATATCTATCTTGATAAAACAAGTACATAATCCCATTACATGAATAACCATTAAAAAGAAAGATAACAAGCTGGACTTTACTTCAGCAGTCCAAGCTTTCCAGAAGGTAAGCGATCCAACTAGACTCCACTAGAACTTGGCCCAACCTGCGGACCTGAAGGGAGAAAAAGGATGGAAAAGAGGGGGTCAGACATAAAGTCTGGTGAATATGATAATTCTACAATACTATTACCAAAATAACTGGACTAAGGCATAAGCTGGAAAACAAGAAAATGTCTATGATGAGCAGATTAAGGACATAGACAATCGCTAAAGGCAACGTTATAGGCGCTCCTAAATACTAAAGGATAAACACTATACTGCACCACACCAGTCACCCTAAAGATTCATCCAACTTAGCTTCACTTAGAAACTTTCCCAATGGCTTAGAAGCATTTTCAAAAGAAAATTCCGTTTTGAAAATCATATTCCCTCAAAGCCATAGGAAATATCTTTTGATTCTCTATTTGAATCCCTTTTTCACTTTTCAGCATGTCTGGGGAACCTAATATTCCCGAGGGTGTTCAAGTACCAGATTGGTTCCGTAGATATATCAAGGCTATGACACCTACGGGGAGCCAAGGAGACATTCCTCCCTCAGCTGTAGCCGTTGTCCCTCTGCCATCGCGACTAGGTAAATCCTTCAAGCAATGTCGTATGTAACACCCCACGTCCATTAATGTCACTCACAAAGGGAATGCATTAACTTCCATGGAGGTTTTAAGTGAATATAGAACAGTAAAATTTCAACAAGACAGATATAAAATAGTACTTGGAAATTCAAAAACTTTATTTCATTGTAGCAGAAGTCAAAACATGTTTGATTACATCATAACACCACATTCAATGTCAAGTACAATATCTATCTTGATAAAACAAGTACATAATCCCATTACATGAATAACCATTAAAAAGAAAGATAACAAGCTGGACTTTACTTCAGCAGTCCAAGCTTTCCAGAAGGTAAGCGATCCAACTAGACTCCACTAGAACTTGGCCCAACCTGCGGACCTGAAGGGAGAAAAAGGATGGAAAAGAGGGGGTCAGACATAAAGTCTGGTGAATATGATAATTCTACAATACTATTACCAAAATAACTGGACTAAGGCATAAGCTGGAAAACAAGAAAATGTCTATGATGAGCAGATTAAGGACATAGACAATCGCTAAAGGCAACGTTATAGGCGCTCCTAAATACTAAAGGATAAACACTATACTGCACCACACCAGTCACCCTAAAGATTCATCCCACTTAGCTTCACTTAGAAACTTTCCCAATGGCTTTACGTACCCCTAGCTGACTACATAGGTGCCGCCTGCCCCTATCTCCACTAGGTGTACCCCACTTCCCATTATTCGATCGGCTCCCTAACTCGTAGATACCCGTGCTGGCCCCACAGTGGGGTGTATCACTCCCCTAAAGTGGCAACCTGATACAACGGACATGCACGGCTTATACCTACACGATGCAACAACGTCTTACCTACCAGCCCGGGTCCACACACGCATATGAAACCCGTTGGACTTGCGTTGCCACCGCTCCCTGTTTTGGCCTCTTATACTCAAACCCAGTATGCGTGTCCCGTCCTCGACTTGGGTCGAGCCCACAAAGATACGTTTTGGGATACTGGTTGAAATGGGCCCCCACTATTTACCACAAGCATTCCACCTAAGCTTGTCCCCATTAGTCCATCCCACTTAACCCACTTAGTCATGTTCATCTACATGTGTGTTTGGTTAAGTCTAATCGTATTTTAAATGCCTCTAAAGGCAACCACCAGATTCCTCATGCCACCCAAGGCACCTACTTAACCCCCATGTCCCACCTTACATGATTATCTGGTTAAGTATTTCTTAGTTCATTAAGGCCATAACCTCATAAAGACCTCTCACATTAGACTGGCATTTATGGCAGCTGGATTTGCCGGGCGGGTCCGGGCAGTCTTACACCATAAAAGAGTCTAACCTCGTGTCTTTACAACTGTTATGCTTTAGTTTGGGCCTAGGACCTCTCACATTGGGCCGACATTTGTGACTACTGGATTTGCCGGGCGGGTCCGGGCAGGTTTACATCACAAACGGGTCCAACCTCGTGTCCTAAGCATTGATTATTAATAATAATCCACTTTCCCCCAATTTTAATAATTCCCTACTTGAATTATTAATTACTTCCAATTTTTAACAATGTCCATAATTGACTCAATTATGGACATCCATTCATGGTATGCAAAATCTTACAAAATTGCACCCAATTTATTAATTCCTAATATTACCCCTACCCCACGTTTGAACGTTTATTCGCAAAATATATGTTAGACTCGAATAGCCTAACTCATAGCATAAAAGAGAATATAATAATAACAACATGTATATGTGACCAAATGAATCATAATAAGGGGTGAAACTTGCATATGTCCAACTTGCATAGATTATACACGTCATGGACCTAAAGGTGTCAACTTGTTCAAAATTCACCTAATATAATCTCAATCAATTTTCATAAACTTACATATGAACATGTGTGAATCAACATCATCTAATTTTTTTAACAACATGGTTTTATATGGGTACACCTAACTCAATAGGCAAATTCCCATAATCAAGTTTTATTTAATTATAGTTTCAAGTTTATGGGTACACCTAACCTAATAGGCAAATTCCCATAAACAAGATCCATTTAAATTAAGAAAAAAAAAAAAACATAACTTTAAGCATGATCCAACAACATCATGATTTTTCAACATAATATAGCATGATTTATAACATGGCATAGTATGATAGTATAATATAGCTTGACATGATTCTCAACATAGCACGACATAGCATAAGAGAATTTACAACATAGCATGACATAGCATATATAATTTACATCATACGACAACAAAATAACATAATAAGAGATCCACAATATATAGAATTTACAATTACAAATCACATCACTTTCTTGTGATCCATTCATAACTGAGTCAAATTAGTTTGTAATAGTCTTGTGAGAATCATCATACTCACCAACAAAAGAAAAGAATTAGAGAAAGAGAGATCTTTTGATTTGATTTGTGTAGATTTAGTTGTACATGATTAGGCTTCCTCTTCTTAGTTTGTGACGGCTATGCTGTACTCCATGGCAGCAGCATGACGGTAGCTTCTCTAATTTTACAAGTGATTTAGGTCTAGGGTCTACCCACTTATTTATAGATTTTAGAATTCATCTAGGCCATCAGATTTAACCTAGAAATAACCGCAGCCGTTCAGACAAGATGGGGTTTATCTTGTTGACTCAGCAATGAGTCAGAAGTGACTCAGCAAACACTCAGCAAATTAATAAACTTCTATTCATGTTTGCATTAACTGCCCATATATATATATATATATATATATATATATATATATATATATATATTCTACAATGTACACATTAGATACATCCCCCCTTTTACACACTTATTATTGTTTTTATATACATATTAGATACATCCCCTCCCTTACACACTTATTAATATTTTTATATTCATATTAGATACATCCCCTCTCTTACATACTTATTAATATTTTTATATTCATATTAGATACATCCCCTCTTCTACACACTTATTATTATTTTAGCAACTTTAGTGTTAATAGAAAATTCGGGGTGTTACATTCTCCCCTCCTTTTAGGATTTCATCCCCGAAATCTTCACGTCTGGAAGAATGTATATCCTACCATCCAAACGTCCATCTACTCATCCATCATACACAGGCATCCATTGTCCTTACAGACTTCTAATGCTTTCATGTTTAAATGCACAGTGTGTGTATATGTCCGTATCTAATGCAAAATAAGGCGGTCCACTGATTCAGTTGACCTCCTTAATGCAACTATGATCGTGCCATGCATCCATTATGTATGCAAAAGATTCTTAATGCTACATAATACTTCTATATGCGTGCACAACCATCATCTGAATGCAGCATCCACATGATAATACAACCATCGTTCATCCATTTTACTAAATACATCCATATATATATGCAATATGCAATATGTAGTGACTGAGCCGATCTAGTGCCTAAAGTGTGTGTATATATGCATCCACGAGCAACCACTAGCAAACACTTGCATCCATTTTGCATCCATCATACATAACATGTCTCAAACACATGTTTCAACCATAGGATAATCCTAACTAAAGGTCAAAGATACTAATGAGAGGACATACTAAAGATAAGATAAGATAAGCTAAGCGATAAAGGAGAAATTAAAAGACATACCCTCAAAAAGAAAAGGGTACAACGAACGCATCTTCTCTTCTGTCTCCCAAGTTGCGTTGCTCTCATCATCTCCCCATTGCACTTTAACCAGTATGACCTCTCGATTCCTCAACTTTTTGATCTCCGACCCAAGAATGCATGTAGGAGCTCGTCTAATTGTTGCATCACGCTCTATTTCCACCTCTTTAAGCAAGCTCGGCTCTACCACCTCCGCGGTCTTGTGCAAACACTTCCTCAAATGTGATACATGGAATACGTCGTGTACTCCACTAAGTTTCTCAGGAAACTCCACCCTATATGCCATCTTCCCAATCCTGTTTTTTACAGGAAACGGCCCTACAAACCTTGGTGCTAATTTCCCCACGGACCCAAAGCGAACAACATTCTGTAACGGAGATACTTTGATAAAAACCATGTCCCCAATGTCAAACTCAAGATCTGTCCTCCTCTTATCAGCTTACGATTTTTGCCTATCTTGTGCTGCTTTCATCCTCCTTCGAATCAACTCAATCTTCTCCGAGGTTTCCCTAACCATATCGGGCCCAAGTAGGATTTTATCGGTAGATTCCCACCAACATGTAGGCGAACGGCAAGGCCTTCCGTAAAGAGCTTCGAAAGGTGCCATGCCAATACTAGACTGAAAGCTATTATTATATGCGAATTCTACTGACGGAAGGTGCTCTTCCCATGTACCCCCAAAGTCTAGGATACAAAGCCTTAAAAGATCCTCTAGAATGTGATTCACCCTCTCGGTCTGGCCGTCTATCTGAGGATGATATGCGGTGCTCAAACATAGCTGAGTCCGTACCACCTCTTGTAAACTCTTCCAAAATTCGCTAGTAAAGATGGGGTCACGGTCGCTTACTATACTAGAAGCAATACCGTGCAAACGAACTATCTCCTTAATGTATACAGAAGCCAACCACGGAGCAGTCCTCTTACTTTTCACGGGAATAAAATGGGCGCTTTTAGTAAGTCTATCTACTATAACCCAAATCCCCGTGTTACCCTTCCTTGATCTTGGTAATCCATCCACAAAATCCATTGAGATGCTTTCCCATTTCCATAGTGGAACTTCTAATGGGTGAAGCAACCCACCGGGTTTCTTTTGTTCTGCTTTAACTCGTTGGCACACCAAGCATCTAGCGACGTACTCGGCCACATCCTTTTTCATACCGGCCCAAAAGAAAACCCGCTTCATATCTTTGTACATCTTATCCCCGCCGGGATGAATGGTCATTTTTGAGCGATGAGCATCATCGAGAATGGCCTTCCTTAAGTCTTCGTCTTGTGGTACACAAAGTCTATTATCCCTTCGTAACCAACCCTTATCGTCTAGGGTATACCTACGAAGATGGCTTGACGACTCTTCCCCTTTGAGCTTTTCTACTATCTCAACCAACTGTGGGTCGTCTCGCTGTGCCTCACCAACCCGTCCTAGAAGTGTAGGTCTAACCTCCAAGGATGCTAACAGACCGGGTACTAAGTCAACGGAGGTTCTAAAGTCAAACATAGAGATGAATTCTAAGCTTTGTCGTTCAACAAACAACGGACTCAAGGACAACCTTTTCCTACTTAAGGCGTCTGCCACCACGTTACCCTTGCCCGGGGTATATGCTATTTCAAAATCGTAGGAGGCTAAGAATTCCATCCACCGTTGCTGCCTTAAATTCAAATCCTTCTGAGAGAATAAGTATTTTAATGATTTGTGGTCAGTGAACAGTTCGAATTTCTCACCAAGAAGATAGTGACGCCAAGACTTAAGCGCGAAAACAATTGCGGCTAGCTCTAAGTCATGCGTGGGGTAATTCTTTTCATGAACCCTCAACTGCCTTCCACCATAGGCTATTACTCTTCCCTCTTGCATGAGGACCGCGCCAAGTCCCGTCCCACAAGCATCAGTATAGATGGTAAACGGTTTATTCCCGTCTGGCAGCACTAAGACTGGGGCTGAAGTTAAGTCTCTCTTTAAACGTTGGAACGCATCATCGCAATCTTTGTCCCACGTAAAAACCAGGTTCTTCTTCGTTAACCGTGTTAATGGAGCTGATATTTTTGCGAAGTCTTTGATAAACTTCCTATAATAGCCAGCCAACCCCAAGAAAGTTCTTACTTCGGTTGCATTTTTAGGGACCTTCCAATCTTGGATGGCCACCACCTTTGCGGGATCCACTGCTATCCCTTCTTTGGAAACCACGTGCCCTAAGAACCGTACTTCCTTCCTCCAGAAGTGATACTTAGAAAATTTTGCCTTAAGGTTATGCGCTCGAAGGGTTTCCAACACTTCCCTAAGATGTAGGGAGTTCTCTTCTTTATTCTTAAAAAAGACTAAGATGTCATCCACAAAGACTACCACGAATTTGTTAAGGTATTCCCTAAACACCCTACTCATCAAATCAACAAAATATGCAGGGGCGTTTGTCAAACCAAAGGGCATCACTAGCCATTCATAGAATCCGTCAGGAGTCCTAAAAGAAGTCTTATCTATACTATCCTCAGCCACTCTCAGTTGATGAAAGCCAGTGGCTAAGTCCAACTGCGAAAACACTGAGGCGCCAACTAACTGATCAAAGAGATCGTCAATCCTCGGCAGTGGGTGTCGGTTCTTTTTAGTAAGCTTGTTTAGTTCTCTATAGTCCATACAAAGTCTAAGAGACCCATCCGCCTTTGTGGCAAAAACTACTGGAGCACCCCACTCCGATATACTACGTCTTATGAACCCCTTCTCAAGCATCTCCTTTACTTGCTTATTGAGTTCCCTCCTTTCACGAGGAGCCATGTGGCGCACTGGCAAAGATACGGGTTTAGCATTATCCACAAGATAAATTCGAAAGTCTATCTCCCGCTTTGGAGGTAAGCCCTTCACCTCCTCAAACACATCCGGATATTCCCGGACCACTTCTACCGATCGCAGGTTCTCTACAGACGCGTCAAGCGATTCAAGATAACTTAGCATAACGAAATTTATGGGATTACAAAAGATGTCGAGAGCATTACCAAGGCGAGTCATAAGCCTAACTACTCTCCTTTCACAATCAAGAATGGCCCTATTTCTAGACAACCAATCCATTCCTAAAATTAGCCCATAGCCCGTGAAGCCCAATACATAAGCATCACATCTAAATTCAACGCTAAGTATAGAGATTTTCAAATCCAAACATATCATGGTCAAATGAGCCGAACCCCCAATTGGATTTGAAACGACCAAGGGATCCTCTACTAAACTGGTGTTCAAGTGCAGTGATTCAACTAATGATGCAGAGATAAACGAATGAGATGTGCCAGAATCGTATAAGGTACGGACAGGATGATCAAACAGAAAAACTAAGCTTTCAACAGAAATTGTTCTACCTCTTTCTTGCAGCGGTGGGGCGGCAATAGCCTGAACTTGCCCCCTTGCCTGCCCTGGTGCCATAAGAGCCTGCACCTGTCCTCCCGAGGTAGACCCTGCCCTCTGCCCCTTCTTTGGACAGTCCTTCACTAAATGTCCCGCATCTCCACAATGAAAACAACCAATCTTGTTTTTCTTTCTACAATCTTTGCTGAGATGGCCTGGCGTCCCACAATTGAAGCATTTCTTCTTCCCTTTGCCATTATTGTTTTTACCACCCTTCTTATTTTGCTGTTGGGGTTTCTTCTGATCCCCTTTCTTTTCAATTGCCTTATCCTCATGCATAAGTGCCATTTCTACTAGCTTTTCAAAGGTGGCTCCCATAGGGATGTGGGTCATAGCCAACCCTTGCAACGGTTCATTCAAGCCTCTAACGAACCTCAAAGCTTTCTTCTCTGGCGTGTTCACCAACTCCAAGCCAAACCTTGCTAACTGATTAAATTTATTGACATATTCCTTTACTGATGAGCTGCCTTGCTTTAGTGCCAGGAATTTTTTCATATTTAAGTTCTCCTCTGCCCTTGAAAGAAACTTTGCCTCAAACCTTCGTCTGAAATCCGCCCATGAATCAACTGGATGTTCCCCGTTAGTGACCTCCCACCAAAACGAGGCCTCTCCCTTCATTAACCAAGCAGCTAAACGGACTTTCCTCCCATCTTCCACTTCAAAGATATCCAACAATTCCTCAGTCTCCTTAAGCCAATATCTGGCCTCCACAAACGTCTCAGTCCCTTGAAAAGTTTTTCCTCCCATAGCCTTGAATTCCTTGCACGTCTTTGCAAAAGTGTCAACACGAGGAGGAGGAGGAGGAATGGGTGCAACTAGGGGTGGAGGAGTATCCGCTGGGCCTGCAGTGGTGGCCCAAGCCTCCAAGTATCTCCTAAACCACCCTGGAATCGTCACACCTTCTAGGAGATTAAGATCTTCAGCCATGCTGAAACGAAAAAGGAAATATTCAAAATGGAGAATTCGAAAGATAAAGATAAGGATGTGGCTATTTGGGATTATGTTTTTCATAAAAACTCTCTTTAAATAACATGTTTTTTTTTTGAAAGCACTTCTTCCAAAAATACTTTAGAAAAAAAATATTTTTCTAAAAAAAAAAAAAATTTATCTGTTCTGGTAACCTTATGCTCTGATACTACGTGTAACACCCCACGCCCATTAATGTCACTCACAAAGGGAATGCATTAACTTCCATGGAGGTTTTAAGTGAATATAGAACAGTAAAATTACAACAAGACAGATATAAAATAGTACTTGGAAATTCAAAAACTTTATTTCATTGTAGCAGAAGTCAAAACATGTTTGATTACATCATAACACCACATTCAATGTCAAGTACAATATCTATCTTGATAAAACAAGTACATAATCCCATTACATGAATAGCCATTAAAAAGAAAGATAACAAGTTGGACTTTACTTCAGCAGTCCAAGCTTTCCAGAAGGTAAGCGATCCAACTAGACTCCACTAGAACTTGGCCCAACCTACGGACCTGAAGGGAGAAAAAGGATGGAAAAGAGGGGGTCAGACATAAAGTCTGGTGAATATGATAATTCTACAATACTATTACCAAAATAACTGGACTAAGGCATAAGCTGGAAAACAAGAAAATGTCTATGATGAGCAGATTAAGGACATAGACAATCGCTAAAGGCAACGTTATAGGCGCTCCTAAATACTAAAGGATAAACACTATACTGCACCACACCAGTCACCCTAAAGATTCATCCCACGTAGCTTCACTTAGAAACTTTCCCAATGGCTTTACGTACCCCTAGCTGACTACATAGGTGCCGCCTGCCCCTATCTCAACTAGGTGTACCCCACTTCCCATTATTCGATCGGCTCCCTAACTCATAGATACCCGTGCTGGCCCCACAGTGGGGTGTATCACTCCCCTAAAGTGGCAACCTGATACAACGGACATGCACGGCTTATACCTACACGATGCAACAACGTCTTACCTACCAGCCCGGGTCCACACACGCATATGAAACCCGTTGGACTTGCGTTGCCACCGCTCCCTGTTTTGGCCTCTTATAGTCAAACCCAGTATGCGTGTCCCATCCTCGACTTGGGTCGAGCCCACAAAGATACGTTTTGGGATACTGGTTGAAATGGGCCCCCACTATTTACCACAAGCATTCTACCTAAGCTTGTCCCCATTAGTCCATCCCACTTAACCCACTTAGTCACGTTCATTTACATGTGTGTTTGGTTAAGTCTAATCGTATTTCAAATGCCTCTAAAGGCAACCACCAGATTCCTCATGCCACCCAAGGCACCTACTTAACCCCCATGTCCCACCTTACATGATTATCTGGTTAAGTATTTCTTAGTTCATTAAGGCCATAACCTCATAAAGACCTCTCACATTAGACTGGCATTTATGGCAGCTGGAATTGTCGGGCGGGTCCGGGCAGTCTTACACCATAAAAGAGTCTAACCTCGTGTCTTTACAACTGTTATGCTTTAGTTTGGGCCTAGGACCTCTCACATTGGGCCGACATTTGTGACTACTGGATTTGCCGGGCGGGTCCGGGCAGGTTTACATCACAAACGGGTCCAACCTCGTGTCCTAAGCATTGATTATTAATAATAATCCACTTTCCCCCAATTTTAATAATTCCCTACTTGAATTATTAATTACTTCCAATTTTTAACAATGTCCATAATTGACTCAATTATGGACATCCATTCATGGTATGCAAAATCTTACAAAATTGCACCCAATTTATTAATTCCTAATATTACCCCTACCCCACGTTTGAACGTTTATTCGAAAAATATATGTTAGACTCGAATAGCCTAACTCATAGCATAAAAGAGATTATCATAATAACAACATGTATATGTGACCAAATGAATCATAATAAGGGGTGAAACTTGCATATGTCCAACTTGCATAGATTATACATGTCATGGACCTAAAGGTGTTAACTTGTTCAAAATTCACCTAATATAATCTCAATCAATTTTCATAAACTTACATATGAACATGTGTGAATCAACATCATCTAATTTTTTTAACAACATGGTTTTATATGGGTACACCTAACTCAATAGGCAAATTCCCATAATAAAGTTTTATTTAATTATAGTTTCAAGTTTATGGGTACACCTAACCTAATAGGCAAATTCCCATAAACAAGATCCATTTAAATTAAGGAAAAAAAACATAACTTTAAGCATGATCCAACAACATCATGATTTTTCAACATAATATAGCATGATTTATAACATGGCATAGTATGATAGTATAACATAGCTTGACATGATTCTCAACATAGCACGACATAGCATAAGAGAATTTACAACATAGCATGACATAGAATATATAATTTACATCATACGACAACATAATAACATAATAAGAGATCCACAATATATAGAATTTACAATTACAAATCACATCACTTTCTTGTGATCCATTCATAACTGAGTCAAATTAGTTTGTAATAGTCTTGTGAGAATCATCATACTCCCCAACAAAAGAAAAGAATTAGAGAAAGAGAGATCTTTTGATTTTATTTGTGTAGATTTAGTTGTAGATGATTAGGCTTCCTCTTCTTAGTTTGTGACGGCTATGCTGTACTCCATGGCAGCAGCATGACGGTAGCTTCTCTAATTTTACAAGTGATTTAGGTCTAGGGTCTACCCACTTATTTATAGATTTTAGAATTCATTTAGGCCATTAGATTTAACCTAGAAATAACCACAGCCGTTCAGGCAAGATGGGGTTTATCTTGTTGACTCAGCAATGAGACAGAAGTGACTCAGCAAACACTCAGCAAATTAATAAACTTCTATTCATGTTTGCATTAACTGCCCATATATATATATATATATATATATATATATATATATATATATTCTACAATGTACACATTAGATACATCCCCCCCTTTTACACACTTATTATTGTTTTTAAATACATATTAGATACATCCCCTCTCTTACACACTTATTAATATTTTTATATTCATATTAGATACATCCCCTCTCTTACATACTTATTAATATTTTTATATTCATATTAGATACATCCCCTCTTCTACACACTTATTATTATTTTAGCAACTTTAGTGTTAATAGAAAATTCGGGGTGTTACATCGTAGCTGTAAGCACTTGGGTCATTTGGTTAAAGATTACCGAAAAAGGAAGAATGCTTGCTTCAACTATGGTGAGGTCGGGCACTATAAGAGGGAATCCCCGAAGAAACAAGGACAGGACGACAAGATCATCTGAAGGGCATGTGTATGTTCTCGTGATAGTGTACCGGATAGAGGTAGTAAAGTTTCCTTTGAATGTTTGATTTCCCTTTCCAATTATCCAGCTAGAACTATTTTTTATTCTGGCGCTTTACATTCTTTTATATTTGATTTTGTGGTTGAGTCTCTGCACCTTAGTACTAGTATGGTTGTAGATCCCGTAGTTTTCTCTGACCCCATTGGGGGTACGGCTCATCTGTCTATGATTTGTCGGGGTTTGAGAATATCTGTGTTAGGTGTCAAGTTTGAGTGCGACACATATCTTGTTTCATGGGCTATGGATTGATTCTAGGGACGGATTGGCTAGCCATGTATGGTGCCATTCTGGATTGTGAGAAGAGGGTCGTTAGACTTTAGACTTGCCATGGGAGAACCCTCGAGGTTTCTTGTGACCTTAAAGGGTCTATCATGCTTAGTTTCGTAGAGTCACTTGATGCTTCTATCGGATATTTGTGATCTGTACCAGTAGCCTGTGAGCATCAGGATGTTTTTGAGGAGGTTCGGGGCTTACCTCTGAGGCGCAAGATTGATTTCCGTATACTTGGTAGAGGTGCGCCATATGGCTCTAAGAGAAAGGAGGGAGCTCAGCAAGCAAGTAGGGGAGCTACTTAAGAAAGGCTTTATTAGGAGAAGTATATTTGATTTTAATGCTCCATTAGTATTCGCCACTAAAGTGGATGGTTGCCTTCACTTATGTGTGGACTATAAAGAGTTGAATAAACTCACTAAGAAAAATAGGCAACCACCTCCGAGAATAGATGATCTGTTTGACCAGCTTGTTGGTGCATCTGCTTTCTCTTATTTAGACTTGGCCACGAGGTTTCATCAGTGGAGGGTGGCCGAGGACAGTATAAACAAGACTTCCTTTAGAACTCCAGATGGTTTCTTCGAGTGGCTTGTTATGCCTTTTGGGTTGATGAATGCACCCGCCTATTTTGTTGATCTAACGAGTTAGGTTTTTTAAGAGTTCCTAAACAAGTTTGTTGTGGTATTTGTTGATGATAGCTTGATTTTCTCGAAGAGCGAGGAAGAGCATGCCCGATATTTGTGGGAGGTTATGGAATCTCTTTGTGCGCACCATCTTAAAGCGAAGTTCTCCAAATGCCATCGTTGGAGAAAAGAAGTGAGATTTTTAGGGCATGTGGTCTCTAAGGACGGGATAACAGTAGATCCCGCAAAAGGTAGTTGCAGCTCAAGATTGGCAGATCCCAAAGAATGCAACGGAGGTGAGAAGTTTTCTTGGTTTAGCGGGCTATTATAGGAAGTTCGTTAATGACTTCGCGAAGATATCAACCCCACACACCTTACTGACAAAGAAGAATTTGACCTTTAGAACATTGATTTTGAGGATGCTTTTCAGTAGCCAAAGAGGGCTTCGGCAACAACCACAATTTTGACTTTGCTTGATGGAAATAAAGTATATACTGATGCGAGGGGAAAAAAGCTCAGTGTCGTCTTGATATAGAATGGAAGGGTAGTATGTTATGGAGGTAGACAGTTAAGAGTTCATGAGAAGAACTACCCTACCTATGTTTTGGAATTTGCCGCTAAAGTATTTACACTTAAGACTTGGCGGAAGTATATGCTTGGAGAGAGGTTCAAGTTATACGTGGACCATAAGTCGCACAAGTATATGTTCCCACAGAAGGATCTAAAATTGAGCAACAGAGAAAGGCTTCTACTTGGACCTGAGACGATTAGAGAAACTTCAGAAAAGATTGATATTATCCATAGGCGCATGAAGATAGCTCAGGAAGGGGAAGTCGTACGCAAATAAAGGAAGAACCGATATTGAGTTGAGGTGGGAG
Organism: Allium sativum; assembly: GCA_030737875.1. Taxonomy (NCBI): domain Eukaryota; kingdom Viridiplantae; phylum Streptophyta; class Magnoliopsida; order Asparagales; family Amaryllidaceae; genus Allium; species Allium sativum. The sequence goes on from CM060926.1 coordinate 377,091,191, forward strand.
ACAAGGTTTCACCAAGGTTTGTTGGACCATTTCCGATAATAGAAAGAATTCAAATGGCTTATAGGGTAAAGCTACCAGAGAGACTAGTGGATGTTCTTCGGCGGAAATGTTTGCACGATACAACAGGAGTAGTTGAGCCGAGTATGCTTGAGGAAGTAGGGGTGGAATGGGAAGCGATAGTTAGACAAGTTCCTACCCGTATTCTTGGTTCAAAAGTTAAGAAGCTACGCAATAGAGAAGGCAAGTTGATGAAAGTTCAGTGGGGAGATAACCAAGAGAAGGAAACTTAGGAAACTGAAGACAAGATTCACGCTTCGTACCCTTTTCTTTTCAAGGGTATATTCTTAACTTCCTTTCCAAAGCTTTTATTCATGCTTGTTTTTATCATTTAAAGTACATCCTATCGATCGAATCTTCGACCTTTAGGTAGGAATCCCACGGATGTAAACATGTGTTTTGAGACATGTTATGTTTGATTGATGCAAGTGTCTGCTAGTGGTTGCTCGTGGATGCAGATACACACATTAGGCACCAGATCGGCTCAATCACTCTCATACTGCATATGGATGTGTGTGAATTATTTTTTTATCTTTTTATGGATGGAAATGGATGTATCATCGTATGGATGTTGCATTTGGATGATTGATTGTGCACACATATAGAACTTACATGTTATAATAGGATTATTTGCATACATGATGGATTCATGGCCCTAACATACATTGCATTACGGAGGTCTACAGAATCACTAGACCGCCTGGTCTTTCGCATTATTATAAATTAGGAGGTGTTACATTCTCCCCTACTTAAAGGATTTCATCTCTGAAATCTTCAAGTTAAGAAGAATGTATATCCTAACATCCACATCCATCTACTCATCCACCAATCATAGGTATCCATTGTCCTTAAAAGATTTCTAATGCTTATATGAAAATATGCAAAGGTGTGTGTATATGTCCTTATACTAATGCAAAAGATCAGGTGGTCTAGTGATTCAGTCGACCTCCTTAATGCAATGTATGTTAGTGCCATGAATCCATCATGTATGCAAATAATCCTATTATAACATTAGTATACATTTGGATGATTGATTGTGCACACATATGGAACTTACATGTTATAATAGGATTATTTGCATACATGATGGATTCATGGCACTAACATACATTTCATTAAGGAGGTCGACTGAATCAGTAGACCGCCTGATCTTTCGCATTAGTATAATGACATATACACACACCTTTGCATATTTTCATATATGCATTAGAAATCTTTTAAGGACAATGGATACCTGTGATTGGTGGATGAGTAAATGGATGTAGATGTTAGGATATACATTCTTCTTAACTTGAAGATTTCAGAGACGAAATCCTTTAAGTAGGGGAGAATGTAACACCTCATAATTTTAACAATGATAAAAATGATAAAGTAAAGAATACTTAATTAAATATTCAGAATTAAGTAAAACGGACGCCGCCATTGCGTTCGTCTCGGATTTCTGGTCAAAATAGACACTTGGTTTGCATAAAACGGATACTGTATGAAGAAGTTATTAATGTTTGAAGTTTGTATACGCATAAGAAGAATATATATGAATAAAATAAATCCATAAATTCAAAACAATTCAAATTCGAGCAGAAAAAGGGAGCGGGAAATTTCACACCGATGGGTCGCTCCCATAAGGGCGTGTCGGCCCCAGGGTCGACATACATTGAGGGGTAGGTGTCAACCCCCTTGCAGATTCGAGGCAAAATTCCATTTTCTGAACGTAGATTCCTTTCTTGACCACATTCGTTGATTCTAGGCAATAATTAAGACCCTATACCTGTTGTTTTCTTAACTCAGAAACAATGGAGAACTAGATGATGCCTCTGCCCAGATTAAATTAAGCCTTTTCTTCTTCAACAATCAAGTCATTCAAGTTTAGAAATATGTGATTCAACATCTGCAATATTTCTTCTATTATCTAGATCCAATCATAGTGAATCTACATTAATTTTCGATCTAAATGCTTACAAGTTAATCTTGAGTAACTTGGATCTAAGCCGGTAACTATTTGAATCATATCAGATCTGCTATAACCTATGTATTTAAGTTATTCTAACATGACTATGAACTAGATCTAAGCCTATACCTATTTATCATGTCAGATCTGCCATTATTTGTTGATCTAATTCATTGCTTAGATCTCATCATGCCTGTTTATGATGTCCTTATTATGTTAGAATCAGTTCTACTATCACATGTTCATCAGATCTATTCCTATACGCCTATCTTGTCATTATTCCCAACTTTTTCACTGTATGTTTAATAGTTACTATGTCTATTTCTGCCATTATATGTCAATCTTGTTATTATGTTCATTTCTGTCCTCTTCCCTTCTTTTTTTCCCTTTTATTTTATAGCCAGGCAACCTTCGATCCTACGCATACTGCTGAATTATGCGAATGTGTTAAATTGGGAACGAGGGGAAAACGTTAAAATTGGGGCATAACTTGTATTAGGAAATTTGGGCATAACTTGAATTAAAAATATGAATGTGGATTCGGGTCATAAACCAAAATTGTGATTAAAGACCTTAATTTGGGGGCATATGGTTCATTATGAACATGACTTGGGAAAGGGGAATGAAAACCTATAATGACATAGGAATAACTGGTTAATAATAGAAATGCCTAGAATTGCAGTAATTAGAAACTGAAACCGCACTTAGACACGTGGTTAGACTACACTTGTTGTTGACGTCTGACCGGACCTACCTGACATATCCAGCAACTACAAGTAGTGAATCTAATGTGAGGGGTCTAAGTGCATAAACATTTAACATGCTAAGACAAAAGGTTAAGTTCGACTTGTGGAAGAAGTCTTCCCGGACCCGCCCGACATATCCATTATCCACAAGTTGCAGGCTTAATATGGGAGGTCTAGCATATTATAACCATAAATGGATAAATGGTAAAGAATTGGAGTAAACGGGGAATGATAATAACCTATTATAATTAATTACTTTAATAAGAATGTTATATAGTAGGTAGGCTTGTCGTAGGGACAAGTGGAAATTATAACATAAGTTATAATAAAAGGAAAGGAAGCTTATTAGTAAACCTTAGTTAAGAGAACTAAGTTAATAAGTATACAACGACAAGTTGTAGTGATATGTTAAACAGAAAATAGGTGAATCGGGACGAAGTATACTTAATTACATATTAAGTAAAATATGTTATTGTAACTATGGAATCAAACAATGAATAATAAAAAAAGGGATTGTAAGATTACTTCCGTTAATTACAATCAAGGGTTAGAAGATTATAGATCACTTCCACTAATTACAATCTAAATAATAACATGTGATGGGGCTTATTAATAAACCTTAATGGATTAAGTTATATATATATATATATATATATATATATATATATATATATATATATATATTTATGTATATGGAATTAATAAGCGAGTGGAACTTGGCAACTTGAAAAGGAGTCAATACGAATGGGGATAACCTGTTAACCCATAATACTTAACCCGTTTGAGTCCATAGGGATTACCTTAATAGGTTAACTTGAGTAGGGGTTAAGAAAACTTGCTTGGAACAGTGGGATGGTTTAGTATATCTTGTGGTGGAAGGTAATATTAATATATAGGCCCACAAAAACTTAACCTATGGGGTTATGCAATCTTTTTACTTTGGTATGGTATAACCTGTGGAAATCCTAGTAGTGGGGATACAAGCATAGGGAGATCTTGTATCATCTTGTGTGTGGGACCTGTTTCAGTCAGTAACCCATATATAGGTATCAAACGGGTACTCCGAACTAGGTTGGACTCAGGGCACACTCACTGTGCTGATTGTAAGAGATCCAAAACAAAGGGGCGGTGTGTTAGACGCATTCCGATGAGGTCATGTGCATGCATGTGTCCGCACAAGAGGTGGCTAAGACACCGTGACATCAATAGATATGGTTGTGCACATCCTGAAAACAAAGGGTTGCCACTTTAGGAAGTGATACATCCTAATATGGGGCCGGTACATGATATCTACAGAGTAGGGAGCCGATCGATTGGGGTAGTAATTAGGGTACTTCTAGACTCTGGTATGTTTAGGAGCCCGTTAATAACCTTAGGGGTAACTCTGGTGTTAGCCTACTTTGTAAACTAGGTTACTCAAAGTTAAAAGATCAAATAATGAAAAGCACTCAGTCAAAAAATCAGATCGGGCCGGATTCCTCTTAGTGAAGGCATACCAGCACAAAGAAAACAAGGAGAGGACACAAGCTTAACCGGATCGGAAGGGTAAAAACCGATCCGACCCCCTAACCACTAGCGTATCCGATCCGAGCCCAGAGTCATGACAGTTTCATGCCACGTTTCCCTAAACAAGCGGAGCATTTCTACCCACGTTCGCCCCCATATTCACCACTAACCTGATGTATTGTCGCTATTATATCCCATCTGAACTCGACAGTAACGGGATGGGTGCCATGTGGATCCGAACCGAAGCCGTTCCATGAGCATTTTCCACCTATAAATATGCCTCCAAGACACATTTCAGGGTATCTTCTGGCATTTTTAGAATTAAAACCCCTTTGATAACCGAATTCCATTACCATTTTCATATTACAATCATTTTATAAAGTACATTTCAGAGAAGATTGAGTGAATCTATGTATGATATGAGTGGAAGTGAGTGAGAATCATTGTTGTATCTACATTTAAGTAATCAATACAAAGAGTAGAAAGTAGACACAGGCTATTTAACCCCGAACCACTATAAATTGCGTGTTTTCTCCGTTTTTAGTTTCATTTCATCATAAATTGTTCCTAGTTTGGGTGTTAGAGCCATTTTTGGATCTACCATTTTGGTGCTTTCACTGAGAAATCTTTGAGTTCTTCGCTTTTTGGTATTATCGTTCTACTATTTGGAACTTCAAGTTCAAAGAAGTTAATCCTTATTTCCGACACTTTCAAGCATTTGCTGATTAATTATTCAAAGATTGGACATTATGGCTAAAGGGAAAGGAAAAGAAGTGCAAGGCGTTAGGGGGAACGATGATAGAGAAGATAACACGCCATCGTATTGACGAGGTCGTGGGGGAAAAGCTCTGGACAAACCCGATCCGAACCGGACATTCCGAACCGAACTGACCAGGAGAACCCGAACCGATCAGGAAGTACTGGAGCTGCTCAGACCCCTACGAACTGAATCTCCTCTGACACCCTACTCCGATCCGAACCGAATGATGCTGAAGTTGGTACTTCTACTCGAGCACCCACCAACGCTGCAATGCCGGCCACAACGACGGGTGATCAACCTGCTCCATCTGCACCTATCACACACCAGGGTTTAACGCGTTTTCTTGACATGATGGAGAGCACTAGAAATGCACTGAAATCCTATAAGCATGACAGGCTTCGCATGCAAGAGAACATGATCACCATGAGTATGGAACTCAATGAGCTCCGGAGGAAAAAGACACCTTCCCCAACACGCCGCCTTGCTGCAGACTATTCATCTTCTTCAGATGAGGGACTTCCTCGTGAATGAAGGCTGCTTGAGCGACCTCAAAATCTTGATCCGTTGACCTTTGTATCTTTAGGATCCCGCAAATATGTTGCTCGTGTGTTAGGAACTGATGACCTGAGCTTGCAAGAGCCTACGTTGCTACCCATGCGTGGATCCCACATTCTTCCTAGGGATCCGAATATTACTAATCCTACGCAACAACAATTTCTCAAACCCCTTCCTCCTGAGATCGATCGGGAGCATAGGGAGCAGTGTAGAGCAGCCACCGCTAGAAACAGGAGGTTATGCCCTAATTAGAACCCAGGGGTAATCTGAATATCAAACGTAGAGAACCTGTGCAAATGTTAACAAATGCCAATGTATGGGCAATGGTGCGTCAAATCATGTCCGAAAGCCGACCATACATTAATGAGGACTGGGGAATTGAGCAGAGTCATACCCCCTTCACAGATGATATATTGGACTTTCAGTTCCCTCGGTGATTCATCTTGTCATAGATGGATCGGTATTCAGGGAGAACGGACCCAGGACAACATCTAATGAGGTATGCATGGTTCATGAATGCTGCAGCAGCTCCAGATGCTGTAAAACGCAAGGCCTTTCCGATTTATCTAGAAGACGTGGCGTTAATGTGGTTCACACAACTCCCTCCATGGTCGATATCAAATTTCACAGAATTGAGTGAGCGCTTTATGAACCAGTTTCGACTTCACGCCCGAAAGTCTAAGAGCATCATAGAGTTGTCAAGGATTAAACAGGCTCCAGGTGAAGTTTTGAAATCATATTTAGACGGCTTCAACCTGGGTGTTACCGAAGTTAGTGACCCTCATGAACCCACTATTTTGATGGCCTTAATAGAAGGAGTTGACCTGGACACAGAATTCGGGGATTATCTATCCGGGAAACCACCCCCACTAGGGAATTGTTCTACGAAAAGGCCAATATTCGCTTAAGGCGAGAAGAAGCTCATGCAAATAGGAAGAGAAAATCTGAAGGGGCCTCGAGGGAAGGTGTCCAAAGTAATGTCGCTGTGAAGCAATCCGGTGACAGTTCGGGGAAAGTTGAGGTGAATTTCGGCAACTAAAACGGAGTTAATAACAACAGGAATGGAAACGACAATAGGAGGAGTAGGAACCGAGGGAACAGTTCCAGTAAAAGACCTCGATTTCAAACTTTTGAAAACTATTCGCCATTGAATACAAAAAGCCGCTACCCAGAGACTCCACTGGAAAAGAGATCGCAACGGGAAAGTTTTGTTTGTTCCATGGAACCCACGGTCATTCCACCAACGAATGCCATCATTTGAGAGATGTAGTTGAAAAATTGTTGCGGGAAGGGAAGTTAGACGACTACAAGGTTGCCCCACGGTATAGGGGGCAAGGAGGGCAAGCCTCAAACCAAAACCAGCCTACTTATAAACCCACAGCCCAGCAAAATGGTAAGGGGGTCGTTATCAATACTATTATAGGCAGACTCCATCTAGCTAGCCGGAGTTTCGAAGCGATGGATCAGTACGTTAATGCCGCCAAGCACTTTAAGGTAGAATAATGCAGTAACCTCGAAGATATTACTCCAGTAAAAAAACAAAAGACGATGTCACACGACGTCATATTCCGTAGTAGAGATGATACAGGAATTCAATTACCAACTAAAGACCCACTGGTAATTACCACGACCATCGGCCCCGCCTTAGTCCATAAGGTGTAGGTGGAAAACGGAAGCTCAGTCAATATCCTCTTCAATAAAGATTTTGAACAAATGAGACTCGAAGCAAAAGATCTAAAGCCCTGCGAAGGATGGATACGGGGCTTCAATGGGGCGTCAACGGATCCAATGGGCTACGTAGAATTACCAGTGACGTTAGGACAAGCAGATCGCCAGAGAGTGAGAATCCTGCCATTTGTAGTTTTAGATGTTGAGTCACCCTACAATGCATTCCTAGGCCGACCGGCCCTCGTCGAGTTTAGGGCATGTATTGCACCTTGGTGCTTACTGCTTAAATTCTCGACGGATGTAGGAGTAGTGGTGATGAGAGGTGATCAAGCTACGGGATGAGCTTGTAACATGAAAAAGTTGAAGATGCTAATGAAGGGGTTGAATATAGAATCTAAGGACGTTTCTCCCCCTTCGAAGGAAACTCAGGATAGCAATTAAGGGGTCCAACCCCAAGAGAGTCGCCCTTAGATGTGTCAAGGACATAGATCCCAGAGAGGATAGAGAACCCGAGGACAGAAAGGCGACTCCCAACGAGACGACAATAGATATATCTATCGATGAGACAGATTCGACAAAAGTACTAAAGATCGGATCGCAGCTAGATCCAATTCGAGCGAAAGAGTTTGCTGATTTCTTAAGGGCAAATTTAGATGTGTTTGCCTGGACTCACGCTAACATGTGTGGGATTTCGCCTGCTATTATGATCCACTCTTTAAGCATCAATCCAAAGTACCCGCCGGTCAAGTAGAAGAGACGGATGTTAGTCCCAGAGCGGTCAACAGCTTTGAAGGAAGATGTAGAGAAATTGAAGGATAATGGATTCATTAAGGATTCGAAACATCCTGATTGGATATCAAATCATGTCCTGGTCAAAAAATTCTAACGGGAAGTGGCGTACATGTATTGACTTCTCTGACTTGAACAAGGCTTGTCTGAAGGATAGCTTTCCTCTTCCCAGGATTGATCAACTAGTAGACTCGACGGCCGGACATGAGCTTTTATCCTTTATGGATGCCTATTCGAGGTACAACCAAATTCCCATGCACATACCAGATCAGGAGCACACAAGTTTCATCAAAGACTTGGGGTTATATTGTTATGTGGTAATGCCATTTGGATTAAAGAATGCAGGAGCCACGTTTCAGCGTTTGGTCAACCGCATGTTTTATAATCAAATCGGAAAAACCATGGAGGTTTATGTGGACGACATGCTTGTGAAGTCTAGACAATATTCTAACCATACAAAAGACTTAGCCGAAATGTTCGACATTCTTCGAAGGTATGGGATGAAGTTAAACCCTTTAAAATGCTCGTTTGGGGTCGCATCTGGGAAATTCCTTGGGTTCATTGTGAGTTCTCAAGGAATTGAGATAAATCCAAGTCAAATAGTGGCAATAAGGAATATTGAGGAACCAAAAAGGATTAAGGATGTTCAAAGCCTAGCCGTAAAAGTTGTTGTATTGTGCAAGTTTATCTCAAAAGGCACAGATAAGTGTGTACCTTTCTTCGATCCGATAAAACGAGGGAAACAAAATTTTGAGTGGACTCCTGATTGTGTGGAAGCTTCCAGAGCCTATTAGACTTATTAGAGAAGCCTCCAATATTGTCAAAACCCGTGGAACATGAGGATTTGCTTGTCTACCTGGCGATAACATCTCATGCCGTCAGTACAGCTTTGGTACGTGAAGAAGATAAAGTCTAGAGGCCCGTATACTACGTGAGCAAGAAGCTAGCCGCTGCAGAACGTAATTATCCAAAAATAGAAAAACTTGCTTATAGCCTCTTCATTGCTTCACGCAAACTTCGTCATTACTTTCAGGCTAACCCAATAGTTGTATACACCGATCAACCTTTAAGGCAAGTGTGGCAAAAACCCGAAGCATCAGGGCGGTTACTTAAATGGAACATCGAGTTGATCAATTCGATTTGAATTTTCAGCAACGGAGATCAATAAGAGGGTAGGCACTGGCCGACTTCATAGCTGAATTCACGATTCTCGAAGAGGAAACAGTGTGTGACAAGGTGGTTACTTTAGAACAATAATTAGAGCTGTCCGTGGAAGTTATATACGAACGGAGCCAAGAATGATCAAAGGTCTGGCGCCGGTGTTGTTTTAATCACTCCTGAAGGACGATCTATTTACTATGCCTTGCGATTAGAATTTGCTGCTACCAATAACGATTCCGAGTATGAAGCCCTAATTGCCAGGCTGAAGCTCGCCAAAGAACTAGGAGTGAAGCCACTGGATATATGCTGCGACCCCAAGACAGTTGTATGCCAGTTACGGGAGGAGTTTGTTACTAAAGGACCTCGGCTCGTTACTTATCTCAATAAAGTTAAGGAGTTGCTGGGTAATTTGGAGCGTTACAGCATAACACACATTCCAAGAATAGAAAATTAGACAGCAGACCAGTTGGAAAAACTAGCAAGTTCTGACAACCCTGAAGAAACTGAAATGGTTCCACTAGAGATTTTGGAATCACCGAGTTTTGACCCGATGGAGGTGGAACTAGCCTTAGAAGTTGATCCAGAGAGAGAATCATGGATGACACCGCTCAAGAACTTCCTCAAGAGTGGAACCCTCCCATTGAAGAAAAGAGAAATACGAGTTGCAACACGTAATGCTGCTAGATATGTTTTACAAGACGACGTCCTTTATCGCCAAGGGTTTTAAATGCCCATACTACGGCGTATCGCACATAACGACATCAAACGTGTACTGCAAGAAGTACACGAAGGTGAGTGTGGGGATCACACCGAGGGCCAAACCCTAGCAAAGAAAGTGTTGCGGTATGGGTATTTTTGGCCTACCGTGAATAAAGACGCGGCTGATTATTCACGACACTATGACAAATGTCAAAGATTTGCCAAAATTCCCAGAGCACCTCCATCTCAGCTTAAGTCAATGGTAAGCCCATGGCCATTTACCATGTGGGGAATTTATATTATTGGAGTGTTACCTATTGCCAATGGGCGAGCAAAGTACGTGATCGTCGTCGTGGACTATTTCACGAAATGGTGGAAGCTAAACCTTTAACCACGATCACCGCAAGGAAGGTGATTTGTTTTGTGGTCAGAAACATTATCTGTCGATTTGGGATACCGAAAACTATCATAACTGATAATGGAACCCAATTTGACAGTACTGAATTTAGAAACTTCTGCCAGAAATACAAGATTGTTAAACGATACACCGCTGTAGCTCACCCGCAGTCAAACGGCCAGGTTGAAGCAATAAACAAGGTCATTAAATCTATTCTTAAGAAGCAGTTGGAGCGGGCCAAAGGCAAGTGGGTAGATGAGTTGACACTAGCTTTGTGGGCCTATAGGACAACCTTTAAGACGGCTACTGCTCATACCCCTTTTTTCCATTCTCCTTCGGGTCAGAAGCAGTGATCCCGATAGAACCAGAAGTCCCTTCTTATCGAGTAGCATACTATGACCCAATGACGAATAGAACACTCTTCCTAGAGTATCTTGATATGGTTGAAGAAAAAAGAGATGAAGCAGACTTGCGTGCCTTAAGACATCGACATCAAGTAGCACATTATTATAACTGGAAAGTTCGCTTCAAAACCTTCGAACTAGGAGACTTAGTATTGAAACGAGTCTTCCCGCCTTCAACCCAATTGGGTCCAAAATGGGAAGGGCCATACGCCATCCAACGGAAGCTTGACACAGGAGCATTCAAGCTAACGACCGCGGACGGTGAAGAGATTCCCAGAGCTTGGAATGTTCAGCACTTGCGATGATATCTGAGCTAAATATGAAATGTCTTCCTTTTCATTTTTGTAGACTATGTAAAAAGGCACGACTTGCCTTAAAAAGTCCGTTTATATAAACAAAGGATTATGAAGTGGATGTAAGCAACGACTTAGCTGAACCATTATAAAAACATCGTGTGTCATTTATCTTCCCGGCACTGTTCTTATATTTTGTGACTGCTTTGTCTTGATTATGAAATGCTAAATATCGAATTAAGTTAAAAAAAAGATTAAGAATAATTCGTATGCAGGAGCAAGCGAAATGACCGTTTGCATCATAGGATAGAAGGAATGGGAAGACGACATTCCTAACTCTAATTCTCACGAATTGAGAGAGACTATAAAGGACGGGAAGACGACGTCCCTTGAGGCGTGAAGGTGCACCCCGATAAGAGACCGCCACGATAAAACTCTAACCTGGTTATGAAACAGGAGAGTATAAAGATGCTAGAAGGATCAACATCAATGACAAAAGAAATTTAGCTCCGCCAGAGAGCCGGGGGAAACTGAATGTTAAATCTAATCAATCTCGAATAAACCTCAGTTAGTCAGTCTATTCAAAATTGATTGGGGGCATACATATGTACATGTTCCCCTGATAATGACTTTATTGTATGAATTCGATATGACATGTTGTTTATCTGCATTCTTACTTAAATAATAAATTTACAAGTATTTGATATTGCGGGAAATAAACTGCTTTATTCACAAATATGTGAGTTTGTCCAGGAAAACAAAGCAAAAGGTGCAAGGGATGCACTCGCTACTACAATAGAGGACTAATGGAATATCAAAACAAAAAACAAAACGCATTGTCACTTGGACTTTGGAGTAGACTTGGGCTTCTTGGCAGCCTTAAGAGCTTTTTTAGCTTCTTTTTCATCATCGGACATGAGAAGCTTTTGTTTCTTCTTCTCTATAATTTAGGTACCAGAGTCAATAGATTTCTTCCCAGGAGTCAGAGCGCGGGGATCAAGAGAAGATTTTTTAGCAAGCTCCTTTGTAATTGACCTAGTTGAAAGCTTAACAACAAACCTCGATCCAGCATCCACCAGAGCAGGGGGCTTAAAGATTTCGGGGTCTATCTCCTCGACTTTCAGCTGCATGCGCTTGTCTTGTTTGTCCTTCATCTCAGCCAAAGTCACGTCATCAGCATTCTTTGAATCCCCAATTATAGTAACATCGGGATCTTCTTCATGCCCATCATTACCGCCGTCATCTTTCAAGGCGTATATCATTTCATCATCATGAGAAGTGTCGGCGTTTGGCTGTATGGGAGTCTTATTAATAGCCTCCTCCTTTTTACCTTCATCTCCCCCTCCGGACTCAACGATGGTAGCCTTATCCTATCCTTCCTGAGTCTCTTCGACGGATTTTTCCCTAATGGCGGTTCCCCATTGCTCGTCAGTCTTCTCGGTTGGTTCAACACCTACAGAATGAGAAGCAGTAGTTATCAACTCAGAAGAAAACAAGGAATCTTCAATCGATTTCCCAATGATGTGATGAAAGGTGGAGACTTCCTTGGAAAATTGGGGTGAAAAGGTGGAAATACCTTCTGATGATTTCTCAATTGGGATGGCTATTGTCTCTGATGCTGATTCGGGTATAGGAGATAAAAGAGGCGCTTCAGAAATTCCCGGATTCTCGGGACCATATTCCTCTACTCCAGTAACTTCGACGGTAGCAGAAGAGGAACCAACTTCAAGGATATTCTTTCCTTTGGCCTGGCGTTTCTCCTCCTTCATGGAAGCAGCAATGAGGTGACGCCCCTCGGTCAGGCGTGCCGGTTCATCATCTTTCAGATACTTCTCCATGAGCATGTCGTCATCAAAGAAGTTTACCTTAAGTTCATCTTTTTCCCATTCGATGATTTGATTCCATACATGAACTAAGGTAGTCGGGTAGTCTTCGATCTAACAAATGTTTCGGTAATGGATTATATGTGCAAAGATCTCTATCATCAGTTCACCAAAGCCGTACAATTCTTTTTGAGCCTCTGATAGCTGTTTATGGTTTTCCTCAACAGACTTAATAGCGCTATCCACATTCCCTTCAGCTAAGGCAGCTCTAGTCTTGGCCTCCATTAACTTGGCCTCCAAGTCAGCATTTCGTTTCTCCAACTCGGCATTCTTCCTCGCTAACTCGGCCTTTTCTTGCTCAATAGTATTGTAAGCTAGTTGCACCATGACACTTTCTGACTTAACATCTTCAGCTTGTTTCTTAAAATCTAAACACTCTCGACTATAAGATTCCAGTAGGTCATGATAACACTTTTGTAATTCCTCAAATTGCTTTTTGAAGTTGTTGACATCTCGTTGAGCGATGGCAAGTTGAGCCTGTGTATATTCTAAGTCCTTCTCCAGATTTTTCAAAACATTCTCATCGGAGTTTGCAACTTTCTTCATTGCATCGACGTCTGCAATTAGGGCTCAAATGATTCTAGAGAGATTGCGTGAATACTTGTACATCTCGGAGTACTGTTTCTCTACTGCGTCGATCTTTGCCCTAGCATCATCTGCCCACTTTGAAGAAATAGGCTCAAGTGCGGGTAGGTAAGTTAAATGCTCAAAGTAGTGATCTGGGAACTGCTCCTTCGGATAAGCCAATTTCGTTTTGGAATCAGAGTCCAGTAGTGGGGATTTGGAATAAGATAGCTCAAAATTTTTCCACTTGGCGGGGACGATGGATGCATCACCTTTTTCAAATCGCTTCTCAGAGACTTTGTGCTTGTCTCGTGAATCAGTGTGTTTCGATGGACTTTTTTCTCGGGAATATTTATCTTAGGGAGAAATTCGGTCTTTGGACTGTGATGTGTCTCCCCTACGATGACTTTGGTGGCTCTCATATCTGTCCGGATTCGACCGAGTAGGAGAACGAGAGCGTGAAGTGTGAGGTCGATGGGAATCATGATGCCTTCTGTCATCTCTGCCTCGGTTCTCATAGCGATCATGCTTGGTGTCAGAAGGAGGTTTGGACATGCTACGACAAATTTTCCCGACATCATAGTAAGGACATGACATTGTACCTACACAAAAATATAAGTAGAGTTCAGAATCAACATTCGCATAAGATATAAGTGTTGTGACGTGCGGTGCTAATGTGTTATGTGCATCCTAAGTGACGTTCCCCCCAACAAACCCAAACCTGAAGCTGGACTAGCATGATTAGGCTCTTTAGTCTTCACAGGAGTAGTCTCTTCTGAAGAAGTGAAGGTTAAAGGATTTGTTCCGAAGTCCTCTGAAGTATAAATAGTTTCGGGCAGGGGAAGATTTTATAAATCCTTAAATGTAGAATCATCGGTAGTAGGAGCATCTCCTTGAGGAGCATCTAGTGGCAGCTCTTTAGGGGATGTTGACTTTTCAGGAGAAATGGTGTCATCAGGAATGGTATACCCTTCTCTGTACTTCTCAGCTATGTTGGGTAATTCATCATCCTGAGTTGGGGACGGAGAGGGGGAGTCCTAAGAGGTATCGTTGGACCTTTTGAGCCCTCACCCGTCTCAGGAGTAATGTCGACCAGGGGTATGTACACATATGGACCTGTCCCATGACCTATACTACATGTAATAGATAGTAACCCATGACGATGGAGATACTCATCCTTAAGAACATCGTCGATGGTTAAGAACTTTTGTTCACCATTGAGCAGCTGGTGCAAACGATCAAAGTATAATTGACCCGATATTTGCTTTGGGTTATCAACTACAAATGAAAGTGAAAGTAAGTTAATGTGTTGGCATAAACATTTAAAGTTGAAATCTAGAAAGTCGGTGCTTTACTTGATTTGGTCCATCTCCATGCTCACCCCGGTTGCTGTCTGATGTAAAACCACTCAGGTTTTGAGTCACCAGCCTTGCTGCTACATAGAGCAGTGATAATTTTCCTTTTTGGAACTTATTCAAAGTATGAGAAGGAGGGAGTCTCTTGAGTCCTATGCTTGAAATTATAAAATAAGTGGACGTCATCGAAGGTAGGCTCTATACCTAAAATCTCTTTGTATGCTATATACAAGGTGTATAAATAAGCATAAGAGTTGGGATGTAACATCATGGGGGCAATTTGCATATGTCTCAGAAAATCGACGACAAAAGACGGAAACGGAGGTATTGCCCCAACTAGACACATTAATCGGGTAATAGAAATAAATCCTTCCGGTGGATTGTGGGGGCGATCTGTTTTCGAAGGCAACTGGGTATCTCTTTTTAATATCCCATGCTTTAGACATATTCGGATGAGTCTATCATCATCGATCGTCGACTCAATAGATTCTTTGGGTGACTCCAATATGGTGGCAGTTTCAAACTCGTCGGGAGCACGATCATCTCCTATCTCTCCTTCCTCTTCCTCACCAAGAGAGACATCACCCCCGGAAGATACTTCACAATTGTCGCTTCCATTTCATAATATGGACCCTCATCATCCCATTCAGGGTCTGAGGAAGAGGATATGTCATCAAGAGTGAGTTTCTCGGATGTTTCTGTGACTTCTCCCTTTTATACTAATATAGATGAACGTTTCTCTGCCATGGTCGCTAAACTATTGAAGAAGCAATAGCATAAGTTAGAGTAAAATAGCCTGTATCCCCCCGCACATATGTGTGAACTAAGGTGTGTACAGTGTGTGCAAGAGATACAAAGTAAATACGTAAGAGTATAATGCGGAAGTTTGGTGAAGCAGTAGTGTTCACAATAGTCTCAAATGTTTGCTCATGTCCATAAGGTACTATCCTAATTGTTCATTAAGTTATAGGTCACGGCAGATATTGATCGGGCAAGTAGGATATTTCTTGTGCACTGGTTTAAATGATTTCAATTTGGTCCGAGTGCATATGCCAGGACCGGATCAGACACCTCATGAAGAAAAGGGGTTTGGGTTGAGGGCAGCATCATGTTTGATTCAGAGCAGAAATTAATGCCTTACAGGAAAAATTGGTTCGGCTTGAAAATGGGTTCTCTAAGAAGTCCGGATCGGTTCGAGTACCTATACTTTCCCCTGTCTACTTCTCTCGCTCTTACCCGAACTAGTTGGACACACCTAGTTTTTCTTCTCCTCTTCAATTCTCACTTCGACCCGACTCGGTTAGATGAACCCCTCTCTCTCCTTCACTCTTATGCCTCCTTACCTGAACCAATCCCATACCTCATTTCCTTCTTCTTCTCCATCCTCTCTATCTCTCAACCAACACCTAACCCAACTATATACCAAAAACTGAGTCGAAGTCGAATGTTTATGTGTCGACTTAGCCAGTGTTAGGTTCTGGCCCCTCCGTAATTGCCTATGGATGGTCCAAGCCATCGACGATGGTGGCGATGGGAGGAGGTCATGACGTCAAGATCAACTAGGCGCTATACCCAAATCGCTCAGATTGACCACGAACTCTAATTGAAATCATCTATAGCAGAGTTAATTAAAATTATAAACCTACCTATATGTTCGATGTGAAGATCAGAACGAGAATTCTGGAGTTTTTGAGAGTTAGGGCTGTTATGTGCAAAACTAAAAAATGGCAAGAATGGAAGGAAGAGAAGGGAGATGGAGGTGTAGCGGATTTATATATGGATTTGAGGTGGCTCTTAGTATTCCCAATGTTTCAACCAGTTTGGACCGATATGCTGGCCAACATACATTTAGCCCAGTAATCCGGTATTAACGGGGTGAGAGAAGCTGTTCGGATCGGAGACCAAACCCCAATAGAATCATGCACATGAACTTGACATACAAGTTGAACTCAAAGAAAAATATATATAATTTACCTGGAGGAGCTGCTGGACATCGAGCAGAGTTTCCAAAGTTGTCTGAAACGAAGAAAGAAATTTATGGACTTTTCGGTGTATTTGTAGGCCGTAAGAGATATGAATTAGTGAAGCAATGCATCCCTACGCGCGAACGGAAGCGACTATTCAACGGTTCAAATTCAGAGACCAATGGACATATAATGTCAAAGCACGCTCCATCTTCAATAGAAGCGTCCTTTGAAGGGGAAAAATGTTAGTCTACTTTGTAAACTTGGCTACACAAAGTTAAAAGATCAAATAATGAAAAGCGCTCAGTCAAAAAATCGGATTGGATCGGATTCCTCATAGTGAAGGCAGACCAGCACAAAGCAAACAAGGAGAGGATACAAGCTGAACCAGATCGGAAGGGCAAAATACCTATCCGACCCCCTAACCACTAGCGTATCCGATCCGAGCCCAGAGTCATGACAGTTTCATTCCATGTTTCCCTAAAGAAGCGGAGCGGTTCTACCCACATTCGCCCCCACATTCACCACTAACCTGATGTGTTGTCGCTATCATATCCCATCCGAACCCGATAGTAACGGGATGGGCGCCACGTCGATCCGAACCGAAGCCGTTCCATGAGCATTTTCCACCTATATATATGCCTCCAAGACACATTTCAGGGGATCTTTTGGCGTTTTCATAATTAAAACCCCTTTGAGAACTGAATTCCATTACCATTTTCATATTACAATCATTTTATAAAGTACATTTCAGAGAAGATTGAGTGAATCTATGTATGCTATGAGTGGAAGTGAGTGAGAATCATTGTTGTATCTACATTCAAGTCGTCAATATAAAGAGTAGAAAGTGTACGTAGGCTTTTTAACGCCGAACCACTATAAATTGTGTGTTTTCTTCGTTTTTAGTTTCATTTCATCAGAAATTGTTCCTAGTTTGGGTGTTAGAGCCATTTTTGGATCTAACATCTGGTATGTCTAGTTCGGCTGTCTATTGATTGTATGGGGTTAAACCTCTCACTAGAAGTACGCCCAAGTTTACCATCTTGTAGTTGTTGGGATCATCTCATTCTGGTTATACTAGTATCGGTGCACAGAAATAGAAAGTATTAAAGAAGCGCAATATATTCTATCATGTTTATCCTGTTTACCTTGTCAGACCTACCTTATTGTGCTGTTATCTATCTCTCCAGTTTATATGCCTATCATGATACTTTTACTTATTTATAGGCTAAAAGAAACTGGACTCGCCAGACTTTATGTCTAATCCATTTTGTTTCCTCATCTTTCTCTTCCGTTTCCCTCCAGGTTCTCAGGGTGGGAATACTTAAGATTGATCAGGATTCTGCATTCATCTTGCTTGGAGCTGCTTAGATGTACTGCTTGATTCCATATCTCTCTATTATGGATATGTTTTGGGCATTATGCTTCTTTTAATATTGTACTCTATTGATTTAAGCACAAGACAGAAGTTTTAAATTGTCGTATCGGGTTTTATGCATTTCAGACATGTGATATAACCATGTTTTGAACTAGATGTTTTCTGCTTAATAAAATGTTGAATTCCGCTGCTATTTATTATCTGTCTTGTAATGTTTTTGTTTTTGTTTACCCATAACTCTTCATGAAACTTAATGAGTGACATTAATGGACGTGGGGTGTCACAGAACATACCTCTATTTTTCTTATTTACCCATTCTGGAAACCATACCAGAGACGTAGATTGACATTCGCCTATGTTAAAGGTGTCCCTTAATCTCCTTTGAAAAGAGTTGTATCCTGCAAGCCAGAAGTCTGTTCTTAGCTACTGCATAAGTGAAGGGGCAAATTTCAGTCTCAGGACATTGCATACGCTAGCCTCTCTCCATATTCAAGTAAGTTTTCCATTTTATTTACTTACTTTAATTTTTTGTGCTTCATTGTGAATTAACATTCTGGCTTTATTTACTGTTTATCCATTTATATGATTGAGTTGATCTTCTTTAGTAGATAATTGTTTTAACAAACTAAGACAGGAATATTATTATTCCATTTTAGTTTTTGTTTGGTTCAAGTATCGCAGAATGGATCGACCTATGTATGTTTCCAAGCATAACTCGATTGTTGAAAAACCAAGTGAGTTTAAAGGCATTGATTTGAAAAAATGGAAACAGAAAATTTTATTTTACGTTACCACTTTGAACTTGGCTCATGTGCTTAGTCAGGGGAAACCTATGCCGAATGAACCCCCTTCTACTAAATAGACCCTAAATGAAATTGATGCTTAGACGTATAGTAAATTCCTTTCCAAAAATTATATCCTTAACAGATTAAATGACACTCAATATGATATTTATGTCACATTTGTAACTGCGAAGGAATTATGGGAGCCTTTGGATAAGGATTATTTAATGCTAGCAGTAAGTGCGGGGAAATTCATTGTTGTCAGGTTTATGAATTATAGGATGGTTGATGGTAGATCTTTTCTTAGTCAAGTTGAGGAATTGCATATGACCATCCATGAACTGCACTTAGAAGGCAAGAGCCTTGATGAAAAGTTCCAAGTACGTGCTATAATTAAGAATTCGCCTCAACCATAGAAAAGTTTTAATCATGAATTAAAACACTTGACTGAGCAATTAACAATGAAAAATCTAGTTCTAAAGCTTCGAGCAGAAAAATTGAATAGGATGAATGGGAGAAATGATGCCTTACTCCATGAAGCCGAAGCATACATTATGGAACAAGACTCATCCAATAAAAAACCTAATTCACATAAGAAAATGGAAAATGGTTCTTCACTTCCACAAAAACCAAAGAAATTCAAGATAAAAGGGAAATGTCGGTTCACTGAAAACCTAGACATAAGGCATAAGTCTGTTTTGAAAGGAAGGATCAGAATGCCAATGAAAATTATAGCAATTAAAACCAAGTGAATAGGGCAACCAATACTAATTTTAATG
Source organism: Allium sativum (assembly GCA_030737875.1). Lineage (NCBI taxonomy): Eukaryota > Viridiplantae > Streptophyta > Magnoliopsida > Asparagales > Amaryllidaceae > Allium > Allium sativum. Next base: position 377,110,879 of record CM060926.1, read on the forward strand.
CTATGGTTTTAGTACTAACATTATTTGTGATACAAAAGTTGGTCGGTTGATACCAGTGCTGCAAGGCACATATGTTCAGACAAAACTATGTTTTCGACCTATCATCCGATCGAAGGAGAAAAACCATACATGGGAAAAGCATCTTAATTCTCCATACAAGGAAATGACAATGTGATCATTACTTTCACTTCTGGATATGGACCAACTCTTTTTGATGTGATGCATGTACAATCGATTAGGAATAACTTAGAATCTGGTCCTATTCTAAGTAAAGAGGAGTTTAAACTTGTATTTGAGTATGATAAATTTGTACTCACCAACGGTGTTGAATTTGTTGGAAAAGGATATCTCACGTATGGGCTTTTCAAACTCAATGTATTCTCTAATAATAGCAATAATGATAAGACTTCTTCTTATTTAATTAAGTCTACTGATATATGGCATGAACGATTAGGTCATGTAAGTTACCATTATATGAAAAGAATGGATAATTCAAGACTAATGTATGAATGCAAACCTATTTCTATCAATATACATAAATATGAAATAAGCACTGAATCCAAGTTTGTGAGAAAACCTACAAACACTGTAGAAATATCAAATGAAATATTGGAATTAATTCATTTCGATCTTTGTGACATTAAGGCAACACCAACTTGTTAAGGAAAAATATTGTATTTCGTTTGTAGATGATTGTTAGGGACTGAGATGTTGATGATGATGGTTTGACGACAAAACCTTGATTTAACTATCATTGTTATAGAATATATACTAACACCATTCTCTAGAATATATGTGTATATATAGAAAATATATGCATGTATTGATTATTGAAGACTGTACAGTTGAAAGATTCAAGATTACAAAGAAGAAGAGTTCAAGATAGTAGACTAATGAGTAACAAGAATTCAAGAGTTCAAGAAATAATAAGTAGTAGATTCTAGATTTCTTCTTAAAATCTGATATAGCACTGAATCCTTATTTCAATCTTTCCCACTATTTTTTATCTTATTATCAAACTTATTTCAAAATTACTTCCTTATTTCAAATCTTTATTTCTTAATTTTTAAAATTTATTTTAACTCTTGATTTTATATATCTTTTATTTCTTAAAATAGTTTAACTCCTGATTCAACTATTTCTTACTTATATAAACATTACTAATTTTACATTAAGTTTAATTTAACCATTTAGGTTTTAAATTTCCTTTCCTTATATTTATATCTTAAGTTCTAAGTATTTCTTATGTTTAAATTCATAGTTGTATATATGTTTTAATATCATTTTATATAGTTTTAAAGTCATTCTTATATATGTTTTAAATCATATATATATATATATTTACATCAAATAAACGAACACTTGATGTCGGATGTTCAAGGTATATGAATAGAAATCCAGAAATAATTAAAGATATAATTTATGAAGACAGAGGAATGGTCAATTTTAGTGATAGCTCGAAAAAATATGTGATTGGCATTGGCTATGTCGGTAATTCTAAATTCTTACTATTTCTCATGTTTTGCTAGTTCGAAATTTAAAACACAACCACTTAGTATAAACCAGTTATGTGACGAAGTTTACAAAATCAAATTTGAAAAAGATAAATGTTTCACAGAAGGTAACAATTCAAACATAATTATTTACAGAATTAGAAATAAAAATAATTACATCATAATTACGAATATTTCAAAAGATAACCTCTGTCTTTTGACCAATGCAAGTGATCCTTAGATATGGTATAAAAGATTCAAACATTTAAATTTCAAGCACCTCTCTAGAATTTCCAAACTAGATTTAATAAGTGGGCTTCCCAAAATAAATTTTAAAATAGATTGTTTATGTGATGCTTCTACTTCGAATCCGTTAGAATTACTTTATACGGATTCATTTGGTTCATCTCAAACTCAATCAATAAATCATAGTAAATATGTATTCGTAATCATCGACGATTATTCTAGATACACTTGGACTCTCTTTCTCAAACATAAAAATGATGTTTTTGATTTATTTAAAACATTTGCTAAAATAATTCAAAATCTATTATCTTTAAAAATTAAAACTATATGTAGTGATCAGGATGGGGAATTTGAAAATGAAAATTTTGTGAACTTTTATAATAAAAAGGGAATTACTCATAATTTATCTTTTCCAAGAACTCCACAACAAAATGGAGTAGTTAAGCATAAAAATAGAATGATTCAAGAGTGTACGAGAACTACGCTTTATGACAGTAATTTGCCAAGGAATTTTGGGTTGAACCAGTTGCTAAAGCTTGTTATATCTTAAACAGAATTTTGATCAGACCATTTATAAACAAAACACCAAAAGTATCTTACTTTAGAGTTTTGGAAGCAAATGATTTATTTTAAATACTAAGGAAAATTTGCATAAATTTGATTATAAGTCAGATAGAGGAATTTTTAATGGATATTCAAATAGAAGTAAAGCTTATAGAGTTTTTAATTTAAAAACTAGAACTACTGAAGAAACTATGAATGTATATTTTGATGAAAATTTTAAAGGTATAAATCAAAAAAATAACGAAGATGAATTTGATAATGATAATGAATCAAATGAAATAAATAATAAAAGAATTAGACTTCTAAGAGATCATCATGTAGAAAACATATTAAGAGATATTGAGTCTATAGTAAGGACTAGATACCAATTACACAAAATGAGTAACGTAGCTTTAATATCTACTATTATACCTAAAAATCCAAAGGAAGCATCATCTGATGATTCATGGATACTTGCAATGCAAGAGGAACTGAATCAATTTACAAGAAATGATGTATAGGAACTTATTCCTAGATAAGAGGATAAAACTATGATTGATAATAATGGGTCTATAAAAATAAAATGAATGAACTTGGTGAGGTCGCTAGAAATAAGGCACAATTAGTTGTGCAAGGATATTACCAAGAAGAAGGGATAGATTGTGGTGAAACCTTTTCCCTTGTACCAAGATTAGAAGCTATTAGAATTCTACGTGCTTTCACTAATTATAATAATTTCAAAATATTTCAAATGGATAATAAAGTGCTTTTCCAAATGGATTTATTAAAGAAGATGTTTGTGTTTAGAAACCTCTATTATTTGAAGATGAAAAAGTTCTAAACCATGTTTATAAATTAAACAAAGCCTTATACAGATTAAAACAAGCTCCTAGAGCATGGTATAAAAGACTAAGAACTTATTTGTTACAATCAAATTTTGAAATTGGTAAAGTAGATAATACTCTATTTATTAAAAGAAATAAAGATGATATTCAATTAGTACAAATATATGTAGATGATATTAATTTTTGATCAACAAATAATAAAATGAATCAAGAATTTTCTGAAATCATGGCAAAAGATTTTGAAATGAGTCATGTGGATGAACTCACTTTCTTCTGAGGATTACATATAAAAAAATTAGATAATGGAATATTTATAACTCAAGAAAAATATGGTAAAGACATAATAAATAAATTTAATATGGATAATACAAAAGGAAAACAAACACTTATGGAAACCAATGAAGCATTAAGTAAAGATGACTCATCAAAAGATGTAAATCAAAAATGGTATAGGGGTATAATATGTTCTTTATTATATATATATAACTGCGAGTATACCGGATATTATGCATAGCGTTTTCCTCTACAAAAGATATCAATCACAACCTAAGGATAGATATCATCAATTTTAATTCATTTTATCCTAAAAGCAATTCATTTAATTAATATTGTATTATGGTGCTGAATATGCTGGCTGTAAATCAGTCTGAAAAAGTACAAGTGGAACTTGTCATTTTTTAGGGTATTCCCTGGTTTACTGGTTTAGTTAAAAGCAAAACACCGTCTCCTTGTCAACAACTGAAGCAAAATATATTTCTGCTGCTTTAGCTTGTTCCAAAATTATATATATGTAACAAACATTAACAGATTTTGGATTAAATATAAATAAGTCACCAATCTACTGCGATAATATCAGTAAAACGAATCTATCTAAAATCCTACTTATCATGCTAGAACAAAACATATTGATGTTAGACATTGTTTTCTAAGAGATAATGTAAAAAGATATATCATTAGAATTCATTAAAACAGAAAATCAAACTGTAGATATTTTAATTAAATCATTGAACGAAGCAAAGTTTACTAAATTAAGAAGAGAACTAGGTATTTGCTCATTAACCAAAATAGAATAACTATTTATTAGTATAGATATATAATAAAATATAGGAAAATTAATAAAAATCAAATTTTTAGAAGGCATGTCGACAAGCTTAACACCCATGTCGACATATAACAGTCAAAATTCAAAATTCAAATTCCCTCCAAATTTAGTTTTCATACTTATTTAAATTCTCAAATTCCTGTCTTTCACTTATTCTTCTTTGTAATAAACTTCTGAAACAGAATAATAATGGCCTCTCATCAAAATACTAACCAAAACAACACTTTATCCTTTCGCTCTTTGTCTTAAGGTCTTTTTCAATGAACTGCTCTTGCACGTGAGATCAAATTAGAAGAATTTATGAAGGATACATTTCAATTACTCACTAAATTACATCAGATGCAATTATGTATGGAAAGAGAATAAGAGAAACACGAGAAAATTGTAAAGAATCGACAAATGTTCATAATGGATAATCAATCTAATCCATTTGTGATAGAAGACGATTCATCTAATACTCAAGTCCGTAACCCTATGGAAAAAGAAGAAGAAGTTGAAGAAGAAGATAAAGAAGAAGATCAAGAACAAGAAATGATGAAGATGATCTAGTAATTTGCGTTGGTGAAGTGCGTTTTGATAAGGAAGGAAATGTAATAAAAAAATGGAGAATCCTGCCTCCATTATTCGAATTGTCCTATTCACAAGTCCCTAATTGGGAAAAACACTTGGTAGTTAATTATTGCTTGTTCATTAATATTTGTTGTATAATATGTATAATATGATGATACTCATTATTAATCGTTGTATGGTCTTGTGTACTATATCTGCAACACAAATCATAAATATAATTTATATTCTTGTGTTTGATCATAATAATATCTAGTTTATTAATACATTAGATTTAAGGAAGTATTAGATATAAGAACTATATCTAAGACTAGATTAGTTTTATATACTAGGTACTAGAACTGTAATAATATTAGATAATAGTTTTTAGGAGGAGTATTATATGGTAATAAGAGATGTATAAGTTTCTGTTGACGACGATGGAGGAGAATCATAAAACAAACATTAGAGTAAGGGGGAACTTGCAATTTCAGGGGAAGAAAATGTAGTAAGGGCAAGCAACTGAAGAATCAAGACATCGGGTATGAATATTTTACAAACCAAGGTTGTGTAACAACGCGTATTTTCGATAACCTGTTATATCTGAACCAAGGGAAACGGGATGTGCCATTGCGTTCGTCTCGGAAAAATACGCGAAATAGAGTCTGAGTTTTCGAAAATCGGAGTCCGTATGACCCGATTAAGGCCCAACGAAGTTTTCAGAAAATTTCAAAGTAAAAATAGATTTCAAATTCAAGTTTGAATTTGGAAATTATGGCAGTTGGGCGCAGGAGGGAAATTTCCCACCAGACCACCCATGTCGACAGCCCTGTCGACTGGGCAGTCGACATGGTTAGGCCCAAGTCGACAGCCCTGTCGACTTGGGTGTCCACTTGGTTCAGCCGGGCAGTTTTGCCTGGTGCACCATTTTGGAGTTGTGTTGAGTTTGGGGGCCAGATTCGGTTTTGAGGGCTGAGATTGGAATTAGGGTTTAATCCTAAGGCTAAAACTAATCCTAATCTCTATAAATAAGACCCTAGGCCTAACCTAATCATCATTAATCAACCCTACAACTAAACTATGGCAAAATCATTCCTCACATGGCCTCCACTCTCTTCATAAAATTCTAAGTTATTTCTATGAGAGATTTTCCATGCATACAAGTGTTTTCAAGCTTGTATGAGTGTCATTAGCTTGCATTCAAGTCAAGTTTCCATATTTACATCATAAAGCAAGGGTTTTGATCATTTTGGCTCAAGAGTTTTTCTATTGGAGCTTGCATTTTGGGTTTATTTGATTGCATAAGGGCTTTGTCTCAATCTATATATTTTTGTGTCTTCATAAGCATTGTAAGCCCTTTTCTACTTTCATATTTAAACTCTAAAGTTAAATGAATGATGCAAGTTTGGTTGATCATTATGATATGCAAGTTTACCATGATATGCAAGTTTACTATGTCATGTTATGCAAGTTTGATATGTTATGATATGCAAGTTTGCCATGTTATGTTATGCAAGTTTGCCATGTTATGTATGCAAGTTTGGGTGGATCATTTTACTCATGTTATCATGTTATGCAAGCTTACCTTGAGTATATGAACATAAAGCTTCAAGCTTTATGCTAAAGGTTGCATTTTGGCAACATGTAAGTTATCATATCTCTTATGATAACTTGCATGTGAGGCTAAATGCGAACTTATGGCCATTTCTGCATGTCATTTATCACCATGTATCACCAATATGCTAAGTTTGGTTTTATGCATGCTTTTGAGGCCTAAAATGTAATATGCAAGTATATGAACATATGTACATTTCATATGCCACCATAATAAACTTGTGGCTTCAACACCTTTATGTCATGATTATGCCAAGTTCCCTCTTTCTATCCTTTATGCGCTATTGCGATATGTAAGCGATGGGATTGCGTTTGGGGTTGGGTAAACTTAAAAGACATAAAAACATAAGATTGGGAATTTACCTATTAATTTAGGTCTACCCATTGGGAATTACCTATTAAGTTAGGTCTACCCAAATGCTTGAAAACTTGTAATATGTTTTGGAAACATAATGGACATGACACTTAGAAAATATAAGTGTGACCAACTCGAGGTTGGGTTGAGTTTGTAGCGTAAACCTACCCGGAACCGACCGGCTTAACTAGTTGCTATAAACAATAGGACCCAATGTGAGAAGTTGGTCATGTTGTACCTTGAACCCGAGGTTAGACCAAGTTGTGGTATAAAGCTACCCGTAACCGACCGACTTAACTAGTAACCGCAACGAAGTCTAATGTGAGAGGTTAAGGCACATTAATTAATTAATGCCTCATGGTTAGGGTTTAAGTCATGGTCCACTTAATACTTAATCAATGCGGGCTTGGTAGATTAATCAGGGTTAAGTCGTGAACTCATCGTTACACTTAACCAAGTTAATCCATGATTAGCAAGAGGGCTAAACCGTACTTAACCCACTAGAAAATCCTAGCAACGGGGGTCCACTCCAGCAGTAATCCCAAGTTTGTATCATCATGACCCTAGGGACTAGGCTAGGGTGGGGCACGATTACTGGACTTGAGGTAAGTGGCCAAAAACGACGGCAGAGTGGTACGCCGGTGTAGTTCCGGACGGACTATGGTCGTGCACGTAGTCCGTAGCCGGAGAAAATCAAGCACGGGTACCAGTAGATCTAAGATTGTGCACTTATGTTTATGGTGTCCAGGGGTTGACACCCTAGGGCTTGATACACCCGACGTGAGACCCAGCAGAGTCTGACTACAATTATGTTTGGACCGTATTGACGCCAACACGTGACGAGTTAGGCTTATAGGGAGCCGATCGACTAGACCGAGTAGTTGGACCTTGATCTAGGTCATCTCAAACTATTTGGGCCAAGCTTGGGCCAAGGGATCAATTCTTGTTTTACTTGACATGTTAGAATGCTAGTACACCCGTGGTGCAAAACTTAACCTTGATTATGCGATGACACCTTTATCTACCTTGTTAGTTAATCATCATGCTAGTATGTTGTTATCCTTATGTTCATCCCTGCTTCTCATGCTAGTTAACTTTATCAGTTTACATTGATTGTAGTAGGGCTTACTCAGTCTTTTTGACTGACCTGTTTTTCTTTCGCCTCTTTTCTTCCGTTCCCCCCCTCCCAGGTTCTCAGGGTGGGAATATTGGAGCTTAGCTTGGATTTCTGATCACTTGCTTGTGGGATTTTAGCTCATGTACGGTCTTGACATGAAGCTAGCTATGGTTATCACTTATTTTGGGGATAGTACTTATGTATTTCAGTTTTTCAGTGATGTTGTTTTTATCTAGACTTGTGTATTTGGAAAGTTGACATTATGTTGTACCAGACTTGTTTTGAAATAGTTTGAAATCTTCCGCTGTTTTACTTATCTTATTTACTCTGTTTACATATATACATATGTTCTTGTTTTGCCTTGATATATCATTATGCATGTTTACCCGGTACAAACGCCCCTCCAAAGTCAGAGTGCTTGCTAGAGCCACCCTGGCGGAGGTGGGGTGTTACAGGTTGTCATCATTAAAAAAGGGAGATTGTTAGAGATTGAGATGTTGAAGATGATTGTTTTAATGACAACAACTTTGTTTTAACTATTATTGTAATAAAATATATATTAATAATATTCTCAAGAATATACATGTATGTATGTATGTGTATGTATATGTATATATATATATATTTGTGTGTGTGTGTACATACAGAAAATACATGCAAGTATTAATTATGGAAGACTGTACAATCGAAAGATTAAAGATTCCAAAGAAGAAGAGTACAAGATAGAAGACTCATGAGTAACAAGAATTCAAGAGTTAAAGAAATAAAAAGTAATAGAGTCTAGATTTCTTGTTAAAACTTTGATATAACACTGAATCTTTATTTTAATATTTTTTACTATTTTTATCTTATTTTCAAACTGAATTCAAAATTACTTCCTTATTTCAAATCTATATTTCTTAGTTTTTAAAATTTATTTTAACTCCTGATTTTATATATCTTTTATTTATTGAATTGGTTTAACTCCTGATTCAAATATTTCTTATTTATCTAATTATTACTAATTTTATATTAAGTTTTATTTAACCACTTAGGTTTTAAATCCTCTTTACTTATATTTATATCTTAAGTTCTAAGTATTTATTATGTTTATATTCATAGTTGTATATATGTTTTAATATCATTTTATATAGTCTTAAAATCATTCTGATATATATTTTAAATCATTTTTATATATTTTTAATATATGATCTTACCTCAAATAATCTATTTTAATATATAGGAAAATAGATTGTTTTAACTCAACGTTTACCTGAATTTATTTAAATGAAAAAAGATTTATTTTGAAAATTTTAATTTTCAATTTTTGCAGAGGCATATCGACATGGGTAACCCCCCATGTCGACATGGTGACCTTTGGATTTCAAATTCAAAATTTTAGAAGTTGTGTCTTTTGATTTCAAATCTTATCTGAAAGGTTTTGGCTATTGGCAGACTTTATATAGGCTTCTAGAAACGATTATTTTCTACCAATTTCATTATTTTCTTCCTCCTATATCTTCTCTCCACTAAAACTCTTAATTTGTTGAGTTATTTACTTATACAATGCCAAATTTTAAAGAGAATCACATCAATCCCTTTCTTATTTGATTCTCTACCACACTCTCTCAAAGATTCAAGTGTTATTCAAGAGTTATAGGGTTCCTGTAATCAAAGATTGCAAGACCAAGTTCTTCGAGTCTTACTTCCAAAACCAATATTGAAAAGGTATGGACATAGCCAATTCAAATCGAATTGATGTGGTCGTAGCCCATACAAATCAACTTGGTGTGAGTGTAGACCGAAAATCTATTGAGTCTCACTATACTCCGGAAACAGACAGGTGTACTTCATAGTCTTGAAATCGAGGATTATAATTTGAAGATTATTATTGAAAAGAAATCTGCATCAGCCTAGAGTTGTGTATGACTGGATGTAGGGTAATCTGAACTAGTATAAAATTTTGGTGTTGTTAACCAGTCTTTAGGCCCAGTCCCCAAAAGCACATTAGCCACACTCGAATCAACACATCGCGTGGCGTAAATGACTGAAGTGTCACTAACCAGGGACTCAAGATGAGGAAAAGTTGTGTAAGCACAAGCCTTACAGATTCTCAAAAACAATGAGCAAACACTATTTTCGTATCCCACAGTCGATGCACTTCAGATCCCTCGAAAAGCATATGTCTCGTACCCCTCAGGGACTAAAGGTTCGGATCCCCTTGGCCCGTGTCCCTCTCCTCTAATTCCTTAAAATCCCTTAATCTTGTACCTGAACCTCTCGTGTCCCTCTACCTCATACCCAAGGCTCTCGAATCCCTTAGGCCTCACAATCTAGCAAGATCCACATATTCTATGGGATTTGGGTATGTATCCCTCGGATACGAAATGACCATACCACCTTCGGGATACATTATTTCGTATCCCACAGGATACGAATTTCGTATCCCACGGGATACGAATTTGGTATCCCAAGGGATATGAAATTTGTATCCAAAAAGGAGGGGTACGAGTTTTTCTGATAACGTGAGAGGGATCCAAAACCCTAGAGGGCTGTACTCAGGTGTACAAAATGTACTGTTGTGGTCCCCATATCCTTCCTACTCGATGCTAACCTCTCCGCTATAAATGCCCCTATGCTCCCACTTCAAAGCGCTTTGAAATCGGTTGATTTAATACCTCTTGAGAGCTCCAAGTGACCTCTTTAATGGCATCCTTGTTTTGAGGAAGAACATGCATAAAAGTTATTATTTCCCATTATTCATATATCACAATAATGATATCAAAATACTTGGAAATGTTTGTAAATGGATGTCATAACATAGTTCTATTCCTGTAACTTACTATTGCCAGTAAAATATCAGCAACTATTCTAGAGTGGACGTAAACCCCTCATGGGACTGAAGCACTATAAATCTTCTGTGTTATTTACTGCTTTTTGCACTTATTTTCCCATGCCAAACATAATTCTCTAAGTAACGGAGAATCTTTCGGTGCTACAACATTTTTTTCCATCAAAACTCTGATGCTTTCATTAAACTTGCATCTTTGTCGCTCATTCCCATCTCAACTTCGACGTGCTTTAGGTTTCTTCCATAACCTTCCACCGAGTCTGCTTACGATGGTTAAGCGAACAAAGAATTAGATGCTTGGGTCCTCTACCTTAGCTAACACCGGTAATTCCCAGCAACCTCAATCGGAGACAATCCAACCAGTATAGAACTCCTTCCTCTTGTTGACCCCGAAGCCCTACGACTCAAGCACAGATCCATGCACTAAATAAAAAGTATGAAAAATACGGCTTTTGAACTCAACCAAACATTGAAGAAAGACATTGATCTTATGCTTCAACTCCAAGAAAATCGGTGCATCATCACTTAACTTCATCTTGCTCAGAACAATGCCTGATCGTGGCATACCTTATTGAATACCTCTTCCTGTGAATCAATGGGACCACATCAAAGAAGGAGGTTCAATCTCAACAATAACGTTGATGTACGCTCTAATGCTCATACTAATGGAAATAAAAATGACAATGGAAATGGTGATCGAACCACTGTCACTTACAACGAGGGAACACAGTACATGACTGCTACCGGTTGATTATCAATGACGAACCGGGTCCGAGTAACCAACCCTCTCCTCGATAGAACCCAACTACCCCTCTCAAAACCTGGGGACTACGCTTTCGGCTACCCAGCAGGCCCAAGTCCTTCCAGGTCAGAATGCACACTATCCCGCTTAACCTCACCAGCCATACCAAAACCAGGTCATCGATGTCGACGACATGGAAGAGGATGGGCCCGATGCGCATCACAAAAGGCGCCCATGAAATGGAACTCCCGAAGTTCTCCAAAACCAATGGATTCCACAGGAAGATCCCCACCCAAAATATTTCCCCGACATAGTCCGAAGGACAATGAGAGATATGCGAGGAACCGCCAATGACTCGTGGGAAACCCACTTGAGGGGTAACCCTTTCCCTAGAATCGTACACAAAGCCGAGTGGCTCTCTGCTTCAACATGCCATAGATGGCGTTCTATGATGGCACAACTGATCGCTGTGCCTTCGTGAACCGCTATGAATGGAAGATGGACTCCATATGAGCCACCGACGTGGTCAAATGCAAGTGCTTCAGAGTGTTCTTGTCAGGCACAACTATTCTTTGGTTCACTCGCCTTCCACTTCGATCTATCTCGGCCAGCTGACTACAGAATTGGTTATGCAGTTCAGAATGTACATGCCAACTCCAAATAACACCCTCACCCGATCTAATCTCTACCAAGGGACTGTAGAACCTCTCAAAAGCTATCTTGCGCGATTCAATATCTCCCTCGCCAAGGTAGACGATCCGGAGCCTGGCACTGTTCTCTTCCATCTTGCAAAAGGTGTCCTTCCTACCTCCGAGTTTGGAGCCTGGATCGGTAGAAAGCACCCTAAGTACCTGGAGGCTTTCTACGAAAATGCTAGATAGTTCGTGTGCCAAGAAGAAGCAAGGCGTAATCTAGTTTCTCAGGGCAAAGAGCAGCACCCGACAAGCCAAAACCGAACAGCGGCAAACAAGGCGGTCGCAACAACAACCAGTTCTTGTAGATCCAAAGAAACATGGCCGCTACCAGAATTATAGGGCCTACACTCCACTAAACCAGGATATGGAGACAATTTAGTTTGAAACTTGTAATACTCTCTAGTATAAGAAGCCAAACACCAAGGAGTCCACTAACTACGAGGAAAACTCTGGCAAATAATATAGATTTCACAACATGTCTGGGAACAACACTAATGATTATCGTCACCTCAAGGATGCGATCGATAAACTCATTTGCAAGAAACGCCTAGAATAATACATTCAGGATCCCTCTCCTCTCAAAGCAGTTACGGGCCCTCCAACGCCCTCACTTCCAACACAGGCGAACTAGGCCCCAGGGTCGTCCAACCAAAGGTCACATGGTTTCGTGATTAATACTATCTGTGGCGGACCTCACCGCATGCATGACAGCTTCCGTAAGATGGAGGAGTATGCCAACTCTATAAAGAATGAAACCTACGAAGCTTGCTCTACTTTGGATGAGTCCGTCCATGCCAAGCTCTAGAAGATAATGCGGGACAATATTGTCTTCCGCGAGAGAGATTCCACTGGAATTGACATCCCGACCATTTATCCTCTCGCTATCTCTGCCCAGATCGGATATGTTTTCTTCCGAGGAATCCTTATCGACTCAGGAAGCTTGGTCAACATCATATTCAAGGTGACTTATGACCAGATGAAGCTCGAGGCCAAAGAACTTAAGCCTTTCCATGCTATCATCCACGGCTTCAACGGATCTTACAATCACCCAGTAGTCATGGTCAAACTGCCTATAGAACTCCGATAAGGGGATCGGAGCCAGATTCAAATCCTCACCTTCGTGGTTATTAATGTCATCTCTCCATACAACGTCTTCTTTGGATGCCTCTTCCTTGCAGAGATCTGAGTCCACATGGCACCATGGTCCCTTCTAATGAAGTTCTCGACAGAAAATGGGATCGGCACCATAAAAGGCGACCAAGCAACAACTAGGGACTACCACCTCATACAGTGGAGGAATGCGCGCAATAAGGACAAAAGCTAGATCGTGCCTCTTCCTTATTGTGCCAAAACCATCTCCGCATAGCAATCAAAGACATCTGAGTCTTAGCTCAGGCGACACTGCCATCTTTTCGATGATCTCGATCCAAGGGAAGATATAGAGCCCAATTTCGAGAGGGCTACCCGAGTAGAACCGATAGTGGATGTTCTGGTCATCCCGACGACCCAACAAATGTCTTGAAAGTTGGGTCGCAATTCCACCCCGCAATGAAGAATGATCTTGTGGAATTATTAAGGGCCAACCTTGACGTGCTTGCTTGGACCTACTTCGATATGTGCAGCATCGACCTTGCACTCACTTGTTACAGGGTAACTATCAACCCCTCGCAACCATTGGTCAAATAGAAACGTCGATGCTTGGGAATCAAAAGATCGACCACACTCAAGGAAGAGGCAGAAAGGCTGCTCAATAATGATTTCATTTGCGATGCCTACTACTCTGACTTGTCCTGGTCAAGAAAGCGAATGGCAAATGGTGAACGTGTGTTGACTTCTCCGACTCGTGTTGGAGAAACGTCGATGCTTGGGAATCAAAAGATCGACCGCACTCAAGGAAGAGGCAGAAAGGCTGCTCAATAATGATTTCATTCGCGATGCCTACTACTCCGACTTGTCCTGGTCAAGAAAGCGAATGGCAAGTGGTAAATGTGTGTTGACTTCTCCGATTTGTGTTGGAGAATGGAGTTTTGATGACAACAACCTTATTTCAATTATCATTGATTATAAAATATATACTAACACTTTTTGTATAGAATATGTATATATATATATATATATATTTAGGAATTATATACAGGTATTATTACTGAAGTCTGTACAGTTATAAAGATAATAGAGATTCAAAGATCAGGGAAATTTCAAAACTCATGAGTAATCAAGATTTTAAGAGTTCAAGATTAATATAGCTATAGAGTCTAGATTTTGTAAGACTCTAAATAGCACTCTAGGTTCAAATTCTAATTTTCAATTTTATCCTCAATCCTCTCTATTTTATTTTTCTATTTGTTTCTATTTTTATTTTTCTTTGTTTTTCAAACTTAAGTTTTTTATATACTTTATATTTATCCTTTATATAGTTTAAAACCTTATAATTTTATAAATATATCTATATAGTTTAAATTTATGTTTTCATATGTTTTTCTATCACTTAATATTAATTTACAACACTAGAATTTTACTCAAGAATTTCCAGAATTATTTTTATATTAAAACACTTGAAAATTTTATAAAATTTAAAATTTCAAAGGAGAATGTCGACATAACAAAAACTCCATGTCGACCTATAACTGTCACTTTTTCCAAATTTGAAAGGAAGTGTCTTTTCACTATTTGAAATGATTCAAAACCGTTGCAACCTTTCATACTCTATAAAATGGGGTTAAAACCGAGTTTTTTATTATCTCTTCTGTAACTTCATCCTCTTTCTCTCTACCATTATCTTAATCATTTTTATGATTCTTACAATTATACTCTACGTAATTCAATTCTGTTTTGATAAAACTTCTTCTCTCTACACTCTCTATTCTCTACTCTCTGAATCAAGTGTTATTGAAGAGTTATAGGTCTGTTTTGTAATTGGTTGGGTTGAATATACCTTTTTTGAAAGTCAAAGAGGAATTAGTGTATCCTTGTCATCGGGAAATCAAGGAATAGGAGTCAGTGTGTCCTTGGTGAGCCGTAAAATCGAGGAATAGGAGTCGCTGTCTCCTTGTTGAGCCGTGAAATCAAGGAGGGTGTATTTGACTATTGGAAATATTAATAAAACTTTGCGCATTCCAATATTGTGCGGGATTGGACATAGGAGTATTCCGAACCTATAACACCACACCTCCGCAAGGGTCACTCACAAAGGGAATGCACTAGTTTTGGTGGAGTATTATCTAGGTAAGCATACACAGAGATATCACAAGGCAGAACATAAATTAAGCAGCGGTAGAAATTAAAAACCAACTTTTTATTACTTTCAAGAAAAAGAGTCAAAACCTCATATATCCAGGGTACAAATTATTCCATTACATCAAGTTCCAAACAAAGAAGCATAAACTTAAAACAAAAGTAAATTATTCTCCATAAATAACAGAAGCAGCCATAGCATAGCCCAAGACCAAACCATACATGAGCTGTCAGAAAGCAAGCTAAATCTAAGCTAAGAGCTAGTGTTTCCTCCTTGAGAACCTGGGGGGGAGGGGGAAACGAAAAAAAGAGAGGCGAAAGAAAAAGGGTCAGTCATAAAGACTGGTAAGCCCTAGTGACTTTCAGTATGAAAACTAGTAAAGATAACATGATATGTGAAAATTGAAATTAAACACAAGGATGATAACAGAACTAGTAGGATAATTAAGATAACATGATAAGTCAAGTCTAGCATCGCATATTCGAGATTCGCTGCACCAACTGTACTAGTGTTCTAACCCATGTCAAGTATTAATCATGAAATGATACCTTGGCCCAATATCATGAAGTGACCCATTACGGGGTCCTACGGTATGATCTACTAATCGATCGGCTCCCTACAAGTTCTAGCTCGTCATGTGTCTGTGTCATACGGCCCTATCTTGAAATGCAGTTACCTGTGCTAGGTCCACCATAAGGTGTATCAAATCCTATGGTGCCAACCATTGACACGAATCAAGCACGCACAGTGTAAATCTACGGGTGCCCAATGCCTGCTTTTTCAACAACCGACCATAGTCCGCCTGAACCTACAATGGCATACCTACTCAGCCGTCGTTCTGGTCGCTTACAATCAGCCCAGTAATCGTGCCCCACCCTGCCTCGTCCCCGGGTATCGTGATACATCTAAGTGGGTTACTGTTGAAAAGGACCGCGTAACTAGGGTTTCTAATGGGTTAAGTGTTGTCATTCAAATTCGTGACTTAACCCTATCCAAATCATGTATCAAGTTGGTTAAGTGTGTTCAAGCGGTTCATGACTTAACCCTATCAAATCATCGTGTCAAGTTGGTTAAGTATATTCAAGAGGTTCATGACTTAACCTTATCTTGTGGCATTAATTCATCAGTGCACCTCAACCTTTCACATTAGACTAACTGTTGTGGTTACTGGATTTACCGGGCAGTTTCGGGCAGATTTACACCACAACATTGTCTAACCTCGTGTTTTACGTGCGATATGACCAACTACCTACATTGGATCCTATTGTTTGCAGCCACTAGATTTGCCGGGCGGTTCCGGGCATATTTACACTGCAAACTCAAACCAACCTCGAGTTGGCCATTTTCAAGTTTATCTAATTGTCATGCCCACGTTCAAGTTTTCATGTCAAAATTCATGTCAAGTTTTCATGTCATGTCGTGTCCAGTTCATGCCCATATCCAGGTTCAAGTTGTAATAACGTTCATGTTTAAAGTTCAAAGTCAATTCATGTTTTACCTAGTCTACCCAAATCGTATTCCCATCGTACGTAAGCTCGAATCGATACAAATAAATCTAATTAGGGAATAACATAAAAAGAGACGGGTATAAGGTGGCAAAAGTGATTACTAGCATAGCATGGTATGACTTGATAAAAGATTATAACATTACTGGCATATGGAATATTGGCCTCAAACATAAAGATTCCAAATCGAGCAAAATAAGGTACTAGTCAAGATAATAGTTGTCATAAGGTGATAGTATAGTCATGGTAATGATTGACATAAGGTGATAGCATAGTCATGGTAACGATTAACATAAGGTGATAGTCGTAAACTTGTGACTAATAGCAGACTCAACATGATAATATGAGGGGTTTTCTTTTTGATTTA
This sequence comes from Allium sativum, assembly GCA_030737875.1. Lineage (NCBI taxonomy): Eukaryota > Viridiplantae > Streptophyta > Magnoliopsida > Asparagales > Amaryllidaceae > Allium > Allium sativum. Next base: position 377,128,114 of record CM060926.1, read on the forward strand.
CAACATGAATAGGCCCCAAATCAATGTCATAACATATCCAAAAGTCAAGATCCAAGATGAACAAGAATGGATGTAAAACAGTCATCATACATAGGTCCAATTTCAATTTACATCATGTTCATATTACATTTACAGTTTTAATCTAAAAATAATGGGGCTTACAGATCGTGGTTCGAGAATTAGAAAAGAGAGTCAATGTTGAATCTTTATATGCTTGGTCAAGTCCTAATAGAAATCCCCAAATCAGCGATTCTCTTAATGCAGCCTCAACATAGAAGAAGCAGTCCCTTTCTCAAACTTTTCAACCAGAATTAAAGCAGCATAAGGTTAGAAAGAATTTTGTGTAGAGAGACGGTGTTAGGGGCTGTATTTATAGGGTCAGGTCAACGAACGTGGACAGAAACGAGGCCAGAAACATCAAAGTGAATCCAGCTCCAAAAATGGGCTCGGGCACCAGGTCGACCCCCAGGTCGACACTATGGTCGACCTGGTCCTGGGTAGGTCGACTACATAGTCGAACCCCAGGTCGACCTGGTCATGGGCGGGAAATTTCCCGCCCAGTCCATTCTGAGGTTTGAATTTCGAATTTTGAATTCGAATTGAACTATTTTGAACTTGAAAACTTCTGAAAACTTCAAAAGGTCATAACTTGGTCATACGGACTCCGATTTTCGAAAACTCGGACTCGTTTCCAAGCAGAATTTCGAGACGAACGCAATTGTATAACCCGTTTCCTTTGATTCTTATTTGAAAAATTAATTCTGCCTTGATTTTTGGTTATTACACGTTATGAAAACACGGGTTGTTACATTCTCCCCCCTTAAAGGATTTCGTCCCCGAAATCTCTAAGTTAGGGAGGATGTGTCCTACCATCCATCATCTATCTACTCAAAGCATCATCCACAGGCAACCATTGTCCTTAAAAATTTCTAGTGCTGTATGAACATATGCAAAAAGTGGGTGTATATGTACTTATCTAATGCAAAACATCAGGCAGTTAATGATTCAGTAAACCTCCTTAATGCAAAATATGTTATTGTCATGAATCCAACATGTATGCAAATTCTTAACATAGTTTATAATCTCTACATGAGTGCACAAACATTCATCCATATGCAACATCCAAGTGATAGCATAACAAGTTCCATCCATGTACAAGTACAAACACTCATGCATATGCAACATGAAAATGTGACTGAGCCGATCTAGTGCCTAATGTGTGTCATGCATTCACTAGCATCCACTTGCAACCACTTGCAACCATTTGCAAACATCAACCATAACATGTTTCAATCACATGTTTACATCCATATGGTTCTACCTAAGGTTCTCAAGATAAGATCGAGAATATAACAAGACAAACGTAGCATGATACGAAAAGGTTTTCAAGTTTATAGGAAAAAGAGATCGAGAATGTACCCTCAAAAAGAAATGGGTAAAGCGCGCGTATCTTCTCTTCGGTTTCCCAAGTTGCGTCTTCTTGGGCCTCACTCGACTGCACTTTAACTAGCTTGACTTCTCGATTCCTTAGCTTCTTAATCTCCATTCCTAAGATATGAATCAGAACTCGCCTCAATGTTGCTTCTTTTTCCACTTCTACGTCTTCAAGGATGCTTGGCTCAACCACTTCGGCTGACTCATGCAAGCACTTCCGGAGATGCGAGACGTGAAAGACATTGTGTACTCCATTCAGTTTCTCGGGTAAGTCTACATTATAGGCCATCCGTCCAATCCTCTCAGTGATGGGGATCGGTCCTACAAACCTTAGTGCTAGCTTTCCAACTACTCCAAAACGAACTACATTGCGTAACGGAGAAACTTTTATAAAGACCATATCTCCGACCTCGAACTCTAAGTCTGTCCTTCTTTGGTCCGCATAAGATTTGTCTATCTTGGGCCGTTTTCATTCGTCTTCGTATCAACTCAATCTTATCAGAAGTGTCCCTTATCATGTCGGGCCCAAGTATAAGTCTGTCTGTCGTCTCCCACCAACAAGTTGGCGATTTGCACGGTCTTTCATACAGGGCTTCGAACGGTGCCATTCCGATGCTAGCTTGGTCACTATTGTTTTATGCAAATTCCATGAGAGGAAGATGGTCTTCCCAAGTACCACAAAAGTCAAGAATGCATAGCGTCAGGAGATCTTCTAGTACCCTATTTACCCTTTCGGTTTGTCCATCCGTCTGTGGGTGATAGGTCGTGCTCAAGTTCAGTCGTGTACCCATTGCTTCTTGCAGACTATTCCAAATCTGGCTAGTAAAAATCGGGTCACGATCACTAACTATACTAGAAGGAACTCCATGCAATCATACTATCTCTTGAAGGTAGATAGACGCTAGCCCTGATGCGGTTCTCTTGCTTTTCACCGGAATGAAGTGAGCACTTTTCATGAGTCTATCAACTATGACCCATATGCTAGTATTTCCCTTCCTTGACCTAGGCAATCCATCCACGAAATCCATTGAGATACTCTTCCATTTCCATTGTGGAACCTATAAATGATGTAATAGCCCACCGGGCTTCTTCGAGGTGACTCGACGTCTCACCCCTAATCAGCTTGTCCATGATTTCGACTATCTGCGGGTCTTCCTTCTATGAAATCCCTACTTGATCCAGAAGTGTACGTCTTAACTCAAGAGATGCAAACGTAGCAGTCAATGACTCAACAACAGGTGTAAAATCAAAGGTTGCTATAAACTCAAGGCTTTTCCTTTCAACAAACAAGGGGCTCAGAGTCAACCTTTTTCTACTTAGCGCGTCCGCCACCACATTACCCTTGCCAGGGGTATAAGCTATATCGAAGTCATATAATGCCAAGAACTCCATCCACCGCTGTTGCCTCAGATTCAAGTCTTTCTGTAAGAAGAGGTACTTAAGTGATCTGTGGTCGGTATACGGCTCGAACCTCTCCCCTGGAAGATAATGGCGCCAAGCTTTAAGTGCGAAAACAATCGCGGCCAACTCCAAGTCATGCGTGGGTTAGTTTTTCTCATGAACTTTAAGTTGTCTGCCCCCGTAGCATATTACTCTTCCTTCTTGAATTAGGACGACGCCTAATCCCGTGCCGCATGCATCCGTGTACACCGTAAACATCTTACCTCCATCGGGTAGTGCCAAAACTAGAGATGTGGTGAGGGCTCTCTTGAGTCTCTGAAAAGCAACGTCACACTCTATGTCCCATACAAAAGCTAGGTTCTTCTTTGTTAACTTAGTAAGAGGGGCTGAAATCTTAGCGAAGTCCTTAATGAACTTCCTGTAGTAGCCCGCCAAACCGAGAAGGCTCCTCGCCTCTGTTGCGTTCTCAAGAATTTTCCAGTCCTGTACCGCAACTACCTTTGCGGGGTCCATGGCTATGCCTTGCTTAGAAACTACATGTCCAAGGAACCGAACTTCCTTCCTCCAAAAATGACAATTGGAGAACTTAGCCTTTAACTGGTGTGCTCTAAGTGTTTCCATGACTTCCCTGAGATGTCTAGCATGCTCTTCTTCAGCTTTTGAGAAGATCAAAATATCATCCACGAAAACTACCACAAACTTGTTAAGGAACTCTCGAAACACCCTACTCATCAAATCTACAAAGTACGTGGGTGCATTCGTTAATCCAAACGGCATGACGAGCCATTCGAAGAACCCATCTGGAGTCCTAAACACAGTTTTGTCAACGCTATCCTCAGCCACTCTAAGCTGATGGAATCCTGTGGCTAGATCGAGTTGAGAGAAAACAGATGCTCCCACAAGCTGGTCAAACAAATCGTCGATTCTTGGTAGTGGGTGCCTATTTTTCTTTGTCAGCTTGTTTAACTCACGATAATCTAGCATAGACGAAGCGATCCATCCGCCTTAGTAGCGGATACCACCGGAGCGCCCCATTCAGAAATGCTTCGCCTTATGAAATTTTTCTCAAGCAACTCATTAACTTGTTTACTGGGCTCTCTTCTTTCTTGCGGGGCCATGTGCCTAACGGGCAATGAAACTGGCTTGGCATTATCAACAAGATAAATTTGGAAGTCTATCTTGCGTTTAGGAGGTAACCCCCTCACTTCATCAAAGACATTTGGACATTCTTGGACCACTCTTACAGATTGCAAATTATCGTCGGACGAGTCAAGGGATTCAAGATAACACAACATGACCGGACCCTTAGGGTTACAAGAAATTTCAAGGGTATTACCGAGGCGATGAGCCTCACTACCCTTCGTTCACATTCAAGAATGGCTCCATAATCGGACAACCAATCCATACCTAGGATCAAACCGTATCCCATAAATCCGAGAACATAAGCATTACACGTGAATTCTACGCTTAAGATAGAGATCCTCAAATCCACACACATCATAGATAAATGGGCGGATCCCCCAATTAGATTTGAAACTATAACGGGATCCTCAACCAGACTAGTACTTAGGTGCAGATTTCAACAATATCAGAAGAAATAAAAGTATGCGATGTGCCAAAGTCAAATAAGGTTCGAACAGGAAAGTCAGAAATGTAAACAAGGCTTTCTACGGAAATATTACTACCTCGGTCCAGAGCTGGAGTGGTGTTGAGAGCATGCAACTTCCCTCCAGAAGGTCCTACTCGCGGGGTCTGCCCTTGCCCCTGCCCTTGCTTCTTAGGGCAATCCTTGCCGATGTGTCCAGTATCTCCACAATGAAAGCATTCACCCAACTTCTTCTTCTTCTTTCTATAGTCTTTAGCTAGATGTCCCGTAATAACACAAAAGTTGCACTTCCTCGTCTCACGTGGTTTGTTGTAGCTCTTGTTATTCTTGTTGCCCCCCTTCTTGAAGGCAGCTTTCTTATTCTGAGTCTCATTAGGCTTAACCTCCTTCCTGCTATTCTTGTCTTCCTCATGAAGTAGAGCCTTATCCACCAAGCTTTCAAAAGTCGCCCCCATGGGTATATGAGTTAAGGCTAAACTGTGTAGTGGCTCGTTCAATCCTCGAGCAAAGCATACAGCCTTTTTCTGGGCTGTGTTGACCAAATCCAAACCGAACTGAGCAAGCTGATTAAACTTATTCACGTATTACCTAACAGACATGTCCCCTTGCTTGAGTGCTAGGAACCTCTCCATCTGAAGGTTCTCTTCTGCTGACGATAAGAATTTAAGCCCAAACCTCTCTCTAAAGTTTGCCCAAGTCTCAACTGGCCTGGTAGCGTTGGTGACTTCCCACCAAAATGCAACTTCGTCTTTCAACAACCATGCTGCCAACTGAACTTTCCTTTGGTCCTCCATATCAAAGATAATGAACAAGTTTTCCATCTCCTTTAGCCAGTTTCGTGCCTCAACAAAGGTTTCAGTCCCAACGAAGTTCTTGCCGCCCATTTCTTTAAAGTCTTTGCATATTTTGGCAAAGGCGGTACCAAGAGGAGGAGGAACCGCAGCCACTGGGGGAGGAGGAGGAGGGATGTCTGCCGTGCCTGCGTTGTTGGCCCTAGCTTCTAAGTACCTTCGGAACCATCCAGGCACGGGTATTCCCTTAGGCAGGTTAAGATCAGCCATGCTGAAAAACGAAAAGAAAAGATTCAAACGAGGAAACAAAGGAAAGTGCTAATGGATTTTGGGGAATAACCTTTTTAAACATAAAACTTTTCTTGAAAAATGCTTCTTTATAAATGGTTTTGAAAATAGTTTCAGAAGGTTTTTAAAACTTTTTCCCAGCCTGGTAACCTTCTGCTCTTATACCAAATGTAACACCCCACCTCCGCTATGGTCACTCACAAAGGCAATGCACTAGTTTTGGTGGAGTATTATCTAGGTAAACATACATAGAGATATCACAAGGCAGAACATAAATAAAGCAGTGGTAGAAATTAAAAACCAACTTTTTATTACTTTCAAGAAAAAGAGTCAAAACCTCATATATCCAAGGTACAAATTATTCCATTACATCAAGTTCCAAACAAAGAAGCATAAACTTAAAACAAAAGTAAATTATTCCCCATAAATAGCAGAAGCAGCCATAGCATAGCCGAAGACCAAACCGTACATGAGCTGTCAGAAAGCTAGCTAAATCCAAGCTAAGAGCTTCCTTTTCCTCCCTGAGAACCTGGTGGGGGGGGCCAAAGAAAGAGAGGCGAAAGAAAAAGGGTCAGTCATAAAGACTGGTAAGCCCTAGTGACTTTCAGTATGAAAACCAGTAAAGGTAACATGATATGTGAAAACTAAAATTAAACATAAGGATGATAATAGAACTAGTAGGATAATTAAGATAACATGATAGGTCAAGTCTAGCATCGCATATTCGAGATTCGCTGCACCAACTGTACTAGTGTTCTAACCCATGTCAAGTATTAATCATGAAATGATACCTTGGCCCAATATCATGAAGTGACCCATTACGGGGTCCTACGGTACGATATACTAATCGATCGGCTCCCTACAAGTTCTAGCTCATCATGTGTCTGTGTCATACGACCCTATCCTGAAATGTAGTTACCTGTGCTAGGTCCACCATAGGGTGTATCAAATCCTATGGTGCCAACCACTGACACGAATCAAGCACGCACAGTGTAAATCTACGGGTGCCCATTGCCTGCATTTTCAACCACCGACCATAGTCCGCCTGAACCTAGAATGGCGCAGCTACTCAGCCGTCGTTCTGGTCGCTTACAATCAGCCCAGTAATCGTGCCCCACCCTGCCTAGTCCCAGGGTATCGTGATACATCTAAGTGGGTTACTGCTGAAAAGGACCGCGTAACTAGGGTTTCTAATGGGTTAAGTGTTGTCATTCAAATTCATGACTTAACCCTATCCAAATCATGTATCAAGTTGGTTAAGTATGTTCAAGCGGTTCATGACTTAACCCTATCAAATCATCGTGTCAAGTTGGTTAAGTATATTCAAGAGGTTCATGACTTAACCCTATCATGTGGCATTAATTCATTAGTGCACCTCAACCTCTCACATTAGACTAACTGTTGTGGTTACTGGATTTGTCGGGCGGTTCCAGGCAGATTTACACCACAACATAGTCTAACCTCGGGTTTTACCTGAGATATGATCGACTACCCACATTGGATACTATTGTTTGCAGCCACTGGATTTGCCGGGCGGTTCCAGGCAGATTTACACTGCAAACTCAACCCAACCTCGAGTTGGCCATTTTCAAGTTTATCTAATTGTCATGCCTACGTTCAAGTTTTCATGTCAAAATTCATGTTGAGTTTTCATGTCATGTCATGTCCAGTTCATGTCCATATCCAGGTTCAAGTTATAATAATGTTCATGTTTAAAGTTCAAAGTCAATTCATGTTTTACCTAGTCTACCCAAATCGTATTCCCATCGTACGTAAGCTCGAATCGATACAAATAAATCTAATTAGGGAATAACATAAAAAGGGACGGGTATAAGGTGGCAAAAGTGATTACTAGCATAGCATGGTATGACTTGATAAAAGATTATAACATTACTGGCATATGGAATATTGGCCTCAAACATAAAGATTCCAAATCTAGCAAAATAAGGTACTAGTCAAGATAACAGTTGTCATAAGGTGATAGTATAGTCATGGTAATGATTGACATAAGGTGATAGCATAGTCATGGTAACGATTAACATAAGGTGATAGTCATAAACTTGTGACTAATAGCAGATTCAACATGATAATATGAGGGGTTTTCTTTTTGATTTACAACATGAATAGGCCCCAAATCAGTGTCATAACATATCCAAAAGTCAAGATCCAAGATGAATAAGAATGGATGTAAAATAGTCATCATACATAGGTCCAATTTCAATTTACATCATGTTCATATTACGTTTACAGTTTAAATCTAAAAATAACTGGGGCTTACAGATCGTGGTTCGAGAATTAGAAAAGAGAGCCGATGTTGAATCTTTATATGCTTAGTCAAGTCCTAATAGAAATCCCCAAATCAACAATTCTCTTAACGCAATCTCAACATAGAAGAAGCAATCCCTTTCTCAAACTTTTCAACCAGAATTAGAGCAGCATAAGGTCAGAAAGAATTTTGTGTAGAGAGACTGGTGTTAGGGGTTGTATTTATAGGGTCAGGTCAACGAATGTGGACAGAAACGAGGCCAGAAACATCAAAGTGAATCCAGCTCCAAAAATGGGCTCGAGCACCAGGTCGACCCCTAGGTCGACGCTATGGTCGACCTGGTCCTGTGTAGGTCGACTACATAGTCGACCCCCAGGTCGAACTGGTCCTGGGCGGGAAATTTCCCGCCCAGTCCATTCTGAGGTTTGAATTTCGAATTTTGAATTCGAATTGAACTGTTTTGAACTTGAAAACTTCTGAAAACTTCAAAAGTTCATAGCTTTGTCATACGGACTCCGATTTTTGAATACTCGGACTCGTTTCCAAGCAGAATTTCGAGACGAACGCAATGGCGTAACCCGTTTCCTTTGATTCTTATTTTAAAAATTAATTCTGCCTTTATTTATGGTTATTACACGTTATGAAAACACGGGTTGTTACAGAACCAATATAAAATCCGACGTGTTCTTTCCTTTTCTGCATTTTTTTCTGTTTATTTTACATTTTTATTTGAATATGTGTCTGTGATTGTGTTTGTGGTGTTAAATTCATCTCGTTGTTAACATTAAATTTAAATTTTGTTTATATTCTTACAAATACTATTCAACCCCCTCCAGCGTTTGCATTGCCTTAACGATCCATTCCGCATTCCCTAACAATTGGTATCAGAGCAAGGTCTTTCAAAAAGTTCATAATCTGATTTTTGGAAAAAGTGATAATGGAAACCAACACTTGTAGCAATAATAGTTCTTTTATAGAGGGTCAATCCACTGTTAGGCCACCATTGTTTAATGGCTGTAATTATTCATACTGGGCATGTAGAATGAAAATTTATTTACACTTTCTAGGATTAGACACACGGAATAGTACACAAAATGAATATGTTTAACCCACAACTACATTTGCACAATGGACAAATGTACAAAAGGCTGCTGCACAAAGCAATTCTAAACCCATGAATATGTTATTTTGTTCACTAGATAAGAATGAGTTTAATAATGTAAGACTGCTTATGAAATCTAGAGAACTTTAAAAGTTACTCATGAAGGAACTAGCAAAGTTAAACAAACTAAGATAGGCATGCTAGTTAATCAGTTTGAATTATTCAAAATGAATGAGAATGAGTCTATTTCAGATATGTATTGCAGATTTCAAGAGATGTGCATTCACTAATAGCACTTGGAAAACTTATTCAGAAGCAGATCAAGTAAGAAAAATATTAAATTCATTAACTTAAAACGGGATCAGAAGACTTTGCCTATGGAAGAAGCCAATGATGTTATTGAAATAAAAATTGAAGAATTAATTGGAAATTTGATGTCATATGAAGTTCAATTACAGAAAAGAAAAGAAAACAAATCAATTGAAAAGAAATCTATTGCACTAAAAGCAACAACAAATTATTCTGACTCGAGTAGTGAAGACGATGAAGAAACAGAACTCATGAAAAATCATTTTAGAAGATTTATAATATATAGAAGGAAGGGTAATAATCAAGAAAATTCAAAATTAAATGATAGACGATGATTTTACTGCAATAAACCAGGTCATGTAAAAAAATGTGTCCATATCCAGACAAATCTACTCAATAAACGGACAACACCAATTCATCAAGGAAAAGAAAGGAGCATATGCAGCAACATTAGATGATTCACATTTGTCATCAAGTGATGAAGAATCAGAAACTGGAAATACAAATATATGCTTTACAGCAATTCAGAGTTTAGAAGATCATGAAGAAAAGGATCAAAAAACCGGGTACGCAATAATTAAAATTTTATTTTATTTTGTTGAATGGTTTCTTTGTTTGTTTGCTCTGGTTTGAATTTAAAAACTTTAAAAAATAATTTTTTTTTGAAATTTGAAATTCAAATTTGTAATTTGAATTTTGAAATTCAAATAATAATATAATATTAAATAACCAATAAACTAATAAAATAAATTGTTTGTGTGTTTATTAGGATTAGAATTATTTCAGGAAATCGTTAAACCTGAAATATAGATCGATAATATATTTCAAAAACTTAAAAATCCAATTCCCTTTTGAAATAAACCTAGTATGTCAACATACTGAAAAATACATGTCGACATATCCAACCAGTTTTGAAATTTAAGTTTTTAATTTCAAAAGTTTAAACTTTCAAACTTCCCTCCAATCTTTTCACCAACTTGCGAGATCTGAAAAGGTGTTCTTTCAATCTAAAAAATTGTACCTATTCAATTCATGTTCATTCAATTCATATCTATTCATTTCCTATATATATATATATCGTATCTACCTTTCATTCACAACTCAAAACAATATTCTTCATATCTATCCTCTTCAAAATTATCATTTTAATGGCTTTATCAAGTTCATCTCAGAAATTGAAGATAACCAAAACCATTAAAAGTTATCTATGCAATGACAAAAAGGGCATCAAAACCTATGGTAACTATTTAGCAAATGCTAAAGTTAACATGGGTGCTTTCACCATCTTTAGCGATTTTCCATCTTATGATCTCGTCTCTATTTTCGAACACAACGAAGTCTTGAGCCTAATTGACTCTCGTGATAACAACGAAGTACGTTATCCCAAACTCGTGAAGATGTTCTATGCAAATCTCAATCGCGGATTTTACAAAGGAAATGAAAACCAAATTTGGAGTAGTGTCAAGGGAACTCAAATTTTTCTTAATGCCGAACTTTTATGCGAACCTCTAAATTGTAGAAGTATGGGCTCGGATTTCTCAACTTTCACTATCGATGAAACCGATATGGAAACCTTTCATGATATCTTCGAAGATGGTGCTCAATGGATTTCAAAAATCGTTTCTTACATCCAAAAACAAGAATTATCAACCTTCTCCTTCAACACACCATCACTCCCCGTTCTAGAAATTTCCATTCCAACTCTTAAAGTCCAAAAGGCTCTCTTTGTTATTATGGGTAGTTAAATTATCAATTGGGACGATGTGATTCTAAATGAAATTAAGCCCATAGATTTATCTACAAGAGAAAACACTCTCTATTATGGTGTTTATCTCACTCGTATTTTCAAACACTTTAATGTTGATCTTCATGGAGAAGAATTTATACCTAGAAAAGTGTTTGACGAATCGAACTTTCATCTCATGCAAATTCCTCTCACTTTCAAACCTTATGAGACATTTGAGGCCAAACAAGCTCGATTGCAACAAGAACAAGACCTAATGGAAGTCAAAGAAGAAGAGACTTCTATGGTAAGCATTGAGTATCCAACCTCAAAATGTATCTACAAAGACACGATTGTTCAAAATCAAGTGAAAATCTTCAACAATCAAAAGAAGTATAATAAGAGGCTTTCCAAATATCCAAATTCATGGTCAAGATAGGAAGAAAGCTTGGAATTTCATCTTCCTCATCATCATCCGAAAACTAGGCCATCTAATTTAATATATATATGTATTTCCTTGTATTTTCTTTCGAATCTCGTATTTAAAGTGTGTCTTGTTTAGTTAGATGCATTTGCTTTCGATTAAGTAATGAATGGAGTTTTATTTCTGATTGAATCATCTTTATGTTTCTGGAAAAACTGTAAAATAAATTATAATATTACAAGAGTTCAAAAGAATTCAAAAATTAAAAAAAAAATTCAAAACTCACTATAGTATGTCGACATGACAAAAAGAGTATGTAGACATATAATTGACATATTTTCAAATTATTTCAAAATTTAAATTAAAATAAATACTCATGTCCATTCGAAATTCAATGAATTCTAGACCCTACTTAAGCCCATTCCACTTAGAAAACTTCATTGTTCCATTACTCCTTCTTCCCTAATCATTTCTCATCAAATCCATGGATAATCCTATCCATAATCTTAGTGAAAACCTAGAAGAAACTCTCAATTCATTCAAAAATATCCTCTCTATTATTCTATGAAATTAGCATCATCTTGAATTAAGTTAAACAAGGATGTTCGAATAACAAGAAAAGCACTTTGACGCAATGCGATGGCTAATCTCTTTTCTTTTCAGAGATAAAGAAAATAATCTCGCAAAGGCTCCACCAACCAAAGAAGAAGAAGATTGGGAAGTAACTAATAAGGATCCTATCTTTGGAGAAGATGGTTGGGTTGAAGTTCCAAGAAACATTTAATTATTCGGTACGATTTGTTTAAATATTCTAAAAACACATGGTGTGGTGTGATTTGGATTCTATAATTTGAAACTTGTATATATTAAGACATGTGGTGTGGTTCGATTTGGTTTAATTTGTACATAAATATATATATCGAACAAACATATGTAATAATAATACTTGGATTGGTTTGTATTTAATCATCATATTAGGTACTATTTTTAATTTGGACAGATTAAGGGAGTATTCTATATAGAAATAGTTACTAGATTAAGAGGGAGTATTTTTATTAAGATAGTTACTTAAGTTTTATTCGGGAAGTCATACATTTTAGGGGGAGCACGTTTTGGATTTCTTTTTGATAATGCCAAAGGGGGTGAAATTATAAAATATAGGAATAGTTTATAGGATTCTTGTAGACAGGAGGAGTATAGAAGGAACATCATCAAACAGGTATATACAGGTATGATATTTTATAAACTAAGGTTGTCATCATCAAAAAGGGGGAGATTGTTAGAGAATGGAGTTTTGATGACAACAACCTTATTTTAGTTATCATTGATTATAAAATATATACTAACACTTCTTGTATAGAATACATATATATGTGTGTGTGTGTGTGTGTGTGCAGGAATTATATTCAGGAAATATTACTGAAGACTATATAGTTATAAAGATAATAGAGATTCAAAGATCAAAGAAATTTCAAGACTCATGAGTAATCAATATTTCAAGAGTTCAAGATTAATATAGTCAAATTCTGATTTTCAATTCTATCCTCAATCCTCTCTATTTTATTTTTCTATTTGTTTCTATTTTTAATTTTCTTTGTTTTTCAAACTTAAGTTTATTATATACTTTATATTTATACTTTATATAGTTTAAAACCTTATAATTTTATAAATATATTTTTATAGTTTAAATTTATGTTTTTATATGTTTTTCTATCATATAATATTAATTTACAACATTAGAATTTTACTCAAGAATTTCCAGAATCATTTTTATATCAAAACACTTGAAAAATCTTTAAATTTTAAGTTTTCAAAGGAGTATGTCGACATAACAAATATTCCATGTCGACATATAACCGTCACTTTTTCCAATTTTGAAAGGAAGTGTCTTTTCACTATTTGAAACGATTCAGAACCATTGCAGCCTTTTATACTCTATAAAAATGGGTCAAAACCAAATTTTTTATTATCTCTTCTTCTCTAACTTCATCCTCTTTCTCTCCACCATTATTCTTAATCATTTTTATGATTCTTACACTTATACTCTACCGAATTCAGTTCTGTTTTGATGAAACTTCTTCTCTCTACACTCTGTACTCTCTACTCTCTAAATCATGTGCTATTGAAGTGTTATAGGGCTGTTTTGTAATTGCCTAGCTTTAATAAACGTTTTTTGAAAGTTAAAGAGGAATCAGTGTATCCTTGTAGTCGTGAAATCAAGGAATAGGAGTCGTTGTGTCCTTGTTAAGCCGTTAAATCAAGGAATAGGAGTCGTTGTCTCCTTGTTGAGCAGTGAAATCAAGGATGGCGTATTTGACTACTGGAAATAGTAGTACCAGCATTGTGCGGGGCTGGACGTAGGAGAAATCCGAAGCAGTATAAAAATCGGTGTGTTCTTTCCTTTTCTGCATTTTCATTTCTGTTTATTTTGCATTTGTATTTGAATCTATGTCTGTGATTGTGTTTGTGGTGTTAGATTCTTCTTGAAGTCAACATTATATTTAATTTTTATTTAAATTCTTACAAACACTATTCACCCCCGCCTCTAGTGTTTGCTTTGCCTTAACGATCCATTCTGCATTCCCTGACAACGTGAACAAGGCATGCCCTCATGACAGCTTCCCACTTCCAAAGGCCGACTAGCTTGTTGATTCAACTGCCGGATGCCGTCTTTTATCCTTCGTGGATGCCAACTCAGGCTACAATCAGATTCCGATGTACCTCCTGGACTAGGATCATACTTCTTTCACAACTGACCTCAGGCTCTACTGCTATCGCATCATGCCCTTTGGTCTTAAGAATGCCGGAGCCACCTACCAAACGACTGGTCAACTTCATTTCCAAGGACCAAATTGGAATATCCATAGAGGTATACGTGGATGATTTGCTACATATGTGACCAAATTGTAAAATCGAAGATGACGAATGGCTACATATGTGACCTCTCCAAAATATTCGATGTCCTCCACCGATATGACACGAAAATCAATCCCTTGAAATGCTCTTTTGGCGTTGCATTGGTAAAATTCTTGGGTTTCATTGTCAATTCGCGAAGCATCGAAGTCAATCCAGAAAAGATCAAAGCTATCCCGGATATTCAGTCCTATTAGAGCATCAAGGATGTTCAAAGTTTAAACGAGAAGGTTACCGTAAGTCGATTCATCTCTAAAGCCACCAACAGATGTGTTAGACCCAAAAGTGGTTCTAAAACCCAAATTGATTAAAAGCAAAAATGAAATGAGATAAAAATAAAGATGAACACACAGGATTTATAGTGGTTCGGCGAAGAAATGCCTACGTCCACTTATCTTTTACTATATTCAATAATTCAGTTGCAAATACAATGTAAGGTTCACTTGATTCCACTCACAACTCACTTATATTCACTCAATTGACTAAAATAAATAATGAAAGATGATTTGGATTCTCCGGGAGTATTGGAGTTCGGACTATGGAGGTGGTTGAATTCTTGAAGTGCCAGAAAAAGATGCTTTTCTTTGTCTCCAGACGGGGTATTTATAGGTGTGAATTTGCTCAAAACCCGATCCGGATCGGAGCCACGTGTCGTCCATCCCATTAGCCTCGGGTTCGGATGGATTACTGTGCTGACAACGCATCAAAATAGTGAACGTTATGGGCAGGAACTGGTCATAGCCGATCCGGATATCCAGGCGCTTATGCAGGGGGACAGCATGGAAAATGGGTTCGGGTCGGAGGTATATGAATCAGGGGTTCGGATTGGGATATCCGATCCGACCCGAATTGACTTGGTGATAACTCTCTCTTCTTTTTATTCCGCTTTTCCTCCGAACCATCTCTGTAGCAGCTGGGTGGCCTTCGGATCCATCTTGAAGAAGATTGCCCTCCGACCCGAACACGCGCTCTCTGTTTTCAACAGCAATAGCTCACCGCTCCGAACAGGGGGCTTTATCCGATCCGAACCGATACGTTGCTTTAACCCGACCCGGATGATTGTATCTGTTCGATCGAAGCTGTAGCGTCTCCTCCGACCTGAGTAGTGATGGCCCCTCCGATCCGAACCGAAGTCTTCTAATTTGAAATGCTCTCCAATGCTTGATATTTTGACTTTGTGTTGCCTAGTTCACAAAGTAGGCTAACACTTTGCCCCCTCAAAGGATGCTTCTGTTGGAAACGGAGCATGCTTTGACTGCCATAGCGCAAAAGCTTCATCCTTCCTTTTGAATTCACACGCTAAGTCGTCGTACTTAATCCTGTTCGGTTCGGATTCCGACCCGAACAGATTTCTGGCTTGGGTTCCGACCCGAACAGATCTCCTTCCTCCTGTAGTCTGCGATGAACCAGTGGGCCAAGCTGTGTTACTGGGCTTTTCGAGCCGGTCCGATCGGGAATACGAATAGTCAGCTTGTTTTTTTTTATATAAATTCACTTCATTTCTCTTCTTTTCTTTCATTCACTGTTTTTTGCTCATCCGAACCGATTCCACATCGAAGCCGTAGCCTTTCCAAGAAACTTCAAAATTTTCGCTTCCATCTTCGAATCAAATACATAGGTAGTCTTGTAATCATGAATCTTGTTGCCATAATCGCTTTTAATTTACATCCGCGGTTAGTTTGAACAATTTTAGCAAAGTAATTGAATAATTCCATCACCACGGCTTCTTCCATCCTCCGCCTTCGTCGTCAATGGCATCGACGCCATTTCGAAGCGTTGGAGGAAGGTATTGAAACTCGTTATTGAATAATTGAGGGCTTAATCTCTCGACTTTAATTAAGGCTTGGGATTTCGAGTTGGGTTCGATACTTAAGAGGAGGAAGAGGAAGGAAACTGAAGAAGATTGGTTCGGGTAGGGGAACAGTAGGAGAAAAAGGAAAAAAGAGAGAAATTCACAGAGCCGGATCGGGTCGGAGCAAAAGGGCCAAGAAATGAGTCTTAACTTGTTTGACCGGGTCGGGTCGGATCTACGAATACAACGAAGGTCAAGACTTATGCGCTCGGATCGGACCCGGTTGTGAAACAAAAGAGAGAATGGGGGTCTGGTTATCCAGGTTAATCTGACCCGCTCCGGGTGTCAATCTCCGAACCGATCCGGATATATCTCTCTAAGCATGGGCCTTTGCTTATCCGATCTGAACCTAGTGTCTGCATCCGAACCGAACACTACTCAATCTAAAATACAAACTTTCGTCCAACCATTTAAAAGATATTACTTCCAACTTCATGAACAGTTAGGATAGTGCCTTGCGGACATAAATGAACATTAAGAACTACCCTGACTATCACTTTCTCTTCAAAGTTTCGTCATATATTGCTGCACTTTTACTTTGCATTTCTCACATTCGCTGCACACATTTTAGTTCACACACATACACAGGGGGGTACGGGCTAATTTACTCTAATCCGTGCTATTGCTTCTTCAATAGTTCTATGACAATGAGGCCCAGACGCTCTTCCCGACTAGCTGAGAGGAAAGAAGCCCCGGAAACTTCTAACAAAATCACTCTTGAGGATATATCTTCTTCTTCGGATCCAGAATGGGACAGTGAGGGTCCAGACTACGGGGTTGGAAATCGAGAAAGCAACGAGGCGTCTTCAGAGAACGAGGTTTCTCTGGGTTTTGAGGAGGAAGGAGGGATCGGTGACGATCGAGCCCCTGACGAATTTGAATCAGCCATTATATTGGAATCACCTCCAGACTCCGTTGAATCGACGATTGACAACGATCGACTTGTCCGAATTTGCTTAAAGTATGGAATAATGAAAAGGGACACCCTAGTGCCTTCACGCTCTGACCGTCCCCACAACCCTCCAGAAGGATATATGACGGTCACTCGATTGATGTGCATGGTCGGCGCCATTCCTCCATTCTCTCCCTTCATTGTTGACTTTTTAAGACAAATGCGGATTTCCCCCATGCAATTGCACCCCAATTCATATGCCTATCTGCACACCTTGTACATAGCATATCGTGAAATCTTAGGCATAGAGCTCACATTCGATGACGTTCACTTCTTCTATAATTTCAAGCATCGGACTCGAGAGACTCCATCCTTCTGTTACTTTGAATCAGTTCAGAAAAGGAAGATAATCTCTGCACCATTTAGCAGTAAAGCTGGAGATTCCAGACTAGAATGGTTCTACGTGAAGCGACAGCCTGGATGCGCTAGGAGGTGGACAAAATCAAGTAAAGCACTGATTTTCTAAATCTGGGCTCTATACACTTGAATCATCGCCTTGACTTGTTTTTCCTTTTTGTTTGCAGTTGACAATCCCAAACAGATATCAGACCAGGTGTTCTTCGACCGGATGCACCGACTCCTCAATGGCGATCAGAAATTCTTGACTATCGACGAAACCCTTAAGGACGAATACCTTCACTTTCATGGGCTGTTGTCTGTTTTTCGTAGCATTGGTCATGGGACGGTTCCATACGCATACATTCCTCTAGTGGAGGTAGTCCCAGAGACAGGAGAAGGCTCAGGAATTCCTACAGCACCTCTTCACACTTCACCTTCTCCATCTTCTACACAAGATGATGAATTGGCTAATCTGGCCGAAAAGCATCGTGAAGGATATATTGCCCCTGAGGAAACTACTTCTCTAGAAAAGTAAAAATCCTCCAAAGAGTCACCACTTCACGCTTCCGAGGGGGATGCCCCTAGTACTGATGAGCAAATATTTCAGGGTTTGGGGGATCTCCCCTTACCTGAGACTATATACACTTCAGAGGATTTCAGGAAGGATCCTTTAGTCTTCACCTCTTCTGAAGAGACCACTCCCGCTAAGGCCAAAGAGCCTGCCCGTACTAGTCTAGCTTCAGACTCGGGTTGGTTGGGGGGAAACACACCACTTAAGATACACTTTACATAACGGCGTTAGCCTTCATTGCACCTCTTTCCTCGTGAATTCATTAATTCTAAATTTCGTTCGTTTTATCGTGCAGGTACAATGTCTCGATCCTACTACGATATAAGAAAGCTTCGTCGCAGCATGTCCAATCCTCCTCAGGATGTCGAGTATGATCGCCGGGATGATCGTGGTAGGGAGGAGAGAAGACCTTATGATCCCTATCGCTCTCAACCCTCACGTTCCCGCTCACCAATTCGACCGGAACAAGAGAAATATAAGGGCTATCCAAGCCGCAGGGAAGAGGACAGACCACCATCTAAAGACTCCACTTCTTCCCATGAAAAGCGCAGTAGAGAAAGAACTCCTCCAAAAGAAACTGGGTCTCGAAGTAAGCACAAGGTCCCTGCTAATAAACGACCTAGGACAGACAAAGAGACTACCGAATTCTCTTCTCATAGGGACACCGAATTATCGATCCCCGCTCCTCCCCCACCAGATGCGGCAACTGCGGAAAAGCGGGCATATTTGTTGGAGCAATTTCCTGAGCACTACTTCGAGACTTTGACTTTTTTACCTGCCCTTGAACCTATTTCGTCTAATTGGGCAGATGAGGCCAAAGCAAAAATTGATGCGCTGCAAAAACAATATACTGAGATGTTTAAATATTCACGCAATCTTTCTAGAATCATCCGCACTCTAATCACAAATACTGATTCAATGCAAAAGACCGCGGAAGAGGATGCTAAGGCCTTAAAAGCTCTAGGAAAAGATTTGGAAGACACTCAAGCTCAGCTAGCGGTCGCTCAAAGGGACGCTTCTAATTTCAAACAACAATTCGAGGACATGCAAAAGCGTTATCACGATTTGCTTGAATCTCACACTTAGGAGCGTTCTGAATTAAAAAAGCAAGTTGACGAGGCCAAATCAGATGCTGCTAAGACACGCCTTGCTTATGCTGAGCTTGAACGGAAAAACTCCGAGTTAGCAAAGAGGAGTGCTGAATTAGAAAAGAAGAACGCTGACTTGGCTTCAAAGTTGTTGGAGGTAGAGAACAGGGCTGCCCTAGCCGAGGGCAATGTGGAGTGTGCTATTAAATCTGCGGAGGAAGCCCGCAAGCAACTGTCAGAGGCGGAGGCTGATATTCAGGGTTTCGGTGAACTAATGATTGAATTCTTCGCACATATTATTCGTCGTCGAAACATTTCTTGGATCGAGGACTATCCATCCACTCTAGTTCAAGTATGGAATCAGATCGTCGAGTGGGAAAAAGAGGAACTGAAGGTCGATTCCCTCGATGAAGATAAACTAATGGAGAAATACTTGAAGGATTATGAACCGGAGCGCCTAGCTGAAGGGCGCCGCCTTATTGCTGAGGCCATGGAAGAAGAGAGACGGAAGTCTAAACAAAAAACTGTTCTCGAAACTGGTTCCTCCTCTTCTGCCCCTGCAACTTCTGAAGTAGAGGGGTATGATCCTGAAAATCCGGGAATTCCCCGAACAACCCTGCTATCCCCTATTCCTGAAGCAACCCCAGAGGCAGTAGCCACCCCCGTAGAAAAGTCTTCGGAAGGTATCCCTACCTTTTCTCCTCAATTTGCCAAGGCTATTTCTACTTTTCGCCACGTGATCGAACAATCGATGAAAGACCCATCGTTTTCGCCTGAGTTGATAACTGTTGCTTCTCATTCTGTAGGTGTTGAATCATCCGTAAAGACAGATGTGACTCAGGGAGTCACCGCTGGGACAAAGCCCGCAGACAAGGCCAAAAAAGGGGAAGACAAGGCTGCTTCTATAGACCTGGAAGAAGGAAGTGAGCCGACTAAGGTCGCCACTCCTCATGATGAAGAAATGATAGCAGCTTTAAAGGACGATGGCGGAGACGGGGGGCATGAAGAGGAACCAGAAGTTGCAATAGTCGGGGAGTCAAAAAATGCTGATGATGTTACCTTGGCTGCGATGAAAGCCGATCAAGACAAACGCTTGCAACTAAAAGCTGATGAGCTAGACCCCGAAGTCCTCAAACCCCTCGCAGTCGTGGATGCGGGATCAAGGTTAGTTGTTAAGCTCTCAACTAGATCTATTACAGAGGAACTCGCTAAAAAATCTTCTCTTGATTCCAGCGCCCCGCCCTCCGGGAAGAAGTCTACCGGCTCCAGCACCGCCTCTTCAGGAAAAAAGAAGACAAAACGAATCTTGACGGAGGCTGAGAAAGAAGCAAAGGACGCGGAAAAAGCCGCCAAGAAATCCAAGGCTCATTCAAAATCTAAATAGTGGATTGCCTTGTATCGTTTTAGCATTTAGTGAACCAATAACTGCTGCTACAAGAGTAGTTCCTGCACTTTCTTTTTTTGGCTATTTTCCTGTACAAATTCACTCATTTGTAAATAAAAATAACTCATTTTTTGCAACGTTTATTTGTCAGTAGTTCTGCACTTATGTAGAAATGCATGTCTATAGTTATGAAACGAAGTTGTGGAGGGGGAAATATGCGTGTACATAAGTGCCCCCAGTCAATTTCCACAAATTATTTAATGCTTAACCAAGCAATTCGAATACTCCCGATTTTCTGACGGGATAGCACTTCCTGTGCCGTCAGTACCTGTCGTTTTTTCTGGCATTTCTTTTATACTCTCTCTCTTTCTCTTGAGAGTTAGAGTTCGAGTTCAGTCATCTGTTTATTCCCCGGTCTTTCAACGGGGAAAGATTTCTTTCTCAGCGCTCAGTCAGAGACGCTTTTATACTCTCTCTCTCTCTGGAGAGTTAGAGTTAGGAGGAGAATCTCTTTTTCAGCGCTCAGTCGGAGACGCTTTTATACTCTCTCTCTCTCTGGAGAGTTAGAGTTAAGAATGTCGTTTTCAGCGCTCAGTCGGAGACGCTTTTATACTCTCTCTCTCTGGAGAGTTAGAGTTCAGAATGTCGTTTTCTCATTCTTTTATGTCTTATTGCACAAATAGTCGTTGTGCTTCTTTTTATGTCTAAAGTGTTTTCAACCTTTTTAGGTTGCGAGTTATCCCGTATCTTATAATCACAACAGAATAACTGATAAATGTATATATGTAATGCATAAAAGTAAATATCACACAGTATTTTTATAGTGGTTCGGCTAAGTCATAGCCTACATCCACTTTATAGTTCTTCATTCATATCGTCAGATTTTCTCAAGGCAAGTCGTGCCTTATTACAGAGTTCATAAGAAAAATAACACAAAGTACAGCGTTTTTAATCCAAATATCGCATTAAGTGCTGGGCATTCCATGCTCTGGGGACTTCTTCGCCATCCACGGTCGTTAACTTGAAGGTTCCTTTTTCAAGTTTCCGTTGAATGACAAAGGGTCCTTCCCATTTTGGACCAAGGTGAGGAAGGGATGGAAAGACTCTCTTTAGCACCAAATCTCCTGGTTCAAAAGTCCTGAGGTGAACTTTTTTGTCGTAATAGCGTGCCATCTAACGCCGATGTCTTGCTGCACGCAAATCTGCTTCGTCCCTTTTCTCTTCGACTTCATCAAGAGACTCAAGTAAAAGTGCTCGATTTGTCATCGGGTCATAATATGTCACCTGTGGGAAGGAACTTCTAGTTCAACTGGAATTATAGCTTCTGAGCCAAAGGAGAGAGAGAAAGGGGTTTGACCGGTGGCCGTTTTAAATGTTGTTCGATATGCCCACAAAGCTAGGGGCAATTCATCAACCCACTTTGCCTTTGCACGCTCTAATCGCTTCTTGAGGATGGATTTTATTACTTTGTTTATTGCCTCTACTTTCCCATTCGACTGCGGATAGGCAACTGCAGTATATCGTTTGTCTATCTTATACTTCTGGCAGAAATTTCTGAATTCAGTACTATCAAATTGGGTCCCGTTGTCAGTTATAATCGTCCTTGGGATCCCGAACCGGCATATAATATTTCTGACCACAAAACTTATCACCTTTCTTGTTGTGATCTTGGTCAAGGGCTCAGCTTCCACCCACTTTGTAAAATAGTCCACGGCTACTATTACGTACTTAGCTCCTCCTTTAGCAATTGGTAGAACTCCAATGATATCAATTCCCCATGTGGCAAATGGCCAAGGACTCACCATTGATTTAAGTTGGGTTGATGGTGCCCTGGGGATTTTAGCGAATCTCTGGCACTTATCGCAGCGTCGTGAATAATCAGCTGCATCTTTATTGATCGTAGGCCAGAAGTATCCGTACCGCAATATCTTCTTTGCTAAAGTTTGACCTCCTGTATGATCTCCACACTCACCTTCGTGTACTTCTCTTAGTACACGCTTGATGTCGTCGTGTGCTATACATCGTAACAGGGGCATAGAAAATCCTTGCCTATAGAGAGTATCATCTTGTATGACATATCTGGTAGCTTTGCGAACTACAGCTCTTTTCTCACTCTTCTTCGATGGGAGTGTCCCATTCTTAAGGAAATTCTTAATTGGAGTCATCCATGACTCCTTCTCTGGTTCCGCTTCAAAACCGAATTCAATTTCCATTGACTCAAAGCATGGCGACTCCAACGTTTCGATTGGAATTATTTCAGTCTCTTCTGGATTGTCGGAACTAGCCAGCTTTGCCAGTCTATCCGCTTTCTGGTTTTCAACTCTGGGAATATGTGTTATGTTGTACCGCTCTAAGCTATTCAATATCTCTTTCACTTTCTTAAGGTAGGCGATAAGTCGAGGTCCTCGAGCCACAAATTCCTCTCGCACTTGGCAAACAACAATTTTAGAGTCACAGAATATGTCTAACATTTTTACTCCGAGGTCTTTAGCAAGCTTCAGCCCGGCAATCAGGGCTTCATATTCAGAGTCATTGTTAGTCGCCGAAAATTCTAATCGCAAGGCGTAATATAACGACCGTCCTTCGGGAGTAACTAAGACGATTCCAGCTCCGGACCTTCGGTCGTTCTTGGCTCCATCTGTATATAGTTTCCACGGATTTATTTTTAGCTCATCCTCGGACTTAACCACTCTGTCATTGATTACTTCCTCCTCTGGAATGGTGAATTCCGCAATAAAGTCTGCTAGAGCTTGCCCCCTGATTGACTTTCGTGGTTGAAAATTCAAATCAAACTGACTTAGTTCTATGTTCCATTTGATCAACCTTCCCGATGCTTTGGGCCTCTGCAACACCTGCCTTAAGGGCTGGTCGGTGTATATGGTTATTGGATGGGCTTGGAAATAGTGACGAAGTTTTCGGGATGCGATCAGGAGACTGTAAGCAAGCTTCTCAATTTTTGGGTAGTTACGCTCTGCCGCTGCTAATTTCTTGCTTACATAATACACTGGCCTTTGTACTTTGTCTTCTTCTCGAACCAGGGCTGTGCTGACAGCGTGAGTCGAGACTGCCAAGTAAACAAACAATTCTTCATGATCTACGGGCTTTGATAAAATCGGCGGTTTCTCTAGCAGTTCCAACAGATTTCAAAAGGCCTCAACACAATCCGGAGTCCACTCGAAGTTCTTCTTTCCCCTTTTAATCAAATCAAAAAACGGAACACATTTATCTGTGGCTTTGGAGATGAATCTACTCAGCGCCGCTACTTTCCCTGCAAGACTTTGGACGTCTTAATTCTCCTCGGTTCTTCGATATTTCTAATCGCTGCTATCTGGCTAGGGTTGATTTCAATTCCTCGGGAACTCACAATGAAGCCAAGGAACTTTCCCGATGCCACTCCAAATGAGCATTTCAGAGGATTCAATTTCATCCGGTACTTTCGCAGGATACCAAACATTTCTGCCAAGTCTTGCGTATGGCTGGAGGACTGCTTTGATTTGACAAGCATATCACCCACATAAACTTCCATAGTTTTTCCTATTTGATTATAAAACATTCTGTTCACCAAGCGCTGATAAGTAGCTCCTGCGTTTTTCAATCCGAATGGCATTACAACATAACAATATAACCCCAAATTCGTAATGAAGCTCGTATGTTCTTGGTCTGGTACGTGCATAGGAATTTGGTTGTATCCAGAATATGCGTCCATGAAAGAGAGAAGTTCATGACCTGCTGTCGAGTCTATAAGCTGGTCAATCCTGGGAAGTGGGAAACTATCTTTCAGGCAAGCTTTATTTAAATCTGAAAAATAAATGCAAGTCTGCCACTTTCCGTTTGGCTTCTTTACTAAAAAGGGATTCGATATCCAGTCGGGATAAGTCGAATCTCGAATAAATCCATTCTGCTTCAACTTCTCTACTTCCTCTTTGAGAGCAGCCGACCTCTCTGGGCCGAGCATGCGTCTCTTTTGCTTCACAAGCGGATGCTTCGGATTTACATTCAATTTGTGACTTATAATGGATGGCGATATCCCACACATGTCAGCATGGGTCCAGGCGAACACGTCTAAGTTTGCCTTCAAGAAGTCCGTTAGTTCTTTAGCTCGACGTGGATCCAATTGAGAACCAATCTTCAAAACTTTTGTCGGATCTGCTTTATCAATGGGAATTTCCACTATCGCTTCATTAGGAGTTGCATTTCTAGCCTCTGGTTCCTCGTCTTTTCTGGGATCCAGGTCTTCAGGCGTTCCTTTGGGCAACTCCCTCGGGGTCAATCTCTCTAATTGCCATGCCGAGTCCCCCTTTGAGGGAGACGAGACATCCTTATTCTCAACGTTAATTCCTTTCATCAACATCTTTAGTTCGGCCACATAGCAGGCCCGTCCGGAAACTTGATCCCCTCTCATTACTCCAGTTCCGGCTTCGGTTGGGAACTTAAGTAACAAGCACCAAGGGGCGATACAAACTCTGAATTCAGCGAGGGCAGGCCTCCCCAAAAATGCATTATAAGGCGAATCTACGTCCAATACTACGAACTGAAGCATCCGCACTCTTCTACGTTCTCCTTGCCCCAGGGTCACGGGCAACTCTATGTATCCCATGGGAGCTGTCGACGCCCCGTTGAAGCCTCTAATCCATCCTTCACAAGGCTTCAGATCTTCAGATTCAAGCTTCATCTGATCAAATGACTTCTTGAACAAAATATTAACGGAACTTCCGTTGTCTACTAATACCTTATGGACCAAGGCCGGCCCAATGGTGGTAGTAATAACCAACGGATCATTGGTGGGTGATTGTATCCCAGTATTGTCTCGGCTGCGAAATACCACGTCGTCAAACATGGTCTTCTGTTGTTTTATGGGGGTGACATCTTCCAAATCATCACCTTCATTCACGTCTAGATGCTTGGTAGCATTCACATATTGATCCATTGATCTGAAACTTCGGATTACTGGGTGAGGTCCGCCTACTATGGAATTGATAACAATTCCTTTACCTTTCTGCTGCGCTGTAGGCTTGGGAGCTGGTAGAATCTGTTTTGGAGCCTGCTCTCCTTGCCCCCTGTCCCTCGGGGCAACCTTGTACTCATCCAACTTCCCTTCACGCAACAGTTTCTCAATCACATCCCTCAAATGCCGACATTCTTTAGTTGAATGCCCGTGAGTTCCATGAAACAAACAAAACTTCCCTGTCGCCATTTCTTTCTCGGTCGAATCACGAGGTGGCGGTCTTTTGTATTGTAACACATTGTACGTATCCAGGTAAATATTTTCCAGGGTGTCGTTCAATGGTGTATAATTCTCGTAGTTCTGGAATCGGCGTCTTTTGTTAGGGTCACTTCCCCTATTTCTGTTTCTTCTGTTACCGCTTGAATTACGGTTATTGTTGTTGTTTCCCCCGCTTCCAGCATTGCTGTTTCCACCCTTGTTTTCTACATTTACTTCAACCTTGCCAGAACTTTCCCCAGACTACTTCACGGCGATATTACTCTGCACATTCTCCTTTGAAGCCGTCTCAGACTTTCTCTTTCGGTTTGCCCTGGCCTCCTCTCGCCTTAGATAAATATCGGCTTTTTCGTAGAATATCTCCCTTGTGGAGGGTGTTTTCCCAGAAAGGTAGTCTCCAAACTCAGATTCAGGATCGACTCCTTCCTTCAATGCCATCAGAATAGTGGGTTCATGCGGGTCATTGACCTCAGTTATAGCTTGGTTAAAACGATCAAGATATGCCCTCAGAGATTCTCCTGGTGCCTGCTTGATTCTCGATAATTCAATAACACTTTTGGACTTTCGGGCATGTAGTCGGAATTGGTTCATGAAACGCTCGCTTAGTTCCTTGTAATTCGAAATCGAACGAGGAGGAAGTCGGGTAAACCAGAACAGCGCCACATCTTCTAAGTAGATTGGGAATGCTTTGCACTTCACTTCATCAGGGGCAGCAGCAGCATTCATGAGCCACGAGTATCGCATTAAATGCTGTCCCGGATCAGTCCTTCCGTTGTATTTGTCCATCTGTGGCAAGTTAAAGCGTCGGGGAAATTGGAAGTCGAGGATATCATCGGTGAAGGGAGTATGGCTTCGTTCGATGCCATAATCCTCATTTGTATAGTTCCGACTCTCGGACATGATCTGGCGAACCATTGCCTGCACATCAGCATTAGTTAGGGGCCGCTCAGGTTCCCTGGCCCTAGTATCCGAGTTCCTTCTGGGATCTTGTTCAGGAGATGCCCTTTTTCTTCGAGCTGTCTCTGCTCGATTCCGTTCCCTGCGCTCCCGGTCGATCTCGGGAGGAGGGGACTGGAGTCTTTGCCCTCGAGTGTGGTCATTGTTTCCTAACGCTCGTGCAATATCCTCACGAGATCCCAAAGATCCAAATGTTAGCTGCTCCACGTTCTGAGGTCGTTCGAGCGGCCTTCGTTCACGGGGCCGTTCTTCCTTGGAAGATGAAGATTGATCCACTGGTGTGTGACGAACTGGTGATGGAGTTCTCTGTCGACGGAGTTCATTAATTTCCCGACTCATGAGCCTCATATTTTCCTGCATCATGAGATTAGTTCGCTCGTGAACCTTCATAGCCTCCCTTGTGCTCTCAAGCATGTCAAGCAAGCGCGAGAAATCTCCTTGAGTGATGGGCGCAGATGGATTGACTTGATCACCAACCATGGTGGCTGGAATTGGAGCATTCGTAGGGACTCGAATAGAGGTTCCAGCTTCACCAAGCATCAGGTCGGATCGGAGGTAGGAGGTCGGGTCGGTTCGGAGCTGGGGAGCCTGGTCGGATCGGTACGTGGCAGGCAGCTCGGGTCGGTTCAGATTGGGGGAAAGCACTGCTTCAGAATCTCCTACCCGGATCGGATCGGAGCTCTCCCCCTGCTGGCGGCTCAGATTTCCTGCATTGGTTCTTCCTGCTGCTGAACTCTGCCCCCGAGACCTTGTTACAACAGCATTTTGCTGATCTTCGCCAGCTCCATTTCCTCGAACAGACTGAACTTCCTTGCCTTTTCCTTTGGCCATGAGTCTTTGACAATCACTTCAACAAATATAAGAAAGCGGAGAAACTTAAGGATTCACTTCTTTGAACTCAACGGTCCAAAAAGTAGAAAGAGATCCCGGAAAATAAAGTATTTAGATGAGGATTCTCAGTGAAAGCACCAAAATGTTAGACCCAAAAGTGGTTCTAACACCCAAATTGATTAAAAGCAAAAATGAAATGAGATAAAAATAAAGATGAACACACAGGATTTATAGTGGTTCGGCGAAGAAATGCCTAAGTCCACTTATCTTTTACTATATTCAATAATTCAGTTGCAAATACAATGTAAGGTTCACTTGATTCCACTCACAACTCACTTATATTCACTCAATTGACTAAAACAAATAATGAAAGATGATTTGGATTCTCCGGGAGTATTGGAGTTCGGACTATGGAGGTGGTTGAATTCTTGAAGTGCCAGAAAAAGATCCTTTTCTTTGTCTCCAAACGGGGTATTTAAAGGTGTGAATTTGCTCAAAACCCGATCCGGATCGGAGCCACGTGTCGTCCATCCCATTAGCCTCGGGTTCGGATGGATTACTGTGCTGACAACGCGTCAAAATAGTGAACGTTATGGGCAGGAACTGGTCATAGCCGATCCGAATATCCAGGCGCTTATGCAGGGGGACAGCATGGAAAATGGGTTCCGGTCGGAGGTATATGAATCAGGGGTTCGGATCGGGATATCCGATCTGACCCGAATTGACTTGGTGACAACTCTCTCTTCTTTTTATTCCGCTTTTCCTCCGAACCATCTCTGTAGCAGCTGGGTGGCCTTCCGATCCATCTTGAAGAAGATTGCCCTCCGACCCGAACACGTGCTCTCTGTTTTCAACAGCAATAGCTCGCCGCTTCGAACAGGAGGCTTTATCCGATCCGAACCGATACGTTGCTTTAACCCGACCCGGATGATTGTATTTGTTCGATCGAAGCTGTAGCGTCTCCTCCGACCTGAGTAGTGATGGCCCCTTCGATCCGAACCGAAGTCTTCTAATTTGAAATGCTCTCCAATGCTTGATATCTTGACTTTGTGTTGCCTAGTTCACAAAGTAGGCTAACAAGATGCGTTCCCTATTTTGACTTGCTTAGAAAAGGGAAGCGCAACTTCGCATGGACCCCTGGATGCATCGCCACATTCAAGGACCTTTTGAATCACTTAGAGCGACCACCTATCTTGTCCAAACCTGTGGATCACGAGGATTTATATGTTTATGTGGTTGTTTCCATGCAGGCAATCAGCTCAGTGCTCGTTCGCATTGAAGATCATGTCCAACAACCCGTTTATGGCATCAACAAGAGATTAACGGGGGAAGAAAAGAACTACCCAAAACTTGAGAAGCTATCCTACTACTTCTTGATCTCCTCCCAGAAGCTACAACCATACTTTCATTCTCACCCCATCAAAGTCTACACTGACCAGCCGCTACAACAGGTCCTGCAACGACTTGAGGCGTCTAGACGACTACTAAAGTGGAATATAGAGCTGAGTTAGTTTGAGATAACATTCATCCTTAGCCGAGCCATCCTCGGACAAGACCTCGCCGATTTCATAGTGAAATTCAACATCACGAAAGAGTCTCCTCTGAAAGACATCGAAACTACAGACATTCAACGGAAATTGTTCGTAGATGGATCTTCCAACAATAAGCATGCCAGCGCCGGAGTCAAGATCATACCTCCAAAGGAGCCCCCAATATGCTACGCTTTAAATCTCAACTTTCCTGCTATCGACAACAATGTAGAATTTGAGGCCTTGATCGTTGAACTTAGAATTGCAATCAAACTTAACATTAAGGCCATCTAGATTTACACCGACTCTCAGCTCATCGTGCGTCAGGTACAAGGAGAGTACCAAGCCAAGGGACACAACTCGCTCTATGCCTCGTTCATGTTCACGAGCTGCTCACCAACTTTGGCCACCTCATCATCACGCATGTCCCTTGAGAACAAAATGAAATGCTTACTCTTTAGCCAAACTGGAAAGCTCTGAGGATGCGCAGCTTACGGGACTTACCCCGGTCAAAGTACTCGACTCTCCGAGTATCGATCAGATGCAGACTGATTCGGTAACAACAATGAAGACCGAAACTGAGCCCGCATCTAGGAGAACAGCAGTCAAGAACTACTTGCAACATGGAACCCTCCGTGGATGCTACAAGGAAAGATAGGCACTCACTCGCCAATTGTCTCACTATATTATCTTGGATGTAGTGTTCTACCGAAGAGGTTTCTCTGTCCCGTTATTTCGGTCTGTAGCCCACAATGACGCTAACCGTGTGTTACTGGACGTGCACGAAGGGGAGTATGGCTACTGCACTGGAAGGCAAACTCTATTACGAAAAATTATTAGATATGGTCATTTATGACCCACACTCGATCAAGATGCCGCAAACTATTCCCACAACGTGATAAATGCCAGCGGTTCTCAAAATCCCAAGAGTCCCGCCTATCGAGCTAACACAAATGGTCAATCCTTGGTCGTTCGCCATGTGGGGGATAAATATCATCGGGACTCTTCCAATGCCAGAGGTGGGGCACTCTACATCATCGGCGCAGTCAAATACTTCACCAAATGGGCGAAAGCCAAAGCTCTCTCTACAATTACCACCATGAAAGTAATCATCTTAGTCGTCCGTAATATCATTACCCGCTATGGAGTCCCCATGCCATCGTCTCTGACAATGGAACCCAGTTTGAAAGCGCAAAGTTCAAGACTTTCTGCTGACTGCACAACATCGAAAAGAGATTATCGGTAGTGGCTAATCCTTAGGACAATGGGCATGTCGAGGTTGTTAACAAAGTGATTAAATCCATTATCAAGAAGCATCTAGAAAAGGCAAAAGGCTTATGGGCAAATGAGCTCCCTCCGGCCCTATGGGCCTACCGGAACACCCATAAGTCAGCAACCGGCCACACTCCATTTGCCCTTGCCGATGGATCTGAAGCAGTCATTCCTGTTGAGCTAAAGATTCAATCTCATCAAGTTACCTATTGTGATCCCAAGGCCATCCAAGACATACTTTTAGAGTCATTCGGCTTGTTCGAAGAGAAAAGGAATGAAGCTGAGCATAATGCTTCCGCTCAGAGCCAACGAGTAGCCCGATACTTAATTCAATTCTAAAGTCTTTTACAAGGATCTCAATGTTGGCAACCTCGTCTTAAAATGGATCTTTCCCACACTTGCTGGTTTCAGTCCTCTCTGGTAAGGTCTGTACATCATACAGCGAAGGCTCAGAGATGGAATCTTCAAGATAACAACCGTAGAAGGCGCTGAACTCCCCAAGGCATGGAACAACGAAAATGTTCACTGCTACTTTACATAACTTAGTGTACAAATTTCTGCTTTCCAACAACGTTTTTTTACTCTAATTCAAGGCATTGTAAAGGCGGTTACTACCAAAGCCATTAGTAAATATATTGTTGGGTTATGTATGCTTCTGATGTGTTTACCTTCTGCATGATATGTTTGATTAATCATCACAACTAGCTTGCACACCAATCACATGAACACCAGATCGACAGCTCGAGGAAGGGAGCCGTTATCGTCACTCGAGTCTTAAGCCAAAGACAAGACCGAGTATAAATAACACCACTGAGCCTCGAATCAACGACGAGATCAAGTGTTAATAACAGCGGATCGTCGCCCCGAACATGGGAGCCGGTAACGTCACTCGAGTCTCGAACCAACGACAAGGCCGAGTATAAATAACACCACTCAAATCTCGAACCAACGACGAGACTGAATATAAATCGTACTGTTCCTAAGTCTCCGGACTTTGGGGTAGCCCACCAGCCAAGCTAGTGTGAAATCGACCACTCCCGCAGCTCTATCCAACCCATTGGGTCCAGATCCGAATACCTCTTGAATCTCGAACCAACAACGAGACCGAGTATAGATCGTTCGTTCCCAAGTCTCCGGACTTAGGGGCAGCCCATCAGCCAAGCTAGTGTGATACTGACCACTCCCGCGACTCCATCCAACCTTCCGGGTCCGGATTAGGGTACTATTTGGCGAATAAATGATGCTCTCGAGCTCTAGCCTCGAACGAATGACGGGAGAGCCAAAAAGGACGAATTCACGACGTCCATGCCATTCACGAATTAGGACCAACGACCTCCGGAGGCCCAAGAGAGAGGGAACCTGATCTGGATTCTATGTGACTTAGGACTCCTAAACAAAGGAAAACCCGAGAGTGGAACCGGCGCACAACCTCTGCACGACCGGAGCCACCCCAAGGGAGGAGTGTCCAATCACGTTCGTTTAAGTGTAACAACAAGTACGCTTATGCAAGTATAGGACGTTGGAAAGCATAAGACGAACACTCGAACAATTAACATGAAATGCAATTTAATAAAATTTAACTAACACTTTCATTCACATTACAAAAGCAAACTACATATATAATATCTTTCTAACGAAAAGGTGTACATGAGAACCACTCCATGCCTCCATAGACCAACAACAAGGGCGGTACTCGCTTATACTATCAGCCTACATAACCAAAATGTTTATAATATATATGACTACTACTTATACTACTCATCCTTCTTCTTTCTTTTCTTTTTCTGAATAGATTCGGCACTAGGCGGGTCACCAGTTATGGACCTGTTCCTTTCAGAGCCGCTTCCGCCTTTCCCTCCTCTGCCCTTCACAGGAGTGACAGACTCATGAGACACCGAGGTGTGCCTTCCGCTGTTATCCTTGCCACTTGTGATCACCGTGACATCCTCGGGGGAAATACACAATAGGGGATTAGGGGTGATATCAGAAGCAAGGCCAACAGAGCCTCAGTTCCTCCCTGAGCCTTCTTGGCCTTCAACTCCTATTTTTTCTTAGCATCTTTGGTGGCCTTCCGATTAGCTAGTTTCTTGGACATGAGTTGTGTGGTCGCATCCGCCTGAAGCTTCTTAAAGGCCTCCTCGCCCCTTTTATTAGCATCGCCGGTGGCTTTCTTCTTCCTAGCCTCCACAGCGACTCTCTCCTTCTCAACCTCATGACCGACTATCTTCTTTCTGGCCTTTTCAATGGTCTCTCCCTCTCTGCCTCGGCATCGGCTTTCTTCTTCGACATTACTGCAACAACTTTCTCCTCGGCATCCTGTCTAGCCGTTGCCTTTGTAATGACACGCATTCTACATATTGGAGGATCGTAGAATATTTGTTTTATTTTCATACGAAGTCATATGGTCGTGCAACTTAGGTAAACGGCTATTTGGGTCATTTCCCACATTCACGATTTTTCCAAATTTTAAATGACCGTTTTGCCCCCGGCAAATCTTGTTTCGCCTATAACTTTTGATTAGTAAGGATTTTTGACCTGAAACCACTTCAATTGGATTCGGATGATGGTTTCCGTTTTGTAGGGTGGTCACATTAATCAAACGGACTTACCGTTTGGGAGATATGACTGAAATAAGTTTTGAAGATGGAAAAACAACATAATTGGGCTGAATAGGATGATTAACTGCTAGGATCATAACTCATTTGGGGATTAGGTTTATAGGAGGGATGAAAGGAGCTGGAGAATCATTTCCTTTTATTTTTCTAGCTGCCACAAACATTTCACTAACCCTAATCATGGCTTCCATCTTCCAAATCTCTCTCTAATCACTTTCTAATCACTAATTGATCAAATCTACAACAATTCAAGTCGAATTAGCACCATATTCAAGGTAGAGCTGTTGCACCACATTGGGATTCGAGCCAAATCAGTAAAAGTTTTAAATCTAACATATTTTTTTGGCTAAGGTGAGTGAATTGCATGTTTATACACTAATTATGGCTAAATAGGGGTGACTAATGATAATTAGCCAAATTATACATCTAAAAATTCTAGAAAATTAAGTGAAAATTATAAAAATCATATTTTATGTTGCTGGTATGAATTTGGGTTAATTTGGAATAAGTTTGCTAATCCTATAGTTAGACATGGTTAAGGGGAAAATCATGGTTTTGGGCATGTTTGATCTAAATTAACATAAGAAATCATTGTTTTGATGTTTTTGCTTGATTCTACATGTTACTGTTATTGTTTGGTATGTTTTTTGATTGCACAGGAAAGTTAGTATGGTTAAAAACGTTGTCGTTTAGCGAAATTAGTTTGATGGAAAAATTGCAGGGTTTCGGTTCCTGATGGTGGTCGCGGTCATGAACCGTCAAGAGGGTCACAAACCGCCAGGAGGGGATGGGAGGGTCACGAACCGCTAGGGGGAGAACTAATGGGAGGACCATGAACCGCCCGACTGGGGGGAGGGGACCACGAACAGCCCGGCTGGGGGGAGACCACGAACCTCCCGGTTGGGAGAGACCACAAACCACCCGGCTTGGGGGGGACCATGAACCGCTCGGTTCGAGGAGACCACAAACCGCCCAGTTTGGGGAGACCATGAACCGCCCTGTTGGGAGGGATCACGAACCACCGAAGGAGGACCACGACCCGACCTCGATGACGACCGGCAACCGAGAAGTGATGGTGACTCCGAACCGAACCGGATTTGAGATTCTACCATGTGACAATGATCGTAAATTCTTCTGAAGATCAACACTAATCTGACCAATATCAAAGATGTGAAGAAAGTCCAAATAAGGGGTTATTACTCAGGATCCAGATGGGAACCAATGAGTTAAATTCTGGAGTTGGGCTTTGCTGCGGGATGTGTGCAAAGGAGTTATCGATATCCATAACTTTGGTTCACCATTGAGAGATGGGGCATGTAGATGAACCAGAGCCAAGGCCTTGTGACTGGTTGGCCCATAACCTAGAGCCAAGGATGTGTGGACTGGTAGGGTTATTGACTACAACCCAAGGCAGTGTGGTCATAGTAATAGTTGTACGGAGTGGGACTCCGTCATGGCCTCAAATTGATTTGGTGATCAAAGCTATGGGCATTAGTAGTGTACCTCTTTTATTTCCTTTAGAGACAGTATTTTAAAGTTGTAATAATTGGATGAAGCTGTTTTTTGAATTTCGCTACTCTGATGGATATGGTTTAGTTTTCAGCTTTTGTACTGTCTCGACTGTTTTATATCAAGTTATGTTATTATTATATTTTATTTCATGTGCTCTGAGATATACTACAGGTCCTTAGTAATTCAATGTTTCAGCCCCTTTTGACGGTCGTTCCGTGCTAGTCGGGTATTGGCAGGACGCATTTCGGGGAAATGTCTGATGGTACGTGGCGGCTGTCACACTTGGTATCAGAGCCTCGGTTCCGTAGTTTAACCTAGGGAAAGACATCAAGGAGAGATAGTATACATATATTGTTGGATTTTGAATCGTGTTAGCGCAATGAAAGATAAATCCCTATAACCAGAATCCAAACAATAACCATTAAATTGAGTTTAATTTTATACATGCCATGATAAATTTTCGAAGAACTGGATGAATAGCGAACTCAAAATCCTGAATGAATCAAATCAAGAGGCTCAACAGGACGCTGGTCCTCCATAGGTATCCATAAGAACACCTTCTTCATCGATCAAATCGAATAAGAAATTAAAGGAGAGGACAGTACTAGCCATCATTGATATTTTGGGGCTTTTGGAATTAGGTTTTAGATCTGGTTATTTTCTCTAAAAACAAATGACCTAGGGTTAGCCGCATTTGTTAAAAGAGAATAAATATCCCTTTGTAAAAGTAGTATTAACTTAAAATAAGGAACTGACCCAATACTTATTCCAACATCGAATATAATATCAACAAATTGGTATTTTATTCGTCCAAAGTATTTTCTCCTTTATAATGTTCTATATCGTGTAACCCTATAGGTTATTACAACATTGGTAATGATTTCAAATTGTATTTAAAATCAAAAACAATGATTGACATCTAGTAATACGTCGCTGCTACCCAAGTTGTAATAAGATCAATGATTCGGTACAACCTTTTTGTGAATAGTGTTTAAATGTAATATAATCCTTTTAACTAATATCCTAGATTAAACTCGAGGCATGGAATGTATCACCCTCTTTATGATTTAATTTGTTTATCCTGATCGATGAGTAGACTGTTTTAAAACAAATCAATATTTGAGCATAGCCATGCATTTCACAGTCTCACTCAATCAAGAGGCCCATGGATATCACTACAAATATATCGTAGGGTTAAATTCCATCTAGATCCTTCATAATTTTCACTCGATTCGAGATGTATCCAATAATCACCGTTATCGTTACTCTGTTACGAATAACTTTAGATGATATCAAAACACAAATATCCTCGAATAAAATTATAATAATTTCAGGTCTGAGGTCCATTACGTTACTATGAGAATAACTTATGATACTGATAATTATATTCCATGTAGTTATCTCGCGGTAGGTCAGCCCAATACGATATTCTCCAATACATATTTATGTTTTGACATTAATATCACGTATATTATTGATCAATTAGATGTGATCATTAGTCAATCAACATACTAGTCTCAACGCTTTATTGTTGTCCTATATAAACAATAAAACTCTGTTGGATCTAGATTAACCCTAGAGGGGGGGATGAATAGGGTTTATCACAGTTTTGAAAAGATATTAAAATAAATCGCAGCACAGGAAATCAGCAGAGAAATAAATGCAGTAAATAACACATAGATATACCCAGCTTCGGCAGACTCTGCCTACTGCTGCATTCACTAAGGTTTCTACTAGGTGTTAATAACAGATCCCGCTTACAAACACTGTAAACTCGCACTCCCTGCTCCTGCACTAACCCTATGCTCAAAGCCCTAGACTGACCGATATTCACTCGATCAGATTTCCCCTGATTACAACTCCGTAACCAGTAACCCAGAATTTTACAGACTCTGTGAACTGTCAGTCAACACCCTGACTGATCCCCCTAGTATTTTACAGACACTAGAACTGTTTCAGAATGATTTGAAAAGAAATAAAAAAATACAATACGAAATCAAACTAAATGGAAAAACTAGGACTTAAATGAAATTAACACTCCCCTTTATACTTTGACTAAGCCCCTTTAAAAAAAAACTAGCCGGCCCATTTGTTTTAGATTCATCCCGTTCTCTTTGGTCTCTTAGGAAAATTAATGGTGGCTGAAAAAACAACTCCAGAAGCTAGGGTTTGATTAAATCCTCAAATATCAATCGCGTATGCTTGAAAGATGATTCAATGATGATCGTTGTTCTCTGATTGCTTCAACTTGATCGTGTCGGTCGATTTGTATTGCTTCTAGCTTCACTGATTTGGGGTTTTTCTTCTACGATCGAAAAACGTGAGTTTTCTCACTTTTCTGGCTTTTAATTTCTTGCGTGTTCTTTTTGGTTTCGATCACTTTTCTGTGATGAATTGGTGTTAGTTTATAGGATTATAGAATCCTAAAACATAGCTCTGATTTCATTAATGACTTCGATTTGGTTGATTGCGTGTTTCCCCTTTTTATTTTCTTGACTGAAATGGATTTGCTTGGCTCAAATGGCTTGCGTGTATTCATGAATTCTGAAAAAGAGTTCTTTCCTTTTCTGACTTTGTCCCATTCGATTTTTGCCTTGATTGTTGAAATTGGAATTTACAGATGATTGCCAAGATTGATTTATGCTGAATCACCATTCCATGATTGATGTCTTGAATAAAATCGGCTTTGAATTATATAAGGTGTTCTGGAAATTTTGTGGTCCCATTTCGAACTTGATTTTATTTCCTTGCCTTTACTGATTTATGAAGCATGCATTGCTTTCCCCTTTTTGCTCGACAAAAACTGGAAACAAAACTTGCCAGAAGTGAATCCAAATCACTGATTACTTGTATGTGCATTTGTCTTGAGTATATTACCATTTGCCTGAATTGATTAACAAATTGAAAAACTTGCCAAATAATTTTTTGAATTGAAATTGCTTCCTGAAATGATTTTCTGGACATCAAAAGAAAAAATTGGTCTTCATTTTATCTGGAAAATTTGATTGCCCCTTTTTTAAATGGTTGCCAAATCTTCATGCATGATTTCTGGAAATGATAATGAATTGATTTCCAAACAGGAAACTAATTTACACAATTCCTCCTTGCTGTTTCTGGAACCAAAAATAAATCACTTGACAAAATTGAATTGTGTTTTGCACCAAAAACAGTTTGCAACAATCCTCAAATTCATGTATCCATGTAAATGCAAACTTGCCCAATATTTGGCTGTTGACCAAAATTGTTTTTCTGGAAATAATACTTGCCAAAACGTGAGAATCTGATTTGCATTACATACGCATTTCTGGAAATGTAATTTCATTACTCCATTGTCTTTTTCTATATTGATTCATACGGCATTTAGTTTGTCCCTTGCGTGCTTGCTTGATTTCTTGGACCTGTCCATTTGCACATCGACCTGTGCTTCATTTGACATCAAAACTGTCTTGTATTGTAACGCCATGATGCTTGACTTTCTCATATGCATGCAAACCAGTTTTGGTACCTTGTGTTGGAATATGCTCTGACCTTGTTGCTTCCATACACCATTTGTGTTTGCTAGCTTCATTGTTATGTTGATTTACCATGGCTGCACCATCATTATTGCTTCATCTTATGATGATTTGACTGCATTTACATTTCTTGGCTCGACGCTTGTTGCACCACTGTTTATTGCTGAACATTGATGTGCTCCACTTGGCTTTGTAAATTTGCTGTCTTGCTCCATTTTGGTTTTACATTGAGCTTGAATTCATGAATCCATGCATACACTTCAAATACATGAATGTACATTTATGTATATCTAGTTAATTGCATTGTCCACTGGCTCGACCACTTTCTTAAGCATTCTTGGCTGGTTTGAAAGTATTCATGCATGCTCGACCATTTTGCTAATACTTGAGTTTGCAATTGAACTGAGTCGAGAAGGTCCACTGCGGCTACTCCTCAGTCGCAAACTGATTGGCGAGGCAGTGTACACGTGTATACACGTGTGTACATGCACCCATCAGTCAAGTTGTCCCTGTCCCTGCATTGAAATATATATGTTGTCTGCCTTGTGGTATTTACAGTGTTTCACTGTGAATATCACAAGCTGTCTAGACACAGTCGGTTGGTTATGAAAATCAGGTCGAGTCAGAAAAATGATGAGAAACACACCGAAATTCTGAGGCAAATTATTTTTCAAAATAAAAAAATATATTTGCTAGAATTTAGAAAATTATTCTTGTTGCAGTGTACTGTGTGTTTCTGTTTTATGTGACAGGTAAGGAGGTGATGACTGGACTGACTGTGAACAGTGAAGATTGACAGAAGACTGAAGATACAAGACAGAAGATGAAGCAGCGTGTGTAAAAAGAATGTATAAAAGTCTGTATACTGAAATGTAAACTGAATGAATGTATGAGTGTTGCAGTGAGGAGCTGTGTATATATGAAATGTACTGATGTCTGTAATAAACAAGTTTGATTGAAATAAAATATCATTTTATTGTTGTCAAACGAACTTGTCTATTTTATTATGTTTATATACAAGTACA
Organism: Allium sativum; assembly: GCA_030737875.1. Classification (NCBI taxonomy): domain Eukaryota; kingdom Viridiplantae; phylum Streptophyta; class Magnoliopsida; order Asparagales; family Amaryllidaceae; genus Allium; species Allium sativum. Next base: position 377,167,031 of record CM060926.1, read on the forward strand.
AATATTCTATGAATGTATAAATAGAGGAGTTTATAAGATTTGTACTGTTGTGTTATTGAAATAGAATATTCAATTTAAATAGAATACAGTATGAATATATCAATGTCTGTATAGTCGTATTCCATTTAAATACAAATATTATATTTCAGTCAGTGATATATATATTTAACAGTACGATTTCAAACACATTTATAATAATCTTTTATTTGGTTGTTATCATCAAACAAAAAATCATATAATTGTGTATACAACAACGTTACAACAATCTCCCCCTTTTGATGATGACAAACAAATAAAAGATTTTGTATACAACAGATGTGTTTGACAGTGAATATTGAACTCCCCCTATTTATTAGCTCCCCTTACAACAGAAAGCTCCCCCTATAACTGTGCTTGAGTGAAGAAACATGAAAATTGAATGAATTTTCAAAATTGAAAATATTTATAAAATATTCACTCATAAATCAAAATCTCAACCCATTCTCCCCCTTTTGTTATCATCAAAAGGATACAGAAATTAAAATACAGATGAAAATTGACTAAAAGTATAATTCAGCATAAGAGGAAGAATGATCATCATAAACCTCAATCAGTCAAACAAAAATCATAATAAACTGTGAACTAGTGGCATATTTCACATTGCAGAAAATGACTGGTTTACGATGAAATTTATATAAATGAGGAGAGTTATAAAAATATGAATATTTTTCATTTATTTTCAAGAGAATTTTATAAAAAATGAGTACTAAAAATAGCGATGGATTCGGACTATAATTATAAATTCAACTTAAGTGACAAAATCGAATAATCTCAAATCCCAATACCAATCAATCAACAAATCATAATACGTCATAAAATTTCAACACATTTCGCAGATTAGAAAGTGAATTGATAGGCTGGTTATTATACACCAAGGAGAATTTAAAAAAAATATTTATTGCAAATTATTTTATTTTCTTTTTCTTTTGATTTAAGAGCACCCTGACCACGCATAACCAGAGCTTGGATTTTTAAATGAGGTCAGTCGCAGCTTAAATTATAAGTTGTCTCTCAACCATGCATGACCAGAGCTTGGATTTTTAAATGAGGTTAGAGACACACTTATGTATTAATCATATTTTTCAGCTTTAACTAGAAAAACTCCTTGGTATATACAACCAATATATGAATGATAGAGAATGGGGTAGGTACAGAGATGGACTGTGAAAATAAATTTCTAAATTAATTATATTATGAAATAAGCTCGACTGTACCGGGATTATTGAAAATTTCAATTATCACTAATTCTAAAAATAAATAATATAGTCTCATTTCTATCACAAATAATTTTCACTGTTTTAAAAACAAGATGATTTTTCTTTTTAAAAAATAAACTCTCCATATTAATATAAAATCATGATGGATGGCAGACGGGTGATAGATAAAGGAGATGGTCGTGAAATAATTGCCAGTTCAAAGATATTATAATAAATATTCAACCATCATGAAAATCCAAATATATTCTCTTCTTGTTGTGAAACATACTGCAGTCATAATTCATCACAATTTCAAAATCTAATAATAATTTTGATGAATTACAAATACAGCGCAAATTGGATATTGATTTCAATTTCTGAATGAATAAAAAATAAATAATTTTAAAATTGAAAAAACAATTACAGGAAGAAATTAAACAGATTAAAAAAATGAACCTATACAGGGTGATAATTCAAAAAACAGATGAGTGAAAGAGACTGATACCAAATGTTCTCGCTTATCGAGGAATTTAATTACACCCTGCTGGACTATCAAGGACATCTCAGACTAAAAAAAATTTAAACACAAACCCAGCCTGACAAATTTAGCACATTTATTTGTATAAGGGAAAAAAATATGGATCTATACAAGGTGAAAATTTTGAATCTCAGTACAGATGAGTGAAACAAATATAAGCACTTCTGATACCACTTGTTCTCGCTTTCTCGAGGATTTTACCAAGACAATGGAGACAAACTATGATATCACAGACAACAGAAATTTAAAGCCCAAGCAGACAAATCAAACAATAAGCAATTATCTAAGAACAGTATCAGAGCAGTGCAGAACACAATATCACATCAGACTTGTCTGGGGATGGTCACATAAGAACTTTCATGATCCAAGATTTGAACTACCGTTTATTTGAAATCATTTGAAGAATATGAAAAATCTCTAGATTCAATGAATCGATCACACCAAATTATTATTTTCACGTTCAGAATATCTATGTGATTCAATAAATCAATAATTTCAAATGATTTTAAACAAACAATCATTCAAATCAAATAACCATGAAATAGTAGAGAGATTTAACACCAATTTTTCAAAGAATTTTTCACAAGAATTTCAGACAAGCCCAAAGAAAATCAGATCATCTACATCAATTTTGTGAGATATTCATGATCCAAAGAATAAAAATAATTTATTTGAAATCATTTGAATCAATGTCAAATTTTGAGATATAATGAATCAGTCACACAAGGTTAATAATTTCAGATTTAAGTGGTGTGTGAGATTCAAAATATCAGGAATTTCAGATGATTTCAAACTAAACTAATTTGAACCATAATAATCATGACTAAGGATGAAATTCTAGATGTATCGCTGATTTAACCAAATATTTTTCAAGTCAAAAATAATCAAGCCAATCTAAAAATTAATGAGATTATCACAACTGAGAAGAAATAGTGCTGTAATGAGTATAATACTTGAAGCGTTTCCAAAATGAATTGGAAGGGACTCAAAACCAGTAGAGGTGTGTGAAATTTCATTAAATATTCAGATCTTCAAAAAATTTAGAATTCAAATTAACAGTGTTCAAGATATGACATGAATGCTTCAGCACTGTTAAGAATAAAATAAACTTCTAAACAATTGCAGATAATTACAAGATTAAATTCAAAATCTGGAGATGATTATAAACAAGAGAGTTTTATTCAAATAAAATGAATTTCCAGAAAATCATGAGAACTGCAATTGGAAGTTTAAGAAGCACAGAAAAGAGATATGGCAGTGACAAATTAAATAAAAACAAATAAAATAGAAAGGGGTAGAAGAAGCAGAAATAAACAATGAAAAAAAAAATTACAAGGATGGGGTTAGAAATCATACCTGATTCACAGAAGACGTTGTGGATCTCTAACTCATCAGACTTGGCTAAGGAACAGTAGACGATTTAATGATGTGAAGCAGTTTGAATCAGTTTCTCTTTTCAGCACAGTTGTTTCTCAGCCATCTCTGGTACCTAACAGTTTAAAGGATCGAGTGGTCTAACAAAATTTGTAAAACCACTCACAGTTTTGTTCACAGCTTTAATTATCCAGACTTGTTTATATAGCAATCCATCCAAATTTACCTTTGTACCCTTTGGAACCCAAATCGGCTTGAATTTAACAAAGTTCGTTTTATTTCTTTTTGGGAACCAGGATTGTTTAAATGGATTATTATAAAACAAATTCACATCACGTTTATTCAAAAATCCTTTGCGATTACCAGAGTTTGAATTTTCATATCGATTCTTTCCAAAGTAGTTTAAAGGATTTTTAAAATCATTTGAGTTCTGATTTTCAAAAACGTTATTTTTCTCAAAGCCAAGACCACTTTTATTACCAGATGAAAATTGATTTTTCAACAGCATATTCAGAGATTTTTCACCGTTAGAAAATTTAGTCAAAGTTGACTCAAGCTGTTGAATTTTAGTTTTAAGATCACGGTTCTCTTTTATTAAATCCGAACAATGATTTTTAGTGATCTTACATCTTTCAAAATCAGATTTTAAAACCAAATTTTCATCTTCAAGAATTTTAATTCTGGCTTGAGATTCCATGATTTCAGATTCAAATCGTTTTTGTTTTTCAGACTCAAATTTCTTGGATTTTTCAATCTCATTTTCAAGCTCTTCTAAAATCAAATTTGATTTCAACAAGTTCTCCTTTTCAGCAATTTCAAATTTGGAATTTATATCTGTTTTAAAATTTTCAAATTCCTTTTGCAGAAGGTTGTTCAAATTTTATAACTCAATCTTGTTTTCTTTTAAGATCAGAATTTCCTTTTCAAACTTTTGAATATTTTTATTGATATGAACAAGATTGGTTTTCAATTTCAAACAACTTTTGCAATCTGAATTTGAAGAATTTTTAAAATTTGAAAGCTGTGATTCCAAATCATCAATTTTGCTGGTCAACTCAGAATTCCTAGATTTCAGAGATTATTTTTTAGATTTGAGTTTATCAACATATTTAGTTAAATCAACACACATATAAACCAAATCTTCGTATGAGAAATTTTCAACTTCAGCATCTATTGATTCTCCATCATCTGATCCTTCCGAATTTTTATTTGTAAATCCTGTTAAACAGAATTCTGAACCTGAGTTGACAATCTGGGGTTTTGAGCTGGAGTTGTCAATTTGACCATACTTCGTATTGAGAGCTGTCCAAATTTCCTGCGCAGTTAAACAATGGGAAATCAGACTGTATTGATTATCATCAAGATGAGAATAAAGAATATGTGTAGTACGAGAATTAAAAACTTTATCTACCATATCGTACCCGTTGATAACAACATCCCAACATTTAATATTAACAGATTTTAAATAAAATTCCATTTTGGATTTCCAGTTTAAAAAATCTGTTCCAGTGAAAATAGTTGGAGATGAACTGGACTGACTCTCGCTAGACAGACAACTAGGGTTACCCATGACTCTAGAGTTAATGAAATAACCTGCTCTGATACCACTTGTTGGATCTTGATTAACCCTAGAGGGGGGGGTGAATAGGGTTTATTACAGTTTTGAAAAGATATTAAAATAAATCGCAGCACAGGAAATCAGCAGAGAAATAAATGCAGTAAATAACACACAGATATACCCAGCTTCGGCAGACTCTGCCTACTGCTGCATTCACTAAGGTTTCTACTAGGTGTTAATAACAGATCCCGCTTACAAACACTGTAAACTCGCACTCCCTGCTCCTGCACTAACCCTATGCTCAAAGCCCTAGACTGACCGATATTCACTCGATCAGATTTCCCCTGATTACAACTCCGTAACCAGTAACCCAGAATTTTAAAGACTCTGTGAACTATCAGTCAACACCCTGACTGATCCCCCTAGTATTTTACAGACACTAGAACTGTTTCAGAATGATTTCAAAAGAAATAAAAAAAATACAATACGAAATCAAACTAAATGGAAAAACTAGGACTTAAATGAAATTAACACTCCCCTTTATACTTTGACTAAGCCCCTTTAAAAAAAAACTAGCCGGCCCATTTGTTTTAGATTCATCCCGTTCTCTTTGGTCTCTTAGGAAAATTAATGGTGGCTGAAAAAACAACTCCAGAAGCTAGGGTTTGATTAAATCCTCAAATATCAATCGCGTATGCTTGAAAGATGATTCATTGATGATCGTTGTTCTCTGATTGCTTCAACTTGATCATGTCGGTCGATTTGTATTGCTTCTAGCTTCACTGATTTGGGGTTTTTCTTCTACGATCGAAAAACGTGAGTTTTCTCACTTTTCTGGCTTTTAATTTCTTGCGTGTTCTTTTTGGTTTCGATCACTTTTCTGTGATGAATTGGTGTTAGTTTATAGGATTATAGAATCCTAAAACATAGCTCTGATTTCATTAATGACTTCGATTTGGTTGATTGCGTGTTTCCCTTTTTATTTTCTTGACTGAAATGGATTTGCTTGGCTCAAATGGCTTGCGTGTATTCATGAATTCTGAAAAAGAGTTCTTGCCTTTTCTGACTTTGTCCCATTCGATTTTTGCCTTGATTGTTGAAATTGGAATTTACAGATGATTGCCAAGATTGATTTATGCTGAATCACCATTCCATGATTGATGTCCTGAATAAAATCGGCTTTGAATTATATAAGGAGTTCCGGAAATTTTGTGGTCCCATTTCGAACTTGATTTTATTTCCTTGCCTTTACTGATTTATGAAGCATGCATTGCTTTCCCCTTTTTGCTCGACAAAAACTGGAAACAAAACTTGCCAGAAGTGAATCCAAATCACTGATTACTTGCATGTGCATTTGTCTTGAGTATATTACCATTTGCCTGAATTGATTAACAAATTGAAAAACTTGCCAAATAATTTTTTGAATTGAAATTGCTTCCTGAAATGATTTTCTGGACATCAAAAGAAATAATTGGTCTTCATTTTATCTGGAAAATTTGATTGCCCCTTTTTTAAATGGTTGCCAAATCTTCATGCATGATTTCTGGAAATGATAATGAATTGATTTCCAAACAGGAAACTAATTTACACAATTCCTCCTTGCTGTTTCTGGAACCAAAAATAAATCACTTGACAAAATTGAATTGTGTTTTGCACCAAAAACAGTTTGCAACAATCCTCAAATTCATGTATCCATGTAAATGCAAACTTGCCCAATATTTGGCTGTTGACCAAAATTGTTTTTCTGGAAATAATACTTGCCAAAACGTGAGAATCTGATTTGCATTACATACGCATTTCTGGAAATGTAATTTCATTACTCCATTGTCTTTTTCTATATTGATTCATACGGCATTTAGTTTGTCCCTTGCGTGCTTGCTTGATTTCTTGGACCTGTCCATTTGCACATCGACCTGTGCTTCATTTGACATCAAAACTGTCTTGTATTGTAACGCCATGATGCTTGACTTTCTCATATGCATGCAAACCAGTTTTGGTACCTTGTGTTGGAATATGCTCTGACCTTGTTGCTTCCATACACCATTTGTGTTTGCTAGCTTCATTGTTATGTTGATTTACCATGGCTGCACCATCATTATTGCTTCATCTTATGATGATTTGACTGCATTTACATTTCTTGGCTCGACGCTTGTTGCACCACTGTTTATTGCTGAACATTGATGTGCTCCACTTGGCTTTGTAAATTTGCTGTCTTGCTCCATTTTGGTTTTACATTGAGCTTGAATTCATGAATCCATGCATACACTTCGTATACATGAATGTACATTTATGTATATCTAGTTAATTGCATTGTCCACTGGCTCGACCACTTTCTTAAGCCTTCTTGGCTGGTTTGAAAGTATTCATGCATGCTCGACCATTTTGCTAATACTTGAGTTTGCAATCGAACTGAGTCGAGAAGGTCCACTGCGGCTACTCCTCAGTCGCAAACTGATTGGCGAGGCAGTGTACACGTGTATACACGTGTGTACATGCACCCATCAGTCAAGTTGTCCCTGTCCCTGCATTGAAATATATATGTTGTCTGCCTTGTGGTATTTACAGTGTTTCACTGTGAATATCACAAGCTGTCTAGACACAGTCGGTTGGTTATGAAAATCAGGTCGAGTCAGAAAAATGATGAGAAACACACCGAAATTCTGAGGCAAATAATTTTTCAAAATAAAAAAATATATTTGCTAGAATTTAGAAAATTATTCTTGTTGCAGTGTACTGTGTGTTTCTGTTTTATGTGACAGGTAAGGAGGTGATGACTGGACTGACTGTGAACAGTGAAGATTGACAGAAGACTGAAGATACAAGACAGAAGATGAAGCAGCGTGTGTAAAAAGAATGTATAAAAGTCTGTATACTGAAATGTAAACTGAATGAATGTATGAGTGTTGCAGTGAGGAGCTGTGTATATATGAAATGTACTGATGTCTGTAATAAACAAGTTTGATTGAAATAAAATATCATTTTATTGTTGTCAAACGAACTTGTCTATTTTATTCTGTTTATATACAAGTACAAATATTCTATGAATGTATAAATAGAGGAGTTTATAAGATTTGTACTGTTGTGTTATTGATATAGAATATTCAATTTAAATAGAATACAGTATGAATATATCAATGTCTGTATAGTCGTATTCCATTTAAATACAAATATTATATTTCAGTCAGTGATATATATATTTAACAGTACGATTTCAAACACATTTATAATAATCTTTTGTTTGGTTGTTATCATCAAACAAAAAATCATATAATTGTGTATACAACAACGTTACAAAAAACTCGAGTAGGGACATTTAAGAATTATAATGCTTATCACATTATATAATCTCAAATTCAAGCCTTACTCGAATTATATAATTCCGTATTATAATTCTAAGGACTTCTATTATATTAATATTTCTATTATGCAGTAAATATAATATAATATAATATAATATTATTTTATTCCAAATAAAAAATATAACAACAACTGTAACAACCCGGTATTTTGGAACCAATTTAAAATTTTTATTTTAGAAATTTTAATGGATTTTAAATATTAAAAATGATTTATTTTTAATAATAACGACTAAATAATTATTTAAATCGAAGTTAGAACGAATATAATAATTTTAATTATAAAAGGAGTTAGAAATAACACGGTAGTTTGAAAATTTGAATTTGAGCTTTGATTGAATGTACAGGATGCAAAATAAATCGGATATTAGTAAAATCAAAAATATTAGAATCTATTTAATAGTATCTTTGTAGTGAATTTGAAAAATTGAAATTCATAGTGGGAATCAAAAGTTATGCCCAGTTTAAATTTCAAAATAGTCGCTATAGAATTTATATATATATATATATATATATATATATATTAATAATAAAAATTGCCATTTTGCAAACGACCTCCATTTCCGACGAAACAACTTTGGTTGGATCCGTAATTTCAATTTATTGTTGGATTTCGATTTTCATAATTTTTGGAATTATTATGTGAGCGTGGCAAAAGAAAACGTGTTTTGTTAATTTCAGTCAAATTGGATTGACCTGAAAATGTCCATTATTCAAACGGTCTCCAAATTTGACAAAATTAATTTTGTTAGGACCGTATCATCATACCATAAGTAGAAATATTTTTTCTGTAATTTTTAGAGTCAATATGTGGCCCCGGTAAATTAAAGTATAAGATCAAATTATATAATTAATTGATTTATATTTAAAATAAAGAAAAATGGGCTGAGACGATCAAACGGGCTGACGGGACCTAGCCCATTGTGTCCGGAATAAGGTTATTCGGCTAGGGACAACATTAGTTGGGCTGGGTTTAGAGTCATTTGGAATTAGCGGGCTATTTTGTAAATTACAGAATAAAATATTATTATATTATAAATAATAGCTTAACATAGAAACCAAAACCCTAATACCCCTAAAACATAAAGCCGCCATCTACCCTCTTCAATGGCCTACATACACTGAAACAAATCTATTAATCCCTCCAAAAATACAACGAATTAGAGGATGGTTATTAAAGAAAATTCGAAGAGCATTTCATGATCTTGACCTTCATACGGTCATGATCGGTTTTCAGTTTGTGATTCGAGAGGAATTGCCTCTCCATGGGGCAGCGTTCGAGCCCGTTCTCCGACATGGGGAGGACTTCGAGTTCCCCTGAACTCTGGGCGACAGGAAGTGGCGTGAAGGGGGACGCTGGGGCGATGTCAGATCAGTAGTCGGCGCTTGGAATTCTGTGCAAGTTAAAGCCCTAAAAATGAACGGCGGGTTCAAGGAACAGTCGATGTCCAGAAGGAATAAACGATGAAGGAGGAAGGGTTATGTAATGTAATTAGAGTTTTAATTATTAATTAATTAATTAATTAATAAAAGTGATTCAGCTATCAATATTAATATCCTATTCAAACGTGATCAGAATTCAGCGATTTTCGAACCGTTGGAATCGTGTGATCAGGATCTACAACATGGAACAAATAAGATCTGAAACGGAGCAATCTAAATTTTTGAAGAATTTAAAACCCGATGTGAGATTTCTTTTTTATTTAAACTAGTTCATTATTATCGTATTTATAAATTCTTACATTTACGCTGTAAATTTAGTTGTGTTGTTCACGATTGGATTTGGTTTGTTAGTTGCTGTTATGATTGATCTGTTGATTAGATGAACAATTATTTTGAATTAAAATAAGTTAGAAACAAAAATAACATTTTTGTTAAATAATTTTGTGCTAAAACAAAACATCAATTTTGTTTAATTAAATAATTGTTAACAAAATGAGTTATCATTTTTGTTAGAAAATGTATAGTAATAAAAAAAATGTCATTTTACATAGAAAATGTTATGTTAATTAATAATGTCGTTTTACATAGAAAATGTATGTTAATCAAAAATGTCATTTTACGTAGATGAGGTTATGTAATTAAATATGTCATTTTAGTGAGGAATGTTTATTTTGGAATAAAAATGTCATCTTTGTTAGGAAGGTTACATTAGAATAAAATACCATTTTGGTACAAAATGTGAAGTTAGAATAAAAATACCATTTCGGTATAAAATGTGAAGTTAGAATAAAAATATCATTTTGGTATAAAATGTGAAGTTAGAATAAAAATGTCATTTTGGTATAAAATGTGAAGTTAGAACAAAAATACCATTTTGTTATAAAATGTGAAGTTAGAATAAAAATAACATTTTGGTATAATATGTGAAGTTAGAATAAAAATAAAATTTTGGTATAAAATGTGAAGTTAGAATAAAAATATCATTTTGGTATAAAATGTGAAGTTAGAATGAAAACATCATTTTGGTATAAAATGTGAAGTTAGAATAAAAATATCATTTTGGTATAAAATGTGAAGTTAGAATGAAAACATCATTTTTGTTGGAAAATGTTATGTTAGATGAAAAAAATATCATTTTTATTATAAACTGTAATGTTAGATGAGAATATCATTTTATTTGAAATGTCATGTTAGAATAGAAATATCATTTTATTTGAAATGTCATATTAGAATGAAACATGTCATTTTATTAGAAATGTCATATTAGAATGAAACATGTCATTTTTGATAGAAATGTTATACTAGAACAAAAATTTTCATTTTTGTCAATATAGAGTAGTTAAACAAAAATATTCATTTTTGTCAATATAGAGTAGTTAAACAAAAATATTCATTTTTGTCAATATAGTTTAGTTAAACAAAAATATTCATTTTTGTCAATATAATTTAGTTGAACAAAAACATTCATTTTTTCCAATGAGTATAGTTGAAATAAAACATTCATTTTCGTCAAATTAGAATTGTTGAACAAAATATACATTTTTGTCAAAACACATTTGTTGAAATCAAATTTATCGCTTTTGTCAAATTATAAAAGTTGAAACCAAATTTGCCACTTTTGTCAAAATGTAACAGTTGAAACAAAATTGGCATTTTTGTCAAAATATAATGGTTAGAACAAAATTTACATTTTTGTAAATTAGAATTGAGTTAGAACAAAAATTACATTTTTTGTCAAATAGATTTGTGTTAAAACAATAATATTGTTTTTGTTAAATAGAAATTGTAGACAAATAAAATTATCATTTTTATTTGTTAAGTTGAAATATAAATTGTAAACAAATAAAATTATCATTTTTATTTGTTGTGTTAATAGAAATTGTATACAAATAAATCATTCTTTTATTTATCATTAGAATACATAGAAAAACGCATGCAAATAAATTATTCTTTCATTTGTCATTAGAATACAAATGTATATAAATAAATATGTCATTTAGTTCGAAAACATATTTTGTGAATAAATATGTCATTTAGATAAGAAGATGTTTTTACTAATAAAAATATAATTTAGCTAGAAAATGTTTTTGTCAAAATAGAAATTGTCATTTTTGTTGAATTAGGATTGTCTAAATAGATTAGTTGAAACAAAACATATATTTTTGTCAAAATATAAACTTTTGTCAAAATAGATTAGTTAAATCAAAACATATATTTTTGTCAAAATATACAGTTTTGCCAAAATAGATTAGCTGAATAAAAATATATATTTTTGTAAAAATATACATTTTTGGTCAAAATAGATTAGTTGAACCAAAATATTCATGTTTGGTCAAAATATAATAGTGGAAACAAAAATTTACATTTTTTTCAAAATATGAGGGTTAAAAACAAAAATTACATTTTTGTTAAATAGATTTGAGGTAAAACAAAAATAGTATTTTTGTTAAATAGGTTTGTGTCAAAACACAAGTAGCATTTTGTTACATAGGTTTGTGTCAAAACACAAATAACATTTTTGGTAAATAGATTTGTGTTACAACAAAAATATTCATTTTGTTAAATTAGAATTGTTAACAATATGAAATATCATTAATATTCATTTTGTTAAATTAGAATTGTTAACAATATGAAATTATCACTTGTTATTCATTTTATTGAAATAGAATTGTCAACAAAAATGAAAAATATCATTTTAATCATTTTATTGAAATAGAATTGTCAACAAAATGAATGAATCACCTTTTAATCATTTTTTTGAGTTTGAATTGTCAAAAAAAATGAATGTATCACTTTTTATGCATTTTGTTGAAATAGAGTTTGTATGCAAATTATAGAATCATTTTTATTGTCAATTTACACATTAGAATTTGTGTATATATTAAAGTGACATTTTAATTGTCAATATACACATTAGATTTTGTGTATATATTAAAGTGACATTTTTATTGTCAAAATACACAATAGAATTTGTGTATATATTAAAGTGACATTTTTATTGTCAATATATATATTAGAATTTGTATATATATTAAAGTGACTTTTTTATTATCAATATACATATTAGAATTTATGTATATATTATAGAGACGTTTCTATTGCAAATATACACATTAGAATTTGTGTATATATTAAAGAAACATTTCTGCTGCAAATATACATATTAGAATTTGTGTATGTATTAAAGATACATTTCTATTGCAAATATACGCATTAGAATCTGTGTACAAATTAAAAAGACATTTTTATTGTCAGAATATAGATTAGAGCTTGTATGCAAATTAAAATAAATGTTTTTATGGGTGTCGTGTCACACATTGAAACTATATACAAATAAAAATATTTCTTTTTATTTGTTAAAGTATAAAATAGAAATTGCCTACAAATAATGAAAATAAAAATTATCTTTTATTTGTCATTAGCAAAGATGTCATGTAAATAAAATACATATTTATTTGACATTATGAACATTTAGATGTGCTATGCCAATAAAACATTCTTTTATTTGGCGTGTTAATTAGGTTAGTGGAATCGTCGAATGATTTATATTTATATTTAATTATATATATCTATATATATATATATATATATATATATATATATTAAAATTAAACGAATCGCGCGCGGTAATTCTCATTTCGGAATCGTAACTTTAAACGATTATACCAAAAGATCCGACCATCGGGTTTTCCCAAAACTGAAACCGCAAGGTCCTCTTTCGGAAGATCTTTCCAAAGATATAAAAATCGTTAAAACCTAACGGTTAGATTTTGAGAAATGTGTAAATCAAATTTTGATAAAAACAGCGCCTAGGTCGTATATTGACCAGAAGCGTCGTTAAAATAAATTGGACAATTTTTATATAAATAAAAATAGCGATAGATCATTATAATACAATATAAAATAATTTTAAATTATAATTAAGCGAGAATTATTTGAAAAGACCGAGTTCAATCTCATTTAAAATAATTTTACGACGATTTAAAGTCGAAGACATTGAAGACGGTGATTGAAGACCGGCTATCTTCGCATCGAATGGATGACTACTGATGCCCTGGACTTATTCGCTCCCAGGAAAGGGTTACAGTGGTAGTTGTCTGGACGTACTTGTTGATTGTCTAGATAAGCGAGCATCTCTCTTCCATATTGGACATACGTGACGAGGAATAAGGTGTCTCCGGTTTCGTTCAGACCCAGAACGGACTTGTAAATGGATGTGTGTCTGACATTGGATTTCATTCCATGTAAATTGATTCCTATTTAATATACATCGGTTTAGTGGCTGAGAATTTATTCTGTTTCTTAATACCCTTCTCTGAGACGTACGAGCTCAGAGGCTATATATTGGTAGTTATCAATCACATGGAGTGAATTGTCAATGTATCATGCCAAGATGCAATTGATCGGGGCTTTTGTTGAAAAGCAGAGCCTTGTGGTTGATGATCAAAGAACGGCCTGTTCAGGCATAGCTTTGTTTATAGCATTACTTCGCGATCCTCACACCTCGGTATGAGTCAAAAACGGGACAAGAGAGCACATGAAGTGCACACGTTTCTTTCTAGCTAGAAGTGGTATCATGGTTTTACAAGCCTTGACATTTTACTTATGTGGATGATGGATTGCGAGGCCTCGGTTATATTGGTCGATAGTGACCAATTTATAGGTTCAATAGGACCAGGAAGCGTGTGTTCAGGCATAAGTAATCCACTAAAGTATTTGTGGACCGACCTTGCAGCATCCAAGGGTTCGCCAGCGTCCGAATCCTGAGACATTGCTAGAGTGTCTTGAATCGGTAAGGATATCGTTCCTAGCCTTGACCCATGATGGAAATCCAACATCCAATGCGACACCATGTAGTTTTGATTATAGAACCAGTATGGCGACATAGTAGGATGGGGTACTATGCCGTCTATGATTGATATATTATGATTGGAATGTTTTTGAAACATATATTGTGACGGCAAGGAATTTCGCTCGATCCGAATCAGTCGTTAAACCAACCCAGACCGTTCGAAACGCCTGATCGTTTGAGAACACGACAAATCAGAACACAAACAGAAGAACATTTCATTGTATATTACAACAATGCATCAGAATACAAGAATATACAGAGTATAAATGAATATTACACAGAAATATCAGAGATTTAAATTACATTTAAATACATAGCAGCGGAAAAATATACAAAGCACAACTAGAAATAGATATACGGATACAAAGCTTTCCGGATATCGTTCCAGCTCTAAACCAGGATCCTGTGAATATAAATCTGCAAAACCAAAACTACTAGCTGCCCGTGTCAAAATAAGGGCACCCAGAGTTTAGGTTAAAACAATAAACTCCAGGTCAGTCATGTGACTGGTGTGAGAACTAAAACAGTTATTAATCTTTATTGTTAAAGTTAGGCAAATCAAGGGACCACGCCGTATAACACGGAACGGGTTTCCTCCCAAGAATACCAGTGCATAAAACAAACAGCGCAATGCTAAATAAAGAAAAATGAAGCTGTTATAAGACCCAGATCCTATCACACAATGCAACGCAAGCCGGGGGATAGGGTTTTCCCTTATAACAGCCAAAGAATGCTTGATACGTTTGAAACAAATCATTTGATACTATTATAAGCGCATAGTGTATAAAACAACTTCAAATCATAAGCATCAATCATAGGCGGCATGGGTACCATATATCATGTCGCCATACTAGTTCTACAATTAAAACCGCAAATGTCACGTATTTGGAAATTGGATTTCCGTCTATGAACCGAGGCAAAAGATAGTCCTCAACCGATTCGAGACAATCTAGCCTACCATGTCTCAGGATTAGAGCTCGAGTGACCCTTGGATCGTTAGGGCCGGTCCACCGATGTGGATTAAAATTCCTGAACACTATGTTTCCCCGCCCTTTGGGGGCGCAAACGAGCCAACGAATGACCCCATCGGACCCGGATCGTCCGATCAAACCGAGGCGCCTCGCAACAGCAACAACCACACAGGTGAAAGTATATAAATGTCAGGGCTGGTAGGTCACTGACACCACCCTAGCTAGAAAGAAACGCATGCCCTCCCTGAGGTCCGTCTCCCGTTTTTGGTTCACAACCGGGGTTTGAGGCTCGCGAATTCACGTTACACAAAGCTGTGCCACACAGGCTGTGCTTTGATCATCACCACAAGACTTTGCTTTTCAACAGAAGCCTCAATCAATTGCCACTTAGGCATGCCACACAGGCAATTCAGTCCATGCGTTTGATATCCATCAATATATAACCCCTGAGCTCGTACGTCTCAGAGAAGGGCGTTAAGCAAGAGAATAAATTCTCTGCCACCAAACAGATATATATTTAATAGAGATCAATCACACGGACTAAAATCCAATGTCAGACACACAGTCCATTTACAAGTCCGTTCTGGGTCTAAACGAAACCGGAGGCACCTAGTACCCCGCATATCCATCGATCTCCAAGTACGTCTGGACGATCACCAACTGTTTCCATCTTCTTGGGTGTACAGCCCAATCAAGATCATCAGTAATCACCCAAACGACGTGAAGACCTCCGGTCTTCGACCATCGTCTTCATCTTCGACTTATCGTCGTATCAGTTATTCAGAATGGGATAAACCCGGTCTTTCCGAATAACTCGCGTATATTTTAAATAAGTGTTACACAAACACAACATACGCCTCATTCCAATTCATCAGTCACTAACCGTAAATTAATCAAGAGAATAATTTCCCAAATATTAACCCCGAAGGCCGAAACCAACATCAGATCAATATCCAGAAAACCATTCTGCTTGGCTAACCGATAGTTAGTTTCTAAGTTTCACATTCATAGGGAAAGGTTCCCATTAATTTTATCAAAGATAAATTCCTTGAATTTATTCTTTAATCTTCTTTTGAATTTTGATTCAACTAGTCGAGATTAACGAACCTTACCGAAGTAATCATTTGTTTTAATTTCCCAATCCCAACCTATTCATCCCATGAAGTAAAACTGGTAATACTTCATATCTAACACCACGGTGCTATCGGTAAATTCAATTACCATTTCACATTCAAATTTAATTAAAGATTTAACTATCGCCTGGAGTAAAACTGGTGATACTCCATTCTCGATCATTTCAATCTAATTAAAGATTCATTAAAACTCCACTTAGTTTTAATCTTTAACTGGGTTAAAGAATCAGTGTCATTTAAAACACAGTTCACGATAAACCCAAAATCACATTTCATTAATTGTCGGGTTAAAGAACGAGTGTTATTTAAAACACTGTCCACGATAAACCCAAAAATCAATGTCAATTCAATTTCAATTAAATATTATTTAATTGGTACACTTCATTAAATCTAAATAAAAAGATTTAATCTTTTCTCAACTGGGTTCAAGAACAGTGTTAGTCAAGACACCATTCATGACAAACCCAAATCACATTTGATATTAAATACAAGGCTCTGAATAGAAAATATATCGGCTTATATTCAATATCAAATTCTACGACCAACAGATATCGTATTGGAAATAACGATATATATCTATATCTTTCAAATTTCCATAACAATATCTGTATAATCGCGAAATCCAACATCGAAATATTCCGAAGACAATTTCGATTCAAATCCATTCCAATGTGAAGTTAGAATAAAAATATCATTTTGGTATAAAATATGAAGTTAGAAAAAAAATCATTTTGGTATAAAATGTGAAGTTAGAATGAAATCATCATTTTTGTTGGAAAATGTTATGTTAGATGAAAAAATATCATTTTTATTATAAAATGTAATGTTAGATAAGAATATCATTTTATTTGAAATGTCATCTTAGAATAGAAATATCATTTTATTTGAAATGTCATATTAGAATGAAACATGTCATTTTTATTAGAAATGTCATATTAGAATGATACATGTCATTTTTGATAGAAATGTTATATTAGAACAAAAATATTCATTTTTGTCAATATAAAGTAGTTAAACAAAAATATTCATTTTTGTCAATATTGAGTAGTTAAACAAAAATATTTGTTTTTGTCAATATAGTTTAGTTAAACAAAAATATTCATTTTTGTCAATATAGTTTAATTGAACAAAAACATTCATTTTTGTCAATGAATATAATTGAAATAAAACATTCATTTTCATCAAATTATATTTGTTGAACAAAATATACATTTTTGTTAAAACACATTAGTTGAAATCAAATTTGTCTCTTTTGTCAAATTATAAAAATTGAAACCAAATTTGCCACTTTTTTCAAAATGTAACAGTTGAAACAAAATTGGCATTTTTGTCAAAATATAATGGTTAGAACAAAATTTACATTTTTGTAAATTCGAATGGAGTTAGAACAAAAATTACATTTTTTGTCAAATAGATTTGTGTTAACACAATAATATCGTTTTTGTTAAATAGAAATTGTAAACAAATAAAATTATCATTTTTATATGTTAAGTTGAAATAGAAATTGTAAACAAATAAAATTATCATTTTTATTTGTTGTTGTTAAAAGAAATTGTAAACAAATAAATCGTTCTTTTATTTGTCATTAGAATACATAGAAAAATGTATACAAAAAAATTATTCTTTTGTTTGTCATTAGAATACAAATGTATGTAAATAAATATGCCATTTATTTAGAAAACTTATTCTGTGAATAAATATGTCATTTAGATAAAAATATGTTTTTATTAATAAAAATATCATTTAGCTAGAATATGTTTTTGTCAAAATATAAGTTGTCATTTTTATTGAATTAGGATTGTCTAAATAGATTAGTTGAAACAAAACATATATTTTTGTCAAAATATACAGTTTTGTCAAAATAGATTAGTTAAATCAAAACATGTATTTTTGTCAAAATATACAATTTTGTCAAAATAGATAAGCTGAATCAAAATATATATTTTTGTCAAAATATACGTTTTTGGTCAAAATAGATTAGTTGAACCAAAATATTCATTTTTGGTCAAAATATAATAGTGGAAACAAAATTTTACATTTTTTCAAAATATGATGGTTGAAAACAAAAATTACATTTTTGTTAAATAAATTTGAGGTAAAACAAAAAAAGAATTTTATTAAATAGGTTTGTGTCAGAACACAAATAGCATTTTGTTACATAGGTTTGTGTCAAAACACAAATTGCATTTTTGGTAAACAGATTTGTGTTACAACAAAAATATTCATTTTGTTAAATTAGAATTGTTAACAATATGAAATATCATAAATATTCATTATGTTAAATTAGAATTGTTAACAATATGAAATTGTCATTTTTTTATTCATTTTGTTGAAATAGAATTGTCAACAAAAATGAAAAATATCATTTTAATCATTTTGTTAAAATAGAATTGTCAACAAAATGAATGAATCACTTTTTAATTATTTTGTTGAACTTGAATTGTCAACAATAATGAATTTATCACTTTTTATGCTTTTTGTTGAAATGGAGTGTATGCAAATTATAGAATCATTTTTATTGTTAGTTTACACATTAGAATTTGTGTATATATTAAAGTGACATTTTTATTGTCAATATACACATTAGAATTTGTGTATATATTAAAGTGACATTTTTATTGTAAATATACACATTAGAATTTGTGTATATATTAAAGTGACATTTTTATTGTCAATACACACATTAGAATTTGTGTATATATTAAAGTGACATTTTTATTATCAATATACACATCAGAATTTGTGTATATATTAAAGAGACATTTCTATTGCAAATATACACATTAGAATTTGTGTATATATTAAAGAGACATTTCTATTGCAAATATACACATTAGAATTTTTATATATATTAAATAGACACTTCTATTGCAAATATACACATTAGAATCTGTGTATAAATTAAAAAGACATTTTTATTGTCAGAATATATATTAGAGTTTGTATGAAAATTAAAATAAACATTTTTATATGTGTCGTGTCATAAATTGAAACTATATGTAAATAAAAACATTTCTTTTTATTTGTTAAAGTATAAAATAGAAATTGCCTACAAATAACGAAAATAAAAATTATCTTTTATTCGTCATTAGCAAAGATGTCATGTAAATAAAATACATATTTATTTGACATTATGAATATTTAGATGTGCTATGCCAATAAAACATTCTTTTATTTGGCGTGTTAGATATGTTAGCGAAATCGTCGAATGGTTTGTATTTATATATAATTATACATATATATATATATATATATATATATATATATATATATTAAAATTAAACGAATCGCGCGTGGTAATTCACGTTTCGGAATCATAACTTTAAACGATTATACCAAAAGATCCGACCGTCGGGTTTTCCCGAAACTGGGACCGTCAGGTCCGCTTTGGGAAGATCTTTCCAACGATATAAAATTCGTTAAAATCTAACAGTTAGATCTCGAGAAATGTGAAAATTAAAATTTGATTAAAACAGCGCCAGAGTCACACAATGACCCGAAGCGTCGTTAAATTAAATTGGTCTATTTTTATATAAATAAAAATAGAGATAGATCATTATAAAACAATATTAACCATATGAAATGATTTTAAATTATAATTATGCGATAATCATTTGAAAAGACTGAGTTCAATCTCATTTCAAATAATTATACGACGATTTAAAGTCGAAGACATTGAAGATGGTGATTGAAGACTGACGATCTTCACATTGAATGGATGACTACTGATGCCCTGGATTATTTGCTCCCAGGAAAGGGTTATAGTGGTAGTTGTCTGGACGTACTTGTTGATTTTTCGGATAAGCGAGCACCTCTCTTCTGTATTGGACATACGGGACGAGGAATAAGGTGTCTCCGATTTCGTTCAGACCTAGAACAGACTTGTAAATGGATGTTTGTCTGACATTGGATTTCATTCTATGTAAATTGATTCCTATTTAATATATACCGGTTTTGTGGCGGAGAATTTATTCTGTTGCTTAACACCCTTCTCTGAGACGTACGAGCTCAGAGGTTATATATCGGTAGTTATCGATCGCCTGGCGTCAATGTGGGATGCCAAGATGAAATTTATCGAGACTTTTGTTGAAAAGCAAAGCCTTGTGGTTGATGATCAAAGCACGGTCTGTTTAGGCGTAGCTTTGTATATAGCGTTACTTCGCAAGCCTCACATCCTGGTATAAGTCAAAAACGGGACAATGGAACGCAGGGAGTACACATGTTTCTTTCTAGCTAGAAGTGGTATCAGGGTTTTACAAGCCCTGATATTTTACTTATGTAGATGATGGATTATGAGACCTCGGTTATATTGGTCGATAGTGACCAATTTATAGGTTCAATAGGACCAAGAAGCGAGTGTTCAGTCATAAATGATCCATTAAAGTATTTGTGGACGGGCCTTGCCGGATCCAAGGGTTTGCCAGCGTCCGAATCCTGAGACATTGCTAGAGTGTCTCGAATCGGTAAGGAGATCGTTCCTAGCCTTGACTCATGATGGAAATCCAGCTTCCAATACGACATCATGTAGTTTTGATTGTAGAACTAGTATGGCGACATAGGTGGATGGGTACTATGTCGTCTATGATTGATACATTATGATTGAAATGTTTTTGAAATATATATACACAAATAATAATATCAAATCCGTTTTATCGTATCAATCATTTTTGACCATTATAAGGTAAAAATCTATCCTTCGATTTGCGTTGCATTATGTGATGGGACTTGAGTCTTATAAGGGTTTCATTTTTCTAAAAAGCATTGCGTTGTTTAACGATTTACTTTATTTAAATTATGCACTGGCAATCCAATGGAGTAAACCTGTTCCGCGTTAGCGGCGTGGTCCTGTGATTAGCCTTATTACTAGTTAAGTTATACTAGTCCCATGACTGACCCTTAGTTTGTTTCACTTTGCAAACTAGGGTGCCCTCTTTTCCACACGAGTAGTCGAGCAGCTTATTTTGCAGACATATTGAGCAGGATTCTGGATTGAAGCTTAAAGCTGTGTCCAGAGCAATGATAGACTTCCACTGCGTTGTATTAAATTTGCTGTAAATTCTATTCCGTTGTATTATATTCAAGGTACTCTGATATTCTGCATTTTTATGTAACATTATTGTAATGTTTATAAAAGTCTTCTGTTATTGTTCTAATGTGTTGTATTCCCAGAGTTAGCGTATTCGAGTTTTTGAATGGTCTTAGTCGATTTTGCGATCGATTAGGTCTGAGCGAATTCCGAGTTGTTACATCAACAGTGTTATCAATCTCATCAAATGAATTGCCTCTAGGCATAAACTCTAATGATCTCCCACTTTCACTAGAGTCAATTATTCATGTATCTTGTACTCATGAAACTAGTGTGACCATTAAACTTCTGCTGCGACAGAGTTTATTTCTGTAGGTCTGTAACATTACAACTTTTGTAACCTTGCAGATATGTTTGTTTCTTCTGTGAACAATTTCATATAAAAATTATATTTCTTAAATATATGCTTGGATCGATAATGAATTTAATGTTTTAGGCCTGAGAAATAACCATATTGTTATCACAATGTATATCATTAGATTAACAATGAATTAAGTTCAATCATAAACTTCTTAACCCAAACATTTTCTTTTTCAGAATCAGTATATATTTCTTGTTTTAAATATTATTTACAATAACTAATGTGTTATCAAATAACATTTGAATTATTGTGCCACCCCCACTCAATTTCTTGTCCATGCTAGATTCAATGACATTTTGTGGTTTCGAGACATTTCGACTTCTATTTCATTCCTACTGATATCTTGGAAACTGGCTCTCCTTTAAAAAAATAACAATTTGAACATTTTATTATCATCGAATTTATAGAAATAATATTCGTTTATATCTTGTGGATACTACACAAAATAGTTATCTTATTTGGGCCCGATCTTATCAGAGGAAGGACGTTTAATAAATGCCTTGCATCCAAATATGCGCATTAACACACTAGGACATTTCCTAGTCCATGTCTTATATAGCGTGTTTAAAATCATTTTTAGTAGGATTAAATATAATTATTCTAAATTTAATTTATTGGAAGATCTATATGACTTATCTTGGTCGTATCATATCTTATAATGTGTGATTACTCCTTTCAGACACACCATTTCAATATGGTGTTCTAGAAGGATTGAGTCGTGAAACAATTTCAACCTTATCTTAATGGTCATTTTAATTTTTTCTTAAATATTCTCTCGATCTGTTCAAAGAGAACTTATTTTCTATTAAAATTGGTTTTGAACTTCATTTTTGAACTCTTTGAACTTTTCAAAGTATTCTGATTTGTGTTTTATAAGTTACATATATCTATATCTATATCTACTGATGTCATAAGTAAATGTAATTAAGTAATAAACCTACCTCAATTTTATGTATTCATTGCTCCATATACATCATTATGTACGAGTACATATTACTCATTCACTCTGTCAAGCGAAAGATGATTCAGTTATTTTGCCTAATAGAAAAGATTTGCATATGATTCAAAATCAAATGGTCTCAAAATTCCATCATTATGGAGTTTTGATATACTCTCTTGTTTATACGGGCTAACTGTTAGTGCTAAAGGTATGTTGGATTAAAATTACTAAATTTAATCCATTAATTATTTATGTCAAGTACATTATAGTTAATGATTTATATAGTTCATTAACTATTTGTGAAATTCCATAGATATTTCATGTACATAAAATGAATAACAATTACTCCTTTTATTACAAATGAAATTTAAACTTGTCTGAACAAGATCTTTCATAACATTTATTTTAAGTGAAATTTCATAATAACAATTATTTTATTTATTTAATTAAGCCGGTATATACAACAAGAATCAAATTCATATGGATTGTCTATCAACATTTTCTTATTTCCAATTGTAAGTCCGCTTGTCCTTTTATCACATTTCTACTTATTCTGTAATTTCTGTAAATCAACATACATTTATGTGATTTATATCTAGCATTTATTACTAGAAATGTATAAGTAGATTATTATAACATTTATATTTTATTCAGTTGAAGTCATACTTTTACTTATTTTAGATCCTCTCTTTATATCTAGAACAATTACATTTAATTTGTTTGAGGTCAATCCACAAATTTTAATGTTATTCAAGAAATTCAATTTAATTCAATTTATCCTTCTTAAGGATTTATTTAAATTATCAGAGTTATTTATTATTTAATATCTACAGTAGATGATAAATAATAATTGTTTCTTAATTTTCATTTAATAAAATATAAAATTTTGACAATCAAGATTTATATTAATATAAATGTATTATTTAAACTAAAATACGCCCCCACTCAAATTAAAATCGCTTCATTTATATAAATATATCAGTGTATATATATAATGGTGTTCCAAGATCCATGTCTAGTCATGCCTTGACTCAGCTTTGACTAAACCAAAAACACAACCTTTTAGGTAGACATCTTATGTCAATTATATCGTATATAATTCTTGGCTCGCATGATGAACATTTTGTTCAGTATTATTCATTTGCTCAAAAAATTGAATAATTCATGCTATTGTCTCTCAGGCCATAAATACTATTATGCAGTCTTAGTTAAGTCAGACCCAATAATACAGTCGAAGCACCGCAATTACTCCTACCGCATATAACCAAAATAAAAGGTGCATAACGTTTTGGCGTTAGTTACATCCAATGAGATTGGACAGTGATAGGTGTACTATTGGGAGACCGCACCATGACTTAATACAACAAAATTTGCTTTAGAGAAATTTTCTAATTCGTAGTTGCAAACAATATCAGAGTTATTTACATATATCACAATATATGTATTTATATTCATAATATAAATTGAATTTAAATAAAATATATGAAACATATATGTATTTAATTTCAATAATATATATATATATATATATAGGAATTATGCATATATATACATTCCTTTTGAACACTTCAAAACGAATAGTTTATCCTAACATTATTCTCCGAGATAAAATTTAAGTCTAAACTGAATTTTAATTAAGCAATACAATTTCTATGCATATAAATATATATGAACTGAAAATTTTCAACTATACATATATAATACATTCCTATCAACTCTTTGTGTCACTGTCTTGTACGTTTATATTTATATCAAATTCATACATTTTATACACATGTATATTTATTCAAATAATTTGAAATAAGAGACAAGTCAGACTTGTTTATTTGATATAGATGCTTGCATTAATTCCCACTGCCAGTCCATGCTTTCTTGCTGCCATTTTCATAATGGAACATTTTCAGTATATTGGTTATCCCTTGTTTGAAAAAATATTAAAGTCAAAGGATCAACTTGGTTTATTTGTATACATCAAATGTATATAATACACATGCATTGATCTACATACATCAAATGTATATTCAATTTTTTTATGTTGTAAGTTATATATACATCGCATGCATATATAATTCAAAACATTGTTAGAGTGACCTTACTTTAAATGGGACTTTTATGATATTGCATCAACATGCTTATCCAGATTCAAACAGCCGTTATACTTACCTATATCATAGGTTTCCTTTGAGTTATTTTGCAAGTTTAATAGCAGTTCCACCTCCTTTTGATGTTAAACATCGCATTTAAATCACGTTTATATAAATATATGCATCATATATACATATATGTACACAACACTGTTCAAACATACAACGATTTATATATATTTATTTATTTACACGTATAGCAAACATATAAATAAGCAATACTCAATAAAATTTACAGGTGCACATTCATGCAAAAGGTGTTAAATTGCAAATTTATTTGCAGTTTTAGATTTAAACATAACTAGTATGTCTTGTAGGCAAGATGTGTGTTAAAAAATATACATGTATATATATATATATATAATGAATCTGTACACTATACACACACACACACACACACACACACACACACACATATATATATATCATACATAAATATATTTGTATATATCAAATATATTAGGAAGAGTCAATTAAAATGGAATCTTACCATATTGGATATAAACATGTTATAAGATGTTTCATATATAAAGGTATTATTATCCTTATAATGAAATGTAAACTCATATTTGAAGCATCTAATTATCCATGTAATGGAGTGTAGGAGGGGTATAATTGGATCAATAATCCAAAGTCGGATTACAAAACAAGTTATCTAATCTTCCTTAGAAGCAAATATACTGTAACACCCCTCCTCCGCTAGGGTCACTCACAAAGGAATGCACTAGCTTTAGAGGGGTATTATTGGTAAACATGTACAGAAATATTACAAGATAGAACATATAAAATAGCGGAAGTAAAATCAACTTTCATATCATTAATAAATAAGGTCTAAAGCCTTTTACATCAGAGAATTTCTTACATGGAAACCTGTCTTGCAATAGTACAGAAGCATAAAAACCTTTTCATCAATTATTCCCCAAGTAAAACAATAAAATAGCCATAGCCAAGAAAAGTCCAAGCCATGCGTGATGACCTTCAAACAGAAGAAGTCCAAACTAACAATAGCATTTCCTCCCTGTAACCTGGGGGGAAATGGAAGACAAGAGGCGAAACAAAACGGGGTCAGTCATAAAGACTGGTAAGCCCTATCTACTATCAGTATATAAACTAGTAAAGTTAACTGGCATGAGGAACTGAGACGAACATAAGTATGATGACAAGATAGATAAGCTAAACCAAAATAACAGGATGAACTACGGTACCAAAATAAACGAGTGTGTCATCATAAACTACGGTGTCAAGATAAATCAAGGTACCACATTGTCCGGTTTCTATCAAGTATACTATCCCAAAGTATCTATCCTGTATAACATCCCACGGTATTTATCATGTATATTTCCCCTGGTTCTAACATGTATATTTGCTCTGCACCTCTCGTACTAGTATCCCAACCCGCGTCATGTGTTAACTATGAATGTCCCTTGCCCAATGTCATGTAATGGTCCATGTCAACCTAATATATAGCATATGTAGGTTTTCCCTACTCGTATGTTTCTTTCCATGTATAAGTTCAGTCCTTTGCCGTAGGCCATACGGGCTTTCCCATGTAAACGTTTTATCCTTGAGGTTATATTGGACTGCTACCCTTGATCTAGTTATGTCTCCTTACCCTGAACTATCGCGCGTTCACTTAGGATTTATGCCACCTAGGACCACTAGGGATTATGCTACCTAACGAACGTTTCCGTGTCTCGGTTTGGGTTCAGCCACCTAGGGCCACTAGGGATTATGCCACCAGTCAACCGCGCCCTTTATCCCACGTATGTATCGTGAACCATTTTCCATGTCTAGACGCACATGTTTCTCAATGTGCCATCCGAGTTCCGTGTCAGGGCAAATCAAGAAATACGGAACTCGGTCGGGAGCTTTAAGTCGTCTGCTGATGCAGATATCAAGGTCTGTTTTTGTACCCGTGGCTATGGTCCCATGTGACCCCTCCCTCAACTACTGAAAGGCAATCCAAGAAAAATCATGTATGAGAACTACACTAAGGCCCATCGATTCCCACTTCCAGATAGCCAACCTCACCCATAACTTGATAGCTAGTATATGGTCTTTTGGGAGTTCCCTGCCTTTCCGTACGTACACGATTGACTAAAGATGGTAGGTAGTCGGCGACTTGCTATCCCGGGGCAAAATCAAGTATCGTCGACTCCACGCTAATCCATCCCAGTCTTTAGGTCGCTCGCGTAGCAACCAAGGCATACTCTTGGCTCTTCTTCCGCAGACCTTAACCCCTGTGAGGCCGGATTTCATGGACCACTCGCCACCTCACAGAGGGATACCAAGAGTACCCTCACGTTCCCCGAAGCTTTCACTTCGTCACCCAGTTCGCTGGAGCTTTTATCCTAGTCAGATAACTTGCTCCTCCTCGTATACTAAGCGATGACCTACCGTACCAGGTTACTCATCTCTTTATGAACTAGTCCCATGTCCTTACCCAAGAATTATTACTTAGTTACCCTTAACTAAGGTTTACCACTTAGCCCCTCTTTCTGCTATCCTTGTTAACTACGATTTCCAACCTAGTCCTCTGAGCTAGGGTTTTGTCAAATGGGTTAAGTGTTGTTATCCAAGTTCGTGACTTGACCCGCCTACAAATCATGTCAAGATTGGCTAAGTACTCAAGTTCAAGGCTTAGCCCTACAAGTTGGTTAAGTGTACCAAGAAGCTCATGACTTAACCCTATCAAGTCAAATTGGTTAAGTATTTATTTGCCTTAACCCTATCAGATTTTCATGTTAGATTGATTAAGCATGGATTATCTTAATCCCATCAGATTATCGAGTCGGAATGGTTAAGAATGGGTTAGCTTAACCCCATCCACTAATCGTATTACAATGGTTAAGCCTAATCTTAAAAGGTCTTGTGACTTAACCCTTATCAGGTCCACCTATTAGATTGGTTAAGTATAGGTTACTTAACCTCATCAAATCATCACGTATAATTGGTTAGGTATAAGTTACTTAACCCCATTAAATTATCATGTTAAATTGGTTAAATATTGGTTACTTAACCCCATTGAATAACAAAATTTAGATTGGTTAAGTCTTTAACTTAACCCCATCGAATTCCCGTGTTTAGATTAGTTAAGTATAGATTACTTAACCCTATCTAATTACCGTGTTTAGATTAGTTAAGTCTTGGTTACTTAACCCCATCTAATTACCGTGTTTAGATTAGTTAAGTCTTAATTACTTAACCCTATCTAATTACCGTGTTTAGATTAGTTAAGCGTAAATTACTTAACCCCATCCCCTAACTGTCTTGTATGGTTAAGTGTCATTAAGAAATCAAGCCCGGTCCCACTTAACCTACCCATTTGTGTCATATCGGTTAAGTGTCATTAGTCAAATTTACTTAACCTTATCATGTGGCATTAATTTAATTAATGCACTCTCAACCTCTCACATTAGACTTTGTTGTGGTTACTAGTTAAGCCGGACGGGTCCGGGTAGATTTACACCACAACCTAGTCTAACCTCGGGTCTTAAGCGCGACATGACCAACTTCTCACATTGGATCCTATTGTTTGTAGCCACTAGTTAAGCCGGGCGGATCCGGGTAGATTTATGCTACAAACTCAACCCAACCTCGAGTTGGCCATTTTCATGTTTGGTCTAGTGTCTTGTTACACTTACAACCCATACGTGTCAAGATTCCAAGTCCCATGCTTATAGCCAAAGTTACATGTTGTCACGTTTATACCAACTCACCCAAATCATGTTTCATGTCATTAAAGTTTCCCCATAACCTAACCCCAACGCTTTTAAACTCGCATATACAATCACAACAACGCATAATGGATTTAAAGAAGGAACTTGGCAAAGGCATGACAAAAAGGGTATAAGGCCACAAGTTAAACATGGTGGAAATGAGGCATAAATGTGCTCACAAACTTGCATGTTACATTATCAAGCCTCAAAAACATGCATAACATTCAAACTTGGCAAATAGGTGATACATGGTCATAGATGACATGAAATGATGACAAGTAACTCGCATATAACATCACATAAGGGTTATGACTTCATATGCAAGTTAACCTAAAGGTTATGAGGGTTCTCATGTTGCATAATGCAACATTTCAACATAAAGGTTATAGCTTTTAACCCACAAGATCAAGGTAATGACTTTATAGACTTGCATAACATGATAGCATGTATCATACTTAATGATCAAACCCAAACTTGCAACATTCATTTAACTTTATAGTTAATATCTAAGAGTAGGAGGGGGCTTACAATGCTATGAAGGCACAAATCAACATATAAAACAAAGATTGAGACGAAGCCATTCATGTTATCGCCCAAAAACCCCAAAAGAACAAGCTCCAAATGAAACCCTTGAGCAAATATCAATAAAAATCCTTGCTTTGAAGAAGAAAGGTTTCAACTTTGGCTTTGAATGAAGCTTATGAGCTCTCATGCAAGATCCTTGCTTTTTGGTCAAGAAAAGGTTGCTACTTTGGCTAGAATGCAACTTATGAACTCTCATACAAACATAAAATCACTCAAATGATCATAGAATCTCTCATGAATGAAGAAAAGAGGCTCCTTTACTTTGAAACTAGCTTATAACACTTAAGCTATCATGAAGAAGAAGATGGAGGCCATGGGTTGAAGTGGAGGCCATGATGAGGAATCATTTTGGCATAGTTTAGTTGTAGGATCAATTTATGAGGGTTTTAGGAGAGGGTTAGGGGTCTTTTTATAGAAGACTAGGATAGTTTTAGCCATAGGATAAACCCTAGAACCAATCCTAGCCTTTAAAGCATGTCTTGGGGAAGAAGTCACATGTAGGAACCATTTAGGGCCTTAAAATCAACCCTAGATTCAATTCGGGCCATCAAAACTCATCCCGGGCCTCAAAAATGGGTTCTGGGCCACCCCAGGACAAAAAAATCGACCTATACAGGGGGGGAGTCGACTCCCCAGTCGACACCACGGGAGGTCGACTTGCAAGTCGACTTGGCAGTCGACACAAGTCAGTCTGCCAGAAAACTGCTGAAAACTTGTTTTGGCCATATCTTGGTCATACGGACTCCGATTTTCGAAAACTCGGACTCTATTTCGCGTATTTTTTCGAGAGGAACACAATGGTGATGTCCATTTTACCTGATTCAAATTTTAACATTTAATTCTGCCTTGATTCTTGTCTTAACATGTTGTTAAATTTTGGGTTGTTACATATACCATACCCAAAAGTAAATAAATATAATCTTCTTTCAAATGTCAAATATATCTCATTACATTCCATTCAACATGCATTCAGCAATGCATTATTTGTGTGTGTGTGTGTATGTGTGTATGTGTGTGTGTGTGTGTATATATATATATACACACGCAAATTCTAAAATTACACAAAGGGCAATTATACCATGTTAATCGTCATTAGATAATATATATATAAGAATTTATGAATAGTTTCTAAATTCATTATGTGTAAGAAGTAAACAACATGATTAAACCATAAACGATAAGACTACTTATCAAGATGATTCCAATCCAATCAGCTTTGTATGTGGTTGTTGTATAGAACTGGAATGTCAAATTTACACTTATATATATGTATGTATGTATGTATGTATCTTACTCATTCAAACAACCAATTGTTGAATGTCAAATAAATGGGTAAAACAATGTCAAGATCATTTAAGATGTTAAATGCACGTTGTAATGTATATATCAATGTATGAGCATTATTATATCCATGTAATATGCCATCATACAATAAGATGAATATAATTTATGAATCACTTATAAGCTATATCTGTTGTGGCCTTTAAATCACATTAGCATTATGGATATATATATACACATATATATATACACACACATATACATATATATATCATATACATATGTATATATATAATGTATTTTGTAACTAGGAGAACTGGGTGAATTATAATATGCAAATCATATTTGCATACACCTAAATAACAATATGCATACATAGATAGATCAGATCTATATATAACTATGGTATGTTAAATATGCAAATCAAATTTATAGTATTTATATTTCAATATAAATTATCCGTTATAAAGTAAAATAAAATGGCGATATATATATATATATATATATCAAAAATAATAGTTCAAATATAACAATTATATATATATATCATATATATATGTAATACAATATGGTTATAAACAGAGAATTAGATAATAACTCGTATTACAGATTTCATCTAGCATAACAGTCAACTTTTAACTGTATTACAGATTTAATCTATCATAACAGTTAACTTTTAACTGTATTATTAAAACTGAATCAAAATCAAATCAAAAATGTAAAAGTCTCATACTTGTATAACATAAATAGTTAAGATAATAATAAATTTATAGTGTTATGAACCAATTTGTTTTACAACTACATCATAAATAAATAAAAAATTGATCTGCATCAATATGACTTAATATACGATACTTATGGAATTTTAACAGCATTTCTAAAATTTGTGTCAGTTCCCATATAATCTAAAATGTTATAGATTAACATAAAATCTTTCACCATGTAGTTGACCTTAATACATTCAGTTTATCGATACAAACTATAGTAACAAAATTGATTCATATATTGACACTGTTTATAAAACAAGATTAATTGTGATTTGAATATGTCATTATGGATGTTTAATCCCATTTTCAGTTATCAACTTTTGATTTATAGATTAGAAGATTGTTCTCAATGATTTCCAATATTTCAGTAAACATCTGAATTTTTTTTATTTAAACCATACATGATTAACATTTAATCATTGGTATCAAAATTAATTCTATATCAAACTAGCTTGGTCTTTCAATATATTATAGTGATTATTATAGCATCAGTATTGTATATATATTTATATGTATATCTGGAATTTTACATAGCTTATATAATACAACACGATAGTTCATGCTTCATATATATACATTGGTCTATACCAAAAGAGATTATGTCAATACATGTTTGTTACGATCTGAATGAGAAAATTATGACTGCATCTCATACAAGATCAAAATTAAAATTCATATAATTCAAGGTCTAAGAAGATGCATATGTAATTTTCTAATCCAATCAATCAAAAGGCCCCAAAATTACAGTATTAAAATAGTACTTTTGTGTTTATAATTAGATAATATTAAGAAATTATCCTAATCAAATTAAAAGAACTCGACTTTTTTCAAAATCAATGATTTATTTGAAGAACAGATCCACGCTCTTAACTAATAACACAGAAGCTCGACGAATTAGACTGACTCAATTTACAATTTTGAAAGCGGCTCTGATACCTTGTTGGATTTTTAATCAAGTTAACGCAACGAAAGATAAATCCCTATAACTAGAATCCAAACAATAACCATTAAATTGAGTTTAATTTTATGCCTGTCATGATTAATTTTTGAAGAACTGGATGAATCGCGAACTCGAAATCATTAATGAATCAAATCACAAGGCTCAACAGGATGCTGGCCCCCCATAGGTATCCACAAGAACACCTTCTTCATCGATCAGATCGAATAAGAAATTAAAGGAGAGGACGGTACTAACCGCCATTGATATTTTAGGGCTTTTGGAATTAAGGTTTAGATCGATTATTTTCTCTAAAAACAAATGACCTAGGGTTAGCAGCAATTGTTAAAATAGAATAAATATCCCTTTATAAAAGTCTTGTAACACCCCGTAATTTTAAAACATGAAATAGAAGATAATTAAAGAAAAAATAATTTTTAAAGGAAGAATTAGGTGAAATGGGTTACGCCATTGCGTTCGTCTTGGAACTTGAGATAGAGTCCGAGTTTGTGTAAAACGGATACCGTATGAGGAAGTTATGGACGATAGAAGTTGGGCTGAAAAATCAGAAAACTGGCTGGGATAACTGGCACACTTGTGAAGTGCGCCAGAACAAAAATGCACTGTCGCACCTGGGAAGTGCGCCCATGGCAAGGCAAAATCTACACAGAATTCTAGAGAGTTCTCTGGTGACATGTCCTTCGGGGATTGGCTGGATGACGTATCTTTTGAGCTATGTGGTTCTGATGATCACTAATCTAATCTAAAGGCGCTAATTCACCTAATACATCAATAAAAACACACCTAGACCTTACCCTAACTTCATTACACTAATCGATGGCGCCTCCATGCTGCCCTAATCTAAAATAGAACTAGCCTCTCTTCTCTTATCCAAAGCAAATCAGAATTAGAGTATTCAAATTGGAAGATATGAATCAAATTCTACAACAACGGTTTAGCTAATCAAATTCTGAAATCAGATTTAGATCTATTCTCTCTTCTTAATCCTATCGCTGTGAGTCTATGTTACTTTCACATATAATTAATTAAAAAGTGATTGTGATAGGATTGTAAATTGGATTTTATGAACATGCCTGTAAGATGAATCATATCAAATTTGTAAATTCTTACCTTTCAGATTCATACCCAAATCACTGTTATCATATGCCTAACTGGATCTATTTTATTGTTCTATGCTAGTTCATGTTGCATATGTCCCTTTTATGCCAGTTTTGATGACATGATTCTCTTCCATTCTTTTTTTTTCCTTTTTTATTATGAGATTAGGCTAACTTCGAGCCTAACATATTTTGTTGAGATTAGCGTACGAATAACGTTTGAACGATTATGAAAAGTTAGGGAAAATTTGTAATAAAATGAGATTATTGGCATAAATCAATTTGGGCATAATTGTATATAAATTATATACACGAGACTTGGCATAAGTTGGATTGGGCATAATTGGATATAATTTGTATACATGAGTTTTGGTAAGAATTGTTAATATCGATGAACAAAAATTAATATGGGTGTAATTTGGCATAACATGTATACATAAGATTATAGGCCTAATTTGGACTAAAATTATGAACATAACTTAGATAGGAAATTATGGGTAATTGGAGTATATTTTAATCCAAGATTTAAAATTGGGACTTGAATCAAGAAAGTGATAATGAATGCCTGAGACACGAGATTAGATTCGAATTGCGATATAAGACTTCCCATAACTGCCCGGCACATCTAGCAACCGCAATTTTGTAATCTAATGTGAGAGGTCAAAGGCAGAAATTAGATATGTAATAATGTAAAGACACGAGGTTAGATTTGGATTGCGGTATAAGACTGCCCGGAACCGCCCGACATATCGAGCAACTGGAAAACGGCAATCTAACGTGGGAGGTCTTGCAAGATTATAGTTATAATGAATTAATGAACACTTAACCAAGATAAGACATGTAGTAATACATGGGGGTTAAGTGGGTGACATGGGTGACATGTGAAATATAACTAGAAGCACATAACCAAGGTGAAACATGTGATTAGACATGGGAATAAAGAGGGTTTAAGTGGGAATTCATAGTGCGGACCAAGCTTAGAAGGGAAGCTTATGTCAAGTGGGTAGACCCTTTTCAACCAATAACCCATTTAGTATCTATGTGAGCTCGAACTAGGCCGAGGACGGGACACACTTACTGGTTTGATTTTAAGAGGTCAATAAAGAGTTAGCGGTGGCAACGCAAGTCCAACGGAGTCATGTGCATGCATGGGTCCGGGCTGGTAGGTAAGATGTTGTTGCATCATTTTGGTATAAGTCGTGCCTTTTAGTTGTATCGGGTTGCCATTTTAGGGAGTGATACACCCTAATATGGGACTAGCATGGGTATCTACGAATTAGGGAGCCAATCAAATGGGGAGGGTAGTGGGTACAACTAGTGGAGAAAGGAGCAGGCCACACCTATGACAGCAGTTAGGAGTACATGAAACTACTATCATTATTATTATGTTTAGTAAGAGGGATCAACTTTTCAGTATGGAACTAGTATTGGTGCTGTGTAGGAATTTTCCTTTAGTGATTAGAAGCGCAATCAACGTTATATCTTGTTCATCTTGTTTACCTTGCCATATCTACTTATTTTACAGTCATCTCTTATCTCCAGTTTATATTCTTGTCCTGTTACTTTACTGATTATGTTTTAAAGTCACTAGACTCGCCATACGTATGTTTGACCCCTTTTTGTTTTGCCTCTTTTCTTTCTATTCCCCCCAGGTCCTCAGGGTGGGAATAATGAAGCTTGACTTGGATTCCTTTCTTCTTAAAGTGCTTGGAAGTGTTGAAAGTAATGCTGAGCTTTATCTCTTTTTTGTTATGGCTATTTGGAGTGGGATTATGGTTTTAATTTTATGTACTCTGATTATAATTTTGTATAAGATGGATATTTGTGTACTTGACTCTAGTATGTGGTTTTGAATGTTGTAAGCAAACATGTTTTGCTTTTCCGCTGCAATGAATAAATTTTGAATTTTCTTAAGTACCATTTTATATATCTATCTTGTGATATTCAGTTATATACTCTTATAATACTCCATGAAAGTTAATGCATTCACTTAGTGAGTGACATTAATGGACGTGGGGTGTTACACATGGTATCAGAGTTGAAGGTTACCAGAACAGATAAAAGATTTTGAAAACCGTTTTCAAAAGCATTTTTAGAAAGAAGTATTTTCAAAAACATGTTTTAAGAAGGTGTTTTAAAGAGAAACGTTTATTATGAAAAACATAATCCCCGAAATCCATATATCTATCTCTCGATTCTCTATTTTGAATCTATTTTTCTTTCGTTTCAGCATGTTTGGGGATCTTAATCTTCCAGTAGGTGTACAGATACCGGGATGGTTCCGAAGGTATCTAGAGGCTAGGGCTACCACCGTAGGCCCAACAGATGTTCCTCCTCCCCCAGCTGTAGCCGTTCCCCATCCTCCTTCGCGTGTAGATGCTTTTTCTAAGATATGCAAAGACTAACGTGCGATGGCCGGAAAGCCGTTTTATGGGACTAAGACGTTCGTTGAGGCTCGAAATTGGCTCAAGGAAATAGAGGATTTGTTTGGTATCTTTGACATAGACGATGGAAGGAAAGTTCAACTAGCTGCTCGGTTGATGAAGGATGAAGCTTCCTTTTGGTGGGAAGTAACTAATGGAGGATGCCCAGTGAAGACGTGGATAGACTTCAGATGAAGATTCGAATTGAAATTTCTTTCACAAGTAGAGGGGAGTTTATACCTGGAGAGGTTCCTGGCTTTGAAACAAGGGAATTTGTCTGTGAAGGAGTACGTTAACAATTTTAACCAGTTAGCAAGATTTGGTACGGAATTCATTAATACACCACATAAGAAGGCTTTGAGACTTGCCAAATGTCTGAATGAACCATTACACGAGTTGACTGTGTCCCACATTCCTATGGGGGCCACTTTTGAGAAACTTGTTGACATGGCGCTGATGCACGAAGAGGAGAAAGGTTCTAGTGTAGTTAAGGCACAGGAAAATAAAGTGGATCCAAAGAAAGCACAACAATAACAAAAGGAAGGTGGTAAAGATAACAAGGGCCATGGGAAGAAAAGATGATTTAATTGTGGAACACCGGGCCACTTAAGCAAGGACTGTAAGAAGAAGAAGAAGACGAGTTGCTTCCAATGTGATGAGGTAGGACATATGATTACAGACTACCTAAGGATGCAAGGACAAGGGCAGAGGACATGATCTACTTCTGGAGGAAAGGTACATGCTCTCATGGCACCAGGACATGAGAGAGGTAGAAACATTTCTGTTGAAAGTTTGATTTTCCTTTTTGATCATCCTGTTCGAGCTTTGTTTGATTCTGGCACTTCACATTCGTTTACATCTGCTTCGTTAGTTGAAACACTACACCTAAATACTAGTTTAGTTATAGAACCCATTGTAGTCTCAAATCCTATTGGGGGTACGGCTCATCTTTCTATGTTATGTCGGGATTTGAGAATATGTGTTTGGCGTTGAGTTCGAATGCAATGCTTATGTGCTTGGCTTCATGGGCTATGGGTTGATTCTAGGAATGGATTGGCTAACCAGGTATGGTGGCCATTCTCGATTGTGAAAAGAGGGCAGTTAGTCTGTTGACTAGTTTGGGTAATACTCTCGGTATTTCTTGTGACCCTAAGGGTTTTATTATGCTTAGCTACCTAGAATCTCTTGACACATCTATTGATGATTTGCAATCTGTTCGAGTAGTCTGTGAGTATGCAGATGCCTTTGAGGAGGTTAGGGGCTTACCTCCAAAACGCCAGATAGATTTTCGTATATATTTGGTGGACAATGCAAAGCCAGTTGCATTTCCTGTGCGCCACATGGCTCCTAGAGAAAGGAGGGAGCTTAGTAAACAAGTGAAAGAGTTGCTTGAGAAAGGGTTCATAAGAAGAAGTATCTCGGAGTGGGGTGCTCCAGTTGTTTTTGCCACGAAGGCCGATAGTTCACTTAGATTGTGTGTGGACTATAGGGAGCTAAATAAGCTCACGAAGAAGAACAGACACCCATTGCGAGGATAAATGATTTGTTCCATCAATTGCTTGGTGCTTCGGTTTTCTCGCAGTTGGACTTAGCTTCAGGATTTCATTAGTTGAGCGTAGCTGAGGATAGTATAGATAAGACTGCCATTAGGACTCCCGACGGTTTCTTCGAATGGCTTGTCATGCCTTTTGGTTTGACAAATGCACCCACATATTTCGTAGACTTGATGAGTAGAGTGTTTAGGGAGTTTCTAAACAAGTTCGTGGTGGTCTTTGTGGATGATATTTTGATATTTTCTAGAAGCGAGGAAGAGCATGCCCTACATCTTAGGGAAGTCTTAGAGACCCTTCGAGCACATCAACTCAAAGCTAAGTTCTCCGAATGTCATTTTTGGAAGAAGGAAGTGAGGTTCTTAGGACACGTGGTCTCCAAGGAAGGGATAGCCGTGGATCCCGCGAAGGTGGTAGCAATTCAAGATTGGAAGGTTCCTAGGAATGCAACAAAAGTAAGAAGTTTTCTTGGTTTGGCGGTCTATTATAGAAAGTTCATCAAGGACTTTGCCAAGATATCAACCCCACTTACATGGTTGATGAAAAAGAATTTGACTTTTCTTCGGATGTTGACTGTGACGATGCTTTCCAACGTTTGAAGAGAGCATTGACGACATGTAACACCCCGAAAATTCTATAACTGTGAAATTAACAAATTAAAGTATAATTAATTTGAAATCAAAGAACCAAGGGAAACGGGATACGCCATTGCGTTCGTCTCGGAAAAATACGCGAAATAGAGTCCGAGTTTTCGAAAAACGGAGTCCGTATGAAGAAGATATGGCCTTCGGAAGTTTTGAATTAAATTTAAAATTCAAAACAGAATAAAATAATTAAAAATCGGGCCCAGTAGGCCAGGGCGGATAAACACCCGCCTAGGCCACCCAGGTCGACTGGGCTGTCGACCTGGGCTACCCATATCGACAGGGCTGTCGACAGCCCTGTCGACAGGGGTGTCGACCTGGTCGAGCCCAGTCAACCTGGCTGGCCAGGTCTGTGTTTGGTCGAATTTCTGTGGTCTGCCTTGTCATTAGGGCTAGGTGGCGGGTTCTAATTGGTCTCTCTATCTAATGAATGGCTACGATCTAACCTAGCAACATCAATGGTCCTAATCAATTTCTAACCTCTATATAAACAACCCTAGACTAAACCCTAATCTATTCATTCAAATTAAGAATATAGCCGCCATGTTGAACGACAAAGAGTAGCCGCCAACTAGAGAGAGAATTAGGAAGAAAGTTCTAAAGCCTAAAGCAATTCAAGCAACCTAAAGCCAATCAATTCAACAAAGGAATCATATCTCTTAATTTGAGAATTCGCCGCAACCATTGTAAGTAGAGTATTACTTTGGTATGAATAAACAACTGTATTGATTTGTATGCTTGAAGTGGGATAATAAAGTAGTTCATATTTGTGCAAAATTATGTTATTCATTATAAAGAACTACATGCGGTAGTTCTATGCAAATATACGTTTGGAATATTGCGCAAATTATGTAATCTATGTTGAAGCTACATGTATGTAGTGATTGAAATTCATGCAAGTTGGGGCTTTGTTATTATGTCGTCATGATGTATATTTTTGTGCATAAATCATTTTGCAAGTAATTGAAACAAATTTGGTTGTTATAGTTCATATGAAACTATGTTGGAATTTTGACACCATAATCCATGTATTAAGTCATGCTTTTGCAAACTTATGAATATGGCTAGGCTATGAA
This sequence comes from Allium sativum, assembly GCA_030737875.1. NCBI lineage: Eukaryota > Viridiplantae > Streptophyta > Magnoliopsida > Asparagales > Amaryllidaceae > Allium > Allium sativum. The sequence continues at coordinate 377,206,122 of CM060926.1, forward strand.
TGATATTTGGCATAATTGAAATCCATGATTAAGTCTAACTTGTTTACAAGAATTATATGATGACATATGTGAGACATGGCTAGGTTAGACTCAAAAATCCCTTTTTGCAAGTTTTAAAGCAAACACCATGTTTAGGAATATTTATGCATAAGTATGTTTATACCATCGTTATGTGATTAGACTTAAACCATGATTAAGTTGAACTATGCTTTTGTGTTGGTAACAAAGTATCCCCTTTGTAAACATGTAGAAAACCTTATGAACATGACTTGTTTATGTTTATGCCATGAACAAATTTAACTTTACTTATGCCATGCTTATGTTTGACATTATGCTATGCTTATGCTAGGAATATATATGACATGCTTATGTTTGACATTATGCCTAAATAAGAATATAGGTTCATGTTGTAGTTAAACCTATGCAAGTTCACATGCTTTGATTCATGTCACCTATGTTGCCACTATGCAAGTACACCAATTTCTATTTTAAATTTCCAACGTCGTATTGCAAGTTCATGCGCTCACTTTCCCCTCTTTGTGTATACGCCATAAGCCTCCCCTTTTCGCATGGCTAAATTGGGCTTTAAAAGGCTAAGCCCAATCTATATATATATATATATATATATATATATATATATATATATATATATATACGGACGTGTAAAACGGGGGAAAAATAACGTTGGGTTAAAATTAATTAATGAATGAAAATATAAAATAGAAGGGCCCACATTCAAGTATGGGTTGGGCCCGTGGTTGGTGTAACCTTTACACCATTAACTTAATAATGGGCCGCAAATATTTACATATAAGAAATAAAGAAGAATGACAAAATATGTAAATGTAGAAAATACGATGTGTTTAACCCGAGGTTGGATTGAGTTGTGATGTAAACCTGCCCGGAACCGCCCGACTGTCCAGTAGTCACAACAATACCTATCCAATGTGAGAGGTTAAACATGGAGCCCAATAAGGACCCGAGGTTAGACTGAGTTGTGGCGTAAGACTGCCCGGAACCAACCGGCAATAGGCAGCCACAACAATACCTGTCTAATGTGAGAGGTCAGGGCCTTAATAAGACAATTAAGGCTGAGTCAGGATTGTTAGGATTAAGTGGACTAAAGACTTAATCAAAAAGGAACATGCTAAACTAAACGGACTGGTGGGGGTTAGGTTAGAAACACTTAACTAACTTAGCATGTTGGCTAGAGATAGAAAACCTAGTAACGGGGGACCCTTTTCAGCAGTAACCCTAAAAGGTGTATCATGATACCCTGAAACTAGGCAGGGTGGGGCACGATTACTGGGCTGATTGTAAGAGGTCAAAGCGACGGCGGTGGTGTAGCAGTGTAGGTTCTAACGGTGTGCGGGCGTGCACGCACTCCGGCGCAGAAAAATAAAGCACTGGGCACCAGTAGCATACCTGTGCATTCTAAGGTTGTGTCGGGCCGCTGCCATGGGACTTGATACACCCCATGGTGGGACCAGCATAGGTAACTACAGACATCGGGGGCCGTAAGACACATGTAACTATGCGAGTAGGAGCCGATCATCATAGAATGGATCACATCACCCTGATTATGGGGTGCAAATTGGAAACTAGTATAGGGGTTCAGAGATTTACATGGGGTACGATAGTATATTCGACCCTAGACAACTTAACCAAGTTTAAAGTACCTTTCCACTTCTTGTTTATACTTATCATACCCAGTTCTTTATTCATAGACAAAATAGTACTAGACTTACTCAGGCTTTATGTCTGACTCTATTTTTCTTTCGTCTTCTTTCTTCCGTTCCCCCCCCCCCCCAGGTCCTCAGGGAGAGAACACAGCAGCTTGATCAGCCTTGACATCCAGCTTGAAGAAGAGAAATGTATTGCTTGGACTTTCCTGTTTTGAACTATGGCTTTGGACAATCCACTATGGGGCTTTTGCAGTTCATCTATGTTTTATTTATGCTTCTTTAAAAATAATGTACTCAAGACAGATTATGAAAGTGTTATGTTATGTTTTTGGAAAGGATGTTGTTGTAACACGTATTTGACTTTATGAAATAAAATTTGTTGTTCTTCCGCTGTTTACAAATATGTGTTCTTATATCTGTCTTGTATATCTGTGACTTGTACTTATAAACCTCCACCAAAATTAGGGCATTCCCTTTGAGAGTGACCCTAACGGAGGTGGGGTGTTTCACTTGGTATCAGAGCATAGGTTTACCAGATAAGATAAAAAGTTTTGAAAATTATTTTCAAAAAGGAAATTTAAAGAAGCATTTTTAAAAGAAAAATATTATTTTATTTTAAAAAGGCAAAGTCCACCACCCCAAAGCCATAGGTACTATCTCTTATCCTTCGTTTTGAATCTATCCTTTTTGTTTCAGCATGTCCCAAGAACTTAACTTGCCTGAAGGGGTGCCAATACCTGGTTGGTTTAGACGGTTCTTAGAAGCAAGGGCCACTCAGCCAGGTCCTACCGTTCCTCCTCCCCCAGCAGAAGGAAATCATCCAGCTGCAGCAGCACCTTTTCCTCCACCTCCTCCTCGGGGAAACAATTTTGCTAAGATATGTAAAGATTTTAAAGCTATGGGAGGAAGGGATTTTCATGGAACTGAGTCCTTCGTGGCAGCTAGAAATTGGCTGAAAGAAACGGAGGACCTATTCATCATCTTTGAGGTAGAAGATAGACAAAAAGTACAACTGGCGGTATGGCTATTGAAGGGCGAGGCTTCCTACTGGTGGGAAGTCACTAATGCTGAAAGACAAGTGGAGACATGGGAGGACTTTAGGGCAAGGTTTGAGACTAAATTTCTCTCAGATGCGGAAAGAAGTTTGCAGTTGGAAAAATTCTTATTTCTTAAGCAAGGGGACAAGACAGTCAGAGAATATGTGAATCAAATCGATGAGCTGGCTAGGTTTGGGCTTGACCTAGTCAATACCCTGCACAAGAAGGCTCTCCGTTTCGTCAAAGGGTTAAATGAGACATTACACAGCTTGGCCATGACCCATATACCCATGGGAGCCACGTATGAAAGATTGGTGCAAACTGCATTGCTGAATGAAGAGGATAAGGGCAAGAAGGAGACAAAGGCAGAAAGCTCTCAAGGGAAGAAAGAGGGTTTGCAGCCTAAGAAGGCGGACTTTAAGAAAGGCGGAAAAGGCAACAAAGAGAAGAGGAAGTGCAATTTCTGTGGCAAAGTGGGGCACTTAGTAAAGGACTGCCGGAAAAAGAAGGCCAAGGAGAATGGTGGGTGCTTTTCATGCGGTCAGACAGGCCACAAGGCTAAGGACTGCCCAAAGAAACGAGGACAGGGCGCTGGATCCACCCCAGGGGCACAGGTTCATGTGCTAGAAGCGCCACCATTGCAACAGCGAGGTATAAATACTTCTGTAGAAAGCGTAATTTATCTTTATGATCACCCCGTTCGCACTTTATTTGATTCCGGCGCATCACACTCCTTTATCTCGTCTGCTTTAGTAGAATCTCTGCACCTAAAAACTAGTATGGTAGAGGACCCCTTAATTGTTTTAAACCAAATTGGGGGCCCAGCTCATTTGTCTATGATCTGTTTGGATTTGAAAATTTCTATTCTAAGTGTTGAATTTCAATGTAGTGCCTTTGTTTTGGGCTTTTCGGGGTATGGTTTGATTTTGGGTATGGATTGGCTATCCCGTAATGGGGCCATCCTTGATTGTGAGAAAAGGGTTGTTAGGCTCCTAACCCAGCTCGGTAATACTTTGGAAATTTCTTGTAATCCCTCGTATGCGGTTATGCTTAGTTATCTTGAATCGCTAGATGCCTCTGTTGAAAACTTGCAATCAGTTAGAGTGGTCCGGGAATATCCGGATGTCTTCGAAGAGGTGAAGGGCTTGCCTCCGAAGCGGGAAATAGACTTCCGCATATATCTTATAGATAATGCAAAGCCCGTTGCGTTGCCCGTTAGACATATGGCTCCACGAGAAAGGAAAGAGCTCAGTAAACAGATTAAAGAGCTTCTAGAAAAGGGGTTCATTAGGAGGAGCATTTCAGAATGGGGCGCTCCGGTGGTGTTCGCTACAAAGGCGGATGGTTCACTCCGTCTATGTGTTGACTATAGGGAGCTCAACAAGCTAACGAAAAAGAATAGGCATCCTCTCCCTAGAATTGACGATTTATTTGACCAGCTTGTAGGAGCGTCTGTTTTCTCCCAACTCGATTTAGCAAACGGTTTTCATCAGCTAAGGGTGGCTGAAGATAGCATCGATAAAACAACGTTCAGAACCCCAGACGGCTTCTTTGAATGGCTTGTCATGCCTTTCGGCTTGACAAATGCACCTGCTTACTTCGTGGACCTGATGAGTAGGGTATTTAGAGATTTCCTCAACAAATTCGTAGTGGTCTTCGTAGATGATATCCTTATCTTCTCAAAGAATGAAGAGGAACATGCTCAACACTTAAGGGCAATCATGGAAACTTTGCGAGTCCATCAACTAAAAGCCAAGTTCTCCAAATGCCACTTTTGGAGAGAAGAGGTGAGGTTCCTTGGGCACATAGTATCCAAACAAGGGTTAGCTGTGGACCCTGCTAAGGTAGTGGCGGTACAGGATTGGAAGACACCAAGGAATGCAACTGAGGTCCGAAGCTTCCTAGGACTAGCGGGTTTCTATCGAAAGTTCATAAGGGATTTTGCGAAAATCTCAGCTCCGCTCACGAAATTGACCAAGAAGAATCTAGTGTTCAATTGGGATTTGGATTGCGAATTTGCTTTCCACCGACTGAAAAGGGCTCTCACAACAGCCCCAGTTTTGACGCTGCCAGATGGGAGCAAGATGTTCGCTGTTTACACGGATGCATGTGGGACAGGGCTAGGCGCCGTCTTAATGCAAGAAGGAAGGGTAGTAGCTTATGGCGGGATGCAGTTGAAAGCGCACGAAAAGAACTACCCAACCCACGATCTTGAGTTAGCCGCCATCGTCTTTGCACTCAAGTCTTGGCGACACTATCTCCTAGGTGAGAAGTTCGAACTTTACACAGACCATAAATCGTTGAAATATCTTTTCTCGCAGAAGGATCTTAACTTGAGGCAACAAAGATGGATGGAGTTTCTTGCCTCGTACGATTTCGAAATCTCCTACACTCCGGGCAAAGGCAACGTAGTGGCAGACGCGTTGAGCCGAAAGAAATTGACCCTAAGCCCATTGTTTGTTGAAAGACAAAGCCTAGAGTTTATAGCCAGCTTCGACTTTAGGCCCTCCTCCGATTTCGTACCAGGCTTGCTAGCATCTCTCGAAGTACGGCCAACTTTAGTGGATTCAGTAGGGACAGCACAACGCGAAGACCCTCAACTTGTGGAAATAATTGATAGGCTAATTAGGGGTGAGACTTCAAGTCACCTCAACAGATACTCCATCGACGATAAGGGTTTGCTAAGGCGAGACGGAAGACTATGCGTCCCACAGACAAACGATTTAATAAAGAAGGTTCTCGAGGAAGCACATCACTCCAAGATGACGATACACACAGGCGGGGATAAAATGTACAAAGACATAAAATGGACTTTCTTTTGGAATGGCATGAAAAAGGACGTGGCAGAATTCGTTTCTAAATGTATGGTGTGCCAACAGGTTAAGGCGGAACAGAAAAAGCCTGGCGGACTACTACGTCCTCTGGAGGTCCCGCAGTGGAAGTGGGATAGCATCTCAATGGACTTCATCGATGGGCTGCCTAGGTCTAGGAGAGGCAACACTAGCATTTGGGTAATAGTGGATAGGCTTACTAAAAGCGCCCACTTTTTACCTGTCAAAAGTAAAAGAACTGCCTCATCCCTAGCATCACTTTACCTCAAGGAAATCGTTCGACTCCATGGAATACCATCTAGCATTGTTAGTGACCGAGACCCCATCTTCACCAGCGAATTTTGGCGGAGTCTGCAAGAAGCAGTAGGAACGCAGTTATGCTTGAGCACAGCCTATCATCCCCAAACCGACGGCCAAACAGAGAGAGTGAACAGAGTTTTGGAAGACCTTTTAAGGCTATGCGTCCTCGACTTCGGAGGGACATGGGAAGACCACCTTCCTTTGGTGGAATTTGCCTACAACAACAGCTATCAAGCAACCATAGGAATGGCGCCCTTCGAAGCTTTATATGGAAGACCGTGCCGATCGCCCACTTGTTGGTGGGAGTCTACTGATAAGCTTATACTTGGACCAGATATGATCCGAGAGACTTCAGAGAAAGTAGACTTAATACGAAGAAGGATGAAGACGGCCCAAGACAGACAAAAGTCCTACGCCGACAAGAGGAGGACCGACCTTGAATTTGAAGTTGGAGACAGAGTTTTTCTCAAGGTATCACCGCTAAGGAACGTTGTTCGTTTTGGAACCACAGGAAAACTGGCACCAAGGTTCGTAGGGCCATTCCCTATTATCGAGAAAATTGGGAAAATGGCCTATAGATTAGAGCTACCCGAGAAGTTGGTTGGAGTCCACAACGTTTTTCACGTTTCACATCTCCGAAAATGTCTGCATGAGTCAGCTGAAGTGGTAGAGCCAAATATCCTCGAAGAGGCCGAAGTGGAACGCGAAGCGACCATAAGAAAAGTTCCAACCCGTATCTTAGGAACAGAAGTGAAGAAGCTACGCAACCGCGAAGTCAAGCTCGTCAAAGTTCAGTGGAGCGACGCCGAGGGAGACGCGACTTGGGAAACTGAAGCTAGAATCCGTACAGCCTACCCTTTTCTTTTCGAGGGTACATCCTTGATCTTTCTCTTTCCTTAAGTTGCGCTTTTATCTTTTTAGGTATATTTCCTCGACCGTATCTTTTAGATAGAATCTTTTTGGATGGAAACATGTAGTTGAAACATGTTATGGATGATGGTTGCAAGTGGTTGCAAGTGATTGCTAGTGGTTGCTCGTGGTTGCATATACACACACAATCTAGGTTTTAGATCGGCTCAATCACTTCATATTGCATATGCATATATGTTTGTATTCGTATATGGTTGAACTTTAATGTGTTGTCATGTGGATGTTGCATTTGTATTGAATGATTGTGCACTCATGTAGAATCAAGAATAGGAAAATTTGCATACATAATGGATTCATGGCACTTATATAATTCGCATTAAGGAGGTCAACTGAATCAGTAGACCGCCTGATTTTGCATTAGATAAGTACATGTACACACACACTTTGCATATGATCATGAAGCATTAGAAGTCTTTTAAGGACAATGGATGCTCGTGTTTAATGGATGAGTAGATGGATGATTGGATGTTAGGATATACATTCCTCCTAACTTGAAGATTTCGGGGACGAAATCCTTTTAAGTGGGGGAGAATGTAACACCCCGAAAATTCTATAACTGTGAAATTAACAAATTAAAGTATAATTAATTTGAAATCAAAGAACCAAGGGAAACGGGATACGCCATTGCGTTCGTCTCGGAAAAATACGCGAAATAGAGTCCGAGTTTTCGAAAAACGGAGTCCGTATGAAGAAGATATGGCCTTCGGAAGTTTTGAATTAAATTTAAAATTCAAAACAGAATAAAATAATTAAAAATCGGGCCCAGTGGGCCAGGGCGGATAAACACCCGCCTAGGCCACCCAGGTCGACTGGGCTGTCGACCTGGGCTACCCATGTCGACAGGGCTGTCGACAGCCCTGTCGACAGGGGTGTCGACCTGGTCGAGCCCAGTCAACCTGGCTGGCCAGGTCTGTGTTTGGTCGAATTTCTGTGGTCTGCCTTGTCATTAGGGCTAGGTGGCGGGTTCTAATTGGTCTCTCTATCTAATGAATGGCTACGATCTAACCTAGCAACATCAATGGTCCTAATCAATTTCTAACCTCTATATAAACAACCCTAGACTAAACCCTAATCTATTCATTCAAATTAAGAACATAGCCGCCATGTTGAACGACAAAGAGTAGCCGCCAACTAGAGACAGAATTAGGAAGAAAGTTCTAAAGCCTAAAGCAATTCAAGCAACCTAAAGCCAATCAATTCAACAAAGGAATCATATCTCTTAATTTGAGAATTCGCCGCAACCATTGTAAGTAGAGTATTACTTTGGTATGAATAAACAACTGTATTGATTTGTATGCTTGAAGTGGGATAATAAAGTAGTTCATATTTGTGCAAAATTATGTTATTCATTATAAAGAACTACATGCGGTAGTTCTATGCAAATATACGTTTGGAATATTGCGCAAATTATGTAATCTATGTTGAAGCTACATGTATGTAGTGATTGAAATTCATGCAAGTTGGGGCTTTGTTATTATGTCGTCATGATGTATATTTTTGTGCATAAATCATTTTGCAAGTAATTGAAACAAGTTTGGTTGTTATAGTTCATATGAAACTATGTTGGAATTTTGACACCATAATCCATGTATTAAGTCGTGCTTTTGCAAACTTATGAATATGGCTAGGCTATGAATGATATTTGGCATAATTGAAATCCATGATTAAGTCTAACTTGTTTACAAGAATTATATGATGACATATGTGAGACATGGCTAGGTTAGACTCAAAAATCCCTTTTTGCAAGTTTTAAAGCAAACACCATGTTTAGAAATATTTATGCATAAGTATGTTTATACCATCGTTATGTGATTAGACTTAAACCATGATTAAGTTGAACTATGCTTTTGTGTTGGTAACAAAGTATCCCCTTTGTAAACATGTAGAAAACCTTATGAACATGGCTTGTTTATGTTTATGCCATGAACAAATTTAACTTTACTTATGCCATGCTTATGTTTGACATTATGCTATGCTTATGCTAGGAATATTTATGACATGCTTATGTTTGACATTATGCCTAAATAAGAATATAGGTTCATGTTGTAGTTAAACCTATGCAAGTTCACATGCTTTGATTCATGTCACCTATGTTGCCACTATGCAAGTACACCAATTTCTATTTTGTATTTCCAACGTCGTATTGCAAGTTCATGCGCTCACTTTCCCCTCTTTGTGTATACGCCATAAGCCTCCCCTTTTCGCATGGCTAAATTGGGCTGTAAAAGGCTAAGCCCAATCTATATATATATATATATATATATATACGGACGTGTACAACGGGGGAAAAATAACGTTGGGTTAAAATTAATTAATGAATGAAAATATAAAATAGAAGGGCCCAAATTCAAGTATGGGTTGGGCCCGTGGTTGGTGTAACCTTTACACCATTAACTTAATAATGGGCCGCAAATATTTACATATAAGAAATAAAGAAGAATGACAAAATATGTAAATGTAGAAAATACGATGTGTTTAACCCGAGGTTGGATTGAGTTGTGATGTAAACCTGCCCGGAACCGCCCGACTGTCCAGTAGTCACAACAATACCTATCCAATGTGAGAGGTTAAACATGGAGCCCAATAAGGACCCGAGGTTAGACTGAGTTGTGGCGTAAGACTGCCCGGAACCAACCGGCAACAGGCAGCCACAACAATACCTGTCTAATGTGAGAGGTCAGGGCCTTAATAAGACAATTAAGGCTGAGTCAGGATTGTTAGGATTAAGTGGACTAAAGACTTAATCAAAAAGGAACATGCTAAACTAAATGGACTGGTGGGGGTTAGGTTAGAAACACTTAACCAACTTAGCATGTTGGCTAGAGATAGAAAACCTAGTAACGGGGGACCCTTTTCAGCAGTAACCCTAAAAGGTGTATCATGATACCCTGAAACTAGGCAGGGTAGGGCACGATTACTGGGCTGATTGTAAGAGGTCAAAGCGACGGCGGTGGTGTAGCAGTGTAGGTTCTAACGGTGTGCGGGCGTGCACGCACTCCGGCGCAGAAAAATAAAGCACTGGGCACCAGTAGCATACCTGTGCATTCTAAGGTTGTGTCGGGCCGCTGCCATGGGACTTGATACACCCCATGGTGGGACCAGCATAGGTAACTACAGACATCGGGGGCCGTAAGACACATGTAACTATGCGAGTAGGAGCCGATCATCATAGAATGGATCACATCACCCTGATTATGGGGTGCAAATTGGAAACTAGTATAGGGGTTCAGAGATTTACATGGGGTACGATAGTATATTCGACCCTAGACAACTTAACCAAGTTTAAAGTACCTTTCCACTTCTTGTTTATACTTATCATACCCAGTTCTTTATTCATAGACAAAATAGTACTAGACTTACTCAGGCTTTATGTCTGACTCTATTTTTCTTTCGTCTTCTTTCTTCCGTTTCCCCCCCCCCCCTCCAGGTCCTCAGGGAGGGAACACAGCAGCTTGATCAGCCTTGACATCCAGCTTGAAGAAAAGAAATGTATTGCTTGGACTTTCCTGTTTTGAACTATGGCTTTGGACAATCCACTATGGGGCTTTTGCAGTTCATCTATGTTTTATTTATGCTTCTTTAAAAATAATGTACTCAAGACAGATTATGAAAGTGTTATGTTATGTTTTTGGAAAGGATGTTGTTGTAACACGTATTTGACTTTATGAAATAAAATTTGTTGTTCTTCCGCTGTTTACAAATATGTGTTCTTATATCTGTCTTGTATATCTGTGACTTGTACTTATAAACCTCCACCAAAATTAGGGCATTCCCTTTGAGAGTGACCCTAACGGAGGTGGGGTGTTTCACGACAGCTCCAGTTTTAGTTTTGCCTGATGGCAGTAAACCGTTCACAGTGTATACCGATGCTTGCAGGACAGGGCTTGGCGCAGTTTTGATGCAAGAGGGAAGGGTGATATGCTATGGTGGAAGGCAGTTAAAGGCCCATGAGAAGAATTACCCTACCTACAACTTAGACTTAGCTGCCATAGTTTTTGCGCTTAAGTCTTGGCGTCACTATTTGCTTGGTGAAAGGTTTGAGTTGTATACAGACCATAAGTCACTAGAGTATTTGTTCACCCAAAAAGATTTAAACTTAAGGCAACAAAGGTGGATGGAGCTCTTAGCATTCTATGATTTTAAGATTGCATGTACCCCTGGTAAGGGTAACGTTGTAGCTGACATCTTGAGCAGAAAGAAGTTGACCTTGAGTCCTTTGTTTGTCGAGTGGCAGAGTTTAGAGTATATCTCTACCTTTGACTTTAGACCCTCCATTGATTATGTACCCGGTTTGTTGGCATCGTTGGAGGTACGACCTACGCTTTTGGGACAGATAGGTGCGGCAAAGCGAGATGACCCACAGTTGATAGAGATAGAGTCCGGGTTTGCGAAACGGGTTACACCATTGCGTTTGTCATAGAATTTTGCTTGAGATAGAGTCTGGGTTTGCGTAAAACGGATACCGTATAAGGAAGTTATGGACGATAAAAGTTGGGCTGAAAAAATAGAAAACAGGCTGGGATAACTGGCGCACTCGTGAAGTGCGCCAGAAAAAATGCACTATCGCACCTGGGAAGTGCGCTCATGCCGAGGCAAAATCTGCACAGAATTCTGGAGAGTTCTCCAATGATGCATCCTTCGGGGATTGGTTGGATGATGTGTCTTTTGAGCTGTGCGGTTCTGATGATCTCTAATCTAATCTAAAGGCTCTAATTCACCTAATACGTTATAAAAACACACCTAGACCTAACCTTAACTACATTACACTAATCCATGGTGCCTCCGCAACCCTAATCTAAATTAAAATCTAGCCTCTCTTCTCTTCTTTAAGTAAATCAGAATTAGAGTATTTAAATTGGAAGATAAGAATCAAATTCTACAACAACGGTTTAGCAAATCAAATTCAGAAATCAGATTCAGATCTATTCTCTCTTCTTAATCCTATCGCTATGAGTCTATGTTACTTTCACATATAATTAATTAAAAAGTGATTATGATAGGATTGTAAATTGGAGTTTATGAACATTTTGTAAGATGAATCATATCAAGTTTGTAAATCCTAATCTTTCAGATTCATACCTAAATCACTGTTATCATATGCCTAATTGGATCTATTTTATTTTTCTATGCCAGTACATGTTTTATATGTCTCTTTTATGCCAGTTTTGATGACATGATTCTCTTCCCTTCTTCTTTTGCTTTTTTATGTGATTTGGCTAACTTCGACCCTAACATATTTTGTTGAGATTTGTGTATGAATAACGTTTAAATGATTGGGATAAGTTTGGGAAAATTTGTAATAAAATGAGATTATTGGCATAAATTAATTTGGGCATAATTGCGTATAATTTATATACATGAGATTTAGCATAATTTGAATTGGGCATAATTGGATATAATTTATATACATGAGTTTTGGTAAGAATTGTTAATATCGATGAATGCAAATTAATTTGGGTGTAATTTGGCATAACATGTACATATAAGATTATAGGCCTAATTTGGATTAAAATTATGAACATAATTTAGATAGGAAATTATGGGTAATTGGAGTATATTTTAATCCAATATTTAAAATTGGGACTTGAATCAAGAAAGTGATAATGAACCACGAGGTTAGATTCGAATTGCGGTATAAGACTGCCCGAAACCGCCCAGCACATCCTGCAACCGCGATTTTGTAATCTAATATGAGAGGTCAATGGCAGAAATTAGATACGTAATAATGCAAAGACACGAGATTAGATTCGGATTGCGGTATAAGACTGCCCGGAACAGCCTAGCATATCCAGCAACCGCAAAACGACAATCTAATGTGGGAGGTCTTGCAAGATTATGGTTATAATGAATTATTGAACACATAACACAGATAAGACATGTAGTAAGACATGGGGGTTAAGTGGGTGACATGGGTGACATGTGAAATATAACTAGAAGCATTTAACCAAGGTGAAACATGTGATTAGACATGGAAATAAAGAGGGGTTAGGTGGGAATTCCTAGTGGGCACCAAGCTTAGGAGGGAAGCTTGTGTCAAGTGGGTGGACCCTTTTCAACCATTAACCTATTTTAGTATCTATGTGAGCTCGAACCAGGTCGAGGACGGGACACGCTTACTGGTTTGACTGTAAGAGTTCAATAAAGAGTTAGCGGTGGCAAGGCAAGTCCAACAGAGTCATGTGCACGCATGGGTCCAGGCTGGTAGGTAAGACGTTGTTGCATCGTGTAGGTATAAGTCGTGCCTTTTAGTTGTATCGGGTGTCCACTTTAGGGAGTGATACACCCTACTGTGGGATCAACATGGGTATCTACGAGTTAATGAGCCGATCGAATGGGGAGGGTAGTGGGTACAACTAGTGGAGATAGGAGCAGGTTGCACCTATGACAGCAGCTAGGAGTACACGAAACTATTATTATTATTATTATTATGTTTAGTAAGAGGGATCAACTTTCAGTATGGAACTAGTATTGGTGCGGTGTAGGAATTACCTTACAGTGATTAGAAGCGCAATCAACATTATATCTTGTTCATCTTGTTTACCTTGTCTTATCGGCTTATGTTACAGTGCTTATGTTACAGTTATCTCTTATATCCAGTTCATGTTCTTATCTTGTTACTTTACGGATTATATTGTTAAAGTCACTAGGACTCGCCAGAATTATGTCTTACCCCTTTTCTTTTTCCCTCCGGTCCTCAGGGTGGGAATAGTGAAACTTGACTTGGATTCCTTTCTTCTTGAAGTGCTTGGAAGTGTTGAAAGTAATGCCGAGCTTTATCTCTTTTTTATTATGGCTATTCGGAGTGGGATTATGGTTTTACTTTTATGTACTCTGATAATAATTTTGTATAAGACGGATATTTTTGTACTTGACTCTGGTATGTGGTTTTGAATGTTGTAACCAAACATGTTTTGCTTTTCCGCTGCAATGAATAAATTTTGAATTTTCTTAAGTACCATTTTATATATCTGTCTTGTGATATTCTGTAACACCCCACGTCCATTAATGTCACTCACAAAGGGAATGCATTAACCTCCATGGAGGTTTTAAGTGAATATAGCATAGAAAAATTACAACAAGACAGATAATAAGTAGTACTTGGAAATCTAAAACTTTATTTCATTGCAGCGGAAATTAAACATGTTTGTTACATCATAAAACCATAAATCAGAGCCAAGTACAATATCCATCTGGATAAAACAAAATACATAATCCCATTACATAAATAGCCATTAAAGAAGATAACAAGCTGGACTTTACTTCAACGGTCCAAGCTTTCCAAAAGAGAGATAAAGCAATCCAATCAAACTCCGCTAGTGCTGGGCCCACCCTGAGGATTTGGTGGGGGGAAAAAGATAGAAATGGAGGGGGTCAGACATAAAGTCTGGCGAGTATGATAATTCTAACATTACTATTATCAAAATAATTAGACTGAGGTACAAGCTGGAAAATAAGGAAATGTCTATGAACTATTGGATATGGAAGAGCAGATAAAGATAAAATTAAAGGCACACTTAATTACTAACGAATAATTACAACACTGCACCACACCAGTCACCCTAAAAGTTGATCCCACTCACTGAACTTAGAAATTATATAAATAGCTTCGTGTACCCCTAGCTGACTACATAGGTGCCGCCTGCCCCTAACTCCGCTAGGTGTACCCCACTACCCACTTATTTCACTTAGAAATTTTATAAATAACTTCGTGTACCCCTAGCTGACTACATAGGTGCCGCCTGCCCCTATCTCTGCTAGGTGTACCCCACTACCCACTTTCGATCGGCTCCCTACTTGTAGATACCCGTGCTGGCCCCACAGTGGGGTGTATCACTTCCCTAAAGTGGCAACCCGATACAACTTGAGAATGCACGGCTTATACCTACATGATGCAACAACGTCTTACCTACCAGCCCGGGTCCACACACGCATATGAAACCCGTTGGACTTGCGTTGCCACCGCAAACCCGTTTGGCCTCTTACAGTCAAGCCCAGTATGCGTGTCCCGTCCTCGACTTGGGTCGAGCCCACAAAGATACGTTTGGGATACTGGTTAAAATGGGACCCCACAAGCTATCCACCTAAGCTTGTCCCCACTAGTATATCCCACTTAACCCTCTTCTTAGTCATGTTCATTCACATGTGTGTTTGGTTAAGTCTTACTAATCGTATTTCAAATGCCACTAAAGGCATTCACTAGATTCCTCATGCCACCCAAGGCACCTACTTAACCCCCATGTCCCACCTTACATGTTTATCTGGTTAAGTATTTCTTAATTCATTCAGGCCATAACCTCATAAAGACCTCTCACATTAGACTGGCATTTCTGGCAGCTGTATTTGCCGGGAGGGTCCGGGCAGTCTTACACCATAAAAGAGTCTAACCTCGTGTCTTTACAACTGTTATGCTTTAATTTGGGCCTAGGAACTCTCACATTGGGCTGACATTTGTGACTACTGGATTTGCCGGTCGGGTCCGGGCAGGTTTACGTCACAAACGAGTCCAACCTCGTGTCCTAAGCTTTTATTAACACTTATAATCTTTTACCCCAGTTTTAAATATATCCCAATTCAAATCATTAATTAATTCCAATTTTAATGATGTCCATAATTGACTCAATTATGCCATCCACTTACGGTATGCAAAATCATATCAATTGCACCCTAATTTTTTAATATTAAATCCTTAATATTACCCCTACCCCACGTTATACGTTCGCTTATTCAACGCAAAATATACGTTAGACTCGAATAGTCTACCACATAGCATAAAGAGAAGTTATCACAACATATATACAACTAAAATAGATCTAATCATAAATGGGGTGAAACTTGCATGTGTGATAGATGTCCAACACCTAAACTTGCATAGGCAAAAACTACAACTTGCATAAAGCTACACATGTCATGGATCAAAAGGTGTCAACTTGTTTGGTAAAATGTCACAATTTACATAATATGATCATAATCCAAATTCATGTATAAACTTGCATATGTGGTTTATGTAGCATAATGATGGTGAAAACTAGCATCTAACCCATAGAACTCACACATGTTATAACCTAATTTTAGATCTAAATAGATGTCATAGGATATGTGAGATTATACATACCAATCGATCTAAACTTGCATAGGTACATGTGATTTATCACGTGAATCATCATAGCCCAAACATATATATAATCAACATCATGATTTGATCAAGCATAAGCTAACTATAACATAAATAATAACATCATGACTTTGTAACATCGCAACTTAGCATAGAAACTTTCAACATATATAACATCATCATCACATAACATAGGATTTACAACATACATGATAGCATAAGATTTACAACATATATAATCAATAATTCACACCATCCTCTTATAATCCATATCACAACTTAATCTAATTAGTTTGCTAATAATCTTATTAAAATCATCATACTCACAATTAGAAAAGAAAGAGAGTCTTGATTTGCTTTAGAGTTGAGTAGAATTAAAGTTTTGATTAGCTTTCTTCCTTCTTAGTTGGCAGCGGCTACACTGAGTTCCATGGCGATGGCATGACGACAGCTATTCTATTTTCATGTGAATTTTAGACTGAGACTACCTAGGTATATATAGAGTTTGGGATTTATTTATACCGTCAGATCAACTCAGAACTAACCTGAACCGTTAAATTTACCAACTCAGCCCTAAAGACACATCAGCAGCTCAAGATTGGGCTCAGCCAAAACCTGGCCGACTGGACCAGGTCGACACCCAGGTCGACTGCGCAGTCGACCTGGTCCCTGGGGTGTCGACTGACCAGTCGACTCCCCGGTCGACCTGGGTGCTGGGCGGGAAATTTCCCGCCTAGCCTGTTTGACTTCGAATTTTGAATTTTGAATTTTCTGAAACTTCCGATGGCATATCTCCTTCATACGAAGTCCAAATCACGCAAACTCGGACTCTATTTCAACCAGAATTCCGAGACGAACACAATGGCGCAATCCGTTTCCCATTATTCTCAAGTCTGAGATGAGTTATTCTTTGATTTGTGAATATTAATATTAACAGAATTACGGGGTGTTACATTCTCCCCTCCTTAAAGGATTTCGACCCCGAAACTTCAAGTCAAGAAGAATGTATATCCTAACATCCAATCGTCCATCTACTCAACCATCAAACACAGGCATCCATTGCCCTTATAGACTTCTAATGCTTTCATGTTTAAATGCACAGTGTGTATATGTCCATATCTAATGCAAAATCAGGCGGTCCACTGATTCAGTTGACCTCCTTAATGCAAATCATGATAGTGCCATGCGTCCATTATGTATGCAAAAGTTCCTTAATGCTACATATTATCTCTATATGCGTGCACAATCATCATCTGAATGCAGCATCCATATGATAATACAATCATCATACATCCATTTTACTAAATACATCCATTTATATGCAATATGCAATATGAAGTGACTGAGCCGATCTAGTGCCTAAAGTGTATGTATATGCATCCACGAGCAACCACTAGCAAACACTTGCATCCACTTTGCATCCATCATACATAACATGTCTCAAACACTTGTTTCAACCATAGGATTATCCTAACTAAAGGTCAAAGACACTAGCGAGAGGACATACTAAAGATAAGATAAGTACAAGCTAAGCGATAGAGGAGAAATTAAAAGACCTACCCTCAAAAAGAAAAGGGTACAACGAACGCATCTTCGCTTCTGTCACCCAAGTAGCGTTGCTCTCATCATCTCCCCATTGCACTTTGACTAGTCTGACCTCTCGATTCCTCAACTTCTTGATCTCCGACCCAAGAATGCATGTAGGAGCTCGTCGAATCGTCGCATCACGCTCTATCTCCACCTCTCTAAGCAAGCTCGGCTCTACCACCTCCGCGGTCTCGTGCAAGCACTTCCTCAAATGTGACACATGGAATACGTCGTGTACACCACTAAGTCTCTCAGGCAACTCCACTCTATACGCCATCTGTCCAATCTTCTCCTTAATAGGAAACGGCCCTACAAACCTTGGTGCTAATTTCCTAACGGACCCAAAGCGAACAACATTCCGTAATGGAGACACTTTGATAAAGACCATGTCCCCAACATCAAACTCAAGATCTGTCCTCCTTTTGTCTGCATAAGATTTTTGCCTATCTTGCGCCGTCTTCATCCTTCTTCGAATCAAGTCGATCTTTTCCGAAGTCTCTCTAATCATATCGGGCCCAAGTAAGATCTTATCCGTAGATTCCCACCAACATGTAGGTGAACGACAAGGTCGTCCATAAAGAGCTTCGAAAGGTGACATGCCAATGCTAGATTGAAAGCTGTTATTATATGCGAACTCTACCAACGGAAGATGCTCTTCCTATGTACCCCCAAAGTCTAGGATACATAGCCTCAAAAGGTCCTCTAGAATGCGATTCACCCTCTCAGTCTGGCCGTCCGTCTGAGGATGATATGCGGTGCTCAAACATAACTGAGTCCCTACCTCTTCTTGTAAGCTCCTCCAAAATTCGCCAGTGAAGATAGGATCATGGTCGCTAACTATGTTAGAAGGAACACCATGCAAACGAACTATCTCTCGAACGTATACAGAAGCTAACCACGGAGCAGTCCTCTTACTCTTCACGGGAATGAAATGGGCGCTCTTATTAAGTATGTCTACTATAACCCAAATCCCTGTATTACCCTTCCTTGATCTTGGTAATCCATCCACAAAATCCATCGAGACACTTTCCCACTTCGATAGTGGAACCTCCAATGGGTGAAGCAACCCACCGGGTTTCTTTTGCTCCGCTTTTACTTGTTGGCACACCAAGCATCTAGCGACATACTCGGCAACATCCCTCTTCATACCGGCCCAAAAGAAAACTCGCTTAATGTCTTTGTACATCTTGTCCCCGCCGGGATGAATGGTCATCTTCGAATGATGTGCTTCGTAAAGAATAGCCTTCCTCAAACCTTCGTCTCGAGGTACACAAAGTCTACTATCCCTACGTAAACAACCCTTATCATCCAGGGTATACCTACGGAGATGGCTTGATGACTCCCCTCTTTTGAGCTTTTCTACTAACTCAACCAACTGTGGGTCGTCTCGTTGTGCCTCACCAATCCGTCCCAAAAGCGTAGGTCTGACCTCCAAGGATGCTAAAAAACCGGGTACAAAGTCAACGGAAGGTCTAAAGTCAAACATAGAGAGGAATTCTAAGTTTCGCCGTTCAACAAACAACGGACTCAAGGACAGCCTTTTCCTACTTAAGGCGTCTGCCACCACGTTACCCTTGCCAGGGGTATATGCTATTTCGAAGTCGTAGGACGATAAGAATTCCATCCACCTTTGCTGTCTTAAATTCAAGTCCTTTTGAGAGAATAAGTATTTTAAAGATTTGTGGTCAGTGAATAATTCAAATTTCTCGCCAAGAAGATAATGACGCCAAGACTTAAGCGCGAAAACAATTGCGGCCAACTCTAGGTCATGCGTAGGGTAATTTTTCTCATGCACCCTTAACTGCCTTCCACCATAGGCTATTACCCTTCCCTCTTGCATTAAGACTGCGCCTAATCATGTCCCACAAGCATCGGTATAAACAGTAAACGGCTTACTTCCGTCTGGCAGCACTAAGACTGGGGCTGAAGTCAAAGCTCTCTTCAAACGTTGGAATGCATCATCACAATCTACGTCCCATGCGAAGACTAGGTTCTTCTTCGTCAGGCGTGTCAATGGAGCTGATATTTTTGCAAAGTCTTTGATAAACTTCCTATAGTAGCCAGCCAACCCCAAGAAACACCTTACTTCGGTAGCATTTTTAGGGACCTTCCAATCTTGAAAGGCCACCACCTTCGCGGGATCCACAGTTATCCCTTCTTTGGAAACCACGTGCCCTAAGAACCGTACTTCCTCTCTCCAGAAGTGACACTTAGTAAATTTAGCTTTAAGGTTATGCGCTCGTAGAGTCTCCAACAATTCCCTAAGATGTAGGGCATCCTCTTCTTCATTCTTAGAAAAGATCAAGATGTCGTCTACAAAGACAACCACGAATTTATTAAGGTACTCCCTAAACACCCTACTCATCAAATCAACAAAGTATGTGGGGGCGTTTGTCAAACCGAAGGGCATCACTAGCCATTCATAGAAACCGTCCGGAGTCCTAAAGGCAGTCTTGTCTATGCTATCCTCGGCCACTCTCAACTGATGGAAACCAGTGGCTAAGTCCAACTGCGAAAACACTGAGGTGCCAACTAACTGATCGAAGAGATCGTCAATCCTCGGCAGTGGGTGTCTGTTCTTCTTAGTAAGCTTATTAAGTTCTCTATAGTCCACACAAAGTCTAAGGGACCCATCCGCCTTCGTGGCAAATACTACTGGAGCACCCCACTCCGATATACTTCATCTTATAAACCCCTTCTCAAGCAACTCCTTCACTTGCTTATGGAGTTCCCTCATTTCACGAGGAGCCATGTGGCGTACTGGCATAGATACTGGTTTTGCATTATCCATAAGATATATTCGAAAATCTATCTCCCGCTTCGGAGGCAAGCCCTTCACCTCCTCAAACACATCCGAGTATTCTCGGACCACTCTAACAGATCGTAGATTTTCCACCGACGCGTCAAGCGATTCTAGATAACTTAGCATAACGGAATTTATGGGATTACAAAAGATTTCGAGAGTGTTGCCAAGGCGAGTCATAAGCCTAACTACTCTCCTTTCACAATCAAGAACGACCCTATTTATGGATAACCAACCCATTCCTAAAATTAGCCCATAGCCCGTGAAGCCCAAAAAAAAAGCATCGCATCTAAACTCAACGCTAAGTAAAGAAATTTTCAAATCCAAACATATCATGGACAAATAAGCTGAGCCCCCAATTGGATTCGAAACAACTAAGGGATCCTCTACTAAACTGGTGTTTAAGTGTAGTGATTCAACTAATGATGTAGAGATAAACTAATGCGATGCGCCCGAATCGAATAAGGTACGGACAGGATGATCAAACAGAAAAACTAAGCTTTCAACAGAAATGGTTCTACCTCGTTCTTGCAGCGGTGGGACCGCGAGAGCCTGAACTTGTCCCCTTTCCTGCCCTGGTGCTATAAGAGCCTGCACCTGTCCTCCCGAGGTAGACCCTGCCCTCTGCCCCTTCTTTGGGCAATCCTTCACTAGATGTCTCGCTTCACCACAGTGAAAACAGCCAGTCTTCTTTTTCTTTCTGCAATCCTTGATGAGATGGCCTGGTGTCCCACAGTTAAAGCATCTTTTCTTTCCTTTGCCATTATTGTCTTTACCACCCTTCTTGTGTTGCTGTTGTGGTTTCTTCTGATCCCCTTTCTTCTCGGGTGCCTTATTAGTATTAGCGACTTTCTCCTCGTGCATGAGTGCCATGTCTACTAGCTTCTCAAAGGTGGCCCCCATAGGGATGTGGGTCATAGCCAACCCTTGCAACGGCTCATTCAAGCCTTTAACGAACCTCAGAGCCTTCTTCTCCAGCGTATTCACTAAGTCCAATCCAAACCTTGCTAACTGATTAAATTTGTTGACATATTCTTTCACTGATGAGCTTCCTTGCTTTAATGTCAAGAACCTTTCCATGTATAGATTCTCTTCTACCCTTGAGAGAAACTTTGCCTCAAACCTACATCTAAAATCCGCCCAAGAGTCAATAGGACGATCCCCATTAGTGACCTCCCACCAAAACGAGACCTTTCCCTTCATTAACCAAGCTGCTAATTTGACTTTCCTCCCTTCTTCTACTTCAAAGATTTCAAGCAATTCTTTCACCTCCTTAAGCCAATCTCTAGCTTCCACAAACGTTTCTGACCCTTGAAAAGGTTTTCCATCCATAGCCTTAAATTCCTTGCATGTCTTTGCAAAAGTATCAACGCGAGGAGGGGGAGGAGGAGGAGCGGGTGCAACTGGTGGTGGAGGAACGTTGGCTGAACCTGCAGCGGCCCTAGCCTCTAATAACCTCCTATACCATCCTGGTATCGTTATACCATCCGGAAGGTTAAGATCTTCAGCCATGCTGAAACGAAAAAGGAAAGATTCAAAATGGAGAATTCGAAAGATAAAGATATATGGCTATTGGGGATTATGTTTTTCATAAAAACTTTCCTCTTTAAATTACTCATCAAGACATGTTTTTGAAATCACTTCTTCCAAAAATACTTTAGAAAAATAGTTTTTCTAAATAATTTATCTGTTCTGGTAACCTTAAGCTCTGATACCACGTGTAACACCCCACGTCCATTAATGTCACTCACAAAGGGAATGCATTAACTTCCATGGAGGTTTTAAGTGAATATAGAACAGAAAAAATACAACAAGACAGATAATAAGTAGTACTTGGAAATCTAAAACTTTATTTCATTGCAGCGGAAATTAAACATGTTTGTTACATCATAAAACCATAAATCAGAGTCAAGTACAGTATCCATCTTGATAAAACAAAATACATAATCCCATTACATAAATAGCCATTAAAGAAGATAACAAGCTGGACATTACTTCAACGGTCCAAGCTTTCCAAAAGAGAGATAAAGCAATCCAATCAAACTCCGCTAGAGCTGGGCCCACCCTGAGGACCTGGTGGGCGGAAAAAGATAGAAATGGAGGGGGTCAGACATAAAGTCTGGCGAGTATGATAATTCTAACAATACTATTATCAAAATAATTAGACTGAGGTACAAGCTGGAAAATAAGGAAATGTCTATGAACTATTGGATATGGAAGAGCAGATAAAGATAATGTTAAAGGCACACCTAATTACTGACGAATAATTACTACACTGCACCACACCAGTCACCCTAAAAGTTGATCCCACTCACCGAACTTAGAAATTATATAAATAGCTTCGTGTACCCCTAGCTGACTACATAGGTGCCGCCTGCCCCTACCTCCGCTAGGTGTACCCCACTACCCACTTGTTTCACTTAGAAATTTTATAAATAACTTCGTGTACCCCTAGCTGACTACATAGGTGTCGCCTGCCCCTATCTCCGCTAGGTGTACCCCACTACCCACTTTCGATCGGCTCCCTACTCGTAGATACCCATGCTGGCCCCACAGTGCGGTGTATCACTCCCCTAATCTGGCAACCCGATACAACTTGAGAATGCACGGCTTATACCTACACGATGTAACAACGTCTTACCTACCAGCCCAGGTACACACATGCATATGAAACCTGTTGGACTTGCGTTGCTACCGCTAACCCGTTTGGCCTCTTACAGTCAAGCCCAGTATGCGTGTCCCGTCCTCGACTTGGGTCGAGCCCACAAAGATACGTTTGGGTTACTAGTTGAAATGGGCCCCCACAAGCTATCCACCTAAGCTTGTCCCCACTAGTATATCCCACTTAATCCTCTTCTTAGTCATGTTCATTCACATGTGTGTTTGGTTAAGTCTTACTAATCGTATTTCAAATTCCACTAAAGGCACTCACTAGATTACTCATGCCACCCAAGGCACCTACTTAACCCCCATGACCCACCTTACATGTTTATCTGGTTAAGTATTTCTTAATTCATTCAGGCCATAACCTCATAAAGACCTCTCACATTAGACTGGCATTTATGGCAGCTGGATTTGCCGGTCGGGTCCGGGAAGTCTTACACCATAAAAGAGTCTAACCTCGTGTCTTTACAACTATTATGCTTTAATTTGGGCCTAGGACCTCTCACATTGGGCTGACATTTGTGACTACTGGATTTGCCGGTCGGGTCCGGGCAGGTTTACGTCACAAACGAGTCCAACCTCGTGTCCTAAGCATTGATTAACACTTATAATCGTTTACCCCAGTTTTAAATATATCCCTATTCAAATCATTAATTAATTCCAATTTTAATGATGTCCATAATTGACTCAATTATGGCCATCCACTTACGGTATGCAAAATCATATCAATTGCACCCTAATTTCTTAATATTAAATCCTTAATATTACCCCTACCCCACGTTATACGTTCGCTTATTCAACGCAAAATATACGTTAGACTCGAATAGTCTAACTCATAGCATAAAGAGAAGTTATCACAACATATATACAGCTAAAATAGATCTAATCATAAACGGGGTGAAACTTGCATGTGTGATAGATGTCCAACACCTAAAGTTGCATAGGCAAAAACTACAACTTGCATAAAGCTACACATGTCATGGATCTAAAGGTGTCAACTTGTTTGGTAAAATGTCACAATTTACATAATATGATCATAATCCAAATTCATGTATAAACTTGCATATGTGGTTTATGCAGCATAATGATGGTGAAAACTAGCATCTAACCGATAGAACTCACACATGTTATAACCTAATTTTAGATCTAAATAGATGTCATAGGATATGTGAGATTACACATACTAATCGATCTAAACTTGCATAGGTACATGTGATATATCACGTGAATCATCATAGCCCAAACATATATATATAATCAACATCATGATTTGATCAAGCATAAGCTAAATATAACATAAATAATAATATCATGATTTGTAACATCGCAACTTAGCATAGAAACTTTCAACATATATAACATCATCATCACATAACATAGGATTTACAACATACATGATAGCATAAGATTTACAACATATATAATCAATAATTCACACCATCCTTTTATAATCCATATCACAACTTAATCTAATTAGTTTGCTAATAATCTTATTAAAATCATCATACTCACAATTAGAAAAGAAAGAGAGTCTTGATTTGCTTTAGAGTTGATTAGAATTAGAGTTTTGATTAGTTTTCTTCCTTCTTAGTTGGCGGCGGCTACACTGAGTTCCATGGCGATGGCATGACGGCGGCTATTCTATTTTTCATGTGAATTTTAGAGTGAGACTACCTAGGTATATATAGAGTTTAGGATTTATTTAGACAGTTAGATCAACTCAGAACTAACTTGAACTGTTAAATTTACCAACTCAGACCTAAAGACACATCAGCAGCTCAAGATTGGGCTCAGCCAAAACCTGGCCGACTGGACCAGGTCGACACCCAGGTCGACTGCGCAGTCGACCTGGTCCCTGGGGTGTCGACTGCCCAGTCGACTCCCCAGTCGACCTGGGTGCTGGGCAGGAAATTTCCCGCCTAGCCTGTTTGACTTCGAATTTTGAATTTTGAATTTTCTGAAACTTCCGATGGCCATATCTCCTTCATTCGAAGTCCAAATCACGCAAACTCAAACTCTATTTCAACCAGAATTCCGAGACAAACATAATGGCATAACCCGTTTCCCACAATTATCACGTCTGAGATTAGTTATTCTTTGATTTGTGAATATTAATATTAACAGAATTACGGGGTGTTATTCTTTTATTCGTCCAAAATATTTTCTCCTTTATATTGTTCTATATCGTGTGACCCTATAGGTTATTACAACATTAGCAATGATTTCAAATCGTATTTAAAATCATAAACAGTGATTGGCAACTAGCAATACGTTGCTGCTACCTAAGTTGTAATAAGATCAGTGATTCGATACAACCTTTCTGTTAATAGTGTCTAAATGTAATATAATCCTTTTAACCAATATATCCTGGATTAAACTCGAGGCATGGAACGTATCACCCTCTTTATGATTTAATGCGTTTATCTTGATCGATGAGTTGACTGTTTTAAAACAAATCAATATTTGAGCATGGCCATGCATTTCACAGTCTAACTCAATCAAGAGGCCCATGGATATCCCTATAAATATATCATAGGGTTAAATTCCATCTAGATCATTCATAATTTACGCTCGATTCGAGATGTATCCAATAATCACTGTTATCATTACTCTATTGCGAATAACTTTAGATGATATCAAAATACAAATATCCTCGAATAAAATTATAATGATTTTAGGTCTGAGGACCATTAAATCATTGTTTGTAATACCCCATATTTTTAACAACATTAAATAGGATAAATTAATTAATAATTAATTAAATATTCAGAATTACAGGAAACAGAGTACATCATTGTGTTCATCTCGAAATTTTGGTCAGGATAGACATTTGGTTTCCGTAAAACGGACACCGTATGAAGAAGTTATGAGGGTTTTAAGTTTGTATACGTGTAGAAATATTATATGTATATATATGCATGAGTCAGAGATGAGTCAGAATTTTATCCCAAATAATTCGAATTTGAAAAATTCATCAAAGCAGCAAAAATCCCCCTCTAGAGGGTCGACACCCTAGAGGGGTGTCGACCTAGGGGTCGACCCCCCTTAAGGGGTGTCGGCTTATGGGTCGACCCACCCACAGGGGTGTTGACACCACTAGGGATGACGTGGCACTCGGTTTTAGGGGGTCTAGCAGCTATATATATATATATATGTCATATTCTCTTATTTTCTTTGTTGGAAATCATGGAGGCCATATGCTGCCGGGATACAAACTGAGACGGAACTGTTTCCTTCAACAATATACTTTGCAAATCCAATTCAGAAATTCAAGATCCGTTCTTTCTCAATTCTCTAAACCTAACGCTGTGAGTTTCTAGTTGCTTTTAGGTTTAGATAAAAAAAGTAAATTATGAAAGACAGTGAATTGGATATGTTGTAAACTGTGATTCTATGCTAGTGTTTAACCCTGTACTATGACATGATAGATCTATTTTCCTAGATCTAATACAATTGTGGTTATTCTATTATGTTGCCTATGTAGATCTTGACTTGAAACTATATCGTGGTGAATGTACATTTATTAAATTGGACAGTTGTAACATTGGTTGGATCTAGTTCTTTATGCAAATCACCTTTCACCTGTCATATTGTGATCAATTTGGATATGTTGTAAACTTGACATGTGAATCCATCTTTAGATCTAAACATGTTACTAGGTCACCCTAATTATGCTAGATCTAAATATTTGGACATCTAAATGGTTAATTTAGATCTCATTACGCTTGCTTTGACATCGTAGTAATTGCCACAAGTTCATCAGTTTTATGTCCACCTTGTTATGATGTTAATTACATGTCCATTCACCTTGTTATCATGCTAGTTTATTTTTATCCCAAGATGGCCACTTTAGTTATGTTCCCATTATTTTCCCTATTATCGTTTATGATTAGGCTATTGTCTAGCCTAGGCATGCTGCCAGTTTATGAGTATGCTAGCTAGGGAACGGGGAAAAGGGGTTAATAATTGACATAATTCGAATATGAACATTTTTGGACATATAATTCAAATTATTAGATAAAGTGGGCATTAACACTTATAAAGGGAAAGGATTAATTAATTAAAAATGGAATGTTTAGAAATTACAATTAGGAATTGTAATTGTACTTATGACACGAGGTTAGGTTGCATTAGTGGTGGAAATATTCTCAGACCCGACCGACATATCCAACAACCACTACTATTGAACCTAATGTGAGAGGTCTAAGTCTGTAAATACATCGGGCTAAGACATGAGGTTAGACCCAACTGTGGAATAAGATTGCCCGAACCCGGCCGGCATATCTAGCATCCACACGTTGTAGGCCTAATGTGGGAGGTCTAGCCCATTATAACCATAATTGGACATGGTAATGAATTGCACTACTTAACCTAATTTAATCCATAAGGGTTGTATGATTATGAACTTAAGTTAGTGTTAAGTAAAATTGGATGGGTTATGGGTAGGTTAAGTAAATTAGAGGGGGTGGTCAATATTTACATATAGGCCCACGAACTTAACCCAATAAGGTTATGTAATTAAAGACACCTAGTGATATACATAACCGGTGGAAAAAAATTATAATAAAGTTATGTAATTAAAGACACCATTTAGGGTAAGCATAACTGACATAGGGCTATGTAATTAAAGACACCTAAGGGTATGCATAGTCAGTGAAAAACCTAATAGGGATACAAGACAAAGGGGAGAGCTTGTATCATATTGTGTGGGACCCATTTTAGTCGGTAACCTGGAGTAGGTATCAAATAAAGAACTCCATACTAGGCAGAGAAAGGGCACGCTTACAGATTGATTATAAGAGATCCAAACGAGATGGACGGTGTGGGCTCAAGTATCATCTTTCTTCCATTCTCCCCCCTTCAGTTCTCAGGGAGGAAACACTCAGGCTTAGTGAGGACCCAGATATCGTCTTGCTAGGAGCTACTTCTGAAGTATGGCTCAAGTTCTTGTCTCTACTATGGCTTAACTCTTTTAATTGGGGAATTATGTTTTTCATATTCTTGTGTACTCTGATGATGCAAGACAGAAGTTGTTTTATTGTAATGGTTTTTGTGACTTATGGTATTATGGACCACGGCATAATGATTTATGTTTGAAATAAAAATTTAAAAATTTCCGCTGCTATCTTATTTATATCTGTCTTGTAATTATTCTATGTCTGTTTACCTATAACGCTTCACGAAACTTAATGCATTCCATTAGTAAGTGACATTAATGGACGTGAGGTGTTACACTTGGTATCAGAGCTGAAAGTTGCCAGATTGGATGAAAATTTTTGAAATTTTATTTTTCAAAAAGATTTTAAAAGAAAGTATTTTCAAAAAGAAAAGTCTGTTTTGAAAATATTCCCCAATAAACCATATGTAATATCCTTCGATCCTTTATCTAAACTTTTTACTTTTCCTTTTTCAGCATGTCTGGGGAACAAACATTCCTAATATCCCGGAGGGCTTCATAATACCCGGATGGTTCCATAGGTATTTGGAGGCCACGGCGCCTGCCGATGGACAAAGAGACGCTCCTCCCCCACAAGCACCAGTCATTCCTCCTCCTCCCCCTCCAAGAGCAGATAACTTCGCCAAGATCTGCAAGGACTTCCGTGCTATGGGATGGAAGCCATTGCATAGGAACGTGACATTCGTTGAAGCAAGGAACTAGCTTAAGGAGACTGAGGACTTTTTCGTAATCTTTTAAGTAGAGGATCGAAGAAAGATTCAGTTAGCTGCTTGGCTATTAAAAGACGAAGCCACATTTTGGTGGGAAGTCACCCAAGCTGGACGTCCGGTGGAAACTTGGGAAGATTTTAGATAGAGGTTCAAAATGAAATTTCTTTCCCAAGCTGAGAGAAGCATACAAATGGAGAGGTTCTTAGCACTCAAACAAGGAAACTTGACGGCGAAGGAGTAAGTGAACAAGTTCAACCAGCTAGCAAGGTTCGAGTTAGAGTTGGGGGATACACCGCAAAAAGGGATTTGCAGTTTGATAAAGGGCTGAATGAGCCTTTGCATGGTTTAGCCATGTCCCATATTCCAATGGGGGCCACTTTTGAAAAGCTTATTGACATGACCCTAATGCATGAGGAGGACAAGTGAGAAAAGAAGGAAGCAAAAGCTGATGGGACATCGCAGAATAAGAAGGTGTAGCCCAAGAAGGGGCAGCAACAACAGCAGCAGCAACAGAAGAAAGGAGGTAAAGATGACAAAGGCAGGGATAAGAGAAAATGTCACAATTATGGAAAGGCGGGTCACTTGATCAAAAACTATAAGAGAAGGAAGAGAAATTTCTTAAATTGCGTAGAGGTCGAACACTTCTCTAAAGAGTGCCCAAAAAAATCAGGGATCGCAGGAACAAGGTCAAAGAGCAGGAACTTCTGGAGGGCAGGTTCATGCTCTCGCGATCAGTGCTTTTGAAAGAGGTAGAAAATGTTTTGTAGAAAGTTTAGCTTCTCTTTCAAACCATCTTGTTAGAACACTTTTTGATTCTGGAACTTCACACTCGTTTATATCTGGTTTTGTGGTTGAATCTCTACACCTAATTACTAGTATGGTTGTAGATCCCGTAGTTGTTTCAAACCCCATTGGTGGTTCGGCTCATTTATCGATGATTTGTCGAGGTTTGAAAATATCTGTGTTAGGCGTCGAGTTTGAGTGCGATGCGTATTTGTTAGGGTTTACAGGCTATGGGTTGATTCTAGGAATGGATTGGCTTACCACGTATGTGGCCATTCGGGATTGTGAAAAGAGGGTTGTTAAACTCCTGACTTGTCATGGTAAGACCCTCGAAGTTTCCAGTGGCCCCCAAGGGTCTGTTATGCTTAGTTTTCTAGAGTCTCTAGATGCATCCATAGATGATTTGCAATATGTTCTAGTTGTTCAGGATTATTCCAATGTTTTTGATGAGGTACGAGGTTTACCTCTAAGGAGCGGGATCGACTTCCGCATATATCTAGTGGACAATGCAAACCCAGTTGCATTACCAGTACGCCACATGGCTCCAAGGGAAAGGAGGGAGCTGAGTAAGCAAGTAGGGGAGCTACTTGAGAAAGAGTTTATCAGATGAAGCATATCTGAATGGGGTGCTCCAGTAGTATTCGCAACTAAGGCAGATGGTTCACTTCGTTTGTGTGTTGATTATAGAGAGTTGAATAAGCTCACCAAGAAGAATAGGCACCCGCTTCCAAGGATTGATGATTTATTTGATCAGCTTGTTGGTGCCTTGGTATTTTCTCAGTTGGACTTGGCTACGGGTTCCATCAGTTGAGGGTGGCTGAGGACAGCATAGATAAGACTGCTTTCAGAACTCCAGACGTTTTCTTTGAATGTCTAGTTATGTCTTTTGGGTTGACAAATGCACCTGTTTATTTTGTTGATTTGATGAGTAGGGTGTTTCGGGAGTTCCTAAACAAATTTGTCGTAGTCTTTGTTGATGATATTTTGATCTTCTCTAAGAGTGAAGTAGAGCATGCCCAACATTTGGGAGAAATTTCGAAAACTCTCCATGACCATCAGCTAAAGGCAAAGTTCTCCAAATGCTATTTTTGGAGAAAGGATGTGAGATTCTTAGGGCATGTAGTTTCCAAAGAAGAGATAGCTGTGAATCTCGCGAAGTTGGTTGTAGTGCAAGATTGGCAGATTCCCAAAAATGCAACCGAAGTGAGAAGCTTTCTTGGGTTGGCAGGTTATTATAGGAAGTTCATTAAGGACTTCGCGAAGATATCAGCCCCTCTCACCAAGCTGACAAGGAAGAATTTGACATTTTCATCGGACATAGACTGTGACGTTGCTTTCCAACGACTGAAGAGGGCTCTGACAACAGCCTAGTCTTAACCTTGCCAGATGGAAGTAAAGTGTTTACTGTTTACACTGATGCGTGCGGTACAGGGCTTAGTGCGTTTCTGATGTAAGAAGTGAAAGTAATATGTTATGAAGGTAGATAGTTGAGAGTTCATGAGAAGAACTACCCCACCCATGATCTAGAGCTAGCTGCCATAGTATTCGCGTTGAAGACGTGACATCATTATTTACATGGAGAAAGGTTCGAGTTATACACCGACCATAAATCTCTCAAGTATCTATTCTCACAGAAGGATCTCAACTTAAGGCAACAACGATGGATGGAGTTCTTAGCTTCATATGATTTTGAGATTGATTATACCCCTAGCAATGGTAATGTGGTGGCAAACGCACAAAGTAGGCAGAGGGTAGCCTTGAGTCCTCTGTTTGTGGAAAGAAAGAACTTGGAATTCATATTAGCTTTTGATTTTAGACCCTCCATTGAGGTTTTGCCTATTTTGTTGCATCCTTGGAGATACGACCGACCCTTATGAACCAGATAAGAGCTTCGCAACAAGGCGACCCACAGATTCTAGACATCATGGATAAGCTCAGAAGAGGGGAGACTACTAGTCACCTTAGTAGATATGCCATAGATGAAAAGGGGTGGTTGCGACGAGATGGAAGGCTTTGTATTCCTCAAACTGAAAGCCTAATAAAGGCGGTCCTAGAAGAAGCCCACCATTCTAAAATGACCATTCATCCAGGCTGTAATAAGATGTACAAGGACATGAAGAGGATTTTATTTTGGATTAGGATGAAGAAAGATGTGGCTGAATTTGTTTCTCAGTGTTTAGTTTGCCAGCAAGTCAAAGCTGTGCAAAAGAAGCCCAGAGGATTATTTCATCCGTTGGAGGTTCCGCAATGGAAATGGGAGGGCATCTCTATGGATTTCATAGATGGTTTGCCTAGATCGAAGAAAGGAAACACCAGTATATGGGTTGTGGTGGATAGACTCATTAAGAGTGCTTACTTTATTCCAGTTAAGAGTAAGAGGACGGCATCATGGTTGGTAGAAATTTATGTTCGTGAGACAGTTCATCTTCATGGAGTACCTTCCAACATCGTAAGAAATCATGACCCCATATTTACTAGCGACTTTTGGAGGAGTTTGCAAGAAGAATTAGGTACACAGTTGTGTTTGAGAACCGCTTATCATCCTCAGTCCGATGGGTAGACGGAGACGGTGAACAGAATTCTTGAAGATCTTTTAAGACTGTATATCCTAGACTTCATAGGGACCTGGCACCTCTGAGGAATGCGCTTCGCTTCAGATCAGTAGGGAAGTTGGCAGCTAGGTTTGTGGGACCATTTGCCATAAACGAGAGAATTGGCCAAATGGCCTATAGAGTGAAACTCCCAGAAAACATATCCGGTGTTCAGGACGTTTTTCACGTCTCTCAATTGCGGAAGTGTCTGCATGACACCGTAGAAGTTGTTGAACCGAGTATGTTGGAAGAACTAGAAGTGGAATGGGAGGCGACAGTCATACGAGTCCCTACTCGAATTTTGGAATCGGAAGTTAAGAGGCTATGCAATAAGGAGATCACGTTGCTAAAGGTTCAATGGGGAGAGAGCCCAGAGGATGCGACTTGGGAGACCGAAGACAAGATTCGTGCTACGTACCCTTTTCTTTTCGAGGTTATGTTCTTAACTCCTTTTTCAAGGTTTTATCAGTACTTGTTTCTATCAATTGAGTATATCTTATCCATATTATCTTTCGGCCTTTAGATAGGAATCTTATGGATGTAAACATGTGTTTGAAATATGTTATGTTTAGTAGATGCAAGTGGATGCAAGTTTTTGCTAGTGGTTGCATGTGGATGCATATACACACACATTAGTCACTAAGATCGGCTCCATCACTTTCATACTACATGTGGATGTATGTGCATTTTCTTTTCTTTTATGGATGGAAATGGATGTATTAGCATATGGGTGTTGCATTTGGACGAATGAGTGTGCACACATATAGAGCTTACATGTTATTATAGGATAATTTGCATACATATTGGATTCATGACACTAACATACATTGCATTAAGGAGGTCAACGAAATCAGTAGACTGCCTGATTTTCGCATTAGTGTTGGGACATATACCCACACCTTTGCATATATTCATGTAAGCATTAGAAATCTTTAAGGACAATGGATGCCAGTGATTGATGGATGAGTAGATGGATGATGGATGGTAGGATATGCATTCTTCTCCACTTAGAGATTTCAGGATGAAATCCCTAAATTTTTAATGACATTAAAGAGGATAAATTAAATAATAATTAATTTAATATTCAGAATTAGAGGAAACAGACTGCACCATTGCGTTCGTCTCGAAATTCTGGTCAGGATAGACATTTGGTTAATTTGCGTATAACGGACACCGTATGAAGAAGTTATTAGGGTTTCAAGTTTGTATACGCATAGTAAGATTATATATATACGCATGAGTCAGAGATGAGTCATAATTTTATCCAGAACTGTTCGAATTTGAAAAATTCGTCAAATCGGCAAAAATCCCGCTCTAGGGGGTCGACCCCCCTTAAGGGGTGTCGACCTATGGGTCGACACACCCACAGAGGTGTCGACATCCCTAGGGCTGATGTGGCACTCAGTTTCAGGGGGTCTGGCAGCGATATATATGTGTCATATTCTCCTATTTTCTTTATTGGAAATCATGGAGGCCATATGCTACCAGGATACGAACTGAGACGGAACCGTTTTATTCAACAACATACTTTGCAAATCAAATTCATAAATACAAGATTCGTTCTTTCTCAATTCTCTAAACCTAACGTTGTGAGTTTATAGTTGCTTTTAGGTTTAGATAAATAAAAGTAAATTGTGAAAGACTGTGAATTGGATATGTTGTAAACTGTGATTCTATGCTAGTGTTTAACCCTATATTATGACATGATAGATCTATTTTCCTAGATCTAATACAATTGTGGTTATTATATTATGTTGCCTATGTGGACTGGACTTGAAACTATATTATGGTGAATGTACATCTATTAAATTGGACAGTTGTAACATTGGTTGGATCTAGTTCTTTATGTAAATCACCTTTCACCTGTCATATTGTGATCAATTTGGATATGTTGTAAACTTGACATTTGAATCCATCTTTAGATGTAAACATGTTACTATGTCATCCTAATTATGTTAGATCTAAATAGTTGGACATATAAATGGTTAATTTAGATACCATTATGCTTGCTTTGAGATCGTAGTAATTGCCACAAGTTCACCAATTTTATGTCCACCTTGTTATGATGTAAATTACAAGTCCATTCACCATATTATTATGCTAGTTTATGTTTATGCCGAGATGACCACTTTAGTTATGTTCCCATTATCTTCCCGATTATCCTTTATGACTATGCTACTGTCTAGCCTAGGCATGCCGCTAGTTTATGAGTACGTTAGCTACGGAACGGGGAAAAATGGTTAATTATGGACATAATTTGAATATGAACATTTTTGGACATATAATTCAAATTATTGGATAAAGTGGGCATTAACACTTATAAAGGGAAAGGATTAATTAATTGAAAATGGAATGTTCAGTAATTACAATTAGGAATTGTAATTGTACTTATGACACGAGGTTAGGTTGCAATAGTGGTGGAAGTCTGCCCGGACCCGACCGGCATATCCAGTAGCCACTAATGTTGAACCTAATGTGAGACGTCTAAGTATGCAAATATGATTCGGGCTAAGACACGAGGTTAGACCCAATTGCGGGATAAGACTGCTCGGACCCGACCGACATATCCAGCATCCACACGTTGTAGGCCTAATGTGGGAGGTCTAGCCCATTATAACCATAATTGGACATGGTAATGAATTTGACTACTTAACCTAATTTAATCCATAAGGGTTGTATGGTTATGAACTTAAGTTAGGGTTAAGTAAAATTAGATGGGTAGTGGGTGGGTTAAGTAAAGTAGAGGGGATGGGCAATATTTACATATAGGCCCACGAACTTAACCCAATAAGGTTATGTAATTAAAGACACCTAGTGGTATACATAACCGGTGGAAAAAAAATATAATTAAGTTAAGTAATTAAAGACACCCTTTAGGGTAAGCATAACTGACATAGGGCTTTGTAATTAAAGGCACCTAAGGGTATACATAGTTAGTGAAAAACCTAGTGGGGATATAAGAAAAAAGGGAGAGCTTGTATCATATTGTGTGGGAACCATTTCAGTCAGTAACCTGGAGTAGGTATCAAATAAATAACTCCGTACTAGGCGGAGAAGGGGCACACTTACTAATTGATTATAAGAGATCCAAACGAGACGGACGGTGTGGGCGGCGCAAACCGACCGGGCCATGTGCATGCATGAGCCGACCAGAGGGGGATTAGACGACCGTGACAACAGTAGATATGGTTATGCACATCTTAAGGGTTTCCACTTTAGGAAGTGATACCTCCTACTATAGGGCTAGCACAGGGTATCTACGTAGGGAGCCGATCAATTAGGTTAGTGGTTAGGGTACACTCGGATGTATGCCCTAAGTCTACTAACTTATAGTGGAAGAGATCATCTCATTCTAGTTATACTAGTAATAATGCAGAGTAATCATTAAAGAAGTGTATACACCTTGCCCTGTCTACCTTGTCACACCTGCCATTTACGTAGTGATCTCTCTTATCCAGTTTATATGCCTATCATGTTAAATTTATTTATTTACTCGCTAAAAGTAACTAGACTCGCCAGACTTTATGTTTGGGCCTTTTGTTTCTCCTTCTTTCTTCCATTCTCCCCCCAGTTCTCAGGAAGGAAACACTCAGGCTTGGTCAGGACTCAGATATCATCTTGCTAGGAACTACTTCTGAAGTATGGCTCAAGTTTTTGTCTCTACTATGGCTTACCTCTTTTGATTGAGGAACTATGTTTTCATATTCTTATGTACTCTGATGATGCAAGGCAGAAGTTGTTTTATTGTAATGGTTTTTGTGACTTATGGTATTATGGACCACGACATTATGATTTATGTTTGAAATAAAAATTTAAAAATTTCCGCTACTATCTTATTTATATCTGTCTTGTAATTATTCTGTGTTTGTTTACCTATAAAGCTTCACGAAACTTAATGCATCCCTTAGTGAGTGACATTAACGGACGAGGGGTGTCACACTGTCACTATAAGAATAACTTATGATACTGTTAATTATATTCCATGTAGTTATCCCACGGTGGGTCAGCCCAATATGATATTCTCCAATACGTATTTATGTTTTGACATTAATGTCACTTATATTAATGATCAATGAGATGTGATCATCACTCAATCAACATACTATCCTCAATGCTTTATTGTTGTCCTATATAAACAATAAAACTCGACTAGGGACATTAAAGAATCGTAATACTTATCACATTATATAATCCCAAATTCAAGTCTTACTCGAACTATATAATTCCGTATTATAATTCTAAGGACTTCTATTATATTAATAGTTATATTATGCAGTAAGTATAATAGAATATTATTTTATTCCAAATAAAACAAGAACATCAACAGTATTATCAATCTCATCAAATGAATTGCCTCTAGAGCATAAACTCTAACATATATAAGAGCGCGTATTTGTGATATTCTGGTTTTCAAAAATAAGAACTATATATATACACTATTAGTACATTTAAGGATGAAGTCGCCCACTAAGGAGATGGTTAATCGTTTTCTCTTTACAGATTGAATGTTGATCCAAAATACGAGGAGCACGTTGAGGAACCCCACATTGGGACTTGAAGAGGGAGAGGGTTCAGGGGTCAACAATGGGAATGTCCCTGATATAAGGACGATGTTTACTACCTTCATGCGAGAGATGCTTAGGGATGCTCAGGGAGCAGTTCCTAATGCTGCAAACTGTGGTGGTGCAGTAGTGTAGGCGCCTACAGCCGATTTCGCCAAGGTCAGTAAGGATTATACTAGTCTTGGTGGAAAGCCGTTCCATGGAACAGAATCAGCTACGGAGGTTCAAGATTGGCTTGATAGTTGTAAATCCATCTTCGAGGATTTGGGGATCGATGATGCAATGAATAGAAAGTTAGCTTTGTGTCAGCTTCAAGGATGGGATATGAATTGGTGGAATGCCACTAAAGCGGCTAATCCCGAGGATCAAATTACATGGAATCAGTTTGTAATACCCCATAATTTAAACAATACTAAAGAGGATAAATTGAAGAATAATTAATTTAATATTCAGAATTAAGGGAAACGAACTGCATTGTTGCATTTGTTTGGGAATTCTGGTCAAAACAGATACCTGGTTTGCGTAAAACGGACATAGTATGAAGAAATTATGAAGGTTTGAAGTTTGCATACCCGCAAGAAGAATATATATATATATATATATATGTATTTCAAAATAAATTGGTACTCTTTACTGCTAATACCAATAACACATCCTCCATATGCCTAGCTAAAACCTTGCAACCCCCTAACCTAAATGGGTACCTTGCAAGGAAAAAGAGCACGTATAAATTTTGTTTACAAACTATAGAAAAGAGCAAAGAAAAACACAAAGAAACACAACCAACATTAGTCGAAAAAAACAAACAGAAATCCAAAGACCCGCTACAAAGCCGATAAGGCCAAGTCCACAAGCAACTACTTCTCCTTCGTCGTTCAACCAGTATCCAATATTTCATACCCCAATGGTATAATAATTCAACACTCCTCGAATTTCTCCCAGTTTTGCACCCATTGTTGGTAACCAGGTACTTTACTTCATTCTAGATTTGTTCAATTTGGTCAATGCTTTAACTTTTTTGCTTTGGAAGACTCTGAAGTTTCTTTCTCTCCGCAAGCCATAAATTGTTGTAGTAAATGCTCCACACACTACATCTCTTAACTGGTCACAGTCTTTAAAAGCATTATGCAAACTTCTAGCTTCTTCCTCCAGATTGGGGTTAATTATCACTGGCAAATCAAGTTTTTGTCTAACAGACAACCATATAAATGATGAATATTCACACTCGAAAAACAGATGCTGTATAGTTTCAGGATGTAATTCACACAGTGGGCACAAGATGTTTGGTAGATTTCCAAAACGAGCAACTCTGTCTTTAGTACTAAGCCTTCCCAATATTGCCAAATATGAGATAAATTCCATTTTCTTACTATTCTTCTTGTGCCACACTACATCAAATGCTTCTTCTTTTTAATCATGATTACGAGCTACTTCCCAAGCTTTATGAAATGAAAACGAGCCACTACTTCCCCATTCATGAAAATCTTTGTTTTTATTGGGAAAAATCTGAATGGAATCAATTTCATTTAATAACTCTCTTGTGGCAGGATGTATACTCAGATCTAGTCTTTCATCTCTAATGATGGAGCTTACTTTCACATCATCATTTCCTAGCAAGTGCAGTCTATCTTATCAACGAAGGTCCACCGAACAGCGGCAATTTATCCATGGATCATACCATAGATAAGCATCCTCACCATTTGTAATTATTCTATTGAATAACTGCTTGCTATTAGAATGAAGTCTTAGAATAGATTTCCATATAGATGATGCATTGTTATCCACTACTAAAGACCAAATTCTCTTATCTTTGCAATATCTATTAAAATACCATTTACTCCATAACAAATTTTCAGAGAGGAATTTCCAGAGCAATTTAATGCAAGCAGCTTTTTTAAGATCTGAAAAAAATTAAACCAATACCTCCTTCTTTTCTAGATTTGCATAAAGTTACCCAATAAACTTTATATGCAGAACTTCCCCAAAAGAAGTTTGCACAAAGCGATTGTAATTTCTCTAAAGTATATTCAAGAATTTGGTAAATGAATAACCAATACAAGATAGTAGAAGTGATAATTCCGTTGATGAGTTCAACTCTACCAGCAAATGAAAGCATCTTAGACTCCCAACCTTGAATTTTGTTTTGAACTTTCTGAATAAGAGAATTGCATTCAACATAATGGAGATAGTTGGTAGAAATAGGAACCCCCAAATATTTTACTGGAAGATGCCCCTATTCAAAGCCAAGAATGTTCAAAATATCATTAGTATTTCGAACTGAATCACTAAAGAATATTTTAGTTTTAGCAGCATTTACAAGTAAGTCGGCATGAGAACTTAGCTTATTAGACACTAGCTTAAGTGTATTTGCATTTTGAACAGTGGACCTTTACAATGGACATTCCAAAAATCACCAACTTATCAACATAGAGTAAATGTGATATAACTGGTTGAACTTTGCTGCTATGCATAAATGCTCTGAACATAGTAACTTCATCCATTAGGAATGAAAAGTATTGCATCGCAATAGCAAAGAGATAAGGAGATAATGGATCCCCTTGACGTATTCCTCTTGTGGATTTAATAAACCCTTTTGGTATGCCTTGAATCAAAATTTAAAAGATAGCTGTGGCCATGCATTCATAAATCAGGTTTATGAAAAGAACTAGAAACTTCATGAGAAACATAACTTGGCGGATATGCTCTCGACTTATATGATCATAGGACTTTTGCAAATCTACTTTAATACAAAATTTTGGCACACCTTCCTTTTTGAAATCTCTGAGTAACTCATGGGCTAACAAAATATTATCCCAATATATCTCTCCTTTATGAAGGCATTCTGATTTCCAGATATCAGAAATGGCATAAAATGTTTCATTCTATTGCACAATATCTTTGCAAACACTTTGTAATACAGACATTGCAACATGGATAGGTCTATAATGAGAAATTTCAATTGGCTTTTCATTTTTAGGAAATAAAGTGATAAAGGTATGATTTATTGACTTAGGCAACTTTTCAGACCTAAAAATATCAATCATTGCTACAATAAATCTTCTTTTATCTCATTCCAATGAACTTTCATGAATTTGGAATTAATTCCATCTAGTCCTGGGCTAATGTCATCTTTGATTGAAAATAAAGCAACTTTAACTTCTTGTAAAGAAATCTCATTCAAAAGAAACTATTATCCTGCTTGATATATGGTAGCAATAGGCTAAAAACTTGAAAATAGATATTGTAACACCCCGAATTTTCTGTTAACATTAAATTAACAAATTAGAGTTTACTTAATTCAAAATGAAAGAATTAAGGGAAACGGGTTACGCCATTGCGTTCGTCTCAGAATTCTCCTTGAGATAGTGTAACACCCCGCATTTTTAAGTATAATTAAAAATGAAATAAAATGTATGAACATATGTTTTTGATAGGTAAATAATGGTGATGCATAAGAAGAATTAATTAATACATGAAAGAGAAGAAAAATTAGTTCGATAATGGTGTGTGTAACGGAAAAGATAGTAAAATGAGGATAATTAATTTAATAATCAGGAATTAGGTAAAATGGATATCACCATTGCGTTCCTCTCGAAATTTTACATGAAATAGAGTCTGAGTTTTCGAAAATCGGAGTCCGGATGAAGAAGTTATGGCCTGTAGAAGATTCAAAAGGTTTCGGTCAGCACAGAACTGGGCAGGTCGACATGGGGGTCGACCTGGGGCCAGGTCGACCAGGGGGTCGACCTGGGAGTCGACCTCCCCCATGGGGGTCGGCTATAGTGTCGAACCCCCCTACAAGTCGACCTGGTCGGCCTGTTTCGGTCCAGAACACGTTTTTGAAGCCCAGGGACGATTTTTGATGGTCCAGATTGGTTTTAGGGTTAATCTGATGGCTGAAATGAATTACTACACCTATAAAAACAACCTAAGACCTAGCCTTCTCTACACACAATTCTATTCTGCTTCTTCTCTGCCTCTGTTCTAAATAAAAATAAAAATGGCGTCTCTACTTTGCTGGAATCAAAACTAGAAGCTAATCAACATCAACCTAAGCAACTCAATTCAAATTAGAGATTAAAGCTTCTGCAACGATTCTACAACAACTAAAGTTCTCTCTTTAATCCAATCAAGGCAAGTACAGTTATTTTCCGATATAAACGTTAATTCTGATTGTGACATGAATTGTAAATCTGAATCTGAGGTTATATCTGTTCTGTTCTGTTTAGATCTATCTTATTTTGTGTCTCTTTCCTATTTCTGTTCTATAGCCAGGCTACCACGAGCCTGAGCCAATCTCATAAGAGATTAACCTATGCTGAATTGTTTGGGACAGTAAAATGAATGATGCATAAATTGGGCATGACCAATAGGTGACTGATTTGAGGAAAGAACATGGACTGTAGTTAGAACATAAATTTGAGACATATGACTGGACATGTTGTATTTATAACATAAATGGGTATTAAACATATGATTTGTGATAAAAAGAATATGGCTTAGGTATAAAGATTTACATGAGAGTAGGGTATCTATTAATGTAAATAAACACCTAAGTAAGGGATCTTTGGGATATATGAGATGCATAGTAATTGATGGCTATATTTGGTATATAATCATATTGTGAACCATGACAATTATTTAGGCATGCAAACTTAGACCAAATTTATAATTAGGCAAGATGGGTCAATGAAACCTTAAGGAATAGTAAAATCTGCTATATTTGCCTAATTTAGTTTTGCTATATTTGCCTAATCTGTTAGTCTGTTACATTGCTTAATCTGCTAGTTCTGCTCTACTGCCTAGTCTGCTAGATTTATTCATCTGCCAAATCTGTCATTTGTTAAGTCTGTTGAAAAGGCCAAATCTGCTAAACTAAATCTGTTGAGATGCCTAATCTGTTATCTGCTAAATTTGCTAGTTTTCTTAATCTGCTGAATCCGTTAAGACGCCTAATCTGCGAAAATCTATTATCTACTATATCTGTTAAGCTGAGATATTCAGTCTGTTATTGACATAATCTGAATTAGCTATGAATAATTGACATGTATATTAGGCGTGGGTATGAATGGTAAATCATTAATTAATCGGCCGCAAAGATAAACATGGCTAACTCGAGGTTAGAATGAGATTGCTGCGTAATTCTGCCCGGAACCTCCCGGAATATTTCAGTGGTCGCAAACAAAAGGTTCTAATGTGAGAAGTTAGTCATAACGTGCTTGAAACCCGAGGTTAGACTCAATTTGCGACAGAAACATGCCCGGGACCAACCGGCCTAACAGTAGCCGCAAACTGTCAGTCTAATGTGAGAGGTTTGGGCATTAATATTTAATTAATGAAAATCTGAGATAGTTATGATGTCTAAAACGTGTTGGGTAAGGCTAAACCAATTGGACCAATGAATCTGATAATCCCGTTTCGTGAATCCGTAGGCCCAATACAAAGTTAGATAATCTGTAACCAGTTAATCTGTAAGTCTGTTAATTCGTAACCAGTTAATCTGTAAGCCTGTTAATCCGAACATCTGATCCGTTAGTCTGAAAACCTGTTAACTTGATTGTCTGATCTGTGAACTAGTTAATCTAAATTTTTTATGTCTGAAACTTGTAGACAAGTTAAGCTAGTCTAGGGACACAAGGTTAGGAGGGGAATTACTTGTGTCATCTGTTGTTTGGGACCCATATTAGTCAGTAACCCTTTCTGGTATCAAAACTTTGACCCAACAGTAAGTAGGGTCCGGGCACGCTTACTGAACTAATTATAAGCTGTTCATTCTGATAATGGCGAGGGGTGTTGATGGTGTGTTCCAACGGGGTCATGTGCGTGCATGGATCCCGGTCTGCCTCTGAGGATGTAAGACGCCGTGACATCTGTAAATAGGTCTGTGCCAATTGGTTTGCACTTTAGGGAGTGATACACCCTACTGTGGGGTCGACACATGATATTTATGTATTAGGGAGCCGATCGCTTGGGGTAGGGTTTTAGGGTACACTTAGTTCTGTCTGTTTCTGTTGGTACCGTCTATTTCTGTTGGGTGGTAACACCTCTCTGTTTCTGCGTGGTACCATCTGTTCGGGTGGTAAAGGCCCATTACTAGTGTACACATAATTCTACATTCTGTTTCCATAGGGATTAATCTGTTTATGCTTCTGTCTGTTTCTGATCGGGTGGTAAAGGCCCATTATTAGCATTCTGTTTCTGTTAAATTATTCTGTACACGTTTCTGTTTCAGTTTAGACATTAGGGTGACACCTAATTCTATTATACTAGTATTAGTGCAGAGAAGTGTAAATAAATAGTTTATGTCATTCCGTTCTTCTGTTATATCTGCTACACATGTTACAGCTATCTCTCATCCAGTTTTATGTTCATGTCATGTTATTATTATATGTTCATAACTGAAAATCACTGGACTTGCCAGACTTTTTGTCTGACCCTTGTTGTTTCGCCTCCTTTCTTCCGTTGCCCCCCCCCCCCAAGGTTTTGTTGAAGGGAATACTCTAGATTGATCCACATTTCTTCCGCTTGCAGTGCTTAAAGTATGGCTTGTCTTCTTCTATGGGGATTATGATTTTAAAACTATGTATTCTGAAGGCTTTTGTACAAGACTGATATTTTGTACTTGAATTCTGATATTTCGATTTGAAAGGATGTAACCAAGTTTATTTCGGTTCTGTTGAAATAAAGTTATAAATTTTTCAAGTACTGTTTTATCTGTCTTGTAAGTTTCTGTTCTGTTTACTAAAATGCTCCAACAAAGTTAAGGCATTCCCTTTGTGAGTGACCTTAACAGAGGTGGGGTGTTACAGATAAAGTCCGAGTTTGCGTAAATCGGACTTTGTATGAAGGAGTTATGACCTTCCGAAGTTTCAGAATTCAATTTGAAATTCAAACAGTTCAAATTCTGTTCAAAAATTCGAAAAACAGACCCAAACTGGGCTGGGCAGGAAAATTCCCGCCCAGGAACCAGGTAGACTAGGGGGTCGACCTGGGTACCTAGGTCGACCGGGGGTCGAACTGGGGGTCGAACTGGTCAGACCTAGGCTGGCCTGGTCGGGTTCTGGTCGAATTTCTGAGCTCTGGTGTGTCACTAGGGCTGATTTGTCACTTTCTGATTGGCTCCTCTTGGTGTGTATGGTCTGGATTCACTCTATGATCATCTGATGACTCAAATCAATCAGAAATTCTATAAATACAACCCAACACCAAACCTAAATTCACACAAATAAAATAGAACTAGAGTCGTCATGCTGCCGGGAAGAAACTAAGAGTAGCCGTCAGTTAGGGAAAGCTTAGAGACGAGCAAAACTAAAGTAAAAACAAGATTCAAACAACGTTTATCTACCCAAAGGAAAGCATTGCAATTTCAGAACTCTGAAACCAGAATTCAAGTTCGTCCTTTGTTGTAAGTATAGTGATTTTTCCGATGAGAATAAAATTAAGACTTGATTCGATGTAAAGTGGAAATGGAATTTTACTATTGTATAACGACGATGCTAATTCATATCCATGTAATGCAATGATTGTATTGTGAATGGTATTGGGATGTTTGTGGTATAATTTATTTGATGTTGATCCTATTGTACATTTAGAATGAAAGCAACATCACATACAAGTATATGGTTAATGTTAGAATTTACACCTATGTGTTTATATATTTAACATATGTTGTATATATTTTGCTAAGTCCAAGTTAAGACTTATATACACATGTTCTATGTTAAGACCATTATGCCTACATGATTAAATTCCATGTATATGTTCTTATGTTCTTTGCA
Organism: Allium sativum; assembly: GCA_030737875.1. Taxonomy (NCBI): domain Eukaryota; kingdom Viridiplantae; phylum Streptophyta; class Magnoliopsida; order Asparagales; family Amaryllidaceae; genus Allium; species Allium sativum. Next base: position 377,250,452 of record CM060926.1, read on the forward strand.
AGTTTGTAATTGGGTCCATTCCAAGTACCATTTAGTTTCACACGATTATTGCAAGTTTCATGTTATAAAAGGATACATGATTTGATCTAATTCACGTTTTGGATTAATGTCAAAAATAGACATTTTTATAGACATGTAATAACTTTGTCACATGCTAGTTTGTGTTAGAAGTTATGCCTAGATAAAAATATGTTTAGGCTTATGTTATATGCAAGTCTAAATTATGCCATTTCATGTGACACCTATTTAATTAGATTCTTATTTGAATGCAAGTTCACATGAGAAGTTGAAACCCATGATTTATGTTAATTAGATTGCAAAGTTGCAAGTTCGCATGTCTCACAACCTTTACGTTATTTTGAATATTTCGTGTTCTTGGCTTTCCCTTCTATGTTTATAAGTTGGGCTGAAATATCTAGCACAACATTCATTATAATCATGCGAACGTACAAATGGGGGAATATCGATGGGATTAAACATGAAAAATATATGTGTTGGCATGTTTGGCACATGCCAATGATTGGTGACATTTAAATGGTATGAATTGCCATGCCTAAAAAGATAACGAACTTGGAAAATGGGCCATAACATTTACATATAACAAGTAAAAGAGACAAATATGTAAATTTAGAAAATACGAATATGCTTAACCCGAGGTTGGATTGAGTTGTGATGTAGACTTGCCCAGACCCGCCCGGCTGTCCAGTAATCACAACAATACCTATCCAATGTAGGAGGTTAAGGCATTAAGCCCAATAAGGACCCGAGGTTAGACTGAGTTGTAGTGTAAACCTGCCCAGAACCGACCGGCTATCCAGTAACCGCAACAACACCAGTCTAATGTGAGTGGTCGGTGCTTTAATGAATAGAATAAAGCTAGTATGAGGATGGTAGGGTTAAGTTAACTAAAACACTTAACCAATTCAACATGTTAATTAAACTAACGGGTGGGGTTAGGTTAATACAGTCACTTAACCACTTAACATGTTTGACTAGAAAACCCTTGTAACGGGGACCCGTTTCAGCAGTAACCCAATTAGGTATCTTGGTACCCTGAAACTAGGCAGGGTGGGGCACGATTACTGGGCTGATTGTAAGCGATCCAAAGCGATGGTGGTTGGTGCAGCAGTGTGGGTTCTAACAGAGTGCGGGCATGCACACACTTCGGAGCAGACAAATAGGGCACTAGGCTCCAGTAGTATACACTATGCATTCTAGAATTGTGTCGGGCCGCCACCATGGGACTTGATACACCCCATGGTGGGACCAGCTTAGGTATCTACAATCATTGGGGGTCGTATGACACATATGATTTTGCGAGTAGGAGCCGATCTTTAAAAAGGGGATCACTTCTCCCCAATCATGGGGTGCCAATCGGAACAAATACAAGTAGGTGCAGAGATATAGTGTGGGGTGCGATAGTATATTCGGTTCAAAACTGCTTTATCTTAGTTTATGCTTTCCTGTTTCCAGTTTATACCTATCATGCCCTTTTTCTTATTCTCATACTGAAGAGTCATTAGACTTACCAGGCTTTATGTCTGACTCTAATTTTCTTTTGGCTTCTTTTCTTCCGTTCCCCTCCTAGTTCCATAGGGAGGAAACAACCCAGCTTAGTCAGACTCTTTGCAAGCTTCAAGACAATAGATGTATTTTTTGTACTAGCTTTCCTTGGCAATGGCTTTTGGACACGTTCTATGGGGATTTGTGCAGCTTTAATTATGTTTTTATGCTTCTTTATTTAATTTTCAAGATAGAAATGATGATGTAATGTTTTGTATGAACACGTATTTATGAAATGAAAGTCTGTTTGTTTTCCGCTGCTTATATATATATATATTTGTGTGTGTGTGTGTGTGTTCGTGTGTGTGTTTATATCTGTCTTGTGTTTTATCTGTGACTTTCACTTATAAACCTCCACCAAAGTTAAGGCATTCCCTTTGTGAGTGACCTCAATGGAGGTGGGGTGTTTCACTTGGTATCAGAGCACATGTTTACCAGGTTAGATAAAGGTTTTTGAAACTATTTTCAAAAAGAAGTTTAAAAAAGCATTTATTTTCAAGAAAAGCGTTGTTTTTAAAAAACATAATTCCCCAAAACCATTCACATTATCTCTCTATCTGTTTGTCTTGAATCTCTCCTTTTTTTTTCCAGCATGTCTAGAGATCTTAACCTTCCAGAAGGAGTACCGATACCTGGCGGGTTCCGAAGGTACCTAGAAGCTAGGGCAATGGTGCGGGCCCAGCAGACATTCCTCCTCCCACAGTGGCAACGGTTCCTCCTCCTCCTCATCCTCCTCGTGGAAATGCTTTCGCTAAGATGTGTAGAGACTTCAAGGCTATGGGTTGAAAGGACTTTTATGGAACTGAATCCTTTTTGGTAGTAAGGAACTGGCTGAAGGAGACCGAAGATTTGTTCGTCATCTTCGAAGTTGACGACAGGCAAAAGATACAGCTAGCAATGTGGTTGCTTAAACACGAAGCTTCTTATTAGTGGGAAGTTACCCATGTTGATAGGCCAGTGGAAACTTGGGAAGACTTCAGGAAGAGATTTGAGATGAAATTCCTTTCCAAGCTGAAAGAAGCATGTAGATGGAGAAGTTCCTAACTCTTAAACAAGGAAGTATGACGATCAAGAAGTACGTCAATCAGTTTAATCAGCTGGCCAGATTTAGGCTGGATTTAGTAAACACCCAATACAAAAAGGCCCTTCGCTTCGTCAAGGGTCTGAATTAGCCTCTACACAGCCTTGCTATGACCCATATACCCATGGGGGCGACTTATGAAAGCTTGGTGGACATGGCGCCGCAACACGAGGAAGATAAAGGCAAGAAAGAGGCAAAAGTGGAAGTGCCTCAAGAAAAGAAAGAGGGTTTATAGGCTTAGAAAACATACTTCAAGAAGGGCGGGAAGAACAACAAATCCTGTGAAAAGAGAAAGTGTAATTTATGTGGCATTGTTGGACATATAGTGAAAGACTGCAGAAAGAAGAAGGAGAAGATGAATGGTGGTTGTTTCCATTGCGGTGAGACTGGACACATAGCTAAGGACTGCCCAAAGAAGCGGGGGCAGGGACAGTAGGCTGGATCCACTTCAGGGGGACAGGTTCACGCGCTGGTGGCACCTCCGCAGGAACGAGGTAGAAATATTTCTGTAGAAAGCTTAGTTTATCTCTATGATCATCTAGTTCGCACTCTCTTTGATTCTGGTGCATCATACTCCTTTATTTCATCTGCTTTAGTAGAATCTCTCCACCTAAACACTAGTATGGTAGAAGATCCCTTGGTTGTTTCAAATCCAATTGGGGGCTCAGCTTATTTGTCAATGGTTTGTTTGGATTTGAAAATCAATTGTAAGTGTTGAGTTTCGATATAGTGCCTTTGTTTTGGGTTTTTCGGGATATGGATTGATTTTAGGCATGGACTGGTTATCCGGTAATGGTGCTATTCTTGATTGTGAGAAGAGAGTGGTTAGACTCTTGACTCGGCTCGGTAATACTCTAGAAATTTCTTGTAATCCCTTGAATGTTGTTATGTTTAGTTATCTAGAGTCGCTTGATGCTTCTGTTGAGAATTTGCAGTCGGTTAGAGTGGTCCGTGAATACCCAGATGTCTTTGAGGAGGTGAAGGGCTTACCTCCGAGGCGAGAAATAGACTTCCGCATATATCTTGTTGATAATGCAAAGCCTGTAGCTTTACCTGTTAGACACATGGCTCCAAAAGAAAGAAAGGAGCTTAGTAAGCAAGTTAAGGAGCTTCTCGAGAAGGGGTTTGTAAGGCGGAGTATCTCGGAATGGGGTGCTCCAATGGTGTTCGCCACCAAGGCATATGGCTCACTACGTCTTTGTGTGGACTATTAGGAGTTAAACAAGCTAACCAAGAAGAATAGACACCCGCTTCCCAGAATAGACGATCTGTTTGATCAGCTTGTAGGAGCGTCAGTTTTCTCCCAACTTGATCTGGCTACTGGGTTCCATCCGCTAAGGTAGATGAAGATAGCATTGATAAGACGGCGTTCAGAACCCCAGATGGTTTCTTCGAGTGGCTTGTTATGCCTTTCGGCTTGACAAACGCACACGCTTATTTTGTAGACCTAATGAGCAGGGTGTTCATAGAATTCCTCAACAAGTTTGTTGTTGTCTTCATAGACGATATTTTGATCTTCTCAAAGAATGAGGAAGAACATGCTCAGCATCTAAAGGAGATCATGGATACTCTCCGTGCACATCAACTAAAAGCAAAATTTTCCAAGTGCCACTTCTGGAGAGAAGAAGTAAGGTTTCTGGGACATGTAGTGTCCAAAGGGGGGTTAACGGTGGACCCCGCGAAAGTGGTGGTGGTGCATGATTGGAAGGCACCATGAAATGCAACCGAAGTCCGAAGCTTTCTCCGGCTCGTTGGTTTTTACCGAAAGTTCATTAGAGATTTCGCGAAAATCTCAGCTCCACTCACAAGGCTAATAAAGAAGAATCTAGCGTTCGCTTGGGATTTGGATTTTAATATTGCTTTCCAACGCTTGAAAAGGGCTCTCACAACAGCCCCAGTTCTGACATTGCCTAGAAGCAAGATGTTCAAAGTATACACAGATGCATGCGGAATGGGACTAGGTGCCGTTCTGATGCAAGAAGGGAAGGTAGTGGCTTATGGTGGAAGACAGTTGAAAGTACATGAAAAAAACTACCCGACCCACGACCTAGATTTGGCAGTCATCATCTTTGCGCTTAAGTCTTAATGCCATTATCTTCTAGGTGAGAAATTTGAACTGTATACTGACCATAAATCTTTGAAATACCTATTCTCGCAGAAAGATCTCAACTTGAGGCAGCAAAGGTGGATAGAGTTTCTTGCCTCGTACGATTTTGAGATTTCCTACACGCTTGGCAAGGGCAATGCAGTAGCAGACGCCTTAAGCAGAAAGAAGCTAACCTTAAGCCCTCTCTTTGTGGAAATGCAAAGCTTGGAGTTCATAGCAAGCTTTAACTTCAAACCATCCACTGACTTTATACCCTATCTGCTAGCAACATTAGAAGTGCGACCAACTATATTAGACTCAGTTGGAGCCGCGCAAAGAGAAGACCCTCAGCTAGCTGAAGTAATGGACAAATTAATCACGGGTGAGACTTCTAGTTACCTCAATAGATAATCTGTGGATGCCAGGGTCTGGTTGAGATGAGATGGAAGACTATGTGTCCCACAGGCAAGGGATTTAGTAAAGATGGTTCTCGTGGAAGCACACGATTCCAAGATGACAATACATCCAGGTGGAGACAAGATGTACAAAGACGTAAAGAGAGTTTTCTTTTGGAACGGCGTGAAGAAGGACGTGGCAGATTTCGTTTCTAAGTGCATGATATGCCAACAGGTCAAGGCGGAACAAAAGAAGCATGGAGGACTGCTTCATCCTCTAGAAGTCCCGCAATGGAAGTGGGATAGCATTTCAATGGACTTCATTGATGGGTTGCCTAGGTCAAGAAGGGGAAATACTAGCATTTGGGTAATAGTGAACAGGCTCACAAAAAGTGCCCACTTTATACCTATCAAGAGTAGAAGGACTACCTCATCTCTAGCATCTCTTTATCTAAAGGAAATAGTTAGACTCCATGGAATACCCTCTAGCAAAGTGAGTGACCAAGATCCTATCTTTACGAGCGAGTTTTGGCGGAGTCTGCAAGAAGCTATAGGCACACAGTTATGCTTGAGCAAGGCCTATCACCCCCAAACTGATGGTCAGATAGAAAGGGTGAACAGAGTATTAGAAGATCTTTTGAGACTGTGCGTTCTTGACTTTGGAGGGACGTGGGAGGATCATCTTCCTCTAGTGGAATTCGCTTACAACAACAGCTACCAAGCCACCATCGGCATGGCGCCCTTCGAAGCTTTGTATGGAAGACTGTGTCGATCACCAACTTGCCGGTGGGAGTCTACATACAAGCTCATACTTGGGCCAGACATGATTAGAGAGACTTCTGAAAAAGTAGACTTGATACGAAGGAGAATGAAGACCGCCGAAGATAGACAAAAATCCAACGTAGAAAAAAGAAGGACCAACCTTGAGTTTGAGGTTGTGGATAGGGTTTTCCTTAAGGTATCTCCTTTAAGGAACGTCGTTCGCTTTGGATCCGCAGGAAAGCTAGCACCAAGTTTCGTAGGACCGTTCCCTATCATCGAGAAGATTGGGAAAATGGCTTATAGAGTAGAGATGCCCGAAAGGTTGGCTGGAATTCATAATGTCTTTCACGTTTCTCATCTCCGGAAATGTTTACATGAGTCTGCGGAAGTAGTGGATCCAAGCATTCTAGAAGAAGTTGAAATAGAACGAGAAACAACTGTGAGAAGAGTTCCAACTCGAATCGTAGGAACTGAAATCAAAAAGCTACGCAACTGTGAAGTCAAACTTGTTAAAGTTCAATGGAGCGATGCCGAGGAAGACACGACTTGGGAAACTGAGGAAAAAATATGTGCTGCCTACCCTTTTCTTTTTGAGGGTACATCTTTGACCTCTCTTTTTCCATAAGTTTATGCTTGTATCTACCTTTTATTGTATCTTCTCAGTCCTTTTTCTCCTAACTCCTTAGGTAGAAACTAATGGATGTAAACATGTATTTGAAACATGTTATGGTTGATGGCTGCAAGTGGTTGCTAGTGGTTGCTCGTGGATGCATATACACACACACCCTAAGTATTAGATCGGCTCAGTCACTTCCATATTGCATATGCATATATGTATTCATATCTGTATGTGGTTGAAACTTGATATGTTGTCATATGGATGTCGCATTTGTATGAATGGTTGCGCACTCATTATGAGTAGGGAAAATTTGCATACATAATGGATTCATGACACTTACATGATTCGCATTAAGGAAGTCAACAGAATCAGTAGATCACCTAATTTTTGCATTAGATAAGGACATGTACACACACTGTGCATATGATCATGAAGCATTAGAAGTCTTTTAAGGATAATAGACGCCTGTGTTTGTTGGTTGAGTGGACGGACGATTGAATGTTAGGATACATTTTCCCAGACTTGAAGATTTCGGGGACGAAATCCTTTAAGGAGGGGAGAATGTAACACCCCGAATTTTCTGTTAACAATAAATTAACAAATTAAAGTATACTTAATTCAAAATGAAAGAATTAAGGGAAACGGGTTATGCCATTGCGTTTGTCTTAGAATTCTACTTGACAGTCCGAATTTGCGTAAATCGGACTCCGTATGAAGGAGTTATGACCTTCCGAAGTTTCAGAATTCAATTTAAAGTTCAAACAGTTCAAATTCAGTTCAAAAATTCAAAAAACAGACCCAAACTGGGTTGGGCGGGAAAATTCCTGCCCAGGAACCAGGTCGACCAGGGGGTCGACTTGGGGGTCAACCTGGGTACCTAGGTCGACCAGGGGGTCAACCTGGGGGTCGACCTGCCCAGTCGACCTGGTCAGGCCTAAGCTGGACTGGTCAGGTTCTGGTCGAATTTCTGAGCTCTGGTATGTCACTAGGGCTGGTTTGTCACTTTCTGATTGGCTCCTCTTGGTGTGTATGGTCTGGATTCACTCTATGATCATTTGACGGCTCAAATCAATCTGAAATTCTATAAATACAACCTAACACTCTACCTCAATTCACACAAATAAAATAGAACTAGAGCTGTCATGCTGCCGGGAAGATACTAAGTGTAGCCGTCAGTTAGAGAAAGCTTAGAGATAAGCAAAACTAAAGTAAAATCAAGATTCAAACAACATTTATCTACCCAAAGGAAAGCATTGCAAATTCAGAACTCAGAAACCAGAATTCAAGTTCGTCGTTTGTTGTAAGTACGGTGATTTTTCCGGTGAGAATAAAATTAAGACTTGATTCGATGTAAAGTGGAAATGGAATTTTACTATTGTATAATGACGATGCTAATTCATATCTGTGTATTGCAATGATTGTATTGTGAATTGTATTGGGATGTTTGTGGTATAGTTGATTTGATGTTGATCTTATTGTACATTTGGAATGAAAGCAACATCACATACAAGTATATGGTTAATGTTAGAATTTACACCTATGTGCTTATATGTTTAACATATGTTTAAAACATTTTGCTAAGTCCAAGTTAAGACTTATATACACATGTTCTATGTTAAGACCATTATGCCTACATGATTAAATCCCATGTATATGTTCTTATGTTCTTTGCAAGTTTGTAATTGGGTGCATGCCAAGTACCATTTAGTTTCACACGATTATTGCAAGTTTCATGTTATAAAAGGATACATGATTTGATCTAATTCACGCTTTTGGGTTAATGTCAAAAATAGACATTTTAATAGACATGTAATAACTTTGTCACATGCTAGTTTGTGTTTGAAGTTATGCATAGATAAAAATATGTTTAGGCTTATGTTATATGCAAATCTAAATTATGCCATTTCATGTGACATCTATTTAATTAGATTCTTATTTGAATGCAAGTTCACATGAGAAGTTGAAACCCATGATTTATGTTAATTAGATTTCAAAGTTGTAAGTTCACATGTCACACACCCTTTATGTTATGTTATTTTCTTTCCCTTCTATGTTTATAAGTTGGGCTGAAATATCTAGCCCAACATTCATTATAATCTTGCGAACGTACAAATGGGGGAATATCAATGGGATTAAACATGAAAAATATATGTGTTGGCATGTTTGGCACATGCCAGTGATTGGTGACATTTAAATGGTATGAATTGCCATGCATAAAAAGATAATGAACTTGGAAAATGGGCTATAACATTTACATATAACAAGTAAAAGAGATAAATATGTAAATTTAGAAAATACGAATATGCTTAACCCGAGGTTGGATTGAGTTGTGATGTAAACCAGCCCAGAACCGCCCGGCTGTCCAGTAATCACAACAATACCTATCCAGTACTTTTTCGAGTAAGAGTCGATCTTTAAAAAGGGGATCACTTCACACCAATCATGGGGTGCCAATCAGAACAAATACAAGTAGGTGCAGAGATATAGTGTGGGGTGCGATAGTATATTCCGTTCAAAACTGCTTTATCTTAGTTTATGATACTTTCCTGTTTCCAGTTTATACCTATCATGCCCTTTTTCTTATTCTCATACTGAAGAGTCACTAGACTTACCAGACTTTATGTCTAACACTATTTTTCTTTCGTCTTCTTTTCTTCCGCCCCCTCCCCCCAGGTCTACAGGGAGGAAACAACCCAGCTTTGTCAGACTCTTTGCAAGCTTCAAGACAGTAGATGCATGGTTTGGACTAGCTTTCCTTGGCTATGGCTTTTGGACAAGTTCTATGGGGATTTATGCAGCTTTAATTATGTTTTTATGCTTCTTTATTTAATAACCAAGACAGAAATGATGATGTAATGTTTTGTATGAACACGTATTTATGAAATGAAAGTCTGTTTTTGTTTTCCGCTGCTTATATATATATATGTATATATGTATGTATGTATATATATATATATATGTATATGTTTATTTCTGTCTTGTGTTTTATCTGTGACTTTTACGTAGAAACCTCCACCGAAGTTAAGGCATTCCCTTTGTGAGTGACCTCAATGGAGGTGGGGTGTTTCGGATATGCTTTACCACCATTGAATAAATCTAAAAAGTACTTAACGGCCTCACATTCAGTATCATCAGGTTTAAAAATGAGATTGCCTCCTTGATCAAACAAAGCTCTAATATGATTGTAAAATCTTCTATTAGACATATGAGCATAGAAAAATATTGAATTAATGTCACCTTGTTGCAGCCAAGATGTTTTACCTTGTTATTTGAGACGAACAAAATAAATCTGTTGCAGTAATAATCTGTTTTTGCATGTAGAAATTTATCATATAGAAGATGATCACCAGGATTTTGATCAACAACAATTTCTAGATTGGATAAATGTTTCTCAGCATCATTTAGGTTATCAATGTTCTTCTCTCTCAATTCATTCCATAATTTCATCTTTTTTTTTTTTTTAGTTTTGCAACTTCTGCAACATTTGATAGCTCTGATGTCCCCAAGTAGCAACACTTAAACCTCAACAGCCTCTCTATTACAAGAAAAATTATACCATTCATTTTTATAGCGAAAAGGATATCCCTTAGTTTCTCGAGTTGGAATTAATTCTAATAAGATAGGATTATGGTCACTAGTATGCTGAGATAGAGATAGAGCCTTCAAATTCAAGAATTTCTGAAGGCAAAAATTATTGACCAAAATCTTATCAATATTAGTATATAAACCTTTCCTTCTCCATATAAACCGAAATCCCATGGGCTTAATCTCATTTTAAGCATTTGTAAGACAAAATTTTGAAATTCCCTTAATTGTTGATATGGTATAGGCAAACCACCACTTTTATCTTTTAGGGATAGAGCATTACTAAAATCACCCATTAAGAACTAAGACTCACTACAAAAGCAACATCATTAGCTAGAAGTTGCCACAATTTTAATCTATCATTGAAAGAATTAGTAGCATAGACCATAGAAAGAACTATAGATAACCCCCTTTATTATTAGCAACCACTGAAATATGTTGAAAGGAAGAAGCCACACTTATTCAATCCCAAACATCACCATTCCAAATTAAAAGAATTCCGCCTTTAGAATATTCTGAATTGTTAGTCATATATTTCCATGAGTTTGGCAACATAGAAATAAACAAGGCTAAATTTGCAGAGGACAACTTATTTTCAACCAAGCCAATAATTGTTGGCTTAGAATGTGTTAAGAGATTGGTTGCCACTCTCATACGGGCAGTAGTATTCAATCCCTTAACATTCCATGCTAGAATTGTCATTTAATAGATTTAGAGATCCTTGTTGATCTTTTAGGAGGAGCTTTGAAGTCATTAGAAGCATCTTTAATGTTATTTTGTAAATAGCTTGTGTTATTCTCAATAAATTCTGAAGCATTTACCTCTTTACCTTTTGTCTTATCTTTCAAACTTTCACTTTCTTCTAATACCTCAGCAACATCATCCAATTCATCAGGTACAATGGTATTAGGCAGCTTGGAGTTCAGGAATGCTAGATCATCTAAAGTAGCCTCTGAATTTAAATCCAAATCATGAACTGCTGTTGGATTTACTATTGGATCAGATTCATTCACATCTTCGTTCAAAGAAGATGATGAAGTAGGTATATCAATGTAAACACCCCAGCTCCGTTAAAGTCACTCACAAAGGGAATGTCTTAGCTTCGGTGGAGCATTTTTGGTAAAAGATGCAGATAAATTACAAGACAGACAAGAAAAAGCAGCGGAAAATAAAGTCATTTTATAAACAATGTGGTCCAGTCAATCTTTTACAACAATAGTCTCAATCGTACTTGAAAGTAATACATAAAACTTCTATCTTGATTCAAAAACTTCCAAATATAAAAGAAGCATAAAAAAAATAACAATGATATTCCCCAATAAAGCATGAACCAGCCATAGCAGTGGAAGAGAGAGTCCAAAGCAATACATCGACTATCTTCGAGCTTGGAAAGAAAACTGAGCTAGAGGCTCATCATGTTGTATTGGTTAAGTGTCATCAATCAATTCAAGTTAACTTAACCCACCCACTTGTCGTGTTACATTGGTTAAGTGTTGCTTTCTTGTGTTAAATTAACCCTTCCACGCATCCTATTATATTGGTTAAGTGTTGCTCTCTTGTTTTAACTTAACCCTACCCATTCATCATGTCATATTGGTTAAGCATTTCTTATTAACTTAACCCTACTCATTCATTATGTCATATTGGTTAAGTGCTTCTTATTAACTTAACCCTTCTCATTCATCATGGTGTACTGCTTAGCTTAACCCTGCTCACTTGTCTAATTAACATGTTATAACGGTTAAGTGTTCTAAATTTATTTAACCCTACCTTCTTGTCTGATTAACATGTTATAACGGTTAAGTGTTCTAAATTTTACTTAACCTTACCATTCTTAGCATGTCTGTTTATTAGCATTAATTAATTTATTAATGCCCCAACCTCTCACATTAGAACTGTTGTTTACGGTTGGTTGATGTGCTGGGCAGTTCCGTACAGACTTCTACCGCAGACTCATTCTAACCTCGGGTTTTTGGCTAAATGCGCTAACCTCTCACATTAGATTTGTGTTGTTGTGGTTACTGGATGTGCCGGGTGATTCTGGACAGTTTTACACCGCAACTCAATATAACCTCGGGTTAGGCATGTTGATCTTTTAGCATAATTACCATACATGTCTAAGTCTAGATTTTATATGCTAATCATTCCAAATTCACAAAACTAGTCATGTTCCAATTCTCAAGTTATACCCCAACAAAGCTGATTGCAAGTTATGCCCGACAAATTCAAATTCAAGTTATTACTCAAAATAGGTTACACCCAATTTTCCCAACTTTGCAATAATAGTCATACCCCAAAAATTACAGTATAACACATGCCCTAAGGTTTAGTCATATTGCACCGTACAAAATATTCTCCAAAACCCCCCAATCATGATTCACAATATAAACTATGCCAAATTATAGCCTTTAATTACAGTGCATGCCAATTACCCAAAATCCCAATTTAGGCGTGTCCACATTTAACAGTTATCCCTGTCTTACTATAGGTTTTCATGCATAATCTCCTTCTTCCAGTCATAAACTATCATACATAATATGCCCCAATTTTAGGACTTAAACCACAGCATGTACTATGCCTTACATGTTTACAGTTCCATTTACGCCCCAAACCCGAAGTCATATGTCCAATATACTTTATGCCCTCAAATCCTAAGTCATATGTTCGATACACTTTATGTTTTAAATACAATATGTGTTATGTCCTCAAATCCGTTACAAATCAGTTATGCCCAATTATACATAATTTAATACTTTTCCTAATTTTAGCACTGGCCATGTCCAAATCATATATTATGCCTAATTTTTTCCAACGTACGTTCATCTCTTATGTGATTTGGCTCAGGCTCGCAGTAGCCTGGCTATAAAAACAAAAAGGGAAGAAGGAAAGAAGAGACAAAGAATGAACAAAATTATATCAATGAGATAGATCCAATGGATATAGAAAGACAGATAGAAATAGGCATAATCTCAGATTCAGAATCATTACAATGTCAGAATCACAATTAAATTTTATTTCTGAAAGTAACATGAACTTACAAATTACAGAATGGTCTTGAATTATGGGATCTGATTTCCGAATTTGATTAGCTATTCCTTTGATGTAGACTTTGATTGTTAACTTGAAAACTCTAACTTGATTGATTAAGATGGAGGCTAGGTCACTTCAGGTTTTAACAGCATATAAACGCCCATGAATTCGTGTGGAGAAAACAATAGGTTTAGGTGTCTTTTTATAGGTGTATAGGGAGATTTATAGCCTTTAGATCAGTCTAGAAGTCATCATAATCGTCCAGAGCTGAATACCACATCACATAGCGAATCAGAAAGCAACACATGGCAAAACACGTCATCGGCTAGATCTGGGCCAACAGGGGTCGACTTCCCTATAGGGGGGTCGACACTTATGTCGACACCCCTATAGGGGGGTCGACACCTCTGAGCAGGAAATTTCTCGCTCAGCCTGCTTTGACCCAAATTCGAGATTTGAACCCTGTTTTGACTTCTGGAATTATTGTATATGTATATATATACTTCCTTGGGCGTATACAAACTTCTAAGGCTTATAACTTCTTCATACGGTGTCCGATTTACGCAAACTCGGACTCTGTCTCAAGCAGAATTCTAAGACAAACGAAAAGGCTAAAATGGTTCATTCTTCCTCTAATATTAAGTACTCTTTAATTCGTTACTTTACTATCTACAGGAAATATGGGGTGTTACATTCTCCCCTCCTTTAAAGGATTTCATCCCCGAAATCTCCAAGGCAAGGAGAATGTATCCTAACATCCAACATCCATCTACTCAACTGTTCAATCAGAGGCGTCCATTGTCCTTAAAAATATTTCTAATGCTTTCATGATCATATTCATAGTGTGTGTACATATCCTTATCTAATGCAAAATCAGGTGGTCTACTGATTTATTTGACCTCCTTAATGCGAATTATGTCAGTGCCATGAGTTCATCATGTATGCAATTATTCCTAATCGTGCTTTATAACTTCTACATGAGTGCACAATCATTCATACAAATGCAATATCCATATGATAACACATCAAGTTTCAATTCGTATATATAAAAATTCGCTCATGCATATGCAATATGGAAGTGACGGAGTCGATCTAGTGCCTAATGTGTGTATATGCATCAACGAGCAAATACTAGCAAACACTTACATCCATTTGCATCCACCAAACATAACATGTCTCAAACATGTTTACATCCATTGGCTTCTACCTAAGGATTGAGGATAGGATCGAGAGGATATACTTACAAGATAAAGACTAGCATGCAAATAAACTTTACAGAAAAGAGAGATCAATGAAATACCCTCAAAATGGGTATGATGCGCGTATCTAGTCTTCGGTCTTCTAAGTCGCATCTTCTTGAGCTTCGCTTCATTATGAGCTGACTGTCTTGACTTCACGATTGCGTAGCTCCTTAATTTATGTTTCCAAAATATGAGTTGGAACTCATTTCAATGTCGCCTCTCATTTCAACTTTTCTTATTATAGTATACTTGGCACTACCACTTCTGCTGTGTCATGCTAATATTTCCTCAAAAGGTCTTCCAAAATCCTATTCACCCTTTCTGTCAGAGGATGATAAACATAACTGCGTACTCCTGGCTTCTTGCAATCCATGTAGAAGAACTATCTCTTGAAAGTAAATAGATGCTAACCATGTTACCAAGTGTATATACTAAGATGATTAGAGGTCACTCCTCTACTTAGCTTGTCCATCATGTCACTGATCAAACCCCAAGCAAGGGTTAGATTTTTCTTCGTTAATCTAATAAGTGGGGCTGATACCTTTACAAAGTCCTTAATTAACTTCCTATACTACCCCACTAATCCAGGAAAACTTCTTACTCCCTTTGAATTCCTTGGGACCTTCTAATCTTGCACCGCGACTGCTTTTGCAGTATCTACTATTAACCCTTCCTTGGATATCACTTGTCTTAGAAACCTTACTTCTTCTCTCCAAAAATGACATTTTTGGAGAACTTCTCCTTAAGTTGATGCGCTTGGAGGGTATCCGAGACTTCCCTTAGATGCAAAGCATGTTCTTCCTCATTCCATATCACCTATGCACAAGCGAAGTGGATAATCCGCCTTTGTAACGAAAACGACCGGATCACCCCGTTCAGAAATACTTCGCCTTATGAACCCTTTTTCAAGTAACTCTTTTACTGAGCCCTTCCTTTCCCTTGAATTCATGTGTCGTATAGGTAATGCAACTGGTTTTGCATTGTCAACTAGATATATGCGGAAGTCTATCTCGCGTTTTAGGGGATAAACCCCTAACCTGATCAAAAACATATGCATACTCATGGACTACTCTAACGGATCGCAAATCGTCGATAGATGCACCAAGTGATTCTAGGTAGCTAAGCCTAACTGATCCCTTAACATCGCACGAAATCTCGAGGGTATTCCCGAGTCAAGTCGAAAGTCTAACTACCCTCCTTTCACAATTACTAGCTAACCAATCCATGCCTAGAATTAACCGATAGCACATGAAACCAAAAACATAAGCATTACACTTAGACTCAATACGTAATATAGCTATTCTCAAATCCTTACAAATCAAAGATAAATGAGTTGAACCACCAATTGGATTTGAGGCGATAATGGGATCTTCTACTATAACAGTACTAAGGTGTAGAGACTCAACTATGGAAGCGGATATAAACGAATGTGAAGCGCTAAAATTAAAAAGAGTACTAACAAGATGATCAAAAAGAAAAACTAGACTTTTTCAACAGAAACTTTACTACCTCTCTCTCAGGTATGCTGGCGGTGAGAGCATGCACTTGCCCTCCTGAAAATCGTGTCCTTTGTTCTTGCACTTGTCCTTAATTAGATGACCCGTTATAAAGACACTTCTCTTGTCTTAGGTTTTCCTATTCTTTCTTCACTTCTTGTCCTGTGATTCTTCCACTTACACCTCTTTCTTCTTACCTCTTTTGTAACCAAGTCTATATCCAGGAGTTCCTCATTCTTGGGTTGTGCTCCTTAACCAAACTCCCTCATTCTCATCTTTTCCATCCTTGTGTAACTTGTTGACAAGTCTCTTGAAAGCTGCCTCCATCGCACGAAAATCCCTACAAAGCTTGAAAGAAAATTAGCCGCAGGTGAAACTATTGCGGCTATAGATGGAAGTTAGGCACTTCTGTAACACCCCACACCCGCTATGTTCACTCGCTAAGGGAATGCCATAACATCGGTGGAGTATTTTTAAGTGAATATAGAACAGAAAAATTACAACAAGACAGATATAAGTAATACTTGAAAATTTTAAAACATCATCTCATTGCAGCAGAAAGTAAAACATGTTTGGTTACATCACAAAAACATAATAAGTGTCAAGTACAAAATATCCATCCTGATAAATAAAAGTACATAATCCCAATACATGAACTGATAGCCATAAAAGAAGGGTAAGCTGAGCTCTACATCTATGGTCCAAGCTCCAAAAGAGAATAAAGCAGCCTGATCTAAGCCCACTCGTACTGGGCCCACTCTGATAACCTGAGGGTTGGGAAAAAGATAAAAACAACGGGGTCAGACATAAGTCTGAGTGAGTCCTATAACCCTAACAATACAATCATTAAAGTAATTAGGGTATGATATAAACAAGGTACGGTACCTCTGGGGATAATGACTACACTAAGTAGCCAACTAAACACAGGAAGTACTAAGATAACCGAAAAGACGCATTTATCCACCCAAGGATAATTACTGGATTACACCACCCTAGATCTACCCACCCAAGGGTAATTCCTACACTGCACCACACCAGTCATTCCTAACTTAAAGGTTGATCCCACCCCTGGACTTATAAAATTAACTTAATAGTTCTCGCGTACCCCTAGGTGACTAAGTAGACGCCACGGGGCCCTACAATCCACTAGGTGTACACACTACTCCCCATTCGATCGGCTCCCTAACGTAGATACCCGTGCTGGCCCCACCGTGGGGTGTACCATTCCCCAACGTGGCAACCTGATAAAACTAACGGTGCACGGCTTATATCTACACGATGCAACAACGTCTTATTTACCAGCCCGGGTCCACACACGCATATGAAACCCGTTGGTCATGCGTTGCCATCGCTAACCCATTTTGGCCTCTTATAGTCAAGCCCAATATGCGTGTCCCGTCACTCGACTAGAGTCGAGCCCACTAAGATACGTTTGGGATATTGGTTGAAATGGGCCCCCACAAGCTACCACCTAAGCTTGTTATTTTATCTAGTGTATCCCACTTAACCCCTGTTATAATCATGCCCACCTACATGTTAAGGTTTGGTTAAGTCATCTAATCATATATCAATTGCCACTTAAGGCACCCACTAGATTTCCACATGCCACCCAAAGCACTTACTTAACCCTTTACCCATGTTTAATTACATGTTCCTCTTTGGTTAAGTATTCTAATCGTATTTTCTATTGCCACCCAAGGCAACCCACTAGATTCCTTATGCCACCCAAGGCACCCACTTAACCCCTCACGTCCCTCTACATGCTAATATGGTTAAGTGTTTCTTAATTAATTAATTAAGATCATGACCTCATAAAGACCTCTCACATTAGACCGTCTTTTATGACTGCTGGATATGCCGGTTGGGTCCGGGCAGCCTTACGTCATAAAAAGGATCTAACCTCGTGTCTTTACTTTAATCACGTATTTAATTTGTGCCTAAGACCTCTCACATTGGGCTAACATTTGTAGCAACTGGTTAAGCCGGTTGGGTCCGGGCAGTTTTACGCTACAACTGAGTCCAACCTCGTGTCTTAGTCGATTAATTACACCTAATTAATCACCCTCCTAATTTATATTAATTATCCCTAATTACTTAATCATGTTTTCCAGAATGTGGGTAGACCTAACTCAATAGGTAAATTCCCAACTCCGTAGTATGGGTAGACCTAACTCAATAGGTAAATTCCCAACTCCATAATATGGGTAGACCTAACTCAATAGGTAAATTCCCAATTATGTCCATTTAATTTATGTTACTCTTAAGCATACCCATTCCACATCATTTTATTAACATGCATATTAACCCCATTGTTCCCCACGTAATTCGTTCTCGTAACATGACATAATAAAAGGGAAGATTCATCACAAATGTCATGGGTTTAGCCAACATAGCATGCAACTTTATCATGGGTTCAAAAGGTGTCAACTTGCATATATGAACATACATTAAACCCAACTAGTAATTAACCCAAACTTGCATTATGCATATCATAAAAGAGACAACTTGCATATGTACTTGCACATAAACTTGCATATGAACTTGCATCATAACTTGCATATGAACATGTATCATAACTTGCATATGAACTTGCATCATAACTTGCATATGAACTTGCATCATGACTTGCATATGAACTTGCATCATAACTTGCATATAAACATGTATCATAACTTGCATATGAACTTGCATCATAACTTGCATATGAACTTGCATCATAACTTGCATATGAACTTGCATCATAACTTGCATATAAACATGCATCATAACTTGCATATGAACTTGCATCATAACTTGCATATGAACTTGCATCATAACTTGCATATGAACTTGCATCATAACTTGCATATGAACTTGCATCATAACTTGCATATGAACCTGCACATAAACTTGCATATGAACTAGCATCATAACTTGCATAAAACCAAACACTTAGCATGCATAAAACCAAATACTTAGCATGCATAAGACCACATACATAGCATGTATAAAACCAAATACTTAGCATGCATAAAACCACATACATAGCATGCATAAAACCAAATACTTAGCATGCATAAAACCAAATACATAGCATGCATAAAACCAAATACTTAGCATGCATAAAACCAAATACATAGCATGCATAAAACCAAATACTTAGCATGCATAAAACCAAATACATAACTTGCATAACATGTTACATATAGACTTGCATATAATCTCCCATATAGCTTACATAACATGTTACATATGAATAAATGTTCAACATAGTGTTTTGCATCATAAAACATGGCATTAAACTTGCATATAGCATAAAACTTGCAAAACACATATCATACAAACTTGCATAAACACATTTATCCACAAACATAGCCATGTCTTATCACATCCTACCATAATCAATTTAACAATTGATTATTAAAGCTATAGGAACTCACCAAAACCAAGATTAGCAAACTTATGTAGTAGAACTAGTAGCTATACAAGAAGAAGATGATGATTAGAGGTTGATTAGCTTGCAACTTTCTT
The DNA here is from genome assembly GCA_030737875.1 of Allium sativum. NCBI lineage: Eukaryota > Viridiplantae > Streptophyta > Magnoliopsida > Asparagales > Amaryllidaceae > Allium > Allium sativum. The sequence continues at coordinate 377,269,820 of CM060926.1, forward strand.
CATAAACTAGTGGAGGTTCCTCTCAAGTTTGATTTTGGCGGCATGGTGGCATCATTTCTATTTTTAGTATGAATTAGGGTAGTATTAGGGTGTATTTATAGATTAGGTGAGTGTTTTAGGCCCTTAGATTAACCCTAAATTAGATTAGGACCCTTAGATTTCGGAACCTTCCAGAAACCAGCCCTAAGACCAAGCCCAAACCCCAAACTGGTGCACCCAACCACAGAACTTTCTAGAAACTGTGCAGGTTTCCTGGCTCGACACGGGCGCACTTCCCAAGTGCGCCAGTGTATTTTTGTGCTGGCGCACTTCACAAGTGCGCCAGTGCATTTTTGTGCTGGCGCACTTCACAAGTGCGCCAGTGCATTTCTGGCCTGTTTCGGGTTTTTTTGCCTAACTTCGTTCGTCCTTATCTTCTTCATACGGACTCCGATTTTCGAAAACTCAGACTCTATTTCGCGTATTTTTCCGAGACGAACGCAATGGTGCAACCCGTTTCCCCTAATTCCCACATCCGGGATTAGTTATTCTTCAATTTGTGAATTTTAGCATTAACCGAAATTCGGTGTGTTACAACTTCTTTGCCCTTTGACAGATGTCGTAGTCTCATCAAGCCTATGGAACCATGCCGCGATGAAGTTACCTCCCAGAACGCGAGGAGGCCCGGAGATTCAGGAAAGAAGGAAACAAGGATTCAAACAGGGGATCAAAAGATAATGCATAACTTTGGGGAATATGCCTTTAAAACAAAACATTTCTTTTGAAAATGCTCTTTTAAAACCGTTTTGAAAATAAATTTTCAAATCTTTTATCTGATTCGGTAACCTTCAGCTCTGATACCACGTGTAAACACCCCGCCTTCGTTAAGGTCACTCACAAAGGGAATGCCTTAACTTTAGGGAGCGCTTTTGGTAAAAGATGCAGATAAATTACAAGATAGACAAGATAAAGCAGCGGAAAATAAAGTTATTTTATAAACAATGTGGTTCAGTCAAGCTTTTACAACAATTGTCTCAATAAACTTAAAAGTAATACATAAAACTTCTGTCTTGATTCAAAACCTTCCAAGTATATAAGAAGCATAAAAAAATAACAATGATATTCCCCAATAAAGCATGAACCAGCCATAACAGTGGAAGAGAGAGTCCAAATCAGTACATCGACTATCTTCGAGCTTAGAAAGAAAACTATGCTAAGTGGTAATATCTCCTCCCTGTGAACCTTTGGGGGAAGGGGAGGAAACGGAAGAAAAGAGGCGAAACAAACTAGGTCAGACATAAGTATGGTAAGTCCAGTGACTTTCAGCATGTAAATAGGCAAAAGCATCCTGACATGAATAAACTGAATATAAGACAATACCGCGATAACATGGATAACAAGATAACCTAAAATTTGCATAAGATATGATAAGACAAGATAAACTGAATGCACTTCTACTCTTTCTCTGCTTCGCTACTACCTTGTTATTCTGATTTCTATATCTCTGCACTGCCTAACTAGTGTCCCAACTAGTAATCTGTGTAAAATGATATATTACAACGTGATCCCAATCCCCGCAATTGTGGTAGCCTTCAGGTGTACATCTAGTATGAGGATCTTACCTCAATCAACCTAATTGCCATGAAGATGTTAGATGTACCCTTACTACCCTATTGATCGGCTCCGTACTTGTATTAATGTTCCATGTGTCTGTATCAATCGGCCCTCTCTTGCGTGTAGATACCCTGTGCTGGTCCCACCATAAGGTGTATCAATCCTTATGATAGAAACCCAACACGATTCAAGATGTACAGTGTATAACTACTGCTACCCAATGCCTACTTTTTCCACTTCGGAGTACGTGCACGCCCGTAATCCATCGGAACCTACACTGACGTACCCCCTGCCGCTATTTTGACTGCTTATAATCAACCCAGTAATCGTGCCCCACCCTGCCTAGTTTCAGGGTACCTTGATACATCTATGTGGGTTACTGCTGAAATGGGTCCCCGTTACAATGGTTTCTTACTGGTTAAGTTTGTTGGCCAATATTTACTGATATTACCCAACAACCCAATATGTACTTAACCCTCCCACTGATTCAAACATGTTTACTTAATGGTTAAGTTTGTGGGTCTATATTTACTAATATTACACACCAACCCGATATGTACTTAACCCTCCCATACATTATGTCATATTGGTTAAGTGTTGTCCATTCATGTTAACTTAACCCACCCCCTCATCATGTCATGTTGGTTAAGTGTTTCTTATTAACCCTTCTCACTTGTCATGTTGGATTGGTTAAGTGTTTCCTATTAACTAAACCCCGTTCATTCATCATGTCATATTGGTTAAGTATTTCCCATTAACTTAACCCCGTTCGTTCATCAAATTATATTGGTTAAGTGTTTCTTATTAACTTAACCCTACGCGTTCATCATGTTGTATTGGTTAAGTGTCATCAATCAATTCAAGTTAACTTAACCCACCTACTTGTCGTGTCACATTGGTTAAGTGTTGCCTTCTTGTGTTAACTTAACCCTTCCACGCATCCTGTTATATTGGTCAAGTATTGCTCTCTTGTTTTAAATTAACCCTACCCATTCATCATGTCATATTTGTTAAGTGTTTCTTATTAACTTAACCTTACTCATTCATCATGTCATATTTGTTAAGTGCTTCTTATTAACTTAACCCTTCTCATTCATCATGTTGTACTGGTTAACTTAACCCTGCTCACTTATTTAATTAACATGTTATAACGGTTACGTGTTCTAAATTTAATTAACCCCACCTTCTTGTCTAATTAACATGTTATAATGGTTAAGTGTTCTAAATTTTACTTAACCTTACCATTCTCAGCATGTCTGTTTATTGGCATTAATTAATTTATTAATGCCCCAACCTTTCACATTAGATCAATTGTTTGCGGTTGCTGGATGTGCCGGGCGGTTCCGGGCAGAGTTCTACCGCAAACTCATTATAACCTCGGGTTTTGGGCTAAATGCGCTAATATCTCACATTAGATCTGTGTTTTTACGGTTACTGGATGTGCCAGGCGGTTCCGGGTAGTTTTACACCGCAACTCAATCTAACCTCGGGTTAGACAAGTTTATCTTTTAGCATATTTACCATACATGTCCAAGTCTAGATTTTATATGCTAATCATCCCAAATTCACAAAACTAGTCATGTTCCAGTTCTCAAGTTATACCACAAGAAAGCTGATTGCAAGTTATGCCCCACAAATTAAAATTCAAGTTATTACTCAAAATAGGTTACACCCAATTTTCCCAAATTTGCAATAATAGTCATGCCCCAAAAATCACAATATAACACATGCCCTAAGGTTTAATCATATTGCATCATACAAAATATTCTCCAAAAACTCCCAGTTATGATTCACAATATAAACTATGCCAAACTATAGCCTTTAATTATAGTGCATGCCAATTACCCAAAATCCCAATTTAGGCATGTCCACATTTAACAATTATCCCATCTTACTATATGTTTTCATGCATAATCTCCTTCTTCCAAGTCATAAACTTTCATATATAATATGCCCCAATTTTAGGTCTTAAACCACAACATGTACTATGCCTTACATGTTTTTTATGCCCCAAACCCCAAGTAATATATCCAATATATTTTATGCCCTCAAATCCCAAGTCATATGTTCGATACACTTTATGTTTTAAATACAACATGTGTTATGTCCATAAATCCGTTACAAATCAGTTATGCCCAATTATACATAATTTAATTCTTTTCCCAATTTTAGCGCTGGCCATGTCCAAACCATATATTATGCCTAATTTTTTCCAATGTACATTCATCTATTATGAGATTTGGCTCAGGCTCACAGTAGCCTGGCTATAAAAACAAAAAGGGAAGAAGGAAAGAAGAGACAAAGAATGGACATAATAATATCAATGAGATAGATCCAATGGATATAGAAAAACAGATTGAAATAGGCATAATCTCAGATTCAGATTCATTACAATGTCAGAGTCACAATTAAATTTTATTTCTGAAAGTAACATGAACTTACAAATTACAGAACAGTCTTGAATTCTGGGATCTGATTTTTGAATTTGATTAGCTATTCCTTTGATGTAGACTTTGATTGTTAACTTGAAAACTCTAATTTGTTTGATTGAGGTGGAGGCTAGCTCACTTCATGTTTTTGCAGCATATAAACGCCCATGAATTCGTGTGGAGAAAATAATAGGTTTAGGTGTCTTTTTATAGGTGTATAGTGAGATTTAGAGCCTTCAGTACAGTCTAGAAGTCATCAGAATCGTCTAGAGCAGAATACCACGTCACACAGCGAATCAGAAAGCGACACGTGGCGAAACACGTCGTCGGCAAGATCTGGGCTAACAGGGGTCGACTTCCCTATAGAGGAGTTGACACCTATGTCGACAACACTGTAGGGGAGTCGACACCTATGTCGACTCCCCTTGGGGGGTCGACAACTCTGAGCGGGAAATTTCCCGCTCAGTCTGCTTTGACCTAAATTCGAGATTTGAACCCTGTTTTGACTTATGGAATTATTTTATATGTATATATATACTTCCTTGGGCATATACAAACTTCTAAGGCTTATAACTTCTTCATACAGTGTCCGATATATGCAAACTCGTACTCTATCTCAAGCAAAATTCTGAGACGAATGCAACGGCCAATCCGTTTTACTTAATTCCTCTTCTAAAATTAAGTACTATTTAATTCGTTACTTTAATATCCATAGGAAATATGGGGTGTTACGATCACCAACGAGATTCATTATTCAATTCATGTAGACTGTCATCATGTCCAAACTCTCTACACTTAACATATTTGTCTGATATAAACTCATACTCAACTGTAACCACAATTTTCTGTCCATCATGTAATAAGATTGGAATTGATGTTTTCAAATAAGTAGCTGTATTAAACAGAAATGTGCACACATGCATACTTAATGAATTTTCTAGCTTCATTGTTTTCATCTATTATTAAAGGATTTGACATAAAGCTAGCTATCATTTGTATAGCTTCTTTAGTCCATAGTTCTAAAGGCGGTTGATGCAATCTAATCCAGAGTTATACTGAACTGTTCAATTTCTTATTAAAATCAAATCCAGGAGTCCAAACATCAACCATTAACCAAAATAAGAATGAGTATTACTTTGAATTACTCGAAGAAAGTCTATCTGATTATCGAATTGAACAATGGAGTTAAAAGAAGGAGTAATATGAACATTAAAATTACCAGAATGCCTGCGCACTTTCTTAATATAATCTCTCAATTTTGTTGTCGATAATCTGAATTGAACTGGAATAAGCGCTACTGTATACATCCTTGTTGATTTAGATTGATTGAAAATAGTCTTCGGAATTACCACTTGATCATTAGAAGATTGAACGAATTTCAGCCTTTGTTTGCTCGCTGCTATATAGGATTGATTTCGATATGAATTAACATTTGATATATCATGATCCGACAAAGTCAGATTTGGATTTGGATTCGGATTCACTTTGGATGATTGATTAGGAGGATTTACTAAGGAAAAGATGGTTTAGATCTCGAAAGATCTGATCAAGAATTCAAGTTTTTGGTTGGATCCGCCATTAAAGTTTGAAAAGCAGTTAGAATTATATATATATATATGTATGTATATATATATATATATGTGTATATATATATATATTAGGTCAAAAAATTCAAAATCAGGTCTAGAAATTCAAAATAGCGCGAAATTAGGGAGGCGGGAATTTTCCTGCTCAGGGGTGTTGACCCCACAAGGGGGATGTCGATCCATGGGTCAACCTCATAAGGGGGGTCATGGCAGATCAGACATATTAGGATTTGGCGTTTGGCTATAAATATGGCATTATTTCTCATGCTTTTGCATACCAAAAATAATGGAGAACTAGATACTGCCTTTGCCTAGATCAAATCAAGTTTTTTCTTCTTCTGAAATCATGTTATTCAAGCTTAGATATCTATGATTCAACATTAGCAATCCCTTCTCTATTTTTCTAGATCCAAACATGTGAGTCCATGTTAATTTTCGATCTAAATAATTAAAAAGTAAAACTTGACATGACTATAACTTGGATCTATGCCTGTGACTGCTTGAGTCATATCAGGTCGGTTATAACTTCTGTATCGACGATATTATGACATGACTATGACTTAGATCTTAACCTTTATCATGATAGTAGATCTAATTCACTGTTTACATCACCTTATACCTGTTCTATTATGTTTATGACCAAATCATATCTGTTGTTAGTTGGACATCTAAATCAATTGTTTAGATCACATCATGCATGTCCCTATTATGTTAGAATAAGTGCTAGTGTCACATGTTCGTCCTATATGCCTACCTTGTCATTATGCTACTATATGTTTTATGCCTGTTTGTGCCATTATATATCCATCATGTTAGTATGATCATATATGTTCTATTCCCTCTATCTTCTCCCTTTTATTTTTATATAGCCATGCTACCTTCGAGCCTAGGCATGCCGCTGAAATATGCGAATACGTTAGATTCATAACGAGGGAACATTGGGCATAACTTGTAATTGTGAATTTAGGCATAACTTGAATAAAGTGTAATAATATTAATTTAGGGCATATGGTTCGTTATGAACATAACTTGGGAAAGGGGCATGAAAACCGATAATGACATACTGGTTAATAATTGGAAATGCCTAGGATTACAGTAATTAAAAACTGTAACCGCGCCTAGACACGATGTTATATTACACTTGTGGTGGAAGTTTTCCCAGAACCTCCCGGCATATCCAGCGACCACAAGTGGTGAATCTAATGTGAGGGGCTAGGTGCACAAACAAGAGACATGCTAAGACACGAGGTTAAGCCCGACTTGTGGAAGAAGTCTGCCCGAAACCACCCGACATATCCAGCATCCACAAATGGTAGACTTAGTGTGGGAGGTCTAGCACATTATAACCATAAATGGACATGGTAATAAAGTTGGAATACTTAACCTAGTTGAATCCATATGTATTGTATGAACATGAAACTAATTAGAGGTTAAGTAAACTTGTTTGAACAGTGAGTGGGTTAAGTAAATCAAGGGTGGGTGGATAATATTTATATATATAGGCCCACAAACTTAACCTGTTAGGATTATGCAATTTTATGACATCGGTGGGTAGGCATAATCTGAGGAAAACCTAGTAGTAGGGATGCAAGAAAAAGGGAAGGCTTGCATCATCTTGTGTGTAGGACCTGTTTCAGTTAGTAACCCATATATAGGTATCAAATGAGTACTCCGAACTAGGTCGGAGTCGCGACAAGCTTATTCGGCTGATTGTAAGAGATCCAAAAGTGGGGACGGTGTCTGACGGCGCGTTCCATTGGGGTCATGTGTGTGCATGACTTCGCTTGCTCGGGAAAAAAATACATTGTGACGTCAGTAGATATGGTTGTGCACATCCGGGAAATAAAGGGTTACCACTTTTGGGAGTGACGCACCTTACCATGGGGCTAACATAGGGTATGTACGGAGTAGGGATCCGATCGATTAGGGTAGTAATTAGGGTACACTTAGACTCCGATATGTTTAGGAGCCCGTTATTACCCTTAGAGGTGATTTCGGACCATTGGGCTGCCTGTTGATTGTACGGGGTGAAAACATCTCACTGGAAGTACGCCTATGTCTACCATCTTACAGTTATTGGGATCATCTCATTCTAGTTATACTAGCATAGATGCAGAGAAATCATTAGAGAAGTGTACATACTCTATCATGTTTATCCTGTTTACCTTGTCATACCTACCTTTTATAATGTTATCTTTCTTATACACTTTATATGCCTGCCATGATACTTTTACCTATTTATTTGCTAAAAGTAACTGAACTTGCCAAACTTTATGTCTGACCTATTATGTTTCCTCTTCTTTCTCTTTCGTTTCCCTCCCAGGTTCTCAGGGTGGGAATACTCAAGCTTGATTAGGATGCTGCTATCGTCTTGCTTGGAGCTACTTAGATGTATTTCTCAAGTTCTTTTCTTTGCTACTATGGCTATGTTTCTTTTGGGGATTATGCTTCTTTTACTATTTTAATCGGATGTTTTAAGTACAAGACATAAATTTTAATAATGTACCCGGTTTATGTATTTTCAGACAAATGATGTTTTTAACCACAATGCTTTATGATCAATAAAGTTTTTAATTCCGCTGCTATTTTATATTTGTCTTTTAAAGTTTCTATTTACCTATAACGCTTCACGAAACTTACTGCATTCTCTTAATGAGTTACATTAACGGTCGTGGGGTGTCACATAGTTTAAGACTCGCTTCAGTGACAAGTTTGTTCCTACTGCTCAGAAATTAGAATTGTTTAGGAAATTTTCGGAACTTAAGCAGAATGGTAGGGCAGTCTTGGAATATATTTCTGAATTTGATACCTTATCGAAATATGGATTATCTCTTATTGATACTGCCGAGAAGAAGAATGAGAAGTTCATAACTGGCCTAGATGGGTACTTGGGGAAAAGACTTATAAACCATATCGATGAGACATTCGAATCTGTTGTGGGAAAGGCATTGAGAACAGAGAGCCTTTAGCCTAAGACGAAGACCGAGTTCACTATTAAATCTACAGAGGAGCTAAAACCACGGGCAAGTGGTAAAGGCAATAAGAATTCCCAGAATAAGAGAAAATAGAACCAAACCAAGGATGGTCATAAAAAGAAGAATAAGAAAGATATTAAGTGCTTTCGCTGTGGCAAGAAGGGCCACTATGCAAGAGATTGTCGAAAAAAGCCAGGGGAAAGGAAGTGCTTCAACTGTGGCCAAGTCGGACATCCCAAGAATGATGTCTGCAACCCCCTTGGGAGAAGCAGACCGTAAAAGCATATGCTATCAATGTTGTTCCTTCCTCATCAAATGCCCCAACTACGGCAGAGAAGGGCTTTCATTTATGATGTTCCTGTTCGAGTATTGTTTGATACCAGGGCTTCCCATTCCTTCATGTCCAGTGACCTGGTAAATAGGTTGTGATTGGAACCCGAGATTGTCGATAGACCTTTAGTTATGATGAACTCGGTCGGTGGTTCGACTATCCTTTGTACGATTTGTCTTAATTTGGTCTTATCGAGTCATGGATGTATGTTTGCTTGTGATTACTTTATTTTGGGCTTTACTGGGTTTGGCATTATTTTGGAAGTCGATTGGCTCCAAAGGTATGGGTTGGTGATTGACTGTGAGGGGTCTTCGGTGACCATTAGAGCGGATGATGGGCAGAGGGTGGTATTGGGTTGCCTACTGAGTGATGGGGTGATGATTAGTTTTCTAAATTCCCTCGACATCCTGCATGATGAGTTATTAGATATGCATATTGCTGGCAAGTATTTGGACATCTTTAAGGGAGTGACCGAACTTCCACCACACAGAGAGATCGAGTTTCGGATTGATTTGGTTTAAGATGTCAGACCTGTAGTAATGCCACTTCATCGTTTGGCGCCAAGGGAACAGCGAGAGCTCGAAGTGCAAGTAAGCACTCTTTTGAAGAAGGGATTTATCCAAAGAAGTGTTTTCGAGTTGGAAGCACCAGTTGTATTTTCTACCAAGGCCGACGGTTCACTTCGCTTATGTGTGGACTACCGCGAGTCGAACGAGGTGACTAGGAAGAATAAGTATCCTCTTCCAAGGATAGATGATTTGTTTGATCAATTAAATGGAGCAAGCGTGTTTTCCCAGTTGGATCTCGCGACAGGATTTCAATAGCTCTGAGTTGTAGCTGAGAGTATACATAAAATGACATTTCAAATACCGTCTGGTTTTATGAGTGGTTGGTCATGCTATTCCGGTTGACCAATGCACCCGCATATTTTGTGGATCTTATGTGTAGGGTTTTGAGGGGTTAATAAAATAAGTTTGTTCTTGTGTTTGTGGACGATATCTTGGTTTAATCGAGATCAGAGGAAGAACACAAGAAACATTTGATAATAGTGATAGAGGTGTTGGGGAAACACCAATTGAAAGTGAAATTTTCTAAGTGTCACTTCTGGAGGAGGGAAGTATGGTTCTTGGGCCATGTTGTTTCAGAGAATGGTATTTTCGTGGATCCTGCGAAGGTTTCTGCGGTGCAAGATTGGTCTACGCTCAAGAATGCAATGGACGTGAGAAGTTTCTTAGGGTTAGCTAGATATTATCGTAAGTTTATCCAAGAGTTCTCCAAAATAGCAGCACCGTTAACTCAGTTGACCAAAAATAATCGATCTTTTGTTTAGGACGAAAGGAGTGAGAATGCGTTTAAACCCTAAAAGAGAAATTAATGTGTGCACCAGTGTTAGTTATTCGTAAGGGGAACGAAGAGATGATGGTATACGCAGATGCCTGTGGTACCGGACTAGGTGTTGTACCGATGCAAGGAGGTAGCGTTGTAGCTTATGTTAGTCGACAACTGAAACCACATGAGAAAATATATCCTACCCATGATTTGGAATTGCCAGTGAACGTGTTCGCATTGAAGATGTGGAGACACTACCTCTTAGGAGAAAGATTCGAGTTGTTTACCAATCACAAGTCATTAAAATATCTTTTCTCCCAGAAGGATTTAAATCTTCGTCAGCAGAGATGATTAGAGTTCTTGGCTTCATATGATTTCAATATAGAAAACGCACCCGAGAAGGGAAATGCGGTAGCTGATGCAATGAGTAGGAGACATGCCAGTTTAGAGGCTATGTTTCTTGAATGGAAGCAACTGGAGTATATCGCGGGATATGATTTTAGACCTAAGTGTGAATTAGATCCAGAGATGTTAGCAAGTTTGATGATCATGCCGACTTTGATTGAGCGGATCGGTTCCGGTCAGAGGGACAATCTTAACCTATTGGAAATCATCTCCAAATTAGAGATGGGTATCGATGGTGAGGAAATGAACAAGTATGGAATTGGTCGAGAAGGATGGCTACGAAACAATGGGAGACTAGTTGTACCGAATGTTAATGGATTGAGATATGATGTGCTTGGAGAGTGTCATCACTCAAAACTGACTATACTTCACGGCGGTAACAAATTGTATCGAGACATGAAGTAGATCTACTACTGGGAAGTAATGAAGCGAGATGTTGGGAGGTTTATATCCAAGTGCATGAACTGCCAATTAGTTAAAGCCAAGCAAAATAAGCATAGTGGTTCGTTACAACCGTTGGAAATTCCCAAATGGAAATGAGAACAAGTCTCAATAGATTTCATTGATGGTTTACCAAGAACTAGATCGGGTCATGATGGTATTTGGGTGATTGTGGATCGACTGACCAAAAGTGCAAGGTTTATACCGGTCAAGTCAAATATAAGGACAGGTAAGTTAGTGGAACTATATATTAAGTGGGTAGGGAGATTTCATGGAATACCTAAAGGTATTGTGAGTGATCAAGATCCGTTATTTACTAGTGGGTTTAGGAAGAGCTTACATGTAACACCCCGTATTTCAGTTAACACTAAAGTAACAAATGAAAGAATATTTATTTTTAAATATGAGAATTAAGAGAAACGGGTTACACCGTTGTGTTCGTCTCGGAATTCTGGTTGAGACTGAGTTCGAGTTTGCAGGAATTGGACTTCGTATGAAGAAGTTATGGTGATCGGTAGTTTCAGAAAAATTCAAACAGATTTCAAAAATTCAAATTCAGACTCAGATTGGGCAAGGCGGGAAAATTCCCGCCAGGGGCCAGGTCAACCAGGGGGTCGACCTACCCATAAAGGTCGACCAGTGGGTCGACCTCCCCCCCCCCCAGGCAGATTTGAAAGATGACGATTTTCTGAATCTTGGCTGAGTCATTAGGGCTAACTTGTCACCCTATCTTGACTGAATGGCTGTGGTTTCTTTTAGGTTGATCGGATGGCCTACATTAATCCTAAATTCTATATAAACACATGTAGACTCAAACCCTAGAATCAAATAAAAATTTAGAAACATGTCCGCCATGCTGTCACCTTGTAACCTAGAGTAGCCGCCACCATTTAGGAGAAAGAAAAGCTAATCAACTCAATTCTATTCAACTCAAGTCTAAACAACAACGAATTTGTCTTCTACAAAGGAAAGCTAAATCAATTTTAGAACTCATATTTCACAACGCAAGACCTTCTTTGAGTTGTGAGTTCGATTTCTTTAATAAGATAATTAACAATTTAATTTGGTTGGGTTATGATTTGGGTTATATTGTAATGTTGTGAATCATTGACCATTATGTTATTATCTATGTTGTAAATCTATGATGTTATTATCTATGTTGTAAAGCTGTAATGTTATTATCTATGTTGAAAATCTATGTTAATTGTTGGCTTATGTACAATCAATTCATAATGATGCTTCATATGCTAGTTTGGTTATGTTTGTTGGGACTAATTCATATGTTAAATCATATGTAAGTTTAACTTGATAATTCTATATGCAAGTTTGGAGGTTAATTTAGATATGAATCATATGCAAGTTAATGAGAAACACATACCACCTTACATGTTTCATGACATCTATTTTATGTGTAAGCTTGGATCTAAAAGTTTAGGCTAAGACATTTGTGAGTTATATGCTAGTATACAAAATTCTTTATGCTAGTTTACATGTAGATCTTAATTTACATGTTTAGATGCAAGTTTACACCATAGTTTATGTTGCATAAATCACACATGCGAGAGTGTGTGTGTGTGTGTGTATATATATATATATATATATATATATATTGGAGTATGAATCATGTAATGTAAGTTTGTGACTATTGCCTATGCAAGTTTACACCTTATGATTAGATCTATGATATCCATAGTTTATGCAAGTTTGTGACTTTGGCCTACGTAAGTTTTAGATGAAAAACCTTATTCACACATGCAAGTTCACCCCTTATGTTTAGATCTAGTTTTTATTCTATGCATGTCATGATGTTTTCTCTTTATTCCATAAGTTAGACTATTCGATTAACGTATATTTCACGTTAAACGAAAGAACGTACAACGTGGGGCAATGGGACAATATTAAAAGATTTAATATTGAGAATTGGCATCAATGCCTTAAATGTGATGTTAATTGGTATAATTTTTTATACCATAAATAGATGGACATAATTAAGATGTTAATTATGGACATGGTTAAATTTATAATTGATTGACAATTTGAATAGGGAAATTAATTCAAATTGGGGATAATTAATTATGTAATTAATCGCCTAAGACACGAGGTTAGACTCTTTTGTGGTGTAAGATTGCCCGGACCCGCCCGGCAAATCCAGCAGCCACAAATGCCAGTCTAATGTGGGAGGTCTTAGGCATAAATTAAATGCGTAACAGTTGTAAAGACACGATGTTAGTCTCGTTTGTGGTGTAAGACTTCCCGGACCCGCCCGGCAAATCCAGCTGACACAAATGCCAGTGTAATGTGGGTGGTCTTTACAAGGTTATGGTCTTAATGAATTAAGAAACACTTAACCATATAAACATGTAGTGGGACATGAGGGGGTTAAGTGGATGCCTTGGGTGGCATGTGAAATTTAGTGGGTGCCTTGGGTGGCATTTGAAATACAATTAGATGCACTTAACCAAGATTGAAACATGTAAGAAGACATGAATAAGAATGGGGTTAAGTGGGAAAATCCTTAGAGGGGACCAAGCATAGGTGGAATGCTTGTGTCATGCATGGGGGCCCTTTTCAAACCACTAAATCATTAAGTATCATAGTGGGCTCGACCCAAGTCGAGGATGGGACACGCGTACTGGATTAGATTGTAAGATGTCAAAACGGGTCAGCGGTGGAAACGCAAGTCCAACGGGTTCATATGCATGTGTGGGCCCGGGCTGGTAGGTAAGACATTGTTGCATCGTGTAGATATAAGCCGTGCATTTTTGGTTGTATCGGGTTGCCACTTTGGGGAGTGATACACCCCACTGTGGGACCAGCACGGGTATCTACGAGTTAGGGAGCCGATCTAATGGGGGTAGTGGGTACACCTTGTGGAGATAGGGGCAGACGACACCTTTGGAGGTAGCTAGGGGTACACGAAACTACCATTAGCAGTATTAAGTTCTGTAGGCGGGATCAACCTTTAGGTTGATTAGTAGTGGTGCAGTATAGTAATTATCTTATAGTGATTAAGGGCGCCTTTAACGTTATCTTCATTCATTTTATTTCCCTGTCATACCCAATTTTTAACAGTCATTTCCTTATTTTACAGCTTATGCCCTAGCCAAGTTATTTTGATAATTATATTGTTAAAGTTATCGCACTCGCCAAACTTTATGTCTGACCCCCTTTTCTTTCCACCTCTTTTCTTCCTTTTTCCCCCCTCAGGTTTGCAAGGAGGGAATACTACAGCTTAGTGCCGATTCCTTTCAGTTGCTTGAAGAGAGTAGATGTATCGCTTGGGACTCTCTCATCTTTATGGTTTTGCTTATGCTCAGTGGGGATTTATGCATTTATGTTACTTAAGTATTTGCTTCTTTATGTACTTTGAAGTTTTTAGAAAAGACTATTGATCCTAATGCATTGTTTTTGGAGACTACTTTTGTAAACTTGTTTTGAGTTATGATGCTATGAAATAAGTTTTAACTTCCACTGTGTTGTTTTATTTATTTATTCTTGCAATTTATACACTTCATGGACATTGATGCCTTCCCTTTGTGAGTGACATTAATGGACATGGGGTGTTACACGTGGTATCAGAGCTATGGTTACAAGAACAGATAAAAAGTTTTGAAAAGTGTTTTCAAAAGTATTATTTTCCTAGAAATATTTTCAAATACTTGTTTTAAAGAAGCTATTTTCAAGGAAAGTTTACTTTAAAGAGCGTAATCCCTGTAAGCCATACATCTCTATTTTGCTTCTCTTAGACTTTGTGTGGACTATAGAGAACTTAATAAACTTACTAAGAAGAATAGGCACCCACTGCCGAGGATTGACGATCTCTTCGATCAGTTAGTTGGCGCCTCAGTGGTTTTGCAGTTGGACTTAGCCACTGGTTTCCATCAGTTGAGAGTGGCGGAGGATAGCATAGACAAGACTGCATTTAGGACTCCGGACGGTTTCTATGAGTGGCTTGTAATGCCCTTCGGTTTGACAAACGCACCCACATACTTTGTTGACTTAATGAGTGGGGTGTTTAGGGAGTACCTTAATAAATTCGTGGTGGTCTTTGTGGATGACATCTTGGTCTTTTCTAAGAGCGAGGAAGAGCATGCCCTACATCTTAGGGAAGTATTGGAGACCCTTCGAGCGCATAACCTTAAAGCTAAATTTTCTAAATGTCAGTTTTGGAGGAAGGAAGTGCGATTCTTAGGGCATGTGGTTTCCAAAGAAGCGATAGCTGTGGATCCCGCGAAGGTGGTGGCCATCCAAGATTGGAAGGTCCCTAAAAATGCTACCGAGGTAAGAAGTTTCTTGGGGTTGGCTGGCTGCTATTGGAAGTTTATCAAGGACTTCTCAAAGATATCAGCCCCATTGATACGCTTGACAAAGAAGAACCTGGTTTTCACGTGGGACGTAGATTGTGATGATGCGTTCCAACGTTTAAAGAGAGCTTTGACCACAACCCCAGTCTTAGTTTTTCCAGATCGGAGTAAGCCATTTACCGTTTATACCGATGCATGTGGGACAGGACTAGGCGCAGTCATAATGCAAGAGGGGAGGGTAATAGCCTATGGAGGAAGGAAGTTGAGAGCGCATGATAGAAATTACCCTACACATGACCTAGAGTTAGCCGCAACTTTTTTCGCGCTTAAGTCTTGGCCCCATTATCTTCTTGGCGAGAAATTTGAATTGTTCACAGACAACAAATCGCTAAAATACTTGTTCTCTCAGAAGGACTTGAATTAAGGCAGCAAAGGTGGATGGAATTCTTAGCGTCCTACGATTTTGAGATAGCATATACCCCTGGCAAGGATAACGTGGTTGCAAACGCCTTAAGTAGGAAAATGTTGTCCTTGAGTCCATTGTTTGTTGAGCAACAAAGCTCAGAGTTTATCTCTATGTTTAACTTTAGACCTTCCATTGACTTTGTACCCGGTTTGCTAGCATCCTTAGAGGTCAGACCTACGCTTTTGGGACAGATTGGTGAGGCAGAGCGAGATGACCCACAATTGGTTGAGTTGGTAGAGAAGCTCATAAGGGGGGAGTCATCGAGCTATCCCAGTAGGTGTACACTAGATTATAAGGGTTGGTTATGTAAGGACGGTAGACTTTGTGTACCACGAGACGAGAACTTGAGGAAGACCATTCTTGATGATGCACATCGTTCGAAGATGACCATTCATCTCGGAGGGGACAAGATGTACATGGACATGAGACAAATTTACTTTTGGGTCGGTATGAATAGGGATGTGGCCAAGTTTGTCGCTAGATGCTTGGTGTGCCAAAAAGTAAAGGCAGAGCAAAAGAAGCCCAGTGGGTTGCTTAATCCATTGGAAATCCCACAATGGAAGTGGGACAGTGTCTCGATGGACTTTGATGATGGGTTACCGAAATCGAGGAAGGGTAATACGAGGATTTGGTTCATGGTAGACAGACTTACTAAGAGCGCCCATTTCATTCCCGTGAAGAGTAAGAGGACTGGTCCATGGTTATCCTCCGTATACATTCGAGAGATAGTTCGTTTGTACGGTGTTCCTTCTAGCATAGTGAGCGATCGCGATCCTATATTTACTAGTGAGTTTTGGAAGAGCTTGCAAGAGGCGGTAGGGACTCAGTTATGTTTGAGCACCGCATATCATCCTCAGACAGACGGCCAGACCGAGAGTGTGAACCGTATTCTCGAGGACCTTTTGAGGCTATGTGTTTTAGACTTCGGAGGTACATAGGAGGAGCATCTTCCTTTGGTGGAGTTCGCGTATAATAATAGTTTTCAGTCAAGCATTGGCATGGCACCTTTCGAGGCTCTTTATGGAAGGCCTTGTGTTCACCTACATGTTGGTGGGAATCTACGGATAAGATCTTACTTGGGCCCGATATGATTAGAGAGACTTCGAAAAAGACCGATTTGATTCGAATGAGGATGAAGACAGCGCAAGATAGGCAGAAATCATATGCAGACAAGAGGAGGACAGATCTTGAATTTGATATTGGGGACATGGTCTTTATCAAGGTGTCTCCATTACGGAATGTTGTTCACTTTTGGTCCGTTGGGAAGTTAGCACCAAGGTTCGTAGGGTCGTTTCCTATTAAGGAAAGGATTGGATAGATGGCATATAGAGTGGAGTTGCTTGAGAGACTTAATGGTGTACACGACGTATTCCATGTATCACATTTGAGGAAATGCTTGCACGAGACCGCGGAAGTGTTTGAATCGAGCTTGCTTAGAGAGGTGGAGATAGAGCGTGATGAGATGATTCGACGAGCTCCTACATGCATTCTTGGGTCGGAGATTAAGAAGTTGAGAAATCGAGAGGTCAAGCTAGTCAAAGTGCAATTGGAAGATGATGAGAGAAATGCTACTTGGGAGACGGAAGAGAAGATGTGTTCATTGTACCCTTTTCTTTTTGAGGGTATGTCTTTTAATTTCTCCTTTATCGCTTAGCTTGTACTCGTTTTATCCTCAGTATGTCCTCTCGCTAGTATCTTTGACCTTTAGATAGCGTAGTCCTATGGTTGAAACATGTGTTTGAGACATGTTATGTATGGTGGATGCATGTGGATGCAAGTGTTTGCTAGTGGTTGCTCGTGGATGCATATACACACATTTTAGGCACTAGATCGACTCAGACACTTTCATATTGCATATTGCATATAAATGGAATGAATGTACATTGAATGTGTGTATCATATGGATGTTGCATTTAAATGGATGGTTGTGCACACATGTAGTAATGATATGTATAGGATTCTTTGCATACATGACGGATACATGGCACTATCATCATTTGCATTAAGGAGGTCGACTGAATCAGTGGACCACCTGATTTTGCAATAGTATACGAACATATACACACACTATGCATATGTACATGAAAAGCATTAGAAATCTTGTAAGGACCATGGTTGCTAGTGGTTGATGGTTGAGTAGATGGATGATTGAATGGTAGGATACGTTCTTCTTGACTTAGAGATTTCGAGGACGAAATCCTTTAAGTAGTGGAGAATGTAACACCCCTTATTTCGGTTAACACTAAAGTAATGAATCAAAGTATATTTAATTTTAAATATGAGAATTAACAGAAACGGTTTACGCCATTGTGTTCATATTGGAATTCTGGTTGAGATAGAGTCCGAGTTTGCGTGAATTGGACTTCGTATGAAGAAGTTATGGCGATCAGAAGTTTCAGAAAAATTCAAACAGATTTCAAAAATTCAAATTCAGACTCAGATTGGACTGGGCGGGAAAATTCCCGCCAGGGGCCAGGTCAACCAGGGGGTTGGCCTACCCATATAGGTCGACCAGGGGGTCAACCTGACCCCCTCCCCCCGGGGGCATATTTGAAAGATGACGATTTTCTGACTCTTGGATGAGTCATTAGGGCTAACTTGTCAACCTATCTTGACTGAATGGCTGTGGTTAATTCTTGGTTGATCGGATGGCCTAAATTAATCCTAAATTCTATATAAACACATGTAGACTCAAACCCTAAATCAAATAAAAATTTAGAACCATGGCCGCCATGTTGTCACCTTGCAACCCAGAGTAGCCACCACCATTTAGGAGAAAGAAAAGCTAATTAACTCAATTCTATTCAACTCATGTCTAAACAACAACGAATTTGTCTTCTTCAAAGGAAAGCTAAATCAATTTCAGAACTCAGATTTCCAAACGCAAGAACTTCTTTGCGTTGTGAGTTCAATTTCTTTAATAAGATAATTAACAATTTAATTAGGTTGAGTTATGATTTGGGTTATATGGTTATGTTGTGAATCATTGACCATTATGTTATTATCTATGTTGTAAATCTATGATATTATTATCTATGTTGTAAAGTTGTGATGTTATTATCTATGTTGAAAATCTATGTTAATTGTTGGCTTATGTACAATCAATTCATAATGATGCTTCTTATGCTAGTTTGGTTATGTTTGTTGGGACTAATTCATATGTTAAATCATATGTAAGTTAAACTTGATAATTCTATATGCAAGTTTGGAGGTTAATTTAGATATGAATCATATGCAAGTTAATGAGAAACACATACCACCTTACATGTTTCATGACATTTATTTTATGTGTAAGCTTGGATCTAGAAGTTTAGGCTAAGACATGTGTGAGTTATATGCTAGTTTACATATAGATCTTAATTTACATGTTTAGATGCAAGTTTACACCATAGTTTATGTTGCATAAATCACACATGCAAGTATATATATATTAGAGTTTGTGACTATTGCCTATGCATATTTACACCTTATGATTAGATCTATGACATCCATAGTTTATGCAAGTTTGTGACCATGGCCTATGCAAGTTTTAGATGAAAAACCTTATTTGCACATGCAAGTTCACCCCTTATGTTTAGATTTAGTTTTTTTTTCTATGCATGTTGTGATGTTTTCTCTTTATTCCATAAGTTAGACTATTCGAGTCTAACGTATATTTCACGTTAAACGAACGAACATACAACATGGGAAAATGGGATTATATTAAAAGATTTAATATTGAGAATTGGCATAAATGCCTTAAATGTGATGTTACTTGGTATAATTTTATATACCATAAATAGATGGACATAATTAAGATGTTAATTATGGACATGGTTAAATTCATAACTGATTGACAATTTGAATAGGGAAATTAATTCAAATTGGGAATAATTAATTATGTAATTAATCGCCTAAGGCACGAGGTTAGAATCTTTTGGGGTGTAAGACTGCCCGGACCCTCCCGGCAAATCCAGCAGCCGCAAATGCCAGTCTAATGTAGGAGGTCTTAGGCATAAATTAAATGCGTATCAGTTGTAAGGACACGAGGTTAGGCTCGTTTGTGGTGTAAGACTGATCGGACCTGCCCGGCAAATCCAGCTGCCACAAATGCCAGTCTAATGTGGGAGATCTTTACAAGGTTACAGTTTTAATGAATTAAGAAACACTTAACCGGATAAACATGTAGTGGGACATGAGGGGGTTAAGTGGATGCCTTGGGTGGCATGTGGAATTTAGTGGGTGCCTTGGGTGGCACTTGAAATACGATTAGATGCACTTAACCAAGATTGAAACATGTAAGAAGACATGGATAAGAATGGGGTTAAGTGGGAAAAACCATAGAGAGGACCAAGCATAGGTGGAAAGCTTGTGTCATGCATGGGGGCCCTTTTCAAACCACTAACCCATTAAGTATCTTTGTGGGCTCGACCCAAGTCGAGGACGGGACACGCGTACTGGATTTGATTGTAAGAGGTCAAAATGGGTGAGCAGTGGCAACGCAAGTCCAACGGGTTCATATGCGTGTGTGGGCCTGGGCTGGTAGGTAAGACATTGTTGCATCGTGTAGATATAAGCCATGCATTTTTGTTTGTATCGGGTTGCCACTTTGGGGAGTGATACACCCCACTGTGGGACCAGCATGGGTATCTACGAGTTAGGGAGCCGATCGAATGGGGGTAGTGGGTACACCTAGTTGAGATAGGGGCAGACGACACCTATGGAGGTAGCTAGGGGTACATGAAACTACCATTAGCAGTATTAAGTTTTGTAGGCGGGGTCAACCTTTAGGGTGACTAGTAGTTGTGCAGTATAGTGATTATCTTATAGTGATTAGGGGCGCCTTTAACGTTATCTTTGTTCATCTTATTTCCCTGTCATACCCAATTGTTAACAGTCATTTCCTTATTTTTCAGCTTATGCCTTAGCCTAGTTATTTTGATAATTATACTGTTAAAGTTATCGCACTCGCCAGACTTTATGTCTGACCCCCTTTTCCTTCCACCTCTTTTCTTCCTTTTTCCCCCTTCAGGTTTGCAAGGAGGGAATACTACAACTTAGTGCCGATTTCTTTCAGTTGCTTGAAGAGAGTAGATGTATCGCTTGGGACTCTCTCATCTTTATGGCTTTGCTTATGCTCGGTGGGGATTTATGCATTTATGTTATTTAAGTATTTGCTTCTTTATGTACTTTGATGTTTTTAGAAAAGACTATTGATCCTGATGTAATGGTTTTGGAGACTACTTATGTAAACTCGTTTTGAGTTATGATGCTATGAAATAAGTTTTAACTTCCGCTGTGTTGTTTTATCTATTTATTCATGTAATTTATCTATTCTATACAACAATAATGCTTCATGGACATTGAAGCATTCCCTTTGTGAGTGACATTAATGGACATGGGGTGTTACATTACAAGAGGCTTTAGGGTCAGAATTGCATCTCAGTACCGCATACAATTCTCAAACCGACAATCAAATAAAGAGGGTGAGTCGTGTAATAAAGGATCTCTTGAGAGCTTGTATGTTGGATTTTTGGAGGTCATGGGATGACCATTTGCTTCTGGTTGAATTTGCATATAATAATAGTTACCAGTCAATATGGTCCCATTTGAAGCTTTGTACGGAAGACCGTGCAACTCACCATCATGTTGGTTGGAAGCCGGTGAGAAATTTGTGCTTGGTATTCGTCAAGATTTCTAAGTTGAAGAGTGTGATTCGATTTGGTAGGAGCACCAAGATTTGTTTGTCCATTTCCAGTTCTCGAACAAGTTGCGAATTTAGCGTATAAAGTAGGATTACCTGACAAGATGGAGGGAGTGCACAACGTATTTCATGTTTCTCAGCTAAGGAAGTTCATGCATGATTCTGATATGACTTTTTCACTAGATCAGTTGGATGATGTAACACCTCATGTCCATTAATGTCACTCACAAAGGGAATGCATCAATGTCCATGAAGCGTGATTGCTGTATAGAACAGACAGCGGAAGTTAAAACTTATTTCATAGCATCATAACTCAAAACGAGTTTACATAAGAAGTCTCCAAAACCATTACATCAGGATCAATAGTCTTTTCTAAAAACTTCAAAGTACATAAAGAAGCAAATACTTAAATAACATAAATGCATAAATCCCCACCGAGCATAAGCAAAGCCATAAAGATGAGAGAGTCCCAAGCGATACATCTACTCTCTTCAAGCAACTGAAAGAAATCGGCACTAAGCTGTAGTATTCCCTCCTTGCAAACCTGAAGGGGGAAAAAGGAAGAAAAGAGGTGGAAGGAAAAGGGGGTCAGACATAAAGTCTGGCGAGTTCGATAACTTTAACAATATAATTATCAAAATAACTAGGCTAAGGCATAAGCTGAAAAATAAGGAAATGACTGTTAACAATTGGGTATGACAGGGAAATAAGATGAACAAAGATAACGTTAAAGGCGCCCCTAATCACTATAAGATAATCACTATACTGCACAACTACTAGTCACCCTAAAGGTTGACCCCGCCTACAGAACTTAATACTGCTAATGGTAGTTTCATATACCCCTAGCTACCTCCATAGGTGTTGTCTGCCCCTATATCCACTAGGTGTACCCACTATTCCCATTCGATCGGCTCCCTAATTCGTAGATACCCGTGCTATCCCCACAGTGGGGTGTATCACTCCCCAAAGTGGCAACCCGATACAACCAAAAATGCACGGCTTATATCTACACGATGCAACAACGTCTTACCTACCAGCCCGGACCCACACACGCATATGAACACATTGGACTTGCGTTGCCACAGCTGACCCGTTTTGACCTCTTACAATTAAATCCAGTACGCGTGTCCGGTCCTCGACTTGGGTCGAGCCCACAAAATACTTAATGGGTTACTATTTTGAAAAGGGCCCCTATGCATGACACAAGCTTTCCACCTATGCTTGGTCTCCTCTAAGGTTTTTCCAACTTAACCCCATTCTTATTCATGTCTTCTTACATGTTTCAATCTTGGTTAAGTGCATCTAATCGTATTTCAAATGCTACCCAAGGCACCCACTAAATTCCACATGCCACCCAAGGCACCCACTTAACCCCCTCATGTCCCACTACATGTTTATCTGGATAAGTGTTTCTTAATTCATTAAGACCGTAACCTTGTATAGACCTCCCACATTAGACTGGCATTTATGGCAGCTGGATTTGCCAGACGGGTCCGGATAGTCTTACACCACAAACGAGCCTAACCTCGTGTCTTTACAACTGTTACGCATTTAATTTATGCCTAAGACCTCCCACATTAGACTGGCATTTGTGGCTGCTTGATCTGTCGGCGGGTCCGGGCAGTCTTACACCACAAAAGAGTCTAACCTTGTGTCTTAGGCGATTAATTACATAATTAATTATCCCCAATTTGAATCAATTTCCCTATTCAAATTGTCATTGAATTATAAATTTAACTATGTCCATAGTTAACACCTTAATTATGTCCATTTATTTATGGTATATAAAAATATACCAATTAACATCACATTTAAAGCATTTATGCCAATTCTCAGTATTAAATATTTTAATATTATCCCATTGCCCCACACTGTACGTTCGTTCGTTTAACGTGAAATATACGTCAGACTCGAATAGTCTAAGTTATGTAATAAAGAGAAAACATCACAACATGCATAGAATAAAAAAACTAGATCTAAACATAAGGGGTGAAATTGCATGTGTGAATAAAGTTTTTCATCTAAAACTTGCATAGGACGAAGTCACAAACTTGCATAAACTATGGATGTCATAGATCTAATCATAAGGTGTAAACTTGCATAGGCAATAGTCACAAACTTGCATAAACTATGGATGTCATAGATCTAATCATAAGGTGTAAACTTGCATAGGAAATAGTCACAAACTTACATTACATGATTCATACTCCAATATATATATACTTTCATATGCGATTTATGCAATATAAACTATGGTGTAAACTTGCATCTAAACATGTAAATTAAGATCTACATGTAAACTAGCATATAGAATATTGTATACTAGCATATAACTCACACATGTCTTAGCCTAAACTTTAGTTCCAAGCTTACACGTAAAATAGATGTCATGAAACATGTAAGGTGGTATGTGATTCTCATTAACTTGCATATGATTCATATCTAAATTAACATCCAAACTTGCATATAGAATTATCAAGTTAAACTTACATATGATTTAACATATGAATTAGTCCCAACAAACAAAACCAAATAAGCATACGAAGCCCTATTATGAATTGATTGTACATAAGCCAACAATTAATATAGTTTTTCGACATAGATAATAACATCACAGCTTTACAACATTGATAATAACATCATAGATAATAACATAACGGTCAATGATTCACAACATAACCATATAATGTAAAGACCCGCAACTTCCCCGTAAAGGAAAGCGTCGGATAGTTCGAGAACAAACCACAACAGAACGCATACAGAAGAACATTTCATTGCATATTACAACAATGCATCAGATTACAAGAATATACAGAGTATAAATGAATATTACACAGAAATATCAGAGATTTAAATTACATTTAAATACATAGCAGCGGAAAATAATACAATACACAACTAGAATGAGATATACGGATACAAAGCTTTCCGGATATCGTTCCAGCTGTAAACCAGGATCCTGTGAATATAAATCTGCAAAACCAAAACTACTAGCTGCCCGTGTCAAAATAAGGGCACCCAGAGTTTAGGTTAAAACAATAAACTCCAGGTCAGTCATGTGACTGGTGTGAGAACTAAAACAGTTATTAATCTTTGTTTTTAAAGTTAGGTAAATCAAGGGACCACGCCGTATAACACGGAACGGGTTTCCTCCCAAGAATACCAGTGCATAAAACAAACAGCGCAATGCTAAATAAAGAAAAATGAAGCTGTTATAAGACCCAGGTCCTATCACACAATGCAACGCAAGCCGGGGGATAGGGTTTTCCCTTATAACAGCCAAAGAATGCTTGATACGTTTTAAAACAAATCATTTGATACTATAATAAGTGCATAGTGTATAAAACAACTTCAAATCATAAGTATCAATCATAGGCGGCATGGGTACCATATATCATGTCGCCATATATAGGTTTACAAATCAAACCGCAAAGTCACGTATTTGGAAATTGGATTTCCTTCTATGAACCGAGGCAAAAGATAGTCCTCAACCGATTCGAGACTGTCTAGCCCGAGCCTCAGGAACAGCCGCAACTGCCCCTTGGATCGTCAGGGCCGGTCCACACGGAGTGGATTATTATACCTGAACAATACGTCTCCCCACCCTATGGGGTGTAAGTCTGGTCCGTCAGCCGACCAGAATGCATTCGGCCGAAACCGATATAACCGAGGCGCCTCGCAACCGCAACAACCACATAAGTCAAACTCGTCAGGGCGTGTAAAACCACTGACGCCACTTCTAGCTAGAAAGAAACGCAAGTCCTCCCTGATGTCCTCTCCCGTTTTTGGTTCATACCGGGTGCGAAACTCGCGAAGTAAACGTTACACAAAGCTACGCCACAAAGGCCGTGTTTTGATCATCACCACAAGACTTTGCTTTTCAACAGAAGCCTTGATCATTTGCATCTTAGCATGTCACACAGGCAAACCACTCTATGCAACCGATATCAGTCACACAGAATGAAATCCAATGTCAGACACACAGTCCATTTACAAGTCCGTTCTGGGTCTGAACGAAACCGGGAGCACCTAGTACCCCGCATATCCATCGATCTCCAAGTACGTCTGGACGATCACCAACTGTTTCCATCTTCTTGGGTGTACAGCCCAATCAAGATCATCAGTTATCACCCAAACGACGTGAAGACTTCCGGTCTTCGACCATCGTCTTCGACTTATCGTCGTATCAGTTATTCAGAATGGGATAAACCCGGTCTTTCCGAATAACTCGCGTATATTTTAAATAAGTGTTACACAAACACAACATACGCCTCATTCCAATTCATTAGTCACTAACCGTAAATTAATCAAGAGAATAATTCCCCAAATATTAACCCCGAAGGCCGAAACCAACATCAGATCAATATCCAGAAAACCCTTCTGCTTGGCTAACCGACAGTTAGTTTCTAAATTTCACGTTCAAATCTAATTAAAGATTTAACTATCGACTGGAGCAAAACTGGTGATACTCCATTCTCGATCTTTTCAATCTAATTAAAGATTCATTAAAACTCCACTTAGTTTTAATCTTCGACTGGGTTAAAGAATCAGTGTCATTTAAAACACGGTTCACGATAAACCCAAATCACATTCCATTAATTATCGGGTTAAAGAACAAGTGTTATTTAAAACACTGTTCACGATAAACCCAAAAATCAATATCGATTCAATTCCAATTAAATATTATTTAATTGGTACACTTCATTAAATCTAAATAAAAAGATTTAATCTTTTCTCAACTGGGTTCAAGAACAGTGTTAGTGAAGACACCATTCACGACAAACCCAAATCACATTCGATATTCAATACAAGGCTCTGAATAGAAAATATATCGGCTTATATTCAATATCGAATTCTACGACTAACAAATGTCGTATTGGAAATAACGATACAAATATATATCTTTCAAATTTCCATAACAACACCTGTAATATCACGAATTCCAACATCGAAATATTCCGAAGACAATTTCGATTCAAATCCACTCCAATGCAATCATTGGAAATTTTGGTTATTTTCAAAACCATTTCAAATTCAATTTATTTATTTAAAAATAAATAGAATTATAATTCTAGTTCAAAACTAGTTCATTTCGATAAAAATCTATTTTTATCTTTTCAAATATGGAGTTTTTCATCCCAAACTTTCACAAATCATTTCTTATGATTTTACACAAATTATTACTATTTTTAATAATTTTATCAAGGCCCGTACAGTCGATTTCCATTAACGGCCATCGAACTGCACTTACAGCGACCTTTTTCGAATTTGATTTGGACGTATCTCCAAATCCAACCGTTAGATTTCAAATTTCTAACATTCATTAGAAAGCTCTTTTCGATACGAACCCAATGGTTCCGGTTTTAGGAGAATCCGACGGTCGGATCTCCCGCAATGTCCGTTTGAAATAAATGGTCGAAATTCACGAACTGCCGCGGCGCGGCGCGTTCTATTCAGGCCATTATATTATATATATAATATATAATATATACTTCGTCGATTTTTATTTAAAACGAATTATATAAATAGTTTTAAATTCGTTTCAAAAGCAATTTCAACTTCCTTTTCAATTCAAATCAAAATTGAATTCTTCTTTATAAATTCGTTTCAAAATTCATTTCTATTCAATTCAAATTTCAATTCAATTTGAATTCATTTCAATTCGTTTTCAATTCAATTCATTTCGAAATCGTTTTCAATTCAATTCATTTCGAAATCGTTTTCAATTCAATTTGAATTCGTTTTCATTTCATTTCATTTCGAAATCGTTTTCAATTCAATTTATTTCGAAATCGTTTTCAATTCATTTTATTTCGAAATCGTTTTCAATTCAATTTATTTCGAAATCGTTTTCAATTCATTTTATTTCGAAATCGTTTTCAATTCATTTCATTTCGAAATCGTTTTCAATTCATTTCATTTCGAAATCGTTTTCAATTCATTTTATTTCGAAATCGTTTTCAATCCATTTTATTTCGAAATCGTTTTCAATTCAATTTATTTCGAAATCGTTTTCAATTCAATTCATTTCGAAATCGTTTTCAATTCTTTTCATTTCGAAATCGTTTTCAATTCATTTCATTTCGAAATCGTTTTCAATTCATTTCATTTCGAAATCGTTTTCAATTCATTTCATTTCGAAATCGTTTTCAATTCAATTCATTTCGAAATCGTTTTCAATTCAATTCATTTCGAAATCGTTTTCAATTCAATTCATTTCGAAATCGTTTAAAATCGATATAAATATCGTTCACGTCAAAATGGCGTCAATCTAATCAACAAGGCTTCATGAATTTCTATTTTCAAATATTCTATTTCAAATATTTCTTTTTCAAAATAGTTGTTATTATCAAAATATTTCGTTCAACACATGACCAATCTCAATGAATGAGTACTGTCAACACATGAACTTTTATTTTATAATATTCTTTATTTTTCAAATTGGAATGAGGCCCAATCAATCACCATATAAAGTTAATTATATGGATTTTCATACAACACATGTATATAATAACATTGAAAATAATCAACCATCAACCAAAGTGCACTACACTGTAAAAGCATCAAATATAGATATTCAACGCTTATAACAGCCTGTCAATCAATCGATCGACATATTTAATCAATCAGGATGAGTGAACTGCAAATTTCATCCCAACACCCGTGTGGGGTTTCAAACAATCAAACAAATATTTTGTTCGTGCAGTTGGGCGATGTGTAAAATTTATCGTCCCAATCAATGTCATTCAAATAGGTGTACATAAACAAACCGTCCGGTTTATAAATGAATATTTTATTTTATTCACTTCACGTTAAAAATTATATTTTTAACGATAAAACATTTTATTTCAACCTATGAATTTCTATTCAATTCATTCTTTAAATAAAATGATATTTTTATTTTTCTAACTTATTTTAGAAAATTTCGGCGGCATAACGGCACGATACTAGAAATGGGACAAGGCCTAGCCTAATCCCCGGTCTAGTGAAGGCCCACGCCATTCACATATCAATCAATTCACTTTCGTTATGCAAACCACAAAATTTGGAGTAAGAGTCTAACCTAGCCTTACTCCTTCGCCTTATAACGGCGCACGTCTAATCCTAACCAATTTATCGATTCGATTTTTCACGCCACAAACCACATTCAAACCAATATCGCAATCAATCACCAAACAGTCAAACAAACAAGTCCATGGTCTGTGGACGATTGTGTCGGGTGCTACTAAGCACCGTCTGCATCCTAGTATATATATATAACTAGAAAAATTAAATTGAAAGGTGAGAAATTCTCACATATAGCTATCCTAGCTCCACGGCACTTCATTGGTAGAAATCTTCATTGTTTTCGCATCTTCGTCAGCTTCGTTGTCCACTTTCACTACATATGTAAAAATCAAGTTTTTACTTCGCTATTCAATATATAAAAATCGAATTTTTAGTTCGCTATTCAATATATAAAAATCGAATTTTTAGTTCGGTATTCAATCTATAAAAATTGAATTTTTACTTCAAAGTTCAATATATATAAAAATCGAATTTTTATTTCACTGTTCAATATATAAAAATCAAATTTTTACTTCAAAGTTCAATATATAAAAATTAGATTTTTACTTCAAAGTTCAATATATAAAAATTAGATTTTTACTTCAAAGTTCAATATATAAAAATTAGATTTTTACTTCAAAGTTCAATATATAAAAATTAGATTTTTACATTCGAAGTTTAACATATAAAAATTAGATTTTTCATTCTATAAAAATCAGTTTTCTATTGTATATATAAAAAAAACAGTTTTCTATTTATTAAAAATCAGTTTTCTATTATATAAAAAAACAGTTTTCTATTTATTAAAAATCAGTTTTCTATTATATAAAAAAACAGTTTTCTATTTATTAAAAATCAGTTTTCTATTATATAAAAAAACAGTTTTCTATTTATATAAAAAAACAGTTTTCTATTTATTAAAAATCAGTTTTCTATTATATAAAAAAACAGTTTTCTATTTATATAAAAAAACAGTTTTAACTTAGTAAAAAAAATAAAAATAAATAAATAAATAGAAACCAAAATCAAACTTACAGCCGTGCGTGGTGGGGGGGGTCTTCCTGCATCGTCGGAGGAGGGGGCTCTCGAGTAGGCGGAGGGGATGCGGGGTGGGGGTGGTGGATCGCGAGGGGGGGGGGGTCTTCCTGGCGACTTCGATTCGGGTCTGGAGGAGGGCGCGGGTGTTGGCGTCGCGGGGGAGGCGAGCGGCGCGTTGGCCAGGCGAGGCGTGGCGCGGGCGGAGCTCGGCGATGGGGGACTCCGTCCGTCTCTCTTTTCCCTTTTTTTTTTTTTCTGATATTATCGATTTGGAAATAATAAAAGGGGGGGAGGGGCCAGAGTTAAAAGGAGGGAGTTTTTTTTTTTATTTATTTAATTATTTTATTTTCGAAGAAGTTGACTTTTCACACATAACCTCTAGACGAGGCCCACCGCCTGTCGTCCATAGCGTTTCACCCCCATTCCGAACACAATGGGATATGCTACGCAAGCTGATTCGGTTGTTACAATCAGTTTCCGTTAAATTTACATTTAAATCTCTATATTGAATTTTAAACGTACATTTCAAATTACAGGGGTCACATACGAACTAGAAAAATTCCTGAAAAATATTTTCTAGCTTCGTATTGACGATACGGTCCTAACCAAACTAGTTTCGTCGAATTCTGAGACCGTTGGAAAAATGGCCATCTTCCAGTCGATTAAAATCAACTGAAACTGGTCAAACGCGTTTTCCTTTGCCACGCTCACATATTGATTCGAAAAATTATGAAATTTGGAATCTAGCAATAACTTCACATCCCGGACCCAACAAAACTGGTTTCGTCGAAATCCGAGGTCGTTTGCAAAATGTCCATTTTTAAGGGCCTGAATTCCATAGCGACTATTCAGAATTTTCAACTGGACATATCTTATCATTCCCGTTACGAAACTTCGATTGGTCGGATTCGTTGGAAAGACATCATCAATTAGATCCTATTATTTTTGGTTTCACTAAAATCCGGATTGTTTTGCACCCGGTACATTCAATTGAAGTTTGAAATCGAATTATCGAACTACCGCGTCATTTTCAATTCTATTTATAATTATATATAATTATTTATATTCTAACGACGACGTATATAATATATACGTCGAATTCTATTCAAACTAAAGTTCTCGTCGTTTTTATTTAAAATAATGCATTTTAAATATTCAAAATTCGTTAAAATTGCCAAAATAAAAATTTTAAACTGGCCCAGATTTTCGGGTTGTTACATATAACCCAATCATAACTCAACCTAATTAAATTGTTAATTATCTTATTAAAGAAATTGAACTCACAACTCAAAGAAGGTTGAGCGTTCTGAAATATGAGTTCTGAAATTGATTTAGCTTTTCTTTGAAGAAGACAAATTCGTTGTTGTTTAGATTTGAGTTGAATAGATTTGAGTTGATTAGCTTTTCTTTCTTTTAAATGGTGGCGGCTACTCTAGGTTGCAAGGTGACAACATGACGGCCATGGTTCTAAATTTTTATTTTATTTTAGGGTTTGAGTCTACATGTGTTTATATAGAATTTAGGATTAATTTAGTCCATTGGATCTCACAGGAGCCATCACCATTGTCAAGACTAGATAGAGTTATCCTATTGACTCAGCAACAGGTCAGGGATGACTCAACAAATGTATTAATAAACTTCTATTTGTACTAAATGTTCATCTTCTACTGATTTACATATTTATGGTTTTATATGTAAATCATTCATAGTAACATTAATTATGTTCCTAATTAATGGTATACCAATTATACCGTTTCATACCAATTACCCAATTTCACATAAAACTAGTCATGTTCCTATTTCTCAAGTTATGCCCAAAACTAGAATTATATGCTAAATTTCATACTTTGTCATTCATGCCAATTACTCCAAATTATAACTTAACAGTCATGCCATGATACATGTTCCCAAATTATGCCTACTTAATATATATTCTTATTTTTTCCTTTTAATTAATATCAATGACAAATTAACACTCATCTACAAATTAATCTATTCATGTTTACATTAACTGCATGTATATATATATATATATATATATATATATATATATATGTATATACGCACCTATTCATAAATTCTAATGTTGACAAATAATGTAAATTGATTGCTTACCTAAAAAAAGGAAATCGAGTATATAATTTAATTTCCCCTTTTTTAATACTTTCCTTGCAACATGCAAAATCAATGCATAATGAAGTTACCTACATACATACATATCTATTATGCCTAAATCTTCCCCTCCAAATAATGAACTGTATTTATCTTCTCAATTATATATATATATATATATTTAATTTTCTTTTTATCTATCTTTCCAATTAACCATTTTCACACTGAACCACTTTTTGAACCGCGTTCACACTAAGCCGCTTTTTAGCCATTCCCATAAAACAAAAATATGGCATTAGCGGGGATCGAGCTCTGTACCTCTTGTATGAAAGTCACATGTTCTAACCAAACAAGCTACTAAGTCTTTTGCTTACAATCCTTAGAACAATGCTAAACATTATTCTTTTCTCATTCCTCTTTTCCATGTTTTGCTGCAATATTTAATTTAAGGATATCTTTTTCATACGGAGTCCAATTTACGCAAACTCAGACTCTATCTCAAGCAGAATTCCGAGACAAACACAATGGCACAACCCGTTTCACCGAATTCATTTTCTAAAACTTAATTATACCTTTATTTGTTATTTTTTTTATGTTCATAGAAAATACGGGGTGTTACAGATGATATCGAGATAGAACCCAAGGCAGTTGGAAATTGCAGACTGATTCGTTTTGTCGGATACGAAATGAAAAAAAATCAAAGGAAGACGGTGAAATTGGTTAAGGTCCAGTGGGTTGATAATGAGAACAACTGTACTTGGGAAAGCGAGGAGAACATAAGGAAGTCATGTCCAGAGCTCTTTGCCAGGTAAGATTTTAATAGCGATATAGTTATTCCCTTGTTAGTAAACCACATGCTAGGATAGGCTTGTTGTGTTATTATGTATGCTTGATTGTATGTAAATGATTGATAGGCATGCGGGGCACAATTATATGTTTTCTTGGTTAAGGAATTTCAGGGGCGAAATTTCTTAAGGGAAGGGGGGGGGGTGTAAGGACCTGCATTCTACATATCGGAGGATCGTAGAATATTTGTTTTATTTTCATACGAAGTCATATGGCTGTGTAACTTTGGGAAACGACTATTGGGGTCATTTCCCACATCCACAATTTTTACCAAATTTTAAATGACCATTTTGCCCCTAATGAATCTTATTTCGCCTATAATTTTTGATTGGTAAGGAGTTTTGACCTAAAACCACTTCCATTAGATTCAGATAATGGTTTCCCATCCCGTAGAGTGGTCACATTAATCAAACGGACTTACCGTTTTTAAGATATGGCTGAAATAAGATTTGAAGATGGAAAAACAGCCTAATTGGGCTTAATAGGGTGATTAACAGCTAGACCCATAACCCATTTCGGGATTAAGGTTATGGGAGGGCTGAAAAGAGTTGGGGAATCATCCCTTTCATTTTTCTAGCGAGCACAAACATTTCTCTAAACCTAATCATGGCTTCCATTTTCCAAATCTCTCTAATCACTTTCTAATCGCTAATTGAGCAAATCTACAACAAATCAAGCCGAATTAGCACCAAAGTCAAGGTAGAGCTGCTGCACCACATTGGGATCTGAGCCAAATCAGTAAAAGTTTCGGATTTAACATTTATTTTTGGCTAAGGTGGGTGATTTGCATGTTTATACATTAATTATGGCTAATTAACGGTGATTAGTGATAATTAGCAAAATTATACATCTAAAAACTCTGGAAAAATTTGTGAAGATTCAAAAATCATATTTTATGCTGCGAGTATGAATTTGGGTTAAATTGGATTAAGTTTAGTAATTCTATAGTTAGACATAGTTAAGGGGAAAATCACATGGTTAATGGGGAACTCATGGTTTTGGCCATGTTTGATCTAAATTAACATATGAAGTCATTGTTTTGATGATTTTGGTTGACTGTACATGTTACTACTGCTGTTTGGTATGTTTTATGATTGCATAGGAAAGTTAAAATGGTTGAAAACGCGGTCATTTGGCGAAGTTAGTTTGTTGGAAAAACTGCAGCGTTTCGGTTCCTAATAGTGGCCACGGTCACGAACTGCCAGGAGGCTCACGAATCGCCAGGAGGGGAGGGTAACAACCGCCAGGAGGGGCGATTGGGGGACCACGAACCGCCTGGCTAGGGGGAGACCACAAACCGCCCGACTAGATGGGAGCAGGAACCGCTCGGCTGGAGGAGACCACGAATCGCCTGGTTGGGGGAGACCATGAACCGCCCAGGGAGGACCACGACCCGACCTCGATGAGGACCGTGAGCCAAGATGTGATAGTGACTCTGAACCAAACCAGATTTGAGCTTCTACCATGTGACGACAATCGTAAATTCCTCTGAAGGTCAATTCCGATCCGAGCAAAAATCTGAGATGCAAAGGAAATCCAAATGGCGAGTTATTACTCAGGATCCAGATGGGAACTACCGAGTTAACTTCTGGAGTTGGGCTTTGCTGCGGGACATGAGCAAAGGAGTTATCGATATATATAACTTTAGTTCACCATTGAGAGAGGGGGTGTAACACCCCACACCCGCTAAGGTCACTCATAAAGGGAATGCCTTAGCTTCGGTGGAGTATTTAAGTGAATATAGGACTGAAAATTTTCAACAAGACAGATATATGTAATACTTGAAATTTAAAACATCATTCCATTGCCGCAGAAGTTAAACATGTTTGGTTACATCTCAAAAACCAACAAGAGTCAAGTACAAAATATCCATCTCGTTAAAACATAATTACATAATCCTACTACATACTAATAGCCATAATAGAAAAGATAACCGAGCTTTTCTTCAAGAGTCCAAGCTCCAAAAGATAGATAAAGCAACCTGATCAAAGCCCACTAGTGCTAGGCCCACCCTGAGAACCTGAGGGTTGGGGAAAAAGATAAAAACAACGGGGTCAGACATAAGTCTGAGTGAGCCCTATAACCTTAACAATACGATCATTAAAGTAATTAGGGTATGATATAAACCTGGTACGGTACGACTGGGGATAAATGACTACACTAAGTAGCCAACTCGACTTAGGATAAACTAAGATAACGGTAAAGACGCGCCTATCCCCCTAAGGATAATTACTACATTGCACCACCCCAGATCTACCCACCCAAGGGTAATTCCTACACTGCACCACACCAGTTCTACCCACCCAAGGGTAATTCGTACTTCAAGGTTGATCCCACTAAGTGTACTTAGTAATTTTTAATAGAAGTTTCGTGTACCCCTAGCTGACTACATAGGTGCCGTCTGCCCCTATCTCTACTAGGTGTACCCACGACTTCGTAATTTTATTAGTAGTTTCGTGTACCCCTAGCTGTCTACATAGGTGCCGTCTGCCCCTATCTCCACTAGGTGTACCCACTACTCCCCAAGCGATCGGCTCCCTACCGTAGATACCCGTGCTGGCCCCACAGTGGGGTGTATCACTCCCCAAAGTGGCAACCCGAAAATGGTGCACGGCTTATATCTACATGATGCAACAACGTCTTACCTACCAGCCCGGGTCCACACACGCATATGAAACCCGTTGGACTCGCGTTGCCACCGCTACCCCATTTTGGCCTCTTATAGTCAAGCCCAGTACGCGTGTCCCGTCCTCGACATGGGTCGAGCCCAATAAGATACATATGGGTTACTGGTTGAAATGGGCCCCCACAAGCTACTACTTAAGCTTTTCATTTTATCTAGTGCATCCCACTTAACCCCTTTTTATAATCATGCCCACTTACATGTTAAGGTTTGGTTAAGTCATCTAATCATATTTCAATTGCCACTCAAGGCCCCCACAAGCTACTACTTAAGCTTGTCATTTAATCTAGTGCATCCCACTTAACCCCTTTTTATAATCATGGCCACTTACATGTTAAGGTTTGGTTAAGTCATGTAATCATATTTCATTTGCCACTCAAGGCACCCACTATATTTCTACATGCCACCCAAGGCACCCACTTGATTTCCACATGCCACCCAAGGCACCCACTTAATCCTTTGATCATGTTTAGTTACATGTTCCCCTTTGGTTAAGTATTCTTGTCGTATTCTCTATTGCCACCCAAGGCAACCCACTAGATTTTTCCACATGCCACCCAATGCACCCACTTAACCCTTTAATCATGTTTAATTACATGTCCCACTTTGGTTAAGTATTCTAATCTTATCTTCTATTGCCACCCAAGGCAACTACTAGATTTTCCCATGCCACCCAAGGCACTTACTTAACCCTCTAATCATGTTTAATTACATGTTCCACTTCGGTTAAGTATTCTAATCGTATTTTCTATTGCCACCCAAGGCAATCGCTAGATTTTTCCACATGCCACCCAAGGCACCCACTTAACCCCTCATGTCCTCTACATGCTAATATGGTTAAGTGTTTCTTAATTGATTAAGAACGTAACCGTTGTAGAGACCTCTCACATTAGACTATCTCTTATGGCAGCTGGATTTGCCGGTCGGGTCCGGGCAGCCTTACGCCATAACCGAGTCTAACCTCGTGTCTTTACACTTGTCACATATATAGTTTGTGCCTAAGACCTCTCACATTGGGCCAATCATTTGTAGCCGCTGGATTTGCCGGTCGGTTCCGGGCAGTCATATGCTACCAAAGGGTCCAACCTCGTGTCTTAGTCGATTAATTACACCTAATTAATCACCCCCATATTTCGAATTAATTTCCCTAATTAATTCCAATTTTTAACGATGTACATAATTGACTCAATTATGTCCATCCTCTTTATGGTATGCATAATCATACCAATTTCACACCATTTCATTAACATGTATATTAACCCCATCGTGCCCCACGTAAATCGCTAACATGACATAAAAGGGAAGATTCATCACACATACAATGGGTTCAACTTGCATGACATTAACATGGGTTTTAAAGGTGTCAACATGCATATAACATCAACCCAACTAGCATAAATAATCAACCCAAACTTGCATGAATCACATATGTCATAAAGAGGTTAACTTGCATAAGTTATTTATGTCATACAAAGGGGTAAACTTGCATATGTATGTATGACATACAAAGGGGTTAACTTGCATATGTATGCATATCATTCTAAGGTGTAAACTTGCACATGTTACTTGCATATCATCAAACACCAAACTTGCATAACATGTCATATGTGAACTTGCATATAATCATACACCAAACTTGCATAACATATCATATATGAACTTGCATATAATCATACACCAAACTTGCATAACATATCATATATGAACTTGCATATAATCATACACCAAACTTGCATATCATGGTGTCATAATGGATCAATGTTTCTCATATGACTTGCATATCTTGCATAACATCATAAACACATAGCATATGACTTGCATAACTTGCATAACACCACAAACACATAGCATATGACTTGCATAACTTGCATAACATCATAATCACATAGCATATGACTTGCATAACTTGCATAACATCATGAACATGTATCATATGACTTGCATAACTTCATGAAAATATAGCACATAACTTGCATAACATGCATAACATCATTAACACATAGCATATAACTTGCATAACATGCATAACATCATTAACATATAGCATATGACTTGCATAACATGCATTGATCCACATTCATAGCCATAACCTCATTATATCCTATCATAATCATTCCAACAATTGTCATTAAGGCTATAGAAAACTCACAACTTGTTGATTAGCACTCCTAAGAAGAAGATTAAGTTGCTAGAGTTGATTAGAGATTGATTTGAGAAGCCATCTTCCTCTTTAGATTGATGGAGGCTCCTTCAAGTTGCAATTTGACGGCATAACGGTGTTGTAGCTATTTTTAGTATGAATTAGGGTAGTCTTAGGGTGTATTTATAGAATTAGGATGTAGTTTAAGCCCTTAGATTAACCCTAGATTAGGTTAGAGCCGTCAGATCTCGTCACAAGCCACCAGACTCAGCCCAAAAGCCAAACTGATGCACCCAGGTCACCTGGGCTCGACCAGGGAGGTCGACCCCCAGGTCGACCCTATGGTCGACTGCCCAGTCGACCTGGGGGGGGGGGGGGTCGACTCCCCAGTCGACCCCCTGGGTCTGGCGGGATTTTTCCCGCCACTTCTGAAAATCTGTTTTTAAATTTCTGAAAACTTCTTTGGGCCTTATCGGGGTCATACGGACTCCGATTTTCGAAAACTCGGACTCTATTTCGCGTATTTTTCCGAGACGAACGCAATAGCATAGCCCGTTTCCCCTGATTCAGATTTTAAAATTTAATTCTGCCCTGTTTTGTATTATAGAAAGTTATTCAACATACGGGGTGTTACATTCTCCCCTACTTCAAGGATTTCGTCCCCGAAAACTCTAAGTCAAGAAGAACGTATCCTACCAACCAAACAACCATCTACTCAAACCATCAAACACTGGAATCCATTGTCCTTAGAGCTTCTAATGATGTATGAACATATGCAAAGAGTGTGTGTATATGTTCCCTGTCTAATGCAAAATTAGGCGGTCTACTAATTCAGTTGACCTCCTTAATGCAAACCATGATAGTGCCATGCATCCAATATGTATGCGAAAGAACCTTATCGACACACACTATTTCTACATGAGTGCACAACCATACACCAAAATGCATCATCCATGTGATAATACAACCATTATACATCCATTAATATAGCTACCTACACATAATTTTATGCAATATGCAATATGAAGTGATTGAGCCGATCTAGTGCCTAGAGTGTGTATATGCATCCGCGAGCAACCACTAGCAACCACTAGCAACCACTTTCATCCACACGCATCCATCAAACATAACATGTCTCAAACACATGTTTCAACCATAGGTTTTACCCTATCTAAAGGTCAAAGGTACTAATGAGAGGTCATACTAAAGATAAGATAAGTACTAGACAAACGATAAAGGAGAAGTTAAAAGACACACCCTCAAAAAGAAATGGGTACAATGAACGCATCTTCGCTTCTGTCTCCCAAGTAGCATTACTCTCCTCTTCTCCCCTTGGCACTTTGACTAGTCGAACCTCTCTGTTTCTCAACTTCCTAATCTCTGACCCTAAGGATGCGGGTAGGAGCTCATCGAATAGTCGCATCACGCTCTACCTCCACTTCTCTCAGCAAGCTCGGCTCTACCACCTCTGCGGACTCATGTAGGCACTTCCTCAAATGTGACACATGGAATACGTCATGTTCCCTATGCAACCGAACTATCTCTCGAAGATAAACTGAAGCTAGCCATGGAGCAGTCCTCTTGCTCCTCACAGGTATGAAATGGGCACTCTTAGTAAGTCTGTCTACCACAGCCCAAATTCCCGTATTACCCTTTCTCGATCTGGGTAACCCGTCAATAAAATCCATCGAGACGCTATCCCACTTCCATTGCGGAACTTCCAATGGGTGAAGCAACCCACCGGGTTTCTTTTGCTCCGCTTCCACCTGTTGGCACACCAAGCATCTAGCAACATACTCAGCCACTTCTTTCTTCATACCGGCACAAAAGAAACTCGCTTCATGTTTTGGTACATCTTATCCCCACCGGGATAAATTGTCATCCTAGAACGGTGTGCATCATCAAGAATAGTCTTCCTTAAACCCTCGTCTTGCGGTACACAAAGTCTACCGTCTCTACGCAAGCACCCCCTATCGTCTAGGGTGTACCTACTCAAATGGCTGGACGACTCCCCCCTTATGAGCCTCTCTACCAACTCAACCAACTGTGGGTCGTCCCGCTGTGCCTCGCCAATCCGTCTCAAAAGAGTAGGTCTGACCTCCAAGGATGCTAGCCAATCGGGTATAAAGTCAACGGAAGGTCTGAAATCAAACATCGAGATAAATTCCAAGCTTTGTCGTTCCACGAACAATGGACTCCAGGACAACCTTTTTCTGCTCAAGGCGTCCGCCACCACGTTACCCTTGCCAGGGTATACGCTATCTCGAAATCATAGGATGCTAAGAACTCCATCCACCTTTGCTGTCTCAAGACTATGCGCTCGAAGAGTCTCCAACACTTCCCTAAGATGTAGGGCATGCTTTTCCCCACTTCTGGAGAAAACCAGGATATTCTCCCATGCAAAATCGTCCCAACTACCCATCTCTCACGCAGACCGTCCTAGTCGAACTCGACATTCCCCAAGTGCAAGCCCTAAAGGCCTAAACCAATATCAGACAAACACCCAAGGGATACCTCCTTCGAATGCAGACAACCTACGTGAGATGATACTAGTAAAAATGGCTAAATAATTAAGCCCTTGTCCAACTCTGGATGTCCTTGCCAATCTTGCTCCAAAACCACCGTCGATCAAATAACTGGCTTTGCTTAACCCATTAAGCACACACGAAAACTTATTTCGCTCTTTAGAAAAGACCAAGATGTCATCCACAAAGACCACTACGAAGTTATTTAGGTACTCCCTGAACACTCCACTCATCAAATCAACAAAGTATGCGGGGGCGTTCGTCAAACCAAATGGAATTACAAGCCGCTCATAGAAACCATCCGGAGTCCTAAAGGCGGTCTTCTCTACACTATCCTCAGTCACTCCCAATTGCTGAAACCCCGTGCCTAAGTCCAACTGTGAAACACTGAGGCGCCAACCAACCGATCAAAAAGATCATCAATCCTTGGCAATGGGTGTCTATTCTTCTTTGTGAGCTTGTTGAGTTCTCTTATAGTCTACACAAAGTCTGAGGGACCCATCCGCCTTCGTGGCAAAAACTACTGGAGCACCCCACTCCGATATACTTCGTCTTATGAACTCCTTCTCAAGCAACTCCCCTACTTGCTTATGGAGTTCCCTCCTCTCACAAGGAGCCATGTGGCGCACTGACAAAGATACTGGTTTAGCATCATCTACCAGATATATTCGGAGGTCTATCTCCTG
The DNA here is from genome assembly GCA_030737875.1 of Allium sativum. Taxonomy (NCBI): domain Eukaryota; kingdom Viridiplantae; phylum Streptophyta; class Magnoliopsida; order Asparagales; family Amaryllidaceae; genus Allium; species Allium sativum. Next base: position 377,310,439 of record CM060926.1, read on the forward strand.
CTTCGGAGGTAAGCCCTTCACCTCCCCAAACACATCCGAGTATTCCCGGACCACTCTAACAGATCGCAAACTCTCGACCGAAGCGTCAAGCGATTCAAGATAACTTAGCATAACAGAATATATGGGATTTCAAAAGATCTCGAGAGTGTTACCCAAGCGGATCATAAGCCTAACAACTCTCCTTTCACTATCAAGAACGGCACCATTACTGGATAACCAGTCCATGCCCAAAATCAACCCATAGCCCGTGAAGCCCAAACAAAAGCATCACCTCTAAACTCAATGCTAAGTATGGAAATCTTCAAACCTAAACATATCATGGACAAATAAGTGGAGCCCCCCAATTGGGTTTGAAACAACCACGGGATCATCTACCAAACTGGTGTCTAGGTGCAGTGACTCAACTAATGATGATGAGATAAACGAATGTGGTGCGCCAGAGTCGAATAAAGTTCGAACAGGATGATCGAGAGATCCAAATTTCAACTTAGACGCTCCTACCCCCATCAGGTATACCCGTCGTGATGGAGTACATCTACCCTCCAGAAGATCCTGAACTTCGTCCTTACCTCTCTGGACAACCCTAAGGTGTCCTATTTCTCCAAAACAACTAGCCTTCCCCTTCACATTCTCCTTTCGTGGCCTTCTTACCACGATGAGGTTTCGTCCTTTATTTACCTAATAGCTATTTGAACCTTCCTCTCTCGTCCATCTTAAAGGTACCCATAAGCCCTCCACCTCTTTGGACTAACTTCTCAGCCTGGCAAACGTCTTAGTCCCTTGAAGTGGTTCTTCCGTCCTTCATACGGAAGTCCTTATTTATCTTAAAAAGACTTCTATACGCGGAGGGGAAATTCAAAAAGAGAAAGAGGAAGAGATACAAAACGGAGAATCCGAAGGATATAGATATGGCTATTTGGGGATTATGCTTTTCTTTCAAAAACTTTTCTCTTAAAAGACATGTTTTTGAAAATACTTCTTCCGAAAATGTTTTTAGAAAAATAGTTTCCTAAAAATTTTATCTGTTCTGGTAACCTTGAGCTCTGATACCACGTGTAACGCCCCACACCCGCTAAGGTCACTCACAAAGGGAATGCCTTAGCTTCGGTGGAGTATTTAAGTGAATATAGAACTGAAAATTTTCAACAAGACAGATATATGTAATACTTGAAATTTAAAACATCATTCCATTGCAGCAGAAGTTAAACATGTTTGGTTACATCTCAAAAACCAACAAGAGTCAAGTACAAAATATCCATCTCGTTAAAACATAAGTACGTAATCCCACTACATACTAATAGCCATAATAGAAAAGATAACCGAGCTTTTCTTCAAGAGTCCAAGCTCCAAAAGATAGATAAAGCAACCTGATCAAAGCCCACTAGTGCTAGGCCCACCCTAAGAACCTGAGGGTTGGGGAAAAAGATAAAAACAACGGGGTCAGACATAAGTCTGAGTGAGCCCTATAACCTTAACAATACAATCATTAAAGTAATTAGGGTATGATATAAACCTGGTACGGTACGACTGGGGATAAATGACTACACTAAGTAGCCAACTCGACTTAGGATAAACTAAGATAACGGTAAAGACGCGCCTATCCCCCTAAGGATAATTACTACATTGCACCACCCCAGATCTACCCACCCAAGGGTAATTCCTACACTGCACCACACTAGTTCTACCCACCCAAGGGTAATTCCTACTTCAAGGTTGATGCCACTAAGTGTACTTAGTAATTTTTAATAGAAGTTTCGTGTACCCCTAGCTGACTACATAGGTGCCGTCTGCCCCTATCTCCACTAGGTGTACCCACAACTTAGTAATTTTATTAGTAGTCTCGTGTACCCCTAGCTGTCTACATAGGTGCCGTCTGTCCCTATCTCCACTAGGTGTACCCACTACTCCCCAAGCGATCGGCTCCCTACCGTAGATACCCGTGCTGGCCCCACAGTGGGGTGTATCACTCCCCAAAGTGGCAACCCGAAAATGGTGCACGACTTATATCTACACGATGCAACAACGTCTTACCTACCAGCCCGGGTCCACACACGCATATGAAACCCGTTGGACTCGCGTTGCCACCGCTACCCCGTTTTGGCCTCTTATAGTTAAGCCCAGTACGCGTGTCCCGTCCTCGACATGGGTCGAGCCCAATAAGATACGTATGGGCTACTGGTTGAAATGGGCCCCCACAAGCTACTACTTAAGCTTGTCATTTTATCTAGTGCATCCCACTTAACCCCTTTTTATAATCATGCCCACTTACATGTTAAGGTTTGGTTAAGTCATCTAATCATATTTCATTTTCCACTCAAGGCCCCCATAAGCTACTACTTAAGCTTGTCATTTAATCTAGTGCATCCCACTTAACCCCTTTTTATAATCATGCCCACTTACTTGTTAAGGTTTGGTTAAGTCATCTAATCATATTTCATTTGCCACTCAAGGCACCCACTAGATTTCTACATGCCACCCAAGGCACCCACTTGATTTCCACATGCCACCCAAGGAACCCACTTAACCCTTTGATCATGTTTAGTTACATGTTCCCCTTTGGTTAAGTATTCTTGTCGTATTCTCTATTGCCACCCAAGGTAACCCACTAGATTTTTCCACATGCCACCCAAGGCACCCACTTAACCCTTTAATCATGTTTAATTACATGTCCCACTTTGGTTAAGTATTCTAATCTTATCTTCTTGTAAACCCCCGCCTCCGCTAGGGTCACTCGCAAAGGAATGCATTAGCTTTAGAGGGGCATTATTGGTAAACATGCACAGAAATATCACAAGACAGAACATATATAGATAAATAGCGGAAGTAAAATCAAACTTTCATAAACATGAATACATAAGGTCTAAAGCCTTTTACATCAGAGTACATCAAAACCTGTCTTGCAATAGTAAAGAAGCATATAGACTTTTTAATAAATTATTCCCCAAGTAAACCGTAAAGTAGCCATAGCCAAGAGAAATCCAAGCCATCCATGATGACCTTCAAGCAGAAGAAGTCCGAACTAAACAGCATTGTTTCCTCCCTGAAACCTGGGGGGGGAAACGGAAGAAAAGAGGCGAAACAAAACGGGTCAGTCAAAAAGACTGAGTAAGTCCTATCTACTTCCAGTATAAAAACAGGTAAAGGTAACATGACATGCATAAACTGAAAGTAAACATAAGGATAACTACAAGATAGATAAACCAGGGTAGCCGGCTGAAATACCGCGGCAAGGTAAACTAAGGTATCATGATAAACTACGGTGTTATGATAAGTCAAGGTATCACATCGTCAGATTTCTATCGAGTACATTATCCCAAGGTATCTACCCCGTCTAACATCCCACGGTATCTATTATGTATATTCTTCCTAGTTCTAACATGTATATTTGCTCTGCACCTCTCGTACTAGTATCCCTACCCGCGTCATGTGTTGACCATGAACGTCCCTTGCTCAAAGTCGTGTAATGGTCCATGTCAACCTAATATATCACATATATAGGTTACTCAAATCATATGTTTCTTTCCATGTATATAAGTTCAGTCCCTTGCCGTACCTCGTACGGGCTTCCTCATGCCGTATTATCCTTGAAGTCGTTTGGACTGTCACCCTTGTCCTAGCTAGGCTCTTCCATATGAATCATCGTTTGAACAACTAGGACTTACGCCACCTAGCACCACTAGGGATTACGCTTACCTATTGCACGCTTTCATATTTCGGTTTGGGTTAAACCACCTAGGCCACTAGGGATTACGCTAACCCTCAACCGCGCCCTTTTTCCCACGCATTCATCGTGAATCGTTTTTCTATAACTGTATGCACATGCATCACATCGTGCCATCCGAGTCCTGTCACAGGGCAATACCAGAAATACAGGACTCGGTCGGGAGCTTTAGATTTATCTGCCGATGCAGATACTAAGGTTTGCTTTTCTACACGTGGCTATGGTCCCACGAGACCCCTCCCTCAACTAATGAAAGGCAACACAAGAGAAAATCTTGCATGAGAACTACACTCCGGCCAGCCCAAATCCTACGGCCTACCTCACCCATAATTAGATAGCAATTATGGTCTGTTGGGTGTTCCCTGCCTTTCCGTACGTACACGCTTGACTCAAGATGGTAGATGATCGACGAACTTGCTATCTCGGGCACCTTATGTATTCCTCGACTCACTGCTATCCACCCCAGTCTTTAGGTCGCTCGCATAGCAACCAAGGCATATTCTTGGTTCTTCTACCGCAGACCTCAACCTCTCGTGAGCCTATTATAATGACCTGGCAGCTCACAGAGGGATCCCAAGAATATCCTCACGTTCCCCGAAGTCGCTGCTTCGTTACCCAGTTCGTTGGAGCCTTTATCTAAATCAGATAGCCTGCTCCTTCACGCATACTTAAACGTTGACCTAACGTATCGGGTTACTAATCTATCTAAGAAATGGTCCAAATTTCCTTGACTAAGAATTATTACTTAGTTTCCCTTAACTAAGGTTTACCACTTAGCCTTATTTCCATAATCCTTGTTAACTATGGTTATTTACCTAATCCTCCGAATTAGGGTTTACCTAATGGGTTAAGTGTCACTTAAGTTCATAACTTAGCCCGTCTACAAACCATGTCAAAATTGGCTAAGTATCCAAGTCCAAGACTTAACCCTACAAACCATGTGTCAAGTTGGTTAAGTATATCAAGAAATCCATGACTTAACCTTGTCTAATTATCATTTTAGATTGGTTAAGTATACATTAATTTGACCCTATCAAATTACCGAGTCAAATCGGTCAAGCGTATTCGAAGCGATTCGTGACTTAGCCTTATCATGTTTTCACGTTAGATTGGTTAAGTATAGATTAACTTAACCTCATCAAATTAACGAGTTGGATTGGTTAAGTATAGGTCACTTAACCTCATCAAATTAACGAGTTGGATTGGTTAAGTATAGGTCACTTAACCTCATCAAATCATCGTGTTAAATTAGTTAAGTGTTTAACTTAACCCCATTAAATTACTAAGTTGGATTAATTAAGTCTAGGCTAACTTAACCCCATCCGATTACCATGTTTAGATTAGTTAAGCCTAATCTTAACCCCATCCATTAACTGTATTATACGGTTAAGTGTCATTAAGAAAATTTACTTAACCTTATCACGTTATCGTGTTGGATTGATTAAGTGTTGGTTAACTTAATCCCGTCCACAAGTCGTATAAAAATGGTCAAGTGTCATTAGGCAAATCAAGTTACTTAACCTACCCAAGCTTATCATGTTTTATTAAGTATCATTAGCCTAATCAAATTACTTAACCCATTTGTCCATATCATATTTGGTTAAGCCTCATTAGTCAAATTAACTTAACCCTATTATGTGGCATTAATTTAATTAATGCACCCTCAACCTCTCACATTAGACCTTGTTGTGGTTACTAGTTAAGCCGGGCGGGTCCGGGTAGATTTACACCACAACCTAGTCTAACCTCGGGTCTTAAGCGCGACATGACCAACTTCTCACATTGGGTCCTATTGTTTGCAACTACTAGTTAGGCCGGTCGGTTCCGGGTATTTTTACGTTGCAAACTCAACCCAACCTCGAGTTGGCCATACTTATATTATCTAAGTTCCTCATGTTTCCAAAACATGTTACAAGTTTTCAAGCATTTGGGTAGACCTAACTTAATAGGTAAATTCCCAAAGGGTAGACCTAACTTAATAGGTAAATTCCCAAGCTCATGTTTTTATGCATACTTACATGTCAACTTCCATGTCATCTTTCAAGTCATATTTTCAAGTATAAACACATGTTCATGTTTATCTAACTACCCAAAATCGTGTTTTCCCAAAGCAAGCAAAGCGAGTCAACATAGTAAGGATACTATGTCACATATTGGTCTCAAAACATGCATGATGCCAAAAAGGGCTTGGCTTCCACATGCATAACATCATAAAGGGATTGGCCATAAACATGCATAGTGTCATAAGGTAATTTGGCCACAAACATGCATATTATCAAAAAGGGTTTGGCCATAAACATGCACAACTTAAAAGAGGGGATTGGCCACGATCATGCATAATCTCATAAAGGATTTGGCCACAAACTTGCATGTTAGCATAAGGGGTTTGGGTTCATAAACATGCATATGCCCCAAAATCTTGTCTTAGCCAATGTTTCACAAGTAAAGTGGTTCCTAACGGTTCATGCTAGCATTTCATGCATAAAGATCCAAACTTGCAAGTTAAACTAGGTTATGCATAGCATGAGAGGCATGATTAAGTCACTCACATGGCCTAAAATCATAAACATGAACACAAGAGGCAAGGTAAGGTTCATATAGGTTTGCATAATCATGTTTAGCCTCATTTTATCCCATGTCAACATTAAATATACCGTTTTGATCCAAAAGTAGCTAGAACTTACATAGTTAGGCCTAGGGAAAGGAGCATGAATCATCTTGGCTAAGAAAGGTGCCTCCTTTGTAGAAGAATAGTCATGGAACTCGCATAGCAATGTTGATTTGGCCTTGATTTGGTGTAGCAAGCTTGCACCCTTTGATTTGAACTTGATTTGGATGCATAGGCTCTAGGGATTGGAGATGGAGGCCATGATCAAGATTGATTTTGGCAGCACTTAGTTGCTAGGTTTGATTTTTAGGGATTTAGGTTAGGTTTAGGGTCTTTTTATAGAGATTAGGATAGTTTTAGGCCCTAGGATTAGATCTAGGATTAATCTAGACCACAGAAATCGTCACAGGCCCATCAGACCAGACCAAGACTGCATCCAGGTGCACCAGGCCACAAAACACGCAGTTGTGTTTTTGGACCCAGTCGACACCCAAGTCGACAGCCCTTTCGACTTGGGGTCCAGGGGTGTCGACAGCCCTGTCGACTCCCCTGTCGACATGGGCTTTGGCGGGAAAATTCCCGCCTACCCCAAAACTTGAACTTCCTAGGTGATTTTCAAACTTGAAAACCCTGAAAAATTTGACGGATCATAACTTGGTCATACGGACTCCGATTCTCGAAAACTCGGACTCTATTTCGCGTATTTTTCCGAGACGAACGCAATGGCATAGCGTGTTTCACTTGATTCAGAATTTAAAATTAAATTCTGCCTTGATTCTCGTTTTAACATGTTATCGAAAAATACGGGTTGTTACATTCTCCCCATCTTTTAGGATTTCGTCCCCGAAATCTCCAAGTTAGGAAGAACATATCCTACCATCCATCATCCATCTACTCAAACCATCATCCACAAGCAACCATTGTCCTTAGACGACTCCTAATGCTTTATGAATGTATGCAAAACGTGTGTGTACATGTTCCTTAGCCAATGCTAATGATCAGGCCTGAAAAATCTTTTGAATGCAAAAATATGTTTAGTGCTATGAATCCATCATGTATGCAAATAGTCCTAGTCATATACACTATATGCGTGCACAAACATTCAACCATATGCAACATCCGCATGATAACACATTCAATTTAATCCATAAACAAGTATAAATACTCGTGCATATGCAATATGAAATGTGACCGAGTCGAGCTAATATCTAATGTAAATTCGTGCATCCACGAGCAACCACTTGCAACCATTTGCAACCACATCAATCATAACATGTTTCAAATACATGTTTACATCCATAGGGTTCTACCTAAGATTCCTTGAAACAGGGTCGGGAAGATAAACAGGACAAACTCCTTACGGGGTTTGTAACAGAAAATAGGACCGAGAGGATGTCCACAAAAGATAGCCTACAAGTAAGCTCTACAGAAAACAGGGATCAAGGATATACTCCCAAAAAGAGATATCATGCGCGTATCTAGTCTTTGACCATCAAAGTCGTACTTCCTTGAGCTCAATTTCCTTGTGCCTTGACCGTCTTTGCGATTCCGTAGCTTCTTATTTCCTGTTTCCATAACATGAGCTGGAACTCATTCCTTCGTCGCCTCTCGTTCCACTTGCACTTATCCTTTTTTTCTAAAATACTTGACCCAAACATGACTGCGTACTCATGATCTCATGCAAGCTTTTCCAAAATTCACTAATGAATCTCGGACCTCGTACCACAAGGTATACCACATAAAGGAACTTTCTCTTGAAAGTAAACAGATGCCAACCAGGTTATCAAGCGCACTTACTAAGGTGATTTCTATAACCCATGCATAAGTGAAATAAACCATCCGTCTTATCGGCGAACACCACTCGATTGGGCTTCCAATTTCCCATAAAGGCATCAAGGGATTCTAAGTAACTAACCATGACCGAACCCAAAAGGTTACACGAGACTTCGAGGGTTAGTCAAGAGTCCAACTACCCTTCTATCAAAACCGAGAGTGGCACCCCTTACTGGATAACCACTTCATCCCTAGAATCCATCCATAACCGAGGCATGTCATTCTCAAATCCAAAACAAGTCATGAGTAAATGGACCGATCTTCCAATAGGACTTGAGACAAAACGGGATCCTCTACTACGCTAGTACTAAGGTGCAGAGAATCAACTACCGAAGCAAACTTAAATGATACGAACAACGAAATCCTAACGGGATGATAGAGAAGAAAAGCTAAACCTTTGACAAGATCGTTACCCCCCTTCCGAGGTACTCTAGAAATGAGAGCATACTATTGCCCTCCGAATGATCTTGTCCCTGTTCCATGATACTTAACTATCTATCCCGTTTCACTATGCCAAAGGTACCCTCTCGTCATGGGTTTCATTGTTCATCTTTCTCCCTCCTTTGAGGACTAAGCCATACCAACAAGTTGCTCATCCTTAAGCTCGTATCCTTTATCCTTCTTTCTCACGATCCTTTCTTATAACGCGGTCACTGGTCTCTCGAGAACCACCTCCATCGTATGGAAAACACTTTCGTAGGTAGAAAAGACTAGTCGCTGTTAAAACTACTGTGACTACAGATGGAGGAAAGAAAGGAAAAGAGTCTCAATCAAGGAAACAAGGATAGTGCTAATGGCCTTTGGGGAATAGCCTTTTTCTTTTAAGAGAAAATTTTCGTGAAAAATGCTTCTTTGTAAACGGTTTTCAAATAGTTTTCAGAAGGTCTTTAAAAACTTTTGCCCAGTCTGGTAACCTTCTGCTCTGATACCAAATGTAAACCCCCGCCTCCGCTAGGGTCACTCGCAAAGGAATGCACTAGCTTTAGAGGGGCATTATTGGTAAACATGCACAGAAATATCACAAGACAGAACATATATAGATAAATAGCGGAAGTAAAATCAAACTTTCATAAACATGAATACATAAGGTCTAAAGCCTTTTACATCAGAGTACATCAAAACCTGTCTTGCAATAGTAAAGAAGCATAAAGACTTTTTAATAAATTATTCCCCAAGTAAAACCGTAAAGTAGCCATAGCCAAGAGAAATCCAAGCCATCCATGATGACCTTCAAGCAGAAGAAGTCTGAACTAAACCGCATTGTTTCCTCCCAGAAACCTGGGGGGGGGGGGGAACGGAAGAAAAGAGGCGAAACAAAACGGGTCAGTCAAAAAGACTGAGTAAGTCCTATCTACTTCCAGTATAAAAACAGGTAAAGGTAACATGACATGCATAAACTGAAAGTAAACATAAGGATAACTACAAGATAGATAAACCAGGGTAGCCGGCTGAAATACCGCGGCAAGGTAAACTAAGGTATCATGATAAACTACGGTGTTATGATAAGTCAAGGTATCACATCGTCAGATTTCTATCGAGTACATTATCCCGAGGTATCTACCCCGTCTAACATCCCACGGTATCTATTATGTATATTCTTCCTAGTTCTAACATGTATATTTGCTCTGCACCTCTCGTACTAGTATCCCTACCCGCGTCATGTGTTGACCATGAACGTCCCTTGCTCAAAGTCGTGTAATGGTCCATGTCAACCTAATATATCACATATATAGGTTACTCAAATCATATGTTTCTTTCCATGTATATAAGTTCAGTCCCTTGCCGTACCTCGTACGGGCTTCCTCATGCCGTATTATCCTTGAAGTCGTTTGGACTGTCACCCTTGTCCTAGCTAGGCTCTTCCATATGAATCATCGTTTGAACTACTAGGACTTACGCCACCTAGCACCACTAGGGATTACGCTTACCTATTGCACGCTTTCGTATTTCGGTTTGGGTTAAACCACCTAGGCCACTAGGGATTACGCTAACCCTCAACCGCGCCCTTTTTCCCACGCATTCATCTTGAATCGTTTTTCTATAACTGTATGCACATGCATCACATCGTGCCATCCGAGTCCTGTCACAGGGCAATACCTGAAATACAGGACTCGGTCGGGAGCTTTAGATTTATCTGCCGATGTAGATACTAAGGTCTGCTTTTCTACACGTGGCTATAGTCCCACGAGACCCCTCCCTCAACTAATGAAAGGCAACACAAGAGAAAATCTTGCATGAGAACTACACTCCGGCCAGCCCAAATCCTACAGCCTACCTCACCCATAATTAGATAGCAATTTTGGTCTGTTGCGTGTTCCCTGCCTTTCCGTACCTACACGCTTGACTCAAGATGGTAGATGATCGACGAACTTGCTATCTCGGGCACCTTATGTATTCGTCGACTCACTGCTATCCACCCCAGTCTTTAGGTCGCTCGCATAGCAACCAAGGCATATTCTTGGTTCTTCTACCGCAGACCTCAACCTCTCGTGAGCCTAGTATAATGACCTGGCAGCTCACAGAGGGATCCCAAGAATATCCTCACGTTCCCCGAAGTCGCTGCTTCGTTACCCAGTTCGTTGGAGCCTTTATCTAAATTAGATAGCCTGCTCCTTCACGCATACTTAAACGTTGACCTAACGTATCGGGTTACTAATCTATCTAAGAAATGGTCCAAATTTCCTTGACTAAGAATTATTACTTAGTTTCCCTTAACTAAGGTTTACCACTTAGCCTTATTTCCATAATCCTTGTTAACTATGGTTATTTACCTAATCCTCCGAATTAGGGTTTACCTAATGGGTTAAGTGTCACTTAAGTTCATAACTTAGCCCGTCTACAAACCATGTCAAAATTGGCTAAGTATCCAAGTCCAAGACTTAACCCTACAAACCATGTGTCAAGTTGGTTAAGTATATCAAGAAATCCATGACTTAACCTTGTCTAATTATCATTTTAGATTGGTTAAGTATACATTAATTTGACCCTATCAAATTACCGAGTCAAATCGGTCAAGCGTATTCGAAGCGATTCGTGACTTAGCCTTATCATGTTTTCACGTTAGATTGGTTAAGTATAGATTAACTTAACCTCATCAAATTAACGAGTTGGATTGGTTAAGTATAGGTCACTTAACCTCATCAAATTAACGAGTTGGATTGGTTAAGTATAGGTCACTTAACCTCATCAAATCATCGTGTTAAATTAGTTAAGTGTTTAACTTAACCCCATTAAATTACTAAGTTGGATTAATTAAGTCTAGGCTAACTTAACCCCATCCGATTACCATGTTTAGATTAGTTAAGCCTAATCTTAACCCCATCCATTAACTGTATTATACGGTTAAGTGTCATTAAGAAAATTTACTTAACCTTATCACGTTATCGTGTTGGATTGATTAAGTGTTGGTTAACTTAATCCCGTCCACAAGTCATATAAAAATGGTCAAGTGTCATTAGGCAAATCAAGTTACTTAACCTACCCAAGCTTATCATGTTTTATTAAGTATCATTAGCCTAATCAAATTACTTAACCCATTTGTCCATATCATATTTGGTTAAGCCTCATTAGTCAAATTAACTTAACCCTATTATGTGGCATTAATTTAATTAATGCACCCTCAACCTCTCACATTAGACCTTGTTGTGGTTAGTTAAGCCGGGCGGGTCCGGGTAGATTTACACCACAACCTAGTCTAACCTCGGGTCTTAAGCGCGACATGACCAACTTCTCACATTGGGTCCTATTGTTTGCAACTACTAGTTAGGCCGGTCGGTTCCGGGTAGTTTTACGTTGCAAACTCAACCCAACCTCGAGTTGGCCATACTTATATTATCTAAGTTCCTCATGTTTCCAAAACATGTTACAAGTTTTCAAGCATTTGGGTAGACCTAACTTAATAGGTAAATTCCCAAAGGGTAGACCTAACTTAATAGGTAAATTCCCAAGCTCATGTTTTTATGCATACTTACATGTCAACTTCCATGTCATCTTTCAAGTCATATTTTCAAGTATAAACACATGTTCATGTTTATCTAACTACCCAAAATCGTGTTTTCCCAAAGCAAGCAAAGCGAGTCAACATAGTAAGGATACTATGTCACATATTGGTCTCAAAACATGCATGATGCCAAAAAGGGCTTGGCTTCCACATGCATAACATCATAAAGGGATTGGCCATAAACATGCATAGTGTCATAAGGTAATTTGGCCACAAACATGCATATTATCAAAAAGGGTTTGGCCATAAACATGCACAACTTAAAAGAGGGGATTGGCCACGATCATGCATAATCTCATAAAGGATTTGGCCACAAACTTGCATGTTAGCATAAGGGGTTTGGGTTCATAAACATGCATATGCCCCAAAATCTTGTCTTAGCCAATTTTCACAAGTAAAGTGGTTCCTAAGGGTTCATGCTAGCATTTCATGCATAAAGATCCAAATTTGCAAGTTAAACTAGGTTATGCATAGCATGAGAGGCATGATTAAGTCACTCACATGGCCTAAAATCATAAACATGAACACAAGAGGCAAGGTAAGGTTCATATAGGTTCGCATAATCATGTTTAGCCTCATTTTATCCCATGTCAACATTAAATATACCGTTTTGATCCAAAAGTAGCTAGAACTTACATAGTTAGGCCTAGGGAAAGGAGCATGAATCATCTTGGCTAAGAAAGGTGCCTCCTTTGTAGAAGAATAGTCATGGAACTCGCATAGCAATGTTGATTTGGCCTTGATTTGGTGTAGCAAGCTTGCACCCTTTGATTTGAACTTGATTTGGATGCATAGGCTCTAGGGATTGGAGATGGAGGCCATGATCAAGATTGATTTTGGCAGCACTTAGTTGCTAGGTTTGATTTTTAGGGATTTAGGTTAGGTTTAGGGTCTTTTTATAGAGATTAGGATAGTTTTAGGCCCTAGGATTAGATCTAGGATTAATCTAGGCCACAGAAATCGTCACAGGCCCATCAGACCAAAACAAGACTGCATCCAGGTGCACCAGGCCACAAAACACGGAGTTGTGTTTTTGGACCCAGTCGACACCCAAGTCGACAGCCCTGTCGACTTGGGGTCCAGGGGTGTCGACAGCCCTGTCGACTCCCCTGTCGACATGGGCTTTGGCGGGAAAATTCCCGCCTACCCCAAAACTTGAACTTCCTAGGTGATTTTCAAACTTGAAAACCCTGAAAACTTTGACGGATCATAACTTGGTCATACGGACTCCGATTCTCGAAAACTCGGACTCTATTTCGCGTATTTTTCCGAGACGAACGCAATGGCATAGCATGTTTCACTTGATTCAGAATTTAAAATTAAATTCTGCCTTGATTCTCGTTTTAACATGTTATCGAAAAATACGGGTTGTTACATTCTCCCCATCTTTTAGGATTTCGTCCCCGAAATCTCCAAGTTAGGAAGAACATATCCTACCATCCATCATCCATCTACTCAAACCATCATCCACAAGCAACCATTGTCCTTAGACGACTCCTAATGCTTTATGAATGTATGCAAAACGTGTGTGTACATGTTCCTTAGCCAATGCTAATGATCAGGCCTGAAAAATCTTTTGAATGCAAAAATATGTTTAGTGCTATGAATCCATCATGTATGCAAATAGTCCTAGTCATATACACTATATGCGTGTACAAACATTCAACCATATGCAACATCCGCATGATAACACATTCAATTTAATCCATAAACAAGTATAAATACTCGTGCATATGCAATATGAAATGTGACCGAGTCGAGCTAATATCTAATGTAAATTCGTGCATCCACGAGCAACCACTTGCAACCATTTGCAACCACATCAATCATAACATGTTTCAAATACATGTTTACATCCATAGGGTTCTACCTAAGATTCCCTGAAACAGGGTCGGGAAGATAAACAGGACAAACTCCTTACGGGGTTTGTAACAGAAAATAGGACCGAGAGGATGTCCACAAAAGATAGCCTACAAGTAAGCTCTACAGAAAACAGGGATCAAGGATATACTCCCAAAAAGAGATATCATGCGCGTATCTAGTCTTTGACCATCAAAGTCGTACTTCCTTGAGCTCAATTTCCTTGTGCCTTGACCGTCTTTGCGATTCCGTAGCTTCTTATTTCCTGTTTCCATAACATGAGCTGGAACTCATTCCTTCGTCGCCTCTCGTTCCACTTGCACTTATCCTTTTTTTCTAAAATACTTGACGCAAACATGACTGCGTACTCATGATCTCATGCAAGCTTTTCCAAAATTCACTAATGAATCTCGGACCTCGTACCACAAGGTATACCACATAAAGGGACTTTCTCTTGAAAGTAAACAGATGCCAACCAGGTTATCAAGCGCACTTACTAAGGTGATTTCTATAACCCATGCATAAGTGAAATAAACCATCCGTCTTATCGGCGAACACCACTCGATTGGGCTTCCAATTTCCCATAAAGGCATCAAGGGATTCTAAGTAACTAACCATGACCGAACCCAAAAGGTTACACGAGACTTCGAGGGTTAGTCAAGAGTCCAACTACCCTTCTATCAAAACCGAGAGTGGCACCCCTTACTGGATAACCACTTCATCCCTAGAATCCATCCATAACCGAGGCATGTCATTCTCAAATCCAAAACAAGTCATGAGTAAATGGACCGATCTTCCAATAGGACTTGAGACAAAACGGGATCCTCTACTACGCTAGTACTAAGGTGCAGAGACTCAACTACCGAAGCAAACTTAAATGATACGAACAACGAAATCCTAACGGGATGATAGAGAAGAAAAGCTAAACCTTTGACAAGATCGTTACCCCCCTTCCGAGGTACTCAAGAAATGAGAGCATACTATTGCCCTCCGAATGATCTTGTCCCTGTTCCATGATACTTAACTATCTATCCCGTTTCACTATGCCAAAGGTACCCTCTCGTCATGGGTTTCATTGTTCATCTTTCTCCCTCCTTTGAGGACTAAGCCATACCAACAAGTTGCTCATCCTTAAGCTCGTATCCTTTATCCTTCTTTCTCACGATCCTTTCTTATAACGCGGTCACTGGTCTCTCGAGAACCACCTCCATCGTATGGAAAACACTTTCGTAGGTAGAAAAGACTAGTCGCAGTTAAAACTACTGTGACTACAGATGGAGGAAAGAAAGGAAAAGAGTCTCAATCAAGGAAACAAGGATAGTGCTAATGGCCTTTGGGGAATAGCCTTTTTCTTTTAAGAGAAAATTTTCGTGAAAAATTCTTTTTGTAAACGGTTTTCAAATAGTTTTCAGAAGGTCTTTAAAAACTTTTGCCCAGTCTGGTAACCTTCTGCTCTGATACCAAATGTAAACCCCCGCCTCCGCTAGGGTCACTCGCAAAGGAATGCACTAGCTTTAGAGGGGCATTATTGGTAATCATGCACAGAAATATCACAAGACAGAACATATATAGATAAATAGCGGAAGTAAAATCAAACTTTCATAAACATGAATACATAAGGTCTAAAGCCTTTTACATCAGAGTACATCAAAACCTGTCTTGCAATAGTAAAGAAGCATAAAGACTTTTTAATAAATTATTCCCCAAGTAAAACCGTAAAGTAGCCATAGCCAAGAGAAATCCAAGCCATCCATGATGACCTTCAAGCAGAAGAAGTCCGAACTAAACAGCATTGTTTCCTCCCTGAAACCTGGGGGGGGGGGGGAAACGGAAGAAAAGAGGCGAAACAAAACGGGTCAGTCAAAAAGACTGAGTAAGTCCTATCTACTTCCAGTATAAAAACAGGTAAAGGTAACATGACATGCATAAACTGAAAGTAAACATAAGGATAACTACAAGATAGATAAACCAGGGTAGCCGGCTGAAATACCGCGGCAAGGTAAACTAAGGTATCATGATAAACTACGGTGTTATGATAAGTCAAGGTATCACATCGTCAGATTTCTATCGAGTACATTATCCCAAGGTATCTACCCCGTCTAACATCCCACGGTATCTATTATGTATATTCTTCCTAGTTCTAACATGTATATTTGCTCTGCACCTCTCGTACTAGTATCCCTACCCGCGTCATGTGTTGACCATGAACGTCCCTTGCTCAAAGTCGTGTAATGGTCCATGTCAACCTAATATATCACATATATAGGTTACTCAAATCATATGTTTCTTTCCATGTATATAAGTTCAGTCCCTTGCCGTACCTCGTACGGGCTTCCTCATGCCGTATTATCCTTGAAGTCGTTTGGACTGTCACCCTTGTCCTAGCTAGGCTCTTCCATATGAATCATCGTTTGAACTACTAGGACTTACGCCACCTAGCACCACTAGGGATTACGCTTACCTATTGCACGCTTTCGTATTTCGGTTTGGGTTAAACCACCTAGGCCACTAGGGATTACGCTAACCCTCAACCGCGCCCTTTTTCCCACGCATTCATCATGAATCATTTTTCTATAACTGTATGCACATGCATCACATCGTGCCATCCGAGTCCTGTCACAGGGCAATACCAGAAATACAGGACTCGGTCGGGAGCTTTAGATTTATCTGCCGATGCAGATACTAAGGTCTGCTTTTCTACACGTGGCTATAGTCCCACGAGACCCCTCCCTCAACTAATGAAAGGCAACACAAGAGAAAATCTTGCATGAGAACTACACTCCGACCAGCCCAAATCCTACAGCCTACCTCACCCATAATTAGATAGCAATTATGGTCTGTTGGGTGTTCCCTGCCTTTCCGTACCTACACGCTTGACTCAAGATGGTAGATGATCGACGAACTTGCTATCTCGGGCACCTTA
Organism: Allium sativum; assembly: GCA_030737875.1. Lineage (NCBI taxonomy): Eukaryota > Viridiplantae > Streptophyta > Magnoliopsida > Asparagales > Amaryllidaceae > Allium > Allium sativum. The sequence goes on from CM060926.1 coordinate 377,327,384, forward strand.
TGTATTCGTTGACTCACTACTATCCACCCCAGTCTTTAGGTCGCTCGCATAGCAACCAAGGCATATTCTTGGTTCTTCTACCGCAGACCTCAACCTCTCGTGAGCCTAGTATAATGACCTGGCAGCTCACAGAGGGATCCCAAGAATATCCTCACATTCCCCGAAGTCGCTGCTTCGTTACCCAGTTCGTTGGAGCCTTTATCTAAATCAGATAGCCTGCTCCTTCACGCATACTTAAACGTTGACCTAACGTATCGGGTTACTAATCTATCTAAGAATGGTCCAAATTTCCTTGACTAAGAATTATTACTTAGTTTCCCTTAACTAAGGTTTACCACTTAGCCTTATTTCCATAATCCTTGTTAACTATGGTTATTTACCTAATCCTCCGAATTAGGGTTTACCTAATGGGTTAAGTGTCACTTAAGTTCATAACTTAGCCCGTCTACAAACCATGTCAAAATTGGCTAAGTATCCAAGTCCAAGACTTAACCCTACAAACCATGTGTCAAGTTGGTTAAGTATATCAAGAAATCCATGACTTAACCTTGTCTAATTATCATTTTAGATTGGTTAAGTATACATTAATTTGACCCTATCAAATTACCGAGTCAAATCGGTCAAGCGTATTCGAAGCGATTCGTGACTTAGCCTTATCATGTTTTCATGTTAGATTGGTTAAGTATAGATTAACTTAACCTCATCAAATTAACGAGTTGGATTGGTTAAGTATAGGTCACTTAACCTCATCAAATTAACGAGTTGGATTGGTTAAGTATAGGTCACTTAACCTCATCAAATCATCGTGTTAAATTAGTTAAGTGTTTAACTTAACCCCATTAAATTACTAAGTTGGATTAATTAAGTCTAGGCTAACTTAACCCCATCCGATTACCATGTTTAGATTAGTTAAGCCTAATCTTAACCCATCCATTAACTGTATTATACGGTTAAGTGTCATTAAGAAAATTTACTTAACCTTATCACGTTATCGTGTTGGATTGATTAAGTGTTGGTTAACTTAATCCCGTCCACAAGTCGTATAAAAATGGTCAAGTGTCATTAGGCAAATCAAGTTACTTAACCTACCCAAGCTTATCATGTTTTATTAAGTATCATTAGCCTAATCAAATTACTTAACCCATTTGTCCATATCATATTTGGTTAAGCCTCATTAGTCAAATTAACTTAACCCTATTATGTGGCATTAATTTAATTAATGCACCCTCAACCTCTCACATTAGACCTTGTTGTGGTTACTAGTTAAGCCGGGCGGGTCCGGGTAGATTTACACCACAACCTAGTCTAACCTCGGGTCTTAAGCGCGACATGACCAACTTCTCACATTGGGTCCTATTGTTTGCAACTACTAGTTAGGCCGGTCGGTTCCGGGTAGTTTTACGTTGCAAACTCAACCCAACCTCGAGTTGGCCATACTTATATTATCTAAGTTCCTCATGTTTCCAAAACATGTTACAAGTTTTCAAGCATTTGGGTAGACCAAACTTAATAGGTAAATTCCCAAAGGGTAGACCTAACTTAATAGGTAAATTCCCAAGCTCATGTTTTTATGCATACTTACATGTCAACTTCCATGTCATCTTTCAAGTCATATTTTCAAGTATAAACACATGTTCATGTTTATCTAACTACCCAAAATCGTGTTTTCCCAAAGCAAGCAAAGCGAGTCAACATAGTAAGGATACTATGTCACATATTGGTCTCAAAACATGCATGATGCCAAAAAGGGCTTGGCTTCCACATGCATAACATCATAAAGGGATTGGCCATAAACATGCATAGTGTCATAAGGTAATTTGGCCACAAACATGCATATTATCAAAAAGGGTTTGGCCATAAACATGCACAACTTAAAAGAGGGGATTGGCCACGATCATGCATAATCTCATAAAGGATTTGGCCACAAACTTGCATGTTAGCATAAGGGGTTTGGGTTCATAAACATGCATATGCCCCCAAAATCTTGTCTTAGCCAATGTTTCACAAGTAAAGTGGTTCCTAAGGGTTCATGCTAGCATTTCATGCATAAAGATCCAAACTTGCAAATTAAACTAGGTTATGCATAGCATGAGAGGCATGATTAAGTCACTCACATGGCCTAAAATCATAAACATGAACACAAGAGGCAAGGTAAGGTTCATATAGGTTCGCATAATCATGTTTAGCCTCATTTTATCCCATGTCAACATTAAATATACCGTTTTGATCCAAAAGTAGCTAGAACTTACATAGTTAGGCCTAGGGAAAGGAGCATGAATCATCTTGGCTAAGAAAGGTGCCTCCTTTGTAGAAGAATAGTCATGGAACTCGCATAGCAATGTTGATTTGGCCTTGATTTGGTGTAGCAAGCTTGCACCCTTTGATTTGAACTTGATTTGGATGCATAGGCTCTAGGGATGGGAGATGGAGGCCATGATCAAGATTGATTTTGGCAGCACTTAGTTGCTAGGTTTGATTTTTAGGGATTTAGGTTAGGTTTAGGGTCTTTTTATAGAGATTAGGATAGTTTTAGGCCCTAGGATTAGATCTAGGATTAATCTAGGCCACAGAAATCGTCACAGGCCCATCAGACCAGACCAAGACTGCATCCAGGTGCACCAGGCCACAAAACACGGAGTTGTGTTTTTGGACCCAGTCGACACCCAAGTCGACAGCCCTGTCGACTTGGGGTCCAGGGGTGTCGACAGCCCTGTCGACTCCCCTGTCGACATGGGCTTTGGCGGGAAAATTCCCCCCTACCCCAAAACTTGAACTTCCTAGGTGATTTTCAAACATGAAAACCCTGAAAACTTTGACGAATCATAACTTGGTCATACGGACTCCGATTCTCGAAAACTCGGACTCTATTTCGCGTATTTTTCCGAGACGAACGCAATGGCATAGCCTGTTTCACTTGATTCAGAATTTAAAATTAAATTCTGCCTTGATTCTCGTTTTAACATGTTATCGAAAAATACGGGTTGTTACATTCTCCCCATCTTTTAGGATTTCGTCCCCGAAATCTCCAAGTTAGGAAGAACATATCCTACCATCCATCATCCATCTACTCAAACCATCATCCACAAGCAACCATTGTCCTTAGACGACTCCTAATGCTTTATGAATGTATGCAAAACGTGTGTATACGTGTTCCTTAGCCAATGCTAATGATCAGGCCTGAAAAATCTTTTGAATGCAAAAATATGTTTAGTGCTATGAATCCATCATGTATGCAAATAGTCCTAGTCATATACACTATATGCGTGCACAAACATTCAACCATATGCAACATCCGCATGATAACACATTCAATTTAATCCATAAACAAGTATAAATACTCGTGCATATGCAATATGAAATGTGACCGAGTCGAGCTAATATCTAATGTAAATTCGTGCATCCACGAGCAACCACTTGCAACCATTTGCAACCACATCAATCATAACATGTTTCAAATACATGTTTACATCCATAGGGTTCTACCTAAGATTCCCTGAAACAGGGTCGGGAAGATAAACAGGACAAACTCCTTACGGGGTTTGTAACAGAAAATAGGACCGAGAGGATGTCCACAAAAGATAGCCTACAAGTAAGCTCTACAGAAAACAGGGATCAAGGATATACTCCCAAAAAGAGATATCATGCGCGTATCTAGTCTTTGACCATCAAAGTCGTACTTCCTTGAGCTCAATTTCCTTGTGCCTTGACCGTCTTTGCGATTCCGTAGCTTCTTATTTCCTGTTTCCATAACATGAGCTGGAACTCATTCCTTCGTCGCCTCTCGTTCCACTTGCACTTATCCTTTTTTTCTAAAATACTTGACGCAAACATGACTGCGTACTCATGATCTCATGCAAGCTTTTCCAAAATTCACTAATGAATCTCGGACCTCGTACCACAAGGTATACCACATAAAGGAACTTTCTCTTGAAAGTAAACAGATGCCAACCAGGTTATCAAGCGCACTTACTAAGGTGATTTCTATAACCCATGCATAAGTGAAATAAACCATCCGTCTTATCGGCGAACACCACTCGATTGGGCTTCCAATTTCCCATAAAGGCATCAAGGGATTCTAAGTAACTAACCATGACCGAACCCAAAAGGTTACACGAGACTTCGAGGGTTAGTCAAGAGTCCAACTACCCTTCTATCAAAACAGAGAGTGGCACCCCTTACTGGATAACCACTTCATCCCTAGAATCCATCCATAACCGAGGCATGTCATTCTCAAATCCAAAACAAGTCATGAGTAAATGGACCGATCTTCCAATAGGACTTGAGACAAAATGGGATCCTGTACTACGCTAGTACTAAGGTGCAGAGACTCAACTACCGAAGCAAACTTAAATGATACGAACAACGAAATCCTAACGGGATGATAGAGAAGAAAATCTAAACCTTTGACAAGATCGTTACCCCCCTTCCGAGGTACTCTAGAAATGAGAGCATACTATTGCCCTCCGAATGATCTTGTCCCTGTTCCATGATACTTAACTATCTATCCCATTTCACTATGCCAAAGGTACCCTCTCGTCATGGGTTTCATTGTTCATCTTTCTCCCTCCTTTGAGGACTAAGCCATACCAACAAGTTGCTCATCCTTAAGCTCGTATCCTTTATCCTTCTTTCTCACGATCCTTTCTTATAACGCGGTCACTGGTCTCTCGAGTACCACCTCCATCGTATGGAAAACACTTTCGTAGGTAGAAAAGACTAGTCGCAGTTAAAACTACTGTGACTACAGATGGAGGAAAGAAAGGAAAAGAGTCTCAATCAAGGAAACAAGGATAGTGCTAATGGCCTTTGGGGAATAGCCTTTTTCTTTTAAGAGAAAATTTTCGTGAAAAATGCTTCTTTGTAAACGGTTTTCAAATAGTTTTCAGAAGGTCTTTAAAAACTTTTGCCCAGTCTGGTAACCTTCTGCTCTGATACCAAATGTAAAACCCCGCCTCCGCTAGGGTCACTCGCAAAGGAATGCACTAGCTTTAGAGGGGCATTATTGGTAAACATGCACAGAAATATCACAAGACAGAACATATATAGATAAATAGCGGAAGTAAAATCAAACTTTCATAAACATGAATACATAAGGTCTAAAGCCTTTTACATCAGAGTACATCAAAACCTGTCTTGCAATAGTAAAGAAGCATAAAGACTTTTTAATAAATTATTCCCCAAGTAAAACCGTAAAGTAGCCATAGCCAAGAGAAATCCAAGCCATCCATGATGACCTTCAAGCAGAAGAAGTCCGAACTAAACAGCATTGTTTCCTCCCTGAAACCTGGGGGGGGGGGGGGAAACGGAAGAAAAGAGGCGAAACAAAACGGGTCAGTCAAAAAGACTGAGTAAGTCCTATCTACTTCCAGTATAAAAACAGGTAAAGGTAACATGACATGCATAAACTGAAAGTAAACATAAGGATAACTACAAGATAGATAAACCAGGGTAGCCGACTGAAATACCGCGGCAAGGTAAACTAAGGTATCATGAAAAACTACGGTGTTATGATAAGTCAAGGTATCACATCGTCAGATTTCTATCGAGTACATTATCCCAAGGTATCTACCCCGTCTAACATCCCACGGTATCTATTATGTATATTCTTCCTAGTTCTAACATGTATATTTGCTCTGCACCTCTCGTACTAGTATCCCTACCCGCGTCATGTGTTGACCATGAACGTCCCTTGCTCAAAGTCGTGTAATGGTCCATGTCAACCTAATATATCACATATATAGGTTACTCAAATCATATGTTTCTTTCCATGTATATAAGTTCAGTCCCTTGCCGTACCTCGTACGGGCTTCCTCATGCCGTATTATCCTTGAAGTCGTTTGGACTGTCACCCTTGTCCTAGCTAGGCTCTTCCATATGAATCATCGTTTGAACTACTAGGACTTACGCCACCTAGCACCACTAGGGATTACGCTTACCTATTGCACGCTTTCGTATTTCGGTTTGGGTTAACCACCTAGGCCACTAGGGATTACGCTAACCCTCAACCGCGCCCTTTTTCCCACGCATTCATCATGAATCGTTTTTCTATAACTGTATGCACATGCATCACATCGTGCCATCCGAGTCCTGTCACAGGGCAATACCAGAAATACAGGACTCGGTCGGGAGCTTTAGATTTATCTGCCGATGCAGATACTAAGGTCTGCTTTTCTACACGTGGCTATAGTCCCACGAGACCCCTCCCTCAACTAATGAAAGGCAACACAAGAGAAAATCTTGCATGAGAACTACACTCCGGCCAGCCCAAATCCTACAGCCTACCTCACCCATAATTAGATAGCAATTATGGTATGTTGGGTGTTCCCTGCCTTTCCGTACCTACACGCTTGACTCAAGATGGTAGATGATCGACGAACTTGCTATTTCGGGCACCTTATGTATTCGTCGACTCACTGCTATCCACCCCAGTCTTTAGGTCGCTCGCATAGCAACCAAGGCATATTCTTGGTTCTTCTACCGCAGACCTCAACCTCTCGTGAGCCTAGTATAATGACCTGGCAGCTCACAGAGGGATCCCAAGAATATCCTCACGTTCCCCGAAGTCGCTGCTTCGTTACCCAGTTCGTTGGAGCCTTTATCTAAATCAGATAGCCTGCTCCTTCACGCATACTTAAACGTTAACCTAACGTATCGGGTTACTAATCTATCTAAGAAATGGTCCAAATTTCCTTGACTAAGAATTATTACTTAGTTTCCCTTAACTAAGGTTTACCACTTAGCCTTATTTCCATAATCCTTGTTAACTATGGTTATTTACCTAATCCTCCGAATTAGGGTTTACCTAATGGGTTAAGTGTCACTTAAGTTCATAACTTAGCCCGTTTACAAACCATGTCAAAATTGGCTAAGTATCCAAGTCCAAGACTTAACCCTACAAACCATGTGTCAAGTTGGTTAAGTATATCAAGAAATCCATGACTTAACCTTGTCTAATTATCATTTTAGATTGGTTAAGTATACATTAATTTGACCCTATCAAATTACCGAGTCAAATCGGTCAAGCGTATTCGAAGCGATTCGTGACTTAGCCTTATCATGTTTTCACGTTAGATTGGTTAAGTATAGATTAACTTAACCTCATCAAATTAACGAGTTGGATTGGTTAAGTATAGGTCACTTAACCTCATCAAATTAACGAGTTGGATTGGTTAAGTATAGGTCACTTAACCTCATCAAATCATCGTGTTAAATTAGTTAAGTGTTTAACTTAACCCCATTAAATTACTAAGTTGGATTAATTAAGTCTAGGCTAACTTAACCCCATCCGATTACCATGTTTAGATTAGTTAAGCCTAATCTTAACCCCATCCATTAACTGTATTATACGGTTAAGTGTCATTAAGAAAATTTACTTAACCTTATCACGTTATCGTGTTGGATTGATTAAGTGTTGGTTAACTTAATCCCGTCCACAAGTCGTATAAAAATGGTCAAGTGTCATTAGGCAAATCAAGTTACTTAACCTACCCAAGCTTATCATGTTTTGTTAAGTATCATTAGCCTAATCAAATTACTTAACCCATTTGTCCATATCATATTTGGTTAAGCCTCATTAGTCAAATTAACTTAACCCTATTATGTGGCATTAATTTAATTAATGCACCCTCAACCTCTCACATTAGACCTTGTTGTGGTTACTAGTTAAGCTGGGCGGGTCCGGGTAGATTTACACCACAACCTAGTCTAACCTCGGGTCTTAAGCGCGACATGACCAACTTCTCACATTGGGTCCTATTGTTTGCAACTACTAGTTAGGCCGGTCGGTTCCGGGTAGTTTTACGTTGCAAACTCAACCCAACCTCGAGTTGGCCATACTTATATTATCTAAGTTCCTCATGTTTCCAAAACATGTTACAAGTTTTCAAGCATTTGGGTAGACCTAACTTAATAGGTAAATTCCCAAAGGGTAGACCTAACTTAATAGGTAAATTCCCAAGCTCATGTTTTTATGCATACTTACATGTCAACTTCCATGTCATCTTTCAAGTCATATTTTCAAGTATAAACACATGTTCATGTTTATCTAACTACCCAAAATCGTGTTTTCCCAAAGCAAGCAAAGCGAGTCAACATAGTAAGGATACTATGTCACATATTGGTCTCAAAACATGCATGATGCCAAAAAGGGCTTGGCTTCCACATGCATAACATCATAAAGGGATTGGCCATAAACATGCATAGTGTCATAAGGTAATTTGGCCACAAACATGCATATTATCAAAAAGGGTTTGGCCATAAACATGCACAACTTAAAAGAGGGGATTGGCCACGATCATGCATAATCTCATAAAGGATTTGGCCACAAACTTGCATGTTAGCATAAGGGGTTTGGGTTCATAAACATGCATATGCCCCAAAATCTTGTCTTAGCCAATGTTTCACAAGTAAAGTGGTTCCTAACGGTTCATGCTAGCATTTCATGCATAAAGATCCAAACTTGCAAGTTAAACTAGGTTATGCATAGCATGAGAGGCATGATTAAGTCACTCACATGGCCTAAAATCATAAACATGAACACAAGAGGCAAGGTAAGGTTCATACAGGTTCGCATAATCATGTTTAGCCTCATTTTATCCCATGTCAACATTAAATATACCGTTTTGATCCAAAAGTAGCTAGAACTTACATAGTTAGGCCTAGGGAAAGGAGCATGAATCATCTTGGCTAAGAAAGGCGCCTCCTTTGTAGAAGAATAGTCATGGAACTCGCATAGCAATGTTGATTTGGCCTTGATTTGGTGTAGCAAGCTTGCACCCTTTGATTTGAACTTGATTTGGATGCGTAGGCTCTAGGGATTGGAGATGGAGGCCATGATCAAGATTGATTTTGGCAGCACTTAGTTGCTAGGTTTGATTTTTAGGGATTTAGGTTAGGATTAGGGTCTTTTTATATAGATTAGGATAGTTTTAGGCCCTAGGATTAGATCTAGGATTAATCTAGGCCACAGAAATCGTCACAGGCCCATCAGACCAGACCAAGACTGCATCCAGGTGCACCAGGCCACAAAACACGGAGTTGTGTTTTTGGACCCAGTCGACACCCAAGTCGACAGCCCTGTCGACTTGGGGTCCAGGGGTGTCGACAGCCCTGTCGACTCCCCTGTCGACATGGGCTTTGGCGGGAAAATTCCCGCCTACCCCAAAACTTGAACTTCCTAGGTGATTTTCAAACTTGAAAACCCTGAAAACTTTGACGGATCATAACTTGGTCATACGGACTCCGATTCTCGAAAACTCGGACTTTATTTCGCGTATTTTTCCGAGACGAACGCAATGGCATAGCCTGTTTCACTTGATTCAGAATTTAAAATTAAATTCTGCCTTGATTCTCGTTTTAACATGTTATCGAAAAATACGGGTTGTTACATTCTCCCCATCTTTTAGGATTTCGTCCCCGAAATCTCCAAGTTAGGAAGAACATATCCTACCATCCATCATCCATCTACTCAAACCATCATCCACAAGCAACCATTGTCCTTAGACGACTCCTAATGCTTTATGAATGTATGCAAAACGTGTGTGTACATGTTCCTTAGCCAATGCTAATGATCAGGCCTGAAAAATCTTTTGAATGCAAAAATATGTTTAGTGCTATGAATCCATCATGTATGCAAATAGTCCTAGTCATATACACTATATGCGTACACAAACATTCAACCATATGCAACATCCGCATGATAACACATTCAATTTAATCCATAAACAAGTATAAATACTCGTGCATATGCAATATGAAATGTGACCGAGTCGAGCTAATATCTAATGTAAATTCGTGCATCCACGAGCAACCACTTGCAACCATTTGCAACCACATCAATCATAACATGTTTCAAATACATGTTTACATCCATAGGGTTCTACCTAAGATTCCCTGAAACAGGGTCGGGAAGATAAACAGGACAAACTCCTTACGGGGTTTGTAACAGAAAATAGGACCGAGAGGATGTCCACAAAAGATAGCCTACAAGTAAGCTCTACAGAAAACAGGGATCAAGGATATACTCCCAAAAAGAGATATCATGCGCGTATCTAGTCTTTGACCATCAAAGTCGTACTTCCTTGAGCTCAATTTCCTTGTGCCTTGACCGTCTTTGCGATTCCGTAGCTTCTTATTTCCTGTTTCCATAACATGAGCTGGAACTCATTCCTTCGTCGCCTCTCGTTCCACTTGCACTTATCCTTTTTTTCTAAAATACTTGACGCAAACATGACTGCGTACTCATGATCTCATGCAAGCTTTTCCAAAATTCACTAATGAATCTCGGACCTCGTACCACAAGGTATACCACATAAAGGAACTTTCTCTTGAAAGTAAACAGATGCCAACCAGGTTATCAAGCGCACTTACTAAGGTGATTTCTATAACCCATGCATAAGTGAAATAAACCATCCGTCTTATCGGCGAACACCACTCGATTGGGCTTCCAATTTCCCATAAAGGCATCAAGGGATTCTAAGTAACTAACCATGACCGAACCCAAAAGGTTACACGAGACTTCGAGGGTTAGTCAAGAGTCCAACTACCCTTCTATCAAAACCGAGAGTGGCACCCCTTACTGGATAACCACTTCATCCCTAGAATCCATCCATAACCGAGGCATGTCATTCTCAAATCCAAAACAAGTCATGAGTAAATGGACCGATCTTCCAATAGGCCTTGAGACAAAACGGGATCCTCTACTACGCTAGTACTAAGGTGCAGAGACTCAACTACCGAAGCAGACTTAAATGATACGAACAACGAAATCCTAACGGGATGATAGAGAAGAAAATCTAAACCTTTGACAAGATCGTTACCCCCCTTCCGAGGTACTCTAGAAATGAGAGCATACTATTGCCCTCCGAATGATCTTGTCCCTGTTCCATGATACTTAACTATCTATCCCGTTTCACTATGCCAAAGGTACCCTCTCGTCATGGGTTTCATTGTTCATCTTTCTCCCTCCTTTGAGGACTAAGCCATACCAACAAGTTGCTCATCCTTAAGCTCGTATCCTTTATCCTTCTTTCTCACGATCCTTTCTTATAACGCGGTCACTGGTCTCTCGAGAACCACCTCCATCGTATGGAAAACACTTTCGTAGGTAGAAAAGACTAGTCGCAGTTAAAACTACTGTGACTACAGATGGAGGAAAGAAAGGAAAAGAGTCTCAATCAAGGAAACAAGGATAGTGCTAATGGCCTTTGGGGAATAGCCTTTTTCTTTTAAGAGAAAATTTTCGTGAAAAATGCTTCTTTGTAAACGGTTTTCAAATAGTTTTCAGAAGGTCTTTAAAAACTTTTGCCCAGTCTGGTAAACTTCTGCTCTGATACCAAATGTAAACCCCCGCCTCCGCTAGGGTCACTCGCAAAGGAATGCACTAGCTTTAGAGGGGCATTATTGGTAAACATGCACAGAAATATCACAAGACAGAACATATATAGATAAATAGCGGAAGTAAAATCAAACTTTCATAAACATGAATACATAAGGTCTAAAGCCTTTTACATCAGAGTACATCAAAACCTGTCTTGCAATAGTAAAGAAGCATAAAGACTTTTTAATAAATTATTCCCCAAGTAAAACCGTAAAGTAGCCATAGCCAAGAGAAATCCAAGCCATCCATGATGACCTTCAAGCAGAAGAAGTCCGAACTAAACAGCATTGTTTCCTCCCTGAAACCTGGGGGGGGGGGGAACGGAAGAAAAGAGGCGAAACAAAACGGGTCAGTCAAAAGGACTGAGTAAGTCCTATCTACTTCCAGTATAAAAACAGGTAAAGGTAACATGACATGCATAAACTGAAAGTAAACATAAGGATAACTACAAGATAGATAAACCAGGGTAGCCGGCTGAAATACCGCGGCAAGGTAAACTAAGGTATCATGATAAACTACGGTGTTATGATAAGTCAAGGTATCACATCGTCAGATTTCTATCGAGTACATTATCCCAAGGTATCTACCCCGTCTAACATCCCACGGTATCTATTATGTATATTCTTCCTAGTTCTAACACGTATATTTGCTCTGCACCTCTCGTACTAGTATCCCTACCCGCGTCATGTGTTGACCATGAACGTCCCTTGCTCAAAGTCGTGTAATGGTCCATGTCAACCTAATATATCACATATATAGGTTACTCAAATCATATGTTTCTTTCCATGTATATAAGTTCAGTCCCTTGCCGTACCTCGTACGGGCTTCCTCATGCCGTATTATCCTTGAAGTCGTTTGGACTGTCACCCTTGTCCTAGCTAGGCTCTTCCATATGAATCATCGTTTGAACTACTAGGACTTACGCCACCTAGCACCACTAGGGATTACGCTTACCTATTGCACGCTTTCGTATTTCGGTTTGGGTTAAACCACCTAGGCCACTAGGGATTACGCTAACCCTCAACCGCGCCCTTTTTCCCACGCATTCATCATGAATCGTTTTTCTATAACTGTATGCACATGCATCACATCGTGCCATCCGAGTCCTGTCACAGGGCAATACCAGAAATACAGGACTCGGTCGGGAGCTTTAGATTTATCTGCCGATGCAGATACTAAGGTCTGCTTTTCTACACGTGGCTATAGTCCCACGAGACCCCTCCCTCAACTAATGAAAGGCAACACAAGAGAAAATCTTGCATGAGAACTACACTCCGGCCAGCCCAAATCCTACAGCCTACCTCACCCATAATTAGATAGCAATTATGGTCTGTTGGGTGTTCCCTGCCTTTCCGTACCTACACGCTTGACTCAAAATGGTAGATGATCGACGAACTTGCTATCTCGGGCACCTTATGTATTCGTCGACTCACTGCTATCCACCCCAGTCTTTAGGTCGCTCGCATAGCAACCAAGGCATAATCTTGGTTCTTCTACCGCAGACCTCAACCTCTCGTGAGTCTAGTATAATGACCTGGCAGCTCACAGAGGGATCCCAAGAATATCCTCACATTCCCCGAAGTCGCTGCTTCGTTACCCAGTTCGTTGGAGCCTTTATCTAAATCAGATAGCCTGCTCCTTCACGCATACTTAAACGTTGACCTAACGTATCGGGTTACTAATCTATCTAAGAAATGGTCCAAATTTCCTCGACTAAGAATTATTACTTAGTTTCCCTTAACTAAGGTTTACCACTTAGCCTTATTTCCATAATCCTTGTTAACTATGGTTATTTACCTAATCCTCCGAATTAGGGTTTACCTAATGGGTTAAGTGTCACTTAAGTTCATAACTTAGCCCGTCTACAAACCATGTCAAAATTGGCTAAGTATCCAAGTCCAAGACTTAACCCTACAAACCATGTGTCAAGTTGGTTAAGTATATCAAGAAATCCATGACTTAACCTTGTCTAATTATCATTTTAGATTGGTTAAGTATACATTAATTTGACCCTATCAAATTACCGAGTCAAATCGGTCAAGCGTATTCGAAGCGATTCGTGACTTAGCCTTATCATGTTTTCACGTTAGATTGGTTAAGTATAGATTAACTTAACCTCATCAAATTAACGAGTTGGATTGGTTAAGTATAGGTCACTTAACCTCCTCAAATTAACGAGTTGGATTGGTTAAGTATAGGTCACTTAACCTCATCAAATCATCGTGTTAAATTAGTAAAGTGTTTAACTTAACCCCATTAAATTACTAAGTTGGATTAATTAAGTCTAGGCTAACTTAACCCCATCCGATTACCATGTTTAGATTAGTTAAGCCTAATCTTAACCCCATCCATTAACTGTATTATACGGTTAAGTGTCATTAAGAAAATTTACTTAACCTTATCACGTTATCGTGTTGGATTGATTAAGTGTTGGTTAACTTAATCCCGTCCACAAGTCGTATAAAAATGGTCAAGTGTCATTAGGCAAATCAAGTTACTTAACCTACCCAAGCTTATCATGTTTTGTTAAGTATCATTAGCCTAATCAAATTACTTAACCCATTTGTCCATATCATATTTGGTTAAGCCTCATTAGTCAAATTAACTTAACCCTATTATGTGGCATTAATTTAATTAATGCACCCTCAACCTCTCACATTAGACCTTGTTGTGGTTACTAGTTAAGCCGGGCGGGTCCGGGTAGATTTACACCACAACCTAGTCTAACCTCGGGTCTTAAGCGCGACATGACCAACTTCTCACATTGGGTCCTATTGTTTGCAACTACTAGTTAGGCCGGTCGGTTCCGGGTAGTTTTACGTTGCAAACTCAACCCAACCTCGAGTTGGCCATACTTATATTATCTAAGTTCCTCATGTTTCCAAAACATGTTACAAGTTTTCAAGCATTTGGGTAGACCTAACTTAATAGGTAAATTCCCAAGCTCATGTTTTTATGCATACTTACATGTCAACTTCCATGTCATCTTTCAAGTCATATTTTCAAGTATAAACACATGTTCATGTTTATCTAACTACCCAAAATCGTGTTTTCCCAACGCAAGCAAAGCGAGTCAACATAGTAAGGATACTATGTCACATATTGGTCTCAAAACATGCATGATGCCAAAAAGGGCTTGGCTTCCACATGCATAACATCATAAAGGGATTGGCCATAAACATGCATAGTGTCATAAGGTAATTTGGCCACAAACATGCATATTATCAAAAAGGGTTTGGCCATAAACATGCACAACTTAAAAGAGGGGATTGGCCACGATCATGCATAATCTCATAAAGGATTTGGCCACAAACTTGCATGTTAGCATAAGGGGTTTGGGTTCATAAACATGCATATGCCCCAAAATCTTGTCTTAGCCAATGTTTCACAAGTAAAGTGGTTCCTAAGGGTTCATGCTAGCATTTCATGCATAAAGATCCAAACTTGCAAGTTAAACTAGGTTATGCATAGCATGAGAGGCATGATTAAGTCACTCACATGGCCTAAAATCATAAACATGAACACAAGAGGCAAGGTAAGGTTCATATAGGTTCGCATAATCATGTTTAGCCTCATTTTATCCCATGTCAACATTAAAAATACCGTTTTGATCCAAAAGTAGCTAGAACTTACATAGTTAGGCCTAGGGAAAGGAGCATGAATCATCTTGGCTAAGAAAGGTGCCTCCTTTGTAGAAGAATAGTCATGGAACTCGCATAGCAATGTTGATTTGGCCTTGATTTGGTGTAGCAAGCTTGCACCCTTTGATTTGAACTTGATTTGGATGCATAGGCTCTAGGGATTGGAGATGGAGGCCATGATCAAGATTGATTTTGGCAGCACTTAGTTGCTAGGTTTGATTTTTAGGGATTTAGGTTAGGTTTAGGGTCTTTTTATAGAGATTAGGATAGTTTTAGGCCCTAGGATTAGATCTAGGATTAATCTAGGCCACAGAAATCGTCACAGGCCCATCAGACCAGACCAAGACTGCATCCAGGTGCACCAGGCCACAAAACACGGAGTTGTGTTTTTGGACCCAGTCGACACCCAAGTCGACAGCCCTGTCGACTTGGGGTCCAGGGGTGTCGACAGCCCTGTCGACTCCCCTGTCGACATGGGCTTTGGCGGGAAAATTCCCGCCTACCCCAAAACTTGAACTTCCTAGGTGATTTTCATACTTGAAAACCCTGAAAACTTTGACGGATCATAACTTGGTCATACGGACTCCGATTCTCGAAAACTCGGACTCTATTTCGCGTATTTTTCCGAGATGAACGCAATGGCATAGCCTGTTTCACTTGATTCAGAATTTAAAATTAAATTCTGCCTTGATTCTCGTTTTAACATGTTATCGAAAAATACGGGTTGTTACACTTCTATTGCCACCCAAGGCAACTACTAGATTTTCCCATGCCACCCAAGGCACTTACTTAACCCTCTAATCATGTTTAATTACATGTTCCACTTCGGTTAAGTATTCTAATCGTATTTTCTATTGCCACCCAAGGCAACTACTAGATTTTTCCACATGCCACCCAAGGCAACCACTTAACCCTTCATGTCCTCTACATGCTAATACGGTTAAGTGTTTCTTAATTGATTAAGAACGTAACCGTTGTAGAGACCTCTCACATTAGACTATCTCTTATGGCAGCTGGATTTGCCGGTCGGGTCCGGCCAGCCTTACGCCATAACCGAGTCTAACCTCGTGTCTTTACACTTGTCACGTATATAGTTTGTGCCTAAGACCTCTCACATTGGGCCAATCATTTGTAGCCGCTGGATTTGCCGGTCGGTTCCGGGCAGTCTTATGCTACAAAAGGGTCCAACCTCGTGTCTTAGTCGATTAATTACACCTAATTAATCACCCCCATATTTCGAATTAATTTTCCCTAATTAATTCCAATTTTTAACGATGTACATAATTGACTCAATTATGTCCATCCTCTTTATGGTATGCATAATCACACCAATTTCACACCATTTCATTAACATGTATATTAACCCCATCGTTCCCCACGTAAATCGCTAACATGACATAAAAGGGAAGATTCATCACACATACAATGGGTTCAACTTGCATGACATTAACATGGGTTTTAAAGGTGTCAACATGCATATAGCATCAACCCAACTAGCATAAATAATCAACCAAAACTTGCATGAATCACATATGTCATAAAGAGGTTAACTTGCATAAGTTATTTATGTCATACAAAGGGGTAAACTTGCATATGTATGTATGACATACAAAGGGGTTAACTTGCATATGTATGCATATCATTCTAAGGTGTAAACTTGCACATGTTACTTGCATATCATCAAACACCAAACTTGCATAACATGTCATATGTGAACTTGCATATAATCATACACCAAACTTGCATAACATATCATATACGAACTTGCATATAATCATACACCAAACTTGCATAACATATCATATATGAACTTGCATATAATCATACACCAAATTTGCATATCATGGTGTCATAATGGATCAATGTTTCTCATATGACTTGCATATCTTGCATAACATCATAAACACATAGCATATGACTTGCATAACTTGCATAACACCACAAACACATAGCATATGACTTGCATAACTTTCATAACATCATAATCACATAGCATATGACTTGCATAACTTGCATAACATCATGAACATGTATCATATGACTTGCATAACTTGCATAACTTGCATAACTTCATGAACATATAGCACATAACTTGCATAACATGCATAACATCATTAACACATAGCATATAACTTGCATAACATGCATAACATCATTAACACATAGCATATGACTTGCATAACATGCATTGATCCACATTCATAGCCATAACCTCATTATATCCTATCATAATCATTTCAACAATTATCATTAAGGCAATAGAAAACTCACAACTTGTTGATTAGCACTCCTAAGAAGAAGATTAAGTTGCTAGAGTTGATTAGAGATTGATTTGAGAAGCCATCTTCCTCTTTAGATTGATGGAGGCTCCTTCAAGTTGCAATTTGACGGCATAACGGTGTTGTAGCTATTTTTAGTATGAATTAGGGTAGTCTTAGGGTGTATTTATAGAATTAGGATGTAGTTTAAGCCCTTAGATTAACCCTAGATTAGGTTAGAGCCGTCAGATCTCGTCACAAGCCACCAGACTCAGCCCAAAAGCCAAACTGATGCACCCAGGTCACCTGGGCTCGACCAGGGAGGTCGACCCCCAGGTCGACCCTAGGGTCGACTCCCCAGTCGACCTGGGGGGGAGGTCGACTCCCTAGTTGACCCCTGGGTCTGGCGGGATTTTCCCGCCACTTCTGAAAATCTGTTTTTAAATTTCTAAAAACTTCTTTGGGCCTTATCGGGGTCATACGGACTCCGATTTTCGAAAACTCGGACTCTATTTCGCGTATTTTTCCGAGACGAACGCAATGGCATAGCCCGTTTCCCATGATTCAGATTTATAAAATTTAATTATGCCCTGTTTTGTATTATAGCAAGTTATTCAACATATGGGGTGTTACAGGGGGCATGTAGATGAACCAGATCCATGGCCGTGTTGACTGGTTGTCCCATAACCTAGGGCCAGGGCTAAAAATTGCGTGTACGTACTAGTAGTACACACAGATCGTGTAATATGGTGTATAACAGACGAGTATGAAATAATAACGAATCACAGATATAAAAACAGAAAATGCTATAAAATAGAAAAATCACACCAGGGATTTTTATATTTGTTCGGAGCACCGTCCAATGTCCAGTCCCAGACTTCTATCCGGATTTTCACTAACAGTCACCTCACTTCACTTGGAGGAACAGGTATACAACACCCGAGAAGACGAACGGGATTTCATGCCTCTAATAACACTGAGGACTTCAACACTTGCCTCTTACAACACCGAGGACTTCAACAAAGATGAATGCAATTGTTGTTGACGATATATGTTCTCAATAACACGATTTTGTCACTTGTAGCAAAAACTTCCTATAATATTTTTTTCAATTATAATATTTGTGTAAATGAAGATTTGGAAGTGGATATCGTATTGAATCAAAAGAATGTTAAATATATTCTAGGATTCAAAACGATATAGGACAGAATATGAGCAGTTTGAGCGCATTTAGAGTTCAAGAATGAGATCAATAGAATAGAAATTAGATTAATATAATCGGTGAATTGGAATGATGAAATCATGATGTTTATATAAGGAATAAACAGTTGTAACCATTTGTGAAAAGTTACAAACAATGGTCATGATCATTTGTGAAGAGAAAGAGAAGCAACTATTGAAGAAATGGAAGTGTCTATACGAAAGGTTGCTCCTGCTTAAAAATGGTCGATAGGTTAAAAAGAACTGGCAGATAGGAATTTGAATACATATACGTTATGTACACTTGTGCACGTTATATGTGCATTCTGGGCAGAAACGATCGACCGCCTGGATTCAACCGGTCGACTGGTTTGGCCCAAATTGCACAGTTAATGTGCACATATATATACTTATATATATATTCAAAGATTAAAGCTGTGATATTATTTAAGGATAGATTTTCACATAAATAGCATTACTAACATACCAAATAATCAACCTCTAATGTACGTAGCTCTTTGTGTCTCTTTAAACCAATGAATAACTTCTTTTTGTCGATTACGGCTCATCCCTTCATCAGAAATAAAAAATTTATGAAATTCTTGACTCAACATTCTCTCCCTTTTTGATTGCTGACAACATATTTATGAATCTCTCCTGTATATGATCCCTGTATATGTGCCTGTAAATCTATATTTTCCTACATATACACTGTTAGCACAATTTTCTCCCCCTTTGTCATCGACAAAAAGGAGTTGATGAATAAACAAGAACATAAATGATATGAGCTAGATTATAAGCAACATAAACCACTACCATAGAACAAGGTTATCAAGAGTCACAAAATATGATCATACACAAGTCTAACACGAATTAAACTACGGCACTATTTTGTTATAAGTGCCGGATCATGTCTTAAAGCAAAATAAAGGCGTAAGTACGTAAAAAGAGTTAAAGAGATAAACTAAGAAATCTTATTCCGACTCCGTCTCATCTCCCTCTTCTTCTTCTTCTTCTTCTTCAACAAGCTGACTTTTCTGTGTCCATGTCCACGACTAGTTCCCGAGCTTGCACCCTCTTCCGAGTATGTCCAATTAAAAGAAGGAGGAGTCGGACGTGTGCCGGCGTCTTGAGCTTGCATAGATGAGGATGATGCACCATATGATATTGTTTCCCACAATGCCCTGAAGAAAGATTTTAGTTTGTTAAAGCGTTTATCCATTTTTGTATCTATACGCTTAAGTCATGCGTCAAGGAGGAATTGATTGCAAGCAATAGTTTCAAGCGATTCCTTTGTAGTGGAGGAAGATCGTAGAAGTTTAATTTCCTCAGGTTTTGGGCGAGATGAATGTGAAGAAGCTCCTTGATGTCCTTTTTCCTTCCATTGTTCAAAGGGAATAATATTGAAGTATGGAGCGAGAAGCTTCATCCGTGAAATCGAGGCTTTGTTAATACATTTTGGTTTTGAAACAGCTGAATCAGGAGGTTTGATGCCACAATCAAGTAGTAGACGCATGATATATTCATTATAAAATAAATGCGGCCTAGAACTCTCATTAACTTGCAATATTTCATCAAAAATCATACCAATCCAATTGATACGAATATCCCCGTAGATTGTATATAATGCTTTGAAATTTCCTTTGTAGACGGCATCAAAATTGCCTATTCTTAGAAAAAGGGAGTGCATAAGGGTGTGATGAATAACTCTTGCAGTAGGTGGTAATCCAATAGATTTTGTACTATCCTTATCATCTTCAATGACCTGATGATTAATATGATCACGTATATGGATATTACAAAAGTTACTAGAGAATTTTTGACCAAAGAAGGAAGAAACAAGGACATCTGCCATTCTTTCACATGAGATAAAGACTTGTTTGCCACAAACCACGGACCAAAGGCACTGAGAGGAATTTTCGGGCTTGTGTTTCTCTAAGTTTAGGTTAGCGTAGAATAACTTTATCATAACATGGTTAATTGCCACATTATTTTTATCAAAGTCAAGTAGGTTTTCAATATCAGCATTCTTTGCTAAGCCAAGAATATGATAATTAGATAAATCAACGAATTTAATGTACGAACCTGGATGGATTTTAAAATCTTTAATCTCATTCCGCCTTTTGACTGCAATTGGATCTACATGCCATTTCTTGATAGAGATATCGATTGGTTGTGTTTCAGATGATGAAGCTTGCTTTAATTTCTTTTGTGGAGGATCCATTAGGGTGAGATTGGAAGAAGAATTGAGTTCTAGGGTTATGAAGGGTTTTGGAGTAGAAAACGTACGAAGAAAAAGTGAGTGGATGGTGTAATTTTTTTTGCTATATATGCCTTTTTGAAAACAGAATTCCTCATTACCGGTTGACCGCTTGAAAACCACCGGTCGACCATTTTCAACCAGAAGACAAAACGGTCGACTGGTGGATTTTGGCCTGTCGACTGGTTTGTCTAGGTGCAATTTTTATGATTTTCTTCTAGTCTATTTTTGTTTTTGAACGGTCCAGACAAAAATGAATTTATTTAGAAAAGAGATACACATATATTAGTACATGAAATAAATACGAGAGTACAATCATAATATTAATAAAATCTAAAGAGAGGTAGAGGAGTTGTGATTGGTAGACTCTTCTTTGACATCATTAATGCGTGGTGTCCATGGCGATCACTTCTCTTTTTCCCCTTCATTACGATTGTAGTTTCGTTCCCAAGAGTTTGGGCTTCTAGAGGATAAAGGTACATGTGGTATTGGCTCATATACGCCATGTTTGTTTGAACCGCAAAAGAATGATGCCATTCATTCTAAAAAAGTTAGACATTCCGAAGTTAGTTGTTGCTCATAATGTAGCTGTCTTTGAAGATCGATTTGATGTTTTTTCATAGTGATGAATCTCGTTGATCTTCTCTCTGGTGCGGGGTGAACAAAATAACGGTTTCTTTGCCCGTTTTGAAGTTGGTGTATTACCAGGAGTATGATTGCATTTGTGATGACACTTTGATTTGTGTTTTGGTGTTTCGGGAGAGTAATACTCTTCCGGCTCAGAACTTGTGACAAAAATATGGAATTTTTGAGCGCACTCATCACAAATATGTGCCATAATGAACTATATAAACTTTAGGATCAAGTAGGGAGAGATGAAAAAGGAGAAATTTTGACAAGTTTATATAGAAGTTCCTACATATAAACTTGTGGAGGAAAATTCTTAGGTAAACTTGGCTGGAGAAAAAATGAGAAGCTCATATTCAATTTTTAAAGATAGTAATAGCTAAGAATAGCTGAGATTTTGATTAAACATAAAACGAATGTAAAAAGAACTAACAAAATATAATATTGTTGATAACATTACTTATCAAGTTCTTTTTGAGAAAAGAGACCAAGCTCTCTACGTAATTTAATGAAACTAGACTCAAGTAAAGGCTTAGTTAAGATGTCCGCTAGTTGATTATCAGTTTGGACATATTCAAGACATATATTTCCTTTTATTGTCTCTAAGGAAATGATGATGTATATCAATGTGTTTGGTTCGAGAGTGATTTACTAGATTCTTAGAAAGATTTATAGCACTTATGTTATCACAGTATATAATAGAATTTGATAAATGTATATCAAAATCTTGAAGTGTTTGTTGCATGTATATTACCTGAGTACAAGCAAGAGCTGCTGATATATATTCAGCTTCATATGTTGATTGTGAAACACAATTATGTTTCTTATTAAACCAAGAGACAAGTGATTTTCCAATAAAATGGCATATACCACTTGTACTCTTTCTATCCGCTCGAGAGCCTCCAAAATTAGCATCGTTAAATGGTACTAATTCGAATGGACATTCTTTTGGGAAGAAAAGACTAAAATCTTTGGTATTATTAAGATAACGAATTATACGTTTCACTGCTCGTAGGTGCGATTCTTTTGGATCTGCTTGAAACCGTGCACATAAACAAACACTCATCATTATATCTGGACGACTAGTTGTAAGATATAGAAGAGAACCAATCATGCTTCGATATAATTTCTGGTCAACATTCTTACCATTTTCATCTTTTTCAAGATGTGTAGTTGTACTCATGGGAGTAGGTTTACCAAATGTATTTTCTAGTCCGAAGCGTTTGATAAGATTTCCACAGTATTTTTCTTGATTAATAAAAATACCATTCGAAAGTTGTTTGATTTGAAGTCCAAGAAAATATGATAATTCTCCCATATGAGACATTTCAGATTCGTTGGTCATAATATTTGCAAATTCTTTGCAGAGTTTATCATTTGTTGAACCAAAGATGATGTCGTCTACATATTTCTGGATAACTAGAATATCTTTTCGAGAATGTTTGATAAACAAAGTTTGATCAACTTTGCCTATTTGAAATCCTGGGTTAATAAGATAGCAACGTAGTCATTCAAACCAAGCACGACGTGCTTGTTTTAAACCATACAGAGTCTTCTTAAGTTCGTACATATAGTCAGGATATTTTTCATGTACGAACAAAGGAGGTTGTTTGACATATACATTCTCTTTGATAAATCCATTTAGAAAATCACTCTTGACATCCATATGATAAAGTTTGAAATTATGGTGACAATCAAAAGGTAATAGGATTCTAATAGCTTCTAGTCGAGCAAATGGTGCAAATGTTTCTTCATAACCGATACCTTCTTCCTGATTATACCTTGTGCTACTAACCTTGCTTTATTTCTGGTGATATTACCTTGTTCATCTGCCTTATTTTTAAAGACCCACTTAGTACAAATAACTGATTGTTCAGTTGGTCTTAGAACAAGTTTCCAGACATCATTGCGCTCAACTGATTTAGTTCTTCCCGCATGGCAATGATCCAGTAATCATCAGTAGCAGCCTCTTTTGGATTCTTGGGTTCGATGTTTGAAAGAAACGAGACGTGACCCATTTGATGGAGTTCACTCCTTGTCCTGACTTGTGATGTTACTTCTCCAATTATATTTTGAGTAGTATGATCTCTTAATATTCTCAGTGGAGATTGCATCCTTGGTGGAGATTATATCCTTGGCAGAGATAGTAACTCACATGGTTGAGGAATATATTCAAAAACTATTTTAGAGCCAGAATCATTTGTGTGATAGGATTCTCAGTGACTATAGTTTGGTCATCATCTGATATATTTCGAGGATGCTGATAGAATTCATCAAAAGAGACATGAAGTGATTCTTCAATAGTTTTGGTTCGTTTATTAAATATATGATAGGCCTTGCTTCGTTTTGAATAACTGACAAATACACCTTCATTGGCTTTTGGATCAAATTTACCGAGATGGTCTTTCGAATTTAAGATAAAGCCCTTATAACAAAATACTTTGAAGTATGAGATGTTTGGCTTTCTTTGGTTAAATATTTCATATGACGTATTCTTGGTGAGAGGTCGAATGGATACACGAATCTAAACATAACAGGCAGCTGCAACAGCTTCTGCCCAGAAATGTTTTGGTAAAGTGGTTCCATTTAATAATGTTCTTGCACATTCTTATAAGGTTCGATTTTTCCATTCTACAACTCTGTTTTGTTTGAGAGTTCTAGGAAACGAAAAATTACGATATATACCTTTCTTTGTACAAAAATGTTCAAATTCATTATTTTCGAACTCTCCGCCACGATCACTTCTTGTATTTTTAACTTTAAGCTCTTTTGATTTCTAAATTTTCTCGATGAAAGATTTGAAATGATCGAAAGTGTCACTTTTGTATTTCAAGAAAATTGTCCAAGTGTAACGAGAGTAATCATCAACACATATCGACTATGATTTATTGAATGAACCTGAGTTGGTCCGAATAGATCAATATGTAATAGCTCAAGTGGTTGAAATGTTGATATGACTTTCTTGGATTTAAAAGAAGATTTCATCAATTTTCCTAATTGACATGCGTCACAAGTGTTGTCTGCATTGAAGCTCATTTTTATTAATCCTCTAACTAGATCGTTTTTGGCTAGCTTGTCAATAGTTCTGAAGTTAATATAACAAAAGCTTTTGTGCCATAGCCATGGATCATTATCATTAGCTACAAGACACTTATCTAAATTATGATTAATATTCATATTCAGAATGTATATATATTTCTGTCTCTATATCCTTCGAAAACTAAATTATGGTCTTTATCTAAGATTCTACACTTATTATCTGAAAAGGAGATTGTAAAACCCTTGTCGCATAACTGGCTAATACTAAGTAAATTGTGTTTCAGATTTCTAACTAGCATGACATTTGTAATAAGAGATAAGGTAGATGTACTACAATTGCACACATCGCCTTTGCCGATGAAATAGACTTTTGAATTACCTCCAAAAGTGATGGAGCCACCATCCGACTATGTAATATTGTTAATAAGCTCTTGTCTCTAGTCATGTGCTTCGAGAAACTACTGTCCAATATCCAATTTCCTCTTTTCTTAAGTGGGACCTGCAAAAAATAAAATTAAGTCCATGGTACACACTTTTTATGGGGCCTAAGACTTAGGTCTTAGTAGTCCAAACCCATACGTGTCCGATATCCCCTTTATATATATAATTAGAATTGAAATGCACAAAATTCATAAAATGCTGAATATATTTCTTCCTAATTAAACTGTTATTTGTTTAAGGAACCCATATCTTGATAGTTTTGACATTTTTCTTTCGAAAATCCACAACCGATTTTGGTTTGGAATATAATAAACTAAGATTTTTCTTAGCTTTATTTTTTTCTACATCTTTTTTCTTGACATATTTCTTGGTTTCTTGTTTTTATATCCTAAACTTGTTTGTTTGAAGCAGATTGTGAACTTTCAATGATCTTTATCAAATTTTCTCGACCTTTGTTGAAGTTAGAAACATTTTGAGTAATATTATCTAACTTAGTTTGTAAACTAGCGTTTTCTAGATCAAGAATTTTGAATTTTACCTTTAGCTCATGATTTTCATTAGTAAGAACATCTTATTTCTCTTTTTGAGTTTCAATTCCTTGACTCAAAAGAGATAATTGAGAGTCAATATTAGATGATGATTCTTGAAGTTTTTCAAGTTCTTCTAATATTTTCTTCTCGTCTTTTAACATATCTTGTTTAAACTCTGCTTTACTCAAATCAGCTCTGACTTCTTTGAGTTGACGTTTCGTGTCTTTATATATGACTATCAATTTAGCATTAATATCGAGTACTTCACCAAATGTAGGAATTTGTACCTCATCTTCTGCTGCCATGAAACAAACATTTGCTTGTTCATCCTCCGTATCACTTTCACTTTCTGATGAACACGAGTCTGAATCATCCCAGGTTACTGAGAATGCTCGTTTCTTTGATTTGTCCTTCTTGTATTTGAACTTGTCATTTTCTGACTTCTTCTTTTCTGGACAATCTTTATGCATGTGCCCCTTTTGTGGCAGTTAAAACATTCTATAGTGGACGATGATGGTTTATTTGATCCAGTCTTCTTTTTGCTATAACGACTAGCTTTTCATTGCTGTAGGAATTTTTTGAAACCTTTTGCAATGAATGCCAGATCTTCATCTTCAGACTCTGATTCATCTACATCTTTTTCAGCATGGAATGCTACATTTTTCTTTTCTTCTTTCTATTATTTTCTAGCCTGCAAATTAGCTTCATAGGACATTAGATTTCCTATCAATTCATCTGGCTTCATGATGGAAAGGTCATTAGATTCTTCAATTGCCAATACTTTTCCTTCCCATTCACTAGTCGGAGAATGTAGGACTGTCGAAACAACATCAAAATTTGAATATTTTTGTCCTAAACCAATTAGTGCATGGTGAATAGTTTGAAACCGTGAATACATATCATTGATTGTCTTATTCGGCCTCATTTTGAAATTTTGAAACTGACTTTTCAACATGGCTATTTTGGCTTGTTTAACCTTGTTAGTACCTTCATGAGTGGTTTTTACCTACTCCAAATTTGATATGCAGTGGTACAGATACTAACACGGTTATATTCATTTTGGTCTAATGCACAAAACAACATGTTTATTGCCTTTGCATTTACGGCTGCTACCATTTTCTCAGCCGGTGTCCATACTAAATAATCAATTGTTGGATTCACTATTTCCTTTTGGGTAGCATTCTAGGCATCATAGCTATTTGATTGCATAAATAATGCCATACGTGTTGCCCAGTAGCTATAGTTGTGACCATTAAAGAATGGAGGTCTTTGTGTTGATTGACCTTCCGTGTAAATGGTAGTGCTGGTGCTTGCGTTATTTGCCATATTACTAGAATATATCAAATAACTATGTTACGGTTATAAGATGACCATGCTCTAATACCAAATGTAAATTGCGTGTACGTACTAGTAGTACACACGGGTCGTGTAATATGGTGTATAATAGACGAGTATGAAATAATAACGAATCATAGATATAAAAATAGAAAATGCGGTAAAATAGAAAAATCACACCAGGGATTTTTATACTGGTTCGGTGCACCTTCCTACATCCAGTCCCAGACTTCTAACTGGATTTTCACTAATAATCACCTCACTTCACCCGGAGGAACATGTATACAACACCCGAGCAGACGAATGGGATTTCACGCCTCTAATAACTCTGAGGACTTCAACACTTCCCTCTTACAATACCGAGGACTTCAACAAAGTTGAATGTAATTGTTGTTGACGATATGTGTTCTCAATAACAGATTTTTTCACTCGTAGTACAAACTTCATATAATCTTATTCTTACGTAGAATATTTGTGTTAATGAAGATTTGGAAGTAAATATTGTATTGAATCAAAAGAATGTTAAATATATTCTAGGATTCAAAACGATATAGGATAGAATATGAGCAATTTGAACGCTTTTAGAGTTCAAGAACGAGATCAATACAATAGAAATTAGATTGATAGAATCGGTGAATTGGAATGATGAAATCATGATGTTTATATAAGGAATAAATAGTTGTAATCATTTGTGAAAAGTTACAAATAGTGGTCATGATCATTTGTGAAGAGAAAGAGAAGCAATCTTGAAGAAATGGAAGTATCTATACGAAAGGTTGCTTCTATTTAAAAACGATCGACAGGTTAAAAAGAACCGGTAGACAAGAATTTGAATATATATATATATATATATATATATATACACACGTTATGTATACTTGTGCACGTTATCTGTGCATTCTGGGCAGAAACAGTCGACCTCCTGGATTCAACCGGTCGACCGGTTTTGCCTAGATTACACAGTTAATGTGCACACACACACACACACATATATATATTCAAAGATTAAAGGTGTGAGATTATTTGGGAATAGATTTTAACATAAATAACACTACTAACATACAAAATAATCAACCTTTAATGTATGTAGCTCTTTGTGTCTCTTTAAACCAATGAACAACTTCTTTTTGTCGATTACGGCTTATCTCTTCGTCAAAAATCAAAACTCTGTGAAATTCTTGACTCAACAAGGGCTGTGTGGACTGGGTAGGGCTATTGACTATAGATCAGGGCAGTGTGATCAGAGCAATAGTTGTACGGAGTTGGGCTCCGTCATGGCCCCAAATGGATTCGGTGATCAAAGAGGTGGATATCATATGCTTTACGCACTGAGTGAGAGATGTGAGGATGATTTCTATGTTGATGTTTGTTATCACCATGACACTCACACTTCCATTTTACACTCTATGTCAGTGTTTAACTTAGAGTATTGTGCATCTTGTTATGCTAACTCTTTGGTTGCAGGTCCAGGCCAGGTATGATGATTTATACCTGTTATTACTTTATTTTGTGATATAGATTTGCTATCGCTCACACTAGACTTTCGTCTGACCTAGTGTTTTATATCTCTTCTTATTATTGTAGGTGCTCCTAAACGAGCAGACTAGAAGCAGGTTAAGTGGTTATGCACGAGTAGCTGTCCGGAGACGAGTAGGAGGCTTCCACATACTCTATATATAGTCTCCTTGTTTTGTTGTCAGTCACTGCTTTGGGAATTAGTGGTGTGCCTCTTTTATTTCCTTTAGAGACATGATGTGCACGTAAAAATGCACATTTAATTTCACATATTTATTCCTGTGTAGTTGAATAAATTAACATTTTCAGGTATTTTATATGATCAAACCATATTTTAAATATTTTCAAAGTCATCACTTATTTTGGGAAAAAGTGGTCACTTGTGCATGTTTTAATTTGTGAAATCTTTTACTTGTTCCTTGTGTTTATCTCTTGTAGGAATTTTCGACCTAAACGGATATATACACATGAAGAGATGAGGGAAAGCATGCATTTTCACAAAAGGAGGTAAAGAATTAATTCATTTTATGGATAGGGGAGGCCCACACCTTTCAATTAGTCCATTTGCTCTTAAGCTTCATATTAAATACTGAGACAAAAAGGCCTCATGCATTCTACATGACTCATTAGTGGCTAATGGCAATTAGAAGCTACATGAATGGGCATTTTGTGGATTTCCCAAGGAAAGTGATTAGGGTTTTAGGGTTTTTTGATCATGTATATATACCCCTTTGTTTCGTGTATTTCAGATCTTTTTTTAGCAAATGAAAGTGTAATTGATCAAATAAACAAAAATGGCTTCCAAGCCTATTTCTTCAATGTCTCTCTCATGTTTCTTTTAATTTCTATGCTCTAATTTATGTTAGTAGTTTAGATTTTCTTTTCTGCAAGTAGTATAATTTTATTTTATGCAATTAGTTAGTAGTTAATTTCTTTTCTTAATTATTTACTCTCTGTTTTTGTTGTTCTTTAATGTTGAAATCATTTTGTGTTGAAATAATCATACAAATGAGGAGCTAAATCCCTACAATTTAGGGGTGACGAAGCTCTCTAACCACGTAGATTCAACATAATTTATTTTTCATGATCTCTATTTGTGCTTATTAAAGAATGGAAGTTTAGTGTGTTTTGTTAATCATGTTTGGTTTTGATGATCTATGCTTCTAATTAATAGGGGATAGATCATGCTTGATTAAATGACACAACAAAATTTGCCTTTTCATCTATAGATCATTTTGGCAAAAAGAGGAAGTGTTAATCAATAGTTGATATTCTACATTACTAACTAATAGTAAATAGAGTATTCTTGAAATTGATATTGCTTTCAACTTATTGTCTTTTTCATAAGAATTAAATAGTGAATTAGATTTGTGCTATAGTTTGATGAATTAAATTATGCTAATTAATAGCATAAATATGTCATACTTATGATAAACACAATATCTAACCTCACTTATGACCAAACAAATAGAGATCATAGCTTCATCATGTTGATTTGTGTGATCTAAAGAGTGAAAACACCTCTAAATTGCTCTTAACCAATAGTTGTATTCTCAACTTTGTCAATAATTTTGTCAAATTTTAGTTAACATATTTCAAAGTTTGGTTTAATTTGATTGAATAGAATTTAAAATTATTCTTTCCCTGTGGATCGACTCGTATTCCCTAACGTATTTCAAGTGTAGGCCATGTGCTTGCTGTTTATTACACTTCGTGACGATATTCTAATTCATAGAATATTCGTCATCGAACAAGTTCTTGGCACTATTGTCGAGAAGAGAAATTAATTTGAATTTTATTCTTTGAATTAATTTTCTTATTTGTGTTCTATTGAAAAAAAAGAAAAAAAAAAGATTGTGTGTTTGTTTGTTTTATTTTACTTTTATTTGTGTGTTTGTTTGTTTTATTTCACTTTTATTTGTTTGTTTGTGTCATTGTTCTTAGTTTTCTTTCCTGAAAAAAAATATTTGTTCCATTTCGTAGTTAGTTGTGTGAATTACAATTGTTGTTAGTGTTTATTTTGTGTGTGTTTTTATTTATTGAAGAAAATTGCTTGTTTTGTTTGATCTTGCTTCTAGTGCATTTGTGTGTGTTTTGTTGTGTTTTGTTATGTATTTTCATTTTGTTTTAGGTTTTAGTCTCACTTAAAAAAAATAAACACTTGCCTTTTGTTCAGTCTCTTTCCCATTTTTCGTGTTTTCAATTTCCTTTATTTCTTTCCCTTTATCTCTCTCATTTATTCCTTTCCTTTTACAATTCTTACGAAAAAAAGAAGTAAAAAAATTAAAACCCAATTTATTGCTTGCCATTTTTTCCTTCTTCCCTTTTTAATTTTTTTTCCCTTTCTCTGCCTTATATTTCATGGTAGCCTTACTCCTTTTCTTTCCTGTAATTAATTAAATTTATTGCTTTCAAATTCTTCCTTTCTTTCCTCTCTATGATTTCTTTCCCAAATTCTCTTCATAATTACTTTCCTTTTTCCCAAAACAAAACAAAATAAAAAAATTATGTTTCTAAATTCTTCCTTTTTGCTGTAATTCTACCGTAAATTTTGCAGCTTTCTCTTTAAATATTCACACTCATCAAGCATCTCATCTTCACAAATTCTTTTTTCTTCCACCATCTTCTGCCTTTGCCACAACAATATCCATCACAACAAATCTCCTTCCTACCAAATTCACGTTAGCCTGAACCTCATGCAAAAATTTCTCGCATTACAAACCAGTAACCAAAAGCCTTATTCCTCAACAAATCTATTTACTCATCTCTCTCCTCAGCAAGCAGACTTCAAATTGCACCATCAAAGTCCACAAATCAACACTCCAACTCGACCAAAAATCAAACCCTCCTTTACCAGTCCAGTGTCAATCCAAAACCGCAGACCTCCTCACCAATAATCAAT
The DNA here is from genome assembly GCA_030737875.1 of Allium sativum. Taxonomy (NCBI): domain Eukaryota; kingdom Viridiplantae; phylum Streptophyta; class Magnoliopsida; order Asparagales; family Amaryllidaceae; genus Allium; species Allium sativum. The sequence goes on from CM060926.1 coordinate 377,358,509, forward strand.
CTGCCCTTCATTATCTTCTTTGCCCAACATCCATAATCATCACCACGTGAACACAAACCAACAGACCCTCCTTCATACCCCTTTTCAAACAATCCGACCCCAAGTTCAACAATCACCGTCACCAAATCACCAATTTTATATAGCCGCAATCAGCAAAAAAACCAACCACCGCATATAACCCACACTTCTCTGCTACATTATCTCGTATATCAATCAAAACCTTGCCAAATCTTCATCACCGCCTCCCTAATTCTTCCAAGCGCAAATAAACGCCTTTCCTCTGTCCCCAAGATTCATAAAAAAAAATCTTATCACAACCGAAGATCCAGCATCCACCATACACGAACTTTGAAATCTTCTAATTAGAACCCTAGCCGATCCAGAACCCCAAATCGAAACAACTTTTTTTACAAAAAAAAAAAGAACAAGAAGAGAAGGCGGTTGATTTTTAGTTATTTGATATCTTTGAATATACTGAGTTTTAGTTTGTAGAGCGTTGGGTTCTTTTTGACATCTGTGGAACAATATGTGTTTTTTACGTGTGTTTGAGAATAAAAGCGGAAAGGGGTGTGAGTTTTTGATTTATCGGGAATAAAAAGTACGTGAATTAATGTTGACTATTTTGCCAGCAAATTATTTGTTTTCATTCTCTTTAGGACGAATTGTTTCGAAATAAAAAATAACGGAGTACACATGTAACGACCCGCATTTTACGTATCGAAGGATCGTAGAATATTTATTTCTTTCTCATGTCAAGTTATATGGTCATGTAACTTTAGGAGATGACTATTGGGGTCATTTCCCATGTTCTTGATTTTTGCCGATTTTTAAATGAACATTTTGCCCCTAGCTGATATTGTTTCGACCATAACTTTTGATTGGTAAGGAATTTTGACCTGAAACCACTTCCAATAGATCCGGACGGTGGTTTACCGTTCCGTAGAGTGGTCATACGTGAAAAACGGACTTACCATTTAGGAGATATGGATGAATTAAGGGTTAGAAGGTGAAAAACAGCTTAACATGACTTAATTGGGTAATTAACAGCTAGGCCCAGTGGGGGATTTCGGGATTTGGAGTATTTAAGGGCTGTTAGGGTTTAGAGAACACCCTTTTCTCATTTTTCAGCTGCCACCTATCATTCCTCTCAACCTAGCAATGGCCTCCACTTGCTAAAACACCCCAAGTCACCTTCTAATCGCTAATTAAGCCAAATCTACATCAAATCGAAGCGGATTAGCACAAAAATCAAGGTAGAGCTACTGTGTAGCCTTGGGAACAACGCCAAACAGAGGATAATTTCAAATTTGGTATTTTATTGTGGCTAAGGTGAGTGATTTGCATAATTCCTCACTAATTATGGTTAATTAAGGGTAATTAGTGTTAATTAGCGAATTTAAACATGGTTAAATTCTAGAAAAATATTCATAAATTTCGAAATATTGTTTTAGGCCTCTATTAGGAATTTCGGTTAATTTGGTTAAGTTTTACTAATCTTATCATTAGTTTTGCTTAAACATGCTTAAGGGACAATATAGGGTTTTTGCTATGTTTGATCTGTTTTAACATATCAAATTGTCGTTTTAGTGTTAGTGGTCGATTCTTTATGTTTCTATGACTGTATGGTATGCTTCATGATTGACTAGAAAAGTTAGATTGGTTGAAAACGTCGTTGAATGGCATAAAACAGTCACTAGAAAGAAGTGCAGGAAATCTACCGAACCGGATCGGATCGGAGAAGGGGAGCACGAACCGAGCCGCTCCCTTCAAACGGTTGCATCACGAGCCGATCTGAGGAATTGGGGAGATCATGAACGAACTGACCCGAATGGTGGCACCGAACTGACCCTCTCACTTGGAGAGCCCCACGATCCGAACCGCGTCACTCGACCCGAACTCCTTCCACGAGCTGATGGCCAAAGGAGATCATGAATCGGATCACCACACCACGACCCAACCCGGATGAGTAGCCACGATCTGAACCAATCCATAGAGGGTTCTACGAACAGAACCGCTTGGTGGCTACGAAGTGGAGAATCCCAACCCGATCCATATGGCGCGATCCGAACCGAACCCGAGTGGTGGTTGCGAACAGAACCAAGGAGCTTGGACGCATGGCATGAGCTATGAACCAAATGAAGACCGATCCGGTGATGACCAAAACTCGAGATGTAAAGGTAGTCCAAGTAGAAAGTTTGCATTTTGGATCCAGTTGGGAACCAACGAGTTGACTTCATGATTGGACTTTGCTGCGGGACGTGTGCTATGGGGTTATCGACGTCCATAACTTTGATTCACCACCAAGACGGATGTTAGACTATGGATTAGTGCAGTGGGCTAGATGTTACTCTTTGGGGCAGAGTGATCATAGCATGGCTATGAACCAGTGCAGTGAAGTCATCATGGCTTCATGGGATAGATTGGACATAGCAAAGATTAGTGGCTATGGATCAGTGTAGTGGAGTCGCCATGACTCCATGGGGCAGAGTGATCATAGCAAGGATTTGGGTGATCAAAGCGGTGGATATTGTATGCTTTACGCACAGAGTGAGAGATGCGAGGATGGTTTCTATGATTGATTGTTTTCCATCACTATGTCATGCACACCCCCACCCCCGTATTCTTTACACCATATGTTAGTTGCACCCTAGAGTGTTGTACAGTATGTAGTGCTAACTCTTTGGTTGTAGGTCCAGGTTCAGTTATGGTTTAGTATACCTATTATTGTTCTATTTTGCTGCTTATCGCTTGTACCAGACTTTTGTCTGACCCAGAGTTTTATATCTCTTCTTATTACTTTGGGTGCTCTCAAAAGGGCAGACTAGAGATAGGTTAGCTGGTTGTGCACGAGTAGTTGTACCAGAGACGAGCAGGAGGCTTCTACGTATTATCTACATATATTCTCCCTATGTCGCTACTGGTCACTACGGGCATAAGTAGTGTACCTTCATTATTTTCTCTAGAGACAGTTTTCAAAAGTTGTAATAATAATGATTTGGAACATAAGCTGTATTTGGATTTTCCGCTGCTGTGATGTTTAGTTTCAGCTTATACACTGTCTCACCTGTTTTATGTCAAGTATGTTATTATTATATTTTTATTCCTTATGCTGTGAGACATTCTATAAGTTCCTTGTTAGTTCAAATACCCTTCCTTTCCTTTCTTTGGCGACCGTCCCGTGCTGGTTAGACATTGGCACGACGCACTTTCATTGAAATGTTGGCTGGTACGGGACGGGCTGTCACATTTGGTATCAGAGCGAGGTTGCGAAGTTAACCTAGGGAAAGACACTCGGGAGAGAAAATGCATATATCAGAACGCGTATTTGTGATTATTTTGGTTTTCAAAAGCTATATATCTATACTATTAGTATATTTAAGGATGAGGTCGCATTGCACTAGCACCACTGAAGAGATGGTTAATTGTTTTCTCCTTACAGATTGAACGATAAGCCAATATACTAGGTGTACTGGTAGAGGAGCTAATAATGGGAATGCCCCTGATATGAGGACGATGTTCACCGACTTCATGAGAGAGATGCTTAGAAATGTTCAAGGAACAGTTCCCAATGCTACAAATGGTGGTGGTGCAACGGTGCAGGCGCCTAGGGCCAATTTCGCAAAGCTATGCAAGGATTACACTAGCCTTGGTGGGAAGCCATTCCACGGAACGGAATCAGTTACAGAAGTCCAGGATTGGTTGGATAGCTGTGAGCGTATCTTCGAAGACTTAGGTATCGAGGATGCGATGAAGAGAAAGCTAGCATCCCCTCAGCTGCAAGGACAGGCGATGAATTGGTGGAATGCTATTAAGGAAGCTACTCCAGGGGATCAAGTTACATGGGATCAGTTTAAGGCCCGATTCAGTGATTAGTTTATCCCAGCTGACCAAAAGTCAGAGTTCTCTATGAAATTTCAGGAGCTTAAACAGAATGATAGAGTAGTCTCGGAGTACATTGCAGAGTTCGATACTTTATTGTAGTATGGATTATCTCTTATCGGCACTCCCGAGAAGAAGAACGAGAAGTTCATAATTGGTTTGGATGGATACTTGGGGGAAAGGCTTATTAACCACATCGATGAGACGTTTGAATCGATTGTGGGGAAAGCATTGAGGTCAGAGAGTCTTTACCCTAAGACGAAAACTAGGGCTGTCAATGGGTCATGTCGGGTCGGGTTCGGGTCGGGTCAAGTCGGGTTCGGGTTAATTTATAAACGGGTCGGGTCAACCTGTTTATTAAACTGGTCATATTTTCCCAACCCTAACCCGACCCTCTTATAAACAGGTTGACCCGACCCGACCCGTGTAACGCGTTTAACCTAATAGGTCGTGTTGGGTCGGGTTTACTCGTTTGACCCATTGATAGATATTGCCTACTAATATAAGCAACAAAAGAGCTAAATCACCAACATGCACACTGTTATGTAATCACCAACATGTAACAAGTTGCAAAGTCACCAACAGACAACACATATAAAGCATGAAATCAACATATCCAAAAATCATTTTCTATACATAAGTATATATTCCCATACTTTATAAATTAAAGACTACCAGTATGGAAGAGATATAGTTGTTATAAGTAAAATATAACTAACAACATACAAGAATAAATTAGTAAAATATAACAGCTTACGTATACGAGCATACTGATTACTGCATACATAAAAGATTAAGACTAATAGTATACATAAAAGACTAACATTATAGAAGAGATACAACATATAATCGGGTTTAGCGAGTCAAAATCGGGTTAGCGGGTCAACCCTAAACCTACCCGTTTAAAACGGGCCAAATTCGGGTTGATCCAAAAATGACCCGCTAACTAAATGGGTCGGGTTAACTTGCTAATTTCCGTGTGGGTTTCGGGTCGGGTCACGGGTCGTGTAGGAAATTGACAGCCCTAACGAAAACTGACTTTCCATATGCAGAGGAGCCAAAGCCGCAAGCAAGCGGTGGAGGCAAGAATGGTTCTCAGAATAAGAGAAAGCAAAATCAGACCAAGGATGGCCATAAGAAAAAGAATAAGAAAGATGTTGAGTGCTTTAGCTATGGTAAGAAGGGCCACTATGCCAAAGAATGTCGGCCCAAGCCAGCGGATAGAAATTGCTTCAGCTGTGGCCAAGTGGGACATGACAAGAACAAGTGTCCGCAATCCCCTAAAGAAAAGCAGATTGTGAAAGCATATGCTATCAGTGTTGTTCCTTCTTCGTCGAATGCCCCAACTGCGGCAGAGAAAGGAAAGAATGTCGTCATTCAAGTTATGCTTTCTGTTTATGATGTTCCTGTTTGAGTATTGTTTGATACCGGAGCTTCCCGTTCCTTCATATCTATGACCTGGTAGATAGGTTCGGATTGGAACCCGAGATAGTCGACAGACCTTTAGCGGTGGCGAACCCGATTGGTGGCTCGACTAGCCTTAGCATGATTTGTCAAATTTTGGATTTATCGAGTCATGGATGCATGTTTGCTTGTGATTGCTTTGTTTTGGGCTTTATTGGGTTTGGCATTATTTTGGGAGTCGATTGGATCCAAAGATATGGGGTGGTGGTAGACTGTGAGAGCTTTTTGGTGACAGTTAGAGCCGATGATGGGTGGAGGGTAGTGTTTGGTGGTCTACCTAGTGATGGGGGTAAGGCTAGTTTTCTAAATTCCCTCGACATCCCGCATGATGAGTTGTCAAATGTGCTCATGGATGAGCAATATCCGAGTGTCTTCGAGGAAGTGACCAGACTTCCACCACACCAAGAAATTGAGTTCTGTATTGATTTAGTGAAAGATGCCAGACCTATAGTGATTCCACTTCGTCATATGGCACCAAGGGAGAAGCTAGAGCTCGGGGTGCAAGTAAGCGATCTTTTGAAGAAGGGATTTATCAAAAGAAGTGTTTCTGAGTGGGGAGCACCAATTGTGTTTTCTACCAAGGCAGATGGTTCCCTTCGTTTGTGTTTGGACTACCGTGAGTTGAATAAGGTGACGAGGAAGAATAAGTATCCTCTACCGCGGATAGATGATTTGTTTGATCAGTTGAGTGGCGCGAGAGTGTTCTCCCAGTTGGATCTCGCGACAGGTTTTCATCAGCTTAGAGTGGAAGCTGAGAGTATAGCTAAAACGGCCTTACGGACGCCGTCTGGATTTTATGAATGATTGGTCATGCCATTCGGGTTTACCAATGCACCAACATATTTTGTGGATCTTATGAATAGGGTATTCAGAGATCAGTTGAATAAGTTTGTTCTTGTGTTCGTGGAGGATATACTTGTTTGCTCGAGGACAGAGGAAGAACACAAGGAACACTTGAGGATAGTGATGGAGGTGTTGAGAAAACACCAATTAAAAGAAAAGTTTTCTATGTGTCACTTCTGGAGGAGGGAGGTGAGATTCTTGGGCCATGTTGTTTCAGAGAATGATATTGCCGTGGATCCTGTGAAGGCGGCTATGGTACAGGAATGGTCTACGCCCAAGAATGCAACAGACGTAAGAAGTTTCTTAGGATTAGCAGGGTATTATCGGAAGTTCATCCAAAACTTCTCTAAGATAGCAGCACCGTTGACTCAGTTGACCAAGAAGAATCAAGCTTTTGTGTGGGACGAAAAGTGTGAGAATGCATTTAAGAGTCTAAAGGAATGGTTGACATGTACACCAATGTTAGTCATCCCTAAAGGGAATGAATAGATGACGGTATATACAAATGCCTGTGGTACCGGACTAGGTGCTGTATTGATGCAAGGAGGTAGGGTGGTAGCTTATGCTGGTCGACAACTGAAACCGCATGAGAAAAGATATCCTACCCATGATTTGGAATTGGCAGCGATCGTGTTTGCATTGATGATGTGGAGACATTATCTCTTGGGAGAAAGATTCGAGTTGTTTACCCATCATAAATCGTTAAAGTATCTTTTCTCTTAGAAGGATCTAAATCTCCGACAGCAAAGATGGTTAGAATTCTTGGCTATCTACGATTTCGATATCACATACACACCGGGAAAGGGCAATGCGGTAGCTGATGCATTGAGTAGGGGACATGCCAGTTTAGGGTCTATGTTTATTGAGTGGAAGCAACTGGAGTACATCACTGGGTATGATTTCAGACCCAAGTGCGAATTGGATCCAGAGGTATTAATAAGTTTGACGGTCAGACCCACTTTGATTGAGCGGATTGGTTCCTGTCAGAGGGACGATCCTAACTTATTGAAAATTATCTCCAAGTTTGAGATGGGCATTGATGAGGAGATGAACGAGTATGGGCTTAATCGAGATGGATGGCTTAGAAAGAATGGAAGACTAGTTGTACCCAATGTCAATGGATTGAGAGATGAAGTGCTTGGAGAATGTCATCACTAAAAACTGACTATACACCCCAGTAGTAACAAGATGTATCAAGACATGAAGAAGAACTACTACAGGGAAGGGATGAAAAGAGACGTTGGGAAGTTTATATCCAAATGCATGAATTGCCATCTAGTTAAAGCTGAGCAAAAGAACCCTAGTGGTTTGTTGCAACCATCAGAAGTTCCAGAATGGTAATGGGAACAAGTCTCAATGGATTTCATTGATGAGTTACCAAGGACTAGGTCGGGCCATGATAGCATTTGGGTGATTGTGGACCGATTGACCAAGAGTGCAAGATTTATACCCGTCAAATCGAATAGAACGACAGCTAAGTTAGCTGAGCTATATATGAAATGGGTAGTGAGATTTCATGGAGTACCTAAAAGCATTGTGAGTGACCGAGACCCGTTGTTTACTAGTGGGTTTTGGAAGAGCTTACAAGAGGCGTTAGGATCAGAATTACATCTCAGTACCGCGTATCATCCTCAAACCGACGGTCAAACAGAGAGGGTGAATCGAGTATTAGAAGATCTCTTGAGAGCTTGCATATTAGATTTTGGTGGATTATGGGATGACCAATTGCATCTAGTAGAGTTTGCATATAATAACAGTTATCAATCCAGTATTGGTATGGCTCCATTTGAAGCTTTGTACGGAACATGTTGGTTAGAAACCGGTGAGAAATTTGTGCTTGGGCTAGATGTGATAAGAGAAACCTCATATAAGATCAAAGTTATCCGACAATGGATGAAGGCTGCCCAAGATAGGCAAAAGAGTTATGCTAGTAAGAGGAGAAGAGATTTAAAGTTCTCCCTTGGCAATTTGGTGTTTGTCAAGATTTCTCCGTTAAAGAGCGTGATACGATTTGGCAGGAGAGGCAAGTTAACACCAAGATTTGTTGGTTCATTCCCAGTTCTTGAGCATATTGGGAATTTGGCATATAAAGTTGAATTACCAGAGAAGATGGCAGGAGTTCATAACGTATTATGTTTCCCAATTAAGGAAATTCGTGCACGACACCGATATGACTATTTTACCTGATCAATCAGATGATATCGAAGTAGAACACGAGGTGGTTGGAAACCGCAAGCCGATTCGTATTGTCGAGCACGATACGAAGCAACTTCGAAGGGAAACGGTGAATCTATTCAAAGTTGGGCGAGAATGAGAATGACTGTACTTAGGAGACAAAGGAGAACATGAGGAGGAAGTATCTAGAACTCTTTGTCTGGTAAGGTTTTTATATCGGTATAGTACTCCCTTGTTAGTAAACCGCAAGCTAGGATAGGCTTGTTGTGTTGTTTTGCATGCTTGATTGTTTTTTTAATGATTGGTCGGCATCCGGGATCCTTTGTATGTTTTGGGTTAAGGAATTTCGGGGACGAAATTTCTTTAGGGGGGTGGGAAGAGAGAGAATGTAACGACCCACATTCTACGGATCGAAGGATCATAGAATATTTATTTCGCGATGTCGTTTGGTCATGTAACTTTGGGAGATGACTATTGGGGTCATTTCCCATGTTCATGATTTTTTCTGATTTTTAAATGACCATTTTGCCCCTAGCTGATCTTATTTCAACCATAACTTTTGATTGTTAAGGAGTTTTTACCTAAAACCACTTTCATTAGATCCGGATGGTGGTTTTCCTTTTCGCAGAGTGGTCATATGTGAAAAACGGACTTACCGTTTGGGACATATGGCTGAATTAAGGTTTAGAAGGTGAAAAACGGCTTAACCGGGCTTAATTGGGTAATTAACACTAGGCCTATTGGGGGATTTCAGGATTTGGAGTATTTATGGGTTGTGAGGGTTTAGAGAACGCCCTTTTCTCGTTTTCAGCCTTCACCTATCATCCCTCTCAACCTAACAATGGCCTCCACTTGCTAAAACACCCACAATCACCTTCTAATCGCTAATTAAGCCAAATCTACATCAAGTCAAAGCGGATTAGCACAAAAATCGAGGTAGAGCTGCTGTGTAGCCTTGGGAACAGCGCCAAACAGAGGATAATTTTAGATTTGGTATTTTATTGTGGGTAAGGTGAGTGATTTGCATAGTTCCTCACTAATTATGGTTAATTAAGGGTAATTAGTGTTAATTAGCGAATTTAAACATGATTAAATTCTAGAAAAATATTCATAAATTTCAAAATATTGTTTTAGGTCTCCATTAGGAATTTAGGTTAATTTGGTTAAGTTTTACTAATCCTATAATTAGTTTTTCTTAAACATGCTTAAGGGAAAATATGGGGTTTTGGCTATGTTTGATCATTTTTAACATATCAAATTGTCGTTTTAGTGTTAGTGGTCAATTCTATATGTTGCTCTGACTGTATGGTATGCTTCATGATTGACTAGAAAAGTTAGATTGGTCGAAAACACTGTCGAATGGCGTAAAACAGTCGATGGAAAGAAGTGCAGGAAATCTACCGAACCCGATCGGATCGGAGAAGGGGAGCACGAACCAAACCGCTCCCTTCAAATGGTTGCATCATGAGCTAATCTGAGGAATTGGGGAGATCATGACCGAATCGACCCGAATGGTGGCACCGAACTGACCCTCTCAGCCGAAGAGCCCCACAATCCCAACCGCGTCACTCGACCCAAACTCCTTCCATGAGCTGATGGCCAAAGAAGATCACGAATCGGAGCACCACACCACGACCTGACCCGGATGAGTAGCTACGACTCGAACCGGTCCAGAGAGGGTGCTACGAACTGAACTGCTTGGTGGTTACGTAATGGAGAATCCCGACCCGATCCATAAGGAACGATCTGAACCGAACCCGAGTGGTGGCTGCGAATCGGACCATGGAGCTTGGACGTGTGGCATGAGCTGTGAACCAAATGAAGACCAATACGGTGATGACCAAAACCCGAGATGCAAAGGTAGTCCAAGTAGGAAGTTTGCACTCAGGATCCAGTTGGGAACCAACGAGTTGACTTCATGATTGGACTTTGCTGCGGGACGTGTGCTAAGGGGTTATCGACGTCCATAACTTTGATTCACCACCAAGACGGATGTTAAACTACGGATCAATGCCGTGGGGTAGATGTTACTCCATAGGGTAGAGTGATCATAGCATGGCTATGAACCAGTGCAGTGAAGTCTTCATGGCTTCATGGGGCAGAGTGGACATAGCAAAACTAGTGGCTATGGATCAGTGCAGTGGAGTCGCCATGACTCCATGGGGAAGAGTGATCATAGCAAGGATTTGGGTGATCAAAGCGGTGGATATCGTATGCTTTACGCACAGAGTGAGAGATGTGAGGATGGTTGCTATGTTTGGATGTTTTCCATCACTATGTCATGCACACCCCCACCCCCTATTCTTTACACCATATGTTAGTGGCACCTTAGAGTATTGTACAGTATGTAGTGCTAACTCTTTGGTTGCACGTCCAGGTTCAGGTATGGTTTAGTATACCTATTATTGTTCTGTTTTGCTGCTTATCTCTCATACGAGACTTTTGTTTGACCCAGAGTTTTATGTCTCTTCTTATTACTCTGTGTGCTCTTGAACGTGCAGACTAGAGACAAGTTAGCTGGTTGTGTACGAGTAGCTGTACCGGAGACGAGCAGGAGGCTCCTTCGTATTATCTACATATATTCTCCCTGTGTCGTTGTTGGTCACTACTTTGGGTATTAGTAGTGTACCTACCTTATTGCTCTAGAGACAGTTTTCAAAAGTTTTAATAATAATGATGTGGAACATAAGCTGTTTTTGGATTTTCCGCTGCTATGATGTTTAGTTTCAGCTTATGCACTGTCTCACCTGTTTTATGTCAAGTATGTTATTATTATGTTTTTATTCCTTGCGCTGTGAGACATTCTACAGGTTCCTTGTTAGTTCAAATACCCTTCCTTCTCTTTCTTTAGTGACCGTCCTGTGCTGGTTAGACATTGGCATGACGCACTTTCATTGAAATGTCGGCTGGTGTAGGGCGGCCGTCACAACACGCATGAATCTGGTTTGCTTTTGGCTTTGTGTACGCCGAAATGTGGCTTGAATTGAGTCCTAGGTTTTGTTGTGTTCTAAATTCTCTCTGACTCTAGTTTTTTATTTTATTATTATTTTATTTTATTTTTGAGTCTAGTTTGTTCTATTTTATTTTTTTCTAGTTTAGTTCAGTTTTGTCTTCTTTTTAGCTGAGAATGTTTTGTATACTTTCTTAGTCTAGTAGATTAGTTAAATTAGTGTTCTTCAATTCCAATTTAATTTTCTTTAGTTTTTTTTATTTGCTCTCTTCTTTATTTTGTTAAAAAAATCATAAAATAAACTTTTCTTTGAAAGGTCAATTCCAAATTTAGTATTCATGGTTTGTTTTTCTTTGTGAGTTAGTGGTTCAACTTGTTGAGTCTAGATTTTGGATTTGATCATTCTTTTTACGTTTTGCTCCATTTTCTTAAAAAAAGAGTTTTCTGATCACTTGTATATATATTGTATTTGAAAATTTCTCAGGTTGCAGAAAATAGACGAACAGGTTTTGCATGCTAGGAATTCTCTGCTTTGCTCAGCTTTGCTAAAAACTATGCCTGCTTGCTTGCTTTAAAACAATCACTACTTTATAACTGCTAATAAATTCTACACGCTCTGGTATTGTGCTCTTTTCCCTTGTTTTTATTTCATTGCATTGTTTTTTGCTTGCATTTGCATTCACATAAAAACATTCCAAAAATAAAATAAAAATTCATTCGTAGTTGCATTGTTAATATCATGTTTAATTTCAATTTTGCATTCATCTCATCTTATTTTCTTTTCTTAAGGGCAATACCCCAATTCACATAAGGTGAGGGATTTCATCACCCTTAGCCTACAAAATTGCATTTCATTGTATAATTTGAATAATAATAACGGTTAGACGTTGGACTTAAGGGAGTCGCGGGCTAAAATAGGGCTTAATTGTATTTTGATAGTTGATTTCTTTGGAACGAATTATTTCTTGGTGTCTAGACTACGGCAGAGAAATAACCCTTTATAAATATTACGGTTATTCGTAAATATTATATCGGTTGTTACTTTGAAGGTACTTAAAACTTAGGTTGCATTGCTAGGGTGATTCCTGGTTCACCGATAACTCTTGTCCGTTACCAAGAAATCTTTTGTTTTAAGCAATCAAACGTGTCACTATATAATTTTGGTTAGGAGCCACCAAGGACAGAAAATTTGTAGTTAATCCTTGCATTCATTTGGTTGCATTAGGTTCATACATATAAAAAAAAGAGAAATTCATAAAAAAATCGCTTCTACTCTCTTCTCAAATTTGTTCTTTCTTTTCTTTTCTTATTCTTTGCGCTAGTGCATGCATAGTTGGACTCGTGATCCTTCTACTAATCGTTTAGTTCGAACAAACATTCTCTCAACCATGGCCGAAGAAAATCCCCCTCGAATTCTTATGGATAGATACTTCCCCGATCAAGTTTCTATTCCCTCTTGCATCAAATTGCCCGCCCCAACGGGTAACCACTTCGAAATTCATTCGAATCACATAAATAATCTTCCAAAATTCGGCAATCTTGAACGTGATGATCCTTACATTTTTTTAACCAAATTTGAACAAGTTTATGCAACCATGAAATTTAAACAATTAAGGGACAATGGAATTAAAATTAGGTTAATTCCATTTGCACTTACCGATTATGCCGAAAAATGGTTGTATAGCTTGCCTTCAAATACGATTGGAACTTGGGATGAATTTGTAAAAAAAAATACCCTTTGGAAAACACATCTAAAATTAATAATGAAAGAGTTAATTTTCATCAATTTGAGGGTGAATCCTTTGCAAAATATTTCGAGAGATTTAAAGAACTTCTAGTCAAATGTCCACATCACAATTTCGAAAAATGGATGCTTTGTCAAATTCTATACAATGGACATGAAAATAACTCTCGAACCATGCTCGAATCGATGTGCCAAGGAAACATTCTAGCCCAACATTATGATGCCGCTTGGCAACTTCTTGAAAATTTGGCCGAAAAATCTGCTCAATGGGAAATATCTAACGAGAAATCGATTTATTCAGGATTAAATGCTCATTCAGTAGGATCCTCAACGGCTTTATAAGCAAAAATAGACACTATGTTAACCAAATTTGATAATGTCCTTTCATCAAACCAAATAAATCAAGCTCAAGCGTCTCTGCCCTCATGTTATAAATGTAATGATCCTAACCACTTTGCCGATCAATGCCCACATTCGTTAGAACAAATCAACGCATTTAACAAAGCTAGAAACTACCCATTCTCCCTTTCAACAAACTCAATTCCAAAATCTTGCGCCACCTTCTCAAAATCAAGCGCAATAATCTTTTGTTCCCCCAGATGATAAACGATTGACGTCACTCGAGAAAATTCTCGAAATGTTGACTAAAAAACAACTATAAATATCCAATCAAATAGCAATCTGCAAAATTTATTGACTTCATGCATGTAGTCCACGAGTCAATCGATCGCTAAACTTGAAACATAAATGAGTCAGTTAGCCACTTCCATAAGTGAACAGGAAAGAGGCACTTTCCAGAGTCAACCCACTCCAAACCCTTGGAGTCAAAATTCCAATACAAAACAAGCTCATGTCATCCAGGATAGCAATCGGAATCAGTTGAATGCTGTCACAACGTTATGATCCGGTAAGAAAATTGATAATCAAGTTGAAAATCCAAATAACTTACAGAGTGTTTCTCTCGAATCTTCTAAAATGATGAATGATCATGATCCAAATTATGAGTCTAGTTCTGCTCTAACTCAAGTAGACCGACCTACTGAGTTTTGCATTCCATTTCCACATCGTCTTCGAGCAAAGAAACATTCTGACCAAATGGAAAAGATGTTAGAAATTTTTAAACAAGTAAAAGTTAACATCCGTCTTCTTGACATCATTCAACAAGTCCCCACCTACGGTAAGTTTCTCAAAGACTTGTGTACCCAAAAGTGATACACTCGTGTACCCAAGAAAGTCTTTTTAGCCGTCGTACTTAGCGAAGTCTTGACTCAATCAATCCCTGTCAAATACAAAGTTCCCTACAATCTCATGCACGATAGGGGATAAAACAATTAACAAATGCCTAGTTGATTTTGATGCGAGTTTCAATTTAATTTCATATTCTGTTTACCAACAACTTGGTTTGGGTGAACTTAAACCAACAAAAATAACTCTTCAAGTCGCTGATCGTTCAATTAAGAAACCCGTTGGTTAAACTGAGGACGTACTCATCAAAGTTGGTCAATTCATTTACCCTGTCGATTTCGTTGTTTTGGAAACTTAACCTGTCAATAATACAATGAGTCAAATTCCATTGATTTGAGGTCAACCCTTTTTGGCTACTTCAAATGCTTTAATAAATTGTCCCAATGTTTCAATGAAAACCTCTTTTGGAAACATGACTCTAGATCTTAACATTATCAATCTTGAAAGTCATTCGAATGAATCATGTAACCAAATCTTGGAAGTTAAGGCCATTCACGAGAACTCCGAAAAAGAATCGATTAACCTTAATGACAAGCATGAGGCCGAGTATGAAAAATTGTTCCAAGGCGGTCCTAATGAGGTTGAACGCACGCTTCCATTTGAATCACTTTCGGTTGAGTCTAAATCTCAACCAAGTTCTTTGATCGAAACAAAACCGAAATTAGATCTTAAACCTCTTCCCGATCACCTTAAGTATGTATACTTAGGTGATAACGAAACTTGTCCTGTCATAATTTCTTCAAATTTAACTTGTGATCAAGAAATTTCTCTTCTCATGACTCTTTCTAAAAACAAAGACGCAATCGGTTGGTCCATTTCTGACATCAAGGGAATTAGCCCTGCAATTGTTCAACATTGTATTCACTTAACCGGTCAAGCCAAACCCACTCATGAAGCACAACGTAGGCTTAACCTAAAGATGAAAATGGTAGTTCGCGAAGAAATTCTTAAACTTCTCGACAACGGTATCATTTAGCCCATTTCTAATAGCTTATGGGTTAGCCCCATTCATGTTGTTCCTAAAAAGTCCGGACTCGCCATTGTTGCTAATGATAATGAACTTCTTCCAACTTGTACTCAGACGGATTGGCGTGTTTGCATCGATTATCGAAAATTGAATGCTGCAACGCGTAAAGACCACTTTTCTCTTCCCTTCATTGATCAAATGCTCGAACGTTTAACTGGCCACGAATTCTACTGCTTTCTTGATGGTTATTCTGGTTTAACCAAATTCTAGTTGCTCTCAAAGATCAAGAAAAAATGACTTTCACATGTCCATTCGGTACCTTTGCTTACCGAGTATGCCTTTCGGTCTTTGCAATGCTCCTGCAACTTTCCAACGATGTACGGTTGGAATTTTTTCCGATATGATCGAAGGCTTTCTTGAAGCCTTTATGGATGATTTTATAATCTTTGGCGATTCTTTTTCCTCTTACTTACATCATCTTGAACTTGTTTTAAATCGATGTAAAGAAAAACTCTTAATGTTGAATTGGAAAAAATGCTACTTTATGGTCAAACAAGGCATTGTCCTTGGACATGTAATTTCAAATAATGGCATTAAGGTAGATAAAGCGAAAGTTGACGTGATTTCAAAACTACCCATTCCAAAATGCGTTAAGGACATTCGTTCATTTCTTGGGCATGCTGGTTTTTAACGGCACTTTGTGAATGTTTTTAGCAAAATTGCTCATCCTTTGACTACTCTTTTAGGAAAAGACATCCCATTCGAATTAAACTCTGAATGTGTCGCTTCTTTTGAACGTCTTAAAAAAGAACTCATTTCAGCTCCAATAATCTATTCGCCCAAATGGGAACTTCCTTCTGAAATCATGTGTGACGCTTCTAACTTCGCGGTTGGTGCTGTCTTAGAACAACGCATCAACAAAAAAATTCACATGATTTACTACGCAAGTATGGCCTTGAACTTAACTGAATTATACGACCACCGAAAAAGAACTTTTAGCTATCGTTTCTGCACTCGAAAAGTTTCGATCTTACTTGATTGGTTCCCATGTCATGGTCTACACAAACCACTCTGCTCTTCGGTGCCTTTTTGCTAAAAAGGATGCTAAGTCACGCTTAATTCGATGGATCCTTTTGCTTCAAAAATTTGATCTTACAATCAAAGATAAAAAAGGATCCGATAACGTCATAGCCGATCACTTATCTCGTCTTCCTAACGCACCATCTTCGTTGCCTATCATTGAGAACTTTCCTGATGAACAACTTCTTTCTGTTTCAATCGATCCTTGGTTCGCCGACATAGTGAACTATCTAGTCACTAAGGAAACCCCCTCATTTTGGTCCATACAAGATAAATACAAATTTCTTTCCCAAGTGAAATACTTCTATTGGGATGACCCATACTTGTTTAAGTATTGTTCAGACCAAATCATTCGTCGATGCGTTCCTGATAGCGAAATTTGGAGTGTTCTCTCATTTTGCCACGATCATGCATTTGGTGGACATTTTGGTCCTAGGAAAACCGCTGAAAAGGTGCTTCAATGTGGTTTTTATTGGCCGACTCTCTTTATAGAATCGTTCGAATTTTGAAAAACTTGCAATTATTGCCAAATACTAGGAAAAATTTCTCGATGGAATATGATGCCTTTTAACCCCATCCTTATGATTGAAATCTTTGATGTATGGGGTACTGACTTTATGGGACCTTTCCCAAACTCCTTTGTAAACTTTTATATTCTTCTCGCCGTCGACAACATTTCGAAATGGGTCGAAGCCGTTCCATGTAAAACAAATAATCATAAAATTATTGTAAAATTTCAAAAAGAGAACATCTTTTCGAGGTTAGGCATACCCAGCACAATAATAAGCAATAATGGAACGCATTTCTGTAATCAATCTTTTGAGTCCTTAATGAAGAAATACTCATTAACCCACAAGTTATCCACTTCTTAACATCGGCAAACTTGTGGTCAAGTTGAAATATCAAATCTTCAAATAAAACAGATTTTAGAGAAAACTGTAAACAAAAACCGAAAAGATTGGTCACAAATACTGACCGACGCGCTTTGGGTTTACCATACTGCTTTTAAAACTAATATTGGAATGTCCCCTTTCTGATTTTTTTACGGTAAAGCTTGTCATTTACCTGTTGAACTTGAACATAAAGCGCTTTGGGCAACAAAGAACTTAAACTTTGATCTTGAACAAGCTGGCGAAAACCGAAAATTGCAACTCAACGAACTAGAAGAAATTAGGAATTACGCATACGAAAACGCGAATATTTACAAGGAAAAAACCAAAATTTTTCATGATAAGTCAGTCCTAAGAAAAACATTTTTGCCAAACCAAAAAGTTCTGCTGTATGACTCACGACTTCATTTATTCCCTGGGAAGTTAAAATCGAGACGTACTAGACGATATGTTGTTCGAACTGTTTTTCCACATGGTTCTATTGAAATAGAAAACCCGAGGGATGGATCCATATTCAAAGTCAATGGTCAACGTCTAAAACCATTCTTGGAATTGCCCACTGATCAAGAGGAGGAGCTTATGATTCTTCATGAGCCATGCTACGTGAAGTAAGAATGTTAAGTTTAACCCTCCTTTGTAAATATGTAAATATTTCTCTTTCGTTCACTCATTGTATCATGCTTTGACTGTGGGGACACAGTCGAAATCAAGTGTGGGGGAGATTCATTTTCATTCTGTTTTGCATAGTTTAAGTTTGCATTTTTTTCCCTTTTTCATTTTGCATTTTATCCTCCTTCTTGTTTAATAAATGGGAATTTCGCATTACTATTTACTTTTAAATAATAAATGATGAAGTTAGCATACAATTTTGGTTGTTTGATTAAAATATTTGGAGATTTACTTCTCTTAACAGATAATGCAAGGAAAGTTTAAATTATGAGCAAATTTGGTGTAACTGGTATATTAGGAAATTCGTAGGTGATGAGTATGAAATGTTTTCTGAATTGTAATCTGATTAAATGAATGGTTAAGTTTGACTACTTGCGATAACATTTTAGGTCTTTTAAGTGATGTTGTGCTAAGATATCCTCTCTTAACTCTCCCTCATGTAAAAAAAAAGATGAAAAAAAATGTATGTATATATTAATAATCAAAGGGTATCCAACATTGCTAGTACATCTCGCGTTGGTGTTCAAACCCACCAGACTCTTTCTGACACCTTGTTGACAATGTCAGTGTTGTTATATCTTGGTCTCATTTTATGAGTTGGACACCTAAGGATTACCGACATCTTGTTGACAAAGTCAACGTCGGTCTGCACAATCTGCCAAGCTCTGTCCCAAACTCTCATGGGCGGTATACCTTGGTCTTTTCGATTAGGTGTTTGTAAATACTAATAATGTAAATATTTCGTAATAAAGAGAAAGTAAGCACTTGAAATCCAAGCACACTCTTCACTTATTCGACCTAACTTGTTAACAAATAGGTTGTTGAGACGTCGTTATACGATTGTTGATATCGATTATAGAATTCATTTCATATTTGCACTATGTTTCTACCAAAACAACTGGACAAGCTGGAGGAGTTTGTGACGATAACATGACTTTTGTTTGAAGTTTTGATTAGTAACGGACTCAAATTTCATAGTGACGACCCAAATTTGTGTTAACTCATTCGTGTAATATTCAAAAGTAAATTAACCATTTGTAAATATTCCTTTAAAAGCCTGCACTCGCCTTGTAAATATTTTCTAATCTTGCATTTTGTAAATATTTTTTGCGTTCAACTTTTGGATTTTGTGGGTAGTATTCGATAAAAACCCTCACGAGACAACACTCGTCCTACTGGGGACATCCGGAGGTTTAAAGGCTCATTACATACGGTCAATGCAATCGTGCTCCCTACGAAAACGGATTTAGCTTAATTTTTTACTTTATTCGAGGACGAATAAAAAGATAAGTATGGGGATATTTGATGTGCATGTAAAATGCACATTTATATTCACATATTTATTCTTGTTTAGTTTAATAAATTAACATTTTCAGGTATTTTATATGATCAAACCATGCTTTAGATATTTTCAGAATCATCACTTATTTTGGGGAAAAAGTGGTCACTTGTGCATGTTTTAATTTGTGAAATCTTTTACTTGTTCCATGTGTTTATCTCTTATAGGAATTTTGGAGCTAAAAGGATATATACAAACGAAGAGATGAGGGAAAGCATGCATTTTCATAAAATGAGGCAAAGAATTAATTCATTTTATGGATAGTGGAGGGCCACACCTTTCAATTAGCCCATTTGCTCTTAAGCTTCATATTAATGACTGAGACAAAAAGGCCTCATGCATTCTACACGACTCAATAGTAGCCAATTAGAAGCTACATGAATGGGCATTTTGCGGATTTCCCAGGGAAAGTGATTAAGGTTTTTTGATCATGTATATATACCCCTTTGTTTTGTGTATTTCAGAATCTTTTTTTAGCAAATGAAAGTGTAATTGATCAAATAAACAAAAATGGCTTCCAAGCCTATTTCTTATATGTCCCTCTCATGTTTCTTTTAATTGCTATGCTCTACTTTATGTTAGTAGTTTAGATTTTCTTTTCTGTAAGTAGTATAATTTTATTTTATGCAATTAGTTAGTAGTTAATTTCTTTTCTTAATTATTTACTCTCTGTTTTTATTGTTCTTTAATGTTGAAATCTATTTGTGTTGAAATAATCACACAAATGAGGAGCTAAACCCCTATAGTTTAGGGGTGATGAAGCTCTCAAATCACATAGATTCAACATAGTTTATTTTTGCATGATCTCTATTTGTGCTTATTAAAGAATGGATGTTTAGTGTATTTTGTTAATCATGTTTGGTTTTGATGATCTATGCTTCTAAATAATAGAGGATTGATCATGCTTAACTATATGACACAACAAAATTTGCCTTTTAATCTATATATGATTTTTGCAAAATAGGAAGTGTTAATCAACAGTTGATATTCTATATTACTAACTAATAGTAAATAGAGTATTCTTAAAATTGATATTGCTTTTAACTTGTTGTCTTTTTCATGATAATTGAATAGTGAATTAGATTTGTGCTCTAGTTTGATGACTTATGTTATGCTAATTAATAGCATAAATATGTCATACTTATGATAAACACAATATTTAACCTCACTTATGACTAAACAAAAAGAGATCATAACTTCATCATGTTGATATATGTGATCTAGAGAGTGAAAACACCTTCAAATTGCTCTTAACCAATAGTTGTATTCTCAACTTGGTCATTAATTTTGTTAAATTTTAGTTAACATATTTCAAAGTTTGGTATAATTTGATTGAATAGAATTTAAAATTATTCTTTCCCTGTGGATCGACTGGTATTCGCTAACGTACTACAAGTGTAGGCCATGTGCTTGCGGTTTATTACATTTCGCGACGATATTTTAATTCATAGAATATTCGTCATCGAACAAGACAGTATTTTGAAGTTGTAATAATTGGATGAAGTTGTGTTATGAATTCTGCTACTCTGATGGGTATGGTTTAGTTTTCAGCTTATGTACTGTCTCGCCTGTTTTATATCAAGTTATGTTATTATTATATTTTATTCCATGCACTGTGAGATATACTGCAGGTCCTTAGGGATTCATCGTTTCAGCCCCTTTTGACGATCATCTCGTGCTAGTCGGGAATTGGCACGGCTCATTTCGGGGAAATGTCTGATGGTACGGGGCGGCTGTCACAACCTGAGCCTCCAGTAGGGCAGCCTTATCCGACCTCCTCTTCTCCTCTTGCTCCTCAGACTTCACCAGCGTCTGAGCTTTCTGTGACTGCACCAAGTCATACATGGTGGGTGTACTCGCATGTAGTTCACCCATCACCTGAGCATTCTGGCCATCTACAACCTCTCCATCCACAAGGAGATTCTTATAAATGTTGGACTCCAAGTACACATATGAGAATGTATCAACATGCTCTCTTATCTCCCCAAATTGATCCTTTTTTAATCCCAATTCAGACTCGGATGTTTGAGGAAGCACGGGGGAAAAGCCTGGTGTAGTTTCCATTCCAAGAGAGGATGCACAACGAAAAACGCAACTATTTAGTTTCGGAGGATTTAATGCTCTCATCCTCTTCGGGTATTCACGGTAATGTAAGTTTACCTCCATGAAGGGTGCTCATTGTCACAATAAAAGTGGATCCCGTTAGTCCCAGCTTTGGATGTGCGCGGTCATACTGAGCCGAAACATGAGCTGCGGTGGTGGGGCCGCTAGCCGTAGTTGATAACGGAACTAGTTGTCGGGAAGAGCTTCCCTCTGCAAATTCATGAGCGACTATCACATTCTCAGTCGACACAAAATTTCCCATTTTGGCAGTATGCTTCGCCAACCTCTCCCACTTGGCATCGTCCTGCAGTAATCTCCTCCCTTCCTCTAGCTTCTTAGGCTCATCCTCAGTCAAAATCTCCCCCATGAGTTTATTCCCATCCACTGTCGCCTCCTGTCTTAACACTAACCTCTCCCATGTCTGAGCCATCTCTTCGGGATAACCGTTAATCCACGAAATTCTGCGGAACCTTAACGCCTTAACATATATTCTTCTAATAGGCTCCTCTAGTGATTCCTCCACCCTAGTGTCAGTCTCCTCGATTTAATCCCTAAGCCTATCCACCTCTCTTTGGTTTTCGGCCTTTAGCCCTTCGAACGAGCTCAGATAGTCTTTGTTACTGGCTTCAGCTTTCTCTTTCTCCTCCTTAGCCACCTCAAGCAGCGTCCTCAACTCTTCATTCTCCCTCTACAACCCATGATCCCCCTCTTCTCAGTTTTTAGCCTCTACCAAGGCGTCATTTTCATTTTTTAGTTGGTGTAAGTTTTCTTTCTTTTTGGATAAGTGGATATTCACCTCTGTCAAATCATAATTTTGCTACTGTAGGAAAACATTCTCGGTCATCACTATAGCCATGGAGTTCTTGAAGGTTTCAGCAGCATGTGTCCTTTCCCTCTCCAGCTTCTCGTATTTCTCCATCAGCTTCGATGTTTCAATGACAAGTGATTAACATTTAAGTATGTTACTATGAGCAAAGAAACATTAACAACACAAGAACCAACCATACCTATCTCTTTCTCTTGATTACAGACGGTGGTCCGCTCAGCATCAATGGTCAGCCCCTGACTCTGGATCTCCACATTCTTCTTCCTGATCAAATTGAAAGATTCACAGAGTACTTTTTAAACTCTCTAACTTGGAAATATACAGCCCTCACCTTTATCCACACCTCTTTATCATTTTCACAGGGAATCGGGTTGATATCAGGAAGGAACATTATTTCGTCGAAGTAGTGATCAGGGAATTTTTGCTTTAACGGGGATTTTTCTCTCCATAATAGTAAGCTCTCGGGTCTTACGAACAGATAGATCCTTCTTTTTCTTCTTTGCCACCTCCTTCTTCCTCCGATGATTATTCTCCACCTCCATTCCTCGAGGAGCATGGGAAGGAGCCAAAGGCGCAATATGAGGGGTAACTGTAGACAAGGAATGTCTGGTACTCATTACGTCAAACCTGGAGTCTTCCCTAGATGTCTGAATGGGGAGTGGAGGAGTTGGAGACCGCCAGGATCGCTTTCTAAGACGATATTCGCTACTGGATCACGGGGAGACGGGTGCTCATTAACCGAACTGGCACTCCTCATAAAGTCCAAAATGAAACCGCCCTTAGATGGTCCATGACTCCTATACCCATATCCTTCTCTTCCTCGAGTCATGTTACCTATAAAAGAACAGATCCATTTTTAAAATAAAGCACCCTATGTACACATACAAATGCTGTGTCATGCAGTGTTTATGAGTGTGTATCTTAAGTGTTCTCTCAACAGAGCAGATAGCATCCCGCTCGAAGGGGTGATCTCTCCCGCAGCCAAAGCTAGTTACTCCACACTTGTGGCGCTAGGATAGGAAAACATTTCTAGTGGGAGTATATTAAGCTCATCAAACTGACCCTCTTTCTCAAGCGAGATGGCGGTATCATAGGGAGTTGCTGGAGACTTCGGCCTAGTCGATGATTCTATCCTTGCCTCATCCTTCGTAGGCAGAACATGAGTGATCTATGGGCCGTCGTCCCTGGCAAGTTCCTCCTCATCGCCGATGTCGCCCCTACCAGCCTTCTCATGAATTATCGCCGCCTTGTGCGGCTTAGACCTGACAGGGGACGCCTCCCTCTTCTAGCTCAAAGAGCCTGCTTCTTTCCCGGTCTCCATCTTTTTCCACATTCAGTGACTGTTGGTCTAATTATTGCTCGATCGTTAGGAAGTAAACCTACACAATGAAGTCGGTCCCAGTCTAGAACGCTCACGGTGGAACGTGACTTGGCTAGAATGGCCAGCAAAGTCTCAAGACATTGTTAATACACAATGTCTGTAGGCGCCTCATGATTTCCTGTCATATAAGAACAAAGTTAAATTTAGGCTACCAAACCCACAAGTTTCAAGCTAGAAGTAAAGGGGTGTGCTTAATTCCTTTCAATCATCTCCTCGTAAACCCAGGAGGACAACGTACGAAGAACCAATCGTGCTTATACATAGTCAACATAAGCCATTTCCCATTGAAGAACTTGGTGCTAGGCGAAGCCTTCAAGAAATATTGAGTTGGCGAAATATTGGCTCTCCTTTTCAACTAAAACAAGTACCGGGTGTCCTCTCCGGTGGGTTTTAAATGCAGATACTCCCTGTAGAGAATGTAAGTATCTAAAAGGGAAGCATACACACTACAAGAAAAGTGGTTATCTACAATAGCAAAAGACAACTTTTCTTCTCGTTGTTGTAATTTTTTTTATTAATAAATGATTTTAAAGCCAAAAACGCTGAGATAAACTAAGGCAGGAGATTATTTTGCTTCCCTCCAGTCCTAGTAATTTCGGCCGCATCAATTGAAAATCCGATCCATTTCCCTCTTCGCCAAATTTCATTTTCCTTCCTATCAATTTTTATTTCAATTCGCCTGCACTAAAAGCCGCATCTTCCTTTCATCCCGCGCCTCTGATTTCAATAAAGCATCTCGCTTGCTGGATGTTCTACCAGCGTCAAAACTCTAAACTCGTCAAAACTGGTGAGTTTTTTATTGTTAACCCTAGTTTTTAGTTTTTTAGTTGAACCATATAGACAGCCAATTTGTATTGAACTTATATTTTTTATTTGGATCTGGGAATTCTCAAGATGGAGTCAATTTGGGAATTTTGGAGCTGGAGTTTCATTTGGATTTAAGAGTATTACCGGTAAGAAGAAATGGTTAATAACATCTAAGTATTGGTGAGAGTATTAATGAATGTAAGAGGAGGTATATATGCACCCACTCTATTATGTTGTAGATTTCATTGAGCATAGTAGTAGTTAATTGTTTGTGCGCGTATGTGCATGTGTGTGCGTGTGTTTTGTTAAGTTCATTGTTGACTGAAAAGTGAGATTATAATACAGTGTTTAAGTAACATATAAGATATAACCTCTATAGTTTAGAAGATTTAATGTAGTAGTTAGTTAGGTAGTCAACTCTGTGATATTATAATGTTGTTCTTTTGTTTTTTAGGGGCTCTTAATAATAAAGCAATCAAAAAGTAATAGAGGACATAATGTATGATTTTGCATTACCTTCTCTGTGAAAAACAAAAAATTCACATTTGTTTTATCAGTACATATATACAAGTAGCAACAACCACCCATAAGCTTTTTCTATTTAGGACTTTGATCTTGACTTATTTTTCTCAAATGATTTTTTTTGGATAGAGCAACTACCTAGCAGCACGACCCAGTAACTTTTACCTATTTCGAAAGATTGATTACTGTTTGGTGACAGATGCATACCTCAATTCTGAAAAATAAACAAGTAGTTGTTCGATCTCAAGCAGTTGGTGACTTATTTGGCAGTTTCGTGCTGTAATACAGTTCCAGTTTGATTTTCATCGAGCAATATACAATGTTGGGACAGTTTTGGTAATATCTCTTTCTACTCAGCCTTTTATTGCGATTTCTCCAAACATACTTTAGTGATAATATATTGGTGAAACTAAGATGCACATAAAGTAATTCTCATACACCTCTGCAGTATGGGCTAGCGGAAGAAATCTTAAGACTTAGGAAGCCAATCGATGCAAAGAAACTTCTCCAAATGAACTTTACAGTCAATCTTCTATTTATATTGCAGCTGCACATGCATTGAAGCCAAAACTCTAATGATGTAACAGTTCACGATACTGCTGGCACCAAGTAAAACATCTAACTATGGTATGCTTCCTATTCTCGACTAAAAAAGGTAGATAGCATTAGATAAAAAATAATGCATATTACTTTATTTTCCTGAGTAATTATTTTAATTTTGTGTATTGGTAAACCGACTCAAGTCATATGGCTATTAGTAATTATTTCCTGAGTAATGCATATTACTTTGTTCCCTTGTTGTTACATTGGTGTTACTACAAACATCGAATCTGGTCATATGGTTACTAAATACATTACATTTCCAGCAATCTACATATTACATACTCATATATTATATTGCTCAAATGTTCAGTTATACTACTGTACATGGTTGTAATGCATCATTATGCAAAATCTGCTAGAAGTTATCTGGTCTTTACATTCATGTTTAGGTTGTATTAATATAATCTTTATAATGAAAATATCTGAAAACATACAGTTAATCAGGGAGATTACTCATGCAGCTAAATGAATCATGAATTTTTGAGCTTTGGGCTTGGAAAATTTTGTGGTGCGCTTTATTCTGTGTTACCTTTCTATATCCTTGTTAAATGCAATTATCATTATAGCACATTCATTAACTTTAACACTACGATCTAGCATATGTTTTATTGATTTTTGGTAATTATCCTTATTAGCCTAAAGTAACTTATTTTAGGTGTTTTTTCATGGAACATAAAATATTTGTCACCATACTTGTTTCGATTATAACCTCATGCATTTTCCTTATTCTCCTTATTTGACTCGATGCCTAATTTGACTTCTTGGGTGAGCTACATAGGTTTATTTTGTGGATACAATATATGGTACTCTATTTTCATTGATGATAAACTTGGTACTTGTTTCATACAGCTTGGTATTTGGATGTCGATTGCTTGCAAGTCAACTTGGTGTCGATTTCTTTGATGATAGACTTGGTACTTGTTTCATGCAGTCTAAATTTGTAAAGTCACATTTTACATTCATTCAATTTTTTGATGTGTTTTAATTTGTACACAATGAGATTCACGGTCTATTGTGGACCATAAATTGGTATGACTGCTATAATTAAACAAAGATAACAACTAGCAGTTTTTGTGCTAGCAGTTTCAAGAACTTAATGTATGTTCCTCCATGATCTTGGATGTCCGCCTTTTTTAGTAGAAATTATTTCTGCAAATTACATTTGTATTTGCATAGTGTAACCAAACCCTTTATTATTTTAAAATTACTTTTGCATATTACAAGAGAGCAAATTTCTATCCTAATTTTTTGTGTACCCTTAGTTCCGGAGCAATCACAATTACTTATTATCTATCTGCTATGTTAATTTATTCATTTAATTATTAAATGTATAGTTAATAAGGTGGAGACTGGGGCATCAAGGATTGTGGACATCTGACCTTAGCTACAAGAACTGCTAATTTCTCTAGAAGTAAGAACTGCAAGTAAGAACTGGGGACATCAAGTAAGAACTACTAGTTTCTCTAGAAGTTTTGTTTCCATTGAATATTATGTCGTCCAATCTAACTAGAAATTAGAGGAGAAAATGTTAGCATCCCACTACTTTGTTATGTGAAGTCATCCAATCTAATCGATGGTTCGCGTCTTGTTGTAAAGTAGTAATGCTTTTTCTACTAGAATATATATCTCAATTATTTAAATGACTTATATGAGCATTTGTGTGATTATGCTAAAGCAAGCATTAATGAATATTTACCTTTACCATTATACTATCTTTTGTATGCACCATATTCTCTATTATTAATAGTATGGGTGCGCTCTATTTAATCTTTGCAGACACAATCCTTGCAAGTTAAATCAGTGGAAGTCGGTTTCTTGGCAAGTGTCATTGACTCAGGAAAGTGATGTTTTTTGGTATTATATTGTAATTCTAGTTGTTTTTGGTTGTATTCAACATTCTCATTTTTGTATGCATGTAAAGACACGCGCACGCACGCGTGCTCACACATTGGTTATTTGGGTAGTATGCAGATTAGAATCAAAGATTGGATCCCACACATATCTAAGAATTGCCCGAGAACATTTGCAGACGTCTGAAATAAGTTTTAAACGTCTGAAATGGTCTCAGGATGTTGGCCGAAATCCATTTCTGACGTCTGAAATCTATTTTCAAACATCTGAACCAGGTCAGACGTCTAAAAATAGGTCCAGACGTCTTAAATTTGCTGTTGTTTCCAGTTTTTCTTCTATCGACCGGTTGGTTGTATGCAATGTCAACTTATTACTTGATTTTCTTGTGTAGCTTATGAACCTTTTGTTAATGGGACATGCCTTGAGCCTTTCTAATGGCGACGATAATGACGATGCTTTTTCATATTTTCTGTAAGTAATTATATTCGTTACACTACATGTATGGCCTTCATGTAGGATTAACCAAGTACATAAAAATACAAAACATAACTAAACTTATAAAATAATAATAACAATAAGATTTATAATAGTAGTAAAATAACTAAGATTTATATAAAAATTAAATAGACTTATAAAAATGAACTATGTATTATAAAAATTAATTAACTATTATAAAAAATTAACTAAGTTTGCAAATTTTATAAAAATTAAGAAGTTTAGTTTATAAAAGTCAACTAAGTATATAAAAATATTATATATTACCAAGTATTCTATAATAATAATAACAAGAATTAAAAATTATCTAAGTATTATAAAATTAACTAACTATTAGAAAAAATTAACTATGTTTACTAATTTTATAAAAATTTACCAAGTATTATAAAAATTAAATAAATTTTATAAAAATAAAAGTAACTAATTATTATAAAAATTAACTAAGTATTATAAAAATTAACTATCTATTATAAAAAATTAATAAAGTTTACTAATTTTTTGAAAAATAACTAACTATTATAATAATTAACTAAGTTTACTAATTTTATAAAAAATTTAACTAACTATTATAAAATTAATTAATTATTATAAAAATTAACTAAGTTTACTAATTTTATAAAAATTTAGAATTTTAGTTTAAAAAAGTTAACTAAGTATATAAAAATATAAAATATTACCAAGTACTATATAATAATTATAGTAATAATTAAAAATTAACTAAGTATTATTAGAATTAACTAAATAGTATAAAGTTTTAACTATGTTTACCAATTTATAAAAATAAAGAAGTAGTTTATAGAAGTGAACTAAGTATATAAAAATATAAAATATTACCAAGTATTCTATAATAATAATAGGAAAAATTAACTCAGCATTATAAAAATTAACTAACTATTATAAAATATTACCATGTATGCTATGACGTTATCTTCAACTTTCTCCTTGTATTCTTTTTTCTTGTTGTCGAACATTGTTTTCTTGTTAATGTGTAAGCATGACCAAATGCTAACATGAACACACGTGTATAACTATTGGAGATGGGCATTATTGTACATTCGGCTATAATCAGAATATCGTTAGGTGCTTCTGAAGATCCCCCAATAATAAGACCGCTTGTGGTATCTGATTACAGAGAAAGTGGTAATTTTTAGATGTTCATTTTGTTGGTATTCGCCGCAAACTTGTTTTATAGAAATTTTTTTATTTATAGATATCGTGACTTTGTTCGACAGATATTGTGTAAAATTAATTTATGGTGTTATTTTGTTCAAGGAAATTATGTAAAGTTTGTTTATTGATGATGTCTTTGCGTACGAATATTGTGTTATATAATTAGTTGGTTGATATAGGGCTGGCAATTAGAATCGAAAACCCGAACCGAACCGACCCGAAAAGACCTGAACCCGAACCGAACCCGATGGGTCTCGGGTCAGGTCCTGATGGGTCTCGGGTCGGGTCTAGGTGATGAAAAATACCATCAAGACCCGATCAAACCCGACCCGCATAAATCCGACCTGAAAAACCCGATCAAAAAACATTGAAATATATGCATTTTTAATGTTATTACTCAATCGGACCCGAATCGACTCGACCTGACCCGAGCTTCAACCTGACCTGACCCGGCCCAAACTGAAGCTTGGGTTGGGTTGGGTCCATATTTTAGAAATGTATAGCTTAGACCCAACAAAACCCGACCCGCTTAGAACCGAGACCCGCTGGGTCGGGTCCGGGTCCATCGGGTCGGGTCTAATTGCCACCCCTAGGTTGATATATATTTACAGATTGTTGATATGTTTGTGCATGAATATTTTTATACTACAATATGTAAATGTTGTGACAGATGCAGAAAAACGTTGTAATACCGTGATAGTAAAGAACACGTAAACTTGCAGAAATGCTGTGATATGTGGCAAAATGTTGTGATAGTAAATGTTAGCCCACTTTGTGAACTGGGCAACACAAAGTCGAGATGTGAAACATTGAAGAACTTGTAAAGCAATATAGCGGGTCGGATCGGAGAAGATATAGCGGGTCGGATCGGAGAGGTCTTGTTGTTCGGATCGGTGAGCTGTTATTGTTGGAATCAGAGAGGCACAGCTGTTCGGATCGGAGAGCAACCTACTGCCAGTTGGAGCGGAGGGCTACCTGCTACAGAGACAGATCGGAATGGAGCAAAAGTGGATGAAGACTTAGCCTTGGGACAACCCGGATCGGATACCCCGATCCGAACCCCTCTTGCATGCTCCTCCGATCCGAACCCATATTTCTCATCACTCTCCCACACGATCGCCTGGTTATTCGGAGCGGTTATGACCAGTTCCTACCCACAACGTCCACGGCTCTGATGCGTTGTCAACACTGAAATCCATCCGAACCCGAAGCTGATGGGATGGAAGACACGTGGCTCCGATCCGGATCGGGTTCTGAGCAAATTTTCACCTATAAATACTCTGTTTGGAGACAATGAAAAGGATCTTCTTTTTAGCACTTTGAGAGTTCAACCACTTTCATAAACCGAATTACAGCACTCCCGGATAATCCAAATCGTCTTTCAACATTTGTTTTAAGACAATTGAGTGAATGTATGTGAGTTGTGAGTGAAATTGAGTGAATATTTCATTGTAATTGCAACTATATCATTGAGAATAGTGATTGACAGGTGGACGTAGGCTTTTCTTCGCCGAACCACTATAAATTCTGTGTCTCTATTTTACTTTTGATCTTATTTCATTCTGCTTTTAATCAGTTTGGGTGTTAGAACCACTTTTTGGTCTAACATTTTGGTGCTTTCACTGAGAACCATCTGAATTCTTTGTTTTTCGGGATTATCGTTCTACTTTTTGGACCGTTGAGTTCAAAGAAGTTAATCCTCAAGTTTCGACGCTCTTGAATATTTGTTGAATTGATTGTTGAAAAACTATGGCTAAAGGAAAAGGTAAGGTAGTTCAAACTAGTCGAGGAAACGGAGTTGGTGAAGATCAGCAAAATGCAGTTGTGACAAGGTCTCGTGGGAAGAGCTCAGTAGCAGGACGGACTGATACAGGAAATCCGAACCGCACTCAGGGGGAGAGCTCCGATCTGAACCGGGTAGGAGAATCTGAAGCAGTGCATTCCCCCAACCTGAACCGACCCGAGCAGCTTGCCCTACACCGACCCGACCCGGCTTTCCAGCTCCGACCCGAACAGGTTTCCCAGCTCCGACCCGACCTGATTTCCCATCTCCGAACCGACCCGACACTTGGTGATGTTGGAACCTCTACTCGAGCCCCCACAAATGCTCCGATTCCAGCCACCAGGGTCAATGATCAGGTCAATCCGTTCGCACCTATCACTCAAGGAGATTTTTCGCGCCTACTTGACATGCTTGAGAGTACTAGGGAGGCTATGAAAATCCACGAGCGCACCAATCTCATGATGCAAGAAAACACGAGACTCATGAGCAGGGAAATTAGCGAACTACGTAGACAGAGAACCCCATCCCCGGTTCGCCACACACCAATGGATCAGTCTTCTTCTTCCGAGGAAGAACGGCCCCGTGAAAGAAGGCCGCTCGAACGACCTCAGAATTTGGAGCAACTGACGTTCGGATCTTTGGGGTCCCGCGAGGATATTGCACGAGCACTGGGAACCAATGATCAAAGCTTGAGAAACCCTAACCATACTAATCCCACTCAGGGGCAGATGCTCCAGCCCCCTCCTCCCGAGATCGACCGGGGGCGTAGGGAACGAAGCAGAGCAGAGGCAGCTCAAAGAAGAAGGGCATCTCCTGAACAAGAGCCCATAAAGAACCCGAATACCAGGGCCATGGAGCCTGAACGACCCCTAACTAATGCTGACGTACAGGCAATGGTACGCCAGATTATGTCCGAAAGCCGAAACTATACCAATGAAGATTGTGGCATTGAACGAAGCCATACTCCTTTCACTGACGACATCCTCAATTTTCAGTTTCCCCGACGTTTTAACCTGCTGCAGATGGACAAGTACAATGGGAGAACCGATCCGGGACAGCATTTGATGCGATACTCGTGGCTCATGAATGCTGCTGCTGCTCCTGACGCAGTGAAGTGTAAAGCATTCCCGATCTATTTAGAAGATGTGGCGCTGCTATGGTTTACCCGAATTCCCCCTCGTTCGATATCGAATTATAGGGAATTGAGCGAACGTTTTATCAATCAGTTCCGACTCCATACCCGAAAGTCTAAGAGTGTTATTGAATTATCAAGAATTAAGCAGGTGCCAGGAGAGTCTTTGAGGTCATATCTCGACCGTTTCAACTTAGCTGTGACTGAAGTTAGTGACCCGCATGAGCCCACCATCTTGATGGCTTTGATGGAAGGAGTCGATCCTGACTCCGAGTTTGGAGATTACCTTTCTGTAAAGACACCCTCCTCGAGAGAGTTATTTTATGAAAAGGTCGATATTCACTTAAAACGAGAGGAGACCAGGGCAAACCGAAAGAGAAAGTCTGAAGCGGCTTCAAAAGAAAATGTTCAGAGTAACGTCGCCATGAAGCAGTCTGGGGAAAGTTCCGGAAAAGTTGAACTAAATGTAGGAAACAAGAGTGGAAACGATAATTCCGGAGACGGGGGCAACAACAATAACCGTAACGCGAATGGTAACAGAAGAAATAGAAATAGGGGAAGTGATCCTAACAAAAGACCTCGATTCCAGACTTATGAGAATTATACACCATTGAACGACACTCTAGAGAACATTTACTTGGATACATACAATGTTTTGAAATATAAAAGACCGCCACCTCGCGACTCAACGGAGAAAGAAATGGCAACTGGGAAGTTTTGTTTGTTTCATGGAACTCATAGGCATTCAACCAATGAATGTCGACATTTGAGAGACGTGATTGAGAAGCTGCTGCGCGAAGGGAAACTAGATGAATATAAGGTTGCCCCGAGGGACAGGGGGCAAGGAGAGCAGGCTCCGAAACAGATTCAATCTGCTCCCAGGCCCACGGCGCAGCAGAAAGGAAAGGGAATTGTTATCAATTCCATAGTGGGTGGACCCCACCCAGCAATCCGCAGTTTTAGAGCGATGGATCAGTATGTAAATGCTGCCAAGCATGTAGATGTG
This sequence comes from Allium sativum, assembly GCA_030737875.1. Classification (NCBI taxonomy): domain Eukaryota; kingdom Viridiplantae; phylum Streptophyta; class Magnoliopsida; order Asparagales; family Amaryllidaceae; genus Allium; species Allium sativum. The sequence goes on from CM060926.1 coordinate 377,391,433, forward strand.
GATGAATGTGATGATTTGGAAGATATCGCCCCTATAAAGCAACAAAAGACAATGTTTGACAACGTGGTATTCCGTAGCAGAGATAATACTGGGATTCAGTCACCTACCGATGATCCGTTGGTCATTACTACCACCATTGGGCCGGCCTTGGTTCATAAGGTGTTAGTAGACAACGGAAGCTCTGTTAATATTTTATTTAAAAAGTCATTCGATCAGATGAAGCTTGAATCTGAAGATTTGAAGCCATGCGAAGGTTGGATCCGAGGCTTCAACGGGGCGTCGACAGCCCCAATGGGGTACATAGAATTGCCTGTAACCTTGGGACAAGGAGAACGCCGAAGAGTATGGATGCTTCAGTTCGTAGTGTTGGACGTAGATTCGCCTTATAATGCATTTTTGGGAAGGCCTGCCCTTGCTGAGTTCAGGGCTTGCATCGCCCCTTGGTGTTTATTGCTTAAGTTCCCAACTGAAGCCGGAACTGGAGTAATGAGAGGGGATCAAGTCTCCGGATGGGCCTGTTATGTTGCCGAATTAAAGATGTTGATGAAAGGACTTAACATCGAGAGTAAAGATGCCTCGCCTCCTCCGAAGGAGGGCTCGGCGTAGCAATTAGAGGGATCGGCCCCGAAGGAGTTGCCCAAAGGAACGCTTGAAGACCTGGATCCCAGAAAAGACGAGGAACCAGAGACTAGAAATGCAACTCCTAATGAAGCGACAGTGGACATTCCCATTGATGAAGCTGATCCAACAAGAGTTTTGAAGATTGGATCTCAGTTGGATCCACGTCGGGCCGAAGAACTAACGGACTTCTTGAAGGCGAACTTGGACGTGTTTGCCTGGACCCACGCTGACATGTGTGGGATATCGCCATCCATCATAAGTCACTCACTAAATGTAAACCCGAAACACCCGCCTGTGAAGCAAAAGAGACGTATGCTGGGCCCAGAGAGGTCGGCTGCTCTCAAAGAAGAAGTGGAGAAGCTGAAACAGAACGGATTTATTCGAGATTCGACATATCCCGACTGGATATCGAATCCCGTCTTAGTAAACAAGCCGAATGGAAAGTGGCGGACTTGCATTGATTTTTCAGATTTGAACAAAGCTTGCCCGAAAGATAGTTTCCCACTTCCCAGGATTGACCAGCTTGTGGATTCGACAGCAGGACATGAACTTCTCTCTTTCATGGATGCATATTCCGGATACAACCAAATTCCTATGCACGTGCCAGATCAAGAACATACGAGCTTCATTACAAATTTGGGGTTATATTGTTATGTTGTAATGCCATTCGGATTGAAAAACGCCGGAGCCACTTATCAGCGCTTGGTGAACAGAATGTTTTATAATCAAATAGGGAAGACTATGGAAGTTTATGTGGATGATATGCTTGTCAAATCGAAACAGTCCTCCAGCCATACGCAAGACTTGGCAGAAATGTTTGGTATCCTGCGAAAGTATCGGATGAAGTTGAATCCTTTGAAATGTTCATTTGGAGTGGCATCGGGAAAATTTCTAGGCTTCATTGTGAGCTCCCGAGGAATTGAAATCAATCCCAGCCAAATTGCAGCGATTAGAAATATTGAAGAGCCGAGAAGAATTAAAGATGTCCAAAGTCTTGCAGGGAAAGTAGTCGCGTTGAGTAGATTTATCTCCAAAGCCACAGACAAATGCGTCCCCTTTTTTGATTTGATTAAAAGGGGAAAGAAGAAGTTCGAGTGGACTCCGGACTGTGTTGAGGCCTTTCGAAATTTATTGGAACTACTAGAAAAACCGCCGATTCTGTCAAAGCCAGTGGATCACGAAGAATTGTTTGTTTACTTGGCAGTCTCGGCTCATGCTGTTAGCACAGCCTTGGTTCGAGAAGAAGACAAAGTGCAAAGGCCAGTATATTATGTAAGCAAGAAATTGGCAGCGGCAGAACGCAACTACCCAAAGATTGAGAAGCTCGCTTACAGCCTCCTAATCGCATCCCGAAAAATTCGTCACTATTTCCAAGCTCATCCAATAACTATATACACTGACCAGCCTCTGAGGCAGGTGTTGAAGAGACCCGAAGCATCGGGAAGGTTGATCAAATGGAATATAGAATTAAGTTAGTTTGATTTAAATTTTCAGCCACGAAGGTCAATCAGGGGGCAAGCTCTGGCAGACTTTATAGCAGAGTTCACTATCCCAGAGGAGGAAGTGATCAATGACAGAGTGGTCAAGTCCGAAGATGAGTTAAAGATAGATTCATGGAAGCTATACACAGATGGAGCCAAAAACGACCGAAGGTCCGGAGCTGGAATCGTCTTAGTTACTCCTGACGGGCGGTCGTTATATTACGCTCTACGATTAGAATTTTCGGCGACTAACAATGACTCTGAATATGAAGCCCTGATTGCCGGGCTGAAGCTTGCTAAAGACCTCGGAATAAAAATGTTGGACATATTCTGCGACTCTAAAATCGTTGTTTGCCATGTGCGAAAGGAATTTGTGGCATGGGGACCTCGACTCATCGCCTACCTCGGGAAAGTGGAAAAGCTGTTGAGCAACCTGGAGTGGTACAGTATAACGCATATCCCAAGAGCCGAAAACCAAAAGGCAGGCAGGCTGGCAAAGCTAGCTAGTTCCGACAATCCATAAGAAACTGAAATAATTCCAATTGAAACGTTGCAATCGCCAAGCTTTGAGTCGATGGAAATTTTGTTCGCTTTCGAAGCAGAACCGAAGAAGGAGTCGTAGATGACCCCAATTAAGAACTTCCTTAAGAGTGGAACACTCCCATCAAAGAAGAGTGAGAAAAGGGCTATAGTTCGCAAGGCTACCAGATATGTCCTACAAGATGATACTCTTTATAGGAAAGGATTTTCTATGTCCCTGTTACGATGTATAGCACACGACGACATCAGACGTGTACTAAGAGAAGTACACGAAGGTCAGTGTGGAGATCATACAGGAGGTCAGACTTTAGCAAAAAAGATATTGCGGTATGGATACTTCTGGCCCACAATTAATAAAGATGCAGCTGATTATTCACGACGCCGCGATAAGTGCCAGAGATTCGCCAAAATCCACAGAGCACCGTCGACCCAACTCAAATCGATGGTGAGTCCTTGGCTTTTTGCCACGTGGGGAATTGATATCATCGGAGTTCTACCAATTGCTAAAGGAGGAGCGAAATATGCAATAGTCGCTGTGGACTATTTTACGAAGTGGGTGGAAGCTGAACCCTTAACCAAGATTACGGCGAGAAAGGTGATAAGTTTCGTGGTTAGAAATATTATATGCCGATTCGGGATCCCAAGGACCATTATAACTGACAACGGAACCCAGTTCGATGGTACTGAATTCAGAAATTTCTGCCAGAAATATATGATCGACAAACGGTATACTGCGGTTGCTTATCCGCAGTCAAACGGGCAAGTTGAAGCAATAAACAAAGTTATAAAATCCATCCTCAAGAAACGGTTAGAGCGCGCAAAGGCAAAGTGGGTTGACGAATTGCCCTTAGCTTTGTGGGCATATCGAACAACATTTAAGACCGCTACTGGTCATACCCCTTTCTCTCTCTCTTTTGGTTCAGAAGTAGTAATTCCAGTAGAATTTGAAGTTCCTTCCCACCGGGTGACGTATTATGACCCGATGACGAATCGGGCACTCTTACTCGAGTCTCTGGATGAAATCGAAGAAAAAAGAGACGAAGCAGATTTGCGTGCGGTAAGACATCGACGTCAGATGGCACGCTATTACGACAAAAAAGTTCGCCTTAGGACTTTTGAACCAGGAGATTTGGTGCTAAAGAGAGTCTTTCCATCCCTTCCTTACCTCGGTCCAAAGTGGGAAGGACCCTTTGTCATCCAACGGAAACTTGAAAAAGGAACCTTCAAGTTAACGACCGTAGATGGCGAAGAAGTCCCTAGGGCATGGAATGCCCAACACTCGATGCGATATTTGGATTAGAAATGTTGTACTCTTTGTTATTTTTCTTATGAACTCTGTAAAAAGGCACGACTTGCCTTAGGAAAATCTGATGATATGAATAAAGGACTATAAAGTGGATGTAGGCTACTACTTAGCCGAACCACTATAAAAATATCCTGTGTCATTTACTTTCATGCATTATATATATATACCTTCATCTACTATTCTGTTGCGATTATGGAATAAAAAATGATTTAAAACCTGAAAGGTTGAAAACAGTTTATACGCAAGAAAAAGCACAACGACTATTTGTGCGACAAGACATAAAAGATTGGGAAAACGACATTGTTAACTCTAACTCTCGAGAATTGAGAGAGAGTATAAAAGGACGGGAAGACGACGTCCTCTGAGGCGTGAAGGTGCACCCAGACAAGAGACCGCCTCAGTAAGAACTCTAACCTGAGTATAAGACAGGAGAGTATTAAAAAAATGCCAGAAAAAACAACAGGCATTGACGACAAAGAAAATGCAATCCCGTCAGAAAATCGGGGGCATTCAGACTACTTGATTAAGTCTTGAATAGTTTTTGAGATCAACTAGGGGCATATATGTATACACATATTTCCCCCTACCATAATTTCATTACACAACTATAGTAAAACATGCATTCTTACATAAGTGCAGAACTAATGGCTAACAGACATTGCAGAAAATGAATTATTTTGTATTTACGAATGAATGAATTTGTACAGGAAAATAGCCAAAAAGAAGGTGCAAGAGCCACCCTTATAGCAGCAATCGTTGGTCCACCAAATGCTAAAACAACACAAGACAACCCACTATTTAGACTTCGAGTGAGGCTTGGACTTCTTGGCGGCTTTCTCCGCATCCTTTGCCTATTTCTCGGCCTCCGTCAAGATGCGCTTTGATTTTTTCTTTCCTGAAGATGCGGCGCTGGAACCAGTTGACTTCTTCCCGGAGGGCGAAGCGCTGGAATCAAGAGGAGATTTTTTATAGAGTTCCTCTGTAATAGATCTAGTTGAAAGCTTAACAACTAACCTTGATCCCGCATCCACAACTGCGAGGGGCTTGAGGATTTCAGGGTCTAAGTCTTCAGCTTTTAACTGCAAGCGTTTATCTTGGTCAGCTTTCATTGCAGCCAAAGTAACATCATCTGCACTTTTCGACTCCCCGACTATTGCCACCTCTGGATCTTCCTCATGTCCTCCATCGCCGCCATCATCCTTTAAGGCTGCTATCATTTCTTCATCATGGGGAGTGTCAGCCTTAGACGGTTCGCTTCCTTCTCCCAAATCTATAGGAGCAGCCTTTTCCTTCCCCCATTTTGCCTTCTCCGTAGGCTCTGCCCCAGAGGCGGCTCCCTGAGTCACATCTGTCTTTCCGGATGGCTCAATACCTACAGAGTGAGAAGCAACAGTTATCAACTCAGGAGAAAATAATGGGTTTTTCATCGAATGCTCAATCACGTGGCGAAAGGTAGAAATAGCCTTGACGAATTGAGGAGAAAATGTAGGGATACCTTCCGAAGACTTCTCGGCAGGGGTAACTGCTGTCTCTGATGCCATTTCGGGGATAGGGGATAACAGTGTTGCTCGAGGGATTCCCGGGTGTTCAGGATCATACCCCTCTACTTCAGAAGTTACGGGAGCAGTAGAAGAGGAACCAGTCTCGGGAATGTTCTTCTATTTAGTCCTCCGCCTCTCTTCTTCCATAGCATCAGCAATGAGGCGGCGCCCTTCGGCTAGGCGTTCGGGCTCATCATCCCTTAAGTACTTTTCCATCAGCTTGTCCTCATCGATGGAATCAACCTTGAGCTCCTCTTTTTCCCACTCAACGATCTGACTCCATACTTGGACAAGAGTAGATGGATAATCCTCAATCCAAGAAATGTTCCGGCGACGGATGATATGCGCAAAGAATTCAATCATTAATTCGCCGAAAACCTGAATCTCTTCCTCCGCCTCTGACAATTGTTTGCGGGCCTCCTCAGCAGATTTGATAGCACATTCGACGTTACCCTCCGCCAGGGCAACTCTGTTCTCCGCCTCCATTAGCTTAGAAGCCAAGTCAGCATTTTTCTTTTCTAGCTCAGCATTCCTCTTTTCTAACTCGGCATTTTTCCGTTCAAGGTCAGTGTAGGCAAGGCGCGTTTTAGTGGCATCCGACTTAGCATCTTCAGCTTGCTTTTTTAACTCAGAACGCTCTTGAGTGTGAGATTCAAGCAAATCATGATAACGTTTTTGCATATCTTCAAATTGTTGTTTGAAGTTAGTAGCTTCCCTTTGAGCAACAGCAAGCTGGGCCTGTGTGTCCTCTAAATCTTTTCCTAGATTCTTTAAGGCCTTTGCATCTTCTTCCGCGGTTTTTTGCATTGAATCAGCATTCGTGATTAGAGTACGGTTGATTCTGGAAAGGTTGCGTGAATATTTGAACATTTCAGAATACTGTTTCTCAACCGCATCTATCTTTGCTTTGGCCTCATCTGCCCACCAGGAAGAAATAGGTTCGAGGGCAGGTAAAAAAGTCAAGCTCTCGAAATAATGTTCAGGAAATTGCTCCTCCAAATACGCCCGCTTGATTGCAGTTTCAGCATCTAGTGGTGGAGGGGCGGGGATCGTCAATTCAGTGTCCCTGTGTGTGGAGGATTCAATAGTTCCTTTATCTGTTCTAGGCCGTTTAGCAGGGACCTTGCGTTTACTTCGCGACTTAGTATCTTTTGGTGGACTTCTCTCCCTGTTGCGCTTTTCTTGGGAAGAGGTGGAGTCTTTTGATTGTGGCCTGTCCTCTTCCCTACGACCTTGATAACCTTTATATTTCTCTTGGTCCGACCAAACGGGAGAGCGAGAATGCGAGGTTCGAGAGCGATAGGGTTCATAAGGCCTTCTCTCCTCCCTACTGTGATCATCGCGGCGATCATACTCAGTGTCATAAGGTGGATTAGACATGCTGCAGCGGAGCTTCCTGATATCATAGTAAGATCGGGACATCGTGCCTACACAATAAGACAAATGAAATTTAGAATCAATAGTTTCACAGAGAGAGAGAGAGGTATAATGAGTGGTAATGCTATTGTGTAAAGTGTGTCCTAAGTGGTGTGTTTCCCCCCAACCAACCCGAGTCCGAAGCTAGACTAGTACGGGCAGGCTCTTTGGCCTTAGCAGGAGTGGTCTCTTCAGAAGAGGTGAAAACTAAAGGATCCTTCCCTCTGAAGTGTATATAGTTTCAGGTAAGGGGAGATCCCCCAAACCCTGAAATAATGGGTCATCAGTACTAGGGACATCTCCCTTGGAAGCATCAATTGGCGACTCTTTAGAAGACGTTGACCTTTCTGGAGAAATGGCATCCTCAGGAGCAGTATACCCTTCACGATGCTTTTCGGCCAGGTCAGCCAATTCATCGTCTTGAGTAGAAGATGGAGAAGGTAAAGTTTGAAGAGGCACTGTAGGAGCTCCCGAACCTTCTCCTGTCTCTGGGACTACATCCACTGGAGGAATATATACGTATGGAGTCGTCCCATGACCGATACTACGAGTAACAGATAGCAGCCCATGAAAATGAAGATATTCATCCTTAAGGACTTCATCAATAGTCAGGAATTTCTGATCGCCATTAAGGAGCTGGTGCATCCGGTCAAAGAACACCTGGTCTGATATTTGTTTTGGGTTGTCGACTGCAAACAAAAAGAAAAACGAGTTAAGGCGATGACTTGAATGTATAGAGCCAAGATTTAGAAAATCAGTGCTTTACTTGATTTTGTCCACCTCCTGGCACACCCAGGTTGCCGCTTCACATAAAACCATTCCAGTTTGGAATCTCCAGCTTTACTACTGAATGGCGCTGAAATTATCTTCCTCTTAGGGACAGACTCAAAATAGCAGAAAGAAGGAGTTTCTCGAGTCCGATACTTGAAGTTTTAGAAGAAATGAACGTCATCGAAAGTGAGCTCTATGCCTAAGATCTCACGGTATGCTATATATAAGGTGTGTAAGTAAGCATAAGAGTTGGGATGCAGCTGCATGGGGGCAATCCGCACTTGTCTTAGAAAATCAACGATGAAGGGGGAAAATGGAGGGATAGCACCGACCATGCACATCAACCGAGTGATTGCCATATATCCTTCTGGAGGGTTGTGGGGACGGTCAGATCTCAAAGGTACTAGAGTGTCCCTTTTTAGTATCCCGTATTTTAAACAAATTCGGATAAGTCTGTCGTTGTCGATTGTTGATTCAACAGAATCTTGGGGTGATTCCAATATGACAGCCGATTCAAACTCATTAGGAGCCCGGTCATCACCAATCCCTCCTTCCTCTTCAAAACCTAGAGAAACTTCATCCTCCGAAGACACATTGTCGCTTTCGCGATTTCAAACCTCGTAATTTGAACCGTCATCATACCATTCCAGATCCGAAGGGGAAGATATGTCCTCGAGAGTAACTTTGTTGGATGTCTCCGGGGCCTCTTTCTTCGCAGCTAGTCTAGAAGAGCGTCTGGGTCTCATGGTCATAAAACTATTGAAGAAGCAATAGCACAAATTAGAGTAAATTAGCCCGTATCCCCCCGTGCATGTGTGCAAACTAAAGTGTAAACAGTGTATGCGAAAAGTGTAAAGTAAATGTTTAAAAGTGCGACGCAAAAGTTTGGCAAAGTATAAAGAATTGAAGTAGTTCTTGATGTCCAGCTACGTTCGCAAGGCACTATCCTAACTGTCCATTAAGTTGAAGATTGTGCCAAAAGTTGATTGAGCCAGTTAAATAAGTTTTTATGCATTAAGATGGACTGCCCTTCGGTTCGGTTCGGGCACATTCATTGGGATCGAATCGGGGGCGTGGCCTTGTCGTGGGATCGGATAAACTTTGGAACTCAGAAATCAAAGTCGGATCGGCTCGGAGGTAGATTCCTCTAACGGTTCGGATCAGACCACGTAGTCATGCTTCTCCTCCTTTATTCTACATCCGACCCGATCCAGTTAGGTGCACACCCTTCTCCTCCTTTTTCACTTTCCGGTCCGATTCGATTTTGAGAATCCTCTCCGACCCGATCCGGTCAAATGAGCTCTGTTTCTATCTTTGACCTTTGCCCCGACCCGATCCGGACTTGTGAACCTCTCTTCTTTTCCTTCTTATCCATCTTCTATACTCCAACCCGAACCGATCCCCCCAATCCTCTTCTTCTTCTTCCCCTTCCTCAACCACAGTCAAATCCACATCCATCTCCAAAGCTCCAGTTAAAGGCGAGCGCATGCTTCATTTAACCTCTCAGCACCTCGAGATGGTGGTAGAACCACTCACGACGACGGCAGGGGAGGAGGGAGACACGACATCGAAGCATGAGAGGATCAGTGCTCAAATCATTCAAAATCAACCGCAAATCTTAATTGAAACCCATTGTTACGAAATTAATTGAAGTTTTAAAACCTACCGAGGTGTTTAATTCGAAGATTGACGAGATAATTTCAGATTTTCTAAAATCCTGAGAGTTAGGGTTTCGGAGTGGAATCAGTCAGGCGAAGAGCAATAAAAAAGAAAGAAAGGAAAGAGGAGGCAGATGATGGATTTATATACAGTCGTGGCGACTACTCGTATTCCCATCTTGTTTTTTTCGTTCGAATCGGTTCGAAGGCCCAGTAGTGTAGCCTGGCCCACTAGTCCAAAGTGCAATAGAATTGAAAGGGGATCCGTTCGGGTCGGAATCCGAACCGAACAGGATGTCATATCTTGGCTTGGCCCACTAGTCTAATGAGAAATAGGAGGAAGAGGGGGATCTGTTCGGATCGGGATCCGAACCGGACGGAAGGTTGTAACCCAGCCTGCCATATGGATTAAATTAAAATTTAAAGAAGAGGATGAAAGCATGAGGAAAGTCGAAGGAAAGATTACCTAGCAGGCGATATGCAATGATAATCAAAGCATGCTCCGTCTCCAACAGAAGCATCCTTTGAGGGGGAAAAATGTTAGCCCACTTTGTGAACTGGGCAACACAAAATCGAGATGTGAAACATTGAAGAACTTGGAAAGCAATATAGCGGGTCGGATCGGAGAAGATATAGCCGGTCAGATCGGAGAGGTCTTGCTGTTCGGATCAGTGAGCTGTTATTGTTGGAATCAGAGAGGAACAGCTGTTCGGATCGGAGAGCAACCTACTGCCAGTTGGAGCGGAGGGCTACCTGCTACAGAGACAGATCGGAATGGAGCAAAAGTGGATAAAGACTTAGCCTTGGGACAATCCGGATCGGATCGGATACCCCGATCTGAACCCCTCTTGCACGCTCCTCCGACCCGAACCCATATTTCTCATCACCCTCCCCCATAATCGCCTGGTTATTCGGAGCGGTTATGACCAGTTCCTACCCACAACGTCCACTGCTCTGATGCGTTGTCAACACTGAAATCCATCCGAACCCGAAGCTGATGGGATGGAAGACACGTGGCTCCGATCCGGATCGGGTTCTGAGCAAATTTTCACCTATAAATACCCTGTATGGAGACAATGAAAAGGATCTTCTTTTTAGCACTTTGAGAGTTCAACCACTTTCATAAACCGAATTCCAGCACTCCCGGATAATCCAAATCGTCTTTCAAAATTTGTTTTGAGACAATTGAGTGAATGTATGTGAGTTGTGAGTGAAATTGAGTGAATATCTCATTGTAATTGCAACTATATCATTGAGAATAGTGATTGACAAGTGGACGTAGGCTTTTCTTCGCCGAACCACTATAAATTCTGTGTCTCTATTTTACTTTTGATCTTATTTCATTCTGCTTTTAATCAGTTTGGGTGTTAGAACCACTTTTTGGTCTAACAGTAAAGAATATGTAAACTTTGAGAAATGCTGTGATATGTGGCTAAATGCTGTAGAAAAGGGAAGATAACAACATTTCTGAAACAATATAAAACACTGTATAAACATAAGGACAACACCATTTGAAACGCTGTAGTATGTCAATTTTCTATAGTGTTTTTGAATGTATTGTGATATATTTAGGACCTATAACAACATGTTGTTAGACAACGTTCAACAAAATGCTGTAAAAGGCTATAACAACGTTTTTTCAACGTCGTGAATAGACATATTTGTTGTAGTGACATATTCGGATGGAGATGCGATGGCGCAAGGAAAAAGTAGTGCTGTATATGCCGAATAAATTTGTTAGCCGGGGGTACGCACCCAGTAATGCATGCCTACCTATTCCAAACAGTGTACCCTTCCGACGGTGCATGGGCCCTATCATCTTTCGTGGGAATGTTGAACCACAACACCATGCGCCTTACCTACAATTCATCCATATGTGATGGGACCGAATCCGTCGTGCCCGGCAACATGTCCAGTGCCACCAACACACTTCCCTCAACAATATGTACGTGTTTACCTCCTCATTCTCGGCCGACGGTTGTTGTCCTCTTGGCTGCACCCTGCGATCAGTTGCTTCTGGCGAAACTATCACTTGAGAAGAAGTGGATTCTCCGGAAGTCTCAAACTAGCTGCACTTCGAGCTAAGAATGCTAGTTGAGTTAGATGGGTACGGTGAATGCTGCGAAGCCTCGTCTTCCGAGATTAGCCGTGTTTTAGATCTTATATCCATTTTCTAGCTACACATTCATTAGACATCGCGTTGTATAATGTGTACCCCTCATGTCAGTGTAAACTAACGTGTGCGTGCGGTGTTGTGCAGTGTCATGCTAATACTATTGTAACTTTGAAACTTGGGACACTAAGAAATCGGAAGTCCCCGAGACTATAACCATCATCACAGTCAACCAACGTTACTAGATTTGCATCGAGACCCGACTGCGTTATGATTAGAATCCATAAAATAGGTCCAACGGTTCGGTCATGGTCCAAATATTTTCTCTTATCCTATATTCAGGGACGAATTGTTGATTAAGTTCTAACTTACATAAGCCTTTGTTTAATCATACAACGTCATAGAAACAGTGCGAATCCGGGAATAGGAAGTTGAAAAGCCAAAGTCTTGAAGAGGAAACAGAAGGTTTCGCGAAGACGGAATTGAACCGCTTGGCCCAACGTTAGACCCCGTATTCCCTTCGGGATACAATATTTTGTATCCCATTAGGGATATGAAATTTCGTATCCCCTTAAGGGTAACAAATTCCGTAACCCCTGGGGATACAAAATTTCGTATCTCTTACGGGTACGAAATCTCAGATTCCCCAGGAGGGGATACAAATTACATAGCGTGGGACATCATCCCCGAACCTATCATCGAGCCTTCACCGTCTTTCTCCTTCATCACTGGCATTCTGACTCCCCCTCCCTTCTCCGCCTAAACTCCCTTCTCCATCTCTTCTTCTCCAGATATGCACATCGACGATGAACCAACACACCAAGGGACGGTCTCAAGTCTGAGTCAAAGTCTGATCCCAAGTGTCTTGAAACTTGTTCTCGAGTTTGGACGTCCAATCGACTTCGAGATCATCTCGAGATCCACCACCAATACCAGATCCTCCTCAAAGATCATCACTTTCCTTCGAGGAACCCAAATCAAGGATTGAGTTTAAGCCCCACCTATTCTTAATGTCCAGAGTGTTCAAGCTTATTGGGTTCGAATGTTTGGGTTTCGTATGCTGGTAAAAAGCGAGAAGAAGAAGAAGAGAAAAGAGGGGAGGCTGTCATAATATATAGGGGAGAGCAGGACTGGGATCGGCCCAGTGGCGATTCGTCTACCATGTAGGGATACGAAATCTTGTATCCCAGTGAGATACGAAATTTCATATCCCACTAGGACATGGGATTTTATATTCCTCCGTGGGACATGAGAACATCATGTCCCAAACACGAGGTATGAGTCATAAAAAACAACAAACAAAGCAAAATACATATATATACGTAACATATGCATAGATTACAACATAGTGGGTACGAATGTATGTTCGATTGCAGGTGCATGTGCACTATTATGTTATGTATGGGCATGTTGTTTGCGCACGAGTTCTCTACATTTCAAATTTTGCAAACATGAACTCACAAACACTCATGCTTATACATGTACCCACTTTTTGTAATATCTTCACATTCCAAAAAATTAAACACTTGCGGACGTATACTCATATGTGTCCATACCCACACATGTACATACATTGCATTTCATTTTCACTTCCCGATCACTTCATGTAAAACCGTAAAAATGTGTGAGTGTACATGCGACGTCACACCAATGACCACTCCTTTATGTTACAACGTGAACAAGGGTCAACAACTAACGTTTACGTTCACGAGTTAACATGAAATAGACAATTCAACCAAAAAACAATCTAATCAACTTAAAGCACATCATGTCAAGACAATATGTACTTCGGGAGGCAACTGTTAACCGGTCTTTCGGTCAGGTTCCCAAAGTACACTAGACATGCTCGACTCAACACATCGCATGGTGTTAAAGCCTAAATTGCCATAAAAACATCAAGGATTCCAGACCAAGAGAATTTGTGTAAGCGCAAGCCTTACAACTCCTCAAAAACAATGCACAAACCCTATTTATTGTATCCCCCAGTTGACACGCTTCGAATCCCTCCAAAAGCATATGTCTCGTAACCCTCAGAGACTAAAGGTTCGGATCCCCTTAGTCTGTGTCCCTCTCCTCTAATACCTTCGAATCCCTCAACCTCATACCCAAAGCTCTCGTGTCCCTCGACCTCGTACCCAAGGCACTCGAGTCCCTTGGGCCTCATTATATAGCAAGATCCAAGTATTCTATAGGATATGGGTTCGTATCCCTCGGGATACGGTTTCATATCCTATTCTAGGATACAAACTACTTATATCCCCTGGGGATACAAAATGACCGTACCCCCTAGGGGATACGTCATTTTGTATCCCAAAAGGCGGGTATGAGTTTTTATTATAGCATGAGAGGGATTCGAAATTCTAAAGGCATGTACTCAGAGGTATGAAATGTATTGTTATGGTCCCCAAATCCTTCCTACTCCAACCTAACCAATTCATTAGAAATACCCCCAATCTCACACTTCAAAAGGGTTGGAAATTGGTTGATTTGGCACCTCATGAGAGCTCCAAGTGACCTCTTTAATGGCATCCTTGCTTTGAGGAAGAAAAAGCATAAAAGTTATCTTTTCCTAATATTCATATATGACAATTATGACATCAAAATACTTGGAAATGTTTGTAAATGGACGTCATAACAAAATTCTATGCTCGTAACTTATTATTGTCAGTAAAATAATAGTGACTCTTCCAGAGTGGACGTAAACCCCTAAGAGGACTGAACTACTATAAATCTTCTATGTTATTTACTACATTCTGCACTTATTTTCCCATGTGAAACCTAACTCTCTAAGTAGCGGAGAATATTTGGGTGTTACGACTTTTTTTTGCCGTCAACAAATGTGTTATTTCCTTTTACTAGGTTTTACTTATTATTATTTGCATCTGCGTATGATTCTGTGATAATCTCATATCCTTGATTTGCATTTCATTCCAAATAACTCAGAAAGATTTCAAGAGTTTTATAAAATTCATTAGACACTATTCACCCCCGTTTAGTATTTAGTTTTCCTTAAAATCCTTAATCCATAATCCTCAACAATGATTGTAACAAAAGCTATTATGTATACTTAATACATAGCAAAAATGTATCCTTGGATGTGTTCAGAGCATAAAAGGAAAAAGTAGAAAATCTACTCAATAAGAAAATCAAGGTTATAAGATTTGACAAAAGAGGAGGATATGAATCACTTGTATTCTCAGAATTATGTACCACTCATGGAATTATTATTCAGACCATTGTACCTTACACCCTTCAATAAGACGGAGTTGCAAAATAGAAATATAGAACATTTAAAGACATGATCAACTCCATGCTTAATGGTTTTGGAGTCCCACATAATCTTTTAGGTGATGCTTTATTTGCTGCAAATGCCATTCTAAATGGAATCCCTTACAAAATTACAAATAAAACTCCTTACTAATTTTGGAAAGGAAAATTTCCTTCTTATAAGAAACTGAAAGTGTCGGGTTATTTGGCTAAGGTTAGAGTTCCATTACCAAAATGATCAAAACTTGAACCAAAACTGTAGATTGTTATTTATTAGATACGCGACCAATAATGCAGCTTATACAGTTTTGGTTTTCAGATCAGTGATTCCTTACATACGTGTAAATTCTATATTAGAAAGAGATGACGTCGAGTTCTTTGAACATATTTTTTCATACAAAGGTGAAAGAACCAATGGGATAAATAAAAAAATGAACAATACGGAACAAGCATCATCATCTAGGGTTGAAGAAATCAAAGAAATGGAAACTAGAAGTGCAAGGAAAAGAAATAGAATCTCTAAAGATTTTGGATCTAATTATTTGACCTTTATTATTAAGGAAGAACCTCAAACATATAAAGTTGCTTCGGAAATATCTAAAGCACCTTGCTTGAAGGAATCTATCCAAAGTGGAATTGAATCCACTATGCAGAATAGTACATGGAAATTGGTTGACTTACTGCCTTCGAATAAACCACTTGGTCAAAAATGGATTTTGAAGAAGAAAGTAAGGCCGGATTGTACCATAGAAAAATATAAGGCACGATTAATAGCCAAAGAATACCATCAAAAGGAAGAGCTTGATTGTTTTGTCACATATTCACCAATTAAAAGAATTACTTCTATAAAAAATTTAATTCCAATAGTGCAATTTATAACTTGAAAACACACTAAATATGCGTAAAATCCCCATTTTTAAATCTTGAATTAGAAGAAGAAATTTAAATGGATCAACCCGAAGGTATCATAGCAAAAGGTCATCAAAACAAGGTATGTAGATTATCAAGTCATTATATCATCATAACCAAGCACCAAAACAATGGCATGAAAATTTTGATTATACTATCTTATTGCATGTATTTAAAATTAATGGATGCGAAAAATATTTATATACTAAACAATTTCAAATGGGTTTTCATTGTTTGCTTATACGTTGAGGACATGCTTATAATGGAAATGAATGGAGATGTAATAAACTCTAAAGCAAATGCTAAATTATTTTTTCGACATGAAAGATATGGGATTAGCATATATAAAAGTGGGAGTTCGTATAATAAGAAACTCTGAGGGATATATTCTCACTCAATTCCATTATATAGAGAAAGTGTTTGTAACAACCTGAATTTTTATAACATGTTAAAACCATAAATCAAGGCAGAATTAATTTTTAAAATAAGAATCAAGGGAAATAAGTTACTCCATTGCGTTCGTCTCGGAATTCTGCTTGAAATAGAGCCCGAGTTTGCGTAAAACGGACAACGTACGAAGAAGATATGGACGAACGAAGTTAGGCAGAAAAGCCAGAATGCACTGGCGCACTTGGGAAGTGCGCCAAAACAAAATTGCACTGGCGCACTTGGGAAGTGCGCCCATGCAGTTTTGCACTGGCGTACTTGGCAGGTGCACCCAGGACGAGCAGAAACCTGCTTGGTCAGGCCCTGGCTGGCATGGTCGGGTTCTGGTCGAATTTCTGAGCTCTGGTGTCACTAGGGCTGACTTGTCATTTTCTGATTGGCTTTTCTTGAGATGGATGGCCTTGATTTCTTCTAGCTTCATCGACGGCTCTAATTAGTTTGAAACCTTATATAAACAGCCTCCTACCCTCATTCTCTTTACACCATTCTTCTCTAACCTTATGCTGCTCAAACCCTTGATGATCATGGCTTCTTCTTCTTCCTCTAAAATAAACTAAGTTAAAATAAATCGTGAATATTATTTCTTGAAGACTACGGCCAGGAATTTCTTATTGGGGATTTGCTTCTACAATCAAAGCAAGATTCAGCGATTCAACAATTCAACGACTAATTTCTAGACTTGACTTCTACATCTAAATTTCTTAGACCACGATCTGTAAGTTCCAGTTACTTTTAGATAAAAACTATAAATCTAATATGGGCATGTTAAATTGGAATTGATTTATGTATGATTCAAATCTATTCTTGTTTTCTTCTTGGATCTTGACTACTGGGAATATTTTCTACGACGTTGAAACTATTGTTAATGGCCTAAGACTATGACGGTGAACATAACACTACGCCTATGACTGTGAACATAATACTATGCCTATGACTATGAACATAAGACTTTGCCTATGCCTATTACGGTGAACATAGGACTATTGCCTATAACTATGATAAGGACAATTGTGACTAATTACCTATGACTCATGACCAAGAGGTCATTGCCTAGAATTATGACTATGAAATTGAATCAAAATTATTATTCAAACCTTTTCATGTTCATAATGTTATTCCTATGATGTTTTAATCAATTTATCCAGTTAGGTCATGCCTTGGAAATAAACTGATAATAGGGCAATGTTTATTATGTTGATCTATGCCTGTGGTCCTATTCTATCATCATGTTGAATCAGGAATTAATGAATAAGTCTATTCATATGTATATCAACTTGGAGTATAACCCGTTATGACAAGTTGTGCAGTTTATCATGTTATGCAAGTTTTAGGTTGTGAAATCATATGACATATGTGACCAAATGTTAGATCTACATGTTTTAAACCTATGTCATATTTCAAGTTCACACTTATTCATATGTACGTGATTGATTTGCAAGTTCACATATATGTAAGTTGATTTATTCTATGTTGGAAATTCACATATATGTATGTTGGTTCAGTCTACGCTGCAAGATCACACCTATGATATTCATGTTGATTATTTTGCAAGTTCACACATATGATGTTCATATTAACTATGCCGATGATGCCAAGTTTACGCCTATGTCATGCTTATGTTAATAAATTTCTTTATGCCAATTTTGTGTACGTTAAATTAAGCTATGTTTTTAGCCTAATATTATATGCCAAAAACCATGCGGACGGAAAATTAGGCTAAGATTGTTAGCCTAATATTTAGACGGGGTAACGTTGGGAAAAATTGGAAATTATAGGAAGCTTGACATGAAACTTGCCTTGAAAACTTGACACGAACTCGACATGAAAACTTGAACATGGACATGACACTAGAATAAACTTGAAAATGGCCAACTCGAGGTTGGGTTGGGTTTGCAGTGTAAATCTGCCCGGAACCGCCCGGCAAATCCAATGACTGCAAACAATAGGATCCAATGTGAGTAATTGGTCATATTGCGCTTGAAACCCGAGGTTAGACTGAGTTGTGGTGTAAATCTTCCCGGAACCGCCCGGCATATCCAGTGACCACAACAACAGGTCTAATGTGAGAGGTTGGGGTGCATTAATGAGTTAATGCCACATGATAGGGTTAAGTCATGAACATGAAAGACAACACTTAACCAACTTGAGACATGATTGGTAGGGTTAGGTCATGAACTTGAACGACAACACCTAACCAACTTGACACTTGAATTGTAGGGCTAAGTCACGAACTTAAATGACAAAACTTAGCCAATTTGACATGCTAGACTAATAAGGGTTAAGTCTCAATTTAAATGACAACACTTAACCTGCTGGACGGAAACCATAGTTACGCGGTCCATTTCAGTAGTAACCCACTAGATGTATCATGGTACCCTGGAACTAGGCAGGGTGGGGCATTATTACTGGGCTGATTGTAAGCGACCAAAACGATGGTTGTGTTAGTGCGCCAATGTAGGTTCAGACAGGCTATGGTCGTGCACGTGGTCCGGATTTGAAAAACAGGCATTGGGCATTAGTAGGTTTATCTGTGCATGCTTGATTTGTGTCAGTGGTTGGCACCATAGGGCTTGATACACCCTATGGTGGACCTAGCACAGGTGACTACATTCGTGATAGGGCCGTAGGACACAGACACATGTCGAGCTAGAACTTGTAGGGAGCCGATCGACTAGTGGATCGTTTCGTTGGACCTAGAAATGGGTCATTTCATGATATTGGGCCAAGGGATTATTTCATGATTTATATAAGACATGGGTTTGGGATTATAGTACAGTTGATGCAGCGAACCTTGAATATGTGATGCTATACTTGATTTATACTTGATTTATCATGTTATCTTAGTCTATCTTGCCCATCTTGACAGCATCCTTATGTTTACTTTCAGTTTATACATGTCATGTGACCTTTATCTGTTTTTATGCTAAAAGTCACTTGGACTTACCAGTCTTTATGACTGACTCGTTTTCTTTCGCCTCTTTTTCTTCCGTTCCCCCCAGGTTCTCAGGGAGGAAACTCTAGCACTTAGCTTGGATTTCACTTGCTTTTGATACAGCTCATGTACGGTTTGATCTTGGGCTATGCTATGGCTGCATTTTCTGCTACCTTTGGGGAATTAAGCTACTTTTGATGTTTTAAGTTTATGCTTCTTTTTTTATGCAAGACAGAATTTGTTGTAATGGAAAATAATGACTTTGGCTATTGGTACTTTTGAATGAAAAAGGCTTTGACTATTTTGAAAGTAATGAAATTTATCTTTTGATTCTTCCGCTGTTTTATTTATGTTCTGTCTTGTAATATTTCTGTATTTGTTTACCTCGATAACGCTCCTCCAAAACTAGTGCATACCCTTTGTGAGTGACCCTAGCGGAGGTGGGGTGTTACATTTGGTATCAGAGCAGAAGGTTATCGGACTGGGCAAAAGTTTTTAAAACCTTCTAAAACTATTTTCTAAAACCGTTTACAAAGAAGCATTTTTCAAGAAAAGTCTTGTTTTATTTAAAGGCTATTCCCCAAAATCCATTAGCACTATCCTTTGTTTCCTTGTTTGAATCTCTTTTCCTTTCTTTTCTCCATCTGTAGTCGCGGTAGTTTTTACCTGCGGCTATTCTTCTTTCTAGCTTCATAGAGGGTTTTCCGTGCGATGGAGATAGTTTCCGTGAGGCTTGTTAACATGTTACATAGGAAAGGTATGAGTGATAAGTTAAGGCAGATGAGTCTCAGAACGAGAAGAAAGACTTCTAGAAGGGAGGCGAGAACAACGACAACAATAATAACAAGTCACGTGATAAGAGGAAGTGCAACTTCTATGGTATAGTTGGGCATGTTATCTTGGATTGTAAATGAAGGAAGAAGAAGGTAGGTGCATGCTTTTAGTGTGGTGATACTGGACATATCAGCAAGAATTTCCCTAAGAAGCAAGGGCAAGCCCCGCAAGCAGGACCTTCTGATGGTACATCTTTAACTTCTTCTCCTAGATGCTTCCTTTTATCTTGCTTATCTACTCAATCCTATCTTGAGAACCTTAGGTAGAACCCTTTTGGATGTAAACGTGTGATTGAAACATGTTATGGTTGATGGTTGCAAGTGGTCGCAAGTGGTTGCTCGTGGTTGCATAACACACATTAGGCACTAGATCGGCTCAGACACATTTTCATATTGCATAAGCATGAGTTTTTATACTTGTCGACGGATGAAATCGAATGTGTTATCATGTGAATGTTTCATATGGATGAATGTTTGTGCACACATATAGTGTTTATGTGACTAGGACTATTTGCATACATGTTGGATTCATGACACTAAACATATTTTGCATTAGGAAGATCAATCATGCCTGATCATTTGCATTAGATAAGGAATATATGCACACACTTTCTGCATATGTTCATATAGCATTAGAAATCTTTTAAGGACAATGGTTTCTTGTGGATGATGGTTGAGTAGATGGTTGATTGGATCATAGGATGCATTCTTCTTAACTTGAAGATTTCGGTGACGAAATCCTTTAAGGAGGGAAGAATGTAACAACCTGAATTTTATAACATGTTAAAACCATAAATCAAGGCATAATTAATTTAAAAATAAGAATCAAGGGAAACGAGTTATGCCATTGTGTTCGTCTCGGAATTCTGCTTGAATTAGAGTCTGATTTTGCGTAAAACGGATACCGTACGAAGAAGATATGGACGAACGAAGTTAGGCAGAAAAACCAGAAACCGGCTAGAATGCACTGGCGCACTTGGGAAGTGTGCCAGAACAAAATTACACTGGCGCACTTGGGAAGTGCGCCCATGCAATTTTGCACTGGCGCACTTGGCAGGTGCGCCCGGGATGAGCAGAAACCAGCTTGGTCAAGCCCTGGCGGGCCTGGTCGGGTTCTGGTCGATTTTCTGAGCTCTAGGGTGTCACTAGGGTCGACTTGTCATTTTTTGATTGGCTTTTCTTGAGATGGATGGCTTTGATTTCTTCTAGCTTCATCGACGGCTCTAATTAGTTTGAAACCCTATATAAACAGCCTCCTAGCCTCATTCTCTTTACACCATTCTTCTCTAACCTTATGCTGCTCAAACTCTTGATAATCATGGCTTCTTCTTCTTCCTCTAAAATAAATTAAGTTAAAATAAATCATGAAGATTATTTCTTGAAGACTACGGTTAGGAATTTTTTATTGGGGATTTGCTTCTACAATGAAAGAAAGATTCAGCGATTCAACAATTCAACGACTAATTTCTAGACTTGACTTCTGGATCTAAATTTCTTAGACCACGATCTGTAAGTTCCAGTTACTTTTAGATAAAAACTATAAATCTAATATGGGCATGTTAAATTGGAATTGATTTATGTATGATTCATATCTATTCTTGTTTTCTTCTTGGATCTTGACTATTGGGAATATTGTCTATGACGTAGAAACTATTGTTAATGGCCTAAGACTATGACGGTGAACAAAAGACTATGCCTATGACTGTGAACATAAGACTATGCTTATGCCTATGACTATGAACATAAGACTATGCCTATGCCTATGACGGTGAACATAAGATTATTGCCTATAACTATGACAAGGGCAATTATGACTAATCACCTATGATTCATGACCAAGAGGTCACTGCCTAGAATTATGACTATGAAATTGAATCTAGATTATTATTCAAACCTTTTCATGTTCATAATGTTATGCCTGCGATGTTTTAATCAATTTATTCAGTTAGGTCATGCCTTGGAAATAAATTGATAATAGGGCAATGTTTATTATGTTGATCTATGCCTGTGGTTCTATTCTATCATCATGTTGAATCGGGAATTAGTGAATAAGTCTATTCATATGTATATGAACTTGGAGTATAACCCGTTATGACAAGTTGTGCAGTTTATCATGTTATGCAAGTTTTAGGTTTTGAAATCAAATGACATATGTGACCAAATGTTAGATCTACATGTTTTAAACCTATGTCATATTTCAAGTTCACACTTATTCATATGTTCGTGGTTGATTTGCAAGTTCACATTTATGTAAGTTGATTTGGTCTACGTGGCAAATTCACATATATGTATGTTGGTTCAGTCTAAGCTGCAAGATCACACCTATGATATTCATGTTGATTATTTTGCAAGTTCACACCAATGATGTTCATATTGAATTTGCCGATGATGCCAAGTTTACGCCTATGTCATGCTTATGTTAATAAATTTCTTTATGCCAATTTTGTGTACGTTAAATTAGGCTAAGTTTTTAACCTAATATTATATGATAAAAACCATGCGGACCGAAAATTAGGCTAAGATTGTTAACCTAATATTTAGACGGGGTAACGTTGGGAAAAATTGGTAATTATAGGAAACTTGACATGAAACTTGCCTCGAAAACTTGACACGAACTCGACATAAAAACTTGAACATGGACATGACACTAGAATGAACTTGAAAATGGCGAACTCGAGGTTGGGTTGAGTTTGCAGTGTAAATCTGCCCGGAACCGCCCGGCAAATCCAGTGACTGCAAACAATAGGATCCAATGTGAGTAGTTGGTCATATCACGCTTGAAACTCGAGGTTAGACTGAGTTGTGGTGTAAATACGCCCGAAACCGCCCGACATATCCAGTGACCACAACATCAGGTCTAATATGAGAGGTTGGGGTGCATTAATGAATTAATGCCACATGATAGGGTTAAGTCATGAACATGAAAGACAACACTTAAACCAACTTGAGACATGATTGGTAGGGTTAGGTCATGAACTTGAACGACAACACCTAACCAACTTGACACGTGAATTGTAGGGCTAAGTCACGAACTTAAATGACAACACTTAGCCAATTTGACATGCTAGACTGATAAGGATTAAGTCTCGAATTTAAATGACAACACTTAACCTGTTGGACGGAAACCCTAGTTACGCGGTCAATTTCAGCAGTAACCCACTAGATGTATCATGGTACCCTGGGAGTAGGCAGGGTGGGGCACGATTACTGGACTGATTGTAAGCGACCAGAACGACGGTTGTGTTGGTGCGCCAGTGTAGGTTCAGGCGGGCTATGGTCGTGCACGTGGTCCGGAGTTGAAAAAGCAGGCATTGGGCATCAGTAGGTTTATCTGTGCATGCTTGATTCGTGTCGGTGGTTGTCACCATAGGGCTTGATACACCCTATGGTGGACCTAGCACAGGTGACAACATTCGTGATAGGGCTGTAGGACACAGAAACACGACGAGCTAGAACTTGTAGGTAGCCAATTGATTAGTGGATCGTTTCGTTGGATCTAGAAATGGGTCATTTCATGATATTGGGCCAAGGGATTATTTCATGATTTATATAAGACATAGGTTTGGGATTGTAGTGCAGCTGATGCAGCAAACCTTGAATATGTGATGCTATACTTGATTTATCTTGTTATCTTAGTCTATCTTGCCCATCTTGACAACATCCTTATGTTTACATTCAGTTTACACATGTCATGTTACCTTTATCTGTTTTTATGCTGAAAGTCACTCGGACTTACCTGTCTTTATAAATGACCCATTTTCTTTCGCCTCTTTTTCTTCCATTCCCCCCCAAGCACTTAGCTTGGATTTCGCTTGCTTTTGATTCATCTCATGTACGGTTTGATCTTGGGCTATGCTATGGCTGCATTTTCTGCTACCTTTAGGGAATTAAGCTACTTTTGATGTTTTAAGTTTATGCTTCTTTGTTTATGTAAGACAGAATTTTTTGTAATGGAAAATAATGACTTTGGCTATTGGTACTTTTGAATGAAAAAGGCTTTGACTATTTTGAAAGTAATGAAATTTATCTTTTGATTCTTCCGTTGTTTTATTTATGTTCTGTCTTGTAATATTTCTGTATTTGTTTACCTCGATAATGCTCCCCCAAAACTAGTACATTCCCTTTGTGAGTGACCCTAGCGGAGGTGGGGTGTTACAGTGTTATGAAAATTTGGACATTATGATCGCAAACCTGTATTAACTCCAATTGATCCCAATTTTCATCCTGTGAAAATAAGTGTGACAACAACATCGTTTCACAGTTGAAATATACACAAATTTTCAGAAGTTTGATGTACATAATGAATTGTACAAGACCTAATTTGGCATACTCTGTTAGTTGGCTAAGCAACCCTAGAACACAAGAATGCTTTGATTAGAATATTAAAATACTTAAAGCATATAATGATCTTTCGATTATACATTACTAATTAACCTACTATTTTAGAAGGATACTGTGATGAAATTGGATATCCGGAATCACTGGAAGCAAGTCTACAAATAGATATGTATTCACTTTTGAAGAAGCTTCAATGTCTTGGGAATCATCTAAACAAATTGTAATTGCATGCTCAACAATGGAAGAAGAATTCATAGCCTTAGATAAAGCTGCTGAAGAAGAAGGATAACTTCGAAACTTCTTGGAAGATCTTCCACAATAACCTAAGCATATGATTACTATATACATTGTGATAGCATGTCTGCAATCACAAGAGATTAAAACAAAATTTATAATGGAAAGTCAATGCATGTAAGAATAAAGCATAAAATCATTAAAGACTTGATCAATAATGGAGTAATAATAATTGATTATGTAAGGCCAAAGGAAAATATAGCCAATCCATTTATTAAAAGGCTATGTAAGCATCAAGTAATTTTTACACCAAAGGGTATGGTCTTAAATCCAATATAGTGAGACATGACCTAGCGGAAACCTAACCTGTCTAATTGGAGATCCCATGGTTTAGGTTCAATAGGAAAACTAATCAGGGAAATCTTGAGTAGTGGAAAGCACAAAACTTACTCATTCCTATGATGGTTGAAGTGTGTTTCCTACAAGAATCTAAGGTGAATTTGTATTCCTAATAATACCAATATCTTACAATAAGATGAATACGACATGATATTATTAAATCATATTACCAATATAAGAGTGATGTACAGTCACATTTATGAGTTTTATGGTTGCACTTTCTAGAGTTTTCGTGAACCCAGAATTTGTTCAGAACCAAAATAAACACCGCCAAATGAATTAAAAAATGTGTTAGACTTGGTACATGTGACAAATAATTCCTTGATTTACCATTAGTTCATGAATTTATATCATTACTTTGAAAATTAAATCTGATAAGTGATCACTATGAAAGGTTCAAGTCCAAAAAACCCTCTTCTAATACATATCCAATTATACGATCTAATGATTAAAAGTTCTAATTAAGAACTTTTTTCTATTCAAATATTGGGTATGTTAGAGTTTGAACAGAAAATGTGGGTATTGGTCATGAAAGTAAAGTCTCACATGGAGAATATTTGTGCAAAATTTTCCATATATACGCTAACGCCATACACTATATGAAATAAAAGTGAAAGAGGACATGAATACATAAAGGCAATTATATAAATATTCAGAAAATCAAAGATAGATCTTTGGGCCTTGGGCCTCTTGGGTCTCGTGATTAAATCGGCAGTCGTATACAACTTGGGCCTGTTGCACTAAAATAGGGAGTTTTGTTTTTGAATTCAAAACTTTGGCGGGATTTGTTTGTTCATTTAAGAATTGAACAGGCATGACTGCTTCCCTCCAAACCTAATGGGCACAATACTTCGATGCCTATGAATCTATGCTTTATCTTCCAAACACAGAGCATATCTCTCTCCCCCATATTTTCTAGTTCTTGAAGTTAAATCAGAGACATGGATTGACATTCACATATATATATAAGGCATCTTTGCATCGCATTCGATTGCGAGTTGTATCTTATAGGGGAGACATCCATTTTCAACTGCAGTAGAAGTGTAGGGTTGAATTTCTGTCATAGGACATTACACGTGCAATCCTCTCTCTATATTCAAGTCATCTTTCTATGACATTTATTTACTCTACTTTTCTTGCTTTGTTCGTGAATTTTCATACTTTCTTTTTTTCCCAGTTTGTCCATTTATATGATTGAGTTGATCTCCTTCTGCATATAATTGTTCTATAATCTAAGAGAGAAATTTTGTTATTTCGGTTTAGTTTATTTTGTTTGGTTCTTGTATTACAAAATGGATCAACTTGTGTCTGTTTCCAAGCAAAGCTCGATTGTAGAAATACTATACAAGTTCAAAGACATTGATTTCAAAAGATGGAAATAGAAAATGTTATTTTACATTACCACTTTGAACTTGGCTCATGTGCTTAATCAGGAGAAACGTGTGCTAAAAGAATATCCTCCCACTCATGAGACTCAAAAACAAATTGATGCTTGGATGTATAACGATACATCTTAAACAGATTAAATGACACTCTTTATGATGTGTATGTCGCATGTGAACCTTCGAAGGAATTATAGGAATCTTTGGAAAAGAAATATCTAATGCAAGCAACAAGTGCGGAAAAAATCATTGTTGGTAAGTTTATTAATTAAAGGATGGTTCATGACAGATCTGTTCTCAATCAAGTTGTGGAATATTATATTATCATCCATGCACTGCACTCAGAAGGCATGAGCCTAGATGAAAAGTTCCAAGTAGGTGCTATTATTGAGAAATTTCCTCCATCTCGGGAAAGTTTCAAACATGAACTAAAACATTTGCTGAGCAATTAACAATGGAAAATCTAGTTTTAAAGCTTCGAGTAGAAGAAGGGAATAGGATGAATGAGAGAAATGATGTCTCCCTCTATAAAGTCAAATAAAATATTGTGGAAGGATACTCATCCAAGCAAAAACCTAATTCACATAAGAAAAAGGAGAAAGTTTCTTCTCTTACACCAAAACCAAAGAAATTCCAGATAAAAGGTAAATGTTCGGCTTGTCGAAAACCTAGACGTAAAGCACAAATCTGTTTTAAAAGGAAGCGGCTCACATGGCCTAGCAATGGTGACAATGAAAACTTATTCATCTTCTCATATCTCCCCCTCCTTCGCCACTGATGCCTTTCCACCTCTTCCACCTCGCCCACCACCCCCCTAAACCTCCTGATCCACCTCCCTTTAGAAATCCCTCTTCTTCGAAAGATGCTAATCCAGATCTGGCTATTCCATCACAACCGTCTTTTCCATGAAATCTAATTATGCATCCTTATTTAGATCTTAACCAAGGAATGAAAGATCGTACAAGCAAATCCATATGATACTAGATCTTGCCAAGAAGCAATGTCTTAATTACTGGAATAATTTTCTGAATGGATTTTCCTTGGTGGTACGTTATCGTTTCACGCTGTATTTGACTACTTGCATAGGCATTGGAAGCTTGATGGTGAGGCTGATATTAAATCCGATGGGTCTCACTCTTACTTTAAATTCTCCAATGGCTCTGATAGGGAAAAATTCTTAGATCTGATCCCATCTTCATACGTGGTAGGATGTTTATCATATCTGTTTGGGATCCAAACATAGGATGTGCCCAATCTCAAATAAAAAAGTCCCTGTTTGGATCCATTTATATAGGAACCTATGGTTTTATGGACTATAATAAGCATCAATTGGCTTGTGAATCATGTTGGCAGATTGATCTGTTATGAAGTTAGTACGAAAAGGTTAGATATGTTCAGATATGCGAAGGCATTGGTCAAAGTATCACCTGAATTTGAGCTACCAAGTGCTATTGAGATTGATGGTTTAGGAGATGCTTGTCATATAGTAAAAGTTAGCTATGACTGGAAACCAAGGATTTGTGTCAATTGTAGGGTATTTGGACATGATTCATCTCACTGTGAATTACATGCCGACAACAATAAAGATAATCAGAATCTGGGTAATGCTAATGGGAGGAATTATTGTCCAACTGAGAATGTGCAAGTACAAAAGCCACATATTAAAATTCATGCAAATGGTAATCAGGAGAAATGGACAAATGTTTATAACAAAAAAAAAGTATTGGAAGAGAAAGGAGGTGGATACCAATAAGTGTACAGTAGATTCTGCAGTTGCTACTGGGATGATACTGGGCAGAATGTTGATATTAATGCTACTGAGAAGAATATTGATATTGATGGTCATGGCCTTGATGAGCCAAATATTTTCAATCTAATCTAGTTACCAATGCTCATTTAGACTACACTGTTAACACTGAGATGCAGACCATGTTTGGCATCTTTTTGATGATACAAGAGAACATTTAGAAACTTCAAATAAGGCTACAGGTAGTGGAACTTTTTCTTGTATTGATTTCTTGGGAACTAGTTCATCCCCTAGTGCCACTATTGTTGCTCCTTGTTCAGCTCTTTCTGGTTCTATGTCATGTTCATCAACTTATAGTTGGAGTTCTCCTACTTCTTGTGGTATAAATTTTACTTCGGCTTTGATTGTAACTTCTTCTTCTAGTGTCAAGCAATCTGCTTCCTTGTCTGCTAATTTAAAGCCATTTGACCATTTAATTCTTCCTCCTCCAGTAATTGAATCTTCCATGTTATCCTCTGTAGTTTCAATGAGTGCTTCCATTTGCAATATCCAAAGGCAAGAAACCTAAAGGAAATTTTTGGACTGATGATGACCTTGATGAGGGACATGAGTTCACACTTAAAGACATACTACCCGCGGGTAGCAAGTTGATGTCGTAGAAACGACAACACAAGGCGCAATCCTGGACCCTTTTTTGATAAATTCTACACGTGAGTTTTGACTTGTGCCTTGTGTCAGATTCAAGGGATTATGGTGTGTGCAAGCTTGTCATGGAATGTTTATTTTAAGCAGATGAGTTAGAAGGAAGTGCAACTGGAATGTTATTTTGATTACTAAAGATTCTTTTTGTAATCACTTGTGGTTAGCAAGTAAGTATTAGTGATTTTGAAGGGTATAGAGAAGGATGGTTATATATCATAGCATACTTGTTTATGCTGATATATGAAATGTAAATATTTTGGTGATTAATAAAATTTATGCTTAACTTTCAAAAAAAATCCAATGGAAATCATAGCAACGATAATCAATAAAATATGGAAACTAACACTAATTACGCTGCTATGGTTTCAGAAACTAACATTGTCTGTGGTACAAAAGATTAGTGGGCTGATATCGGTACTACAAGGTACACATGTTCCGAGAAACTATGTTTTCAACCTATCATTCAGTTGAAGGAGAAAATCTATATATGGGCAATGCATCTTCATCTTCCGTACAAGGAAAAGGCAATGTGAACATTACTTTTACTTTTGGAAAAAGACTAACTCTTCTTAATGTGCTGCATGTACCAGAGATTTGGAAGTACTAGGTTTAAACTTGTATTTGAGTTTGATAAATTTGTACTTATCAGAGGTGGTAAATTTGTAGTAAAAACCTATCTCATAGATGGGCTTTTCAAAGTCAATGTATTCGCTAATAACAACAATAAAGGCAAGGCTTCTTCTTTTTTGCTTGAGTCCATTGATATTTGACATGAACGATTAGGTCATGTAGATTAACTTTTCTATCAAAAGAATGGATAATTTCGGGCTAATGCGTAAATGTAATCCTATTTCTAGCAATATACATAAATTTGAAATATGCACAAAATCCAAGTTTGTGTAACAACCTATGAAGTATGTAGAAATATAAAATAAATACTGGCATTAACTCATTCTGATCTTTGTGGCTTTAAGGCAACACCAACTCATAGAGGGAATAAATATTATATTTCATTCATATTTAAGTGCTTGTTATGTATAATTAATGCATTGTATAGGTGAAGCCTTGGACATGTTCAAAACAAACAAGGCAGAATTAGCAATCAAGTCAATAAGGAAATTAAGGCCATAAGATCTGATAAAGGAGGAGAATATGAATCACTCGCATTCTTATAATTTTATAACTCTCATGGAATTATTCATCAATCCACTGCACCTTAAACTCCTCAACAAAACAGAGTTGCAAAATGAAAAAATAGAACATTTAAAGACATGATTAATTCCATGCTTAATAGTTTTGGAGTCCAACATAATCTATGGGGTGATGCTCTAGTTGCTATAAATATCATTCATAATCAGACCCCTCACAAAAGAACAAATCAAAATCCTTATGAATTACGAGAGGAAAAATTCCTTCTTATAAGAAACTGAAAGTGTAGGGTTGTTTGGCTAAGATAATAGTTCCAATACCAAAACGAACAAATCTTGGACCAAAAACTATAGATTGTGTGTTAATTGGATACGTGACCAACAGTGCAGCTTATGGACTTCAGGTTTTCAAATCAGAGATTCCTAACATATGCGTAAGTTCTATATTAGAAAGCGATGATGCTAAGTATTTGAACATATTTTTTTCATACAAACGGGAAAGAAACAATGTGATAAAAAAAATAATGAACAAGCATCATCTCCTATGGTTCAAGAATTCAAATAAATTAAAACCTAAAGTGAAAATAAAAGAATTACGATCTCTAAATATTTTGGGCCTGTTTTTTTGATCTTTATTACTAAGAAAGAACCTCAAATATATAAAGGTGCTTTGGAATCATCTGAAGCACCTTACTGGATGGAAGCTATCCAAAGCAAAATAGAATCCATTATGCATAATAATACATGGAAGTTGGTTGGCTTACCCTAAAGAATAAACCAATTGGTCATAAATGGATTTTTAAGAAGAAAATAAGGCTAGATGGTACCACAGAAAAATATAAGGCACGATTGGTAGCTAAAGGATACCGTCAAAAGGAAGGGCTAGATTGTTTTGGCACATATTTTTCGGTTATAAGAATAACATCTATAAGAATTCTAATTGTAATAATAGGAGTCCATAACTTGGAAATGCACCAAATGGACGTAAAATCACATTTTCGAACAGTGAGTTAGAAGTAGAAATTTATATCGATCAACCCGAAGGTTTCATACTAAAAGGTCAAGAAAAGAAGATTTGTAAATTAGTCAAGTCATTATATGGTCTTAAACAAGTACCAAAACAATGACATTAAAATCATTATGTTATCGTACGGATTTAAAATTAATGAATGTGATAAATGTGCAGATATTAAATAATTCAACATGGGTTTGTCATTTTTGGCTTGTATGTTAATGACATGCTTATAATGGGAACGAATGAAGATGTAATAAACTCTGTACAACAAATATTAAATTCCTTTTTCGATATGAAATATATAGGATTAGCATATATAATACTCGGAGTTCATATAATAAAAAACTCCAAAGGATACATTTTCACTCAATCCCATTATGTAGAGAAAGTGTTAAGAAAATTTGGACATTATGATTGCAAACCTATAGTGACTCCATTTGATCCCAATATTCACCTTATGAAAAATAAAGTTGACAGCGTATCATGGTTGAATTACGCACAAATTCTAGGAAGTGTGATGTATATAATGAATTGTACACGACCTGATTTGGCATGCTCGGTTAAAATACGCAAAGCATACCATGAACTATGGGTTACACTACACAAATTGTCCTACTATTTTATATGGATACCGTGATGCAAATTGAATATCTGGAAACACGGAAAGCAAATCCGCAAGTGGACATGAATTCACTCATGGAGGAGTGGTAATACCTCAGAAATCATCAAAATAATCTATTAGAAGTCCAACAATAATGGATGCAAAATTCGTAGCCTTATAAAAAGCTGCTAAAAAAGCATAATGGCTTGAAAACTTTTTGGAAGATATGCCACTATGGCATAAGCCTATGATTACTGTATTTATACATTGTGATAACATTGCTGTAATCGCAAGAGCTATACACAAAATTTATAATAGAAAGTCAAGGGATACAAGAAGGTGGCCTGAAACCATTGAAGACTTGCTCAAAAATGGAGTAATAACATTTGATTATGTAAAGTCAAAGGAAAATATAGTCGATCCTTTGACTAAAGGGCTATGTAAGGAGTAATTAATTTTTACATCGAGGGGAATAGCTTAAATCCAATATAGTGAGATATGAACTGACGGAAACCTAACATAGCTGATTGGAGATCCCATAGTCTAGGTTTAATAGGCAAACTAAGTATGGAAATCTCAAGTACTGAAAAAAACACAACTTACTAATTACTATGATGGATGAAGTGTGTTTTCTGCAAGAATACTAGGTTGAATTGTTATTTTTAATAATACTAATATCTTACAATAAGATGAATGTTGACGTGAGGAATTGGTTAACACACGTCAACACCCATGAGATGGGTTATATAATAAACCCTAGCACTATCCAGAAGCAAAAATGCTGAAATGTAAATAACATCAAATTTATAGTGGTTCGGCACTAATGCCTACGTCCACTTGTTGTAACTATTCATCATCATTGTTACAACTACAAGAGTAATAGTTCCAACACTTTGAGTCTACAATCCCAAACAGCCATTAAAGTCTTCCTAAGTCCAAAAAGTTCCAAGTATGCCCCAATGTCAAAACAAAGCCAAGATCCAATCCAAATGACAAAGAGTTGTGAGATAACTCTAAGTGAAATTTATAAGTCCAAGAGACCTCCCAAAGCCATATAAATCAAGTAGGAAGCCGTTAAAATGCTCCAAGATCAAGCTTTCTATGTGCAGAAATGAAACAACCAAAAAATCCAGAAACAACCAAGAGATGAGATATTTGTGGGTGAGGGGATACAAGCTTTCGTATCCATAAGTTTTCATATTCCGAGATCGGTACCGATCCTGAGAGCAATACCGATCCTGAGATCGGTACCCACCCTGAGATTGGTCTGTATTTCGGGTACTTAGCCAAAATCAATGGTTCTTCTTCGAAGCACTTCAAACTAAAGCAGATACGAATTCATCTTCGTAGTCTTAATGTTGATGAAAACCCAATGTGCTAAGTCCACTTTGTATCCCTGAATCGAACATAAAATATCTAATATGAAGTGCAACTACATAGTCCCAATCCTTATCCAAAAAAAGAGGTGCATTTGCCACAACTTTGTATTGCATGATACATAGTACCATTTCGTATCCTGAGAAAAAGTGTAACCCAAAACTTTGAAACTTCCAGAGACGAAGAGCGGATACGAAGCTCACTTCGTATCCCCAAACCTTAACCAAACTCATGAAGTATCATGCTACGTTTTCATGTCCCCAACTGGGATACGAAACCCCTATAAAGAAACCAGGATACGAGATTACAATTCGTATCACATGCCTTTATGTTTTTGCCGAGTACGAAGGCCAGGTACAAATTCACATTCCCTATGCCACATATGAAAATTCTAATTTGAAATTGTAACTGCTACGCCATAGATGGCCTACTACAACCCCCAAGAAGCGATGAAGGAAGAGCCAAAAATGCTGCTATAGGCAAAAAACAATCAAAGGCAACATTTTCCTGGTGAAACATTTTGTCACCTTGCCCTGGAGTCAAAGGCCACATCTTTACCATCCGATGGCAATATTTTCATGGTGTTGCCACATATACTAATTGTACCTAAAAGTGGGTCGCACATTATCTATAGTAACACTTTTACCATCCAATGACAACACTTTTTCTTGCCAAAAACGTTGCTATAGATCCCTTTTACCATCCAGTGACAACACTTATACTTACCAAAAACATTGCTATAGATATTTCATCTTTAACAGGATTAAATATTTATTTAATAGAACACTACTGCACAAAATTTGAATTCAAATAGTGTTTTATTAAATAAAATATTTTGTTTCAACAACTTGAATAGTACAAATTTCTGACTCCGACTATTTACAACTCAATGATTTACTACAACACTGATTATTCACATATACAGATATTCTTCACTACATTACTCAGTTCACTCATTACATATATAGTTTCAATTTATACAGACACTGACATTGACAAATATATGACGATTCGAAGGTAAGCCGAGTAGCGGGTCTGGGCACAACACCGGTACGGGTCTGGGGTACCGTAGTCCCCTTGGGGGGAGGGATCGACCTAACCTTCCTTTGAACACTGCACACCTAGTCCATCATCTTCCAAAGTCTTAAACAACAACAACAAACATCAAACTTCAAAACTTCCACTTTTGTAACACACTTACATCCTCTCCAACCACAAACACCTTGTGTCCACTTGCCTGCATTTATCATCCTTCGGCACCACCTCAAAACAACATTAGTCGACCAACTACCATATCCCAAAATTGCAACATAACTGAATCTTGTCATAGACACAAACTTCAATGTTACTCTCATACCACTCTCCTAGTAACTTGGCACAAAAGAGAGGGCCTAAGAAACCTATTACGAGCAATAGCAACAAACTACTACTGCCATACAAAACCAAGAGTATGACATAGAGAAAAACAATATGCCCATTAACTTTGTATACTAACTAATATGACTAAAAGAAAAAGCCAAAATTTTCTTTATAATAAGGTTTATGAAAAGCTGCACTACCACCCATTTTCTAAACGCGATAAGTAGAAACCTCTATTGCATAGTCAATTGCCAAAGAGTCACTGAAATGGAAAACCAACTCGACACACAACCCAAAAACCACAACAATAAGAAGACCTCCTTCAGGCAAAAAAAACAGCAAAAACCCAACACAAAATGAAACAAAGGGGAAATAGGGTATTCGGATCGTAATGAGATGCCAAACAGGCCAATAAAAACATAATCCACTCTGCAGAGCATTACCATGGATTGAGGTGTTAGGATTTCAGTATACTTTAACAATACCCAATTGTGAAACCCTAGATCTGAAATGTAACCATATTGATTTAATCGAGAACAAATCAGAAAATAGATAACTTGATTTGCGGAAGCGTACCTGGATCTGTATTTAATTATTGCTATACCTGAATCCATAATTGGTTGCCACGGAGAAGATTATCTGTTGTAGAAGAAGAAGAATTTGGTTCGGTCTTCCAAATTGACACAAACCCTAGATTAGATTCAGCTCTCCGTAGAAGAGGTTAGAGAGTTGCTAAGGCTTGTGTAATTCGGGGACCATAACCCTTTATTTATAGAGTTGGCATTTTGTAATTCGGCCCTTCAACAAATTATAAAATGCCCCGGTATCTACACATTAGGCCCATGATAACTTAAACTTTAAGCCTATTAATTCTAATTCAAAATTAGATCACTTTAATTAGGCTTTACACCAAAATAGCACAACACATTTTATTTTACATATGTGACCCAATTGACGAAATATTCCAACAATCTCCCCCTGGGTCACATATGAAATAACCTTAAAATGTGTTTGACTTTATGAGCTCCAAAATTTGCTATTTATAACATATGGTGTATCTGAAACAATCTCGTCCATTAATTGGGTTGACAAAGGATCAAAGCGGCATTCGTTACATTTATCGTAACTATACCCATCAATGGTCACATATATCAATACAATCAAACGACATAGATCAATCATGGATGCGTAGCATGGAAATTACATGAAATGTGATCTATACATGTCTATTTCCAACTGGTCCTTCTTTAGTGAGATCAAATGTTTAATATTTAAACAACCTGAGTGCAAAGAAAAATTCATTACTTTATTTCTGATCAGAAAAAAAAGAACTTGATATGCATATATCTGTAACTGAAGTATAGAGCAATGAGTCATATGACAATACCAAATACAAACTCCCCCTGAACCAAAATATCCTTACATAAAGTTACACCAATTGAGCTACATGCTCATGAAAGACCTTAGGTGATAACCATTTGGTAAGCGGATCCGCCATAATGGAGTTTGTCTAAATATGCTCTATGATTTACCATATATTTTGCACTCTTCCCTTATTGGAAAATAATATATACTTTACTGTCACAATATTACTTGGTCTTTCAATTCTTTATCAATAACTGGAGTCTTGTGACAAAATTTCATTATTATTTTCCATATTTGGATGTCTTATAATTAACCAAAGACGATATTTTCAAAGTGGTGAAAACTATAAGTGCCTAAGTGACACTTTTCCCTTATATAGTTTCACCCATAAAATATATTATCATTTCTAGAAGTGGATCTTTTACGATAATGACATCCAAAATATCTGGATCGTAATTCATTATGATCTCCAACCGATCCGATCTTTTATCTATGAGCATATGATCTTTTATTTTATTCCTTAAAGATATCTCATAACCATTTTGGCTACTAAATCAGTGATCCACTTTTAATATCAGTAAGGTATCTGTCAAATAAAATAATACACGCATATCCATATGTGTATATACATTAGTATGCATTGGAATTCAAACTGCAAATGCATGAAAAATCTTTTGCATTTCTTTAGTTTCAAGGATGGCAACATTTATCTGTTTTTGTAAAAGAAAATCAACTGAATCGCAGTTTACATACCAAATCTTTTAAGCATTTATCTTCCTAATTCTTTTGTAATAATCCAAATATCACCACATGAAAAATAATGGTGTATTTGAATCCCAAATACAAAAGACTAATCCATAAATGAGTTTCTTAAGCAGTTTCACCAATGTCTCCATTGAAACATAACTTTATTCTCCATCAGATAATGCTCAAAAAATACAAACTGTAGTAAGCTCCAAAGCGATCGATTCTAAAGAATCGTTTACTAAGTCCAAAATGAAACATTCTTTAAAGAAAATAAAATTTCCTTTTAATAATAGCGATTTCAATAAAAGTACCTTATAAAATTCAATATTACCCACTTGATCCCTTTTGGCTTTGAATAGTTATTCATAACCGATGATCTTATTACTTAAGTTAGAGGGAGATTTCAAACTTCATTATCCATATAGATTTATACTATATGTTCATTTCTTAAATCCACATTTTAAATTGGTACCTTACATGGATTGATGTAAGTCCGTAGCATCATCTTTATCAATCCATTATTTATCTTTATGAAGAAATACTACACAATAATCTGAAATAGCATTTCTTCCCATTTATGTGGATTTCCTTAGTGATCTTGCATCTTTGAGGTTGTTGAGTTTGTTTTCTTGAAGCAATATCCTTAGCTTAAAGAAAAATTATCTTCAACATCGTCTTATTATGGTTCTTAATTTACTTCTTCTTAATAAAAGAAAACAAATCTTAAACTTTAAGCGAAGAAGCAACCGCAGTTGAATCAAAGATAATGATTCTCTTTAAAGACAATGGTATTACTTTATTTCTCCCCCCAAACTCAACATCCTCAAAAAACTATTGCATTTCCCGCTTTAAAACTTTTCCTTAGTGTGGGTTCATAAAAAATTATAAACTTTAACTCGCTTAGAATATCAATAAAGTATTTACTATTTTTATGATATCTCAATCTATAACTCCGTAGTAAACTGAAACAAATAATTATATTAATCACCAAAACAAGATATCATAACAAGCTATTTAGCATAAGTAGCCATAACTTATATATCAGACATTAAGAGCTTCAATTACATAAAAATTTGAATTTATTCATAAATCGACACTATTATTACTTGATGAATATGTTCATATTAGAAATATAAAACCGAAATCTATCTAAATGACATCATAAAAAGTATCGAATAAATTCAAGCAGTTTGACTTAAATCTCAATAATAACTATAAAAAATCAAGTATATTTTACTTTATATGTCTGTATATCTCGTTAAAGAAACAACTATAAAAAATATCCGTATGTTATTTCTTTTCTTTGAGATCCTTAGCGACTTCTTAATCCTTATTCATACATTTATTTATAATGTATATCAAATGAGTACTTTTCAATCATAAAAAAAACTTCAATCTCTATTTTAATTACCAAAGCGCTAAATTAGCCCAATAAGATAACATATTATTCTTAAAATAATTTTAATATTTAAATGAATATACTGAAGATAGCACCAAAAATAACGATGACTTGAGCGTCTTTAGCTTTTGAAGCAATATCTTTTTCCGTATAGTACTCATCTATATTTCTTTTACTTTGACTTTATGTAATCAAGCACCACAAAGAGTGCTTGATTTCCCTTATTGTTTTCACAAAAACCGTTTCCATTCTCAGTAGATAACTTATACAAAATTAGTTATCGTTACCTATAGCACATCCTTGAAAACTTCTGAAGTATTTACTTAATGATCATTTAACTCTTGCCTTTGAATTCTACCAACTTTCAATATTCTTCATAACATTATAAGAATATTTAACCGTAGTAGGGTTGGCTGTAACCCTCTTAGTTACAAAAGTTAAATCTATAAAGTCAAGAACAAACAACATGCTCTCATACAAATCCTTATATTTATCCCAAAACAAGATGGGAATATTCTTTAAATTGACAGATAATTCAGTTAAATTAGCCGAAAATGAACAAAAAAATAAAATAAAATGAAGATTGACTGTATATGCTCATAGCCAAATATCGACCATATTAAATTCAAATAATTGGTAAGTCTCTTCTCAAGATACCTAGTACACATTAATATCAAGTCTTTGGACAGTAATATTAACTGTAAGTGGTACTCTTGTTGTAATGATCAAACACTGACAATAAATTCAAGTCAAATAACAACCTTCCTTTGGGCCGATTAATTATTCACTCGAAAAAAAAAACTTTATAATTGTCACGTATTTATCATCACACATGTATAAGTAATTCGGCCAAACATTAGCCTTCCTTTGGGCCGACTAATATTTGCATGAATAACTACACACAAATATTAAACATTTTCATGAACCACCAAAATATAGAGGTCACTTTGGTGACATATTATTTTAAAGTTAATTCACTACTAATGTAAAATATTTACAGCTGTAAAGAGACGCCAAAATTATATTTGAATTTATCCTTAATATATGTACAATATATTTTGAGTGTTATAAAACACTCTCAATGCTTTAGGTCTATATGACACCTGAAAAACTCAAAATTATAATAATAGCATAACGAGTTTTAGTCATAGTTGTCATAATCTGTTGCTTTAGGTATGTAGTTACATTCATGACATTTCCTTAATAAATATGATATAACACATCATAAATAAATCACGATATCATAGATGAATGTCATGATCAATCACCACATAAAATTATGTGTAAATGACATAATAAATATCATACTGAATAACCTGAATGACTGAAGTAACCATGATGTATATCCGAAGCATAATATAACATGTGCCTTTTTATACTGTCAACCGAACCAAACAAAAAAAAAAAAAAAAAAACTTTTTTTTTTTTTTTAAACCATAGAAGTTACTGTAGTTTGACCATAATAAAGTAACCTATTGATCATCATCCTAAAACATAGGTGAAATGGTCAAAGATTCAAACATGATAGCTAATTAGATTAAGCAACACAAATGCAAAATTTTATATACCAAACTCAAAAGGCATAAAATAAAAGCATCATGACAGGTTACCAAAACATCATACACATGTCATGAAACATTATTTGCATATGACAAATAAGTTAATGTGACATGTCCTACATCCATACAATAAGCAATAATTGTTCCAAACAGTACACATGGTATATTAAAAAAAAACTTTTTTTTTTTTTTTTAAAGCCCGTAAGGATAGCATGAGATTCGCTCATTAGAGCTTCCGAAACTTTATGCATAAAACGGGTTTAAGACTTGGTCAAAACAAATAATATAGTACAATATATGACACCAGAAGTATATAACAATAGACCGGCGGCTGCAGAATGCAACTTATAACTAGACGTAATAAACATATGTTTTTGATATATTTTTAAACAAAAAACCAGAACCCGTTGAATTAACATATTGACAAACTATATTATATATTAACATTATTCATGCTGGATCCATAGAACCAATGAAAGAACGTGAAGGAGATAATAGATCTGAATCAATATAGATCTAAAACTTAAACTAAAAAAAAAAAAAAAAAAAAAAAACTTTTTTTTTTTAATATTATTAGCCGTAGTAAATAAAGTCAACCAGTTGTGAAATGAAAACATAACATATAAACCGTATGAATTGAAAACACAATTCAACCTTTGTTCTGAAATGGCAAAACATGTATAAAAGAAAAAAAAACAAAATTTTCCCAATAGAATCAATAATGGTTGGCTCCGATACCACTTGTTAGGATTTCAGTATACTTTAACAATACCCAATTGTGAAACCCTAGATCTGAAATGTAACCATATTGATTTAATCGAGAACAAATCAGAAAATAGATAACTTGATTTGCGGAAGCGTACCTGGATCTGTATTTAATTATTGCTATACCTGAATCCATAATTGGTTGCCACGGAGAAGATTATCTGTTGTAGAAGAAGAAGAATTTGGTTCGGTCTTCCAAATTGACACAAACCCTAGATTAGATTCAGCTCTCCGTAGAAGAGGTTAGAGAGTTGCTAAGGCTTGTGTAATTCGGGGACCATAACCCTTTATTTATAGAGTTGGCATTTTGTAATTCGGCCCTTCAACAAATTATAAAATGCCCCGGTATCTACACATTAGGCCCATGATAACTTAAACTTTAAGCCTATTAATTCTAATTCAAAATTAGATCACTTTAATTAGGCTTTACACCAAAATAGCACAACACATTTTATTTTACATATGTGACCCAATTGACGAAATATTCCAACATGAGGGTATCGTGATGGAGCACTCTAGAGGATCAAACACACAACCTGCACGGTAAAACCCAAAATCCACACAAAAACCCAAAGACAAATCCCAAAATCCCACCCAAAAGACAATGCCAAATTAAAGTAGGATGCAGACCAATTCAAATAACTAGAGAAATCTCACTAGGCCATCTAGTCAACTGCCAGGCCTGAAAGAATGACTCGAAATACGCTTTGCTATAAATAACCACCTTAGATGATGGAAGGAACGCTAGTTGTGTAGTCGAGATAAAGGTACCGGAAGACGTCGAGTAATCCAAACGAAAATGGATCATTAGAGAAATTAAAGAGAGGTGAATGAATGGGTAGAAATTTTAGATCTGAGAAGAAACGCAATTGGAATTTTTGCGAGGAGAGAACAACAAAAGAACAATAGCAGGGAAAACCAACGTTATTGGTTAACGGAGCATTGATGTGAAAAGGCTCTGTTTGCTGGTAATTTGATTTGATCGAGAGGCAATTTGGAGGAGGGAAATTTGAGAAGGAAGCCTTTTTCGATGACTTGGGGAAAGCTCGGCTGAAGTAAAAAATGAAAGGGAAAGAGGGTTTTCATGATCGATTGTGTAGATTGATGGTTGAGATTTTGTTTTAAATGATGGTGTGGATCACTGAGGTGTAAATTTTTATTAACTTTATTAATTTGAATATATTTGTAGCTATTGCGACATCTTGCTGATATCTGTGCTAACACCTTGAAGCGAATGTTGTAATTGACAAAAATTAGCATAACTATCATTACATTGTAACTAGCAACATATTGTAATTTCGTAGCAATAGGCCATTTATGGCGTAGTGAACAGTCTGAATTTCTGTATTAACTGAGTTGACCGAATACACCACATGTCCAACCTGCATAGAAATACGAATCATTATCGGTTAAAGAATAAAAAGATAGAAGAAGAACAGAAATAACAACACATAATCTCACATCGCAACGGAATAAAATAATATATATACAACAGCTTTTGGAATGCAAAATTTTAACTATATAGACATAGCATTATCAGAGTACAACATTTGTTCATCATAGCGAAAATAAATAATACATAATAATCCAATGTTGAAGCCTCCTGCCCCAAGCTCCTCCAAGGTTATCTGTAAACACCTGAACATATGACTTCCTGCACAAATTTGGACACCCAAGAGTTTAAGGTTAAACAACACAAAATAAACTCTGGGTCAATCATGGGACTGGTGTGTGTAAACTCTAATAACTTGATTTAACTTCAAAAATCCTTTCGAAAGAAAAGATAATCGTAAGACCAATCCACGTATAAACACCGATGGTTTTTACCTTATGATAACCCAAAATATTCTTTGTATCAAAACCCTTCTAATATTGTAATAGGGTCTAAATCAAATACATAGCAATATAGTGGAACGCTTGCATCTCACGCTCAACAAACATAATATATAATCAAAAACCGCAGGGCGCTTCTTGGAAAATGGATTTTCATCTATGACAAG
This sequence comes from Allium sativum, assembly GCA_030737875.1. NCBI lineage: Eukaryota > Viridiplantae > Streptophyta > Magnoliopsida > Asparagales > Amaryllidaceae > Allium > Allium sativum. Next base: position 377,433,405 of record CM060926.1, read on the forward strand.
GTATGAGACCACCTTCCGATAGTGTATCTCTAGAGAGGAATACACTAGGTTCAAAAGTACATCTAGCAACCCGACTACATATAACCGACCACTCATTCAACTTTAATGTATTGAATGTATATCACCAACGGCTGTGATCAACAACTGTTACTGAAAGCATACAACAGCAATAGAATAAAAAACAATTGAGTTTTCTCCAGATCAGTTGATAATACATCCTAATGGGTATGACCCACATAGCCAGGATGCCCGCCCGATTTTTGTCATTTCCCAGTTGATGAAGCTTGAGGTTATAATTACCTTTTAGAACATCACATTAACTTTGAATGCCACATCATCAGATCCATCAAATCACAAATTGATGTCCACAAATATACTCTGGGTGTTAAGCTAAAAGAAGTTTCCTTCTTTGCCACCAAACTTGGTTCGTTTGTTAAAAATCAACTTACATGATCATATGGAAATACTCTGTCAGACATTCGTCCATACAACTTGTCCTAGGATTAGACAAACCGAAGGCACCATCCCATCAATCCATCTTGGACAATTTCTACCTAGGATTAACAGAACAGCCCTTGCACTTCACTCCATCTTCAATTTATCTTCATATAATTTTATTCATAGTGCTTACGGCAATATAGAGTAGTTTCAGATAACAAATCCATCCCTAAACTCGCTACACCCTCTATTCGACAACTGCATAGCTGTCCTGACACAAGCTGCAACAAAAATCAGGATCGAACCCCCTAAAACCACATCTCATGTTGTAACAATCCCCTTTAGCACGAATTCAACTTCATATCTCAAATCAACAATTGATTTCCCTAAAATTGAATGCCCTAATCGTTGTCGGCCTGAAATTGAATGATTACGAAACTATATGAATTCAAGATATAACTGATCAGCTTGAAGATAGAATTCATAAGAGTTTATCGAATAAAAATTCGACTGATTCTATGTCGATTTTACAAATTGAATTTTGAAAGGGTGTAGTGATCGGTTTTTGTTGATTTATACTATGGAACAAAATATATAAGAGAATGGGGCTCAGTGTTATATATTTATACTGGCTTCCTTTTTCTTATGAGTTGGTTTCGATTTCTATTAGCAATATAAGGAAGGAGATCAAATTTTTTTTATAAAGAAGGAGAGGAGAGAAAATTGTTTTCATAGGCACATGTTAGAGAGTGAAATTTCAAACAAAGGCTTGTGCGACTTTGATTAGGCTATGGTTTGAAATTTTAGGATAGCTCTTTTTTGACTTAGGGTAGGGGTTAATTAATATGATTTGATTTAGGTTATATTTATTATTATTTAATTTACAAAAAACTTACGCACGAAGTAACATGCTAAATACCACAGATGATCCCTGATCGCGATGAAACTTGTAATACTAAATAACTTAATATTACGGACACGACGGAACTGATTTCGTTTAATAATGAGATCGTTTATAAAATTTACTTTTAATTCTCAACGTGAATTGATACACATTTATATTGCACACAATCACACAATAACTCCAATTGACACAAAATTTGAAATCAAGGCATAATTAACTATTATGGATTTTATAAAATTAGTTTTGTTGAAATCCGAGGTCATTTGAGAATTGACTACCTTAAGTTCCGTATTAAATTGATATAAAAAATCAATTTAAAACAATCAACTCCTCGATAATAAATTATTATTATTATTATCATTTATATTAACATAGAATTTATAGTGATCATCTGAATCGTTTCAATTTAGTACTAACTTTTGAATTCAATTATTTCCCATTTCGTATTAAAATAATTCGATATATTCGAAATTGAATCGTATTTCGATTATTAAATCGGTAAACTCGATATAAAAGTCAATTTATATTATCAACTCAATATTAAAACAATGTTAAATGTTCTAAATTAATCGAATAAAAATTCAGGTCGTTACATTCTTCCTCCTTAAAAGAGCGTCTCTGAAACTACTAAGGTAGGGAAAATGCTCCAAATCTATTTACTTTTCAAAAATTCACTTAGTTATAACTCAACATTTCATACTTCTTCAACTTTGAGTTCCACAAAAGAAAAATAGTTCTGAGGTAAACCATTAATTTCCAATTCCTATTTCAAAATCCTTGAAATTAAATCCATTTTGAAAACTATCTCTTTTAGCTTACAAAAAATATTCAGTAGTTTTTAAAGTTTTTTTAACTCCCTAAAATTTTAAAAAAAATTGGTAGAGTCTCCCTTGTACACAGGAGCTTTTATTATATACCAAAGAGATAAAAAGTGTACTTCAACTCACATAGTTGGAAAATAGGCATATATCCTAATTTGATATTTTTTTCATAGGCGTACTTATATAAGCTTTAATTAAGCATAATTGATTAGTATTTATGCAAACCACGCACCCAAAACTAAGCCACGAAGCCCATGCACCGGTACTTACTCAGTTTAAAATCATAAGTATCAAAACATGAAGTTTCAATAACTTGCATTCATTTAATTGATTAGACACATATATTAATCACCAAACATGTCAAATCATGTATATTTAGCACGTACATACTAATTCAAGTTCTGATATTTAGTTTATACCTCATTTCATTCATATTACATACATGTAGTGACATTCATTCAATTCAAATGATTTACAACCAATTAATTAACATTCAATTCATATTCCATTCATATGCCTTCAAATTCATTGAAATTTGATTATAATCAATTTATTTACTTTGTGTATGATAAACAAAATATTTCTATGCATATTTGGTATTATTCCATTAATAAAATAGCCACTTATATCTCTGGCTAATTTTAAATTGATTTCAAGTCAATCTATTCATTTTAATTCATTTAACTTGCTTAAGTTAAATTTAAATTCCATAATTCAAAATCCTGGGTTTTTATTTCAAATCCTTTAAAAATCCTATATATATGTATGTATATATATATATATATATACATATATTCATAACCAATTTCTAATTCAAAGCATTTGAATTTTCAAAAACAACTTGTTTCCAAAAATAATTTTCCATTAGAAATTCTTACTACGGTAGCAATCCATCACTTAGAAACTCGAAAATAAATAAAATGATGTGGCCATCATCATCTAAATTATTTTCCGGCGATTTAAGTGAGTTCAGTGCTTTAATATTTCCAAAATCCATCTAAACGATTTTTATTTAAAATCATTCCAAAAAAAGCTATATTATTTTGATATACATCAAAAAATATTTTTCCAACCTCCCTGGCATTAGATTCCAAATTCTGGTTTGAATCCAATTAAAGTTCACCTTATTGGTATATATTTCATTCTAATACAAGTTATATTGGTTACATACATCCATTTCAATTTTAAAATCTCATTTTATTATAACATTAACAACCGATACATCCATATAATATAATAATTTTGTAAAATTATTCCTTTTATATAAAAATATAATTTTGGGTAAAATTATTTCATTTACTCACTTTAAAACAATATTATGTCGAATCTCGATATTCAAGTGTTTAGCAACTCCTATCGACATCATGGTAGTCCCACAATTCGACTAGAATTCATAAACCACTCAACAGATAAGCCAATATGATATAAAACAATTTTTATACCAATTAACAAATACGCACACTCGTATGTATACACTCAACTCATTCTACAGTACCAATGACCCTATCCCTAATGAGTAACCCCACTAAACCCTAGGTATTCACTTAACCTAAGCTCTGATACCAACTTTAACTGCTCGAATTACCGTACTATTTGTGTTGACTAAATACACCACACATCCAACCCAAATTGGACAGAAAAATGAACCATTATGGGTTAAAGAATAAAAGGATAGAAGAAGAACAAAAATAACAACACAGAATCTCAAATCGGGCTGAATAAAATAATATATATATTAAACGGCTTTGGAATACAAAATTTCAACTATACATATGTACCATTATCAGAGCATAACATTTGTTCATCAAAATGGAAATAAATAATACATAGTTATCTAACACTGAAGCCTCCTGCCCCAAGATCTTCTAAGGGTATCTGTAAACGCCTGAACTATATGTCTGTCCGTACAAATTTGGGCACCTAAGAGTTTAAGGTATAACAAAACAAAATAAACTCTAGGTCAGTCATGGGACTAGGGACAAGTGTGAGTAAACTCTAGTTACTTGATTTAACTATAAAAATTCTTTCGAAAGAAAAGATAATCGTAAGACCAATCTACACATAAACACCTATGGTTTTTACCTTACGATAACCCAAAATATTCTTTGTATCAAAATTCTTTTGATATTATAATAATGTCTAAATAAAATGAATAACAATATGATGGAACGCCTGCATCTCACGCTCTACATACATAGTATATAATCTAAAACCGCACGACACTTAGTGGAAATTAGATTTCCAACTATGACAAGATATGGGACCACCTTCCGATAATGTATCTCTAGAGAGGAATACACTGGGTTCAACCAGAACATCTTGCAATTCAGCCATATATGACCGAGCATGAGTGTATCAAATGTATATCAACAACGGTTCTGATCAGCAACCATTACTGAAAGCATATAACAGCGATAGAATAAGAAGCAATTGAATTTTCTCTAGATCGGGTGATAATACATCCTAATGGGTATAACCCACATTGCCATGTTGCATGCCCGATTTTTTTTCATTTCGCGATTGATGAGGCTGGATATCATGATTACCTTTTAGAACATCACATTAACTTTGAATGCAACATCATCTAATCTGTCAAATCACTAATTGACTTCCACAAATATACTCTGAGTGTTAAGCTAAAAGAAGTTTCCTTCTTCGCCGCCTAACTTATTATATTTGTAAAAATCAACGTACGTGACAATTTGGAAATAATCTGGCAGACATTCGTCCATACAAGTTGTCCTGGGAATTGACAAACTGAAGGCACCATCCCATCAATCCATCTTAGGAAATTTCTACCTAAGATTAACAGAACAACCCTTGCACTTCACTTCGTCTTCAATTTATTTTCATGTAATTTAATTCACAACGATAACATTTAATTGGCTAACAATTCGATAGTCGGTTATTTAACTAGTAAAGAGCATACAATCATCAAAATCCTTATTTCCAAAAGGAAATACAATTATTTAGCACCAACAATCACTGAGCCCTTTTTAATTAATATCTCACTAAATAAATTCTTCCCATTATTCATTAATCAAATCTCCTTACCGATATATTTCTCACCCGTTTTGAATTCTCACTATACTTGGAAAACATTTCGATATTCCACATCCTTTTTATTTTCTATATGTAGAAAATATTGTTTGTTTATAATTGGAAAACATTTCCAATTACTTATCCTTTCCACGAAACCATACATTCTATACTTAGGAAATATTCATTATTATATTTTCAAAATTACGATTATTTGGGTTAAAACGGATGTTATGTTAAACATCGTTACGACAACCCAAAATACTGCAAATTATCCTCTTTTAAATGTGTAATTGTTTTCCTTCCAACCTTTCACAGTTAAATCTTATATGTTTCATTTTTACTTATAAACTTCCATTATTAGTTTATTCTCTTATCATATTCCACATATAATCAAAAATCGATTTCTAGTTTTCAAATTTCCTAAAAGAAATCCATCTCCTTAAAATTTTGGAAAATTTCGCCAGCGTCTCCTTTATACGACTCAATCGGTACAACTACAAATCGCCTCTCAAGGCCCTTTCCATTCAAAAAGAAAATTAAAAAGCCAAATGGCTTGCCCAATAAGTTCATAAAAACTCATATTGAATTAAACTCATACCTTTTTGTTGAGCATTCAATAGATATTCCTTCCATTACATCATTCCACATCTTCTTAACACATATTCAATCATTCCCAATTTATTCCAACTCAATCCAATCGTTTTTAACTCAATTCGCTAATTTATTCTCTAACTAGATCTTTAACCTAAACCACTTTTAGTTTGAACATATCATGTTTAGATATATTTTTAATTTTCTTATAAACCAATCGAATTCCATTTTCAACTCAAGTTTCATATTCGATTTCGAATAGGAATTCAACAAATCCAATTCATTTATCCAAAGTCAAATTCAATCCAAAACTCCATTATGTAATTATTCTTCTAATTAGTTAATTTTATTCAATAATTAAAAAACTTTTTTTTGTTTCAAAAAAACAATCCATTTACTACTCTTGAGTTCATATTTATTTTATAATTCAAGTCCAGATTTTTATAATGGAAATCTAAATTTTATTCACTCAAAATCCTTTTATTTTAATTAGTAAAACATTATTGTTTATAAGCGATTATGCCGCTGTTTTTTTTTTTGAAATTTGTGCTATGGTTTGTGATATTTATCACAAGGATATTAAAGTGAAGATATTGGAAGTTGTAGGATTTTAGGACATGTTGACTGAGTTTTATGGATTTGTTGAGATATTTTAGGAAAAGTTTTATTTTGAACAAGTTTTAAGGAGTATTTATTTCTGAGATATTTTAGGGCTCAATTAGGTTTAGACCTAGTCTTTCTATTTGCCTATATAAGCATCTCATTAGGGAGAGATTTACTGGCACTTGAAGGAAAGAAAACTTGTTTTTTCGGGGTTGAGATAAATTCTCAATGATTTTTAGGCTTTCATTGTAATAATTTGGTGGATTAATAAAGGTTCGTTTGGTGGAATTTGCCTGTTATTGTTGTCTTCTTTCCTCTTTCAAAAATCTAATTGTGTAGTGATCTTGCGGAAACCCTAATAGTTGGTATCAGAGCCTTATACACAATTTTTTAGAGAGGATTTGAATATGGATAAAATAATTATTGAAAAGCTAAATCGAAGAAATTGGGGATTATGGAAGGCGAAGATGGAAGATTTCCTTTATCTTAATGATCTTCATCATCCACTGGACAATAACGGGAAAATGATAACATATATAAATTGCTTGGAAAAACGGTGGAGAATGTTATGAGTTCTCAAATTGAATTTAGAGAGGCGAGTTCATCTGAATTAAGGTGGAGCCATCAACGTAAAGCCACAAAGTCTACATGGAGGCCATTGTGGTATTACAAGCATTGAGATCTTTTATGTGGTGCATCTCATCAGGGAAATGCATAGTTTGGGGGTGTTTTTTTGAGTGTTGGAGTGATTTCATGTCAAGGTGGAGTGTTATGTTTTGTGATATTTATCACATGGATATTAAAGTGCAGATATTGGAAGTTATGGGATTTTAGGACATGTTGACCGAGTTTTAAGGATTTGTTGAGATATTTTAGGGAAAGTTTTATTTTGAACAAGTTTTAAGGACTATTTATTTCTAAGATATTTTAGGGCTCAATTAGGTTTATACCTGGTCTTTCTATCTGCCTATATAAGCATCTCATCAGGGAGAGATTTACTGGCACTAGACGGAAAGAAAAACTTGTTTTTTCGGGATTGAGATAAATTCTCAGTTATTTTTAGGCTTTCATTGTAATAATTTGGTGGATTAATAAAGGTTTGTTTGGTGGAATTTGCTTGTTACTATTATCTTCTTCCCTCTTTCAAAATCTAATTGTGTAGTGATCTTACGGAAACCCTAACAATTTGATTTTGACATAACTCAAAGTCTACAACGCAAAATTCATGTTTTTCTCTTATATTAGAAAATGATCATTGTAACACCCCGTATTTCTGTTAATACTAATATTCACAAATTAAAAGAATTAATATTGAGAATTTGCACGAAATAGGCTTAAAAAGGCATATAACAAATTTGAGATATGTGAATTGCCTTAAAAGGCGAAAAATGGAATTAAGACATTAATTGGAAAATTAATGTGTAGAAATGGTCATAAGTTAATTATGGATTAATTTGAATTCATGAATAGGTGCGTGTGTCTATATATATATATATATATATATATATATATATATATATATATATGGGCAGTTAATGTAAACATGAATAGGAGTTTATTAATTTGCTGAGTGTTTGCTGAGTCACTTCTGACTCATTGCTGAGTCAATAAGATAAACCCCATCTTGTCTGAATGGCTGCGGTTATTTCTAGGTTAAATCTAATGGCCTAAATGAATCCTAACATCTATAAATAAGTGGGTAGACTCTAACCCTAAATCACTTGAAAAATTGGAGAGCTACCGACATGCCTTTGCCATGGAGTTCAGCATAGCCATCACAAACTAAAGAAGAAGAAGGCCTAATCTACAAACTAAATCTACTTAAATCAAATCAAAATCTCTCTCTCTTTCTATTTCTCTTCTTTAAAATTGTGAGTATGATGAATCTCACAATATTATTATAAAATAATTTGATTAAGTTATGAATGGATCACAAGAAAGTGATATGAATTGTTATGTATTTGTAAATTATGTTGTGGACCTCTTGTTATGCTATTATGTTATCATATATATGTTGTTATGTTGTAGTGATTATGTTGTAAATAATCCTATGCTATGTCATATGTGATTAATCATGCTATGCTATGTTATAAATCATGTTATGCCATGTTGTAATCATGCTATGCTATGTTGTAAATATCATGCTATGTAGCAAATTATGATATGCTATGTTGTAAATCTTATATATGTTGTAGATCTCATATTATCACATATGTTGAAATACTTATGTTACATGATAATGATGTCATGTTAAGTTGTGTTGAATCATACAAGTTGTAAAATCATGATGTTAGTATTTATGCGAATTGGATCATGTTTAAAGTTTATGTTTTTTATATAATAGACCTTGATTATGGGAATTTGCCTATTGAGTTAGGTGTACCCATATACATGAATCTACAAATTAATTGGATCTTGAATATGGGAATTTTCCTATTAAGTTAGGTGTACCCATATACATGAATCTATAATTAAATGAATTTTGATTTTTGGGAATTTGCCTATTGAGTTAGGTGTACCTATATAAAACCATATTGTTAATGATGTTGATTCACACATGTCCTATACAAGTTTATGAAATTTGATCAAAATCATATTATGTGAATTATGAATAAGTTGACACCCTTAGATCCATGACATGTATAACCTTATGCAAGTTGTAATGTATGCAAGTTTTACCCCTTGTTATGATTTATTTAGTCACATATATATGTTGTTGTTGTGAATATTTTCTTTTATGCTATGAGTTAGACTAATCGGGTCTAGCATACATTTTGCGAATAAACGTTCAAACGTGGGGTAGGGGTAATATTAGGAAATTAATAAATTGGGGTGCAATTGATATGATTTTGCATGCCTTAAATGGATGTCCATAATTGAGTCAATTATGGACATTGTTAAATTTGGAATTAATTAATAATTCAAGTAGGGAATTATTAAAATTGGGGAAAGTGGATTATTACTAATAATCAATGCTTTGGACACGAGGTTGGACCCGTTTGTGACGTAAACCTGCCCGGACCCGCCCGGCAAATCCAGTAGTCACAAATGTCGGCCCAATGTGAGAGGTCCTAGGCCCAAACTAAAGCATAACAGTTGTAAAGACACGAGGTTAGACTCTTTTATGGTGTAAGACTGCCCGGACCCGCCCGGCAAATCCAGCTGCCATAAATGCCAGTCTAATGTGAGAGGTCTTTATGAGGTTATGGCCTTAATGAATTAAGAAATACTTAGCCAGATAATCATGTAAGGTGGGACATGGGGGTTAAGTAGGTGCCTTGGGTGGCATGAGGAATCTAGTGGTTGCCTTTAGAGGCATTTGAAATACGATTAGACTTAACCAAATACACATGTAAATGAACATGACTAAGTGGGTTAAGTGGATGGACTAATGGGACAAGCTTAGGTGGAATGCTTGTGGGAAATAATGGGGGCCCATTTCAACCAGTATCCCAAAGCGTATCTTTGTGGGCTCGACCCAAGTCGAGGACGGGACACGCATACTGGGTTTGACTATAAGAGGCCAAAACAGGGAGCGGTGGCAACGCAAGTCCAACGGGTTTCATATGCGTGTGTGGACCCGGGCTGGTAGGTAAGACGTTGTTGCATCGTGTAGGTATAAGCCGTGCATCTCCGTTATATCGGGTTTCCACTTTAGGGGAATGATACACCCCACTGTGGGGCCAGCACGGGTATCTACGAGTAGGGAGCCGATCGAAAAATGGAAAGTCGGGTACACCTAGTGGAGATAGGGGCAGGCGGCACCTATGTAGTCAGCTAGGAGTACGTAAAGCCATTAAGAATGTTTCTAAGTGAAGCTAAGTGGAATCAATCTTTAGGGTGACTGGTGTGGTGCAGTATAGTGTTTATCCTTTAGTATTTAGGAGCGCCTATAACGTTTCCTTTAGCGATTGTCTATGTCCTTAATCTGCTCTTTCATAGACATTTCCTTGTTTTCCAGCTTATGCCTTAGTCCAGTTATTTTGATAATAGTATTGTAGAATTATCATACTCGCCAGACTTTATATCTGACCCCCCCCCTCTTTTTCATCTTTTTCTCCCTTCAGGTCCTCAGGTTGGGCCAAGTTCCAGTGAAGTCTGATTGGGTTGCTTATCTCTTGGAAAGCTTGGACTGCTGAAGTAAAGTCCAGCTTGTTATCTTTCTTTTTAATGGCTATTTATGTAATGAGATTATGTACTTGTTTTATCAAGATAGATATTGTACTTGACTTTGATTATGGTGTTATGATGTAATCAAACATGTTTTGACTTCTACTGCAATTGAAATAAAGTTTTTAAATTTCCAAGTACTATTTTATATCTGTCTTGTTGAAATTTTACTGTTCTTTATTCACCTAAAACCTCCATAGAAGTTAATGCATTCCCTTTGTGAGTGACATTAATGGACGTGGAGTTTTACACGTGGTATCAGAGCATAAGGTTACCAGAACAGATAAAATTTTTAGAAAAATATTTTTCTGAAGTATTTTTGGAAGAAGTGCTTTCAAAAACATGTTATTTAGAGAAAGTTTTTATGAAAAACATAATCCCAAATAGCCATATCCTTATCTTTATCTTTCGAATTCTCCATTTTGAATCTTTCCTTTTTCGTTTCAGCATGGTTGAAGATCTTAATCTCCCAGAAGGTGTGACGGTTCCAGGGTGGTTTAGGAGATATTTGGAGGCTAAGGCCACCACTGCAGGCCCAGCAGATGTTCCTCCACCCCCAGTTGCACCCATTCCTCCTCCTCCTCCTCGTGTTGACACTTTTGCAAAGACGTGCAAGGAATTTAAGGCTATGGGAGGAAAAACTTTTCAAGGGACTGAGACGTTTGTGGAGGCCAGAGACTGGCTTAAGGAGACTGAGGAATTGTTGGATATCTTTGAAGTGGAAGATGGGAGGAAAGTCCGTTTAGCTACTTGGTTAATGAAGGGAGAGGCCTCGTTTTGGTGGGAGGTCACTAACGGGGAACGTCCAGTTGATTCATGGGCGAATTTCAAACGAAGGTTTGAGGCAAAGTTTCTTTCAAGGGCAGAGGAGAATTTAAATATGGAAAAATTCCTGACATTAAAGCAAGGGAGCTTATCAGTGAAGGAGTATGTCAATAAATTTAATCAGTTAGTAAGGTTTGGCTTGGAGTTGGTGAACACGCCAGAGAAGAAAGCTTTGAGGTTCGTTAGAGGCTTGAATGAACCGTTGCAAGGGTTGGCTATGACCCACATCCCTATGGGAGCCACCTTTGAAAGGCTAGTAGAAATGGCACTTATGCATGAGGATAAGGAAGTTGAAAAGAAAGGGGATCAGAAGAAACCCCAACAGCAAAATAAGAAGGGTGGTAAAAACAATAATGGTAAAGGGAAGAAGAGATGCTTCAATTGTGGGACGCCTGGCCATCTCAGCAAAGATTGTAGAAAGAAAAAGAAGACTGGTTGTTTTCATTGTGGAGATGCGGGACATTTGGTGAAGGACTGCCCAAAGAAGGGGCAGAGGGCAGGGTCCACCTCGGGAGGACAGGTGCAGGCTCTTATGGCACCAGGGCAGGCAAGGGGGCAAGTTCAGGCTATTGCGGCCCCACCGCTGCAAGAAAGAGGTAGAACAATTTCTGTTGAAAGCTTAGTTTTTCTGTTTGATCATCCTGTCCGTACCTTATTCGATTCTGGCGCATCTCATTCGTTTATCTCTGCATCATTAGTTGAATTTCTGCACTTGAACACCAGTTTAGTAGAGGATCCCTTGGTTGTTTCAAATCCAATTGGGGGTTCGGCTCATTTGACCATGATATGTTTGGATTTGAAAATCTCTATACTTAGCGTTGAATTTAGATGTGATACTTATGTATTGGGCTTCACGGGCTATGGGCTAATTTTAGGAATGGATTGGTTATCTAGAAATGGGGCCATTCTTGATTGTGAAAGGAGAGTAGTTAGGCTTGTGACTCGCCTTCGTAATGCTCTCGACATCTTTTGTAGTCCCATAAATTCCGTTATGCTAAGTTATCTTGAATCGCTTGACTCGTCTATAGAGAATCTGCGAACGGTAGAGGTGGTACGGGAATATCCGGATGTGTTTGAGGAGGTGAAGGGCTTACCTCCAAAGCGGGAGATAGACTTTCGAATTTATCTTGTGGATAATGCTAAACCCGTATCTTTGCCAGTGCGCCACATGGCTCCTCGTGAAAGGAGGGAACTCAATAAGCAAGTGAAGGAGTTGCTTGAGAAGGGGTTCATAAGACGTAGTATATCAGAGTGGGGTGCTCCAGTAGTATTTTCTACAAAGGTGGATGGGTCCCTTAGACTTTGTGTGGACTATAGAGAACTAAACAAGCTTACTAAAAAGAACCGACACCCACTGCCGAGGATTGACGATCTCTTTGATCAGTTAGTTAGCGCCTCAGTGTTTTCGCAGTTAGACTTAGCCACTGGCTTTCATCAACTGAGAGTGGCTGAGGATAGTATAGATAAGACTGCTTTTAGGACTCCTGACGGCTTCTATGAATGGCTAGTGATGCCCTTTGGTTTGACAAACGCCCCCGCATATTTTGTTGATTTGATGAGTAGGGTGTTTAGGGAGTACCTAAACAAATTCGTGGTAGTCTTTGTGGATGACATCTTAGTCTTTCCTAAGAATGAAGAAGAGCATGCCCTACATCTTAGGGAAGTGTTGGAAACCCTTCGAGCGCATAACCTTAAGGCAAAATTTTCTAAGTGTCACTTCTGGAGGAAAGAAGTACGGTTCTTAGGGCACGTGGTTTCCAAGGAAGGGATAGCAGTGGATCCCGCAAAGGTGGTGGCCATCCAAGATTGGAAGGTCCCTAAAAATGTAACCGAAGTAAGAAGTTTCTTGGGCTTGGCTGGCTATTATAGGAATTTTATCAAAGACTTCGCAAAAATATCAGCTCCATTAACACGGTTAACGAAGAAGAACCTGGTTTTTACGTGGGACGAAGATTGTGATGATGCGTTCCAACGTTTAAAGAGAGCCTTAACTTCAACCCCAGTCTTAGTGTTGCCAGACAGGAATAAGCCGTTTACCGTCTATACTGATGCTTGTGGGACGGGACTTGGCGTGGTCCTCATGCAAGAGGGAAGAGTAATAGCCTATGGTGGAAGGCAGTTGAGGGTTCATGAAAAGAATTACCCTACGCATGACCTTTAGTTAGCCGCAATTGTTTTCGCGCTTAAGTCTTGGCGTCACTATCTTCTTGGTGAGAAATTCGAACTGTTCACTGACCACAAATCATTAAAATACTTATTCTCTCAGAAGGATTTGAATTTAAGGCAGCAACGGTGGATGGAATTCCTAGCGTCCTACGATTTTGAAATAGCATATACCCCGGGCAAGGGTAACGTGGTAGCAGACGCCTTAAGTAGGAAAAGGTTGTCCTTGAGTCCGTTGTTTGTTGAACGACGAAGCTTAGAATTCATCTCCATGTTTGACTTTAGACCCTCTGTTGACCTAGTACCTGGTTTGTTAGCATCCTTGGAGGTTAGACCTACACTTCTAGGACGAGTTGGTGAGGCATAGCAAGACGACCCCCAGTTGGTTGAGATAGTAGAAAAGCTCAAAGGAGGGGAGTCGTCTAGCCATCTTCGTAGGTATACCCTAGATGATAAGGGTTGGTTACGAAGGGATAATAGACTTTGTGTACCACAAGACGAAGACTTAAGGAAGGCCATTCTTGATGATGCTCATCGCTCAAAGATGACCATTCGTCCTGGCGGAGATAAGATGTACAAAGATATGAAGCGGGTTTTCTTTTGGGCCGGTATGAAAAAGGATGTGGCCGAGTACGTCGCTAGATGCTTGGTGTGCCAACGAGTAAAAGCGGAACAAAAGAAACCCGGTGGGTTGCTTCACCCATTGGAAGTTCCACTATGGAAATGGGAAAGCGTCTCAATGGATTTTGTGGATGGATTACCAAGATCAAGGAAGGGTAATACGGGGATTTGGGTTATAGTAGATAGACTTACTAAGAGAGCCCATTTTATTCCCGTGAAAAGTAAGAGGACTGCTCCGTGGTTGGCTTTTGTATACATTAAAGAGACAGTTCGTTTGCACGGTATTCCTTCTAGTATAGTAAGCGACCGTGATCCCATCTTCACTAGCGAATTTTGGAAGAGTTTACAAGAGGCGGTAGGGACTCAGCTATGTTTGAGCACCGCATATCATCCTCAGACGGACGGCTAGACCGAGAGGGTGAATCGTATTCTAGAGGATCTTTTAAGGCTTTGTATCCTAGACTTTGGGGGTACATGGGAAGAGCACATTCCGTTGGTAGAATTCGCATATAATAATAGCTTTCAGTCTAGTATTGGCATGGCACCTTTCGAAGCTCTTTATGGAAGGCCTTGCCGTTCGCCTACATGTTGGTGGGAATCTACCGATAAAATCCTACTTGGGCCCGATATGGTTAAGGAAACCTTGGAGAAGATTGATTTGATTCGAAGGAGGATGAAAGCAGCACAAGATAGGCAGAAATCGTATGCTGATAAGAGGAGGACAGATCTTGAGTTTGACATTGGGGACATGTTTTTTATCAAAGTGTCTCCGTTACGGAATGTTGTTCGCTTTGGGTCCGTTGGGAAATTAGCGCCAAGGTTTGTAGGGCCGTTTCTTATAAAAGACAGGATTGGGAAGATGGCGAATAGGGTGGAGTTGCCTGAGAAACTTAGTGGAGTACACGACGTATTCCATGTATCACATTTGAGGAAGTGTTTGCACAAGACCGCGGAGGTGGTAGAGCCGAGCTTGCTTAAAGAGGTGGATATAGAGCGTGATGCAACAATTAGACGAGCTCCTACATGCATTCTTGGGTCGGAGATCAAAAAGTTGAGAAATCGAGAGGCCAGACTAGTTAAAGTGCAATGGGGAGATGATGAGAGCAACGCTACTTGGGAGACAGAAGGGAAGATGCGTTCGCTATACCCTTTTCTTTTTTAGGGTATGTCTTTTAATTTATCCTTTATCGCTTAGCTTATCTTATCTTTAGCATGTCCTCTCATTAGTATCTTTGACCTTTAGTTAGGATAATCCTATGGTTGAAACATGTGTTTGAGACATGTTATGTATGATGGTTGCAAAATGGATGCAAGTGGTTGCTAGTGGTTGCTCGTGGATGCATATATACACACACTTCAGGCACTAGATCGGCTCAATCACTACATATTGCATATTGCATAAATGAATGTATTTAGTATAATGGATGTATAATGGTTGTACCATCATATAGATGCTGCATTCGGTTGAATGGATGTGCACGCATATAGAAGTAGTTTGTAAGCAATTAGGATATTTTGCATACATAATGGATGCATGGCACTATCATGAATTGCATCAAGGAGGTCAACTGAATCAGTGGACCGCCTGATTTTGCATTAGATACGGACATAGACACACACTGTGCGTTTAAACATGCACGCATTAGAAGTCTATAAGGACAATGGATGCCAGTGTTTGTTGATTGAGTAAATGGTTGATGATAGGATATAAACTTGAAGATTTCGGGGTCGAAATTCCTTAAGGAGGGGAGAATGTAACACCCTGTATTTCTGTTAATACTAATATTCACAAATTAAAAGAATTAATATTGAGAATTTGCACGAAATAGCCTTAAAAAGGCATATAACAAATTTGAGATATGTGAATTGCCTTAAAAGGCGAAAAATGGAACTAAGACATTAATTGGAAAATTAATGTGTAAAAATGGTCATAAGTTAATTATGGATTAATTTGAATTCATGAATAGGTGCGTGTGTATATATATATATATTTATATATATATGAGCAGTTAATGTAAACATGAATAGAAGTTCATTAATTTGCTGAGTGTTTGCTGAGTCACTTCGGACTCATTGCTGAGTCAATAAGATAAACCCCATCTTGTCTGAATGGCTGCGGTTATTTCTAGGTTAAATCTAATGGCCTAAATGAATCCTAACATCTATAAATAAGTGGGTAGACTCTAACCCTAAATCACTTGAAAAATTGGAGAGTTACCGACATGCCGTTGCCATGGAGTTCAGCATAGCCGTCACAAACTAAAGAAGAAGAAGGCCTAATCTACAAACTAAATCTACTTAAATCAAATCAAAAGCTCTATCTTTCTATTTCTCTTCTTTAAAATTGTGAGTATGATGAATCTCACAATATTATTATAAAATAATTTGATTAAGTTATGAATGGATCACAAGAAAGTGATATGAATTGTTATGTATCTGTAAATTATGTTGTGGATCTCTTGTTATGCTATTATGTTATCATATATATGTTGTTATGTTGTAGTGATTATGTTGTAAATAATCCTATGCTATGTCATATGTGATTAATCATGCTATGCTATGTTATAAATCATGTTATGCCATGTTGTAAATCATGCTATGCTATGTTGTAAATATCATGCTATGTTGCAAATTATGATATGCTATGTTGTAAATCTTATATATGTTGTAGATCTCATATTATCACATATGTTGAAATACTTATGTTATATGATAATGATGTCATGTTAAGTTGTGTTGAATCATACAAGTTGTAAAATCATGATGTTAGTATTTATGTGAATTGGATCATGTTTAAAGTTTATGTTTTTTTTATAATAGACCTTGATTATGGGAATTTGCCTATTGAGTTAGGTGTACCCATATACATGAATCTACAAATTAATTGGATCTTGAATATGGGAATTTGCCTATTAAGTTAGGTGTACCCATATACATGAATCTATGATTAAATGAATTTTGATTTTTGGGAATTTGCCTATTGAGTTAGGTGTACCCATATAAAACCATATTGTTAATGATGTTGATTCACACATGTCCTATACAAGTTTATGAAATTTGATCAAAATCATATTATGTGAATTATGAATAAGTTGACACCCTTAGATCCATGACATGTATAACCTTATGCAAGTTGTAATGTATTCATGTTTTACCCCTTGTTATGATTTATTTAGTCACATATATATGTTGTTGTTGTGAATAATTTCTTTTATGCTATGAGTTAGACTAATCGGGTCTAGCATACATTTTGCGAATAAACGTTCAAACGTGGGGTAGGGGTAATATTAGGAAATTAATAAATTGGGGTGCAATTGATATGATTTTGCATGCCTTAAATGGATGTCCATAATTGAGTCAATTATGGACATTGTTAAATTTGGAATTAATTAATAATTCAAGTAGGGAATTATTAAAATTAGGGAAAGTGGATTATTACTAATAATCAATGCTTTGGACACGAGGTTGGACCCGTTTGTGACGTAAACCTGCCCGGACCCGCCCGGCAAATCCAGTAGTCACAAATGTCGGCCCAATGTGAGAGGTCCTAGGCCCAAACTAAAGCATAACAGTTGTAAAGACACGAGGTTAGACTCTTTTATGGTGTAAGACTGCCCGGACCCACCCGGCAAATCCAGCTGCCATAAATGCCAGTCTAATGTGAGAGGTCTTTATGAGGTTATGGCCTTAATGAATTAAGAAATACTTAGCCAGATAATCATGTAAGGTGGGACATGGGGGTTAAGTAGGTGCCTTGGGTGGCATGAGGAATCTAGTGGTTGCCTTTAGAGGCATTTGAAATACGATTAGACTTAACCAAATACACATGTAAATGAACATGACTAAGTGGGTTAAGTGGATGGACTAATGGGACAAGCTTAGGTGGAATGCTTGTGGGAAATAATGGGGGCCCATTTCAACCAGTATCCCAAAGCGTATCTTTGTGGGCTCGACCCAAGTCGAGGACGGGACACGCATACTGGGTTTGACTATAAGAGGCCAAAACAGGGAGCGGTGGCAACGCAAGTCCAACGGGTTTCATATGCGTGTGTGGACCCGGGCTGGTAGGTAAGACGTTGTTGCATCGTGTAGGTATAAGCCGTGCATCTCCGTTATATCGGGTTTCCACTTTAGGGGAATGATACACCCCACTGTGGGGCCAGCACGGGTATCTACGAGTAGGGAGCCGATCGAAAAATGGAAAGTGGGGTACACCTAGTGGAGATAGGGGCAGGCGGCACCTATGTAGTCAGCTAGGAGTATGTAAAGCCATTAAGAAAGTTTCTAAGTGAAGCTAAGTGGAATCAATCTTTAGGGTGACTGGTGTGGTGCAGTATAGTGTTTATCCTTTAGTATTTAGGAGCGCCTATAACGTTTCCTTTAGCGATTGTCTATGTCCTTAATCTGCTCTTTCATAGACATTTCCTTGTTTTCCAGCTTATGCCTTAGTCCAGTTATTTTGATAATAGTATTGTAGAATTATCATACTCGCCAGACTTTATGTCTGACCCCCCCCCCTCTTTTTCATCTTTTTCTCCCTTCAGGTCCTCAGGTTGGGCCAAGTTCCAGTGAAGTCTGATTGGATTGCTTATCTCTTGGAAAGCTTGGACTGCTGAAGTAAAGTCCAGCTTGTTATCTTTCTTTTTAATGGCTATTTATGTAATGGGATTATGTACTTGTTTTATCAAGATAGATATTGTACTTGACTTTGATTATGGTGTTATGATGTAATCAAACATGTTTTGACTTTTGCTGCAATTGAAATAAAGTTTTTAAATTTCCAAGTACTATTTTATATCTGTCTTGTTGAAATTTTACTGTTCTGTATTCACCTAAAACCTCTATAGAAGTTAATGCATTCCCTTTGTGAGTGACATTAATGGACGTGGAGTGTTACAATCATTCAATAGGTCTGCATAATTCTTATTACTTAAAATTCCCACTTACATTAGGTTCTATAAACTCAATTGAAGTTCAAACCGTAAAACTATGAACTATTGTGCCATGACAAGCTCGTTTTAATTAAATTTAAATATTACATTTCAACTCCGTTTATTAAATAAATATCAACTCCAATCTTTCATATTTAAATAGAAAATTAAACTATTTTCCCAAATTTAACCTAAACATTTTTATTATCCAAAAGCGTTGATTACTTCATTCAAAATTCATAACTCGGTTATAAATTATTCACAACTCAATTTCTATATTAAAGTCCAATTTCCTTGGACATAAATTATTTTAATAATCAAATTTCAATTCTTAATCCCTTGGATTTATATCAATTTAGTTTATATTTCGAATTTCGGAATAAAATCTATCGTTTCCTTTTTGAAACAATTTCCAATTCCTTTGCTTCAAAACTATTGCTATAATTTTCATAAAAACCGATTTTATTTCCTTAGATTTGTAAATATTACTATATTTCACAAAAATCCTTTTTTGTTTCCCATAATAAACGTATTTCTAATATCATTCTATTTTCATTGTTTGAAAATAACGTTATATACTTAACCGTATGGTATAAGTATAATCACACTTCATGCTTGGGCCAAACAATGTTAAATTATGCTTTCACTTTAAAACCCAATAGTTTTGATTATATCTCAAAATTCTGCAAATAAGTTTTAGTATTCTTTTTATGGAAATAACCAATTAATTCAACTTCCTTTTTCATTACAAACTAATACCTTCCTCGATATTAGTGAACTCGTTCTAGCTGGGACTTTTATTTACCTCTCATACCTTGATCGACATCGTTCTTATATTGAGACAGATAAAAGTTCGTAATTCAAACCTGATGTTGCTTATAATATCCTAAAAACCCCATCTTCTATCTCATTTGAAATATGGTTTTTAAATGTCATTTCTTATATTTGGAAAATCTGTTTCCAAATTATCCAATGAAAATTACTACCTTACATTTGTAAACATTGTTTATAAACTAGCTTCCTTATTTTATATATTAAAGAAAACTTCCATTCCAAAATCCAGTTGAAACCCAATTCCTATTTTGGAATATTTTACTATTATAACTTATATATATATATATATATATATATATATAGCCATAGAATCTATTTTCATATTAAATTGTAAATTTTAGTTTCTACTTAATATAATCCTAATATTCTTTCTAGAAATAATTTACTTTTATAAATTCGACATAATCGAATTGTAATCATAAATCCGTATGGATTTATTTCAATTCAATTTACATTCTGAACATCATAATAATTTCATTGTTTCCTTTTGAAACGATTCCCAATTATAGATCCCTTTTAAATTCGTACTTAAATTCACATTTTCCAAATTATCCAATGATAATTTATTTCACTTAATCTATAAACATTATTTATAAATTTAACTACTTATTTTATTATTAAAAACAGGTTTATTTTTCCTAGCCTATTCGAAATTCAAATTCTATTTGGAAAAATAAATTTTCTGTTTAAAATCGCAAGGTTCCTTTTTTATGATATTTTTAAATATCCTATTTAGGGCCAGTGCTATTCAACAATCTAAACACACAATAATATTCTATTATACATCGTATAACATGCTGTATATGAAAAAACAATAAATTAGATTTTGAATAATACAGTTGGATCCGTCAAATCTGTTTTCCAGCATTCACAGTTGTTAGACAATACAAATAATATCATTCCCGCTTCAAGGCGGGATATCGGGGTATAGAACCTCATCCACTATATATATTGTGTGGAGCATAGGGTTTCATCTGCTAACATCCACATACCAAGCCTAAATATAACTTATATATATATATATATATATATAGCCATAATTAATCAATTATTTATCAAAGCATTCAAACAGCCAACAAGCCACATATAAAATTAAATACTAAATAAAAATTCATTCATAATAAATTATAAACGAATCTAGAGAGTGTGTTTATTCACATTGACTATTTTTATTCGTCAAAACAATGATTTTTTTCCGGTTAAATTAGAAAAATGTTTAATTTATCCTAAAATCTCAGATGCCCTCAAACTACCCCAGTTCAGTTCATTTCCAAAGTATTCTTCCGTACGATTCCATCATACTCTGCTTTGTTGAAAACTGTTATCATGTGATATATATATATATATATATATATATATATATATATATATATGTGTGTGTGTGTGTGTGTGTGTGTGTGTGTTACAAATTTAATATAATTTAAATATTTATTAACTTGTTAAATAAAATTTAATTAATAACGTAATCTTCTCTTACTTATATTTTAAGTCAAATGCCATATTTTAACAGTTCCATCTTTTGATCCGGTGATTATTATAGGAAGCTCAGGGTGAAAACAAACAGTTGAAACAATGCGTCTCTCTTCAACCCTTACAAGTACCCGAAGCATTGGCTTCCAGCCATTTCCAAGCCTTCCTTCCAGTTATCACTACTATTGTTTCCCATCACTTCCATCATTAAAACAACCATCACCAACCAAACCGTCGAGCTACAAAATCACTCTATCGCCCACCCTACCATTTACAACTTACCCACTGTCCTTACCCACAAAAGCTACTCAGTTTTTCACCAATGCCGCTTAGATGACCCTAAACTTGCCGCACCCCTATTCCATAATCATGTCGCTGTCCTGACACAAGCTGCAAAAAAAATCAAGATCGAACTCCCTAAAAACCTCATCTCATGTTGTACTAATCCTCTTTAGCACGAATTCAACTTCATATCTCAAATCGACAATCGATTTCCCTAAAATTGAAAGTCCAAATTGTTGACGGTCTAAAAACGAGTGATTACAAAACTGCATGAATTCACGATATAACTAACCGGCTTGAAGATAAAACTCATACAAGTTTATCAAATAAAAATTCAATTGATTCTGTGGTGATTTCGTTTTCTAAAAACTAAATTTTGAAAGATTGTAGCAATCGGGTTTTGTTAATTTTTTACTATGGAATGAAATAATAAGAGAATGGGCTCAGTATTGTGTACTTATATCGGCTTCCATTTTTTATGAGATTGGTTCGATTTCTATTAGCAAAATGAAAAAGGAGATCACGGTTTTTGATAAAGTAGGAGAGCAGAGAAAGCCGTTTTCATAGGCATGGGTCCAGGAGCAAAATTTCAAACGAAAGCATGTTCGACTTTAATTTTTAGGCTGCGTGATTTGAAATTTTAGGGTGGCTCTTTTTGATTTAGAGTAGGCATTAATTAATATGAATTGATTTAGTTTAGATTTATAATTATTTAATTTACACGAAACTTACGCACGATGTAACATGCTAAAACTACAACAAATGTGTTCTGATCGCGATGAAACTTGCAATCCTACGAAAACTTATATTCTAGATACGATGAAACTAGTTATCAAATTCCGAGATCATTTGGTAAATTTCCTTTTAATTCTCAACGTGAATCGACATGCGTTTAAATTGCACACGGTCAGACATTAACTCCAATTGACACAAAATTGGAAATCTAGGCATAATTAAGTATTATGAATTTTTATAAAATTAGTTTCATTGAAATCTGAGGTCGTTTGAGAATCGACTAATCTTAAGTTCCATACTAAGTCGATATAATAAAATTTCAGTTCAAAACAATCAATTCCTCGATAATTAGTTATTATTATTATTGGTTATATTCACTTGGTATTTATATTGATCATCTAAATTGTTTCAATTCAGTTCTAATTTTTGAATTCAATTATTTCCCGTTTCGTATTACGATACTTCGATATATTTGAAATTGAATTGTATTTCGATTATTAAATCGGTAAACTCAATATAAAATTCATTTATATTATCTACTCAATATTTAAAACAATATTAATTGTTCAAAATTAATTGAATAAAAATCAGGGTCGTTATAGAAACAAGGTTTCGTACTCCTGAATCTTAAACGAATCACCAGATGTCGTGCCATGTCTTTCATTCCCCCATTTCGCATTTGACATGGGATATGAAATCTTCAGAACATGAGGGGATATGAAATTCCAAGTGAAGTAATACCGATTTAGGAGTGTATGCCAAACTCCTAAGTACGTAAGCCATGGTATCCATCAAAAGAAGAATTTCGAACCCAAAACCAAGCCAAACCAAGCTAGTCAAACCAAGGATGTCGATTCAAAGTAGAAGATGTTGTGGGTGATTGTTGAACTTGTTGGAGAATGGAGTTTTAATGACAACTATGACGATCGCCTACATCCCCTGCACTAACAAAAGGAATAATTCGCTAAAAGGTGTGCTAGGAAACTATGGACGATCATCAGAGTAAGTAAACATGAGTTGAACCTGTCGTAAAACTCACAGTGCAAGGATAAAATATAATAGAACATATACAACAGGTACTAGTAGTGAAGCATCATATAGAAAACTTTTCGAACTTTCACAACATCCTAAAAGATTATTCCTACATCATAGGAAATATCAAGTATGTACATAAGGCCTCACTACAGCACTCAAAAAGCAACTCAAACAGCGGAAGCAGAAGTATTAGATAGTAGCAAAAGTAATACGCAAGCCTCCTGCTCGCCTTCGCACAGCAGCATCGTCCTCACTAATCACCTGTCACCTGCCACTTAGTCTGCCCATCCACAACCGAATGAACAACCCAAGGTAATAAGAGGAAACATAAAACCTTGGGCCAGACAACAGTCTTAATGAGCGATTAAACAGCTAACAAACTTTTACAATAAAGTATATGAGCATGGATAGATAAACATACCAATCTACCCACAACACCAGAGAAGAACTCAACCCTATCTTCCCCACATAGGATAGTGATAGCCTTTACAATAAACAATTCAACCATTCATCTATGGAAATAAGAACACCCATTCAACCAGGGAAAAGCACTCATAACATCCAGATTATATATCTCATGTAAACCATGCTAATCGAATTCAACATCCCTCTAGCACAAGCCCAGAGGCCTAAACCAATATCAGACAAGCGCCCAAGGAATATCTCCTTCGATGTTGGACGACCTACATGAGATGGTACAAACAGAACAACAATCATCCATGACTGACTCTGGCTATCACCGCCAATCCTGGTTTGAAACCATCATTAATCGTACGAGGCTAGCCTTCCCATATGCCAAGGGCTAATGGAAACCCCAGTTCTAGCATGAACTCCATACGTCTTTCAATGATACTTTTGTATGTACAACCTTGACAACTAGGCCTTTTCAACGATACCCAGGGTGCTCGACCTACAATCGGTCTTTTGGGTGCCCCCATCGTACCCTGCTTTGAGCCTGCTAGAACTTACGACAACTATAATCTCTCGGCCTTCTCATCTCTTGTCATCCAACCCGACGACTTTTCATAGCCCAAGCAATCTTCTTGAGCAACCATTATCCACCACCACACAAGCTTTGAGTTGTCACCTCATTCGTTGTTCTACACCAATCAACGAACACCCTTCAACACTTCGAACCTTCCTACTTGAATTTTTTTCGAAGTCACACCAAATGTTAACAGACCCCCTCAACCAAAGTGACAGACCCTTCATCATCTCAACAGAAACCGACTGACCCTGCTGCTCAACCCAACCATGTTCGACCCAACCACTTCTGGCTCGCTTGACTCAACCATGTTCGATTGACCCAGACTCAACCCAACCACTTCTGGCTCGCTCGACCCAGACTCAACCCAACCACTTCTGGCTCGCTCAACCCAACCATGTTCGACCAACCCAGACTCGATTGACCCCCTATGCTCGAACGATCGGTGTTTGCTCGACCCAAAATCTGCAGTTCGCCAATCCAACTCAGATTTCAACCAAAACTTCGCCAAACGATAGATTGAACGAATACGACTCATCTAATTCATCAAATATGCCACAAACATGGTATGAAACCATTAGCAACATGAATACAACGCTTTCCACCATAATTATGTAAATCACTCTTAGACCATAATGAATTATCGTATGAACAAAATTGTGGATCTAACTTGCATAAACATATGAAATGGCATAGGAATTACCAGTTTAATCTTACTAAATTGGATCCTACGGTGATTCATATGAAAATGGACTTATCATGGTATAAATCTATGATAAAAAACTTGGATTTGATAAAAAAATGATCAAACATTCATATACTTCATTGAATCCATGTGAGAGATGTAAACCACTCACTGATTCACCAAAATAAGCTAAAATGATAGAAATGTGAATTCGGACAGCGAGCACCTCACACCAAACCCCTTGATCTGATGAATTCTTGCTTCAATCGATGTAGATCTAGCCTCCAATGGTGTAAATCAATGATTTCCCTCCTTGGATTTTGACTTTTAATGGTGGAAAGGTGTTAGAGGAAGAAGTAGCACAAGGCCACCTAATGAGAGATTGGGGAAACTAAACTATTTCCCATATCCTTCACCCCATATTTATACCCTTCCACTAGCCCACCAATGGGCCTATCCAAATCAGCCCATTGTGGCTCTCCAGACCTGAACAGCCAACTGGAAAACCTTAAAACAGCGATTCCTCCCAAACTGCTGAGCCAAATCCTTAATGTAACCACTCTACGGAAAGGCAATCATCATTTCCTTTCCAATGGCATAGGTCTCACCCTCTGATTCGACCTGAGTCAAGAGTTATACCTTTTATGAGACTGATAGGGGCAAAATGGTCACAAAAAAAATCGGTAAAAATTATGGACATGTCTCACATCCCCATAAGAAATCACATGAAAATATGAGAATGATCCAGCTCTTTGGGAATAAAATAAAAATATTTTACGATCTCCGATACGTAAAATCCGGGCTGTTACATTCTTTCGCCCTCAAGAATTTCTCCCCCGAAACTCTAAGCAAACACAAGCAACCACAATAATTCTGCATGCCTATCATCCATGAGAAGCCAATTCTATCACTCAAACTAGCAACCATCAAGCCATGCACTCATAGCCTTTTCCTAGCACGCAGAATTCTATTAATCAATTAACAAGATTCAATGATATAACGATGATATGATATCAAAGGGTCCTGCCAACGAAGAGTTCTAGATGAGTCGCCGCCATGCTCTCTTCCGGCTCCACGTACAATCGTCACTACCTTCACTCCATTGTACTTTGACTAGCTTAACCGTCTTTCTCCTAAGTTGTTTCATGTCATTTCCCACAACACGAAGCGGCTTATGAGGTTTTGCAACTGCGGTTTCTACTTCTAGGTCTTCGTACAGCTCTGGAGATACCACCACATTCGAATCATGCGCGAACTTCCATAGAAATGACACGTGGAACACATTATGCATGCTCGACATCTTCTCAGCTAACTCCAATCTATATGTTAGCTTTCCAATTCGCTCGATTATCGGAAATGGTCCAACGAACCTAGGAGCCAACTTTCCTTTGTTTTAAAATCTAACTGTATTCTTCAATGGTGAAATCTTCACGAAAACCATATCGCCAACGTCGAATTCCAAATATTTTCGATGCTTATTAGCATAACTCTTCTGATGATCTTGGGCTGCCTTCATTCATTGCCGAATGATCTCGATACTATCTGAGGTCTCTCTAATCATCTCAGGCCCAAGTACCAACTTATCTCTAGTTTCTAACCAAAATGTTGGAGAATTGCACGACCTCTGTGACAACCCGGATTTTTACAACATGCTAAGACAAGAATCAAGGAAGAATTTAATTATAAAATATGAATCAGGAGAAACGGGTTGCGCCATTGCATTCGTCTTGGAAAAATACGCGAAATAGAGTCCGAGATTTCGAAAATCGGAGTCCGTATGACCAAGTTATGCCCCGTCAAAGTTTTCAGAAAATTTCAAGTTCAAAAACAGTTCAAATTTGAATTCAGAATTCAAATTCAGCCAAGCAGAATAGGCGGGAAAAATTACCGCCACCCCCAAGTCGACTGGGGAGTCGACTTGGGAGTCGACACACCCCAGGTGGTGTCGACTGCCCAGTCGACACCCCTGTCGACTTGGGTGGTCGGCCAGCTTGCCTGGGTGCACCTGACTTGTTCCTCAAGACATGTTTGGAGGCTTGTGACGGATTTTAAAGGCTCAGATCTATCCTAGGGTTAATCTAAGGACCTAAACTAGTCCTAATCTCTATAAAAAGACCCCTAAACCTACCCTAAACCCTCACAAATCACTCATGCCATGAAGTGCTGCCCAAATGCCAAGTGATCATGGCCTCCATCTCCAATTCCTAGATACTATGCATTCAAATCGGGTTCAAATCAAAAGGTGCAAGCTTTCTACACCAAATCGAGGGTATATCAATGTTGCTACGCAAGCTTCATGAAAATTCTTCCACAAAGGAGCCACCTTTCTTCGTCAAGACGATGCATGATCCTTCCCTAAGCCTCGCTATGTGAGTTCAAGCTACTTGTAGATTCTAACGGTGGTCCTAATATGACATGGAATAAAATGCGATGAAACATAAGTATGCTAGCCTATGTGAACCTAATTTTTCCCCTTTTCTATGATCTATGACCTTGGGCTAAGTTTTAGCGACTTAATCATGCCACTCATGTTATGTTTCACCTAGTTTATCTTGCTAGTTTGAATCTTTATCTATGGAATGTTAGCATGAACCTTCAGGAACCATTTGACTTGTGAAACATTAGCAAAGACTTGACTTTGGGGCTTATGCATGTAAATGAACCCAAACCCCTTATGATACTATGCATGTTTGTGGCCAAATTCCCTTATGATACTATGCATAAATTCCCTTGTGATACTATGCATGTTTGTGCCTAATCCCGTTGTGACATTATGCATGTTTGAGGCCAAAACCCCCTTATGATGCTATGCATATTTTGAGGCCAACCCCCTTATGATACCATGCATGTTTGTGGCCAATCCCTTTTTGATATCGTGCATGTTTTGAGGCCAATATGTAGCATAGTATCCTTACTATGTTGACTCGCTTTTACTTGGGTTGGAAACACGATTTAGGATGGGTTAGACGAGCGTGATTATGACATGATAATTTGACATGGGATTTCATGAAAATATGACACTCATGATACACCTAAATGTGGACATGACATGTGGGGTAAACATTGGACTTGAAGCTAGACGCGTGTGGGTTGTAAGTGTAATATGACACTAGACCAAACATGAAAGTGGCCAACTCGAGGTTGGGTTGAGTTTGTAGCATAAATCTACCCGGACCCGTCCGGCTTAACTAGTGGCTACAAACAATAGGACCCAATGCGAGTAGTTGGTCATATAGCGCTTAAAACCCGAGGTTAGACTAGGTTGTGGTGTAAAGCTACCCGGACCCGCCCGACTTAACTAGTAACCACAACAAGGTCTAATGTGAGAGGTTAAAAGTGCATTAATTTAATTAATGCCACATGATAAGGTTAAGTAAATTTGATTAATGACACATAACCGATATGACATGAATGGGTAGGTTAAGTTAAACCAGACTTGATCTCTTAATGACACTTAACCATATAAGACAATTAGGGGATGGGGTTAAGTAATTTACACTTAACTAATCCGACTTGGTAATTAGAAGGGGTTAAGTAACTTAGACTTAACTAATCTAAACACAGTAATTAAATGGGGTTTAGTAACCTACACTTAACTAATCTAAACACGGTAATTCGATGGGGTTAAACACTTAACCAATCTAAACTTGGTAATTCAATGAGGTTAAGTGACCAATACTTAACCGACTTAACATGATGATTTAACGGGGTTAGGTAACTTATACTTAACCAATTATACATGATGATTTGATGAGGTTAAGTAACCTATACTTAACCAATCTAATATGCGGACCTGATAGGGTTAAGTCACAAGACCTTTTAAATAAACTTAACCATTGTAATACGATTAGTGGATGGGGTTAAGCTAACCAATACTTAACCAATCCGACTCGATAATCTGATGGGAATAAGATAATCTATGCTTAATCAATCTAACACGATAATCTGATAGGGTTAAGATAAAAAAGTACTTAACCAATTTGACTTGATGATTGAATAGGGTTAAGTCATGAGCTTCTTGGTATACTTAACCGACTTGTAGGGCTAGGTCTTGGACTTGTATACTTAGCCAAATCTTGACATGATTCATAGGCAGGTTAAGTCATGAACTTAAATGACAATACTTAACCCATTAGACAAAACCCTAGTTCAGGAGACTAGGTGGAAAGTCGGAATTAACAAGGATAACGGGAAAAGAAGCTAAGTGGTAAACCTTAGTTAAGGATAACTAAGTAATAATTCTTAGCCAAGGACATGGGACTAGTTCATAAATAAATGAATAACCTAATATGGTAGGTCATCGCTTGGCATACGAGGAGGAGCAACTTATCCGACTTGGATAAAAAGCGCCAGCGAGCTGGGTGACGAAGCGGTAGCTTCGGGGGACGTGAGGGTACTCTTGGTATCCCTCTGTGAGGTGGCAGATGGTCCATGAAACCTGGCCTCACAGAGGTTAAGGTCTGCGGTAGAAAAGCCAAGGGTATGCCTTGGTTGCTGTGCGAGCAACCTAAAGATGGGGATGGATTAGCGTGGAGTCGACGATACTTGATTTTTGCCCGGGATACCGCGTCGTCGACTACCTACCATCTTTAGTCAATTGTGTACGAACGGAAAGGCAGAGAACTCCCAACAGACCATGTTCTTGCTATCGAGTCATGGGTGAGGTTGGCCAATAGGAAAGTGGGGCATAGTGGGGCCGGGATGTAGTTCTCATACATGATTTTTCTTGGGTTGCCTTTCAGTAGTTGAGGGAGGGGTCACGTGGGACCATAGCCACGGATACAAAAACAGACCTTGATATCTGCATCAGCAGACGACTTAAAGCTCCCGACCGAGTTCCGTATTTCTTGATTTGCCCTGGCACGGAACTCGGATGGCACATTGAGATACATGTGCGTCTAGACATGGAAAACGATTCACGATACATACGTGGGATAAAGGGCGTGGTTGACGGGTGGCATAATCCCTAGTGGCCCTAGGTGGCTAGAACCCAAACCAAGACACGGAAACGTTCATTAGGCAGCATAATCCCTAGTGGTCCTAGGTGGCATAAATCCTAAGTGAACACAAGATAGTTCATGGTAAGAAAACATAACCAGATCAAGGGAAGCAGTCCAAAACAACTTCAAGGATAAAATGGTACTACGTTGAGGTGGTATAGATTTACATGGGAAAGCCCGTACGGCTTACGGCAAAGGACTGAACTTATACATGGAAAGAAACATACGAGTTGGGAAACACTTACATATGCTATATATTAGGTTAACATGGACCATTACATGACATTGCGCAAGGGACATTCATAGTTAACACATGACGCGGTTTGGGATACTAGTACGAGAGGTGCAAAGCAAATATACATGATAAATACCTTGGGATGTTATATATGATAGATACCTTGGGATGTTATACATGATAGATACTTTGGGATGTTATACATGATAGATACCTTGGGATAGTATACTTGATAGAAACCTAACGATGTGATACCTTGGTTTATCTTGACACCATGGTTTATTATGATACCTTAGTTTATCTTGCTACAGTAGCTCATCCGGTTATCTTGGTTTAGCTTATCTATCTTCTCGTCATCCTTATGTTTACTTTCAGTTTATGCATGTCATGTTACCTTTACCTGTTTTTATACTGGAAGTAGATAGGACTTACCAGTCTTTAAGACTGACCCCGTTTTGTTTCGCCTCTTTGTCTTCCGTTTCCCCCCTCCCCCCCAGGTTTTCAAGGAGGAAATGATGTTGTTTAGTTCGGACCTCTTATGCTTGAAGGTCATCATGTATAGCTTGGTCTTCTCTTGGCTATGGCTGCTTCACCGATTTATTCT
The DNA here is from genome assembly GCA_030737875.1 of Allium sativum. NCBI lineage: Eukaryota > Viridiplantae > Streptophyta > Magnoliopsida > Asparagales > Amaryllidaceae > Allium > Allium sativum. The sequence continues at coordinate 377,464,379 of CM060926.1, forward strand.
GGGGAATAATTTATGAAAAAGGTTTTATGCTTTTTACTATTGCAAGACAGGTTTTGATGTATTCTGATGTAAAAGGCTTTAGACCTTATTTTATAAGGTAATGAAATTTCTTTTACTTCCGCTGTTTTATATATGTTCTGTCTTGTAATATTTCTGTGCATGTTTACCTCGATAATGCTTCACCAAACCTAGTGCATTCCCTTTGTGAGTGACCCTAGCGGAGGTGGGGTGTTACATTTGGTATCAGAGCCAGGTTACCAGACTGGGCAAAAGTTTTTAAAACCTTCTGAAAACTATTTGAGAAACCGTTTACAAAGAAGCATTTTTCAAGAATTTTTTTTTATTTTTAAAGGCTATTCCCCAAAAGCCATTAGCACTATCCTTTGTTTCCTTAATTGAACCTCTTTTCCTTTCTTTCCTCCATCTGTAGTCACAGTAGTTTTAACTGCGACTAATCCTTGTCTAGCTACGTAAGTGTTTTCCCGTGCGATGGAGGAAGTTCTCAAGAGACCTGTTACCGAAGTTATAAGAAGGGATAATAAGAGCAAGGATAAAGGACACGAGCTTAAGAATAAGCAACTTGTTGGTATGGCTTGACCCACAAAGGAAGATAAGGACAAGATCAGCGAGAGGGCAATTGTATGCTCTCATTTCTAGCGTACCTAAAAGGAATGGTACCGTTTCTGTTAAAGGCTTAGCCTTTCTTTTCTATCGTCCCATCTAGACTTTGTTTTGATCATCGCATCATTTAAGTCTGCCTCGATAGTTAAGTCTCTGCACCTTAGTACTAGCATGGTAGAAGATCACACTTTAGTCCCAAAATCTGGTTGGAGAGTCGGTCCATTTATTCATGACTTGTTTGGATTTGAGAATGTCTATGCCAAGTGTTAAGATTAGAAGCAATGCTTCTATTGTTGAGCTATGGATGGATTCTAGGGATGATGTGGTTATCCAGTAAGGGATGCCATTCTCGGTTTTGAAAGGAGGGTAGTTAAACTCTTAACTTGCCTTGGTAATACCCTCGAAGTCTTGTATAACCTTTTGGGTTTTGTCACGGTTAGTTACCTAGAATCTCTTGATGCATTTATCAGAAATCTCTGATCCGATCGAGTAATGTTCGCCGATAAGGCGGATGGTTCATTCCGCTTAAGCATGGGGTATAGGAATCACCCTAGTAAGTGCACGTGGTAACATGGATTGGCATCGGTAAACGAGATACAGAATTCACTAGTGAATTTTGGAGAGATGGCATGAGTACGCAAATATGTTAAGCCGAGCATACTAGGGAAAGAATAAGTGAAAGTGAAACGAGAGGCGACAATGAAATGAGTTCCAAATCATACCTTGGAAATAGGAATCAAGGAGCTACGAAGTCATGAAGTCAAAGGCGGTCAAGGCACAATGGAATTAAGCTCATGGAAATGCGGCTTAGACACGCGCATCATGCCTCTTTTTAAGAGTATATCTTTGATCCTTGGTTCACCTATAGAGCTTACTTGCATGCTATCGCTTGGTGGATATCCTCTCGGTCCGGTTTCTGTTACAAACCCCATAAGGAGTTTGTCTTGTTTATCTCCTCGATCTTATCTTGGGAACTTTAGATAGAACTCTATGGATGTAAACATGTATTTGAAACATGTTATGATTGATATGGTTGCAAATGGTTGCAAGTGGTCGCTCGTGGATGCGCGAATACACATTAGATACTAGATTGATGCGGTCACGTTTCATGTTGCATATGTACGAGTATTTATACTTGTTTATGGATGAAACTGAATGTGTTGTCATGTGGATGTTGCATATGAATGAATGTTTGTGCACACATATAGTGTTTATATGACTAGGACTATTTGCATACATGTTGGACTCATGACACTAAACATATTTTGCATTAGAAAGATCATTCAGGCCCGATCATTAGCATTAGCTAAGGAGCATATACACACACATTCTGCATATGTTCATATGGCATTAGAAATCGTCTAAGGACAATGGTTGCATGTGGATGATGTTTTGAGTAGATGGATGATGGATAGTAGGATACGTTCTTCCTAACTTGGAGATTTCGGGGACGAAATCCTTTAAGTTGGGGAGAATGTGACAACCCGGATTTTTACAACATGCTAAGACAAGAATCAAGGCAGAATTTAATTATAAAATCTGAATTAGGAGAAACAGATTGCGCCATTGCGTTCGTCTCGGAAAAATACATAAAATAGAGTCTGAGTTTTCGAAAATCGGAGTGCGTATGACCAAGTTATGGCCCGTCAAAGTTTTCAGAAAATTTCAAGTTAAAAAACAGTTCAAATTTGAATTCAGAATTCAAATTCAGCCAAGCGGAATAGGCGGGAAAAATTCCAGCCACCCCCAAGTCGACTGGGGAGTCGACTTGGGAGTCGACACACCCCAGGTGGTGTCGACTGCCCAGTCGACACCCCTGTCGACTTGGCTGGTCAGCTAGTTTGGCCTGGGTGCACCTGACTTGTTCCTCAAGACATGTTTGGAGGCTTGTGACAGATTTTAAAGGCTCTGATCTATCCTAGGGTTAATCTAAGGGCCTAAACTAGTCCTAATCTCTATAAAAAGACCCCTAAGCCTACCCTAAACCCTCACAAATCACTCATGCCACGAAGTGCTGCCCAAATGCCAAGTGATCATGGCCTCCATCTCCAATTCCTAGAGACTATGCATTCAAATCAGGTTCAAATCAAAAGGTGCAAGCTTTCTACACCAAATCGAGGGTAGATCGACGTTGCTACGCAAGCTTCATGACGATTCTTCCACAAAGTATCCACCTTTCTTCGTCAAGACGATGCATGATCCTTCCCTAAGCCTCGCTATGTAAGTTCTAGCTACTTGTAGATTCTATCATTGGTTCTAATATGACATGGAATAAAATGCGATGAAACATAAGTATGCTAGCCTATGTGAACCTAATTTTGCCCCTTTTCTATGATCTATGACCTTGGGCAAAGTTTTAGCGACTTAATCATGCCACTCATGTTATGTTTCACCTAGTTTATCTTGCAAGTTTGAATCTTTATCTATGGAATGTTAGCATGAACCTTCGGGAACCATTTGACTTGTGAAACATTGGCAAATACTTGACTTTGGGGCTTATGCATGTAAATGAACCCAAACCCCTTATGAAACTATGCATGTTTGTGGCCAAATTCCCATATGATACTATGCATGTTTGTGGCCAAATTCCCTTATGATAATATGCATGTTTGTGGCTAATCCTGTTGTGACATTATGCATGTTTGAGGCCAAAAACCCATTATGATGCTATGCATATTTTGAGGCCAAACCCCTTATGGTACCATGCATGTTTGTGGCCAATCCCTTTTTGGCATCATGCATGTTTTGAGGCCAATATGTAGCATAGTATCCTTACTATGTTGACTCGCTTTTACTTGGGTTGGAAACACGATTTGGGATGGGTTAGACGAGCGTGATTATGACATGATAATTTGACATGGGATTTCATGAAAATATGACACTCATGATACACCTAAATGTGGACATGACATGTGGGGTAAACATGAGACTTGAAGCTAGACGCGTGTGGGTTGTAAGTGTAATATGACACTAGACCAAACATGAAAGTGGCCAACTCGAGGTTGGGTTGAGTTTGTAGCATAAATCTACCCGGACCCGCCCGGCTTAACTAGTGGCTACAAACAATAGGACCCAATGTGAGTAGTTGGTCATATAGCGCTTAAAACCCGAGGTTAGACTAGGTTGTGGTGTAAAGCTACCCGGACCCGCCCGACTTAACTTGTAACCACAACAAGGTCTAATGTGAGAGGTTAAAAGTGCATTAATTTAATTAATGCCACATGATAAGGTTAAGTAAATTTGATTAATGACACTTAACCGATATGACATGAATGGGTAGGTTAAGTTAAACCGGACTTGATCTATTAATGACACTTAACCATATAAGACAATTAGGGGATGGGGTTAAGTAATTTACACTTAACTAATCCGACTTGGTAATTAGATGGGGTTAAGTAACTTAGACTTAACTAATCTAAACACGGTAATTAAATGGGGTTAAGTAACCTACACTTAACTAATCTAAACACGGTAATTCAATGGGGTTAAACACTTAACCAATCTAAACTTGGTAATTCAATGAGGTTAAGTGACCAATACTTAACCGACTTAACATGATGATTTAATGGGGTTAAGTAACTTATACTTAACCAATTATACATGATGATTTGATGAGGTTAAGTAACCTATACTTAACCAATCTAATATGCGGACCTGATAGGGTTAAGTCACAAGACCTTTTAAATAAACTTAACCATTGTAATACGATTAGTGGATGGGGTTAAGCTAACCCATACTTAACCCATCCGACTCGATAATTTGATGGGATTAAGATAATCTATGCTTAATCAATCTAACACGATAATCTGATAGGGTTAAGATAAACAAGTACTTAACAAATTTGACTTGATGATTGAATAGGGTTAAGTCATGAGCTTCTTGGTATACTTAACCGACTTGTAGGACTAGGTCTTGGACTTGTATACTAAGCCAAATCTTGACATGATTCGTAGGCAGGTTAAGTCATGAACTTAAACGACAATACTTAACCCATTAGACAAAACCCTAGTTCAGGAGACTAGGTGGAAAGTCAGGATTAACAAGGATAACAGGAAAAGAAGCTAAGTGGTAAACCTTAGTTAAGGATAACTAAGTAATAATTCTTAGCCAAGGACATGGGACTAGTTCATAAATAAATGAATAACCTAATACGGTAGGCCATCGCTTGGCATACGAGGAGGAGCAACTTATCCGACTTGGATAAAAAGCGCCAGCAAGCTGGGTGACGAAGCGGTAGCTTCGGGGGACGTGAGGGTACTCTTGGTATCCCTCTGTGAGGTGGCAGATGGTCCATGAAACCTGGCGTCACAGAGGTTAAGGTCTGCGGTAGAAAAGCCAAGGGTATGCCTTGGTTGCTGTGCGAGCAACCTAAAGACGGGCATGGATTAGCGTGGAGTCGACGATACTTGATTTTTGCCCGGGATAGCGCGTCGTCGACTACCTACCGTCTTTAGTCAATCGTGTACGAACGGAAAGGCAGAGAACTCCCAACAGACCATGTTCTTGCTATCGAGTCATGGGTGAGATTGGCCAAAAGGAAAGTGGGGCAAAGTGTGGTCGGGATGTAGTTCTCATACATGATTTTTCTCGGGTTGCCTTTCAGTAGTTGAGGGAGGGGTCACGTGGGACCATAGCCACGGATACAAAAACAGACCTTGATATCTGCATCAGCAGACGACTTAAAGCTCCCGACCGAGTTCCGTATTTCTTGATTTGCCCTGGCACGGAACTCGGATGGCACATTGAGATACATGTGCGTCTAGACATGGAAAACGATTCACAATACATACGTGGGATAAAGGGCGTGGTTGACGGGTGGCATAATCCCTAGTAGCCCTAGGTGGCTTGAACCCAAACCAAGACACGGAAACGTTCATTAGGTAGCATAATCCCTAGTGGTCCTAGGTGGCATAAATCCTAAGTGAACACGCGATAGTTCATGGTAAGAAAACATAACCAGATCAAGGGAAGCAGTCCAAAACAACTTCAAGGATAAAATGGTACTACGTTGAGGTGGTATAGATTTACATGGGAAAGCCCGTACGGCCTACGGCAAAGGACTGAACTTATACATGGAAAGAAACATACGAGTTGGGAAAAACCTACATATGCTATATATTAGGTTAACATGGACCATTACATGACATTGCGCAAGGGACATTCATAGTTAACACATGACGCGGGTTGGGATACTAGTACGAGAGGTGCAAAGCAAATATACATGATAAATACCTTGGGATGTTATATATGATAGATACCTTGGGATGTTATACATGATAGATACTTTGGGATGTTATACATGATAGATACCTTGGGATAGTATACTTGATAGAAACCTAACGATGTGATACCTTGGTTTATCTTGACACCGTGGTTTATTATGATACCTTAGTTTATCTTGCTACAGTAGCTCATCCGGTTATCTTGGTTTAGCTTATCTATCTTGTCGTCATCCTTATGTTTACTTTCAGTTTATGCATGTCATGTTACCTTTACCTGTTTTTATACTGGAAGTAGATAGGACTTACCAGTCTTTAAGACTGACCCCGTTTTGTTTCGCCTCTTTGTCTTCCGTTTCCCCCCTCCCCCCAGGTTTTCAAGGAGGAAATGATGTTGTTTAGTTCAGACCTCTTATGCTTGAAGGTCATCATGTATAGCTTGGTCTTCTCTTGGCTATGGCTGCTTCACCGATTTATTCTGGGGAATAATTTATGAAAAAGGTTTTATGCTTCTTTACTATTGCAAGACAGGTTTTGATGTATTCTGATGTAAAAGGCTTTAGACCTTATTTTATAAGGTTATGAAATTTGTTTTACTTCCGCCGTTTTATATATGTTTTGTCTTGTAATATTTCTGTGCATGTTTACCTCGATAATGCTTCACCAAACCTAGTGCATTCCCTTTGTGAGTGACCCTAGCGGAGGTGGGGTGTTACATTTGGTATCAGAGCCAGGTTACCAGACTGGGCAAAAGTTTTTATAACCTTCTGAAAACTATTTGAGAAACCGTTTACAAAGAAGCATTTTTCAAGAAAAGTTTTTTATTTTTAAAGGCTATTCCCCAAAAGCCATTAGCACTATCCTTTGTTTCCTTGATTGAACCTCTTTTCCTTTCTTTCCTCCATCTGTAGTCACAGTAGTTTTAACTGCGACTAATCCTTGTCTAGCTACGTAAGTGTTTTCCCGTGCGATGGAGGAAGTTCTCGAGAGACCTATTACCGAAGTTATAAGAAGGGATAATAAGAGCAAGGACAAAGGACACGAGCTTAAGAATAAGCAACTTGTTGGTATGGCTTGACCCACAAAGGAAGATAAGGACAAGATCAGTGAGAGGGCAATTGTATGCTCTCATTTCTAGCGTACCTAAGAGGAATGGTACCGTTTCCTTTAAAGGCTTAGCCTTTCTTTTCTATCGTCCCTTCTAGACTTTGTTTTGATCATCGCATCATTTAAGTCTGCCTCGATAGTTAAGTCTCTGCACCTTAGTACTAGCATGGTAGAAGATCCCACTTTAGTCCCAAAATCTGGTTGGAGAGTCGGTCCATTTATTCATGACTTGTTTGGATTTGAGAACGTCTATGCCAAGTGTTGAGATTAGAAGCAATGCTTCTATTGTTGAGCTATGGATGGATTCTAGGGATGAAGTGGTTATCCAGTAAGGGATGCCATTCTCGGTTTTGAAAAGAGGGTAGTTAAACTCTTAACTTGCCTTGGTAATACCCTCGAAGTCTTGTATAACCTTTTGGGTTTTGTCACGGTTAGTTACCTAGAATCTCTTGATGCATTTATCGGAAATCTCTGATCCGATCGAGTAATGTTCGCCGATAAGGCGGATGGTTCATTCCGCTTTAGCATGGGGTATAGGAATCACCCTAGTAAGTGCACGTGGTAACATGGATTAGCATCGGTAAACGAGATCCAGAATTCACTAGTGAATTTTGGAGAGCTGGCATGAGTACGCAAATATGTTGAGCCGAGCATACTAGGGAAAGAATAAGTGAAAGTGAAACGAGAGGCGACAATGAAATGAGTTCCAAATCATACCTTGGAAATAGGAATCAAGGAGCTACGAAGTCATGAAGTCAAAGGCGGTCAAGGCACAATGGAATTAAGCTCATGGAAATGCGGCTTAGACACGCGCATCATGTCTCTTTTTAAGAGTATATCTTTGATCCTTGGTTCACCTATAGAGCTTACTTGCATGCTATCGCTTGGTGGATATCCTCTCGGTCCGGTTTCTGTTACAAACCCCGTAAGGAGTTTGTCTTGTTTATCACCTCGATCTTATCTTGGGAACTTTAGATAGAACTCTATGGATGTAAACATGTATTTGAAACATGTTATGATTGATATGGTTGCAAATGGTTGCAAGTGGTCACTCGTGGATGCGCGAATACACATTAGATACTAGATTGACGCGGTCACGTTTCTGTTGCATATGCACGAGTATTTATACTTGTTTATGGATGAAATTGAATGTGTTGTCATGTGGATGTTGCATATGAATGAATGTTTGTGCACACATATAGTGTTTATATGACTAGGACTATTTGCATACATGTTGGACTCATGACACTAAACATATTTTGCATTAGAAAGATCATTCAGGCCTGATCATTAGCATTAGCTAAGGAGCATATACACACACATTCTGCATATGTTCATATGGCATTAGAAATCGTCTAAGGACAATGGTTGCCTGTGGATGATGTTTTGAGTGGATGGATGATGGATAGTAGGATACGTTCTTCCTAACTTGGAGATTTCGGGGACGAAATCCTTTAAGTTGGGGAGAATGTGACAACCCGGATTTTTACAACATGCTAAGACAAGAATCAAGGCAAAATTTAATTATAAAATCTGAATTAGGAGAAACAGGTTGCGCCATTGCGTTCGTCTCGGGAAAATACGCGAAATAGAGTCTGAGTTTTCGAAAATCGGAGTGCGTATGACCAAGTTATGGCCCGTCAAAGTTTTCAGAAAATTTCAAGTTAAAAAACAGTTCAAATTTGAATTCAGAATTCAAATTCAGCCAACCCGAATAGGCGGGAAAAATTCCCGCCACCCCCAAGTCGACTGGGGAGTCGACTTGGGAGTCGACACACCACAGGTGGTGTCGACTGCCCAGTCGACACCCCTGTCGACTTGGGTGGTCGGCTAGTTTGGCCTGGGTGCACCTGACTTGTTCCTCAAGACATGTTTGGAGGCTTGTGACGGATTTTAAAGGCTCAGATCTATCCTAGGGTTAATCTAAGGGCCTAAACTAGTCCTAATCTCTATAAAAAGACCGCTAAGCCTACCCTAAACCCTCACAAATCACTCATGCCACGAAGTGCTGCCCAAATGCCAAGTGATCATGGCCTCCATCTCCAATTCCTAGAGACTATGCATTCAAATCGGGTTCAAATCAAAAGGTGCAAGCTTTCTACACCAAATCGAGGGTAGATCAACGTTGCTACGCAAGCTTCATGACGATTCTTCCACAAAGGAGCCACCTTTCTTCGTCAAGACGATGCATGATCCTTCCCTAAGACTCGCTATGTAAGTTCTAACTACTTGTAGATTCTATCATTGGTTCTAATATGACATGGAATAAAATGCGATGAAACATAAGTATGCTAGCCTATGTGAACCTAATTTTGCCCCTTTTCTATGATCTATGACCTTGGGCCAAGTTTTAGCGACTTAATCATGCCACTCATGTTACGTTTCACCTAGTTTATCTTGCAAGTTTGAATCTTTATCTATGGAATGTTAGCATGAACCTTCGGGAACCATTTGACTTGTGAAACATTGGCAAAGACTTGACTTTGGGGCTTATGCATGTAAATGAACCCAAACCCCTTATGATACTATGCATGTTTGTGGCCAAATTCCCTTATGATACTATGCATGTTTGTGGCCAAATTCCCTTATGATACTATGCTTGTTTGTGGCTAATCCTGTTGTGACATTATGCATGTTTGAGGCCAAAATCCCCTTATGATGCTATGCATATTTTGAGCCCAAACCCCTTATGGTACCATGCATGTTTGTGGCCAATCCCTTTTTTGCATCATGCATGTTTTGATGCCAATATGTAGCATAGTATCCTTACTATGTTGACTCGCTTTTACTTGGGTTGGAAACACAATTTGGGATGGGTTAGACGAGCGTGATTATGACATGATAATTTGACATGGGATTTCATGAAAATATGACACTCATGATACACCTAAATGTGGACATGACATGTGGGGTAAACATGAGACTTGAAGCTAGACGCGTGTGGGTTGTAAGTGTAATATGACACTAGACCAAACATGAAAGTGGCCAACTCGAGGTTGGGTTGAGTTTGTAGCATAAATCTACCCGGACCCGCCCGGCTTAACTAGTGGCTACAAACAATAGGACCCAATGTGAGTAGTTGGTCATATAGCGCTTAAAACCCGAGGTTAGACTAGGTTGTGGTGTAAAGCTACCCGGACCCGCCCGACTTAACTAGTAACCACAACAAGGTCTAATGTGAGAGGTTAAAAGTGCATTAATTTAATTAATGCCACATGATAAGGTTAAGTAAATTTGATTAATGACACTTAACCGATATGACGTGAATGGGTAGGTTAAGTTAAACCGGACTTGATCTCTTAATGACACTTAACCATATAAGACAATTAGGGGATGGGGTTAAGTAATTTACACTTAACTAATCCGACTTGGTAATTAGATGCGGTTAAGTAACTTAGACTTAACTAATCTAAACACGGTAATTAAATGGGGTTAAGTAACCTACACTTAACTAATCTAAACACGGTAATTCGATGGGGTTAAACACTTAACCAATCTAAACTTGGTAATTCAATGAGGTTAAGTGACCAATACTTAACCGACTTAACATGATGATTTAATGGGGTTAAGTAACTTATACTTAACCAATTATACATGATGATTTGATGAGGTTAAGTAACCTATACTTAACCAATCTAATATGCGGACATGATAGGGTTAAGTCATAAGACCTTTTAAATAAACTTAACCATTGTAATACGATTAGTGGATGGGGTTAAGCTAACCCATACTTAACCAATCCGACTCGATAATTTGATGGGATTAAGATAATCTATGCTTAATCAATCTAACACGATAATCTGATAGGGTTAAGATAAACAAGTACTTAACAAATTTGACTTGATGATTGAATAGGGTTAAGTCATGAGCTTCTTGGTATACTTAACCGACTTGTAGGGCTAGGTCTTCGACTTGTATACTAAGCCAAATCTTGACATGATTCGTAGGCAGGTTAAGTCATGAATTTAACGACAATACTTAACCCACTAGACAAAACCCTAGTTCAGGAGACTAGATGGAAAGTCGGGATTAACAAGGATAACGGGAAAAGAAGCTAAGTGGTAAACCTTAGTTAAGGATAACTAAGTAATAATCTTAGCCAAGGACATGGGACTAGTTCATAAATAAATGAATAACCTAATACGGTAGGTCATCGCTTGGCATACGAGGAGGAGCAACTTATCCGACTTGGATAAAAAGCGCCAGCGAGCTGGGTGACGAAGCGGTAGCTTCGGGGGACGTGAGGGTACTCTTGGTATCCCTCTGTGAGGTGGCAGATGGTCCATGAAACCTGGCCTCACAGAGGTTAAGGTCTGCCGTAGAAAAGCCAAGGGTATGCATTGGTTGTTGTGCGAGCAACCTAAAGACGGGGATGGATTAGCGTGGAGTCGACGATACTTGATTTTTGCCCGGGATAGCGCATCGTCGACTACCTACCATCTTTAGTCAATCGTGTACGAACGGAAAGGCAGAGAACTCCCAACAGACCATGTTCTTGCTATCGAGTCATGGGTGAGGTTGGCCAATAGGAAAGTGGGGCATAGTGGGGCCGGGATGTAGTTCTCATACATGATTTTTCTTGGGTTGCCTTTCAGTAGTTGAGGGAGGGGTCACGTGGGACCATAGCCACGGATACAAAAACAGACCTTGATATCTGCATCAGCAGACGACTTAAACCTCCCGACCGAGTTCCGTATTTCTTGATTTGCCCTGGCACGGAACTCGGATGGCACATTGAGATACATGTGCGTCTAGACATGGAAAACGATTCACGATACATACGTGGGATAAAGGGCGTGGTTGACGGGTGGCATAATCCCTAGTGGCCCTAGGTGACTTGAACCCAAACCAAGACACGGAAACGTTCATTAGGTAGCATAATCCCTAGTGGTCCTAGGTGGCATAAATCCTAAGTGAACACGCGATAGTTCATGGTAAGAAAACATAACCAGATCAAGGGATGCAGTCCAAAACAACTTCAAGGATAAAATGGTACTACGTTGAGGTGGTATAGATTTACATGGGAAAGCCCGTACGGCCTACGGCAAAGGACTGAACTTATACATGGGAAGAAACATACGAGTTGGGAAAAACCTACATATGCTATATATTAGGTTAACATGGACCATTACATGACATTGCGCAAGGGACATTCATAGTTAACACATGACGCGGGTTGGGATACTAGTACGAGAGGTGCAAAGCAAATATACATGATAAATACCTTGGGATGTTATACATGATAGATACCTTGGGATGTTGTACATGATAGATACTGTGGGATGTTATACATGATAGATACCTTGGGATAGTATACTTGATAGAAACCTAACGATGTGATACCTTGGTTTATCTTGACACCGTGGTTTATTATGATACCTTAGTTTATCTTGCTACAGTAGCTCATCCGGTTATCTTGGTTTAGCTTATCTATCTTGTCGTCATCCTTATGTTTACTTTCAGTTTATGCATGTCATGTTACCTTTACCTGTTTTTATACTGGAAGTAGATAGGACTTACCAGTCTTTAAGACTGACCCCGTTTTGTTTCGCCTCTTTGTCTTCCGTTTCCTCCATCACCCCCCCCCAGGTTTTCAGGGAGGAAATGATGTTGTTTAGTTCAGACCTCTTATGCTTGAAGGTCATCATGTATAGCTTGGTCTTCTCTTGGCTATGGCTGCTTCACCGATTTATTCTGGGGAATAATTTATGAAAAATGTTTTATGCTTCTTTACTATTGCAAGACAGGTTTTGATGTATTCTGATGTAAAAGGCTTTAGACCTTATTTTATAAGGTAATGAAATTTGTTTTACTTCCGCTGTTTTATATATGTTCTGTCTTGTAATATTTCTGTGCATGTTTACCTCGATAATGCTTCACCAAACCTAGTGCATTCCCTTAGTGAGTGACCCTAGCGGAGGTGGGGTGTTACATTTGGTATCAGAACCAGGTTACCAGACTGGGCAAAAGTTTTTAAAACCTTCTGAAAACTATTTGAGAAACCGTTTACAAAGAAGCATTTTTCAAGAAAAGTTTTTTATTTTTAAAGGCTATTCCCCAAAAGCCATTAGCACTATCCTTTGTTTCCTTGAGTGAACCTCTTTTCCTTTCTTTCCTCCATCTGTAGTCACAGTAGTTTTAACTGCGACTAATCCTTGTCCAGCTACGTAAGTGTTTCCCGTGCGATGGAGGAAGTTCTCGAGAGACCTGTTACCGAAGTTATAAGAAGGGATAATAAGAGCAAGGATAAAGGACACGAGCTTAAGAATAAGCAACTTGTTGGTATGGCTTGACCCACAAAGGAAGATAAGGATAAGATCAGCGAGAGGGCAATTGTATGCTCTCATTTCTAGCGTACCTAATATGAATGGTACCGTTTCTGTTAAAGGCTTAGCCTTTCTTTTCTATCGTCCCGTCTAGACATTGTTTTGATCTTCGCATCATTTAAGTCTGCCTCGATAGTTAAGTCTCTGCACCTTAGTACTAGCATGGTAGAAGATCCCACTTTAGTCCCAAAATCTGGTTGGAGAGTCGGTCCATTTATTCATGACTTGTTTGGATTTGAGAACGTTTATGCCAAGTGTTGAGATTAGAAGCAATGCTTCTATTGTTGAGCTATGGATGGATTCTAGGGATGAAGTGGTTATCCAGTAAGGGATGTCATTCTCAGTTTTGAAAGGAGGGTAGTTAAACTTTTAACTTGCCTTGGTAATACCCTCGAAGTCTTGTTTAACCTTTTGGGTTTTGTCACGGTTAGTTACCTAGAATCTCTTGATGCATTTATCGGAAATCTCTGATCTGATCGAGTAACGTTCGCCGATAAGGCGGATGGTTCATTCCGCTTAAGCATGGGGTATATGAATCACCCTAGTAAGTGCACATGGTAACATGGATTGGCATCGGTAAACGAGATCCAGAATTCACTAGTGAATTTTGGAGAGCTGGCATGAGTACGCAAATATGTTGAGCTGAGCATACTAGGGAAAGAATAAGTGAAAGTGAAACGAGAGGCGACAATGAAATGAGTTCCAACTCATACCTTGGAAATAGGAATCAAGGAGCTACGAAGTCATGAAGTCAAAGGCGGTCAAGGCACAATTGAATTAAGCTCATGGAAATGCGGCTTAGACACGCGCATCATGTCTCTTTTTAAGAGTATATCTTTGATCCTTGGTTCACCTATAGAGCTTACTTGCATGCTATCGCTTGGTGGATATCCTCTCGGTCCGGTTTCTGTTTCAAACCCCGTAAGGAGTTTGTCTTGTTTATCTCCTCGATCTTATCTTGGGAACCTTAGATAGAACTCTATGGATGTAAACATGTATTTGAAACATGTTATGATTGATATAGTTGCAAATGGTTGCAAGTGGTCGCTCGTGGATGCGCGAATACACATTAGATACTAGATTGACGCAGTCACGTTTCATGTTGCATATGCACGAGTATTTATACTTGTTTATGGATGAAATTGAATGTGTTGTCATGTGGATGTTGCAAATGAATGAATGTTTGTGCACACATATAGTGTTTATATGACTAGGACTATTTGCATACATGTTGGACTCATGACACTAAAAATATTTTGCATTAGAAAGATCATTCAGGCCTGATCATTAGCATTAGCTAAGGAGCATATACACACACATTCTGCATATGTTCATATGGCATTAGAAATCGTCTAAGGACAATGGTTGCCTGTGGATGATGTTTTGAGTAGATGGATGATGGATAGTAGGATACGTTCTTCCTAACTTGGAGATTTCGGGGACGAAATCCTTTAAGTTGGGGAGAATGTGACAACCCGGATTTTTACAACATGCTAAGACAAGAATCAAGGCAGAATTTAATTATAAAATCTGAATTAGGAGAAACAGGTTGCGCCATTGCGTTCGTCTCGGAAAAATACGCGAAATATAGTCTGAGTTTTCGAAAATCGGAGTGCGTATGACCAAGTTATGGCCCGTCAAAGTTTTCAGAAAATTTCAAGTTAAAAAACAGTTCAAATTTGAATTCAGAATTCAAATTCAGCCAAGCGGAATAGGCGGGAAAAATTCCCGCCACCCCCAAGTCGATTGGGGAGTCGACTTGGGAGTCGATACACCCCAGGTGGTGTCGACTGCCCAGTCGACACCCCTGTCGACTTGGGTGGTCGGCTAGTTTGGCCTGGGTGCAAGTGACTTGTTCCTCAAGATATGTTTGGAGGCTTGTGACGGATTTTAAAGGCTCAGATCTATCCTAGCGTTAATCTAACGGCCTAAACTAGTCCTAATATCTATAAAAAGACCTCTAAGCCTACCCTAAACCCTCACAAATCACTCATGCCACGAAGTGCTGCCCAAATGCCAAGTGATCATGGCCTCCATCTCCAATTCCGAGAGACTATGCATTCAAATCGGGTTCAAATCAAAAGGTGCAAGCTTTCTACACCAAATCGAGGGTAGATCAACATTGCTACGCAAGCTTCATGACGATTCTTCCACAAAGGAGCCACCTTTCTTCGTCAAGACGATGCATGATCCTTCCCTAAGCCTCGCTATGTAAGTTCTAGCTACTTGTAGATTCTATCAGTGGTTCTAATATGACATGGAATAAAATGCGATGAAACATAAGTATGATAGCCTATGTGAACCTAATTTTGCCCCTTTTCTATGATCTATGACCTTGGGCTAAGTTTTAGCGACTTAATCATGCCACTCATGTTATGTTTCACCTAGTTTATCTTGCAAGTATGAATCTTTATCTATGGAATGTTAGCATGAACCTTCGGGAACCATTTGACTTGTGAAACATTGGCAAAGACTTGACTTTGGGGCTTATGCATGTAAATGAACCCAAACCCCTTATGATACTATGCATGTTTGTGGCCAAATTCCCTTATGATACTATGCATGTTTGTGGCTAATCCCGTTGTGACATTATGCATGTTTGAGGCCAAAAACCCCTTATGATGCTATGCATATTTTGAGGCCAAACCCCTTATGGTACCATGCATGTTTGTGGCCAATCCCTTTTTGGCATCATGCATGTTTTGAGGCCAATATGTAGCATAGTATCCTTACTATGTTGACTCTCTTTTACTTGGGTTGGAAACACGATTTGGGGTGGGTTAGACGAGCGTGATTATGACATGATAATTTGACATGGGATTTCATGAAAATATGACACTCATGATACACCTAAATGTGGACATGACATGTGGGGTAAACATGGGACTTGAAGCTAGACGCGTGTGGGTTGTAAGTGTAATATGACACTAGACCAAACATGAAAGTGGCCAACTCGAGGTTGGGTTGAGTTTGTAGCATAAATCTACCCGGACCCGCCCGGCTTAACTAGTGGCTACAAACAATAGGACCCAATGTTAGTAGTTGGTCATATAGCGCTTAAAACCCGAGGTTAGACTAGGCTGTGGTGTAAAGCTACCCGGACTCGCCCGGCTTAACTAGTAACCACAACAAGGTCTAATGTGAGAGGTTAAAAGTGCATTAATTTAATTAATGCCCCATGATAAGGTTAAATAAATTTGATTAATGACACTTAAGCGATATGACATGAGTGGGTAGGTTAAGTTAAACCGGACTTGATCTCTTAATGACACTTAACCATATAAGACAATTAGGGGATGGGGTTAAGTAATTTACACTTAACTAATCCGACTTGGTAATTAGATGGGGTTAAGTAACTTAGACTTAACTAATCTTAACACGGTAATTAGATGGGGTTAAGTAACCTACACTTAACTAATCTAAACACGGTAATTCGATGGGGTTAAACACTTAACCAATCTAAACTTGGTAATTCAATGAGGTTAAGTGACCAATACTTAACCGACTTAACATGATGATTTAATGGGGTTAAGTAACTTATACTTAACCAATTATACATGATGATTTGATGAGGTTAAGTAACCTATACTTAACCAATCTAATATGCGGACCTGATAGGGTTAAGTCAAAAGTCCTTTTAAATAAACTTAACCATTGTAACACGATTAGTGGATGAGGTTAAGCTAACCCATACTTAACCAATCCGACTCGATAATCTGATGGGATTAAGATAGTCTATGCTTAATCAATCTAACACGATATTCTGATAGGGTTAAGATAAACAAGTACTTAACCATTTTGACTTGATGATTGAATAGGGTTAAGTCATGAGCTTCTTGGTATACTTAACCGACTTGTAGGGCTAGGTCTTGGACTTGTATACTTAGCCAAATCTTGACATGATTCGTAGGCAGGTTAAGTCATGAACTTAAACGACAATACTTAACCCATTAGACAAAACCCTAGTTCAGGGGACTAGGTGGAAAGCCGGGATTAACAAGGATAACGGGAAAAGAAGCTAAGTGGTAAACCTTAGTTAAGGATAACTAAGTAATAATTCTTAGCCAAGGACATGGGACTAGTTCATAAATAGATGAATAACCTGATACGGTAGGTCATCGCTTGGCATACGAGGAGGAGCAACTTATCTGACTTGGATAAAAAGCTCCAGCGAGCTGGGTGACGAAGCGGTAGCTTCGGGGGACGTGAGGGTACTCTTAGTATCTCTCTATGAGGTGGCAGATGGTCGATGAAACCTGGCCTCACAGAGGTTAAGGTCTGCGGTAGAAGAGCTAAGGGTATGCCTTGGTTGCTGTGTGAGCAACCTAAAGACGGGGATGGATTAGCGTAGAGTCGACGATACTTGATTTTTGCCCTGGATAGAGCGTCGTCGACTACCTACCATCGTTAGTCAATCGTGTACGAACGGAAAAGCAGAGAACTCCCAACAGACCATGTTCTTGCTATCGAGTCATGTGTGAGGTTGGCCAATAGGAAAGTGGGGCATAGTGGGGCCGGGATGTAGTTCTCATACATGATTTTTCTTGGGTTGCCTTTTAGTAGTTGAGGGAGGGGTCACGTGGGACCATAGCCACGGATACAAGAACAGACCTTGATATCTGCATCAGTATACGACTTAAAGCTCCCGACCGAGTTCCGTATTTCTTGATTTGCCCTGGCACGGAACTCAGATGACACATTGAGATTCATGTGCGACTAGACATGGAAAACGATTCATGATACATACGTGGTATAAAGGGCGTGGTTGACGGGTGGCATAATCCCTAGTGGCCCTAGGTGGCTTGAACCCGAACCGAGACACAGAAATGTTCATTAGGTAGCATAATCCCTAGTGGTCCTAGGTGGCATAAATCCTAAGTGAACACGCGATAGATCATGGTAAGAAAACATAAATAGATCAAGGGAAGCAGTCCAAAACAACTTCAAGGATAAAATGGTACTACGTTGAGGTGGTATAAATTTACATGGGAAAGCCCATATGGCCTACGGCAAAGTACTGAACTTATACATGGAAAGAAACATACGAGTTGGGAAAAACCTACATATGCTATATATTAGGTTAACATGGACCATTACATGACATTGCGCAAGGGACATTCATAGTTAACACATGACGCGGGTTGGGATATAAGTACGAGAGGTGCAGAGCAAATATACATGATAAATACCTTGGGATGTTATACATGATAGATACCTTGGGATGTTATACATGATAGATACTGTGGGATGTTATACATGATAGATACCTTGGGATAGTATACTTGATAGAAACCTGACGATGTGATACCTTGGTTTATCTTGACACCGTGGTTTATTATGATACCTTAGTTTATCTTGCTACAGTAGCTCATCCGGTTATCTTGGTTTTTCTTATCTATCTTGTCGTCATCCTTATGTTTACTTTCAGTTTATGCATGTCATGTTACCTTTTCTTGTTTTTATACTGGAAGTAGATAGGACTTACCAGTCTTTAAGACTGACCCCGTTTTGTTTTGCCTCTTTGTCTTTCATTCCCCCCCCCCCCCCCACCCCCCCTGGTTTTCAGGGAGGAAATGATGTTGTTTAGTTCAGACCTCTTATGCTTGAAGGTCATCATGTATAGCTTGGTCTTCTCTTGGCTATGGTTGCTTCACAGCTTTATTTTAGGGAATAATTTATGAAAAAGGTTTTATGCTTTTTTACTATTGCAAGACAGGTTTTGATGTATTCCGATGTAAAAGGCTTTAGACCTTATTTTGTAAGGTAATGAAATTTGTTTTACTTTCGCTGTTTTATATATGTTCTGTCTTGTAATATTTCTGTGCATGTTTACCTCGATATGCTTCACCAAACCTAGTGCATTCCCTTTGTGAGTGACCCTAGCGGAGGTGGGGTGTTACAACCTCCCATACAAAGCCTCGTATGGTGCCATCCCAATGCTAGACTAGTAACTATTATTATATGCAATCTCAACTAGATGTAGATGGTCTTCCCACGATCTTCTGAAGGCTAACACACAAGCCCTCAGGAGATCTTCCAAAACTCGATTGACTCTCTCGGTCTGACCATCGGTTTGGGGATGATAAGCTGTACTTAAACACAACTCAGTTCCCAAAGCTTCTTGCAAACTTTTCCAAAATCCACTCGTAAACAATGGATCTCGGTCACTCACTATACTTTTTGGGACCCCATCGAATCGAACTATCCATTTTACAATGGTTGAAGCCCAAATTCCTTCATTTCTCGTCTTAGGTAGTCCATCGATAAAGTCCATCGATATCTGCTCCCACTTCCACATAGGAACTTCCAATGGTTGAAGCAAACCACTCGACTTCTTCTGTTCAGCTTTCAACAACTGACAGTTCATGCACTTGGAAATGAACTTTTCAATATCTAGCTTCATCCCCTCCCAATAGTATACTCGCTTCATGTCCTGTTACATCTTATTGCCACTGGGATGAATCATCAACTTCGAGTGATGACATTCTCTCAGAACCTCATCCCTCAATCCGTCGATATCTGGAACAACTAATTGCCCTTGCTTTCGAAGCCAACCTCTCGATCGACCTCGAACTCCTTACCTTTTGGTTCCAGTTTCTAAATAAACTCGACATGCTTTGCATCTCGCTTTTGGTTCTAGCCAATCCTTTCAATAAGAGTAGGTCTTATCGATAAGCCTGCCAACATTTCAGGTTCCAACTCACACCTTGGCCTGAAATCGAACCTTTCCAAATACTCGAGGCTCTTCCATTCTGAAAGCATCACTCCTAAACTTGCATGTCTTCGACTCAACGCATCTGCCACCACGTTACCTTTACCAGGAATACAGGCTATACCGAAATAATATGATGCCAGAAACTCTAGTCGTTGTTGTTGTCGAAGATTCAAATCCTTTTGGGAGAAAAGATACTTCAACAACTTGTGATCCGTGAACAACTCGAATCGAACTCCCAACATGTAATGTCTCCACATCTTCAGGGCAAACACAACCGCCTTCAAATCATTAATTGGATAGTTTTTCTCATGCGACTTTAGTTGTTGACTCGCGTATGACACAACCTTATCCTTCTGCATTAGCACTGCTCCAAGTTTGGTGCTAGATGCATCAGTGTATACCACTATCTCATCATTCCAACTTGGAATAGTCAACACAAGAGCATCGTCAGTCTTTCTTTCAGGATCCCGAGCGTTTGTTCACACTTTGCATCCCATTTGAACACTTGGTTCTTTTTAGTCAAGCCTATCAATGGTGCAGCTACCTTGGAGAAATCCTTGATAAACCATCAGTAATAACCAGCCAATCCAAGGAAACTCCTCATATCCGTCACATTCTTAGGTCCATCGCAGTCCTGCATTGCTGTCACTTTAGTGGGGTCAACTGCTATCCCAGTTCTAGAAACAACATGGCTTAAGAACCTCACTTCGCTCTTCCAGAGGTGACTCTTTGAAAACTTAACTCTCAGCTAATGCTTTCGCAAGATTTCAAACACAAACCTCAAGTGTGTCTTGTGTTCTTCCTTATTCTGAGAATTATCATCCACGAACACAAGCACAAACTTGTTTAACTGATCCTTGAATACTCTATTCATAAGATCCACAAATATGCTGGCGCGTTAGTCAACCTGAATGGCATCACCAACCATTCAAAGAAACTGGATGGTCCTAAAAGCAGTCTTTGGCACACTATCCTTTGCCACCCTCAACTGGTGAAATCCCGTTGCCAAATCCATCTGAGAAAACAATTTAGCCTCGTGAAGATGATCGAACAAGTCATCAATCCTTGGCAACCATATTTTTTCTTCTTAGTTACCTTGTTCAGCTCACGATAGTCCACACACAATCTTAATAAGCCATCTTCCTTGGTTGCAAACATGACATGTGCATCCCATTCGGATACACTCCTCTAAATGAATCTTTTTCCCAAAAGGTCACGAACTTACACCTATAACTCTCACTGTTTCTTAGGTGACATCCTCCTAAGGGCATAACAATTGGTCTAGCATCCTCGACCAAATCGATCCTAAACTCGATATCACGATGTGTCGGCAACCCTTTGACCTCGTCAAAGACATGTTCATACTCATTAGCGATCAACATAGATGACAAGTCTTCCTGTGGAATCCCAAGCAAATATAGATAGCTCACGAAGACACCCTCTTCATGCTTACATCTAATCAACCCCTTTCGACCTTCTGCATCCCCGACTCTCACCTCCATCTTCTCGCAATTCACCCTTGCTGCATACCTATTGAGCCAATCCATGCCCAAGATGATCCCAAACCCAGCGAAGTTATGAACAAAGCAATCACACACAAAAGAGAAACCATGACTCGACAACACTAGACCATGGAAAATCATGCAAAGATTGGACGAACCCCCTTCTGGATAGGTCATGATCAATGGTCTATCACAAATCTTGGGTTCCAAACCCAAGTGACACACAAGCTCATTGCAAATGAATGAATGTGATGCTCCAGAATCAAAAAGCACACTAACTGAAACACCATTAACATAAAGAGGACCTTGCAGCATGACACCCTTTCCCTTCTCCTCTGTAGCAGGGGCTCTTGAAGAAGTTGGCACGGCTACCAAATCATATGCCTTCACAACCTGCTTTCCCTTAGATGATTATGGACAGTCTTTCTTCTCATGCCCAGAGTTCCCACACTTGAAGCACTTCTTCTCAGCCTTGGGATTCTTACACTCATTAGCAAAATGACCTTTCTACTGGCAATTAAATCAAACTACCTCACTCTTAGACTTCTTTTGGCCATCCTTTCCTTTCTACTGTTGGGGCTTCCTCTTCTTATTATTACCACCCTGTCGTGGCTTATGTTCTTCCTTAGGTGCAAAAACAGATATCTTCTTAGTAAACAGACTTTCATGCCTTAAAGCATTCTCGACGATCTTCTCAAAACTATAATCAAGGTGATCCACAAGCTGATTCCCAAGATATTCATCCAATCCCAAGACAAACTTCTCATTTTTTTGATAAGGAGTATACACACATGAACGAGCATACTTTGACAAAGCCTCGAGGTTCGAAATATAGTCAAGAATTAGTCGACCATTCTGCTTAAGCTCCACGATTCTCTTGAATATAATTGACTTTTTCATGGTGGAAATAAACTTTGCTTCAAACTTAGCTTGGAACTGCTCCCATGAAATGTCCTCTTCAGGGGTCTCAAGTGTGATAGAGTTCCACAAGCCATTTCTCTGCCCTCTAACTGCCTTGGTGCAAACTTCCTCTTTGTTGCATCATCAATGCCCAAGTCCTTGAAGATCCTAACATAAATGCCTAACCACCTATGAACCTCTTCAACTGGTTTGGGGCCCTTGAATTGTTTCCCTCTCAATGATGAAATTTTTTTGCATAGCTTTTCAAATTCCACAGCTCTAGGCACTTGGACTCCAACATCAACCATAGCTGGCACTGTAGCGGGGGTACTTCATAGGGATGCATCTATCATACTTCAAACATGGTCGGGTAATTATGTGCCCCGCCATTGCCCACTCCAGGCATAGATTCTTCCCTAGCAGGAAGTCTCGTATAATGTCAACTCATTCTAAATTTGTAAATTAGAATGATTAGCCACCTACAAGATAAACTGCTAAAGAAGTACAAACGCTACTATATATATAGTATCATATAATATACATCCAACCGAAATCTATAAGTACGTATCTCATACATGACTACGTCTTAGAACTTTGGCTAAAATGGATAAGTAAAGCTCTGATACCAATTATGGCGTCCGACCACGGTCCTCGCACTAACAAGAGGAATAACGCACTGAAAGGTGTGACATGCAACTATGGACGATCATCAGAGTAGGTAAACACAAGCGAAACCTGTCGTAAAACTCACACTACAAGGATAAAATATAATAGAAAATATAAAACAGGTAATAGTAGTGATGCATCATACAACAAACTTTTCAAACTTTCACAACATCCTGAAAGATTATTCCAACATCATTGGAAATATCAAGTATGTACATAAGGCTTCACTACAGCACTCATAAAGCAACTCAAACAGCGGAAACAGAAGTACTATATAGTAGCAAAAGTAATACGCCAGCCTCTTGCTCGCCTTCGCATAGCAGCATCGTCCTCACTAATCACCTGTCACCGGCTACTTAGTTTGCCCATCCACATCTGACAGTGATAGCCTTTACAATAAACAATCCAACGATTCATCCATGGAAACCAGAACACCCATGCAATAAGGGAAAAGCACTCATAACGTCCAGATTATATATCTCTCGTGTAAACCATCCTAATCGAATTCAACATCCGTCAGTACAAGCCCTAGATTCCTAAACCAATATCAGACAAGCGCCCAAGGAACATCTCCTTCGATGTTGGACAACCTACATGAGACGGTACAAACAGAACAACAATCATCCATGTCTGACTCTGGCTATCACTGCCAATCCTGCTTGGGAACAATCGTTTATCGCATGACAGCTAACCTTCCTATATTCCAAGGGCTAATGGTAACCCGAGTTCTAGCATGAACTCCATATGCCTTTCAACGATAGTATGTATGTCCAACCTTGACAATTAGGCCTTTTCAACGATACCCAGGGTACTCGACCTACAACCGGTCTTTTGGGTGCCTCCATCGTACCCCTGCTTTGAGCCTACTAGAACTTACGACAACGGTAATCTCATCGGAGAGCGACCGACCCTGCTTCTCGACCCAACCATGTTCGATCCAACCACTTCTGGCTCGCTCGACCCAACCACTTCTGGCTCGCTCGACCCAATCATGTTCGATCGACCCAGACTCAACCCAACCACTTTTGGCTCACTCGACCCAACCATGTTCGACTGACCTAGACTCAACCCAACCGCTTCTGGCTAGCTCGACCCAACAATGTTCGATTGACCCAGACTCAACCAACCCCTTGTGCTCGACCGACTAGGGTTTGCTCGACCCAAAACCTACACTTCAACAATCAAACTCCAATTTCGACCAAAACTTCGCCAAATGATAGATTCGACGAATCTGACTCATCCAATTCATAAAATATGGCCACAAACATGTTATGAAACTATTAGCAACATGAATACAATTCTTTCCATCAAAATTATGTAAATCGCTCTAAAGTCATAATGAATGATCATATGAAAAAAATTGCGGATCTAACTTGCATAAACATATGAAATGGCATAGGAATTATCGGTTTAATCTTACTAAACCGGATCCTATCGTGATTCATATGAATTTGATAAATAAAAACACGATCAAACATTCATATACTTCGTTGAATCCATGTGAGAGATGTAAACCACTCACTAATTCTCCAAAACAAGCTAAAATGATAGAAATACGAATGCGAACAGCAAACACCTCACACTGAACCCCTTGATCTGATGAATTCTTGCTTCAATCGATGTAGATCTAGCCTCCAATGGTGTAGATCTATGATTTTCCTCCTTAGATTTTGATTTTTAATGGTGGAAAGGTGTTAGAGAAGAAGGAGCACAACGCAATCTAATGAGAGAATTGGGAAACTAAACTATTTCCCATATCCCTCACCCCCTATTTATACCCTTCCATTAGCCCACCAATGGGCCTTTCCAAATCATCCCATTATGGCTCTCTAAATCGGAACAACCAACTGAAAAACCTTAAAACAACGATTCCTCTGAAACCCCTGATCCAAATCCTTAATGTAACCACTCTATGGAAAGGCAATCATCATTTCCTTTAAAATGGCGTAGGTCTCGCCCTTTGATTCAACATGAGTCAAAAGTTACGCCCTATACAAGACTGTTAGGGGGAAATGGTCACAAACAAAATCGGTAAAAATTATGGACATGTCTCACATCCCCATAAGCAATCATATGAAAATATGGGAATGATCCAACCCTTCGAAAATAAAATAAAAATATTTTTTGATCCTCCGATATGTAAAATGCGGGCTGTTACAACAACAACCTTATTTCAATATTAATTGATTATAAAATATATACTAGCACTTTGTGTGTGTATATATATATATATATATATATATATATATATATATATAGACACACACACACACATATGCAAGAGTTATACACAGGAAATATTACTGAAGACTGTACAGTTTAAAGATATTAGAGATTCAAAGTTTGGAGAAAATTCAGGACTCATGAGTATTCAAGATTTCAAGACTAATATAATTATAGAGTCTAGATTATGTAAGACTCTAAATAGCACTCCAGGTTCAAATTCAAATTCTGTTTTCAAATTCTATCTTCAGTCCTCTCTATTTTATTTTATCTCTGTTTTATTTTCTGTCTTTTCTATTTTTTTTCTTACTTTAATTTTGTTTTTCAAACTTAAGTTTTATATTTTATATTTATATAGTTTAAAACCTTATAATTTTATAAATATGTTTATATAGTTTAAATTTATGTTTTCGTATGATTTTCTACTTTATAATATTAATTTATAACACTATATTTTAATTCAAGAATTTCCAGAATTATAATTATATCGAAACACTTGGAAAACGAACAAAAATTTAATTTACACTAAGGGTATATCGACATACATAAAACTCTATGTTGACATATAACTGTCATTTTTTAAATTTTGAAAGGAAGTGTCTTTTCACTAATTATGACGGTTCTGAAGCATGGCATCCTTTCTACATTATAAAAGGGGCTTGAATTCGAATTTTTTATCATCTCTTCTTTGCTAACTTCATCCACTTTCTCTACACCATTATTCTTAATCATTTTTATGATTTCTACACTTATATTCTGCCGAATTCAATTCTGTTTTGATAAAAACTTCTTCTCTCTACATCTCTACTATCTAAATCAAGTGCTATTGAAGAGTTATAGGGCTTTTTGTAATTGTTTGGGTTGTATTGGGTAATCGGTGGTATCCCTTGTAGCCGTGAAATCAAGGACGGGAAAATCTTGATAAAGTGCATGTTGAAACGGTGGTATCCCTTGTAGCCATGAAATTAAGGAGGGTTGTAATTGGATTTTGATATAGCAATAAAACTTTATGCAATCCAGCGTTACGTAGGATTGGACGTAGTAGTAATCCAAACCAGTATAAAATTCGGTGTGTTCTTTCCTTTTTTGCATTCTATTTCTATTTATTTTTGTGTTTGTGTTTGAATCTGTGTCTATGCTTGTGTTTGTGATGTTTGATTCATTAGTAGTTCTCACAAGTTTTAGATTTTTGTTAAATTCTCAATAACACTATTCACAGCCCTCTAGTGTTTGTTTTTCCTTAATGATCCTTTCTGCATTCCGTAACAATTGGTATCAGAGCAAGGTCTTTCAAAAAGTTCACAGTCTGATTTTTGAAAAATTGTTTTAAATGGCAAATTTTGGAATCTCTATTAATACTAGTGCCAATTCATGCATTGTATCAATGTTGAAAGAGTCTGCATATAATAATGTTAAAGATGTGTGTAATCTACTGAAATATTGTTCAATTCAGAAGAGGATGAGTTCTATGACTTTTAAAAATTCAAAAGTTTGAAAATTGGTAACCTAGCCGTTGGCAATTCAAATTCTGAAAACGTGTCTGTTGGAAATTCAAATCACGAATTGGTGTGTTATATGGCTGTTGAAAAATCAAATTCTGGAAAACAATTAGTGGAAATGAAAAAGGACAAATACATATTGGATAGTGGTTGTTCAAGACATATGACTAGAAATCCAGAACTACTCAATAATTTGAAATATGAAGATGGATGATTGGTGAACTTCGGAGAAAACTCTAAAGGATACATTATTGGAATTGGCAATGTCGGTAATTATGAAACTACTACTATTTCTAATGTTTTATTAGTTAGGAATTTAAAACACAACCCGCTAAGTTTAAGTCAACTTTAGGATAAGGGTTATAAAATTAATTTTGAAAAGAATAAACGTTATATAGAAGATGGGCATTCAAAAGTTATATTCAAAGGAGATAGGAAGAAAAATATCTATATATTGAGTATGAAAATCTCCGACGATAATCTATGTCTTATGGCCAATACAAGTGATCCCTGGATTTGGCATAAGAGATTTGGTCATATAAATTTCAAACACATTTCTAAGATTTCTAAATTAGATTCAATTAGAGGATTACCCAAAATAAAATTTAGAATCAATAACTTATGCGATGCTTGTCAACTAGGAAAATCAAAGAAAACTTCGTTTAGATCAAAAGAGGAAATCACTACATCAAAACCATTAGAGTTAATAAACATGGATTTATTTGGTCCATCCCAAGTTCAATCGATAAACCATAATAGATATGTGTATGTAATATTTAACGATTTTTCTAGATTTACTTGGACTTTGTTCCTTAAAAATAAAAGTGATGATTTCAATCAATTTATAACTTTTTGTAAAAGAATTCAAAATTTATTATCACTAAAAATTAAAACAATACTTAGCGATCATGGCGGAGAATTCGAAAATGAAAATTTTGAAAAATATTGTAATAAAAAGGGAATCACCCATAAACTTTCAATTGCAAGAACCCCTTAAAAAAATGGAGTAGTTGAACGTAAAAATAGGACAATACAAGAATGTGTAAGAACTATGTTATCCGATAGTAATTTACTAAGAAATTTTTGGGCTAAGGCAGTTGCAACAGCTTGTAGTATTATTAATAGAATTTTAGTTAGACCTTTAACTCATAAAACCCCATATAAACTTTTATATAATAAGAAACCAAAAGTATCATATTTTAAAGTATTTGGAAGTAAATGTTTTATACAAAATACAAAAGATAATTTAGACAAGTTTGATTCAAAATCCAATAAAGTAATATTTATTGGATATTCAGAAAGAAGTAAGGCATATACAGTTTTTAATACTCGAACCAATACCATAGAAGAAACTCTAAATGTATCTTTCGATGAAAACTATAATAGTATAATTCAAAATAGTAAAGATGAGATTAATAAAATATATCATGAAGATAATCAACTAAATAAAATAATTATATTACTTAGAGACCATCCTATAGAAAATATATTAGGAGATATCGAATTCGTTGTTACAACTCATAATCAATCATATAATATGAGTAATACTGCATTTATATCAACTATTGAACCTAAAAATCCAAAGGAAGCTTCTTCCGATGACCCATGGATACTTGCTATGCAAGAAGAACTGAATCAAATTACTAGGAATGAAGTATGGTAACTTGTCCCTAGACAAGAGGATAAAACTATAATAGGAACCAAATGGATCTATAAAAATAAAATGAATGAGCACGGTGAGGTAGTAAGAAATATGGCACGACTAGTAGAACAAGGTTATACTCAAGAAGAAGGAATAGTTTATGATGAAACTTTTCCCCCGTAACAAGACTAGAAGCTACAAGGATTTTATTAGCTTTTGCAAACAATAATAATTTCAAATTATATCAAATGGATGGTAAAAGTGCTTTTCTAAATGGATTTGTCAAGGTAGACATATATGTAGAATAACCCCCTCTATTTGAAGACGAAAAATTACCAAATCATGTATATAAGCTAAAGAAAGCATTTGTGACGATCCCAAAACCCCGTTACACGGTGTTAAGGATAATCGTTGGAATATAACACATTAATCATCATTAGCAGATCACAGATAATAGCATAAACATAAAATAGGATAATTTACACACATATCACAACAAAATCATATAGATATCACCACATCAGAGAGCACAGTGCAGGATACAACTTAGTGCATAATAATACATAATCATTCACCATCGCCAGAGGCGGAATCATACATAAAGAGTACACAAAATAAATATTTGTCTACATCGCCAATGGCGGAATCATAATATGTATACAATAATGGCGGAAAGAGTCAAAGTCAGCACGGTGTAGTCAAGCCTCGCCATGAGCCAAAAGTGCACCAGATACCTGTAACTGGGCTGCCCGTGTGAAAATGAGGGCACCCGAGTTTGCAAGGTGAAACAAACTACGAGTCAGTCATGGGACTGGTATGAGAAATCTACTTAACTTATTAACAACAATAATACGGCAAATCAAAGGACCACGCCACTTTCGCGGAACGGGTTTACTCCAATGAGTGCTAGTGCATGAAATAAAGTAAATGATTAAATCATCGCAATGCTTTTTATAAAATGAAGCCATTATAAGACTCAGGTCCCATCACACAATGCAACGCAAGCCGGAGGATAGAGTTTTACCTTATAATGGCCAAAAATGCTTCATACGAATAAAACAAAAGTGTTTGATATTATTACTAGTGCATATATGTTTCAAAAGCAAATTCAATCATAAACATCAATCCTAGGCGGCATAGCTACCATCTCCTATGTCGCCATACTAGTAATACAATCACGTCCGCATATTTCGTATTGGAAATTGGATTCCTTCATGAGTCGAGCAAAGGGGCAAGCTCCTCTCCGATTCGAGACACTCTAGCAAATGTCCCAGGACCCCACTATGATCCTTGGATCTTCAGGACCGGTCCTCTCTTACTTTTGAGGATTATTTATTCCTGAACACACGTTTCCTAGTCCTTACAGACCTATATCGAGGCGCCTCATATTCCAACAACCACACAGGTGAAAAGTATATATAATATCAGGGCTGGTAGGTCACTGACACCACCTTAGCTAGAAAGAAACGTCGTGCTCTCCGTGCAGTCACTATCCCGTTTTTGACTCATACCGAGGTGTGAGGCTCGCGAATCCACGTTATACACAAAGCTACATCACACAGACCATGCTTTGATCATCAACCACAAGACTTTGCTTTGCAATAGAAGCCTTGATCATATGCCACTTAGGCGTGCCACACAGGCAATCCACTCCATGCGACTGATTTCTATCAATACATAACCTCTGAGCTCGTACGTCTCAGAGAAGGGCGTTAAGCAAGAGAATAAATTCTCCGCCGCCAAACAGATATATATTTAACAGAGATCAATCAACACAGAACAAAATCCAATGTTAGACACACAGTCCATATACAAGTCCGTTCTGGGTTTGAACGAAACCGGAGGCACCAAATTCCTCGCATATCCATACAATCAACAGTATGTTTGGACGGCTACTACTTCAGCTCCTTCAAGGTAGCTACTCCGATCACGAGCATCAGTAGCGCCCATTCATCCAATGTGAAGATCGTCGGTCTTCAACCGTCTTCGACTCTTCGACTTCTCAACGTCGATCGATTATTTGAAATGAGATGAACTCGGCCTTTTCAAATAACCCATGTATATTTAGATTTTCAAATCAATTTATCACATGGTTGGACTATTCAACATTCACATTTCCGTTCTTTAGTTATAATTTTCATGTTAAATATCTTCAACCATCACATATCAAGCAAACACAAAAAAATTGGTATATTTCCACTCTATATCGTCTATAGTATTTTATAACGATATATCGCCATTTTTATTTATTTTAAAACGGCCATATTAATTAAACGACGTTTCAGGTCGTGCCGATGCACAGGCGCTGTTTTTCACTAATTTTGTTTTACACATATCTGAAAATCTAACCGTTGGATCTTCACAAATTTTATGTCATTAGAAAGATAATTTCAAAACGAATCCAACGGTTTCAGTTTTGGGAAAATCCGACGGTCGGATCTTCCACACTCGCCATTTGAAGTTACGATTTCAATTTACGAACTGCAGCGTCGTTATTCGATTTAATTTAATTATATTTATATATATATATATATATATATATAATCGTTTCTGGCGCTGTTTTTCTTCAGATTTAAATTAAACATTCCAGACAATCCAACCGTCGGATCACTACAAGGTTGGTGCCGTTGGAAATATATTTCCAAGGCGAACACAACGGTTGCGGTTTCTGGAAAATCCAATTGTCAGATTTCCCGCACTAGTCGTTTGAAATCACGGTTTTAAAACACGAACTGCACGGCCACGTTTCGTTTTAATTTTATTTATATTTATATATTTATATAAATATAGTTCCTTCAAAAATTCCTATATCGTTTTTACTTCAAATATTTCACTAACGCCTTTAAATTTTGGAAAATTTCGCCATAACCTCCTTTGTACGGGAAGGGCTGGGAAAATTCCCAAATAGCCACACGGGCGTCTCATGTCAAAAAAGAAAAAAGAAAAAGCCAAGCGGCTAGCCAATAGGCTCATAAAATCATCACCCAAACAAAACAGTAAATGTGTACCTATTTGTCGGGCACAAAATTTTATTCCTCTTCTCTAGCCCCTTTGCTATAACCTGTTCAATAAATATGAATGTACATATATGCAATTCTCATCACTTATCATTTTCCATTCAACTTCATATTTGATTTACTTTGGTTTAAAAACACCATTCATTCTAATGTTGCATGCATAGGCAAAAATCATATCATTAGCTAATTAATGTATATTTCAACTCATGCATATTTATTTGAACAAGTGGCTATTTTTAACACTTCACATTTCAAAGATGATAATTTCGGCGAACTAAAATATATTTCAATACATGACTATTTTATTTAGTTCCTATGCACGTTAAAAATAATATTTCATTCACAAATATTTATTTCAACGCCCGCATATCCTTAGCATATCACATATATGATAAAACCGATATTTTTATCATTCAAAATATTTATTCAACACACGAATGTTTTTAACACTTCATAGTTTCAATAAAAATGTAATTTTTATTGTTCGATCTTTTTATTCAACACATGAACTTTTCCAATACATACTCTTCTTAACACATGAGCACCTCCACACATGGATATTTTATATATGTTGTTCATATAAGAAAGATGAAATTTTTATTGTTGAAACTATTTATATATATAGTGAATATTTTACATAGTTCATATATATTATAAAAAGGTGATTTTTATTGTTTAGACACTTCATTCATTCACAAATGGAATTAATTTTCACACATCACTTTTCAACATATGAACATTTCCATACATGGATATAGTTTCAACATATGACGTTAATTTCAACGCATGAAAATAATTTCAACATATGAAAATTATTCTAACACATGGATATTATTCAAAATTTCGGTAGCATAACGGCAGGGTAGTTAAAACCGACACCATCCCTAGTACGGCTCCTCGCTCTACCTTAAAACCTCACGGTTTTTGACAATGGGGATTCATGCATCTAATTCGTACGCAGGCGAAATGTTTTATTTTTATTTCCACAATTTTTCCAATTCATTTCAATCACCAATGGGTATTTTTCAACCACAACCAAACAATATCAACCACAAACAATTATTCAACCATTCGTATTTTTCAACCAATGTTTCACACCAATTCACAACAATAAATATCGTCCATGGTTTGTGGACGAGGGGAGTATATATATATATATATATTATTGCTATATTTCACTTGCATTTCAACACATATATCAATTATTCTATGCATGTATAATTCATACTTCGCTTATATAGCTTACACATCGCATGTACATGAGGTATACAACACGTGTGTAATTTATATTTCACTTATATAATTTATACGCAACATTTTCCATTCAAATTCATTTAATTTAGATTTCTCACTTTGGTTTTCGGAGTGCTAAAAATCATAGATGACTCAGAAAAATCCGCGGTCTCTTCTATGTGGTAGAGAGCTTCCTTGCGGTCCCGATGTTTCCTGTTTCATCGAATTTCGTCAACACACCATAAAGATATGATTTTTCAAAGTGCAAACATAAAAAAGAACCCACCTTTCACGATGGTTCGAAACTAGGGTTGCGGTTTTCGTGAAAACCGAGGCCCGAGGGGATGATAGGAGGTGCTGACGTGGAAGAGGAAGGAGAGGGGAGTCGGTTGGTGGCAGTTTGGGGTGGCTCGGTGATCGGTGGAGATCAAGGCGGCGCTGGGAAGTTGGCGACTTCATGGGCTCGATTCAGGCGATAGGGTGGTCGAGGGGGTGTGAGGGTTGGTCGGATTTGAAGAGGAGGAGCGACGGCGTCGACTGGTGGTGGTTGCGGCGGCAATAGGGGGCTGAGGCGGCGGCGATTTGAAGGGGAAGGTTGCGATCGGTTTTCGCCGTTGATAACGAAGGAAGCAGTTTTTTTTTAATTTATGAAAGAAATTTTCTGATTCGCCGATATATATATTATTCAGAAAATTAGGGTTTTCCCATACGAACCCCAATTCGAACCCAACGACTGTCGCCCCGTGCTAAATACCCCCATCCCGGACACAATGGGATATGTTTCGCTAGCCAATTCGACTGTTACAGTCAGTTATTTTTCAAATTAAAGTATAAAACATTTAATTTTTAACTCTGAACGTACATTTCAATTTGCCAGGGCCACAAACTGATTCGAAAAATTCCAGAAAAATAAATCTAGCTATGTTTTGACGCTACGGTCCCAACAAAACTAGTTTCGTCGAATTCTGAGATCATTTGAAGAATGGCCATTTTCTGGTCGATCCAATTTAACAGAAATTGACCAAATATATTTTCTTTTGCCACGCTCACATACTAGCTTCAAAAATTATGAAATTTGAAACCTAGCAATAATTTGACATCCCAGACCCAACAAAAGTGGTTTCGTCGAATTCCGAGGTCGTTTGCAAAATAACAATTTTCCAGGGCTATATATTCTATTTAGCGACCTTTCTGAAAATTCATTCGGCCATAACTTTTGATTCCCGTTATGAAACTTCGATTTTTCAGATTCATTAGAAAGGTATTGACTAACAGATTTAAATATTTTTTGTTTCGCTAAAATCCGTTATATTTTCCACCCTGCACAGTTAGTCAAAGTTTGAATTCAAATTTTCAAACTGACTCACTATTTCTAATTCACTATTTTATTGAAATATTCTATTTCAATTGTTCAAATTCCTTTGAAATGACCAATTTAAAAATTTTAAATTGGCTCGTATTTTCCGGGTTGTTACAGTATTATATAAATTAAAACAGGCTCCTAGGGCTTGGTATCAAAGATTAAGAAATTATTTGTTACAATCAAAATTTGAAATAGAAAAATTAGATAATACCTTGTTTATCAAGAAGAATAACAAAGATATACAACTAGTACAAATATATGCTGACAATGTAATCTTAAGGTCGACAAATTATAAAATGAATAAAGAATTTTCAGATATTATGACTAAAGAGTTTGAAATGAGCCAAATGGGAGAATTATCATTCTTCTTAGGATTGCAAATTCGACAATTAAAAAAATGGAATATTTGTTAATCAAGAAAAATATGCAAGAGATCTAATTGATAAATATAATCTAACGACAACAAATTGGAGACCAACACCTATGGAAACTAATATTGCTTTGAGTAAAGATGATACATCAAAGGATGTTGACCAAAAACTATATAGAGGAATGATAGGATCATTATTATATATAACTGCTAGTAAACCAGATATAATGCATAGCGTTGTCTCTATGCAAGATATCAATCACAACCTAAGGAAACACATTTAAAAGCCGTAAAGCGTATTCTTAGGTATGTAAAGCGTACATCAGATTTTGGATTATTTTACCCTAAGGATGATTCATTCGAATTATTTTCGTAATGTGATGCCAAATATGCAGGATGTAAATCCGATTGTAAAAGTACTAGTGGAACATGTCACTTCTTAGGACATTCACTAGTCTCATGGTTAAGTAAAAAGAAAAATATTGTATTTTTGTCAACAACTGAAGTAGAATATATTTCTGCTGCTTTGGCTTTGTGACGACCGCCCACAGCCCCCGCACTAAACTAGAGGAATGGCGCGCTGAAAGGTTTGTCGGGCGGCTATGGACGATCATCAAGGTATGATAACACAATCAGAACCTGTCGTACTACTCACAGTGCAAGGATAAAATATAATAGAACAAATATAACAGGTAGGAATAGTGAAGCATATATGAACAGGAAACTCCAAACTTTTTTAATAACTAGAAAGTATATCAACATAATATATGTACATGGATGCCTCACTACAACACTCAGAGTCAAACTTCAAATAGTGAAAACAAGTATTATATAGTAGTAAAGATAATACGCCATCCTCCTGCTTGCCTCTGAACAGCTACATCGTCCTTACTAAGCAATCAACTTCCACTTAGTCTGCCCATCCAAAAATGGATGAACAGACCAAGGTAATTAGAAGGAAACATAAGACCTTAAGTCAGACAACAGTCTTAGTGAGCGATAAAACAACTAACAAACTTCATCAATAAAGTATATACTAATAGGTAAATTTACTAACCACCACCTAATACCGGAGAAGAACTCACACTTATCTTTCCAACATCCGACAGTGATAGCCTTTACAATCCATAACATCATAGGTAACAACAATTCATCCGTAGAATGTAACAAACTGGGATTTTCGACCAAGAAAATCAACACAAAACCCATGTTAATTATTCATGGTATCGAACATTCCAGACCATTAATTGAAAGAAGTTAGAGGGTGAGAATAGATAAGATAGAAAATTAGAATAGAAGAAGAAGAACACAATCAGAGTAAACATGAATCTCGCAGTGGAACGAATAAAATATAATATATAACATAACTTTGCAATAAAACAGTATATATATACATCATAACATCATCAGAATACAACACTTACACATAGCGGAAATAACCATAGCTATATAATCCTGAAGCCTCCTGCTTCAAGCTCCTCCAAGCATATCTGTAAAGACTTGAACTACTTGACTGCCCATACAAATTTGGGCGCCCAAGAGTTTAGAGAAAACAAAACAAAATAAACTCTGAGTCAGTCATGGGACTGGTGTGAGTAAACTCAAATCATTTGGTTTAACTTTTCAAAATCCTTTTCGAAAGAAATGATAATCATAAGACCGATCCACACATAAACACGGATGGTTTTTACCTTACGATAACCCAAAATAGTTTTGGAAATCAATACTTCTCTGATATTATAATAATGTCTAATCACAAGTAGTTATCAATCTAGAAGAACGCTTCCATCTCACGTTCCACATATATAGTATACAAACAAAACCATGGGCGCTTATTGGAGATTGGATTCCAACTATGACAAGGTATGGGACCACCTGCTAATAGTGTATCTCTAAAGGCGAATACACTGGGTTCAACAAGAACATCTTGCAACCCAGCCCACACATGACCGACCGCTCATTTCGCTTGAGTGTATAGAATGTATATCACCAACGGTTGGGAGCTACCCACCGTCTTCCCGAAAAGGGACAGCATCGAATAGATAAAAGAATGAAATGGATTTTCTCTAGATATGTGATACACACCCTAATGTGAGCGACCCACTTAGCCATGCTGCCTTCCCTATTTCTTTCATTTCCTGGTTGATGAGGCTTGAGGTCATTACGTATCTTTTGAAACACTTGACCACCATTCACTTTGAATGCCACATCGTCATACCCGTCAAATCATAAATTGATTTCTTCAAAAATACCATGGGTACAAAGCTAAGAGAAATGAATTTCTCCGCCACCAAACGTAAGTATGTTTGAAGAGATCAACTTACACGATCCGTAAGATATACTCTGTTAGACATTCATCCATTCACTTTTGTCCTGGGATTGGACAAACCGAAGGCACTATTCTGTAACAGGATAGTCATTGCATAACTCCGACTTCAATATTTGATCGCAACGCTAACGTCCATATAGAGTGGTTTTCAGATAATGCATCTGATCCCGGTCTCTCCATATTGACGACGGAAAAATGGTCAAAAACTTCGATAGTCGGTGATTTAACTATCAAAGAAAACAGGTGTGCAAACAACGATATTATTTCCAGATGGAAATTCTATCGATCTATCATCAATCCATACTTATCTCTTTTAATTTAATTAATCATGTATTTATTCATTTCCCATTTCTATATACTCACTATTTCCTATTTTCTAAATTCAGGAAATATAGGTCATCAGTCATTGGAAAACATTTCCATTTCAATTTCACGTGTCACTGTCATTCCAGTATTCCTCCTCATCAACATTTCATTTTCTATGATTAGAAAATATCTCTGATTATATTTGGAAAATGTTTTCGAAATTTATTCATTTGATTTAAATAGATGTTTAAATAAACATCACTAAGCCAATCTAAACCATCACGGTCATTAACTCAACTTCTTAACCAACTTTCACTATCGAACCTTAACCACTTCTTAGTTAAATCTGAAGTCAATCAAGTTGGGGTATAATTACCTCTCAGACCTTAACTGAATGACATTTCTAACCTTGAAATAGACAAAGTTAAAACTTTAAATCTTTAAGAAACTTCCTTGCGAAATTCTCGGATTCTATTTACGAATCCACTTCCTTTACAAATCATTCGATTTTAACTAAATATTATAATTCCATGCTTTCAAAATATATTAGCTTACATATACCTTTTTATATCTTAATTTGGACAAATAAATAAACAAACCACTAATTTATTAACAATAAGTAAAACTTGATTTGAAACAGAAAGTAAATATTACTTTCCTTAATTCGATATAATCGAATTCCAATGTATAATTCATTCTCGAATAACCACTATCTGATAACTCTCTTTCGAATAAACTATATTTGATTCCTCTGTTCGAATAACTAATATTCGATGATCCTTTTCTTCGAATAATATATTCGATAATCCTTCTTCGAATAAACCATATTTGATAATTCTCTCCTTCGAATAACTATATTCGATCTAACTCCTTCCAAATGAACTATATTCGATTACTCTTCTTGAGTAAACTATATTCGATAACTCTACTTCGAATAAGTTATATTCGATAAATTCCTTTTGACTAACTCTATTTAATCTACTAATACTCGACTAACTTGAATTTGATTAATTCCATTTGAATAACCCTAATTCGATTTACCATAACTGTTTAACTCTAACTGATTTATTATAACTGGTTAACTCTAACTGATTAACTCTAATTGATTAATTCTAACTGATTAATTCGACTTAATTACTTCCATCGATTAACTAATGTTTGATTTGACTCCATTCGCTTGACTCTAGATCGCAGCGATCACAATGGTAATGCCTTATTCCCTCAGGAAACATCCGACCGCCATAGGCTATCTGCAGCACTGCGAATTACGCTAGCTGACGTACGAAATGGCGACTCATCCTAAATAACTATGTTCGATCAGTTCTAATTGAATAACTAATATTCAATTAATTCTAATTCGATTAACTCTATCTGATTTACTCTACTGATTAACTCTACTGATTATTCAATTTCAAATATTGATGTTGAAATCGATTCTTACTTCTCTATGTAAGTCCTGACTTATATATTCTATTCACCCATGATAAATATTTCATTTGATTTATAAAATATTATTTATAAATTTATCTTCTTACTTGATCTGTTAAAACAGATTCTATTTAAAACTTTTGCTTTAAATCCATAACACGTTATATCCGTGTACGAAGCACGGGTCTAAATCTTTCAATGTAAAACTCTCCTTTTATGCAATTCTAGTCACTTTTTCAAGTAATTTCTTTTATAGTCTATTTACATATAAAATATATCCCCTTTTTGATAATTCTATTTATTCTATAAATATTTTCTTTTTATAAAATCTATTGATTTTATAAATAATTCCTTTTATAACCTAACTATTCCTTTCAATTCGTTTTACACATAATTCCCCTTTCTATTTTATTTATTTTTCAAATACATATCCCTTTTCAATTATATTTGTAAATAGTTTACAAATATTTCTTTCCAATTCTATATATTTGATTTACAAATAAGTATTTCTTTTTAATCTATTTATTTTCAAATAAATAGTTTTCTTTTTATAAAATCTTTGATTTTATAATATTTCTTTTTCAATATCACATTGAAATTTTCCTTTTTAACATTCCAGTATTCTTTATGGTACTTAACATACCATACAACAATGATCAGCATCATTCAAACATACAAGATCAACAACATATTTCATATCACATCATATAACACAATATACAAAAATAGTAAAATAAATGTTGAGGAACCCAGTTGGGTCCCTCTGACCTGTCTCCCTACTTCCACAGATGTCAGTCAACATAAATAACACGAATATAAAATATTCTGATGAACGGAACCAGTATTCGATTAACGATTTATATATATCGTTATCTATATTTTCAATCAACTGAATAGCAGTTCAACCGAACAGTCAACACACAGCAGACAACCAATATTTATATATTATAAAAATACGTTATAAAAATATAAGCTAAGCAGAGTTTGTGAGACTTACTCACCTTTCGCGTTAACCGTTAAATAATGATTTGCGTCTATTGATTCAGATGGACAATTTATTTTGCCATAAATTGTAACGAGCTTCAAGATACTTCCAGTCGGCTCCAGGTTGTAGTGTCCGTCCATACGGTCCCAACAAATTTGACGGTTCAGAATTCTGACCATTTATGAGCGAGATATATTATTCACAAGTTTATACATTATTTAATTAAAATAAACCTTACCTAATTCCTTTTTTTACCGGGCCTTACTAATTGAATTCGGCCCAATACACTTTTGGATTTCCACAGCCCCGTTTTCCACCTTCTTCCTCAACAAAGTTTAGAACCCGTTCCTCCTTTGTTGTACGCCATTTTCACAACTTCGGATCCCCAATGCTCCTCCTCCTCATCACCGAAACTCAAACCGAACATACCTAGTCCCTTCTCGTTCGAACCTCCACAACACCACATCCTTACCAACCAACTCGCATCACCATGCTGGAACGCGTCGAACCCCTCACTCGTCGACTACAGGAATTTGTCATGACACTTATGTCTTCAGAAAATCCTCAAACAACCCCTACCAACTCGGTTTTGCATCTTAAACACAAAACAAACCTCAAACATACGTATCGATGCACAGAAATCCCTAAACAGCGAACCCTAGCCTCACTGTCAGTTGTCGTGTACTGCCATAAAAGCATCAAGCAGTGTAAAATTGATATGAGGGGGAAGAGCATCCTTCACTGAACCCAAATATGTATAGGATTTGATTCATAGATTTCGATTTAGTTTTCTTTTTTATTTCGAACTCACGAACTTTTGCTATAGATTTTATTTCTCATGTCGGCGCAATGTTTTTGACCAGAGAAGGATTTTTCTAGGGTTAGAAGGATGTTAGGCTATTTACAGGTAGGATATATATTTTTTTATTCGATTATTTTATTTTATTTTAAGCAAACGTTACTTTTCTGTGTCCTCTAAAATTTCTGTGATCACACATTACCCCCAAAAATCACGAAACTGGACATGCAGCTTCAGTTTGACATTACGGTCCCAACGAAACTGGTTTCGACGAATTCCGACTCCATATGCTCACACAGCGTATTTTTAACTGTCAAAATACCGAATGTTTCTCACATTAGAATCCCGTACAACCACATACTGACTTCAAAAATCACGAAACTAGGAATCTAACAATAATTTGACATTGCGGATCCAACAAAATTAGTTTCGTCGAATTCTGAGGTCGTTTAAAAAACCGGCTATTTTTAAAGCTCTAAATAACCCTTTTAAATATATAAATATATTTAAAAACGTTTAAATTTAATATTAATAAATATATATTATCGTATACATCCACCATATATATCCATACAGCTCCAAAAAATATATGTGGATTTACAACTCGATATTTCAAATCCTGGTTAAATCGATATTCGATTTATATTTAAAAATCCATTTTAAAATATAAATAAATTGATATAAATTATAAAGGAATCCCATAGCAACTTTTCTAAAATTTGATTTGGACATATATCAAAATCTACACAACGAAATCCTGATTTTTCTCTTCCACTAGAAAGATATGCTCCACCAGCTCCGTACGTTTCTTATTTCATAGAAATCCGATTTAAAACGAACCATGTACATTCAGTTGAAGTTCAAATCGCCAAATAGCGAACTGCCGCGCCATTTCGAGCTCGATTATAAATATATTTCCTTCATCTGTCATTCAAATAATATTCGTTATTCTAATTCAATTCTAAACTGAATTAAATATCATCGATGATCCAATTCACAACATTTTGTGAATTCCATTATCTCTGACTATTTCAGAAATTAAATATATTATTATATTATTTATTTTAATTAAATATCCAATACTATTTAATTCTGGTCATTTTAAATAACCAAACCATTATTTAAATAATTAAATAAATTAATTATATTGCTGAAAGTGCGGGTCGTTACATTCTTCCCCCCTTAAAATAATTTCGTCCTCGAAATTGCTAAGGTACCAAATTAAAATATTAATTAATTCTTATCAACGATAATTTTCTAAAATCCTGAAAATTTTCTAACACCTGAAATTTTCGAAAAATTTAGCCAGCACCTCCCTTGTACCGGTCAATAGTTCAAACCCCAACTCGCCTCTCTAGGCCTTTTCCAATCCAAAAGAAAATCAAACAGCCAAGCGGCTTGCCAAATTGGCCCATAAATCGCCAAATCCATAAAAATAACCGTGTACCTTTTTGTCGGGCATATCATTATATCATTTTATTTCACTGCCAATTCAGCATATACCAAAGTCATCCCAATCAATCTCCAATCATCTGTTCTCAAATCCAATCATCCTATTTCAAACCAAATCTCATACTCATTCTCAAATCCCATTACCAATTTCAATTCTTCTTTACCCGTCCAATATATTTACACAAATT
This sequence comes from Allium sativum, assembly GCA_030737875.1. NCBI lineage: Eukaryota > Viridiplantae > Streptophyta > Magnoliopsida > Asparagales > Amaryllidaceae > Allium > Allium sativum. The sequence continues at coordinate 377,506,269 of CM060926.1, forward strand.
CATAACTCACAAATCCAACTTTATTCGATATCGTTCTATTTCAATTCAATTTCCCCTTACTGGTTTTTATTCAATTCCAGTTTGCATTCCCAAATTTCTATTTGATTTCCATTTCTGGTTTTAATTCAATTTCAATTTTCTTTCGCCAATTTTCTTTAAATTTGTTTTTAATTCATACTATCTTCCTGGGGATTTTAAACAGTTTAGTTCTTCTAAAATAAATTATTCCCTTTCGGGATTCAAACAACTTGTTTTCTTAAAAACCATCCAACACGAAATCTTTGGTAGTAATCCGTCACTTACAACTCGAAAATGAACACTGATGATGTGGCCAGCATCATCAGAGCTATTTCCCAGCTATCGAAGTGAGTTCAATAATATACCACTTTTCAAAACTCATATCTTAAACACTTTCATTTTGAAAAAATTTCAAAATATCATTCATGATACTTGTAAAACAATTTAAAATCTCCCAGGATTTTAAATTTTTCTTATACTTAACTTAAATCCACTTACAAACACTTTTTCCGCAGTTTCAGAATTTTAGTTCCAATTCTGATTTAATTCAGATTTAATTAATCTGCGTTTATATTATACGAACTCAAATAGGTTATTTATATAACCATTTCAATTTTAATCAACCAACACATCCAATATACTATAATAATTCAAATATAAATATTTTCTTTTATATCCAAATATAATTTGGGTAAAATTATTTCATTTACCCTCTTTCAAAACATACTGTGTCGGTTCATCGTATTCGAGTGTTTAGAAATTCCTACCGATACAGTGGATCAAACTGATCGACCAGAATTCTCAAACAACTCAACCAATAAATCTCCACAATATAAATCATTTTTTATCAAATCTACAAATACGTTCACTCGTATATATACACTCAAACTCAATCTACGGTATTACTAATCCTATCTCTACTGAGTCACGCCACAGAGCCAAGGTAATCACTTAACCTTCAGCTCTGATACCACTGTAATGAACTTGGATTTTCGACCCAGAAAATCGACACAAAACCCATGTTAATTATTCATGGTATCGAACATTCCAGATCATTAATAGAAAGAAGTTAGAGGGTGAGAATAGATAAGATAGAAAATTAGAATAGAAGAAGAAGAACACAACCAGAGTAAACATGAGTCTCGCAGCGGAACGAATAAAATATAATATATAACATAACTTTGCAATAAAATACTATATATATATACATCATAACATCATCAGAATACAACACTTACACACAGCGTAAATAACCATAGCTATATAATCCTGAAGCCTCCTGCTTCAAGCTCCTCCAAGCATATCTGTAAAGACCTGAACTACTTGACTGCCCGTACAAATTTGGGCGCCTAAGTGTTTAGAGAAAACAAAACAAAATAAACTCTGGGTCAGTCATGGGACTAGTGTGAGTAAACTCAAATCATTTCGTTTAACTTTTAAAAATCCTTTTTGAATGAAATGTTAATCGTAAGACCGATCCACACATAAACACGGATGGTTTTTACCTTACGATAACCCAAAACAATTTGGAAATCAATACTTCTCTGATATTATAATAATGTCTAATCACAAGTAATCAACAATCTAGCAGAACGCTTACATCTCACGTTCCACATATATAGTATACAAACAAAATCGCGGGCGCTTATTGGAGATTGGATTCCAACTATGACAAGGTATGGGACCACCTGCCGATAGTGTATATCTAGAGGCGAATACACTGGGTTCAACAAGAACATCTTGCAACTCAGCACACACATGACCGACCACTCATTTCGCTTGAGTGTATCGAATGTATATCACCAACGGTTGGGAGCTACCCACCGTCTTCCCGAAAAGGGACAGCATCGAATAATAAAAGAATGAAGTGGATTTTCTCTAGATATGTGATACACACCCTAATGAGAGCGACCCACTTAGCCATGGTGCCTGCCCGATTTCTTTCATTTCCTGGTTGATGAGGCTTGAGGTCATTATGTATCTTTTGAAACACTTGACCACCATTCACTTTGAATGCCACATCTTCATACCCGTCAAATCATAATTTGATTTCTTCAAAAATACCATGGGTATAAAGCTAAGAGAAACGAATTTCCCCGCCGCCAAACGTAAGTACGTTTGAAGAGATCAACTTACACGATCCGTTAGATATACTCTGTCAGACATTCGTCCATTCACTTTTGTCCTGGGATTGGACAAACCGAAGGCACTATTCTGTAACAGGATAGTCTTTGCATAACTCCGACTTCAATATTTGATCGCAACGCTAACGTCCATATAGAGTGGTTTTCAGATAATGCATATGATCCCGGTCTCTCCATATTGACGACGGAAAAATGGTCAAAAACTTCGATAGTCGGTGATTTAACTATCAAAGAAAACAGGTGTGCAAACAACGATATTATTTCCAGATGGAAATTCTATCGATCTATCATCAATCCATACTTATCTCTTTTAATTTAATTAATCATGTATTTATTCATTTCCCATTTCTATATACTCACTATTTCCTATTTTCTAAATTCAGGAAATATACGTCATCAATCATTGGAAAACATTTCCATTTCTATTTCACATATCACTATCATTCTAGTATTCCTCCTCATCAACATTTCATTTTCTATGATTAGAAAATATCTCTGATTATATTTGTAAAATGTTTCCGAAATTTATTCATTTGATTTAAACAGATGTTTAAATAAACATCACTAAGCCAATCTAAACCATCATGGTCATTAACTCAACTTCTTAACCAACTTTCACTATCGAACCTTAACCACTTCTTAGTTGAAACTGAAGTCAATCAAGTTGGGGTATAATTACCTCTCAGATTAACTGAACGACATTTCTAACCTTGAAATAGACAAAGTTCAAACTTTAAGTCTTTAAGAAACTTCCTTGCGAAATTCTCGGATTCTATTTACGAATCCACTTCCTTTACAAATCATTCGATTTTAACTAAATATTATAATTCCATGCTTTCAAAATATATTAACTTACATATAACTTTTTATATCTTAATTTGGATAAATAAATAAACAAACCACTAATTTATTAACAATAAGTAAAACTTGATTTGAAACAGAAAGTAAACATTACTTTCCTTAATTCGATATAATCGAATTCCAATGTATAATTCATTCTCGAATAACCACTATCCGATAACTCTCTTTCGAATAAACTATATTCGATTCCTCTATTCGAATAACTAATATTCGATAATCCTTTTCTTCGAATAATATATTCGATAATCCTTCTTCTAATAAACCATATTCGATAATTCTCTCCTTCGAATAACTATATTCGATCTAACTCCCTCCAAATGAACTATATTCGATTACTCTTCTTGAGTAAACTATATTCGATAACTCTACTTCGAATAAGTGATATTCGATAAATTCCTTTTGACTAACTCTATTTAATCTACTAATACTCGAATAACTTGAATTTGATTAATTCCATTTGAATAACAATAATTCGATTTACCATAACTGTTTAACTCTAACTGATTTATTATAACTGGTTAACTCTAACTGATTAACTCTAATTGATTAATTCTAACTGATTAATTCTAACTGAATAATTCAACTTAATTACTTCCATCGATTAACTAATGTTTTATTTGACTCCATTCGCTTGACTCTAGATCACAGCGATCACAATGGTAACGCCTTATTCCCTCAGGAAACATCCGACCGCCATAGGCTATCTGTAGCACTGCGAATTACGCTAGCTGTCGTACGAAATGGCGACTCATCCTAAATAACTATGTTCGATCAATTCTAATTGAATAACTAATATTCAATTAATTATAATTCGATTAATTCTAATTCGATTAACTCTATCTGATTTACTCTACTGATTAACTCTACTAATTATTCAGTTTCAAATATCGATGTTGAAATCGATTATTACTTCTCTATATAAGTCCTGACTCATATATTCTATTCACCCATGATAAATATTTCATTTGATTTATAAAATATTATTTACAAATTTATCTTCTTACTTGATCTGTTAAAATAGATTCTATTTAAAATTTTTGCTTTAAATCCATAACACGTTATATCCATGTGCAAAGCATGGGTCTAAATCTTTCAATGTAAAATTCTCCTTTTATGCAATTCTAGTCACTTTTTCAAGTAATTTCTTTTATAGTCTATTTATTTATAAAATATATCCCCTTTTTGATAATTCTATTTATTCTATAAATATTTTCTATTTATAAAATCTATTGATTTTGTACATAATTCCTTTTATAATCTAACTATTCCTTTCAATTCGTTTTACACATAATTCCCCTTTCTATTTTATTTATTTTTCAAATACGTATCCCTTTTCATTTATATTTGTAAATAGCTTACAAATATTTCTTTCCAATTCTATATATTTGATTTACAAATAAGTATTTCTTTTTAATCTATTTATTTTCTAAATAAATATTTTTCGTTTTATAAAATCTTTGATTTTATAATATTTCTTTTTCAATATCACATTGAAAATTTCCTTTTTAACATTCCAGTATTCTTTATGGTACTTAACATACCATACAACAATGATCAGCAACATTCAAACATACAAAATCAACAACAGATTTCATATCACATCATATAACACAATATATGAAAAACAGTAAAATAAATGTTGAGGAACCCAGTTGGGTCCCTCCGACCTGTCTCCCTACATCCACAGATGTCAGTCAACATAAATAACACGAATATAAAATATTCTGATGAACAGAACCATTATTCGATTAACGATTTATATATATCGTTATCTATATTTTCAATCAACTGAATAGCAGTTCAACCGAACAGTCAACACACAGCAGATAACCAATATTTATAGATTATAAAAATACGTTATAAAAATATAAGCTAAGTAGAGTTAGTGAGATTTACTCACCTTTCACGTTAACCGTTAAATAATGATTTGCGTCTATTGATTCAAACGGACAATTTATTTTGCCATAAATTGTAACGAGCTTCAAGATACTTCCAGTCGGGTCCAGGTTGTAGTGTCCGTCCATACTGTGCCAACGGATTTGACGGTTCAGAATTCTGACCAATTATGAGCGAGATATATTATTCACAATTTTATACATTATTTAATTAAAATAAACCTTACCTAATTCCTTTTTTTTATCGGGCCTTACTATTTGAATTCGGCCCAATACACTTTTGGATTTCCACGGCCTCGTTTTCCACCTTCTTCGTCAACAAAGTTTAGAACCCGTTCCTCCTTTGTTGTACGCCATTTTCACAACTTCGGATCCCCAATGCTCCTCCTCCTCATCACCGAAACTCAAACCGAACATACCTAGTCCCTTCTCGTTCGAATCTCCACAACACCACATCCTTACCAACCAACTCGCATCACCATACTAGAACGCGTAGAAACCCTCACTCGTCGACTACAGGAATTTGTCACAACACTTTTGTCTTCAGAAAATCCTCAAACAACCCCTACCAACTCGGTTTTGCATCTTAAACACAAAACAAACCTCAAACATACGAATCGATGCACAGAAATCCCTAAACATCGAACCCTAGCCTCACTGTCAGTTGCCATGTACTGCCATAAAAGCATCAAACAGTGTAAAATTGCTATGAGGGGGAAGAGCATCCTTCACTGAATCTAAATATGTATAGGATTCGATTTATAGATTTCGATTTAGCTTTCTTTTTTATTTCGAACTCACGAACTTTTGCTATAGATTTTATTTCTCGTGGCGACGCAATGTTTTTGACCAGAGAAGGATTTTTCTAGGGTTAGAAGGATGTTAGGCTATTTATAGGTAGGATTTTTTTTATCCGATTATTTTATTTTATTTTAAGCAAACGCTACTTTTCTGTGATCACACATGACCCCCATAAATCACGAAACTCGACATGCAGCTTCAGTTTGACATTATGGTCCCAACGAAACTGGTTTCGTCAAATTCCGACTCCATATGCTCACACAGCGTATTTTTAACTGTCAAAATACCAACTGTTTCTCACATTAGAATCCCGTACAACCACATACTGACTTCAAAAATCACGAAACTATGAATCTAATAATAATTTGACATTGCGGATCCAACAAAATTAGTTTCGTCTAATTCTGAGGTCGTTTAAAAAACTGGCTATTTTTAAAGCTCTAAATAACCCTTTTAAATATATAAATATATTTAAAAACGTTTAATATTAATAAATATATATTATCGTATACATCCACTATATATATCCATACAGCTCCAGAAAAATATATGTGGATTTACAACTCGATATTTCAAATCCTGGTTAAATCGATATTCGATTTATATTTAAAAATCCATTTTAAAATATAAATAAATTGATATAAATTATAAAGGAATCCCATAACAACTTTTCTAAAATTTGATTTGGACATATATCAAAATCTACACAACGAAATCCTGATTTTTCTCTTCCACTAGAAAGATATGCTCCACCAGCTCCGTACGTTTCTTGTTTCGCAGAAATCTGATTTAAAACGAACCCTGTTCATTCAGTTGAAGTTCAAATCGCCAAATAGCGAACTGCCGCGCCATTTCGAGCTCGATTATAAATATATTACCTTCAACTGTCATTCAAATAATATATTCGTTATTCTATTTCAATTCTAAACTGAATTAAATATCATCGATGATCCAATTCACAACATTTTGTGAATTCCACTATTTCTGACTATTTCAGAAATTAAATATATTATTATATTATTTATTTTAATTAAATATACAATACTATTTAATTCTGGTCATTTTAAATAACCAAACCATTTTTTAAATAATTAAATAAATTAATTATATTGCTGAAAGTGTGGGTCGTTACATTTTTCCCCCTTAAAATAATTTCATCCTCGAAATTGCTAAGGTAGAAGACAGACCCTATTAACAAGTTTAAAAACTATTCATTTACTTCACTTCAGTTTCCACTGAATCGATTAATTCCAAATTAAAATATTAATTAATACTTATCAACGATAATTTTCTAAAATCGTGAAAATTTTCTAACACCCGAAATTTTCGAAAAATTTTGCCAGCACCTCCCTTGTACCGGTCAATAGTTCAAACCCCAACTCACCTCTCTAGGACATTTCCAATCCAAAAGAAAATCAAACAGCCAAGCGGCTTGCCAAATTGGCCCATAAATCGCCAAATCCATAAAAATAACCGTGTACCTTTTTGTCGGGCATATCATTATATCATTTTATTTCACTGCCAATTCAGCATATACCAAAGTCATCCCAATCAATCTCCAATCATCTGTTCTCAAATCCAATCATCCTATTTCAAACCAAATCTCATACTCATTCTCAAATCCCATTACCAATTTCAATTCTTCTTTACCCGTCCAATATATTTACACAAATTCATAACTCACAAATCCAACTTTATTCGATATCGTTCTATTTCAATTCAATTTCCCCTTACTGGTTTTTATTCAATTCCAGTTTGCATTCCCAAATTTCTATTTGATTTCCATTTCTGGTTTTAATTCAATTTCAATTTTCTTTCGCCAATTTTCTTTAAATTTGTTTTTAATTCATACTATCTTCCTGGGGATTTTAAACAGTTTAGTTCTTCTAAAATAAATTATTCCCTTTCGGGATTCAAACAACTTGTTTTCTTAAAAACCATCCAACACGAAATCTTTGGTAGTAATCCGTCACTTACAACTCGAAAATGAACACTGATGATGTGGCCAGCATCATCAGAGCTATTTCCCAGCTATCGAAGTGAGTTCAATAATATACCACTTTTCAAAACTCATATCTTAAACACTTTCATTTTGAAAAATTTTCAAAATATCATTCATGATACTTGTAAAACAATTTAAAATATCCCAGGATTTTAAATTTTTCTTATACTTAACTTAAATCCACTTACAAACACTTTTTCCGCAGTTTCAGAATTTTAGTTCCAATTCTGATTTAATTCAGATTTAATTAATCTACTTTTATATTATACGAACTCAAATTGGTTATTTATATAACCATTTCAATTTTAATCAACCAACACATCCAATATACTATAATAATTCGAATATAAATATTTTCTTTTATATCCAAATATAATTTGGGTAAAATTATTTCATTTACCCTCTTTCAAAACATACTGTGTTGGTTCATCGTATTCGAGTGTTTAGAAATTCCTACCGATACATTGGATCAAACTGATCGATCAGAATTCACAAACAACTCAATCAATAAATCTCCACAATATAAATCATATTTTTATCAAATCTACAAATACGTTCACTCGTATATATACACTCAAACTCAATCAACGATATTACTAATCCTATCTCTACCGAGTCACGCCACAGAGCCAAGGTAATCACTTAACCTTCAGCTCTGATACCACTGTAATGAACTGGGATTTTCGACCCAGAAAATCAACACAAAACCCATGTTAATTATTCATGGTATCGAACATTCCAGATCATTAATAGAAAGAAGTTAGAGGGTGAGAATAGATAAGATAGAAAATTAGAATAGAAGAAGAAGAACACAATCAGAGTAAACATGAATCTCGCAGCGGAACGAATAAAATATAATATATAACATAACTTTGCAATAAAATAGTATATATATACATCATAACATCATTAGAATACAACACTTACACACAGCGGAAATAACCATAGCTATATAATCCTGAAGCCTCCTGCTTCAAGATCCTCCAAGCATATCTGTAAAGACCTGAACTACTTGACTGCCCGTACAAATTTGGGCGCCTAAGAGTTTAGAGAAAACAAAACAAAATAAACTCTGGGTCAGTCATGGGACTGGTGTGAGTAAACTCAAATCATTTGGTTTAACTTTTCAAATCCTTTTCGAAAGAAATGATAATCGTAAGACCGATCCACACATAAACACAAATGGTTTTTACCTTACGATAACCCAAAACAGTTTTGGAAATCAATACTTCTCTGATATTATAATAATGTCTAATCACAAGTAATTAAAAATCTAGCAGAACGCTTGCATCTCACGTTCCACGTATATAGTATACAGAAAAAACCACGGGAGCTTATTGGAGATTGGATTCCAACTATGACAAGGTATGGGACCACCTGCCGATAGTGTATCTCTAGAGGTGAATACACTGGGTTCAACAAGAACATCTTGCAACCCGACCCACATATGACCGACCACTCATTTCGCTTGAGTGTATCGAATGTATACCACCAACTGTTGGGAGCTACCCACCGTCTTCCCGAAAAGGGACAGCATCGAATAGATAAAAGAATGAAATGGATTTTCTCTAGATATGTGATACACACCCTAATGGGAGCGACCCACTTAGCCATGCTGCCTGCCCGATTTCGGTCATTTCCTGGTTGATGAGGCTTGAGGTCATTACGTATCTTTTGAAACACTTGACCACCATTCACTTTGAATGCCACATCGTCATACCCGTCAAATCATAAATTGATTTCTTAAAAAATACTACTGGTATAAATCTAAGAGAAACGAATTTCTCCACCACCAAACGTAATTACGTTTGAAGAGATCAACTTACGCGATCCGTTAGATATATTCTGTCAGACATTCATCCATTCACTTTTGTCCTGGGATTGGACAAACCGAAGGCACTATTCTGTAACAGGATAGTCCTTGCATAACTCCGACTTCAATATTTGATCGCAACGCTAACGTCCATATAGAGTGGTTTTCAGATAATGCATCTGATCCTTGTCTCTCCATATTGACGTCGGAAAAATGGTCAAAAACTTCGATAGTCGGTGATTTAACTATCAAAGAAAATAGGTGTGCAAACAACGATATTATTTCCAAATGGAAATTCTATCGATCAATCATCAATCCATACTTATCTTTTTTAATTTAATTAATCACGTATTTATTCATTTCCCATTTCTATATACTCACTATTTCCTATTTTCTAAATTCAGGAAATATACGTCATCAATCAATGGAGAACATTTCCATTTCTATTTCACGTATCACGGTCATTCCAGTATTTCTCCTCATCAACATTTCATTTTCTATGACTAGAAAATATTTCTGATTATATTTGGAAAATGTTTCCAAAATTTATTCATTTGATTTAAACAGATGTTTAAATAAACATCACTAACCCAATCTAAACCATCACGGTCATTAACTCAACTTCTTAACCAACTTTCACTATCGAACCTTAACCACTTCTTAGTTGAAATTGAAATCAATCAAGTTGGGGTATAATTACCTCTCAGACCTTAACTGAACGACATTTTTAACCTTGAAATAGACAAAGTTCAAACTTTAAATCTTTAAGAAACTTCCTTGCTAAATTCTCGGATTCTATTTACGAATCCACTTCCTATGCAAATCATTCGATTTTAACTAAATATTATAATTCCATGCTTTCAAAATATATTAACTTACAAATATCTTTTTATATCTTAATTTGGATAAATAAACAAACCACTAATTTATTAACAATAAGTAAAACTTGATTTGAAACAGAAAGTAAACATTACTTTCCTTAATTCGATATAATCGAATTCCAATGTATAATTCATTCTCGAATAACCACTATCCGATAACTCTCTTTCGAATAAACTATATTCGATTCCTCTATTCGAATAACTAATATTCGATAATCCTTTTCTTCGAATAATATATTCGATAATCCTTCTTCGAATAAACCATATTCGATAATTCTCTCCTTCGAATAACTATATTCGATCTAACTCTGTGACGACCCGAAATTTCACTCGATCCGAATCAGTCGTTAAACCGATCTAGACCGTTTGAAACCCCTGATCGTTTGAGAACAGGACAAATCAGAACGCAGACGGAAGAACATCTCATTGCTATTACAACAATTCCATCTGATACTGGTATATACAGAGCATAAATGAATAAATTACATTCGATAAATATCAGAGATTACAATAAATTACATAGCAGCGGAAAAATAATACAAAGTACAACTGAAGGTGATATACGGATACAGAGCTTTCCGGATATCATTCCAGCGGTAAACCAGGATCCTGTTAATATAAATCTGCAAAACCAAAACTACTACCTGCTCGTGTCGAAAATAAGGGCACCCAGAGTTTAGGTTAAAACAATAAACTCCAGGTCAGTCATGTGACTGGTGTGAGAACTAAAACAGTTATTTAAAACTTTACTTTAAAAGAGAGTAATTCAAGGGACCACGCCGTATAACACGGAACGGGTTTCCTCCCAATAATACCAGTGCATATCAATAAACAACGCAATGCTTTTTCGAAAAATGAAGCTATTATAAGACCCCGGTCCCATCACACAATGCAACGCAAGCCGGAGGATAGGGTTTTCCCTTATAATAGCCAGACATGCTTGGTACGTTTAAAACAAATCAGTTGATACTATAATAAGTTATAGTGTCAAAACAATTTCAATCATAAATATAAATCATAGACGGCATGGGTACCATATATTATGTCGCCATACTAGTTCTACAATTAAAACCGCAATATCATGTATTGGAAATTGGATTTCCATCATGAGTCGAGGCAAGGGGAAAGCTCCTCTCCGATTCGAGACACTCTAGCAAATGCTCAGGACTACGCACACTGGGTAACCCTTGGATCAGCTGGGCCGGTCCTCTCTTACATTTGAGGATTGGCAATTCCTAAACACACGTTTCCCGGTCCTTACAGACCTATAATCGAGGCACCTCGCATTCCAACAACCACAAAGGTGAAAAGTAGATATAAATGTCAGGGCTGGTAGGTCACTGACACCACCATAGCTAGAAAGAAACGTCGTGTCCTCCCAGCGGTCCGTATCCCGTTTTTATCTCATACCGAGGTGTGAGGCTCACGAATTCACGTTATACACAAAGCTACACCATGTAGGCCGTGCTTTGCTCATCAACTACAAGACTCTGCTTTTCAACAAAAGCCTTGATCATTGCATCTTAGCGTGCCACACAAGCAATTCATGCCACGCGACTGATGTCCATCGATATACAACATCTGAGCTCGTACGTCTCAGAGAAGGGCGTTATGCAAGAGAATAAATTCTCCGCCGCCAAACAGATGTATATTTAATAGAGATCAATCAACACAGAATAAAGTCCAGTGTCAGACACACAATCCATTTACAAGTTCGTTCTGGGTCTGAACGAAACCGGAGGCACTTTCCTCGCATATCCATCGATCTCCCAGTACGTCTGGACGACCACCAACTGATTCCATCATCTTGGGTGTACAGCCCAATCAAGATCATCAGTAATCACCCAAATGATGTGAAGACTTCCGGTCTTCAACCACCGTCTTCATCTTCGACATATCGTCGAATCGGTTATTCAGAATGGGTATAAACCCGGCCTTTCCGAACAACACGCGTATATTACAAACAAATGTTACACAGACACAACATACGCCTCATTCCAATTCATTAGTCACTAACCGTAAATTAGCAAGAGAACAATTTCCCAAATATTAACCCCGAAGGCTGAAACCAACATCAGATCAATATCCAGGAAACCCTTCTTCTTAACAAACCTACAACTAGTTTCTAAATTTCATATTCTTAGGGAAAGGTTCCCATTAATTTTATCCAAGAAAAATTCTCTAAATTTATTCTTTAATCTTCCTTTGGATGTCATATCAAACCAAATTATGTTTTTCCAAACTAGTCGAGATTAGCGAACCACATCGAAGTAATTATTTATTTTATTTCCCAATCCCAACCTATTCATCCCACGAAGCAAAACTGGTAATATTCCACATCTAACACCACAGTGTTATCGGTAAAATTAATTACCATTTCACGTTCAAATCTAATTAAAGATTTAACTATCGCTTTGGAGCAAAACTGGTGATACTCCATTCTCGACCATTTTCCAAATTTGATAATTTAAATTATCAATTCACATTTCAATCTAATTGCAGATTCATTAAAACTCCCTTTACTGGGTTAAAGAACTAATGTCATTTAAAACACAGTTCACGACAAACCCAAATCACATTCTATTGATTATCGGGTTAAAGAACAAGTGTTATTTAAAACACCCTTGATGATAAACCCACAAATAAATTCTATTTAAAACCTATTTCAAATCCAATTTTGTTTATTTAAAAATAAATGGGTTTTAATCTTAGTTCAAAACTAGTTCTTTACGATAAAAATCTACTTTTATCTTTTCAAACATGGATTTTTTCATCCCAATTTTTCCCGAATCATTTCTTATGATTTTACACAAATTATTACTATTTTTAATAATTTTATCAAGGCCCGTACAGTTGATTTCCATCAACGGCCATCGAACTGCACTTACAGCGACCTTTTCCAAATTTGAATTGGACGTATCTCCAAATCCAACCGTTAGATTTCAAATTTCTAATATTCATTAGAAAGCTCTTTTCAATACGAACCCAACGGTTCCAGTTTTAGGAGAATCCGACGGTCGGATCTCCCGTAATATCCGTTCGAAGTCAACGGTCGAAATTTACGAACTGCTGCGGCGCGGCGCATTCTATTCAGGCCATTATATTATATATATAATATATATAATATATACTTCGTCAATTTCTATTCAAAATGAATTTTATAAATAGATTCAAATTTGTTTCACAAACAATTTCAACCTTTATTTCAAATTCAAATCAAAATTGAATTTTCTATTATAAATCCTTTTTACTTTAATTTCTATTTGATTTCAATTCAAATCGATTTTAATTCGATTCGAATTCATTTCTTTTCAATTCAATTCAATTCGAATTCGTTTTCTTTTTAAATCAAATCAAATTCGTTTTCTGTTCAAATCAAATCGAATTCGTTATATATTCAATTCAAATTCGTTTTCTATTCAAATCAAATTCGTTTTCTATTCAAATCAAATCAAATTCGTTTTCTATTCAAATCAAATCAAATTCGTTTTCTATTCAAATCAAATCAAATTCGTTTTCTATTCAAATCAAATCAAATTCGTTTTATATTCAATTCAAATCAAATTCGTTTTCAAATCTCTTTTCAATATTCATTATAAAATGAATATAATCGATATGAATATCGTTCGCGTCAAAATAACGCATCTCTAATCAACACGGCTTTATATATTTCAGTAATTCCGTTATTCTATTCAACAAATGAATATTATATTTCTTTCAATACATGACTCTATATTTTTTTCAACGCATGACTAATCTCAACGAATGAGTACTGTCCACATGTGACTATTTTTGTTATTCAATATATTTTATAAAAATTATGGTATCTATCGTTTGATTTAAATCAGACTCCAACCGTAAATTAGTAAGAGGACGATTCCCTGAATATTAACCCTGAAGGCCGAAACCAACATCAGATCAATATCCAGGAGACCACTCATCTTATCTATTTTCCAATTAGTTTCTAATTTTATATATGATAATGATGTAAATTTTATTGTTAAAATATTTCGTTCAACACATGACTAATCTCAACGGATGAGTATGGTCAACACATGAACCTTTATTTTCTAAATTGGAATGAGGCCCAATCAATCACCATATAAAGTTAATTACATGGATTCCATACAACACATGTATATAATAGCAACGATAAATAATCAACCATCATCCAATGTGCACTACACTGTATAAGCATCAAATATAGATATCTAACGCTTATAACAGCCTATCAATCAATCGATCGACATACAACTAATTATTGGGATTAGTGTATGCCGTATTTTATCCCAATACCCGTGTGGGGTTTCAAACGATCAAACATATATTTTATATGTGCAGTTGGGCGATGTGTAAAATTTATCGTCCCAATCAATGTCCTTCAAATAGGTGTACATAAACAAACCGTCCGGTTTGTAAATGAATATTTATTTATTCACATTCACGTTAAAAATTATATTTTTAACAACCAAATTATTTCATTCAACCTATGAATATTCTATTCGGTTCATTTATCAAATAAAATGATATCTTTTTTTTCTAATTTATTTTAGAAAATTTCGGCGGCATAACGGCACGATACTAGAAACGGGACAAGGCCTAGCCTTATCCCCGGTCTAATAATGGCCCACGCCATACACATATCAATCAAACCAATTTCAATTCACCAAACAACAAAATTTAGATCAAATAATCTAACCAACTACACAACCAAACAAACAAGTCCATGGTCTGTGGACAATGGTGCCGGGTGCTACTAAACACCGTCTGCATCCTAGTATATATTTATTACTAGAAAAGGAAATTTAAAGTGAGAAGTTCTCACCGACTAGCTAATCCAATTATCTTGACTCTTCTTATGTAGAAATCATCGTTGTTCTCGCCTTTTGTCACTTTCACTGCCCGTAGTCACTACATATATAAAATTCACATTTTTATATTGTTGCTATGTATATAAAAATCACATTTTTATATTGTTGCTATGTATATAAAAAACCATATTTTTACACCGCTACTATATAGATAAAAATTCTATTTTTACACCGCTACTATATAGATAAAAATTCTATTTTTACATCGCTACTATATAGATAAAAATTCTACTTTTACATTGCTACGATATAGATAAAAATTCTATTTTTATATCGCTACTCATATAAAGATAATATTTTTATATTCTCTATTATATAAAAATCATATTTTTATTTCTTCTATAAATTAAAAATCGAATTTTTATTCTACCTAAAATATAAAAATCATATTTTTATAAATAAAAATATAATCTTTTCTCATAGAAAAATCTATTCTTTTATTTTTAATAACTAATTTTAAAACCATGCATTTATACTTTTATTTACGATAAAAACCAAATCTTTGCATATGATAAAAATCAAAACTTTATGTAATTAAAAATCACGCCTTTATGTATGCATTCAATTCTTATTTCACAATATTACATATATAAACCTAAAACTGATTAAAACAAAGATTTTTAATATAAAAACTTACTTTCAATCTGATTTTTATCGCCGGGGGAGGATGCCGGATCTGTCAGGTGGCGGAATAGGGCTGGGGAAGATGCTGCGCGTCGAGGAGGGTGGCACAGGCTAGCTCCGACGGTGGCTATAGGGTTTGGCGCAGCTGTCTAGAGGATTGGGGCGCTAGGGCTTCTAGATTGGGGCTGTACAAAGAGGAGAGGCGGAGCGGGGGAGGAGCTGGGGGTCTCCTACGAACGGGCGGCCGTGGGGGTGTCGTGGTGGAGCTGCACGAGGAGGGAGGGGTTCGGAGAAGAGAAGAAGGAGGAGGGAGGCTAGGCGAGATCAGATAGGTTGGACGACGGAGAGGGGGTCGGCCTGAGGCACCTCCGCCTGCGCGGCGCGAGGCGATGGATCGTCTGGGGGGAATCGCGATCCCCCCTTTTTCTCCTATATATATATATATATATATATATATATATTATTGTTCTGAAAAGTGACGGGAGAGACAAAGGGGGTTGGGCCCTTTTAATATTATTTAATTTTTATAATTAATTATTCCAAAAAGTTGACTTTAAATTTTGAACCCCAATTCAAATACAACGACTGTCATCTCTAGCATTTTACCCCCATTCCGAACACAATGGGATATGAATCGTAGGTTGTTTCGATCGTTTCGATCAGTTTTCATCAAAATCAACATATAACTCTGTATATTGAATTTGAACGCGCATTTCAATTTACCGGGGCCACATACTAACTCGAAAAATTCGTAAAAAATATTTTCTAGCTTCGTATTGATGGTACAGTCCTAATAAAACTAATTTTGTCAAATTCTGAGACCATTTGAAAAATGGTCATTTTCGAGTCGATTAAAATCCACTGAAACTGGTCAAACGCATTTTCCGTTGCCACGCTCACATACTGAATCGAAAAATTATGAAATTTGGAATCTAGCAATAATTTGACATCACGGACCCAACAAAAGTGGTTTCATCGAAATCCGAGGTCGTTTGCAAAATTCCCATTTTTAAGGGCCTGAATTCCATAGCGACTATTCAGAATTTTCAACTGGACGTATCTTATGATTCCCACTATGAAATTTTGATTTGTCGGATTCGATGGAAAGATATTCCCAAATAGATTCCAATATTTTTGGTTTCACTAAAATCCGGTTTATTTTGCACCCGGTACATTCAATTGAAGTTTGAAATCGAATTATCGAACTACCGCGCCATTTTCAATTCCTTTTATAATTATATATAATTATTTATATTCTAACGACGACGTATATAAATATATACGTCGAATTCTATTCAAAATAAATTTTTCGTTGATATTTTTTTTAAAATAATCTATTTTAAATATTCAAAATTCGCTATAATTGCCAAAAAAAAAAAAAAAAAAAACTGCCTCGCATTTCCGGGTTATTACAATCTCCCCCACTTAAAACTTTTCGTCCCCGAAAAGGAACAAAGTCGAAAGTGGTTTGATTAATCAACTCTACATTCGATCTGGCTTCCATTCTCCAACTTTTCAGTTTCTGATAATTTTCAAATTCTTCAAAAATTTAGCTAACACCCGGAATTTTCGAAAAATTTCGCCATAACCTCCCCTGCATCGCAAGCACAGGAAAATCCCGAAATTGCCATATAGGCCCTCTGATCTCAAAAAGAAAAAGAAAAAGCCAAGCGGCTAGCCAATAGGCTAGCCAATAGGCTCATAAAATCATCATCACCCAAACAAAACAGTAAATTATCGTAAACATGTACCTATTTGTCGGGCAAACAAATTTTATTCTCTGCTCTAGCCTCCTTGCTATGACCTGTCCAAAAGATATACATGTATATGCAAGCAAATGTGACCAAATTTCAATACAATTCAATATTCGGTTCAATTAGGCTTAATGGTTCAAAATTATTAAACATATAAACAAACAACACAAACATCAATCAATTAGTGGATTAACGTTTCAAATTCATAATTTTTTGATATATATACAGAAAATCATGTTTTTGATGCCAAATCACAACAATGAATCTATCTATATTAGTTTTGGTTCTCTCACCAGTCTAATGGAAGTATATAGATATCATACCTTCGTCACTCGAATATAAATTCTGACGACGAGTACTCAACCATCAGAATCATCTTCGGGCCACTAGAGTATGATTCTATATCTATCCAGTATATTAAAACTTCGAATATACGTTCATGACGCGTATATGCAAAATCTTTATATACTCAATTGTCCAAATTCAAAATAAACAAATATTCAAACACGTATAAAATGATTTAAATTTTCAAAACAAAATTTGTTTTCATTTGAAAAATATACTCTTCCCACCCGTTCTAGGATACTACTGATCCTATCTCTAACGAGTCATTCTAATTGGATATTACTAATCCAATATCTGATGAATTCTTTCGTAAGGTTCTAATGTGTCTTGTTCTCGAGCTCTGTAAACCGAAGCTCTGATACCAAATGTGACGCCCGAAATTTCGCTCGATCCGAATGAGTCGTTAAACCGATCTAAACCGTTCGAAACCCCTGATCGTTTGAGAACAGGACAAATCAGAACGCAGACGGAAGAACATCTCATTGCTATTACAACAATTCCAACAGATACTGGTATATACAGTGTATAAATGAATAATTTACATTCGATAAATATCAGAGATTACAATAAATTACATAGCAGCGGAAAAATAATACAAAGCACAACTGAAGGTGATATACGGATACAGAGCTTTCCTGTGACAACCCGGATTTTTACAACATGCTAAGATAAGAATCAAGGCAGAATTTAATTATAAAATCTGAATCAGGAGAAACGGGCTTTGCCATTGCATTCGTCTCGGAAAAATACGCGAAATAGAGTCTGAGTTTTCGAAAATCGGAGTCCGTATGACCAAGTTATGGCCCGTCAAAGTTTTCAGAAAATTTCAAGTTCAAAAACAGTTCAAATTTGAATTCAGAATTCAAATTCAGCCAAGGAGGAGAGGGGGGAAAATTCCCTCCACCCCCAAGTCGACTGGGGAGTCGACTCGGGAGTCGACACACCCCAGGTGGTATCGACTGCCCAGTCGACACCCATGTCGACTTGGGTGGTCGGCCAGTTTGGCCTGGGTGCACCTGACTTGTTCCTCAAGACATGTTTGGAGGCCTGTGACGGATTTTTAGGGCTCAGATCTATCCTAGGGTTAATCTAAGGGCCTAAACTACTCCTAATCTCTATAAAAACACCCTAGGACCTAACCTAAATAACTAAAAATTAATCCTACAATTAAGTGCTGCCAAAATCTATCTTGATCATGGCCTCCATCTCCAACTCCAAGGGCTTATGCATTCAAATCGGGTTCAAATCAAAAGGTGCAAGCTTCCTACATCAAATCGAGGGAGTGGATCAACGTTGCTAGGCCAATTTCATGACGATTCTTCAACAAAGGAGCCACCTTTCTTCGTCAAGACGATGCATGATCCTTCCCTAAGCCTCGCTAGGTAAGTTCTAGCTACATATAGATTCTAACGGTGGTTCTAATGTGACATGGAATAAAATGCGATGAAACATAAGTATGCTAGCCTATGTAAACCTAATTTTGCCCCATTTTCTATGATCTATGACCTTGGGCTAAGTTTTAGTGACTTAATCATGCCACTCATGTTATGTTTCTCCTAGTTTATCTTGCAAGTTTGAATCTTTATCTATGGAATGTTAGCATGAACTTTTGGGAAACATTTGACTTGTGAAACATTGGCAAAGACTTGACCTTGGGGCTTATGCATGTAAATGAACCCAAACCCCCTTATGTTATCATGCATGTTTGTGGCCAAATTCCCTTATGATACTATGCATGTTTGTGGCCAAATTCCCTTATGATACTATGCATGTTTGTGGCCAAATTCCCTTGTGATACTATGCATGTTTGTGACTAATCCCGTTGTGACATTATGCATGTTTGAGGCCAAAATCCCTTATGATGCTACGCATATTTTGAGGCCAAACCCCTTATGATACCATGCATGTTTGTGGCCAATCCCTTTTTGATATCGTGCATGTTTTGAGGCCAATATGTAGCATAGTATCCTTACTATGTTGACTCGCTTTTACTTGGGTTGGAAACACGATTTGGGGTAGGTTAGACAAGCGTGATTACGACATGATAATTTGACATGGGATTTCATGAAAATATGACACTCATGATACACCTAAACGTGGGCATGACATGTGGGGTAGACATGGGACGTGAAACTAGACACGTATGGGTTGTAAGTGTAACATGACACTAGACCAAACATGAAAGTGGCCAACTCGAGGTTGGGTTGAGTTTGTAGCATAAATCTACCCGGACCTGCCCGGCTTAACTAGTGGCTACAAACAATAGGACCTAATGTGAGTAGTTGGTCATATAGCACTTAAAACCCGAGGTTAGACTAGGTTGTGGTGTTAAGCTACCCGGACCCGCCCGGCTTAACTAGTAACCGCAACAAAGTCTAATGTAAGAGGTTGGGGTGCATTAATATAATTAATGCCACATGAAAAGGTTAAGTAATTTTGACTAATGACACTTAACCGATATGACATGAATGGGTAGGTTAAGTTAAACCGGACTTGATCTCTTAATGACACTTAATCATATAAGACAATTAGGGGATGGGGTTAAGTAATTTACACTTAACTAATCTGACTTGGTAATTAGATGGGGTTAAGTAACTTAGACTTAACTAATCCAAACATGGTAATTAGATGGGGTTAATTAACCTACACATAACTAATCTAAACACGGTAATTAGATGGGGTTAAGTTAAGCACTTAACCAATCTAAACTCAGTAACTCAATGAGGTTAAGTGACCAATACTTAACCAACTTAATATAATAATTTATTGGGGTTAAGTAACTTATACTTAACCAATTATACATGATGATTTAATGAGGTTAAGTAACCTATACTTAACCAATCTAATATGCGGACCTGATAGGGTTAAGTCACAAGACCTTTTAAATAAACTTAACCATTGTAATACGATTAGTGGATGGGGTTAAGCTAACCCATACTTAACCAATCCGACTCGATAATCTGATGGGATTAAGATAATCTATGCTTGATCAATCTAACACGATAATCTGATAGGGTTAAGATAAACAAGTACTTAACCAATTTGACTTGATGATTAATAGGGTTAAGTGATGAGCTTCTTGGTATACTTAACCGACTTGTAGGGCTAGGTCTTGGACTTGTATACTTAGCCAAATCTTGACATGATTCGTAGGCAGGTTAAGTCATGAACTTAAATGACAATACTTAACCCATTAGATAAAACCCTAGTTCAGGGGACTAGGTGGAAAGCCGGGATTAACAAGGATAATGGGAAAAGAAGCTAAGTGGTAAACCTTAGTTAAGGATAACTAAGTAATAATTCTTAGCCAAGGACATGGGACTAGTTCATAAATAGATGAGTAACCTAATACGGTAGGTCATCGCTTAGTATACGAGGAGGAGCAACTTATCTGACTTGGGTAAAAAGCTCCAGCGAGCTGGGTGACGAAGCGGTAGCTTCGAGGGACGTGAGGGTACACTTGGTATCCCTCTGTGAGGTGGCAGATGGTCCATGAAACCTGGCCTCTCAGAGGTTAAGGTCTGCGGTAGAAGAGCCAAGAGTATGCCTTCGTTGCTATGCGAGTGACCTAAAGACTGGGATGGAATAGCGTGGAGTCGACGATACTTGTTTTTTCCCTGGATAGCACGTCGCCGACTACCTACCATCTTTAGTCAATCGTGTATGAACGGAAAGGCAGAGAACTCCCAACAGACCATGTTCTTGCTATCGAGTCATGGGTGAGGTTGGCCAATAGGAAAGTGGGGCATAGTGGGGCCGGGATGTAGTTCTCATACATGATTTTTCTTGGGTTGCCTTTCAGTAGTTGAGGGAGGGGTCACGTGGGACCATAGCCACGGATACAAAAACAGACCTTGATATCTACATCAGCAGACGACTTAAAGCTCCCGACCGAGTTCCGTATTTCTCGATTTGTCCTTGCACGGAACTCGGATGGCACATTGAGATACATGTGCGTCTAGACATGGAAACGATTCACGATTTATACGTGGGACAAAGGGCGTGGTTGACGGGTGGCATAATCCCTAGTGGTCCTAGGTGGCTTGAACCCAAACCGAGACATGAAAACGTTCATTAGGTAGCATAATCCATAGTGGTCCTAGGTGGCATAAATCCTAAGTGAACACACGATAGTTCATGGTAAGAAAACATAACCAGACCAAGGGTAGCAGTCCAAAACAACTTCAATGATAAAATGGTACTACGTTGAGGCGGTATAGATTTACATAGGAAAGCCCGTACGGCCTACGGCAAAGGACTGAACTTATACATGGAAGGAAACATATGAGTGGGGGAAAACCTACATATGCTATATATTAGGTTGACATGGACCATTACATGACATTGGGCAAGGGACATTCATAGTTAACACATGACGCGGGTTGGGATACTAGTACGAGAGGTGTAGAGCAAATATACATGATAAATACCGTGGGATGTTATACATGATAGATAACTTGGGATAGTATACTTGATAGAAACCTGACGATGGGATACCTTGATTTATCTTGACACCGCAGTTTATCATGATACCTTAGTTTATCTTGCTACAGTAGTTCATCCAGTTATCTTGGTTTAGCTTATCTATCTTGTCGTCATCCTTATGTTTACTTTCAGTTTATGCATGTCATGTTACCTTTACCTGTTTTTATACTGGAAGTAGATAGGACTTACCAGTCTTTATGACTGACCCCGTTTTGTTTCGCCTCTTTGTCTTCCGTTCCCCCCCCCTCCCAGGTTTTCAGGGAGGAAATGATGTTGTTTAGTTCGGACCTCTTATGCTTGATGGTCATCATGTATAGCTTGGTCTTCTCTTGGCTATGGCTGCTTTACCGCTTTATTTTGGGGAATAATTTATGAAAAGGTTTTATACTTCTTTACTATTGCAAGACAGGTTTTGATGTATTCTGATGTAAAAGGCTTTAAACCTTATAAGGTACTAAAATTTGTTTTACTTCTGCTGTTTTATATATGTTCTGTCTTGTAATATTTCTGTGCATGTTTACCTCGATAATGCTTCACCAAACCTAGTGCATTCCCTTTGTGAGTGACCCTAGCGGAGGTGGGGTGTTACATTTCCGGATATCATTCCCGCTGTAAACCAGGATCCTGTGAATATAAATCTGCAAAACCAAAACTACAAGCTGCCGTGTCGAAAATAAGGGCACCCAGAGTTTAGGTTAAAACAATAAACTCCAGGTCAGTCATGTGACTGGTGTGAGAACTAAAACAGTTATTTAAAACTTTACTTTAAAAGAGAGTAATTCAAGGGACCACGCCGTATAACACGGAACGGGTTTCCTCCCAAGAATACCAGTGCATATCAATAAGCAACGCAATGATTTTTCGAAAAATGAAGCTATTATAAGACCCAGGTCCCATCACACAATGCAACGCAAGCCGGAGGATAGGGTTTTCCCTTATAATAGCCAAACATGCTTGGTACGTTTAAAACAAATCATTTGATACTATAATAAGTGTATAGTGTCAAAACAATTTCAATCATAAATATAAATCATAGACGGCATGGGTACCATATATCATGTCGCCATACTAGTTCTACAATTAAAACTGCAATATCACGTATTGGAAATTGGATTTCTATCATGAGTCGAGGCAAGGGGCAAGCTCCTCTCCGATTCGAGACACTCTAGCAAATGCTCAGGACTACGCACACTGGGTAACCCTTGGATCGGTTGGGCCGGTCCTCTCTTACATTTGAGGATTAGCAATTCCGAAACACACGTTTCCCGATCCTTACAGACCTATAATCGAGGCGCCTCACATTCCAACAACCACAAAGGTGAAAAGTAGATATAAATGTCAGGGCTGGTAGGTCACTGACACCACCATAGCTAGAAAGAAACGTCGTGTCCTCCCAACGGTCCGTATCCCGTTTTTAACTCATACCGAGGTGTGAGGCTCACGAATTCACATTATACACAAAGCTACGCCACGTAGGCCGTGCTTTGTTCATCAACTACAAGACTCTGCTTTTCAACAAAAGCCTTGATCATTGCATCTTAGCGTGCCACACAGGCAGTTCATGCCATGCGACTGATGTCCATCGATATACAACCTCTGAGCTCGTACGTCTCAGAGAAGGGCGTTAAGCAAGAGAATAAATTCTCCGCCGCCAAACAGATGTATATTTAATACAGATCAATCAACACAGAATAAAGTCCAATGTCAGACACACAATCCATTTACAAGTTCGTTCTGGGTCTGAACGAAACCGGAGGCACTTTCCTCGCATATCCATCGATCTCCCAGTACGTCTGGACGACCACCAACTGATTCCCTCATCTTGGGTGTACAGCCCAATCAAGATCATCAGTAATCATCCAAACGATGTGAAGACTTCCGGTCTTCAACCACCGTCTTCATATTCGACATATCGTCGAATCGGTTATTCAGAATGGGTATAAACCCGGCCTTTCCGAACAACCCGCGTATATTATAAACAAATGTTACACAAACACAACATACGCCTCATTCCAATTCATTAGTCACTAACCGTAAATTAGCAAGAGAACAATTTCCCAAATATTAACCCCCGAAACCAACATCAGATCAATATCCAGGAAACCCTTCTTCTTAACTAACCTACAGCTAGTTT
This sequence comes from Allium sativum, assembly GCA_030737875.1. Taxonomy (NCBI): domain Eukaryota; kingdom Viridiplantae; phylum Streptophyta; class Magnoliopsida; order Asparagales; family Amaryllidaceae; genus Allium; species Allium sativum. Next base: position 377,530,897 of record CM060926.1, read on the forward strand.
CTAAATTTCATATTCTTAGGGAAAGGTTCCCATTAATTTTATCCAAGATAAATTCTCTAAATTTATCCTTTAATCTTCCTTTGGATGTCATATCAAACCAAATTATGGTTTTCCAAACTAGTCGAGATTAGCGAACCATACCGAAGTAATTATTTATTTTATTTCCCAATCCCAACCTATTCATCCCATGAAGCAAAACTGGTAATACTCCACATCTAACACCACAGTGTTATCGGTAAAATTAATTACCATTTCACGTTCAAATCTAATTAAAGATTTAACTATCACTTTGGAGCAAAACTGGTGATACTCCATTCTCGACCATTTTCCAAATTTGATAATTTAAATTATCAATTCACATTTCAATCTAATTGTAGATTCATTAAAACTCCCTTTACTGGGTTAAAGAACTAATGTCATTTAAAACACAGTTCACGACAAACCCAAATCACATTCTATTGATTATCAGGTTAAAGAACAAGTGTTATTTAAAACACCCTTCACGATAAACCCACAAATAAATTCTATTTAAAACCTATTTCAAATCCAATTTTATTTATTTAAAAATAAATGGGTTTTAATCTTAGTTCAAAACTAGTTCATTACGATAAAAATCTATTTTTATCTTTTCAAACATGGAGTTTTTCATCCCAATTTTTCCCGAATCATTTCTTATGATTTTACACAAATTATTACTATTTTTAATAATTTTATCAAGGCCCGTACAGTCGATTTCCATCAACGGCCATTGAACTGCACTTACAGCGACCTTTTCCAAATTTGATTTGGACGTATCTCCAAATCCAACCGTCAGATTTCAAATTTCTAATATTCTTTAGAAAGCTCTTTTCGATACGAACCCAACGGTTCCGGTTTTAGGAGAATCCGACGGTCGGATCTCCCGTAATGTCCGTTCGAAGTCAATGGTCGAAATTTACGAACTGCCGCGGCGCGGCGCATTTTATTCAGGCCATTATATTATATATATAATATAGGTAATATATATTTCGTCGATTTCTATTCAAAACTAATTTTATAAATAGATTCAAATTTGTTTCACAAACAATTTCAACCTTTATTTCAAATTCAAATCAAAATTGAATTTTCTATTATAAATCCTTTTTACTTTCATTTCTATTTGATTTCAATTCAAATCGATTTTAATTCGATTCAAATTCATTTTCTTTCCAATTCAATTCAATTCAAATTCGTTTTCTTTTTAAATCAAATCAAATTCGTTTTCTATTCAAATCAAATCGAATTCGTTATATATTCAATTCAAATCCATTTTCTATTCAAATCAAATCAAATTCGTTATATATTCATATCAAATCAAATCCGTTTTCTATTCAAATCAAATCAAATTCGTTTTCTATTCAAATCAAATCAAATTCGTTTTCTATTCAAATCAAACCGAATTCGTTTTCTATTCAAATCAAATCAAATCAAATTCATTTTATATTCAATTCAAATCAAATTCGTTTTCAAATCTCTTTTCAATATTCATTATAAAACGAATATAATCGATATGAATATCGTTCCCATCAAAATAGCGCATCTCTAATCAACACGGCTTTATATATTTCAATAATTCCGTTATTCTATTCAACAAATGAATATTATATTTCTTTCAATGCATGACTCTATATTTTTGTCAACACATGACTAATCTCAACGAATGAGTACTGTCCATGTGTGACTATTTTTGTTATTTAATATATTTTATAAAAATTATGGTATCTATCGTTTGATTTAAATCAGACTCCAACCGTAAATTAGTAAGAGGTAGATTCCCTGAATATTAACCCCGAAGGCCGAAACCAACATCAGATCAATATCCAGGAGACCACTCATCTTATCTATTTTCCAATTAGTTTCTAATTTTATATATGATAAAGATGTAAATTTTATTGTTAAAATATTTCGTTCAACACATGACTAATCTCAACGGATGAGTACGGTCAACACATGAACCTTTATTTTCTAAATTGGAATGAGGCCCAATCAATCACCATATAAAGTTAATTACATGGATTCCATACAACACATGTATATAATAGCAACGATAAATAATCAACCATCATCCAAAGTGCACTACACTGTATAAGCATCAAATATAGATATCTAACGCATATAACAGCCTGTCAATTAATCGATCGACATACAACTAATTATTAGGATTTGTGTATGCCGTATTTTATCCCAATACCCGTGTGGGGTTTCAAACGATCAAACATATATTTTATTTGTGCAGTTGGGCGATGTGTAAAATTTATCGTCCCAATCAATGTCCTTCAAATTGGTGTACATAAACAAACCGTCCGGTTTGTAAATGAATGTTTATTTATTCACATTCACTTTAAAAATTATATTTTTAACGACCAAATTATTTAATTCAACCTATGAATATTCTATTCGGTTCATTTATCAAATAAAATGATATCTTTTTTTCTAATTTATTTTAGAAAATTTCGGCGGCATAACGGCACGATACTAGAAACGGGACAAGGCCTAGCCTTATCCCCGGTCTAATAATGGCCCACGCCATACAAATATCAATCAAACCAATTTCAATTCACCAAACAACCAAATTTAGATCAAATAATCTAACCAACTACACAACCAAACAAACAAGTCCATGGTCTGTGGACAATGGTGTCGGGTGCTACTAAACACTGTCTGCATCCTAGTATATATTTATAACTAGAAAAGGAAATTTAAAGTGAGAAGTTCTCACTGACTAGCTAATCCAATTATCTTGACTCTTCTTATGTAGAAATCATCGCAGTTCTCGCCTTTTGTCACTTTCACTGCCCGTAGTCACTACATATATAAAAATCACATTTTTATATTGTTGCTATGTATATAAAAATCACATTTTTATATTGTTGATATGTATATAAAAAACCATATTTTTATATTGTTGCTATATAGATAAAAATTCTATTTTTACACCACTACTATATAGATAAAAATTCTATTTTTACATCGCTACTATATAGATAAAAATTCTATTTTTACATCGCTACTATATAGATAAAAATTCTATTTTTACATCGCTACTCATATAAAGATAATATTTTTATATTCTCTATTATATAAAAATCATATTTTTATTTCTTCTATAAATTAAAAATCGAATTTTTATTCTACCTAAAATATAAAAATCATATTTTTATAAATATAAATATAATCTTTTCTCATAGAAAAATATATTCTTTTATTTTTAATAACTAATTTTAAAACCATGCATTTATACTTTTATTTACGATAAAAACCAAATCTTCGCATATGATAAAAATCAAAACTTTATGTAATTAAAAATCACTCCTTTATGTATGCATTTAATTCCTATCTCACCATATTACATATATAAACCTAAAACTGATTAAAACAAAGATTTTTAATATAAAAACTTACTTTCAATCCGATTTTTATCGCCGGGTGAGGATGCCGGATCTGTCAGGTGGCGGAATAGGGCTGGGGAAGATGTTGCACGTCGAGGAGGGTGGTACAAGCTAGCACCGATGGTGGCTACAGGGTTTGGCGCAGCTGTCTAGAGGATTAGGGCGCTAGGGCTTTGTGACAATCCCAAAATCCGAGGGGCGATATTAAGGATAATCATTGGAATATAACACATTAATCATCATAGCAGAGTACATATAATAGCAAAAACAATAAATAGAATAATTTTACATGGATATGACAGCGGAATCACAACATGTAACAACATCAAAATAGCACAGCGTAGGATATAACTTAGTAAATAAAAGGAAAGTGATCAGTCATCATCGCCAGAGGCGGAATACATACATGCAGTGAGACATAATTAAGGTATCAGGCGGTACATATACATACAATAAGAAGTACGGAAAGTAAATCAGTCTGCATCGCCCGTGGCGGAATCATAATATAAGTACAATAATGGCGGAAAATGTCAAAGTCATCTCTGTGGAGTCAGCCTCGCCATGAGCCAAAATGCACTCTATGCAACAGTGCAGAGCCAAAAACAACATGTCACCTGTGAACTAGGCTGCCCGTGTGAAAATAAGGGCACCCGCGTTTGCAAAGTGAAACAAACAACGAGTCAGTCATGGGGACTGGTATGAGGAATCTATTTAACAGTTTAAACAACAGTAATAAGCCAATCATAGGACCACGCCACTTTCGCGAAACGGGTTTACTCCAGTGATTGCTAGTGCATTTAAAACAAAGTAAATTCTTTAAAACAACGCAATGCTTTTAAAAAGAATGAAGCCATTATAAGACTCAGGTCCCATCATACAATGCAACGCAAGCCGGAGGATAGAGTTTTACCTTATAATGGCCAAATATGCTTGATACGTATAAAGCAAAATCAATTGATATTATTACTAGTGCATATATGTTTCAAAAATGAATAGCATCATAAATATCAATCATAGGTGGCATAAGTGCCCCATACCACTATGTCGCCATACTAGTTCTACAATCGAGTCCGTTATTTCGTATTGGAAATTGGATTTCCGTCATGAGTCGAGGCAAGGGGCAAGCTCCTCTCCGCTTCGAGACATTCTAGCAAATGCCTCAGGACTACACACTCTGGGCAACCTTTGGATCTTCAGGGCCGGTCCTCTCTTACGTTTGTGGATTAGTATTCCTGAACACACGTTTCCCGGTCCTTACAGACCTATAATCGAGGCGCCTCGCATTCCAACAACAACATAGGTGAAAAATAGATATATATATATATGTCAGGGTTGGTAAGTCACTGACACCACCATAGCTAGAAAGAAACGTCGTGCTCTCCCTGCAGTCCGTATCCCGTTTTTAACTCATACCGGGGTGTGAGGCTCGCGAATCTACGAAATACACAAAGCTAGGCCACGTAGATCGTGCTTTGATCATCATCCACAAGACTTTGCTTTGCAACAGAAGCCTTGATCACAGCATCTTGGCATGCCACATAGGCAGTCCACTCCATACGATTGATTTCCATCGATATATAACCTCGGAACTCGTGTGTCTCAGAGAAGGGCGTTAAGCAAAAGAATACATTCTCCGCCGCCAAACAGATATATATTTAACAGAGATCAATCTGTATAGAACAAAATCCAATGTCAGACACACAGTCCATTTACAAGTCCGTTCTGGGTCTGAATGAAATCGGAGGCGTCAATTCCTCGTATATCCGTCCAATTAACACATACGTTCAGACGGCTACTACTTCCGTCCCTTTCCGGTAGCTACTCCGGTCAGGAACCTCAGCAGCGCCCATCCAACCGATACGAAGATCGTCGGTCTTGAATCGTCTTTGCATTTTCCAATTCGAATCGCTCGATAAATTATTTGAAATGAGGGTTAGCTCGGCCTTTTCAAATAATTCACGTAATTAGAATTTAAATCGATTCTTTCCATGGTTATATTATTCGACATCCATCTTTCAGTTCTTTAGTGTTATTTTCGTGTCAAACACATACAACCATCAAATATCAAACAATTCAAGCCCAATTGGTTTATGTGCAATCTATGTTGCTTATAATATTTTATAACGATTTTTCGCCATTTTTATTTATTTAAAAATGGCTGCATTTAATTAAACGGCGTTTCAGGTCGTGTCATGGCACTGGCGCTGTTTTTCCCCTAATTTGTTTTACACATATCGGAAAATCTAACCGTTGGATTTCTACAAAGTCTATATCAGTGGGAAGATATTCCCAAAGCGAACCCAACGGTTCCATTTTCGTGAGAATCCGACGGTCGAATCTTCCACACTAGTCGTTTGAACTTACGGTTTCAAAATTCGAACTACAGCGTCGTTATTCGATTTAGTTTAATTATATTTATATATAAATATAAACGATTCTGGCGCTGTTTTTCTTCAGATTTGAATTAAACATTCCGGACAATCCAACCGTTGGATTTTTACAAGGTTGGTGTCGTTGGGAAGATATTTCCAAGGCGAACCCAGTGGTTGCGGTTTCGGGAAAATTCGATGGTCGGATTTCTCGTACTAATCGTTTCAAATTACGATTCCGAAACACGAACTGCACGGCTTCGATTCCTTTTAATTATAATTATATTTATATATATAAATATAGTTCATTCTATAATTCCAACTATAGTTCATTCTATATTTTCAACTTCGTTTTCACTTCAAATATTTCACTAACGCCTTAATATTTTGAAAAATTTCGCTATAACCTCCTTTGTACGGGGAGGGGTTCGGAAATTTATTGGGCCGTGTTAGGAACCCAATAAATCCTAAAAAGCATCCACATATTTATAGTGATATACTCTGGTGTTTACGGGGGAGCATGTATAGATAATCACTCTAGAGAATAAAATCTCGGCACCCCGTTTCCGTGTGGAAATAAATAGTCCATGTGCCGTATCTAATAACAAGAGAGACGTGATTATTGTCAACTCCAGACCCGTGTGGGGTTTTTTATTAATCTGGCAATTTATCGTTATATTTTATATAGTCCACATCAGTCATCAGTTCAACCTGCAGTATATAATCATCGCCATACAAGCCTCTCGCTCGTATGGTAAATCTTCCACCTCGTCACACAAGCTCCAATTGCTTATGTGGAATCTAATGAAGTATGCCTATCGTCAAGAAGTATGCCATGTAGTGTAGTTCAAAATTAATTGTTACTATCCTAGGGCGATATTTATTATTTCACACAGAATAACCAGCACTCCGCATCCAATGGCATTCACAGGAGTTGATATAAAAACAAAATTGCGCAGCCAACTCATCAAGGCTTACCTATTTGTCGGGCACGCAAATAATTTCTTTACTCTACAACTAATCCATTTTTCATGTTCAACACATGTATATATATGCAGAACAAAGCTAGTAATAATATTTCTAGCAAACTATTATTTATTTCAACACGTGTGTATTTTTATCAAAGCGTATACATGATAAAAGAAATATTTTTATCATCAAAAATATTTATTCGACACGTGAATGTTTTAACACTTCATATTCACAATAAAAATGTAATTTTTATTGTCTATTCATTTTATTTTAAAATACGATAACATTCAACACATGAATTTCAACTCGATGAACGAATTTCAATTCAACACATGAATATTCTCTATAGTTTGTATATATATATATATATATATAAAAATGTGATTTTTATCGCTAAAGCTATTTGTTTAAATTCAAATAATATTCAACACATGAATTTCAACTCAATGAATGAATTGCCACTCAACACATGAATATTTGCTATAGTTTGTATATATATATAAAAATGCGATTTTTATCGCTAAAGCTATTTGTCTAAATTCAAATAATATTCAACACATGAATTTCAACTCAACGAATGAATTGCCACTCAACATATGAATATTTGCTATAGTTTGTATATATATAAAAATGTGATTTTTATCGCTAAAGCTATTTGTTTAAATTCAAATAATATTCAACACATGAATTTCAACTCAACGAATGAATTGCCACTCAACACATGATTATTTGCTATAGTTTGTATATATATAAAAATGTGATTTTTATCGCTAAAGCTATTTGTTTAAATTCAAATGATATTCAACACATGAATTTCAACTCAACGAATGAATTGCCACTCAACACATGAATATTGGTTATAACATATGTAATTTATTTCAATGAATGAAAATTATTCTAACACATGTATATTCCATAAAATTTCGGCAGCATAACGGCAGGGTAGTTAAAACCGGGACCGTCCCTAGTACGGCTCCTCGCTCTACCTTAAAACCTCGCGGTTTTTGACAATGGGGATCATGCATCTAGTTCGCACGCAGGCGGCATGTTTTATATTCAATTCCACAATCCTATTCTAATTTGCTTCAACCACAAGAGGGTATTTTTCAACCATAAAGGTATTTTTCAACCACAATATCAACTACAAACAATTATTTCCAACCATTCGTAATACCATATAATATCACGTCAATCACAAGCAATAAATATCGTCCATGGTCTGTGGACGAGGGGAGTATATATATATATATATATTATATTATAATTCACTTGCATTTCATCACAATTCAAAGCATATATGTTTCATTCAACGCTTGTATAATTTATACATCGCTAATATAACTTATACAACACATGTACATGAGGTATACAATGCATATATAATTTACACTTCGCTTATATAATTTATACAACGCGATTTCATTCACACATTTAGTTTAGATTCCTCACATTGGTTATTGCAGTGCTAAAAATCGTAGGAAGATCAGAAAAATCCGCGGCTTCTTCTAGAATGTAGAGAGCCTCCTTGTGGTCACGGTGTCTCCTGTTTCATCAAATTTCGTTAAAGAACGAAAATGATATTATTTTTCAAAGTTTTGCAATGCTTTATATTGTTATTTTCATTTCAGAATAATAAAGGTCGCACCTTTATTTTTGACTCGAAACTAGGTCAGCAAAATCCGTGAAATCCGTCGATCGATGCTTCGATCAGGTAGTGCCACGTGGAAGAGCTACGAATCAGCTTCCTGTCGGTGGTGGTGTGGTTCCCTTCGGTGGTCGGAGGAAGGCGGCGCGGCGCTGGGAAGTCGACGACTTCCTCGACGTCGTTCAGGCGATTCCGGCGAAGGTGGGGGGCGGCGTTTGGTCGGATGTGGAGAGGAGGCGAAGGCGAGTCGAACTGGGGTGGTGGCGCGGCTTAGCGTCGCCTGTGGCGGTCGTAAAATGGAGGAGAAGGTTCGAGCTCGTGGAACCGTCGAAATCGGCTAAGGCGGCTAGGGTTTTTCGAATTTTTTTTTTAAAGAAAAATTCCTATTGGTCGAAGCTATATAGGAAATTTTAAATAGTGTTTTCACAAACGAACTCGAAATCAAACCCAACGACTGTCGCCCCTAGCTAAATACCCCCATTCCGGACACAATGGGATATGTTTCGTTGGCCAATTCGACTGTTACAGTCAGTTATTTTTCAAATTACAGTATAAAACATTCAATATTTAATTTGAACGTACATTTCAATTTGCCAGGGCCATAAACTGAATCGAAAAATTCCAGAAAAATAAATCTAGCTTTGTTTTGACAATACGGTCCTAACAAAACCAGTTTCGTCGAATTCTGAGCTCGTTTGAAAAATGGCCATTTTTAGGTCGACCCATTTTAACTGAATTTGACCAATCACATTTTCTTTTGCCCCGCTCACATACTAGCTTCAAAAATTATGAAATTTGAAACTTAGCAATTACTTGACATCACGGACCCAACAAAAGTGGTTTCGTCGAATTCCGAGGTCGTATGCAAAATATCAATTTTCAAGGGCTATATATGCTATATAGCGACCTTTCTGAAAATTCATTTGGCCATAACTTTTGATTCCCGCTACGAAACTTCAATTTTTCAGATTCATTAGAAAGGTATTCATAAACAGATTTAATTATTTTTAGTTTCGCTAAAATCCATTATATTTTCCACCCGGTACAGTCAGACAAAGTTTGTATTCAATCTTTCAAACTGCAATACTATACCCAATTCTTTATTTTATTGAAATATGCTATTTCAATTATTCAAATTCTTTTGGTATTAACCAAATTTAAAATTTTTAAATTGGTTCACATTTTCCGGGTTATTACAATCTCCCCCACATAAAACTTTTCGTCCTCGAAAAGGAAATAACAGCTAAGTAGGAAATAAAATCTAAAGGCAAAGTATTGTAAAGGTACCTTGCACCGGAGTTAGTCAGAGATGTCCACTCTGCATTTGGGGTAGGCTTGTTTAATGCTTTCCTCAGTCTCCCAAGTACAGTCTCTAGGATCACTACTCCACTGCACTTTGACTAAATGAATCTTTTTCCTCCTTAGCTCTCTAGTTTCTTTGCCAACAATCTTTAATGGCTCTCTTCTGAGCGCTAATTCTGGAGTTATGTCTATATCCTGTTGCGCTGCTTCTTCCACAACAAGATCTAGATCATGAACATGTTTTCCGAGTTGAGACACGTGGAACACATTATGTACACCGGGCAACCAATCAGGTAATGAAACCCTATATGCAAGAGTTCCAATCCGTTCAAGTATAGGAAAGGGACCAATAAATCTCGGTGCCAACTTCCCAGTCTTGTCAAATCTGATTACGCCCCGCATTGGAGAAACTCTTAAATAAACATAATCGCCAACGGCAAACGATAAATCCCTTCTTCTCGCATCAGCATAACTTTTCTGTCGGCTTTGTGCGGTTTGCAATCGCTTCTTATTGTAATCGACTTTATCCGATGCTTCTCGAATCATATCGGGCCCTAACACAAGTCTGTTGCCAGGTTCTACCCAACATGCGGGAGATCTGCACGGTCTACCGTATAATGCTTCAAATGGAGACATTCCCAGACTTGCTTGATAGCTATTGTTATAAGAAAATTCGACTAAATGTAAGTGATCTTCCCATGAGCCTCCAAAATCGATAACGCAAGCCCGTAGTAAATCTTCTAGAATTCTATTCACCCGCTCAGTTTGGTCGTCTGTCTGTGGGTGATAAGCGGTGCTTAAATTTAATTTGGTTCCCAATTCTGTCTGGAATCCTTCCCAGAATTTGCTAGTAAACAGGGGATCTCTATCACTGACTATATTGAGCGGCACTCCATGCAGTTTAACTATTTCTTTGAAGTAAATCTGTGCTAAACTTTGAGCCATTCTATTGGATCTGTAACACCCCGCCTCCGCTAGGGTCACTCGCAAAAGGAATGCACTAGCTTTAGAGGGGCATTATTGGTAAACATGCACAGAAATATCACAAGACAGAACATATAAAATAGCGGAAGTAAAATCAAACTTTCATAACATGAATAAATAAGGTCTAAAGCCTTTTACATCAGAGTACATCAAAACCTGTCTTGCAATAGTAAAGAAGCATAAAGACATTTTCATAAATTATTCCCCAAGTAAAAACAGTAAAGTAGCCATTAGCCAAGAAAAGTCCAAGCCATCCATGATGACCTTCAAGCAGAAGAAGTCCGAACTAAACAACAGTATTTCCTCCCTGTAACCTGGGGGAAACGGAAGAAAAGAGGCGAAACAAAACGGGTCAGTCAAAAAGACTGAGTAAGCCCTATCTACTATTAGCATAAAAACTAGTAAAGTTAACTGACATGAGAAACTGAGATGAACATAAGCATGATAACAAGATAGATAAGCTAAATCAAAATAACAGGATGAACTACTGAACTCAGATAAACTAAGGTGTCATGATAAATTACGATGTCAAGATAAAACAAGGTATCACATCGTCAGGTTTCTATCAAGTATAATATCCCCAAGATATCTGTCACGTATAACGCCCCGTGATATCTATCCTGTATTTTGGCTCTGCACCTACCGTACTAGTATCCCCACCGTGTCATGTGTTAACCAAGAATGACCCTCACTCAAAAGTCGTGTAATGGTCCATGTCAACCTAATATATCGCATATATAGGTTACTCAACTTGTATGTTTTATTCCATGTAAATGTTCAGTCCCTTGCCGTAGACCATACGGGCTTTCCCATGAGATTCTATATTACTTTAACATAGTTCCATGATCCTTAAGATCGGTTTGGACTATTACCCTAAACCTAGCCAGGGTCTTCCAACATGAATTATCGTTTGTACAACTAGGACTTATGCTACCTAGGGCTACTAGGGATTATGCTTACCTATTGCACGTTTTCGTATCTCGGTTTGGGTTCAACCACCTAGGGCCACTAGTGATTACGCTAACCGCTAACCGCTCCCTTTTTCCCACGCATATATCGTGAATCGTTTTTCCATGACTGTATGCACATGTATCACATCGTGCCATCCGAGTCCTGTCACAGGGCAGACCAGGAAATACAGGACTCGGTCGGGAGCTTTCAATTTATCTGCCGATGCAGATGCTAAGGTCTGTTTTTTCCTATACGTGGCTATGGTCCCACGAGACCACTCCCTCAACTAGTGAAAGACAAGACAGGATAAATCCTGTATGAGAACACAACACTGGCCAACCCACATCCAAGCCTTACCGCAACCATAATTAGATAGCAATTATGGTCTATTGGGTGTTCTCTGCCTTTCCGTACGTACACGCTTGACCAAAGATGGTAGGTAGCCTGACGAAATGCTATCTAGGGTACGACCGTGTATCGTCGACTATCCCCTATCCATCCCCGTCTTTAGGTCGCTCGTATAGCAACCAAGGCATACTCTTGGCTCTTCTAACGCAGACCTTAACCTCTCATGAGCCTAGTATAATCACCTGGTAGCTCATAGAGGGATACCAAGAATACCCTCACGTTCCCCGAAGCCGCTGCTTCGTTACCCAGTTCGCTGGAGCCTTTATCCAAATCAGATACTTGCTCCTACTCGTATACTTAAACGATGACCTACCGTATTAGGTTACTCATCTATCTATGAACTGGTCTAAACTTCCTTGACTAAGAATCATTACTTAGTTATTCTTCAACTAAGGTTTACCACTTAGCATTGTTCCCGTTATCCTTGTTAACTACGGTTATCCACCTAATCCTCAGAACTAGGGTTTACATAATGGATTAAGTGTCACTTAAGTTCATGACTTAACCCGTCTACAAATCCTGTCAAAATTGGCTAAGTATCCAAGTTCAAGGCTTAACCCTACAAACCATGCTCAAGTTGGTTAAGTATATTAAGCAATTCACGACTTAACCTCGTCCAATTATCATTCTAGATTAGTTAAGTATATATTAACTTGACCCTATCAATTTACTTAGTCAAATCGGTCAAGTGTATTCAAGCGATTCGTGACTTAGCCTTATCATGTTTTCACGTTATATTGGTTAAGTATTGGTTAACTTAACCACAATAAATTAACGAGTTAGATTGGATAAGTATAGGTCACTTAACCACATCAATTCATCACGTTTAGATTAGTTAAGTGTTTAACTTAACCCCATTAAACTACCAAGTGGGATTAATTAAGTCTAGGCTAACTTAACCCCATCCGATTTCCATGTTTAGACTAGTTGGGTCTAATCTTAACCCCATTCGTTAACCGTATTTTTCGGTTAAGCGTCATTAAGAAAACTTACTTAACCTTACCAAGTTATCGCGTTGGATTGATTAAGTGTTGGTTAACTTAACCCCATCCACTAGTCATATAAAAATGGTTAAGTGTCATTAGGCAAATCAAGTTACTTAACCTACCCAACCTTGTCATGTTTTGTTAAGTATCATTAGCCTAATCAAATTACTTAACCCATTTGTCCATGTCATATTTGGTTAAGAGTCATTAATCAAATTAACTTAACCCTATCATGTGGCATTATTTACTTAATGCACCTTCACCTCTCACATTAGACTTTGTTGTGGTTACTAGTTAAGCCGGTCGGTTCCGGGTAGCTTTACACCACAACTTGGTCTAACCTCGGGTTCAAGCACAACATGACCAACTTCTCACATTGGGTCCTATTGTTTGCAACTACTAGTTAGGCCGGTCGGTTCCGGGTAGTTTTACGTTGCAAACTCAACCCAACCTCGAGTTGGCCACACTTATATTATCTAAGTGTCATGTCCATCATGTTTCCCAAAACATGTTACAAGTTTTCAAGCATTTGGGTAGACCTAACTTAATAGGTAAATTCCCAAAGGGTAGACCTAACTTAATAGGTAAATTCCCAAGCTTATGTTTTTTATGCATACTTACATGTCAACTTCCATGTTATATTTCAAGTCATGTTTTCAAGTTGTATTTTCATGTCATTAGAAATTACCCATAACATAACCCAACGCTTTTAAACTCGCATATACGTTCGCGACAACGTAATGGATTAAAAGAAGAGACTTGGCAAAGGCATGACAAAAATGGATATTAAGCCACAAGTTAATCATGGTGGCAAATGAGGCACAAATGTGTTCATTAACTTGCATGTTACATTCTTAAGCCTCAAAACATGCATAAACCCAAACTTGGCACATAAGCGAATCATGGTGACCAAAGATATGGAATGATGACTAGTAACTCGCATATATCATCATATAAGGGTTATGACTTCATACGCAAGTTGACATAAAGGTTATGAGGGTTCTCATGTTGCCTAATGCAACATTTCAACATAAAGGTTGTAGCTTTTAGCTCACAAGATCAAGATAATGACTTCATAAACTTGCATGACATGATAGCATGTATCATACTCAATGATCAAACCCAAACTTGCAACATGAACATTTAACTTCATAGTTAATATCTAAGAGTAGGGAAAGGGCTTACATTGCTATGAAGGCACAAAAGATATGACAAAGCCCTTATGCAATCAAATAGCCCCAAAATGCAAGCTCTAACATAAAAACCCTTGAGCCAAAATGATCAAAACCCTTGCTTTATGATGCAAAGATAGAAACTTGACTTGAATGCAAGCTAATGACGCTCATACAAGCTTGAAAACACTTGTATGCATGGAAAATCTCTCATAGAAACCATTTAGAAATTTTATGAAGAGAGTGGAGGCCATGAGAGGTAAAATTTTGCCATAGTTTAGTTGCATGAATGAATAATGAGGATTTAGGATAGGTTAGGGTCTTATTTATAGATTAGGCAAGTGTTTTAGGCCATAGGATTAAACCTAGATTCAATCCAAGCCATCAAAGCATGTCTTGGGGAAGAAGTCAAGTCTAAAAAATGGAGTGGTGTCTTAACCAGGCCTAAAAATGGAGTGGTGTCTTAATTGGGCTGAATTTCAAATCTGTTTTCGGATTTGAATTTTCGTGAAACTTTGCGAGGCCATATCTCAGTCATACGAACTCCGATTTACGAAATTTCGGACTCTATTTCGCGTATTTTTCCGAGACGAACGCAATGGCGCAACCCGTTTATCCTGATTCAGGTTTTATAATTAAATTCTGCCTTGATTTCTTGTTTTAACGTGTTATCGAAATACGGGTTGTTACATTCTCCCCTCCTTTTAGGATTTCGTCCCCGAAATCTCCAAGTTAGGAAGAACATATCCTACCATCCATCATCCATCTACTCAAAACATCATCCACAAGCAACCTTTGTCCTTAGATGATTTCTAATGCTGTATGAATATATGCAAAACGTGTGTGTACATGTTCCTTAGCTAATGCTAATGGTCAGGCCTGAATAATCTTTCTAATGCAAAATATGTATAGTGCCATGAATCCAACATGTATGCAAATAGTCCTAGTCATATAGATACTATATGCGTGCAAAATCATTCATTCATATGCAACAATCACATGATAACACATTCAATTTCATCCATCAACAAGTATAAATACTCGTGCATATGCAATATGAAATGTGACCGAGTCGAGCTAGTATCTAATGTGTATTCGCGCATCCACGAGCAACCACTTGCAACCACTTGCAACCATATCAATCATAACATGTTTCAAATACATGTTTACATCCATAGGGTTCTACCTAGGATTCCCTGAAACAGGGTCGAGAAGATAAACAAGACAAACTCCTTACGGGGTTTGTAACAGAAAATAGGACCAAGAAGATGTCCACAAAAGATAGCCTACAAGTAAGCTCTACAGAAACAGGGATCAAGGATATACTCCTAAAAAGAGATATCATGCGCGTATCTAGTCTTTGACCATCAAAGTCGTATTTCCTCGAGCTTAATTTCATTGTGCCTTGACCGTCTTTTAACTTCGCGATTTCGTAGCTTCTTATTTCCTGTTTCCATAACATGAGCCGGAACTCATTTCTTCATCGCCTCTCGTTCCACTTGCACTTATCTTTTTCCTAGAATACTTGACGCAAACATGACTGCATACTCATGATCTCATGCAAGCTTTCCAAAATTCACTAGTGAATCTTGGATCTCGTTTATATACTATAAGGTATTCCATGTAGAAGAACTTTCTCTTGAAAGTAAACAGATGTTAACCAGGTTATCAAGCGCACTTACTAGGGTGATCTCTATAACCCATGCATAAATGAAGTAAACCATTCGTCTTATCGGCGCACACCACTCGATCGGGCTTCAAATTTCCAA
This sequence comes from Allium sativum, assembly GCA_030737875.1. Taxonomy (NCBI): domain Eukaryota; kingdom Viridiplantae; phylum Streptophyta; class Magnoliopsida; order Asparagales; family Amaryllidaceae; genus Allium; species Allium sativum. The sequence continues at coordinate 377,546,862 of CM060926.1, forward strand.
TAAAGGCATCAAGGGTTTCTAAGTAACTAGTCATGACAGAACCTCAAAAAGGTTACACGATACTTCGAGGGCATTACCAAGGCTAGTCAAAAGGTCTAACTACCCTCCTATCAAAACCGAGAGTGGCACCCCCTACTGGATAACCACTTCATCCCTAGAATACATCCATAGCTTATAAACATAAGCCTTATTTCCAAATTCAACACTTGGCATAAACATTCTCAAATCCAAACAGGTCATGTAGAAATGGACTGATTCTCCAATAGGACTTTGAGACAAAAATGGGATCCTCTATTACGCTAGTACTTAAGGTGCAGAGACTCAACTACCGAAGCGGACTTAAATGATGCGGGGATCAAAACAAAGTCTTGGCGGGATGATAGAAAAGAATAACTAGATCTTCAACAAGGATGTTATCCCCCTACTCAGGTACTCTAGTGAGGGTAGACAATTATCTTCACGATGATCTTGTCCTTGTCCCACAATACTTAACTATCCGTCCCGTTTCACCATACCAAAGATACTTTTTCGTTATGGGTTGAGCCATACCAAGAAGTTGCTCATCCTTAAGCTCGTATCCTTTATCCTCTTTCTCACTATCCTTTCTTATAACGCGGCCACTGGTCTCTCGAGAACCACCTCCATCGCATGGAAAGCACTTTCATAGATAGAAAAGACTAGTCGCAGTTAAAACCACTGTGACTACAGATGGAGGAAAGAAAGGAGAAGAGATTCAATTAAGGAAACAAGGATAGTGCTAATGGCCTTTGGGGAATAGCCTTTTTCTTTTAAAAGAAAATTTTCTTAAAAAATGCTTCTTTGTAAACGGTTTTCAAATAGTTTTCAGAAGGTCTTTAAAAACTTTTGCCCAGTCTGGTAACCTTCTGCTCTGATACCAAATGTAACACCCCGCCTCCGCTAGGGTCACTCGCAAAAGGAATGCACTAGCTTTAGAGGGGCATTATTGGTAAACATGCACAGAAATATCACAAGACAGAACATATAAAATAGCGGAAGTAAAATCAAACTTTCATAACATGAATAAATAAGGTCTAAAGCCTTTTACATCAGAGTACATCAAAACCTGTCTTGCAATAGTAAAGAAGCATAAAGACATTTTCATAAATTATTCCCCAAGTAAAAACAGTAAAGTAGCCATTAGCCAAGAAAAGTCCAAGCCATCCATGATGACCTTCAAGCAGAAGAAGTCCGAACTAAACAACAGTATTTCCTCCCTGTAAACTGGGGGGGAAACGGAAGAAAAGAGGCGAAACAAAACGGGTCAGTCAAAAAGACTGAGTAAGCCCTATCTACTATTAGCATAAAAACTAGTAAAGTTAACTGACATGAGAAACTGAGATGAACATAAGCATGATAACAAGATAGAAAAGCTAAATCAAAATAACAGGATGAACTACTGAACTCAGATAAACTAAGGTGTCATGATAAATTACGATGTCAAGATAAAACAAGGTATCACATCGTCAGGTTTCTATCAAGTATAATATCCCCAAGATATCTGTCACGTATAACGCCCCATGATATCTATCCTGTATTTTGGCTCTGCACCTACCGTACTGGTATCCCCACCGTGTCATGTGTTAACCAAGAATGACCCTCACTCAAAAGTCGTGTAATGGTCCATGTCAACCTAATATATCGCATATATAGGTTACTCAACTTGTATGTTTTATTCCATGTAAATGTTCAGTCCCTTGCCGTAGACCATACGGGCTTTCCCATGAGATTCTATATTACTTTAACATAGTTCCATGATCCTTAAGATCGGTTTGGACTGTTACCCTAAACCTAGCCAGGGTCTTCCAACATGAATTATCGTTTGTACAACTAGGACTTATGCTACCTAGGGCTACTAGGGATTATGCTTACCTATTGCACGTTTTCGTATCTCGGTTTGGGTTCAACCACCTAGGGCCACTAGGGATTACGCTAACCGCCAACCGCGCCCTTTTTCCCATGCATATATCGTGAATCGTTTTTCCATGACTGTATGCACATGTATCACATCGTGCCATCCGAGTCCTGTCACAGGGCAGACCAGGAAATACAGGACTCGGTCGGGAGCTTTCAATTTATCTGCCGATGCAGATGCTAAGGTCTGTTTTTTCCTATACGTGGCTATGGTCCCACGAGACCACTCCCTCAACTAGTGAAAGACAAGACAGGATAAATCCTGTATGAGAACACAACACTGGCCAACCCACATCCAAGCCTTACCGCAACCATAATTAGATAGCAATTATGGTCTATTGGGTGTTCTCTGCCTTTCCGTACGTACACGCTTGACCAAGATGGTAGGTAGCCTGACGAAATGCTATCTAGGGTACGACCGTGTATCGTCGACTATCCCCTATCCATCCCCGTCTTTAGGTCGCTCGTATAGCAACCAAGGCATACTCTTGGCTCTTCTAACGCATACCTTAACCTCTCGTGAGCCTAGTATAATCACCTGGTAGCTCATAGAGGGATACCAAGAATACCCTCACGTTCCCCGAAGCCGCTGCTTCGTTACCCAGTTCGCTGGAGCCTTTATCCAAATCAGATACTTGCTCCTACTCGTATACTTAAACGATGACCTACCGTATTAGGTTACTCATCTATCTATGAACTGGTCTAAACTTCCTTGACTAAGAATCATTACTTAGTTATTCTTCAACTAAGGTTTACCACTTAGCATTGTTCCCGTTATCCTTGTTAACTACGGTTATCCACCTAATCCTGAGAACTAGGGTTTACATAATGGATTAAGTGTCACTTAAGTTCATGACTTAACCCGTCTACAAATCCTGTCAAAATTGGCTAAGTATCCAAGTTCAAGGCTTAACCCTACAAACCATGCTCAAGTTGGTTAAGTATATTAAGCAATTCACGACTTAACCTCGTCCAATTATCATTCTAGATTGGTTAAGTATATATTAACTTGAGCCTATCAATTTACTTAGTCAAATCGGTCAAGTGTATTCAAGCGATTCGTGACTTAGCCTTATCATGTTTTCACGTTATATTGGTTAAGTATTGGTTAACTTAACCACAATAAATTAACGAGTTAGATTGGATAAGTATAGGTCACTTAACCACATCAATTCATCACGTTTAGATTAGTTAAGTGTTTAACTTAACCCCATTAAACTACCAAGTGGGATTAATTAAGTCTAGGCTAACTTAACCCCATCCGATTTCCATGTTTAGACTAGTTGAGTCTAATCTTAACCCCATTCGTTAACCGTATTTTTCGGTTAAGCGTCATTAAGAAAACTTACTTAACCTTACCAAGTTATCGCCTTGGATTGATTAAGTGTTGGTTAACATAACCCCATCCACTAGTCATATAAAAATGGTTAAGTGTCATTAGGCAAATCAAGTTACTTAACCTACCCAACCTTGTCATGTTTTGTTAAGTATCATTAGCCTAATCAAATTACTTAACCCATTTGTCCATGTCATATTTGGTTAAGAGTCATTAATCAAATTAACTTAACCCTATCATGTGGCATTAATTACTTAATGCACCTTCACCTCTCACATTAGACTTTGTTGTGGTTACTAGTTAAGCCGGTCGGTTCCGGGTAGCTTTACACCACAACTTGGTCTAACCTCGGGTTCAAGCACAACATGACCAACTTCTCACATTGGGTCCTATTGTTTGCAACTACTAGTTAGGCCGGTCGGTTCCGGGTAGTTTTACGTTGCAAACTCAACCCAACCTCGAGTTGGCCAAACTTATATTATCTAAGTGTCATGTCCATCATGTTTCCCAAAACATGTTACAAGTTTTCAAGCATTTGGGTAGACCTAACTTAATAGGTAAATTCCCAAAGGGTAGACCTAACTTAATAGGTAAATTCCCAAGCTTATGTTTTTTATGCATACTTACATGTCAACTTCCATGTTATATTTCAAGTCATGTTTTCAAGTTGTATTTTCATGTCATTAGAAATTACCCATAACCTAACCCAACGCTTTTAAACTCGCATATACGTTCGCGACAACGTAATGGATTAAAAGAAGAGACTTGGCAAAGGCATGACAAAAATGGATATTAAGCCACAAGTTAATCATGGTGGCAAATGAGGCACAAATGTGTTCATTAACTTGCATGTTACATTCTTAAGCCTCAAAACATGCATAAACCCAAACTTGGCACATAAGCGAATCATGGTGACCAAAGATATGGAATGATGACTAGTAACTCGCATATATCATCATATAAGGGTTATGACTTCATATGCAAGTTGACATAAAGGTTATGAGGGTTCTCATGTTGCCTAATGCAACATTTCAACATAAAGGTTGTAGCTTTTAGCTCACAAGATCAAGATAATGACTTCATAAACTTGCATGACATGACAGCATGTATCATACTCAATGATCAAACCCAAACTTGCAACATGAACATTTAACTTCATAGTTAATATCTAAGAGTAGGGAAAGGGCTTACATTGCTATGAAGGCACAAAAGATATGACAAAGCCCTTATGCAATCAAATAGACCCAAAATGCAAGCTCTAACATAAAAACCCTTGAGCCAAAATGATCAAAACCCTTGCTTTATGATGCAAAGATAGAAACTTTATTTGAATGCAAGCTAATGACACTCATACAAGCTTGAAAACACTTGTATGCATGGAAAATCTCTCATAGAAACCATTTAGAAATTTTATGAAGAGAGTGGAGGCCATGAGAGGTAAAATTTTGCCATAGTTTAGTTGCATGAATGAATAATGAGGATTTAGGATAGGTTAGGGTCATATTTATAGATTAGGCAAGTGTTTTAGGCCATAGGATTAAACCTAGATTCAATCCAAGCCATCAAAGCATGTCTTGGGGAAGAAGTCAAGTCTAAAAAATGGAGTGGTGTCTTAACCAGGCCTAAAAATGGAGTGGTGTCTTAATTGGGCTGAATTTCAAATCTGTTTTCGGATTTGAATTTTCGTGAAACTTTGCGAGGCCATATCTCAGTCATACGAACTCCGATTTACGAAATTTCGGACTCTATTTCGCGTATTTTTCCGAGACGAACGCAATGGCACAACCCGTTTATCCTGATTCAGGTTTTATAATTAATTTCTGCCTTGATTTCTTGTTTTAACGTGTTATCGAAATACGGGTTGTTACAGGATCGGACAGGTATGAAATGGGCAGTCTTCGTGAAGCGATCTACGATTACCCATATGTTGTCATTTCCTTTCCTAGTTCGAGGCAAGCCATCAATGAAATCCATCGAAATTTGCTCCCACTTCCATCCTGGAATTTCTAATGGTTGTAATAGCCCAGCTAATTTCTGCTGATCGCTTTTAACTAGCTGACATGTGGGGCATCTACTAACATATAATGAGATATCTCTTTTCATCGCCTTCCACCAAAATGTGCGCTTGATATCGTTATACATTTTGCTCACACCGGGATGGATACTTAATTTCGACTTGTGGCATTCATCTAGCACTTCTCTATTTAGCTCGGAGATGTCGGGAACATAAATTCTTCCTTTTAATCTCAGAACCCCCTCACTATTCACTTGGAAGCTGGAGTCTATGCCGTCATTGATTCTTTTGATCATCACTTTTACAAAATTATCCTCTTTTTGAAGGGTCGCGATCCTGTCAATTAATGAAGACGTGATGACAAAACTGGCGGTGATTTCATTCTTTCTGCTGAGTGCATCTGCTACAACATTGGCTTTCCCTGGAGTGTATAGAATTTCAAAATCATATGCTGCAAGGAATTCTAACCAACACTGTTGTCTCAAGTTTAGATATTTCTGAGTGAATAGATATTTCAAGGATTGATGATCGGTAAATAGTTCGAACTTCTCGCCTAGTAAATAATGCCTCCAGATTCTTAAAGCAAACACGATAGCTAATAACTCAAGATCATGAGTAGCATAGTTTCTTTCATGCGGCTTCAGCTGACGGCTGGCATAAGCGACCACTTGGCCTTTTTGCATTAATACTGCGCCTAGCCCTCTAATAGAAGCATCAGTCCATACAGTCAAGTCTTGGTTGCCTTCTATAATTGTCAATACTGGAGCGGTTGTCAACTTCAGTTTCAGCTCCTGGAAAGCTTCTTCACATTCGGGAGTCCATTTGAATTTCTCATGCTTCTTTGTAAGCTTTGTCAATACACCAGATATCTTTGAAAAATCCTGAACGAATTTCCGATAGTAACTAGCCAATCCAAGGAAACTTCGAACTTCAGTGGGGGTAGTAGGTTGTTTCCAGTTCTGAATCGCTGTAATTTTGCTTGGATCTACAGCAATCCCTTCTCTTGATACAACATGGCCTAGGAACTTAACTTCATCCTGCCAGAAGACACACTTAGAAAATTTAGCTTTCAAGACATTTCTCCTTAGAATTTTCAGCACTTGTTCTAAATGTTTTGCATGTTCGCCTTCTGACTTGGAGTAGATTAAAATGTCATTGATGAAGACTAGAACAAATTTATTCAATATACCACGGAACACTCTGTTCATAAGATCGACGAAGTATGCCGGAGCGTTACCCAAGCCGAACGGCATTACTAAACATTCATAGAATAAATCGGGACCCCGGAAGGCTGTCAAAGGAACATAGTCTTCCGCTATACGTAATTGGTGGAAACCTGTAGCTAGGTCCATTCTGGAGAATACTGTTGCTCCATTTAATTGATCTAACAGATCGTCTATACGAGGCAAGGGATATTTGTTCTTCAGTGTCTGTTTATTGAGATCATGGTAATCAATGCAAAGTCTTAGAGTACCGCCTGATTTCGGGACAAATACTACAGCTGCTTCCCAAGCTGAAAAGCTCGGTCTGATCAGACCTTTCCAAAGCAATTCTCTGGTTTGACTACCTAACTCTTCTTTTTCTTTCGGTGCCATTCTTCTAATTGGATGTACTACTGGCCGGGCGTTAGGAATTAGATCTATTCTAAATTCAATTTCTCTTTGCGGCGGTAAGTTTTCTACTTCTTCAAACACATCCGCATAGTTTTTAACGACCGGTATCTTTTCTAATGAAGGGGAGTAACTTCTAAAGAAGACCAAAATTCTGTTCTATTAATTTCTGAGCCATGGCATGGTATAGTCATATGCCCAAGTTTTGTTTTAACTTTCACGATTCTTTCGGCGCATCTAACTTCAGCCTTATATTTTGTCAACCAATCAAGTCCCAGAATAATATCGAATTCGGAAAGGTCCATGACAATCACTTTAAAAGGAAATCGATAACAAGAATATGAGGCGGGTACATTACAATATGAGACGAGAATAGTAGACCCTCCTATCGAATTTTGAACTTTAATTGGTTCTTTAAGCATCCTTGGATTCAATTTTAACTTGTGAACAATGTTACCAGAAATGAAGCTACGTGATGCACCAGTATCAAAAAGTACAGAAACAGGAATATTTTTAATGGTAAGGGTACCTCCCAAGACGTCGGGTTTACCTGATCCATCGGTGGTAGCTGGCGGGGTCTCCCCATCATACACATGAGCCACTTGTGCATTCTTCTTCAGAGGACAGTTCCTGCTATAGTGCCCCTTCTTATGGCGGTTGTAGCATTCGGCTGAGTCATTTGCCTTTGGTTTCATCGGGGCTTTGCATACATTAGAAAAATGTCCTGGCTTCCCGCAGTTGTAGCAATTCCCTTTCGGTATCTTTCCAGGTTTCTGAGTGGCGGCCGCGGTAATGCTAGACTCGGGCGGATCTGCTGAAGCCTTGCGCTTATTTCCAGCTTGGCTTTTGGCGCGGTCTTGGCTGGCGTGTCTTTCATCCATATCTTCATAATTGCAAGCCATTTCCACCAATTCTGAGAAGGAGAGTTTGATGTTTCTCATGTCTCTATCATGGTACTTGCGCTTTAGCCCAAATATAAATCTCTTGTTCTTGGCTTTGTTAGTCATGATGAGCTCTGGAGCATAGCGCGACAACTGGGTGAATTTATTGAGGTAATCCTAGATAGAGAGATCTCCTTGTTGGAGATTAGCAAACTGCTCTCGCATCCTCTCTAAAGCCTGTTCAGGTACAAACTTCTCGTTGAACATGGTTTTAAATTGCTCCCAGGTTCTGACAGTACCTGCTGCATCCTCTAAGGTGATGGCATCCCACCACAGTTCTGCTTCCTCCTGTAGGAGCCAAATACCTAGTCGTGCTTTGTTGTTAGTTCCCAAACCCATGCCTTCAAAGATTTTCTCACAGGTCTTCAACCAAGCTATAGCCTCGGTCACTGTACCAGTGCCAGAAAAGGGTTTTCCCCCAATGTTCCTATACCTCTTCGCTACTCTGTCTAGCTCGAAGTCCTTGGGTGCTGGTGGATGAACAATAGGGCCTCCCTCAACTACGGGGATATTCCCCCGTCCTCCTGCTGCTCCTGCTCGGCCTCCACGGCCTCCTCTAGCTGCTGCTGCTCGTGTAGCCATCAGAAAGAGTACTGTATAAGCAAGAAAAGAGTCAAGCTCACAGATTTGATAATTTTCATATATGATAAAGCAGGGGAATATAAGGAAAGGAAATGATGTACTGATCAAATTGTTTTGCTAATCTGCTTAGCTCATTCTAGGACATTACTAATCCTATCTCTAATGAGCTACTCCACTTAGAACCCTACTGATTCTGTTCTGACGAGGTGTTTAATATGTTAGATCCCGGAGCTAAGATTAACCAAAGCTCTGATACCAACTGTGACAATCCCAAAATCCGAGGGGCGGTATTAAGGATAATCATTGGAATATAACACATTAATCATAATAGCAGAGTACAGATAATAGCAAAAACAATAAATAGAATAATTTTACATGGATATGACAGCGGAATCACAACATGTAACAACATCAGAATAGCACAGCGTAGGATATAACTTAGTAAATAAAAGGAAAGTGATCAGTCATCATCGCCAGAGGCGGAATACATACATGCAGTGAGACATAATAAGGGTATCAGTCTACATCGCCGAGGGCGGTACATATACATACAATAAGAAGTACGGAAAGTAAATTAGTCTGCATCGCCCGTGGCGGAATCATAATATAAGTACAATAATGGCGGAAAATGTCAAAGTCATCTCTGTGGAGTCAGGCTCGCCATGAGCCAAAATGCACTCTATGCAGCAGTGCAGAGCCAAAAACAACCTGTCACCTGTGAACTAGGCTGCCCGTGTGAAAATAAGGGCACCCGCGTTTGCAAAGTGAAACAAACAACGAGTCAGTCATGGGGACTGGTATGAGGAATCTATTTAACAGTTTAAACAACAATAATAAGCCAATCATAGGACCACGCCACTTTCGCGGAATGGGTTTACTCCAGTGATTGCTAGTGCATTTAAAACAAAGTAAATTCTTTAAAACAACGCAATGCTTTTAAAAAGAATGAAGCCATTATAAGACTCAGGTCCCATCATACAATGCAACGCAAGCCAGAGGATAGAGTTTTACCTTATAATGGCCAAATATGTTTGATACGTATAAAGCAAAATCAATTGATATTATTACTAGTGCATATATGTTTCAAAAATGAATAGCATCATAAATATCAATCATAGGCGGCATAAGTGCCCCATACCACTATGTCGCCATACTAGTTCTACAATCGAGTCCGTTATTTCGTATTGGAAATTGGATTTCCGTCATGAGTCGAGGCAAGGGGCAAGCTCCTCTCTGCTTCGAGACATTCTAGCAAATGCCTCAGGACTACACACTCTGGGCAACCCTTGGATCTTCAGGGCCGGTCCTATTCCTGAACACACGTTTCCCGGTCCTTACAGACCTATAATCGAGGCGCCTCGCATTCCAACAACCACATAGGTGAAAAATAGATATATATGTCAGGGCTGGTAAGTCACTGACACCACCATAGCTAGAAAGAAACGTCGTGCTCTCCCTGCAGTCCGTATCCCGTTTTTAACTCATACCGGGGTGTGAGGCTCGCGAATCTATGAAATACACAAAGCTAGGCCACGTAGACCGTGCTTTGATCATCATCCACAAGACTTTGCTTTGCAACAGAAGCCTTGATCATAGCATCTTGGCATGCCACATAGGCAGTCCACTCCATACGATTGATTTCCATCGATATATAACCTCTGGGCTCGTGTGTCTCAGAGAAGGGCGTTAAGCAAAAGAATACATTCTCCGCCGCCAAACAGATATATATTTAACAGAGATAAATCTGTATAGAACAAAATCCAATGTCAGACACACAGTCCATTTACAAGTCTGTTCTAGGTCTGAACGAAACCGGAGGCATCAATTCCTCGTATATCCGTCCAATCAACACATACGTTCAGACGGCTACTACTTCTGTCCCTTTCCGGTAGCTACTCCGGTCAGGAACTTCAGCAGCGCCCATCCAACCGATACGAAGATCGTCGATCTTGAACCGTCTTTGCATTTTCCAATTCGAATCGCTTGATAAATTATTTGAAATGAGGGTTAGCTCGGCTTTTTCAAATAATTCACGTAATTAGAATTTAAATCGATTCTTTCCATGGTTATATTATTCGACATCCATCTTTCAGTTCTTTAGTGTTATTTTCGTGTCAAACACATACAACCATCAAATATCAAACAATTCAAGCTCAATTGGTTTATTTGCAATCTATGTTGCTTATAATATTTTATAACGATTTTTCGCCATTTTTATTTATTTAAAAATGGCCGTATTTAATTAAATGACGTTTCAGGTTGTGCCGTGGCACTGGCGCTGTTTTTCCCCTAATTTGTTTTACACATATCGAAAATCGAACCGTTGGATTTCTACAAAGTCTATATCAGTGGGAAGATATTCCCAAAGTGAACCCAACGGTTCCAGTTTCGTGAGAATCCGACGGTCGGATCTTCCACACTAGTCATTTGAAGTTACGGTTTCAAAATTCGAACTGCAGCATCGTTATTCGATTTAATTTAATTATATTTATATTTATATATAAATATAAACGATTCTGGTGCTGTTTTTCTTCAGATTTGAATTAAACATTCCAGACAATCCAACCGTTGGATTTTTACAAGGTTGGTGCCGTTGGGAAGATATTTCCAAGGCGAACCCAGCGGTTGCGGTTTCGGGAAAATCCGATTGTCGGATTTCTCGTGCTAATCGTTTCAAATTACGATTCCGAAATACGAACTGCACGACTTCGATTCCTTTTAATTATATTTATATATATAAATATAGTTCATTCTATAATTCCAACTATAGTTCATTCTATATTTTCAACTTCGTTTTCACTTCAAATATTTCACTAACGCCTTAATATTTCGAAAAATTTCGCCATAACCTCCTTTGTACGAGGAGGGGTTTGGAAATTTATTGTGCCGTGTTAGGTACCCAATAAATCCTAAAAAGCATCCACATATTTATAGTGATATACTCTGGTGTTTACGGGGGAGCATGTATAGATAATCACTCCAGAGAATAAATTCTCGTCACCCCGTTTCCGTGTGGAAATAAATAGTCCATGTGCCATATCTAATAACTAGAGAGACGTGATTATTGTCAACTCCAGACCCGTGTGGGGTTTTTATTAATCTGGCAATTTATCGTTATATTTTATATAGTCCATATCAGTCATCAGTTCAACCTGCAGTATATAATCATTGCCATACAAGCCTCTCGCTCGTATGGTAAATCTTCCATCTCGTCACACAAGCTCCAATTGCTTATGTGGAATCTGATGAAGTATGCCTATCGTCAAGAAGTATGCCATGTAGTGTAGTTCAAAATTAATTGTTACTATCCTATGGCGATATTTATTATTTCACATAGAATAACCAGCACTCCGCATCCAATGGTATTCACAGGAGTTGATATAAAAATAAAATTGCGCAGCCAACTCATCAAGGCTTACCTATTTGTCGGGCACGCAAATAATTTCTTTACTCTATAGCTAATCCATTTTCCTGTTCAACACATGTATATATATGCAGAACAAAGCTAATAATAATATTTCTAGCAAACTATTATTTATTTCAACACGTGTGTATTTTTATCAAAGCGTATACATGATAAAAGAAATATTTTTATCATCAAAAATATTTATTCGATACGTGAATGTTTTAACACTTCATATTCACAATAAAAATGTAATTTTTATTGTCTATTCATTTTATTTTAAAATACGATAACATTCAACACATGAACTTCAACTCGACGAACGAATTTCAATTCAACACATGAATATTCTCTATAGTTTGTGTGTATATATATATATATGTGTGTGTGTGTGTGTGTGATTTTTATCGCAAAAGCTATTTGTTTAAATTCAAATAATATTCAACACATGACAACTCAACGAATGAATTGCCACTCAACACATGAATATTTGCTATAGTTTGTGTATATATATATATATATATATATATATATATATATATATATATATAAATGCGATTTTTATCGCTAAAGCTATTTGTCTAAATTCAAATAATATTCAACACATGAATTTCAACTCAACGAATGAATTGCCACTCAACACATTAATATTTGCTATAGTTTGTGTATATATAAAAATGTGAGTTTTACCGCTAAAGCTATTTGTTTAAATTCAAATAATATTTAACACATGAATTTCAACTCAAAGAATGAATTGCCACTCAACACATGAATATTTTCTATAGTTTGTATATATATAAAAATGTGATTTTTATCGCTAAAGCTATTTGTTTAAATTCAAATAATATTCAACATATGAATTTCAACTCAACGAATGAATTGCCACTCAACACATGAATATTGGTTATAACATATGTAATTTATTTCAACGAATGAAAATTATTCTAACACATGTATATTCCAGAAAATTACGGCAGCATAACGGCAGGGTAGTTAAAACCGGGACCGTCCCTAGTACGGCTCCTCGCTCTACCTTAAAACCTCACGGTTTTTGACAATGGGGATCATGCATCTAGTTCGCACGCAGGCGGCATGTTTTATATTCAATTCCACAATCCTATTCTAATTTGCTTCAACCACAAGAGGGTATTTTTCAACCACAAAGGTATTTTTCAACCACAATATCAACCACAAACAATTATTTCCAACCATTCGTCATACCATATAATATCACGTCAATCACAAGCAATAAATATCGTCCATGGTCTGTGGACGAGGGGAGTATATATATATATATATATTATAATTCACTTGCATTTCATCACAATTCAAAGCATATATGTTTCATTCAACGCTTGTATAATTTATACATCGCTAATATAACTTATACAACACATGTACACGAGGTATACAATGCTTATATAATTTACACTTCGCTTATATAATTTATACAACGCGGTTTCATTCACACAATTAGTTTAGATTCCTCACATTGGTTATTGCAGTGCTAAAAATCGTAGGAAGATCAGAAAAATCCGCGGCTTCTTCTAGAATGTAGAGAGCCTCTTTGCGGTCACGGTGTCTCCTGTTTCATCAAATTTCGTTAAAGAACGAAAAAGATATTATTTTTCAAAGTTTTGCAACGCTTTATAGTGTTATTTTCATTTCAGAATAATAAAGGTCGCACCTTTATTTTTGATTCGAAACTAGGTCAGCAAAATCCGTGAAATACGCTGATCGATGCTTCGATCAGGTAGTGCCACGTGGAAGAGCTACGAATCAGCTTCCTGTCGGTGGTGGTGCAATTCCCTTCGGTGGTCGGAGGAAGGCGGCGCGGCGCTGGGAAGTCGACGACTTCCTCGACGTCGTTCAGGCGATTCCGGCGAAGGTGGGGGGCGGCGTTTGGTCGGATGTGGAGAGGAGGCGAAGGCGAGTCGAACTGGGGTGGTGGCGCGGCTTAGCGTCGCATGTGGCGGTCGGAAAATGGAGGAGAAGGTTTGAGCTCGTGGAACCGTCGAAATCGGCTAAGGCGGCTAGGGTTTTTCGATTTTTTTTTAAAGAAAAATTCCTATTGGTCGAAGCTATATAGGAAATTTTAAATAGTGTTTTCACAAACAGACTCGAAATCAAACCCAACGACTGTCGCCCCTAGCTAAATACCCCCATTCCGGACATAATGGGATATGTTTCGTTGGCCAATTCGACTGTTACAGTCAGTTATTTTTCAAATTACAGTATAAAACATTCAATATTTAATTTGAATGTACATTTCAATTTTCCAGGGCCAAAAACTGAGTCGAAAAATTCCAAAAAAATAAATCTAGCTTTGTTTTGACAATACGGTCCTAACAAAACCAGTTTCGTCGAATTCTGAGCTCGTTTGAAAAATGGCCATTTTTAGGTCGACCCATTTTAATAGAATTTGACCAATCACATTTTCTTTTGCCCCGCTCACATACTAGCTTCAAAAATTATGAAATTTGAAACTTAGCAATTACTTGACATCCCGGACCCAACAAAAGTGGTTTCGTCGAATTCCGAGGTCGTATGCAAAATATCAATTTTCAAGGGCTATATATGCTATATAGCGACCTTTCTGAAAATTCATTTGGCCATAACTTTTGATTTCCGCTATGAAACTTCAATTTTTTAGATTCGTTAGAAAGGTATTCATAAACAGATTTAAATATTTTCAGTTTCGCTAAAATTCGTTATATTTTCCACCCAATACAGTCAGACAAAGTTTGTATTCAAACTTTCAAACTGCAATACTATACCCAATTCTTTATTTTATTGAAATATGCTATTTCAATTATTCAAATTCTTTGGTATTAACCAAATTTAAAATTTTTAAATTGGTTCACATTTTCCGGGTTATTACAGGCTTCGAGATTGGGGTTGTACAAAGGGGAGAGGCAGAGCGGGGGGAGGAGCTGGGGGTCTCCGACGAACGGGCGGTCGTGGGGGTGTCGTGGTGGAGCTGCGCGAGGAGGGAGGGGTTCAGAGAAGAGAAGAAGGAGGAGGGAGGCTAGGCGGGATCGGAGAGGTTGGACGACGGAGAGGGGGTCGGCCTGAGGCACCTCCGCCTGCGCGGCGCGAGGCGATGGATCGTCTGGGGGGAATCGCGATCCCCCCCCCCCTTTTTCTCCTATATATATATATATATATATATATATATATATATATATATATATTATTGTTCTGAAAAGTGACGGGAGAGACAAAGGGGGTTGGGCCCTTTTAATATTATTTAATTTTTATAATTAATTATTCCAAAAAGTTGACTTTAAATTTTGAACCCTAATTCAAACCCAACGACTACCGTCCCTAGCATTTTACCCCCATTCCGAACACAATGGGGTATGTATCGTAGGCTGATTCGATTGTTTCGATCTGTTTTCGTCAAAATCAACATATAACTCTATATATTGAATTTGAACGTGCATTTCAATTTACCGGGGCCACATACTAACTCGAAAAATTCCTAAAAAATATTTTCTAGCTTCGTATTGACGATACGGTCCTAATAAAACTTATTTCGTCAAATTCTGAGACCGTTTGAAAAATGGCCATTTTCCAGTCGATTAAAATCCACTAAAACTGGTCAAACGCGTTTTTCTTTGCCACGCTCACATACTGAATCGAAAAATTATGAAATTTGGAATCTAGCAATAATTTGACATCACGGACCCAACAAAAGTGGTTTCGTCGAAATCCGAGGTCGTTTGCAAAATTCCCATTTTTAAGGGCCTGAATTCCATAGCGACTATTCAGAATTTTCAACTGGACGTATCTTTTGATTCCCGCTATGAAATTTTGATTTGTCAGATTCGTTGGAAAGATATTCCCAAATAGATTCCAATATTTTTAGTTTCACTAAAATCCGGTTTATTTTGCACCCGGTACATTCAATTGAAGTTTGAAATCGAATTATCGAACTACCACGCCATTTTCAATTCCTTTTATAATTATATATAATTATTTATATTCTAACAACGACGTATATAAATATATACGTAAAATTCTATTCAAAATAAATTTTTTGTCGATTTTTTTTTAAAATAATCTATTTTAAATATTCAAAATTCGCTATAATTGCCAAAAAAAATTAAACTGGCTCGCATTTCCGGGTTATTACAAACTCCCTCTGAATGAACTATGTTCGATTACTCTTCTTGAGTAAACTATATTCGATAACCCTACTTCGAATAAGTGATATTAGATAGATTCCTTTTGACTAACTCCATTTAATCTACTAATACTCGACTAACTTGAATTTGATTAGTTCCATTTGAATAACCCTAATTCGATTTACCATAACTGTTTAACTCTAACTTATTTATTCTAACTGGTTAACTCTAACTGATTAACTCTAACTGATTAATTCTAACTGATTAATTCTAACTGATTAATTCGACTTAATTACTTCCATCGATTAACTAATGTTTGATTTGACTCCATTCGCTTGACTCAAGATCGCAGCGATCACAATGGTTACGCCTGACTCCCTCAGGAAACATCCGACCGCCATAGGCTATCTGCAGCCCTGCGAATTACGCTAGCTGTCGTACGAAATGGCGACTCGTCCTAAATAACTATGTTCAATCAATTCTAATTGAATAACTAAAATTCAATTAATTCTAATTTGATTAACTCTATCTGATTTACTCTACTGATTAACTCTACTGATTATTCAGTTTCAAATATCGATGTTGAAATTGATTCTTACTTCTCTATATAAGTCCTGACTTATATATTCTATTTACCCATGATAAATATTTCATTTGATTTATAAAATATTATTATCTTCTTACTTGATCTGTTAAAATAGATTCTATTTAAAACTTTTGCTTTAAATCCATAACACGTTATATCCGTGTGCGAAGCACGGGTCTAAATTTTTCAATGTAAAATTCTCCTTTTATGCAATTCTAGTCACTTTTTCAATTAATTTCTTTTATATTTTATTTATTTATAAAATAAATCCCATTTTTGATAATTCTATTTATTCTATAAAATATTTTCTGTTTATAAAATCTATTGATTTTATAAATAATTCCTTTTATAATCATAACTATTCCTTTCAATTCGTTTTACACATAATTCCCCTTTCTATTTTATTTATTTTTCAAATACATATCTCTTTTCAATTATATTTGTAAATAGTTTACAAATATTTCTTTCCAATTCTATATATTTGATTTACAAATAAGTATTTCTTTTTAATCTATTTATTTTCTAAATAAATAGTTTTCTTTTATAAAATCTTTGATTTTATAATATTTCTTTTTCAATATCACATTGAAAATTTCCTCTTTAACATTCCAGTATTCTTTATGGTACTTAACATACCATACAACAATGATCAGCATCATTCAAACATACAAAATCAACAACAGATTTCATATCACATCATATAACACAATATATGAAAAACAGTAAAATAAATGTTGAGGAACCCAGTTGGGTCCTTCCGACATGTTTCCCTGCATCCACAGATGTCAGTCAACATAAATAACACGAATATAAAATATTCTGATGAACAAAACCAGTATTCGATTAACGATTTATATATATCATTATCTATATTTTCAATCAACTGACTAGCAGTTCAACCAAACAGTCAACACACATCAGACAACCAATATTTATAGATTATAAAAATACATTATAAAAATATAAGCTAAGCTGAGTTAGTGAGATTTACTCACCTTTCGCGTTAACCGTCAAATAACGATTTGCGTTTGTTGATTCAGATGGACAATTTATTTTGCCATAAATTGTAACGAGCTTCAAATTACTTCCAGTCGATTCCAGGTTGTAGTGTCCGCCCATACGGTCCCAAAGGATCTAACGGTTCAGAATTCTGACCATTTATGAGCGAGATATATTATTCACATGTTTATACATTACTTAATTAAAATAAACCTTAGCTAATTCCTTCTATTAACGGGCCTTACTAATTGAATTCGGCCCAATACACTTCTGGATTTCCACGGCCCGTTTTCCACCTTCTTCCTCAACAAAGCTTAGAACCCATTCCTCCATTGTTGTACACCATTTTCACAACTTCGGATCCCCAATGCTCCTCCTCCTCATCACTGAAACTCAAACCGAACATACCTAGTCCCTTCACGTTCGAATCTCCACAACACCACATCCTTACCAACCAACTCACATCACCATGCTGGAATGCGTCGAACCCCTCACTCGTCGACTACAGGAATTTGTCATGACACTTTTGTCTTCAGAAAATCCTCAAACAACCCCTACCAACTCGGTTTTGCATCTTAAACCCAAAACAGACCTCAAACATACGAATGGATGCACAGAAATCCCTAAACATCGAACCCTAGCCTCACTGTCAGTTGCCATGTACTGCCATAAAAGCATCGAACAGTGTATTGCTATAAGGGGGAAGATCATCCTTCACTGAATCCAAATATGTATAGGATTCGATTTATTGATTTCGATTTAGTTTTCTTTTTTATTTCGAACTCAAGAACTTTTCCTGTAGATTTTATTTCTCGTGGCGGCGCAATGTTTTTGACCAGAGAAGGATTTTTCTAGGGTTAGAAGGATGTTAGGCTATTTATAGGTAGGATAAATAATATTTTTTATTCGATTATTTTATTTTATTTTAAGCAAATGCTACTTTTCTGTGTCCTCTAAAATTTCTGTGATCACACATGACCCCCAAAAATCACGAAACTGGACATGCAGCTTCAGTTTGACATTACAGTCCCAACAAAACTGGTTTCGTCGAATTCCGACTCCGTATGCTCACACAGCGTATTTTTAACTGTCAAAATACCGACTGTTTCTCACATTAAAATCCTATACGACCACATACTGACTTCAAAAATCACGAAACTAGGAATCTAACAATAATTTGACATTGCAGATCCAACAAAATTAGTTTCGTCGAATTCTAAGGTCGTTTGAAAAACTGGCTATTTTTAAAGCTCTAAATAACCCTTTTAAATATATAAATATATTTAAAAATGTTTAAATTTAATATTAATAAATATATATTGTCGTATACATCCACCATATATATCCCTACAGCTCCAGAAAAATATATGTGGATTTACAACTTGATATTTCAAATCCTGGTTAAATCGATATTCGATTTATATTTAAAAATCCAATTTAAAATATAAATAAATCGATATAAATTATAAAGGAATTCCATAGCGACTTTTCTAAAATTTGATTTGGACATATATCAAATTCTACCCGACGAAATCCTGATTTTTCTCTTCCATTAGAAAGATATGCTCCACCAGCTCCGTACGTTTCTTATTTCACAGAAATCCGATATAAAACGAACCATGTACATTCAGTTGAAGTTCAAATCGCCAAATAGCGAACTGCCGCGCCATTTCGGGCTCGATTATAAATATATTACGTTCAACTGTCATTCAAATAATATATTCGTTATTCTAATTCAATTCTAAACTGAATTAAATATCATCGATGATCCAATTCACACCATTTTGTGAATTCCACTATTTCTGACTATTTCAGAAATTAAATATATTATTATATTATTTATTTTAATTAAATATCCAATACTATTTAATTCTGGTCATTTTAAATAACCAAACCATTATTTAAATAATTAAATTAATTAATTATATCGCTGAAAATGCGGGTCGTTACATGGAAATAAGAACAACCATTGATAACATTCATAGAATCCAGATTACATAGGTCTCACGTTGACAATCCTGACCGAGTTTAACATCCCTCAAGCATTATCCCCAGAGTCCTAAACCAATATCAGTCAGGCACTCAAGGAACATCTCCCTCGATGTTGGATAATCCATGTGAAATGGTATAAACAAAACATCCATACATTCAAGCATCCATGACAGACTCTGGCTATCACCGCCAATCCTGCTTTGAAACTATCGTTAATCATATAACGGACCATCACGACTGCCAGATGTCAAGGGCTAATGGTAACCCCAGTTCTAGCACAACTCCATACGCCGTCATGACTCGTATGTTTGTCTTCTCAAATCTTGGCAACTAGGCCCTTCACAATTGCCCAAGGTATGAGGCCATTCATGACTACCCAAAGTACCCCTGCTTTGAGTCTGCTAGAACTTATTATAACGATAATCTCTTGGCCTTCGCATCTCTATCGTCATCATCAACGACTAATCATAAACTCAAGTCCCACTTGAGTTACCATTATCTATAACCCAATGCCATTGAGTTGTATGCCTATTCGTTGCTTTTCACTGATCAACAAACACATCACATTCTAAATTCTCATCGAAAACATCATCATCATCGAACCAAACAACATCAATATAATTTACCACTGACTGATCCCTCACTGGACATGCTCGACCAGAAATGTAGGACTGGACATGTAAGACCAAAAATGTAGGACCAGACATGTATGACCAGAAATGTAGGACTAGTCATGTATGACCAGAAATGTAAGACTAGACATGTAGGACCAGAAATGTGTGACCAAACATGTGTGACCAGACCTGTAGGACCAGAAATGTGCGACCAGACACGAAGGACCTGACATGTGCGACCAGACATGTAGGACCAGACATGTATGACTCGAAACGTGCGACCAGACATGCATGACCAGATATGTGCGACCAGACATGTAGGGCCAGAAATGTGCGACAAGAAATGTTCAATAAGACCACAAATTGTACTACACTTGTACTGCGCTCGACCCGTGGCCTGTACGCTCGACCAGAAACCTGCACAACTCCAATATAAGCCCAATTTCGACCAAAAATTCACCAGTCGACTACTCGATGAAATTTATTCATCCAATTCATCAGTTATAACCAAAAACATGTTATGCAACCACTATTAACATGAATATGACGATTTTCACCAAAATTATGCAAACCACTCCCAAATCATGATAAATGATCGTATAAACAAAAATCATAGATCTAACTTGCATAAACGCATGAAATAGCATAGAAATTACTGGTTTTAACTTACTAAATTGGTACTAAGGTGATTCATATGAAATAGTACTTACCATGGTGTATGAATTTGATGAAAAACATGACCAAAACATTCATAACTTTATTGAATCCATGTGAGAGAAGCAAATCATTCACCAATTCTCCAAAACAAGCTAAAATCAATGTAATTAGATTTCAGACAGCAAGCACTTTGCACCAGACCCCTTTATCCGATGAATTTCCTCTTCAGTTGCTGTAGATCTAACCTCCAATGGTGTAGATCTATGATTTCCTCCTTATATTTTGATTTTTAATGGTGAAAAGGCGATAGAGGAAGGAGGAACACAAAGCTACCAAATGAGAGAATGGGAGAAGTAACCTATTCTCCATACCCCTCACCTCCTATTTATAGTTACCACCAGCCCACTAATGGGCCTTCCCAATTCTGCCCATTTTGGCTTACCAAACTTGGACAGCCAACTGAAAAACCATAAAACAGTGATTTCTCGCAAACTACCAAACCAAATCTTTAATGTAACCACTCTACGGAAAGGCAATCACCAATTCCTTTAAAATGGCACAGGTCTCACCCTCTGATTCGACTTGAGTCAAAAGTTATCCCCTATACAAGACTGACATGGGCAAAATTGTCACAAACAAAATCGGTAAAAATATATGGACATGTCTCACATCCCTATCAACAACATATTAAAATATGAGAGTGATCCAACCCTTAGGGAATAAAATAAAAATATTTTACGATCTTTTGATACGTAAAATGCGGGTTGTTACATTCTCCCCCATAAGAATTTAGCCCCCGAAATTCCAAGCAATTACAACAATTCTGCATGCCTATCAACAATGAGAAGTCAATTCTATCATTCAAACTAGCAACCATAATGCCATGCATCCATAGCCTTATCCTAGAGCGCGGAGTTCTACCAAATAACAAAAAGATACAATGATATAATGATGATATGATATCAAAGGGTCCTACCGACGAAGAGTTCTGGAGTAGTCGCCTTCATGCTCTCATCCGTCTCCCACGTACAATCGTCACCATCCTCACTCCACTGTATCTTGACCAGCTTAATCGTCTTCCTTCTAAGCTGTTTCGTGTCATTTCTCACTACACAAAGCGGCTTACGGGGTCTCATAACTGTGGTCTCTACTTCTAGGTCTTCGTACTGCTCTGGAGATACCACCACATTCGAGTCATGCACAAAATTTCATAGAAATGACACAGGGAAAACATTATGTACATTCGACATCTCATCGGCTAACTCCAATCTATATGCGAGCTTCCCAATTCGCTCGACTACCAGAAATGGTCCAACGAACCTAGGAGCCAACTTACCTTTACTTCCGAATCTAACTATATGCTTCAATGGTGAAGCCTTAACTAAAACCATGTCGCCAACGTCGAATTCCAAATCTTTTTTATGCTTATCGGCATAACTCTTCTGACGATCTTGGGCCTCCTTCATTCGTTGCCAAACGATCTTGATACAATCCGAGGTCTCTCTAATCATCTCTGGGCCAAGTATCAACTTATCTCTAGTTTCTAATCAATAAGTTGGAGAATTGCATGGACTACATACAATGCCTCGTATGGTGTCATCCCAATACTCGGCTAGTAGCTATTATTATAAGCGAAATCGACTAAATGAAGTTCGTCTTCCAACGATCTCCCAAAGTCCAACACACATGCTCTTAGGAGATCTTCCAAAAATTGGTTAACCCTCTCAGTTTGACCATCAGTTTGGGGTGATATGCTGTACTTAAGCACAACTCGGTTCCCAAAGCGTCCTACAAAATCTTCCAAAATCCACTCGTAAATAACGAATTTCGGTCACTCACTATTGTAACACCCCAAATTTTAATAACATTGAAGAGAATAAATTAAATAATAATTAATTTAATGTTTAGAATTAGAGGAAACGGACTGCACCATTGCGTTTATCTCGAAATTATGGTCAAGATAGACATTTGGTTTGTGTAAACGGATACCGTCTGAAGAAGTTATGAGGGTTTTAAGTTTGTATACGCACATAAATATTAAATATATATGCATGAGTCAGAGGTGAGTTAGAGATAAGTCGGAATCCTATCCAGGGGATTCAAATTCGAAAAATTCCTCTGAGTGGCAAAATTCCTGCTCTAGGGGGTCGACCCCCCTAGATGGATGTCTAACTAGGGGTCGACCCACCCACAGGGGTGTCGACACCCCTGTGGCGGACGTGGCACTCGATTTTAGGGGGTCTGGCAGCTATATATACGTGCCCTATTTCTCATATTTTCTTCACTGGAAGTCATGGAGGCCATATGCTGCTGGAGTGCCAACTGAACCGTTTTCTACAACATATTCTACAAATCCAATTCAGAAATTCTAGATCCATTCATCCTCAATTCTCTAAACCTAACGATGTGAACTCTAGTTGTTTTTAGGTTTAGATAAATAAAAGTATACTTTGAAAGACTATTGATTGGATATGTTGTGAAGTACGATTCTGCGTTAATGTGAAATCCTATACTATGTCATGACAGATCTATTTTCCTAGATCAAATAAAGTTGTGGTTATTAGATTATGTGGCTTATGTGGATCTTAACTTGTAACCATGTTATGGTGGATGTACATCTATTAAATTGGATAGTTGTAACATTACTTAGATCAAGATCTTTATGTTAATCACCTTTCACCTATCATATTGTGATCCATTGAGATATGTTGTAAACTTGACATGTGAATCTATTTTTAGATCTAAACATGTTACTATGTCACCCTTTCTATGCTAGATCTAAATAATTGGACACCTTAAGGTTAATTTAGATCTCATTATGTTGCTTTGACATCGTAATTGTTGCAAGTTCATCACTTTTATGCCTACCTTGCCATGATGATTACATGACCATTCACCTTGTTATCATACCAGTTCGTGTTTATGTTTATGCCAAGTTATGTTGAAACTATCACCTTCGTCATATTCCCTTTTCATTGTTGTTGCTAGGCTACTTTATAGCCTAGATGCTGCCAAAACACGTACGAATACGTTACAGAGGAAAGGGGAAAAGGGATTACAATTGGCAAAATTTATGTAATGTCTATATGAAATGGGACATGTAATTCAAATGGGGAAAACATAGAAATAGTTATCTACAATGACATAGGTAGATTTGGATTAATTTGGAAAATTTAGTAATTTACAATTAGGAATTGTAAATTGTACTTATGACACGAGGTTAGGTTACATTAGTGGTGGAAGTCTGCCTGGACCCGACCGGCATATCTAGCAGCCACTAATGTTGAACCTAATGTGGGAGGTCCAAGTACGCAAATACGAATCGGGCTAAGACACGAGGTTAAGCCTAACCGTGGAATAAGACTGCCCGGACCCGACCGGCATATCCAGCATCCACATGTTATAGGCCTAATATGGGAGGTCTAGCCCATTATAACCATAATTTGACATGGTAATGAAATGGACTACTTAACCTAATTTAATATGACTATGGACTTAAGTTAGGGTCAAGTAAAACTGGAGGGTAGTGGTGGGTTAAGTAAATTAAAGGGGGTGGGTAATATGTATATATAGGCCCACGAACTTAACCCAATAAGGTTATGTAATTAAAGACACCTAGTGGTATACATAACCACTGGATAATGTAATAAGGTTATGTAATTAAAGACACCTAGTGGTATACATAACCAGTAGATCATGTAATAAGGTTATGTAATTTTAGACACCTAGTGGTATACATAACTGACAGATAATGTAATGAAGTTATGTAATTAAAGACACCCTTTAGGGTAAGCATAACTAGTATAGGGCTATGTAATTAAAGACACCTAAGGGTATACATAGTCAGCGGAAAACCTAGTGGGGATAAAAGATAAGGGGAGAACTTGTATCATATTGTGTGGGACCCATTTCAGTCAGTAACCCGGAGTTGGTATCAAGTAAAGAACTCCGTACTAGGTGGAGAAGGGGCACGCTTACTGATTGATTGTAAGATATCCAAGTGAGACAGATGGTGTGGGCGGCACAAAACGACTGGGACATGTGCGTGCATGGACCGGGCAGAGGGGGCTAAGACGACTGTGATACCAGTAGATATGGTTGTGCACACCATGGGTTGCCACTTTAGGAAGTGATACCTCCTACCGTGGGGCCAGCACAGGATATCTACAGGGTAGGTAGCCGATCGATTAGGATAGGGGTTAGGGTATACTTGGACGTATGACCTAAGCCTACCAACTTATAGTGGAAGGGATCATCTCATTTTAGTTATACTAGTAGTAGTGCAGAGTAATCATTAGGTAGGCACATACACTGTAATGACCTGAAAATCCGGTCCAATTTGAGCTGACCAAAAACACAAGTCCAACCCCAAATTAAACTGAAAATCAGGAAATTAATAGAAAGAAAAACAGAGGGTAAGGAAAGATAAGATAGAAACTTAGAATAGAAGAAGAAGAAGAACACAACATCAAAGTAACACGAATCTCACAGTGGAACGAATAACATATAATATATATAACATAACTTGAAATATACATCTATACTTGAATATACATCATTATCAAAGTACAACACTTACAACACAGTGGAAATAACTATACCTATGTAATCCTGAAGCCTCCTGCTCCAAGCTCTTCCAGTATATCTGTAAATCCTGACTACTTGACTGCCCGTACAAAATTAGGCACCCAAGAGTTTAGGGAAACAAATAAATAAACTCCGGGTCAGTCATGGGACTGGTATGAGTAAAACAGTTAAAAACAGTTCGAACAAGTAATCGATATCTCATATGACCACGCCGTATAACGGAACGGGTTTTTCCCTTATGAGAATCCAAAATATCTTTATATCAAAAACCTTTTGATATTATAATAATGTCTATCAACCACAATATAATAATCATCTAGCAGAAACGCTTTCATCTCACGTTCTACATATATAGTATACAATCAAAACCGCAAGCACGTATTGGGTAATGGATTTTCAACTATGACAAGTTATGGAACCACCTTTCGCTAGTGTACCTCTAGAAAGGAATACACTGGGTTCAACAAGAACATCTTGCAACCCGGCCAAACATGACCGACCACTCATTTCGCTTGAGTGTATCGAATGTATATCACCAACAGTTGCGATCAGCAACCGTTTCCCTAATGGGACAGCATCAACAATAGATTTTTAGAAATAAATGAAACTCTAGATCAGGTGATTATACACCCTACTTCGGTGCGACCGACTTAGCCATGCTGCCTGCCCGATTTCTGCCATTTACCGGATGTGAGGCTAGAAGCTACGCTTTATCATTACATCAGATTCACTTCGAATGCCACATCGTCAAATCCATCAGATCACCGATTGACACCCTCAACAATACATTATGTGTTAGCTAAAAGAAGTTTCCTTCTCCGCTTCCACTCTTGGTACGATTGGAGAAATCAATATACGTGATCGTCTGGAAATACTCTGTCAGACATTCATCCATACATGTCATCAAGGAACAGGATGAAACGAAGGTACTATTCAGTATATCCATCTTAGACACTGTTATCTAAGACTTATACGATAGCCCTTGCACTTAACTCCGTCTTCAATTATCTTTGGCATATATGATTCGCAACGCTTATGCCAATACAGAGTGGTTCTTTGGATAATAATCCAACCGGTCTCTCCATATTAACAACGTTAAAATGGTCAAAACTTCAATAGTTTGTGAGTTAACTATCAAAGAAAAACAAGTGTGCAAACAACGATATTATTTTCAGACGGAAATTATATCAAACAAACATCATTTAACATTAATCTCTTTAGTTCATTTTACATCTCCTATTTCCCTATATTCAACATTTGCTATTTTCTATATTTAGAAAATATACGTTATTAACACTGGAAACATTTCCATTCCTTGTTTTCTGTATTTAGAAAACATTTCTGATTCTTGTTTGGAAAACATTTCCAAACTCCTACGTTTGGATTAAGCAGATGTTTAGATAAAACATCGCTATGCCAACTCAAACCATTTCCTTTAGTTACTAAATTCACTTAACCATCCTTTACTGCCGAACCTTAACCATTCCTTAGTTAAATACGAAGTCAATCAAGTTGGGGTAATATCACCTCTCAGACCTTAACTGAACAACGTTTCTAACCTTGAAATAGACAAAGTTCACCTTTCAATTCTTTAACAACTTCCTTACGTAACTCTCTTTCGACTCTATTCGATAACTCTATCCTTCGGATAACTATATTTGATAATCTCTCTTACGAACAACTAGATTCGAAAACCTTTCTTCGAATAAACTAAATTCTATTAACTCTATTTATCTAACTCCTTACTTAACTCCTTTCGAATAACTAATTCGATAACTCCTTTCGATTAAACTATCATCGATAACTCCTTTGTGTTTAACTAATATGATAACTCCTTTGTGTTTAACTCTAGTTGAATAACTAATTCGAATAACTCTATTTGAATAACTCTAGTTCTTTTTAACTCTGTTCAATAAATTCTAGTTTGATATAACTCTATCGATTTACTTTAACTGATTAACACTAACTGTTTACTCCAACTGGTTAACCCTAGTGGTTTTACTCTAACTGGTTTAACTCTAACTGATTTACTCTAACCGGTTAACTCTAACTGGTTAACTCTTATTCGAATAACTAATATTCGATTAACTCTATTCAACTAACTCGACTCGACTAACCCCTTTCGAATAACTAATTCGATTTACTAACTTTGGAATACCATATTCGATTTAACTCCTTTTACTTAACTCCTTTCGATTAACTAGTTCAATAACTCTTATGTGTTTAACTCTATTCGGATAACTAATTCGAATAACCCTTATTTATTTAACTCTATTCGAATAACTAAGATTCGATTAACTCTATTCAACTAACTCGACTAACCCCTTTCGAATAACATATTCGATTTACTAACTTTCGAATACCATATTCGATTGACTCCCTTCGAATAAACTATTCATTTATAAAGATTTACTTTTAGTAACGGTTCTTCACTTTACAAATGATTTCCTTTTTAGTAACGTTTTCCTTTTTATAACGGTTTGCTTTTTATAACTCTATTTATTTTCTAAATATTTCCTATCAATTCTATTTGTAACTGATTTACAAATCTTTCCTTTTCTATTATTCTTTTTGCAAATGGTTTGCAAATATTTCCCTATCAAATCTATTCTTTGATTTTATAATTTCCCTTCTCTAAATATCTCCTATTTATAAATATTCCAATTTATAAATATTTCTTATTTATAAATATTCCATTTATAAATATTTTATTTTCAAATATCACTTTGAAAATATTCCATTATCAACATTTCGGTATGTTATGGTGTTCAACATATCAAATCATGATGATCAGTATCGTCCAAACACATATAATCGACAACAGATTATATATCACATCATATGTCGCAATATATGAAAAACAATAAAATAACTGTTGAGGAATCCAGTTGGATTCCTCCAACCTGTTTCCATGCATCACAGATGTTAAACAATATAGATAACATCACTTTCAGTTCCATATGATATATTCTGTTAAATAGGATCAATATAGAAATTCAACTAACTGACTAGCAGTTCAATCAAACAGTCAACACACAGTCAATCAGCCAACATTTAACAGTTCAAAAAATACAACATGAATTTATAAACTATTCAGAGTTAGTGAGATTTACTCACATTTGCAGTTCATCGTTAAAGAACGATAAACAGTTTGTTTGATTTGAATCAAACAATTTATTTTGCCATAAATTCAAACGAGCTCCAATGGACTTCCAGTCAGTTTCATTGCGGAGTGCTCGTCCATACGATCCCAACACAACTTATGGTTCATCAATTTGATATCGTATGATCAAGTTATGACATTCAGAAGTTAATACAATTATTTAAATTAAATAAACTAACCACTATTGATTTATGCTTTAACCTTAAAAATCCTTGCCCATTCTCTCTTAAACAACCTTCAGGAGCTTCTTCTTCCCCAAATATAGATCGAACCCACTGCTCCTCCTTGGTTCATCAATACCGTAACTTCCTCCAATCTCCCTCCTTCCTTACTAACTTAAAAATCAAACTAAAACCCTCAAAATTGACACCTCTCTCTCCTCTTGAACCTCATACCCTCCATGCCTTACTCGAATTGAAGACCCAACTTCCGACGTCGAACTAACTCGCACGCTACTGTACAACTATCGACACTTTTTGTCACGGATTCACTCAAAAAATTGAATACAGGTGCTACTTCCTCCCATAAATCCAACTACAACCCTTATTTTAACTATTGATGCTTCTATCTCCGATTACTGTCAACCCTAGCTCGCGTTCACTAACACAGCACCAACCAGGATTGCATCGAACAATGTGAAATCGCCCTGAGGTCGAAGAGCATAAGAAATTGAATTGAAATATATATGTATGAGGATTTAGAGAAATATGTTTGGATTTCCTTTGATTTTCTTTCTTGCGTTAGTGTTTGGTGAATGAGAATATTGTTCTGTGTTTTATCATTTGAGCGTATGGTTGAGAGGGATGGTAGACGCGGCTTTGTTTAAGCCTTAGGAGAAGTTAGGATATTTTTTTTCATTCCTTTTTATATTGATTTATATTGCAAATGCTGATTTCATTGGTCCTTAAAAATTCCTACGATCACACATAACATCTAAAATCACGAAACTGGACCTGTAGCTAGAGTTCGACATTACGGTCCCAACAAAACTGGTTTTCTCGAATTCCGACTCCGTATGCTCACACAGCGTATTTTTAAAGGTCAAAATACTGACTGTTTTTCACTCTGAAAATCGGTACGGCCACATACTAACTCTAAAAATCACGAAACTTGGAATCTAACAATAATTTGACATTGTGGATCCAACAAAATTAGTTTCGTTGAATTCTGACTTCGTTTGCAAAAGTGGCTATTTTTAAAGCTTTGAATGACCCATTTAAATATATAATTAAATTTAAATATAATTAAATAAAATATTAATAAATTAATATTATCGTATATATTCACACCAGAATACCATATAGCTCCAGAATAATTATATATGGATTTACAGCTCGATATTTCATCATCAGAGTTATATCGATATTTGATTTATATTAAATATCTATTTATAACGTAAATAAAAGCGTTGCAAATTATAAAGGAATTCCACAGCGACTTTTCTGAAATTTGATTTGGACGTAAATCAAAATCTACATGACGAAATCCCGATTTTTCTCTTCCACTAGAAAGATACACTCCACCAGCTCCACACGTTTCTTGTTTCACAGAAATCCGATTAAAAACGAACCATGTACATTCAGTTGAAGTTCGAATTGCCAATTTACGAACTGCAGCGCCATTTCAAGCTCGATTTTAATTATAATATAATTATACGTTCAAACTGTCGTTCAAATAATATGTTCGTTATTCTAATTCAATTCTAAACTGAATTAAATATCACAGATGATCCAGTTCACACCATATCGTCATTTCAGCCAATTCTGATTATTTCAGAATTAAATATATTATTTAATTATTATTTTAATTAAATATTCACCATTATTTAATTAACCGACCATTAAATCCTTTTAATCACCATTTAAATAATTAAATTAATTATTATACCGCTGAAGATGCGGGTCATTACATTCTTCCCTACTTAAAATAATTTCGTCCTCGAAATTGCTAAGTTAGAAGACGACCCTATCGACTGGTTAGAACATATTTGTTCACTTCTTAACTTCAGTTTCAACCGAACCAATTTAATTTCAATTAAATATTAATTAATTATTTTCAACGAAAATTTTCAAAAATCCTGAAAATTTTCTAACGCCTTAACGTTTCGAAAAATTTCGCCAGCACCTCCTTTGTACAGCCCTATCAGTAAAACTCCAACTTGCCTCTCTAGGCCATCTCGAACCCAAAAGAAAATCAAACAGCCAAGCGGCTTGCCAATTCGGCTCATAAATCCCATGCTTATATCGAATATAAACTTGTACCTTTTGTCGGCATATCATTTTATCCTTTCCAGCTGTTATTAATTCAGCAGATACAAAGGTCATCCCAATCAAATTCCAATCTGGTTTTATCCACAACACAACCATTCGCTTATATCAGAGCCAAATATCATTTCAACTATAGTTTCTTCTCGATTCCCAACTCTTAACTTGATTATCACTTTACACTTCAAATTTGAATCTCACAATCTGATTTGTCTTGATATCATTCTAGTTCAATCTCAGTTACCACTTTACTGGCTTTACTTTAATTCAAATTTGCTTTCACAAATTTCCGTTAAATTTGTTTTTAATTCAAACAGTCTTTCCCTGGAAGTTTTTAAAAAGTTTACTCTTTTCAAAAATCAATTTTTTATTTTGAACTTGTCACTGAGCCCTTAATTAATATTCCATTAGTTAAATCACTTCTCTATTTCTTTATGAATATTTGTTAACCAAATATTTTCAATAACCATATTGGCCTTTTCTGTTATTTGGAAAACATTTCCGAATATCACCTTCCATTATTTTCTAAACTTTAGAAAATATATGCTATTTATAATTGGAAAATATTCCAATTACTTATCTCTTTTCCGATCTCGTTTATTTCTATACTTAGGAAATACTCTTTATTATATTTCCAAGCTTACACTTATTTGGGTTAAAACGGATGTTGTGTAAAACATCATTACGACAACCCAAATACTATATTCAACTAACTCTTATTCAACATTGATCTTCGAGCCTGAAATCTTACTATTTATTTGTTAATAACGAAATCAATCAAGATGGGGTATAACTACCTCTCAGACCTTGACTGAATAACATTTATAACGTCAAAACAGATATGACTACTTATTCGAATAATCAATACCATACAACTACTTATTCACTTTTAAACACGTATACGCTTCCTCTTTCTATTCTGACTAGATTTTATTCTTAGTCTTCCTTTTTGATTTTACTATTCTATTTCTAAGTTCGTTTCCTTATCGACTTCTATATATATATCGATACGTTGATTTCTAACTATCAAATTATCTTAAAAATATTCTAACTCCTTAAATTCCCGGAAAAATTCGCCATAACCTCCTTTATACCGGGAGCATCGAGATATTTCAAATAGCCTCCCATGGCTCTCACCAATCCAAAAGAAAAAGAAAAATCCATGCGGCTAGCCGATACGGCGCATAAAATCTCATATATGAATTAAATACATACCTTTTCGTCGAGCATTCTATTTATATACCTTCATACCTTATCCATACCTATCTCACGTATATTTATACTTGCCCAATCTATTTTAACTATACATGATCGTTTTAACTCAATTCGTTAATTAATTTGTTAATTAACTCTTTAGTCTATTTCACTTTTATATTTGAACATGACATGATCAAATATATTTTAACTTGCTTATTAACTAATTTGAATCCAAATTTCAAATTTAAGTTCTATATTCGATTTCGAATATCCATTTACAAATCCAATTCACTTTTCAAAGTTCAACTTCAAATTCAAAACTCGATTAACTAATTCCTCTTCGACTTAGTTAGTTCTATTCAATTTCTATTCAAATTTTATTCACTTCTATTATTCAAATCTATATATCAAATTCTACTATTCAAATTCTATATATCAAATTCTATAGTTTAAATTCCATTTGAATTTCTATATTAAAATTCTATATATTCAAATCCTATATTTGAATTCCTTTATATTTTCTATATTCAAATTCCCTATTTGAATTCCATTTGAATTTCTACATTCAAATTCCATTTGAATTTCTATATTCAAATTCTATATCACTTCCATTGAATTTCATATATTCAAACTCCCTTTGAATTTCTATATTCAATTTCTATTTCAAACTTTCTTTATTCATTTTTATTATAAATCCCATTTTGAAATTCAACACAACTTGTCTTTCCCAAAACAAATTCAAAACAATATCTCTGGTAGTAATTCGTCACTTACAACTCGAAAATGAATACTGATGATGCAGCTGTCATCATCAGAATCTATTTTCCAGCGATCGAAGTGAGTTCAATACTATAAAACCATTTCTAAACATTTCCACTTTGAAATTCATTTCAAAATATAATTCACACTGCTTGTAAAACAATTTATAATCTCCGAGGATCTTAAATTTTCCTTATTTTTAGTCCAAATTCATTTACAAACACTTATCCAATTTTCCAGAATTTTAATCAAATTTCTGGTTTAAATTTTAGATTTAACTCATCTGATTTCACGTATTTCACTTATATGAATTCTGATTGGTTATTTACATAACCATTTAATTTATAATCTTACTCGATTATAATAACAACCAATATATCCACCACCTTATAATCGCACCGATGTAAATTTTTATATCAAAATAGAATTTGGGTAAAATTATCTCGTTTACCCTCTTTCAAAACATACCATGACGGTTCATCGTATTCGAGTGTTTACAAAATCCCTACCGATACAGTGGATCAAACTGATCGACCAGAACTCATAAACGACTCAACCAACAAATCTCCATAATATAAAATTATTTTTATATCATCTACAAATACGTTCACTCGTATATATACACTCAACTCAATCTAGGGTATTGCTAACCCTATCTCTACCGAGTCACGCCACAGAGCCAAGTTAATCAATTAACCTTCTGCTCTGATACCAACTGTAATGACCCGAAAATCCGGCCCAATTTGAGCTGACCAAAAACACAAGTCCAGCACCAAATTAAACTAAAAATCAGGAAATTAATAGAAAGTAAAACGGAGGGTGAGAAAGATAAGATAGAAACTTAGAATAGAAGAAGAAGAACAACACAACATCAGACTAACATGTATCTCACAGCGGAACGAACAACATATAATATATATATATAACATAACTTGAAATATACATCTGTACTTGAATATACATCATTATCAAAGTACAACACTTACAACACAGCGGAAATAACTATAGATATATAATCCTAAAGCCTCCTTCTCCAAGCTCTTCCAGTATATCTGTAAATCCAGACCACTTGACTGCCGTACAAAATTAGGCACCCAAGAGTTTAGGGAAACAAAAACTCCGGGTCAGTCATGGGACTGGTATGAGTAAAACAGTTAAAAACAGTTCAAACAAGTAATCGATATCTCATAATACCACGCCGTATAACGGAACGGGTTTTTCCCTTATGAGAATCCAAAATATCTTTATATCAAAAAACTTTTGATATAATAATAATGTCTATCAACCACAATATAATAATCATCTAGTAGAAATGCTTTCATCTCACATTCTACATATATAGTATACAATCAAAACCGCAAGCACGTATTGGGTAATGGATTTCCAACTATGACAAAGTATGGAACCACCTTTTGCTTACCTCTAGAAAAGAATACATTGGGTTCAACAAGAACATCAACCCGACCACATATGACCGACCACTCATTTCGCTTGAGTGTATCGAATGTATATCACCAACAGTTGGGATCAGCAACCGTTTCCCGAATGGGACAACATCAACAATAGATTTTTAGAAATAAATGAAACTCTAGATCAGGTGATTATACACCCTACTTCGGTGCGACTGACTTAGCCATGCTGCCTGCCCGATTTCTGTCATTTACCGGATGTGAGGCTAGAAGCTACGCTTTATCATCACATCAAATTCACTTTAAATGCCACATCGTCAAATCCATCAGATCACCGATTGATGCCCTCAACAATACATTATGTGTTAGCTAAAAGAAGTTTCCTTCTCCGCTTCCACTCTTGGTACGGTTGGAGAAATCAATATGCGTGATCGTCTGGAAATACTCTGTCAGACATTCATCCATACAAGTCATCCAGGAACAGGATGAAACGAAGGTACTATTCAGTATATCCATCTTAGACACTGTTATCTAAGACTTATACGATAGCCCTTGCACTTAACTCCGTCTTCAATTATCTTTGGCATATATGATTCGCAACGCTTATGCCAATACAGAGTGGTTCTTTGGATAATAATCCAACCGGTCTCTCCATATTAACAACGTTAAAATGGTCAAAACTTCGATAGTCTGTGAGTTAACTATCAAAGAAAAACAAGTGTGCAAACAACGATATTATTTCCAGACAGAAATTATATCGAACAAACATCATTTAACATTAATCTCTTTAGTTCATTTTACATCTCCTGTTTCCCTATATTCAACATTTGCTATTTTCTATATTTAGAAAATATACGTTATTAACACTGGAAACATTTCCGTTCCTTGTTTTCTGTATTTAGAAAACATTTCTGATTCTTGTTTGGAAAACATTTCCAAACTCCTACGTTTGGATTAAGCAGATGTTTAGATAAAACATCGCTATGCCAACTCAAACCATTTCCTTTAATTACTAAATTCACTTAACCATCCTTTATTGCCGAAACTTAACCATTCCTTAGTTAAATACGAAGTCAATCAAGTTGGGGTAATATTACCTCTTAGACCTTAACTGAACAACGTTTCTAACCTTGAAATAGACAAAGTTCACCTTTCAATTCTTTAACAACTTCCTTACGTAACTCTCTTTCGACTTTATTCGATAACTCTATCCTTCGGATAACTATATTTGATGATCTCTCTTACGAATAACTAGATTCGAAAACCTTTCTTCGAATAAACTAAATTCGATTAACTCTATTTATCTAACTCCTTACTTAACTCCTTTCGAATAACTAATTCGATAACTCCTTTCAATTAAACTATCATCGATAACTCCTTTGTGTTTAACTAATACGATAACTCCTTTGTGTTTAACTCTAGTCGAATAACTAATTCGAATATCTATATTTGAATAACTCTAGTTCGATTTAACTCTATTCAATAAATTCTAGTTCGATATAACTCTATCGATTTACTTTAACTGATTAACACTAACTGTTTACTCTAACTGGTTAACCCTAGTGGTTTTACTCTAACTGGTTTAACTCTAACTGATTTACTCTAACCGGTTAACTCTAACTGGTTAACTCTTATTCGAATAACTAATATTCGATTAACTCTATTCAACTAACTCGACTCGACTAACCCCTTTCGAACAACTAATTCGATTTACTAACTTTTGAATACCATATTCGATTTAACTCCTTTTACTTAACTCCTTTCGATTAACTAATTCAATAACTCTTATGTGTTTAACTCTATTCGGATAACTAATTCGAATAACCCTTATTTATTTAACTCTATTCGAATAACTAAGATTCGATTAACTCTATTCAACTAACTCGAGTAACCCCTTTCGATTAACATATTCGATTTACTAACTTTCGAATACCATATTCGATTAACTCCCTTCGAATAAACTATTCATTTATAAAGATTTACTTTTACTAACGGTTCTTCACCTTACAAATGATTTCCTTTTTAGTAACGTTTTCCTTTTTATAACGGTTTCCTTTTTATAACTCTATTTATTTTCTAAATATTTCCTATCAATTCTATTTGTAAATGATTTACAAATCTTTCCTTTTCTATTATTCTATTTGAAAATGGTTTGCAAATATTTCCCTATCAAATCTATTCTTTGATTTTTATAATTTCCCTTTTCTAAATATCTTCTATTTATAAATATTCCAATTTATAAATATTTCTTATTTATAAACATTCCATTTATAAATATTTTATTTTCAAATATCACTTTGAAAATATTCCTTTATCAACATTTCGGTATGTTATAGTGTTCAACATATCAAATCACGATGATCAGTATCGTCCAAACACATATAATCGACAACAGATTATATATCACATCATATATCGCAATATATGAAAAACAATAAAATAACTGTTGAGGAATCCAGTTGGATTCCTCCAACCTATTTCCCTGCATCACAAATGTTAAACAATATAGATAACATCACTTTCAGTTCCATATGATATATTCTGATAAACAGGATCAATATAGAAATTAAACAAACTGACTAGCAGTTCAATCAAACAGTCAACACACAGTCAATCAGCCAATATTTAACAGATCTAAAAATACAACATGAATTTATAAACTGTTCAGAGTTAGTGAGATTTACTAACATTTGCAGTTCATCGTTAAAGAACGATAAATTGTTTGTTTGATTTGAATCAAACAATTTATTTCGCCATAAATTCAAACGAGCTCCAATGGACTTCAGTTAGTTTCATTGCGGAGTGCTCGTCCATACGATCCGAATGCAACTTACGGTTCGTCAATCTGATATCGTATGATCATGTTATGACATTCAGAAGTTAATACATTTATTTTAATTAAATAAACTAAACACTATTGATTTGGGCTTTAACCTTAAAAATCATGGCCCATTCTCTCTTAAATAAAACCCGACCTTCAGAGCTTCTTCTTCCCTAAATATATATCGAACCCGCTGCTCCTCCTTGGTCCATCAATACCGTAACTTCCTCCAATCTCCCTCCTTCCTTACTAAGTTAAAAATCAAACTAAAACCCTCAAAATTGACACCTCTCTCTCCTCTTGAACCTCATACCCTCCATGCCTTACTCGAATTTAAGACCCAACTTCCGACGTCGAACCAACTCGCATGCTCCTGTACAACTATCGACACTTTCTGTCATGGATTCACTCAAAAAATTGAATACGGGTGCTACTTCCTCCCATAAATCCAACTACAACCCTTATTTTAACTATTGATGCTTCTATCTCCGATTACTGTCAACCCTAGCTCGCGTTCACTAACACAGCACCAACCAGGATTGCGTCGAACAGTGTGAAATCGCCCTGAGGTCGAAGAGCATAAGATGTTGAATCGAAATATATATGTATGAGGATTTATAGAAATATGTTTGGATTTCCTTTTATTTTCTTTCTTGCGTTAGTGTTTGGCGAATGAGAATATTGTTCTGTGTTTTATCATTTGAGTGTATGGTTGAGAGGGATGGTAGACACGACTTTGTTTAGGCCTTAGGAGAAGTTAGGATATTTTTTTTCATTCCTTTTTATATTGATTTATATTGCAAACGCTGATTTCATTGGTCCTTAAAAATTCCTACGATCACACATGACATCTAAAAATCATGAAACTGGACCTGTAGCCAGAGTTCGACATTACGGTCCCAACGAAACTGGTTTCGTCGAATTCCGACTCCGCATGCTCACACAGCGTATTTTTAAAGGTCAAAATACTGACTGTTTTTCACTCTAAAAATCGGTACGGCCACATACTGACTCTAAAAATCACGAAACTTGGAATCTAACAATAATTTGACATTCGGATCCAACAAAATTAGTTTCGTCGAATTCTGACTTCGTTTCCAAAAGTGGCTATTTTTAAAGCTCTGAATGACCCATTTAAATATATAATTATATTTAAATATAATTAAATAAAATATTAATAAATTAATATTATCATATATATTCACACCAGAATACCATACAGCTCCAGAATAATTATATATGGATTTATAGGTCAATATTTCATCATCAGAGTTATATCGATATTCGATTTATATTAAATATCTATTTATAACGTAAATAAAGCGTTGTAAATTATAAAGGAATTCCGCAACGACTTTTCTGAAATTTGATTTGGACGTAAATCAAAATCTACACGACGAAATCCCCATTTTTCTCTTCCACTAGAAAGATATACTCCACCAGCTCCACACGTTTCTTGTTTCACAGAAATCCGATTAAAAATGAACCCGGTACATTCAGTTGAAGTTCGAATCGCCAGTTTACGTACTACAGCGCCATTTCAAGCTCGATTTTAATTATAATATAATTATACATTCAAACTGTCATTCAAATAATATATTCGTTATTCTGATTCAATTCTAAACTGAATTAAATATCACAGATGATCCAGTTCACACCATATCGCCATTTCAGCCAATTCTGATTATTTCCGAATTAAATATATTATTTAATTATTATTTTAATCAAATATTCACCATTATTTAATTCAACGACCATTAAATCCTTTTAATCACCATTTAAATAATTAAATAAATTAATTATTATACCGCTGAAGATGCGGGTCATTACATACACCTCATCTTGCTTACCTTGTCACACCTTCCATTTATGTAGTGATATCTCTTGTCCACTTTATATGCCTATCATGTTGCTTTTATTTATGTACTGGCTAAAAGTAACTAGACTCGCTAGACTTTATGTCTGACCCTGTTGTTTCTCCTTCTTTCTTCCATTCTCCCCCTCCTCCAAGGTTCTCAGGGAGGAAACACTCAGACTTAATCTGGAATCAGATATCATCTTGCTAGGAGCTACTTCTGAAGTATGGCTCAAGTTCTTGTCTCTACCATGGCTTAACTCTTTAGATTTGGGGAAAATTATGTTTTTTTATATTCCTATGTACTCTGATGATGCAAGAAAGAAGTTACTTTATTGTAATGGTTTTTGTGACTTATGAAATTGTGGACCATGGTATTATGATTTATGTTTGAAATAAAAGTTTAAATTTTCCGTTGTTGCCTTATTTATGTCTTTCTTGTAATTACTCCATGTTTGTTTACCTATAGTGCTTCACGGAATTTAATGCATTCCCTTAGCGAGTAACATTAACGGACATGAGGTGTCACAACTATACTCTTTGGGACACCATGGAGTCAAACTATCCATTTCACATAAAGTTCAGCCAACTTTGACGTCGTACTAGTCGACTTGACAGGAATGATTCTTGCACTTTTGGTCAAGCGATCCATGATGACCCAAATCTCCTCGTTTCCTAACCTGGTTCTAGGTTGTCCATCATTGAAATCCATCAATATTTTCTCCCACTTCCACGTAGAACTTCCAGTGGTTGAATCAAACCACTCGGTTTTTTCTGTTCAGCTTTCACCAACTGACAGTTCATATACTTAGAAATGAACATTCCAATATCTCGCTTCATCCCCTCCCAACAGTAGATTCACTTCATGTCCTGATATATCTTATTACCACCAGGATGAATTGTCAACTTCGAGTGATGACATTCTCTCAGAACCTCATCTCTCAATCCGTCGATATCAGGAATAACTAATCGTCCTTACTTTCGAAGCCAATCTTCTCGATTGACTTCAAATTCTTTATCCTCTGGCTCTAATTTCTGGATAAACTCGACAAGCTTAGCATCTCGCTTTTGTCTTACGCCAATTCTTTCAATAAGTGTAGGTCTTGTCGATAAGCTTGCCGACATTTTAGGTTCCAACTCACACCATAGTCTAAAATCAAACCTTGCCAAATATTTGAGGCTATTCCATTCCGAAAACATTGCTTCCAAACTTGCGTGTCTTCGAATCAACGCATCTGCCATCGTATTGGATTTTCCAGGAGTATAAGCTATACCAAAATCATATGACGCTAGAAACTCCAACCATCGTTGCTGCTGAAGATTTAAGCCCATTTGGGAGAAAATACAC
The DNA here is from genome assembly GCA_030737875.1 of Allium sativum. NCBI lineage: Eukaryota > Viridiplantae > Streptophyta > Magnoliopsida > Asparagales > Amaryllidaceae > Allium > Allium sativum. Next base: position 377,587,061 of record CM060926.1, read on the forward strand.
CTCAACAACTTGTGATCCATAAACAACTCGAATCGAACTCCCAACAGGTAATGTCTTCGCATCTTTAGAGCAAACACAATTGACGCCAACTCCAAATCATGAGTTGGATAGTATTTCTCATGTGACTTTAGCTGTTGACTCGCGTATGCCACAACCTTATCCTTCTGCATTAACACTGCTTCAAGTCTAGTGCCACATGCATTGGTGTACACCACCATCTCTTCATTCCCACTTGGAATGGTCAAAACAAGAGCACTCGTCAATATCTCCTTCAGGATTCTGAATGCTTGTTCACACTTCGCATCCCATGTGAACACTTGGTTCTTCTTTGTCAATCCTGTCAATGGTGCAGCTATCTTGGAGAAATCCTTGATAAACTGTCGGTAATAACCAGCCAACCCAAGGAAACTTCTCACACCCATCACATTCTTAGCTCTATCCCAGTCCTGGATCGCTGTCACTTTAGCGGGATCAACCGCTATCCCATTTCCAGAGACAACATGGCCTAAGAATCTCACTTCACTCTTCCAGAAGTGACATTTTGAAAACTTGGCTCTCAGCTGATGCCTTCGCAAGATCTCTAACACAACCCTCAAGTGCATCTTGTGTTCTTCCTCATTTCGAGAATAAACCAGAATATCATTCACGAACACAAGCACGAACTTGTTCAACTGATCTATGAATACCCATTTCATAAGATCCACGAAATACGCTGGCACATTAGTCAACCCAAATGGCATCACTAACCATTCGAAAAACCGGTATGGTGTCCTAAAAGCAGTATTTAGCACACTATCCTTTGCCACCCTTAACTGATGAAATCCCGTTGCCAAATCCATTTGAGAAAACACTTTGGCTTTGTTAAGTTGATTGAACAAGTCATCAGTCCTTGGCAGTGGATAGTTGTTCTTCGTTGTCACCTTATTCAGCTCATGATAATTCACACACAATCGTAACGAGCCATCCACCTTGGTTGCAAACATGACCGGTGCACCTCATTCGGAAACACTCCTCCGAATGAATCCCTTTCCTAGAAGGTCTTTAACTTGCACCTCCAACTATTACTGTTCCTTAGGCGCCATTCGCCTAAGAGACATAACGAATGGTCTATCACCCTCGACAAAATCGATCCTAAACTCGATCTCACGATGCGATAGTAACCCTTTGACCATGTCAAAGATATCTTCATACTCATTAGCGATTAGCATAGATGACAAGTCTTCACGTGGAATCACAAGCGAAAATAGATAGCATACGAAGACCCCATCTTCGTGCTTACATTTATCAACACCTTTCGCCCTTCCACCTCCCCGACTCTCACCTCTAGCTTCTCGCAATTCACTCTTGCTGCATACCTCTTGAAGCAATCCATGTGACAACCCACGTCCGTTAATGTCACTCACTAAAGGAATGCATTAAGTTTTGTGAAGTGCTATAGGTAAACAGACATAGAATAATTACAAGACAGATATAAATAAGGTAGCAGTGGAAAATTCAGACTTTTATTTCAAACATAAGTCATAATACCGTGGTCCACAATTTCATAAGTCACAAAAACCATTACAATAAAATAACTTCTATCTTGCACAATCGGAGTACATAAGTAAATAAAAAGCATCATTCCCCAAATAAAAAGAGTTAAGCCATAGTAAAGACAAGAAGTTGAGCCATACTTCAGAAGTAGCTCGTAGCAAGATGATATCTTATCCCTAATTAAGTTTGAGTGTCTCCTCCCTGAGAACCAGGGGGGAAGCGGAAGAAAGAAGGAGAAACGACAGGGTCAAACATAAATTCTAGCGAATCTAGTTTCATTTAGCCAGTAGATAATTAAAAGCAACATGGTAGGCATATAAAGTGGATAAGAGAGAGATCACTAGGCAGGTGTGACAAGGTAAGCAAGTTAAGGTGTATGTGCCTCACTAATGATTACTTTGCAATTTTTACTAGTATAACTGAAATGAGATGATCCCTTCCACTATAAGCTGGTAGGTTTAGGTCATATGTCCGGGAATAACCTAACCACTACCCTAATCGATCGGCTCCCTACCTTGTAGATATCTTGTGCTGGCCCCACGGTAGGAGGTATCACTTCCTAAAGTGGCAACCCATGGTGTGTACAACCATATCTACTGGTGCCATGGTCGTCTTAGCCTCCTCTGCCCGGCCCATGCACGCACATGTGCCCGATCGGTTTGTGCCGCCCACACCATCCGCTTCGTTTTGATCTCTTACCATCAATCCGTAAGCGTACCCTTTCTCCACCTAGTACGGAGGTCTTTACTTGATACCAACTCCGGATTACTGACTAAAATGAGTCCCACACAATATGATACAACTCTCCCCCTTGTCTTGTATCCCCTACTAGGTTTTCCACTGACTATGTATACCCTTAGGTGTCTTTAATTACATAGCCCTACACTAGTTATGCTTACCCCAAAGGGTGTCTTTAATTACATAATTTCATTACATTATCTATCGGCTATGTATGCCACTAGATGTCTTTAATTACATAACCTTATTACATTATCTACTGGTTATGTATACCACTAGGTGTCTTTAATTACATAACCTTATTGGGTTAAGTTCATAGGCCTATATATACATATTACCTACCCCCTCTAATTTATTTAACCCACCATTACCCACCCAATTTTACTTAATCCTAACTTAAGTCCATAGTCATATTAAATTAGGTTAAGTAGTCCATTTCATTACCATGTCCAATTATGGTTATAATGGGCTAGACCTCCCACATTAGGCCTACAATGTGTGGATGATGGATATGCTGGTCGGTTCCAGGCAGTTTTATTCCACAGCGGGGCCTAATCTCGTGTCTTAGCCCGAGTCGTATTTGCGTACTTAGACATCTCACATTAGGTTCAACATTAGTGGCTGCTAGATATGCCGGTCGGGTCCGGGCAGACTTCCACCACCAATGTAACCTAACCTCGTGTCATAAGTACAATTTACAATTCCTAATTGTAAATTACTAAACATTCCAAATTAATCCAAATCTACTTATGTCATTGTAGGTAACTATTTCTATGTTTTCCCCATTTGAATTACATGTCCCATTTCCTATTAAACATTACATAAATCATGCCAATTATTACACCTTTTTCCCCGTTTTCTCTCTAACGTATTCGTATGTATTTTGGCGGCATCTAGGCTATAAAGTAGCCTAGCTATAAAAAAAAGGGAATATGACAAGGGTGATAGTTTCAACATGTCTTGGCATAAACATGAACATAAACTGGCATAATAACAAAGTGAATGGGCATGTGATTAAGATCATAATAAAGTGGACATCAAACTAGTAACTTGTGGCAATCACTATGATGTTTAAGCAAGCATAATGAGACCAAGATTTAGTATTAGGTGTCCAATTACCTAGATCTAGCATAGCTAGGGTGACATAGCAACATGTTTAGGTCAAAAGGTAGATTCACGTGTCAAGTTTACAACATATATCAATGTATCACAAAATGATAGGTGAAAAGTGATTGACATAAAGGTCTAGATCCAAGTAATGTCACAATTATCCAATTTAATGGATGTACTTCCATCATAACATGGTTACAAGTCAAGATCCATATAAACATCATAATCGAATCACCATAATTATGTTAGATCTAGGAAATTAGATCTATCATGACATAGGATAGAACTTCATATTAACACAGAATCATACTTTACAACATATCCAATTCATTGTCTATCAAGGCATACTTTTATTTATCTAAACCTAAAAGTAACCTAGAAACTCACAGCGTTAGGTAATTTAGAGAGAATTTAGGAAGAACAGATCTAGAATTTCTGAATTGGATTTATAGAGTATGTTGTTGTAGAAATGGTTCAGTTCGCACTCCAGCAGCATATGCACTCTATGGCTCCCAATGAAGAGAATATGAGAAATATGACACATATATATAGCTGTCGGACCCCCTGAAACTGAGTGCCACCTCAGCCCTAGGGGTGTCGACACCCCTGTGGGGGGGTCGACCCCTAGGTCGACACCCCTTTAGGGGTGTCGACCCCTAGAGTGGGAATTTTGCCGCTCAGAGGAATTTTTTGAATTTGAATCCTCTAGATAGGATTCTGACTCACCTCTGACTCATGCGTATATATAAAATATTTCTGTGCGTATACAAACTTAAAACTCTCATAACTTCTTCATATGATGTCCGTTTTACGCAAATCAAACGTCTATATTGACCAGAATTTAGAGATGGACGCAATGGTGCAGTCCGTTTCCTCTAATTCTAAACATTAAATTAATTACTATTTAATTTATTCTTTTTAATGTCGTTAAAAATTTGGGATGTTACAATCCATACCCAAGATGATCCCAAACCCAGCGAAGTTAAGAATAAAGCAATCACACTCAAAAGAGCAATCATGACTCGACAACACTAGACCACGACAAATCATGCAAAGATTAGACGAACCCCCAATTAGATTATTCACTACGAAAGGTCTATCACAAATCTCGGGTTCCAAACCCAAGCAAAACACTAGTTCATTGCAAATGAATGAATGTGATGCCCCAGTGTCAAACAAAACTCAGACTGAAACACCTTTAACAGAAAGAGTACCTTGAACGATGACACCCTTTCCCTTCTCCTAGCATATGCCTTCACAATCATCTTCCCTTTAGCTGTTCCGTACAGTCCTTCTTGAGATGCCCAGTCTTGCCACAATTGTGACACTTCCTCTCAACCTTTGGATTCTTGCACTCATTAGCAAAATGGCCTTTCGGTTGGCAATTGAAGCAAGCAGACTCACTCTTAGGCTTCTTCTGGCTATTCTTCCCTTTCTGTTATTGTTTCTTCCTTTTCTTATTATTACTACCCTGTTGTTGCTTCTGTTCTCCCTTAGGTGCAACAATAGACATCTTCTTAAGAAACAGACTTTCATGCCTCAAAGCCTTCTCGATGACCTTCTCAAAGCTATCATAGAGGTGATCCACAAGCTGATTCCCAAGATATTCGTCCAACCCCAAGACAAACTTCTCTTTCTTTTGATAAGAAGTATCCACATATGAACGAGCATACTTCGACAAGGCCTCGAAGTTAGAAATATAGTCAAGAACTGGTCGACCATTCTGTTTGAGCTCCACGAATCTCTTAAACATAATTGACTTTTGAACGGTGGAGATAAATTTCGCTTCAAACTTAGCTTGGAACTGTTCCCATGAGATTTCTTCCTCTGGAGTCTCGAGTGTGACAGAGTTCCACTAGTCCATTTCTCTGCCCTCTAACTGCCTTGATACAAGCTTCCTCTTCGTTGCATCCTCAATGCCCAAGTCCTTGAAGATTCGAACAAAAGTATCCAACAACCTTTGAACCACTTCAATTGGTTCAGTGCCCTTGAACTGTTTCCCACCCAACGATGTAAAGTCTTTGCACAGCTTTGCAAATTTTAAAACTCTAGGCACTTGAACTCCAACATCAACTGTGGCTGCCACTGGAGAGGGTTCACTTCTTAGGTATGCATCCATCATAGCTTTAAACATGGCCAGGTAGTCGGGTGCCCTGCTATTACCCCCTCCAGGCACTGCCTCTCCCCTAGCAGTATGTCTTGTATAACGTCGACTCATTCTAAATCTGCGAATTAGAATGATTAGCCACTTACAAAATAAGCCGCTAAAGAAGTACACATGTTAATATACTATATAGTATCATACAGTAAACATAAAACTAACATCTACAAGTATGTCTCTCATACGTGATTACGTCTTAGAACTTTGGCTAAAATCGTTAACCAGAGCTCTGAGACCAAATATGACGACCTCCCACAGCTCCCGCACTCAACAAGAGGAATACCACACTGAAGGGTGTGCTAAGTAGCTATGGACGGTCATCAAGTTATGATAACACAATCGGAACCTATCGTACTACTCACAGCGCAAGGATATGATATAATAGAACATATACAACAGGTAGGAATAGTGAACGAAGCATATATGAACAAGAAACTTCAAACTTTCTTAATAACTAGAAAGTATATCAACATAACATATGTACATGGATGCCTCACTATAGCACTCAGAGTCAAATTTTAAACAGCGGAAACAAGTATTATATAGTAGTAAAGATAACACGTCGGCCTCATGCTCGCCTCCGAACAGCTACATCGTCCTCACTAAGATATCACCTACCACCTAGTCCGCCCACCTAAAATTGGATGAACAGACCAAGGTAATAAGAGGGAAACATAAAACCTTGAGCTAGACAACAGTCTTAGTGAGCGATAAAACAGCTAACAAACTTTATCAATTAAGTATATGAGAATAGGTAGATTTACAAACAACTGTCCAATACCGGAGAAGAACTCACACTTATCTTTCCCACGTCCGACAATGATAGCCTTTATAATCCATAACATCCAAGGTAACAACAATTCATCCATGGCAATCAGAACAACCATTGATAACATTCATAGCATCTAGATTACATCGGTCTCACGTAGACAATCCTGACCGAGTTTAACATCCTCAAGCACTGTCCCCAGAGGCCTAAATCAATATTAGTCAAGCACTCAAGGAACATCTCCCTCGACGTTGGATAATCCACGTGAGATGGTATAAACAAAACATCAAGACATTCAAGCATCCATGAAAGACTCTGGCTATCACCGCTAATCCTGCTTTGAAATCATCGTTAATCGTACGATGACCCACCATGACTGTCATATGTCAAGGGCTAATGGTAACCCCAGTTCTAGCATAACTCCATACGCCATCATGACTCGTATGTTTATCTTCTCAATTCTCGACAACTAGGCCCTTCACGACTACCAAGGTACGAGGTCCTACATGACTGCCCAAAGTACCCTTGCTTTGAGTCTGCTAGAACTTACGATAACGATAATCTCTTCTCCTTCACATCTCTAGTCGTGATCATCGACATCTAATCATGAACTCAAGTCCCACTCGAGTAAACATTATCCACAACCCAATACCATTGAGTTGTCTACCCATTCATTGCTTTTCACCTATCAACGAACACATCACATCATTTCAAACATCCCCTTCTAGATTCTCGTTGAAGCCATCATCATCATCGAACCAAACAACATCACTATATGGTTCAATATAGTCTATCACTGTTCGATCCCTCACTGGACATGCACGAACAGAAATGTAGGACCAGACATGTAGGACCAGACATGTATGACCAGAAATGTAGGACCAGACATGTATGACCAGAAATGTAGGACTAAACATGTATGATCAGAAATGTAGTACTACACATGTAAGACCAGAAATGTAGGACCAAACATGTAGAACTAGAAATGTGCGACCAGACATGCAGGTTCAGACATGTGCGACCAGACATGTAGGACTAGACATGTAGGAGAAGAAGCGACCAAACATGCAAGACCAGACATGTGCGACCAGATATTTAGGACCAGACATTTAGGACCAGAAATGTGCGACCAAACATGTAGGACCAGACATGTTCGACCAGACATGCAAGACCAGAAATGTGCGACCAGACATGTGTGACCAGACATGTAGGACCGAAAATGTGTGACCAGACAACAAATTGTACTACATTGTACTACCCTTGTACTGTGCTCGACTCGTGGCCTGTACGCTCGACCAGAAACCTGCATAGCTCCAATTCAAGCCCGATTTCGACCAAAACTTCACCAATCGACTATCTCGATGAAATCTATTCATCCAATTCATCAATTACAACCAAAAACATGTTATACAACCACTATCAACATGAATATGACGATTTTCACCAAAATTATGCAAACCACTCCCAAATCATGATAAATGATCTTATGAACAAAAATGATAGATCTAACTTGCATAAACACATGAAATAGCATAGAAATTACCGGTTTTAACTTAGTAAATCGGTCCTAAGGTGATTCATATGAAATAGGACGTACCATGATGTAGATCTATGGAAAATAACTTGAATTTGATAAAAAAAAACGTGACCAAACATTCATATACTTTGTTGAATCCATGTGAGAGATGCAAATCACTCACTGATTCTCCAAAACAAGCTAAAATCAATATAATAAGATTTCAAACAGCAAGAACTTTGTGCCAAACCCCTTGATCCGATTAATATCCCCTTCAATTGATGTAGATCCAGCCTCCAATAGTGTAGATATATGATTTCCCTCCTTAGATTTTGATTTTCAATGGTGGAAAGGTGTTAGAGGAAGGAGGAACACAAGGCCACCAAATGAAAGAATTGGAGAAGTAACCTATTCTCCATACCCCTCGACCCCTATTTATAGTTTCCACCAACCCACTAATGGGCCTTCGCAATTCAGCCCATTTTGCTTACCAAACCTGGACAGCCAACTGAAAAACCATAAAACAGCGATTTCTCCCAAACCGTCGAGCCAAATCTTTAGTGTAACCACTCTCCAGAAAGGCAATCATCAATTCCTTTCCAATAGCACAGGTCTCACCCTTTGATTCAACCTGAGTCAAAAGTTATCCTCTGTACAAGACTGACATGAGAAAAATGGTCACAAACAAAATCGGTGGAAAATATGGACATGTCTCACATCCCCATAAACAATATATTAAATATGAGAATGATCCAACCCTTAGGGAATAAAATATAAATATTTTACGATCTTTCAATACGTAAAATGTGGGTTGTTACAGGCTTGTTCAAAAGTAATATATACGCAACAAACTTTAAATGGTTTTGGTTTAAATAAAAATAAATCACCTATATACCGAGATAATACAAGTGCTACAAATATTCCTTAAAATCCAACACATCATTCAAGAACTAAACATATCGATGTGAGACATCATTTTCTAAGAGATAACGTATGTAAAGAAAAGATTTCACTTGAATTTATGGAAACATAAAAACAAATAGCAGATACATTAACTAAACCATTAAATAAAGCAACGTTCACTAAATTTAGGAGAGAATTAGGCATATGTTCATTAAGTGAGTTAGAATAATTAAATATATTATAATATATATAATAACATAAGAAATTAGAAAAATAAAATTTAACACTAAAGTATGTCGACATAAAGTTTTTTGTATGTCGCCATATAACTGCCAGAATTTCAAATTTAATTCCCACCAAAAGTTAGTTATTTTAATTATTTAAACCTTCTACTTCGACTTTTCTTCTTCATTTTCATTTCTATTCCCTGTAAAAACTCTAAATTAAAAAATACAATGGCCTCCACAAATCTAAACACCCAAATCAACTCCAATTCACACGTTGGACCATCTAAGAGTCCTTTTCAACGTTTTACGCTATCTCGGGTTATCAAATTCAAAGAAAAGATGAAATACGTTCTGCAAATGATGGCTAAAATACAAGTACTCTAAAGTAGGATGATTCAAAAGCAAAACCGTCAAGGGAAAGTAGTAAGGAGTCTACTTAAATACATAATGGATAATCAGGCTAATCCGATTATCATCAATGATGGTAATCAAGCCATTGAAGAGGAGGAAAAACCAGAAGAAGAACCAAAGGAAGAACTAGAAAAGGAAGAAGAAATGATGGAGGAAGAATAACCTCAAGAGACTCAACCAACGATTAAAAAAGAAGACGATAAGTTTGAATGTGTAGGAGAGGTCTTATTTGAACAAAATGGGAATGTGATTGAAAAGAATGGAGAATTCTATCTCCATTACCCAAATTGTCCAATTCACAAATCTTCCATTATCAAAAATAATTAGTGTTTAAGGATTTCTTGGATTACACTCCTATGATGAATCATACTTGTAAAAATTTGTGTATTTGTACGAATTCATTGTTAATGAAATTATCATTTATGTTTATAATATAATTAGTTATAAATCTATAAACATAAAATTACATATTAAAATAATATAGAATATTCATATAGTTATACAATTTACGGAGAGTACTTTTAGGATTTATTTTTGATAATGACAAAGGGGGAGAAATTTTAAAATATAGACATAGTTTATAGGATTCATATAGACATGAGGAGAATTTGAAAGGTCTTCATCAACAGGTATGTACAAGCATGATATTTAATAAACTATGGTTGTCATCATCAAAAATGGGGAGATTGTTGGAGAATGGAGTTTTGATGACAACAACCTTATTTCAATATTAATTGAATATAAAATACATACTAACACTTTTGTATAGAATATATACACACACATATGCAGGAGTTATATACAAGAAATGTTACTGAAAACTGTACAGTTTAAAGATATTAGAGATTCAGAGTTCAGAGAAAATTCTAGACTCATGAGTATTCAAGATTTCAAATGTTCAAGAGTTCAAGAATGATATAGTTATAGAGTCTAGATTATGTAAGACTCTAAATAGCACTCTAGGTTCAAATTAAAATTCTGTTTTCAAATTCTATCTTCAATCCTCTATGTTTTATTTTATCTCTGTTTTATTTTTCTTTCTATTTTATTTTTTATCTTTTCTATTTTCTTTTCTTACTTTACTTTTGTTTTTCAAAGTTTTATATATTTATATTATATATTTATATAGTTTAAAACCTTATAATTTTATAAAAATGTTTATATAGTTTAAATTTATGTTTTCATATGATTTTCTACTTTATAATATTAATTTATAACACTATATTTTAATTAAAAAATTTCCAGAATTATGTTTATATCAAAACACTTGGAAAATGATCAAAAATTTAATTTACACTAAGGGTATGTCGACATACATAAAACTATATGTCGACATATAACTGTCATTTTTTCAATTTTGAAAGGAAGCGTCTTTTCACTAATTGTGACGGTTCTGAAGCGTGACATCCTTTCATACACTACAAAAAGGGCTTGAATTTGAATTTTTTTTATCATCTCTTCTTCTCTAACTTCATCCTCTTTCTCTACACCATTATTCTTAATCATCTATATGATTTCTACACTTATACTCTGCTGAATTCAATTCTGTTTTGATAAAACTTCTTCTCTCTACACTATTTACTCTCTACTCTCTAAATCAAGTGCTATTGAAGAGTTATAGGGCTGTTTGTAATTGTTTGGGTTGTATTGGGTAATCGGTGGTATCCCTTGTAGCTGTGAAATCAAGGACAGGTAATCGGTGGTATCCCTTATAGCCGTGAAATCAGGGATGGGCAAATCTTGATCAAGTGTGTGTTGAAACGGTGGTATACCTTGTAGCCGTGAAATTAAGGAGGGTTGTAATTAGATTTTGATATAACAATAAAACTCTATGCAGTCCAGCGTTGCGTGGGACTGGACGTAGAAGTAATTCGAACCAACATAAAATCCAGTGTATTCTTTCCTTTTTAGCATTCTATTTCTGTTTATTTTTGTGTTTGTGTTCGAATCCGTGTCTGTGGTTGTGTTTGTGATGTTTGATTCATCTAGTAGTTCTCACAAGTTTTATATTTTTGTTAAATTCTCAAAAACACTATTCATCCCCCTCTAGTGTTTGTTTTTCCTTAAAGATCCTTTCTGCATAACCTAATAGAACTGGGCTTAACCGATCTGACGCTTCACCAATTTGGAACACAAATCATATCTCCAAAAGTTCGAATCTTTCGTGATTTCTACCAAATCATTGCGAGTTTCCATGAGCTCATTCCCGAGTTTCTAGTACCTAGAAATTTGTAAATCCATTGTGTGACTGTCTTGCCAAAAGGCGGGTCAACACTTGCCTTCCAAAATGTATATTCCTTGTAAAATTAGGATGTGTTTTGAATAATCTAGAAATCTAGAAGTTGTAAACTAAAAGAAGCCCACAAGGAAATCCAATAGTTGAGAACCAAAAAACCAAAGCCATTGCACTGGATCTTATTTATGGAAAACAAGAAATACGGAAAACCAAAGAAAGTCGGTGATCACTCTGGATTGTGCTAACCAGAAGGCAAAAACCAAAGAGACTCGGCGATCGCTTTGGATTGTATTACGAGAGATAACCAAGATTACTTGGATAACCAAGACCCAGGAAACCAAGGAGACCTGAAATCCAAAAAACTAGAACAACCAATAACCATATGATCGAATGAATCTGAAAGCCAGAATAACCAGATACAGCATAATCCATACTATAAGCCTGGGCAGCCTTCCTAGAATGTGACAAGACTACTGTGGGTAGCTACAATGTGACAAGATGACCAAAGAATGGCGGAAGAGTCTAGGATAGCCTTGCAAAAGCATGACAAGACAATCTAGTAAAAGTCAAATAGATAAGGCCTTACCCGTGCAAGGCGGCCTAGCCAAGTCCTAACAAGACGGCCTGCCCGTTCCCAAGAAATTTCCCTACTTAAGGACTAGATTTTATACTTAACGATCAAAGTTATTACTATGCCAAGTCCTTAAAGTTAGAAATTACAATTCCAGTTTTCATACTCCGCAAGCAACATCCCTATGAGCAAAGTAATTTATTAAAATTTTCAAGTGTTGGAGTTTATAATAAATCTGAAGGAAAACCTAACGGGTTATCATCGAGAAGAGAGCACATCTAGGGGTTAAGGCCTAATCCTGTTCGTGGATAAGTCAACTTAGCCGCTTCCGATTCCAAGTTTATTGAGTTTTGTTAAGTTTAAAGGGATGGGCTACTATCGAGTACAGAGCATGCCTAGGGGTCACGCCAGTCCACATACATGGGTAGGCCGACGTAGTCATCCTAAGCCATAAAATGAAAAACAAAGATAGGAGATTATATAGTTTATCCCTCCCAAAGAGCATGCCTAGGGACTGAGGACTAACCTCGTACATGGATAGGAAGGCTTGGCCCTCCAAACTCCCAAGCCAGGTAACCAGAAATGAGTGAAGGAAGTTAGAGGGTTTACCGTCCTTAAAGAATATGCCTAAGGATTAAGACCTAATCCTGTACATAGGTAGACAAACTTAGCCCTTAAAAATCCAAAGCCAGGTAACCAAAGAAAAACATAGGAGAATAGGCGGTTTATCGTCCACCAAAAGCATGCCTAAGGATTAAGACCTAATCCCAAACATTGGTACGCTGACTTAGTCCTTCCGAACTCTCGAACCATGTAATCAGAGACAAGTGTAGGGGATTGGATGGTTTCTCGTCCACAAAGAATATGCCTATGGATAAAGGCTTAATCCAGTACGTGGGTAGGCGGACTTAGTCCCTTCGGACTCCCGAACTAGGTAACCAAAGATAAGTGTAGGAGATTGGACAGTTACTCATTCACAAAAAGTATGCCTAAGGATTAAGGCCTAATTTCGTACATGGGTAGGCGGAATTAGGCCCTCCTCCCTCCTATAATCATGTAAATCAAAGTGAATATTTACTTGTGAGGCGGACGGATTATACTAGGGCATAAAGCACGCCTAGGTGTTAAGTCCTAAGCATATACGTTTGTGGTCTGACTTAAAGCCATCCGAAACTGAGAGACCAAATATATAATATCCAAGAATATAATATCCAAGATGTTGAAGCCTATTATAACCAGAGCCCAGAGACAATAAGCCAAGGTTTTAGTCATCAAATTGAAAAAAAAAACAAGTGCCAGAAGTCCAGATAAACCAAGGGTCATATCCACAAGCCGAAAGACCAAACAACCACATCCATAATCTCAAAGACCAAAATACCCGGAAAAAAAACATTATTCATAGAAACCCAAAAGATGGAATGCTTAAAGACCAGAATCCACAAAGACAAAATCCAGAGTGTGGAGAGATGAAAGGCCAATAAACAAAGAAAACTGAAATCTAGGAGCTGCAAACCTAGAAGAAACATATATCCATATCAACGATGACAAAACCGTCGGGAGCAGGTGTCGATTCATTCCTATTTCGAGCCGAAGCAAGCAGCTTTGCCTGTCCCGGTAATACAGCTCGACCCCGAACATACTCTGTCAACTCACCACACCTGACGTGTTCTTTAATCACGTCCCTAAGATGCCTACAATCATTCGTATCATGACTATCCAGGTCGTGAAATAAGCAATTGCTACCAGATTCTTTCTCCCTCTGGGTCGACTCCCTCGTAGGAGGCTTCCTGATGGGAGCAATCAGATTAATTTCCAAATAAATCTCCTCTAAAGGATGAGTAGGCTCAGCATATGAAGAGAAATTGGGCAGATTCCATTGATACACATTTAGATCATTCCGAGGAGAAGTCTTTCCTTTACCATCGCCAGAATTGGATGATCCTTTGCCCTGAATCGAATTAGCCTTAAGAACTTTATCATTAGTTGCACTTCCTTCAAAAACAGATCCGCCTCAAAGTAAAATTCACCAAGGTCCTTCGTCGATCCGGTTGAAGCGAGATCTTGAAATATGTGTTATCCAAAACACTAGAAACAACGACCATCAGAACCATAGAAGGATTCGGTCAATCGATCGAAGCCACGGCAGAATTAAACCTTTCCAGGAACTTGAGCAAAGTTTCACTAGTCTTTTTCTTTATTTCCGTAAGAGTCATCACGTTCTTGGATCGAGCAATCTGAACCTTGAACTGTATGATGAATGTACCAACTAAGACGTTAAAAGAATTGACCGACTCATTCTACAATTGCCAAAACCACATGGCAACAATGTCCATAAGATAAAGAAGGAAGCACGTTGCCGTAACATTTTGCGAAGTCGAAAGTACTTCCGTGTGGCCCATATAGTGCATCAAGTGAACCACCGGGTCCTTCCTACCATCAAAAGCCTCCAATGCCGCCAAGTTGAAATCCTGTAGGTTCCGAGAATTGCGAGTATCCTAAGTGAATGGACTATGCGTAACATAATTCATATCCAAGAGATATACTCTGCCTCAAGTATATTGTCGAATAATATCGGGGATTTAACTGCCATTACAAATACCAAGAAAATGATTCCAATCATTCAAATCCACATCAGTGCCTCCGGTGTCTAGTCTGCACTAGCCAACTATTGGTTAACAACTAGAATATTTGGTTCAACCTAGCCTAAGGTGTCGCCATCGGGACAAATCCAACTTCCGGCAACATGAGAGTTTCTACATCCAAAGATGCATACGCTGCCGCTTGAGCAACATTACCAACACCATAACCTGAAACCTGGCCAGCCAAAACATGAGCCAAACCTTCAACGGGATTGGGAGTGTTGCCCCTAAGTCTAGCTGATCTAATACCTATCTGCGGATTGATGTCGATGCGGGGTTGCTCTTCGGGAATTACCTCCAAGTCTCGAGCTAAACCTTGAGGAGCACTATCACTTATCCCTGCAATATTACCTAGGCCCGACGACTTTTCGAAACCTACGAGTCTAGCGAGAAGTGTATTTATAGTAGCTTCCTATCTTTTGAAGTGCTCTTCTTTCTATTCCGATTGTGAAGTTGAAACACCCCACCTCCATTAGGGTCACTCTCAAAGGGAATGCCCTAATTTTGGTGGAGGTTTATAAGTATAAGTCACGGATATACAAGACAGATATAAGAACACATATTTTTGAACAGCGGAAAACAACAACTTTTATTTCAATAAAATACGTGTTACACCAACCATACCATAATTGTCTTACAATACTTCAAAAAAAAACATAACATCTTCATAACTGTCTTGATTACATTATTTAAGGAAGCATAAAGAAAACATAAATAAACTGCAAAAGTCCCATGGCTGTTGTCCAAAGCCATAGTCCAAAACGAAAAGATCCAAGCAATACGTTCTTTCTCTTCAAGCTGGATATGAAGGCTGGTCAAGCTGCGGTATTCCCTCCCTGTGGACCTTGGGGGGGGGGAAACGGAAGAAAAGAAGACGAAATAAAAGTAGAGTCAGACATAAAGCCTGAGTAAGTCTAGGACTATTCAGTCTATGAATAAAGAACTGGGTATGATAAGTATAAACTAGAAATGGGAAAGCACCATAAACTTAGTTAAGTTGTCTAGGGTCGAATATACTATCGTACCCCATACTAATCTCTGTACCCATATAAACTAGTTCCCAACAGGCACCCCATAATCAGGGTGAAGTGATCCATTTTATGATGATCGGCTCCTACTCGCATAGTTACATGTGTCTTACGGCCCCCGATGTTGTAGTTACCTATGCTGGTCCCACCATGGGGTATATCAAGTCCCATGGTGGCGGCCCGACACAATCCTAGAATGCACAGGTATGCTACTGGTGCCTAGTGCCTTATTTTTCTGCGCCGGAGTGTGTGCACGCCCGCACCCCGTTAGAACCTACACTGCTGCACCACTGCCGTCGATTTGACCTCTTACAGTCAGCCCAGTAATCGTGCCCCACCCTGCCTAGTTTAAGGGTATCATGATACACCTTATAGGGTTACTGCTGAAAAGGGTCCCCCGCTACTAGGTTTTCTATCTCTAGCCAACATGCTAAGTTGGTTAAGTGTTTTATAAACCTAACCCCCAATCAGTCTGTTTAGTTTAGCATGTTCCATTTTGATTAAGTATTAATATAATTTACTTAATCCTATCATTCCTGACTCAGCCTTAATTGTCTTATTAAAGCCTTGACCTCTCACATTAGACAGGTATTGTTGTGGCTGCCTGTTGCCGGTTGGGTCTGGGCAGTCTTACGCCACAACTCAGTCTAACCTCGGGTCCTTATTGGGCTCCATGTTTAACCGCCCACATTGGATAGGTATTGTTGTGACTACTGGACAGCCGGGCGGTTCCGGGCAGGTTTACATCACAACTCAATCCAACCTCGGGTTAAACACATCGTATTTTCTACATTTACATATTTTGTCTTTCTTCTTTTTATATGTAAATATTTGCGGCCCATTATTCAAATTCATCTTTATTGGTTAAGATTTATTTATGCCACTTAATTGTTTTTCAAAGTTATTGGCGTGCGTCAAACAAGCCAACACATATGTTCTATATTTTTAACCCAAACGTCATTTCCCCCGTTTTATTCGTTCGTTCCAATGTAAGGTGTGTTGGGTTTAATACTTAAACCCAATTTAGCCATATGAAAAGAGGAGGCTATAACATGGTGTTTATAAGGTGACATAAAAAGGGGAGTGTGAACACATGAACTTGCAACATACGATCTAATTAACATAAAATAGGCACATGTGAACTTGCAATTGTAACATCATATAATCATGGCATAACATGAATCATTTTATTCATATAATCATAGCATAAACAATACTTAAACATAAATCATTCTATTCATCTAGTTATGGCATAGAAAATACTTAAACATGAATCATTCTATTCATATGGTTAATGCATAAACAATACTTAAAAATGAATTATTCTATTCATATGATTATGGCATAAACTTAAACATGAATCATAGGTTCAACTAACCATGTAAACTTGAAATTAATAATCTAACTAAATTAGATATCATTATTATTGGCACATGGTCTTGACTAGAAATGTAAGTCTATATTTTTATTTAGGCATAATATAAACTAATCATGTTCATAAAATCACTATATGTTAACAAAAGGTACTTACTTTTGTTACTAATACAAAAGTATGGTTCAACTAGAATTATCCCAACCTAATTCTTATATGAATCATGGTTTTTAATCCATTTATAAAATTATAGCATAAACATTCCTAAACTTAAATCATGGTTTTTATTCTATCTATGTAAACTTGCAAGTGGAATGTAATTCTAATGTAACTCATGTGTCACATATATTGTCATATGATTATGATAACAACATAAGCTTAGAAAACATGATTTTCAATTGGGCATAATAACGAACATAGTTTAGTCATGTTCATAAAATTAATACAAACTTACAAAGACGCTTGCTTTTGTCACTATCACAAAATCATGATTTTTATACTTGAACTATGATGCCAATTTCAACATAACCTTCATATGAATCATAATACTTAGGTGAATCAAATTACACTAAAGATGACCATAGAATTTTACATCATGTTGTCATAACAATAGATCATAGACTTGCATGAATTTCAAAATAAACTATTACAACATATAGTTGTTGTTTCAACATGAATCTTGTACTTGCATTTACCAAATGGGTGTTGTAAATAACTACCATAAACATGTAGTTTTCAATATGAATCATATGCTTGCATAAGTCCCAATCAAAATTCCACAACATGTGGTTGTCAACATAAGCCACATACTTGTATGAATCAAACCATAGCATTGCCAAATTGTTTAGAATCAAAATAACATACAAATATAAGTCATTATCGCCACAATTCCATTTCGTTTCCAACGCAAATTGCGTACTTGCAAATATCCAATCGTATACCATAATATTCCCAAATCGTTTTGCATCAAAGCAACATGCAATTATAGATTATTATCGCCACAATTCCATTTCTTATATTACACAAATCAACACAATTATTTAATTCATACCGGAATAGTACTCTACTTACAGCGTATGGCGAATCTTCAATTCAGAAATTTGAATTCTGAATTCTGAATTTGGAGACGCTATTTTTTGTTGTTGTATGCGTTGCTTTGATTGATTTGATGTTGCTTTAAGCTTTGAATTATCTCCTAGTTGTCTCTCTATTTCTGATGTCTATCTTCAGTCTCTCCTCAGCAGCATGACGGTCTCATCTCCATTTTAGTTTATGTGAATTAGGGTTAGCCTTAGGTCCTTTTTATAGAGTTTGTGAGTTGATTTAGACCGTCGATGAAGCTTGGTTCAATAATAGCCGTTCGTTTGAAGGAGAGACCAACCAGGAGCTGACACCTAGCCCTAGTGACAAGGCAAGGCTCATAAAATCGACCAAACACAGACCTGGCCAGCCAGGGTGGGCTGGGTTCGACCTGGCTCAGGGGCCAGGTCGACACCCCAGTCGACACCGTGTCGACTTGGCAGTCGACACGGGTTACCCAGGTCGACTGCCCAGTCGACCTGGCTAGCCCCAGGTTGACTGACAAGTCGACCTGGGTGCTTTAGGCGGGAATTTTCCCGCCTTGGCCAATTGGGCCCGATTTTGAATTTTGAATTAGTTTTTCTGAGCTGTTTTCGTCTGTTCGAATTTTAAACCTAATTCTGAAACTTCCGGAGGCCATATCTTGGTCATACGGACTCCGATTCTCGAAAACTCGAACTCTATTTCGCGTATTTTTCCGAGACGAACGCAATGGCGTATCCCATTTCCCTTAATTCTTTGATTTGAAATTAATTATACTTTAATTTATGAATTTCACGGTTATAGAATACACGAGGTGTTACATTCTCCCCTACTTAAAAGGATTTCGTCCCCGAAATCTTCGAGTTAGGAAGAATGTATATCCTAACATCCAAACATCCATCTACTCATCCATCAAACACGAGCATCCATTGTCCTTAAAAGACTTCTAATGCTTCATGATCATATGCGAAGTGTGTGTGTACATGTACTTATCTAATGCAAAATCAGGCGGTCTACTGATTCAGTTGACCTCCTTAATGCGAATTATGTAAGTGCTATGAATCCATTATGTATGCAAATCCTCCTATTCATGATTCTACATGAGTGCACAATCATTCATATAAATGCAGCATCCATATGACAACACATTAAAGTTCAACCATATACGAATGCAAACATATATGCATATGCAATATGAGGTGACTGAGCCGATCTAAAACCTAGATTGTGTGTGTATATGCAACCACGAGCAACCACTAGCAATCACTTGCAACCACTTGCAACCATCAATCATAACATGTCTCAAACACATGTTTACACCCAATTGTTCCTATCTAAAGGTATAGTCGAATGATAGAAGCAAGTAAAGACTTTGTGCCCATTAGGCAATGTCAAAACTGGAAATCTATGCCATATATATATATATATATATATATATATATATATATTGACTAGGAGAAGAATTCTCTAAGCATCAGCCCCGAAGACCGAAATCAACATCAGACTGACACCCAAAGAATTACTCAACCCAACCACTATATATGATTCTAGGAAACTAAGCATGATGGACTCCTTTTAGGTCACAAGGGAGTCCCTTCCTAAGACCAACCCGTATCTTATAAAACCCAAAAAGTTTAGTCAAACCAACGAACACCCTCGAGCCCCAACATGTGTTACTAAAAGATGAGTCATACTCCCTATGGGGTTTACAATAGAAATTGGATTGAGAATGGGACCGAGAGGATATATACAAAAGATAGCATGCAAGTAAGCTCTACAGGAAGAGAGGGATCAAGGATATACTCTTAAGAAGAGATATGATGCATGAATCTAGTCTTCAATCTTCTAAGTCGCATTCCTTGAGCTTAACTCCATTATGCTTTGTCCGTCTTTAACTTCACAATTTCGTAGCTTCTTAATTCTTGTTTCCAAAATATGAGTTGGAACCTATTTCACTATTGCCTCTCGTTCCTCTTTCACTTACTCTACTTCTAGTATACTCAGCTCAAACATAACGGTGTACTCATGGTTTCATGCAAGCTCTCCAAAATTCACTAGTGAATTTTAGATCTCGTCCACTTACTATCAGGTATTCCACGTAGCAGAACTATCTCTTGGAAATAAATGCCAGCTATGTTGCCAAATGTACTTACTAAGGTGATTCTCCACAACTCATGCATAAGCGAAATGAACCTTCTGCCTTAGTGGCGAACACTACTGGAGCGCCCCATTCTGAAATGCTCCTTCTAATGAACCCCTTCTCTAGAAGCTTCTTTAATCTGTTTACTGAGCTCTTTCCTTTCCCATGGAGCCATGTGTCTAACGGGCGACACAACGGGCTTTGCATTATCTACAAGATGTATACGGAAGTCTATCACCCGCTTCGGAGGCTAGCCCTTCACCTCTTCAAAGACATCCGGATATTCCCGGACCACTCTAATCGATTGCAAAATTTCAACAGAGGCATCTAGCGATTCAAGGTAACTAAGCATAACCGCATACGAGAGATTATAAGAAATTTCCAAAGTATTACCGAGCAGGGTTAGGAGCCTAACAACCCTTTTCTCACAATCAAGGATGGCCCCATTACTGGATAGCCAATCCATGCCCAGAATCAAACCATATCCCGAAAAGCCCAAAACAAAGGCACTACATTGAAATTCTATGCTTAGAATAGAAATTTTCAATCCCAAACAGATCATAGACAAATGAGCTGGGCCCCCAATTAGGTTTGAAACAATTAAGGGGTTCTCTACCATACTAGTTTTTAGGTGCAGAGATTCTACTAAAGCAGACGAGATAAAGGAGTGTGACGCGCCGGAATCAAATAAAGTGCGAACGGGGTGATCATAAAGATAAACTACACTTTCTACAGAAGTATTTATACCTCGTTTCTTTGGGCAGTCCTTAGCCATGTGGCCTGTTTCACCGCAAGAAAAGCACCCACCATTCATCTTGGCCTTCTTTTTCCGGCAATCTTTCACTAAGTGCCCCACTTTGCCACAGAATTTACACTTCCTCTTCTCTCGGGACTTGTTGTCTTTCCCGCCCTTCTCAAAGTCTGTCTTCTCAGGGCAGTCTATGCTGATGTGTCCAGTCTCCCCACAATGAAAACATTCTCCTTGCTTTCTTTTCCTCTTTCTACAATCCTTGGCTATGTGCCCTTCCGTACCACAAAAATTGCATTTCCTTTTTTCCTGTTTCTTATTATTACTGTTACGATCCTTTCTTGTTTGACTATTATTCGTCTTCCTACTCTGGGACTCTTCCGCTTGCTGGTTCACGTGGAGGAGGAGGAGTGAAAGTGTCAGCAGCTGGGGAGTAAGGTCTCCAGACATGCTGAAATAGAAAGGGTAGATTCAAAACGAAGGATAAGAGATAGTACCTATGGCTTTGGGGAGGGGACTTTGCCTTTTAAAATAAAATAATATTTTATCTTTTAAAAATGCTTCTTTAAATTTCCTTTTTGAAAATAAATTTTCAAAACTTTTTATCTTATCTGGTAAACCTATGCTCTGATACCAAGTGAAACACCCCACCTCCGTTAGGGTCACTCTCAAAGGGAATGCCCTAATTTTGGTGGAGGTTTATAAGTATAAGTCACGGATATACAAGACAGATATAAGAACACATATTTTTGAACAGCGGAAAACAACAACTTTTATTTCAATAAAATACGTGTTACACCAACCATACCATAATTGTCTTACAATACTTCAAAAAAAAACATAACATCTTCATAACTGTCTTGATTACATTATTTAAAGAAGCATAAAGAAAACATAAATAACTGCAAAAGTCCCATGGTTGTTGTCCAAAGCCATAGTCCAAAACGAAAAGATCCAAGCAATACATTCTTTCTCTTCAAGCTGGATATGAAGGCTGGTCAAGCTGCGGTATTCCCTCCCTGTGGACCTGGGGGGGGGAACGGAAGAAAAGAAGACGAAAGAAAAGTAGAGTCAGACATAAAGCCTGAGTAAGTCTAGGACTATTCAGTCTATGAATAAAGAGCTGGGTATGATAAGTATAAACTAGAAATGGGAAAGCACCATAAACTTAGTTAAGTTGTCTAGGGTCGAATATACTATCGTACCCCATACTAATCTCTGTACCCATATAAACTAGTTCCCAACAGGCACCCCATAATCAGGGTGAAGTGATCCATTTTATGATGATCGGCTCCTACTCGCATAGTTACATGTGTCTTACGGCCCCCGATGTTGTAGTTACCTATGCTGGTCCCACCATGGGGTGTATCAAGTCCCATGGTGGCGGCCCGACACAATCCTAGAATGCACAGGTATGCTACTGGTGCTCAGTGCCTTATTTTTCTGCGCCGGAGTGAGTGCACGCCCGCACCCCGTTAGAACCTACACTGCTGCACCACCGTCGTCGATTTGACCTCTTACAGTCAGCCCAGTAATCGTGCCCCACCCTGCCTAGTTTAAGGGTATCATGATACACCTTATAGGGTTTCTGCTGAAAAGGGTCCCCCGCTACTAGGTTTTCTATCTCTAGCCAACATGCTAAGTTGGTTAAGTGTTTTATAAACCTAACCCCCAATCAGTCTGTTTAGTTTAGCATGTTCCATTTTGATTAAGTATTAATATAATTTACTTAATCCTATCATTCCTGACTCAGCCTTAATTGTCTTATTAAAGCCTTGACCTCTCACATTAGACAGGTATTGTTGTGGCTGCCTGTTGCTGGTTGGGTCTGGGCAGTCTTACGCCACAACTCAGTCTAACCTCGGGTCCTTATTGGGCTCCATGTTTAACCACCCACATTGGATAGGTATTGTTGTGACTACTGGACAGCCGGGCGGTTCCGGGCAGGTTTACATCACAACTCAATCCAACCTCGGGTTAAACACATCGTATTTTCTACATTTACATATTTTGTCTTTCTTCTTTTTATATGTAAATATTTGAGGCCCATTATTCAAATTCATCTTTATTGGTTAAGATTTATTTATGCCACTTAATTGTTTTTCAAAGTTATTGGCGTGCGTCAAACAAGCCAACACATATGTTCTATATTTTTAACCCAAACGTCATTTCCCTCGTTTTATTCGTTCGTTCCAATGTAAGGTATGTTGGGTTTAATACTTAAACCCAATTTAGCCATATGAAAAGGGGAGGCTATAACATGGTGTTTATAAGGTGACATAAAAAGGGGAGTGTGAACGCATGAACTTGCAACATACGATCTAATTAACATAAAATAGGCACATGTGAACTTGCAATTGTAACATCATATAATCATGGCATAACATGAATCATTTTATTCATATAATCATAGCATAAACAATACTTAAACATAAATCATTCTATTCATCTAGTTATGGCATAGAAAATACTTAAACATGAATCATTCTATTCATATGGTTAATGCATAAACAATACTTAAAAATGAATTATTCTATTCATATGATTATGGCATAAACTTAAACATGAATCATAGGTTCAACTAACCATGTAAACTTGAAATTAAGAATCTAACTAAATTAGATATCATTATTATTGGCACATGGTCTTGACTAGAAATGTAAGTCTATATTTTTATTTAGGCATAATATAAACTAATCATGTTCATAAAATCACTATATGTTAACAAAAGGTACTTACTTTTGTTACTAATACAAAAGTATGGTTCAACTAGAATTATCCCAACCTAATTCTTATATGAATCATGGTTTTTAATCCATTTATAAAATTATAGCATAAACATACCTAAACTTAAATCGTGGTTTTTATTCTATCTATGTAAACTTGCAAGTGGAATGTAATTCTAATGTAATTCTAATGTAACTTATGTGTCACATATATTATCATATGATTATGATAACAACATAAGATTAGAAAACATGTTTTTCAATTGGGCATAATAACGAACATAGTTTAGTCATGTTCATAAAATTAATACAAACTTACAAAGACGCTTGCTTTTGTCACTATCACAAAATCATGATTTTTATACTTGAACTATGATGCCAATTTCAACATAACCTTCATATGAATCATAATACTTAGGTGAATCAAATTACACTAAAGATGACCATAGAATTTTACATCATGTTGTCATAACAATAGATCATAGACTTGCATGAATTTCAAAATAAACTATTACAACATATAGTTGTTGTTTCAACATGAATCTTGTACTTGCATTTACCAAATGGGTGTTTTAAATAACTACCATGAACATGTAGTTTTCAATATGAATCATATGCTTGCATAAGTCCCAATCAAAATTCCCCAACATGTGGTTGTCAACATAAGCCACATACTTGTATGAATCAAACCGTAGCATTGCCAAATCGTTTAGAATCAAAATAACATACAAATATAAGTCATTATCGCCACAATTCCATTTCGTTTCCAACGCAAATTGCGTACTTGCAAATATCCAATCGTATACCATAATATTCCCAAATCGTTTTGCATCAAAGCAACATGCAAATATAGATTATTATCGCCACAATTCCATTTCTTACATTACACAAATCAACACAATTATTTAATTCATACCGGAATAGCACTCTACTTACAGCGTATGGCGAATCTTCAATTCAGAAATCTGAATTCTGAATTTGGGGACGCTATTTTTTTTGTAGGCGTTGCTTTGATTGATTTGATGTTGCTATAAGCTTTGAATTATCTCCTAGTTGTCTCTCTATTTCTGACGTCTATCTTCAGTCTCTCCTCAGCAGCATGACGGTCTCATCTCCATTTTAGTTTATGTGAATTAGGGTTAGCCTTAGGTCCTTTTTATAGAGTTTGTGAGTTGATTTAGACCGTCGATGAAGCTTGGTTCAATAATAGCCGTTCGTTTGAGGGAGAGACCAGCCAGGAGTTGACACCTAGCCCTAGTGACAAGGCAAGGCTCAGAAAATCGACCAAACACAGACCTGGCCAGCCAGGGTGGGCTGGGTTCAACCTGGCTCAGGGGCCAGGTCGACACCCCAGTCGACACCGTGTTGACTTGGCAGTCGACACGGGTTACCCAGGTCGACTGCCCAGTCGACCTGGCTAGCCCCAGGTCGACTGCCAAGTCGACCTGGGTGCTTTGGGCGGGAATTTTCCCGCCTTGGCCAATTGGGCCCGATTTTTAATTTTGAATTAGTTTTTCTGAGCTGTTTTCGTCTGTTCGAATTTTAAACCTAATTCTGAAACTTCCGGAGGCCATATCTTGGTCATACAGACTCCGATTTTCGAAAACTCGGACTCTATTTCGCGTATTTTTCCGAGACGAACGCAATGGCGTATCCCGTTTCCCTTAATTCTTTGATTTAAAATTAATTATACTTTAATTTATGAATTTCACAGTTATAGAATACACGGGGTGTTACAGAAGTCAAATCCTTTGTAAAATCATTAACAACTCCGTCGATATCTTCGCGAGAGTAACATAATTCGATGGATGTCCAATAGAGGATTCTTCTTGACTTTCCTCTATTCCTACTCCTTACGAACGAGCCAAACTAATCTGTTTCCTTTTAACCATACTTAGATCCAAAAGAAATCCAGGAGAATATATTTCCTTAAACGATCCCAAATCCAAAGGCAATCCAACGCCCCTTCCTGGCTCATCCAAATGTTGACATGGGGAATTGGTCAACACACGCCAACACCCGATGAGATGAGTTATACAATAAATCCTAGCACAATCCGGACACAATAATGTATAAAGGTAAATAAAAGAAAATTTATAGTAGTTCGGCACTGACGCCAACGTCCACTTTTTTGTAACTATTCATCATCATTGTTATAATTACAAGAGTGATCCAAGTTTCAACACTTTGAGTTTACAAAGTTAAGAATGGAGAACGACCTAGTGTTAGCCAATTCCTTACAAGACCCAAACAACCATTAATGTCTTTCTAAGTCCAAAAAGTTCTAAGTATGCTCCAATGTTCAAAAAACAAACCAAGATCCAATCCAAATGCCAAAGCGCTGTGAGATAACTCTAAGTGAAGTTTATAAGTCCAAGAGACCTTCAAAAACCACAGATATCAAGTAGAAAGCTATTAAAATGCTCCAAGATCAAGCTTCCCATATGTAGAAATGAAACAACCAAAAGATCCTAAAACAACCAAGGGATGGGATATTTATAAGAGAGGGGATACGAGATTTCGTATCCCTAAAGTTTCGTATCTCAAGATTGGTTCCGATCCCGGGATTAGTACTGATTCTGGGGTAAGTTCATATCCCGGGTACTTAGCCAAAATCAACAGTTCTTCTTCGGAGCACTTCAAATTATAGCGAATACGAATTTGACTTCGCATCCCTAGTGTCGATGAAAACCTAGAAGTACCAAGCCCACTTCGCATCCCCGAATTAGACACGAAATATCCAATACGAAATGCAACATCATACTCCCGATCCTTATCCAAAACAAGAGGTACCATTGCCACAACTTCGTATTGCATGATACGAAGTACCATTTCGTATCCTGAGAATTAGTGAAACCTAAAACTCCGAAATAGCCAGAGACGAAGAGCAGATACGAAGCTCACTTCATATTCCCAAGCCTTAACCAAACTCACGAAGTGTCATGCCACGTTTTTGTATCCTCAAGAGGGATATGATATACCTGTAAAGAAACCAGGATGTGAGATTACATTTCGTATCCCATGCCTTGAATTTTTGCCAGGTGTGAAGGTCGGATATGATTTTGTATCCCCTATGCCAGATACGAAAATTCCGATATGAAACAAGGTTTCATAATCCAGAAAATTAACCGAATCACCAGATGACAAACCATATATCGTATGCCCCCATTTCGTATCAGATATGGGGATACAAAATCTTGAGAACACGAGGGGCATATGAAATTCCGAGTGAAGTAATGTCGATCCGAGATTGTATGCCAAACTCCCAAGTATGTAAACCACAGTATCCGTCGAATCGAGAATGTCGGACCCAAAACCATGCCTAACCGAGCTAGTCGAACCGAGGATGTTGATCTGAAGTAGAAGATGTTGTGAGTGATTATTGAACCAGGCTTCACTGATCCGAGACACAATCCATATCTCCAAGAATTTGAATACTTTGGTAGGAATTGTCTGTTCATTTGAAAAATGAACAGACATATCTGTTTCCCTCCAAACCCAACGACCACAACCCTTCGATGCTTATAAATCCATTCTTTATCTTTCAAATAGAGAACATATCTCTCTTTCTCTTATTCTCCAGTTCTTGAAATCATACCAGAGACACAGATTGACGTTCATCTATATCTATGACATCTCTGCACCGTCTTCGATTGAGATGTGTATCCTTCAAGGCAGAAGTCCATTCTCAACTATTGCAAAAGTGTAGGGGCGAATTTCCGTCTTAGAACATTGCACACTCAAGTCTCCCTCCATATTTAAGTCAGTTTTCTATTTTATTTATTCACTCTACTTTTCCATGCTTTGCTCGTGAATTCGCATTCTTGCTTTATTACTGTTTATCAATTTATACAATTGAGTTGATCCCCTTCTGCATACAATTGTTCTAACAATACACACAACCCTTAGCCCAACAACTCCGAAACTTGCAAACAACGGTTCTGCCATTTTTAGGAATATTTATAAGTACAAAATAATGCATATAAATCAATCAGTTAGTTATATAATAATAATAATAATAATAATAATAATAATAATAATAATAATAATAATAATTTTCTACTTTTAGTCGGCGACATTTTTGAACCCAAAGAACATAATGATAAGTCGATTAACATCAATCAGCAGTAAGCCGTGTGATATTGTGATAGACATTGATTAATTAATGGTTGAAAGCGTAAATATAATATCAGTTTTAACATCATTTTCAACGATAATTTTCAAAAAGAAAATAAGCCTTTGACTGATATTATTTTAATGTTAATGACGGATATTAATTTATTTTTTCCTTTCTTACTAGGGATGGAAAAATATTTTTACCAGTGTATGTCAGCAAGTAGACGTAGATGAGTTAATATATTCTAAAGTTTTTGTTATTTATACAATTTATATGACACATGCTTGATGCTACAATAAACATGAAAGTACATGTAATTGATGTATGTTAATAGGATTACTTTTGTCCACGGTCCATGGTTTAATGGAACAGTGAATTATGGTGAAGTTATTCATGTTCAATAGCGAAATCTTTGGAAAAATAAGTTCGGATGCGTTGATCTCAGTTGTGTCGTAAAATCAGAAAATATATTCAGTGAAATATAGAGAGTATAGTTCCGAATATAGCAATCAAAAGTGCCAAATATGCAATTGCTACTGAGTAGTTCGTTTCTGTTTTAATTAAATTGATTTGTTTCTCTTATAGGATTTTATTCAGAACACTCAAAAAGGTGCAAGTAGCCCTTTTCATTTAAACCTATGTAAATACATCATTATTGTGTGCATTCTCTGTTCCTCTTCAACCATACTCACCAATGATACGAAGCCAGGGGCGAATCTACTTTGAAGGTGCAGGGATCAGCTGACTCCCCTCGAACTTTTTTATACTAATAGCACTTTGCATTTTGGCAAACATCTTATGTGCATATTTTACTAATAGCACTTTGCATTCTGCCCCCTCTGAAATTTTGATCCCTCTTAAGGGGATGGCTAGATTCGCCTTTGTACGAAGCTTCAAATTTATTTTTCTATTCAATATGATGGCAGATCGAGATTTACGATGTCTCTTTTCAAGCAAGTACCAAGAAAAAAATTACTTATTACGGCATAACACTAAAATTCTTGAGAAGTATCAACATTTTAGTCATCATGCAGGAGAAAAATTCCTTTCTTAGAACTGCTAAATGTTGGCTATTTCATCCAGTTACATTTTAATATTTGTGTTTCAGTATAAATGCATAGTGTCACTCATTGAGTTAATTATACTTTTGTCAAATCGATAGTTAAGAATTAGGAATATTTGCTTACTATTTGATAATAGATGATATTATTCCGTAAGGCAATGTTTATTAAGGTGTCTGACGATTAACAAATTTGCAGAATACAAGTTAATAAATAACATAGATAAGAAGAGACAATGGAACATGACTAAAATACAGCTTTTATTACCAATTAGAATGAACAGAACTTGTCTACCTAGGCTAGACAATTAATTGAGCACTAATCTTCATTAAGAGAATTCAAACAAGAGACATATTCAATCTAAATATAGGTCATATGCACTAAATGATCGAGCTGAAAGATAAAGATTCATCAGGGATCCTGCTGGCTTTATGTACTCGGTTTGAGGAAATACCTACAATATTTGACAGAAGACAATATGTTAGATAACAATTAAATTAGCATCGAATTCAAATTTAATGATGACAAAAGTAAAAAATAGAAAAGTTATCAAGTGTTAAGTTGTTATACCTTTCTTTGTTCTCTGATGGTGTTTTGATCGTTTAGGTGAGCAGAAGATAGCATCGTCACCGTGGACGTCGATGGGTTTATTTCACGGTTCAGATTAGTTATCGATAATGTCAGATTGACCATCTTGTCCTCGTAATTCACAACCTGTTCAAAATATGATGTTTTAAAAGATGATATGTTCAAAATATATAAAAACTGTATACAGATTAATTTGACTTACTTTTACTTTGATTTTGTTAACTTTTGATGTAACATTATGGGCAATAATGGCAGATGCAACGATTTTTTCAGAAGAATTTGTTTGGAGCGTTGATGAAAGAAGGGTTGCGCCACTGGATTCTTTAACCATGTATTGCACCCAATAACTGGGCGATCCAAAAGCTTGCCAGCTATTGAACCAAATGGCATCTGGTCTCCAACTGCATGATGTGTAGAAGTTAGTTATATAGCACATATGTTAACATAAAATGTGTATTGTTTGTGCTAATTGAATAGCATAGGAGTACAGATACATTACCCAATATCATGTACATTGGCGAAAAGGGGAGCGTAACTTGCTAGCTCAACTATGTCACTGCAAAAACATAAACAGAAGCACTGCATGTTTGGAAATGTAATATAGCGAATAGTTTGAAATTGGATCAAATTAACCCTGTCATATCTTCTATATAACCGTATATTCAATTTTGTTGGTTAAGCACATATGTGTGTATGTACTATACCTGTTTCTTTCCAAACCAATATAAAATGCAGCTTCACTTAAAGCGCCGTGGAAGCATCCAATTCCACAATCAGGACTAGTAACAGCGTACTCGCTGACAAAAACCTTGATAAAATGTGAACAAAGCGTATATTAAAGAAACGATTATGTTACATGAATTGAAGTAGTAAACAGTAGCTAATATAAATAACCTTTGGTCCCCTTCTGGTGAAATTATCGAATTTAGTATTCAGATTGAAAATACCATCATAACCTTCATATGGCTGCCGATTCAATCAAAAAAAAGGTTTGGCCATGTTAAAAAATTTAGTTAGCATTTGTAATTCAAGAATCCTACTGATCAAATAGTAATTAACGTAAGAAAACATACGTGAAAATCAAATAGATCAGCTTCGCCCTTCAATGGTTTCACAGTTGCATCACAGTTGGAAATAAGTTTGAGGTTGGGGTAAGCTTTCCTAAATGCATTGTAGAACTGTGGATATACAACATCTGAAAGCAACGCACAACCAATAAAAGCAGAATCAATTATTTGGTGCATGTTAATTGCCTTATTTCTTCATTAAAACAGACCACTATATATTTTGTTAACTGCATTTTAATTAGTACATAAAATTAACAAATGCAAACAAGGGAAATAAATTTTGCAAGTGTATAACATTAAACCTTCGTAATGCTGTCTACGATTCCTGGAATCTATGAAACAGTTTTCATTTCCAACGGAAATATACTTCATGGTAAATGGTTCTGGATGGCCCATTTGCGCCCTAACTGAACCCCATGTTGAATTAATGCTTCCGGTTGCAAACTCAACACCATCCAGAGCTTCCTGATATAATATGCAAAACATGATTAATTGTTTATCAACTATTGGAATGATGTTATAGTACATGTTATTTATAACCAACCTATATAACTTGGATATTAAGAATATATATGTATATAATATTGGTCATATATAGCTTTAGAGACTTCAGCTAACTGAAAATTTTGAAATATATATTAATCAAATGATGCTTACCTGCACATATTTATAAACATCTTCGGCTTTAATAAGGGGGAAATCTTCAGCACCCATTCCTATATATGCAAACTATATACTCAGTAATTGATTAATTAATTAATGACATAAATGAATGATTTTCATCAAGAAGTAGATAGATTACTAACCAACATTAAACACCCAAATTGGACTTGCACCAAGATCTTCTGCTAGCTGTATATTCCAAAAAAACACATTATGATGCTTGACCTAACGAAGTAGTTGAGTACGTCCTTAAAGAAAAGAAAAGGTAAAATGCATACAAGTAGGAGTTCATAGTATCCAAGTGCATCATCAGTCCAGTAATGCCAGTTGTCATTGTAATGTCCGGATCTGTTCTCCCATGGACCAATCGACTCTTTCCATCTAAATCGATTTTCTTCTAGCTTTCCTTGAACATACGTTCCACCTGCCAAATAATAAACCTCGTTTTTAAACATAAACCAAATACGCAAAGCAGATAATTACATACCTGGAAATCTCATGAAACTAGGACTTAAGTTTTCAAGCATTGCATACAGATCCTTCCTAAAACCATGTCCCTGTATGAAAAATAAATAAAAAAGGTTGATTATTATTGTTGGAGTAACTCCATATTAAGAGATGAATACAAGGCATATATGAACACGGACCTTGTGAGTGTCGGTGGGCATCAAAGATACTTGATCCAGCCAATATTTACCAATTCTATTGGTTGTGATTTGAAGCCTTGCGGCTGTATCACTTGCAGTTGGTGCGAAAGTGTACTCCACCCTTGTCCAGTTTTTTGCTTGTGCAGCACTCATACTACATCAAATTAGATCGTATTTATGAGCACATGTATGTAACTATGGAATGCAAATATAACTAATTAATGAACCATGCATATTGATGAGCTTACGAGATGTTAACAGACGCCAGCGTTTGCTTCCCATCTTGACTCGTAAGAGAAGCTTTCATTTCCAAGTCATGAGACAGGTTGTCTGCCCTAACATGAAAGATCAATTTGTACGTCTTCTTTATCTCTATGTTCTGCAAGAACAAAACAAAATAACATCGCCATTAAAGGAATATTATTGTTATTATTTTAGAAAAATAAATAAACAAGAAAAAGTCGTCAATATAAAAGAAGAAGTGGCATGTATACCATTCCCCAAAATCCAGGATTATAGACTCCAACTCCACCGTGAGGGCAAGTAGTATCACATTCAACTTTCATGTACAGTGCAACTTTATTGCCATCAAAAAGAGAACTATTATCAGTTGATACATATATTGAATCTTCATCTCCAATCGTCATCCATGGATCTAATGGATTTGGGGCTGAGTCATTTACATGCTCAAAACCTGCAAATGATCATATTAGAGGGAAAATTTGCTTATAACATTATACAGAGCAAGCGTTAATTAAGCTTTTACTAATTAGTTTGCTTCTGTAAATTAACTAATTTTTTTGGTCTACCTCGGTTGCTAACTAGCTCTGACCATATGCCACCGGATCCAGCATGGTTAATCTCCTGCATTGACACATACATATGAATAAATTGATCATCATGTGAATAATGAGCATTGTATGCGTGCTAGTTGCTATGAAGAACAATTAAGTGTATTGATTAATTACCTCAAAGAAAATACCAAAGAAATCTTCGGGCATTTCTCTCATAGAAGAAGCATCGACGTTTAGAAATACATTTGGGTAGTTTGGTGGTGGGGATGCTGTCATCAATTTATGCCTTGCTGAATCAGCATTCGCCAAAAAGCAGGAAATTACAAACAACACAGCGAAGATGTCTCTCTTCCTCATCTTCATTCTTCTCGTTTCAGTTTAACACAGCTGCAATATGCGAATTTTGCATTATAAACAGAGATATATATCGTAGGTATATATGTAATCTCTGCAGATAAGTAGATAAGATATCAAACGCAGAAAGCAAAACATGTCTAGCTACGTGAATATATATTAATTAAACGGAGTTGTACCTCTAGATTACTTCTGTAAGCTACGTCTATGTATAGTGCAAAGAGGATTTGCTTAGTCAGTGATGATTATACAGCATACTACGGCTATTTATAGAAACAAACAAACTGTACCGTTGTTCAGTATGCATACGTTCAAAAATTTCCAAAATGCGGTAGTAAAACACGTGTTTAACAAGTCGACCCTTTTTTACAGGAGAGATAGTATGCGTTTATACCTTATCCACCAAAAGATATTTTTTCCCCTTTTTCTTGGGGTTGATCCGTTGCAAAGCCTTTTCACTGGTTTTGAAAGAAATATGAGTTGGTTTTTGAAAGAACTATGAATTAGATGGAGAGAAAAAACTTTGAAGGTTAATATATATAGCATTCGATCACCACTTAGGCAACAAGCGAAAAGACAATTATCCTTTTAAAGTATACGACATTTCATAGTTTATAAGATAACCTTTCATAATTTCTGAAGCTTGGAAAATGTTCGTTAGTTTTCCAACATGTTTTTTGGATAGTGTTTGTGTCTTCCTGTCAATTCAAATAAAATAATACTTTATAACCCTGCTATTTAACTTTGGATTAGTTAAAAAGAAATAAAACTAATTCTTCAACTATTAGTGAATATGAATATTTAATTATAACAAAAAATGCAAGAGCTAATGTAATAAATAATTGGGGTTTTTAGCCTCAAGGACAAATGAACAAAAAATTATTCCATAAGGACAACAGGCTAAAATTTTATCCATAAGGACAAATTTTAGAGGGGCTAAAATTTTATCCATAAGGACAAATTTTAGTGTAAAGGGAGGAATTCAGGGGTCCACTATAATTCCTCTATTTACACTAAAATTTGTCCTTATGGACAAAATTTTAGCCCTTTGTCCTTATGTAACATTTTTTTTTTCATTTTGTCCTTTACACTATTTTTCTGTAAATAATTCATAAATTATTCAACAAATTTTTGCAAATAAATCACTAAAAAGTATTATTGTTATTTAAAATATTGAAACACCTAAAATACAAATATTGAAGTTAAAAATAAATGTTGAACTTCGTCATTGGTGATATTTTTTTTTCCAGCAAAAAACTCGATTCATTTAAATAATCGATGACTGATTGCGATATAACAATGATTTTTTTCTTTTTTTTTCGTTCATATATTCAATCTGGGCACAATACCAACCCTAAATGAACGAGACATTCATTACAATTCTTTTACCTTTTGTTGGTATATATCTTCACATTCATCCTTCTTAATCTTATAGAGGCCATCAACACTGCAAAATATAATTAATTTCCTTTACTGGTTAATTGAAAGCAGTAATCCAAGCTTCAAAGTTGGATCGAAAATAATAATTACCAAAATATATGCAAGGCCCCGTATTTTTACGGATTATAATTAATTTATTTAATTATTTAAATAGTGACTCAGATAATTTAATGGTTGTTTAATTAAATAATATTGAGTATTTAATTAACTTAAATAGTAGAATAATATATTTAACTTCCGAAATAGTCGGAAATAGTGGAATTCACAATATGGGATGAACTGGATTATTCAAAATATATAATTCAGTTTAGATTTGAATTTTGATGACGAATATATTATTTAAATGAAGTTTGAACGTATAATTATAATATAATTATAATCGAGCTCGAAATGGCGCGGCAGTTCGCTATTTGGCGATTTAAACTTTAAGTGAATATGCAGAATCCATTTTAAGTCGGATTTCTGTGAAACAAGAAACATTCGAAGCTGGTGAAGTATATATTTCTAATGGAAGAGAAAAATCAAGATTTCATTGTATAGATTTTGATTTATGTCCAAATCAAAATTTCGAAAAGTTGCTATGGAATTCCTTTATAATTTTAAATCGATTTATTTACATTTTAAATGGATTTTAAATATAAATTGAATATCGACGTAACACTTGTTTTGGAATATCGAGTTATAAATCTCGATATAGAGTTGTATGATATTCTATTGTGAATATATATGATAATATTTATTTATAAATATTTAATTTAATTATTTTTAAATATATTTATATTTAAGTGGATTATTTAGAGCTTTAAAAATAGTCAGTTTTGCATACGAGCTCCGTTTTCGGCGAAACTAATTTTGTTGGATCCGTAATGTCAAATTATTGTTTGATTTCAAGTTTCGTGATTTTTGGAGTCAGTGTGTGGCCGTACAGATTTTTAATGTGAAAAACAGTCGATATTTTGATGGTTAAAAATACGCTGTGTGAGCAAACGTAGTCGGAATTCGATGAAACCAGTTTCGTTGGGTCCGTAATGTCAAACTCTAGTTGTATGTCCATTTTCATGATTTTTGGATATTTTGTGTGACCGTAGGAATTTTAAATGACAAATAGAAACAACGATTGGTTAAAACAGAATATAAAATTCGAATAAAAAAAATATACAAATCTACCTATAAATATTCGACCATCCCTCTAACCCTAAATTTCTCATTCTACGGTCAACCATTTTTTCCGCCATTCTATCTCTTCATAAACGTGAGTTTCATAGTGGAAAGAAAATCAAAAGAAATACAAATAGAATCCGATAATTCATGAGATATATATATATATATATATATATATATATATCAATGAGTTGCTAAGAAGATTCTCTACAATTCTATATGAGTTTCAGCTTGTACGATGCTCATTTTTGGGGCTGGGGTTTTTTCCGCGAACCAAGGGTTCGATTTATATGGAATTTGGGGCATCGATCTTCGATTTGGTGTTTGATTCGGGTATTAGCACGTTGTTTACCAAATGTTGTAGAAGATTGTTTAAAATTCATGACAAAAGTTGTTGCTTAAAATGTGAAGATCGACAGAAAACTAGTGCGATGCGTTTTACAGGGTTGAGGCGGAGGTGCTTTTATAGTGACGGAAGTAGAGACATCGCGAAGAGGAGTTTCACGGTCAGGTTAGTTTGAATTTTTGGTAGGAGAATGAGGGAGAATGAGATGAGGATAGTCGGCTATGTTTTGTATAGGGAGCTTGAGGAATTCTGGTGTAGGAGAAGAAGGCAATAGGGGACGCAGATTTACTTGGCTAGTTGGGCCGGTTCTCATTTAAACAGTGAAGCCCAATCGTGTTAAAGGAAATTATATTTTTATTTTTAATGTTAAATAGTTAAAACTTATAAAATGTATAACTATTACATACATTATCAGAATCAGATGAAACAAGATCCGTTGGGATCGTATGGACGAGGGCTACACGCTGGAACTGACTAGGAGTGAATCCGAGCTAGGTACAATTTATAGCAAAATAAATTGTTCATCTAAATCAAGCGATGGTTATCGTTATTAACGTTGATCGTCCAATGTGAGTAAAACCCACCAACTCTACCAGTTCATATTTTTATAATGTATATTTAGAATTGAAAAATGATGATTGATTCTGTGTGTTGACTATTTGGTTGAATTGCTAAGTGATTGGTTGAAAGTATAGATAACGATATATATATATCGTTAATTAAATATTGATTCTGTTTATCAGAATATTTCATATTGAAATGAAGTTGATAGTAATTATATTGTTTAACATCTGTGGATGCAAGGAAACAGGTCGGTGGATTCCTTAACATTTATTTTACTGCTTTTCATATATGGTGATATATGATGTGATATAGAATCTGTTGTTGATTATGTGTGTTTGAATGATATCGATCATTATTGTGTGGTATTTTAAATACCATAAGAAATACAGCGATGTAGAAAAGGGGATTTTCAAAGTGTATTTTGAAAATGAATTATTTATATAAAATCAATGGATTTTATATATGAAAGGAAAAGAATTTTACAAAAGAAAATTATAAAATCAAAATAATAGAAAAGGAAATATTTGTGAAACATATAAAAAAGGAAGATATTTGTGAAACAAATAGGAAAGGAAAATATTTGTGAAACAAATAGAAAAGGAAGATATTTGTGAAACAAATAGAAAAGGAAAATATTTGTGAAACAAATAGAAAAGGAAGATATTTGTGAAACAAGTAGAAAAGGAAGATATTTGTGAAACAAGTAGAAATGGAAGATATTTGTGAAACTAATAGAAAAGGAAGATATTTGTGAAACAAATAGAAAAGGAAGATATTTATGAAACAAATAGAAAAGGAAAATATTTGTGAAACAAAAAGAAAAGGAAATA
Organism: Allium sativum; assembly: GCA_030737875.1. Classification (NCBI taxonomy): domain Eukaryota; kingdom Viridiplantae; phylum Streptophyta; class Magnoliopsida; order Asparagales; family Amaryllidaceae; genus Allium; species Allium sativum. Next base: position 377,624,583 of record CM060926.1, read on the forward strand.
TTTGTGAAACAAATAGAAAAGAAATATTTGTTAAACAAATAGAATAGAAAAGGAGATAGTTAGAAAATAAATAGAATTGAAAAGGAATATTTATTTGGGAAATAAATAGAAAGATAAAAGGAATATATATTGGGAAATAAATAGAAAGATAGACGGAATATTTATTTAGAAAATAAATAAGGTATCACAAAAGAAAATATTTGGAAAGTAAGTAGGTGTAACACCCCACCTCCACTAGGGTCACTCACAAAGGGAATGCACTAGGTTTGGTGAAGCATTATCGAGGTAAACATGCACAGAAATATTACAAGACAGAACATATATAAAACAGCGGAAGTAAAACAAATTTTATTACCTTGTAAAATAAGGTCTAAAGCCTTTTACATCAGAATACATCAAAACCTGTCTTGCAATAGTAAAGAAGCATAAAACCATTTCATAAATTATTCCCCAAGTAAAACAGTAAAGTAGCCATAGCCAAGAAAAGTCCAAGCCATGCGTGATGACCTTCAAGCCGAAGAAGTCCGAACTAGATAATAGTGTTTCCTCCCTGAAACCTGGGGGGAAACGGAAGACAAAGAGGCGGAACAAAACGGGATCAGTCATAAAGACTGGTAAGTCCTATCTACTTCCAGTATAAAAACAGGTAAAGGTAACATGACATGCATAAACTGAAAGTAAACATAAGGATGACGACAAGATATATAAACTAAACCAGGGTAACAGGCTGAACTACTGTAGCAAGGTAAACTAAGATATCATGATAAACTACGGTGTCATGATAAATCAAGGTATCACATCGTCAGGTTTCTATCAAGTATACTATTCCAAGGTATCTATCCTGTATACCATCCCATGGTGTCTATCACGTATACCATCCCAGGTTATTTATCATGTATATTTGCTCTGCACCTCTCGTACTAGTATCCCAACCCACGTTATGTGTCAACTATGAATGTCCCTTGCCCAATGTCATATAATGGTCCATGTCAACCTAATATATATAGCATATGTAGGTTTTCCCAACTCGTATGTTTCTTTCCATGTATAAGTTCAGTCCTTTGCCGTATGCCATACGGGCTTTCCCATGTAAACGTTTTATCCTTGAGGTTATTTTGGACTGCTACCCTTGATCTGGTTATGTTTTCTTACCATGAACTATCGCGTGTTCACTTAGGGTTTTTGTCACCTAGGACCACTAGGGATTATACTACCTAATGAACGTTTCCGTGTCTCGGTTTGGGTTCAGCCACCTAGGGCCACTAGGGATTATGCCACCCGTCAACCGCGCCCTTTATCCCGCGTATGTATCGTGAATCGTTTTCCATGCCTAGATGCACATGTTCCTCAATGTGCCATCCGAGTTCCGTGCCAGGGCAAATCAAGAAATATGGAACTCGGTCGGGAGCTTTAAGTCGTCTGCTGATGCAGATACCAAGGTCTGTTTCTGTACCCGTGGCTATGGTCCCACGTGACCCCTCCCTCAACTACTGAAAGGCAATCCAAGAAAAATCATGTATGAGAACTGCATCCCGGCCCCACTATAGCCCCACTTTCCTATGGGCCAACCTCACCCATGACTCGATAGAAAGAACATGGTCTGTTGGGAGTTCTCTGCCTTTCCGTTCGTACACGATTGACTAAAGATGGTAGGTAGTCGGCGACGTGCTATCCAGGGCAAAATCAAGTATCGTCGACTCCACGCTAATCCATCCCAGTCTTTAGGTCGCTCGCATAGCAACCAAGGCATACTCTTGGCTCTTCTACCGCAGACTTTAACCTCTGTGAGGCCAGGTTTCATGGACCATCCGCAACCTCATAGAGGGATACCAAGAGTACCCTCACGTTCCCCGAAGCTACCGCTTCGTCACCCAGTTCGTTGGAGCCTTTATCTAAATCAGATATTGCTCCACCTCGTATTTTAAGCGATGACCTACCGTATCGGGTTACTCATCTATCTGTGGACTGGTCCAAATTCCTTGACTAAGAATTATTACTTAGTTCCCTAAACTAAGGTTTACCACTTAGTCTCCTTGTTAATCCCTTTTTTCCACATAGTCCCCTGAACTAGGGTTTTGTCTAATGGGTTAAGTATTGTCATTTAAGTTCATGACTTAACCTGCCTATGAATCATGTCAAGATTTGGCTAAGTATTCAAGTCCAGGACCAAGCCCTACAAGTTGGTTAAGTATACCAAGAAGCTCATGACTTAACCTTATTCAATCATCAAGTCAAATTGGTTAAGTATTTGTTTATCTTAACCCTATCAGATTATCGTGTTAGATTGGTTAAGCATAGATTATCTTAACCTCATCGGATTATCGAGTCGGATTGGTTAAGTATGGGTTAGCTTAACCTCATCCACTAATCATACTACAAGGGTTAAGTATACTCAAAAGGTCTTATGACTTAACCCCGTCAGGTCCACATATTAGATTGGTTAAGTATAGGTTACTTAACCTCATCAAATCATCATGTATAATTGGTTAAGTATAGGTTACTCAACCCCATTAAGTTGTCATGTTAAGTTGGTTAAGTATTGGTTACTTAACCTCATTGAATTACCAAGTTTAGATTGGTTAAGTGTTTAACTTAACCCCATCGAATTACCGTGCTTAGATTAGTTAAGTGAAAGTTACTTAACCCCAGCTAATTACCGTGTTTAGATTAGTTAAGCCTAAGTTACTTAACCCCATCTAATTACCATGTTTAGATTAGTTAAGTGTAAATTACTTAACCCCATCCCCTAATTGTCTCATATGGTTAAGTGTCATTAAGAAATCAAGTCCGGTTCCACTTAACCTACCCATTCGTGTCATATCGGTTAAGTGTCATTAGTCAAAATTACTTAACTTTTCATGTGGCATTAATTAGATTAATGCACCCCAACCTCTCACATTGGACTTTGTTGTGGTTACTAGTTAAGCCGGGCGGGTCCGGGTAGATTTACAACACAACCTAGTCTAACCTCGGGTTTAATTGCTATGTGACCAACTACTCACATTGGGTCCTATTGTTTGTAGCCACTAGTTAAGCCGGGCGGGTCCGGGTAGATTTATGGTATAAACTCAACCAAACCTCGAGTTGGCCACCTTCATGTTTTGTCTAGTGTCATATCACACCTACAACCCATACGTGTCCCGCCCCAAGTTCCATGTTTTCGTACGTGTCATGTTCATGTTTATGTGTTTCAAGAGTGTCACATTTTCATGCAACCCCATGTCAAGTTTTCGTGCCACATTCAAGTCAAGTTTTCGCGTCACGTTCACGTTTGTCTAACTACCCCAAAATCGTGTTTTCACTTGAGTGAAAGCGAGTCAACATAGTATAAATACTATGGTACACATTGACCCTAAAACATGCACGATGCCACGACGGGGTTGGCTTCAAACATGCATGGTATCATCAAGGGATTGGCTTTGTACATGCATACTATCATATAGGGGTTGGCCACAAGCATGCACAATGTCATAAAGAGGGTAACTTGCATAAGTGTTCATGTCATAAACCTATCATGAAGGGATAAACATGCACATGTTACTTATATCATAAAAAGGGGTAAACTTGCATATTATCATAAGGGACTTCGGGTTCATATACTTGCATAGCCTCAAAGTCACATTTATGCACATGTTTCATGAGTCAAAGTGGTTTCAAGTGTCCTTGTTAACATACCACAAGTAAAGTTCCAATCTTGCATGGCAAACTAAGTCCAATGCAACATGAATAGCATGGTTTAGTCGCTAAAACACAACCTAAAGTCCTATGTTCATGTTAAAGGAGCAAACTAGGCTCGCATAGGTTATAGCACTCATGTTTAGCCACATTTTATTCCATGCTATGATTAAACTACCGTTAACATCTCGAAGTAGCTAGAACTTACATAGCGAGGCTTAAAGGGTGCGCATGAATCGTCTTGACGATGAAAGGTGACTCCTTTGTTGAAGAATCTTCATGCAACTTGCGTAGCAACGTTGATCCCTCCTCGATTTGGTGTAGAAAGCTTGCACCTTTTGATTTGAATCCGATTTGAATGCATAAGCCCTTGGAGTTGGAGATGGAGGCCATGATCACTTGGCATTTGGGCAGCACTTCGTGGCATGAGTGATTTGTGAGGGTTTAGGGTAGGCTTAGGGGTCTTTTTATAGAGATTAGGAGTAGTTTAGGCCGTAGGATTAACCCTAGATCGAATCCAAGCCATCCAAAATCGTCATAAGCCTCCAAAACCGAGCCAACATGACAAGCAGGTGCACCAGGTCGGGGTTCTACAGGGGGGGGGTCGACCAAGGGGTCGACACCCATGTCGACCCCTTGGAGGGGGGTCGACACCTATGTCGACATGGGTGTCGACACCCTGTGTGTCTGGCGGGAATTTTCCCGCCTTCTTTTTTTGGGATGAATTCGAATCTGTTTTCGGATTCGAATTTTCGTGAAACTTCGCGAGGCCATATCTCGGTCATACGGACTCCGATTTATGAAATTTCGGACTCTATTTCACGTATTTTTCCGAGACGAACGCAATGGCGCAACCCGTTTATCCTAATTCCGATTTCTAATTTAATTCTGCCTTGATTCTTGTCTTAACACGTTGTTTAAAATTCGGGTTGTTACATTCTCCCCTCCTTTAAGGATTTCGTCCCCGAAATCTCCAAGTTAGGAAGAACGTATCCTACCATCCATCATCCATCTACTCAAAACATCATCCACAAGCAACCATGGTCCTTAAAAGGCTTCTAATGCTTTATGAACACATGCAAGAAAGTGTGTGTATATGTTCCTTAGCTAATGCTAATGATCAAGCCTGAATGATCTTCTAATGCAAAATATGTTTAGTGCCATGAATCCAACATGTATGCAAATAGTCCTAGTCATATAAACACTATATGTGTGCACAACCAATCATTCATATGCAACATCCACATGATAACACATTCAATTTCATCCATAAACAGGTATAAATACTCGTGCATATGCAATATGAAATGTGAGTGTGTCGATCTAGTATCTAATGTGTATTCGTGCATCCACGAGCAACCACTTGCAACCATTTGCAACCATATCAATCATAACATGTTTCAAACACATGTTTACATCCATATGATTCTACCAAAGGCTCTCACGATAGGATCGAGGAGATAAACAAGGTAAACTCCCTACGGGGTTTGCAACAGAAACAGGACCGAGAGGATATTCACCAAAAGATAACATGCGAGCAAGCTCTACAGGAAAAACCAGGGATCAAGGATACACTCTTTAAAAAGAGGTACGATGCGCGTTTCTAGCCTTACGTCTTCTAAGTCGCGTTTCCTTGAGCTCAATTCCTCGGTGCCTTGACCATCTTTTTAACTCCATGATCCCGTAGCTCCTTGATTCCTATTTCCAAGATATGAGTTAGAACTCATTTCATTGTCACCTCTTATTCCGCTTTCACTTATCCTTTTCCTAGTATACTTGGCTCAAACGTATCCACTTACTCATGCAAGCTCCCCAAAATTCACTAGGGAATTCTGGATCTCGTCTGCCGATGCCAATCCATGTTGCCAAGTGTACTTACTAGGGTGATCCCCATAACTCATGCATAAGCGAAACGAACCATCCGACTTAGCGGCGAATTCTACTCGAACGGATTACCGACAACTGCATCATGAGATTCTCGGTAACTAGCCATGACAGAACCTAGAAGGTTACACGAGACTTCGAGGGTATTACCAAAGCAAGTCAAGAGTCTAACTACCCTCCTTTCAAAACCGAGAATGGCACCCCTTATTAGATAACCACTTTATCCCTGGAATCCATCCACGGCCTAGAAACATAGGCATTCTAAAATCCAAACAAGTCATGAATAAATGGACCGATCGTCCAACAAGATTTGGGACAAAAATGGGATCTTCTATCATGCTAGTACTAAGGTGCAGAGACTCAACTATCGAGGCAGACTTAAATGATGCAATGATCAAAACAAATTCTGGACGGGATGATAGAAAAGAAAGGCTAAGCCTTTAACAGAAACGGTACCATCCTCCTTAGGTACGATATTGAGGGCATACGATTGCCTTCTTGCTGATCTCGTCCTTATCTTCCTTTGTGGATCAAGCCATACTAACAAGTTTCTTATTCTTAAGCTTGTGTCCTTTATCCCTTCTTATAACTTCAGTAACAGGTCTCTCGAGAACTTCCTCCATCGTTCGGGAAAACACTTACGTAGCTAGACAAGGGTTAGTCAGTTAAAACTACTGTGACTATAGATGGAGGAAAGAAAGGAAAAGAGATTCAATCAAGGAAACAAAGGATAGTGCTAATGGCTTTTGGGGAATAGCCTTTAAAAACTTTTCTTGAAAAATGCTTCTTTGTAAACGGTTTCTCAAATAGTTTTCAGAAGGTTTTAAAAACTTTTGCCCAGTCTGGTAACCTTCTGCTCTGATACCAAATGTAACACCCCACCTCCGCTAGGGTCACTCACAAAGGGAATGCACTAGGTTTGGTGAAGCATTATTGAGGTAAACATCAACAGAAATATTACAAGACAGAACATATATATAACAGCGGAAGTAAAACAAATTTTATTACCTTATAAAATAAGGTCTAAAGCCTTTTACATCAGAATACATCAAAACCTGTCTTGCAATAGTAAAGAAGCATAAAACCATTTCATAAATTATTCCCCAAGTAAAACAGTAAAGTAGCCATAGCCAAGAAAAGTCCAAGCCATGCGTGATGACCTTCAAGCCGAAGAAGTCCGAACTAGATAACAGTGTTTCCTCCCTGAAACCTGGGGGGGAAATGGAAGACAAAGAGGCGGAACAAAACGGGGTCAGTCATAAATACTGGTAAGTCCTATCTACTTCCAGTATAAAAACAGGTAAAGGTAACATGACATGCATAAACTGAAAGTAAACATAAGGATGACGACAAGATATATAAACTAAACCAGGGTAACAGGCTGAACTACTGTAGCAAGGTAAACTAAGATATCATGATAAACTACGGTGTCATGATAAATCAAGGTATCACATCGTCAGGTTTCTATCAAGTATACTATCCCAAGGTATCTATCCTGTATACCACCCCGTGGTGTCTATCACGTATACCATCCCAGGGTATTTATCATGTATATTTGTTTTGCACCTCTCGTACTAGTATCCCAACCCACGTCATGTGTCAACTATGAATGTCCCTTGCCCAATGTCATGTAATGGTCCATGTCAACCTAATATATATAGCATATGTAGGTTTTCCCAACTCGTATGTTTCTTTCCATGTATAAGTTCAGTCCTTTGCCGTAGGCCATACGGGCTTTCCCATGTAAACGTTTTATCCTTGAGGTTATTTTGGACTGCTACCCTTGATCTGGTTATGTTTTCTTACCATGAACTATCGCGTGTTCACTTAGGGTTTTTGTCACCTAGGACCACTAGGGATTATACTACCTAATGAACATTTCCGTGTCTCGGTTTGGGTTCATCCACCTAGGGCCACTAGGGATTATGCCACCCGTCAACCGCGCCCTTTATCCCGCGTATGTATCATGAATCGTTTTCCATGCCTAGACGCACATGTTCCTCAATGTGCCATCCGAGTTCCGTGCCAGGGCAAATCAAGAAATACGGAACTCGGTCGGGAGCTTTAAGTCGTCTGCTGATGCAGATATCAAGGTCTGTTTTTGTACCCGTGGCTATGGTCCCACGTGACCCCTCCCTCAACTACTGAAACGCAATCCAAGAAAAATCATGTATGAGAACTGCATCCCGGCCCCACTATAGCCCCACTTTCCTATGGGCCAACCTCACCCATGAGTCGATAGCAAGAACATGGTCTGTTGGGAGTTCTCTGCCTTTCCGTTCGTACACGATTGACTAAAGATGGTAGGTAGTCGGCGACGTGCTATCCAGGGCAAAATCAAGTATCGTCGACTCCACGCTAATCCGTCCCAGTCTTTAGGTCGCTTGCATAGCAACCAAGGCATACTCTTGGCTCTTCTACCGCAGACCTTAACCTCTGTGAGGCCAGGTTTCATGGACCATCCGCAACCTCACAGAGGGATACCAAGAGTACCCTCACGTTCCCCGAAGCTACCGCTTCGTCACCCAGTTCGTTGGAGCCTTTATCTAAATCAGATATTGCTCCACCTCGTATTTTAAGCGATGACCTACCGTATCGGGTTACTCATCTATCTGTGGACTGGTCCAAATTCCTTGACTAAGAATTATTACTTAGTTCCCTAAACTAAGGTTTACCACTTAGTCTCCTTGTTAATCCCTTTATTCCACATAGTCCCCTGAACTAGGGTTTTGTCTAATGGGTTAAGTATTGTCATTTAAGTTCATGACTTAACCTGGCTAAGTATTCAAGTCCAGGGCCTAGCCCTACAAGTTGGTTAAGTATACCAAGAAGCTCATGACTTAACCTAATTCAATCATCAAGTCAAATTGGTTAAGTATTTGTTTATCTTAACCATATCAGATTATCGTGTTAGATTGGTTAAGCATAGATTATCTTAACCTCATCGGATTATCGAGTCGGATTGGTTAAGTATGGGTTAGCTTAACCTCATCCACTAATCATACTACAAGGGTTAAGTATACTCAAAAGGTCTTATGACTTAACCCCGTCAGGTCCACATATTAGATTGGTTAAGTATAGGTTACTTAACCTCATCAAATCATCATGTATAATTGGTTAAGTATAGGTTACTCAACCCCATTAAGTTGTCATGTTAAGTTGGTTAAGTATTGGTTACTTAACCTCATTGAATTACCAAGTTTAGATTAGTTAAGTGTTTAACTTAACCCCATCGAATTACCGTGCTTAGATTAGTTAAGTGAAAGTTACTTAACCCCAGCTAATTACCGTGTTTAGATTAGTTAAGTCTAAGTTACTTAACCCCATCTAATTACCATGTTTAGATTAGTTAAGTGTAAATTACTTAACCCCATCCCCTAATTATCTCATTTGGTTAAGTGACATTAAGAAATCAAGTCCGGTTCCACTTAACCTACCCATTCGTGTCATATCGGTTAAGTGTCATTAGTCAAAATTACTTAACCTTTTCATGTGGCATTAATTAGATTAATGCACCCCAACCTCTCACATTAGACTTTGTTGTGGTTACTAGTTAAGCCGGGTGGGTCCGGGTAGATTTACACCACAACCTAGTCTAACCTCGGGTTTTAAGTGCTATGTGACCAACTACTCACATTGGGTCCTATTGTTTGTAGCCACTAGTTAAGCCGGGCGGGTCCGGGTGGATTTATGCTACAAACTCAACCCAACCTCGAGTTGGCCACCTTCATGTTTGGTCTAATGTCATATCACACCTACAACCCATACGTGTCCTGCCCCAAGTTCCATGTTTTAATACGTGTCATGTTCATGTTTAAGTGTTTCAAGAGTTTCACATTTTCATGCAACCCATGTCAAGTTTTCGTGCCACATTCAAGTCAAGTTTTCGCGTCACGTTCACGTTTGTCTAACTACCCCAAAATCGTGTTTTCACTTGAGTGAAAGCGAGTCAACATAGTATAAATACTATGGTACACATTGACCCCAAAACATGCACGATGCCACGACGGGGTTGGCTTCAAACATGCATGGTATCATCAAGGGATTGGCCTTGTACATGCATACTATCATATAGGGGTTGGCCATAAGCATGCACAATATCATAAAGAGGGTAACTTGCATAAGTGTTCATGTCATAAACCTATCATGAAGGGATAAACATGCACATGTTACTTATGTCATAAAAAGGGGTAAACTTGCATATTATCATAAGGGACTTCGGGTTCATATACTTGCATAGCCTCAAAGTCACATTTATGCACATGTTTCATGAGTCAAAGTGGTTTCAAGTGTGCATGCTAACATACCACAAGTAAAGGTCCAATCTTGCATGTCAAACTAAGTCCAATGCAACATGAATAACAGGGTTTAGTCGCTAAAACACAACCTAAAGTTCTATGTTCATGTTAAAGGAGCAAACTAGGCTCGCATAGGTTATAGCACTCATGTTTAGCCACATTTTATTCCATGCCATGATTAAACTACCGTTAACATCTCGAAGTAGCTAGAACTTACATAGCGAGGCTTAGAGGGTGCGCATGAATCGTCTTGACGATGAAAGGTGACTCCTTTGTTGAAGAATCTTCATGAAACTTGCGTAGCAACGTTGATCCCTCCTCGATTTGGTGTAGAAAGCTTGCACCTTTTGATTTGAATCCGATTTGAATGCATAAGCCCTTGGAGTTGGAGATAGAGGACATGATTACTTGGCATTTGGGCCGCACTTCGTGGCATGAGTGATTTGTGAGGGTTTAGGGTAGGCTTAGGGGTCTTTTTATAGAGATTAGGAGTAGTTTAGGCCGTAGGATTAACTTTAGATCGAATCCAAGCCATCCAAAATCGTCAAAAGCCTCCAAAACTGAGCCAACATGACAAGCAGGTGCACCAGGTCGGGGTTCTACGAGGGGGGGGGGGGTCGACCCCGGGGTCGTGTAATAACCCGGGAAATGTGAACCAGTTTAAAATTTTTAAATTAGGTTATTACCAAGAAATTTGAATGGTTGAAATAGTATATTTCAATAAAATATAGAATTGTGTATAATATGGCAGTTTGAAATTTTGAATATAAAGTTTGTCTGACTGTACCGGGTGGAAAATATAACGGATTTTGACGAAACTGAAAAAATTTAAATCTGTTTATCAATACCTTTCTAACGAATCTGAAAAATCGAAATTTCATAACGGAAATCAAAAGTTATGGCCAATTGAATTTTCAGAAAGGTCGATATATAATATATATAGCCCTTGAAAATTGAGATTTTGCATACGACCTCAGAATTCGACGAAACCACTTTTTTTGGGTCCGGGATGTCAAATTATGGCTAAGTTTCAAATTTCATAATTTTTGAAGCTAGTATGTGAGCAGGGCAAAAGATAATGTGTTTGGTCAAATTCTGTTAAAATGGGTCGACCTAAAAATGGCCGTTTTTCAAACGAGCTCAGAATTCGACGAAACTGGTTTTGTTAGGACCGTATCGTCAAAACAAAGCTAGATATATTTTTTTGGAATTTTTCGATTCAGTTTATGGCCCTGGCAAATTGAAATGTACGTTTAAATTAAATATCGATGGTTATATATTTTAATTTGAAAAATAACTGACTGTAACAATCGAAATGGCCAACGAAACATATCCCATTGTGTCCGGAATGGGGGTATTTAGCTAGGGGCGACAGTCGTTGGGTTTAAAAAGGAGTCCGTTTGCAAAAACACTATTTAAAAATTTTCTATAAATTTCTGGCCAATAGGAAATTTTCTTTCAAAAATAAATAAATAAAAAAAACCCAAAAAATCCCTCCGCCGTTCAAAAGAATCGACGATCCACGTCATTCATTTCTTTCCGCCCACGCCGCCGCCGCTACAGGCCATTCCAGACCTTGCCACCACCGCCGTTCGCTCCGCCTCTTCCCCCTCTGCAAATCCGACCCATCGCCGACCCCCATCGCCTCCTCCATCGTCGGAATCGCCCCCAGGAAGTTCCGAACTTCCCATCGCCAGATCCGCTCCGATCTGCTACCATCTCCGACCCCACCACCATCGACCTGACGCCCTCGACCTCCTCTACGACGCCATCACCTCCGATCAGACCCACGACGCACAGATTTCGCGAAAACAACGAATCCCCTTTTGAACAATAATAAAGGTAATTCCTTTATACGTTTTTAACACTTTAAAGCGTTGCAAAGCTTTGAAAAATAATATCTTTTTCGTTCTTTAACGAAATTCGATGAAACAGGAGACACCGTGACCGCAAGGAGGCTCTCTACATTCTAGAAGAAGCCGCGGATTTTTCTGACCTTCCTACGATTTTTAGCACCGCAATAACCAATGTGAGGAATCTAAACTATTTGTGTGAATGAAATCGCGTTGTATAAATTATATAAGCGAAGTGTAAATTATATACGCATAGTATACCGCATGTACATGTGTTGTATAAGTTATATTAGCGATGTATAAATTATACAAGCGTTGTTTGAAACTTATATGCTTTGAATTGTGATGAAATGCAAGTGAATTATTATATTATATATATATATATATTCACCTCGTCCACAGACCATGGACGATGTTTATTGCTTGTGATTGACGTGATATTATATGGTTTGACGAATGGTTGGAAATAATTGTTTGTGGTTGATATTATGGTTGAAAAATACCTTTGTGGTTGAAAAATACCCTCTTGTGGTTGAAACAAAATAGAATAGGATTGTGGAATTGAAAATAAAACATGCCGCCTGCGTGCGAACTAGATGCATGATCCCCATTGTCAAAAACCGCGAGGTTTTAAGGTAGAGCGAGGAGCCGTACTAGGGACGGTCCCAGTTTTAACTACCCTGCCGTTATGCTGCCGAAATTTTCTGAAATATCTATGTGTTAGAATATTTTTCATTCATTGAAATAAATTGCATAAGCTATATCGAATATTCATGTGTTGAGTTGCAATTCATTCGTTGAGTTGAAATTCATGTGTTGAATATTATTAAACAAATGGCTTTAGCGATAAAAATCACATTTTTATATATATACAAACTATATAGAATATTCATGTGTTGAGTTGCAATTCATTCGTTGAGTTGAAGTTCATGTGTTGAATATTATTCGAATTTAAACAAATGGCTTTAGCGATAAAAATCACATTTTTATATATATACAAACTATATAGAATATTTATGTGTTGAGTTGCAATTCATTCTTTGAGTTGAAATTCATGTGGTGAATATTATTAAACAAATGGCTTTAGCGATAAAAATCACATTTTTATATATATACAAACTATATCGAATATTCATGTGTTGAGTTGAAATTCATGTGTTGAATATTATTAAACAAATGGCTTTAGCGATAAAAATCACATTTTTATATATATACAAACTATATCGAATATTCATGTGTTTAGTTGCAATTCATTCGTTGAGTTGAAATTCATGTGTTGAATATTATTAAACAAATGGCTTTAGCGATAAAAATCACATTTTTTATATATATACAAACTATATAGAATATTCATGTGTTGAATTGCAATTCATTCGTTGAGTTGAAATTCATGTGTTGAATGTTATCATCTTTTACAAATAAAATGAATCGACAATGAAAACTATATTTTTATAGTAAATAAGAAGAGTTAAAAATACACATGTGTCGAATAAATAATTTTGATGATAAAAATATTCCTTTTTATCATGTATACGCTTTGTTAAAAATACACATGTGTTGAAATCAATAATAATTTGCTAGTAATATTATTATTAGCTTTGTTCTGCATATATATACATGTGTTGAACAGGAAAAATGGATTAGCTGTAGAGTAAAGAAATTATTTGCGTGCCCGACAAATAGGTAAACCTTGATGAGTTGGCTGCGCAATTTTATTTATATATCAACTCCTGTGAATGCCATTGGATGCGGAGTGCTGGTTTTTCTGTGTGAAATAATAAATAACGCCATAGGATAGTAACAATTAATTTTGAACTACACTACATGGCATACTTCTTGATGATAGGCATACTTCATCATATTCCACATAAGCAATTGGAGCTTGTGTGACGAGGTGGAAGATTTACCATATAAGCAAGAGGCTTGTATGGCGATGACTATGTACTACAGGTTGAACTGATGACTGATATGGACTATATAAATTATAACGATAAATTGCCAGATTAATAAAAACCCCACACGGGTCTGGAGTTGACAATAATCACGTCGCTCTAGTTATTAGATACGGCACATGGACTATTTATTTCCACACGGAAACGGGGTGACGGGAATTTATTCCCTGGAGTGATTATCAGTACATGCTCCCCCGTAAACACCAGAATATATCACTATAAATATGTGAATGCTTTTTAGGATTTATTGGGTACCTAATACGGCCCAATAAATTTCCAAACCCCTCCCCGTACAAAGGAGGTTATGGCGAAATTTTTCGAAATATTAAGGCGTTAGTGAAATATTTGAAGTGAAAACGAATTTGAAAATATAGAATGAACTATAATTGAAATTATAGATTGAACTATATTTATATATATAAATATAATTAAAGGGAATAAAGGCCGTGCAATTCGCGTTTCGGAATCGTAATTTTAAACGGTTAGTACGAGAAATCCGACCATCGGATTTTCCCGAAACCGCAATCACTGGGTTCGCCTTGGAAATATCTTTCCAACGGCACCAACCTTGTAAAAATCCATCGGTTGGATTGTCCGGAATGTTTAATTCAAATCTGAAGAAAAGCAGTGCCAGAATCGTTTATATTTATATATAAATATAAATATAATTAAATTAAATCGAATAACGACGCTGTAGTTCGAATTTTGAAACCGTAACTTCAAACGACTAGTGTGGAAGATCCGACCGTCGGATTCTCACGAAACTGGATCCGTTGGGTTCACTTTGGGAATATCTTCCCACTGATATAGACTTTGTAGAAATCCAACGGATAGATTTTCCGATATGTGTAAAACAAATTAGGGGAAAAACAACGGCAGTGCCACGGCACGACCTGAAACGTCGTTAAATTGAATATGGCCACTTTTAAATAAATAAAAATGGCGAAAAATCGTTATAAAATATTATAAGCAACATTGATCGAAAATAAACCAATTGGGCTGGAATTGTTTGATATTTGATGGTTGTATGTGTATGACATGAAAATAACACCAAAGAACCAAAAGATGGATGTCGAATAATATAACCATAAAATAAATCGATTTAAATTCTAATGACGTGAATTATTTGAAAAGGCCGAGCTAACCCTCATTTCAAATAATTTATCGAGCAATTCGAATTGGAAAATGCAAAGACGATTCAAGACCGACGATCTTCGTATCGGTTGGATGGGCGCTACTGAGGTTCCTGACCGGAGTAGCTACCGGAAAGGGACGGAAGTAGTAGCCGTCTGAACGTATGTGTTGATTGGACGGATATACGAGGAATTTGACGCCTTCAGTTTCGTTTAGACCTAGGACGGACTTGTAAATGGACTGTGTGTCTGACATTGGATTTTGTTCTATATTGATTGATCTCTGTTAAATATATATCTGTTTGGCGGCGGAGAATTTATTCTTTTGCTTAACGCCCTTCTCTGAGACGTACGAGCACAGAGGTTATATATCGATGGAAATCAATCGTATGGAGTGGACTGCCTATGTGGCATGCCAAGATGCTGAGATCAAGGCTTCTGTTGCAAAGCAAAGTCTTGTGGATGATGATCAAAGCAAGGTCTACGTAGCATAGCTTTGTGTATTTCGTAGATTCGCTAACCTCACACCCCGGTATGAGTTAAAAACGGGATACGGGCCGCTGGGAGAGCACGACGTTTCTTTCTAGCTATGGTGGTGTCAGTGACTTACCAGCCCTGACATATATATCTATTTTTCACCTATGTGGTTGTTGAAATGCGAGGCGCCTCGATTATAGGTCTGTAAGGATCGGGAAACATGTGTTCAGGAATTGCCAATCCTCAAACGTAAGAGAGGACCGGCCCAGCCGATCCAGGGGTTGCCCAGAGTGTGTAGTCCCGAGGCATTTGCTAGAGTGTCTCGAAGCGGAGAGGAGCTTGCCCCTTGCCACGACTCATGACGGAAATCCAATTTCCAATACGAAATAACGGACTTGATTGTAGAACTAGTATGGCGACATAGTAGATTGTAGCTATGCTGCCTATGATTGATATTTATGATGCTATTCGTTTTTGAAACATATATGCACTAGTAATAATATCAAATGATTTTGCTTTATACGTATCAAGCATATTTGGCTATTATAAGGTAAAACTCTATCCTCCGGCTTGCGTTGCATTGTGTGATGGGACCTGAGTCTTATAATGGCTTCATTCTTTCTAAAAGCATTGCGTTGTTTTAAAAAGAATTTACTTTGTTTTAAATGCACTAGCAATCACTGGAGTAAACCCGTTCCACGAAAGTGGCGTGGTCCTATGATTTGCTGTTTACTGTTGTTTAACTGTTAAATAGATTCCTCATACCAGTCCCCATGACTGACTCGTTGTTTGTTTCACTTTGCAAAGGCGGGTGCCCTTATTTTCACACGGGCAGCCTAGTACACAGGTGACAGGTGGTTTTTGGTTCTGCACTGCTACATAGAGTGCATTTTTGGCTCATGGCGAGGCTGACTTCGTAGAGATGACTTTGACTTTTTCCGCCATTACTGTACTTATATTATGATTCCGCCACTGGCGATGCAGACTGATTTACTTTCCGTATTTCTCACTATATGTATATGTATTCCGCCTTCGGCGATGTAGACTGATACCCTTATTATGTCTCACTGCATGTATGTATTCCGCCTTTGGCGATGATGACTGATCACTTTCCTTTTTATTTACTAAGTATATCCCACGTTATGCTATTCTGATATCCTACATGTTGTGATTCCGCTGTCATATCCATGTGAAATTATTTTATTTATTGTTTCTGCTATTATCTGTACTCTGCTATGATGATTAATGTGTTATTTCCCAATGATTATCCTTAATACCACCCCTCGGATTTTGGGATCGTCACAGTTGGTATGAGAGCTTTGGTTAACCTTAGTTCCGGGATCTAACACATTAAACACCTTGTCAGAATAGAATCAGTAGTGTTCTAATGCGAGTAGCTCATTAGAGATAGGATTAGCAATGTCCTAGAATGAGCTAAGCAGATTAGCAAAACAATTTGATCAGTACATCATCATTATCTTTCCTTGTATTCCCCTGCTTAATCATTTATGAAAATTATCAAATCTGTGAGCTTGACTCTTTTCTTGCTTATACAGTATTCTCTTAGATGGCTACACGAGCAGCAGCAGCTAGAGGAGGCCGTGGAGGCCGAGGAGTGGCAGTAGGAGGACGGGGGAATATCCCCGTAGTTGTAGAAGGCCCTATTGTTCAGCCACCTGCACCAGAAGACTTTAAGCTAGATAAAGTAGCAAAGAGGTACAGAAATCTTGGGGGGAAACCTTTTACTGGCACTGGCACAGTGACCGAGGCAATAGCTTGGCTGAAAACCTATGAGAAAATCTTCGAAGGCATGGGTATGGGAACTAACAACAGAGCCCGACTTGGCATTTGGCTCCTTCAGGAAGAAGCAGAGCTGTGGTGGGATGCCATTACCTCAGAAGATGCCGCTGGTACTATCCGGACTTGGGAGCAGTTCAAAGCTATGTTCAATGAGAAGTTTGTACCGGAACAGGCTCTAGAGAGGATGAGAGAGCAGTTTGCTAATCTCCAGCAGGGAGACCTCTCTATTCAGGATTATCTAAATAAGTTCACCCAGTTATCGCGCTATGCTCCAGAGCTGATTTTGACCAACAAAGCAAAGAACAAGAGGTTCATATTTGGGCTGAAGCGCAAGTACCACGATAGAGCTATGAGCAACATCAAACTCTCCTTTACAGAACTAGTAGAGATGGCTTGCAATTACGAAGACATGGATGAGAGGCATGCTAGCCAAGACCGCGTTAAGAGCCAAGCAGGAAATAAGCGCAAGGCTTCAACAGATCAACCCGAATCTAGCATTACCGCGGCCGCTACTTAGAAACCAGCAAAGATCCCAAAAGGAAATTGCTACAATTGCGGGAAGCCTGGTCACTTTTCTAATGTATGCAAAGCTCCAAGGAAACCAAAGGCAAATGACTCAGCCGAATGCTACAACTGCCATAAGAAGGGGCACTATAGCAGGAATTGTCCTTTGAAGAAGAGCGCACAAGTGGCTCATGTCTATGACGGGAGGACCCCGCCAGCTACCACCGATGGATCAGGTAAACCCGATGTCTTGGGAGGTACCCTTACCATTAAAAATATTCCTGTTTTTGTACTTTTTGATACTGGTGCATCACGTAGTTTCATTTCGGGTAGTATTGTTCATAAGTTAAAATTGAAACGAAGAAAGCTTAGAGAACCAATTAAAGTTCAAAACCCAATAGGAGGTTCTGTTAGTCTTGGTATATATTGTAAAGTACCTATTTCCTTTTCTCGATACCGATTTCCTTTTGATTCGATTGTCATGGACCTTTCCGAATTTGATATTATACTGGGGCTAGTTTGGCTGACAAAGTATAAGGCAGAAGTTAGATGTGCCGAAAGAATCGTGTGAGTTGAAACAAAATCGGGGCATATCACTATACCATGTCATGGCTCAGAAATTAATAGAACAGAATTTTGGTCTTCTTTAGAAATTACTCCCCCTTCATTAGAAAAGATACCGGTCGTTAAAAACTATGCGGATGTGTTTGAAGAAGTAGAAAACTTACCTCCGCAAAGAGAAATTGAATTTAGAATAGATCTAATTCCTAATGCCCGACCAGTAGTACATCCAATTAGAAGAATGGCCCCGAAAGAAAAAGAAGAGTTAAGTAGTCAAACCCGAGAATTACTTTGGAAAGGTCTAATCAGACCGAGCTTTTCAGCTTGGGGAGCCGTAGTAGTATTTGTCCCGAAATCAGACGGTACTCTAAGACTTTGCGTTGATTACCGAGATCTCAATAAACAGACACCGAAGAACAAATATCCCTTGCCCCGAATAGATGATCTGTTAGATCAATTAAATGGAGCAACAGTATTCTCCAGAATGGACCTAGCTACAGGTTTCCACCAATTACGTATAGCCGAAGACTGTGTTCCTTTGACAGCCTTCAGGGGTCCTGATTTATTCTACGAATGGTTAGTAATGCCGTTCGGCTTGTGCAACGCTCCGGCATACTTCGTTGATCTTATGAACAGAGTGTTCCGTGGTGTATTGAATAAATTTGTTCTAGTCTTCATTGATGACATTTTAATCTACTCCAAGTCGGAAGATGAACATGCAAAACATTTAGAACAAGTGTTGAAAATTCTAAAGAGAAATGTCTTGAAAGCTAAATATTCTAAATGTGTCTTCTGGCAGAATGAAGTTAAATTCCTAGGCCATGTCGTATCAAAAGAAGGAATTGCTGTAGACCCAAGCAAAATTACAGCGATTCAGAACTGGAAACAACCTACTACGCCCACCGAAGTTCGAAGTTTCCTTGGATTGGCTAGTTACTATCGGAAATTCGTTCAGGATTTTTCAAAGATATCAGGAGTATTGACAAAGCTTACAAAGAAGCATGAGAAATTCAAATGGACTCCCGAATGTGAAGAAGCTTTCCAGGAGCTGAAACTGAAGTTGACAACTGCTCCAGTATTGACCATTATAGAAGGCAACCAAGACTTGACTGTATGGACAGACGCTTCTATTAGAGGGCTAGGCGCAGTGTTAATGCAAAATGGCCAAGTGGTCGCTTATGCCAGCCGTCAGCTAAAGCCGCATGAAAGGAACTATGCTACTCATGATCTTGAGTTTTAGCTATCGTGTTTGCTTTAAGAATCTGGAGGCATTATTTACTGGGCGAGAAGTTCGAACTATTTACCGATCATCAATCCTTGAAATATCTATTCACTCAGAAAGATCTAAATTTGAGGCAACAGCGTTGGTTAGAATTCCTTGCAGCATACGATTTTGAAATTCTATACACTCCAGGGAAAGCCAATGTTGTAGCAGATGCGCTCAGCAGAAAGAATGAAATCATCACCAGTTTTGTCATCACGTCTTCTTTAATAGACAGGATCTCGACTCTTCCGAAAGACGATGAATTTATTCAAAGAATCAGTCAAAGAGTCAAAGGAGGTGAATCCACAAGTTTTCGACTCGATGACAAAGGAGTTCTAAGATTAAAGGGTAGAATTTGCATCCCAAACCTTCCCGAGCTCAGAAGAGAAATACTTGATGAGTGCCACAAATCAAAATTAAGTATCCATCCCGGTGTGAGCAAAATGTATAACGATATCAAACGCACCTTCTGGTGGAAGGCGATGAAAAGGGATATCTCATTATATGTTAGCAGATGCCCCTCTTGCCAGCTAGTTAAGAGTGATCAACAGAAATTGGCTGGATTATTACAACCATTAGAAATTCCAGGTTGGAAGTGGGAACAAATCTCGATGGATTTCATCGATGGCCTGCCTCGAACTAGAAAAGGAAACGACAGTATATGGGTAATCGTAGATCGCTTCACGAAGACTACCCATTTCATACCTGTCCGATCCAACAGAACGGCTCAAAGTCTAGCACAGATTTACTTCAGAGAAATAGTTAAACTTCATGGAGTGCCGCTCAATATAGTCAGCGATAGAGATCCCCTGTTTACTAGCAAATTCTGGGAAGCATTCCAGGAAGAATTGGGAACCAAATTAAATCTAAGCACCGCTTATCACCCACAGACAGACGGCCAAACTGAGCGGGTGAATAGAATTTTTGAAGATTTGCTGCGGGCTTGCGTTATTGATTTTGGAGGCTCATGGGAAGATCACTTACATTTAGCAGAATTCTCTTACAACAATAGCTATCAAGCAAGTTTGGGAATGTCCCCATTTGAAGCATTATACGGTAGACCGTGCAGATCTCCCGCATGTTGGGTAGAACCTGGCAACAGACTTGTGTTAGGGCCCGATACGATTCAAGAAGCATCGGATAAAGTCGATTTCATTAAGAAGCGATTAAAAACCGCACAGAGCCGACAGAAAAGTTATGCTGATGCGAGAAGAAGGGATATATCGTTTGCCGTTAGCGATTATGTTTATTTAAGAGTTTCTCCAATGCGAGGAGTAATCAGATTTGGCAAGACTGGGAAATTGGCACCGAGATTTATTGGTCCCTTTCCTATACTTGAACGGATTGGAACTCTTGCATATAGGGTTTCATTACCTAATTGGTTGCCTGGTATACATGATGTGTTCCACGTATCTCAACTCAGAAAACACGTTCATGATCCCGACCTTATTGTGGAAGAAGCAGCGCAACATGATATTGACATAACTCCAGAATTAGCACTCAGTAACGAGCCATTAAAGATAGTTGGCAAAGAAACCAGAGAGCTAAGGAGGAAAAAGATTCATCTAGTCAAAGTGCAGTGGAGTAGTGATCCTAGAGACTGTACTTGGGAGACGGAGGAAAGCATTAAACAAGCCTATCCCAAATGCAGAGTGGACATCTCTGACTAACTCCGGTGCAAGGTACCTTTACAATACTTTGCATTTACATTTTATTTCCTGCTTAACTGTTATTTCCTTTTCGAGGACGAAAAGTTTTAAGTGGGGGAGATTGTAATAACCCGGGAAATGTGAACCAGTTTAAAATTTTTAAATTAGGTTATTACCAAGAAATTTGAATGGTTGAAATAGTATATTTCAATAAAATATAGAATTGTGTATAATATGGCAGTTTGAAATTTTGAATATAAACTTTGTCTGACTGTACCGGGTGGAAAATATAACGGATTTTGACGAAACTAAAAATATTTAAATCTGTTTATCAATACCTTTCTAACGAATCTGAAAAATCGAAATTTCATAACGGAAATCAAAATTTATGGCCAATTGAATTTTCAGAAAAGTCGTTATATAGTATATATAGCCCTTGAAAATTGAGATTTTGCATACGACCTAGGAATTCGACGAAACCACTTTTGTTGGGTCCGGGATGTCAAATTATGACTAAGTTTCAAATTTCATAATATTTGAAGCTAGTATGTGAGCGGGGCAAAAGATAACGTGTTTGGTCAAATTCTGTTAAAATGGGTCGAACTAAAAATGGCCGTTTTTCAAACGAGCTCAGAATTCGACGAAACTAGTTTTGTTAGGACCGTATCATCAAAACAAAGCTAGATATATTTTTCTGGAATTTTTCGATTCAGTTTGTGGCCCTGGCAAATTGAAATGTACGTTTAAATTAAATATCGAATGTTATATATTTTAATTTGAAAAATAACCGACTGTAACAGTCGAAATGGCCAACGAAACATATCCCATTGTGTCCGGAATGGGGGTATTTAGCTAGGGGCGACAGTCGTTGGGTTTAAAAAGGAGTCCGTTTGCAAAAACACTATTTAAAAATTTTCTATAAATTTCTGGCCAATAGGAAATTTTCTTTCAAAAAAAATAAAATAAAAAAAAACCAAAAAAACCCTCCGCCGTTCAAAAGAATCGACGATCCACGTCGTTCATTTCTTTCCGCCCACGCCGCCGCCGCTACAGGCCATTCCAGACCTTGCCACCACCGCCGTTCGCTCCGCCTCTTCCCCCTCTGCAAATCCAACCCATCGCCGACCCCCATCGCCTCCACCATCGTCGGAATCGCCCCCAGGAAGATCCGAACTTCCCATCGCCAGATCCGCTCCGATCTGCCACCATCTCCGACCCAACCACCATCGACCTGACGCCCTCGACCTCCTCTACGACGCCATCACCTCCGATCAGACCCACGACGCACAGATTTCGCGAAAACAGCGAATCCCCTTTTGAACAATAAAAAAGGTAATTCCTTTATACGTTTTTAACACTTTAAAGCGTTGCAAAGCTTTGAAAAATAATATCTTTTTCGTTCTTTAACGAAATTCGATGAAACAGGAGACACCGTGACCGCAAGGAGGCTCTCTACATTCTGGAAGAAGCCGCGGATTTTTCTGACCTTCCTACGATTTTTAGCACCGCAATAACCAATGTGAGGAATCTAAACTATTTGTGTGAATGAAATCGCGTTGTATAAATTATATAAGCGAAGTGTAAATTATATACGCATAGTATACCGCATGTACATGTGTTGTATAAGTTATATTAGCGATGTATAAATTATACAAGCGTTGTTTGAAACTTATATGCTTTGAATTGTGATGAAATGAAAGTGAATTATTATATTATATATATATATATATACTCACCTCGTCCACAGACCATGGACGATATTTATTGCTTGTGATTGACGTGATATTATATGGTTTGACGAATGGTTGGAAATAATTGTTTGTGGTTGATATTATGGTTGAAAAATACCCTCTTGTGGTTGAAACAAAATAGAATAGGATTGTGGAATTGAAAATAAAACATGCCGCCTGCGTGCGAACTAGATGCATGATCCCCATTGTCAAAAACCGCGAGGTTTTAAGGTAGAGCGAGGAGCCGTACTAGGGACGGTCCCGGTTTTAACTACCCTGCCGTTATGCTGCCGAAATTTTCTGAAATATCTATGTGTTAGAATATTTTTCATTCGTTGAAATAAATTGCATAAGCTATATCGAATATTCATGTGTTGAGTTGCAATTCATTCGTTGAGTTGAAATTCATGTGTTGAATATTATTAAACAAATGGCTTTAGCGATAAAAATCACATTTTTATATATATACAAACTATATAGAATATTCATGTGTTGAGTTGCAATTCATTCGTTGAGTTGAAATTCATGTGTTGAATATTATTCGAATTTAAACAAATGGCTTTAGCGATAAAAATCACATTTTTATATATATACAAAATATATAGAATATTCATGTGTTGAGTTGCAATTCATTCGTTGAGTTGAAATTCATGTGGTGAATATTATTAATAAAATGGCTTTAGCGATAAAAATCACATTTTTATATATATACAAACTATATCGAATATTCATGTGTTGAGTTGCAATTCATTCGTTGAGTTGAAATTCATGTGTTGAATATTATTAAACAAATGGCTTTAGCGATAAAAATCATATTTTTATATATATACAAACTATATCGAATATTCATGTGTTGAGTTGCAATTCATTCGTTGAGTTGAAATTCATGTGTTGAATATTATTAAACAAATGGCTTTAGCGATAAAAATCACATTTTTTATATATATACAAACTATATAGAATATTCATGTGTTGAATTGCAATTCATTCGTTGAGTTGAAATTCATGTGTTGAATGTTATCATCTTTTACAAATAAAATGAATCGACAATGAAAACTATATTTTTATAGTAAATAAGAAGAGTTAAAAATACACATGTGTCGAATAAATAATTTTGATGATAAAAATATTCCTTTTTATCATGTATACGCTTAGTTAAAAATACACATGTGTTGAAATCAATAATAATTTGCTAGAAATATTATTATTAGCTTTGTTCTGCATATATATACATGTGTTGAACAGGAAAAATGGATTAGCTGTAGAGTAAAGAAATTATTTGCGTGCCCAACAAATAGGTAAACCTTGATGAGTTGGCTGCGCAATTTTATTTATATATCAACTCCTGTGAATGCCATTGGATGCGGAGTGCTGGTTTTTCTGTGTGAAATAATAAATAACGCCATAGGATAGTAACAATTAATTTTGAACTACACTACATGGCATACTTCTTGATGATAGGCATACTTCATCATATTCCACATAAGCAATTGGAGCTTGTGTGACGAGGTGGAAGATTTACCATATAAGCAAGAGGCTTGTATGGCGATGACTATGTAATACAAGTTGAACTGATGACTGATATGGACTATATAAATTATAACGATAAATTGCCAGATTAATAAAAACCCCACACGGGTCTGGAGTTGACAATAATCATGTCGCTCTAGTTATTAGATACGGCACATGGACTGTTTATTTCGACACGGAAACGGGGTGACGGGAATTTATTCCCTGGAGTGATTATCAGTACATGCTCCCCCGTAAACACCAGAATATATCACTATAAATATGTGAATGCTTTTTAAGATTTATTGGGTACCTAATACGGCCCAATAAATTTCCAAACCCCTCCCCGTACAAAGGAGGTTATGGCGAAATTTTTCGAAATATTAAGGCGTTAGTGAAATATTTGAAGTGAAAACGAAGTTGAAAATATAGAATGAACTATAATTGAAATTATAGATTGAACTATATTTATATATATAAATATAAATATAATTAAAGGGAATAAAGGCCATGCAGTTCGCGTTTCAGAATCGTAATTTTAAACGATTAGTACGAGAAATCCGACCATCGGATTTTCCCGAAACCGCAATCGCTGGGTTCGCCTTGGAAATATCTTTCCAACGGCACCAACCTTGTAAAAATTCATCGGTTGGATTGTCCGGAATGTTTAATTCAAATCTGAAGAAAAGCAGCGCCAGAATCGTTTATATCTATATATAAATATAAATATAATTAAATTAAATCGAATAACGACGCTGCAGTTTGAATTTTGAAACCGTAACTTCAAATGACTAGTGTGGAAGATCCGACCGTCGGATTCTCACGAAACTGGAACCGTTGGGTTCACTTTGGGAATATCTTCCCACTGATATAGACTTTGTAGAAATCCAACGGTTAGATTTTCCGATATGTGTAAAACAAATTAGGGGAAAAACAGCGCCAGTGCCACGGCAAGACCTGAAACGTCGTTAAATTGAATATGGCCACTTTTAAATAAATAAAAATGGCGAAAAATCGTTATAAAATATTATAACCAACATTGATTGAAAATAAATCAACTGGGCTGGAATTGTTTGATATTTGATGGTTGTATGTGTATGACATGAAAATAACACCAAAGAACCGAAAGATGGATGTCGAATAATATAACCATAAAATAAATCGATTTAAATTCTAATGACGTGAATTATTTGAAAAGGCCGAGCTAACCCTCATTTCAAATAATTTATCGAGCGATTCGAATTGGAAAATGCAAAGACGATTCAAGACCGACGATCTTCGTATCGATTGGATGGGCGCTGCTGAGGTTCCTGACCGGAGTAGCTACCGGAAAGGGACGGAAGTAGTAGCCGTTTGAACGTATGTGTTGATTGGACGGATATACGAGGAATTTGACGCCTCCGGTTTCGTTCAGACCCAGGACGGACTTGTAAATGGACTGTGTGTCTGACATTGGATTTTGTTCTATATTGATTGATCTCTGTTAAATATATATCTGTTTGGCGGCGGAGAATTTATTCTTTTGCTTAACGCCCTTCTCTGAGACGTACGAGCTCAGAGGTTATATATCGATGGAAATCAATCGTATGGAGTGGACTGCCTATGTGGCATGCCAAGATGCTGAGATCAAGGCTTCTGTTGCAAAGCAAAGTCTTGTGGATGATGATCAAAGCAAGGTCTACGTAGCCTAGCTTTGTGTATTTCGTAGATTCGCGAACCTCACACCCCGGTATGAGTTAAAAACGGGATACGGGCCGCTGGGAGAGCACGACGTTTCTTTCTAGCTATGGTGGTATCAGTGACTTACCAGCCCTGACATATATATCTATTTTTCACCTATGTGGTTGTTGAAATGCGAGGCGCCTCGATTATAGGTTTGTAAGGACCGGGAACCGTGTGTTCAGGAATTGCCAATCCTCAAAAGTAAGAGAGGACCGGCCCAGCCGATCCAGGGGTTGCCCAGAGTGTGTAGTCCCGAGGTATTTGCTAGAGTGTCTCGAAGCGGAGAGGAGCTTGCCCCTTGCCTCGACTCATGACGGAAATCCAATTTCCAATACGAAATAACGGACTTGATTGTAGAACTAGCATGGTGACATAGTAGATGGTAGCTATGCCGCCTATGATTGATATTTATGATGCTATTCGTTTTTGAAACATATATGCACTAGTAATAATATCAAATGATTTTGCTTTATACGTATCAAGCATATTTGGCTATTATAAGGTAAAACTCTATCCTCCGGCTTGCGTTGCATTGTGTGATGGGACCTGAGTCTTATAATGGCTTCATTCTTTCTAAAAGCATTGCGTTGTTTTAAAAAGAATTTAGTTTTTTTAAATGCACTAGCAATCACTGGAGTAAACCCGTTCCGCGAAAGTGGCGTGGTCCTATGATTTGCTGTTTACTGTTGTATAACTGCTAAATAGATTCCTCATACCAGTCCCCATGACTGACTCGTTGTTTGTTTCACTTTGCAAACGCGGGTGCCCTTATTTTCACACGGGCAGCCTAGTACACATGTGACAGGTGGTTTTTGGTTCTGCACTGCTACATAGAGTGCATTTTTGGCTCATGGCGAGGCTGACTTCATAGAGATGACTTTGACTTTTTCCGCCATTACTGTACTTATATTATGATTCCGCCACTGGCGATGCAGACTGATTTACTTTCCGTATTTCTCACTATATGTATATGTATTCCGCCTTCGGCGATGTAGACTGATACCCTTATTATGTCTCACTGCATGTATGTATTCCGCCTTTGGCGATGATGACTGATCACTTTCCTTTTTGTTTACTAAGTATATTCCACGTTATGCTATTCTGATATCCTACATGTTGTGATTCCGCTGTCATATCCATGTGAAATTATTTTATTTATTGTTTCTGCTATTATCTGTATTCTGCTATGATGATTAATGTGTTATTTCCCAACGATTATCCTTAATACCGCCCCTCGGATTTTGGGATCGTCACAGGTCGACACCCATGTCGACCCCCTGGAGGGGGGTCGACACCCATGACGACATGGGTGTCGACACCCTGTGTGTCTGGCGGGAATTTTCCCGCCTTCTCTTTTTGGGATGAATTCGAATCTGTTTTCGGATTTGAATTTTTGTGAAATTGACTAGAGTAAGTCAATTAGAGTTAATCGATGGAGTTAATCAAATAGAATAATTGATTAGAGTAAGTCAATTAGAGTTAATCGAGTTAGAGTTAATTAAAAGGAGTTAATCGAGTTGGAGTTAATTGACTAGAGTTAATCGCAGTGGAGTTAATCGATTTGAGTTAACCGATTAGAGTTAATCGAGTTAGAGTTAATTGAATAGAGTTAATCGAACTAGATTTAGTCGAATATTAGTTATTCAAATAGAGTTAATTGAATTAGAGTTAGTCGGATTAGAGTTAGTCGGAAAAGAAGGTTATCGAATATAGTTTATTCGAAAGGAGTTATCGAATATAGTTTATTCGAAAGGAGATTATCGGATATAGTTTATTCGAAAGAATATTGTCGAATATAGTTTATTTGAAAGAAGATTATCGAATATAGTTTGTTCGAAAGAAGTTAATCGAATATAGTTTATTCGAAAGGAGTAATCGAATATAGTTTATTCGAAAAGGAGTTATCGAATAGAGATTATTCGAAAGAGGGTTATACGTTGAAATTCGATTATATCGAATTCGAGAAAGTACACTTTCCGTTTTTAATCAAGATTTAATGATTTATTTATAAATTGCCTATTTAGTTATCTAGTTAAATTAAGGAATAAAGGTTATTTTTTTTAAGTTAGATATTTCAGAAGTAGGGATTATAACGCTATAGTTATAATTAGTGTTTTCAATAAAGAAGTGGATTCTTAAATAGAATCCGAGAGTTACGTAAGGAAGTAGTTAAAGATTTAGATGGTGAACTTTGTCTATTTCGAGGTTAGAAATGTAGTTCAGTTAAGGTCTGAGAGGTAATCATACCCCAACTGATTGACTTCGCTTTTAACTAAGGAATGGTTAAGGTTCGACAATGAAGATTGGTTAAGTGGATTTAGTTAATGAGTGTAAGGTTTTGAGTTGGCATAGCGATGTTTTATTTAAACATTTGGTTGAATACAAATGCAGGAGTTTCGGAAATGTTTTACAAATAAGAATTAGAAATGTTTTCTAATATAGAAAATAAGAAATGGAAATGTTTTCCATTGTTAATAACGTATATTTTCTAAATTTAGAAAATAAGAATGTTGAATATATGGAAACAGGTGTAGGGAAATGGATAACTGAATGACAAATTAAAATAAAGTGGATTAGTGTTGATTGATGATTTTCTCGGTAAGATTTACATTTGGGAATACGATCGTTGTTTGTACGCGTGTTTTCCTTTGATAGTTAAGTCACCGACTATCGAAGATTTTGACCATTTCCATTGTCAATACGGAGAGACCGGGATCAAATTCATTATCTGAAAACCACTCTGTATGGGCATTAGCATTGCGAATCAAATATGATGGAGATAATTGAAGACAGAGTTATGCAAGGGCTGTTCTGGCGATCCTAAGTAGAAATTGCCTAAGATGGATTTAAAGAATAGTGTCTTCGGTTTGTCCAGTCCCAGGACGACCTGTATGGAAGAATGTCTGACAGAGTATATTTAATAGATCGCATAAGTTGATCTCTTCAAATTTATTTACGTTTGGTGGTGGAGGAATTCGTTTCTCTTAGTTGTATACCCATTGTATTTTTGGGGAAATCAATTTTTGATTTGGTGGGTATGATGATGTGACATTAAAAGTGAATAATTGTGTGATCTGTCAGAGATAAGCGTGGCCTCTAGCCTCACAACCGGGTAATGAAAAAAATCGGGAATGTAGCATAGCTAAGGGGTTGGCTGCCAATTAGGGTGTATTATCACCTACCTAGAGATATTCATTTCATTCTTTAATCTATTCGATGTTGTCCCATTCGGGAAATGGTTGCTGATCCCAACCGTTGGTGATATACATTTGATACACTCAAGAGAAATGAGTGGTCGGTCATGTGTGGCCGGGTTGCAAGATGTTCTTGTTGAACCCAGTGTATGCCTCTATAGAGGTACACTATCAGAAGGTGGTTCCATACCTTGTTGTAACAACCCGGAATTTTAGGGCAAATTTAAAATTTTTATTTTAGAAATTTTAATGGATTTTTAATATTTAAAATGATTTACTTAAAATAATAACGACTAAAAATTTATTTTAAAACGAATAAATTCAATTTAATTAAAAAGGGAGTTTAAAACAGCGCTACAATTTGAAAATTTGAATTTGAACTTTGACTAAATGTACAGGATTCATTTTAAATCAGAATTGAGCGAAACCAGAAATATTTAAATCTGTTTAATCATATCTTTCTAAAGAATCTGAAAAACTGAAATTTCACTTTATAAATCAAAAGTTATGGCCAGTTCAAAATTTAGAAAAGTCGCTGTAGAATTTATACATATTTTAATTAAATATATTAGCCTTGAAAATAGCCATTTTGCAAACGACCTCGGTTTTCAACGAAACCACTTTTGTTGGAACCGGAATGTCAAATTATTGCTAGTTTCAATTTTCATAATTTTTCGAATTAATATGTGAGCATGGTAAAAGATAATGTGTTTTGACTATTTCAATCAAATTTAATCGACTCGAAAATAGCCATTTTTCAAAAAGTTTCAGAATTCAATGAAATTAGTCTCGTTGGAACCGTATCGTCAAAACATAACTAGAAATATTTTTTCTGTAATTTTCTGAGTCCGTATGTGGCCCCGGTGAATTTATATATACTGCTAAATTAATTAAATAAATGATTTAAATATTAAATTAAATAAAACAAGCTACAGACGTTTGTTTGGGCTGACGGGACCTAGTCCATTGGGTCCGGGATATGGGTTTTTGGCTAGGGTTAACATTAGTTAGGTTGAATTTGGGGTCATTAGGAATTAACAACACTTTTTGTGAAAACTAGAAATTTAATTAATATATTATTATAAAACAACCATTTATCAAAACCCTAGCAGAATAGGCCGCCGCCAGTATAAAAAACCATGGCCAAAAATGTACGGATTTGATTCCTCAACAACATCCAATTCAGACCGAATTAAAACACAATATTATACAAGAATTAAAGAGCGACGTTGGATCTTTATTTTCATAAGGTGACGATCAATTATCGATCATCGTAGCGACTGATTTTGGGTCACAAAGGACCACCGTTCGAACGCAAATACCGAGGGGAGGAGGGCTGCGAGGTGGCTGAGGGTTGGGGCGTGGGTGGCAAGCTCTGATCATAGACACGGCGGCTCTGGCAATGGCAAGGTGGAAACCTAGTTCTTGAGCAAACGGGTACGGTATGCAGTAATGAACGAAGGAGGGAGACGCATTAACAAAGTAATTAGGGTGAATAATTAATTAATTAATTCAGTTAATTATATATTTATATGTATAAATGTTTAAACAACGATAACTTTTGCAAACAGAGACAAAATTCAACGAAACGAAATGCGTTGCACTCATGACAGGAAACACTACAACACGGAACTAACTAGAGCAAAGTCTGAACTTGTTAAAATTTTAGATCCGCTACAAAGCAAGGTGAGATTTCTTTGTTTAAAATAATTAATTAATTTGTGTGCTATGTAATGATCACATGTTTACGATTCAGATCTATTTTGTTCTGGCATGGTTGATGATGGTTGATCTGTGTTTGTGATGAATAGTTATAGATCCATATGTATTAGTCAAGTAGTATGTTATCACTTTTATTTTATTTTATTGAATTGATCTAGTTTATCAATTCATAATAAAAATACGATTTTGTCACTTTTTATATTATCACTTTTATTTTATTGAATTGATCTAGTTTATCAATTCATTATAAAATATGATTTGTCAATTTTTAATTGAATTGATCTAGGTTATCAATTCATTATAAAAATAAAATTTGTTCTTTTATTTGCATTCACAGATGCAAATATATATTGAAAATAAAATTTGTTCTTTTATTTGCATTTACAAATGCAAATATACAGTGAAAATAAAGTTTGTTCTTTTATTTGCATTTACAAATGCAAATATATATATATATATATATATATATATATATATATATATAAGTTTATTCTTTTATTTTGCATCCACTAATGCAAATAAAACATTAAAATAAAAGTTGCAATTTTACTTTCAAATTAGAAGTTACCTTTTTATTTATATTGTAGTAGAATGTTAAGACAAGTTTTATTTGTCATTTTAGTTACAAGTAAAAAGAGTAGAATGTTAAGATGAGTTTTATTTGTCATTTTAGTTACAAGTAAAAAAAAAAAAGTAGAATGTTAAGATAAGTTTTATTTGTCATTTTAAGATGTGAATAAAAAGTGTAGAATTAGAAAATATGCTTCTATTGTCATATTCATTACAATTAAAAGTGTAGAATAAGAGATTTCATTTTTATTGTCAAGTTAATTACAATAAAAAGAATTGATACAAAAGTAACATTTTATTTGTCAATTTAGTTACAATAAAGAGGATAGATTTAAAAGTATCATTTTTATTGTTATTCTACATTCAATAAAAAGGTTAGATTTTAAAATTGCATTTTTGTTGTCATTTTATATTGCAATAAAATAGAGGATTTAAAGATATCATTTTTGTTGTCATTTTACATGTAATAAAAATAAAAAAGTTGAGAGTATCATTTTGTTGTCACTTTATTGAAATAAAACTAGAATAAAAAGTTATATTTTTATTTGCATTCCCTAATGCAAATAAAACATGAAATTTAAAATTACATTTCTATGTTAGTTGGAAATTTAAAAGTATCTTTTTATTTGTGTTCCCTAACACAAATAAAACATGAATTTAAAAGTGTCTTTTTATTTGGGTTCCTTAGCACGAATAAAACATGAAATAAAGAGTTACATTTTTATTTGCTTTGCTTGATGCAAATAAAGCATGTAATTAAAGGTTGAATTTTTATTCGCATTCTTTGGTGCAAATAAAACATGAATTTAAAAGATTTCATTTTTGTGGTCATTTTGTTCAACAAAATAAAAAGAGTAAAATGTGTTTCGATATACTAAAAAGAATAGTTTTCAAAAGAAATATTTTCATTGGAAATATTGGATAGTTAAACAAAAACATTCATTTTGGTCAATTAGTGTAGTCAAAATAAAAACATTCATTTTCGACAAATTAGAATGGCTGAACAAAATACACACGTTTATCAAATTGTAAAGGTTAGAACTAAAATTGTCACTTTTATCAAATTATAAAAGTAAAAACCATTTTGTCGCTTTGTCAAATTATCAAAGTTAAAATCCAATTTGTCGCTTTTGTCAAATTATCATAGTTAAAACAAATTGGTCATTTTGTCAAATTATAATGGTTAAACAAACATTATCATTTTTACCGCATTAGATTTGACAAATAAACATGTTACTCAACTTTGTTTTGTTGAATTATAATTGTCGACAAAACAAAGTTATCATTCGTATTGTTTCATTGAAATAATTGTGTCAATAAAACAAAGTCGTTATCTTTTGTTGAAATAGGTTAGTTGAATCAAAATGCACATTTTTGGCCAAATAGATTAGTTGAACCAAAATAGTTATTTTTGTCAAAATATAATAGTGGGAACAAAATACTTATATTTTGTCAAATATGATTGTTGAAAACAAAAATCACATTTTTGTTAATTAGATTTGGAATAAAACTAAAATCACATTTTTGTTCAATAAAAGAGTTAAACACAAATAGCATTTTTCTTAAATAGGTTTGTGTTACCACAAAAGTGTTCGTTTTGATAAAATAGAATTGTCAGCAAATTGGATGTATCACTTTTTATACCTTTTGTTGTAAAATAATTTATATGAAAATATAAGAATCACTTTTATCTGCATAACATACATTAAAATTTATATGCAAACATAAAAATCATATTATTTATCACAACATACATTAGAATTTGTATGTAAGCTAAAGTAACATTTTAGATATGTTAATGTATATATATTATAATTTGTATGCAAGTTAAAATAAACACTTATGTGTTAGGTTATACATTATAACCATATACAAATAAAATATTTCCTTTTATTTATTAAAGTTTAGAATAGAAATTTGCATACAAATAAAGAAAAATGAAAATTATCTTCTCATTTATCCTCAGCAATAATGTCATATAAATAAATTACAGTGTATTAAACACTAAAATGTATAGGGAAAATATACGAGTAAAATATATTTTTATTCGACATTAAGAATATAACAACATGTTGTCCACTATCGTGAACATGTTAGCGGGATTGTAATTGGTTAAATTAATTAACCAATCATTTATTTATATGAATTGTCATTGGTTGAAAACCCCACACGGGTATTGCGATAATAATTGACATGCACTAGTCCCAATATTTAGTTGTATGTCTATCGATAGATCGACAGGCTGCGATGAGCGTTATTATTCATTTTAATGCTTACACAGTCATAACATTTTATTTGGATGTTGAATGGATGGTTTGATGATATTTTATCATTTGTTGTCATATACATACGATGTATGAAATCCATATAACAAAGTTATATGGTAACTGATTGATTCACATTCCGATTTAGGATTTCTTTTAAGTAAAGCATATTTTAAAACAAAGAGTATCCTTTAAAATAAAGAATATTTTGTATAATAAACATTGTAAAGAATATTTTATATAAAGAATCTTTTTATGTAAATAATATTTGTAGTAACAAATACTCTAAACTAATATTCAACGAAGAATAAAAGGATGATTTCAATGTCCATTTTTGGATAATAGATAAAATACATTTTTATCAAATTAAACTAGTCATTGGCTAGAATAAATCTTTTCAATTAAGATTAAATAAAGTTTTCCATTTAATTAATATTTATTTAGAGCTGGCTAAATAAATTGATTTTGGGTTTATCGTGAACTATGTTTTAAACGACGTTTGTTCTTTAACCCAATTAGCAGTGAAAATATGATTTCGAAGTTATAAATCTTTTATTAAGATTTTAAAAGAATTTTTCTAAAGTCAAGTTTTCCAATTTAACAAACTAAATTGGAATTGAGTGGGAATTAGATTTGATAATAATCGAGATAGTCTTCTGTAAAAGAAGACCGTTACTATACATGGAATTTAAAAGGCTTTGCCGTTATTCCATTTATATTATTGGTCTGATACAAAAATTTATATCGATTAAATATTGACTTGATTTCTGTGTAAATTCCATATTTAATGGAAATCAATTTTTGGTTTATCGTGAACAGTGTTTTAAATGACGCTAGTTCTTTAACCCAGTTAAAGATAAGATTTGTTTTCTTAAATATTGTACAATCATAAAATAATAATTTTTGATATTAAAACCACTTTGGAGTTTTAATAAATCTTTAAAAGAAAGATTTAAGAATAAATTTAAAGAATTTATCTTTGATAAAAGTAATGGGAATTCCCAAATAATATGAAAATTTTATTTAAAGAATATTCTGAATTGGATTGAGGCGTTGGATTTGTTTCTATGGTAATTGATTTTTAATTATAAAATACGTGAGTTATTCGGGAAGACTGGGTTTAACCCATTCCAGATAATTTCTACGACGATGAAGAGTCGAACATGAAGACAGTGATTGAAGACCGACGATCTTCACATGGAAGAGATGTGTTGCTACAGAAACCCTTGATGGGAGTAGCTACCTTGAAGGGGTTTCAGTGGTGGCCGTCCGGACTATTGTTGATTGTTCGGATTTGGTTTTCGCTCAGACCCAGAGCATAAGCTAGTAAATGGATGCGTTTCTGACATTGGACTTCGTTCCATGTGAATTAAATTAATTTCCGTTAATGTATGCCTGTTTGGTGGTGGAGGATTTATTCTCTACTTAACACCCTGGTATATATTAATAGTGATTAATCGTATGGCATGAATTGTCAATGTGACACGCCAAGATGCAATTGATCAAGGCTTTTGTTGAAAAGCATGGCCTTGTGGGATGATCAAAGTATAGCCTATTACGGCACGACTTTGTGTATATCGTGACTTCGCGAACCTCACACCCCAGTATGAGTCTAAAACGGGAGAAGGGAACGCAGGGAGTGCACACGTTATCTTTCTAGCTAGAGTAATGTCAGGGACCTACTAGCGCTGACATTTTACTTATGTGGATGATGGATTATGAGGTACCTCGTGTTTTTTTATAGGTTTTTAGTGGCCATATTATAGGTCCAAAAGGACCGAGAAACGTGTGTTCAGGTATAACTAATCCACGACCCTTCGGAGTGGACTGACCCTGCAGCTAACCAAGGGTTGCCCATAGGCGTGATCCGGAGGTATTTGCTAGAGTGCCTCGAATCGGTAAGGAGCTCCTCCCTAGCCTTGACTCGTGATGGAAACCAAATTTCCAATATGACCCCATGCGGTTTTGATTGTAGAACTAGTATGGCGACATAGTAGGATGGGGTACTATGCCGTCTATGATTAATACATTATGATTGAAAATATTTTTGAAATATATATATACCCATTTATATACACACTAATATTAAATCCGTTTTGTCGTATCAAGCATCTTTTGACCATTATAAGGTAAAACCCTATCCTCCGGTTTGCGTTGCATTGTGTGATGGGACTTGGGTCTTATAATGGTTTCATTTTCCTAAAAAGTATTGCATTGTTTAACGTTTTACTTTATTTTATGCACTGGCAATCCAATGGAGTAAACCCGTTCCGCGTTAGCGGCGTGGTCCTGTGATTTGCCTTATTAATAGGTAAGTCAAGTAAGATTTCTCATACCAGTCCCATGACTGACTTGTAGTTTGTTTCACTGGAAAACTCGGGTGCCCATATTTTCCACACGGGCAGTCGAGTACCTTTTTTGCAGATATATTTACAGGATCCTGGCTTACAGCTGAAGCGGTATTCGGAAAGCTCTGTATCCGTGTATTCCTTCCAGTTGTATATTTGTATTGTTTTTCCGCTGCTATTTAAATGTAATTTAAAACTCTGATATTATTGTATTTCTATTTTATAACAAGTATTCATACTTTGCTACATTCTTGTACTCTGATGTAATTGTTGTAATCAGCAATAAAATGTTCTTCAGTTTGTATTCTGATGTGTGTTGTTCTCAAAGCAATCCAGGCTTTCCTTTACTGGGAAGTTCGGGTCGTTTCACTTGTCACTGCATTATCCAATAAATGCTCGCGGTTTTGATTGTATACTATGTATGTAGAACGTGAGATGAAAGCGTTTATGCTAGATGATTATTATATTGTGGTTGATAGATAATATCAAAAGAATTTTGATATAAAGATTATTTTGGATTCTCATAAGGGAAAAACCCGTTCCGTTATACGGCATGGTCTTATGAGATATCGTTCTATTGCTCAAACTGTT
The DNA here is from genome assembly GCA_030737875.1 of Allium sativum. Taxonomy (NCBI): domain Eukaryota; kingdom Viridiplantae; phylum Streptophyta; class Magnoliopsida; order Asparagales; family Amaryllidaceae; genus Allium; species Allium sativum. The sequence continues at coordinate 377,661,283 of CM060926.1, forward strand.
TTAAATTGTTTTATTCACACCAGTCCCATGACTGACCCAGAGTTTTTTTTTGTTTTCCCTAAACTCTTGGGTGTCTAATTTTGTACGGGCAGTCAAATAGTCAAGATTTTACAGATATACTTGGAGAGCTTGGAGCAGGAGGCTTCAGGATTATATAGCTATAGTTATTTCCACTGTGTTGTAAGTGTTGTACTCTGATAATGTTACGGTATACATATACTGGTTTTATTTCAAAGTTATGTATCTATTATATGTTGTTCGTTCCGCTGTGACATCCGTGTTACTCTGATGTTGTATGGTCTTCTTCTTCTTCTATTCTAAGTTTCTATCTTATCTATTCTCACCCTCTATTTTCTTTCTATTAGTTTTCTGATTAATTTGGGTTGGACTTGTGTTATTTGGTCAGCTCAAATTATACCAGAAATTCAGGACACTACAATATATCTATATTATAAAAATATATAATTACAAACAGTAACGTTTACTAAAAATGTTTGGCTCTAATTTTTTTTACCTTAACGTACATGTATGTTCTTTCCATTGACATGATTCAAACCAATGGTGCGATCTTAGAGCTTCAATTACCTTTTTTTACGACTCTTACAGACTCAATACCACAGAGGTTGAGTCTTAATGTGAGTTACATAAGCAAATATACTAAAGAAGATAGACTATATATGGAAAAATGTAAACAATTAATTGTTATGACAATATTAACGTACTCATGATATCAATTAAAATGGTTAGGACTAACCTTATCTTAAGCAAAACTTGGATTGTTTATTATATGAAAAAACATAACTCTATCATAATTAATAGATTTTAGGTGTGCATTTTTGCCTTTAGTATCATACCAAATTCTAAGCTTTTTAGCTTTTACTATGTTTTAGTTTATAGCTAGCTAGATTGCTATTACTCATATTGATAAAGACAAATTTGCGGTAACAATGCAGAAACTTAAAAAAAGTTGCATGGTAAAAACACTAAGGAAATTAAAACATTTTTTACATTGAAAATCTCTAACTTTAACATATTTAATGGCTACTATAGGACATTTATCAACCATTTGCATCAGCTATTTCCATAGCAAGTTCTCCCCATAATGTAACATTAACTGTTTTGATTCTGTAATTTAAACTCATATCTGGATATTTGTTTTAAATTTTGGAATTGGGTATTTATATACAGATTTAGCTAGCATGAATCATACTATCTTGGCAAAGGGGTACACAGAGTCGAACCCCATAATCTCTTGCATCCTACTCCAACGCTCTAACCAGTTGAGACAATAATGATTTTCTTTTGGAATGTTCTCGTTGCTGATTTTTCTATGAACATCTTTGATTGATGAAATCCTTTGAATAAGGTCGGTCACATCTAAAATTTACTTCTGTTAACAAATTAAAACATACAATGATTTTGTGGACAGTCTGCCTTAAAAATCGACGTAGCTGACTGTCACTGCAATCACCTGTACTGTATTGATTTTTATAATTAGTTATAATAAAAGGTGTTTGTGGTCACCTTATAAACGGTCGGCTTCACCAAAAAAAACAAAAAAAGAAAGAAAACATACAATGATTTGTTAAAAACTGATAATATGAATGCATTACCTACAACTTTCTTTTTTGCAGCATACCTTTGAAGTTGGTTAAGCTTTACAAGTTGTATATGATCTCAGGCGTATAGGAGCTCGCATCATACACTCTTTCAACCAATGAAAATTCATTAATATTCAACTCATTATCAATTTTTATGGTCCTGGATTCTTTATTTGCAGGACTAATGGTTTCTTCGGAGACACAGTAGATTTTTTTCATACTCAAATAGTGATAATATTTATTTGCAGTTCTGTTAAACATTGTGGTGAGCATCGAATTAATTTGAAGAAAACTAGCATTACAATAATAATTACTGATTGCATTATCAAAAAATAATGACACTAAAAACATTAAAATTAAAAAAATCTACATCTTCATTTATGGGTATTATACTAAAACGTAACCTTCCCCTTTACTATTTTTTTAGGATCTCAATTGCCTTTATTTGTCAAACTTTGATAATCCAATTACTTTAGTATGAGTTGAGTAATTCAAGAGGAATTATAACATTTCTAGCTAAATCTTTTCGAGTAAAAGAATTTTCCTATCAAGCTTTAATGGCAATGTAAAACAAGCATATGTAATCATATATGTAAATCAATATATGATTATGAATTAACATAATTAATTAGCCATCATTTTTCATATATGCATAATAAGGTTTAAATGTATTTTTAGTACCATACGCGTATATGTTGGAAATGAATGAGCAAGAGAAAGAGGAATTTGGGAAAAAGAAAAGATAGCAACCAATAGTCCCACATCATCAAAATATAAATAGAAACCTCTCTTATATATTACAAGCCTATAGGCTTATATAAAATAAAAAGAAGAGGGTTTGTAGAGGAATGTGGGGGTTAGGCCTTGACACAATAATATATTAAAGTGTTAAAGATTGAACCTTGGGCCTTGAGGCTGTTAGGGTCTCTTGATTGAATAGAACCAACAGTTATTGCTTGGGCTTGTGCGTTGAAACGAGAATTTTTTTCTTAGCATTTGAAAGGCATGTCTGTTCAGTTGAGTGGGTACAACTATTTGAATTCTGAGCGCACACACATTAATGACCGCATGGTTAAAGGGTCATACCCTTTCCAATTCTAGCGGTTATGAATGCCACATAGGAACCTCCTCCAACCTATAAATACATTGCCCAAAACGAGACAGAATTTACTTTTTAATTTTCTCGTATTGCTTCTTCTTCTTCAAAGTAATCCTCTGATCTATTTTCTGTAATCTATTTCAGTTCATCAGAGCTCCGTTTGCAAGCACTATACTACGGGGCTTGTCTGTTTTATCCTGGGAAACAAATTGCTATTACGTCAACCAGTGCATATGACGACATATGGTTTCAAGAGAACAGAATATTTTCTGGACTCGGACATTACTGAAACAAAATATTTACTGTACCGCTTCAATCTAGTGCACAATCAGTCACACTTTTTGTCTTTTCTGTAAACATGGTTTGACGTGACAATTGTGACATAATTGAGTAACATTGATAGTTGCTACTGTTTATTTGTAACACAATTATGTATTGACAAAAAATCTAACAATCTTGAAAAAATATTTGTTGTAGATGATGCAAAACATTAACAATGATTCTACACCGATTCAGATGGTGACAAACGCTCAGCCAATGCATGTGCTTCCAACAATGGCTTTATCCCATAGCGAAAGGCTAGAGAAGTTCAATGAAATTAATTTCAAGTGTTGGCAACATAAAATGTTGTTTTACTTAACAATATTGAGCCTCACCTAGTTTCCGATTGAATATGCTCCTGTGGTACCCAAATTCGAACCTGATGCTGCCAAAGTAGAGGCCTTTACTATATGGGAAAACTCATATTTCATGTGTAAAAACTATTTATGAATGGTCTGGATGATAACCTCTACAATGTCTATTGTACTATTGCAACGTCCAAACAACTTTGGTTGGCTCTAGAAAAGAAGTACAAAACTGAAGATGCGGGCATGAATAAATTCATTGGTGGAAACTTTCTTGTCTTCAAAATGGTTGACTCGAAGACGGTGATCAGTCAAACTCAAGAACTACAACTTATCATCTGTCAACTAGAAGATGAAAAGATGACTCTTAGCAAGACTTTTCATGTTGCCGCAACTGTTGAGAAATTTCCTCCTTCTTGGAAGGACTTCAAGAATTACCTTAAACACAAGCGTAAGGAAATGACAATGGAAGAGCTCATAGTTCGGCTGCGCATTGAGGAAGATAACGGAAATTTTGAGAAAAATATTTCTCAAAATATTGTTGCCAAAGAAAATGTAGTTAAGTCAGACAAGACTAACAAGAGAAAGTGGGAGAATACTCCTAAGAAGTCAAAGAAATTTATGGGTTCTTGCAATAACTGTGGAAAGAAGTGGCATAAAGCAGCCGAATGTCGTGCACCTAAAAAGAAGAAGTCAGAAGCAAATACGGTTAATGTTTCGAAAGGCATCTCAGATCTTGATTTATGTGCAGTAACATCAGAATGCAACCTTGCTGGTAACTTGAAGGAACGATTTATAGACACTGGAGCCACTCAACACATGTGTGCTAACAAATGGATGTTTACAACCTATAAAATTACAATTGATGATGAACAACTTTTTATGGGCAATTCATCTACTTCAAAAGTCGAAGGCAAAGAAAAAGCTGTGTTGAAACTGACTTCTGGAAAGGAATCGACTTTAAATGATGTTCTCCATGTTCCAGAAATTCCCAAGAACCTGATTTCAGGATCATTACTGAGCAATCATGGTTTCAAATTGATCTTTGAAGCTGATAAATTTGTACTATCCAAGAATGAAGTGTATGTTGGAAGAGGATATGTGTGTGATGATTTTTTTCAAGCAAATGTAACTACTATTGTACCACGCACTGATATGAATAAAAGTGAATCTTTTGCTTACATTGTTGAATCTTCTAACATATGACATTCTTGATTAGGGCATGTAAACTGTGATACATTGAAAAAATTTAATAATCCAGAATTTATACTAAAATGCAATATAGATTCCAACTATAAATGTCAAGTTTGTGCAGAAGAAAAATTGACAAGAACCTCGTTTCATCATGTTGAACGAGAGACCGAACCTCTAGACTTAATATATACAGATGTATGCGATTTGAAAATGTGTCAAACTAGAGATCGAAAAGTTACTTTATTACATTTGTTGATGATTGTACCAGATATTGTCATATATATCTCCTTAGAAGCAAAGACGAAGCATTCGAAATGTTTAAATAGTACATGGCAGAAGTTGAGAATCAACTTAATAAGAAAATAAAGTCTTTAAGAGGTGATAGAGGAGGAGAATACAGTCTCCATTTAAGGAATTTTGTGCTTAGCATGGAATTATACATCAAACTACAACCCCGTATTCACCTCAATCCAACGGTATAACCGAACGAAAAGATAGAGCTCTTAAAGAAATGATGAATGCCTTACTAATTTAATTAGCTCCAGATTGCCAGATAACTTTTGGGGAGAAGCTACTCTTTTGGCAAATCATATTTTAAATAAAATACCCCGAAAGAAAACATCTAAATATCCTCATGAACTTTGGAAAAATAGACTACCATCCTAGAAATACCTAAAAATGTAGGGTGTCTTGCCAAAGTAGTGGTACCAAAACCAAAGAAGGTCAAAATTGGACCAAAAACTATTGATTGTGTATTCATCGGATATGCACAAAACAGTGCTGCATATCGATTTTTGGTATACAAAGTTAAAATTGATGATATTCATGAAAATACCATCATTGAGTTAAGAAATGCTAGATTTTTCGAACATATATTTTCCTTGAAACATGGTACTGAAAATCATACACTTAAGAGACCAAGGGAAGATGAAGTTCCTTATTATCTTGAGGATGCTGAAAAAAATAACACTCAACAAAGTAGTACTAAGCAACAAGTAGAGGAACCAAGAAAAAATAAAAGGTCAAGAACTTTAAAAACCTTTGGACTGGACTTCTATACCTTTATGCTAGAAGATGATCCATTGACATACAAACAAGCCATGTCTTCCAGCGATGCCCCTATTAGAAAGAGGCAATTAACAACAAGATTTAATCCATTATATCCAATTATACATGAGAATTAGTTGATTTACCTCAAGGATGTAAGATCTTAGGTAATAAATGGATGTTTAAAAAGAAATTGAAACCTGATGGTTCAATAGACAAGTACAAAGCTCGTCTGGTAGTCCAAAGATTTAGACAAAAGGAAGATCTGGACTATTTTGATACATATTCACCTGTAACGAGGATAACGTCAATTAGAATGCTTATTGCAATTGCATCCATACATGACTTAGAAATACATCAAATGGATGTTAAAACTGCATTATTAAATGGTGAACTAGAGGAAGAAATCTATATGAAACAACATGAGGGATTTCTATACTTAGAAAATGAGAATAAAGTTTGCAAATAGGTGAAATCTCTTTATAGACTTAAGAAAGCTCTAAAACACTGGCATGAGAAGTTTGATAACATTACGTTATCAAATGGATTCACGATAAATGAATCAGATAAATGTGTGTACATAAAATATACACATATTGGATTTGTCATTATTTATCTCTATGTTGATGACCTGTTGATCCTAGGCAATAACAAGGCCATAATAACACCTACAAAGGATATGTTATCCTCTAGATTCGATATGAAAGACCTAGGACTGGCTGATGTGATATTGGGTACAAAAATTCTGTGAACACCACATGGATATGCATTATCCCCATTGCATTACATCACAAAAATACTTGAAAAATTCAAGCAATATAATGTAACTATTGCAAAATCTAGAGTAGATATGAACCAAAATTGGCTAAAGAATACTAGTGATGGTATCTACCAGTTAGTATACTCTCGTATTCTAGCAAGTATCATGTATGTTATGAATTGTACTAGGCCTGATATTGCATATGTTGTAAGCAAACTAAGTAAATTTATCAGCAATCCTGGAAAACATCATTAGAAAATGATAATCAGAGTTCTAGGATATCTAAAGTATACGCAGAGCTACGGTCTATACTATACATACTATCTATCAATAGTGGAACGGTACAGTAACGAAAATTGGAACATTGGATCACATGATACAAAGTCTACAAGTGGATATGTGTTCACATTAGGAAATGGGGCAATTTCATGGAAATCATCCAGACAGACTTGTATCTCTAGATCTACGATGGAATCGGAGTTTATTACACTAGATAAGAACGCAGAAGAAGCAGAATGGATTCGAAGCTTCTTGGAAGACATTCCTAATTAGATCAAACCTATGCCTCTAATATGTATACATTGTGATAGTCAATCAACTATTAAGAGAGCTAATAGTGCACTATATTATGGTAAATCTAGGCATATTTGTCGTAGAGATAAAACGATAAGACAACTTCTCTCTAACGGGGTTATCATAATAGATTACATTCAATCTAAAGATAACTTAGCGGATCCATTTACAAAGGGCTTTCCAAGAGAGTAGGTTCAAACCTTATCAATAGGAAATGGGCTAAGGCCTATAGACTAAAGGTTTTTTTTTTTTAAAATGGAAACCCCACCAAGTTAACTGGAGATCCCAAGATCTGGGTTCAAAGGGATAATGGAGTTTAAGATAAACTTGATGGCACTATCATATACAAACCATTCCTATGATAAGTAAGTGCATTATATGCTGAATAAGGATAAGTATTAATACTTTTAATGATGTCTGTATTTGAGGAATTAGAGAATTCCCTTTGCAAAGTAACCTACGTAAGTGCGAAGGCGCCGCTTTAAAGAGAATTATGGCTAAATTCTCTAAGCACTTTTGAGACGAGGCAGGTGTTCAAGGCAACAATAAATACATACAGAGAATAAAGGGTTTAAGAAACATTTATCGTGTGTTGTTTACTTTGTAATTACAAAGAAGGCTTACAATTCAAGGACAATCTATGCCTACTAATTCGCCTGTGATTCAAAAAGGTAATCATTAGAAAAGTTCAAGGCCCATATGCTACTTTAACTGATGCGATAAATGGTTCGTGAAACTAAGAACGACTGCTCATTCATGTGAGGGATTCTTGGAAATGAATGAGCAAGAGAATGAGGAATTTGGGAAGAAGAAGAGATAGCAACCTATAGTCGCACATCATCGAAATATAAAAAGAACCCTCTCTTATATATTAAAAACCTATATGCTTATATAAAATAAAAAGAAGAGGGCTTGTAGAGGAATGTTGAGGTTAGTCCTTGGCACAATGATATACTAAAGTGTCAAAGATTGGGCCTTGGGGTCTCTTGATTGAATAGAACCAACGAATGCTGCTTGGGCCAGTGCGTTGAAACGAAATTTTTTCCCAAAATTTGAAAGACATGTCCATATAGCTGAATGAGTAAAACAATTTGAATTCTGAGCGCACACACATTAATGGAAGCGTGGTTAAAGGGTCGCATCCTTTCCAATTCCAACGGTTATTATTGACCACATAGGCTCCTCCTCCAGCCTATAAATACATTGCCCAAAACGTGACAGAATTTACCTTTTAATCTGCTCGCATTACTTGTCAGAGCTCCTCTTGCAATCTCTACGTTACGGGGCTGGTCCATTTTATCCTGGGAAACAAATTTCTATTACGTTAAACATTGCATACGGCAACAATATTGCTTCAAGGAAAAAGAATATTTTCTGGACTCGGACATTATTGAAACAAAATATTTTCTGTACCACTTCAATCTAGTGCACGATCGGTCATGCTTTCTGTCTTTTCTGTAAACATAGTTTGACGTGATAATTGTGGCATAATTGAGTAACATTGATTGTTGCTGCTGTTTATTTGTAATACAATTATGTATTGACAAAATATCTAATAGTATACTCAATAAAACAATAACATTCAAATATAAAGTGATAACATACTCCTATTTTACCTATTAACTGTAACACCCCGTGTATTTATAACTGTGAAATTCATAAATTAAACTATAACTAATTTTAAATCAAAGAATTAAGGGAACGGGATACGCCATTGCGTTCGTCTCGGAATTCTGCTTGAGATAGAGTCTGAGTTTGCGTAAAACGGATATCGTATGAAGAAGATATGGACGAACGAAGTTGGGCGAAAAACCGGAAAATGGGTCAGAATGCACTGGCGCACTTGGGAAGTGCGCCAGAACAAAAATGCACTGGCGCACTTGGGAAGTGCGCCAGTACATTTTTGACCTGGCGCACCTGCCAAGTGCGCCCAGGTCAAAAATGACTTGCTGGTCAGGTCTGGTCAAGTCCTGGCTGGTCAGGTATGTGTTTGGTCGATTTTCTGAGCCTTGCCTTGTCACTAGGGCTAGGTGTCAGCTCCTGGTTGGTCTCTCCTTCAAACGAACGGCTATTATTGAACCAAGCTTCATCGACGGTCTAAATTAACTCACAAACTCTATAAAAAGGACCTAAGTCTAACCCTAATTCACATAAACTAAAATGGAGATGAGACCGTCATGCTGCTGAGGAGAGACTGAAGATAGCTGTCAGAAATAGAGAGACAACTAGGAGATAATTCAAAGCTTAAAGCAACGTTAATCAAATCAAAGCAACGCCTACAACAAAGGATAGCATCTCCAAATTCAGAATTCAGATTTCTGAATTGAAGATTCGCCCTACGCTGTAAGTAGAGTGCTATTCCGATATTAATTAAATAATTGTGTTGATTTGTGTAATGTAAGAAATGGAATTGTGGCGATAATAATCTATATTTGTATGTTGCTTTGATGCAAAACGATTTGGGAATATTATGGTATACGATTGGATATTTGCAAGTACGCGATTTGCGTTGGAAACGAAATGGAATTGTGGCGATAATGACTTATATTTGTATGTTATTTTGATTCTAAACGATTTGGCAATGCTATGGTTTGATTCATACAAGTATGTGGCTTATGTTGACAACCACATGTTGTGGAATTTTGATTGGGAATTATGCAAGCATATGATTCATATTGAAAACTACATGTTTGTGGTAGTTATTTACAACACCCATTTGGTAAATGCAAGTATAAGATTCATGTTGAAACAATAACTATATGTTGTAATAGTTTATTTTGAAATTCATGCAAGTCTATGATCTATTGTTATGACAACATGATGTAAAATTCTATGGTCATCTTTAGTGTAATTTGATTCACCTAAGTATTATGATTCATATGAAGGTTATGATTGAAATTGGCATCATAGTTCAAGTATAAAAATCATGATTTTGTGATAGTGACAAAAGCAAGCGTCGTTGTAAGCTTGTATTAATTTTATGAACATGTCTAAGCTATGTTTGTTATTATGCCTAGTTAAAAACATGTTTTCTAAGCTTATGTTGTTATCTTAATCATATGATAATATATTTTTGGCGCATAAGTTACATTAGAAATTTACACTAAAATTGCATCCCCTTACAAGTTACATAGATTGGACAAAAACCCATGATTATATGAATAATAGGATTCATAATCAATTATGTTTATGCCATGACCATATAAGGACTCATGTTCAATAATGATTATGCCATAATTATATGATTAGAGTGGTTCATGTTTAAGTACTATTTATGCCAAGACTACATGCTTCGTTTACACCATGATTTTGTGAATAGAATGATTCATGTTTAAGTATTGCTTATATTATATGTTGTTACAATTGCAAGTTCACATATGCCTATCTTATGATAATTAGATCGTATGTTGCAAGTTCATGCGTTCACACTCCCCTTTTTATGTCACCTTATAAACATCATAGCCTCCCCTTTTCATATGGCTAAATTGGGTTTAAGTATTAAACCCAACAAACTTTACATTGGAACGAACGAATAAAACGGGGGAAATGACGTTTGGGCTAAAAATATAGAACATATATGTTGGCTTGTTTGACGCACGCCAATAACTTTGAAAAACAATTAAGTGGCATAAATAAATCTTAACCAATAAAGATGAATTTGAATAATGGGCCGCAAATATTTACATATAAAAAGAAGAAAGACAAAATATGTAAATGTAGAAAAAACGATGTGTTTAACCCGAGGTTGGATTGAGTTGTGATGTAAACCTGCCCGGAACCGCCCGGCTGTCCAGTAGTCACAACAATACCTATCCAATGTGGGTGGTTAAACATGGAGCCCAATAAGGACCTGAGGTTAGACAGAGTTGTGGCGTAAGACTGCCCGGACCCAACCGGCAACAGGCAGCCACAACAATATCTGTCTAATGTGAGAGGTCAAGGCTTTAATAAGACAATTAAGGCTGAGTCAGGATTGATAGGATTAAGTAAATTATATTAATACTTAATCAAAATGGAACATGCTAAACTAAACAGACTGATTGGGGGTTAGGTTTATAAAATACTTAACCAACTTAGCATGTTGGCTAGAAATATAAAACCTAGTAGCGGGGGACCCTTTTCAGCAGTAACCCTATAAGGTATCATGATACCCTAAAACTAGGCAGGGTGGGGCACGATTACTGGGCTGACTGTAAGAGGTCAAATCGACGGCGGTGGTGCAACAGTGTAGGTTCTAACGGGGTGCGGGCGTGCACACACTCCGGCGCAGAAAAATAAGGCACTGGGCACCAGTAGCATACCTGTGCATTCTAGGATTGTGTCGGGCCGCCACCATGGGACTTGATACACCCCATGGTGGGACCAGCATAGGTAACTACAACATCGCGGGCCGTAAGACAAATGTAACTATGCGAGTAGGAGCCGATCATCATAAAATGGATCACTTCACCCTGATTATGGGGTGCCTGTTGGGAACTAGTTTATATGGGTACAGAGATTAATATGGGGTACGATAGTATATTCGACCCTAGACAACTTAACTAAGTTTATGGTGCTTTCTCATTTCTAGTTTATACTTATCATACCCAGTTCTTTATTCATAGACTGAATAGTCCTAGACTTACTCAGGCTTTATGTCTGACTCTGCTTTTCTTTCGTCTTCTTTTCTTCCGTTTCCCCCCCAAGTCCACAGGGAGGGAATACCGCAACTTGACCAGCCTTCATATCCAGCTTGAAGAGAAAGAATGTATTGCTTGGATCTTTTCGTTTTGGACTATGGCTTTGGACAGCAACTATGGGACTTTTGCAGTTTCTTTATGTTTTCTTTATGCTTCTTTAAATAATGTAATCAAGACAGTTATGAAGATGTTATGTTTTTGGAAGTATTGTAAGATAATTATGGTATGGTTGTTGTAATACGTATTTTAATGAAATAAAAGTTGTTATTTTTCCGCTGTTCAAAAATATGTGTTCTTATATCTGTCTTGTATATCTGTGACTTATACTTATAAACCTCCACCAAAATTAGGGCATTCCCTTTGAGAGTGACCCTAACGGAGGTGGGGTGTTTCACTTGGTATCAGAGCATAGGTTTACCAGATAAGACAAAAAGTTTTGAAAATTTATTTTCAAAAAGGAAATTTAAAGAAGCATTTTTAAAAGAAAAATATTATTTTATTTTTAAAAAAGGCAAAGTCCCTCCAAATCCATAGGTGGGTGCTTTTCTTGCAGTGAGACAGGCCACAGGGCTAAGGACTGCCCAAAGAAACGAGGACAGGGGCAGAGGGCTGGATCCACCTCAGGGGCACAAGTTCATGTGCTAGAAGCTCCACCTCTGCAACAGCGAGGTATAAATACTTCTGTAGAAAGTGTAGTTTATCTTTATGATCACCCCGTTCGCACTTTATTTGATTCTGGCGCATCACACTCCTTTATCTCGTCTACTTTTGTAGAATCTCTGCACCTAAAAACTAGTATGGTAGAGGACCCCTTAATTGTTTCAAACCCAATTGGGGGCCCAGCTCATTTGTCTATGATCTGTTTGGGATTGAAAATTTCTATTCTAAGCGTAGAATTTCAATGTAGTGCCTTTGTTTTGGGCTTTTCGGGATAAGGTTTGATTTTGGGCATGGATTGGCTATCCAGTAATGGGGCCATCCTTGATTGTGAGAAAAGGGTTGTTAGGCTCCTAACCCAGCTCGGTAATACTTTGGAAATTTCTTGTAATCTCTCGTATGCGGTTATGCTTAGTTACCTTGAATCGCTAGATGCCTCTGTTGAAAATTTGCAATCAGTTAGAGTGGTCCGGGAATATCCGGATGTCTTCGAAGAGGTGAAGGGCTTGCCTCCGAAGCGGGAGATAGACTTCCGCATATACCTTGTAGATAATGCAAAGCCCGTTGCGTTGCCCGTTAGACACATGGCTCCGCGAGAAAGGAAAGAGCTCAGTAAACAGATTAAAGAGCTTCTAGAAAAGGGGTTCATTAGGAGGAGCATTTCAGAATGGGGCGCTCCAGTGGTGTTCGCTACAAAGGCGGATGGCTCACTCCGTCTATGTGTTGACTATAGGGAGCTCAACAAGCTAACGAAAAAGAATAGGCACCCTCTCCCCAGAATTGACGATTTGTTTGATCAGCTTGTAGGAGCGTCTGTTTTCTCCCAACTCGATTTAGCGACCGGTTTTCATCAGCTAAGGGTGGCTGAAGATAGTATCGATAAAACGGCATTCAGAACCCCAGACGGCTTCTTTGAATGGCTTGTCATGCCTTTCGGCTTGACAAATGCACCTGCTTACTTCGTGGACCTGATGAGTAGGGTATTCAGAGATTTCCTCAATAAGTTCGTAGTGGTCTTCGTAGACGATATCCTTATCTTCTCAAAGAGTGAAGAGGAACATGCTCAGCACTTAAGGGCAATCATGGAAACTCTGCGAGTCCATCAGCTAAAAGCCAAATTCTCCAATGCCACTTTTGGAGAGAAGAGGTGAGGTTCCTTGGGCACATAGTATCCAAACAAGGGTTAGCAGTGGACCCTGCTAAGGTAGTGGCGGTACAGGATTGGAAGACACCAAGGAATGCAACTGAGGTCCGAAGTTTTCTAGGACTAGCAGGTTTCTATCGAAAGTTCATAAAGGATTTTTCGAAAATCTCAGCTCCGCTCACGAAATTGACCAAGAAGAATCTAGCGTTCAATTGGGACTTGGATTGTGAGTTTGCTTTCCAGCGACTAAAAAAGGCTCTTACAACAGCCCCAGTTTTGACGTTGCCAGATGGAAGCAAGATGTTCACTGTTTATACAGATGCATGTGGGACAGGGCTAGGCGCCGTCTTAATGCAAGAAGGAAGGGTAGTAGCTTATGGCGGGAGGCAGTTGAAAGTGCACGAAAAGAACTACCCGACCCACGATCTTGAGTTAGCGGCCATCATCTTTGCACTCAAGTCTTGGCGACACTATCTCCTAGGTGAGAAGTTCGAACTTTACACTGACCATAAATCGTTGAAATATCTTTTCTCGCAGAAAGATCTTAACTTGAGGCAACAAAGATGGATGGAGTTTCTTTCCTCGTACGATTTCGAGATCTCCTACACTCCGGGCAAAGGCAACGTAGTGGCAGACGCGTTGAGCCGAAAGAAATTGACCCTAAGCCCGCTGTTTGTTGAAAGACAAAGCCTAGAGTTTATAGCCAGCTTCGACTTTAGGCCTTCCTCCGATTTTGTACCAGGCTTGCTAGCATCTCTCGAAGTGCGCCCGACTTTAGTGGACTCAATAGGGACATCACAACGTGAAGACCCTCAGCTTGGGGAAACGATTGATAGGCTAATTAGGGGTGAGACTTCAAGTCACCTCAACAGATACTCCATCGATGATAAGGGTTGGCTAAGGCGAGACGGAAGACTATGCGTCCCACAGACAAGGGATTTAGTAAAGAGGGTTCTCGAGGAAGCACATCACTCCAAGATGACGATACACCCAGGCGGAGATAAAATGTACAAGGACATAAAAAGAACTTTCTTCTGGAACGGCATGAAAAAGGACGTGGCAGAATTCGTTTCTAAGTGTATGGTGTGTCAACAGGTTAAGGCGGAACAGAAAAAGCCTGGCGGTCTGCTACATCCTCTAGAGGTCCCGCAGTGGAAGTGGGATAGCATCTCAATGGACTTCATCGATGGGCTGCCTAGGTCTAGGAGACGCAACACTAGCATATGGGTAATAGTGGATAGGCTTACTAAAAGCGCCCACTTTTTACCTGTCAAAAGTAAAAGAACTGCCTCATCCCTAGCATCTCTTTACCTCAAGGAAATCGTTCGACTCCGTGGAATACCATCCAGCATTGTTAGTGACCGAGACCCTATCTTCACCAGTGAGTTTTGGCGGAGTCTGCAAGAAGTAGTAGGAACGCAATTATGCTTGAGCACAGCCTATCATCCCCAAACCGACGGCCAAACAGAAAGAGTGAACAGAGTTTTGGAGGACCTTTTAAGACTGTGCGTCCTTGACTTCGGAGGGACATGGGAAGACCATCTTCCTTTGGTGGAATTTGCCTACAATAACAGCTATCAAGCAACCATCGGGATGGCGCCCTTCGAAGCTTTATATGGAAGACCGTGCCGATCGCCCACTTATTGGTGGGAGTCTACTGATTAACTCATACTTGGACCAGATATGATCCGAGAAACTACAGAGAAAGTAGACTTAATACGAAGAAGGATGAAGACGGCCCAAGACAGACAAAAGTCCTACGCCGACAAGAGGAGGACCGACCTTGAATTTGAGGTTGGAGACAGAGTTTTTCTTAAGGTATCTCCGCTAAGGAACGTTGTTCGTTTTGGAACCACAGGAAAGCTAGCACCAAGGTTCGTAGGGCCATTCCCTATCATCGAGAAAATTGGGAAAATGGCCTATAGATTAGAGCTACCCGAAAAATTGGCCGGAGTTCACAACGTCTTTCACGTTTCACATCTCTGAAAATGTATACATGAATCTGCTGAAGTGGTAGAGCCAAATATCCTAGAAGAGGCTGAAGTGGAACGCGAAGCAACCATAAGAAAAGTTCCAACCCGCATATTAGGAACGGAAGTGAAAAAGCTACGCAACCGAGAAGTCAAGCTCGTCAAAGTTCAGTGGAGCGATGCCGAAGGAGATGCAACTTGGGAAACTGAAGCTAGAATACGCGCCGCCTACCCTTTTCTTTTCGAGGGTACATCCTTGATCTTTCTTTTTCCTTAAGTTGCGCTTTTATCTATCTTTTTAGGTATATCTCCTCGACCTTATCTTTTAGGTAGAAACCCTTTGGATGAAAACATGTAATTGAAACATGTTATGGATGATGGTTGCAAGTGGTTGCAAGTGATTGCTAGTGGTTGCTCGTGGTTGCATATACACACACAATCTAGGTTTCAGATCGGCTCAGTCACTTCATATTGCATATGCATATATGTTTGCATTCGTATATGGTTGAGCTTTAATGTGTTGTCATATGGATGTTGCATGTGTATGAATGATTGTGCACTCATGTAGAATCATGAATAGGAGGATTTGCATACATAATGGATTCATAGCACTTACATAAATCGCATTAAGGAGGTCAACTGAATCAGTAGACCGCCTGATTTTGCATTAGATAAGTACATGTACACACACTTCGCATATGATCATGAAGCATTAGAAGTCTTTTAAGGACAATGGATGCTCGTGTTTGATGGATGAGGTGATGGATGTTTGGATGTACATTCTTCCTGAACTTGAAGATTTCGGGGACGAAATCCTTTTAAGTGGGGGAGAATGTAACACCCCGTGTATTTATAACTGTGAAATTCATAAATTAAACTATAACTAAGTTTAAATCAAAGAATTAAGGGAAACGGGATACGCCATTGCGTTCGTCTCGGAATTCTGCTTGAGATAGAGTCTGAGTTTGCGTAAAACGGATATCGTATAAAGAAGATATGGACGAACGAAGTTGGGCGAAAAACCGGAAAACGGGTCAGAATGCACTAGCGCACTTGGGAAGTGCGCCAGAACAAAAATGCACTGGCGCAATTGGGAAGTGCGCCAGTACATTTTTGACCTGGCGCACCTGCCAAGTGCGCCCAGGTCAAAAATGACTTGCTGGTCAGGTCTGGTCAAGTCCTGGCTGGTCAGGTCTGTGTTTGGTCGATTTTCTGAGCCTTGCCTTGTCACTAGGGCTAGGTGTCAGCTCCTGGTTGGTCTCTCCTTCAAACGAACGGCTATTATTGAACCAAGCTTCATCGACGGTCTAAATTAACTCACAAACTCTATAAAAAGGACCTAAGTCTAACCCTAATTCACATAAACTAAAATGGAGATGAGACCGTCATGC
Organism: Allium sativum; assembly: GCA_030737875.1. NCBI lineage: Eukaryota > Viridiplantae > Streptophyta > Magnoliopsida > Asparagales > Amaryllidaceae > Allium > Allium sativum. Next base: position 377,678,024 of record CM060926.1, read on the forward strand.
TGCTGAGGAGAGACTAAAGATAGCCGTCAGAAATAGAGAGACAACTAGGAGATAATTCAAAGCTTAAAGCAACGTTAATCAAATCAAAGCAACGCCTACAACAAAGGATAGCATCTCCAAATTCAGAATTCAGATTTCTGAATTGAAGATTCGCCCTACGCTGTAAGTAGAGTGCTATTCCGATATGAATTAAATAATTGTGTTGATTTGTGTAATGTAAGAAATGGAATTGTGGCGATAATAATCTATATTTGTATGTTGCTTTGATGCAAAACGATTTGGGAATATTATGGTATACGATTGGATATTTGCAAGTACGCGATTTGCGTTGGAAACGAAATGGAATTGTGGCGATAATGACTTATATTTGTATGTTATTTTGATTCTAAACGATTTGGCAATGCTATGGTTTGATTCATACAAGTATGTGGCTTATGTTGACAACCACATTTTGTGGAATTTTGATTGGGACTTATGCAAGCATATGATTCATATTGAAAACTACATGTTTGTGGTAGTTATTTACAACACCCATTTGGTAAATGCAAGTATAAGATTCATGTTGAAACAACTACTATATGTTGTAATAGTTTATTTTGAAATTCATGCAAGTCTATGATCTATTGTTATGCCAACATGATGTAAAATTCTATGGTCATCTTTAGTGTAATTTGATTCACCTAAGTATTATGATTCATATGAATGTTATGATTGAAATTGGCATCATAGTTCAAGTATAAAAATCATGATTTTGTGATAGTGACAAAAGCAAGCGTCGTTGTAAGCTTGTATTAATTTTATGAACATGTCTAAGCTATGTTTGTTATTATGCCTAGTTAAAAACATGTTTTCTAAGCTTATGTTGTTATCTTAATCATATGATAATATATTTTTGGCGCATAAGTTACATTAGAAATTTACACTAGAATTGCATCCCCTTACAAGTTACATAGATTGGACAAAAACCCATGATTATATGAATAATAGGATTCATAATCAATTATGTTTATGCCATGACCATATAAGGACTCCTGTTCAATAATGATTATGCCATATTTATATGATTAGAGTGGTTCATGTTTAAGTACTATTTATGCCAAGACTACATGCTTCGTTTACACCATGATTTTGTGAATAGAATGATTCATGTTTAAGTATTGCTTATATTATATGTTGTTACACTTGCAAGTTCACATATGCCTATCTTATGATAATTAGATCGTATGTTGCAAGTTCATGCGTTCACACTCCCCTTTTTATGTCACCTTATAAACACCATAGCCTCCCCTTTTCATATGGCTAAATTGGGTTTAAGTATTAAACCCAACACACCTTACATTGGAACGAACGAATAAAACGGGGGAAATGACGTTTGGGCTAAAAATATAGAACATATATGTTGGCTTGTTTGACGCACGCTAATAACTTTGAAAAAAAATTAAGTGGCATAAATAAATCTTAACCAATAAAGATGAATTTGAATAATGGGCCGCAAATATTTACATATAAAAAGAAGAAAGACAAAATATGTAAATGTAGAAAATACGATGTGTTTAACCCGAGGTTGGATTGAGTTGTGATGTAAACCTGCCCGGAACCGCCCGGCTGTCCAGTAGTCACAACAATACCTATCCAATGTGGGTAGTTAAACATGGAGCCCAATAAGGACCCGAGGTTAGACTGAGTTGTGGCGTAAGACTGCCCGGACCCAACCGGCAACAGGCAGCCACAACAATATCTGTCTAATGTGAGAGGTCAAGGCTTTAATAAGACAATTAAGGCTGAGTCAGGATTGATAGGATTAAGTAAATTATATTAATACTTAATCAAAATGGAACATGCTAAACTAAACAGACTGATTGGGGGTTAGGTTTATAAAACACTTAACCAACTTAGCATGTTGGCTAGAAATATAAAACCTAGTAGCGGGGGACCCTTTTCAGCAGTAACCCTATAAGGTATCATGATACCCTGAAACTAGGCAGGGTGGGGCACGATTACTGGGCTGACTGTAAGAGGTCAAATCGACGGTGGTGGTGCAGCAGTGTAGGTTCTAACGGGGTGCGGGCGTGCACACACTCCGGCGCAGAAAAATAAGGCACTGGGCACAAGTAGCATACCTGTGCATTCTAGGATTGTGTCGGGCCGCCACCATGGGACTTGATACACCCCATGGTGGGACCAACATAGGTAACTACAACATCGCGGGCCGTAAGACACATGTAACTATGCGAGTAGGAGCCGATCATCATAAAATGGATCACTTCACCCTGATTATGGGGTGCTTGTTGGGAACTAGTTTATATGGGTACAGAGATTAATATGGGGTACGATAGTATATTCGACCCTAGACAACTTAACTAAGTTTATGGTGCTTTCTCATTTCTAGTTTATACTTATCATACCCAGTTATTTATTCATCGACTGAATAGTCCTAGACTTACTCAGGCTTTATGTCTGACTCTGCTTTTCTTTCGTCTTCTTTTCTTCCGTTTCCCCCCCCCCCAGGTCCACAGGGAGGGAATACCGCAGCTTGACCAGCCTTCATATCCAGCTTGAAGAGAAAGAATGTATTGCTTGGATCTTTTCGTTTTGGACTATGGCTTTGGACAACAACTATGGGACTTTTGCAGTTTATTTATGTTTTCTTTATGCTTCTTTAAATAATGTAATCAAGACAGTTATGAAGATGTTATGTTTTTGGAAGTATTGTAAGACAATTATGGTATGGTTGTTGTAACACGTATTTTAATGAAATAAAAGTTGTTGTTTTTCCGCTGTTCAAAAATATGTGTTCTTATATCTGTCTTGTATATCTGTGACTTATACTTATAAACCTCCACCAAAATTAGGGCATTCCCTTTGAGAGTGACCCTAACGGAGGTGGGGTGTTTCATTAACCTTCAAGACAGAACCTAGGAAGATTGTAACACCCCACCTCCGTTAAGATTCACAAAGGGAATGCCTTAACTTTGATGGAGCGCTTTAGTAGACAGAACAGAATATTACAAGACAGAATATTACAAGACAGAACAGAATATTACAAGCAGTACTTGAAAAAAAATTATAACTTTATTACAGTAGAAACAGAAATAAGTTTGGTCACATTTTTCTAAATCACAATACCGAAACTTAAGTACACAATTATCAGTCTTATACAAAATCCTTCAGAAAGTAAAGTTTCAAAGCCATAATAACCAACATAATCTGCCATGAAAAGATAGAGTCAAAGCCAAGCAATACTCCAAGCACTTCAAGCAGAGAGATCAGAATCAAGCTCCTATGTTTGCACCCTAAGCACCTTGGGGGGGGGGGATGGAAAGAAAAGGGGCGAAAACAAGCGAGGTCAGACAAAGTCTGGCGAGTCCAGTGACTTCCAGCATAAAAACAGATAATATTATCATGACATGTAAATAAAGCTGGATGAGAGATTACATCAACAGGAATAACATATATACTTTAAGTTAACAGAAGAAACATAATGATGTAAACCAAGTTATGTTCCTTACTTACCTCTTACTTCTCAACACTGATACTAGTATAACAGGGTTAGGTGTTACCCTAATGTCTTAATTGAAACAGAATCAAAACAAAATAATTTATATAGAAACGGAATGCTAGTAATGGGCCTTCACCACCCCAACAGACAGAAGGTACAGAAGTAGAATACTAATAATGGGCCTTTACCACCCAACAGACAGAAGGTATAGAAACAGAATACTAATAATGGGCCTTTACCACCCCAACAGATAGAAGGTACGGAAACAGAAACAGAATCAGAAACGGAATCAGAGACGGAAACAGAATAATCCCTACGGAAACAGAATGCTAGAATTAGATGTACACTAGCAATGGGCCTCTACCACACCAACAGACGGTACCACGCAGAAACAGATAGGTGTTACCACCCAACCGAAATAGACGGTACCAACAGAAACAGGCAGAACTAAGTGTACCCTAAGTCCTACCCCAAACGACCGGCTCCTTAATACATAAATACCCTGTATCGGCCCCACAGTAGGGTGTATCACTCCCTAAAGTGGAAACCTATTGGCACAGACCTATTTACATATGTCACGGTGTCTTACATCCGCAGAGCAGACCGGATCCATGCACGCACATGACCCGGTTGGAATGCACCATCAACACCCATCGCCATTATCAAAATGAACCGCTTATAATCAGTTCAGTAAGCATCCCGGACCCCTACATAGCGTGGGGTCAAAGTTTTTGATACCAGTAAGGGTTAATGACTAATATGGGTCCCAAACAATAGATGACACAAGTATTTCCCCTCCTAACCATTCGTCCCCAGACTAACAAATTTCATATTATCTTGTTTACAAGTTTCAGACATACAGAGTTCAGATTTTCTAGTTCACAGATCAGACAATCAAGTTAACAAGTTTTCAGACTAACTGATCAGATGTATAGTTTTAACAGACTTACAGATTGTTTAACTTTGTATTGGGCCTACAGATTGACGAAACGGGTTTGTTAAATTCATCAGTCCAGTTGGTTTAACCCTATCCACCTAACGCGTTTTAGACATCATATTTATCTCTGATTTGCATTAATTAAATATTAATGCACAAACCTCTTACATTAGGTCGGTAGCTTGCGGCCGCTGGATATGTCGGGCGGTTCCGGACATACTTCTGCCACAAGCCAGACCTAACCTCGTGTCTAAGCATATTTTAGTTATTCCTACGACCTCTCACATTAGACTGACAGTTTGCGGTCGCTGGTTAAGCCGGTTGGCTCCGGGCAGGCTTCTACCGCAAACAGAGTCTAACCTTGTGTCATAGCCACTTTATTCCATTACAGAAAATATCAAACTAATTATGTCCATTTAAGAAATTAAACTTCTTTACAGGTTACAGCAGATTAATAAAATTTCCATGTTTTACTAAATCTTAGATTGAGGCTACGAATTTTCATAACCAAATTACAATTATTCAACTTTCAACAGATTAGGCAATTCAACAGATAACAGATCTAGCAGATTAGGCAATTCAATTGATTTAGCAGATAACAGATTTAGCAGACTAGGAAATTCAATAGATTTAGTAGATTAGGCAATTCAACAGATTTAGCAGATTAGGCAATTCAACAGATTAAACATTTCTAAAATTCTATTTACATATCTTGCCTAATCATAAATTAAGCCTAAACTTACATGCGTAAATCATGGTCATAATTCATAATACAACATATGCCCAAATTTTATTTAAACTTTGCACATTACAGAATAATCTCTGAAAGCCCCCAAATCATGATATACCATATGAATTATGTCAAATTATAGCCTTTAATGCCAAATATCCAAAAATCCACTTTTAGGTGTATTCACATTGATAATTATCGTATTATAATATAGGTCTTCCTTTTTCAAGTCATGAATCGTTACATATGGTTTACCTAAAAATCTAGATCTTTAAATTATAACATTTCAAAATCAGATCTTAATTTTAATATGCATTATGTCCCCAAGTTTCAAGTCACATGTTATCACACAATGATTCCTCTTCTTCCAAATCACAGAGTATGCACAGATCTAGATCTAATTTACAACATATGTCCCTTTTCTCAAATTAGTCACAGATCAGTCATGTCCAATTATGCATCATTCATTATTTTCCCCAAAATTTAGCATTCGTGCGTGAATCTCTTAAAATATTTGGCTCAGGCTCGTGGTAGCCTGGTCATAGAGAAGAAAGAAGAAAGAGATACAAAACAGTCATAGAAAAACAAATCTGACAGGTAAGAATATGCATTACCTCAGATTTAGATTTATAACCATGTCAAGATCATAATAAAAGTTTATATCTGAAAATAACTGTACTCACGATTGAAAAGGTAAATTTTGATTTTTGGGATCAGTATTCTGACACTGAATAGCGCTCCTTTGGCGTAGACTATCGATTAGATTAGAAAATAGTTGTCCTCTTTTAATTCTATTCAGATTGGAAGAAGATGCACTAGTTCTAGTTTTTATTCCAGCTGAGTAGAAACGCCATTTTTTATTTCTAATTAGAATAGAGGCAGAGTATAGGAAGAATGAAATTATGTGGAGAGAAAGCTGGGTTTGGGGGTGTTTAAATAGGGGAATAGGGTAATTTAAAGCCTTTAGATCAGTCTAGAAGCCATCAGAATCGTCCAGAGCAGCAGGCCACATCGCACAGCGAATCAAAGAGCGACACATGGCAGAACAGGTCAGAGCTGGATCTGGGAAAACAGGCGGGAAGTCGACCCTAGGGTCGACCTGTGTACCCAGGTCGACCCCCAGGTCGACCCTAGTGTCGACCTAGGTCCTAGGCGGGAATTTTACTACCCAGCCCGGGTGTCTGTTTTGAATTTTGAAATCTGAATTTTTGAATTTTGGGCTGGTTTTTATTGAAACTTCTGAAGGCCATATCTTCTTCATACAGAATCCGATTTATGCAAACTTGGACTCTATTCCAAGCAGAATTTCGAGATGAACGCAATGGCATAACCAGTTTGCCTTAATTATTCTATTACAATTTAATTATACTCTGGTTTTTCATTCTTATGTTCACAGAAAATACAGGGTGTTACATTCTCCCCTCCTTAGAGGATTTCGTCCCCGAAATCTTCAAGTTAAGAAGAATGTGTCCTACCATCCAATCACCCATCTACTGAACCATCATATACAAGCATCCATTGTCCTTAGAAACTTCTAATGTTGTATGGACATATGCAAAAGTGTGTGTATATGTTCCTTATCTAATGCAAAAATCAGGCGGTCCACTGATTCGGTTGACCTCCTTAATGCGAATTATGTCAGTGCCATGAGTCCAACATGTATTCCATTTTCCTATTTGATACGTATCATTTCTATATGAGTGCACAAATGTTCATTCATATGCAACATCCTTGTGCCGAGTCAACCATTTTGCATCCATAAAATTTTTAAAAATGCACACACATCCACATGCAGTATGAGAGTGTTTTTGAGCCGATCTAGTGCCTAGTGCGTGTATATGCATCCACGAGCAACCACTAGCAACAACTTGCATCCACTTGCAACCATAAAACATAACATGTCTCAAACGCATGTTTACACCCACTAGTTTCTATGTAAAGGTCAAAGACTCGATCGATATGATACAACTGAGTGACAGAAGCAAGTATGATTAAAACAAGAGCTCTATTCCTATTAGACATCGGTTAAGAAAATAATTCCCTAAGTATCAACCCCGAAGACCGAAATCAACATCAGATTGACACCCAGTGAATTACTCCCATTGAACAATGTCAGACTAAAAATCTACTTCACGCTTTGAGTAAAAACCCTTAACCTTATCAGAAATATTCAGATACTTACAGACTACTGGTACAGATCAGATTACCAAATGATTCTTAGGAAACTAAGCATGATAAAACCCCATCATATCCCACAAAAACCAGAATGTATGCATCACAGTCAACTTAACTCTTAACACAGATACCTTCAAACCCAAACTTATCACAAACAGATGGGTCGTAACCCTCATGAGGCTTGAGACCATAGCGGGATCAGAAACAAGACTAGTAGAGACTCAACTACAGAATCAAAATGCCAGAATGATCAGATAAGGAAATTAAACTTTCTAATGAAAATTTTTCCACCTCTATCCTGTCTGCCAACTACAAGAGTATCTACCCTCCAGATGATTCTACCCTTTGCCCTTGCCTTCTGGAGAAATCCTAGATCAGATGTCCTATCTCACCACACTGAAAACAACCAGTCTTCTTACATGTTAACAAGTCTTTCTCCAAAGTTTCCATCATTGCACGGAAAACCTTACAAAGATCAGAGGAGGATTAGCCGTAAGTGAAATTACTGCGGCTACAGATGGAAGTTAGGCACTTCTTTGCCCTTCGACATACGTCGTAGTCTCATCATGCCTACGGAACCATGTCGTGGTGAGGTTACCTCCCAGAAAGCCAGGAGCCCCGGAGAGTCAGAAAAGAAGGAAACAAGGATTAAACAGAAAATCAAAAGATAAATATATAGCTTTGGGGACTATGTTTTTCAAAATAAACTCTACTTTGGAAAATACTTCCTTTTTAAAACCTTTTTGAAAATAATTTTCAAAAACTTTTTATCAAATCTGGTAACCTTTAGCTCTGATATCAAGTGTAATACCCCACCTCCGTTAAGGTCACTCACAAAGGGAATGCCTTAAATTTGATGGAGCGCTTTAGTAGACAGAACATAATATTACAAGACAGATAAGTAGTACTTGAAAAAAAATTATAACTTTATTACAGCAGAAGTAGAAATAAGTTTGGTCACATTTTTTTAAATCACAATACTGAAATTCAAGTACACAATTATCAGTCTTATACAAAATCCTTTAGAATGTAAAGTTTCAAAGACATAATCCCCAACATAAACTGCCATGAAAAGATAGAGTCAAAGCCAAGCAATACTCCAAGCACTTCAAGAAGAGAGAATCAGAATCAAGCTTCTATGTTTCCACCCTGAGCACCTTGGGAGGGGGGGGGGACGGAAAGAAAAGGGGCGAAAACAAAGGAGGTTAGACATAAAATCTGGCGAGTCCAGTGACTTCCAGCATATAAACAGATAATATTATCATGACATGTAAATAAAAATGGATGAGAGATTACATCAACAGGAATAACATATATACTTTAAGTTAACAGAAGAAACAGAATGACGTATACCAAGTTATGTTCCGTACTTACATCTTACTTCTCTGCACTAATACTAGTATAACAGGGTTAGGTGTATACCCTAATGTCTAAACTGAAACAGAATCGAAACAGAATAATCTATACAAAAACAGAATGCTAGTAATGGGCCTTCACCACCCTAATAGACAGAAGGTACAGAAGCAGAATACTAATAATGGGCCTTTACCACCCCAACAAACAGAAGGTACGGAAACAGAATACTAATAATGGGCCTTTACCACCCTAAAAAACAGAAGGTACGGAAACAGAATTGGAAAATGAATCAGAGATGGAAACAGAATAATCCCTACGGAAATAGAATGTTAGAATTGGGTGTGCACTAGCAATGAGCATTTACCACCCCAACAGATGGTACCACGCAGAAACAGATAGGTGTTACCACCCAACAGAAACAGACGGTACCAACAAAACAGACAAAACTAAGTGTGCCCTAAGTCCTACCCTAAACGATTGGCTCCCTAATACATAAATACCCTGTGTCGGCCCCACAGTAGGGTGTATCACTCCCTAAAGTGGCAACCTATTGGCATATACCTATTTACAAATGTCACGGTGTCTTACATCTTCAGAGCAGACCGGATCCATGCACACACATGACCCGGTTGGAACACACCATCAACACCTCTCGCCATTATCAGAATGAGCCGCTTATAATTAGTTCATTAAGCATGCCCGGACCCCTACATAGCGTGGGGTCAAAGTTTTTGATACCAGAAAGGGTTACTGACTAATATGGGTCCCAAACAACAGATGACACAAGTATTTCCCCTCCTGACCTTGTGTCCCCAGACTAACAAATTTCAGATTAACTTGTTTACAAGTTTCAAACATATAGAGTTCAGATTTTCTAGTTCACAGATCAGATAATCAAGTTAACAAGTTTTCAGACTAACAGATCAGATGTACAGTTTTAACAGACTTATAGATTGTTTAACTTTGTATTGGGCCTACAGATTCACGAAACGGGTTTGTTAAATTCATCAGTCTAGTTGGTTTAACCCTATCCACCCAACGCGTTTTAGACATCATATTTATCTCAGATTTGCATTAATTAAATATTAATGCATAGAACTCTCACATTAGGTCGGTAGCTTGTGGCCGCTGGATATGCCGGGCGGTTCCGGGAAGACTTCTGCCACAAGCCAGACCTAACCTCGTGTCTAAGAAAATTTTAGTTATGCCTACGACCTCTCACATTAGACTGACAGTTTGCGGTCGCTGGTTAAGCCGGCTGGTTCCGGCCAGGCTTCTACCACAAACATATTCTAACCTCGTGTCATAGCCACTTTATTCCATTACAGAAAATATCAGACTAATTATGTCCATTTAACAGATTAAACTTCTTTACAGGTTACAGCAGATTAATCAAATTTCCATGTTCTACTAAATCTTAGATCGAGCCTACGGATTTTCATACCTAAATTACAATTATTCATCTTTCAACAGATTAGGCAATTCAACAAATAACAGATCTAGCAGATTAGGCGATTCAATAGATTTAGTAGATTAGGCAATTCAACAGATTTAGCAGATAATAGATTTAGCAGATTAGGCAATTCAATAGATTTAGCAGATAACAGATTTAGCAGAATAGGCAATTCAACGGATTAAATATTTCTAAAATTCTATTTACATATCTTGCCTAATCATAAATTAAGCCTAAACTTACATGCCTAAATCATGGTCATAATTCATAATACAACATATGCCCAAATTTTTAGTTAAATTTTGCACAGTACAGAATATTCTCTAAAAGCCCCAAAATCATGATATACCTTATGAATTATGCCAAATTAAAGACTTTAATGCCAAATATCCAAAAATCCAATTTTAGGCGTATTCACGTTGATAGTTATCCTATTATAATATAGGTCTCTATGACTAAGTAACATATTCCTTTTTCAAGTCATGAATCGTTACATAAGATTTACCCGAAAATCTAGATCTCTAAATTATAACATTTCAAAATCAGATCTTAATTTTAATATGCATTATTTCCCCAAGTTTCAAGTCACATGTTATCATACAATGATTCCTCTTCTTCCAAATCACAGTGTATGCACAGATCTAGATCTAATTTACAACATATGTCCCTTTTCTCAAATTAGTCACAGATCAATCATGTCCAATTATGCATCATTATTTTTCCCAAAATTTAGCGTTCGCGCGTTAATCTCTTATGAGATTTGGCTTAGGCTTGTGGTAGCCTGGCTATAGAGCAAAAAGAAGAAAGAGATACAGAATAGTCACAGAAAAACAGATCTGACAGGTAAGAATATGCATAACCTCATATTTAGATTTATAACCATGTCAAGATCATAATGAATGTTTATATCTGAATATAACTGTACTCATGATTGAAAAGGTAAATCTTGATTTATGGGATCTGTATTCTGACACTGAATAACGCTCCTTTGGCGTAGACTTTCGATTAGATTAGAAAATAGTTGTCCTCTTTTAATTGAATTCAGATTGGAAGAAGATGCACTAGTTCTAGTTTTGATTCCAACTGAGAAGCGACACCATTTTTTATTTTTAATTAGAATAGAGGCAGAGTATAAGCAGAATGAAATTGTGTGGAGAGAAAGCTAGGTTTAGGGGTGTTTAAATAACGGAATAGGGTAATTTAGATCTTTAGATCAGTCCAGAAGCCATCAGAATCGTCCAGAGCGGCAGGCCACATCACGCAGTGAATCAGAGAGCGACACATGGCAGAACATGTCAAAGCTGGATCTGGGAAAATAGGGTGGAGGTCGACCCTAAGTCGACCCTAGTGTCGACCTGTGTACCCATGTCGACCCTAGTGTCGACCTGGGTCCTGGGCGAGAATTTTCCCGCCCAACCCGGGTGTCTGTTTTGAATTTCGAAATCTGAATTTTTGAATTTCGAGCTGGTTTTTATTGAAACTTCCGAAGGCCATATCTTCTTCATAAGGAGTCCGATTTACGCAAACTTGGACTCTATTCCAAGCAAAATTTCGAGACGAACGCAAATGCGTAACCCGTTTCCCTTAATTATTCTGTTACAATTTAATTATACTCTGGTTTGTCATTCTTATGTTCATAGAAAATACGGGGTGTTACAAAGATCCTATATAATAATTTGCATTTTCCTTTCAAACTTAAATTTCAAGAAGTGATGAATAAATAATATATAAAATAGTAACTATGAAGTGATGCCATGTTTTTGTACGTATAAGATGCAAACTAAGAAGGCTCAATAGCCATGGTTTGAATGATAATGGACTTATTTTTTCTATTTAGTGGCCTCTTTGAAATTGAACTCAATGGAGATCCAAGGTGCTAATCAATAGGTTAAAAAAGGATAATTATAGATACAAAAGAAGCATTCAAGTTGAGGTATGCTAGATGTTAGAAAGCTAGAGGATAAATAAGAATTAATGGTTAGGAGTAACATATGATTGTGATTACACATTACATGATAAAAGGTAAAAAATGAGGAATCCAAGTGCCACTAAAAAAGATTTATCTGGTTCTAATGGAGATTTATAAAACATTAGAAAATGAAGGGAAGAACCATATCTATTGGGTAGGTAACAATTAATAAAGAAGTGTTGTTACTTATTCATCTTGCTTTTTTGTTGTGAATGATAGATCAAATTGATATAACCTAAAACAAAGTGAATGGAATTATTATGAACTCGAGCAACAAACACAACAGGATAAGTTTTATGAAAAAAATGAATCCAAACTTAGTAGAAGTGGGTCAGCTAGAGGTCCTTCAAATGAATTTCAAGAAAATGTAGATCATTCCATAAATTTCATGTGCTAACTATATTAACAATAATAGCTTCATACGATATGTTAAAATAATTAATCAAAACAATAGTATTTCATTACACAGAGTTAAGAAAAGATGTTATAGCTCCAATAATCTACAATTTCAGCTCATAACAAACACTGAATATTATTACATGTGTACTAACAAGAATTTAAAATAGTCTGCTCTTTCAGCATATTACAGAGGAATAACTAGCCGATCTAAAAGAAATTAGTTGTGTTATGTAATGATGATCAGAAGAAAGTCCCCCTCCTTCAACCATAGGGCGCACGCATATGAGTTGGCACAAACATCCTTGTAACAAAAGGAATTCCTAATGTTACGTGCCTACTAACTCATATTTGTGCTTGCCTCCTCTAATTTTATTAATGATGTGGGACTTTGTATCCAAACCATCATTCCTCCTGAACAACATGCAAGGCAACCCTAACAGTCTCCACCTTGACTCGCATCCTACGAGTAACTTTTGGGAGCACTGCATTGCCTGCATGGCCCAGTCCGTAACCTTCGACTCCGATACCATTGTTATGTAATGATGGTCGAAACAAAGTCCCCCTTCCTTTCACGCATATGAGGTGGCACACAACTTCCATATAACAAAAGGAATCCCTGATGTTACGTGCTTACCAGCTCATATTTGTACGCAACTCCTTCAAAGTATTCCATGACGAGGGACTATTAATTCCAAACCATCATTCCTCCTTAACAACATGCGAGACAATCCTAAAAGTTTACCCCTTGACTCGCATCCTATGAGTATCTTTTGAGAGCACTGCCAGCCCGCATGGCCCAGTCCGTAACCTTTGGCTCTGATACAACTATTATGTAATGACGGTCGGAACAATGCCCCCCTCCTTGCATGTATATGAGTTGGCACACACATCCTTGTAACAAAAGGAATTCCTAATGTTACGTGCCTACTAACTCATATTTGTACTTTCCTCCTCTAATTTATTTAATGATGTGGGACTTTGTATCCAAACCATCATTCCTCCTTAACAACATACGAGGCAATCCTAACAAGTTGCACATATAAAATATTTCCAAGAAATAATTTACAATAAACATCCATTGAAATATAGAACAAAGCAGCGCTATAGAGAAAAAGGTCAAAGACAACGTTAGTAGATATAGAAATACAATTCATGCAGCCACAACAAAAGACTTGACAATGCCACTCACCTTTTCTACAAACCTTTTTGAAGTTATCTTCTTTTTGGGCACATGGAAGTGATTCGAGATGGCATCCACATATGTTGAATGGAATCTTCTGGAAAACTAAGAAAAATATACACGATAGTATTATAGATTGAATCAACAAAAATATATGGAATGTATTACTTTCACGATGTTTTTTTTTAATAGAAAAACAACAAATAAATCCTAAACCTAAAGCATTCTTTTTCAGCGTGAGGTCAAATAATTAGAAAAGAAGGAAAAAAGGTACATTGCGATCGAAATGAAGGAAAATAATAATAATTTGTTGATAACTTAGATTGTAGCTTATGTGAAACATATGAATTAATAAATCTATATTTAGCATTTATATAAATGTTGTATTGTCAATGAAAATGACCATGTTTTTCTAAATCTTATAGAAACAATCAACTATGCTTATAAATATGAAAATGAAGTCTTACTTCAACTCAAGATTTGTTTAAATATTTGACAGTCAACAAGTTCACCCTTTTTGCAGATTATAGAAGCACTCAAAGTCTTTGCAAAAAATACAAACCATCTAACCAGTTAAAATTAGTGTACCGTAGTAGGGAATGGAACATGTTGTGATTCCAATGGAAAGCCTGAAAGTTGTATGGAAACAAAAAGTAATTACTCATAATTAAAAAGGCTAGAGTGTCAAAGTCAGAGGATGGAAAAAACTTACAGGACAAGAAAACATAAGGAAACTAACGGAAAATTATACAAAAGAAAATAAAATCTTTGAGCAGGAACAGAATGATAAGAAGTTGATAATATAAAATCTAATCAAGCAGTTGATAATACAAAATCTAATCAATCAGATGGTGTAGAGCAATCTAATGCAAATGCCACCCTAAAAAATTCCGCTAACGCGGAAAGTAATGGCCAATGATATAATATTGAACAAAAAAATAAATCTAATATTGATACACCCAAGCTTATATGCAAGAAGATAATGTAGAAAAAACTGGAGAGTGAAGAATACTCCTAAGAAAAATTACCTAAAACCCACGATTCCAATGAGCCACCACCATCTGGTGCTCATTCAGAGTTGCTTAATGAGATTAACACACAAATTAGAGTCTGGTCAACACAACTATTCCCAAGAAAAAAAATATACTTTCCCTTTTTCTTTGGGTTAATCTATTGAACTTTTCACCAGTTTTTGAAAGAAAACTGAGTTAGTGTTTGAAAGAATTAAGAATTAAGCAGAGAGGATAAAATGTGAAGGCTAATTTATTTTTGATTCGGTTTTTCATACTTCAGTGTTAGCAACACTTGCTAATATATATAACATTCGCCACTTACACAATAAAGCACAAAGATAGTTATCTTTCAAGAGTATGACTTTTCATAGTTTATGAGAAAAAATTCATAATTTATGAACCTGGGAATATGCAAAGTTGGTTTAGTTTTCAACCATATTTTGGATAGTATTTTTGTCTTCTTGTAAGTTAAAATAAAATACTACTCTATAAGCTTAGTATTTAACTATGTACTTTATGCACGAATTGTATGAGCCTTTAACTTTGCTTCAGCTCGGAATGTTTATGCTTAAATTTACCTATTCACATCTATTACATATTTTATTGCTATGTATAGAAGAATAGTTTGATGTTGATGAGCACGGTACTCAAGTCAGAGCTAGGATGCTTAAGATATTGCATGTTGTAGCTAGCTGGTTCACCAAAGTTGAAGCATAAGAAGTCAGACATCTAGTTGAAGTTTTGAAATACCTTTCACATATATTACATATTTTATTGCTATATATAGAAGAATAGTTTGATGTTGATGAAAATGGTACATAAATCAGAGCTAGGATCTTAAGATATCGCATGTTGTAGCTAGCTGGTTCACGAAAGTTGAAGCACAAGAAGTCAGACATCTAGTTGAAGTTTCGAGATGTCCAAGTAACAAGGTTTTGGAAACTTGGTTATTTAGTCAGATGTCTAGAAAATAGATACCGACGTCCCATCACCTAGTGCAAGTGCAATACATTTCTTAGTACAGGGGTTTTGGAGACTAAAGAGTTAGTTTTAATGTCTTAGTTACAATATTTTATAAACTTAAAGTTGGCATAGACGTTTTATGTAACAGCTCGCACCTCTGTTCGTGCAAGATATTATCCTCAACCATAGCTCCTATATAGGAATGTGGTTTTGTTTCTCAAAAGGCCTCTATGCTATTAGGAGGTTAGGCTCTACTATTTAAGTTACCACTTAACATCCTAGTTTCATGATGTGGGACTTCTAATTCCACTCTGAAGTAAGGGGTGTTATAATCTCTCCTACTTCAGAGCCCAACATTCCTGTTGGCTCATCATCTCTCACAACCCAGGTGTCATAGTCGAAGCGCGAGTCACAATTCCATTTGCACAAGGTATTGTCCCTAAATTAGTCCATACATAGGAGTGGGGTTTTGTTCCTCAAAAGGCCTCGGTGTTATTAGAAGGTTAGGCTCTACTATTTAAGTTTTCAATTTACACCCTAATTCCACGATGTGCACTGCTAATTCCAGTCTAAAGTAAAGGGTGTTACATCTTATCACATATTGGGTTTAAGCTCAAATGTATGAGTGATAAAGTTGAACATTTGGCTTGTTAATTAATAACAAATTTGCCCAAGGTGAAGTGTTTTCTTTGTGAAGCGTTAAATGAGCAAGTTGAGTATTTGATCAAGAAAAAATGTTTGGTATATAAACAAGTTTTAGAAATAAAATATATATTTAATCAAGGGTTTATCTAATGGTGATGATAACCTCAAGGAACAGTCCGACAGAGAGATAGGAAGTTCTCCATAATGATAAGATAATTGAAGTCAAGGAAAATCTTCTTTTCAATGGATCAGACAATCTAGCCCTGAGCTCTTATATACTTTGTAAGACTACCATGGGAGAACTACACAAATAAAAGATTAGATTAAGTCAAAGAGGGAAGAATCTCAAAAAACATAAGTGGATGAAACATTTGCTCGGGTTAACAGTCAACACAAGACTCATGGTAAAGACCCAAGAAAGAAATAAAAAGGAGGGATGAAGAATGCAAATTCACGCCGACCTGAACTCTGTTCACCAATAAGATTCTGTGAACATGATACTCGAGTAAGTATACTATGTTAGCTATTTTTTTCTATAGTAACACGACTAGTTTAAGTTGTTTCCATTGTGTAGGTATCACTGGGTTATGGCTAAAGCAATGACAGTTAGTACAATCCATTGCATGGCTCTTAGGAATCTTTCAAGATTGGGAAAACCAATCACCACGGATGAACTAAAACATATTCGATATTGGATAACTAAAGGATGAAATGCATGACTCTATCACATGGCACTAAATCAAGAAGGTAGAACCAATGTTTTGAAGAAAGCTTTGGTAAATGATCAACGATGTGATACAGGGTATGTTGGGAAATGCGGATCATGGGTCTTAAGGCTAACTTAACACTAGATTCGGAGAGGGTGAATAATGTTTAATGGAATTTATAAAATTATGAAATTATTTTGAATTTAAATAAATCAAATGCAAATCAAATATATGAATCAGTCACAGAATCAGACACATATGCAAATAATGAGAAAAAGCAGTAAATGAAAGAACACAACATGATTTTATACTGCTTTAGAGTTACCCTACATCAAATCCCACATAACTTTACGTTGCGCAGATTTCTTGTAAAAATAAATTTCAATATCCAATCTTAAAATCATTGATTTCAAGGGCCACGAGGTATAGCCCTAACTACTTCCAAGAATAGGGCATTCTCTTCATTTAACCAGGCTACAAGATCATGTAATTGATTTGTGCACTACAATCATACTGAGTTGATTTGAATTTGCTACAACCACACCTTTCCAGTAACAGTTTATCAGGGAGACTCAATAGGGCTTTGATCTTTCGATTTTTGATAACCAATACTCCTATAACTCTGATTGCAATTAGATCTTTGAAAGAGAGTGGTAGAGAACTAAAGTAGAAATGATCTGGTTAGATTTTCTTTGAATTTCAGCACATTTTGATTATGGAAACTTGAAAATTAAGAGTATAAATGAAGAGGATAAAAGGAGAGAAGAAGAAATGAAAGTTAGTTTAAAAAAAATTGAATTTAGATTGGTAATATAGGAAATCAACAATCATATCTGTTCAGGACAATTTTTAAACGAACAGACACTTCTTTTGAAATCAATATTTAACAAAAGGCTATATTATCGACATGTGGGGTAGTGCATGTCGACATGCCCTTTGTAATTTTGACATTTAAAATTGTGAAAACAATGGAATTGATGTTTAAATAAATCATGGTAATTCTAGAGTTTAAACAAACTATTTTCCTATATATTAAAGTAGTATAACGTATTAAGAATATAAATTTAAACACATATTTATAATCTATAAAAAGTGATATCAAAACTTAATATAAAACTATTAATATAAATATGAGAAACTTAAACATAAGATATAAAACTACAAATATGAATAAAAGGAAATAAAACCTAATAAAATTAAATATATTGATATATATTAAAAAAATCTAAAATACTAACAAGAAAATCTAAAATATTTAAATTAGGAGTTAGATTAAAATTCAAGAAATAATTCAAATAATCAGGATATATATATTTTTAAAAAGAAGTAATTTTTTAAAGTCAATTGAAAATAGAAGATTTCTGAAATATTATAAGGCAAAATTGGTAGGAGAATCGAAATAAAAAATTTAGTTCCACTATGGAGTTTTAACAAAAATTCTAGACTCTATTACTTTTCCTGATATCCTTCTTGAACTCTTGATTTCTTATTACTCATGAGTCTTCAATCTTGAAATCTAATTCTTTATAATCTACAATCTTGAGTCTTTAAACTGTACAGTCTTCAATAATCAATACCTGCATAAAATACTTACATATATATACATAAAAATAATGTTAGTACACATTTTATAATAATCAATACCCGTACAAATTTAAACGTTTCTGTTAGGGATTGAGATGTTGGTGATGACGGTTTTGAGGACAACCACCTTGTTTCAATTATTATTATTATAAAATATATACTAACACTGTAACGACCCGGAAAAATGCGATCTTGGTTATCCGATATACAACACATATCGAACATCCAAGGATCGAAAATAACCGAATAGTTAATGAAAGAAATTAGAAGGTGAGAATAGATAAGATAGAAACTTAGAATAGAAGAAGAAGAAGAACATAACATCAGAGTAACACGAACCTCACAGCGGAACGAATAACATATAATAGATAACATAACTTTGAAATATAACAGTTATGTATACAATAGCACTTATCAGAGTACATCACTTACAACACAGCGGAAATAACTATAGTTATATGATCTTGAAGCCTCCTGCTCCAAGATCTTCCAGTATATCTGTAAAACCCGACTACTTGACTGCCTGTACAAATTTAGGCACCCAAGAGTTTAGGGAAAACAACAAATAAACTCCGGGTCAGTCATGTGACTGGTGTGAATAAACTCAAATCATTTAAAACAGGTATATGATATCTCATAAGACCACACCGTGAATACGGAACGGGTTTTTCCCTTATGAGAATCCAAACATTTTTGCAAAGCAATATCATTCTGATATTATAATAATGTCTAAGTACAAATAAATATCAGTCTAGTAGAAACGCTTGCATCTCACATTCTACATATATAGTATACAATCAAAACCGCAAGCACATATTGGGTAATGGATTTCCAACTATGACAAGGTATGGAATCACCTTCCGATCAGTGTACTCTAGGAACGATACACTGGAGTTCAACAAGAACATCTTGCAACTCAGCCACACATGACCGACCACTCATTTCGCTTGAGTGTATCGAATGTACATCACCAACGGTTGGGATCAGCAATCGTTCCCGTATATATATGGGACAGCATTGATAGATTTAAGAAACAAATGAATATTCTCTAGATAGGTGATTATACACCCTACTTCGGTGCGACCGACTTAGCCATGCTGCCTGCCCGATTTCTGTCATTTACCGGTTGATGAGGCTAGAAGCTACGCTTTATCATTACATCAGATTCACTTCGAATGCTACATTGTCAAATCCATCAGAATCACTAATTGACGTCTACAACCATACATTACGTGTCAGCTAAAAGAAGTTTCCTTCTCCGCTTCCACTCTTGGTATAGTTGAAGAAATCAATGTACGTGACCGTCTGGAAATACTCTGTCATACATCCATCTTCATTCACTTAGAACGTCACATCGTCATACCTGCCAAATCACAAATTGACTTATCCAAAAATAACACGGGTATACAGCTAAGAGAAACGAATTCCTCCGCCACCAAACGTGAATATGTTTGAACAGATCAACTTACGCGATCTATTGGATATACTCTGTCAGACCTTCGTCCATACAAGTTGCCCTGGGACTGGACAAACCGAAGGCACTATTCTGTAAACAGGATAGCCCTTGCATTTTACTCCGTCTTCAATTATCTTTGGCATATATGATTCGCGACGCTTATGCCAATACAGAGTGGTTCTTTGGATAAAAATCCAACCGGTCTCTCAATATTAACAACGTTAAAATGGTCAAAACTTCGATAGTCTGTAATTTAACCATCAAAGAAAAACAAGTGTGCAAACAACGATATTATTCCCAGATGGAAATTATATCGAACAAACATCATTTAAAATTAATCTCTTTAGTTCATTTATTTACTTATCTCCTGTTTCCCTATATTCTAAATTCTTATTTTCTTTTATCAGAAAACATTTCTAATTCTCGTTTGGAAAACATTTCCAAAACTCCTTTACGATCAAACCTTATCATTTCATAGTTAAGAAGGAAGTCACTCAAGTTGGGGTATAATTACCTCTCAGATCTTAACAGAACAACGTTATAACTTCGAAATGGTCAAAGTTTATCTTTTTAATCTTTAACAACTTCTTTACGCCTTTCTCGGATTCAATTTTACTAATCCACTTCTATATTTAAAACATTGGTTATAACGATAACTTTATAATCCCTACTTTCAAATTATCTAACTTTAATTATAACTTCTATTCTTATTAGTGAATAATTAACCTAACACTTATTTATTTATAAATAAATAAATAAATCTCTATTTAAACACTGGAAAGTATAAGTACTTTCCCGAATTCGATATAATCGAATTTGCCGATTAACTCTCTTCGAGAAATCTCTATTTGATTAACTCTTCTTCGAATAACCTATATTCGATTAACTTCTTCCTTTTCAAATATCTCATATTTGAAAATCTTACTTTCGAATAAACTATATTCGAAAATCTCTTTTCGAATAACTCTTGTTCGATAAATCTCACTTCGATCAACTAATATTCGATAACTTTTCCTTTTCAAATATCTCATCTTTGAAGAACCTCACTTCGATTAAACTATAATCGATAACTCCCTTCGATGAAACTAACATCGATAACTCCTTTTTATGAAACTAACATCGATAACTACTTTCGATGAAACTAACATCAATAACTCCTTTCGATGAAACTAACATCGATTACTCCTTCCGATGAAAC
Source organism: Allium sativum (assembly GCA_030737875.1). Taxonomy (NCBI): domain Eukaryota; kingdom Viridiplantae; phylum Streptophyta; class Magnoliopsida; order Asparagales; family Amaryllidaceae; genus Allium; species Allium sativum. The sequence goes on from CM060926.1 coordinate 377,699,288, forward strand.
TAACATCGATTTATTTAACTCGACGAACTTAACTCGACTAACTTAACTTGACTCGACTAACTCAACTTACTTGGTTCGACCAATTCGATTCGATCAACTAGGCTCGACTAACTTGACTAACTAAACTCGACTTACTTGGTTCGACCAATTCGATTCGATTTACTAGGCTCGACTAACTTGACTAACTCTGTCTCAAATAACTATATTTGATTAACTCTAGTTCGTTTTAACTCTAATCGATTAACTCTAACTAATTAACTCCAACTGGTTAACTCTATTTGATTAACTCTAACTGGTTAACTCTAACTGATTAACTCTAACTGGTTAACTCTAACTGATTAACTCTATTGGTTAACTCTATTTGACTAACTCGACTTGACTAACCCCTTTCGAATAACATATTCGATTAACTATCTTTCGAATACCATATTCGATTAACTAACTTCGAATACCATATTCGATTAACTCCTTTCGAATGTCTATATTCGATTAACTAACTTCGAATACCATATTCGACTAACTAACTTCGAATACCATATTCGATTAACTCCTTTCGAATGTCTATATTCGATTAACTAACTTCGAATACCATATTCGATTAACTAACTTCAAATACCAAATTCGATTAAATCCTTTCGAATGTCTATATTCGATTTACTAACTTCAAATACCATATTTGATTAACTAACTTCGAATACCATATTCGATTAACTCCTTTCGAATGTCTATATTAGATTTACTAACTTCGAATACCATATTCGATTAACTCCTTTCGAATGTCTATATTCGATTTACTAACTTCGAATACCATATTCGATTTCTAACTTCGAATACCATATTTGATTTCTCCTTTCGAATGTGTAACGACCCGGAAAAATGCGATCTTGGTTATCCGATATACAACACATATCGAACATCCAAGGATCGAAAATAACCGAATAAGTAATGAAAGAAATTAGAAGGTGAGAATAGATAAGATAGAAACGTAGAATAGAAGAAGAAGAAGAAAACAACATTAGAGTAACACGAACCTCACAGCGGAACGAATAACATATAATAGATAACATAACTTTGAAATATAACAGTTATGTATACAATAGCACTTATCAGAGTACAACACTTACAACACAGCGGAAATAACTATAGCTATATGATCTTGAAGCCTCCTGCTCCACGCTCTTCCAGTATATCTGTAAATTCCTGACTACTTGACTGCCCGTACAAATTTAGGCACCCAAGAGTTTAGGGAAAACAACAAATAAACTCCGGGTCAGTCATGGGACTGGTGTGAGTAAAACAGTTTAAAACAGGTATATGAACAAGTAAACGATATCACATAAGACCACGCCGCATAACGGAATGGGTTTTTCCCTTATGAGAATCCAAAATATCTTTATATCAAAAACCTTTTGATATTATAATAATGTCTATGTACAAATAGATATCAACTAGCAGAAACGCTTTCATCTCACGTTCTACATATATAGTATACAATCAAAATCGCAAGCACATATTTGATAATGGATTTCCAACTATGACAAGGTATGGAACCACCTTCCGATCAGTGTACTCTAGGAACGATACACTGGAGTTCAACAAGAACATCTTGTAACTCAGCCACACATGACCGACCACTCATTTCGCTTGAGTGTATCGAATGTACATCACCAACGGTTGGGATCAGCAACCGTTCCCTTATATATATGGGACAATATTGATAGATTTAAGAAACAAATGAATATTCTCTAGATAGGTGATTATACACCCTACTTCGGTGCGACCGACTTAGCCATGCTGCCTGCCCGATTTCTGTCATTTACCGGTTGATGAGGCTAGAAGCTACGCTTTATCATTACATCAGATTCACTTCGAATGCCACATTGTCAAATCCATTGAAATCACTATTTGACGTTTACAACAGTACATTACGTGTTAGCTAAAAGAAGTTTCCTTCTCCGCTTCCACTCTTGGTACGGTTGAAGAAATCAATATACGTGATCGTCTGGAAATACTCTGTCAGACATCCATCTTCATTCACTTAGAAATGTCACATCGTCATACCCGCCAAATCACAAATTGACTTATCCAAAAATAACACGGGTATACAGCTAAGAGAAACGAATTCCTCCGCCACCAAACGAGAATACATTTGAACAGATCAACTTACGCGATCCATTAGATATACTCTGTCAGACCTTCGTCCATACAAGTTGTCCTGGGACTGGACAAACCGAAGGCACTATTCTGTAAACAGGATAGCCCTTGCATTTTACTCCGTCTTTAATTTTCTTTGGCATATATGATTCGCAACGCTTATGCCAATACAGAGTGGTTCTATGGATAATAATCCAACCAGTCTCTCCATATTAACAACGTTAAAATGGTCAAAACTTCGATAGTCTGTGATTTAACTATCAAATGAAAACATGTCCGTGTATAAACAATGATCTAAATTCCAAATGGAATGTCAATTGATCAATCATCATGTATATCTATACATATTTCCTTATTTTCTATATTTAGAAAATATTTGTTATCAACGTTGGAAAACATTTCACTTGTTTATTTATGTATCACTATCCTTCCACAACTATCAGACTCTAACTATAAACTAACAAGAGAACAACTTCCTAAGTATAAACCCCGAAGGCCGAAACCAACATCAGATCGATACCCAGGAAATCATTCAACTTATTAATCTCTAGTCAGATTCTAATTTTGCTTAACTCTATATTCTTTAACTCCATTTGCTCAACTCTAGATCGCAGCGATCACAATGGTTACGCCTGATTCCCTCAGGAAACATCCGAACGCCGTAGGCTATTTACAGCCCTACGAATTATGCTAGCAGTCGTGCTAAATGGCGACTCATCCTGAATAACTATGTTTGTTTTAACTCTAACTGTTTAACTCTATCTGTTTAACTCTAACTGTTTAACTCTAACTGCTTAACTCTAACTGTTTAACTCTAACTATTTAACTCTAACTGTTTAACTCTAACTGACTAACCCCTTTCGAATAACATATTCGATTTACTAACTTTCGAATACCATATTCGATTTCTCCTTTTTAACAACGTTTTATTCATTTGAAAAGATTTACTTTTAAATAACGGTTCTATACTTTAAAAATGATTTCCTTTTTTATAACGTTTCCTTTTCAATTTTATTTGTAAATGGTTTACAAATAATCCCTTTTCAAATTTATTCTTGAAATATTCTAACTCCTTAAATTCCCGGGAAAATTCGCCATAACCCCCTTTGTATCGGGAGTATCGGGAAAATCCCCAAACCCGCCACACAGGCCTTTCCGTTCAAAAAGAAATGTTTTGAATTTATTTCCCTTTCAAATATCTCCTATTTATAAATATTCCAATTTATAAATATGCTATTTTCAATATCACTTTGAAAATTCCCTTATCTACATTCCGGTATGTTATGGTATTCAATCATATCAAATCACGATGTTCAATATCGTCCATACACACACAATCAACAACAGGTTATAATTCACATCATATATCAAAATATATGAAAAACAATAAAATAACTGTTGAGGAATCCAGTCGGATTCCTCCAACCTGTTTCCCTGCATCCACAGATGTTACACAGTATATAAATATCTATTTCATTTTAATATGAAATATTCTACTGGACAGAATCAATATTTGACTAATGATATAATATATGACTATATATATATATATATATATACGTTTTCAATCAAATCTATTTAACAGTCCAGTTTAACAATCAATATACAGCAGTAAAAAATAACGTACAATTTATAAATATATGAATTGCACAGAGTTAGTGAGTTTTACTCACTTTTGCGCGTTAACCGATAAATATCGGTTGACGTTCATTGATTCAGTCGAACAATTTATTTCGCTATAAATTGTAACGAGCTCAGAGTTACTTCCAGTCGGTCCCACGTTGTAGTGTCCGTCCAATATCAACAGAAAAACCGGCCCATATCTTCAGCATAGATCCAACAAAATGCTTGATTAATGCTTTGGTTGCGAGTGTTAACTAGGCCGACTATTGGTTTCGAAAGTATATGGGCCGATATTTTATTTCCACGTGTTCGACACTCTTGTTTCCCTCTTCAGAAATCCACGTCTTCATCCTTCACGTCTTAGCTACTTTTCCCATTTGTTTCCTGCTCGTTCGAAGATGCCCAAGTCCATTTGAATACACTGCTGCTACCAGTTAAGGTTCCACTCAAATTTGAAAGGGAAAACAAAAGAACACGGACCCCATGTTCACAATACAAAGTACACACCACATTCAACTCTTGCACCATGTTCCAGACTGCTGATTTGTCTTCACGTTTTGAAACAATCAGCGTCTCCTTCCTGCTGAACAAATCCCGTCTCTAGTACATGACTAACTCCACCACGACAACATCGACTTCACCATTATCATACCCAAACATCACACACACATTCATGTACAGTTCGCACTTACCCTTTCAAAGCCGTTCTTCAACCGCTCCTCCCTCAAGGCGTGAAAACCCAATTTGACACAACCATCGGCCTTCCTCCTCTTCCAAATACATGTGGCACCCCTTCACAGCCGATATCCTCTTGTATTCCACCCGTGAAGAACAGTGCTGCTTCTCGCCATATGCCCTGTATGCGAAACAGTAACACTCCCCTTACATCCCATACCGTACCCGATCCACGTATTATCCCCCTCTTTACCGTTCTCTTTGAATTCCTGGACACCACTTCAACACCCTTTTTACGTCCAAGCATGCTTCCCATTTTCCGAACACAAATACAACCACACCGTGCTTCAAGGCCTACACCTCCAGTCCATGTCCACACCTTCATCCCCCTTCCGTTGTAAACTCAGCAAGCTTTTTCTCTCTTTTTTATTTTATATTTAAGTGAAGTTTCGAAGAACCCAAAAGAGAAGAGGAGATGCGCGCATATATATATGTATTTCTAGTTGATATGCTTCTTGTGGTTATGTGGAGATATACGTATTTTATTCCTATGCATGAAAAAAAATGTGCGGTCTGCATGAATTGATGGATAGGGTATGGGTTGTCTTCACCTAAGTCATGGAAAGCACCAGTGCAGGAGGATACACATACGTGCATGGAAGGAATGCCTTTCCTTTATATATATATATATATTATTTGATTTTAGGGTACCGTTCTATATGACACCCCATTCAAGTACGAACTGTAACAGACAAAAATAAAAATAACGTTGTGATGAGCGAGGTGTCCCGATTCCAAAAATATAATAATACCGGTAGATGGACTCATATTTTGAAACTTCAAAATGTTGATTTCAGGGTGCGAAATACTTCAAATAAAAAGTTGCTTAATAAATTAATTAAAAATTACAATAAAATTCTAAAAATTATATCATCGCTATTTCCCAAAAGAACCTTGTCTAAATTCAACCCCGATATTCAAATATATTGAAATAACCGTTATGGCCGATAAACGACTCTATAGCGACTATTCTGAAATTTGATTTGGACATATCTCAAAATCTACATGACGAAATCCCGATTTTTCTCTTCCACTAGAAAGATATACTCCACCAGCTCCACACGTTTCTTGTTTCACAGAAATCCGGCTTAACACGAATCCTGTACATTCTGTTGAAGTTCAAATCGCCAATTTACGAACTGCAGCGCCATTTCAAGCTCTATTATAATTATATTATAATTATACGTTCAAACCGTCGTCGATTGAATATATTCGTTATTATATTTCGAATCGAAACTCCACCAAATCTCGTATGCTATTCAATTCACACGATATTGTGAATTTCACTATTTCCGACTATTTCGACATTATAATATATTATTATATTATGATTATTTATTAAATATTCAATATTATTTAATTAAACGATCATTAACTTCTCTAAATCACCAATTATATAATTAAATAAATTAATTATATATCGTAGAAAATGCGGGTCATTACATTCTTCCCCACTTAAAATAATTTCGTCCTCGAAATTGCTAAGTTAGAGGACGACCCTATTTATTGGAATTCCTAAGATTTGTTTACCCCTTATTTCTGATTTCAACTGAACTAATTAATATCGACTAAAATATTTATTTATTCCGACTAACTAAAATTTTAAAAAATTTTGAAAATTTTCTAACACCTTAACTTTTCGAAAAATTTCGCCAGCACCTCCTTTGTACTGGTCAATAGCTCAAACTCCAACTCGCCTCTCTTGGCCTTCTTCAACCCAAAAGAAAATCAAACAGCCAAGCGGCTTGCCAATTGGGCCATCAAAATCTCAAATCCATATATAATATAAACTGGTACCTTTTTGTCGGGCACATCAACTCTACCACTTCCATATGCTATCAACTCAACGTATACCAGTGTTATCTCAATCAAATTCCAATCAGTTCATATCCTCAAATCCAAACCGAATTTTATTCAAACCCCAATATCAAATTCCAAATTATTGACTTATCAACCCAATTCCATAACAGATTATTCTCTAATCCAATTCAATTCTATTTAACTATGTTCAAGTTAAATTTCAATTTATTTTTACCATCTCATTTTACTTAACTTCATTAGTTAAATTTTAATTTCTAGAACTTAAATTCCTGGGTAAATTTCAAGTCAATTTGAAATCATACAGCCAATTCAAAACCGTTGAATTTCTAAACACTTGTTTTCTCAAAACAATTCAAATCAAAATCTCTGGTAGTAATCCACCGCTTAGAACTCGAAAATTACACCGATGATACTGCGCAATCATCATCGGAATTATTTTCCAGCGACCCAAGTGATTTCAATACTATAACATTTTCAAAACCATTACTAAATACTTCCATTTTGAAAACATTTCAAAATCTCCCAGGAACTTAAAATTTCCTTATTTTAATTCCAATTCTGATTTAAATTCATATTTAATTCATTCCAATTTCATATACTTTACTTATATGATTCTGATTGGTTATATACTTAACCATTTCACTTTATAATCTCATTCGATTATAATCACAACCAATATATCTAATATATGATAATATATTACGTATCCATACTGTGTCGGTCCATCGTATTCAAGTATTTATTAACTCCTACCGATACAGTGGATCAAACTGATCGACCAAAATTCATAAACAACTCAGCCAATGAATCTCCACAATATAAAATCATTTTTATATCAAATACAAATACGCACTCGTATATATACACTCAAACTCAATCTAGGGTATTACTAACTCTATCTCTACCGAGTCACGCCACAGAGCCAAGGTAATTCTTAACTTAAGCTCTGATACCAACTGTAACGACCCGGAAAAATGCGATCTTGGTTATCCGATATATAACACATATCGAACATCCAAGGATCGAAAATAACCGAATAGTTAATGAAAGAAATTAGAAGGTGAGAATAGATAAGATAGAAACGTAGAATAGAAGAAGAAGAAGAACACAACATCAGAGTAACACGAACCTCACAGCGGAACGAATAACATATAATAGATAACATAACTTTGAAATGTAACAGTTATGTATACAATAGCACTTATCAGAGTACAACACTTACAACACAGCGGAAATAACTATAGCAATATGATCTTGAAGCCTCCTGCTCCATGCTCTTCCAGTATATCTGTAAATTCCTGACTACTTGACTGCCCGTACAAATTTAGGCACCCAAGAGTTTAGGGAAAACAACAAATAAACTCCGGGTCAGTCATGGGACTGGTGTGAGTAAAACAGTTTAAAACAGGTATATGAACAAGTAAACGATATCTCATAAGACCACGCCGCAGAACGGAACGGGTTTTTCCCTTATGAGAATCCAAAATATCTTTATATCAAAAACCTTTTGATATTATAATAATGTCTATGTACAAATAGATATCAACTAGCAGAAACGCTTTCATCTCACGTTCTACATATATAGTATACAATCAAAATCGCAAGCACGTATTGGATAATGGATTTCCAACTATGACAAGGTATGGAACCACCTTCCGATCAGTGTACTCTAGGAACGATACACTGGAGTTCAACAAGAACATCTTGTAACTCAGCCACACATGACCGACCACTCATTTCGCTTGAGTGTATCGAATGTACATCACCAACGGTTGGGATCAACAACCGTTCCCGTATATATATGGGACAGCATTGATAGATTTAAGAAACAAATGAATATTCTCTAGATAGGTGATTTTACACCCTACTTCAGTGCGACCGACTTAGCCATGCTACCTGCCCGATTTCTGTCATTTACCGGTTGATGAGGCTAGAAGCTACGCTTTATCATTACATCAGATTCACTTCGAATGCCACATTGTCAAATCCATCGAAATCACTAATTGACGTTTACAACAGTACATTACGTGTCTGCTAAAAGAAGTTTCCTTCTCCGCTTCCACTCTTGGTACGGTTGAAGAAATCAATGTACGTGATCGTCTGGAAATACTATGTCAGACATCCATCTTCATTCACTTAGAAATGTCACATCGTCATACCCGCCAATTCACAAATTTACTTATCCAAAAATAACACGGGTATACAGCTAAGAGAAACGAATTCCTCCACCACCAAACGTGAATACATTTGAACAGATCAACTTACGCGATCCATTAGATATACTCTGTCAGACCTTCATCCATACAGGTTGTCCTGGGACTGGACAAACCGAAGGCACTATTCTGTAAACATGATAGCCCTTGCATTTTACTCCGTCTTCAATTTTCTTTGGCATATATGATTCGCAACGCTTATGCCAATACAGAGTGGTTCTATGGATAATAATCCAACCGGTCTCTCCATATTAACAACGTTAAAATGGTCAAAACTTCGATAGTCTGTGATTTAACTATCAAATGAAAACATGTCCGTGTATAAACAATGATCTAAATTCCAAATGGAATGTCAATCGATCAATCGTCATGTATATCTATGCATATTTCCTTATTTTCCATATTTAGAAAATATTTGTTATCAACGTTGGAAAACATTTCCCTTGTTTATTTACGTATCACTATCCTTCCACAACTATCAGACTCTAACTATAAACTAACAAGATAACAACTTCCTAGGTATAAACCCCGAAGGCCGAAACCAACATCAGATCGATACCCAGGAAATCATTAAACTTATTAATCTCTAGTCAGATTCTAATTTTGCTTAACTCTATATTCTTTAACTCCATTCGCTCAACTCTAGATCGCAGCGATCACAATGGTTACGCCTGATTCCCCCAGGAAACATCCGAACGCCGTAGGCTATTTACAGCCCTGCGAATTACGCTAGCAGTCGTGCTAAATGGCGACTCATCCTGAATAACTATGTTTGTTTTAACTCTAACTGTTTAACTCTATCTGTTTAACTCTAACTGTTTAACTCTAACTGTTTAACTCTAACTGTTTAACTCTAACTGTTTAACTCTAACTGACTAACCCCTTTCGAATAACATATTCGATTTACTAACTTTCGAATACCATATTCGATTTCTCCTTTTTAACAACGTTTTATTCATTTGAAAAGATTTACTTTTAAATAACGGTTCTATACTTTAAAAATGATTTCCTTTTTTATAACGTTTCCTTTTCAATTTTATTTGTAAATGGTTTACAAATAATCCCTTTTCAAATTTATTCTTGAAATATTCTAACTCCTTAAATTCCCGGGAAAATTCGCCATAACCTCCTTTGTATCGGGAGTATCGGGAAAATCCCCAAACTCGCCACACACGCCTTTCCATTCAAAAAGAAATGTTTTGAATTTATTTCCCTTTCAAATATCTCCTATTTATAAATATTCCAATTTATAAATATGCTATTTTCAATATCACTTTGAAAATTCCCTTATCTACATTCCGGTATGTTATGGTATTCAATCATATCAAATCACGATGTTCAATATCGTCCATACACACACAATCAAAAATAGGTTATAATTCACATCATATATCAAAATATATGAAAAACAATAAAATAACTATTGAGGAATCCAGTCGGATTCCTCCAATCTGTTTCCCTGCATCCACAGATGTTACACAGTATATAAATATCTATTTCATTTTAATATGAAATATTCTACTGGACAGAATCAATATTTGACTAATGATATAATATATGACTATATATATATACGTTTTCAATCAAATCTATTTAACAGTCCAGTTTAACAATCAATATACAGCAGTAAAAAATAACGTACAATTTATAAATATATGAATTGCACAGAGTTAGTGAGTTTTACTCACTTTTGCGCGTTAACCGATAAATATCGGTTTGCGTTCATTGATTCAGTCGAACAATTTATTTCACCATAAATTGTAACGAGCTCAGAGTTACTTCCAGTCGGTCCCACGTTGTAGTGTCCGTCCAATATCAACAGAAAAACCGGCCCATATCTTCAGCATAGATCCAACAAAATGCTTGATTAATGCTTTGGTTGCGAGTGTTAACTAGGCCGACTATTGGTTTCGAAAGTATATGGGCCGATATTTTATTTCCACGTGTTCGACACTCTTGTTTCCCTCTTCAGAAATCCACGTCTTCATCCTTTACGTCTTAGCTACTTTTCCCATTTGTTTCCTGCTCGTTCGAAGATGCCCAAGTCCATTTGAATACACTGCTGCTACCAGTTAAGGTTCTACTCAAATTTGAAAGGGAAAACAAAAGAACACGGACCCCATGTTCACAATACAAAGTACACACCACGTTCAACTCTTGCACCATGTTCCAGACTGCTGATTTGTCTTCACGTTTTGAAACAATCAGCGTCTCCTTCCTGCTGAACAAATCCCGTCTCCAGTACATGACTAACTCCACCACGACAACATCGACTTCACCATTATCATACCCAAACATCACACACACATTCATGTACAGTTCGCACTCACCCTTTCAAAGCCGTTCTTCAAACGCTCCTCCCTCAAGGCATGAAAACCCAATTTGACACAACCATCAGCCTTCCTCCTCTTCCAAATACATGTGGCACCCCTTCACAGCCGATATCCTCTTGTATTCCACCCGTGAAGAACAGTGCTGCTTCTCGCCATATGCTCTGTATGCGAAACAGTAACACTCCCCTTACATCCCATACCGTACCCGATCCACGTACTATCCCCCTCTTTACTGTTCTCTTTGAACTCCTGGACACCACTTCAACACCCTTTTTACGTCCAGGCATGCTTCCCATTTTCCAAACACAAATACAACCACACCGTGCTTCAAGGCCTACACCTCCAGTCCACGTCCACACCTTCATCCCCCTTCCGTTGTAAACTCAGCAAGCTTTTTCTCTATTTTTTATTTTATATTTAAGTGAAGTTTCGAAGAACCCAAAAGAGAAGAGGAGATGCGCGCATATATATATGTATTTCTAGTTGATATGCTTCTTGTGGTTATGTGGAGATATACGTATTTTATTCCTATGCGTGAAGAAAAATGTGCGGTCTGCATGAATTGATGGATAGGGTATGGGTTGTCTTCGCCTAAGTCATGGAAAGCACCAGTGCAGGAGGATACACATACGTGCATGGAAGGAATGCCTTTCCTTTATATATATATTATTTGATTTTAGGGTACCGTTCTATATGAAACCCCATTCAAGTACGAACTGTAACAGACAGAAATAAAAATACCGTTGTGATGAGCGAGGTGTCCCGACTCCAAAAATATAATAATACCGGTAGATGGACTCATATTTTGAAACTTCAAAATGTTGATTTCAGGGTGCGAAATACTTCAAATAAAAAGTTGCTTAATAAATTAATTAAAAATTACAATAAAATTCTAAAAATTATATCATCGCTATTTCCCAAAAGAACCTTGTCTAAATTCAACCCCGATATTCAAATATATTGAAATAACCATTATGGCCGATAAACGACTCTATAGCGACTATTCTGAAATTTTATTTGGACATATCTCAAAATCTACACGACGAAATCCCGATTTTTCTCTTCCACTAGAAAGATATACTCCACCAGCTCCACACGTTTCTTGTTTCACAGAAATCCAGTTTAACACGAATCCTGTACATTCTGTTGAAGTTCAAATCGCCAATTTACGAACTGCAGCGCCATTTCAAGCTCTATTATAATTATATTATAATTATACGTTCAAACCATCGTCGATTGAATATATTCGTTATTATATTTCGAATCGAAACTCCACCAAATCTCGTATGCTATTCAATTCACACGATATTGTGAATTTCACTATTTCCGACTATTTCGACATTATAATATATTATTATATTATGATTATTTATTAAATATTCAATATTATTTAATTAAACGATCATTAACTTCTCTAAATCACCAATTATATAATTAAATAAATTAATTATATATCGCAGAAAATGCGGGTCATTACAGAATGTCTATATTCGATTAACTAACTTCGAATACCATATTCGATTTCTCCTTTCGAATGTCTATATTCGATTAACTAACTTCGAATACCATATTCGATTTCTCTAACTTCGAATACCATATTCGATTAACTTCTTCGAATACCATATTCAATTTACTTTATTCACTTTATAAAGATTTCCTTTTTAACAACGTTTTATTCATTGGAAAAGATTTACTTTTAAATAACGGTTCTACCCTTTAAAAATGATTTCCCTTTTTATAATGTTTCCTTTCCAATTCTATTTGTAAATGGTTTACAAATATTTCCTTTTCAAATTTATTCTTGAAATATTCTAACTCCTTAAATTCCCGGGAAAATTCGCCATAACCTCCTTTGTATCGGGAGCATCGGGAAAATCCCCAAACCCGCCACACAGGCCTTTCCATTCAAAAAGAAAATGTTTTGAATTTATTTTCCTTTTTTTAACATATCTCCTATTTATAAATATCCCAATTTATAAATATTCCTTATTTACAAATATTCCACTTTATAAATATTCTATTTTTCAATATCACTTTGAAAAAATCTCCTTTATCTACATTCCGGTATGTCATGGTATTCAATCATATCAAATCACGATGTTCAATATCGTCCATACACACACAATCAACAACAGGTTATAATTCACATCATATATCAAAATATATGAAAAACAATAAAATAACTGTTGAGGAATCCAGTCGGATTCCTCCAACCTGTTTCCCTGCATCACAGATGTTAGACAGTATAGATAACATCACTTTCAGTTCCATATGATATATTCTGTTAAACAGAATCAATATAGAAATTTAACTAACTGACTAGCAGTTCAATCAAATAGTCAACACACAATCCATCAGTCCATATTTAACAGTTCTAAAAATATAACATGAAAATATAAACTGTTCAGAGTTAGTGAGATTTACTCACATTTGGACGATCATCGTCAATGACGATAACCATCGCTTGATTCAGCTGGACAATTTATTTTGCTATAAATTGTGACAGACTCCAATTGACTCGCGGTTAGTTCCATTGTGTAGTGCTCGTCCATACGATCCCAACGGATCTCGTTTCGTCAATTTCTAACCACTTCTACCTAATCACTTTCTTACTTCGCTCATCATCTTCATCCTGGACGTGTTCAAACTCACAGCTTGCCATAGCCGTGACTTTTACCCCATCCATTCTTCCTAACATTCAACGAAAAGCAACAAACCCATCATCATCCTTTATCTCTTTCATAATATCCTCCCATATTTGTACAACTCGCGTCCACTCCATTCAAATAGCATTCGAACAGTACTCTTGAACCTGTTCCAGGAAAACAATCACTCCAAAGTTCTTCGTTATTTCACAGAGTCCAACGCAGTCCTCACATGACTCCAGAAAACTCAGTACATCGTTTAGTCCCAAAACCCAAATCTTATTCGAGCAAGACCATCATCTTCCTCTTCAGCTCCTTCATACGAGCCTCACCACCTAAGAAAACAGCTCGACACCCTCTCCCCATTAAACAGCTCGCGCACCTCGCATCACAGACCACCCAAAAAGAAACCGACCTCATCCCTGTTCTTCCCTCAGACAGTTTCGAACCACATGGTTCTCACACCATACCAAAATCGAAGAAGAAGCCTCCACGGTTCGGAATATATAACTTAAGTGATTTTAGGATTTTTGTTGGATTTCCTAGGGATTTATAAAGTTGCGTCTTTCTTTGATTTGAGGAGACTAGGAACTGGCGGCTACCAATTCGGTGACGAGAGGAAACTAGATTAGGTTAGAATGGATTTTGGCTGTTATATATAGGGTTAGTTAATATATAATGGTTGAGTGGCTTTGATTTCTACACGATTTCCTTTTTGAGGGACAAAGGACTTGTGTGGTGCTGAAAGGAGAAGGAGACGTGGCCTTCCTTTGGTCACAAAATGACTTAGGATATTGTTTTGTTTTGATTTTAAGAGTTAGGATACCGTATGTATATACAATTCCATCCCCAAATGATCTGCTCTAGACAGAAGTAATAACACTGTTGTATCGAGCTCGGTGCCATGATCCCAAAAATGTAATAATACCGGTAGGTAGACTCATATTTTGAAACTTCAAAATGTTGATTTAGGGTGCGAAATACTCCAAATAAAAAGTTGCTTATTTAATTAATTAAAAATTACAGTAAAATTCTAAAAATTAAATTATCACTATTTCCCAAAAGAACCTTATCTAAATTCAAGCCCGATCTCTAGTTGTAACGAATAAACCATTACGGTCGATAAACGATTTTATAGCGACTATTTTAAAATTTGATTTAGACATATCTCAAAATCTATCCGATGAAATCCCGATTTTTCTCTTCCACTAGAAAGATATACTTCACCAGCTCCACACGTTTCTTGTTTCACAGAAATCCGGCTTTAAACGAATCCTGTACATTCAGTGGAAGTTCAAATCGCCAAATAGCGAACTACAGCGCCATTTCAAGCTCGTTTATAAATATATTATAAACTATACGTTCAACTATCGTCAATTGAATATATTCGTTATTATATTTCGAATCGAAACTCCACAAAATCTCGTATGCTATTCAATTCACATGATATTGTGAATTTCACTATTTCCGACTATTTCGACATTATAATATATTATTATATTATAATTATTTATTAAATATTCAATATTATTTAATTAAACAATCATTAACTTCTCTAAATCACCAATTATATAATTAAATAAATTAATTATATATCTCTAAAAATGCGGGTCATTACATTCTTCCCCACTTAAAATAATTTCGTTCTCGAAATTGCTATGTTAGAGGACGACCCTATATATTGGAATTCCTAAGATTTGTTTACCCCTAATTTCTGATTTCAACTGAACCAGTTAACATCGACTAAAATATTAATCCATTTCGACCAACTAAAATTTTCAAAAATTTTGAAAATTTTCTAACACTTTAAATTTTCGGAAAATTTCGCCAGCACCTCCTTTGTACCGGCATATATGTCAAACCACAACTCGCCTCTTTAGGCCTTCTCCAACCCAAAAGAAAATCAAACAGCCAAGCGGCTTGCCAATTCGGCTCATAAATCTCATGCTTATATCAAAT
Organism: Allium sativum; assembly: GCA_030737875.1. Classification (NCBI taxonomy): domain Eukaryota; kingdom Viridiplantae; phylum Streptophyta; class Magnoliopsida; order Asparagales; family Amaryllidaceae; genus Allium; species Allium sativum. The sequence continues at coordinate 377,714,771 of CM060926.1, forward strand.
ATAAACTTGTACCTTTTTGTTGGGTATATCAACTTTTATCCCTTTCACCTGCTGTCAATTCAGCATATACCAATGTATTTCCAATCAAACTTCAACCAAGTTATCCTTAACACAACCATTCGCTTATTCAAGCCGAATTCAATTTCAAATTCGAGTTTTAAATTCCAAACTCTTAACTTATCATTTCAAATCCCAATCCAGATTACCCGCTAATCAATTCCATTTTCATTTAACTTAGTCAAGGTTAAATTCTAGATTATTATTCACTTTCACCATTTAAATCCATTTAATCTTCATAAGTTAAATTTAAATTTCAAATTCCTGGGTTCATTTCAAATTAATTTGAAATCACAATACCAATTCAAAACATTTGAATTTCTAAACACCTTGTTTTCTCAAAACAATTCAAATCAAAATCTTTGGTAGTAATCCACCACTTAGAACTCGAAAATCACACCGATGATACTGCGCAGTCATCATCGGAATTATTTTCCAGCGACCCAAGTGACTTCAATACTATATCATTTTCAAAACCATTACTGAATACTTCCATTTTGAAAACATTTCAAAATCTCCCAAGAACTTAAAATTTCCTTATTTTAATTCCAAATCTGATTTAAATTCATATTTAATTCATCTTATTTCATATACTTTACTTATATGATTCTGATTGGTTATATATAACCATTTCACTTTGTAATCTCATTCGATTATAATCACAACCTATAAATGATAATATATCACATATCCATACTGTGTCGGTCCATCGTATTCAAGTATTTATTTACTCCTACCGATACAGTGGATCAAACTGATCGACCAGAACTCATAAACAACTCAGCCAATGAATCTCCACAATATAAAACCATTTTTATATCAAATACAAATACGCACTCGTATATATACACTCAAACTCAATCTAGGGTGTTACTAACCCTATCTCTACCGAGTCACGCCACAAAGCCAAGTAATTCTTAACTTAAGCTCTGATACCAACTGTAACTACCCGGAAAAATGCGATCTTGGTTATCCGATATACAACACATATCGAACATCCAAGGATCGAAAATAACCGAATAGTTAATGAAAGAAATTAGAAGGTGAGAATAGATAAGATAGAAACTTAAAATAGAAGAAGAAGAAGAACATAACATCAGAGTAACACGAACCTCACAGCGGAACGAATAACATATAATAGATAACATAACTTTGAAATGTAACAGTTATGTATACAATAGCACTTATCAGAGTACAGCACTTACAACACAGCGGAAATAACTATAGCTATATGATCTTGAAGCCTCCTGCTCCAAGCTCTTCCAGTATATCTGTAAATCCCGACTACTTGACTGCCCGTACAAATTTAGGCACCCAAGAGTTTAGGGAAAACAACAAATAAACTCCGGGTCAGTCATGTGACTGGTGTGAATAAACTCAAATCATTTAAAACAGGTATATGATATCTCATAAGCCCACGCCGTGAATACGGAACGGGTTTTTCCCTTATGAGAATCCAAACATTTTTGCAAAGCAATATCATTCTGATATTATAATAATGTCTAAGTACAAATAAATATCAATCTAGTAGAAACGCTTGCATCTCACGTTCTACATATATAGTATACAATCAAAACCGCAAGCACGTACTGGGTAATGGATTTCCAACTATGACAAGGTATGGAATCACCTTCCGATCGGTGTACTCTAGGAACGATACACTGGAGTTCAACAAGAACATCTTGCAACTCAGCCACACATGACCGACCACTCATTTTGCTTGAGTGTATCGAATGTACATCACCAACGGTTGGGATCAGCAACCGTTCCCGTATATATATGGGACAGCATTGATAGATTTAAGAAACAAATGAATATTCTCTAGATAGGTGATTATACACCCTACTTCGGTGCGACCGACTTAGCCATGCTGCCTGCCCGATTTCTGTCATTTACCGGTTGATGAGGCTAGAAGCTACGCTTTATCATTACATCAGATTCACTTCGAATGCTACATTGTCCAATCCATCAGAATCACTAATTGACGTCTACAACCATACATTACGTGTCAGCTAAAAGAAGTTTCCTTCTCTGCTTCCACTCTTGGTATAGTTGAAGAAATCAATGTACGTGACCGTCTGGAAATACTCTGACATACATCCATCTTCATTCACTTAGAACGTCACATCGTCATACCCGCAAAATCACAAATTGACTTATCCAAAAATAACAAGGGTATACAGCTAAGAGAAACGAATTCCTCCGCCACCAAACGTGAATATGTTTGAACAGATCAACTTACGCGATCTATTGGATATACTCTGTCAGACCTTCGTCCATACAAGTTGCCCTGGGACTGGACAAACCGAAGGCACTATTCTGTAAACAGGATAGCCCTTGCATTTTACTCCGTCTTCAATTATCTTTGGCATATATGATTCGCGATGCTTATGCCAATACAGAGTGGTTCTTTGGATAAAAATCCAACCGGTCTCTCCATATTAACAACGTTAAAATGGTCAAAACTTCGATAGTCTGTGATTTAACCATCAAAGAAAAACAAGTGTGCAAACAACGATATTATTCCCAGATGGAAATTATATCGAACAAACATCATTTAACATTAATCTCTTTAGTTCATTTATTTACTTATCTCCTGTTTCCCTATATTCTAAATTCTTATTTTCTTTTATCAGAAAACATTTCTGATTCTTGTTTGGAAAACATTTCCAAAACTCCTTTACGATCAAACCTTATCATTTCTTATTTAAGAAGGAAGTCACTCAAGTTGGGGTATAATTACCTCTCAGACCTTAACTGAACAACGTTATAACTTCGAAATGGTCAAAGTTTATCTTTTTAATCTTTAACAACTTCTTTACGCCTTTCTCGGATTCAATTTTACTAATCCACTTCTATATTTAAAACATTGGTTATAACGATAACGTTATAATCCCTACTTTCGAATTATCTAACTTTAATTATAACTTCTATTCTTATTAGTGAATAATTAACCTAACACTTATTTATTTATAAATAAATAAATCTCTATTTAAACACTGGAAAGTATAAGTACTTTCCCGAATTCGATATAATCGAATTTGCCGATTAACTCTCTTCGAGAAATCTCTATTTGATTAACTCTTCTTCGAATAACCTATCTTCGATTAACTTTTTCCTTTTCAAATATCTCATATTTGAAAATCTTACTTTCGAATAAACTATATTCGAAAATCTCTTTTCGAATAACTCTTGTTCGATAAATCTCACTTCGATCAACTAATATTCGATAACTTTTCCTTTTCAAATATCTCATCTTTGAAAAACCTCACTTCGATTAAACTATAATCGATAACTCCCTTCGATGAAACTAACATCGATAACTCCTTTCGATGAAACTAACATCGATAACTCCTTTCGATGAAACTAACATCGATAACTCCTTTCGATGAAACTAACATCGATTACTCCTTCCGATGAAACTAACATCGATTTATTTAACTCGACGAACTTAACTCGACTAACTTAACTTGACTCGACTAACTCGACTTACTTGGTTCGACCAATTCGATTCGATCAACTAGGCTCGACTAACATGACTAACTTAACTCGACTTACTTGGTTCGACCAATTCGATTCAATTTACTAGGCTCGACTAACTTGACTAACTCTGTCTCAAATAACTATATTTGATTAACTCTAGTTCGTTTTAACTCTAATTGATTAACTCTAACTAATTAACTCCAACTGGTTAACTCTATTTGATTAACTCTAACTGGTTAACTCTAACTGGTTAACTCTAACTGATTAACTCTAACTAGTTAACTCTAACTGATTAACTCTATTGGTTAACTCTATTTGACTAACTCGACTTGACTAACCCCTTTCGAATAACATATTCGATTAACTAACTTTCGAATACCATATTCGATTAACTAACTTCGAATACCATATTCGATTAACTCCTTTCGAATGTCTATATTCGATTAACTAACTTTGAATACCATATTCGACTAACTAACTTCGAATACCATATTCGATTAACTCCTTTCGAATGTCTATATTCGATTAACTAACTTCGAATACCATATTCGATTAACTAACTTCGAATACCATATTCGATTAACTCCTTTCGAATGTCTATATTCGATTTACTAACTTCGAATACCATATTCGATTAACTAACTTCGAATACCATATTCGATTAACTCCTTTCGAATGTCTATATTCGATTTACTAACTTCGAATACCATATTCGATTAACTCCTTTCGAATGTCTATATTCGATTTACTAACTTCGAATACCATATTCGATTTCTAACTTCGAATACCATATTCGATTTCTCCTTTCGAATGTCTATATTCGATTAACTAACTTCGAATACCATATTCGATTTCTCCTTTCGAATGTCTATATTCGATTAACTAACTTCGAATACCATATTCGATTTCTCTAACTTCGAATACCATATTCGATTAACTTCTTCGAATACCATATTCGATTTACTTTATTCACTTTATAAAGATTTCCTTTTTAACAACGTTTTATTCATTGGAAAAGATTTACTTTTAAATAACGGTTCTACCCTTTAAAAATGATTTCCCTTTTTATAATGTTTCCTTTCCAATTCTATTTGTAAATGGTTTACAAATATTTCCTTTTCAAATTTATTCTTGAAATATTCTAACTCCTTAAATTCCCGGGAAAATTCGCCATAACCTCCATTGTATCGGGAGCATCGGGAAAATCCCCAAACCCGCCACACAGGCCTTTCCATTAAAAAAGAAAATGTTTTGAATTTATTTTCCTTTTTTTAAAATATCTCCTATTTATAATTATCCCAATTTATAAATATTCCTTATTTATAAATATTCCACTTTATAAATATTCTATTTTTCAATATCACTTTGAAAAAATCTCCTTTATCTACATTCCGGTATGTCATGGTGTTCAATCATATCAAATCACGATGGTCAATATCGTCCATACACACACAATCAACAACAGGTTATAATTCACATCATATATCAAAATATATGAAAAACAATAAAATAACTGTTGAGGAATCCAGTCGGATTCCTCCAACCTGTTTCCCTGCATCACAGATGTTAGACGGTATAGATAACATCACTTTCAGTTCCATATGATATATTCTGTTAAACAGAACCAATATAGAAATTTAACTAACTGACTAGTAGTTCAATCAAACAGTCAACACACAATCCATCAGTCCATATTTAACAGTTCTAAAAATATAACATGAAAATATAAACTGTTCAGAGTTAGTGAGATTTACTCACATTTGGACGATCATCGTCAATGACGATAACCATCGCTTGATTCAGCTGGACAATTTATTTTGCTATAAATTGTGACAGACTCCAATTAACTCGCGGTCAGTTCCATTGTGTAGTTCTCGTCCATACGATCCCAACGGATCTCGTTTCATCAATTTCTAACCACTTCTACCTAATCACTTTCTTACTTCGCTCATCATCTTCATCCTGGACGTGTTCAAACTCACAGCTTGTCATAGCCGTGACTTTTACCCCATCCATTCTTCCTAACATTCAACGAAAAGCAACAAACCCATCATCATCCTTTATCTCTTTCATAATATCCTCCCATATTTGTACAACTCGCGTCCACTCCATTCAAATAGCATTCGAACAGTACTCTTGAACCAGTTCCAGGAAAACAATCTCTCCAAAGTTCTTCGTTACTTCACAGAGTCCAACGCAGTCCTCACATGACTCTAGAAAACTCAGTACATCGTTTAGTCCCAAAACCCAAATCTTATTCGAGCAAGACCATCATCTTCCTCTTCAGCTCCTTCATACGAGCCTCACCACCTAAGAAAAAAACTCGACACCCTCTCCCCATTAAACATCTTGCGCACCTCCCATCACAAACCACCCAAACAGAAACCGACCTCATCCCTGTTCTTACCTCAGACAGTTTCGAACCACACGGTTCTCACACCATACCAAAATCGAAGAAGAAGCCTCCACGGTTCGGAATATATAACTTAAGTGATTTTAGGATTTTTTTTGGATTTCCTAGGGATTTATAAAGTTGCGTCTTTCTTTGATTTGAGGAGACTAGGAACTGGCGGCTACCAATTCGGTGACGAGAGGAAACTAGATTAGGTTAGAATGGATTTTGGCTGTTATATATAGGGTTAGTTAATATATAATGGTTGAGTGGCTTTGGTTTCTACACGATTTCCTTTTTGAGGGACAAAGGACTTGTGTGGTGCTGAAGGGAGAAGGAGACATGGCCTTCCTTTGGTCACAAAATGACTTAGGATATTGTTTTGTTTTGATTTTAATAGTTAGGATACCGTATGTATATATAATTCCATCCCCAAATGATCTGCTCTAGACAGAAGTAATAACACCGTTGTATCGAGCTCGGTGCCACGATCCTAAAAATGTAATAACACCGGTAGGTGGACTCATATTTTGAAACTTCAAAATGTTGATTTCAGGGTGCGAAATAATCCAAATAAAAAGTTGCTTATTTAATTAATTAAAAATTACAGTAAAATTCTAAAAATTAAATTATCACTATTTCCCAAAAGAACCTTATCTAAATTCAAGCCCGATCTCTAGTTATAACGAATAAACCATTACGTTCGATAAACGATTTTATAGCGACTATTTTTAAATTTGATTTGGACATTTCTCAAAATCTATCCAATGAAATCCCGATTTTTCTCTTCCACTAGAAAGATATACTACACCAGCTCCACACGTTTCTTGTTTCACAGAAATCCGGCTTTAAACGAATCCTGTACATTCAGTTGAAGTTCAAATCGCCAAATAGCGAACTGCAGCGCCATTTCAAGCTCGTTTATAAATATATTATAAACTATACGTTCAACTGTCGTCGATTGAATATATTCGTTGTTATATTTCGAATCGAAACTCCACAAAATCTCGTATGCTATTCAATTCACATGATATTGTGAATTTCACTATTTCCGACTATTTCGACATTATAATATATTATTATATTATAATTATTTATTAAATATTCAATATTATTTAATTAAACAATCATTAACTTATCTAAATCACCAATTATATAATTAAATAAATTAATTATATATCTCTAAAAATGCGGGTCATTACAAACACTATTATCTAGAATATATATGTATATGCTAGAAATTTATGCAGGTATTGATTATTGAAGACTATATAGTTCAGAGAATCAAGGTTTCAAAGTAGAAGAGTTTAAGATAGAAGACTCATGAGTAACAAGAATTCAAGAAATAAAAAGTATTTGTGTCTACATATTTTGTTAAAACTCCGGTTAGCACTGAATTCTTATTTTAATTTCTTTCTCACTATTTTCAAATGATTTCAAAATTACTTCCCTATTTTTTTAATCTAATTTCAAATGATTTCAAAATTACTTCTTTATTTTGAATATATATCTCTTTGATTCTTAAATTTATTTGAACTCCTATTTTATAATTAACTTTATTTTTTAGTATAATTTAACTCCTAATTTAAATACTTATTACTTATAGATTTAATTCTAATTTTATCATAGTTACTTATGTTTTTAGTTTTCTTAGTTATATTTATTAAGTTCTAATATATTTCTTATAATCATAGTTTTATATATAGACTTTTATATCATTTATATATAGCTTTTAATCATTTTTAATCATCTTACATATATGTTTTCAATATACATTTTTGCTTGAAAAAATCTATTTTAATATAAAGGAATATAATTTTTTTAACTCAAAATCGCCATAATTTATTTAATAATTATTTGCTCTAATTTAATTTTTATTTTCGAAAATTTTCTAAGGTATGTCAACATACCCATATTTATATGTTGACATATGTACCATTTGTTTTGAAATTTAAATTTTGAAAAGTTGTGTATGTTGAATTCAAAACTATTCTAAAAGGACTTGACTATTTGGAGATTATAAATAGGCTTCTAATTTCGGTTTTTAAACTAACTTTTCGTTATCTTCTTCTGTATTTATTCTCTCTCCATAATTCTTCTTAAATTCTAAAATCTATACTTATATTTTGCCAATTTTCGAAGAGAATTATATCAAGCTCTTTCTCTTCCAATTCTCTATCAAACTCTCTTTGAAATTCAAGTCCAACTCAAGAGTCATAGGCTATTTGTAATCAAAGATCGCAATATCAAGTTCTATCGAGTCAATACCTCAAAAACTGATATTGAGAAAGGTGTGATTATAGACGGAAAATAATTTAGGTGTGATTGTAGCCCCTAAATCAATTGGATGTTGGTTGTGGACTAGAAATTAATCTAGTCCCACTGTACTCTGGAATTCAGTTGGCGTGTACCCTTGTATCCCTGAAATCAAGGATTGTAATATTGGATATTATTTGAGTAGAAATCCACATCAACCTAGCATTGTGTGGTACTGGACGTAGGGTTACTCTGAACCGGTATAAAATCATGATGCTTACTTTCCTTTTACTAATTTTTATTTTTATTTTCTGCATTTGTGATTGATTTTAAGTTTGTTGATATCTGTGATTTGCATAACATTCTGATAAATACAAAAAGATTTCAAGAAATTAATAAAATTCATAAAACACTATTTACCTTAGTCTTGTGTTTAGTTTTCCTTAAAATCCTTAATCCGCATCCCTGGCGGTTTCTTGGAACTTCTACCCAACCTTCTTCTCCAAAGGCAGGATCAGCCTTTAAAGCATCCATTCTTCATTTTCATTGGTAACAGTTGCTTTCAGATCATTATTTTCTTCTTATTTGTAGAGTGTAGAGATCATCTAACGAATTTCATCGAAATGTGTAACACCCCGTAATTCAGATAATATTAATATTCACAAATTAAAGAATAACTAATCTCAGATGTGAGAATTGTGGGAAACGGGTTGTGCCATTGTGTTCGTCTCGGAATTCTAGTTGAAATAGAGTCCGAGTCTGCGTGATTTGGACTTCGTATGAAGACGTTATGACCATCGGAAGTTTCTGAAAATTTAAAACAGCTAGCAGGAAATTTAAAATTCAAAATTCGAAGTCAAACAGGCTAGGCGGGAAATTTCCCGCCCAGCACCCCAGGTCGACTGGGGAGTCGACTGGGCAGTCGACACCCCAGGGACCAGGGCGACTGCGTAGTCGACCTGGGTGTCGACCTGGTCTGGCGGTTAGGGTTTTTGGCTGGCCTGTTTTTAGTGGACTAATTACCCATTACGGTTTCTGACCTAATCTGGTTGGCTGGGATTAGTGCTGAGTTAATCTGACGGTCTAAAATAAATCCTAACTCTATAAATACCTAGGTAGTCTCTCACCCTAATTCATAAGAAAAATAGAATAGTTACCGTCATACCGTCGCCATGGAAATCAATGGAGCCGCCGCCAACTAAGAAGGAAGAAAAGCTAATTTAATTCTAATTCTCTCAACCCTAAAGCAAAGCAAAACTCTCTTTTCTTCTCTAAATTGTGAGTATGATGATCCTAACAAGATTATTATCATTTTAATTGGGTTAAGTCATGAATGGATTATGAGTAGATGATGTGAATTGTCATATATGTTGGTGTAAACCTTATGCTATCATGTATGTTGTTAATCCTATGCTATGTGGTGATGATATCCTATATGTTGTAAATCATGCTATGGTGATGTTATGTATGTTGAAAGTTTCTATGCTAAGTTGTGATAAATCATACATGTTAAAAAGGCCATGATGTTACCATCTATGCTAGTTAGTTCATATTAATTAAATCATCATGTTTGGGCTATGTTGATCTATATGACAAGTTACATATGCAAGTTAGATTGATTAGAAAAGCTATGAACATATGCCATGACATCTATTATGACATCTAGAATTGTGCTATGATATATGTGATATCCTATGCTAGTTCACACCATCATTATGTTGCCTAAAAACCCCATATGCAAGTTTATGTATAGATTTGGGCTATGATCATATCATATAAATTGTGGCCTTTAACAAGTCGACACCTTTAGATCCTTAACATGTGTAGCTTATGCAAGTTTCACCCCTATTATGATTAGATTCAGTTTAATTGTCCATATGTTGTGATAATTTATTTTTGCGCTATAAGTTAGACTATTCGAGTCTAACGTATATTATGCATTGAATAAGCGAACGTATAAACGTGGGTAGGGGTAATATTAAGGATTTAATAATAAGAAGTTGGGGTGCAATTGATATGATTTTGCATGCCATAAGTGGATGGCCATAATTGAGTCAATTATGGACATCATCAAAAGTTGACTTAATTAATAATTTGAATAGGGAATTATTAAAACTGGGATAAAAGATTGTAAGTGTTAATCAATGCTTAGGACACGAGGTTGGACTCGTTTGTGACGTAAACCTGCCCGGACCCGCCCGACAAATCCAGTGGTCACAAATGTCAGCCCAATGGGAGAGGTCCTAGGCCTAAACTAAAGCATAACAGTTGTAAAGACACGAGGTTAGACTCTTTTATGGTGTAAGACTGCCCGGACCCGCCCGGCAAATCCGGCTGCCATAAATGCCAGTCTAATGTGAGAGGTCTTTATGAGGTTATGGCCTGAATGAATTAAGAAATACTTAACCAGATAAACATGTAAAGTGGGACATGGGGGTTAAGTAGATGCCTTGGGTGGCCCGAGGAATCTAGGGGGTGTCCTTAGTGGCATGTGAAATACGATTAGTAAGACTTAACCAAACACACATGTAAATGAACATGACTAAGAGGGTTAAGTGGGATATACTAGTGACAAGCTTAGGTTGGTAGCTTGTGGGGGGCCATTTCGACCAGTATACCAAACGTATCTTTGTGGGCTCGACCCAAGTCGAGGACGGGACACACATGCTGGGTTTGACTGTAAGAGGCCAAAATAGGGAGCGGTGGCAACGTAAGTCCAACGGGTTTCATATGCGTGTGTGGACCCGGGCTGGTAGATAAGACGTTGTTGCATCGTGTAGGTATAAGCCGTGCATTCTCAAGTTGTATCGGGTTGCCACTTTAGGGGAGTGATACACCCCACTATGGGGCCAGCACGGGTATCTACGAGTAGGGAGCCGATCGAAAGTGGGTAGTGGGGTACACCTAGTGGAGATAGGGGCAGACGGAACCTATGTAGTCAGCTAGGGGTACGCAAGGCTATTTATAAAGTTTCCGTGCGAGGCAAGTGGGATCAAACTTTAGGGTGATTGGTGCGGTGCAGTGTAGTAATGTGCGGTGCAGTGTAGTAATTATTCGTTAGTAATTAGGTGTGCCTTTACCGTTATCTTTAACGTTATCTTAAACGCTATCTTTATCTTCCTAAGAGTTCATAGACATTTACTTGTCTTCCAGCTTATGCCTTAGTCTAGTTATTTTGATAATAGTATTGTTAGAATTATCATACTCGCCAGACTTTATGTCTGACCCCCTTCATTTCTATCCTTTTTCCCCCTCCAGGTCCTCAGGTTGGGCCCAGCTCTAGTGGAGTTTGATTGGATTGCTTCATCTCTCTTGGAAAGCTTGGACCGTGGAAGTAAAGTCCAGCTTGTTATCTTTTTAATGTCTATTTATGTAATGGGATTATGTATTTTGTTTTTATGAAGATGGATATTGTACTTTGTTTTATGATGTAACAAACATGTTTAATTTCCGCTGCAATAAAATGAAGTTTTAGATTTCCAAGTACTATTTATTATCTGTCTTGTTGTAATTTTTCTGTTCTATATTCACTTATAACCTCCATGGAAGTTAATGAATTCCCTTTGTGAGTGACATTAATGGACATGGGGTGTTACACGTGGTATCAGAGCTTAAGGTTACCAGAATAGATAAAAATACTTTAGAAAAATAGTTATTTTTGGAAGAAGTGTTTTCAAAAACATGTCTTAATGAGTTATTTAAAGAGGAAAGTTTTTAAGAAAAACATAATCCCCAAATAGCCATATATCTTTATCTTTCGAATTCTCCATTTTGAATCTTTCCTTTTTCGTTTCAGCATGGCTGAAGATCTTAATCTACCCGACGGTGTAACGATACCAGGATGGTATAGCAGGTTATTAGAGGCTAGGGCCGCTGCAGGTCCAGCTAATGTTCCTCCACCACCAGTTGCACCGGTTCCTCCTCCTCGCGTAGATACTTTTGCAAAAACATGCAAGGAATTCAAGGCTATGGGTGGAAAACCATTTCAAGGGTCAGAAAAGTTTGTGGAAGCTAGAGATTGGCTTAAGTAGGTGGAAGAATTGCTAGAAATCTTTGAAGTAGAAGAAGGGAGGAGAGTTCGTTTAGCAGCTTAGTTGATGAAGGGAGAGGCCTCGTTTTGGTGGGAGGTCACTAATGGGGAGCGTCCTGTTGACTCTTGGGCGGATTCCAGATGTAGGTTCGAGGCGAAGTTTGCCTCAAGGGCGGAAGAAAATCTATATATGGAAAGGTTCTTGACATTGAAGTAAGGAAGCTCATCAGTGAAAGAATATGTCAACAAATTTAATCAGTTAGCAAGGTTTGGCTTGGACTTAGTGAACACGCCGGAGAAGAAGGCTCTGAGGTTCGTTAATGGGTTGAATGAACCATTGCAAGGGTTGGCTATGACCCACATCCCTATGGGGGCCACCTTTGAGAAGTTAGTAGAAATAGCGCTCATGCATGAGGAGAACAACGCTAAAGCTGATAAGGCACCCGAGAAGAAGGGGGATCAGAAGAAACCACAATAGCAAAACAAGAAGGGTGGTAAAGACAATAACGGCAAGGGAAAGAAGAAATGTTTTAACTGTGGGACACCAGGCCATCTCAGCAAGGATTGCCGAAAGAAAAAGAAGACAGGCTGTTTTCATTGTGGCGATGCGGGACATTTAGTGAAGGACTACCCAAAGAAGGGGCAGAGGGCAGGAGCTACCCCGGGAGGACAGGTGCAGGCTCTTATGGCACCAGGGCAGGTTAGGGGACAAGTTCAGGCTCTCGCGGTCCCACCGCTGCAAGAACGAGGTAGAACCATTTCTGTTGAAAGCTTAGTTTTTCTGTTTGATCATCCTGTCCGTACCTTATTCGACTCGGGAGCATCGCATTCGTTTATCTCTACATCATTAGTTGGATCACTGCACTTAAACACCAGTTTAGTAGAGGATCCCTTAGTTGTTTCGAATCCAATTGGGGGCTCAGCTTATTTGTCTATGATGTGTTTGGATTTGAAAATTTCTATACTTAGCGTTGAGTTTAGATGTGATGCTTATGTGTTGGGCTTCACGGGCTATAGGCTAATTTTAGGAATGGATTGGTTATCCAGAAATGGGGCCGTTCTTGATTGTGAAAGGAGAGTAGTTAGGCTCGTGACTCGCCTTGGCAACACTCTCGAAATCTTTTGTAATCCCATAAATTCCGTTATGCTAAGTTATTTAGAGTCGCTTGACGCGTCTGAGGAAAATCTACGATCTATTAGAGTGGTCCGAGAATATTCGGATGTGTTTGAGGAGGTGAAGGTCTTGCCTCCGAAACGGGAGATAGATTTTCGAATATATCTTGTGGATAATGCGAAACCAGTATCTTTGCCAGTACGTCACATGGCTCCACGTGAAAGGAGGGAACTTGATAAGCAAGTGAAGGAGTTGCTTGAGAAGGCGTTCATAAGACGAAGTATATCGGAGTGGGGTGCTCCAGTAGTATTTGCCACAAAGGCGGATGGGTCCCTTAGACTTTGTGTGGACTATAGAGAACTTAATAAGCTTACTAAGAAAAACAGACACCCACTACCGAGGATTGACGATCTCTTCGATCAGTTAGTTGGCGCCTCAGTGTTTTCGCAGTTGGACATAGCCACTGGTTTCCATCAGTTGAGAGTGGCTGAGGATAGCATTGACAAGACTGCCTTTAGGACTCCGGACAGTTTTTATGAATGGCTAGTGATGCCCTTCGGTTTGTCAAACGCCCCAGCATATTTTGTTGATTTGATGAGTAGGGTGTTTAGGGAGTACCTTAACAAATTCGTGGTAGTCTTTGAAGATGACATCTTGATCTTTTCTAAGGATGAAGAAGAGCATGCCCTACATCTTAGGGAAGTGTTGGAGACCCTACGAGCGCATAGCCTTAAGGCTAAATTTTCTAAGTGTCACTTCGGGAGGAAGGAAGTACGGTTCTTGGGGCACGTGGTTTCAAAAGAAGGGATAACTGTGGATCCCACGAAGGTGGTGGCCATCCAAGATTGGAAGGTCCCTAAAAATGCTACCGAAGTGAGAAGTTTCTTGGGGTTGGCTGGCTACTATAGGAAGTTTATCAAAGACTTCACAAAGATATCAGCTCCATTGACACGCTTGACGAAGAAGAACCTAGTTTTCACATGGGACGTAGATTGTGATGATGCGTTCCAACGTTTGAAGAGAGCTTTGACTTCAGCCCCAGTCTTAGTATTGCCAGATGGGAGTAAGCCGTTTACCGTTTATACTGACGCTTGTGGGACAGGACTAGGCGCAGTCTTAATGCAAGAGGGCAGGGTAATATCCTATGGTGGAAGGCAGTTGAGAGCGCATGAGAAGAATTACCCCACACATGACCTAGAGTTGGCCGCTATTGTTTTCGCGCTTAAGTCTTGGCGTCATTATCTTCTTGGCGAGAAATTCGAACTATTCACTGACCACAAATCTTTAAAATACTTATTCTCTCAGAAGGACTTGAACTTAAGGCAGCAAAGGTGGATGGAGTTCTTAGCGTCCTACGACTTTGAGATAGCATATACCCCTGGCAAGGGTAACGTGGTGGCCAATGCCTTAAGTAGAAAAAGATTATCCTTAAGTCCTTTGTTTGTTGAGCGGCGATGTTTAGAGTTCATCTCTATGTTTGATTTTAGACCTTCCGTTGACTTCGTACTTGGTTTGCTAGCATCCTTGGAGGTCAGACCTACGCTTTTGGGATGGATTGGCGAGGCACAACGAGACGACCCACAGTTAGTTGAGTTAGTAGAAAAGCTCAAAGGAGGGGAGTCATCAAGCCGTCTCCGTAGGTATACCCTAGATGATAAGGGTTGGTTACGTAGGGGCGGTAGACTTTGTGTACCAAAAGTCAATGACCTAAGGAAGACTATTCTTGACGAAGCACATCATTCGAAGATGACCATTCATCCCGGCGGGGACAAGATGTACAAAGACATGAAGAGAGTTTACTTTTGGGCCGACATGAAGAAAGACGTGGCCGAGTATGTCGCTAGATGCTTGGTGTGCCAACAAGTAAAGGCGAAGCAAAAGAAACCCGGTGGGTTGCTTCACCCATTGGAGGTTCCACTATGGAAATGGGAAAGCATCTCGATGGATTTTGTGGATGGATTACCAAGATCAAGGAAGGGTAATACGGGGATTTGGGTTATAGTAGATAGACTTACTAAAAGCGCCCATTTTATTCCCGTGAAGAGTAAGAGGACTGCTCCATGGTTAGCTTCTGTATATGCCCGAGAAATAGTTCATTTGCACGGTGTTCCTTCTAGCATAGTGAGCGACCGCGATCCTATTTTCACTAGCGAATTTTGGAGAAGCTTACAAGAGGCGGTAGGGACGCAGTTATGTTTGAGCACCGCATATCATCCTCAGACGGACGACCAGACCGAGACGGTGAATCGCATTCTAGAGGATCTTTTGAGGCTGTGTATCCTAGACTTTGGGGGTACATGGGAAGAGCATCTTCCATTGGTTGAGTTCGCATATAATAATAGCTTTCAGTCCAGCATTGGTATGGCACCATTCGAAGCTCTTTATGGACGACTTTGTCGTTCACCTACATGTTGGTGGGAATCTACGGATAAGATCTTACTTGGGCCCAATATGATTAGGGAGACTTCGGAGAAGATCGGACTTGATTCGAAGGAGGATGAAAGCAGCGCAAGATAGGCAGAAATCTTATGCGGATAAGGGGAGGACAGATCTCGAGTTTGAAGTTAGGGACATGGTCTTTGTCAAAGTGTCTCCATTGCGAAACGTTGTTCGCTTTGGGTCCGTGGGGAAATTAGCACCAAGGTTTGTAGGGCCGTTTCCTATTAAGGAGAGGATTGGACGGATGGCGTATAGAGTGGAGTTTCCCAAGAGACTTAGTGGTGTACATAACGTATTTCATGTGTCACATTTGAGGAAGTGCTTGCACGAGACCGCGGAAGTGGTAGAGCCGAGCTTGCTTAGAGAGGTGGAGATAGAGCATGATGCAACGATTCGACGAGCTCCCACGCGCATTCTTGGGTCAGAGATCAAGAAGTTGAGGAATCGAGAGGTCAGACTAGTCAAAGTGCAAGGGGGAGATGATGAGAGCAAAGCTACTTGGGAGACGGAAGAGAAGATGCGTTCACGATACCCTTTTCTTTTTGAGGGTATGTCCATTAACTTCTCCTTTATCGTTTAGCTTGTACTCATCTTATCTTTAGTATATCCTCTCGCTAGTATCTTTGACATTTAGTTAGGATAATCCTATGGTTGAAACATGTGTTTGAGACATGTTATGTATGGTGATGCAAAGTGGATGCAAGTGTTTGCTAGTGGTTGCTCGTGGACGCATATACATACACTATTAGGCACTAGATCGGCTCAGTCACTTCATATTGCATATTGCATATAAATGGCTGTATTTAGTAAAATGGATGTATAATGTTGTTCTATCATATGGATACCGCATTTTGGTGAATGGTTGTGCACGCATGTAGAAATAATATGTATTGATAGGGTTCTTTTGCATACATAATGGACGCATGGCACTATCATGGTTTGCATTAAGGAGGTCAACTGAATCAGTGGACCGCCTGATTTTGCATTAGACAAGGAACATATACACACAACTGTGCATTTAAACATAAAAGCATTAGAAGTCTATAAGGACAATGGATGCCTGTGTTTGATGGTCGAGTAGATGGTTGTTTGGATGTTAGGATATACGTTCTTCTTAACTTGAAGATTTCGGGGATGAAATCCTTTAAGGAGGGGAGAATGTAACACCCCGTAATTCAGATAATATTAATATTCACAAATTAAAGAATAACTAATCTCAGACGTGAGAATTGTGGGAAACGGGTTGTGCCATTGTGTTCGTCTCAGAATTCTAGTTGAAATAGAGTCTGAGTTTGCGTGATTTGGACTTCGTATGAAGAAGTTATGGCCATCGGAAGTTTCTGAAAATTTAAAACAGCTAGCAGGAAATTTAAAATTCAAAATTCGAAGTCAAACAGGCTAGGCGGGAAATTTCCCGCCCAGCACCCCAGGTCGACTGGGGAGTCGACTGGGCAGTCGACACCCCAGGGGGAGTCGACTGGGCAGTCGACACCCCAGGGACCAGGTCGACTGCGCAGTCGACCTGGGTGTCGACCTGGTCTTGCGGCTAGGGTTTCTGGCTGGCCTGTTTTTAATGGACTAATTACCCGTTAGGGTTTCTGATCTAATCTGGTTGGCTGGGATTAGTGCTGAGTTAATATGACGGTCTAAAATAAATCCTAACTCTATAAATACCTAGGTAGTCTCTCACCCTAATTCATAAGAAAAATAGAATATTTACCGTCATACCGTCGCCATGGAAATCATTGGAGCCGCCGCCAAATAAGAAGGAAGAAAAGCTAATTCAATTCTAATTCTCTCAACCCTAAAGCATAGCAAAACTCTCTTTTCTTCTCTAAATTGTGAGTATGATGATCTGAACAAGATTATTATCATTTTAATTGGATTAAGTCATGAATGGATTATGAGTAGATGACGTGAGTTGTCATATATGTTGTTGTAAACCTTATGCTATGATGTATGTTATTAATCCTATGCTATGTGGTGATGATATCCTATATGTTGTATATCATGCTATGATGATGATATGTATGTTGAAATTTTCTATGCTAAGTTGTGATAAATCATACATGTTAAAAAGGCCATGATGTTACCATCTATGCTAGTTAGTTCATATTAATTAAATCATCATGTTTGGGCTATGTTGATCTATATGACAAGTTACATATGCAAGTTAGATTGATTAGAAAAGCTATGAACATATGCCATGACATCTATTATGACATCTAGAATTATGCTATGATATATGTGATATCCTATGCTAGTTCACACCATCATTATGTTGCCTAAAAACCCCATATGCAAGTTTATGTATAGATTTGGGCTATGATCATATCATGTAAATTGTGGCCTTTAACAAGTCGACACCTTTAGATCCTTAACATGTGTAGCTTATGCAAGTTTCACCCCTATTATGATTTGATTCATTTTAATTGTCCATATGTTGTGATAATTTATTTTTGTGCTATAAGTTAGACTATTCGAGTCTAACGTATATTCTGCGTTGAATAAGCGAACGTATAAACGTGGGTAGGGGTAATATTAAGGATTTAATAATAAGAAGTTGGGGTGCAATTGATATGATTTTGCATGCCATAAGTGGATGGCCATAATTGAGTCAATTATGGACATCATTATAAGTTGACTTAATTAATAATTTGAATAGGGAATTATTAAAACTGGGGTAAAAGATTTTAAGTGTTAATCAATGCTTAGGACACGAGGTTGGACTCGTTTGTGACATAAACCTGCCCGGACCCGCCCGGCAAATCCAGTGGTCACAAATGTCAGCCCAATGTGAGAGGTCCTAGGCCTAAACTAAAGCATAACAGTTGTAAAGACATGAGGTTAGACTCTTTTATGGTGTAAGACTGCCCGGACCCGCCCGGCAAATCCAGCTGCCATAAATGTCAGTCTAATGTGAGAGGTCTTTATGAGGTTATGGCCTGAATGAATTAAGAAATACTTAACCAGATAAACATGTAAAGTGGGACATTGGGGTTAAGTAGGTGCCTTGGGTGGCACGAGGAATCTAGCGGGTGTCCTTAGTGGCATGTGAAATACGATTAGTAAGTCTTAACCAAACACACATGTAAATGAACATAACTAAGAGGGTTAAGTGGGATATACTAGTGACAAGCTTAGTTGGGTAGCTTGTGGGGGCCCATTTCGACCAGTATCTCAAACGTATCTTTGTAGGCTCGACCCAAGTCGAGTACGGGACACGCATGCTGGGTTTGACTGTAAGAGGCCAAAACACGGAGCAGTGGCAACGCAAGTCCAATGGGTTTCATATGCGTGTATGGACCCGGGCTGGTAGATAAGACGTTGTAGCATCGTGTAGGTATAAGCCGTGCATTCTCAAGTTGTATCGGGTTGCCATTTTAGGGGAGTGATACACCACACTATGGGGCCAGCACGGGTATCTACGAGTAGGGAGCCGATCGAAAGTGGGTAGTAGGGTACACCTAGTGGAGATAGGGGCAGACGACACCTATGTAGTCAGCTAGGGGTACGCAAGGCTATTTATAAAGTTTCTGTGCGAGGCAAGTGGGATCAAACTTTAGGGTGACTGGTGCGGTGCAGTGTAGTAATGTGCGGTGCAGTGTAGTAATTATTCGTTAGTAATTAGGTGTGCCTTTACCGTTATCTTTAACGTTATCTTAAATGCTATCTTTATCTTCCTAAGAGTTCATAGACATTTACTTGTCTTCCATCTTATGCCTTAGTCTAGTTATTTTGATAATATTATTGTTAGAATTATCATACTCGCCAAACTTTATGTCTGACCCCCTTCATTTCTATCCTTTTTCCCCTTCAAGGTCCTCAGGTTGGGCCCAGCTCTAGTGGAGTTTTATTGGATTGCTTCATCTCTCTTGGAAAGCTTGGACCGTTGAAGTAAAGTCCAGCTTGTTATCTTTTTAATGGCTATTTATGTAATGGGATTATTTATTTTGTTTTTATGAAGATGGATATTGTACTTGGTTTTATGATGTAACAAACATGTTTAATTTCCGCTGCAATAAAATGAAGTTTTAGATTTCCAAGTACTATTTATTATCTGTCTTGTTGTAATTTTTCTGTTCTATATTCACTTATAACCTCCATGGAAGTTAATGCATTCCCTTTGTGAGTGACATTAATGGACGTTGGGTGTTACAAAATGCTTCTCTTGGTTTTTAATCATACGCATTTGACTCAATTCTAAATGACATTGATTATGGAGAGTGATATATTTTTAAAGGAATTGAGTGCCTTTTCGAGATTTTCACTCATCTTATGGATTGGAGAAACCATTATAATGATAAAATTAGTAGATAATGAATGGTTATTAAAGAGAAATGATTATTAAAAAGAAATGAAATGATGAATTTTATGGAAAGAATAGGTATTTATAGGCTTTAGAATTCATTCAAAAATGAATGGACAGAAGTTGGTTAAGAAAATTTTGAATTCAAATAAATTTGAAATTTTGACAGTTAGAGCCGATATGGAGGGAGAGGGGAGGGGTAGTACATGTTGACAAAGGTACTTCAAATTTTGAAATTTACATTCTTTTTGTTTTTTGTTGATTTTTGGTTTATATTTAAGCATTCTTAACACAAACATTTCAAAGATATTATACGGATAATGAACAGAAATAATGGATCTTTATTGATAATTTTTACATAATGATACATAGAAATGGTACACAACATGGAATTTAAATACGATAGGAATAGAAACTACTACAACATGAAAATAAAGCTAGAATTTGGCGGAAGATGATGATAATCCAGGGTTTCAACTTACTTTTGCAAAGAACTTGTTCATCTTTGTGGAGATCTTTTCCATTTTCTTTCTATATGATCTCTTTAAAATCTTTTAATTATCCACTATAATATTTCGATTCTTAAGAAGGATTTTGTTGGATGGATTGGAGGTGCTAGCGGGTTATTCTATGCTTTTTAAGGAAGTACTTTCATCTTCTTCCTCTTCTTCGATTTCCATTCCTTCTTCGATTTCCTGAGCCAACCTTTCATCCTTTTCCGTAAGAGTTTCATATAGTTAACACACTAGGGGAATCTTCATAAGAGATAAATTTGTAATATTAAAAACCTTTTTGGAGACAATCTCTTCTCCTTTAAAATTAACTCCAAATAAATTGAAAATACGTGTAAAGTAAGCTCCATGATATAATGTATTTTCATCCATCGGATTTTTTGTTGTTGAAATTCATCCAAAATAACTTGAGCCCAATTAATATTGTATTTTCCATAAATCGCAAAAGGAGCTTTGCAAACTTTCATTTTTCGGCTGCTGAAATTTCCCAATCATGGTGTGATAGTATGTTGAAGATGTAGATTAGAAATCCTTGCTTTTGGACAAAAATAATGAATTTTTAATTCCGAATGATCATCATCATCAAAAATATGATAGAACGACTCTCAGTCATATTCATTGATTTTGAAATATGAGATATCCATTCAAGCACGCTTACAATTCAAAATATTTTCTAAAACTTCACAATAAAAAACAATTTGAGTACCATTTACATTACTCTATACTTCATTCTCATTTCCTTTATAAAAACCATGATTCGAATTCTTCTAAAACATCTTTACAAGATCGGATAGCATATATAATCATTTCCCCAAGAATCAATCAAACTTTGAATTCCATTTTGATCAAAAGAAGATTTATTGACCTGCCTTTCAATGGGGCTGTCAAAGTCACAATTGTTCGCGACCATGGTGCTCAACTCTAGTGAAGCACATTTGGATACTCACAAGGCCAAGCAAGGAAAACTCAATGTGGCATCACCCTCGGTTCGACAAATTTTGATCAACTAAGATGGGATTCAGGGGAAATTCCAGTTCAATGTGTTCTTGGCTTAACTGAATAGGTATGGAACAACGTTTGGCTCGATGAAGGCGATGAGTACAAGTCGGCCAACATCTGGCTCGGCTATGTCAAACCGGGCATAGTCGAGCCAGGTAAATATCTTTTCACTACCTCACTTCAACAACGAAGTGACCGTCCACGATCTCCATAAGTTTCAGATCGACCTCCACCTGGCTCAGTTAAACCGGGCATGACTCCATCTGCAACGATCCGCCATTTTGACCATGTCGAATCGAAAAAACATGTCAACTCGAAACATCCAAATCAACAGATTGTTATTAGCTTCTGAGGTAAATAGAATAGATCACAGAATCATAGATCACATATACATAGCAATATAATATCTCACAGTGGAAAATTTAAAATACAATAGTTGTTCATGAAACCTTACATCAGAGTTTACATAAATAATACAACGGAAGTCTAATACAATAAATAATTGATAACAATCTGAAACTGAATGACAGAAATAACTGGATGACTGGAACAACTGATCAACATGTAGATATAGGTGAGCAAAAATCCAATATAAGCTCCAAACTCCAAAAAAATCTTGAAAGCCGTGATAATCGATCTGACCCGAGCAATAATACGAAACAAAACAACTCAGATCAGGACTGACATTCTCATAGAAGTATATCAACTCAAACGAAATGTTCGATGAAATGCAATAAGTAACTTAGAGGATGATTGGGATCACCATCCTCTTAGGATCAGCTAAACTAATAAAATATAGCATAATACGCTATACAATAGTGTCTATCAGTAAAATAAAATATCAAAATAGCGTAAGCGGGATTACCATGATTACCATTACACCGTTCGTAACACCCCACCTCCCCCAGGGTGTCTCTTGCAAGCACTCTGACTTTGGAGGGGCGTTTGAATCAGGTAAACATGCATAATGATATATCAAGGCAGAACAAGAACATATGTATATATGTAAACAGAGTAAATAACATAGATAAAACAGCGGAAGATTTCAAACCATTTCAAAACAAGTCTGGTACAACATAATGTCAACTTTCCAAATACACAAGTCTAGATAAAAACAACATTACTGAAAAACTGAAATACATAAGTACTATCCCCAAAATAAGTGATAACCATAGCTAGCTTCATGTCAAGACCGTACATGAGCTAAAAACCCACAAGCAAGTGATCAGGAATCCAAGCTAAGCTCCAATATTCCCTCCCTGAGAACCTGGGGGGGAAACAGAAGAAAAGAGGCGAAAGAAAATAGGTCAGTCAAAAAGACTGAGTAAGCCCTACTACAATCAATGTAAACTGATAAAGTTAACTGGCATGATGAAAGCTGAGATGAACATATGGATAACTACATACTGGCATGATGATTAACTAACAAGGTAGATAAAGGTGTCATCGCATAATCAGGTTTAAGGTTTTGCACCACAGGTGTACTAGCAAACTAACATGACTTGAATATACAAGTATTGATCCCTTGGCCCAAGCTTTGGCCCAATAACATGAAGTGACCCTCATACGAGGTCCAACCAAACGGTCTAGTCGATCGGCTCCCTATAAGCCTAACTCATCACGTGTTGGTGTCCATACGGCCCAAACATAATTGTAGTCAGACTGTGCCGGGTCTCCGGTCGGGTGTATCAAGCCCTAGGGTGGCAACCCCTGGACACCATAAACATGCGTGCACAGTCTCGATCTACCGGTACCCGTGCATGTTTTCCCCGGCTTCGGACTATGTGCACGACCATAAGTCCGCCCGGAACTACACCGGCGTACCACTCTGCCGTCGCTTTTGGTCACTTACCTCCAGTTCAGTAATCGTGCTCCCTCCGTAGCCTAGACCCTAGGGCCTTAATGATACAAACTTGGGATTACTGCTGGAGTGGACCCCCATTGCTAGGATTTTTCTAGTGGGTTAAGTACGGTTTAACCCTCTTGCTAATCATGGATTAACTTGGTTAAGTTTAACGATGAGTTCATGACTTAACCCCGATTAATCTACCAAGCCCAAATTGGTTAAGTATTAAGTGGACCATGACTTAACCCTAATCACGAGGCATTAATTAATTTAATGCGCCTTAACCTCTCACATTAGACCTTGTTGTGGTTACTAGTTAAGCCGGGCGGGTCCGGGTAGCTTTACACCACAACTTGGTCTAACCTGGGTTCAAGGTACAACATGACCAACTTCTCACATTGGGTCCTATTGTTTGTAGCAACTAGTTGAGCCGGTCGGTTCCGGGTAGGTTTACGCTACAAACTCAACCCAACCTCGAGTTGGTCACACTTATCTTTTCTAAGTGTCATGTCCATCATGTTTCCAAAACATGTTACAAGTTTTCAAGCATTTGGGTAGACCTAACTTAATAGGTAAATTCCCAAAGGGTAGACCTAACTTAAGAGGTAAATTCCCAAGCTTATGTTTTTATGTCTTTTAAGTTTACCCAACCTCAAACGCAATCCCATCACTTACATATCGCAATAGCGCATAAATGATAGAAAGAGGGAACTTGGCATAATCATGACATAAAGGTGTTGAAGCCACAAGTTTAACATGGTGGCATATGAAATGTACATATGTTCATATACTTGCATATTACATTTTTAGGCCTCAAAAGCATGCATAAAACCAAACTTAGCATATTGGTGATACATGGTGTTAAATGACATGTAGAAATGGCCATAAGTTCGCATTTAGCCTCACATGCAAGTTATCATAAGAGATATGACAACTTACATGTTGCCAAAATGCAACCTTTAGCATAAAGCTTGAAGCTTTAGGCTCATAAACCCAAGATAAGATTGCATTACATGATAACATGAACAAAAGGATCAACCCAAACTTGCATAACACAACTTGCATATCATATGACAAACTTGCATATCAAACTTGCATAACATAACTTGCATATCATATGACAAACTTGCATATCAAACTTGCATAACATGATAAACTTGCATATCATAACTTATCATACTTGCATATCATGGCAAACTTGCATACATAACATGATAGACTTGCATAACACATCATAGTAAACTTGCATATCATAATGATCAAACACAACTTGCATCATTCATTAACTTTAGCGTTTAAATATGAAAGTAGAAAAGGGCTTACAATGCTTATGAAGACACAAAAATATGACAAAGCCCTTATGAACTCAAATGAACCCAAAATGCAAGCTCCAAATCAATAAAAACCCTTGCTTTATGATGTAAATATGGAAACTTGACTTGAATGCAAGCTAATGATGCTCATACAAGCTTGAAAACACTTGTATGCATGTAAAATCTCTCATAGAAATTTATTTAGAATTTTATGAAGAGAGTGGATGCCATGAGAGGATTGATTTTGCCATAGTTTAGTTGTAGGATTGATTAATGATGATTTAGGGTTAGGTTAGGGGCTTATTTATAGAGATTAGGACTAGTTTCAACCTTAGGATTAAACCCTAGTTCCAATCTCAGCCCTCAAAACCGAATCTGGCCCCCAAACTCAACACAAACCCAAAATGGTGCACCAGGCAAAACTGCCCGGCTGGACCAAGTCGACAGCCAAGTCGACAGGGCTGTCGACTTGGGTCCAACCAAGTCGACTCCCAAGTCGACAGGGCTGTCGACTTGGGTGCTCTAGCGGGAATTTTCCCGCCTGGCCCAATCTTATCCAATTTTCCAAATTCAAACTTGAATTTGAAATCTCTTTTTACTTTGAAATTTTCTGAAAACTTCGTTGGGCCTTAATCGGGTCATACGGACTCCGATTTTCGGAAACTCGGACTCTATTTCGCGTATTTTTCCGAGACGAACGCAATGGCATAGTCCGTTTCCCTTGATTCAGATTTATAAATTAAATTCTGCCTCGATTTATGTTATAACAGGTTATTGAAAATACGGGTTGTTACATTCTCCCCTCCTTAAAGGATTTCGTCCCCGAAATCTTCAAGTTAGGAAGAGCGTATCCTACCATCCAACATCCATCTACTCAAAACATCATCCACGAGCAATCATTGTCCTTACAAGATTCTAAATGTTGTATGAACATATGCAAAGGTGTGTGTATATGTACTTATCTAATGCAAATTATGTTAGTGAAATGAATCCATATGTGTGCAATTCCTAACATAATGTATAACATCTATATGTGTGCACATAACATACATCCATATGCAACATCCATGTGATAACACAAAAATTTTCATCCATGAATAAGCGTAAACACTCATGCATATGCAATATGAGGAGTGTGTGAGCCGATCTAGTGCCTAACATGTATAATGCATCCACGAGTAACCACTTGCAAACACTTGCAACCACTTGCAACCATCAAGCATAACATGTTTCAAACACATGTTTCATCCAAAGGGTTTCTACCTAAGGTTCTCATGACAAGATTAACACGATATACTAGATAATCCAGACAAACATGGATAGCAAAAGATTTGCTACAAAGAGATCGGGAAGATAAGCAAGATATACTCCTTTTTGGATTACAAGAAATCCCTTCCTAACCCTGACATGTATTACTAACCGATGAGTCATACCCCCTTATGGAGTTTACAACAGAAATGGGATCGAGAATGGGACCGAGAGGATATATGTAAAAGATAACATGCAAGTAAGTTCCACAGGAAAACAAGGATCAAGGATATACTCTTTAGAAAGAGATATGATGCGCGTATCTAGCCTTCAGTCTTCTAAGTCATGTTTCCTTGAGCTTAACTCCACTGTGCTTTGACCGTCTTTTACCTCATGATTTCTTGGCTTCTTAACTCTTGTTTCCAAATATGAGTTGGAACCCATTTCATTGTCACCTCTCGTCTTCCTCTTTCACTTACTCTACTATCATTCTTGGCTTAAACATAACTATGACCTCATGGTTTCATGCAAGCTCTCCAAAATTCACTAGTGAATCCTAGATCTCGTTTACTTACTATAAAGTATTCCACGCAGCAGAACTTTTCTTGAAAATACCAATCCACGTTGCCAATTGCTCTTACTAACGTGATTTTCTATAACTCATGCTTGAACGAAATGAACCATCCGCCTGCGAATGATAGGCCGTACTTAGATTCAGTCGCTTGCCCATGACTTCCCGTAGACTATCCCAAAACTGGCTAGTGAATATTGAGTCATGGTTACTAACTATACTTTAGGGAACCTCATGCAACCGCTTTATTTCTTGAAAGTAAACTGTCGCTAGCTATGATGCAGTCCTTTTTGCTCTTTACCGGAGTGAAATGAGCACTCTTCGTGAGTCTTCCTACTATGACCCACATGCTCGTATTCCCTTTTCTTGATCTAGGCAGTCCATCCACGAAATCCTTCGTGACGCTTTACTACTTCCATTGCGGGGACCTCCAATGGATGTAATAGCCTACCTGGCTTCTATGACTCGGACTTTAACCTGTTGGCACAACATGCACCTTGGGACAAACTCGGCCACCTCCTCGAGTGATGTGCATCTTTAAGAACCTTCTTTCTCTTATCGCGTCTTAGCCATCCCTTGTCATCTATAGCGAGGTGATTTACCATCTCGCCTCGAATCAACTTGTCCATGATCTCGACTAATTGCGGGTCTTCTTTCTGTGAAGTCCCTACTTGATCCAGATGGGTAGGTCTAAACTCAAGGGACGCTTACTAACTAACTAAACTGAGAGAACTTCTTACTTCGGTTGCATTCCTTGGAGTCTTCCAATCCTGAACTGCAACTACCTTAGCGGGATCCACTGCTAAGCCTTGCTTAGAAACTATGTGCCCAAGAAATCTAACTCCTTTTTCTCCAAAATGACACTTGGAGAACTTGGCCTTCAACTGATGCGCTCTAAGCGTATCTATCACCTCCACGAGATGCCTTGCGTGCTCTTCCTCATCCTTAGAGAAGATCATAATATCATCTACGAAGACCACGACAAACTTGTTCAAGAACTCCCTGAAAACCCTACTCATCATGTCCACGAAGTAGGCGAGTGCATTAGTCAAACCGAATGGCATGACCAGCCATTCTAAGAATCCATCCGGAGTTCTGAACGCAGTCTTGTCTATACTATCCTCAGCTACTCTGAGCTGATGGAATCCAGTTGCAAGATCAAGAGAAAACAGATGTTCCTACAAGCTGATCAAACAAATCATCGATCCTTGGCAATGGTTGTCTTTTCTCTTTGTTTAACTCACGATAATCAACACAAAGTCGAAGAGAACCATCTGCCTTGGTAGTAAATACTACAGGCGCTCCCCATTCAGATATACTTCATCTAATGAAGTTCTTTTCAAGCAACTCCTTGACTTGCTTTCTTAACTCTCATCTTGTGGGGCCACGTGCCTAACCGGCCACGTAACTGGCTTGGCATTATCAACCAGATAAATGCGGAAATCTATCTCTCGTTTAGGGGTAACCCCCTTCACTTCACCCAAGATATCAGGATATTCTCGGACCACCCTCACCGATTACAAACTATCGATAGACGAGTTGAGGGATTCAAGACAACACAATATGACGGGACTCATAGGGTTACTAGAAATTTTTAGGGTATTACCGAGGCGAGTCATGAGCCTCACAACCCTATGCTCAAAAATCAAGGATGGCTCCAAAACTGGACAACCGATCCATGCCCAAAATCAACCCATACCCCATGAAACCGAGAATATAAGCATCACGCGAGAACTCTATACTCAAGATAGAAATTTTCAAATCCACGTAGATAATAGACAAATGGGCGGAACCCCCAATTGGATTTGAAACACACACGGGATCATTAACTAGACTAGTACTTAGGTGCAAACTATCAACAAGATCAGATGAGATAAAGCTATGCGATGCACCAGAATCAAACAAGGTACGAACTGAAAAATCAGAAATGTAAACAAGACTTCCAACAGAAACACTACCTCGATCGGGAACTGGAGCGGCATTGAGAGCATGAACTTGCCCTCCCGAAGGTCCAGCACGCTGAGTCTGACCCTGGCCTTGCCCTTGCTTCTTCGGGCAATCCCTAGTGAAGTGTCCCATTTCTCCACAGTTAAAGCAAGTGCCCTTCCTTTTCCTGCAATCCTTGTTTAGATGAGTCGAGCTTCCACAAGTAAAGCACTTCTTTTCCTTCTAATCTTTAGACTTCTCCTCCTTCTTTTTCATTTCCTTTTTGGGCTCCGTTGTTTTGAGACTCATTCATCTTGATCTCCTTCTTGTCACTCCTATCCTCTTCATTGAGTAGGGCCATATTCACCAAACTCTCAAAAGTTGCCCCCAAGGGTATATGAGTCATGGCTAAACCATGTAATGGCTCGTTTAATCCTAGAGCAAAGTATAGGGCCTTCTTCGGAGCTGTGTTAACCAAGTCTAAACCGACCCGAGCCAGTTGATTAAACTTATCTATGTATTCCCTAATAGTCATGTCCCCTTGCTTCAGCGATAGGAACCTCAGTCCAAACTTTCCCCGAAAGTCATCCCAAGTCTCAATTGGCCTAGTAGCGGTGGTGACCACCCACCAACATGCAGCTTCTTCCTTTAGCAACCACACTGCTAATAAAACCTTCCTACGGTCATCTATATCAAAGAAGGTAAAAAGATCTTCGGTTTCTTTCAACCAATTCCTTGCCTCAACATAAGTCTCAGTTCCAATGAAATTCTTGCAACCCATCGCCTTAAAGTCTTGACAAATCTTTGCGAAGTCAACTTGAGGATGCTGAGGGGGAGGAGGAAGAGGAACCTCAACGACAGGAGGAGGAGGAACATTAACTACCGGAGGAGGAGGAACATTAACTACCGGAGGAGGAGGAGGAGGGACATCTGCGGGGCCGGCTTCGGTCGCCCTAGCCTCCAAAAGTCTCCTATACCAAACAGGTACGTGTACTCCCTCCGGAATAGCAAAGTTATCGGCCATACTGAAAACGAAGAAAAAGATAGATTCAGAATGGAGAAAAACGAAGGAATTTTGCTAATGGCTTTTTGGGGAATAGCCTTTAAAATAAACTAGACTTTTCTTTGGAAAATACTTTATACATGGTTTTGAAAATAGTTTTCCAAAAGTTTTAAAAACCTTTTTGTTCCTTCTCGTAAACCATATGCTCTAATACCAAATGTAACACCCCACCTCCGCCAGGGTGTCTCTTGCAAGCACTCTGACTTTGGAGGAGCGTTTGAATCAGGTAAACATGCATAATGATATATCAAGGCAGAACAAGAACATATGTATATATGTAAACAGAGTAAATAACATAGATAAAACAGCGGAAGATTTCAAACCATTTCAAAACAAGTCTGGTACAACATAATGTCAACTTTCCAAATACACAAGTCTAGATAAAAACAACATTACTGAAAAACTGAAATACATAAGTACTATCCCCAAAATAAGTGATAAACATAGCTAGCTTCATGTCAAGACCGTACATGAGCTAAAAACCCACAAGCAAGTGATCAGGAATACAAGCTATGCTCCAATATTCCCTCCCTGAGAACCTGGGGGGGGGGGGGGGGGGACGGAAGAAAAGAGGCGAAAGAAAACAGGTCAGTCAAAAAGACTGAGTAAGCCCTACTACAATCAATGTAAACTGATAAAGTTAACTGGCATGATGAAAGCTGAGATGAACATATGGATAACTACATACTGGCATGATGATTAACTAACAAGGTAGATAAAGGTGTCATCGCATAATCAGGTTTAAGGTTTTGCACCACAGGTGTACTAGCAAACTAACATGACTTGAATATACAAGTATTGATCCCTTGGCCCAAGCTTTGGCCCAATAACATGAAGTGACCCTCATACGAGGTCCAACCAAACGGTCTAGTCGATCGGCTCCCTATAAGCCTAACTCATCACGTGTTGGTGTCCATACGGCCCAAACATAATTGTAGTCAGACTGTGCCGGGTCTCCCGTCGGGTGTATCAAGCCCTAGGGTGGCAACCCCTGGACACCATAAACATGCGTGCACAGTCTCAATCTACTGGTACCCGTGCATGTTTCCCCCGGCTTCGGACTATGTGCACGACCATAAGTCCGCCCGGAACTACACCGGCGTACCACTCTGCCGTCGCTTTTGGTCACTTACCTCCAGTTCAGTAATCGTGCTCCCTCCCTAGCCTAGACCCTAGGGCCTTAATGATACAAACTTGGGATTACTGCTGGAGTGGACCCCTATTGCTAGGATTTTTCTAGTGGGTTAAGTACGGTTTAACCCTCTTGCTAATCATGGATTAACTTGGTTAAGTGTAACGATGAGTTCACGACTTAACCCCGATTAATCTACCAAGCCCAAATTGGTTAAGTATTAAGTGGACCATGACTTAACCCTAATCACGAGGCATTAATTAATTTAATGCGCCTTAACCTCTCACATTAGACCTTGTTGTGGTTACTAGTTAAGCCGGGCGGGTCCGGGTAGCTTTACACCACAACTTGGTCTAACCTCGGGTTCAAGGTACAACATGACCAACTTCTCACATTGGGTCCTATTGTTTGTAGCAACTAGTTAAGCCGGTCGGTTCCGGGTAGGTTTACGCTACAAACTCAACCCAACCTCGAGTTGGTCACACTTATCTTTTCTAAGTGTCATGTCCATCATGTTTCCAAAACATGTTACAAGTTTTCAAGCATTTGGGTAGACCTAACTTAATAGGTAAATTCCCAAAGGGTAGACCTAACTTAATAGGTAAATTCCCAAGCTTATGTTTTTATGTCTTTTTTGTTTACCCAACCCCAAACGCAATCCTATCGCTTACATATCGCAATAGCGCATAAAGAATAGAAAGAGGGAACTTGGCATAATCATGACATAAAGGTGTTGAAGCCACAAGTTTAACATGGTGGCATATGAAATGTACATATGTTCATATACTTGCATATCACATTTTTAGGCCTCAAAAGCATGCATAAAACCAAACTTAGCATATTGGTGATACATGGTGTTAAATGACATGTAGAAATGGCCATAAGTTCGCATTTAGCCTAACATGCAAGTTATCATAAGAGATATGACAACTTACATGTTGCCAAAATGCAACCTTTAGCATAAAGCTTGAAGCTTTAGGCTCATAAACCCAAGATAAGCTTGCATAACATGATAACATGAACAAAAGGATCAACCCAAACTTGCGTAACACAACTTGCATATCATATGGCAAACTTGCATATCAAACTTGCATAACATAACTTGCATATCATATGACAAACTTGCATATCAAACTTGCATAACATGATAAACTTGCATATCATAACTTATCATACTTGCATATCATGGCAAACTTGCATACATAACATGATAGACTTGCATAACACATCATAGTAAACTTGCATATCATAATGATCAAACACAACTTGCATCATTCATTAACTTTAGCGTTTAAATATGAAAGTAGAAAAGGGCTTACAATGCTTATGAAGACAAAAAAATATGACAAAGCCCTTATGAACTCAAATGAACCCAAAATGCAAGCTCCAAATCAATAAAAACCCTTGCTTTATGATGTAAATATGGAAACTTGACTTGAATGCAAGCTAATGATGCTCATACAAGCTTGAAAACACTTGTATGCATGTAAAATCTCTCATAGAAATTTATTTAGAATTTTATGAAGAGAGTGGAGGCCATGAGAGGATTGATTTTGCCATAGTTTAGTTGTAGGATTGATTAATGATGATTTAGGGTTAGGTTAGGGGCTTATTTATAGAGATTAGGACTAGTTTCAACCTTAGGATTAAACCCTAGTTCCAATCTCAACCCTCAAAACCGAATCTGGCCCCCAAACTCAACACAAACCCAAAATGGTGCACCAGGCAAAACTGCCCGGCTGGACCAAGTCGACAGCCAAGTCGACTTGGGTCCAACCAAGTCGAATCCCAAGTCGACAGGGCTGTCGACTTGGGTGCTCTGGCGGCAATTTTCCCGCCTGTCCCAATCTTATCCAATTTTCCAAATTCAAACTTGAATTTGAAATCTGTTTTTACTTTGAAATTTTCAGAAAACTTCGTTGGGCCTTAATCGGGTCATACGGACTCCGATTTTCGAAAACTCGGACTCTATTTCGTGTATTTTTCCAAGACGAATGCAATGGCATAGCCCGTTTCCCTTGATTCAGATTTATAAATTAAATTCTGCCTCAATTTATGTTATAACAGGTTATTGAAAATACGGGTTGTTACACCGTTTATATATTCCCATAGTATATACAGTACCGTAATTCCTCCATAAACTGGAGGTTGATCAGAGGGCACTCCATATAAAACGGTACAAAACAATGTCGTAGTGGGATCGTATAAGGCATGTGATAAGGCACGCAAGTAATGCCAGGGTGGATTCACCGTTTGAAGAGCCAGACTGGAGGTAATGCATAGTAGGTACTACCGCCCACCTCGATACACACTCCCATAATCAAAAGGGCCCAAATCAAATCTCAATAGTAATAGAATAATATCGAAGAAGTGTGCTCGATAAGAGGCATGACCTCACTTGGTCTGTGCATAGCTCCTGTTTTAGCCACATCAAGCTGAATGAAAGTAATCAGGGTCTCGTAATTAATATGAAATAAAATGGAGTCGTTCTCCAAATCATCCCCTTCATTCTGTAACTCCACCGCATACACAGTTGTTAAAGTGGTTTTCGGTATTGGTAGAGAGTATGACAATAGCCGATCTCGGTCTCTTTAACAACCAATCGTTTACATTTTTCACACTGTGGTCATTATTTTAAAATTTAATTTATAAAATAAATTATACGAAGTCTCATATTTAAATGTCGAAATCAAAATTAAATATCTAACTCGATTATATTCAATTTTGAAAACTTCTTACGAGACAGCTCAAATCGAATCGGTTTATACAAAACATAGTATAAAATAATACTATAACATATAACTTCGATAATATTTTTTCGCTTTATATTCGCAAGAATTTATGTTCGAAACAATTCAAATAATTCAAATTCCCTTATAAGAAAACATTTCAAATTGATTCTCTTGAATTCAACATTTGGTTCGAATTCAAAATGTATAATTCAAGTCAAAAACTTACATTTCAATTTTAAACAAACCATATCGTACTTTATAGCTCAAGTCATATAGTTTAAAATTTGTTACTTCTACATTTTGAATCAAAATCTTATATTTCCATTCAAACAAATTACGATCTAAAACCATTCTTATACATCGATTTAACAAATTCTTAATCCAAACCAAACGATATAAAAACCAATTCCGCATATAACATATATATATATATATATATATATGTTCTAGTTCATGTTTAATCACTTAAAATTGAATTCAATTCATATCAACTATAAATTTAAAATAAATCAATTTACCCAATTCACAGTTTCTTATCAAAATTCATAATTTAAAGCAATTCAAATTGAATTCCTTACCAATTATAAATTTCAATTTAAACATCAATTTACGCCATTCAAATTTATTTCTCAATATTTAAATCATTCAATTTGGCATTCAATTGATTTAAAATCAAATTCATTCCTTATTCAGGAAATTCAATTTCAAAATAATTTCACATTTTCAAGTTCATCTCTTATAGTTTAAATCAATTTGAATTCAAATTCATTTCATATTTTTACCAAATTCATATCTACTAAAAGTTCGTATCAATTCAAATTCATAACTTTATATGAGTTCATTCATGATTCAAACGTCGTTATATAAAATTTATAACTTTGAACTTCGAATTTAAATCGCAAAAATCTAACTATCCCATTCTTGGGTTTTTATTAAAGTTTATAAATTATATATATATATAAGAAATTTAATTTTAAATATATATATATATATATATATATATATGTTTATAAAATTCTAAGATTTATTAGAAATAGATTATAAACATATATAAGATTAAAACAATATAGAAAATAAGTTTTAAAATAATTATTTATAATAATATAAAAGTTTAAAATACAAATATGATTAAATTATATGGTTTAAAATAAATAAAATTATAAGTAAAAATCTTAAATATGTAGTTAAATCTATATTTATTCATAAAATCATTTTTAAACATAAAATTTTAAAATTATAAAATTTAAGTTCAAACCTTTAAAATATAAATATATATAAAACATATAAAATCTTAAGTTAAATTCAAATTCTGAATCATTTTACTTTGAAAACACGACCAACGGTGTCCGTATATAATTTTCAACCCTATGGTCAAGTGATACATATATTTATCATTTCAACCCACAATTTATAAAATATCAATGGGTCTATCATTTCAACCCGCAATACCAAATTCAGTAAAAATCGTTCAAGTCTACCGTTTCAACCCATAACGATTTTTCCCTATTATACTGTCCCATTGGGTATGTATCATTTCAACCCTTAGTGATTTTTCCTAAACTAGGGTATCAACAATCACAAACAACAATTACATAGCAATAATCACATCATATATATATCATCAATGCAATTACGTGTCATATGAATATATCGTGTCACATATGAAATGTGCATATATATCAAATCAACAATTTCTATCAGCAAACCTATACATTTCATATAACAGTTCATTATTGATCTAACAACCATGAAAAATGTAAGTCAGGTGTGAGATAAACTCACCTTTCGTGGCATAGATTGGAGACAAGTGACGAATTTGACAACGAATTGAAACATCGAATTCAAGGCACGATCCAATTGGATTTAACTCAAAAATCAACTCAATATTTTATTTTAGAGGCGGTCAGAGAAATGTCAATGGATAGGTCGGCTATTTAGTTATAAGGCGGTTTAGCTATTTGGCTTTGAAACGGTTTCAGACTCAACGTCAGACAAAACGCAACACTTATTTTATAAAATATTATATAATATTTCTACATAAGTAAACACAAAATAATTTTATAATATATACATATATATTAGAAATTCAACACAAACCGAAAACTATTTATATAAAATATAAAATATTCATATATATATATATTCACTACACAAACATACATATACTAAACTGTAAACATGTATATTTGTATGTGTGTATATATATATAACTTAAAACACACTCTCATTACTAAAATCATCACATATATACATATAACAATATAACTCACACAAACATACACAAAAATTCATACACTCACTCCCAGGCACATACACCATCACACAAGAACACACGCTAGACCGAATACACACACAACTTGAATTCACACAATTTGAACACTTAAATGAAAACAACACAGCACCCACAAACTCACACAAGAGATCAGAACACACACCCCAAAACTCCAAGCACACAAAACATTTACCACACCAGACAAACACTACATCATCACACGAACACATGTAAACGGTTTAAGGTCTTGGAGAGGAGTTGAGCAGCAAAGGGGGTCACGGCTGATGGGTTCAGTTGCATAAATAGGTTCAACGGATTGGGGTTTGGCTCGGTGGGTGGTCAGTGGGCGTGGACGGGTCATCACGGTTCAGCAGGAAGGCTTGACGGAGATGGGGATGGGAAAAGAGAAACACAGAGCTGATGTGCAGTCTTGGGAAGTCGAGCAGGGCAGTTGGACGAGTTGACATGGCAGAGTCGGTCTGACTTCAGGCGGAGGGAGGTGAAGGGAGGCGGATGATAGGTTGTGATGGTTAAAGGGAAAAGGAATGGCGAACTGATTTTGGAAAGGTGTTGCTCCTTTATTTCATTTCTTTTGAAACTGGGAAAGTTGAAATGGCCAAACGGTACTAGTGGTTTCCTAAAAACAAGTTGATCCCCTTCTTTAGATCCACTCAGAAAACATGACCATTCAAAATTCAAAATAGTACCCTGTTCAGATATTGTTCAATTTCAAATACATGCGTAAGCTGTCGTTCAAAATCAACGTGGAAGGGTTACACCGAAGATTTCAAATCCTACGAAACCAAAATGGTTGTGCTTAAGTTATCCGTGCAACCACAATATATATGAAAATTATATATTTTATAATTCGTGTTCAATTTCCTTACCAAGTTATACTAGTTGGAAACAGCCGTTGACTACATAAAAAGAAACGATTAAATTGGACTGACGAAATCAAATATTGATAAAATGAAAGTTTGACGCTTTAATTATTTACATGATAACCGTTATAACCGCTATTCATTTATTTAAAACAAGCATTATGTTAGATCATAAGATTTCGAAAAACCAATACCTTACTAAAATATGAACTTGATTAATGTTAATAATTCTAAACTAAAATATTAAAAACAAATTATATAAAGTACAAGTTTAATATTTGGATTAAAATCTTAAGAAATAAATTTCAAACTCAAATAAATAACTCGATAAAATAAGTTAAGTAAACAAAATTCAAAAATAACAAATAATGTTTTGTATAATTAAATCATAAAATAAAATATACTTAAAATTGAGGCTGTTACAATCTTCCCACTCAAACCTTTTCGTCCCCGAAAAGGAACGAGGTAGGGAAATAATAATTATATAATTAATAAATACAAACCAAAGATTCATATTTATTATCATACAAATATATATAATTATAAATACGTATAAATCAAAAGTTAAACTATTTTCAAATATTTCAAAATGGTTTTAAGTATTCACTCGACGTCTCAATTGGCGATATACAGTTATCCCACTTTCGAAACCTGAAAATATATACCGATGATGCCGCGGTCATCACGGGAATCATTTTCAAGCGATTGGAGTGTGACTCTATATCTATCTAGTACTTATAGGATTTAACATATATGTTGATCAGACATATACCTAAATCACTAAGTATTCAATAAGCCAATTTTTAACGTCAGGTAAATACTCAAAACATCTTTTCTTTATTTAAACAGAATATATATTAAAATTTTCAATATGAATAATATATTTCAAATCATTAAAATTTTAAGTAGGGAAAATTATATTTATATCCACTCATTTATTTATTAAAAATTCAACCACAATCAATAATAAATAACAATATTATTATTAAATCAAATATATAACAATGATATTCTATATTATATCTAAATATTTAAAAATCCATATTTCTATATTCAAACTTATAAATTTAAAATATATATACATCATAAAATAAATTCATTATAAACCCTATAAAAATTTAAATCCCTATATATATAAATATTTATAAACTATAAGCTAAAATCATTTTCATACAAAATCAACATCTTTAAATCTTATATAAAATATACGGTTTATATAAACATCAAATCTTCCCAAAATATTGGTATTTCCAAACAAATATCAAATTTTTAATATTATATCAAGAAAATCTTATATCATAATATATATTTCAAAATACCTATTTCAAATCAATGTTTCATAAGGATGAACTCGCAAGAATATTTATACTCATTTTCTACTTATTACCTTGTTATGGATAAGGATAAGTTATAAATTTGAGTTAAAAGCTGAACGAATGAAGGAACCAAATAAAAGAGGATTTACGAAGGAAGATGGATTCAAATGGAAGTGAAATTTCAGAAAAGGATTCAAATATTAAACGAAATTTTATATTAAAAAATATTTGTTTTAAAACATTTAAAACAATTAAAAAAAACCAATTATACTATAAAATATGCTCTCTCTCAAGAAGGATTATGCGACCAATTCCAGTCATTCTAGGGTATCACTACCCTATCTCTAATAAGCTTTTACCGCATAGGCTAACACTTTGGTAAAACCTGGCTCTGATACCAATTGTAACGATCCGCCGTTTTGACCGCGTCAAATCGACAAAACATGTCAACACAAAATGTCCAAAACAACAGATTGTTGTTAGCTTCTGAGGTAAATAGAATAGATCATAGAATCACAGATCACAGATACGGAGTAATATAATATCTCACAGCGGAAAATTTAAAATACAATGGTAGTTCATGAAACTTTACATCAGAGTTTACATAAATAATACAACGGAAGTCTAATACAATAAATAACTGATAACAATCTGAAACTAAATGACAGAAATAACTGGATGACTGGTACAACTGATCAACATGTAAATATAGGTGAGCAAAAATCCAATATGAGCTCCAAACTCCAAAAAAATCTTGAAAGCCGTGATAATCGATCTGACCCAAGCAATAATACAAAACAAAACAACTCGGATCAGAATTGACATTCTCATGGAAGTAAACCAACTCAAACAAAATGTTCAATGAAATGCAATCAATAGCTTAGAGGATGTTTGGGATCACCATCCTTTAAGGATCCGTCAAACTAATACTATATAGTATAATACGCTATATACAATAGTGTCTATTAGTAAAGTGAAATATCAAAATAGCGTAAGCGGATTACCATGATTACCCTTACACCATTTATATATTCCCATAGTATATACAGTACTGTAATTCCTCCGTAAACTGGAGGTTGATCAAAGGGCACTCCATATAAAATGGTGCAAAAGGAAGTCGTAGCGGGATCGTATAAGGCATACGATAAGGCACGCAAGGAATGCGAGGGTGGATTCACCGTTTGCAGAGCCGGACTGGTGGTAATGCATAGTAGCTACTACCGCCCACCTCGATACACACTCCCATAATCAAAAGGGCCCAAATCGAATCTCAACAGTAATAGAATAATATCGAAGAAGTGTGCTCGATAAGAGGCACGACCTCACTTGGTCCGTGCATAGCTCCTGTTTTAGCCACATCAAGCTGACTCTAGGTAGTCAAGGTCTCGTAATTAATATGAAATAAAATGGAGTCGCTCGCCAAATCATCCCCTTTATTCTGTAACTCCACCGCGTACACAGTTGTTAAAGTGGTTTTCGTTATTGGCTGAGAGTATGACAATAGCCGATCCTGGTCTCTTTAACAACGAATCGTTTACATTTTCCACACCGTGGTCATTATTTTAAATTTTAATTTATAAAATCGATTATACGAAGTCTCATATTTGAATGTTGAAATCAAAATTAAATATCTAACCCGATTATATTCAATTTTGAAAACTTCTTACGAGAATCGCTCAAATCAAATTGGTTTATACAAAATGTCGTAAAGATCCCAATTATAGTATAAAATAATACTATAACATGTAACTTTGACAATATTGTTTTGGTTTATATTCACAAGAACTCAAGTTCGAAAAAATTCAAATAATTCAAATTCCCTTATAAGAAAACATTTCAAATCGATTCTCATGAATTCAACATTTGGTTCGAATTCAAAATGTATAATTCAAGTCAAAAACTTACATTTCAATTTTAAACAAAACATATCGTACTTTATAATTCAAGTCATATAGTTTAAAATTTGTTACTTCTACATTTTGAATCAAAATCTTATATTTCCATTCAAAAAAATTACGATCTAAAACCATTCTTATACATCGATTTAACAAATTCTTAATCCAAACCAAATGATATAAAAACCAATTCTGCATATAACATCTATATATATGTTCCAATTCATGTTTAATCACTTAAAATTGAATTCAATTCATATCGACTATAAATTTAAAATAAATCAATTTACCAAATTCACTTTCATTTCTTATCAAAATTCATAATTTAAAACAATTCAAATTAAATTCCTTAACAATTATAAATTTCAATTTGAGCATCAATTTACGCCATTGAAATTTATTTCTCAATATGTAAATCATTCAATTTCGCATTCAGTTGATCTAAAATCAAATTCAATCCTTATTCAGGAAATCAATTTCAAAACAGTAGTTTAAATCAATTCGAATTCAAATTCATTTCGTATTTTTACCCAATTCATCTCTACTAAAAGTTCGTATCAATTTGAATTCATAACCTAATATGAGTACATTCATTATTCAAATGTCGTTATATAAAATTTATAACTTTGAACTTCGAATTTTAATCGCAAAAATCTAACTATCCCATTCTTGGGTTTTTATTAAAGTTTATAAATTATGTATATATATATGTATAAACATTTAACTTTGCAAATATATATATATATATAAGTTTATAAAATTCTAATATTTATTAGAAATAGATTATAAACATATATAAGATTAAAATAATATAGAAAATATGTTTTAAAATAATTATTTAAAATAATATAAAAGTTTAAAATACAAATATGATTAAATTATATGGTTTAAAATAAATAAAATTATAAGTAAAAATCTTAAATAAGCATTTAAATCTATATTTATTCATAAAATCATTTTTAAACATAAAATATAAAATTATAAAATTTAAATTCAAACCTTTAAAATATAAATATATATATAAAACATATAAAATCTTAAGTTAAATTCAAATTCTGAATCATTTTACTTTGAAAACACAACCAACTGTGTCCGTATGTAATTTTCTACCCTATGGTCTTGTGATACAGATATTTATCATTTCAACTCGCGATTTATAAAATTTCAACGGGTCTATCATTTCAACCCGCGATCCCTAATTCAGTAAAAATCATTCAGGTTTATCATTTCATCCCATAACGATTTTTCCTTATTCTACTGTCTGTTCGGGTATGTATCATTTCAACCCTTAGTGATTTTTCCTAAACTAGGGTATCAACAATCACAAACAACAATTACATAGCAATAATCACAACATATATATATATCATCAGTGCAACTACGTGTTATATGAATATATCGTGTCACATATGAAATGTGCATATATATCAAATCAGTTATTTTTATCAGCAATCCTATACATTTCATATAACAGTTCATTATTTTTCTAACATC
The DNA here is from genome assembly GCA_030737875.1 of Allium sativum. NCBI lineage: Eukaryota > Viridiplantae > Streptophyta > Magnoliopsida > Asparagales > Amaryllidaceae > Allium > Allium sativum. The sequence goes on from CM060926.1 coordinate 377,756,051, forward strand.
CATGAAAAATGTAAGTCAGGTGTGAGATAAACTCACCTTTCGTGGAACAGATTGGAGACAAGTGAGGAATTTGACACCGAATTAAAACAGCGACTTCAAGGCACGATCCAATTGGATTTAACTCAATATTTTATTTTAGAGGCGGTCAGAGAAATTTCAATGGATAGATCGGCAATTCGGTTATAGGACGGTTCAGCTATTTGGCTTTGAAACGGTTTTGGACTCAACGCCAGACAGAACACAACACTTATTTTATAAAATATTATATAATATTTCTATATTAGTAAATGCAAAATAATTTTATAAAATATATATATTAGAAATTCAACACGCACCGAAAACTGTTTATATAAAATATAAACTATATATATATATATATATATACTGCACGAACATACACACACTAAACCGTAAACACGTATATTTGTGTGTATATATATAATTTAAAACACACTCACATTACTCCCAAGCACACAGACTATCACACAAGAACACACACTGGACTGAATACACACGCAACTTGAATTCACACAACACTCACATAGTTTGAACACTTAAAAGAAAACAACACAGCACCCATAAACTCACGCAAGAAATCATAACACATACCCAAAAACTCCACGCACACAAAACGTTTACCACACCAGACAAACACTACATCATCACACGAACACACATAAAGGGTTCAAGGTGTCGGAGAGAAGTTGAGCAGCAAAGGGGGTCACGGCTGATGGGTTCATTTGCACAAATGGGTTCAGCGGATTGGGGTTTGGCTCGGTGGGTGGTCAATGGGCATGGAAGGATCATCACGGTTCGGCAGGAAGGCTTGACGGAGATGGGGATGGGAAAAGAGAAACACGTCGCTAGAAGGAAGAGCTGATGTGCAGTCTTGGGAAGTCGAGCAGGGCGGTTGGACGAGATGACATGGCGGAGTCGGTCTAACTTCAGGCGGAGGGAGGCGGATGGAAGGTTGCGATGGTGAAGGGGGAAAAGGAATGGCGTACTGATTTTGGAAAGGTGCTGCTCCTTTATTTCATTTCTTTTGAAACTGGGAAAGTTGAAATAGCCAAACGGTACAAGCGGTTTCCTAAAAACAAGTTGATCCCCTTCTTTCGATCCACTCAGAAGACGTGTCCATTCAAAATTCAAGATGGTACCGCATTCAGATATCGTTCAATTTCAAATACATGTGTAAGCTATCGTTCAAAATCAACGTGGAGGGGTAACACTGAAGTGTTCGAATCCTACGAAACAAAAATGGTTGCGCTTAAGTTACCCATGCAAGCACATTATATACGAAAATTATATATTTTATAATTCATGTTCAGTTTCATTATCAAGTTATACTAGGTGGCAATAACTGTTAAATACCTAAAAAGAAACGATTAAACTGAATTGATGAAATCAAGTTTTGATAAAATGAAAGTTTGACGCTTTAATTATTTACATGGTAACTGTTATTATAACCGCTGTTCATTTATTTAAAGCGTTACGTTAAATCATAAAATTTCGAAAAACTAATACCTTACCGAAATATGAACTTGATTAATGTTAATAATTCTGAACTAAAATATTAAAAACAAATTACCTAAAATACAAGTTTAATATTTGGATTAAAGTCTTAAGAAATAAATTTCAAACTCAAATAAGTAACTCGATTAAATAAGTTAAGTAAACAAAATTCAAAAATAATAAATAATATTTTGTATAATTAAATCATAAAATAAAATATAATTAAAATTGAGGCTGTTTCACCATCCTTATGTAGTTAATTCTCCGCTAAAGTTCAGCAAAGTTCCCGCTATTGTCTGTAGCACACTTCAACTGCTACACTATTACAATTTAGCTTTGATGAACAATAGATCCTCTTTAAGCCTCACTATCTTCCGTTGCACCCACTAAGTTAATGCTTTTTGACACCCTCTTTAGCAATATTAGTATAAAAAGTTAGATTTGACTTGTTCTATTTTAAAACAAATTAATAAAGTTACTGTAAAGAGTTAGTCTTAACACATAATGTTGGAGAATGGAGTTTTGATGACAATGACCTTATTTCAATGTTAATTGATTATGAAATATATACTAACACTTTTATCTAGAATATATAGATATATACATATATATATATACAGAATTTATATACAGGAATTAATACTGAAGGCTGTACAGTTCAAAAGCTGTTAGAGATTCAGAATTCAGAGATAATTCAAGACTCATGAGTAATCAAGGTTTCAAGTGTTTAAGATAAATAGAGTACTATAGTCTAGTTTATGTAAGATTTTGAATAGCACTTCAGGTTCAAATTCAAATTCAAAATCTATTTTTCAATTCCAAATTTCATATTTCAAATTCTATCTTCAATCTCTATCTTCTCTATTTTATTTTCTTACTTTACTTTTGATTTTAAACTCAAGTTTTATACTTTATAAGTTTTATATATTATATACTTTATATTTATATAGTTTTAAACTCTATAATTTATTAAATGTGTTCATATATCTTATATTTATGTTTTTATATGTTTTCCCACTTTATAATAATTATTTATAACACTATATTTTAATTCAAAAATTTCCAGAATTATATATATATCAAAACACTTGAAATTGCTAAAAATTCAAATTTACATAGTGATATGTCGACATACAAATATGTCTATGTCGACACATAACTATTACTTTTTTTTATTTTGAAAGGAAGTGTTTCACTATTTGTAACATTGCAGAAGCATTGTAACCCTTCAAATCTTATAAATATGAGATGATTTCAAATTTTTTTATCATTCTTCTTATCCATCTTCATCTCCTTTCTTTACACCATTATTATTTCTTATTTTTATGATTTCTACACTTATACTATGTCGAATTCAATTCTGTTTACATAAAACTTCTTCTCTTCTCACTCTCTACTCATTACTCTCTGAATCGAAGTGCTATTGAAGAGTTATAGGTCTATTTTAATCATTTGAGAAGTGTTTGTGTAATTGGTGTTTTCCTTATAGCCGTGAAATCAAGGATCGGGAGCGGTGTTACCCTTGTAGCCATGAAATCAAGCAGAGTATACTTGATCAAGTGTGTGGAATCAGTGTTACCTTTGTAGTCGTGAAATCAAGGAGGTTGTACTTGGATATTGATATTGTAATGAAACTCTGCGCAATCCAGGGTTGCGTGGGACTGGATGTAGGAGCAATGCCAAACCAGTATAAAATCTAGTGACTTCTTTCCTGTTCTGCATTTTATTTTTGTTTATCTTTGTGTTTGTCTTTGATTATGTGTCTATGATTGTTTCTGCGGTATTTTATTCATATAGTAGATCATATAAGTTTTAGATTTTGTTTAAATTCACAAAAAAGCTATTCACCCCACCTCTAGTGTTAGTTTTGCCTTAATGATCCATTCCACAATCCCTAACACATAAGTGTCTAACATATGGTGAAAATCTATAACATACATCAAATCTGGCGTGCATAACCTTGATATTCCTTGATTTTGTTATATAAGATAAATTAATATTTGTTTCTTCTACAAAAATAATGTGAGAATGATAATTAATTGGTGTAAAAATACTTTGTTATATATAGTGGGCATTTTGCACTTTCGCTATATCCCTACTATTTCCTCGATTTATCCCTGCTACAACTTTTTGCAACTTCACTTCTATAAACCGCTAAGCACTTTAACTAACAACTCCATCATATAAGAATCCCCCATGAGCTACTAATTCAGGATTTTAACTTCTCTTTTGCATTTTTACTTTCAGAATCAGCATTGTACTTGGGATCCCCTGATCTTCTAGCATTGTAACCTCATTTCTAGTAATAGTAAAGAGAATTATAAAGTGAACAAAGGCAATTTGATGCCAAACCACTATAAATTGTTTATGTACTCACTTCCCTCATTTTAATTTACTTTTTTCATTTATTATCTCTTCATCACAATCTTTAGGTGTATGCGCCACTTTTTGGTATAAACATTTTGATGCTTTCATCGAGAACATTGAATTCTTAGAACTAAAGGATTTTTAATAAACTGTTCGGATCGCCAAGTCCAAAGAGAGAAACCTTCATTTCCTCCAAATCAGCAAAAACGGTGTCTACTAGAAACGAAGCTTCCTCCAGACCCTTTAGTAGTCGAGTTCAGCAAGGAGCAAACAATACTACATCAGCTCCAGTATTTAATTCGTGTAACGACCCGGATTTTTAGTCGATTTATTTTAAATATTTAGTATGCTTTTAAATATTGAATTTATAATATAAATGGTATTTTATTGGGTTATCGATTAAATAACCGAAATACGATTTATTTTGATAATCATCGTAATACGAGAGTCTAAAATAATTCAATTCGAAGTTAGAATTAAATCAAAAAAATTCAGATGATCAGTATTAGTTGTATTTGAATATAGGTGATAATAAAAATATTTTATTATCAGAGAATTTACTTACTTTTGAATTTAAATTATATTGTATTAATTTATTTTGGTTATTTATATTTACGTTCAAATTAAATATCAAATTATATTCAGAATAGTGTTACACTGTTGAAACAATAGTGGTTATGTTAAAATAGCGGTTCGTGGTTTAAATTAATGGACCCCGAGATATTTTATTGTGGATACGTTTAAAATCAAATCGATATCGTTTTAAAAAGAATAAAAATCTCTTTAAGTCAAATCAAATTAATTAAATTATATTTAATATCAGAATCAAATCTTTTTAAATATATTTGCTATGTACTTAACCCAACCACTATTTAATACCGTGTACTTCCTATTTCCTTTCTTCTTCTATAAAATCGCAACATCCTCTGAAAATTTCCATTTCCATTCTTCTGAAATCAAAACCGGTCCTTTCAAGTCCACCTTGCTTATAAAATCCTGTTCCCTTCTTTATTTATTTAACAACAGCCAAATCGAGTTCTTATTCATTCATTCCTCAAAATCAAAATTTTCTGTTTCCTTTTACTCCCTGAAACCAGTTCGAAATCATCCTAGTACAAGAATCGAATAGCCTCATCACAAAAATGGCAGCTTTCCCCAATTATCCGAAGTCGGAACTGATTTGGGGGCTACGAATGGCCAACTCGTGTGCTACTAATGGGTTTGGGAAAGCTCGCGACTTCAAAAATGAAATCGCGGTTGAATCCAAAAGGCTCTGGAGCTTGAGCTGAGCTCGACTGAATCCCTGAAGCGCTCGAGTTATAAGAAAATTATCAAAAGTTTTCCTGAAGCTCGACGCTTAGCTAGGAGTTGCTTGTTGAGAGACACAGTGATGGAAATGGTGAAAAGGGGGGGCGTTTCTATATTCAGTACGGAGCTGAGAGAAGTTCGATTCAGAAAAAAGGGGTTTAGGGTTCGGTGGCGTTACTGGTGTGAGCGCAAGCTGGGGGTGTTGAGCCGATGGATTGGGTACGGAGGAGATGGCGTTGAGTGGTGGTTTGCAAAAGCCGAGGTCAATATTTGTGTGAGTGGTGCGAGTGGATTAGAAGAGAAATAAAAACAGGGCAATCAGATTTTTTTTATTCATGAATTTACAAAGGAGATTGGATTGGAAGTTTTGATTGGCAATGGTACTATTTTAATAGCTACTGGATGGCTCATTTATATCAAGGAAAAAGAGATTAGGGGAGATTAGGACATAGGTAATCATCTTAATTTCGTAATTTAAAATTCAATTATATTTAAATTGTTCGATTTGCTTATGAAATGAATTTTAAATTCAAATCATTTTCAGATTTCGAACGCTGTCAATTTTGTTAAGTTTCGCAATGGTCTTTGATTTGAAATTTAAATTGGAACCAGCTATGGAATTTTAGTTTAAATCGAACATCGTTCGATTTAAGTTAAAATTGTATCGGATCTACAAATAAAAACACTAGTGAGTAAATCTCACTCACCTCTTTATTTAGAATTATTTTTATTCGTTAAAAATAATTGTTTGTTGCTTGTTTGAATGCTTTTTGGTTGATTTAAATATATTAGTTATTTAGGTTTGACTATTATATATATATTGGGTTGATGATTGGATTGCTCCCGCTGTCTCATTAGCGGATGCCCGCAGTACCATTAGCGGATGATTTCCCTATACGCCCCACAAATATATATTAGTGGATGACCTTCATACCGCGATATCCTGCCTCGAAGCAGGATGGGTATTACTATGTTGACTAACGTCTGTGGATGCAGGAAAATAGGTTGGAGGGATCCAACTGGATTCCTCAAAAATATATTATCTGTTTGTTTATTTGTTTGCATATATACTGTCATATATGATGTGTTAGAAAACCTGAAATAAATAATTAGTTGTTTGATGTTTAAATATCACTGGGCCAAAATGTTGATATTTAAAAATATCGTGAAAAGGACATTGAGATTTAAAAGGGAAATTCTATTTTTCTAAATTAGAATTTGAAATTTGAATAGAATAAAAATATTAACTTGTTTTAATAGAATAAAAACAAGTAGTTCTTTTATAAACGAAGTTTATAAATGAAGTGAAAAGAATTATCATTGGATAATTCAGAAATAAAAATACAATTGTGAAATGGAAAAAGGAAATCTATTTTCCAAAGTAGAGGTATCAATTTCAAAAGAAATTGAAATCGAGACTTCTTTATGAATAAATAAAAAAGTAAAATAAATGGTGTTTGTAAATAAAAAGGGGAAAGATTATCATTTGTATAATTTAAATATTTTAAATTAAAAGGGTGAATCTAAAATAAGAACTTAGAATCGTTAAAAAAATAAACGATTAACTTTATTCGGATATTTGAAATATAAGTAAAGTTGAATAAATCCTTAGGATTTATGTTTAAATTCGACTATGTCGGATTTATAAAATAGATTATTCCCAGACGAGATATTTAAATTTAACTCAAATAGAAAAGGGGCGATTTATTTTTCAAAAATAGAATTTAATTTCAAAAATGAATTTGAAACCAAGACTTGTTTAAAAATATAAACAAGTAAATTAAATGATTTTATAATGAAAAGTGTAAACTTTTCATTGATAATTTAAATTTTTAAATTCAAATATGAATTTAAAAATGAGAATTTGAATACAGAAATTCAAATGGAATTTGAGTATAGAATTTGAAATAGAATTGAAATAGAATTTCAAAATAGAACTCAAAATAGAATTTCAAATAGAAGTGAAATAGATCGGAAATATTATGTTGAATTGGAAAAATAGATTTGATATATATATATATATATATATATATTAGAATAGAGTTGAATTTATTTAAACGAAGTTCAAACGTTTATATTTATAAATATAGTTAAAACGAACTCGCCGCAGCGCTGTAGTTCGTAAATGACATTTCGAACTTCAATTGAGTATACATAACTCAATTGAAGTCAGGACTGATTTGATAATAGTTTTCTAATAGAGGAGAAAAATCTGGATTTTGTCGAATAGATTTTGAGTTATATCAAAATCAAATTTTCAGAAAAACAGCGCCATAACCATTTAAAAACCATAACGGTTTATTTAATTTTATAAAAGGATTTTAAGCAAATAAAATCCGAATTTTTATTTAGAAAATTCAGATTTGAGTTGTAGATTATATGTGAACTCAAGTGGAGTAATGAATAGATTTTTGAAATAGAAATCAGATTTTTGATTCTTGAATAAAATTAACTAATTCGAATAGTAATTAGTTAATGTAATTTTGAATTGATATTGGGCTTTAAATAAGTGAATTCGATTTGAAAATTTATATTTGAAATCGAAAAGAAAACTAGAATTGAAATTCAATTTGGTTATGAGCAAGTTAAATATTTTGTTTGAACATGTTATGTTCAAACAAAGAAGTGAGATAGGAAAAATAGCTAATTAGAGAATAAATGAGCGAAACTAAATTCAAAAGATTGGATAGTGTTGAACTGAATTGAAAACAGGTGAACATGTGTTAGACAAGTATGGAATGAAGTATATGAAGATTTTAATTTATGTGCCCGATAAAAAGGTACACGTTTAATTTCCATATGAGGTTTTATGCGCCGTTTCGGCAAGCTGTTTGGCTTTTTCTTTTTCTTTTAGATTGGTGAGGGCCATGGGAGGCTATGTGAAATATCCCAATGCTCCCAGTACAAAGGAGGTTATGGCAAAATTTTCCGGAAATTTAAGGAGTTAGAATATTTTTAAGAAAATTTAAATCAAAGTATCGATTTGATAAGTAAATGAATTTAAAAATAGAATATTATAAACAAAAAGGAAATCTATAAATTAGAGTTGATAAAAATAGAAAGGGAAGCATATATGTGTTTAGAAATGGATAATTGGTTTTTATGTTGTTGATTTTACGAGAGTAACGGTTTTGTCTGTTTTGAAGTTAAAGATGTTTCAGTCAAGGTCTGAAAGGTAGTTTTACCCCAACTTGATTGATTTCATTTTTAACCGATAAATAGCAAGATCCAGTCTCAAGGAGAAGTGTTGAATAATATTTAGTTGAATAAAATATTTTGGGTTATTGTAACGATGTTTTACACAGCATTCGTTTTAATCCAAGTGATGAAATTTTGGAAATATAATAGTAAATATTTCCTGAGTATAATTAATGTTGTTGGAAAAGAGATAAGTGATTGAAATTGTTTTCAATTACAAATAGAATATATTTTCTAACTATAGAAAATAATAGAAGGCGATATATGGAAATGTTTTCCAAATAGCGTAAGAGGCCAAGATGATTATCGAAATTATTTGGTTAACAAATATTGATAGAGAAATAGAGAAGTGAATTAATTAATGAAATATTAATTAACAGGCCCAATGATTAATTGATGTTATGGATGAATGGATGTTTGTTTATTTTTCTTTGATAGTTAGAGAACCAACTATCGAAGTGTTTTCCAATATCGTTGTCAATATGGAGAGACCGGTTGGATTATTATCTGTGAACCACTCTGTATTGGCAGTAGCTTTACGAATCAGATTATACGAAGGTAATCGAAAACGGAGTAAAGTGCAAGGGCTTTTCTATTAATAGAAATTGTGCCTTCGGTTTTGTTCAGTCCCAGAATGAACGTATATGGACGAATGTCTGACAAAGTATTTCCAATTATCGAATATGTTGATCTGTACAAATATATATGGTGACAACGGATTTATTCCCTTAGCATAAAATCTAGAATAATTGTGCAAATCAATTAGCGATTAACGAATCTGACAATGTGGCATTCAAAGTGATTGTGTTATCAATGAATAGAAAGTAATCGTAGCCTCAGGCCTCAACAACCGGGAAATGACAAAAATCGGGCAGGTAGTATGGCTATGTGGGTTGCTTCCATTAGGATATATAATCACCTATCTAGAGATTCATTTATTTCCTTATTCTATTCGATGATGTCCCATTCGGGAAACCGTTGTTGATCCCAAACGTTGGTGATATACATTCGATACACTCAAGCGAAATGAGTGGTTGGTCATGTGTGGGCCGGGTTGTAAGATGTTCTTGTTGAACCCAGTGTATTCCTCTCTAGAGATACACTATCGGTAGGTGGTTCCATACCTTGTCAAGTTGGAAATCCAATCTCCAATAAGCGCCCTGCGGTTTTTGATTTTATATTATATATGGAGCGTGAGATGCAAGCATTCCACTAGATTCTATTTATTTGATTTAGACACTATAATAATATCACTGGATTTTGTATTAAAGTGTTTTGGGTTATAGTAAGGTAAAAACCGTCCATGTTTATGTGTGGGCTAGTTTTACGATTATCTTTTCTTTCGAAAGGATTTTGAAAGTTAATCAATTGGTTGGAGTTTACTCATACCAGTCCCATGGCTGACCCAGAGTTTATTTTGTTTTGTTTTCCCTAAACTCTTGGGTGCCCAAATTTGTACGGGCAGTCAAGTAGTCGGGATTTTGCAGATTCACTTGGAGGAGTTTGAAGCAGGAGGCTTCACCAGTTAGCTACAGACTATCATATTTCCGCTGTGTACTATGTTTTATCTGGAAACAGGTGTTTATAACTGTTCTAGGAATAACAGTTGTGCTCTGATGATGGTATGTATATAAAGTTATTGATTTGTATTTCAAAAGTTATGTTATTTAATATATTTTATTCGTTCCGCTGTAAGTTTGTGATCTTTGTTTTTCTTCTATTCTAATATTTCTTTCTATTTCTCATCCTCTAACTTCTTTCTAATAATGATTCGTATTTCTATGCAATTTGGGTTGGACGTGTGGTGTTATTAGTCAACTTAGATAGTACGGGTTTGCGGGTCGTTACAATTCGATACCGAACTGAACCAGTAATGAAGTAACTGCCACCATTGCTCCATAAAATCAGGCTCCACTGACTGCACTTTCCACTCGAGATGATTTCGTGCAATGAATGACAAGTTGAATGAAGCGATTATGATGTTGAAAGATCAGATGTGCTAGAACGCTACAATGAGGGAAGAAATAAATAGGATGGCAATGCAATGGGATGAATTTTGGCGTAAGAAAACTCCTCCTCCACATCATCATCATCACCGAGGTCTCATCTTTATTTGGAAGAAATGGGGAGGTTGAGAAGTAAAGACAACAGAACGTCAGACCTAGAAATGAGTAGGAGCTCCGATTCGGTAGCGTCCCGGCTCAACACATCGAACCAGTCTGTTTCGATAATGTCTATCTAGACATTGTCGAATCAACCAATGTCAGTCCGGAAGATCACTTCACTAAACGAGCTCCTCCTCTAAGAAATCATAAAGCTCCAGAGTCACTAGTTCACCTGTGCTTCCTCTATCGCGTCTGTGATCGACTGGGACAACAAGGTCCAAGTAAGTACCACCCGGACGGTAGCCTTGGCGACATTGCCTGTTGTCGAGTCAGAAAGGGTTCAACGAGCTAAGAATTTAGAGCCTAAACCCATAATCACTAATGCAGAGTTATCTTCCATGTTATGTAAAATTTTGAATGACATTCAAGGCAATAACAACAAAGATTGGGGATTAGATTGCGGTCACATTCCATTTACCGACCATAACTTACAGGCCAAATTTACTTGAAGATTCAACATGCCTCAAATTAACCACTATTCGAGGAGGACCCCCTCGACAACATCTGATGAGATATACGTGGTATATAAACTCTGCAGTAGCCCTAAATTTCATTAAATGTAAAGTGTTTCCCATCTACCTTGATAGGATTGCGCTTATGTGGTTTACCTGGTTACCTCCAAGGTCGTTGTCCAACTTCAAGGATTTAGCTAGAAATTTATTGAGTCAATTTCACCACCATGCCTCTAAATTGAAGTACATCATGACTCTCTCTCTCACGTGAATCAAGCCTGTGGAGAAACACTTATAGACTAATTTGATCGCTTCAATAGTACCGTTACTGAGGTTAGCATCCTAAACCTGAGGCGGTACTGATGGCATTGGTCGACAGAGTGGATCCTGAAACGAATTTCTAAAAATAATTGACAGGGAAGCCTCCCTCAACTCTAGATCAATTCTAAGAAAAATCCAATGTGCTCCTACAAATTGAATAGGCTCAACAAAACTGAAAGAGCAGGGTGGATTATATGGTGAATGACGATGTTCAGAGTAATGTTGCCGTAGCAGTTGAGAGAATTTCGGAAAGGTACAAGTGAACGTGCAAAACCAAGATAAAAGGAATGGTGATCAGTGTGGAAATGGAAATAGAGAAGGCCTTAACCAAAATGGGAACGCTAAGAAGTGACCTAGGTTTCAAACTTTTGACAACTACACCCTGTTGAATAATACCCTAAAGAATGTGAATTTGGACACATGTCATACAATGCAATACAAGAAGCCTCCTCCACGAGAGTCTACGGAGAAGGAAGTTCAAACAGGAAATTTTTGTTTGTTTCGCGAAATATATAGCCACACGGCTAATGAATTTCGTCTATCTCCAAGACATTATGGAGAGGATAATTTGTTAAGGTAAGTTAGACGAATATAAGTTTGCCCGAGAGGATAGAAGGCATAGGACTTCAGACCCCAAGAAAGGTTAGGAAGCTCTTAGAATCGCCACCCAACAAAGAGACAAAGATAAAGGTATAGTAATAAACACTATGGTCAAAGGACCACATTTAGCTGATTTCAATATTTGAACTATGGAGTTGTACATGAATGCAATGAAGTCGTGGAAATTGAAGGGTGCAATACGGCTAAAGAAGCTGGTCTTGTAAAGCAAAGGAGGACGATGTCGGATGATATCATCTTCTGGAAAAGAGAAGTAGAAGGGTTGGAAGCCCCTAGTATAGATCCATTAGTGATTTCTACCACAATTGGTCGGATATTGGTATGGAAAATCCTTGTTGACACTAGAAGTTCTGTAAATATTTTGTTTATAAGAGATTACGACCAGATGAGGTTGGAAGCAAAAGACTTGAAGCCGTGCAAGGGAAGAATACATTGCTTCAACAGTTCAGCGAATTAACCGATAAGATTAGTGAAACTATCAATGGAGTTAGGTGAAGGAGACCACCGAAGAGTTCAGATCCTCCCATTTCTTGTTGTGCACGTTGACTATCCATATAACGCTTTCTTGGGTCGACCGACCCTTGTTGAATTCCGAACATGCATAGCCCCTAGGTGCTTGCTCTTGAAGTTTCCAGTTGTGCAAGGAGTTGGAATTGTACGATAAGGCCAGGTAGCAGGACGAGCATGTTACCTGGCTGAATGGAGAAAAGGCCCATGATAAGGGGAGGAGAGAATCTGTAGATAATTCCCCTCTCGTCAAGGACGTTTCGGCATAGCAAGTAAAGGAGAAATCTTGACCCAGACTAAATAGTCGCCAATTCAAAGATATCGATTTAAGAGAGGATGAAGAGCCAGGATATTGACGACGTCTCCTAATGAAACCACGATGGCGACCCCGATTGGTAACAATGATCATTCTAAGGTTTTGAAGATCGGATCCCATCTTGACCCTATCCAAACGAGGGAAGTGACTCATTTTCTCCTCGCGAACCTTGACGTGTTCATATGGACCCATGCTAACATGTATGGGATATCTCAAAACCTCATGATCCATTCTCTCAACATTAACCCAAAGTACATCCCAGTGAAGCAAAAGAGACGTATGCTTGGTCCTGATAGGGCGGCTGGTTTAAAGGAAGAAGTGGAAAGGCTAAAGAGAAATGGATCAATCTAAGACTCACTGTATCTAAAATGGGTATCGAACCCAGTTAGAAGTCCAATGGAAAGTGGCAGACATGCATTGATTTTTCAGACTTAAATACGCTTGCTCCATAGAAAACTTTCCACTTTTTAGGATTGAACAGCTCGTCGACTCAACATTTGGGCATGAACTTCTCCCCTTTATGGATGCTTACTCCGGATATAATCAGATCTCGATGCATGTTTCGCACTAGGAACATAGCAGTTTCATAATGGATCTCTAACTATATTACTACGTGGTCATGCCGTTTGGAATAAAGAATGTTAGAGCGGCATAATAGCGGTTGGTTAACTGCACATTTCAGGATCATATTGGAAGGTCAACGGAAGTGTATGTGAATATATGCTTGTCAAGTTGAAACTATCGGCCAACCATGCCAATGACATAGAAGAGATTTTTGGCATTCTCTGCCACTATAGGAAGTAGCTCAACCCTTTGAAATTCTTTTTTGGCGTTGCTTCAAGGAAGTTTTTTTGTAACACCCCGTATTTCAGTAAACATTAAAGTTACAAATTAAAGAATAATTAATTTCAAATATAAGAATTAAGGGAAACAGGTTATGCCATTGCGTTCTTCTCGGAATTCTGCTTGAGATAGAGTCCGAGTTTGTGTAAATCGGATTCCGTATGAAGGAGTTATGACCATCAGAATATTCAAGAATTTAAATAAATAGTTCAAAATATAGTTAAGAAATTCAAATTCAAAGTCTGAATTAGAAGCGAGCTGGGCGGGAAATTTCCCACCCAAGGCCAGGTCGACCAGGGAGTCGACCTTCCCCCCATACAGGTCGACCTGGGGGTCGACCTCCCCCTCGGGTCAGATCTAAAATCTGACTGTTTTCTCCTGTGACGAATTTCTGTGTCATTAGGGCATGCATGGCACGTTCTGGTTGGTTCTCTTAGGTTTGAATGGCTTTGATTTGCTCTAGTTTAATCTGACGGCTCCTATTAAATCAAACTTCTATATAAGCAACCTAAATCTAAACCCTAAAGCCACACAAAAATATTCCTAAGACCGTCATGCTGTCAACACTCAACCTAGAGTAGCCGCTATTCTCATTCAACTAGAAAGCAAGTAGGAATTACAAATCTAATCTAATTCAACTAAGGGAATTCAACGTCAATAACAAAGGAGAGCTATTCAAATTCAGAATACAGAACCCAGCACTCAAGACTATCCTCCTTTTTGTAAGTCCAGTTATCATTTAGACCTAAACGATGTTAGAATTGCGACTAAATAACTGGATATAGAACATAGCCTAATGTAAATCTATGCCTATCCTTTTTGTTAAACTAAATTGATTGAGACTATGATTCTTTCTATGCTAGGTTGTGAATCTTGTTGTATGTAATTTGATGATCAATGTTAAATGCTTTGGACCCATGTATTGTATAATTTGCCAATGACATATATGTTATCTAGTTTGGCGATGACATATTATACTTCGGCAGTGACATATCACGTTGAATAAATTGGAGATGACATACTATGTTGTATACTTGGTGATGACATAAATTGGCGATACATATTATAATTTGACGATGGCATATCATATTGTGTAGTTTGGCAATAACAAACCATATTGTATAATTTGGCGACAGATATCACATTATGTAAATTTTGGCATTGACATTTCATGTCGCATGATTTGATAATAACACCTATATGTTATATGACAATTTGGTAATTTTGTTATGGTTATGCAAGTTCAACCATGTTCGCATATATGACCAAAACTACATGCTAATATGATTAGGTTCGTGATAGATTAGATCCAACTTATTTACGAAGTTCACAATTACATGCCTAATGTTAAGTTTATGTAATTCTATGTAAAACCCCTATTTCATGATCCATGTTAAATAGATCTAAATTTGCAAGTTCATAATTGAATGTATATTGTTCTATGCCAAGTTCATATGATACATGTGTAGTTAGATCCATATTTTTATGATGTTGGAATAATTACATGTTCCTCTTTTTCCCCTTTTGTGTGTAAGTTAGGCTATGTATCGAGCCTAACATTTTATGTGATTCATGCGAACGTTTAACGGGGGTAATGTTGGGGGAAAAAATATGAAATTATATATAGTTGGCATATTTGGCTTATGAACATGAAAATGTTTTATGGCATAAAGTGGTATAAATTTTTATACCTAAAAATTATGAGCTTGATTTAAAAAGGAAAGCGGGGCTTGACCTGAATGACAATAATTTACATATAAATATAAAGAAGTAAATATTTAAATTTAGAAAAGATGAATATGCCTAACCCGAGGTTAGATTGAGTTACGTTGTAAGACTGCCCGGAACCGCCCGGCACATCCAGCAACCATAACAATATATATCTAATGTGGGAGGTTAGTGCATCAAGCCTAAAGGAACCCGAGGTTAGACTCAGTTGTGGTGTAAAACAGCCCGGACCCGACCGGCACATCCAGTAACCGCAACAATACATGTCTAATGTGAGTGGTTGGTGCTTTAATAAATGAATTAAAGCTAAGTCAGGAATGGTAGGGTTAAGTTAATTAAGGCAACACTTAATCAATGCAAAATGTTTACTAAACTGATGGGCGGGGTTAGGTTAATTTGGACACTTAACAAATTTAACATGTTGACTAGGAAACCCTAATAACGGGGACTCATTTCAGCAGTAACCCATATAGATGTATCATGATACCCTGAACTAGGAAGAGTGGGGCAAGATTACTGGGTTGATTATAAGCGGTCAAAACGATGGTGGTTGGTGCGTCAGTGTAGGTTCCGACGGAGTACGGACATGCACGTACTCTGGAGTGGAAAAATCAGGCACTGGGCATCAGTACATATACACATTGCATCTTGAATTGTGTCGGGTTGCCACCATAAGATTTGATACACGCCATGGTGGGACCAGCATAGGTATCTACAATCGATTAGGGTCATATGACACAAGTGGTAAACTCATGCGAGTAGGAGCCGATCAATGAAAATGGGATCACCGGGTTTTGAACTCAAGATAATGGTTAAAATATCTAGTAGGTGCAGAGAATATTGACATGAGTGCGATAGTATGATTAGTTTATCTTGCCTTGTTTATCTTGCCCTGTTTAGCTTACCTTATCATATATTACCTTATTTCCTTATTATTGTCCTGTGTCCAGCTTATTCCAGTCATGATTCTCTTATCAGTTTTCATGCTGAATAATCACTGGACTTACTAGACTTATGTCTGACCCATTTTCTTTCGCTATCTTTTCTTTCGTTCCCCCCAGGTACCCAGGGAGGGAATAGCTCAGCCTAATTTGGACCATTCGTCTTTCCAAGCTTGAAGACTCTGTGATGTATAGCTTGGAACTTCTTATCTTTGGCTATGGCTTTGGACACACTACTACTTGGGAATTTATGCAGTTTTATTGTGTTTTATGCTTCTTTATGTAATAATCAGGACAGAGATTTTGATGTAGTGATTTGGAAGTTGGTTTGAAATAGTTTGTTGTAATGCTTTGTTGTGAACCACGTGCGAAATTAAGTTTGTTTTTCCACTGCTTATATATATATATATATATCTGTCTTGTAAATTATCTGTGTCTTTTACCTATAATGCTCCACCAAAGTTAAGGCATTTCCTTTGTGAGTGACCTTAAAGGAGGTGGGGTGTTTCACTTGGTATAAGAGCAAAGGTTTACCAGATCAGATAAATTTTTTTAAAAACTGTTTTTTCAAAAAAGACGTTTAAAGAAGCGATTTTCAAGAAAAAATGTTTTATTTTAAAAAGGCTTAATCCCCCAAAGCCATATGCACTATCTTTTTGTCCTTTGTTTTGAGTCTCTCCTTTTTCATTTCAGCATGTTTGGGGATCTTAACCTTCCAGAGGGCGTGCCGGTATCTTGCTGGCTCAGAAGGTACCTAGAGGCTGGGGCTAATGCCGTAGGCCCAGCAGACATTCCTCCTTCCCCAGCTACTGTGGTTCCTCCACCTCCACGTGCAAATGCTTTCTCAAAAATACGTAGGGACTTTCGAGCCATAGGTGGAAAGAACTTCAATGGAAATGAATCCTTCATGGAAGCAAGAAACTAACTCAAAGAAACTGAGGATTTTTCGATATCTTCGAAGTGGATGACAGGCAGAAGATACAGTTGGCGGTTTGGTTGCTCAAAGACGAAGCTTCCTATTGGTGGGAAGTTAGTAACGCTGAAAGACTAATTGAAACTTGGATGGATTTTAGGATTAGGTTTGAAATGAAATTTCTCCCACAAGCTGAACGAAGCCTAGAGATGGAGAAGTTCTTAGCTCTCAAACATGGAAGTATGTCGGTCAAGGAATACGTTAACTAATTCAATCAACTATCTAGGTTCGGATAGGTGTTAGTGAACATTCCACATAAGAAGGCTCTCCACTTTGTTAAAGGAATGTATGAGCCACTACACAATGTAGCTACGTCCCATATACCTACGGGTGCGACTTTTGAGAGACTGGTGGACATGGTACCGTTACAAGAAGAAGATAAGGTTGGCAAGAAGGAGACAAAGGTGGAAGCATATCAGAATAAGAAAGGGCAAGGATCACAGAGTAAGAAAATAGATTCCAAGAAGGTCGGGAAGAACAACAAAACCCGTGACAAGAGGAAGTGTAATTTTTGTGGCATTCCTGGACATCTGGTTAAGGACTGTAGGAAGAAGAAAAGGAAGATGGGTGGCTGTTTCCATTGCGGCGAGGCAGGACACATGGCTAGGGACTGCCCAAGAAAGCAAAGGCAAGGGGCAGAGAGCTGGATCTACTTCGGGAGGCAGGTTCACGCTCTCATGGCTCCTCCGCAAGAACGAGTTAGAAATTTTTCTATTGAGAGTTTAGTTATCTTTTTGATCATCCTGTTCGTACACTCTTTGATTCTGGCGCATCGAACACTTTTATATCTACTTCTTTAGTTGAATCTCTGCACCTAGACACTAGTGTAGTAGAGGATCCCTTGGTTGTTTCAAATCCAATTGGGGGCTCAACTTATTTGTCGATGATTTGTTTGGATTTGGAAATTTCTATACTAAATGTGGTGTTTAGATGCAATGCCTATGTTTTGGGCTTCACGGGCTATTGGTTGATTCTAGGCATGGATTGGCTATCCAGTAATGGTGCCATCCTTGATTGTGAAAGGAGAGTGGTTAGACTCATGACTCGCCTCGGTAACACTCTCAAAATTTCTTGTAATCCCATGAACTCTGTTACGTTTAGCTATCTAGAATCTCTTGATGCGTCTGTTGAGGATTTGCAGTCTGTTAGAGTAGTCCATGAATACTCGAATGTCTTTGAAGAGGTTAAAGGGTTACCTCCAAAGCGAGAGATAGACTTCCGCATATACCTCACTGATAATGCAAAACCCGTCACTTTACCCGTTAGACACATGGTTCCAAGGGAGAGGAAAGAACTCAGCAAGCAAGTTAAAGAGTTGCTTGAAAAGGGGTTTATAAGGCAGAGTATTTTTGAATGGGGTGCTCCAGTAGTGTTCACAACTAAAGCGGACAGTTCGCTTCGCCTATGCGTTGATAATAGGGAGCTAAATAAGCTGATCAAAAAGAATAGGCACCCACTTCCAAGAATAGATGACTTCTTCGATCAGCTTGTAAGTGCATTGGTTTTCTCCCAACTAGATTTAGCTACCTGGTTTAATCAGTTGAGAGTGGCTAAAGACAGTATTGATAAGACCGCGTCCAGAACTCCAGATGGTTTCTTCGAGTGGCTTATCATGACTTTTGGCCTGACAAACGCACCCTCTTACTTCGTGGATTTGATGAGCAGGGTGTTCAGGGAGTTCCTCAATAAATTTGTTGTGGTCTTCATAGATGACATTTTGATTTTCTCAAAGAGTGAGGAAGAGCATGCTCAAAATTTAAAAGAAGTCATGGATACTCTTCGAGCACATCAGTTGAAAGCCAAATTCTCCAAATGTCACTTCTGGAGAGAGGAAGTAAGATTTCTCGGACACGTGGTATCCAAGGAAGGGTTAGCCGTGGAACCCGCAAAAGTAGTTGCAGTGCAAGATTGGAAGGTTCCATGGAATGCGACGGAGGTCCGGAGCTTCCTCGGGCTAGCAAGCTTTTATCGAAAGTTCATCAAAGACTTTGCGAAAATCTCAACCCCTCTTACAAAATTGATGAAGAAGAACCTAACATTCAATTGGGATTTGTATTGCGATATTGCTTTCCAACGATTAAAGAGAGCTCTAACAACAGCCCCAGTTCTGACATTGCCGGATGGGAGCAAGATGTTTAACGTTTACACAAATGCATGTGGTACGGGACTAGGTGATGTCTTGAAGCAAGAGGGGAAGGTAGTAGCTTATGTAGGCAGGCAGTTGAAAGTACATGAGAAAAACTACCTAACCCATGATCTAGAGTTGGCTGCCATCGTCTTTGCGCTTAAGTCTTGGCGCCATTATCTCCTAGGTGAGAAATTTGAATTGTATACTGACCATAAATCGTTGAAGTACCTTTTCTCGTAGAAAGATCCTAATTTGAGGCAACAAAGGTGGATGGAATTCTTGGCATCCTACGATTTCGAGATTTCCTATACCCCTGGCAAGGGCAATGTAGTAGCAGATGCCTTGAGTAGAAAGAAGCTGACCTTAAGCCCTCTCTTTGTTGAAAGGCAGAGCTTGGAGTACATAGCCAATTTTGACTTTATACCCTCCAGCGATCATGTGACTGGGTTGTTAGCATCGCTAGAGGTGCGACCTACTCTTTTGGACTCAATACTAACCGCACAACATGAAGAACCTCAGCTAGGTGATGTAATGGACAAGCTAGTTAGGGGTGAGACTTCTAGTCACCCCAATAGATAATCCATCGATGGTAAGGGATGGTTGAGGTGGGATGGAAGGCTATGCGTCCCACAAGCAAGGGATTTGGTGAAGAAGGTTCTTGAAGAGGCGCACCATTCCAAGTTGACCATACACCCCAGTGGAGACAAGATGTATAGAGACGTAAAAAGGGTTTTCTTTTGGGATGGCATGAAGAGGGATGTAGCTAAATTCATCTCGAAGTGCTTAGTATGCCAGCAAGTCAAGGCAGAGAAAAAGAAGCCTGGTGGTTTGCTTCATCCTCTAGAGGTCCCACAGTGGAAATGGGATAGCATTTCAATGGACTTTATTGATGGGTTGCCTAGATCAAGAAGGGGCCATACCAGTATTTGGGTAATAGTGGACATGCTCACAAAAAGCGCTCACTTTATACCCGTTAAAAGTAGGAGGATTGCCTCATCTTTAGCATCCATTTACCTTAAAGAGATAGTTCGACTCCATGGGATACCCTCCAGCATTGTTAGCGACCAAGATCCAATCTTTACGAGTGAGTTTTGGAAGAGCTTACAATAGGATGTAGGCACACAACTATGCTTAAGCACGGCCTATCACCCCCAAACCGATGGTCAGACGGAAAGGGTGAATAGAGTATTAGAATACCTCTTGAGATTATATATTCTTAACTTCAGAGGAACATGGGAGGATCTTCTTCCTTTGGTGGAGTTTGCCTACAACAATAACTACCAAGCTACCATAGGCATGGCACCCTTTGAAGCTTTATATGGAAGACCGTGTCGATCACCACTTGTTGGTGGGAGTCTACAGATATGCTCATACTTGGACCAGATGCGATTCGAGAAACTTCAAAGAAAGTGGACTTGATACGAAAAAGAATGAAGACTGCCCAAGATAGACATAAGTCCTACACAGATAAGAGAAAGACTGACCTTGAGTTTGAGGTTGGGGACAGGGTTTCCCTTAAAGTATCTCCTTTGAGGAACGTCGTTCTGTTCGGATCTGCAGGAAAGTTGGCACCAAGATTTGTAGGGTCGTTTCCTACCATTGAAAGGATTGGGAAGATGGCTTATAGAGTAGAGCTGCCCGAAAGATTGGCTGTAGTTCATAATGTCTTTCACGTTTCTCACTTACGAAAGTGCGTACATGAGTCTGCTGAAGTGGTGGAACCAAGCATATTAGAGGATGTAGAAGTAGAACGAGAGGCGACTGTGAGAAGAGTTCCAACTTGTATCTTGGGTACAGAAGTAAAAAAGCTACGCAACCACGAAGTCAAACTTGTAAAAGTTCAATGGAGTGACGCTGAGGAAGACGCTACTTGGGAGACTGAGGCCAAGATACGTGCAGCCTACCCTTTTCTTTTTGAGGGTACATCTTTGATATCCTTTTCCTTAAATTTGTTCATGCTCGTATCTATCTTTTTAGTATTTTTCCTCAGTGTTGTTCTCGATCCTTAGGAAGAAACCAATGGATGTAAACATGTATTTGAAACATGTTATGGTTGATGGTTGCAAGTGGTTGCAAGTGATTGCTAGTGGTTGCTCGTGGATGCATATACACACACATTAGTTATTATATCGGCTCAGTCACTTTCATATTGCATATGCATATATGTACTTGTATATGATTGAAGCTTGATGTGTTATCATGTGCATGTTGCATTTGTATGAATGATTGTGCACTCATGTAGAAAGTATGATTAGGGAAGATTGCATACATTATGGACGCATGACACCGACATGACTTGCATTAAGAAGGTCAACTGAATCAGTGGACCGCCTGATTTTGCATTAGATAAGGACATGTACACACACAATGCATATGATCATGAAGCATTAGAAATCTTTTAAGGACAATGGACGCCTGTGTTTGTTGGTTGAGTTGATGGACGATTGGATGGTAGGATATACGTTCTTCTTGAATTGAAGATTTCGGGGACGAAATCCTTTAAGGAGGGGAGAATGCAACACCCCGTATTTTCAACAAACATTAAAATTACGAATTAAAGAATAACCGATTTCAAATGTAAGAATTAAGGGAAACGGGTTACGCCATTGCGTTCGTCTCGGAGTCCAAGTTTGCTAAATTGGATTCCGTATGAAGGAGTTATGACCTTACGAAGATTCAAGAATTTAAATAAATAGTTCAGAATATAGTTCAGAAATTCAAAATTCAAAATCTGAAGTAGAAGCGGGCTGCGCAGGAAATTTCCCGCCTAAGGCCAAGTCGACCAGGAGGTCGACCGGGGGGTCGACCTCCCGCCCATACAGGTCGACCTGGGGGTCGACCACCCCCTTGGGTCAGATCTAAAATCTGATATGTTTTCTCCTATGACAAATTTCTGTGTCATTAGGGCTTGCATGGCACGTTCTATTTGATTCTCTTAGGTTTGAATGGCTTTGATTTGCTCTAGGTTAACCTGACGGCTCCTATTAAATCAAACTTCTATATAAGCAACCTAAATCTAAACCCTAAAGCCGCACAAAAATATTCCTAAGACCGTCATGCTGTCAACACTCAACCTAGAGTAGCCGTCATTCTCATTCAACTAGAAAGCAAGTAGGAATTGCAAATCAAATCTAATTCAACTAAGAGAACTCAACGTCTACAACAAAGGAGACTATTCAAATTCAGAATACAGATCCCAGAACTCAAGACTAACCTCCTTTTTGTAAGTCTAGTTATCATTTAGACCTAAACGATGTTACAATTGTGACTAAATAACTGGTTATAGAACATCGCCTGATGTAAATCTATGCCTATACTTTTTGTTAAACTGAATTGATTGATACTATGATTCTTTCTATGCTAAGTTGTGAATCTTGTTGTGTGTAATTTGATGATCAAAGTTAAATGCTTTGGACCCATGTGTTGTATAATTTGCCAATGACATATATTTTGTGTAGTTTAGCTATGACATATTATACTTCGGTAATGACATATTACGTTGAATAAATTGGAGATGACATACTATGTTGTATACTTGGTGATGACATAAATTGGCGATGACATATTATAATTTGGCGATGACATATCATATTGTGTAGTTTGGCAATAACAAACCATAGTGTATAATTTGGCGATGGATATCACATTGTGTAAATTTTGGCAATGACATTTCATGTCGCATGATTTGATAATAACACCTATATGTTATATAACAATTTGGTAATTTTTTTATGGTTATGCAAGTTCAACCATGTTCACATATATGACCAAAACTACCTGCTAATATGATTAGGTTCATGTTAGATTAGATTCGACTAATTTACGAAGTTCACAATTACATGCCTAATGTTAAGTTTATGTAATTCTATGTAAAACCCCTATTTCATGATCCATGTTAAGTAGATCTAAATTTGCAAGTTCATAATTGAATGTATATTGTTCTATGCCAAATTCATATGATACATGTGTAGTTAGATCCATATTTTTATGATGTTGGAATTATTACATGTTCCTCTTTTTCCCCTTTTGTGTATATGTTAGGCTATGTATCGAGCATAACATTTTATGTGATTCATGCGAATGTTTAACGAGACTAACATTGGGGGGAAAATATGAAATTATATCTAGTTGGCATATTTGGCTCATGAACATGAAAATGTTTTATGGCATAAAGTGGTATAAATTTTTATACCTAAAAATTATGGACTTGATTTAAAAAGGAAAGTGGAGCTTGACTTGAATGACAATAATTTACATATAAATATAAAGAAGTAAATATGTAAATTTAGAAAAGACAAATATGCCTAACCTGAGGATAGATTGAGTTACGGTGTAAGACTGCCCGGAACCGCCCGGCACATCCAGCAACCATAACAATATATATCTAATGTGGGAGGTTAGTGCATCAAGCCTAAAGGAACCCGAGGTCAGACTCAGTTGTGGTGTAAAACAGCCCGGACCCGACCGGCACATCCAGTAACCGCAACAATACATGTCTAATGTGAGTGGTTGGTGCTTTAATAAATGAATTAAAGCTAAGTCAGGAATGGTAGGGTTAAGTTAATTAAGGCAACACTTAACCAATGCAATATGTTAACTAAACTGATGGGTGGGGTTAGGTTAACTTGGAAACTTAACCAATTTAACATGTTGAATAGGAATCCCTAGTAACGGGGACCCATTTCAGTAGTAACCCACATAGATGTATCATGGTACACTGAACTAGGCAGGGTGGTGCACGATTACTGGGCTGATTATAAGCGGTCAAAATGACGACGGTTGGTGCGTCAGTGTAGGATCTGACGGAGTAAGGGTGTGCACGTACTCCGGAGTGGAAAATGCAGGCAATGGGTATCAGTAGTTATACATTATGCATCTTGAATCGTGTCGGGTTGCCACCATAGGATTTGATACACCCCATGGTGGGACCAGCACTGGTATCTACAATCAAGTGAGGCCATATGACACAAGTGGTAAACGCGTGCGAGTAGGAGCCGATCAATGAAAAAGGGATCACTGGGTTTTGAAGTCACGATAATGGTTAAAATATCTAATAGGTGCAGAGAATATGGACATGAGTGCGATAGTATGATTAGTTTGTCTTGCCTTGTTTATCTTGCCCTGTTTAGCTTACCTATCCTATGTTACCTTATTTCCTTATTATTGTCCTGTGTCTAGCTAATTCAAGTCATGGTTCTCTTATCAGTTTACATGCTGAATAATCACTGGACTTACCAGACTTATGTCAGGCCCATTTTCTTTCGCTCTCTTTTCTTCCATTCCCCCCCAGGTACCCAGGGAGGGAATAGCTCAGCCTAATTTGGACCATTCGTCTTTCCAAGCTTGAAGACTCTGTGATATATAGCTTGGAATTCTTATCTTTGGCTATGGCTTTGGACACACTACTACTTGGGGATTTATGCAGTTTTATTGTGTTTTATGCTTCTTTATTTAATAATCAAGACAGAGATTTTGTTATAGTGATTTGGAAGTTGGTTTGAAACAGTTTGCTGTAATGCTTTGTTATGAATCACATTCGAAATAAAGTTTGTTTTTCGCTGCATATATATATATATATATATATATATATATATATATATATATATATATCTTGTAAATTATCTGTGTCTTTTACCTATAATGCTCCACCAAAGTTAAGGCATTCCCTTTCTGAGTGACCTTAACGAAGGTGGGGTGTTTCATTTTTGGAGTTCATCGTCAGCTTTTAGGACATTAAAACCTGGATTAGATTAAAACTATATGAGACATTTAGGAGCCTCTTATGATTAGAGATGTGCAGAGCCAGAATGGGAATGTAGTGGGCTTATGAAATTCATATCCATGTCCATAGAAAAGTGCATTCCTATCTTCGACTTGATAAAGGGAGGGAAGTGCACCTTTGCTTGGATCCCCGACTATGTTGATTCCTTCCAAAACCTGATAAACCATCTAGAGAGACCACCAATTCTATTAAAGTCGGTTGATTACGAGGACTTATTCGTGTATCTAGTGGTATCACTGGATGCAGTTAGCTCAACACTCGTCCGTGAAGAAAATCGAGTTCAACGGCCAGTGTACGAAATGAGTAAGAGATTGATAGAAGCAGAGCTCAACCACTCCAATCTCGAAAAGCTTGATTACAGTCTTCTGATAACCTAGAGGAAGCTGCGCATTATTTCTACACTCATTCTTTCCTTTAACGATCTAAGGCATATGGAAGGTTACTCAAATTGAATATCGTACTCAGTCAGTTCGATATCGCATTCATCCCTTGGTAAGCGATTCAAGGACAAACACTGGCAGACTTTATAACAGAGTTTATAACTCTAGATGAAGATGATGAAGTAGTGTGTGATCCATCAATGCTATATCGAAGTTGTACACAAATGAAGCCGAAACGATTGATGCTCTAGAGCAAGAGTTGTTTTGTTAACACTTGAGTAACGTTCGATATGCTATGCACTAAGCTTGGTATTTCTGGCTAACAACAATGAAGCCGAGTGCAAAGCCCTGGTTGCCAGGATGAAACTCGTAAAAGAACTAAGAGTAAAAGCAGTTGACATTTTCTGTGACTCACAAGTTGTTGTATTTTGGGTTAGGAAAGAATTCTAGACAAAAGGGGCATGACTTGCCACATATCTTAATTTGGTGGAAGAGCTGTTAGATTGGTTTGACTACTACATCATCTTTTACATCCCACGAGATCAAAATAATTAAGTTGGTTATTTGGCCAAGCTGGCTAGCTCAGATAACCTAGTGCCAATAGAGTCAATCCCGATAGAGATATTGATAATACGCAACATAGATCAGATGGAAGTTGATGAGGAATTGGATATGGAATCGGAAAGAGAACCATAGATGACTCCTATAAAAAACTTTCACATGCATGGAACCCTTCCTGAGCGAAAGAATGAAAAGCAGGATCTTGTACATAAACCTTCGAGATACATTATCCAGGGAGATACTTTTTCTCATTTCTCTTTGCTTCAGTGTATAGCCAACGATGATGCCAAACGTGTATTGCGTGAGGTGCACGAAGGAGAGTGTGGCGATCATACCAGGGGAGAACTTTGGCAAAGAAGATACTCCGGTATGGCTACTTCTGGCGTACCATTAACTGAAATGTGGTTGTTTATTCATGATGTTACGACAAATGCCAGAGATTTGCAGAAACTTCCAGAAATCCACCAAGTCAACTCACCCAAATGGTTAGTGCTTGGCCGTTTATAGTATGGAAAATAGGCATCATAAGTATCCTTTCGATTTCGAAGGGTGGAGCAAAGTGTGTGATCGTGGTGTTTACTATTTCTTGAAGTAGGCCGAAGCAGAACCACTGACCACGATCTCGACGATGCGGGTTATTAACTTTATCGTTAGAAATATCATATGTCAGTTTGTGCTTCTCAGTACTATCAGTGATAATAGGGCCCAATTCGATAGCTCAGAGTTTAATTATTTCTGTTGACGACATCACATCGAGAAAAGATGTACTATAGTTGCACACTTGCAATCGAATGGACATGTCGAAGCTGTGAACATTATCATAATGTCTAGTCTAAAGAAGCGACTAGAGTAGGCTGGTGGCAAGTGGGTCGATGAACTACCATTAGCTCTACGTGCATATCAGACTACCCACTAGTCAGCGACTGGCCACACCCCATTCGCGCTATCATATGGCACCAAATTGGTCATCCCCGTGGAGCTCGAAGTCTCCTCTCCCGAGCTCGAAGTCCCCTCTCCTAAAACGACATACTATGATCATTTGACTAACAGGGCGCTTCTTCTCGAATCACTTGACATTATTAAAGAGAAGAGAGAGGAAGATGACTTGCGTGCTTCAACGCATATGTAACGGCTAAGATTTATAACCGTTTATTCAAACATTTAAGAATGGTTTTAAATGTTGTTTTAGAATTAGATAACGTGAATTTAATAGTTTTGAATATTTTTTAATATAATAATATAATGATATGTTATTTTTGGAATAGTCGAAATATGGTGATTTTGCAATATTGAATGAATTGGCAATGTTTAAGAATATAATTAGACTTGATTTTGAATTACATTAACGAATTCGTTCGTTAAATGATATTTGGATATATAATTTATAATTTAATTATAAATGAATCTGTAACGTCATGGTAGTTCATAATATTTCGTTTCGAAATTTAAATGGATGTAGACGATCCAATATAAGTCGAATTTCTTTGAAACAAAAAACGTCCGAATCTATTGGATAATATTTTTCAAATGGAAGATAAAAATCGAGATTTCATGTTGTAGATTTTGTTTTATGTCCAAATCAAAATTTCAAAAGATTGCTATGAAATCATTTATAAATCGTAACCAATTATATATATAATTAAAGGATTTTTATATCGATTTAAGTCATAGATTAATATAAACATCTTCTCCATATGATCGAATTAAATCTCGACACTTATTCCAATATGTTTAAAATAATAGTTAAGCGTAATAACATCGATCGCGATATTTAATTGAAATCCAAAACCGTAAGATATTTTAGAAGGTCACTTTCAATACGTCATTTCAAAATCTATATAAATATTTGGAAATAAATCTCTGCACATTCGAATCTGATTTTATCCTGATCCAAAATCTTGTGCAATTCATACACATCGTTTTAAGTTGAGCCAAATCTTTGAAAGAATCGGCTATGATAGAAAATCCCTGATCCAATCTTTTACCAAAACTTTACCCAAGCCTTATCATATCTTGACCTGTGAGACTCTGATCTTCTTCTATTCTAATATTTCTTTCTTTTCTCACCCTCTAATTTTTTTCTATTAACAATCTAGGTTTTCAATACTTGGAATTTTGACAAGTAATACTATATTATGTTCTGTTGTCGAAAGTTCGAGCCTCGAATTTTCCGAGTCATTACAGTTGGTATCAGAGCATAAGTTTTAGTGATAACCATGGCTCTGTGGCATAACTCAACAGAGATAGGGTTAATAATACCATAGATTAAGTTTGAGTGTATATATATACGAGAGCACGTATTTTTGAGTGAATATAAAATTAGATTTAAACTATTTTTTCCAGCATATTCTAAAGCTATAATTTCCCTAAATTTTTTATATTATTACCGATTTGAATCGAACACAAATTTAATTAAGAAGTGAAATATCAACTTTAATATCTAATTTAGATTATGTTAAGTTAAAATTAATCATATAAGTTGAAACTGAACTTGAAACTTGAAAAAAAAAGAAGAGAATTTGACTTAAATTAATGGAATATTTGGAAATCAATGAATTATTGGTTGAAATATGTGGCATGAATATAGATTTGAACTTGGTTGAAAACAAATGGACGAACTAATTCAAGTTTAATGAATCTAAATGGATTGCTATATGTGAAATTAGTTATAAATTTCATGTGTTGTATAGTATATAAAACCGATTGGAATGAATAACTTGGATATTTGGATTTATGTTGCATAACTAATGAAATTTCATATGAGTTAAAGAACAGGTGTAGAGCTAATTCATATTAATTAAGTTTCGGAACTGATTGATCTATTTTGGTAATCAATCCAGTTTGATTAGAGCTGCATAATAATTGAGCAAGCTTGAGTATAGTTTATCGCTTATCGCATAATAACGCTTGCAAAAAGATACGTCTACGCAAAATATAATTTTTTGGTTTTTGATTTGGGGGTTTCTCCTTTTTTGACTTTGTGGGTCGATGAATATACTTTTGTTGTTCTTGCAATATTGCAAAAGTCACACCATACAAGGGAGGATTTATCAAAAAAAATCCAAAAGTTAATATGTTAGAATTATTTTGAAAATCTTTATAAACTGAAATGAATTGCCTTTTGTATTAAAAACTATTTTGGATCAGTAGAAATTGAAGTTAAGATTGTGGAATGGAGAGTCTAACTTGATAAATTTTTGAAAAGATGATGGGTTTGTAACATTTTCCTATCTTGTTAATTTCGGGGATGACATTATTTTAAGGGCGAAGGAATGTAATGACTTAGATTATTAACCATTTATTTAAACATTTAACAATGGTTTTAAATGTTGTTTTAGAATTAAATAACGTAAATTGAATAGTTTTGAATATTTTATTAATGTAATAATA
The DNA here is from genome assembly GCA_030737875.1 of Allium sativum. NCBI lineage: Eukaryota > Viridiplantae > Streptophyta > Magnoliopsida > Asparagales > Amaryllidaceae > Allium > Allium sativum. The sequence goes on from CM060926.1 coordinate 377,785,541, forward strand.
AAATGATATGTTATTTCTGGAATTGTCAAAATATGGTGATTTTGCAATATTGAACAAATTGGTAGTGTTTAAGAATATAATTGGATTTGATTTTGAATTATATTAAAGAATTCGTTTGTTAAACGATATTTTGACGTATAATTTATAATTTTATCATAAATGAATCCGTAACATTGCGGTAATTCATAATATTTCGTTTTGAACTTTAAATGGATGTACATGATCCAATATAAGCCAGATTTCTTTGAAACAAGAAACGTCTGAATCAATTAGATAAAACTTTTCTAATGCAAGATCAAAATCGAGAATTCATGTTGTAGATTTTGTTTTATGTCCAAATCAAAATTTCAAAAAATCGCTATGTAATTGTAACAAATTATGTATATAATAAAACGATTTTTTTATCGATTTAAGTCATCGATTAAAAATAGATAACTTCTCTATATGATCGAATTAAATCTTGGAACTTGTTCCGAAATGTTTAAAATAGTAGTTAAGTGTAATAACGTCGGTCGAGATATTTAATTGAAATCTTGAACTGTAACACCCCGTAATTTTAAATATTAAAATGGCAAAATAAAGAATACTTAATTTTTAGAAGAAGAATTAAGTGAAACGGGTTATGCTATTGCGTTCATCCTGGAATTCTGCTTGAGATAGAGTCCGAGTTCGCGTAAAACGGACATCGTAAGAAGAAGTTATGAAGCTCGGAAGATTTAGAGTTTAAAGTTGTAAAACAAGTCGACCGCCCATTTTTCACCATTCGACTGGTACAAGTCTAACGCCTATTTATCACCAGTTGAATGTTTTTAGACAGAAGTAAAAACTGTCAACTGGTTGAAATTGGCTAGTCAACTGGTTGATTCTGGGCAGTTTTCCGATGACGTGTTTTTCTAATTTGAGTGGTTTGGATGGTTCCTAATCGAATCTAAAGGTCCTAATTCACCTAATACACCTATAAATAAACACCTAAACCTAACCCTAATCTCATTGTCTTCATCCATGGCGCCTCCATGCTGCTCTAATCTAAATTAAAACAAGCCTTTCTTCTCCATCAAGTCAAATTAGAAGATTAGATCTAAAAACAATCAAAGAGGAGTATACATATTTGAAGATTGCTACAACAAATTTAGCGATGCCTACAACAACTTATTCAACATGTTCTTCGCAGCAAATTCACTTTGAGTTCATGTTGCTTTTAGTTCTAAATATCTAAATAGTAATCTTATGTATATAATAATTGGATCTTGAATCGGTGCCTAATCAGTTATATTATGACATATTCCATTGATCTGTTCTTATAAGTTTATATCATCTCCAAGTCTAATCTTGTCATAATATGTCAATTCAGTTTATGCCTATTTCTATCGTTATGTTGTTGATTCGCTATTTTGCCTATTTTGTTTCTCTTCTCTCCTTCTTTTCCTTTTTATTTTTATATAGCCAGGCTACCTTCGAGCCTAGGCCAAATGTTGAAAAATGCGAACATGCGAAATTGGGAATAATAGGAAAAAACATAATTTGGGGCATAATTGGTATTGGAAAATATGGATCTAAATTTGGGCATAAATTTGAAAATATACGAATATGGGTTTGGGTATATGTCTTATTGGTATTATGAATTTAGGCACGCATTGGAATATATGTAAATATGGGATCAGTTATAAAACGGGACATGTCTAATTATTGCATTGAGACATAAATTAGCACCTATGTGAATATGAATTTTAGGCATAAGTTGGAAAATATATGGGTTTGGGATTTGTGCAATACATATATTTTTAAATATATATATATATATACACACACACACGTGTGTGTGTATGCCTTAATTTATGATAAGGGACATGTGGTGCATAATTAAAAGGTGAATTAAAAAAGAGGCATATAGGACTATGATTTGAATAGTGTATTAAACATATTTCAAATGGGGAAACATAGAATAATCACCTATAATGACATAGATAGATTTGGATAAAAGTGGTATAATTTGAGTATGAACATTTTTGGATGTGTGATTCAAATTACTGGGGTAAAATAGGTATTGACACCTATAAAAGGAAAGGATTAATTAATTGGTAAATTAATTAATAATGGAAAAACTAGTAATTACAATTAGGAATTGTAGTCGTACTTATGACACGAGGTTAGGTTGCATTAGTGGCGGAAGTCTTCCCGGCCCCGACCATCATATCCAACTGCCAATAATGTTGAACCTAACATGGGAGTTCTAAGTACATAAGTAGGAATCAGGCTAAGACACGAGGTTAGGCCCAACTGTGGAATAAGACTACCCGGACTCGACTGGAATATCTAGCATCCACACGTTGTAGGCCTAATGTGAGAGGTCTAGCCTATTATAACCATAAATGGACATGGTAATGAATTGGACTACTTAACCTGATTTAATCCATAAGTGTAACACCCCGTGAATTCTATAACATTAAGCTTCACAAATTAAAGTGTAATTAATTCTAAATGAAAGAATTAAGGGAAACGGGTTACGCCATTGCATTCGTCTCGGAATTCTGCTTGAGATAGAGTCCGAGTTTGCGTGAATTGGACTCCGTATGAATGAGTTATGACCTTCGGAAGTTTCTGAATAAAATTTAAAATTCAAACAGCTCAGTTTCAAGTTCAAAAATTGGGAAAATAGGCTCAAACTGGGCTGGGCGGGAAAATTCCCACCTAGAGACCAAGTCGACCATAGGGTCGACTTGGTCACCCCCAAGTCGACCATAGTGTCGACCTGGGTGTCGACCTGCCAGTAGAACTACCTGGTCGACCTGGCTGGCTGGGTCTGGCTCGAATTTTTGTGGCTCGGTGTGTCTTTGGGGCTGACATGTCACCTCTTGATTGGCCCTTTGGACTTTGTATGATCTTGATTCCTCCTGTCTTCATCTGACGGCTCAAAACAATCTTAAAATCTATATATACACCCTAAGTCTCAACTAAAATTCACAAAAAAATAAGATTGGAGTCCTCATGCTGCCAGGAAGGAATTGAGCGTAGCCGTGAAGAGAGAGGAGCTTAGAGACGAATCAAATTAAGAAGATAACTAAAGCTTAATCAAATTATTCAACGCAACGTTAATCTACCCAAAGGAACGCATCTCAATTTCCAAACTCAGAATCCAGAATTCAAGATTCTGCATTCGTTGTAAGTATAGTGATCTTTCAAAATATGAATAAAACTGTGACGTGATTCGATGTAAATGAAAATAGAATTGTGTTATTGTATAATAATGATATGAATTCTGTGTGTTGTAATAATTCTGTCATGACTTGTGTATTGAAATTTGTGGCATAAATTGATTGATGCAAGCCTATTGGACACTTGTATATGAAAATAATAGCACTTGCAAGTTGTGGCAAAAACTAGTAATTGATCCCTTTATGTTTATGTCGATGACATGGACTATATACATTCCCTAAGTCTATGTTAAAGGTTATGTAGACATGTTCTAGATTTGAGACCTTTTATGCCTACATGACTCAAAACCTATGAACACATTCTTATGTTTATTTGCAAGTATAATTGGATTTATGTTAAGTACCATTTGGGTTACATAAACTATGCAAGTTCATGTTGAAATAGGCTATATGATTAGATGTTAAAATTGGATATTTTGGTGAATATACAACATGTTAGTTTTGTGGTTGACATTATGCCAAGTTAAACATGTTTAAACCCAAGTTTGTATAAGCCTAAACTATGCCATTTCATATGACACCTACTTAGTTGTACTCTGATTTGAATGCAAGTTCACATGAACCATAATTTATGTTAGTTGAATCGCTAAATTGCAAGTTCATGTGACACACACCTTTATGTATTGTAAATATTACATGTTCTTGATTTCCCCTTTTCTCACGTTTATAAAGTTGGGCTGAATTGTGTCGAGCCCAACATTTGTTATAATGTTGCGAACGTACGAAGGAGGTTAGTAACGTTGGGTGTAAAACATGAAAAATATATGTTGGCATGTTTGGCACGTGCCAACGACAATGACATTTAAGCGGTATGAATTGTTATACCCAAGAATAAAGGACATGACATTTACATATAAAATTGAGTAGTGATAAAATATGTAAATTTAGAAAACACGGTATGCTTAACCCGAGGTTGGATTGAGTTGTGACGTAAACCTGCCCGGACCCGCCCGGCTATCCAGTAGTCACAACAATACCTATCCAATGTGGGTGGTTAAGCATTGATCCCAATAAGGACACGAGGTTAGACTGAGCTACGATGTAAACCTGCCCGGAACCGACCGACACATCCAGTAACCGTAGCAATATCTGTCTAATGTGAGTGGTCGGTGATTTAAGAGGCTAAGGACAGATGGTAGGGTTAAGTCAACTAAAAACACTTAACCAAATTCAACATTTTAACAATAATTGATGGGTGAGGTTAGGTAAATACAAACACTTAACCACTTCGCACACTTTTTGACTTTGGCGCATCACACTCCTTTATTTCGTCTGCCTTAGTAGAATCTCTGCATCTAGACACTAGTATGGTAGAGGATCCCGTAGTAGTTTCAAATCCAATTGGGGGCTCCGCTTACTTGTCAATGGTTTTTTTGGGTTTGAAAATCTCTATTCTCAGTGTTGAGTTTAGTTGTAATGCCTTTGTTTTGGGCTTCTCGGGATATGGTTTGATCTTAGGCATGGACTGGTTATCCCGTAATGGTGCCATTCTTGATTGTGAGAAAAGAGTAGTTAGACTCTTGACTCGGCTAGGTAACACTTTAGAAATTTCGTGTAATCGCTTAAATGCTATTATGCTTAGTTATCTAGAGTCGCTTGATGCTTCTGATGAGAATTTGCAGTCAGTTAGAGTAGTCCTGGAATATCCGGATGTCTTTGAGGAGGAGAAGGGCTTACCTCCAAGGCGGGAAATACACTTCCGCATATGTCTTGTGGATAATGCAAAGCCCGTGGCTTTACCTGTTAGACACATGGCTCCAAAGGAGAGAAAGGAGCTCAGCAAGCAGGTTAAAGAACTTCTCGAAAGGGGGTTCATTAGAAGGAGCATTTCGAAATGGGGTGCTCCAGTGGTGTTTGCAACCAAAGCGGACGGTTCGCTTCGCCTTTATGTCGACTATAGGGAGTTAAACAAATTGACCAAGAAAAATAGGCACCCATTTCCCCGAATCGACGATTTGTTTGATCAGCTTGTAGGTGCGTCGGTCTTCTCCCAACTTGATCTGACAACTGGGTTCCATCAGCTAAGAGTAGCTGAAGACAGCATTGATAAAACGTCGTTCAGAACCCCAGACGATTTCTTCGAGTGGCTTGTCATGCCTTTCGGCTTGACAAACGCACCCGCTTATTTTGTAGACCTAATGAGCAGAGTGCTCAGAGAATTCCTCAACAAATTCGTGGTTGTCTTCGTAGACGATATTTTGATCTTCTCAAAGAATGAGGAAGAGCATGCTCAACATCTGAAAGAAATCATGGATACTCTCCGATCACATCAGCTGAAGGCAAAATTTTCCAAATGCCACTTTTGGAGAGAAGAAGTAAGGTTTCTTGGGCATGTGGTGTCCAAAGAAGGGTTGGCCGTGGACCCCGCGAAAGTAGTTGCGGTGCAAGATTGGAAGGCACCAAAGAACGCAACCGAAGTTAGAAGTTTTCTAGGGCTGGCGGGTTTCTGCCGTAAGTTTATTAGGGATTTTGCAAAAATCTCAGCTCCACTCACAAGGCTAACAAAGAAGAATCTAGCGTTCGTTTGGGACTTGGATTGCGAGTTTGCTTTCCAACGCTTGAAAAGGGCTCTTACAAAATCACCAGTTCTGACTCTGCCAGATGGAAGCAAGATGTTCACAGTATACACAGATGCATGCGGGACGGGGCTAGGCGCTGTTTTGATGCAATAAGGGAGGGTAGTAGCTTATGGTGGAAGGCAATTGAAAGTTCATGAAAAGAACTACCCAACCCACGATCTTGAGTTAGCCGCCATCGTCTTTGCACTTAAGTCTTGGCACCATTATCTCCTAGGTGAGAAGTTTGAACTGTATACTGACCATAAATCGTTGAAATATCTTTTCTCGCAGAAAGATCTTAACTTAAGGCAACAGAGATGGATGGAGTTTCTTGGCTCGTATGACTTTGAGATTACCTATACTCCAGGAAAGGACAATGTAGTAGCAGACGCCTTGAGCAGAAAGAAGTTGACCCTAAGACCGCTCTTTGTAGAAAGGAAAAGCTTGGAGTATATAGCTAGTTTTAACTTTAGGCCCTCCTCTGATTTCGTACCGGGTTTTTTAGCATCTCTTGAAGTGCGCCCAACTCTTTTGAATAAAATAGGGATTGCACAGCGTGAAGACCCTCAGCTAGTTAAAGTGGTTGATAAGCTAATTAGGGGTGAGACTTCTAGTCACCTCAATAGGTAATCTATCGGTGATAAAGGCTGGCTGAGACGTGATGGAAGACTATGCGTCCCACAAGCAAGGGAGTTGGTAAAGAAGGGTCTTGAGGAAGCACATCATTCCAAGATGACAGTACACCCAGGCGGAGACAAGATGTACAAGGAAATGAAGAGAGTTTTCTTTTGGAGCAGCATGAAGAAGGACGTGGCAGATTTCGTTTCTAAGTGTATGATATGCCAACAGGACAAGGCGGAACAGAAGAAGCCTGGAGGACTGCTTTATCCTCTAGAGGTCCCATAGTGGAAGTGGGATAGTATTTCAATGGACTTCGTTGATGGGCTGCCTAGGTCGAGAAGGGGCAATACTAGCATTTGGGTAATAGTGGATAGGCTTACAAAAAGCGCCCACTTTTTATCTGTCAAGAGTAGAAGGACTGCCTCATCTTTAGCGTCTCTTTACCTCAGGGAGATATTTTGACTCCATGGGATACCCTCCAGCATTGTTAGTGACCGAGACCCAATCTTCACAAGCGAGTTTTGGCGGAGCCTGCAAGAAGCCCTAGGCACACAGTTATGTTTTAGCACGGCCTATCACCCCCAAACCGATGGCCAGACGGAAAGGGTGAATAGAGTTCTAGAGGATCTTTTAAGACTTTGCGTTCTTGACTTTGGAGGGACATGGGAGGATCACCTTCCTTTAGTGGAATTTGCCTACAACAATAGCTACCAAGCTACCATAGGCATGACACCCTTCGAAGCCTTGTATGGAAGACCGTGCAAATCACCAACCTGTTGGTGGGAGTCTACAGATAAGCTTATACTTGGGCCAGACATGATCAAAGAGACCTCAGAGAAAGTGGACTTAATACGAAGAAGGATGAAGATAGCCCAAGATAGATAAAAATTCTACGCAGACAAGAGAAGGACTGACCTTGAGTTTGAGGTTGGGGACAGGGTTTTCCTTAAGGTATCTCCTTTAAGAAACGTCATTCGCTTTGGATCCACAGGAAAGTTAGCACCAAGATTTGTAGGGTTGTTTCCTATCATCGAGAAGGTTGGGAAGATAGCCTATAGATTAGAGCAACCTGAGAGATTGACCGGAATTCACAACCTCTTTCATATTTCTCACCTCCGGAAGTGTTTGCATGAGTCTGCGGAAGTGGTGGAACCTAGTATTCTAGAAGAAGCCGAAGTGGAACGTTAAGCAACTATGAGGAGAGTTCCAACCCGCATTTTAGGAACTGAAGTGAAAAAGCTATGCAATCGCGAAGTCAAACTCGTTAAAGTTCAGTGGAGCGACCCCGAGGAAGACGCGACTTGGGAAACTGAGGACAAAATACGTGCTGCCTACGCTTTTCATTTTGAGGGTACATCTTTGATCTCTCTTTTTCCTTAAATTATGCTTTATCTATCTTTTTATGTATATCTCCTCGGTCCGTTTCCTAACTCCTTAGGTAGAAAACAAATGGATGCAAACATGTATTTGAAAACATGTTATGGATGATGGCTGCAAATGGTTGCTAGTGATTGCTAATGGTTGCTCGTGGATACATATACACACACACCCTAGGTTTTAGATCGGCTCAGTCACTTCATATTGCATATGCATATATGTATTCTCATTTGTATATGGTTGAAACTTGATATGCTGTCATATGGTTTTCGCATTTGTATGAATAGTTGTGCACTCATGTAGAATTATGAGTAGGAAAATTTGCATGCATAATGGATTCATGACACTTACATGATTCGCATTAAGGAGGTCAACTGAATCGGTAGACCGCCTGATTCTGCATTAGATAAGGACATGTACACACACTATGCATATAATCATGAAGCATTAGAAGTCTTTTAAGGACAGTGGACGCCTGTGTTTTTTGGTTGAGTAGATGGACGGTAGGATATACATTCTTCCTAACTTGAAGATTTCGAGGACGAAATCCTTTTAAGAGGGGACAATGTAACACCCCGTGAATCTATAACATTAAGCTTCACAAACTAAAGTGTAATTGTAACAACCCGTATTTTTATAACATGTTAAAACAAGAAATCAAGGCAGAATTAAATTTTAAAATCAGAATCAGGGGAAACGGGTTACGCCATTGCGTACGTCTCGAAATTTTACATGAAATAGAGTCTGAGTTTTCGAAAATCGGAGTCCGGATGAAGAAGTTATGGCCTGTACAAGTTTCAGCAGTTTTCAGGCAGCACTGGACCAGGGGGTCGACCTACCCCCCCCCCCCCCCAGGTCGACCATAGGGTCGACCTACCCCCCAGGTCAACCATAGTGTCGACCCCCCCCCACCTTACAGGTCGACCTGGTTTGCCTGGTTTGACACAGAACTCATTTTTGAAGCCTAAGACATGTTTTGATGGTCCAGATTGATTCTAGGGTTAATCAAAGGGCCTAAACTAGTTACTACACCTATAAAAACACCCTTAGACCTAACCTAATTCATATCAAATCATTCTTACACCATTATGCTGCTAAAATACCTCTTGAAACATGGCCGCCGGCCCCAAATTAAAGAACAAGCATTCAAACTCAATCCAATTCGAAGATTAAAGCTTGTACAATGATTCAAGACAATAAATCAACACTACTACAACGTTCTATGACAATTTCACTTCCTAATTCACTAGCCATGCTCTGTATGTTCTAGTTTCTTTTAGATTTAAACATTTAATTATTATATGGACATGAAATAAAATGGAATTGGATCTAAGTATGTTTATCGATTCTGATCTATTTCTGTTGCTCTTTGAATCTTCTGTTTTGGGACTTGTCTATCTTTATGTTCATGACAAGTTTATGATCTATTCAGCAATTTTCTTGATTCGTGATGACATTATCATCAAGTTGTAATATTTATGCCTATGATGATGTTTTCCTCTGATCTTATTTTTATTCAATTTCTATCTCCCCCAATTTATTTTCTTTTCATGAACCTTGGTCAATTTCGGACCTTGGCCTAAAATCGTGATTTGCGTACAATATGTATACGGGGGAATTATGGGATTATTGCCTATATGAATAAGATGTAATAATTGGCAACATGAAATTGGATATTATCATTGTATTTGCAAGTTTGGGCTTGATCTGTAAATTTTGGTATAATCTTGTTATGAACAAATTTGCATATATATTATATACATGGAATTTGGCACAAATAGGATCTATGTAATGTAACATGAGATTTGGTATATATAACATGTATGTAATTTGGCATGTAAATTTAACCACGAGTTCGGGCCTATGTAAATTAAATCAAAAGATTTGGCTTACGATTGGGCATAATTAGAATTGGGGATTTGAATATAAAAGAGATTGTAAATTTGATAATTGGAAAAATATGTATTATGAACTTGGGTAGTTGGCGTGTGTTGTAATAAAAAGATTACAATTTGGGATAACTACATCATGAATCATGATTTGGGTTTATTTGGGCATGATACATGCAATTTTGGCTAGAACTCAATATGGGTGAAATAGCATAAACTTGGCATACATGTAAATAGGCAAGAATTGGACATATGTAAACTGACTAGAATTGGGATATATATATCCATATATATAAATTGGCATGTAATTTTGGAACTTGGGCATATGTTTATTAATATGTAAAGTTGGGAATTTGAAACATGAAAATGACTGTGTATTGGATAATTGACTTGAATATGAACATGAACATTTCTACACATGAACTGATATTGGGATTTTGGGGGAAATATGACCATTAATGAACCTTTGACACGAGGTTAGACTCGGTTTGTGGTGTAAATCTGCCCGGAACCGCCCGGCAAATCCAGTAGCCACAAAGTGTCAGTCTAATGTGAGAGGTTGAAGGCCAAATTGTAGGCGTAACGATTTATGACACGAGGTTAGACCAAGTTTGTGGTGTAAATCTGCCCGGAACCGCCCGGCAAATCCAGTGGCCACAAAGTGCATGGTCTAATGTGAGAGGTCATGATTCGTTCGTCATAATGAATGAATTAAGGAATACTAACCATAATAAGATGTGGGTATGGTTAGAGGGTTAGGTGGGATAACATGGAAATTTGACATGTAAATGTGGACCTAACCGGTATGAGTTAAGAACATGTAAAACTTACAAGTGTAGGCTTAACCAACGTAACAGTTAATCAGACCAATGGGTGGGTTAAGTAATATGACTAGACTAATGACACTTAACCAATATAACATGACACGTGGCAGGGTTAAGTCAACTTGAACATATAGATAATACTTAACCAACTTAGCATGATACGTGGGCGTGTTAAGCCACGAATTACTTGAAATACTTAACCAATTTAACACGATGACTTGATAGGGTTAAGTCATGAACCGCTTGAATATACATAAACAATTTGACATGATGACTTAATAGGGTTAAGTCATGAACCGCTTGAATATACTTAACCAACTTGACACATGATTTGTAGGGCTAAGTCATGAACTTAAACGACAACACTTAGCCAATTAGACATGACACGTAGACGGGTTAAGTCACGAACTTGAATGACAACACTTAACCAACTTGACATGCTATATCGATGGGGTTAAGTATTGAATTTAAATGACAACACTTAACCTACTAGGCGGAAACCCTAGTTACGCGGTCCGTTTCAGCAGTAACCCACTAGATGTATCATGGTACCCTGGAACTAGGCAGGGTGGGGCACGATTACTGGGCTGATTGTAAGCGACCAGAACGACAGCTGAGTGGGTGCGCCAATGTAGGTTCTAACGGAGTGCGGGTGTGCACACACTCCGGAGCAGAAAAAGCAAGCATTGGGCATCAGTAGGTTTACATTGTGCGTGCTTGATTCGTGTCGGTGGTTGGCACCTTAGGGCTTGATACACCCTTTGGTGGACCTAGCACATGTGACTACATTTCGTGATTGGGCCGTGTGACACAGACACATGAACGAGCTAGGACTTGTAGGGAGCCGATCGATTAATAGATCGTTACGTGGAATTCATTAGGTAGCGTAATCCCTAGTGGTCCTAGGTGGCATAAACCCTAATCGAATCTAGAAATCGTCCAATAGGTAGCAGAATCCCTACTAGGTTGCATAAATCCTAGTTGAACACGCGATAGTTCATGATAAGGAAACCTAGCCAGAACAAGGGTGGTAGTCCAAACGATTTTAAGAATGGTGGCACTACGTTGAAGTAGTATAGAAACACGTGATGAAACCAATACGATATACGGCAAGGGACTGTACATATACATGGAAAGGATGATACGGGTTGGGGGTACTAGTATAGTTGGTGTAGAGAATATAAGAAATCAAAATAGTTGAATGGTGAAGCTTTGAAATCTTGCGATGTTATATGTAACGACCCAGCGGGTTCGACTCCCGGACTTTGACAATAATACATAAAACCTATATTACTTGCCAAAACCCAAGTATCGAAAACGCCAGATAGTTATTAGAAAGAAGTTAGAGGGTGAGATAAGAAAGAAAGAAATATTAGAATAGAAGAAGAAGAGGAACTAACCAACACAACCCAGAGTCTCACATCGCAGCCGAAAAAAATATAATATAAAAATAATCTTTATTGAGAGCTTGAAAAATACTTACAAACATCAGAGTACAGCTTACAGCCAACACATCTGGACAGTTATGATAATCTGTCCCCATATAAAACACACAGCGGAATAATATAACATCATACGTCTAAACTTTTCCAGCTCGTCTCTTTATAGTATCTAATAACCTGAACCTGTACGTCCCGGGCTAACCCGAGCATTACAAATACTGGGTCAGTCTGGTGAACCAGAGTGAGAACAACTTACACAACTTAAGGGGATCATCCAACTTGATTTTAAAGTTCAAAAATCTTTCCGAAATAAAAGGATAATAGTAAGACAAAATCCCCACATATTCACAGACGGTTTTTACCTTACGATAACCCAAATCATTTTTGAAATCATATACTTGTCTGATATTATAATAGTGTCTACATACAAATAAACAGAATCTAGCCGAACGCTTGCATTTCACGCTCCACATACAGAGTGTACAAACAAAACCGCGACGCTTATTGGAGATTGGATTCCGACTATGACAAGGTATGGAACCACCTGTCGATAGTGTATCTCTAGAGACAAATACACTGGGTTCAACAAGAACGTCTTGCAACCCGGCCCACACATGACCGACCACTCATTTCGCTTGAGTGTATCGAATGTATATCACCAACGGTTGGGCTCAAACCACCATTTCCCGAAAAGGGACAACATCGATAGATTATAGAAACAAAAAGAATTTCTCTAGATAGGTGATTATACACCCTAATGGGAGCGACCCACATAGCCATGCTACCTGCCCGATTTTTGTCATTTTCCGGTTTTGAGGCTTGAGGTCATAACGTATCTTTTGGAACTCCTGGCCACCATTTACTTTGAATGCCACCGCGTCAATTCCTCCAGAAATCACTAATTGATTTCCACAAAAATAATCGGGTTGATAAGTTAAGAGAAGGTGTCTTCTCCGCCGCCACAGGTATACGTTTGAGGAAATCAACGTACGTATTCCCTTTGGAAATACTCTGTCAGACATTCGTCCATACAAGTTGTCCTGGGACTGGACAAACCGAAGGCACTCCCCTACCGCATCCAAAGGATCAGTAGCGAGTAGTCCTTGCAACCCGTAAAATCTCAACCACGACCGAATCACATCAGAATACCTCTGGTTGTACAGCCAGAGAATATCCGACAGTAATCCTTACGCTTATGAAGATCCACTGTCTTCAATTGCTCCATTTCGCTCATCATCTGGCATCTTCAACGTTTACGTATTCGTTGGTCGGAATGGTTTTCGAATATAAATTCGATCCCGGTCTTTCCGTACAAACAATCGTATTGGCCAGATTTGATAGTCAGTTATTTAACTATCAAATAAACAACCATTCAACCATGAAAATAAATGAATTCATTGATCCAGTACTCAACAACATTTGGCCCTTTTAAATTTAAATAAACTTCTAAGTCTTTCATATATTTAAAATATGGTATTACCTCTTATTAATATTCTGAAAAGCATTTCAAATCTCCATTAGTTGGGAAAAACATCTAAACTCGTTATCATCCCCATATTATCCCATTTCTAATTCATTTATCCATTCCCAATTTGGGAATTTCACTTCAAATCTCACAACGTCAATTTAAAACTTAACGTTTTGGCCTTAAGCTCCACTTTTATAAACATTGTTTATAAAACTTAGGTTTATAAACCCTTCTTATCCTCTTCTCTTTTCTTGATTCAAAACACATATTACAAACTATCATCTCGGTTCAACATCCCCTATTTTATAACTTAGTTATAAAAACTCCATTTTAAATAAACCCGTTCATTAACGCTTTCAAAAATCCAATTATTCTTCAACATCTACTTTGATTACTTACCTTAATGAATCTCATTACGAATTGATCACTTTCATCATCAATGATAATTTCATCATCATTAACTATCGTAGGTGTAGTTAACTTCTTATTTAACTAAAACAATCCGTAAACTTCTTTTCAAAATTTTATTAAAATTTAAAGCAATGTTCATTAATCTACTTCATTAGATTATACCAAACTAAATAAATCAATTCTAAAACATGATCATCTTGTTGACCAATTCAAATTGTTCATTCTTTTAAAATAACATTATTACTTAGAATAAATCCCATTTGATTGTTTCTTGAAACGATTATTTCAACTCTTAACTATTTCAATGGTTTCTGTTCATCACTTTATAAACCCTTCTTAACATAAGAGTTGACTTTAAAACAATTTAAAAATGCTTAAAGCTTATAAAATAAATAATAAACCTTAATTTCGTTGATTGAACTTTTATTTAAATATATACATTTAAAAATGTATCTCTGGCTAAAAATAAATTTCATAACCTTATTACCGTCGATTCAACCGACGGTAAATCAATATTTGTAACACCATTTATTTTTAGGCCAACTGTTGCCAACTACTCAACCAATACTGTTTATTGGTTAAAACAAAATAAACGTTGAATTTAGATTCAACGATCAGTAGTCAAGTCAATCAACCAATCATATCAGTTTAAATAGTTCATATAATCATAAATGTAAAAATAAATAATAAATGTGAGGAATCCAATTGGATCCCTCCAACTTGTTTTCCCTACATCCAAATACGTTATTTCAACAATTTCATTTCAATGAATAGATATGATATTCAACCATCAAACAATAACAGCCATCCAAACATCCATCAACCAATTTACGGTCATAGCAAACAAATAATTAAACCCAACTTATATAAAATATAAGTGGTATAAAAAATGAGTGAGTTGAACTCACCTTGGGTCTCCATTTGTTGTCAAAACGGTTCGTTTTACCGGCTCCTAGCTGTGTTCATATCCGTCCATCGAAATCCCATAATGTTACGCTTGTCGGTACGGTTTTTACGTCATTCGTTTTATTGATTCTGGTGTTATATGACAACGCCATAACATTTACGTTATGGTATTATAAACAGATGATCAGACCCATTAAAACATACCCCCAGCCTACGTTATTAAATGCCATGTAATCGATGTTACCAGGCACTAGGAAAGGGCGTTAATACTTAACAATGTTAACCAAAAAATACATATTCTTATAACGTTTGGGACTTTGTCAATGTATATGATATATTAATGAATACTAAACCGTTGCTTACGTTAATTAAATCCTACAGGTTAGGTACATATATACAACAAAGGCCATACGACCATTCACGTTGTATACCGTTTCATACTAGACAATAATATTATTATTCGGACACACACACTCATAACATAATACTAAAATGTTTTGTCCTATGGTACCAACTCTAAACAAAATTTTAGAGCTTCACCAGTTCAGGTTTATTACTAATATAAACCAACTCAGCCTATACGAAACTAAACATAATAATGTATATTCATTAATGCTAAACCTTTACCCATGTTATAATAAGACTAGGACTAGTTAATCTTCCTTAGGGACAGCTTAAAATTTGAGTTAAGTAATGCTAAACACAGTGAGGCTCAACGTAGGCACATATAAATATCTTTCCAGGTCCATTATTTAAACCATTTAAAGTAATAATATTGACTTAATCTTAATTCACCTTATACCTTGGTCAGTTCCGTCCAAACGTGATTAGGCTTCAAAACTAGGATTAGGCGTTATAAATTATTATTAGGCAGTTTAAAGTCTCTTAGGCACCTTCAGTAAATAACGCACTATATATTGTATATACATATATATATATATATATATATAATTATAATTGTTCATTCTTCTCCTTCTCTCTTTCTTTCCCGAACCTACGGTTGCTACCATCGAATAATACATAGCAGCATCACTCCATTATTTCACCACCCATCATGGACTGTCCGCTGCCAACGTTCACCATCCACCAGTCCGACGTTAGAGAAACACAGCGGACCCCTAGCCCCTATTCTAATTGTTTGACTACACCCCATCACTGCTTTGCTTCAAACAACCCAAGCCCTTCATTCCAACTAACCCCATGCAAATGATCAACGTCCACTGACCCGCACGAGCACGAGTTCAATGTCCACTGCTCCATCTATTCTCCTCCCAACGTCGGTTCCAGTCATGCCTTTGAACCCAGTACTTCCCCTTCTATCAGCTTCTCGCAACTTCTTCTTTTTTTTGTTCTGTTTGAATCTGGATTGACAAGTTCAAGAGGATAATATATATGTATATATATATATATAAATATTTGCGAACAGAAGCTGGGGTGAGGAAAACAAATGAAGGGTGGTGTGTATTTATAGACGTTCGAACCCTTGGAGGCAAGTTTTAGGATGGTAGGACATATGCTAGGTTCCAGTGAAATTTCAGTTCACTTGTCCCAATTGAGTTTACGTTTGAAAATGAAAATACATGCGCAGTTGTCTTGTAATGGATTGAAATACTTGAGCAGAAAAGACGTAGTGGTAGAGAAGTAGGGTAATGCAGCTATATGAATTGTAGCTGGAAAACCCCGCAGCGTACTTACTTTTTCTTAAGGCTTAAGAAAATAATATATGCTATTTCAATGTAGACGTTCAGACAAGATATAGGATATGCCTTACTTCCCCGTAATTTCTTTTCGTGTATAGAGAGTAGATTAGTGAATAGTCTGCATCGAGTTTTCTTTTTGGTGATTGTTAGCATGTTATTTCTTTTCAGCCCTTGCGTTAGCTATGTGGATAGGTCTATGCAAGCTGAATGAGAGGATAAGAGTAGCTTGCATTTTCTTTGCTAGTCCATACATAGGCATTTGCATATATCATTTATTTACAGACTGTTACGGACAGAAATAAAAATGCAGTCGTGTTGAGCGAGATGCCACGATCCCAAAAATATAATAATATCGGTAGTTTAACTCATATTGTGAAACCCCAAGATATTGATACAGGGTGCCAAATACCCCAAATAAAAAGTTGCATATTTAATTAATTAAAAATTACAGTAAAATTCTAAAAATTAAATTATCACTGCGCCTTAAAAGAATCTTGTCTAAATTCGAAACCGATATATAGTTATATCAAACAAACTGTTACGGTCGATAAACGATTCTATAGTGACTTTCTGAATATTTGATTTGGGTATATCTTGCAATCTATAAGATGAAATCTTGATTTTTCACTTCTGTTAGAAAGATATAGTTTAACGAATTCCATCGTTTCTTGTTTCACAGAAATCCGACTTATAACGCATCCTGTATAGTCGTTTGAAGTTCAAACTTTAATTGACGAACTGCCGCGACATTATAAGCTCGATTTATAATTTTATTATAATTAATACGTTCAAACCGTCATTTTATTAGGCTAATCATATATCATAAATCCATCTATAATACCAAATCAATATTTAAAATAATAAAATATTAAATATCTGACTACCGAAAATACGGGACGTTACATTCCTTCCCCCTTAAAAGAATTTCGTCCCCGAAATTACGAAGGTAGAAGAAATGTTATCGACCAATTAAATTCCTAAATTTTATATTATTATATATCGAAAACCACTTCATTAAACTCCCATTAAATCATTGGGGAATTTTTGTCAACCAACAATCAACATACTATACACATCAACATAACCTAATCAATTTAAATTTTACTTAGTTTCCAAATTCCAAATTGATTCACTTAGCTCATAAATCCATTTAAATCCGATATCCATTTTAACTTAATCAAGTTAAGTTTCAAATTCAAATTCAACTAGCTAATTGAATTTCTAATTGTTATAGGTCCATTTCATAATCCAAGTTCTGATTTACTTTAATTCCAAATTACATAATCCTTTACAAATTTCATATAGGAACCATCTTATCCTATATCGAGCCATTTGAAATTCTCAATTCAATTTGAATTCCATTCAAATCAAGTAGTCAATCAAACACGCCAATATTTCAATAATTTGACAAAATTATTTCTTTCTATATAAAAATATAACTTGGGAAAAATTATTTCATTTACCCTCTTTACTAAACAATATTGTATAAGTTGACAGTTCAAATGCTTCTCAACACTAGAATCGATCTAACAACACAATATAAACCATTTGTATAAAATTTTCGAATACGCTCTCATATATATATACTCAAACTCAATCTAGGGTATTACTAACCCCATCTCTATCGACTTACGCCACAGAGCCAAGGTTATTACTAAACCATTAGCTCTGATACCACTTTAACGACCCAGCGGGTTCGACGCCCGGACTTTGACAATAATACATAAAACCTGTATTAGTTGCCAAAACCCAAGTATCAAAAATGCCAGATAGTTATTAGAAAGAAGTTAGAGGGTGAGATAAGAAAGAAAGAAATATTAGAATAGAAGAAGAAGAGGAACTAACCAACACAACACAAAGTCTCACATCGCAGCGGAACAAAATATAATATAAAAATAATCTTTATTGAGAGCTTGAAAAATACTTACAAACATCATAGTACAGCTTACAGCCAACACATCTGGACAGTTATGATAATCTGTCCCCATATAAAACACACAGGGGAATAATATAACATGATACGTCTAAACTTTTCCAGCTCGTCTCTTCATAGTATCTGATAACCTGAACCTGTACATCCCGGGCTAACCCGAGCATTACAAATACCGGGTCAGTCTGGTGAACCAGACTGAGAACAACTCGCACAGTTTAAGGGGATCATCCAACTTGATTTTAAAGTTCAAAAATCTTTCCGAAATAAAAGGATAATCGTAAAACCAAATCCACACATAAACACAGACAGTTTTTACCTTACGATATCCCAAATCATTTTTGAAATCATATACTTGTTTGATATTATAATAGTGTCTACATACAAATAAATAGAATCTAGCGGAACGCTTGCATCTCATGCTCCACATACAGAGTGTACAAACAAAACCGCGACGCTTATTGGAGATTGGATTCCGACTATGACAAGGTATGGAACCACCAGCCGATAGTGTATCTCTAGAGACGAATACACTGGGTTCAACAAGAACGTCTTGCAACCCGGCCCACACATGACCGACCCCTCATTTCGCTTGAGTGTATCGAATGTATATCACCAATGGTTGGGCTCAAACCACCATTTCCCGAAAAGGGACAGCATCGATAGATTATAGAAACAAAAAGAATTTCTCTAGATAGGTGATTATACACCCTAATGGGAGCGACCTACATGGCCATGCTGCCCGCCCGATTTTTGTCATTTTTCGGTTGTGAGGCTTGAGATCATAACGTATCTTTTGGAACTCCTGGCCACCATTTACTTTGAATGCCACAGCGTCAATTCCTGCAGAAATCACTAATTGATTTCCACAAAAATAATCGGGTTGATAAGTTAGGAGAAGGTGTCTTCTCCGCGGCCACAGAAATACGTTTGAGGAAATCAACGTACGTAATCCCTTTGGATATACTCTGTCAGACATTCGTCCATACAAGTTGTCCTGGGACTGGACAAACCGAAGGCAATCCCCTACCACATCCAAAGGATCAGTAGTGAGTTGTCCTTGCAACCCGTAAAATCTCAACCACGACCGAATCACATCAGAATACCTCTGGTTGTACGGCCAGAGAATATCCGACAGCAATCCTTCCGCTTATGAAGATCCACGGTCTTCAATTGCTCCATTTCGCTCATCATCTGGCATCTTCAACGTTTACGTATTCATTGGTCGGAATGATTTTCGAATATAAATTCGATCCCTGTCTTTCCGTACCAACAATCGTATTGGCCAGATTTGATAGTCGGTTATTTAACTATCAAATAAACAACCATTCAACCATGAAAATAAATGAATTCATTGATTCAGTACTCAACAACATTTGGCCCTTTTAAATTTAAATAAACTTCTAAGTCTTTCATATATTTAAAATATGGTATTACCTCTTACTAATAATCTCAAAACCATTTCAAATCTCCACTAGTTGGGAAAAACATCTTAAATCATTATCATTCCCATATTATCCCATTTCTAATTCATTTATCCATTCCCAATTTGGGAATTTCTCTTCAAATCTCACAACGTCGATTTAAAACTTAACGTTTTGGCCTTACGCTCCACTTTTATAAACATTGTTTACAAAACTTAGGTTTATAAACACTTCTTATCCTCTTCTCTTTTCTTGATTCAAAACACTTATTACAAACTATCATCTCGGTTCAACATCCCCTTTTTTATAACTTAGTTATAAAAACTCCATTTAATATAAACCCGTTCATTAACGCTTTCAAAAATCCAATTATTCTTTAACATCTACTTTGATTACTTACCTTAATGAAACTCATTACGAATTGATCACTTTCATCATCAATGATAATTTCATCATCATTAACTGTCATAGGAATAGTTAACTTCTTATTTAACTAAAACAACCCGTAAACTTCTTTTCAAAATTTTATTAAAATTTAAAGCAATGTTCATTAATCTACTTCATTAGATTATACCAAACTAAATAAATCAATTCTAAAACATGATTATCTTGTTGACCAATTCAAATTGTTCATTCTTTTAAAATAACATTATTACTTAGAATAAATCCCATTTGATTGTTTCTTGAAACGATTAATTCAACTCTTAACTATTTCAATGGTTTCTGTTCGTCTCTTTATAAACCCTTCTTAACATAAGACTTGACTTTTAAACGATTTAAAAATGCTTAAAGCTTCTAAAATAAATAATAAACGTTAATTTCGTTGATTGAACTTTTATTTAAATATATACATTTACAAATCTATCTCTGGTTAAAAATAAATTTCAAAACCTTATTGTAATGACCCGCATTGGCAGGGGTATTATAATTAATTTATCTAATTGTTGAAATGGTGATTTAGAGAATTTAATGGTCGTGGAATAAAATAATAGTGAATATTTATTTAAAATAATAATTAAATAATATATTTAATTCTGAAATAAACAGAATTGGCTGAAATGACGATATGGTGTGAACCGGATCATCTGTGATATTTAATTCAGCTTGGAAATTAATTTGAATAACGAATATATTCAATCGTCGACAGTTGAACGTATAGTTTATAATATAATTATAAACGAGCTTGAAATGGCGCTGCAGTTCGTAAATTGGCGATTCGAACTTCAACTGAATGTACAGGGTTCGTTTTAAATCGGATTTCTATGAAACAAGAAACGTGTGGAGCTGGTGGAGTATATCTTTCTAGTGGAAGAGAAAAATCGAGATTTCGTAGTGTAGATTTTGAGATATGTCCAAATAAAATTTTAAAATAGTCGCTATAGAATCGTTTATCGGCCGTATCAGTTTATTCGATATAACTAGAGATCGGTTGTGAATTTAGACAAGGTTCTTTTGAGACATAACGATAATTTAATTTTTAGAATTTTACTGTAATTTTTAATTAATTAAATAAGCAACTTTTTATTTGGAGTATTTGGCACCCTGTATCGACATTTCTGGGTTTCACAGAAAAAGTTAACGGATTGATATTATTATATTTTTAGAGTCGTGGCATGTTTGTCTACACGATGGTACTTTAATATCTGTCCCTAACCATTCGATTCAAGGACAACATGGAATCTTTATATACTTGCTAATGTTGGTTCGTTCCTACCTTATCACCTCACCTACTACTCTCGTTAGGACATAATAAATACACATCTGTAGCCTATTCCCATTAATACTCTCCACATGTTCCCTTTGGCCATAAATTAGTGAACGTGTTTACTTAAGGATGTAGGGTTCTCCACGCTATAAAATAAGGAGCATTCTCTATTCTTTCTTCCTGTTTGTTTTTCCGCATCCCACACAGTGAACACAAATAATTTTTCCACTCAAGTACTCATATAAATTCAAATAGGAAGCTATAAATTGCAGTACAACAATGTTTAGACTACTAGAAGGATTTTCTTCTTTTCAGCAAGGGTTTTGAGGGGTTCGGAAGTACTTTTGGTTCGCTGGATATTATACAGTAGCCCTAGGGTTAGTTCATTTGGGATTTTCGAGCTTTAATGAGTGAGTCCGATGTTGTATCTGAGGTTGTAAGGTGATATAGCACGTTCTGATGAAGTTTTGTGGAGTTCGTCATCAAGGGAACTGGCATTTCACGTTTGTCACATGGGTGACGTTGGATGTAAAAAGGCCTGGCCTTGCGGTTGAATGTGGAGAGTTTGTTGGGTAGCTGTTTGTCGGTGCTGGGGACTGATGCGATAGACTGATGACTGGTGGAAGTGGTGACAATAGTTGAAGGAGTCGATGTCCAGTCTGGAGAAAATACTAAGAAGGAATCAAAAAGAAGAAGAGGGCGTGAGGACCGAGTACACGTAGTGGTATACTGTATACATGGAGGAACAACGGTGTAAGTTCTGGGAAGAGGAAATCCTTTTTGCGGGTCCGGTTTCTAGCATATAAAGATGGGCTGACAAAGTTTAGCAAGGCCCAAATTAGAAAATAAAAGAAAAGAAAGGTGGAAAGAAGAAGCATCGTACAACACGGGTCTGGGATTGAATACAAAAATGGAAATGAGAATGTACAGGAGTAGATCCGATTCTTTTCTTTCATTGAGCAAGAAAGTTTCTGTATGGGTTAGTAGGGCAGATGGGCAAAAAAAAGGTTAGGCCCGATAGTTAATAATATGTAGTTTTATTTTAATTGAAATAACGTATTTAACTTGTAAATGTAATATCTTGGTCGTACGGTGTTAGATTTACGAACCGTTTGTCACATTGGGACCGTATGGACGGGAGCAACACAATGAGACTAACTGGGGGTGAATCCGAGCTCGTTACAATTTATGGCGAAATAAATTGTCCTTCGAAATCAAATAACGCAAACCATTATTTAACGGTTAACGCGCCAATGTGAGTAAATCTCACCAACTCTGAACAGTTTATAATTTCATGTTGTATTTTCAGAACTGTTAGATATTGGCTGATTGACTGTATGTTGACTGTTTGATTGAATTGCTAGTCTGTTAGTTAAATTTTCTATATTGATTCTGTTTAACAGAATATATCATATGGAACTGAAAAGTGATGTTATCTATATTGTTTAACATCTGTGATGCAGGGAAACAGGTTGGAGGAATCCAACTGGATTCCTCAACATTTATTTTACTGTTTTCATATATTGTGATATATGATGTGTTCTATAATCTGTTATGGATTATGGGTGTTGGAATGATGTTGATCGTTTTATTCGATATTTTAAATATCATAAAAGACCCTGGGATGTAAAAAGAAGTATTTCAATGTATATTGAAATAAAGGAATTTTATAAAATCACAGGATTTTATAAAAGGAATTTTTATAAAACGAACACGGTTTTATAAAAGGGATATTTATTTAGAAAATAAATAGCAATAGAATAGGATATATTTGTAACGGTAAATAGAAGTTATAAATAGGATATATTTGTAACGGTAAATAGAAGTTATAAATAGGATATATTTGTAACGGTAAGTAAACGTTGTAAAAAGGAAATAGTTGTAACGGAAAACGTAGTTAAAAAGAAGTTAATCGATGTTAGTTAATCGATTAGTGTTAAAGTAAAAGAAGTTAATCGATGTTAGTTAATCGATTAGAGTTAAAGTAAAAGAAGTTAATCGATGTTAGTTAATCGATTAGAGTTAAAGTAAAAGAAGTTAATCGATGTTAGTTAATCGATTAGAGAATAAAGTAAAAGAAGTTAATCGATGTTAGTTAATCGATTAGAGAATAAAGTTAAAAAGAAGTTAATCGATGTTAGTTAATCGATTAGAGAATAAAGTTGAAAGGAGATAATCGATGTTAGTTTAATCGATTAGAATAGAAGCAAATGAGTTAAATCGAATATAGTTATTCGAATAGAAGCAAATGAGTAAATCGAATATAGTTATTCGAATAGAAAGTAAAAGGAATTATCGAATATAGTTTATTCGAAAAGAGTAAGTGAAATGAGTTAATAAATAGCGTTAGTCAAATAGTGTTAGTCCAATAGAGTTAATTGATAGGGGTTAGTCCAATAGAGTTAATTGATAAGAGTCAATCGAATATAGTTATTCGAAGGAGGGTTAAGTAATGAAGTTAGTTAAAGGAATAAAGTGAACTTTGCCTATTTCAAAGTTAGAAAAGTTGTTCAGTTAAGGTCTGAGAGGTAGTTCTACCCCAACTTGATTGGCTTCGTTTTAACTAAGGAATAGTTAAGGCTCGACAATAAAGGAAATGGTTTGAATTGGTATCGCGATGGTTTGTTTAAACATCTGTCTAAGTCCAATGAAGAGGCTTTGGAAATGTTTTCCAAATAAGAAACCAAAAATGTTTTCTAATGAAGAAAACAAGAAATGGAAATGTTTTCCATTGTTAATAACGTATATTTTCCAAATTTAGAAATTAGGAATATTGAACATAGGGAAACAGGAAATAAGTAAATTAATGAAATAAAGAGATGAATGTTAAATGATGTTTGATCGATATAATTTCCATTTGGAAATATTATCGTTGTTTGCACACTTGTTTTTATTCGATAGTTAAATCACAGACTATCGAAGTTTTGACCATTTTAACGTTGTTAATATGGAGAGACCGGTTGGATTATTATCCAAAGAACCACTCTGTATTGGCATAAGCGTTGCGAATCAAATATGCCAAAGGAAATTGAAGACGGAGTTATGCAAGGGCTATCCTGTTACAGAATAGTGCCTTCGGTTCATCCAGTTCCTGGATGACTTGTATGGAAGGATGTCTGACAGAGTATTTCCAGACGATCACATATATTGATTTCTCCAACCATACCAAGAGTGGAAGCGAGGAAGGAAACGTCTTTAGCTAACACATAATGTATTGTTGAGGACGTCAATCGGTGATTTGATGGATTTGATGATGTGACATTCAAAGTGAATCTGATGTGATGATAAAGCGTAGCTTCTAGCCTCATCATCCGGTAAATGACAGAAATCGGGCAGGCAACATGGCTAAGTCGGTCGCACCGAAGTAGGGTGTATAATCACCTGATCTAGAGTTTCATTTACTTCTAAAAATCTATTGTTGATGCTGTCCCATTCGGGAAACGGTTGCTGATCCCGACTGTTGGTGATATACATTCGATACGCTCAAGCGAAATGAGTGGTCGGTCATGTGTGGCCGGGTTGCAAGATGTTCTTGTTGAACCCAGTGTATTCCTCTCTAGAGGTACACGAACGAAAGGTGGTTCCATACCTTGTCATAGTTGGAAACCCATTACCCAATACGTGCTTGCGGTTTTGATTGTATACTATATATGTAGAACGTGAGATGAAAGCGTTTCTACTAGACGATTATATATATTGTGGTTGATAGACATTATTATAATATCAAAAGGTTTTTGATATAAAGATATCTTGGATTTTCATAAG
The DNA here is from genome assembly GCA_030737875.1 of Allium sativum. Classification (NCBI taxonomy): domain Eukaryota; kingdom Viridiplantae; phylum Streptophyta; class Magnoliopsida; order Asparagales; family Amaryllidaceae; genus Allium; species Allium sativum. Next base: position 377,810,773 of record CM060926.1, read on the forward strand.
GGAAAAACCCGTTCCGTTATGCGGCGTGGTCTTATGAGATATCGTTTACTTGTTCAATTGTTTTAAACTATTTTACTCATACCAGTCCCATGACTGACCCGGAGTTTATTTTGTTGTTTTCCCTAAACTCTTGGGTGCCTAAATTTGTATGGGCAGTCAAGTAGTCGGGATTTACAGATATAGTTGAAGAGCTGGAGCATGAGGCTTCAGGACCATATAGCTATAGTTATTTCCGCTGTGTTGTAAGTGCTGTACTTTGATAATGATGTATATTCAAATACAGATGTATATTTCAAAGTTATGTTACATAAATTATATGTTATTCGTTCCGCTGTGAGATTCGTGTTACTCTGATGTTGTCTTCTTCTTCTTCTATTCTATGTTTCTATCTTATCTTTCCTTACCCTCTAATTTCTTTCACTAATTACCAGGATTTTTCAATGTTTTGGTTATCGACATCGTGCTTATGTCGATAACCAAAGTCGCCGAAAATCCGGGTCGTTACAGTTGGTATCAGAGCCAGGTTAAGAATTACTTGGCTCTGTGGCGTGACTCGGTAGAGATAGGGTTAGTAATACCCTAGATTGAGTTGAGTGTATATATACGAGTGAACGTATTTGTTATTGATATAAAAAATTGTTTTATATTGTGGGGATTCATTGGTTGAATCGTTTATGAGTTCTGGTCGATCAGTTTGATCCACTGTATCGGTAGGAGTTACTAAACACTCGAATACGATGGGTCGGCACGATATGTTTTGAAAAGAGGGTAAATTAAAATAAGTTTACCAAGGTATATCTTGATATAGAGAAGATATATATATCAAAATTATTATATATTGGTTGTTATTATAATCGAGTAAGATTATAAATTAAATGGTTATGTAAATAACCAATCAGAATTCATATAAGTGAAATACGTGAAATCAGATGAGTTGAATCCGAAATTTAAACCAGAAATGGAGTTAAAACTCTTGAGAATTGGATAAGTGTTTGTAAAAGGATTTGGATTAAAAATAAGGAAAATTTAAGATCCTAGGAGATTTTAAATTATTTTACAAGCAGTGTGAATTATATTTTGAAATGAATTTCAAAGTGGAAAAGGTTAAAAATGGCTTTATAGTATTGAACTCACTTCGATCGCTGGAAAATAGATTCTGATGATGACAGCTGCATCATCAGTATTCATTTTCGAGTTGTAAGTGACGAATTACTACCAAAGATACTGTTTTGAGATTGTTTTAGGAAAGACAAGTTGTGTTGGATTTCAAAATAGAATTTAAAATATAGAATTTGAATTTGGAAATAGATTTGAAATATTAACTTGTTTTAAGAGAAATAAAACAAGAAGTTCCTTTATAAACGAAGTTTATAAATAGTTCTTTTATAAATGAAGTTTATAAATGAAGTGGAAAGAATTATCATTGGTTAATTCAGAAATAAAAATACAAGTGTGAAATGGAAAGGGAAATCTATTTTCCTAAGGTAGAAATATCGATTTCAAAAGGAATTGAAATCGAGACTTATTCAAAGGAATTTGAATAAAGAAAATTCAAACATAGAATTTAAACAGGAAAATTCAAAGGGAGTTTGAATATATGAAATTCAATGGAATTGAAATAGAATTGAATATAGAAATTCAAAGGGAGTTTGAATATATGAAATTCAATGGAATTGAAATAGAATTGAATATAGAAATTCAAAGGGAGTTTGAATATATGAAATTCAATGGAATTGAAATAGAGTTTGAATATATCAATTCAAATATGGAATTTGAATAAGATATTTGAAATGAAATTCATATATGGAATTTGAATAAGTGAATTGAAATGAAATTCAAATATAGAATTTGAATAAGAGAATTGAAATGGAATTTGAATATAGGAAATTCAAATAAAATTGGAATGGAATTAAATTAGTTGATAAACAAGTGAAACCTATATTTGAACATGTATATTCAAATAAAAAGGTGAAATGGGCAAACCAGTAATTTGAAAATCACTTAACGAAATAAGTTAAAATGATTGGATTAAGTTGAAATGAATTAGAAATGTATAAATATACATGAGATAGGTATGGATAAGGATAATGCAAGAGTTATAAATAGAATGCTCGACGAAATGGTATGTATTTAATTCCATATGAGATTTTATGCGCCGTATCGGCTAGCCGCTTGGCTTTTTCTTTTTCTTTTGGATTGGTAAGGGCCTTGGGAGGCTATTTTAAATATCCCGATGCTCCTAGTACAAAGGAGGTTATGGCGAATTTTTCCAGAAATTTAAGGAGTTAGAATATTTTTAAGATAATTTGATAGTTAGAAATCAACGTATCGATATATATAGAAGTCGATAAGGAAACGAACTTAGAAATAGAATAGTAAAATCAAAAAGGAAAACTAAGAATAAAAATCTAGTAAGAATAGAAAGAGGAAGTGTATATGTGTTTCAAAGAGAATAAGTAGTTGTATGGTATTGATTATTCGAGTAAGTAGTCATATCTGTTTTGACGTTATAAATGTTATTCAGTCAAGGTCTGAGAGGTAGTTATACCCCAACTTGATTGATCTCATTATTAACAAATAAATAGTAAGATTTCAGGCTCGAAGATCAATGTTGAATAAGAGTTAGTTGAATATAGTATTTGGCTTGTCGTAACGATGTTTTACACAACATCCGTTTTAAGCCAAATAAGTGTAAACTTGGAAATAGAAAAATAAATATTTCCTAAGTATAGAAATAAACGAGATGGGAAAAGAGATAAGTAATTGGAATATTTTCCAATTATAAATAACATATATTTTCTAAAGTTTAGAAAATAAAGGAAGGCGATATTCGGAAATGTTTTCCAAATAACATAAAAGGCCAATATGGTTATTGAAAATATTGGTCAACAAATATTGATAAAGAAATAGAAAAGTGATTTAACTAATGGAATATTGATTATGGGCTCAGTTGAATTTCAAAAAGGAAAATTTGATTTTTGAAAAGAGTAAACTGTTTTAAAACTCCCAGGAAAAGACTGTTTGAATTAAAAACAAATTTAATAGAAATTTGTGAAAGCAAATTTGAATTAAAGTAAAGCCAGTAAAGTGTTAACTGAGATTGAGTTGGAATGATATCAAGACAAATTGGATTGTGAGATTCAAATTTGAAGTGTGATGTGATAATCAAGTTAAGAGTTGGGAATCGAGAAGAAACTTGAGTTGAAATGGGATTTGGTTTGGATATAAGTGAATGGTTGTGTTGGAGATAAAAACTGATTTGGAGTTTGATTGGCATGACATTGGTATGTGCCGAATTAACAGCAGATGAAAAGGGTATAATGATATGCCGACAAAAAGGTACAAGATTATATTTCTATTGGATATAAGATTTATGAGCCGAATAGGCAAGCCGTTGGCTGTTTGATTTTCTTTTGGAATGGAGATGTCCCAGAGAGGCGAGTTGGAGTTTGACCGATTGACCAGTACAAAGGAGGTGCTGGCGAAATTTTTCGAAGATTAAGGCGTTAGAAAATTTTCGTTGATAAGAATTAATTAATAATTTAATTGAAATTAAATTGGTTCAGTTGAAACTGAATTTAAGAAGTGAACAAATATGTTCTAAGCAGTCGATAGGGTCGTCCTCTACCTTTTAGCAATTTCGAGGACGAAATTATTTTAAGTGGGGAAGATTGTAATGACCCGCATTGGCAGGGGTATTATAATTAATTTATCTAATTGTTGAAATGGTGATTTAGAGAATTTAATGGTCGTGGAATAAAATAATAGTGAATATTTATTTAAAATAATAATTAAATAATATATTTAATTCTGAAATAAACAGAATTGGCTGAAATGACGATATGGTGTGAACCGGATCATCTGTGATATTTAATTCAGCTTGGAAATTAATTTGAATAACGAATATATTCAATCGTCGACAGTTGAACGTATAGTTTATAATATAATTATAAACGAGCTTGAAATGGCGCTGCAGTTCGTAAATTGGCGATTTGAACTTCAACTGAATGTACAGGGTTCGTTTTAAATCGGATTTCTGTGAAACAAGAAACGTGTGGAGCTGGTGGAGTATATCTTTCTAGTGGAAGAGAAAAATCGAGATTTCGTCGTGTAGATTTTGAGATATGTCCAAATAAAATTTTAAAATAGTCGCTATAGAATCGTTTATCGACCGTATCAGTTTATTCGATATAACTAGAGATCGATTGTGAATTTAGACAAGGTTCTTTTGAGACATAACGATAATTTAATTTTTAGAATTTTACTGTAATTTTTAATTAATTAAATAAGCAACTTTTTATTTGGAGTATTTGGCATCCTGTATCGACATTTCTGGGTTTCACAGAAAAAGTTAACGGATTGATATTATTATATTTTTAGAGTCGTGGCATGTTTGTCTACACGATGGTACTTTAATATCTATCCCTAACCATTCGATTCAAGGACAACATGGAATCTTTATATACTTGCTAATGTTGGTTCGTTCCTACCTTATCACCTCACCTACTACTCTCGTTAGGACATAATAAATACACATCTGTAGCCTATTCCCATTAATACTCTCCACATGTTCCCTTTGGCCATAAATTAGTGAACGTGTTTACTTAAGGATGTGGGGTTCTCCACGCTATAAAATAAGGAGCATTCTCTATTCTTTCTTCCTGTTTGTTTTTCCGCATCCCACACAGTGAACACAAATAATTTTTCCACTCAAGTACTCATATAAATTCAAATAGGAAGCTATAAATTGCAGTACAACAATGTTTAGACTACTTGAAGGATTTTGTTCTTTTCAGCAAGGGTTTTGAGGTGTTCGGAAGTACTTTTGGTTCGCTGGATATTATACAGTAGCCCTAGGGTTAGTTCATTTGGGATTTTCGAGCTTTAATGAGTGAGTCCGATGTTGTATCTGAGGTTGTAAGGTGATATAGCACGTTCTGATGAAGTTTTGTGGAGTTCGTCATCAAGGGAACTGGCATTTCACGTTTGTCACATGGGTGACGTTGGATGTAAAAAGGCCTGGCCTTGCGGTTGAATGTGGAGAGTTTGTTGGGTAGCTGTTTGTCGGTGCTGGGGACTGATGCGATAGACTGATGACTGGTGGAAGTGGTGACAATAGTTGAAGGAGTCGATGTCCAGTCTGGAGAAAATACTAAGAAGGAATCAAAAAGAAGAAGAGGGCGTGAGGACCGAATACACGTAGTGGTATACTGTATACATGGAGGAACAACGGTGTAAGTTCTGGGAAGAGGAAATCCTTTTTGCGGGTCCGGTTTCTAGCATATAAAGATGGGCTGACAAAGTTTAGCAAGGCCCAAATTAGAAAATAAAAGAAAAGAAAGGTGGAAAGAAGAAGCATCGTACAACACGGGTCTGGGATTGAATATAAAAATGGAAATGAGAATGTACAGGAGTAGATCCGATTCTTTTCTTTCATTGAGCAAGAAAGTTTCTGTATGGGTTAGTAGGGCAGATGGGCAAAAAAAAGGTTAGGCCCGATAGTTAATAATATGTAGTTTTATTTTAATTCAAATAACGTATTTAACTTGTAAATGTAATATCTTGGTCGTACGGTGTTAGATTTACGAACCGTTTGTCACATTGGGACCGTATGGACGGGAGCAACACAGTGAGACTAACTGGGGGTGAATCCGAGCTCGTTACAATTTATGGCGAAATAAATTGTCCGTCGAAATCAAATAACGCAAACCATTATTTAACGGTTAACGCGCCAATGTGAGTAAATCTCACCAACTCTGAACAGTTTATAATTTCATGTTGTATTTTTAGAACTGTTAGATATTGGCTGATTGACTGTATGTTGACTGTTTGATTGAACTGCTAGTCTGTTAGTTAAATTTTCTATATTGATTCTGTTTAACAGAATATATCATATGGAACTGAAAAGTGATGTTATCTATATTGTTTAACATCTGTGATGCAGGGAAACAGGTTGGAGGAATCCAACTGGATTCCTCAACATTTATTTTACTGTTTTCATATATTGTGATATATGATGTGTTCTATAATCTGTTATGGATTATGGGTGTTGGAATGATGTTGATCGTTTTATTCGATATTTTAAATATCATAAAAGACCCTGGGATGTAAAAAGAAGTATTTCAATGTATATTGAAATAAAGGAATTTTATAAAATCACAGGATTTTATAAAAGGAATTTTTATAAAACGAACACGGTTTTATAAAAGGGATATTTACTTAGAAAATAAATAGCAATAGAATAGGATATATTTGTAACGGTAAATAGAAGTTATAAATATGATATATTTGTAACGGTAAATAGAAGTTATAAATAGGATATATTTGTAACGGTAAGTAAACGTTGTAAAAAGGAAATAGTTGTAACGGAAAACGTAGTTAAAAAGAAGTTAATCGATGTTAGTTAATCGATTAGTGTTAAAGTAAAAGAAGTTAATCGATGTTAGTTAATCGATTAGAGTTAAAGTAAAAGAAGTTAATCGATGTTAGTTAATCGATTAGAGTTAAAGTAAAAGAAGTTAATCGATGTTAGTTAATCGATTAGAGAATAAAGTAAAAGAAGTTAATCGATGTTAGTTAATCGATTAGAGAATAAAGTTAAAAAGAAGTTAATCGATGTTAGTTAATCGATTAGAGAATAAAGTTGAAAGGAGATAATCGATGTTAGTTTAATCGATTAGAATAGAAGCAAATGAGTTAAATCGAATATAGTTATTCGAATAGAAGCAAATGAGTAAATCGAATATAGTTATTCGAATAGAAAGTAAAAGGAATTATCGAATATAGTTTATTCAAAAAGAGTAAGTGAAATGAGTGAATAAATAGCGTTAGTCAAATAGTGTTAGTCCAATAGAGTTAATTGATAGGGGTTAGTCCAATAGAGTTAATTGATAAGAGTCAATCGAATATAGTTATTCGAAGGAGGGTTAAGTAATGAAGTTATTTAAAGGAATAAAGTGAACTTTGCCTATTTCAAAGTTAGAAAAGTTGTTCAGTTAAGGTCTGAGAGGTAGTTCTACCCCAACTTGATTGGCTTCGTTTTAACTAAGGAATAGTTAAGGCTCGACAATAAAGGAAATGGTTTGAATTGGCATCGCGATGGTTTGTTTAAACATCTGTCTAAGTCCAATGAAGAGGCTTTGGAAATGTTTTCCAAATAAGAAACCAGAATGTTTTCTAATGAAGAAAACAAGAATTGGAAATGTTTTTCATTGTTAATAACGTATATTTTCCAAATTTAGAAATTAGGAATATTGAACGTAGGGAAACAGGAAATAAATAAATTAATGAAATAAAGAGATGAATGTTAAATGATGTTTGATCGATATAATTTCCATTTGGAAATATTATCGTTGTTTGCACACTTGTTTTTATTCGATAGTTAAATCATAGACTATCGAAGTTTTGACCATTTTAACGTTGTTAATATGGAGAGACCGGTTGGATTATTATCCAAAGAACCACTCTGTATTGGCATAAGCGTTGCGAATCAAATATGCCAAAGGAAATTGAAGACGGAGTTATGCAAGGGCTATCCTGTTACAGAATAGTGCCTTCGGTTCATCCTGTTCCTGGATGACTTGTATGGAAGGATGTCTGACAGAGTATTTCCAGACGATCACATATATTGATTTCTCCAACCATACCAAGAGTGGAAGCGAGGAAGGAAACGTCTTTAGCTAACACATAATGTATTGTTGAGGACGTCAATCGGTGATTTGATGGATTTGATGATGTGACATTCAAAGTGAATCTGATGTGATGATAAAGCGTAGCTTCTAGCCTCATCATCCGGTAAATGACAGAAATCGGGCAGGCAACATGGCTAAGTCGGTCGCACCGAAGTAGGGTGTATAATCACCTGATCTAGAGTTTCATTTACTTCTAAAAATCTATTGTTGATGCTGTCCCATTCGGGAAACGGTTGCTGATCCCGACTGTTGGTGATATACATTCGATACGCTCAAGCGAAATGAGTGGTCGGTCATGTGTGGCCGGGTTGCAAGATGTTCTTGTTGAACCCAGTGTATTCCTCTCTAGAGGTACACGAACGAAAGGTGGTTCCATACCTTGTCATAGTTGGAAACCCATTACCCAATACGTGCTTGCGGTTTTGATTGTATACTATATATGTAGAACGTGAGATGAAAGCGTTTCTACTAGATGATTATATATATTGTGGTTGATAGACATTATTATAATATCAAAAGGTTTTTGATATAAAGATATCTTGGATTTTCATAAGGGAAAAACCCGTTCCGTTATGCGGCATGGTCTTATGAGATATCGTTTACTTGTTCAACTGTTTTAAACTATTTTACTCATACCAGTCCCATGACTGACCCGGAGTTTATTTTGTTGTTTTCCCTAAACTCTTGGGTGCCTAAATTTGTATGGGCAGTCAAGTAGTCGGGATTTACAGATATAGTTGAAGAGATGGAGCATGAGGCTTCAGGACCATATAGCTATAGTTATTTCCGCTGTGTTGTAAGTGCTGTACTTTGATAATGATGTATATTCAAATACAGATGTATATTTCAAAGTTATGTTACATATATTATATGTTATTCGTTCCGCTGTGAGATTCGTGTTACTCTGATGTTGTCTTCTTCTTCTTCTATTCTATGTTTCTATCTTATCTTTCCTTACCCTCTAATTTCTTTCACTAATTACCAGGATTTTTCGATGTTTTGGTTATCGACATCGTGCTTTTGTCGATAACCAAAGTCGCCGAAAAACCGGGTCGTTACACTTATTACCGTCGATTCAACCGACGGTAAATCAATATTTGTAACACCATTTATTTTTTGGCTAACTGCTGCCAACTACTCAACCAATACTGTTTATTGGTTAAAACAAAATAAACGTTGAATTTAGATTCAACGATCAGTAATCAAGTCAATCAACCAATCGTATCAGTTTAAATAGTTCATATAATCGTAAATGTGAAAATAAATAATAAATGTGAGGAATCCATTTGGATCCCTCCAACCTGTTTTCCCTGCATCCAAACACGTTATTTCAACAATATCATTTCAATGAACAGATATGATATTCAACCATCAAACAATAACAACCATCCAAACATCCATCAACCAATTTACAGTCATAGCACACAAATAATTAAACCCAACTTATATTAAATATAAGTGGTATAAAAACTGAGTGAGTTGAACTCACCTTGGGTCTCCATTTGTTGTCAAAACGGTTCGTTCTACCGGCTCCTAGCTGCGTTCATATCCGTCCATCCAAATCCCATAATGTTACGCTTGTCGGTACGGTTCTGACGTCATTCGTTTTATCTGATTCCGGTGCTGTATGACAACGCCATAACATTTACGTTATGGTATTATAAACAGATGATCAAACCCATTAAAACATACCCCCAGCCTACGTTAATAAACCGCCATGTAATCGATGTGATCAGGCACTAGGAAAGGGCATTAATACTTAACAATGTTACCAAAAAATACACATTCTTATAATGTTTGGGACTTTGTCAATGTATATGATATATTAATGAATACTAAATCGTTGCTTACGTTAATTAAATCCTACAGGTTAGGTACATATATACAACACAGGCCATACTACCGTTCACGTTGTATACCGTTTCATACTAGACAATAATAATATTTTTCGGACACACACGCTCATTACGTAATACTAAAATGTTTTGTCCTATGGTACCAACTCTAAACAAAATTTTAGAGCTTCACCAGTTCAGGTTTATTACTAATATAAACCAACTCAGCCTATACGAAACTAAACATAATAATGTATATTCATTAATGCTAAACTTTTACCTATGTTATAATAAGATTAGGACCAGTTAATCTTCCTTAGGGATAGCTTAAAATTTGAGTTAAGTAATGCTAAACACAGTGAGGCTCAACATAGATGCATGTAAATATCTTTCCAGGTCCATTATTTAAACCATTTAAAGTAATAATATTGACTTAATCTTAATTCACCTTATACCTTGGTTAGTCCCATCCAAACGTGATTAAGCTTCAAATAGGATTAGGCGTTATAAATTGTTATTAGGCAGTTTAAAGTCTCTTAGGCACCTTCAGTAAATAACGCACTATATAGTGTATATACATACATATATATATATATATATATAATTATAATTGTTCATTCTTCTCTTACCTTCTCTCTTTCTTTCCCGAACCTACGGCTGCTACCATCGAATAATACATAGCAGCATCACTCCATTATTTCACCACCCATCATGGACTGTCCGCTGCCAACGTTCGCTGTCCACCAGTCCGACGTTAGAGAAACACAGCAGACCCCTAGCCCCTGTTCTAACCGTTTGACTGCACCCCATCACTGCTTTGCTTCAAACAACCCAAGCCCTTCATTCCAACTAACCCCATGCAAATGTTCAACGTCCACTGACTCGCACGAGCACGAGTTCAACGTCCACTGCTCCATCTATTCTCCTCCCAACGTCGGTTCCAGTCATGCCTTTGAACCCAGTAATTCCCCTTCTGTCAGCTTCTCGCAACTTCTTTTCTTTCTGTTTGAATCTGGTTTGACAAATTCAAGAGGACAATATATATATATATATATATATATATATATTTGCGAACAGAAGCTGGGGTGAGGAAAACAAATGAAGGGTGGTGCGTATTTATAGGCGTTCGAACCCTTAGAGGCCAAGATTTAGGATGGTAGGACATAGGCTAGGTTCCAGTGAAATTTCAGTTCACATGTCACAATTGAGTTTACGTTTGAAAATGAAAATACATGCGCAGTTGTCATGTGATGGATTGAAATACTTGAGCAGAAAAGACGTAGCGGTAGAGAAGTAGGGTAATGCAGCTATATGAATTGTAGCTGGAAAACCCCGTAGCGTACTTACTTTTTGCTTAAGGTTTAAGAAAATAATATATGCTATTTCAATGTAGACGTTCAGATAAGATATAGGATAGGCCTTACTTCCACGTAATTTCTTTTCTTGTATAGAGAGTAGATTAATGAATAGTCTGCATCGAGTTTTCTTTTTGGTGACTGTTAGCATGTTATTTCTTTTCAGCCCTTGCGTTAGCTAAGTGGACAGGTCTATGCAAGCTGAATGAGAGGATAGGAGTAGCTTGCATTTTCTTTGCTAGTCCATACATACGCATTTGCATATATCATTTATTTACAGACTGTTACGGACAGAAATAAAAATCCAGTCGTGTTGAGCGAGGTGCCACGATCCCAAAAATATAATAATATCGGTAGTTTAACTCATATTGTGAAACCCTAAGATATTGATACAGGGTGCCAAATACCCCAAATAAAAAATTACGTATTTAATTAATTAAAAATTAAAGTAAAATTCTAAAAATTAAATTTTCACTGCGCCTCAAAAGAATCTTGTCTAAATTCGAAACCGATATTTAGTTATATCAAATAAACTGTTACGGTCGATAAACGATTCTATTGCGACTTTCTGAATATTTGATTTGGGTATATCTTGCAATCTATAAGACGAAATCTTGACTTTTCACTTCTGTTAGAAAGATATAGTTTAAGAATTCCATCGTTTCTTGTTTCACAGAAATCCGACTTTTAACGCATCATGTATAGTCGTTTGAAGATCAAACTTTAAATTACGAACTGCCACGACATTATAAGCTCGATTTATAATTATATTATATTTAATACGTTAAAATCGTCGTTTTATTAGGCGAATCATATATCATAAATCCATCTATAATACCAAATCAATATTTAAAATAATAAAATATTAAATATTTGACTACCGAAAATACGGGACGTTACATTATGCTTAATAGAAACCTTGCAATGTTATACTTGATTCATCGTGCCTATAGCTTACCTTGTCATCAGGCTTATGTTTACTTTCAGTTTATTCATGCCATGTTATCTTTACCTATTTTTATGCTGAAAGCCACTAGGACTTACTCAGTCTTTATGACTGACCCAGTTTGTTTCGCCTCTTTTTCTTCCGTTTCCCCCACAGGTTCTCAGGGAGGAAGCACTTCTACTTAGTTTGGACTTCTTTCTGCTTCAAGATCATCATATATGGCTTGGACCTTTCTTGGCTATCGCTGCTTTACTTGGGGAATGATTTATTACTATGGTTTTATGCTTCTTTACTATTGCAAGACAGATTTCGATGTAATGGATTTAATGGCATTTCGATGTAAAAGGCTTTAGACCTTACTAGATTTTAAAGAAATGAAATTTGGTTTTTCTCCTGCTGTTTTATATATGTTCTGTCTTGTAATATTTCTGTGTATGTTTACCTACATAATGCTCCACCAAAGCTAGTGCATTCCCTTTGTGAGTGACCCTAGCGGAGGTGGGGTGTTATATTTGGTATCAGAACAGAAGGTTACCAGATTGGGCAAAAGTTTTTAAAACCTTTTGAAATTATTTTCAAAACCATTTACAAAGAAGCATTTTTCAAGAAAAGTTTTATTTTTGAAGGCTATTCCCCAAAGCCATATGCACTATCTTTTGATTCTCTCCTTGAGTCTCTTCTCTCTTTCTTTTTCACCAAAGTTTGTAGGCATGCGACAGATGTCGGAGGGCAAAGTAGTGCCCAACCTCCATCTGTAGCCGCAGTAGTTTTACTTGCGACTAATCTTATCTCAAGCTTTGTAGGGTGCCGTGCAATGGAAGTAGCATTCGAGAAACTTGTCAACAAGCTATACAAGGATAGTACGAACGAGGATAAAGAACACAAGCCTAAGGATGAGAAACTTGTTGATAAAGCGTAATCCACGAAAGAGGAAAAGGTGAAAGGTAAGAGGTCAAAGTAAAAGAATAATAAAACCCATGACAAGAAAGGACATCGTTGGTATGGTAAAAAGGGACATGTAGTTAAGTACCATAGGACAAGGACAAGGGCAAAGAACAAGATTGTCGAGAGGGCAAATTGTATGCTCTCACTACTAGCATACCTAAGAGAGGTGGTAACGCTTCTGTTAAAAGTTTAGCTGCTCTTTTCTATCATAGTGTGGGAACTTTGTTTTTATATACATCGCATCCTTTTAATTCTGCTTCGATAGTTGAGTCTCTGCACCTTAGTACTAGCGAAGTAAAGGATCCCATTTTTGTGTCTCAAATCCTGTTGGGTAATCGGCTTATTTATTCATGACTTGTTTGGATTTGAGAATGTCTAGGCTAAGCAATGCTTATATTTTAGGGCTATGGGTTGATTCTAGGGATGGAGTGGTTGTCCAGAAATGGTACCATTCTCGAGTATGAAAAGAGGGTAGTTAGACTCTTGACTTGCCCCGGTAATGTCCTCGAAGTCTAGGTTAACCCTTAGGGTTCTTCCATGCTTAGTTACCTAGAATCTCTTGATACATCTATTGATACCGAGTAGTGTTCTCCACTAAGGTGGATGGTTCATTTCGCTTATGCATGAGTTATAGAAAATCACCATAGTAAGTACACTTGGCAACATGGTTGGCATTTGTTTATTCTCAAGAGATAATCCATTTATGTGGAATACCTTCTAGTAAGTGAATGAGATCCAAGATTCACCAGTGAATTTTGGAGAGCTTGCACGAAACCATGAGTATGCAATTATGTTTGAATCGGGTATACTAGAAAGAGAATAAGCGAAAGTGGAACGAGAGTCGATGGTGGAATGAGTTCCAACTCATAATTTGGGAACAAGAATTAAGGAACTACGAAATTGTGAAGTTAAAAATGGTCAAAGCACAATGGAGTTAATCTCAAGGAAATATGACTTAGAAGATTGAAGACTAGACACGCGCATCATATCTCTTTTTAAGAGTATATCCTTGATCCCTCTTTTCCTGTAGAGCTTACTTGTATGCTATCTTTTAAGTATAACCTCTCGGTCCTATTCTCAATCCTATTTCTGTTGCAAACCCCATAGGGAGTATGACTTATCTGTTAGTAATACATGTTGGGGCTTGAGGGTGTCCGTTGGGTTGACTAAACTTTTTGGGTTTTATAGGATATGGGCTGGTGCTTAGGGAGTTCTTCTCATATTCAGTATATATGTGACGTAGATTTCTAGCTTTAACATTGCCTAAGGGGCACAAATTTTTTACTTGCTTCTATCATTCGGCTATATCTTTAGGTAGGAAAAATTGGGTGAAACATGTGTTTGTGACATGTTATGATTGATGGTTGCAAGTGGTTGCAAGTGGTCGCAAGTGCTTGCACGTGGTTACATAACACACATTAGGCACTAGATTGGCTCAGACACATTTTTATATTGCATATGCATGAGTGTTTATACTTGTTTATGGATGAGATTGAATGTGTTATCATGTTGATGTTGCATACGGATGGATGTTTGTGCACACATATAGTGTTTATGTGACTAGGACTATTTTCATACATGTTGGACTCATGGCACTAAACAAAATTTGCATTAAGAAGATCAATCAGGCCTGATCATTTGCATTAGATAAGGAACATATACACACACTTTCTGCATATGTTCATACAGCATTAGAAATCTCTTTAGGACAATGGATGCCTGTGATTGATGATTGAGTAGATGGATGATTGGATGGTAGGACACATTCTTCTTAACTTGAAGATTTCGGGGACGAAATCCTTTAAGGAGGGGAGAATGTAACAACCCGTATTTTTATAACATGTTAAAACAAGAAATTAAGGCAGAATTAAATTTTAAAATCAGAATCAGGGGAAACGGGTTAAACTATTGCGTTTTGTCTCGAAATTTTACATGAAATAGAGTCCAAGTTTTCGAAAATCGGAGTCCGGATGAAGAAGTTATGGCCTGTACAAGTTTCAGCAGTTTTCAGGCAGCACTGGACCAGGGGGTCGACCATAGGGTCGACCTACCCCCCCCCCCCCCCCCCCAGGTCGACCATAGGGTCGACCTACCCCCCAGTTCGACCATAGTGTCGACCCCCCACCTTACAGGTCGACCTGGTCGGCCTGGTTTGACCCAGAACTCATTTTTGAAGCCTGAGACGTGTTTTGATGGTCCGGATTGATTCTAGGGTTAATCTAAGGGCCTACACTAGTTGCTACACCTATAAAAACACCCTTAGACCTAACCTAATTCATATCAAATCATTCTTACACCATTATGCTGCTAAAATACCCCTTGAACCAATGCTGCCGGCCCCAAATTAAAGAACAAGCATTCAAACTCAATCCAATTCGAAGATTAAAGCTTGTACAATGATTCAAGACAATAAATCAACACTACTACAACGTTCTATGACAATTTCACTTCCTAATTCACTAGCCATGCTCTGTAAGTTCTAGTTGCTTTTAGTTTAAACATTTAATTATTATATGGACATGAAATAAAATGGAATTGGATATAAGTATGTTTATCGATTCTGATCTATTTCTGTTGCTCTTTGAATCTTCTATTTTGGGACTTGTCTATCTCTATGTTCATGACAAGTTTACGATCTATTCAACAATTTTCTTGATTCGTGGTGACATTATCATCAAGTTGTAATATTTCTGCCTATGATGATGCTTTCCTCTGATCTTATTTTTATTCAATTTCTATCTCCCCCAATTTATTTTCTTTTCATGAACCTTGGTCAATTTCGGACCTTGGCCTAAAATCGCGATTTGCGTACAATATGTATACGGGGGAATTATGGGATTATTGCCTATATGAATATGATGTAATAATTGGCAACATGAAATTGGATATTATCATTGTATTTGCAAGTTTGGGCTTGATCTGTAAATTTTGGTATAATCTTGTTATGAACGAATTTGCATAAATATTATATACATGGAATTTAGCACAAATAGGATCTATGTAATGTAACATGAGATTTGGTATATATAACATGTATGTAATTTGGCACGTAAATTAAACTACGAGTTCGGGCCTATGTAAATTAAATCAAAAGATTTGGCTTACGATTGGGTATATTTAGAATTGGGGATTTGAATATAAAAGCGATTGTAAATTTGATAATTGGCATAAATATGTATTATGAACTTGGGTAGTTGGCGTGTGTTGTAATAAAAAGATTACAATTTGGGATATCTACATCATGAATCATAATTTGTGTTTATTTAGGCATGATACATGCAATTTTGGCTAGAACTCGATATGGGTGAAATAGCATAAACTTGGCATACATGTAAATAGGCAAGAATTGGACATATGTAAACTGACTAGAATTGGGTATATATACCCATATATATATATAAATTGGCATGTAATTTTGGAACTTGGGCATATGTTTATTAATATGTAAAGTTGGGAATTTGAAACATGAAAATGACTGTGTATTGGCTAATTGACTTGGACACGAACATGAACATTTCTATAAGTTAAACACATGAACTAATATTGGGATTTTGGGGGAAATACGACCATTAATGAACCTTTGACACGAGGTTAGACTTGGTTTGTGGTGTAAATCTGCCTGGAACGGCCCGGCAAATCCAGTAGCCACAAAATGTCAGTCTAATGTGAGAGGTTGAAGGCCAAATTGTAGGCGTAATGATTTATGGCACGAGGTTAGACCCAGTTTGTGGTGTAAATCTGCCCGGAACCGCCCGGCAACTCCAGTGGCCACAAAGTGCACGATCTAATATGAGAGGTCATGATTAGTTCGTCATAATGAATGAATTAAGTAATACTAACCATAATATGACGTGGGTATGGTTAGAGGGTTAGGTGGGATAACATGGAAATTTGACATGTAAATGTGGACCTAACCGGTATGAGTTAAGAACATGTAAAACTTACAAGTGTAGGCTTAACCAACGTAACAGTTAATCAGACCAATGGGTGGGTTAAGTAATATGACAAGACTAATGACTCTTAACCAATATAACATGACACGTGGCAGGGTTAAGTCAACTTGAACATATAGATAATACTTAACCAACTTAGCATGATACGTGGGCGGGTTAAGCCATGAATTACTTGAAATACTTAACCAATTTAACACGATGACTTGATAGGGTTAAGTCCTGAACCGCTTGAATATACTTAACCAATTTGACACAATGATTTGATAGGGTTAAGTCATGAACCGCTTGAATATACTTAACCAATTTGTCATGATGACTTAATAGGTTAAGTCATGAACCGCTTGAATATACTTAACCAACTTGACACATGATTCGTAGGGCTAAGTCATGAACTTAAACAACAACACTTAGCCAAGTTGACATGACACGTAGACGGGTTAAATCACGAACTTGAATGACAACACTTAACTAACTTGACATGTTAGATCGATGGGGTTAAGTCTCGAATTTAAATGACAATACTTAACCTACTAGACGGAAACCCTAGTTACGCGGTCCGTTTCAGCAGTAACCCACTAGATGTATCATAGTACCCTGGAACTAGGCAGGGTGGGGCACGATTACTGGGCTGATTGTAAGCGACCAGAACGACGGCTGAGTGGGTGCGCCAGTGTAGGTTCTAACGGAGTGCGGGCGTGCACACACTCCAGAGCAGAAAAAGCAAGCATTGGGCATCAGTAGGTTTACACTGTGCGTGCTTGATTTGTGTTGGTGGTTGGCACCCTAGGGCTTGATACACCCTATGGTGGACCTAGCACAGGTGACTACATTTCGTGATTGGGCCGTATGACACAGATACATGAACGAGCTAGGACTTATAGGGAGCCGATCGATTAATAGATCGTTACGTGGAATTCGTTAGGTAGCGTAATCCCTAGTGGTCCTAGGTGGCATAAACCCTAATCGAATCTAGAAAACGTTTAATAGGTAGCATAATCCCTAGTCGTCCTAGGTGGCATAAATCCTAGTTGAACACACGATAGTTCATGATAAGGAAACCTAGCCAGAACAAGGGTGGCAGTCCAAACGATTTTAAGAATGGTGGCACTACGTTGAAGTAGTATAAAAATACGTGATGAAACCCATACGAAATACGGCAAGGGACTGTACATATACATGGAAAGGATGATACGGGTTGGGGTACTAGTACAGTTGGTGCAGAGAATATAAGAAATCAAAATAGTGTAATGGTGAAGCTTAGAAATCTTGCGATGTTATACTTAATAGAAACCTTGCAATGTTATACTTGATTCATCGTGCCTGTAGCTTACCTTGTCATCATGCTTATGTTTACTTTCAGTTTATTCATGCCATGTTATCTTTACCTGTTTTTATGCCGAAAGCCACTAGGACTTACTCAGTCTTTATGACTGACCTAGTTTGTTTCGCCTCTTTTTCTTTCGTTTCCCCCCAGGTTCTCAGGGAGGAAGCACTACTACTTGGTTTGGACTTCTTTCTGCTTCAAGATCATCATATATGGCTTGGACCTTTCTTGGCTATGGCTGCTTTACTTGGGGAATGATTTATAACTATGGTTTTATGCTTCTTTACTATTGCAAGACAGATTTCGATGTAATGGATTTAATGGCATTTCGATGTAAAAGGCTTTAGACCTTACTAGATTTTAAAGAAATAAAATTTGGTTTTTCTTCCGCTGTTTTATATATGTTCTATCTTGTAATATTTCTTTGTATGTTTACCTAGATAATGCTCCACCAAAGCTAGTGCATTCCCTTTGTGAGTGACCCTAGCGGAGGTGGGGTGTTACAGTAATTAATTCTAAATGAAAGAATTAAGGGAAACGAGTTACGCCATTGCGTTCATCTCGGAATTCTGCTTGAGATAGAGTCCGAGTTTGCGTGAATCGGACTCCGTATGAAGGAGTTTTGACCTTCGAAAGTTTCAGAATAAAATTCAAAATTCAAACAGCTCGGTTTCAAGTTCAAAAATTCGAAAAACAAGTTCAAACTGGACTGGGCGGGAAAATTCCCGCCCAGGGACCAGGTCGACCATAGGGTGGACCATGGTGTCGACCTGGTCACCCCAGGTCGACCATAGTGTTGACCTAGAGGTCGACCGACCTACCTGGTCGACCTAGCTGGTTGGGTCTGGCTCTGGCTCGAATTTCTGTGGCTCGGTGTGTCATTGGGACTGACATGTCACCTCTTGATTAGCTCTTTGGACTTTGTATGGTCTAGATTCCTCCTGTCTTCATCTGACAGCTCAAAACAATCTAAAAATCTATATATACACCCTAAGTCTCAACTAAAATTCACACAAAAAAAGAAGATTGGAGTCCTCATGCTGCCAGGAAGGAATTAAGCGTAGCCGTGAAGAGAGAGGAGCTTAGAGACGAATCAAATTAAGAAGAGAACTAAAGCTTAATCAAATTATTCAACGCAACGTTAATCTACCCAAAGGAACACATCTCAATTTCTGAACTCAGAATCCAGAATTCAAGATTCTACATTCGTTGTAAGTATAGTGATCTTTCAGAATATGAATAAAACTGTAACGTGATTCGATGTAAATGAAAATAGAATTGTGTTATTGTATAATAATGATATGAATTATGTGTATTGTAGTAATTCTGTCATGACTTGTTTATTGATATTTGTGGCATAAATTGATTGATGCAAGCCTATTGGACATTTGTATATGAAAATAATAGCACTTGCAAGTTGTGGCAAAAACTAGTAATTGATCCATTTATGTTTATGTCGATGACATGGACTATATATATTCCCTAAGTCTAAGTTAAAGCTTATGTAAACATGTTCTAGATTTGAGACCTTTTATGCCTACATGACTCAAAACCAATGAACACATTCTTATGTTTATTTGCAAGTATAATTGGATTTATGTTAAGTACCGTTTGGGTTACATAAACTATGCAAGTTCATGTTGAAATAGGCTATATGATTAGATGTTAAAATTGGATATTTTGGTGAATATACAACATGTTAGTTTTGTGGTTGACATTATGCCAAGTTAAACATGTTTAAACCCAAGTTTGTACAAGCCTAAACTATGCCATTTCATATGACACCTACTTAGTTGTACTCTGATTTGAATGCAAGCTCACATGACCCATAATTTATGTTAGTTGAATCGCTAAATTGCAAGTTCATGTGCTACACACCTTTATGTATTGTAAAATATTACATGTTCTTGATTTCCCCTTTTCTCACGTTTATAAAGTTGGGCTGAATTGTGTCGAGCCCAACATTTGTTATAATGTTGCGAACGTACAAAGGGGGGTAGTAACGTTGGGTGTAAAACATGAAAAATATATGTTGGCATGTTTGGCACATAACAACGACAATGACATTTAAGTGGTATGAATTGTTATACCCAAGAATAAAGGACGTGACATTTACATATAAAATTGAGAAGTGATAAAATATACAAATTTAGAAAACACGGTATGCTTAACCCGAGGTTGGTTTGAGTTGTGACGTAAACCTGCCCGGACCCGCCCGGCTGTCCAGTAGTCACAACAATACCTATCCAATGTGGGTGGTTAAGCATTGATCCCAATAAGGACCCGAGGTTAGACTGAGCCACGGTGTAAACCTGCCCGGAACCGACCGGCACATCCAGTAACCGTAGCAATATTTGTCTAATGTGAGTGGTCGGTGCTTTAAGAGGCTAAGGACAGATGGTAGGGTTAAGTCTACTAAAAACACTTAACCAAATTCAACATGTTAACAAGAATTGATAGGTGAGGTTAGGTAAATACAAACACTTAACCACTTAACATGTTTGACTAGAAAACCCTAGTAACGAGGGACCCATTTCAGCAGTAACCCAAGTTAGGTATCATGGTACCCTTAAACTAGGCAGGGTGGGGCATGATTACTGGGCTGATTGTAAGCGGTCAAAAACGACGGCGGTGGGTGCACAGTGTAGGTTCTAACGGGGTGCGGGCGTGCACACACTCCGGAGCAGACAAACAGGGCACTGGGGCACCAGTAGTATAACCTATGTATTCTAGAATTGTGTCGGCGCCGCCACCATGGGTCTTGATACACCCCATGGTGGGACCAGCATAGGTATCTACAATTCTTGGGGGCCGTATGACACATGTTTATGCGAGTAGGAGCCGATCTTTAGAAAATGGGGATCACTTCACCCTCAGCATGGGGTGCCGGTTAGAATATGCTCAAGTAGGTGTAGAGATATAGTGTGGGTGCGATAGTACATTCGATTCTAAACTACACTTCCTTAGCTTGTGATACTTTCATGTTTTCAGTTTATATCTATCATGCCCCTTTTACTTATTCACATACTGAAGAGTCACTAGATTTACTCAGGCTTTATGTCTGACTCTATTTTCTTTTCGTCTTCTTTTCTTTCGTTCCCCCCCCCCCCCGGTCCACAGGGAGGAAACAACCCAGCTTAGTCAGACTCTTTGCAAGCTCCAAGACCGTAGATGTATGGTTTGGTTCTCTTTTGCTCGGATTATTGCTTTCGATATCACTATAGGGATTTTTGTTACTTTATTTATGTTTTATGCTTCTTTAATAATCAAGACAGTAATGAGGTTGTAATGTTGGAAGTATTTTGAGACAATTATGGAAATGTTGTGTATGAACACGTATTGATGAAATAAAAGCCAGTTTGTTTTCCTCTGTTTAAAATATGTGTATTTATATCTGTCTTGTGGGTATATGTGACTTTTACTTATAAACCTCCACCAAAGTTAAGGCATTCTCTTTGTGAGTGACCTTAACTGAGGTGGGGTGTTTCAATAATGGTTCCATGAGTATGAACTTAAGTTAGAGTTAAGTAAAATTGGATGGGTAGTGGGTAGGTTAAGTAAATTAGAGGGATGGGTAATATATGCATATAGGCCCATAAACTTAACCCGATAAGGTTATGTAATTAAAGAAGCCTAGTGGTATACATAACCAGTAGAAACAATAAAGTTATGTAATTAAAGGACACTGTTTAGGGTAAGCATAACTTGTGAGGAAATGAGACAACCTGAGTAATAAGATAAGTGGTACTTAATTATAAATTAAGTGATCTAGAAGTCTGTAACCCGCCGGTCTGAACAACATGCTTAGGCCTGTCCTAGGGACAAGAGGAAATCATAACATATGTTATAATTAGTGGGTGGAAACTTGTTAACGGGCCCTAGTTAATAGAACTAAGTTAACAAGTAAACATCGTTAAGTTGTATTAACAATGAAAAATGGAATTATGATTAAATAAAAAGAAGGAGGAAAACTTATAAGATATGTTATATTTAATCATAAATAATGACTGACATGTTAAAAAAGAAACATGTAAAATGAGACGTACTTAATTACACATTAAGTAAAAACATGTTATGGTAATGATGTAACCAAGCAAAAATATAAAATAGATTGTGGATTATAGACCGTGGGCCACAATCTAGAGAATAACATGTTGTAAGCTTATTAATAAACTTAAATGAATTAAGTTGTATAACTGAAATTTATAATCAAGAGAAATTTGGTAATTTGAATAAGAATTCAATATGAATTCGAATAACCAAGTTAACTGGAAAACAGGTAGTGTGAGACAAGCACATAAAAGAATGTTTAGACATAGGGTCTAACAACATGCTAAAGTGAGGCGCTTAGATCAATCCATAAAGTTGAGGGTGAGTAACCCAACGGGGTTTATCATCGAGGTATTATACAACATAAGGGGAGTGCACTTTCATCAAATTGGTTTGATGGCTCCAAAGGACTGGAAGGGGAAGCACGCTGCTTCCTGAGACGTTGAAGGTGCTCCTTGTAGTCCTCTGTGGTGGTATAGTTTCAGACTATGCTCACAGAGGTTGGGTCTGTGCATAACTACTAGGTGGGTGGGCCTTGACTGCAGATGTAGCTATGCAGCCAGAATGCTCACATGAGATGGCACTAGGGTAGTTCGGCGGTTGCCTCACGAGGAGGTAGAGAGGGTAATGACCAACAAGGATAGTAGACCGTCGGATATCCGTCATCGGCAGCGAGGAAGATGCGAAAAGACTAGAGCTAAACCCAAGATATCATTTCACCTTTCACTATCGAGGTACGGGGTTGAGGGGATACGTCACATGGATGCTTAGGTTGGTTGTTATTAGGGGTGATCGCTTAGCTCTGTAGTCTTTACTAATTGAGGGAGGGGCCAAGGTGGGGCCATAGCCACCACACAAAAGGACCCTGGGTATACCCATATATAGAGGTTTATTAAAGACGGGCCTATACAAATATGGAAAAGCTCCCGGCAGAGTTCTGTGTCACGCCCTTCCATAGAACTCGGTGCACATTAGAGGACATGTGATTGAGGCATCGAGCTACAATTACAAAACATACGTGGGACAGTCTAGATACATGCACGTCGGCTCTGGGTGATGTATCCTAGACTATAGGGCATTATTCTGATATGGAATCTGATTCGATCGATGGTGGCAGTCTGTATGCTTACGTAGCATGGTAATGTCAGATATATGCGGAACATAATATTGTTATGTAGACTCTGACATAGGACGAGGGATTGCATTCACTTCTGTTGCATTACGGTGGAGACTGTGTGAGTGGGTTACCATGGGATGTATCTCAATATTGAGAGATAGCTACATATATTGTATTAGGTGAATCCATGGGAAAGTAAATGGGTACGATGCGCATATAAGTCTTGAGTGCGATTAACCCAAGTAACCTAATAAACAAGAAAATGAAATAGAACGGTATTGATAGGGATCATTCCATTTCTGATATACTAGTATCTGTGCAGTATAGAGGAATGTATATAAGAAGCGCAATATATCATGTTCATCTTCTCTTGTTCAGTTCACACTTTTCCTTGTTATTTTTATCTTGTTCTTCCAGTTTTTATATACCTGCCATGACACTTTTATTTATTTATATTTAAAAATAACTGGACTTGCCAGACTTTATGTCTAACCCTTTTTATTTCCTCTTCTCTCTCTTCTGTCCCCCCACCCCAGGTTCTCAGGGTGGAAGTGCTTAGAGTTGATTTGGATTCTTTCAGCTTCGCTTGGTCTTCGGATATTGATGTACAGCTTTGACTCATTGTCAACTCTCATATGGCTTTTCTTGGGAAATATGGTTTGTGTTTTTGCACTCTGATATTTTTGTCAAGGCAGATTACTAAACATGTAACTGGTTATTTCAAACCTATTATGTAAATTCGATATTTGGGACCATGATGTTATGATTTAAATAAAGTTTTTAATTCCGCTGCTATTTTACATTTCTGTCTTGTGCTATTATGTTTTTATTTACCTATAAAGCTTCACGAAAGTTAATGCATTCCCTTAGTGAGTGACATAAATGAACGTGAGGTGTTACATTTGGTATCAGAGCATATGGTTATAAGATCAGATAAAGTATTTTCAAAATGATTTTCAAAAAGGTCTCAAAAACAAAGTCTTTTAAAATAAAAAGTTTATTTTTGAAGAGCATATTTCCCAAAGCCATATATATCTTCTTGATTATTCGCTTGATTCCTTTTCCTTTTGTTCGGGGAATTATTTCTTCCCGAAAGGGTATCCCATCTTGTCATGGTCCAGTAGGCACATTAAAACTATGGTACACGTCGAAAGGCAAAGAAGTGCCCAACTTCCATCTTTAGCCACAATGGTTTCACCTGCGTCTTATTTTCTTTCGAACCTCATAAGGATTTCCGTGCGATGGAGGCGGCTTTCAAGAGACTGGTTAGCATGTTTCACAAGGATGGTAAAAAGGAGAATAAGGGAATTGGGGCTAAGGAACACAACCCAAAGATGAAAGAATATGGTGGCTTAAGAAGGGAATATAGATAAAAGAAAAAAAGAGGAAATACCATAACTTCGGAACGATGGGTCATCTGAAAAAGGATTGCAGAAAGAGGTAAGACTTTTGTTACCACTTTGGTAATGCGGGACATCTTATTAAAGAGTGCGTAAAGAGACAAGGACAAGGCCAGAAGGCAGGGACTTCTAGGAGGCAAGGTAATGTTCTCATAGCTGATGGACAGGATAGGGGTAGGAAAGCTTTCGTCGAAGGATTGATTTCTATTTCAGATCATCCTCTTAGGATTCTTTTTCTAGCACTTCGCATTCTTTTATTTCTATTCCTTTAGTTGAGTTGAGTCTCTGCACCTAGATACTAGTATGGTTCTCGATCCCGTTATTGCCTCAAACCCCATTTGAGGCACAACTCTTTTATCGATGATTTGTCGGGGTTTGAGAATCTCTGTGTTAGGCCTCGAGTTTGATTGCGACGCATATGTTCTTGATTTTATAGGATATGGTTTGATTCTAGGATGGATGGGTTAACTATACATGGAGCCATTCTAGATTGTGAGAGGAGAGTTGTTAGACTTCTGACTCACCATAAAAAGACTCTCGAGATTTCTTATGACCCCAAAAGGGTCTGTCATGCTTAGTCTCCTAGAACCTCTTGATATATCTATCGATGATTTGCGACATGTGAAAGAAAAGATGGAATTTGATAAGCAAGTAGGGGAGCAACTTGAGAAGAGATTTGATAGATGACTATTCATTCAAGAGGCGATAAAGGTATAGAGTTTGAGATAGTGGAGCCAAACATGCGAGAGGAAGTGAAAGTAGAGAAGGAAGCAACGTTTGGATGAGTTCCAAATTGCATACTTGGATCGGAGCTTAAGAAATTGTGCAACAAAGAAGTGAGGCTAGTAAGAGTGCTATGGGGAAAGGGCCGCAGGAATGCTACTTGGGAGGCTGAAGACAAAATTCGCGCTTCATATCCTTTCCTTTTCTATAATATGTTCTTAACCTCTTTTTCCAAGCTTCGAATTAATTCTTGTATCTATCGTTTGAATATCTCCTATTGATCGGGTCTCTAGGTAGAAAACTAATGAATGTAAACATGTGTTTGAGACATGTTATGTTTGATGGATGCAAGTGGTTGCTAGTGACTGCTCGTGGATGCATATATACACACAATAGGCACTAGGTCGGCTCATTCTCTTACATGTTGCGTATTGATGTGTGTACATTTTAAATTTTCATGGATTGTCGTTGCATTGATGTTGCATTTGGACGCATGGTTTTGCACCTGTAACACCCCGAATTTCCTGTTAACATCAAATTAACAAATTAAAGTATACTTAATTCAAAATGAAAGAATTAAGGGAAACGGGTTACGCCATTGCGTTCGTCTCAGAATTCTTCTTGAG
The DNA here is from genome assembly GCA_030737875.1 of Allium sativum. Classification (NCBI taxonomy): domain Eukaryota; kingdom Viridiplantae; phylum Streptophyta; class Magnoliopsida; order Asparagales; family Amaryllidaceae; genus Allium; species Allium sativum. The sequence continues at coordinate 377,836,738 of CM060926.1, forward strand.
GCAGAGTCCGAGTTTGCATACATCGGACTCCGTATGAAGGATTTATGACCTTCCAAAGTTTCTGAATTCAATTTAAAATTCAAACAGTTCAAAATTCAGTTCAAAATTGGAAAATAGACCCAAATTGGGCTGGGCGGGAAAATTCCCGCCCAGGACCCAGGTCGACTAGGGGGTCGACCTACCCAGTCGACCTGGTCAGGTCATGGCTGGCCTGGTAGGGTTCTGGTTGATTTTCTGAGCTCTGGTGTGTCACTAGGGATGATTTGTCACTTTCTGATTATCTCCTCTTAGTGTGTATTGTCTGGATTCACTTTATGATCATCTGAAGGCTCAAATCAATCTGAAATTCTATGAACACAACCCAACACTTAACCTAAATTCACACAAATAAAATAGAGCTAGAGCCGTCATGCTGCCAAGAGGATACTAAGAGTAGCCGTCAGTTGGAGAAAGCTTAGAGACGAGAAAAACTAAAGTAAAAACAAGATTCAAAAAACATTTATCTACCCAAAGGAAAGCATTGCAAATTCAGAACTCAGAAACTAGAACTCAAGTTCGTCATTTGTTGTAAGTATAGTGATTTTTCCGATGAGAATAAAATTAAGACTTGATTCAATGTAAAGTGGAAATGGAATTTTACTATTGTATAACGAGGATGCTAATTCATATCTATGTATTACAATGATTGTATTATGAATGGTATTGGGATGTTTGTGGTATAATTGACTTGATGTTGATCCTATTGTACATTTAGAATGAAATCAACATCACATACAAGTATATGGTTAATGTTAGAATTTACACCTATATGTCTATATATTTAACATAGGTTGTATACATTTTTCTAAGTCCAAGTTAAGACTTATATACCCATGTTCTATGTTAAGACCATTATGCATACAAGATTAGATCCCATGTATATGTTCTTATGTTCTTTGCAAATTTAAAATTGGGTCTATGCCAAGTTCCATTTAGTTCCACAAGATTATTACAAGTTTCGTGTTATAATAGGATACATGATTTGATCTAGTTCACACTTTTGGGTTAATGTCAAAATTAGACATTTTTATGGACATGTAACAACTTTGTCACATGCTAGTTTGTGTTTGAAGTTATTCCTAGATAAAAATATGTTTAGGCTTATGTTTTATGCAAGTCTAAATTATGCCATTTCATGTGACACCTATTTAATTAGATTCTTATTTGAATGCAAGTTCACATGACAAGTTGAAACCCATGATTTATGTTAATTAGATCGCAAAGTTGCAAGTTCATATGTCACACACCCTTTATGTTATTTAGGATGTTTCATGTTCTTGGCTTTCCCTTCTATGTTTATAAGTTGGGCTGAAATATCTAGCCCAACATTCACTATAATCTTGCGAGCGTACAAATGGGGGAATATCGTTGGGATTAAACATGAAAATATATGTGTTGGCATGTTTGGCACATGCCAATAATTGGTGACATTTAAATGGTATAAATTGCCATGCCTAAAAAACAACGAACTTGGAAAATGGGCCATAACATTTACATATAACAAGTAAAAGAGACAAATATGTAAATTTAGAAAATACGAATATGTTTAACCCAAGGTTGGATTGAGTTGTGATGTAAACCTGCCCGGACCCGCCCGGCTGTCCAGTAATCATAACAATACATATCCAATGTGGGAGGTTAAGGCATTAAGCCCAATAAGGACCTGAGGTTAGACTGAGTTGTGGTGTAAACCTGCCCGGAACCGACCAGTAACTGCAACAACACCTGTCTAATGTGAGTGGTCGGTGCTTTAATGAATAAACTAAAGCTAGAATGAGGATGGTAGGGTTAAGTTAACTAAAACACTTTACCAATTCAACATGTTAACTAAACTGATGGTTGGGGGTTAGGTTAATACAGACACTTAACATGTTTGACTAGAAAACCCTAATAACGGGGACCCATTTCAGCAGTAACCCAATTAGGTATCACGGTACCCTGAAACTAAGCAGGGTGGGGCACGATTACTGGGCTGATTGTTAGCGGTCAAAAGCGATGGCGAGTGGTGCAACAGTGTAGGTTCTAACGGAGTGCGGGCGTGTACACACTTTGGAGTAGGAAAACAGGGCACTAAGCATCAGTAGTATACACTATGCATTTTAGAATTATGTCGGGCCACCACCATGGGACTTGATACACCCCATGGTGGGACCACCATAGGTATCTACAATCAATGGAGGCCGTATGACACATATGATTTTGCGAGTAGAAGCCGATCTTTAGAAAGGGGATCACTTCACCCCGATCATGGGGCGCCAATCGGAACAAATACAAGTAGGTGTAGAGATATAGTGTAGGGGTGCAATAGTATATTCGGTTCAAAACAGCTTTATCTTAGTTTATTATACTTTCCGATTTCCAGTTTATACCTATCATGCCCTTTTTCTTATTCTTATACTGAAGAGTCACTAGACTTACCAGGCTTTATGTCTGACTCTATTTTCTTTCGTCTTCTTTTCTTCCGTCCCCCCCCCCCCCAGGTCCACAGGGTGGAAACAACCCAGCTTAGTCAGACTCTTTGCAAGCTTCAAGATATTAGATGTATGGTTTGGACTCTCTTTCCTTGGCTATGTCTTTTGGACACGTTCTATGGGGATTTATGCAGCTTTAATTATGTTTTATGCTTCTTTGTTGAATAATCAAGACAGAAATGATGATGTAATATTTTGGAAGTTATTATGAGACAATTATGGAAATGTTTTGTATGAACACGTATTTATGAAATGAAACTGTTTGTTTTCCGCTGCTTATATATATATATATGTGTGTGTCTTGTGTTTTATTTGTGACTTTTACTTATAAACCTCCACCGAAGTTAAGGCATTCCCTTTGTGAGTGACCTTAATGGAGGTGGGGTTTTCACTTGGTATCAGAGCATAGGTTTACCAAATTAGATAAAGGTTTTTGAAACTATTTTCAGAAAGAAGTTTAAAGAAGCATTTTTTTTCAAGAAAAAGCGTTGTTTTTAAAAGGCATAATTCCCCAAAGCCATATGCACTATGTCTCTATCCTTTTGTCTTGAATCCTTCCTTTTTGCTTCAGCATGCCTGGAAGTCTTAACCTTCCAGAAGGAGTACCAAAACCAGGCTGGTTCTGAAGGTACCTAGAGGCTAGGGCCAATGATGCGGGCCCTGTAGACATTCCTCCTCCCACAGTGGCAGCAGTTCCTCCTCCTCCTCGTGGAAATGCTTTCGCTAAGACGTGTAGAGACTTCAAGGCTATGGAAGGAAAGGATTTTTATGGAACTGAATTCTTTGTGGTAGCAAGGAACTGGTTGAAGGAGACCGAAGATTTGTTCGTCATCTTCGAAGTTGACGACAGGCAAAAGATATAGCTAGCAGTGTGGTTGCCTAAAGATGAAGCTTCTTATTGGTGGGAAGTTACCCATGCTGAGAGGCCAGTGGAAACTTGGGAAGATTTCAGGATGAGCTTTGAGATGAAATTCCTCTCCCAAGCTGAAAGAAGCCTGCAGATGGAGAAGTTCCTAACTCTTAAAAAAGGAAGTATGACGATCAAGGAGTACGTCAATCAATTTAATCAGCGGGCAGATTTGGGCTGGATTTAGTAAACATCCAACACAAGAAGGCCCTTCGCTTCGTCAAAGGTCTGAATGAGCCTCTACACAGCCTTGCTATGACCCATATACCCATGGGAGCAACTTATGAAAGCTTGGTGGACATGGCGCTGCTACACGAGAAAGATAAAGGCAAGAAAGAGGCAAAGGTGGAAGTGCCTCAAGAAAAGAAAGAGGGTTTACAAGCTAAGAAAACAGACTTCAAGAAGGGTGGGAAGAACAACAAATCCCGTGAAAAGAGAAAGTGTAATTTCTATGGCATTGTTGGACATATAGTGAAAGACTGCAGAAAGAAGAAGGCGAATATGAATGGTAGTTGTTTCCATTGCGGCGAGACAGGACACATGGCTAAGGACTGCCTAAAGAAGCGGGGGCAGGGACAGAGGACTGGATCCACTTTAGGGGGACAGGTTCACGCGCTGGTGGCACCTCCGCAGGAACGAGGTAGAAATATTCCTGTAGAAAGCTTAGTTTATCTCTATGATCATCTAGTTCGCACTCTCTTTGATTCTGGCGCATCACACTCCTTTATTTCATCCGCTTTAGTAGAATCTCTGCACCTAGACACTAGTATGGTAGAAGATCCCTTGGTTGTTTCAAATCCAATTGGGGGCTCAGCTTATTTGTCAATGGTTTGTTTGGATTTGAAAATCTCTATTCTAAGTGTTGAGTTCAAATGTAGTGCCTCTGTTTTGGGTTTCTCGGGATATGGATTGATCTGAAGCATGGACTGGTTATCAAGTAATGGTGCCATTCTTGATTGTGAGAATATAGTGGTTAGACTCTTGACTCGGCTCGGTAACACTCTAGAAATTACTTGTAACCCCTTGAATGTTGTTATGCTTAGTTATCTAGAGTCGCTTGATGCTTCTGTTGAGAATTTATAGTCGGTTAGAGTGGTCCGTGAATACCCGGATGTCTTTGAAGAGGTGAAGGGCTTACCTCCGAGGTGGAAAATAGACTTCTGCATATATCTTGCTGATAATGCAAAGCACGTAGCTTTACCTGTTAGACACATGGCTCCAAAAGAGAGAAAGGAGCTCAGTAATCAAGTTAAGGAGCTTCTCGAGAAGGGGTTTATAAGGCGGAGTATCTCGGAATGGGGTGCTCCAGTGGTGTTCGCCACCAAAACAGATGGCTCACTACGTCTTTTTGTGGACTATAGGGAGCTAAACTGTAACACCCCGTAATTCTATAACACTAGGATTCACAAATCAAGGCGGAATTAAATTTTAATATCAAAATCAAGGGAAATGGGTTGCGCCATTGCGTTCGTCTCGAAATTCTTCTTTGAAACGAGTCTGAGTTTGCGAGAATCGGAGTCCGTATGAGTGAGATATGACCCTCTAAAGTTTCAGGAATTTTCAGAACAGAAAATGGCTCAAAATTCGAATTCGAAATTCGAATTCAAACCCAGAAGCGGGTTGGGCGGGAAAATTCCCGCCCAGAACCCAGGTCGACTGGGAAGTCTACTGGGTAGTCGACCCCCTCTGACCAGGTCGACTGCCCAGTCGTCATGGGTGTCGACCTTGGTGTAGAAACCCACTGTAACGGCTGGAAATTTTCGACTCCTCGAGAGTCGAAAATTCCGCGACGTTAGTGAAAGAATTTAGAAGGTGAGAAAGAAAAGATAGAACTAATAGAATAGAAGAAGAAGAAGAACATCAGAATCATCAGAGTAACACGAATCTCACAGCGGAACGAATAACATATAATATAAAACATAACTTTGAAGTAAACAGTTATATATATACAATAGCACTTATCAGAGTACAACACTTACAACACAGCGGAAATAACTATAGCTATAGAATCTTGAAGTCTCCTGCTCCAAGCTCTCCAAGTATATCTGTAAATCCCGACTACTTGACCGCCCGTACAAATTTAGGCACCCAAGAGTTTAGGGAAAACAACAAAGTAAACTCCGGGTCAGTCATGGGACTGGTATGAGTAAAATAGTTTAAAATAGGTATAGGATATCTCATAAGACCACGCCGTGAATACGGAACGGGTTTTTCCCTTATGAGTATCTGAACAACTTTGACAAGCAATATCATTGTGATATTATAATAATGTCTAAGTACAAATAGGTATCAATCTAGCAGAAACGCTTGCATCTCACGTTCTACATACATAGTATAAAATCATAAACCGCAGGGCGCTTATTGAAGATTGGATTCCAACAGACAAGGTATGGTAGCACCTTCTGAATAGTGTACTCTAGAGGTGACAATACACCCTTCTTGGGGACAATACTGCCTAGCCCTTCTTGGGGACAATACACCCTTCTTGGGGATGACCCAACTAGCCATGCTGCCTAGCCCAACTTTTGTTACTTCCCGGTGTGAGGCTAGAAGCTACGTCTATCTTCAGAACATCTGATCACCATTCACTTTGAATGCCACATCGTCATACCCGCCAAATCACAAATTGACTTATCCAAAAATAACACGGGTGTATAGCTAAGAGAAACGAATTCCTCCGCCACCAAACATGAATACGTTTGAACAGATCAACTTGCGCGATCCATTGGATATACTCTGTCAGACCTTCTTCCATATACGTTGTCCTGGGACTGGACAAACTGAAGGCACTATTCAGTATATCCATCTTAGTCACTGTTATCTAAGACTTATACAACAGCCCTTAAACTTTACTCCGTCTTCAATTTATCTTTGGCATATATTGCTCGCAACGCTTATGCCAATATAGAGTGGTTCGTTGGATAATAATCCAACCGGTCTCTCCATATTAACAACGTTAAAATGGTAAAAACTTTGATAGTCTGTGATTCAACTATCAAATGAAAACATGTCGGTGTACAAACAACGATCTTATTTCCAAATGGAAATTCGATCGATCAATCATCATATGTTCATATTTCCTTATTTCATATATTTAGAAAATATATGTTATTAATCATTGGAAAACATTTCCATAGCTTATTTTCACATCACAATTATTTCGCAACTATCAGTCCCTAACTGTAACTAGTATGAGAACAATTCTCTAAGTATCAATCCGGAAGGTCGAAACCAACATCAGAACGTCACTTAGAAAACCGTTCAACTTACCCTCTCCAGTTTGTTTCTGAATTTGCTTACCTCTATTTCTTCAATTCTTATTATGAAAACATTTCATTTTCTATGTTTAGAAAACATATCTGATTATATTTGGAAAACGTTCCCAAAACTCATTTACGGATTTCAAATGAACGTTGTATAAAACATCGTTACGCTTAATCCATTAATCGCTTATTACTTAACTATATTTCAAATCAACCTTTTAGATCGAACCACAACTATTCCTTTGTCAATTCTGAAGTCAATCAAGTTGGGGTATAATTACCTCTCAGACCTTAATTGAACAACGTCCTTTACTGTGAAATAGATGAAGTTCGTCACTCACTTTTTCCAATCATCTGTTTACGCAAATTCTCGGATTCAGGTTACGAATCCACTTCTTAAATGACAACGTTTGATTATAACTATAACGTTATAATTCCTACCCCTAAATTATCTAACCTAAATTATGAATTTATTTCCTAACTCGAATAATTTAACAGACACCTAATTTCTAAATCAATAACTAAATCTTGATTTAAACCCTGGAAAGTAAATAGTACTTTCCCGAATTCGCTATAATCGAATTCGACGTATAACTCTCTTCCGAGTAATCTCTATTCGATTAACTCTCCCTTTTTAATAACTGATATTCAATAAACTCTATTTCGATTAACTCCTATCGAATAACTAATATTCGAATAACTCTTCTTGGTTGGCTCTATTTCATTAACTCTTATCGAATAACAAATATTCGATTTTCTTAAATGTGTCAATTCTTATCGAATAACAAATATCCGATTTAACTTAAATGGATTTACTCTTATCGAATAACTTATTCGATTTACTCAACTTGATTTTCTTAACTCGATTATCTCAACTCGATTACTTAACTCGATTACTTAACTCGATAAATCTTAACTCGATAACTTAACTTAACCCAAATCGATTAACTCAACTCTAATCGATTAACTTAATTTGATTTACTCCTTCGAATAACTCATTCGAATAACTTAATTAATAAATTATATTCACTTCTATCCTATCGAATAAACTATATTCGATATCTCCTCCAACACTATTCGAATGAACTATATTCGATTAACTTCTCTAACTCTATTCGAATAAATTATATTCGATTAACTCTTTTAACTTTACTCGAATAACTATATTCGATTAACACTTTCTTTCGAATAACTATGTTCGATTAACTCTTCGAATAACTCCTTTGGATTACTAACTTCGAATAACTCCTTTGGATTAACTAACTTCGAATAACCAATATTCGATAACTACTCTTCGAATAAATAATATTCGATAACTCTTCTCAAATGAATAACATTTGATTTCTCCACTCGAATAAACTATATTCGATTAGTCTTCCCTCGAATACTCTATATTCGATAACTCTACTTCGAATAAGTGATATTCGGCAACTCTACTCGATTAACTCCACTTGGATAACTCTAACTGGTCAACTCTAACTGGTCAACTCTAACTGAGTAACTCTAACTGATCAACTCTAACTGGTCAACTTTAACTAGTCAACTTTAACTGGTCAACTCTATCTGGTCAACTTTAACTGGTCAACTCTAACTGTTTATCTTTAACTGGTAAACTTTAACTGGTTAACTCAAATGGTTTAACTTAACTGGTTAACTCAAATGGTTTAACCTAACTTGATTTACTTGTCTCGATTAACTGAACTAATCCACTTAGTTTAACTTAGTTAATTCACTTTGATTAACTCTAACCGATTTACTTAGTTTAACTCAGCTAATTCACTTTGATTAACCCAACTAATTTACTTCGATTAACCAATTAGTTTAACTTGACTAATTCACTTAGTTTGACGCAACTAATTCACTTTGATTTACAAATTAGTTTAACTTAACTAAGTCACTTAGTTTGACGCAACTAATTCACTTTGATTTACCAATTAGTTTAACTTGACTAATTCACTTAGTTTGACGCAACTAATTCACTTTGATTTACAAATTAGTTTAACTTAACTAAGTCACTTAGTTTGACGCAACTAATTCACTTCGATTAACCGCTTAGTTTATCTTAACTAATTTACTTTGGTTAACTTAACCAATTACTTTGATTAACTCGACTAACTCGCTTTGGTTAACTTAACCAATTACTTTGTTTAATTCTTTTATCACACTCTGGTTATAATTCCTACTTCTACAATATCTCCTTAACATCCATATCGTGTTATACTTGTGTGCGAAGCACGTGTTTAAATCTATCCTTGTATAATTCTATTTATTTTCCGAACAAGTGTTCCTTTATTTATTCCCTAAATAAATATTCCTTTATTCCATTTATTTATAATCTAAATAAATGTTCCTATATTTATTTCCAAAATAAATATTCCTTTATATTCTAATTCATTTATTTTCTAAATAAATGTTTCTATTTTATTTCATTTATTTTCTAAATAAATGTTTTCCTTTTTCATTTATTTATTTTCAAATTAAATAAATGTTTTCCTTTTATAAAATCCTATCGATTTTATAAATAAGATTCATTTTCAATATAAACATTGAAAATCCCCTTATCAACATTTCGGTATGTTATGGTATTCACTCATATCAAATCACGATATTCAATATCGTCCAAGCACATAAAATCGCCCACAGATTTTATATCACATCATATAACAATATATGAAAAACAATAAAATAGCTGTTGAGGAATCCAGTCGGATTCCTCCAACCTGTTTCCCTGCATCACAGATGTTAGACAATATAGATAACATCATTTTCAGTTCCATATGATATATTCTGTTAAACAGAATCCATATAGAAATTTAACTAACTGACTAGCAGTTCAATCAACCAATCAACACACAGTCAAACAGACAATTTTAACAGTTCTAACAATGCAACATGAAGTTATAAACTGTTCAGAGTTAGTGAGATTTACTCACATTGGCAGTTCATCGTTAAAGAACGATAAACGGTTTATTTGATTTGAATCAAACAATTTATCTCGCCATAAATTGTAACGAGCTCCGATGGACTCCCAGTCTGCTTCATGGTGTAGTCATCGTCCATACAGTCCCAACGGATTCGAATGTTCGTGATTCATTAAAATACCCGGCCCATGTTCTTTCACCCAATTAGCAAAGGAGCGAGACGACCTCCCGTACCAATTTAATCACTCTCGCACCCATGCTGTTGCCCTCATACAATTTCGAATGTCAGTCCATTCATTCATTCACGGTAGACAATCCTAACAGACCCCTTAACATACACGAACTAAGGTCACCCACTTTTTCCTTCATTCTCTTCTCACGTTGTATTTCATTTGCAGAAAACAACACTCCACTGCTTCTTCATGTCCCCGTATTGTTCCGCCCTCCTACAAATTTCATTTGCCAGTGCAAAACTCCCATCCCGTACAAAATGCTCACGTGAACCCATACTTCCCTTTCATCATTCAGTAATATCTCCTCTCAAAACAATGCCTGACGTACACAGCAGCATAGAAGAAAAATCACCGAACTATATTTTTATCGTTCCTCACAAAACCCTTCCCGCAGCCATAAATCGACACCACAAACTCGAATCTACCCTCTAAAGATCACATTGATGCTTCCATTTACCAAAATCTTTAAACCCTAGGCTTCGCGTGAGTTTTCTTTTTTCCAGTGAAGAGGACCCGAGCTCGAGCCACAAAAGAACCAGACGAGAGTGTAGAGATTCTTGTCAGGGATCCATACATATTTTACTTTGGTTTAGAGATTTTGTTTTCGATTTTCTTATAGAAGAGGATCGAGATATTATTTCTGAACGAGAAAACAGCGGCGCCCTGTTCACCTCGGTGGAATAAGAATTAGGTTAAGGGATCGATAAAGGGGTATATAAGGTCTCTTTTCTTTTGATTTAGAGGATGTCCTCTTCCCACGTTGAACCCAAAGATGTGTCCACTTACTTCCTTTGTTCACCACAAATCCACCACGTTTTGCCTGCAGGTCCTCATGTTCACCGAGTCCGACAATCCCATGCGCATGCACTATTACATTTTGGATTGTTTAAAGTTGTTTTAAGTATATATATCTTGTTTCCAAACTATTTAGCGTATCCATTTCGAAAAACTCAGTTCACACACAGACTGCTACAACAGATATAAATATATCATCGTATCGAGCAATGTGCCAGGGTTCCAAAAATATAAAAATACCGGTAGGTTGACTCATATTGTGAAACCCCAAATTATTGATATAGGGTGCAAAATACTCCAAACAAAAAGTTGCTTATTTAATTAATTAAAAATTACAATAAAATTCTAAAAATTAAATTATCACTACGTCTCAAAGGAACCCTATCCAAATTCGAATTCGATATTTAAATATACTCAAATAACTGTTATGGCCATAAACGAATATGCCGCTGCTTTTCTGAATATTTAATTTGAACATATCTCAAAATTTACACGACGAAATCCCGATATTTCTCTTCCACTGGAAAGATATACTCCCCCAGCTCCCCACGTTTCTTGTTTCACAGAAATCCGGCTTAAAATGAATCATGTACATTCAGTTGAAGTTCAAATCGCCAAATTGCGAACTGCCGCGACGTTTTAGGTTCGTTTTAATTATAATTATAAATTATAAGTTCGAACATTTTACTTTATGTTATCGATATCGCCAAATCGATATATAAATAATTAAATACATTAATTATTCGATAGCTAACAAAATGCGCCATTACACCCACTTTTGGGACTAGGTGCATTCTGATGTACCTGGTCTCGTTTTCTACCTAGAGTCGTCCGCCTAATCCTATATAAACAGCCCTAGTCTCCTTCACTATTCACAATTCTTTTCTATCCTTATGCTGCCTCTGAGAAAATATATAAATAAATAAAAATAAGAAAATAATACGAAAATCCGAGAGAAGGTTATGCTGCTCAAGTTTGTCAAGAAGAGATTCGAATCAAGATTAAAGCTTCAAGATAAGAATCAGAGGCTAACTCAAACGGTTTCGAGCAATGTCGCACGAATCGTAGCAATGCCATCTTCCTATTCTAAAAACCGATCAATGTAAGTCGGTTACTTTTTAGATTTGAACGTTTTCTCTATTCATGACATGAAATTAAAGGAATAAAAGAATATGCCAAATCTTTCTGTTCGAATCAGTGCTTATATCTTTGGACTTAATTGAGAACTGTTATGATTCGATGACCAATAAGACTGTGACTATGAAACTATGGACCTTAAAACCATATACCTCTTTGACTATGAACATTGCCTATGACTGTGACTCATGACTATGAGAATTATTTCCTTGATTATGAACACAAGCCTATGCCTTTGATTAGGAAACATAAAGTATTGCCTATGACATAACAAGGACAACTGTGATTAAAACACCTATGATTCATGACTAGGAAAGTGTTGCTTAAGTTTTGTGACAGTGAAATTGGGTCTAAACCTGATTATCTATTCTGTCTATTCTTGGTTTTCTTTGGTTTTAGATCTTGGGAATTTACCTATTAAGTTAGGTCTACCCATGTTCTTGAACCTACGTCGTTATTCAACCCTTTTTATGTCATGATATTTTCAGACCTATAGGCCTTCGATGTTTTAGATCAATTTCAGTGTAATTCGTTAGGAATGTAATTAGTAAATTATCATTTTACGCCAGTTATTATGTCTATCTTTTTCATAGCATCTTTGGTTCATTCCCTATTTTCTACGAATCTAGATTTATCTATAATCTAGGTTGAATCACGATTGTACGAACGATGGGAATACGATTTGGGCAAAATATGAAATTTACTAAAACGTAGTTATAAACTTGGAAATTGGCATAAATTGGGAACATGTATTACGGCATGTTCATAAAAATGCAAATTGGATAAATTTGACATGAATTATAGGATGTGTAATTTGAATCTAGTATTGACTTGTAAATCTAGCATTTACATGAACTGTGAAATAGAATAATAAGTCTAGTTTGACATGAACTGTAATTAGAATGTTAAATCAAAATTGGATTAGCTAATTTGGCATAATAAGTATATTGGCATAAATTTGAAATTGGACATAATTGGGAATAATTGTCATGTTTAGCAAAATCATGGTTAGTGACACTTAATTTGGTATAGTTTACATACCAAAAAGCATAAATATGATATAAAGGGGAGAATGGGCCATAATAATAAATGTTGACAATTTACATTAAAAGAGTAATTATGAAATGAGTAAATTAGGAATAATTTACTTATAGAATTTGTCCTAAATGAGAAAATGTAAATTTTGACAAATTAACGGTTTATTAACGACATCTCTTTTAATAACACACCAGAAAGTTCTAGGATGACAGAGAGGATAGTGTCTAGGCTTGGGCTTGGAAAATGCAAGTTTCCTGCTCTCCCTGGCTATCCCTAACCGATCCGACGGACGGGATGGTTACTAACAAAAACCTGATTTGGAAATTAATCAAAACCCTTTGAACTTAGAAAACACGAATATTCCTAACCCGAGGTTAGACTGAGTTGCGATGTAAACCTGCCCGGAACCAACCGGCACATCCAGTAATCGCAACAATACCTGTCTAATGTGAGTGGTCGCGGCTTTAATTTATTTAGTTAAAGCTAGAACAAGAATGGTAGGGTTAAGTTAACTAAGACACTTGACCAATTCAACATGATAACCAAACCGATGGGTGGGGTTAGGTTCATACAGACAGTTAACACAGTTAAGCTAGAATGGGAGGGTTAAGTCCATAGGAACACTTAACCAACTTAACGCAGTTAAACTAGAATGGGAGGGTTAAGCCCATAGGAACACTTAACCAACTTAACACAGTTAAGCTAGAATGGGAGGGTTAAGTCCATAGGGACACTTAATCAAACATAACGTCGTAACAAGACAAGATTTGTAGGGGCTAAGTAACTAAGAAAACACTTAGCCAAATTAACATTATAACTAGACTAGAAGGTGGGGTTAAGTAAAGTTAATACACTTAGACAAATTAACATGTTAACTAGACTAGAGGTTGGGGTTAAGTAAAATTTAATACACTTAGCCAATTTGATATGTTAGCTGGACTAGACCGTAGGGTTAAGTAAACTTAAACACTTAACCGTCAGATTGTGATAAAGGAATAGAGTTAAGTCTAAAACATGAAGGGATAATACTTAACCATTAATAAAATGTTAGTTACAAACAAATGGGCAAGGTTAAGTTAAAAAGGAACACTTAACCAACACATGATGGAAGAGTAGGGTTAAGTAATAAGAAATACATAACCAATATAACTTGGTTTGTGGTAGGGTTAAGTCAACAGGAATTTCTGATAACACTTAACCGGTTTACAGGATAAATGAAGAGGGTTAAGTTAGCTTGAATTGACTAATGACGCTTAACCAATCCAAATTGACGAGAAAGAGAACTAAGTAGTAAACCTTAGTTAAAAGGAGCTAAGTAGTAAACCTTAGTTAAGAAAACAACGATTCTGGAAACTAAGTGGTAAACCTTAGTTAGCAAAACTAAGTAGTAATTCTTAGTATAACATGGGAAGGAGCGAACGTCCGTTTGAGTAAAAAGAAGGCTCCAACGAATTGGGTTACGAAGCCCGAGGCTTCGAGGGGACGTGAGGGTACTCTTGGTATCCCTCTGTGAGGCTGCATATGATCCTCCTGGGCTCACAGAGGTTAAGGTTTGCGGTAGAAGAACCAAGGGTATGCCTTGGTTGCAAAATATGGCAACCTAAAGACTAGGATGGACCAGCGTGATTCGGCGAGAAACCGGTAGCCCTGTGATAGCAACTCGTCGTCTACCATCCATCTTGAGTCAATCGAGATACGAGAAGCGGAAAGGCGGAGAACTCCAAAAGACCATATACTTGCTATCTAGTTAGGGGTGAGGATGGCCATAGGTTAGTGGGGGCATAGGGGGCCTGCGTATAGTTCTCATTTTTCAAGGTGTGCCTTTCATTAGTTGAGGGAGGGGTCAAGTGGGACCATAGCCAATGGAATAAAAACAGACCTTAGCATCTGCATTGGGGGATATCTGAAAGCTCCCGACCGAGATCTGTGTTTCTTGATTTGCCCTGCCACAGGACTCGGGCCGCACATTACATGACATGTGCATCTAGATAAGCGATAACGATTCGCGATACATGCGTGGGGAAGTCTAGGAACATGTACCACTCTAGATAGTGTATCCTAAACTAGGGGTCATCGTTCGACAGGTAGCATAACCCCTAGTTGGACTAGGTGGCACAAACCCTGAATCCGAGGAGCGTTCGGCAGAAAGCGTAAACTCTAGATGAATCTAGAAATCACTTGATAGAAAACCCTAGATTAGATCTAGGTAATAAATAATAAATGTATGCCTTAAGGCAACGGAAACTACAAGGATTGGGATCACGTTATCGTTACTAGTTGGGACACTAGTTAGGTGGTGCAGAGAAATAGAAACCAACATCACAAGGAAATAGCGAAGTAGCGAAAGTATTAGAGCATACCCAGTTTATCTTATCTTAGCATATCTTGTGTTAACCTTGTCTAATCTTGCTGACGCTATCATCATGGTGTTATCTTGTATTCAGTTAATTCATGTCGTTTTGTTTTTCCATGTTCACATGCTAGAAGTAACTGAACTTACTCAGGCTTTATGTCTGACTCTGTTTTTCTTTCGTCTTCTTTTCTTCCGTTTTCGCCCCCCCCCCCCCCCAGGTAGTAAAGGAGGGAGTCGTATAGCTCAGGTTAAGTTGGACTGTCACTCTTGTCCAGCTTGAAGATTTTTCGAAGTTTTGCTTGGATTCTCTTTTTAGATGCTATGGCTGGCTCTTGCTACATTGGGGAATATAAATGTTTTTTTATGCTTCTTTATTTTGTAAGACAGATGATACTCTGCTATTATAAAGAAATCGTTGTACGAACTATTTTATCAATAAAGAAAAGTTTTATTTTCCGCTGTTGTAATTTTTGTCTGTCTTGTAATTTATCTGCATCTTTTACCCTAATTGCTCCACAGAACTTAGTGCACTCCCTTTGTGAGTGACTCTAACGGATGTGTGGTGTTACACGTGGTATCAGAGCTGAAGGTTACTAGATCAGATAAAGGATTTGAAAAATTATTTTCAAAACGGTTTTAAAAGAAGCATTTTCAAGAGAAAAGATTTGTTTTAAAGGCATATTCCCCAAAGCCATACGCATTATCTTCTCTTCCTCTGTTTGAATTATTGTCTCCTTCTTTCTTGAGTCTCTGGGGCTCCTAGCTTTCTAGGAGGTAACCTCATCGATGGGCGAAGTCGTGCCTGGCTTCCATCCATAGCCGTAGTTGTTTCACCTACGGCCAGTTTTCTTTCAAGCTTATAGGGTTTTCTATATGATGGAAGCAGCTTTCGAGAGATTTGTCAACATACGGAAGAGGATGAGGAGTTCATGGATGTAGATTTAGCTCACAAAGGAGGAAGGAATTATAAAACCTAAGACAACAGGAAGTATCTTTACTATGGGGTAATAGGGCATGTAATTAAGGGCAAAGGACAAGAATTTCAGAAGGCCAAGTACCTACTTTCGCCACCAAGCGTACCTAGGAGAAGGGTAGTAAAATTCTGTTGGAAGAGTCTAGTTTTGCTGTTCGTACTCTTTCCTTTGATTTTAGCGCTTCGCATTTGTTCATATCCACTTCCATAGTTGAGTCTCTGCACCATAGTACTTGTATAGTAGAAAGAACCCACTAGAGTCTCAAATCTAGTTGGTGGTCCGACCAGTTTATTTTTGGTTAGTAGGGATTTGAGGATAGCTATCGAGTTTGCTTATATCATCTCACGTAGATCGTCTAAATTCGGAGGAGTTATTCCTTGGGTGCTTGTCTGATATTGGTTTAGGCCTTGGGGGCTTGTACGTGAGGGATGTCGAGTTCGACTAGGACGGTTTGCGTGAGAGATAGATAGTTGTGGCAGGCACTCTAAAAAAAGCACGTAGTGACCTTTTGACCCTCATAGTTATGGCGTAATGGATAAGCTAAGAGGAGAGACCTCAAACCATCTTGGTATGTACACTTGGTACCGTGATTTGGCATCTGTTTATTTTGGAAATAGAGGTCAGAAACTTCACAATCGTGAAGTTAAATTAGTTAAGATACAGTGGAATAAAGCTCAAGAAGGCTAGATACTAGCATCATACCCTTTTTCCGTAAGGGTGCATCCTTGATTTCTTTTTTTTGTAGGAGCTTTACGCATAATTGTTTCTCTCTTTCCAATGTATATCCTCTAGGTCGTATCTTCGATCCTTAGGTAGAAGCCCGTGGATGTAAACATGTATTTGAAACATGTTATGGTTTATGGTTGCGAGTGGTTGCTAATGGTTGCTCGTGAATGCATATACATACGTATTAGGCGCTAGATTAGTTTGGACGCTTTCATATTGCATTTACAGATATGTATTTGTTTGTAAGTTGAACTTGATATGTTATCATATGGATGTTGCATATGGATGAATGGCTATGCACACATGTAGTATTTACATAACTAGGGATGCTTGCATACATGATTGGACGCATGGCACTGACATGATTCGCATTAAGGAGGTCAACTGAACCAGTAGCCCGCCTGATCATGCATTAGATAAAGACATATACACACACTATGCATATGAACATGAAAGCATTAGAATTCTTCTAAGGAAAATGAATGCATGTGATTGAATGGTGGAGTAGATGGGTGATTGGATGGTAGGACACATTCTTCCTAACTTGAAGATTTCGGGGAAGAAATCCTTTTAAGTGGGGGAGAATGTAACACCCCGTAATTCTGTAACACTGGGATTCATAAATCAAGGCAGAATTAAATTTTAAAATCAAAATCAAGGGAAACAGGTTGCGCCATTATGTTCGTCTCGAAATTCTGCTTGGAAACGAGTACGAGTTTGCGAGAATCGGAGTACGTAGGGGGAGATATGACCCTCTGAAGTTTCAGGAATTTTCATAACAGAAAGCAGCTCGAAATTCGAATTCGAAATTCGAATTCAAACCCAGAAGCAGGCTGGGCGGGAAAATTCCCGCCCAGAACCCAGGTCGACCGGGGAGTCGACTGGGCAGTCGACCCCCCCTGACCAGGTCGACTGCCCAGTCGACATGGGTGTCGACCTGGGTGCAGAAACCCACTTTTGGGACAGGGTGCATTCTGATGTACCTGGTCTCGTTTTCTGCCTAGATTCGTCCGCCTAATCCTATATAAACAGCCCTAGTTTCCTTCACTATTCACAATTCTTTTCTGTCCTTATGCTGCCTTTTAGAAAATATATAAATAAATAAAAATAAGAAAATAATACGAAAATACGAGACAAGGTTATGCTGCTCAAGTTTGTCAAGAAGAGATTCGAATCAAGATTAAAGCTTCAAGATAAGAATCAAAGGCTAACTCAAACGGTTTCGAGCAACGTCGCACGAATCATAGCAACGCCATCTTTCTATTCTAAAAACCGATCAATGTAAGTCGGTTACTTTTTAGATTTGAACGTTTTCTCTATTCGTGAAATGAAATTAAAGGAATAAAAGAATATGCCAAATCTTTCTGTTTGAATCAGTGCTTATATCTTTGGACTTAATTAAGAACTGTTATGATTCGATGACCAATAAGATTGTGACTATGAAACTATGGACCTTAAAACTATATGCCTCTTTGACTATGAACATTGCCTATGACTATGAACACTGCCTATGACTGTGACTCATGACTATGAGAATTATTTCCTTGATTATGAACAGAAGCCTATGCCTTTGATTAGGAAACATAAACTATTGCCTATGACATAACAAGGACAACTGTGATTAAAACACCTATGATTCATGACTAGGAAAGTGTTGCTTAAGTTTTGTGATTGTGAAATTGGGTCTAAACCTGATTATCTATTCTGTCCATTCTTGGTTTTCTTTGGTTTTAGATCTTAGGAATTTACCTATTAAGTTAGGTCTACCCATGTTCTTGAACCTACGTCGTTATTCAACCCTTTTTATGTCATGAGATTTTCAGACCTATAGGCCTTCGATGTTTTAGATCAATTTCAGTGTAATTCGTTAGGTCTGTAATTAGTAAATTATCATTTTACGCCAGTTATTATGTCTATCTTTTTCATAGCATCTTTGCTTCATTCCCTATTTTCTACGAATCTAGATTTATCTATAATCTAGGTTGAATCACGATTATATGGACGATGGGAATACGATTTGGGCAAAATATGAAATTTACTAGAACGTAGTTATAAACTTGGAAATTGGCATATATTGGGAACATGTATTACGGCATGTTCATAAAAATGCAAATTGGATAAATTTGACATGAATTATAGGATGTGTAATTTGAATCTAGTATTGACTTGTAAATCTAGCATTTACATGAACTGTGAACTAGAATAATAAGTCTAGTTTGACATGAACTGTAATTAGAATGTTAAATCAGAATTGGATTAGCTAATTTGGCATAATAAATATATTGGCATAAATTTGAAATTGGCCATAATTGGGAATAATTGTCATGTTTAGCAAAATCATGGTAAGTGACACTTAATTTGGTATAGTTTACATAACAAAAAGCATAAATATGATATAGAGGGGAGAATGGGCCATAATAATAAATGTTGACAATTTACATTAAAAGAGTAATTATGAAATGAGTAAATTAGGAATAATTTACTTATAGAATTTGTCCTAAATGAGAAAATGTAAATTTAGACAAATTAAAGGTTTATTAACGACATCTCTTTTAATAACACACCAGAAAGTTCTAGGATGACAGAGAGGATAGTGTCTAGGCTTGGGCTTGGAAAATGCAAGTTTCCTGCTCTCCCTGGCTATCCCTAACTGATCCGACGGACGGGATGGTTACTAACAAAAACCTGATTTGGAAATTAATCAAAACCCTTTGAACTTAGAAAACACGAATATTCCTAACTCGAGGTTAGACTGAGTTGCGATGTAAACCTGCCCGGAACCAACCGGCACATCCAGTAATCGCAACAATACCTGTCTAATGTGAGTGGTCGCGGCTTTAATTTATTTAGTTAAAGCTAGAACATGTAATGGCGCGTTTTGTTAACTGTCGAATAATTAATTTATTTAATTATTTATATATCGATTTGGCGATATCGATAACTTAAAGTAAAACGATTGAACTTATAATTTATAATTATAATTATAAACGAGCTTGAAATGGCGCTGCAGTTCGTAAATTGGCGATTCGAACTTCAACTGAATGTACAGGGTTCGTTTTAAATCGGATTTATGTCAAACAAGAAACGTGTGGAGCTGGTGGAGTATATCTTTCTAGTGGAAGAGAAAAATCGGGATTTCGTCGGGTAGATTTTGAGATATGTCCAAATCAAATTTCAGAATAGTCGCTATAGAATCGTTTATCGGCCATAACGGTTATTTCGAAATAACTAGAGATCGGGTTTGAATTTAGACAAGGTTCTTTTGGGAAATAGTGATAATTTAATTTTTAGGATTTTATTGAAATTTTTAATTAATTAAATAAGCAACTTTTTATTGGAAGTATTTTGCACCCTGTAATCAACATTTTGGGGTTCCGCAATATGAGTCAACCTACCGATATTATTTTATTTCTGGAGTCGAGACACCTCGCTCATCACGATAGTGTTTTTATTTCTGTCCGTACGTAAGCAGAATCTTTTGTAATAGGGTATGATACTTTAAAACTAAAACCGAACAATGAAAATATATATCGTATTACTTCACTTGGAAGGTTTATAACCATACAAAATAAAGACATCCGAACTTTAAGGCCAACAACAAACGAAAATGGGAAGGATTTCAAAGCGTGAGAACCAAAAAGCAGCAACGTGGACAAAGACCTACCATTACACTACAAATATCTAATACCTTTACCCTATAAATAACAGCCGAAATAACGATTAAGACCTAATTCTCCATTCAGTCAAAAAGGAAGCCGCCACATTCCTTATTCTTCCATCTATTAAATCAGAAACAATACTCAATGGAATCACTCAACGTCGGGTCTATTAGCTTCATGGAAGGAAGGTCTGTACAATGGTGAGCACAGCTTTTGGTGCGATGTGGATTCAGCAGGCCCGACATTTTTGTACAGTGGCTAGGGCACGAGTTCATGGGGAGTACGAGTGACCGAATGTGGGTTCAAGGGTGTAGTCGAGGTCAGGGGAGAAACATACTTCGGGTGGCACATTCTGGTGGTGTACGGTGGTAAATTGGGTTCGCACCCGTAGCTAGAAGCGTGGGTTGAAGCAAAGGGTCAGGTCGATGATGAGGGGGTTCGAGTTGGAGTTTAAGGATGGAATCAGATGGAGAAATGGAAAAAAGTAATTTCGAATATTTATTCGGAATTTATGGTGGAGTATAAGTGGAGTTTATGATTTTCAAAAAGTTCTGCTGTGGTGAGGAACGAGTCCTGGAGCTCGTGTTCAAGTGTATCGGAGAGGAAGCCTGCGTTCGTGAGTAGGGAAGAAGGAGTATGGGAGAACATGAGGCTTGGCGTGAGTAAACGGCTACTGTGTGGCCGACGCAGTGAGGAGCAGTAGGGCCTTTATTTTGGGCGAGAGTCTTGAAATAAATATGGGTCGATGGTTTTTAGAAAAGCCCAAAAGAAAAGAAAACGAAAAAAATGAAAAGAAAAGAAAAGATGGCGTTGGTATTTTACTAGAAATGGGAGCTGATGGGAGCTGTGGAATTTTCAATTAAGGGTTCAATACAGTTCGTATCTTACTGGGTGGGGACGAAAGAATCATGTAGCAAACAACAACGGTTTGGGCTAATTCGAATATGAATTTCGAACGGTCAGATCCGTTGGGATCGTATGGACGGTGGCTACAAAATGGAGCTGACTGGAAGTGGATTGGGGCTCGTTACAATTTATCGCAAAATAAATTGTCCGACTGAATCAAATAACGCAAACCGTTATTCAACGGTTAACGCGCAATGTGAGTAAATCTCACAAACTCTAAACAGTTTTATTTTCACGTGTATTCTTAGAACTGTTAAAATATTATCTGTTTGACTGTTTGACTGTGTGTTGACTGTTTGATTGAACTGCTAGTCAGTTAGTAGAGATTTTATATATATATATTTACGTATATATATAAACCGTTAAATAGTCATATGTTGATTCTGCTATCAGAATATTTCACAGTGAAGTGAAATCGATGTTGTTGTATTGTCTAACATCTGTGATGCAGGGAAACAGGTTGGAGGAATCCGACTGGATTCCTCAACATTTATTTTACCGTTTTTCATGTATTGTGATATATGATGTGTTATGAAATCTGTTATTGATTTCATATGTTTGAATGATACCGATCATTGTTATACGACACGTTAAACACCGTAGGTGATACTAGAGTGTAAAAAGGGAATTTTCAATGTTTATATTGAAAATAAATCTTATTTATAAAATCGATAGGATTTTATAAAATAAAACCATTTATTTATTTAGGAAATAAATAAAGGAACATTTATTTAGATTATAAATAAATGGAATAAAGGAATATTTATTTAGGGAATAAATAAAGGAACACTTGTTCAGAAAATAAATAGAATTATACAAGGATAGATTTAAACACGTGCTTCGCACACGGTATAACACGATATAGATTTAAATGAGATATTAAATAGGAAATCTGTTTTAAACAGATAAATTGAAGTAGATTAATTTATAAATAATGTTTTTATAAATTAAATAAATTATTTATCGTTGATAAATGGAATATATATAAGTCTGGACTTATATAGAGAAGTAGAAACGTTATTAAAAGGACATTTATAAAGTGAAGAACCGTTACTAAAAGTAAATCTTTATAAATGGATAAACGTTGTAAAAAGTAAATCTTTATCAATGGATAAACGTTGTAAAAAGGAAATCTTTTGAAATGAATAAACGTTAATAAAAGGAGTTAATCGAAGTTAGTTATTCGAAATGAGTTATTCAAATTAGATATTTGAATAGAGTTAAACACATTAGAGTGATTCGAATTACTTATTCGAATA
Source organism: Allium sativum (assembly GCA_030737875.1). NCBI lineage: Eukaryota > Viridiplantae > Streptophyta > Magnoliopsida > Asparagales > Amaryllidaceae > Allium > Allium sativum. The sequence goes on from CM060926.1 coordinate 377,859,419, forward strand.
GAGTTACACAGTAATTTGTTAGGTTAACCAAAGTAAATTAGTTAAGATAAACTAAGCGGTTAATCGAAGTGAATTAGTTAAGTTAAACTAATTGGTAAATCAAAGTGAATTAGTTGCGTCAAACTAAGTGACTTAGTTAAGTTAAACTAATTTGTAAATCAAAGTGAATTAGTTGCGTCAAACTAAGTGAATTAGTCAAGTTAAACTAATTGGTAAATCAAAGTAAATTAGTTGGGTTAATCAAAGTGAATTAGCTGAGTTAAACTAAGTAAATCGGTTAGAGTTATTCAAAGTGAATTAACTAAGTTAAACTAAGTGGATTAGTTCAGTTAATCGAGACAAGTAAATCAAGTTAGGTTAAACCATTTGAGTTAACCAGTTAAAGTTTACTAGTTAAAGATAAACAGTTAGAGTTGACCAGTTAAAGTTGACCAGTTAAAGTTGACCACTTAGAGTTGACCAGTTAGAGTTATCCAAGTGGAGTTAATCGAGTAGAGTTGCCGAATATCACTTATTCGAAGTAGAGTTATCGAATATAGTATATTCGGGGGAAGAGTAATCGAATATAGTTTATTCGAGTGGAGAAATCAAATGTTATTCATTTGAGAAGAGTTACCGAATATTATTTATTCGAAGAGTAGTTATCGAATATTGGTTATTCGAAGTTAGTTAATCCAAAGGAGTTATTCGAAGTTAGCTAATCCAAAGGAGTTATTCGAAGTTAGTTAATCCAAAGGAGTTAGTCGAAGAGTTAATCGAATATAGTTATTCGGAAGAAGGTGTTAATCGAATATAGTTATTCGAGTAAAGTTAAAAGAGTTAATCGAATTTAGTTATTCGAAATGAGTTATTCGAATTTGATATTTGAATAGAGTTAAACACATTAGAGTGATTCGAATTACTTATTCAAATAGAGTTAAACACGTAAGAGTTAATTGAATATTAGTTATTCAATTAGAGTTAAATCGAATTTAGTTATTCGAAAGGAGTTAATCAATTTGAGTTAAGTTAATCGATTTGAATTAAGTTGAATCGAAATGGAGTAAATCGATTAGAATTAAGTTAATCGAGTTAGAGTAAATCGAATATTGGTTATTCGAAGGTAAGTTATTCGAATTAGTTATTCGAAGGAGTTAATCAAATGAGTCGATCCAAAGGAGTTAGTCGAATATTAGTTATTCGAATAGAGTTATAGGAGTTATCAATTTTAGTTAGATCGAAAGGAGTTATCGATTAGTAAATCGAAAGGAGATTTTCGAATATAGCATATTCGAAAGAAAGAGATCGAATATTGGTTATTCGAAAGAGAGAGATTTCGAATATGAGTTATTCGAAGAGAGATAATCGAATATAGGTTATTCGAAGAAGAGTTAATCAAATAGAGATTACTCGAAAGAGAGTTATACGTCGAATTCGATTATAGCGAATTCGGGAAAGTACTATTTACTTTCCAGGGTTTAAATCAAGATTTAGTTATTGATTTAGAAATTAGGCGTCTGTTAAATTATTCGAGTTAGGAGATAAAGTTATAATTTAGGAGATATTGCAGAAGTAGAAATTATAACGTTATAGTTATAATCAAACGTTTTCATTTGAGAAATGGATTCGTAACCTGAATCCAAGAATTTGCGTAAACAGATGATTGTAAAAAGTGAGTGATGAGCTTCATCTATTTCACAGTAAAGGACGTTGTTAAATTAAGGTTTGAGAGGTAATTATACCCCAACTTGATTGACTTCAGAATTGACAAAGGAATAGTTATGGTTCGATAGAAAAGGTTGATTTGAAATATAGTTAAGTAATAAGCGATTATTGGACTAAGCGTAACGATGTTTTATACAACGTTCATTAGAAATCCGTAAATGAGTTTTGGAAACGTTTTCCAAATATAGTCAGATATGTTTTCTAAACATAGAAAATGAAATGTTTTCATGATAAGAATTTAAGAAATAGAGTTAAGCAAATTCAGAAACTGACTGGAGAGGGTAAGTTAAACGGTTTTCTAAGTGACGATCTGATGTTGGTTTCGACCTTCAGGATTGATACTTAGAGAATTGTTCTCATACTAGTTACAGTTAGGGACTGATAGTTGCGAAATAATAGTGATGTGAAATGAAGCTATGGAAATGTTTTCCAACGATTAATAACAGATATTTTCTAAATATATGAAATAAGGAAATATGAACATATGATGATTGATCGATTAAATTTCCATTTGGAAATAAGATCGTTGTTTGTACACCGACATGTTTTCATTTGGTAGTTGAATCACAGACTATCAAAGTTTTTACCATTTTAACGTTGTTAATATGGAGAGACCGGTTGGATTATTATCCAAAGAACCACTCCGTATTGGCATAAGCGTTGCGAGCAATATCTGCCAAAGATAAATTGAAGACGGAGTAAAGTGCAATGGCTGTGGTATAAGTCTTAGATAACAGTGACTAAGATGGATATACTGAATAGTGCCTTCGGTTTGTCCAGTCCTAGGACAACGTATATGGAAGAAGGTCTGACAGAGTATATCCAATAGATCGCATAAGTTGATCTGTTCAAACGTATTCACGTTTGGTGGCGGAGGAATTCGTTTCTCTTAGCTGTATACCCGTGTTATTTTTGGATAAGTCAATTTGTGATTTGGCGGGTGTGACAATGTGGCATTCAAAGTGAATGATGATCAGATGTTCTGAAGATAGACGTAGCTTCTAGCCTCACACCCGGAAGTAACAAAAGTTGGGCTAGGCAGCATGGCTAGTTGGGTCATCCCCAAGCAGGGTGTATTGTCACCGATCTAGAGAATATTCATATTTATACTTCTTTTTGATTCTGTATCTTCGGATGACGGTTTGATGGCCTATAACCGTGGTGGCAATATATTCGCGACACTCAAGCTAAATGAGTGAGCGGTCATGTGTGGCCGGGTTGCAAGACGTTCTTGTTGAACCCTGAGTGTATCACCTCTAGAGTACACTATTCAGAAGGTGCTCCCATGCCTTGTCTGTTGGAATCCAATCTTCAATAAGCGCCCTACGGTTTATGATTTTATACTATGTATGTAGAACGTGAGATGCAAGCGTTTCTGCTAGATTGATACCTATTTGTACTTAGACATTATTATAATATCACAATGATATTGCTTGTCAAAGTTCTTCAGTTACTCATAAGGGAAAAACCCGTTCCGTATTCACGGCGTGGTCTTATGAGATATCATATACCTGTTTTAAACTGTTTTACTCATACCGGTCCCATGACTGACCCGGAGTTTACTTTGTTGTTTTCCCTAAACTCTTGGGTGCCTAAATTTGTACGGGCAGTCAAGTAGTCGGTATTTACAGATATACTTGGAGAGCTTGGAGCAGGAGGCCCCAGGATCATATAGCTATAGTTTATTTCCGCTGTGTTGTAAGTGTTGTACTCTGATAAGTGCTATTGTATATATATAACTGTTTACTTCAAAGTTATGTTATATATTATATGTTATTCGTTCCGCTGTGAGATTCGTGTTACTCTGATGATTCTGATGTGCTTCTTCTTCTATTCTATTAGTTCTATCTTTTCTTCCTCACCTTCTAAATTCTTTCACTAATGATCTCGGAATTTCCGACTCTCGAGGAGTCGGAAATTTCCAGCCGTTACAGTTGGTATCAGAGCTTAAGTTAAGTGATTACCTTGGCTCTGTGGCATAACTCGATAGAGATGGGATTAGTAATATCCTAGATTGAGTTTGAGTGTATATATATGAGCGCGTAATTGTTATTCAATATAAAATGGTTTTATATTGTGGGGACTCATTGGTTGAGTGGCTTATGAATTCTGGTCGATCAGTTTGATCCACTGTATCGATAAGGGTTACTAAACACCTGAATACAATGAACCGTCATGGTATGTTTTGAAAGAGGGTAAATGAAATAATTTTTCCCAAAATATATTTGTTTATAGAAGAAATATATATCTTGAAATTATTATAGTATATTGATTGTGTTGGTTGTTATTATAATCGAATAAGATTATAAAAGGGTGAAATGGTTATAAATGACCAATCATAATTCATATGAATGAAATATATGAAATAGATGGATTAAATCAGAATTAAATCAGAATTGGAATTAAAATAAGGAAATTTTAAGTCCTGGGAGATTTTGAAAATGTTTTTCAAATTGAAAATGATATAGTATTGAACTCACTTCGATAGCTGGAAAATAGATTCTGATGATGAATCTAGACATCATCAGTGTTCATTTTCGAGTTCTAAGTGACGGATTTCTACCAAAGGTTTTGTTTTTGAATTGTTTTGAGAAAACAAGTTGTTTAGAAATTCAAAGGTTTTGAATTGGCATTATGATTTCAAATTGATTTGAAAGAAACCCAGGAACTTAAGTTCTGGAATTAAAATTTAACTAATGAAGTTAAATAAAATGAGATGGTAAAAATAAATTGAAATTTAACTTGAATAGAGTTAAATAAAATTGAATTGGATTAGAGATAATCTAGAATGGAACCAAATTGATAAGTCAATAATTTGAAATTTGATATTAGAGTTCGAATGAAATTCGATTTGGATTTGAGGATACAAACTGAGTGGAATGACCATGATATATGCAGAAGTGATAACAGATCAAAAGGATATAATGATACGACCGACAAAAAGGTACAAGTTTATATTATATATGAGTTTGGATTTTATGAGCCGAATTGGCAAGCCGCTTGGCTGTTTGATTTTCTTTTGGGTTGGAGAAGGCCTAGAGAGGCGAGTTGTGGTTTGACGTATTGAGCCGTACAAAGGAGGTTATGGCGGAATTTTTCGAAAAATCCAAGCGTTAGAACATTCTCATGATTTATGGAAATTCAGTTAGCCAGAATGAATTAATAATTTAATTGAAAATTAAATGGTTCAGTGGAAACTGGAGTTGAGAAGTAAACTAAAAGATATTTGAATCTATTTAGTAAAGTTGGTAGCATTTTCCTAGCTTAGCAATTTCGAGGACGAAATTATTTTAAGGGGGGAAGTCTGTAATGGCGCGTTTTGTTAACTGTCGAATAATTAATTTATTTAATTATTTATATATCGATTTGGCGATATCGATAACTTAAAGTAAAACGTTTGAACTTATAATTATAATTATAAACGAGCTTGAAATGGCGCTGCAGTTCGTAAATTGGCGATTCGAACTTCAACTGAATGTACAGGTTCGTTTTAAATCGGATTTATGTCAAACAAGAAACGTGTGGAGCTGGTGGAGTATATCTTTCTAGTGGAAGAGAAAAATCGAGATTTCGTCGGGTAGATTTTGAGATATGTCCAAATCAAATTTCAGAATAGTCGCTATAGAATCGTTTATCGGCCATAACGGTTATTTCGAAATAACTAGAGATCGGGTTTGAATTTAGACAAGGTTCTTTTGGGAAATAGTGATAATTTAATTTTTAGGATTTTATTGAAATTTTTAATTAATTAAATAAGCAACTTTTTATTGGAAGTATTTTGCACCCTGTAATCAACATTTTGGGGTTCCACAATATGAGTCAACCTACCGATATTATTTTATTTCTGGAGTCGAGACACCTCGCTCATCACGATAGTGTTTTTATTTCTGTCCGTGCGTAAGCAGAATCTTTTGTAACAGGGTATGATACTTTAAAACTAAAACCGAACAACGAAAATATATATCGTATTACTTCACTTGGAAGGTTTATAACCATACAAAATAAAGACATCCGAACTTTAAGCGCAACAACAAACGAAAATGGGAAGGATTTCAAAGCGTGAGAACCAAAAAGCAGCAACGTGGACAAAGACCTACCATTACACTACAAATATCTAATACCTTTACCCTATAAATAACAGCCGAAATAACGATTAAGACCTAATTCTCCATTCAGTCAAAAAGGAAGCCGCCACATTCCTTATTCTTCCATCTATTAAATCAGAAACAATACTCAATGTAGTCACTCAACGTCGGGTCTATTAGCTTCATGGAAGGAAGGTCTATACAATGGTGAGCACAGCTTTTGGTGCGATGTGGGTTCAGCAGGCCCGACATTTTTGTACAGTGGCTAGGGCACGAGTTCATGGGGAGTACGAGCGACCGAATGTGGGTTCAAGGGTGTAGTCGAGGTCAGGGGAGAAACATACTTCGGGTGGCACATTCTGGTGGTGTACGGTGGTAAATTGGGTTCGCACCTGTAGCTAGAAGCGTGGGTTGAAGCAAAGGGTCAGGTCGATGATGAGGGGGTTCGAGTTGGAGTTTAAGGATGGAATCAGATGGAGAAATGGAAAAGAGTAATTTCGAATATTTATTCGGAATTTATGGTGGAGTATAAGTGGAGTTTATGATTTTCAGAAAGTTCTGCTGTGGTGAGGAACGAGTCCTGGAGCTCGTGTTCAAGTGTATCGGAGAGGAAGCCTGCGTTCGTGAGTAGGGAAGAAGGAGTATGGGAGAACATGAGGCTTGGCGTGAGTAAACGGCTACTGTGTGGCCGACGCAGTGAGGAGCAGTAGGGCCTTTATTTTGGGCGAGAGTCTTAAAATAAATATGGGTCGATGGTTTTTAGAAAAGCCCAAAAGAAAAGAAAACGAAAAAAATGAAAAGAAAAGAAAAGATGGCGTTGGTATTTTACTAGAAATGGGAGCTGATGGGAGCTATGGAATTTTCAATTAAGGGTTCAATACAGTTCGTATCTTACTGGGTGGGGACGAAAGAATCATGTAGCAAACAACAACGGTTTGGGCTAATTCGAATATGAATTTCGAACGGTCAGATCCGTTGGGATCGTATGGACGGTGGCTACAAAATGGAACTGACTGGAAGTGGATTGGGGCTCGTTACAATTTATCGCAAAATAAATTGTCCGACTGAATCAAATAACGCAAACCGTTATTCAACGGTTAACGCGCAATGTGAGTAAATCTCACAAACTCTAAAGAGTTATTTTCACGTGTATTCTTAGAACTGTTAAAATATTATCTGTTTGACTGTTTGACTGTGTGTTGACTGTTTGATTGAACTGCTAGTCAGTTAGTAGAGATTATATATATATATTTACGTATATATATAAACCGTTAAATAGTCATATGTTGATTCTGCTATCAGAATATTTCACAGTGAAGTGAAATCGATGTTGTTGTATTGTCTAACATCTGTGATGCAGGGAAACAGGTTGGAGGAATCCGACTGGATTCCTCAACATTTATTTTACCGTTTTTCATGTATTGTGATATATGATGTGTTATGAAATCTGTTATTGATTTCATATGTTTGAATGATACCGATCATTGTTATACGACACGTTAAACACCGTAGGTGATACTAGAGTGTAAAAAGGGAATTTTCAATGTTTATATTGAAAATAAATCTTATTTATAAAATCGATAGGATTTTATAAAATAAAACCATTTATTTATTTAGGAAATAAATAAAGGAACATTTATTTAGATTATAAATAAATGGAATAAAGGAATATTTATTTAGGGAATAAATAAAGGAACACTTGTTCAGAAAATAAATAGAATTATACAAGGATAGATTTAAACACGTGCTTCGCACACGGTATAACACGATATAGATTTAAATGAGATATTAAATAGGAAATCTGTTTTAAACAGATAAATTGAAGTAGATTAATTTATAAATAATGTTTTTATAAATTAAATAAATTATTTATCGTTGATAAATGGAATATATTTAAGTCTGGACTTATATAGAGAAGTAGAAACGTTATTAAAAGGACATTTATAAAGTGAAGAACCGTTACTAAAAGTAAATCTTTATAAATGGATAAACGTTGTAAAAAGTAAATCTTTGTCAATGGATAGACGTTGTAAAAAGGAAATCTTTTGAAATGAATAAACGTTAATAAAAGGAGTTAATCGAAGTTAGTTATTCGAAATGAGTTATTCAAATTAGATATTTGAATAGAGTTAAACACATTAGAGTGATTCGAATTACTTATTCGAATAGAGTTACACAGTAATTTGTTAGGTTAACCAAAGTAAATTAGTTAAGATAAACTAAGCGGTTAATCGAAGTGAATTAGTTAAGTTAAACTAATTGGTAAATCAAAGTGAATTAGTTGCGTCAAACTAAGTGACTTAGTTAAGTTAAACTAATTTGTAAATCAAAGTGAATTAGTTGCGTCAAACTAAGTGAATTAGTCAAGTTAAACTAATTGGTAAATCAAAGTAAATTAGTTGGGTTAATCAAAGTGAATTAGCTGAGTTAAACTAAGTAAATCGGTTAGAGTTATTCAAAGTGAATTAACTAAGTTAAACTAAGTGGATTAGTTCAGTTAATCGAGACAAGTAAATCAAGTTAGGTTAAACCATTTGAGTTAACCAGTTAAAGTTTACTAGTTAAAGATAAACAGTTAGAGTTGACCAGTTAAAGTTGACCAGTTAAAGTTGACCACTTAGAGTTGACCAGTTAGAGTTATCCAAGTGGAGTTAATCGAGTAGAGTTGCCGAATATCACTTATTCGAAGTAGAGTTATCGAATATAGTATATTCGGGGGAAGAGTAATCGAATATAGTTTATTCGAGTGGAGAAATCAAATGTTATTCATTTGAGAAGAGTTACCGAATACTATTTATTCGAAGAGTAGTTATCGAATATTGGTTATTCGAAGTTAGTTAATCCAAAGGAGTTATTCGAAGTTAGCTAATCCAAAGGAGTTATTCGAAGTTAGTTAATCCAAAGGAGTTAGTCGAAGAGTTAATCGAATATAGTTATTCGGAAGAAGGTGTTAATCGAATATAGTTATTCGAGTAAAGTTAAAAGAGTTAATCGAATTTAGTTATTCGAAATGAGTTATTCGAATTTGATATTTGAATAGAGTTAAACACATTAGAGTGATTCGAATTACTTATTCAAATAGAGTTAAACACGTAAGAGTTAATTGAATATTAGTTATTCAATTAGAGTTAAATCGAATTTAGTTATTCGAAAGGAGTTAATCAATTTGAGTTAAGTTAATCGATTTGAATTAAGTTGAATCGAAATGGAGTAAATCGATTAGAATTAAGTTAATCGAGTTAGAGTAAATCGAATATTGGTTATTCGAAGGTAAGTTATTCGAATTAGTTATTCGAAGGAGTTAATCAAATGAGTCGATCCAAAGGAGTTAGTCGAATATTAGTTATTCGAATAGAGTTAAAGGAGTTATCGATTTTAGTTAGAACGAAAGGAGTTATTGATTAGTAAATCGAAAGGAGATTTTCGAATATAGCATATTCGAAAGAAAGAGATCGAATATTGGTTATTCGAAAGAGAGAGATTTCGAATATGAGTTATTCGAAGAGAGATAATCGAATATAGGTTATTCAAAGAAGAGTTAATCAAATAGAGATTACTCGAAAGAGAGTTATACGTCGAATTCGATTATAGCGAATTCGGGAAAGTACTATTTACTTTCCAGGGTTTAAATCAAGATTTAGTTATTGATTTAGAAATTAGGCGTCTGTTAAATTATTGGAGTTAGGAGATAAAGTTATAATTTAGGAGATATTGCAGAAGTAGAAATTATAACGTTATAGTTATAATCAAACGTTTTCATTTGAGAAATGGATTCGTAACCTGAATCCAAGAATTTGCGTAAACAGATGATTGTAAAAAGTGAGTGATGAGCTTCATCTATTTCACAGTAAAGGACGTTGTTAAATTAAGGTTTGAGAGGTAATTATACCCCAACTTGATTGACTTCAGAATTGACAAAGGAATACTTATGGTTCGATAGAAAAGGTTGATTTGAAATATAGTTAAGTAATAAGCGATTAATGGATTAAGCGTAACGATGTTTTATACAACGTTCATTAGAAATCCGTAAATGAGTTTTGGAAACGTTTTCCAAATATAGTCAGATATGTTTTCTAAACATAGAAAATGAAATGTTTTCATGATAAGATTTTAAGAAATAGAGTTAAGCAAATTCAGAAACTGACTGGAGAGGGTAAGTTAAACGGTTTTCTAAGTGACGATCTGATGTTGGTTTCGACCTTCAGGATTGATACTTAGAGAATTGTTCTCATACTAGTTACAGTTAGGGACTGATAGTTGCGAAATAATAGTGATGTGAAATTAAGCTATGGAAATGTTTTCCAATGATTAATAACAGATATTTTCTAAATATATGAAATAAGGAAATATGAACATATGATGATTGATCGATTAAATTTCCATTTGGAAATAAGATCGTTGTTTGTACACCGACATGTTTTCATTTGGTAGTTGAATCACAGACTATCAAAGTTTTTACCATTTTAACGTTGTTAATATGGAGAGACCGGTTGGATTATTATCCAAAGAACCACTCCGTATTGGCATAAGCGTTGTGAGCAATATCTGCCAAAGATAAATTGAAGACGGAGTAAAGTGCAATGGCTGTGGTATAAGTCTTAGATAACAGTGACTAAGATGGATATACTGAATAGTGCCTTCGGTTTGTCCAGTCCTAGGACAACGTATATGGAAGAAGGTCTGACAGAGTATATCCAATAGATCGCGTAAGTTGATCTGTTCAAACGTATTCACGTTTGGTGGCGGAGGAATTCGTTTCTCTTAGCTGTATACCCGTGTTATTTTTGGATAAGTCAATTTGTGATTTGGCGGGTGTGACAATGTGGCATTCAAAGTGAATGATGATCAGATGTTCTGAAGATAGACGTAGCTTCTAGCCTCACACCGGGAAGTAACAAAAGTTGGGCTAGGCAGCATGGCTAGTTGGGTCATCCCCAAGCAGGGTGTATTGTCACCGATCTAGAGAATATTCATATTTATACTTCTTTTTGATTCTGTATCTTCGGATGACGGTTTGATGGCCTATAACCGTGGTGGCAATATATTCGCGACACTCAAGCTAAATGAGTGAGCGGTCATGTGTGGCCGGGTTGCAAGACGTTCTTGTTGAACCCTGAGTGTATCACCTCTAGAGTACACTATTCAGAAGGTGCTCCCATACCTTGTCTGTTGGAATCCAATCTTCAATAAGCGCCCTGCGGTTTATGATTTTATACTATGTATGTAGAACGTGAGATGCAAGCGTTTCTGCTAGATTGATACCTATTTGTACTTAGACATTATTATAATATCACAATGATATTGCTTGTCAAAGTTGTTCAGTTACTCATAAGGGAAAAACCCGTTCCGTATTCACGGCTTGGTCTTATGAGATATCATATACCTGTTTTAAACTGTTTTACTCATACCAGTCCCATGACTGACCCGGAGTTTACTTTGTTGTTTTCCCTAAACTCTTGGGTGCCTAAATTTGTACGGGCAGTCAAGTAGTCGGGATTTACAGATATACTTGGAGAGCTTGGAGCAGGAGGCCCCAGGATCATATAGCTATAGTTTATTTCCGATGTGTTGTAAGTGTTGTACTCTGATAAGTGCTATTGTATATATATAACTGTTTACTTCAAAGTTATGTTATATATTATATGTTATTCGTTCCGCTGTGAGATTCGTGTTACTCTGATGATGTAAGTGCTTCTTTTCTTCTTCTATTCTAATTAGTTCTATCTTTTCTATCTCATCTTCTAATTTCTTTCACTAACGTCTCGGAATTTCCGACTCTCGAGGAGTCGGAAATTTCCAGCCGTTACAGAACAAGAATGGTAGGGTTAAGTTAACTAAGACACTTAACCAATTCAACATGATAACCAAACCGATGGGTGGGGTTAGGTTCATACAGACAGTTAACACAGTTAAGCTAGAATGGGAGGGTTAAGTCCATAGGAACACTTAACCAACTTAACGCAGTTAAACTAGAATGGGAGGGTTAAGCCCATAGGAACACTTAACCAACTTAACACAGTTAAGCTAGAATGGGAGGGTTAATTCCATAGGGACACTTAATCAAACTTAACGTCGTAACAAGACAAGATTTGTAGGGACTAAGTAACTAAGAAAACACTTAGCCAAATTAACATTTTAAATAGACTAGAAGGTGGGGTTAAGTAAAGTTAATACACTTAGCCAAATTAACATGTTAACTAGACTAGAGGTTGGGGTTAAGTAAAATTTAATACACTTAGCCAATTTGATATGTTAGCTGGACTAGACCGTAGGGTTAAGTAAACTTGAACACTTAACCATCAGATTGTGATAAAGGAATAGAGTTAAGTCTAAAACATGAAGGGATAATTCTTAACTATTAATAAAATGTTAGTTACAAACAAATGGGCAAGGTTAAGTTAAAAAGGAACACTTAACCAACACATGATGGAAGAGTAGGGTTAAGTAATAAGAAATACATAACCAATATAACTTGGTTTGTGGTAGGGTTAAGTCAACAGGAATTACTGATAACACTTAACCAGTTTAAGAGGATAAATGAAGAGGGTTAAGTTAGCTTGAATTGACTAATGACGCTTAACCAATCCAAATTGACGAGAAAGAGAACTAAGTAGTAAACCTTAGTTAAAAGAAGCTAAGTAGTAAACCTTAGTTAAGAAAACAACAATTCTGGAAACTAAGTGGTAAACCTTAGTTAGCAAAACTAAGTAGTAATTCTTAGTATAACATGGGAAGGAGCGAACGTCCGTTTGAGTAAAAAGAAGGCTCCAACGAATTGGGTTACGAAGCCCGAGGCTTCGAGGGGACGTGAGGGTACTCTTGGTATCCCTCTGTGAGGCTGCAGATGATCCTCCTGGGCTCACAGAGGTTAAGGTCTGCGGTAGAAGAACCAAGGGTATGCCTTGGTTGCAAAATATGGCAACCTAAAGACTAGGATGGACCAGCGTGATTCGGCGAGAAACAGGTAGCCCTGTGATAGCAATTCGTCGTCTACCATCCATCTTCAGTCAATCTAGATACGAGAAGCGGAAAGGCGGAGAACACCAAAAGACCATATACTTGCTATCTAGTTATGGGTGAGGATGGCCATAGGTTAGTGGGGCATAGGGGGCCTGCGTATAGTTCTCATTTTTCAAGGTGTGCCTTTCATTAGTTGAGGGAGGGGTCAAGTGGGACCATAGCCAATGGAATAAAAACAGACCTTAGCATCTGCATCGGCGGATATCTGAAAGCTCCCGACCGAGTTCTGTGTTTCTTGATTTGCCCTGCCACAGGACTCGGGCTGCACATTATAGGACATGTGCATCTAGATAAGTGATAACGATTCGCGATACATGCGTGGGGAAGTCTAGGAACATGTACCACTCTAGGTAGTGTATCCTAAACTAGGGGTCATCGTTCGACAGGTAGCATAACCCCCAGTTGGACTAGGTGGCATAAACCCTGAATCCGAGAAGCGTTCAGCAGAAAGCGTAAGCTCTAGTTGAATCTAGAAAGCACTTGATAGAAAACCCTCGATTAGATCTAGGTAATAAATAATAAATGTATGCCTTAAGGCAACAGAAACTACAAGGATTGGGATCACGTTATCGTTACTAGTTGGGACACTAGTTAGGTGGTGCAGAGAAATAGAAACCAACATCACAAGGAAATAGCGAAGCAGCGAAAGTATTAGAGCATATCCAGTTTATCTTATCTTAGCATATCTTGTTTTAACCTTGTCTAGTTTTGCTGACCCTATCATCATGGTGTTATCTTGTATTCAGTTAATTCATGTCATTTTGTTTTTCCATGTTCACATGCTAGAAGTAACTGAACTTACTCAGGCTTTATGTCTGACTCTGTTTTTCTTTCGTCTTCTTTTCTTCTGTTTCCGCCCCCCCCCCCCCCCCAGGTAGTAAAGGAGGGAATCGTATAGCTCAGGTTAAGTTGGACTGTTACTCTTGCCCAGCTTGAAGATTTGTCGAAGTTTTGCTTGGATTCTCTTTTCAAATGTTATGGCTGGCTCTTGCTACATTGTGGAATATAAATGTTGTTTTATGCTTCTTTATTTTGTAAGACAAATGATACTCTGATATCATAAAGAAATCGTTGTACAAACTATTTTATCAATAAAGCAAAGTTTTATTTTCCGTTGTTGTAATTTTTGTCTGTATTGTAATTTATCTGCATCTTTTACCCTAAATGTTCCACAGAACTTAGTGCACTCCCTTTGTGAGTGACACTAACGGATGTGGGGTGTTACATAAAAAAGATGACAAAGAAGAATAGACACCCGCTTCCCAGAATAGACGATTTGTTTGATCAGCTTGTAGGTGCGTCGATTTTCTCCCAACTTGATCTGGCTACTGGGTTCCGTCTACTAAGGGTAGCTGAAGATAGCATCAATAAGACGACATTCAGAACCCTAAACAATTTCTTCGAGTGGCTTGTCATGCCTTTCGGCTTGACAAACGCACCCACTTATTTCGTAGACCTAATGAGCAGGGTGTTTAGAGAATTCCTCAACAAGTTTGTGGTTTTCTTGGTAGACGATATTTTGATCTTCTCAAAGAATGAGGCAGAACATGCTCAGCATCTGAAGGAGATCATGGAAACTCTTCGAGTTCATCAGCTGAAAGCCAAATTCTCCAAGTGCCTCTTCTGGAGAGAAGAAGTAAGGTTTCTTGGACATGTAGTGTCCAAAGAGGGGTTAGCTGTGGACCTCGCGAAAGTGGTGGCGGTGCAAGATTGGAAGACACCAAGAAATGCAACCAAAGTCCGAAGCTTTCTCGGGCTAGCAGGATTTTACTGAAAGTTCATTAGAGATTTCGCGAAAATCTCAGCCCCACTCACAAGGCTAACAAAGAAGAATCTAGCGTTCTCTTGGGATTTGGATTGTGATATTGCTTTCCAATGCTTGAAAAGGGCTCTCACAACATCCCCAGTTCTTACATTGCCAGATGGAAGCAAGATGTTCACAGTATACACGGATGCTTGTGGTACGGGACTAGGCGTTGTTCTGATGCAAGAAGGGAAGGTAGTAGCTTATGGTGGAAGACAATTGAAAGTTCATGAAAAGAACTACCCAACCCACGATCTTGAGTTAGCCTCCATCGTCTTTACGGTTAAGTTTGGCGCCATTATCTCCTAGGTAAGAAGTTCGAATTATATACTGACCATAAATCGTTGAAGTATCTTTTCTCGTAGAAAGTTCATAACTTAAGACAGCAAAGGTGGATGGAGTTTCTTGCCATGTATGATTTTGAGATTTCCTATACTTCTGGCAAGGGCAACGTAGTAGCAGACGCCTTGAGTAGAAAGAAGCTGACATTAAGCCCTCTCTTTATAGAAAGGCAAAGCTTGGAATATATAGCCAATTTTGACTTTAGGCCCTCCTCCGATTTTGTACCTTTTTTGTTGGCATCACTAGAAGTACGGCCCACTCTTTTAGACTCAATTGGGGCCGCACAACACGAAGACCCTCAGCTTGTTGATGTGATTGATAAGATAATTAGGGGTGAAACTTCCAGTCACCTCAATTGGTACTCCATCGATGATAAGGGTTGGCTGAGCGGGATGGAAGACTATGCGTCACACAAACAAGGGATTTGGTAAAGATGGTTCTCGAGGAAGCACAACATTCCAAGATGACAATACACCCAGGTGGAGACAAGATGTACAAGGACGTAAAGAGAGTTTTCTTTTGGAGCGGCATGAAGAAGGATGTGGCAGATTTCGTTTCTAAATGCATGATACGCCAACAGGTCAAGGCGGAACAAAAGAAGCCTGGAGGACTGCTTCATCCTCTAGAAGTCCCGCAGTGGAAGTGGGATATCATTTCAATGGACTTCATTGATGGGTTTCCTAGGTCAAGAAGGGGCAATACTAGCATTTGAGTAATAGTGGACAGGCTCACAAAAAGCGCCCACTTTATACATGTCAAGAGTAGAAGGACTGCCTCATCTCTAGCGTCTCTTTATCTCAAGGAAATAGTTCGACTCCATGGAATACCCTCCAGCATAGTGAGTGACCGAGATCCTATCTTTACAAGCGAGTTATGGCGGAGTCTGCAAGAAGCTGTAGGCACACAGTTATTGTGACGATCCCAAAATCCGAGGGGCGGT
Organism: Allium sativum; assembly: GCA_030737875.1. NCBI lineage: Eukaryota > Viridiplantae > Streptophyta > Magnoliopsida > Asparagales > Amaryllidaceae > Allium > Allium sativum. Next base: position 377,875,314 of record CM060926.1, read on the forward strand.
ATTAAGGATAATCATTGGAATATAACACATTAATCATCATAGTAGAGTACAGGTAATAGCAGAAACAATAAATAGGATAATTTACATGAATATGACAGCGGAATCACAACATGTACCACAATAGAATAGCACAGTGTAGGATATAACTTAGTAAATAAAAAGGGAAGTGATCAGTCATCATCGCCAGAGGCGGAATACATACATGCAGTGAGACATAATAAGGGTACCAGTCTACATCGCCGAAGGCGGTACATATACATACGAGAATAAATACTGAAAGTAAATCAGTCTACATCGCCAGTGGCGGAATCATAATATAAGTACAATAATGGCGGAAAATGTCAAAGTCGTCTCTGTGAAGTCAGCCTCGCCATGAGCCAAAATGCACTCTATGCAACAGTGCAGAGCCAAAAACAACCTGTCACCTTTGAACTAGGCTGTCCGTGTGAAAATAAGGGCACCCGCATTTGCAAAGTGAAACAAACAACGAGTCAGTCATGGGGACTGGTATGAGGAATCTATTTAACAGTTTAACAACAGTAATAAGCAAATCATAGGACCACGCCACTTTCGCGGAACGGGTTTACTCCAGTGATTGCTAGTGCATTTAAAACAAAGTAAATTCTTTCAAAACAACGCAATGCTTTTAAAAAGAATGAAGCCATTATAAGACTCAAGTCCCATCATAAAACGCAACGCAAGCCGGAGGATAGAGTTTTACCTTATAATGGCCAAATAAGCTTGATACGTATAAAGCAAAATCATTTGATATTATTACTAGTGCATATATGTTTCACAAACGAATAACATCATAAATATCAATCATAGACGGCATAAGTGCCCCATACCACTATGTCGCCATACTATTTCTACAATCGAGTCCGTTATTTCGTATTGGAAATTGGATTTTTGTCATGAGTCGAGGCAAGGGGCAAGCTCCTCTCCGCTTCGAGACATTCTAGCAAATGCCTCAGGACTACACACTCTGGGCAACCCTTGGATCTTCAGGGCCGGTCCTCTCTTACGTTTGAGGATTATTTATTCCTGAACAAACGTTTCCCGGTCCTTACAGACCTATAATCGAGGCGCCTCGCATTCCAACAACCACATAGGTGAAAAATAGATATATATGTCAGGGCTGGTAAGTCACTGACACCACCATAGCTAGAAAGAAACGTCGTGCTCTCCCTGTAGTCTGTATCCCGTTTTTAACTCATACCGAGTTGTGAGGCTCGCGAATCCATGCTATACACAAAGCCAGGCCATGTAGACCGTGCTTTGATCATCATCCACAAGACTTTGCTTTGCAACAGAAGCCTTGATCACAGCATCTTGGCATGCCACATAGGCAGTCCACTCCATATGATTGATTTCCATCGATATATAACCTCTGAGCTCGTATGTCTCAGAGAAGGGCGTTAAGCAAAAGAATACATTCTCTGCCGCCAAACAGATATATATTTAACAGAGATCAATCAGCATAGAACAAAATCCAATGTCAGACACACAATCCATTTACAAGTCCGTTCTGGGTCTGAACGAAACCGGAGCCGTCAGATTCCTCGTATATCCATCTAATCAACACATACGTTCAGACGGCTACTACTTCCGTCCCTTTCCGGTAGCTACTCTGGTCAGGAACCTCAGCAGCGCCCATCCAACCGATACGAAGATCGTCGGTCTTGAATCGTCTTTGCATTTTCCAATTCGAATCGCTCGATAAATTATTTGAAATGAGGGTTAGCTCGGCCTTTTCAAATAATTCACGTCATTAGAATTTAAATCGATTCTTTCCATGGTTATATTATTCGACACCAATCTTCCAGTACTTTAGTGTTATTTCCGTGTCAAGCACATACAACCCTCAAATATCAAACAATTTAAGCCCGATTGGTTTATTTGCAATCTATGTTGCTTAAAATATTTTATAACGATTTTTCGCCATTTTTATTTATTTAAAAACGGCCATATTTAATTAAACGGCGTTTCAGGTCGTGTCGTGGCACTGGCGCTGTTTTTCCCCTAAATTGTTTTACACATATCGGGAAATCTAACCGTTGGACCTCCACAAAGTCTATATCAGTGGGAAGATATTCCCAAGGCGAACCCAACGGTTCCAGGTTCGTGAGAATCCGACGGTCGGATCTTCCACACTAGTCGTTTGAAGTTAAGGTTTCAAAATTCGAACTGCAGCGTCGTTATTCAATTTAATTTAATTATATTTATATTTATATATAAATATAAACGATTCTGGTGCTGTTTTTCTTCAGATTTAAATTAAACATTCCGGGCAATCCAACCGTTGGATTTTTACAAGGTTGGTGCCGTTGGGAAGATATTTCCAAGGCGAACCCAGTGGTTGCGGTTTCGGGAAAATCCGATGGTCAGATTTCTCGTACTAATCGTTTCAAATTACGATTCCGAAACACGAACTGCACGGCTTCGATTCCTTTTAATTATATTTATATTTATATAAATAAATATAGTTCATTCTCTAATTCCAACTATAGTTCATTCTATATTTTCAACTTCGTTTTCACTTCAACTATTTCACTAACGCCTTAATATTTCGAAAAATTTCGCCATAACCTCCTTTGTACGGGGAGGGGTTTGGAAATTTATTGGGCCGTGTTAGGTACCCAATAAATCCTAAAAAGCATTCACATATTTATATTGATATATTCTGGTGTTTACGGGGGAGCATGTATAGATAATCACTCCAGAGAATAAATTCTCGTCACCCCCGTTTCCGTGTGGAAATAAATAGTCCATGTGCCGTATCTAATAACTAGAGAGACGTGATTATTGTCAACTCCAGACCCGTGTGGGGTTTTTATTAATCCGGCAATTTATCGTTATATTTTATACAGTCCATATCAGTCATCAGTTCAACCTGTAGTATATAATCATCGTCATACAAGCCTCTCACTCGTATGGTAAATCTTCCACCTCGTCACACAAGCTCTAATTGCTTATGTGGAATATGATGAAGTATGTCTATCGTCAAGAAGTATGCCATGTGGTGTAGTTCAAAATTAATTGTTAGTATCCTATGGCGATATTTATTATTTCACACAGAATAGCCAGCACTCCGCATCCAATGGCATTCACAGGAGTTGATATAAAAATAAAAATTGCGCAGCCAACTCATCAAGGCTTACCTATTTGTCGGGCACGCAAATAATTTCTTTACTCTACAGCTAATCCATTTTTCCTATTCAACACATGTATATATATGCAGAACAAAGCTAATAATAATATTTCTAGCAAACTATTATTTATTTCAACATGTGTGTATTTTTATCAAAGCGTATACATGATAAAAGAAATATTTTTATCATCAAAAATATTTATTCAACACGTGAATGTTTTTAACACTTCTAATTCACAATAAAAATGTAGTTTTTATTGTCTATTCATTTTATTTTAAAATACGATAACATCCAACACATGAATTTCAACTCGACGAACGACTTGCAACTCAACACATGAATATTCTATATAGTTCGTATATATATATATATATATGTAATTTTTATCGCTAAAGCTATTTGTTTAAATTCAAATAATATTCAATACATGAATTTCAACTCAACGAATGAATTGCCACTCAACACATGAATATTCGCTATGGTTTGTATATATATAAAAATGTGATTTTTATCGCTAAAGCCATTTGTTTAAATTCAAATAATATTCAACACATGAATTTCAACTCAACGAATGAATTGCAACTCAACACATGAATATTCTATATATGTAATTTATTTCAACGAATGAAAATTATTCTAACACATGTATATTTCAGAAAATTTCGGCAGCATAACGGCAGGGTAGTTAAAACCGGGACCGTCCCTAGTACGACTCCTCGCTCTACCTTAAAACCTCGCGATTTTTGACAATGGGGATCATGCATCTAGTTCGCACGCAGGCGGCATGTTTTATTTTCAATTCCACAATCCTATTCTAATTTGTTTCAACCACAAGAGGGTATTTTTCAACCACAAAGGTATTTTTCGACCACAATATCAACCACAAACAATTATTTCCAACCATTCGTCATACCATATAATATCACGTCAATCACAAGCAATAAATATCGTCCATGGTCTGTGGACGAGGGGAGTATATATATATATATATATATATATATATATTATAATTCACTTGCATTTCATTACAATTCAAAGCATATATGTTTCATACAACGCTTGTATAATTTATACATCGCTAATATAACTTATACAACACATGTACGTGAGGTATACAATGCGTATATAATTTACACTTCGCTTATATAATTTATACAACGCGATTCCATTCACACAATTCATTTTAGATTCCTCACATTGGTTATTGTAGTGCTAATAATCGTAGGAAGATCAGAAAAATCCACGGCTTCTTCTAGAATGTAGAGAGCCTCCTTACGGTCACGGTGTCTCCAGTTTCATTAAATTTCGTTAAAGAACGAAAAAGATAATATTTTTCAAAGTTTTGCAACGCTTTATAGTGTTATTTTCAATTCAAAATGTCGAGGCAGAAAGGTTTTTAAACCTTCAAAACTAGGTTTTGATTTTAATGTCAAACCGAACCTTGTTGCTCCGATCAGGTGGTGCCACGTGGAAGAGCTACGAACCAGCTCCCTATCGGTGGTGGTGGCGTCTAACTCGGCGGCTCCAGCAGGTCGCGGCGGCGCTCCAAAGGGGCTGACTTCCTCTTGGAAATTCGACGCGTACGATCAATGGTTTTCGACGAGGCTTGTTCTGATTTGAAGAGGGGAGGGAGGCGATCAGAATCTTCAACTGGAGGTGGCGGCGAAACTGGCTGTGGCGGCGGCAAAAACGATGGGAAGCTTCGAACTCGAGGAACCATCGAAATCGTCTGAGGCGGCTAGTGTTTTCGAGATTTTTAATTTTTTTTAAAAAGGAAAAATCCTATTGGTCGAAGCTTTATAGGAATTTTTTTTTTTGAAAACAAAATAATGTGTGATCCTCCAATATGAAGATAGCACATATATATATATATATATATAAAGGAAACCAGGATAAGATACAATATCCAATCACCGACCCAAACATGATTGCCAAAAGAAAGTAGAGGATAATAGATAGATGAGTTCCGGCAAGGCCACCACCCATCATACTTCAATATTGAGTTCCGGCAAGGCCACCACCCAATATTAAGTATATCTATTTCCTTACATATGGCAATCAAAATAATAAACAATGAGGATAATCATTCCCCTAAATCACAACACACCAACACTGAATACATATAAGACTAAACAAGCAATAAGTCCCAATCCAGACAACACCCCCATAAGCTCCCCTGCTAAGTCCATAACCTGTAATCTGAAATACTAAAGAAAACCATCAGTAACCAACCTGTATATATGAGTATATACCTATACATATATATATATAAGTGTATATGTACATAACTGTATAAGTAATTATACTGATATGTACATATTAACATGTATATATGCACAAACATATAATCATATATACCATGAAAAAAAGAAAAAAGAATAGCATATAAAGAGAAAGTTTTAACAAGTATCAAATATCAACAGAGATGAAAGGTATTATTTCTGAAATATCTATTGATTCTAGTAAAAAGTCCCAAGTTTGATCTAACATTGTACATGAAACAACCAAAACTTAAGTTACCAAAAAGCTTATAATGTGGGTTAGACATCCAATCCAGACTAAATCTTACAATACTAATAGTTAAATTATCAGCTGAGTCATACTTTGTATGAAATAATCTCTGGTTTCTTTCCAACCAGATAAACCAACACGAGATTACTACTAAGGAATCCAATATGTATCACTGCCTAGTATTAAACCTTAATCTAATACAATTCCAATAATCTGCACAACCATTTAGAACATTAAAACCATCAAATGTAAAAAATTTCAGAATTGTGTTAAAAATAGAAAAAGTGAAATGACAAGAGAAAAATAAATGATCAACGTGCTCCTCACCAATATAACAAAAACTACATTTACTATCAATTAAGATATTCTTTCTTTTCAAATGCTCGATCGTATTAAGCTTCTTATGTATGATCAACCACATAAGAAACTTAGATTTGGGGGGAGCATTTGCCTTCCATAAGAATTTAAAAGGAAATGTGGAAACTCCAGAAAAATTAATAAAATTGTACATTAGAGTTAACCGTATATACTTGTTTCTTATCTAGACTCCAACTCAGCAAATCCCCATACTCATCCAAATTGTACATATCTAACGTAGCTTTAAGAAGAGCTAATTGTCTTAACAAGTCTTCTTCTAAGATGTTATCAAAGGAAAACACCCACGGAGGGCTTTGATCCGCCCTAAAAACATCTTTAATAAATGCATTCTTAAAGTTACAATTATCATAAAGCTTATTAAATTCAATTTTTAGCGACACATTAGAGATCCAGGGATCATGCCAAAAATAAGTAAGGTCCCAGAGTGAACTATTACTTTATAACCTATTTTGAAAAAGGGAAAGCAATTCAAGATGGATTTCCAAAAGTGTGATAGTCTACTTTCCCATACACCCCTATTTCCAATAAGAAACTCCCCTCTAGAATAGTAAGATTTAACTACAATGGACTTCCACGATGCCATCACCTTAGGACTTCTAAATTTCCATAACCATTTGGCAAGCATGGAAGAATTAAAATTATATAAATTTAAAATGCCCAAACCTCCATCTTTTTTAGGTTTATAACAGATGTCCCAATTAACTAAACATTTGTGAACTCTACTCGAAGCATCACCATTCCAAAGAAAGTTACGCCTAATCCTATCAATCTTCTCTATTACCCATAACGGAAATCGATGTACAGCCATCCAGTATGAAGGAATAGCCGATAACACCGAATTGACTAAAACTAACCTGCCTGCTCTTGACAGGAATCTGTTGTTCCAACTAAGTAGTCTATTATTGATCTTATCAATGATTACTATCCAATCCTCTTTTTTAAGCTTTGAAGGTCTAATCTTAAACCCTAAATAATCAAAAGGAAATTTCATAATTGAACAGTTTAAGGTATTGGCTACCAATGTCTCCACGCTATCGACATCATTAAAAACCATAACCGCACTTTTATCAAAATTAATACTAAGACCAGATAACATTTCAAAACAGTAAAGTATAAACTTAAGGGTAGTTATATGCTTTGGCAGGTGTGAAGAAAATAATAATGTATCATCTGCAAATTGGAGAATAGATAATTCATTATTAAATTCCTCATTCCCAACACTACCCAGTAACCCTAACCTACCCGCTCTTTTAATAATTCTTGCAAAGACATCCACCGCTAAATTAAACAGAAAAGGCGATAAGGGGTCTCCTTGTCTAAGACCCCTCTTAGATTGAATCTTCTTACCCACTATCCTATTAACAACTATATTAGAGCAACCAGATCTTAACAATAATAAGATCCAGTTGGTCCATCTTATACTAAAACCTCTAGCAAGACATAGTTCGCATATGAAATCCCAATCTATAGAGTCAAATGCTTTCTCAAAATCTAACTTTAAGATGGCACAAGTAATGTTATTCTTACAACAGACATTAATGTATTCTTGTACAGCTACCACTCCATCAACTATATTCCTTCCTTTAATGAAGGCAGTTTGAGAACAATCGATAAGATCATTCATTCTTGTACTAAGCCTATTTGCTAATAGTTTAGATATGATCTTAACAGAAACATTAATAAGGGAAATAGGCCTAAAATCTTTTAGAGAGTTTGCCCCCTCTCTCTTATGAATAAGGATAACGTTTGCAAAGTTAAAACTACCTAAGCGTAGTTCACCATTATAAAATTCATTAAATAAATTTATTAAATCTAACTTTAAGACGTCCCAGAATTGCTTATAAAAATTAACTGAGAATCCATCTGGACCAGGAGCCTTATCACTAGGCATATCACATATTGCCTTCCAAATCTCCTGCTCCGTAAAAGGTTCGTCTAAACTATCAAGATTGGTCCTATCCGCATATGGATATAACTCACTCCATCTAACGTTAGTTCTCCTCTTAATCTTTGCACCAAATATCTTCTTATAGTAACTGGTGAAGGCTTCATTTAAATCCTTTTTTGCAGATAATTCTACATTATTAACAAAAATAGAATGTATCATATTATCACGTCTCCTCTTGTTTGCTACACTATGAAAAAATTTGGTATTATTATCCCCTTCCTTAATCCACTGTATGCGAGATCTTTGTCTCCACATGACCTCTTCTTTTTCTAAAATCAGTTTGAGATCTTGTTTAAGGTTACAGTATTTTTCCTTTTCAGCTAAATTGAGGATCCTCAACTCACTAATTTTATCCAAATCTAACAATCCACACATAATCTTATTCTTCTTAATTCTTACGTTACCAAATACAAATTTATTCCAACGCTTAAGAAAGAATCTCAATTTACCTAACTTAGTGACAAAAATCTTAGCACTATTACCTCTATATAAATCATTAAAATAAAATAAAGATTTCCACTTAACCGAGACTAGATTTATGAAACTAGAATCAAGTAACCACATCTTCTCAAATTTAAAAATGTTGCTAATAGTTATGTTCGATTCACAAGTAAGTATGATTGGACAATGATCGAAGAGCAAAAAAGGTAGTCCTTTTACACTACAAATCGAAAATCTATCTTCTACCTCAGAATTAATAAAAAATCTGTCTAATAATGCAAATGAAGGAATATCGCGAACATTCGACCAAGTGAATAATCTATTATCCATATGAATCTCAATCAAATTGTTTTCTAAAATAAAGTCGTTGAATTCCTCCATATCGGAGAAGTCCCCTTCACGGGGTGATCTCTCCCCTAGAAATCTAGTAACGTTGAAATCCCCCCTACTATCCAAAGATTAGGGGATTGATTCCTGAAATTAGAGACTTCATCCCACAAAATTCTCCTAGTGTTTTCACAAACGAACTCGAAATCAAACCCAACGACTGTCGCCCCTAGCTAAATACCCCCATTCCGGACACAATGGGATATGTTTTGTTGGCCAATTCGACTGTTACAGTCAGTTATTTTTCAAATTAAAATATAAAACATTCAATATTTAATTTGAACATACATTTCAATTTGCCAGGGCCACAAACTGAATCGAAAAATTCCAGAAAAATAAATCTAGCTTTGTTTTGATGATACGGTCCTAACAAAACCAGTTTCGTCGAATTCAGAGCTTGTTTGAAAAACGGCCATTTTTAGGTCGACCCATTTTTACAGAAATTGACCAATCCCATTTTCTTTTGCCCCGCTCACATACTAGCTTCAAAAATTATGAAATTTGAAACTTAGCAATAGTTTGACATTCCGGACCCAACAAAAGCGGTTTCGTCGAATTCCGAGGTCGCATGCAAAATATCAATTTTCAAGGGCTATATATGCTATATAGCGACCTTTCTGAAAATTCATTTGGCCACAACTTTTGATTCCCGCTACGAAACTTCGATTTTTCAGATTCGTTAGAAAGGTATTCATAAACAGATTTAAATATTTTCAGTTTCGCAAAAATCCGTTATATTCTCCACCTGGTACAGTCTGACAAAGTTTGTATTCAAAATTTCAAACTGCAATACTATACCCAATTCTTTATTTTATTGAAATAGGCTATTTCAACTATTCAAATTCTTTGGTATTTACCAATTTTAAAAATTTTAAATTGGTTCACATTTTCCGGGTTATTACAATCTCCCCCACTTAAAACTTTTCGTCCTAGAAAAGGAAATAACAACTAAGTAGGAAATAAAATGTAAATGCAAAGTATTGTAAAGGTACCTTGCACCAGAGTTAGTCAGAGATGTCTACTCTGCATTTGGGGTAGGCTTGTTTAATGCTTTCCTCAGTCTCCCAAGTACAATCTCTAGGATCACTACTCCTCTACACTTTGACTAAATGAATCTTTTTGCTCCTTAGCTCTCTAGTTTCTTTGCCAACTATCTTTAATGGCTCTCTTCTAAGTGCTAATTCTGGAGTTATGTCAATATCCTGTTGCGCAACTTCTTCCACAACAAGATCTGGATCATGAACATGTTTTCTGAGTTGAGACACGTGGAACACATTATGTACACCAGGCAACCAATCAGGTAATGAAACCCTATATGCAAGAGTTCCAATTCGTTCAAGTATAGGAAAGGGACCAATAAATCTCGGTGCCAACTTCCCAGTCTTGCCAAGTCTGATTACTCCCCGCATTGGAGAAACTCTTAAATAAACATAATCACCAACGACAAATGATAAATCTCTTCTTCTAGCATCAGCATAACTTTTCTGTTGGCTCTTTGCGGTTTTCAATCGCTTCTTAATGAAATCGACTTTATCCGATGCTTCTCGAATCATATCGGGCCCTAACACAAGTCTGTTGCCAGGTTCTACCCAACATGCGGGAGATCTGCACGGTTTATCGTATAACGCTTCAAATGGAGACATTCCCAGACTTGCTTGATAGCTATTATTGTAAGAGAATTCGGCTAGATGTAAGTGATCTTCCCATGAGCCTCCAAAATCAATAATGCAAGCCCGCAGTAAATCTTCTAGAATTATATTCACCCACTCAGTTTGGCCGTCTGTCTGAGGGTGATAAGCGGTGCTTAAATTTAATTTGGATCCCAATTCTGTCTGGAATGCTTCCCAGAATTTGCTAGTAAACAGGGGATCTCTATCACTGACTATATTGAGCGGCACTCCATGTAATTTAACTATTTCTTTGAAGTAAATCTGTGCTAAAATTTGAGTCGTTCTATTGGATTGGACAGGTATGAAATGGGCAGTCTTCGTGAAGCGATCTACGATTACCCATATGCTATCGTTTCCTTTCTTAGTTCGAGGCAAGCCGTCAACGAAGTCCATCGAAATTTGCTCCCACTTCCATCCTGGAATTTCTAATGGTTGTAATAATCCAGCCAATTTCTGCTGATCGCTCTTAACTAGCTGACAAGTGGGGCATCTGCTAATATATAATGAGATATCTCTTTTCATCGCCTTACACCAGAATGTGCGCTTGATATCGTTATATATTTTGCTCACATCGGGATGGATACTTAATTTGGACTTGTGGCATTCATCAAGCACTTCTCTCTTTAGCTCGGAGATGTCGGGAACACAAATTCTTTCTTTTAATCTCATAACCCCCTCACTATCCACTTGGAAGCTGGAGTCTATGCCGTCATTGATTCTTTTGATCATTTCCTTTTCAAAATTATCCTCTTTTTGAAGGTTCTAGATCCTATCAATTAAAGAAGACGTGATGACAAAACTGGCGATGATTTCATTCTTTCTACTGAGCACATCTGCTACAACATTGGCTTTCCCTGGAGTGTAGAGAATTTCAAAATCATATGCTGCAAGGAATTCTAACCAACGTTGTTGTCTCAAGTTCAGATCCTTCTGAGTGAATAGATATTTCAAGGATTGATGATTGGTAAATAGTTCGAACTTCTCGCCCAATAAATAATGCCTCCAGATTCTTAAAGCAAACACGATAGCTAATAACTCAAGATCATGAGTTGCATAGTTTCTTTCGTGCGGCTTCAGCTGACGGCTGGCATAAGCGATCACTTGGGCTTTTTGCATTAATACTGCGCCTAGCCCTCTAATAGAAGCGTTTGTCCATACAGTCAATTCTTGGTTGCCTTCTATAATTGTCAATACTGGAGCGGTTGTTAACTTCAGTTTCAGCTCCTGGAAAGCTTCTTCACATTAGGGAGTCCATTTGAATTTCTCATGCTTCTTTGTAAGCTTTGTCAATACACCAGATATCTTTGAAAAATCCTGAACGAATTTCCGATAGTAACTAGCCAATCCAAGGAAACTTCGAACTTCTGTGGGGGTAGTAGGTTGTTTCCAGTTCTGAATCGTTGTAATTTTGCTTGGATCTACAGCAATCCCATCTTTTGATATGACATGGCCTAGGAACTTAACTTCATCCTGCCAGAAGACACACTTAGAAAATTTAGCTTTCAAGACATTTCTCCTTTGAATTTTCAATACTTGTTCTAAATGTTTTGCATGTTCGTCTTCCGACTTTGAGTAGATTAAAATGTCATCGATGAAGACTAGAACAAATTTATTCAATACACCACGGAACACTCTGTTCATAAGATCGACGAAGTATGCCGGAGCGTTACACAAGCCGAACGGCATTACTAACCATTCGTAGAATAAATCGGGACCCCTGAAGGATGTCAAAGGAACACAGTCTTCTGCTATACGTAATTGGTGGAAACCTGTAGCTAGGTTCATTCTGGAAAATACTGTTGCTCCATTTAATTGATCTAACAGATCATCTACAGGTGGCAAGGGATATTTGTTCTTCAGTGTCTGTTTATTGAGAGCTCGGTAATCAACACAAAGTCATAGATTACCGTCTGATTTTGGGACAAATACTACTGTTGCTCCCCAAGCTGAAAAGCTCGGTCTGATCAGACCTTTCCAACGTAATTCTCGGGTTTGACTACCTAACTCTTCTTTTTCTTTCGGGCCATTCTTTTAATTGGCTGTACTACTGGTCGGGCATTCGGAATTAGATCTATCCTGAATTCAATTTCTCTTTGCGGCGGTAAGTTTTCTACTTCTTCAAACACATTCGCATAGTTTCTAACGACCGGTATCTTTTCTAATGAAGGTGGAGTAACTTCTAAAGAAGACCAAAATTCTATTAATTTCTGAGCCATGACATGGTATAATGATATGCCCAAATTTTTTTTAACTTTGACGATTCTTTCGGAACATCTAACTTCGGCCTCATATTTTGTCAACCAGTCCAGCCCCAGTATAATATCAAATTCGGAAAGGTCCATGACAATCACTTTAAAAGAAAACTTGTAGCAAGAATAAGAGTCAGGCATTCTACAGTATGAACTGAGACTAACAGAACATCCTATCGGGTTTTGAACTTTAATTGGTTCCTTAAGTTTTCCTTGTTTCAATTTTAACTTGTGAACAATGTTACCAGAAATGAAGCTACGTGATGCACCAGTATCAAAAAGTACAGAAACAGGAATATTTTTAATGGTAAGGGTACCTCCCAAGACGTCGGGTTTACCTGATCCATCAGTCGTAGCTGGCGAGGTCTTCCCGTCATACACATGAGCCACTTGTGCATTCTGCTTCAGAGGACAATTCCTGCTATAGTGCCCTTTCTTATGGCAGTTGTAGCATTCGACTGAGTCTGGATTTGCCTTTTGTTTCCTCGGGGCTTTGCACACATTAGAAAAATGTCCTGGCTTCCCGCAGTTGTAGCAATTTCCTTTCAGTATCTTTCCAGGTTTCTGAGTAGCGGCCGCTGTAATGCTAGACTCGGGCTGATCTGCTGAAGCCTTGCGCTTATTTCCAGCTTGGCTTTTGGCGCGGTCTTGGCTGGCATGCCTTTCATCCATATCTTCATAATTGCAAGCCATTTCAACCAATTCTGAGAAGGAGAGTTTGATGTTGCTCATAGCTCTGTCATGGTACTTGCGCTTTAGCCCAAATATAAATCTCTTGTTCATTACTTTGTTAGTCATAATAAGCTATGGGGCGTAGCGCGACAACTGGGTGAATTTATTAAGGTAATCCTGGATAGAGAGATCTCCTTGCTGGAGATAAGCAAACTGCTCTCGCATCCTCTCTAAAGCCTGTTCAGGTACAAACTTCTCGTTGAACATGTTTTTGAATTGCTCATAGGTCCTGACAGTACCTGCTGCATCCTCTGAGGTGATGGCATCCCACCACAGCTCTGCTTCCTCTTGTAGGAGCCAAATACCTAGTCGTGCTTTGTTGTTGGTTCCCAAACCCATGCCTTCAAAGATCTTTTCACAGGTCTTCAACCAAGCTATAGCCTCTATCACTGTACCAGTGCCAGAAAAGGGTTTTCCCCTAAGGTTCCTATACCTCTTCGCTACTCTGTCTAGCTCGAAGTCCTCGGGTGCTGGTGGCAGAACAATAGGGCCTTTCACAACTACAGGGATATTTCCCCGTCCTCCTGCTACTCCGGCTCGACCTCCACGGCCTCCTCTAGCTGCTACTGCTCGTGTAGCCATCAGAAAGAGTACTGTATAAGCAAGAAAAGAGTCAAGCTCATAGATTTGATAATTTTCATATATGATAAAGCAGGGAAACATAAGGAAAGATAATGATGATGTACTGATCAAATTGTTTTGCTAATCTGCTTAGCTCATTCTAGGACATTGCTAATCCTATCTCTAATGAGCTACTCGCCTTAGAACACTACTGATTCTATTCTGACGAGATGTTTAATGTGTTAGATCCCGGAAATAAGGTTAACCAAAGCTCTGATACCAACTGTGACGATCCCAAAATCTGAGGGGCGGTATTAAGGATAATCATTGGAATATAACAAATTAATCATCATAGCAGAGTACAGACAATAGTAGAAACAATAAATAGGATAATTTACATGAATATGACAGCGGAATCACAACATGTACAACATCAGAATAGCACAACATAGGATATAACTTAGTAAATAAAAAGGGAAGTGATCAGTCATCATCGCCAGAGGCGGAATACATACATGCAGTGAGACATAATAAGGGTATCAGTCTACATCGCCGAAGGCGGTACATATACATATGAGAATAAATACTGAAAGTAAATCAGTCTGCATCGCCAGTGGTGGAATCATAATATAAGTACAATAATGGCGGAAAATGTCAAAGTCGTCTCTGTGAAGTAAGCCTCGCCATGAGCCAAAATGCACTCTATGCAATAGTGCAGAGCCAAAAACAACCTGTCACCTATGAACTAGGCTGCCCGTGTGAAAATAAGGGCACCCGCGTTTGCAAAGTGAAACAAACAACGAGTCAGTCATGGGGACTGGTATGAGGAATCTATTTAACAGTTTAACAACAGTAATAAGCAAATCATAGGACCACGCCACTTTCGCGGAACGGGTTTACTCCAGTGATTGCTAGTGCATTTAAAAAAAAGTAAATTCTTTCAAAACAACGCAATGCTTTTAAAAAGAATGAAGCCATTATAAGACTCAAGTCCCATCATACAATGCAACGCAAGCCGGAGGATAGAGTTTTACCTTATAATGGCCAAATATGCTTGATACATATAAAGCAAAATCATTTGATATTATTATTAGTGCATATATGTTTCACAAACGAATAACATCATAAATATCAATCATAGACGGCATAAGTGCCCCATACCACTATGTCGCCATACTAGTTCTACAATCGAGTCCGTTATTTCGTACTGGAAATTGGATTTCCATCATGAGTCGAGGCAAGAGGCAAGCTCCTCTCTGCTTCGAGACATTCTAGCAAATGCCTCAGGACTACACACTCTGGGCAACCCTTGGATCTTCAGGGCCGGTCCTCTCTTACGTTTGAGGATTATTTATTCCTGAACACACGTTTCCCGGTCCTTACAGACCTATAATCGAGGCGCCTCGCATTCCAACAACCACATAGGTGAAAAATAGATATATATGTCAGGGCTAGTAAGTCACTGACACCACCATAGCAAGAAAGAAACTTCGTGCTCTCCCTGTAGTCCGTATCCCGTTTTTAACTCATACCGAGGTGTGAGGCTCGCTAATCCACACTATACACAAAGCCAGGCCATGTAGACCGTGCTTTGATCATCATCCACAAGACTTTGCTTTGCAACAGAAGCCTTTATCATAGCATCTTGGCATGACATATAGGTAGTCCACTCCATACGATTGATTTCCATCGATATATAACCTCTGAGCTCGTATGTCTCAAAGAAGGGCGTAAAGCAAAAGAATAAATTCTCCGCCGCCAAACAGATAAATATTTAACAGAGATCAATCAACATAGAACAAAATCCAATGTCAGACACACAGTCCATTTACAAGTCTGTTCTGGGTCTGAACGAAACCGGAGGCGTCAGATTCCTCATATATCCGTCCAATCAACACATACGTTCAGACAGCTACTACTTCCGTCCCTTTCCGGTAGCTACTCCGGTCAGGAACCTCGGCAGCGCCCATCCAACTGATACGAAGATCGTCGGTCTTGAATCGTCTTTGCATTTTCCAATTCGAATCGCTCGATAAATTATTTGAAATGAGGGTTAGCTCGGCCTTTTCAAATAATTCACGTCATTAGAATTTAAATTGATTCTTTCCATGGTTATATTATTCGACATCCATCTTCCAGTTCTTTAGTGTTATTTTCGTGTCAAGCACATACATCCCTCAAATATCAAACAATTTAAGCCCAATTGGTTTATTTGTAATCTATGTTGCTTAAAATATTTTATAACGATTTTTCGCCATTTTTATTTATTTAAAAACGGCCATATTTAATTAAACGGCGTTTCAAGTTGTGCCGTGGCACTGGCGCTGTTTTTCCCCTAATTTGTTTTACACATATCGGGTAATCTAACCATTGGACCTCCACAAAGTCTATATCAGTGGGAAGATATTCCCAAGGCGAACCCAACGGTTCCAGTTTCGTGAGAATCCGACGGTCGGATCTTCCATACTAGTCGTTTGAAGTTACGGTTTCAAAATTCGAACTACAGCGTCGTTATTCGATTTAATTTAATTATATTTATATTTATATATAAATATAAACGATTCTGGCACTGTTTTTCTTTAGATTTGAATTAAATATTCCGTACAATCCAACCGTTGGATTTTTACAAGGTTGGTGCCGTTGGGAAGATATTTCCAAGGCGAACCCAACGGTTGCGGTTTCGGGAAAATCCGATGGTCGGATTTCACGTACTAATCGTTTCAAATTACGATTCCGAAACACGAACTGCACAGGTTCGATTCCTTTTAATTATATTTATATTTATATATATAAATATAGTTCATTCTCTAATTCCAACTATAGTTCATTCTATATTTTCAACTTCGTTTTCACTTCAAATATTTCACTAACGCCTTAATATTTCGAAAAATTTCGCCATAACCTCCTTTGTACGGGGAGGGGTTTGGAAATTTATTGGGTCGTGTTAGGTACCCAATAAATCCTAAAAAGCATTCACATATTTATAGTGATATATTCTGGTATTTACGGGGGAGCATGTATAGATAATCACTCCAGAGAATAAATTCTCGTCACCCCGTTTCCGTGTGGAAATAAATAGTCCATGTGCCGTATCTAATAACTAGAGAGACGTGATTATTGTCAACTCCAGACCCGTGTGGGGTTTTTATTAATCCCGCAATTTATCGTTATATTTTATATAGTCCATATCAGTCATCAGTTCAACCTGTAGTATATAATCATCGCCATACAAGCCTCTCACTCGTATGGTAAATCTTCCACCTCGTCACACAAGCTCCAATTGCTTATGTGGAATATGATGAAGTATGCCTATCGTCAAGAAGTATGCCATGTGGTGTAGTTCAAAATTAATTGTTACTATCCTATGGCGATATTTGTTATTTCACACAGAATAACCAGCACTCCGCATCCAATGGCATTCACAGGAGCAGATATAAAAATAAAAATTGCGCAGCCAACTCATCAAGGCTTACCTATTTGTCGGGCACGCAAATAATTTCTTTACTCTACAGCTAATCCATTTTTCCTGTTCAACACATGTATATATATGCAGAACAAAGCTAATAATAATATTTCTAGCAAACTATTATTTATTTCAACACGTGTGTATTTTTATCAAAGCGTATACATGATAAAAGAAATATTTTTATCATCAAAAATATTTATTCAACACGTGAATGTTTTTAACACTTCTAATTCACAATAAAAATCTAGTTTTTATCGTCTATTCATTTTATTTTAAAATACGATAACATCCAACACATGAATTTCAACTCGACGAACGAATTGCAACTCAACATATGAATATTCTATATAGTTTGTATATATATATATATATATATAAATGTGATTTTTATCGCTAAAGCTATTTGTTTAAATTCAAATAATATTCAACACATGAATTTCAAATCAACGAATGAATTTCCACTCAACACATGAATATTCGCTACGGTTTGTATATATATAAAAATGTGATTTTTATCGCTAAAGCCATTTGTTTAAATTCAAATAATATTCAACACATGAATTTCAACTCAACGAATGAATTGCAACTCAACACATGAATATTCTATATATGTAATTTATTTCAACGAATGAAAATGATTCTAACACATGTATATTTCAGAAAATTTCGGCAGCATAACGGCAGGGTAGTTAAAACCGGGACCGTCCCTAGTACGGCTCCTCGCTCAACCTTAAAACCTCGCGGTTTTTGACAATGAGGATCATGCATCTACTTCGCACGTAGGCGGCATGTTTTATTTTCAATTCCACAGTCCTATTCTAATTTGTTTCAACCACAAGAGGGTATTTTTCAACCACAAAGGTATTTTTCAACCACAATATCAACCACAAACAATTATTTCCAACCATTCGTCATACCATATAATGTCACTTCAATCACAAGCAATAAATATCGTCCATGGTCTGTGGACGAGAGGAGTGTATATATATATATATATATATATATATATTATAATTCAGTTGCATTTCATCACAATTCAAAGCATATATGTTTCATACAACGCTTGTATAATTTATACATCGCTAATATAACTTATACAACACATGTACGTGAGGTATACAATGCGTATATAATTTACACTTCGCTTATATAATTTATACAAGGCGATTCCATTCACACAATTCAGTTTAGATTCCTCACATTGGTTATTGCAGTGCTAAAAATCGTAGGAAGATCAGAAAAATCGGCGGCTTCTTCTAGAATGTAGAGAGCCTCCTTGCGGTCACGGTGTCTCCTGTTTCATCAAATTTCGTTAAAGAACGAAAAAGATATTATTTTTCAAAGTTTTGCAATGCTTTATAGTGTTATTTTCAATTCAAAATGTCGAGGCAGAAAGGTTTATAAACCTTCAAAACTAGGTTTTGATTTTAAAGTCAAACCGAACCTTGTTGCTCCGATCAGGTGGTGCCACGTGGAAGAGCTACGAACCAGCTCCCTGTCGGTTGTGGTGGCGTCAGACTCGGCGGCTCCAGCAGGTCGTGGCGGCGCTCCAAAGGGGCTGACTTCCTCTTGGAAATTCGACGCGTACGATCAATGGTTTTCGACGAGGCTTGTTCTGATTTGAAGAGGGGAGGGAGGCGATCAGAATCTTCAACTGGAGGTGGCCGCGAAACTGGCTGTGGCGGTGGCAAAAACGATGGGAAGCTTCGAGCTCGAGGAACCGTCGAAATCGTCTGAGGCGGCTATGGTTTTCGAGATATTTTTTTTACAAAGGAAATATCCTATTGGTCGAAGCTTTGTAGGAAATTTTAAATAGTGTTTTCACAAACGGACTCGAAATCAAACCCAACGACTGTCGCCCCTAGCTAAATATCCCCATTCCGGACACAATGGGATATGTTTCGTTGGCCAATTCGACTGTTACAGTCAATTATTTTTCAAATTAAAATATAAAACATTCAATATTTAATTTGAACGTACATTTCAATTTGCCAGGGCCACAATTTGAATCGAAAAATTCCAGAAAAATAAATCTAGCTTTTTTTTGATGATACGGTCCTAACAAAACTAGTTTCGTCGAATTCTGAGCTTGTTTGAAAAACGACCACTTTTAGGTCGACCCATTTTAATAGAAATTGACCAATCCCATTTTCTTTTGCCCCGCTCACATACTAGCTTCAAAAATTATGAAATTTGAAACTTAGCAATAGTTTGACATTCCGGACCCAACAAAAGTGGTTTCGTCGAATTCCGAGGTCGTATGCAAAATATCAATTTTCAAGGGCTATATATGTTATATAGCGACCTTTCTGAAAATTCATTTGGCCACAACTTTTGATTCCCGCTATGAAACTTCGATTTTTCAGATTCGTTAGAAAGGTATTCATAAACAGATTTAAATATTTTCAGTTTTGCTAAAATCCGTTATATTCTCCACCTGGTACAATCTGACAAAATTTGTATTCAAAATTTCAAACTCCAATACTATACCAAGTTCTTTATTTTATTGAAATAGGCTATTTCCACTATTCAAATTCTTTGGTATTTAGCAATTTTAAAAATTTTAAATTGGTTTACATTTTCCGGGTTATTACAGTTTTGCCTGAGCGCGGCCTATCACCGCCAAACCAATGGTCAGACGTAAAGCGTGAACAGAGTGTTAGTAGATCTTTTGAGACTGTGTGTTCTTGACTTTGGAGGGACATAGGAAGATGATCTTCCTTTAGTGGAATTCGCCTACAACAACAGCTACCAAGCCACCATCGGCATGGCGCCCTTCGAAGCATTGTATGGAAGACCGTGCCGATCACCAACTTGTTGGTGGGAATCTACAGACAAGATTATACTTGGGCCAGACATGATTAGTGAGACTTTGGAAAAAGTGGACTTGATACAAAGTAGAATGAAGACTGCCCAAGATAGACAGAAATCCTACGCAGACAAAAGAAGGACCGACCTTGAGTTTGAGGTTGGGGACAGGGTTTTCCTTAAGGTATCTCCTTTAAGGATCGTCATTCGCTTTGGATCCGCAGGAAAGCTAGCACCAAGATTTGTAGGACCGTTAGCTATCATTGAGAAGATTGGGAAGATGGCTTATAGAATAGAGCTGCCTGAAAGGTTGGCTGGAATTCACAATGTCTTTCACGTTTCTCATCTCCGGAAATGTTTACATGAGTCTGCGGAAGTGGTGGAGCCAAGCATTCTAGAAGAAGTTGAAATAGAACGAGAAACAACTGTGAGGAGAGTTCCAACCCGAATTATGGGAACTGAAATCAAGAAGCTACGCAACCGTGAAGTCAAGCTTGTTAAAGTTCAATGGAGCGATGCTGAGGAAGACACGACTTGGGAAACTGAGGACAGAATACGCGCGGCTTACCCTTTTCTTTTTAAGGGTATATCTTTGATCTACCCTTTTCCTTAAGTTATGCTTGTATCTATCTTTTTAGGTATATCTCCTCGGTCTTACCCTTTATCCTTAGGTAGAAACCCATTTGGATGTAAACATGTAGTTGAAAAATGTTATGATTGATGGCTGCAAGTGGTTGCTAGTGGTTGCTCGTGGATGCATATACACAAACCTAGGTATTAGATCGGCTCAGTCACTTCCATATTGCATATGCATATATGTATTCATATTTGTATGTGGTTGAAACTTGATATGTTGTCATTTGGATGTCGCATTTGTATGAATGGTTGCGCACTCATGTAGAATTATGAGTAAGGAAAAATTTGCATACATAACAGATTCATGACACTTACATGATTCGCATTAAGGAGGTCAACTGAATCAGTAGACCACCTAATTTTTGCATTAGATAAGGACATGTACACACACTATGCATATGATCATGAAGCATTAGAAGTCTTTTAAGGACAATGGATGCCTGTGTTTGTTGGTTGAGTAGATGGACGATTGGATGTTAGGATATACGTTCTTCTAGACTTGAAGATTTCGGGGACGAAATCCTTTAAGGAGGGGAGAATGTAACACCCCGAATTTTCTGTTAACATTAAATTAAAAAATTAAAGTATACTTAATTCAAAATGAAAAAATTAAGGGAAATAGGTTACGCCATTTGTTCGTCTCGGAATACTGCTTGAGATAAAGTCCGAGTTTGTGTAAATCGGACTCCGTATGAAGGAGTTATGACCTTCCGAAGTTTCAGAATTCAATTTAAAATTCAAACAGTTTAAAATTCAGTTCAAAATTCGAAAATAGACCTAAATTGGGTTGGGTGGGAAAATTCCCGCCCAAGACCCAGGTCGACCAGGGGGTCAACCTGGAGGTCAACCTACCCAGTCGACCTCGTTAGGTCTTGGCTGGCCTGTTCGGGTTCTGGTCGATTTTCTGAGCTCTGGTGTGTCACCAGGGCTGAGTTTTCACTTTTTGACTGGCTCCTCTTTGTATGTATGGTCTGGATTCACTTTATGATCATCTGACGGCTCAAATCAGTCTGAAATTCTATAAATACAACCCAACACTCAACCTAAATTCACACAAGTAAAATAGAGCTAGAGCTGTCATGCTGCCGGGAGGAAACTAAGAGTAGCCATCAGTTAGAGAAAGCTTATAGACGAGAAAAACTAAAGTAAAAACAAGATTCAAACAACGTTTATCTACCCAAAGGAAAGCATTGCAAATTCAGAACTCAAAAACCAGAACTCAAGTTCGTTGTTTGTTGTAAGTATAGTGATTTTTCCCGATGAGAATAAAATTAAGACCTGATTCGATGTAAAGTGGAAATGGAATTTTACTATTGTATAACGACGATGCTAATTCATATCCGTGTATTGAAATGATTGTATTGTGAATGGTATTGGGATGTTTGTGGTATAATTGACTTGATGTTGATCCTATTGTACATTTAGAATGAAAGCAACATCACATACAAGTATATGGTTAATGTTAGAATTTACACCTATATGTTTATATGTTTAACATAGGTTGTATACATTTTTCTATGTCTAAGTTAAGACTTATATACACATGTTCTATATTAAGACCGTTATACCTACATGATTAAATCCCATGTATATGTTCTTATGTTCTTTGCAAGTTTGTAATTGGGTGCATGCCAAGTACCATTTAGTTTTACATGACTATTACAAGTTTCGTGTTATAATAGGATACATGATTTGATCTAGTTCACGCTTTTGGGTTAATGTCAAAAATAAACATTTTTATGGACATGTAATAACTTTGTCACATGCTAGTTTGTGTTTGAAGTTATTCCTAGATATAAAAATGTTTAGGCTTATGTTTTATGCAAGTCTAAATTATGCCATTTCATGTGACACCTATTTAATTAGATTCTTATTTGAATGCAAGTTCACATGACAAGTTGAAACCCATGATTTATGTTAATTAGATCGCAAAGTTGCAAGTTCATATATCACACACCCTTTATGTTATTTAGGATATTTCATGCTCTTGGCTTTCCCTTCTATGTTTGTAAGTTGGGCTAAAATATCTAGCCCAACATTCATTATAATCATGTGAGCGTACAAACGGGGGAATATCGTTGGGCTTAACATGAAAATATATGTGTTGGCATGTCTGGCACACGCCAATAATTGGTGACATTTAAATGGTATAAATTGCCAAGCCTAAAAAAATAGCGAACTTGGAAAATGGGCCATAACATTTAGATATAACAAGTAAAAGAGACAAATATGTAAATTTAGAAAATACGAATATGCTTAACCCGAGGTTGGATTGAGTTGTGATGTAAACCTGCTCGGACCCGCCCAACTGTCCAGTAATCACAACAATACCTATCCAATGTGGGAGGTTAAGGCATTAAGCCCTATAAGCACCCGAGGTTAGACTGAGTTGCGGTGTAAACCTGCCCGGAACCAACTGGCTGTCCAGTAACCGCAACAATACCTGTCTAATGTGAGTGGTCTGTGCTTTAATGAATAAAATAAAGCTAGAATGAGGATGGTAGGGTTAAGTTAACTAAAACACTTAACCAATTCAACATGTTAACTAAACTGATGGGTGGGGGTTAGGTTAATACAGACACTTAACCACTTAACATGTTTGACTAGAAAACCCTAGTAACGGGGTCCCATTTTAGCAGTAACCCAATTAGGTATCATGGTACCCTAAAACTAGGCAGGGTGGGGCATGATTACTGGGCTGATTGTAAGCAGTCAAAAGCGATGGCGAGTGGTGCAGCAGTGTAGGTTCTAACGGAGTGCGGGCGTGCACACACTTCGGAGCAGACAAACAGGGCACTGGGCACCAATAGTATACACTATGCATTCTAGAATTGTATCGGGCCGCCACCATGGGACTTGATACACCCCATGGTGGGACCAGCATAGGTATCTACAATCATTGGGCGCCGTATGACACATATGATTTTGCAAGTAGGAGATGATCTTTAGAAAGGGGATCACTTCACCCCGATCATGGGGCGCCAATCAGAACAAATACAAGTAGGTGCAGAGATATAGTGTGGGGTGCGATAGTATATTCGGTTCAAAACTGCTTTATCTTAGTTTATGATACTTTCCGGTTTCCAGTTATACCTATCATGCCCATTTTCTTATTCTCATACCGAAGAGTCACTAGACTTACCAGGCTTTATGTCTGACTCTATTTTTCTTTCGTCTTCTTTTCTTCCATTTCCCTCCCCCTCAGGTCCACAGGGAGGAAACAACCCAGCTTAGTCAGACTCTTTGCAAGCTTCAAGATAGTACATGTATGGTTTGGACTCTCTTTTCTTGGCTATGGCTTTTGGACACGTTCTATGGGGATTTATGCAGCTTTAATTATGTTTAATGCTTCTTTATTTAATAATCAAGACATAAATGATGATGTAATATTTTGAAAGTTAATGTGAGACAATTATGGAAATGTTTTGTATAAACACGTATTTATGAAATGAAAATCTGTTTGTTTTCCGCTGCTTATATATATATATATATGTGTGTGTGTGTGTGTGTGTGTGTGTGTGTGTGTGTGTGTGTGTGTGTGTGTGTGTATGTGTGTGTTTATATCTGTCTTGTGTTTTACTTATGACTTTTACAGGCATTCCCTTTGTGAGTGACCTTAATGGAGGTGGGGTGTTTCAGCACCCATATAGAACTTGCATGTTATGCTATGGTGATTTGCATATATTTTGGTTGCATGGCACAAACATACATTGCATTAAGGAGGTTAACTGAATCAGTAGATCGCCTGATCTTTCGCATTAGTTTACGGGCATATACACACACTATTGTGTATGTTCATAAAAAGCATTAGAAATTCCTTAAGGACAATTGATGCCTGTATTGCTAGATGGATGTATGATTGTTGGATGTTAGGATATATGTTCTTCTTAATTTAGAGATTTCGGGGACGAAATCCTTTAAGTAGGGGCGAATGTAACACCCCGTAATTTTAAATATTAAAATGAAAAATTAAAGAATACTTAATTTTTAGAAGAAGAATTAAGTGAAAAAGGTTACGCCATTGCGTTTATCTCAGAATTCTGCTTGAGATAGAGTCCGAATTTGCATAAAACGGACATCGTATGAAGAAGTTATGAAGCTTGGAAGATTTAGAGTTTAAACCTGTAAAACAAGTCGACCGCCCATTTTTCACCATTCGACTGGTACAAGTCGACTACCCATTTATCACCAATCGACCGTTTTTAGACAGAAGTAAAAACTGTCAACTGGTTGAAATTGGCCAATCGACTGGTTGATTCTGGGCAGTTTTCTGATGACATGTTTTTCTAATTTGAGTGGTTCAGATGGCTCCTAATCAAATCTAAAGGTCCTAATTAACCTAATACATCTATAAATATGTAACACCCCACATGCGTTAAGGTCACTCACAAGGGAATGCCTTAACTTTGGTGGAGAATTTTAGTAAACAGAATAGAAACTTACAAGACAGATAAAACAGTACTTGAAAAATTTATAACTTTATTTCAACAGAAGCTTGGTTACATCCTTTCAAATCACAATATCAGAATTCAAGTACAAAATATCAGTCTTGTACAAAAGCCTTTAGAATGCATAGTTTAAAATCATAATCCCCACAGAAGAAGACAAGCCATAATTTAAGCACTGCAAGCGGAAGAAATCTGGATCAAGCTAGAGTATTCCCTTCTACAAAAATTGGGGGGGGGGGGAGAAACGGAAGAAAGGAGGCGAAACAACAAGGGTCAGACAAAAGTCTGGCAAGTCCAGTGATTTTCAGTAATGAACAGATAATAATAACATGACATGAAAATAAAACTGGATGAGAGATAACTGTAACAGATGTAGCAGATATGACAGAAGAACATAATGGTATAAGCTATTGCTTTACAGTTCCCTGCACTAATACCAGTATAACAGAATTAGGTGTCACCCTAATGTCTAAACTGAAACAGAAACCGGTACAGAATAATTTCCACGCTAGTAATAGGACTTTACCACCCGATCAGAAACAGACAGAAGCAGAATGTAGCATAAGGTGTACACCAGTAATTGGGCCTTTACCACCCGAACAGACGGTACCACGCAGAAACAGACAGGTGTTGCCACCCAACAGAAACAGACGGTACCAATAGAAACAGACAGAACTAAGTGTACCCTAAAACCCTACCCCAAGCGATCGGCTCCCTAATACATAAATACCCTGTGCCAGCCCCACCGAAGGGTGTATCATTCCCTAAAGTGGCAACCTTTGAATGACACAGACCTATTTACATATGTCACGGTGTCTTACATCCTCAGAGGCAGACCGGGATCCATGCACGCACATGACCCGGTTGGAACGCACCATCAACACCCCTCGCCATTATCAGAATGAACCGCTTATAATTAGTTCAGTAAGCGTGCTCGGACCCTACCTACTATTGGGTCAAAGTTTTGATACCAGAAAGGGTTACTGAATAATATGGGTCCCAAAAAACAGATGACACAAGTAATTCCCCTCCTATTCTTGTGTCCCCAGACTAACAGATTTCAGATTAACAAGTTCATACATACATAATTCAGATCAACTAGTTCACAGGTCAGACAAGTTTTAGACTAACGGATCAGATATACGGATTTAACAGATTTACAGATTTGTCTAACTTTGTAATTGGGCCTACCGATTCACGGAACAGATTTATTAAACTCTTCAGTCTAGTGGGTTTAACCCTATCCGCCCAACACGTTTTAGACATTATATTTATCTCAGATTTTCATTAATTGAATATTACTGCCCAGACCTCTCACATTAGACTGACAGTTTGCGGCTACTGGTTAGGCCGGTTGGTTCCGGGCAGATTTCTGCCGCAAACTGAGTCTAACCTCGGGTTTCAAGCACGTTATGACTAACTTCTCACATTAGAACCTATTGTTTGCGGCCACTGGATGTGCCGGGCGGTTCCGGGCAGGATTACGCCGCAAACTCATTCTAACCTCGAGTCAGCCATGTTTATCTTTGCGGCCAATTAATTATTAATTTACCATTTATGCCCACGCCTAATATACATGTCAATTTTCATAATTATAGCCAATTCAGATTATGTCAATAACAGACTAAATAAATCAGCACAACAGATATGGCAGATAACAGATTTAGCAGATTAGGCGACTTAACAGATTCAACAGATTAAGCAGTTTAGCAGATTTAGCATATAATAGTTTACGCATCTTCAGCAGACTTAGCAGATGACAGACTTGGTATATGAATAGATATAGCAGATTATAGCAGAACTAACAGATTAGGCAATATAATAGAACTAGCAAATTAGGCAATATAACAGAACTAGCAGATTAGGCCATATAACAGATTTAATCATTCCTTAAAGTTTCATAAACATATCTTGCCTAATTATAAATTTGGCCTAAGTTTGCATGCCTAAATAGTTGCCATTATTCACATTATGATCATATACCCCACGTTTGCATTGAATTTACATGGCACAGATTGTGGTCATAATTTACCATATAACACACGTCTCAAATTTAGTTAAACTTGCCTAGTACAAAAGATTCACATATAAATTATACCAAATATAGCCATCGATTTCAATGCATGTCATATATTCAAAAATCTTTCACTTAGGTGTTATTCACATTTAGTAGTTATCAAATCTTAACATAAATCTTCACACCTAAGTCATATTCCCTTTTTATCCCAAATCATGAATCTCTATATAAACAATATACCCAACAATCTAGAACTTTAAATTATAACAGATCTTTAATTCAAAAATATGCGTTATGTCCAATGTCTCAAGTCACATGTTAATATACAATGGTTCCTCTTCTTCCAATTCACAGAATATGCACTGATCTAAATCTAGTTTACAAGCTATGTCCTTTTAGTCACAGATTAGCCATCTCTAATTATGCCATCATTCATTATTTGTCCCAAAGTTTAACGCTCGTGTGTTAATCTCTTATGAGATTTGGCGCAGGCTCGGGGTAGCCTGGCTATAGAACAGAAAGAAGAAAGAGATATAGAATAAAATAGATCAGAACAGAACATACACAATCTCAAATTCAGATTTACAATCAAGTCACAATTATAATTAAAATTTATATCGGAAAATAACTGCACTTGCCTTGGTTGGATTCTAAAAGAAAAAGGTGTTGTAGCTGTTCTCTTTTAATCCTAATCAGAATTGGAAGAAGAAGAAGCACAAGTCCTAGCTTAGGTTTCAGCAGAGTAGAGACGCCATTGATTTATTTATTTTTATAGAGGAAGAGAGAAATGGAGGCTAGAGAATTGTATATGAGATTTAGGTTTAGGTTAGGGATGTATATATAGGTGTAGGAAGTTATTTAGGACCATTAGATGAACCCTGAATCATGAGAACCATTCAAATGCAAAATCTGCATTTGAGCGAATCGGCCTACGGAATGACATCCAAACACCCTGGATTAACCCCTAGTCGACCCAGCAGGGCTTGGGTCGACCTCAAAAATGGGCCGGTTCGGTTATTCCCCCTCCCAATTCGCTGTTTTGAACCTTTTTTGCATGTTTATTTATTTAATTTTTATATATATCTATATATATTTCTCTCATATGCATACAAACTTCAAGGCTTAATAACTTCTTCATAATTAACCATTTTTTTTAATATTCTCAGAAAATACGGGGTGTTACATTCTCCCCTCCTTAAAGGATTTCGTCCCCGAAATATTCAAGTTAAGAAGAATGTATCCTAACATCCAACATCCATCTACTCAACCATTCAATCACAGGCATCCATTGTGCTTAAAAGGTTTCTAATGCCGTATGAACATATGCAAAGTGTGTGTATATGTTTCTTATCTAATGCAAAATCAGGCGGTCTACTGATCCAGTTGACCTCCTTAATGCGAATCATGTTAGTGTCATGAGTCCAAATATGTATGCAAGAAATCCTATTTGATACACATCATTTCTATATGAGTGCATAACCATTCATCCAAATGCAACATCCATGTGAGGAGTCAATCATTCTGCATCCACGAAAATTGAAAAATGCACATACATCCATATGCAGTATGAGAGTGTTTTTGAGCCGATCTAGTGCCTAGTGTGTGTGTATGCATCCACGAGCAACCACTAGCAACCACTTGCATCCACTTGCAACCATCAAACATAACATGTCTCAAACACATGTTTACACCCATTAGTTTCTACCTAAAGTTCGAAGATTCGATCGATAGGATACAGTCGAATGATGGAAGCGAGTACAGATAAGACAAAGACTTGGTTCCAATTAGACATTGGTTGAGAAAATAATTCCCCTAAGTATCAACCCCGAAGACCGAAATCAACATCAGATTGACACCCAGAGGATTACCTCCTTTAGACAATGTCAAAACTGGAAAGCAGAATTATTCAAATATTTATAGACTACTGGTACATATCAGGTTCCATAATGATTCTTTGGAAGCTAAGCATGATAAAATCATATCCCACAAAAACTCAGAATGTATGCGTCATACTTGATGTCTAACACAGATGTCCCTCAAACCCCAATCAATCATAAACAGATGAGTAATAACCCATATAGGTTTGAGTCTACAACAGAATCAGAAACAATACTAGTATTAAAGTGCAGAGTATCAATTACAAAATCAAAATACCAGAATTAGAAAGAGTCTTAACTCCATAATCAGATAAAGAAATTAAAACTACTATAGGAATTTTCCTACTTCTATCCTAGGCACTAGCCTCAAGAGTGTTCGCCTGCCCTCCTTGTCCTCGTCTCTTCGGGCAGTCCCTAGTGAAGTGTCCCATCTCCCCACAGTTGAAGCAAGCGCCCTTCCTTTTTCTGCAATCCTTGTTCAGATGAGTCAATCTTCCACAAGTAAAGAACTTTTTCCCCTTCTTATCTTCAGACTTCTCATCCTTCCTTTGCGTTTCCTTTTTGGGCCTTGCTTTCTTATTCTGTGGTTCTTCCTTCTTTTTCTCTCTCGGGCCTTTGTCTTCCTCATGCAGTAGTGCCATGTCCACCAATCTATCGTAAGTCGCTCCCATGGGTACATGAGTCATGGTTAGGCTGTGCAGTGGCTCGTTCAATCCTTTAACAAAGCGGAGAGCCTTTTTATGCTGAGTGTTGACTAAATCCAATCCGAACCTAGCTAGTTAGTTGAACTGGTTGACATATTCCTTGACCGTCATAATTCCTTGCTTAAGAGATAAGAACTTTTCCAGCTGTAAACTTCGTTCAGCTTGCGAGAGGAATTTTGTCTCAAAACTTGTTCTGAAATCCATCCATGTCTCAACCGGCCTATGAAATAGTTTCAAAAGTTAAGCATGATGATTATAACATTAAAGGCATATGAAATAGGGTCTCAACATCAACTTGACAAGACATGGTGATAGACATGGTAAAGGATTGGCATAAGATAATACCCCAATAATAGTTTCAACATCACAGGCATGGCAAGACAAAGATCGTAAAGGGGTTTTAGATTAAACATGAATATATCCAAATCAAGTTCATACTAATATTCCACAAGTCAACATTTAAGATGAATAGATCTGGGGTGTACAAAACTAGATTCAAAATAACAGATTTAAAAGTGATAGTCATAGATCCAAGATATACAATAGTAGATCCAACTTAGTTATCATGTTTATGCATAATTTCAGTTTAAATCGTGTTCAGGTTAAATTTACAGTTTAAATCTAAGAGTGACAAAGGGCTTACAGATCATAGTCTAGAGAATGAGAAAGCAAAAAGAGTAGAAGCAGAATCTCTAGCAAATCCTCAAATCAACATAGCACTAACAAAGTCATAAATAGCCTCCTTGTTCTCTATCTTCCAGTCATAACGTCAGCAGCATATCGTCAGACAAGAATGTGATAGAAAGTCTAGGGTCAGGGGCTGTTTATATCGTGTTTAGAGAGTGAATCTGGACAAGCAACGAGACCAGATACATCTGGCTCAAAAACATGCTAGGTGACCAGGTCGACACCCAAGTCGACTGCGCAGTCGACCTGGTCCTGGGGGTATCGACTGCCCAGTCGACTCCCCAGTCGACCTGGGTCTGGGCGGGATATTTCCCGCCCCGTCTGTTCTGCATTTGAAATTCGAATTTTGAATTCAAATTCGAGCTGTTTTGAACTCTGAATATTTCTGAAACTTTGGGGAGCCATAACTTGGTCATACGGACTCCGATTTTCGAAAACTCGGACTCGATTTCATGCATAATTCCGAGACGAACGCAATGGCGCCACCTGTTTCCCTTGGTTCTTATTTTAAAATTTAATTCTGCCTAGATTTATGGTTATAACACGTTATTAAAATATGGGTTGTTACATTCTCCCCTCCTTAAAGGATTTCGTCCCCGAAATCTCTAAGTTAGGAAGAACGCATCCTACCATCCACATCCATCTACTCACAACATCATTCACGAGCAACCATTGTCCTTAAAAAGATCTCTAATGCTGTATGAACATATGCAGTATGTGTGTGTATATGTACTTATCTAATGCAAAAGATCAGGCGATTACTGATTCAGTAAACCTCCTTAATGCAAGATATGTTAGTGTAATGAGTCCAACATGTATGAAAATTCCTAACATAACTTAAAATTTCTAGATGAGTGCACAAACATCATCCATATGCAACGTCCACGTGATAGCATAACAAGTTCATCCATGTACAAGTATAAGCACCCATGCAAATGCAACATGAAAAGGTGTCTGAGCCGATCTAGCGCCTATGTGTGTCATGCATCCACTAGAAATCACTTTCTAACATTTGCAGCCATTTGCAAACATCAACCATAACATGTTTCAAATACATGTTTACATCCAAAGAGGGTTCTCAAGACAAGATTAACAAAACAAACATAGGTAGCATGAGACGAAAGGTTTACAAGCTCAAAGGAAAAAGAGATCGAGAAAGTACCCTAATAAAGAAATGGGTAAAGCGCGCGTATCTTCTCCTCGGTTTCCCAAGTTGCGTCTTCTTGGGCTTCACTCCACTGTACTTTGACTAGCTTGACTTTGCGATTCCTTAGCTTCTTGATCTCCGTCCCTAAGATACGAATAGGAACTCGCCTCAGCGTTGCTTCTTTCTCCACTTCTACGCCTTCGAGGATGCTTGGCTCAACCACCTCAGCTGATTCATGTAGGCACTTTCGGAGATGCGAGACGTGAAAGACATTGTGTACTCCGGCCAGCCTCTCAGGTAACTCTACCTTATAGGCCATTTGCCCAATCCTCTCAGTGATAGGGAACGGTCCTACGAATCTTGGTGCTAGCTTTGCAATTGCTCCAAAATGAACCACATTGTGCAAAGGAGAGAATTTTATGAAAACCATATATCCGACTTCGAACTCTAGGTCTGTCCTTCTCTTATCCGCATAAGATTTTTGTCTATCTTGGGCCGCTTTCATTCGTCTTCGTATCAACTCCACCTTCTCAGAAGTGTCTCGTATCATGTTGGGGCCAAGTATAAGTCTGTCAGTCGTCTCCCACCAACAAGTTGGTGACTTGCACGGTCTTCCATACAGGGCTTCGAACGGTGCCATCCCTATGCTAGCTTGGTAGCTATTATTATAAGAAAACTCCACGAGAGGGAGATGGTCTTCCCAAGTACCACCAAAATCAAGAATGCATAGCCTCAAAAGATCCTCTAGTACTCTATTTACCCTTTCGGTCTGTCCATCCGTCTGAGGGTGATAGGCTGTACTTAAATTAAGTTGCGTACCCATCGCTTCTTGCAGACTATTCCAAAACTGGCTAGTGAAAATTGGGTCACGGTCACTGACTATGCTAGAAGGAACCCCGTGCAACCGTACAATTTCTTGAAGGTAAATAGATGCTAGCCCTGACACAGTCCTTTTTCTTTTCACCGGGATTAAGTTGGCACTCTTCGTGAGTCTATCAACAATGACCCATATGCTAGTATTCCGCTTCCTCGACCTAGGCAATCCATCTACGAAATCCATCGAGATACTTTTCCACTTCCATTGCGGGACCTCCAAAGGATGTAATAGCCCACCGGGCTTCTTAGATTCGGCCTTGACTTGTTGGCACACCATGCACTTTGAGATGAATTCTGCCACGTCCTTTTTCATTCCGGCCCAAAAGAAAATGCATTTCATATCTCTGTACATCTTATCCCCTCCGGGATGTATAGTCATCTTCGAGTGATGCGCCTCTTCGAGAACTTTATTTACTAAGTCTCCCACCAGTGGAACACATAGCCTTCCATCGCGCCTTAGCCATCCTTTGTCATCAATGGCATACCTACCCAGGTGACTTGACGTCTCACCACTGATTAACTTGTCCATGATTTCGACTATATGTGGGTCTTCTTTCTGCGAAGTCCCTACTTGATCTAGAAGCGTAGGTCTCAGCTCAAGAGATGCTAACGTACCAGTCAATGACTTAACAACATGCATAAAATCAAAGGTCGCTATAAACTCTAGACTTTTTCTTTCAACAAATAAGGGGCTCAAAGTCAACCTTTTTCTACTTAGCGCATCCGCCACCACGTTACCCTTGCCAAGGGTATAGGTTATATTGAAATCATATGAGGCCAAGAATTCCATCCACCGCTGCTGTCTCAGATTCAAATCTTTTTGCAAAAAGAGATACTTAAGTGATTTGTGGTCGGTATACAGCTCTAATTTCTCCCTTAGGAGATAATGCCGCCAAGCTTTAAGTGTAAAAACAATCGCGGCTAACTCCAAGTCATGTCTGGGATAGTTCTTATCATGAACTTTAAGTTGTCTACCCCTATAGCATATCACTCTTCCTTCTTGCATTAGGACAACGCCTAATCCCGTGTCGCACGCATCTGTGTACACCGTAAACATTTTTCCTCCATCGGGTAATGCTAAAACTGGAGCTGTGGTGAGGGCTCTCTTGAGTCTCTGGAAAGCAGTCTCACATTCTATGTCCCATGCAAACGCTAGGTTTTTCTTCGTTAACTTAGTAAGAGGGGCTAAAATCTTAGCGAAGTCCTTAATGAACTTCCTATAAAAGCCCGCCAAACCGAGAAAGCTTCTCACCTCTGTTGCATTCTTAGGAATTTTCCAGTCTTGCACCGCAACTACCTTTGCGGGGTCCACGGCTAAACCTTGCTTAGAAACTACGTGCCCAAGAAACCGAACTTCCTCCCTCCAAAAATGGCATTTGGAGAACTTAGCCTTTAACTTGTGTGCACTAAGCGTATCCATGACTTCCTTGAGGTGTCGAGCATGCTCTTCTTCATCCTTTGAGAAGATTAGAATATCGTCCACAAAAACCACCACGAACTTGCTAAGGAACTCCCGAAACACCCTACTCATCAAATCAACGAAGTATGCAGGTGCATTAGTCAAACCGAACGGCATGATGAGCCATTCGAAGAACCCATCTGGAGTCCTAAACGCAGTTTTGTCAATGTTATCCTCAGCCACTCTAAGTTAATGGAATCTTGTGGCTAGATCGAGTTGAGAGAAAATAGATGCTCCCACAAGCTGGTCCAAAAGATCATCGATTCTTGGTAGTGGGTGCCTATTCTTCTTCGTCGGCTTGTTTAACTCACGATAATCTACGCACAGACGAAGCGAACCATCCGCCTTAGTAGCGAATACCACCGGAGCACCCCATTCAGAAATGCTTTGCCTTACGAAATTTTTCTCGAGCAACTCCTTGATTTGTTTACTGAGCTCACTTCTTTCTTGCGGAGCCATATGCCTAACGGGCAATGAAACAGGCTTGGCATTATCAACCAGATAAATTCGGAAGTCTATCTCGCGTTTAGGGTGTAACCCTTTCACCTCATCAAAGACATCAGGATATTCTCGGACTACTCTCACGGAGTGCAGATTGTCGATGGATGAGTCGAGAGATTCAAGATAACATAACATGACCAGACCCTTCGGGTTACAAGAAAGTTCAAGGGTATTACCAAGGCGTGTCATGAGCCTCACTACCCTTCGTTCACAATGAAGGATGGCTCCATAATTGGACAACCAATCCATGCCCAGAATTAAACCATATCCCATGAATCCGAGAACATAAGCATTACATGTGAATTCCACGCTTAAGATGGAAATCCTCAAATCAACACAAATCCTAGATAAATGGGCGGAGCCCCCAATCGGATTTGAAACACTAACGGGATCATCAACTAGACTAGTACTTAAGTGCAGATTTTCAACAATATCAGAAGAGATAAAAGTACGCGATGTGCCAGAGTCAAATAAGGTTCGAACAGGAAATTTAGAAATGTAAACAAGGCTTTCTACAGAAATATTACTACCTCGGTCAAGAGCTGGAGTGGTGTTGAGAGCCTGCAACTGCCCTCCAAAATGTCATGCTCGCTGTGTCTGCCCTAGCCCCTGTCCTTGCTTCTTAGGGCAATCCTTATTGATGTGTCCAGTATCCCCGCAGTGAAAGCATTCACCCAACTTTCTTTTCTTCCTCCTACAGTCTTTAGCTATATGTCCCGTGATACCACGAAAGTTGCACTTCCTCGTCTCATGTGGCTTGTTAGCATTTTTGTTGTTGCCCTTGTTATTATTTTTGCCTCCCTTCTTGAAATCAACCTTCTTGTTCTGAGTCTCATTAGACTTAACCTCCTTTTTGTCACCCTTGTCTTCCTCATGAAGTAGGGCCATATTCACCAAGCTTTCAAAGGTCGCCCCCATGGGCACATGAGTCATGGCCATAGTGTGGAGTGGCTCGCTCAATCCTCGAGCAAATCGTAGAGCCTTCTTCTCAGCCGTGTTGACTAAGTCCAAACCCAACCGAGCAAGCTGATTAAACTTCTTCACGTACTCCCTAACAGACATGTCCCCTTGCTTGAGTGCCAGGAACCTCTCCATCTGAAGGTTCGCTTCTGCTGACGATAAGAATTTAAGCCCAAACCTCTCTCTAAAGTATGCCCAAGTCTCAATTGGTTTGGTAGCGTTGGTGACTTCCCACCAAAATGCAGCTTCCTCTTTCAACAACCATGCTGCCAACTGAACTTTCCTATGATCCTCCATATCGGAGATAACGAACAGGTCTTCCATCTCCTTTAACCAGTTTCGTGCCTCAGCGAAGGTCTCAGTTCCAAGGAAGCTTTTGCCGCCCATTCCTATAAAGTCTTTGCATATTTTGGCGAAGGCGGTGCCGGGAGGAGGAGGAGGAACCGCGGCTACTGGAGGAGGGGAGGAGGGATGTCTGCCGGGCCCGCATCGTTGGCCCAAGCTTCCAAGTACCTTCGGAACCATCCGGGTATGGGTACTCCCTCGGGAAAGTTAAGATCGGCCATGCTGAAAAACGAAAAGAAAAAGATTCAAACGAGGAAACAAGGAAAGTGCTAATGGCTTTTGGGGAATAGCCTTTTCTTAAAAAAAGAACTTTTCTTGAAAAATGCTTCTTTATAAATGGTTTTGAAAATAATTTTCAGAAAGTTTTTTATTTTAAAAAAAAAACTTTTGCCCAGTCTGGTAACCTTCTGCTCTGATACCAAATGTAACACCCCACCTCTGCTAGGGTCACTCACAAAGGGAATGCACTAGTTTTGGAGGGGTATTATCTAGTAAACAGACACAGAGATAACACAAGACAGAACATAAATTTAACAGAGTATATAAAGCAGCGGATATAAATTTAACCAAATCTCATTACGTGGGAAATAGAGTCAAAACCTCTTACATCAAAATACCAAGTCATTATTTCGTTACATCATGTTCCAAAGAAGCAAAGTACTTAAAACAACATAAGTCCAATATTATTCCCCAAAAAGAGCATGAGTGCAGCCATAGCATAGCTCAAGACCAAACCGTACACGAGCTGTCAGAAAGCAAGCCAAGTCCAAGCTAAGAGCTAGAGTTTCCTCCCTGAGAACCTGGGGGGGGGGGGGACGAAAGAAAAAGAGGTGGAAGAAAACAGGTCAGTTAAAAAGACTGGTAAGCCTTAGTGACTATCAGCAAAAAACTAATAAAGTTAACTGGACATGAGAAACTGAGATTAAACATAAAGATAATAACTGAACTGGCATGATAATAAAAGGTAACAAGATAAGAGTGGCATCGCATATACAAGGTTTACTGCACTAACTATACTAGTGTCCAAATCCATGTCAAGTATAAATCCAGAAATGATCCCTAAACCCAATAACATGAAATGACCCAATACGGGGTCCAATAGTCCGTCCTAATCGATCGGCTTTTCTCGTCGTGTGTCGGTGTTATACGGCCCAATCGCGGAATGTAGTCACATGTGCTAGGTCCACCCTAGGGTGTAACAGGACCTAGGGTGTCAACCACTGACACAAATCAAGCACGCACAATGTAGTACTACGGGTGCCCATGCCTGCTTTTTCAACTCCGGACTAAGTGCACGACCCTAGTCCGCCTGAACCTACATTGGCGCACCTTACTCAGCCGTTATTCTTGGTCGCTTACAATCAGTCCAGTAATCGTGCCCTACCCTGCCTAGTCCCCAGGGTATCGTGATACTTCTAAGTGGATTACTGCTGAAAGGGACCACGTGGCTAGGATTTCTAATGGGTTAAGTGTTGTCATTAAAAATGTTATGACTTAACCCCTATTCAAACATGTATCAAATTGGTTAAGTGTATTCAAGTGGTCCATGACTTAACCCCTACCATGTGGCATTAATTCACTTAATGCACCCCAACCTCTCACATTAGACTTGGTTACGGTTACTGGACGTGCCGGGCGGTTCCGGGCAGATTTACACAATAACCTAGTCTGACCTCGGGTTTAAAGTGCTATATGACCAACTACTCACATTGGGTGCTATTATTTTCAACTACTGGATTTGCCGGGCGGTTCCGGGCAGATTTACGTTGCAAATTCAACCGAACCTCGAGTTGGCCATTTTCAAGTTATCTAATTGCCATGTCCCAAATTCATGTTTTCAAGCTTATTCTCATGTCAAGTTTTCATGTCATATTTTCATTTCATATCATGTCAATTCCATAGCAAATTTTCAAGCTTGCCTAATCTACCCAAAACGTGTCCCCAACGTACGTGAATTCACATTAATACAACATGTCAAAATAGGGAATAACACAAACAAGATAGTCATAGAATGGCAAAGGTGTTCACAAGTTAAGCATGCTGATTATAACATTACAGGCATATGAAATAGGGTCTCAACATCAACTTGACAAGACATGGCGATAAACATGGTAAAGGATTGGCATAAGATAATACCCCAATAATAGTTTCAACATCACAGGCATGGCAAGACAAAGATCGTAAAGGGGTTCTAGGTTAAACATGAATATATCCAAATCAATTTCATACTAATATTCCACAAGTCAACATTTAAGATGAATAGATCTGGGGTGTACAAAACTAGATTCAAAATAACAGATATAAAAGTGATAGTCATAGATCCAAGATATACAATAGTAGATCCAACTTAGTTATCATGTTTATGCATAATTTCAGTTTACATCGTGTTCAGGTTAAATTTACAGTTTAAATCTAAGAGTGACAAAGGGCTTACAGATCGTAGTCTAGAGAATGAGAAAGCAAAAAGAGTAGAAGCAGAATCTCTAGCAAATCCTCAAACCAACGTAGCACTAACAAAGCCTTGAATAGCCTCCTTGTTCTCTATCTTCCAGTCAGAACTTCAGCAGCATATGGTTGGACAAGAATGTGATAGAAAGTCTAGGGTCAGGGGCTGTTTATATAGTGTTTAGAGAGTGAATCTGGAAAGGCAACGAGACCAGATACATCTGGCTCAAAAACAGGCTAGGTGACCAGGTCGACACCCAAGTCGACTGCGCAGTCTACTTGGTCCTAGGGGTGTCGACTGCCCAGTCGACTCCCAGTCGACCTGGGTCTAGGCGGGAAATTTCCCGCCCGGTCTGTTCTGCGTTTGAAATTCGAATTTTGAATTCGAATTCGAGCTGTTTTGAACTCTGAATATTTCTGAAACTTTTGGGAGCCATAACTTGGTCATACGGACTCCGATTTTCAAAAACTCGAACTCGATTTCATGCAGAATTCCGAGACGAACGCAATGGCGCAACCCGTTTCCCTTCGTTCTTATTGTAAAATTTAATTCTGCCTAGATTTATGGTTATAACACGTTATTAAAATATGGGTTGTTACATTAATTGTAGAAAATCTAGTAATTACAATTAGGAATTGTAATCGTACTTATGACACGAGGTTAGGTTGCATTAGTGGCGGAATTCTACCCGGACCTGACCGGCATATCTAGCAGCCACTAATGTTGAACCTAATGCGGGAGGTCTAATTACGTAAGTAGGAATCGGGCTAAGACACGACATTAGGCCCAACTATGGAATAAGACTTCCCGGACCAGACCGGCATTTCCAACATCCACACGTTGAAGGCCAAATGTAAGAGGTCTAGCCTATTATAACAACAATTGGACATGGTAATGAATTGGACTACTTAACCTGATTTAATCCATATGGGTTGCGTGAGTATGAAATTAAGCCAAGGTTAAGTAAAATTTGATGGGTAGTAGGTGGGTTAAGTAAATTAGAGGGGATGGATAATATATGCATATAGGCCCATAAACTTAACCCGATAAGGTTATGTAATTAAAGACACCTAGTGGTACACATAACCGATAGAAACAATAAAGTTATGTAATTAAAGGACACCGTTTAGGGTAAACATTACTTGTAAGGAAATGAGACGACCTAAGTAATAAGATAAGAAGTACTTAATTATAAATTAAGTAATCTAGAAGTCTGGAACCCGCTGATGTGAACAACATGCTTAGACCTATCCTAGGGACAAGAGGAAATCATAACATATGTTATAATTAATGGGTGGAAACTTGTTAATGGGCCCTAGTTAATAGAACTAAGTTAACAAGTAAACAATGATAAGTTGTATTAACAATGAAAAATGGAATTATGATTAAATAAGAAAGAGTGAGGAAAACTTATAAGATAAGTTATATTTAATCATAAATAATGACTGACATGTTAAAAAAAGAAACATGTAAAATGAGACGTACATAATTACACATTAAGTAAAAGCATGTTATAGTAATGATGTAACCAAGCATGAATATAAAATATATTGTGGATTACAGACCGTGGGCCACAATCTAGAGAATAACATGTTGTAAGCTTATTAATAAACTTAAATGAATTATGTTGTATAACCAAAATTAATAAGCAAGAGAAACTTGGTAATTTGAATAAGAATTCAATATGAATTGGAATAACCAAGTCAGCTGGAAACCTTATAAGGTGAGAAAAGTGCATAAAAGAATGTTTAGACATAGGGTCTAACAACATGCTAAAGTAAGGCACTTAGATCAGTCCGTACGGTCGACGGTGAGTAACCCAACGAGGTAGATCATCGAGGTGTTATAAGACACGAGAGGAGAGCACATTCATCTGATTGGTTTGATGGATCCAAAGGATAGGAAGGGGAAGTACGCTGCTTCCTGAGACGTTGAAGGTGCTCCTAATAGTCCTATGTGGTGGTATAGTTTCGGACTATGCTCACAGAGGTTGGGTATGCGCGTAACTACTAGGTGGGTAGGCATTGACTGAAGATGTAGATATGCAATCAGAATGCTATGACGAGATGGCACTAGGGTATTTATGTGGTTGCCCCACGAGGAGGTAGAGAGGGTCATGACCAACAACGGTAATAGAACATCGGATATCCATCATCGGCAACCAGCATGATGCGAAAAGACTAGAGTAAACCCCAAGATATCATTTCACCTTTCACTATCGAGGTACGGGGTTGAGGGGAGACGTCACATGGATGCTTAGATTGGTTATTATTAGGGGCGGTCGCTTAGCTCTGTAGTCTTTACTAGTTGAGGGAGGGGCCGAGGTGGGGCCATAGCCACAACGAAAATAGACCCTAGGTATATCTGTATATAAAGGTTCATTAAAGACGGGCCTATACAGATATGGAAAAGCTCCCAACCAAGTTCTGTGTCACGCCCTTCCATGGAACTTGGTTCACAATAGAGGATGTGTGATTGAGGCATCAAGCTACAATTACAATACATACATGGGACAGTCTAAATACATGCACATCAGCTCTGGGTGATGTATTTTAGACTAGAGAGCATTATTCGGATATGGAATCTGACTCGATCGATAGTGGAAATCCGTACGCTTACGTAACATAGTAATGACAGATATATGCGGAACATAATATTGTTATGTAGACTCCGACATAGGACGAGGAACTGCGTTTACTTCTGTTGCATTACGGTGGAGACCGTGCGAGTGGGTTACCATGGGGTGTATCTCAATATTGAGAGATAGCTACATATATTGTATTAGGTGAATCCATGGGAAAGTAAATGGGTATGATGCACATATAAATCTTGAGTGCGATTAACCCAAGTGACCTAATAAACAAGAAAATGAAATAGAACAGTATTGATAGGGATCATTCCATTTCTGATATACTAGCATCTGTGTGGTACAGAGAAATGTATGTAAGAAGCGCAATATATCATGTTCATCTTATCTTGTTCAGTTCACACTTATCCTTGTTATTGTTATCTTTTTTTTCCAGTTTTTATATACCTGCCATGACACTTTTGTTTATTGATATTTAAAAGCAACTGGACTCACCAGACTTTATGTCTGACCCTTTTTGTTTCCTCTTCTCTCCCCCCCCCCCCCCCCCAAGTTCTCAGGGTGGAAGTTCTTAGAGTTGATTTGGATTCTTTCATCTTAGCTTGGTCTTTGGATTTTAACGTATAGCTTTGACTCACTGTCAACTCTCGTATGGCTTTGCTTGGGAATATGGTTTATGTTTTTGTACTCTGATATTTTTGGCAAGACAGGATATTAAACTTGTAACTGGTTATTTCAAACCTATGATGTAAATTCGGCATTTGGGACCATGATGTTATGATTTAAATAAAGTTTTTAATTCTGCTACTATTTTACATGTCTTTCTTTGCTATTATTTTCTTATTTCCCTATAATGCTTCACAAAAGTTAATGCATTCCTTAGTGAGTGACATTAACGGACGTGGGGTGTCACATGAACTGCAAGATATTTTAGAAGGTCACTTTCAATATGTCATTTCAAAATCTATATAAATATTTGGGGAAAAAAATCTCTACATATCCGAATCTTATTTTATCCTGATCCAAAATCTTGCACAATCTGTACACATCGTTTTAAGCTTTGCCAAATCTTTGAAAGAATCGGCAACGACAGAAAATCCCCGATCCAATCTTTTACCAAAATTTTACCCAAGCCTTATCATATCTCGACCTATGAGACTCTGATCTTCTTCTTCTTCTATACTAATATTTCTTTCTTTCTTTTCTCACCCTCTAATTTCTTTATACTCACAATCTGTGTTTTCGATACTTGGATTTTTGGCAAATAATACTATATTATGTATTATTATCAAAGATTCGAGCATCGAATTTTTCGAGTCGTTAGAGCGTAAGCTTTAGGTCGACTAAAACGATAATAGGAAGGTTCGTCCAATAACCTTTGAGCCTTGTGACCTCGTTCTGAAGTGTGTTTTCCTGAACCCAATTC
The DNA here is from genome assembly GCA_030737875.1 of Allium sativum. NCBI lineage: Eukaryota > Viridiplantae > Streptophyta > Magnoliopsida > Asparagales > Amaryllidaceae > Allium > Allium sativum. The sequence goes on from CM060926.1 coordinate 377,917,733, forward strand.
ATATGGGCCCTAAATTGGGAGGACCCTACGTCATTTATCGAGGCTTGATAATAGAGCATTCAGGCTAACAACTGTTGATGATGACTGACTTCCAAGAACATGGAATGTCGAGCATCTGCTACATTATTTGACTTCTTTTTTATTTCTTCAATTTTTTAATTATCATTTCATTTTCTAATTATGTAATAAGGCGTGACTCGCCGATTGTGTTAAAAACAAAGTTCTTTTCCGTGCTTTATGATTATTTATGATAATTTAGCTATGTTGTGATTCAGTTGGCATGAGCCAAGACTTGAAAAAAGTGAATGAATAATTCCCAAAGATGCCCATTTCATCATATTTTAAGGAGCTTACTCAGATCCACGAATAGTCAGGAAGAGCTAACAAAACTCGAATTTGACCCCAACGCTCGATACGACGATCCCCACTTTACTAACCAAAGTGTAGGAACGATGCCAAAATGAATGTGACAATGACCGTTCACATGATTAACTCTAACTCTATGACTTGAGAAAGAATATGGTTAGCATGAATGGCACGCCATGGTTAAGATCGCTTAACCTGTAACTCTAACCTGAACTAACCACGGAAGAGTATAAAGACTTAAGGATTGGATGTTCGATAGACTTAGCTCGAACCCCACCGACACTGGGAGCAAGAGTGCAGACCTATAAATTAACTTTGAACACGCGTCTGACACAGTGCGTGATTCAAAGTTAAATGAAGGGGCATGTACATCTTACCATAGATTACAACTCTTACTCGTTCTAAGCAAGACAACCTATATCTTAAGTGAATCTGCTTACAATTAATGTTTACTCATTTAAAGAGAGACAACTTATGAGTTAAACAGAACTTTGAAAAATTAAAACCGTAAGTTCATTGAATGCAGCGCTTCATAAACTTGCTAACAAAAGAAATATTTTATTAAAAATTCAGGTATATACAGAAATATAATACAAAAGCGTGAGGGCCGCACTCGCACAAACAACAGTAATTGTAACACCCCAAGTCCGTTAATGTCACTCATAAAGGGAATGCATTAAGTTTCGTGGAGTATTATAAGAGTACAGAACATAATATCACAAGACAGATACATAAAGTAGTGCTTGAAAAATCTAAAACAACTTCATTGTATAGGAGAAATAGTTTGGTTACAACACCAAAATCAACAACAAAACCAAGTACACTTAATATCCATCTTGACAAATTATTTTCTGAGTACATAAAACAAAAAGCATAACCCCAACATAAATAACCATAAAAAGGGATAAGCTAAACTTTACTTTCAGCAATCCAAGCACTTCCAAAAGAGAGAGAAAGAGATCCAAATCAAGCTCCACTAGGCCCACCCTGAGAACCTTCGGGGTAGGGAATGGAAAGAAAAGAGGAAAAACAAACGAGGTCAGACATAAAGTCTGGCGAGTCCAGTAACTTTAACAATATAACTATTAAAGTAATAGGATAAGAACATAAACTGGAAAGTAAGAAATGACTGTAACATAAGCAAGCATGACAAGGTAGGCAAGATGAATAAGATAAACATTGATTGCGCATCTAATACCTATAGGATAATTACTACACTGCACCAACCCTGTTTACTCTGAAAGTTGATCCCTCTTACTGATCATAATGATGATAATAATAATGGTAGTTTCGTTTATCCCTAGCTGCTGTCATAGGTGCCACCTACCCCTATCCCCACTAGTTGGACCCACTACCCTTCCCATTTGATCGGCTCCCTAACCCGTGTGTATTTATTACTTATGTCATTCGGCCCCGCTTGTTTGTAAATACATGTGTTGGTCCCACCATGGGATGTATCAATCCCTATGATGGCAACCCAACACAATTCAAGATGCACAGTGTATTACTACTGATGCCTAGTGGCTGATTTTTCAACTCTAGAGCACGTGCATGCCTGTACTCTGTCAGAACCTACACTGATGCACCACCCACCGCTATTTTGACTGCTTATAATTAGCCTAGTAATCGTGCCCCCTGCCTAGTTCAGGGTACCATGATACATCTATGTGGGTTACTGCTGAAATGGGTCCCCATTACTAGGGTTTCCTAATCAAAATGTTAAACGGTTAAGTGTTCCTAATTTAACCTAACCCCACCCCTCTGTTTAATTAACATATTGTATTGGTTAAGTGTCGCTTATTTATGTTACTTAACCTTACCATTCTTAGCATGTCTGTTCATTGGCATTAATTGATTTATTAATGCACCAACCTCTCACATTCGAACTGTTGTTTGCGGTTGCTGGATGTGCCGGGCAGTTTTGGGCAGACTTCTACAGCAAAATCATTCTAACCTCGGGTTTTGGGCTTAATGCACTAACCTCTCATATTAGACTTGTTGTTGCGATTTTTGGATGTGCCGGGCGGTTCCGGGCAGTCTTACACCACAAGACAATCTAACCTCGGGTTAGGCATTTTCATTATCTCATTTTATTATTCAACCCCAATTTGAATTAATATCCCTATTTCAAATTGTCCATAATTTCCAATTCAAGCTATGTTCATAATTATCCTCCAAATTATGTCCATAATCTCCATGTACATAAACTATACGAATTTATGTCTCAAGTTAATTACATGGTTACTAACCAATTTATGCCAATTACACAATGTCCAATATTTAGTATTTCCCAAACAATTCCCCAACGTCCCATGTCGTTCGTACGTATAATTCACATAATACTTTAGGCATGTGTAACACAAACTTGGCATAGAACAACATAAATCAAATTAAGCGTACAAACGTGAACTAGCATATAAGATGGATCCAATTAACATATGCAATGTAAACTGACATAAATCTAAACATAAGAACTGGCATGGATCTAAACATATAAGCATAAACTTGCATAGATGAACATAACTTGCATATAAACTTGCATAGATGAACATAACTTGTATATAAACTCGCATAACTTGCATAGATGAACATAACTTGCATATAAACTTGCATAACTTGCAAAGATGAATCTAATCAAGCATATGTAATTAGACATAGGAATTAACGTCATAAAATGAATCTAATTACATATGATAACAAACCGGCACATATTAACAAAATAGATGATAACAGAATTGGCCAATAACATATGATTCAACATGCATAACAGTCAAGATCACAAATTATCATAATTATTTTAGTTAATTATCTTGTGAAAGCAACTGTACTCACAGTGATAGAAGAAAGAATAGATCCGTTCATTGTTGTTCTAGAATCTTTTTTTTTTAATTCTTAAGCTTTAATTTGTTGGAGAAGAGACTAGCTTAGTTTAGAACGCAACAACATGACGGCCTATGAATGAATTTAGTTTAGATTAGGGTTTAGGTTTATGGGTGCTTATATAGATGTGTAGGATTAATTAGACCCTTTAGATCAACATAGCGTCCATCCAAACCATCTAATCAAAGAAAATGCGTCATCGGGCTAATCAGAAGTCGCCACGTAGCCCTAAGACTCAGAAAATCGTCACTGTCTAGAATAATCAGCAGGGGTCGACCCCTACAGGGGGGTTGACCCCTATGTCGACACCCCTATAGGGTGGTCGACACCCTCTAGCGGGAATTTTCCCACCAACTTCTTTTCGCTGGTTTGAATTTCAAATTTTGATTTATTAATTATTTTAATTCTAGTTAAACCTAAAATCTTCTAACCTCCATAACTTCTTCATACTTTATCTGTTTTATGCAAACTCGGACTCTTTCTCAAGTAAAATTCAGAGAAGAACGCAATGGTGCAACCCGTTTCCCTTAAGTCTTCTTCTAAACATTAAGTATTCTTAAATTTGTTAACTTTAATATTTTAAAATTACATGGTGTTACAGTAAGCCTACAAAACATAAGTTGCAAGATATAACTACTAATTATTTGGCTTCTTCTTCTTCTTTTCTTTAAGCTCCGCCTTTGTGAGTAGATGCTTCCTAGATTTCTCATTTTCGAACAACTCGGATCCCTTGTCAGGACATTCATGCTTCTTCTTTCGTTTACTCCTTCCCAGGAATCTACATCTCTCCAATTGATATCAACAACTATGAGATGCTAGGAGAATGGATAACTTGAAGGGATCGTCTATAAATTTCCACACGGTGGTTGATTCGAAGTTCATCTCTAGAAGCTTCCCCTTTTGTCATGCCTTGATGACTGCCAAGCTTAATGGCCCCTGCGGCCTGGACTCCCTGGTGTAAATGACTTCTTACTCACCTTTATGCCGAGTGCCCCTGCCGTGCGGCCCTTCAGTGCATCAATCAGTTCTTCATGTTTGTTGAGATCGTCAACCGGGGCCACTTAAGGCTCTTTAGTAGCCTTTGACTAAGTTTCAAGGGAAGTCAAGGATTGATGGTACGTATAGCAGGGAAAGCAATAACAATTAGTCTTTTGGAAATAATGGGTGTTCCGACTGTCATCTCTATGGCTCGTGGACACACCAGTAAAACTCTTTTGAATTTCTTCGAAGTCGGAGAGATACCTTCCGTGGAGCCACCACTTGTGAGTCCGAGAGTTTCAGGTGCCTCGTTGATCAGAATCAGAGGCATGGAGATTTTAGGAGTTGGGAAGTCAGGATCATAGCCCATGATCTCTTCGGGTCAAAGGGATGTAGAAGAAGAGTAGAACTACCTTTAATGATAATCATTTCTTTTGTTTGAAGCTTAGTGGAACCTTCGACCTCCTTCGGTGGTCCTCTCTCTTTTACCAGAACATTGGGTTCATTGTCCCTTAAATTTCTTCATTAATTTATCCTCATCCACAGCTCCATTTTTCGATGAGCGCCTCTCCTCCTCAACCAGCTTGGTCCAGGAATTAGCTAATGTTGTAGCGGTAGTCTTCTACCAAAGATATGTCATGATATCAAATGACTCGGGGAAAAAAAGTCATTACCATAGACTCAAACTCCTCTTCCGCCTTCTTTGCCGCTTTGAGCTGCTCCATCAACCCCTTTATTTCTATGTCATGTTGGAGTTGGGAATTGGAAGCAGATTCCAAGGCATCATTGACATTCTCCTTAGCTTATTTAGCCTTAGTTTCAGCCTTAGCCACCTTGGTCTTTAAGTCTGCATTCTCCTTATGTAGGACATTCTTATCTGTTTGCAAGCTGCTGTATTTGATCTTTAACTCGTTATTTTTATTTGAAACAACTTTGCACTCATCTTTAGGAGATTTTGTTTTCAGGCTAAATAAATCGAGTTCTCTATGGAAGCGGTCTTGTAGTTTTGCATGCATCTTCTTAAATTTTTGGGTATCCACTTTCGTTGTTTGCAGTTCAGTGTTGACCTCTTCAAGCTCCTTATCGATAGAATCCAGAGACTCTTATCACATTCCTAAAGCTACTTCATATTGGCTAAGTCAAGTTTTAGGCCTTTGATGATTTCATATACCTCTTGGGTATATTTACATGTTTCCTTGTATTGCCCGGCGATGAAGTCTACCTCTTTTTTAAGCCTCTCGCCAATGTTTTCAAGCATAGGAATGAAGTGCATGTTCTTGAAGCAGTGTTGAGGAAACTTAACTTCTAGGAATTTCATCCGTTCGGGAACAGATGTTTCAAGTATGACAAGTTTCGAATTGGATATCTCTTTGGATCTGCGCTTTCTCAAAATTGTTATCGTTTTTTTCCTTTCCTTCATCTTTAGGCGTAGAATGCTTCTTAGGATGATGCTCCATGTGAAAGGTCTCCTTTTAAGAGGTCGGGGACTTGGAAATCAGCTTATCGCTCTTATAGGGATCTTTTAAAAAAATTCAGCCTATTAGCGTCGTGGAGAAGGGGAGAGTGGGAATGATAATGGGAACGATACTTATATTGCTAGTGTCTCCTCCCTTGCACCTCTCTACCTCGATCCTCTCTACACTCCTGTTCCTGATATGAATAATATTTAGGTGAGACCTCACATCTTATAGGCACTGCTTCAGGATTTAGGATCGTACGATTGGGAAGACATTGTACCTGCAGTTCAAAGCAAATCAATGTCAAAACTAGGAAATTTTATGATGAACAAGTGTTGTGACGTGTAGTGCGTGCGTCGTGTGTGTCCTAGTGCATTTCCTCCGATAGACCATTCGTTGGTGCCTTTCTTATAGGCATAATTTCTTCGACCGCTGCCGGGACACTTCCCCCCTCGGATATAGGAAAAAAAGTCCGAGGAGCTAAATCTGGAAAGGAATACTACTAAGATGGACGGTCTAAATCTTCCACGAGATTGTATTCGGAGACTGAAAGCAAATCAAAATGATTCTAGTCTGGAATCAAATCAGATTAGGGTTTATAAATATTTGGTGTATTTGGTTTGGAGCAATGAAAGAGTAAAATTAAAAAAGAGGAAACAACGCGAGCCAAATATATATAGAGAAAAGAAAAGGCTCTTTGCCTTATTTATAAAGTGATAGTTGACCCAATTCGAAGTGACAGCTGACCCACTCTAGTTTGGTATTGATCCGATGCCAGGTTCGATCATCAAGCCAGGGGAAAAAAGAACACTCTCCCCTCCTTGCAAATTCAGGACGTGGTCAATGACACCATACACTGACTTATGCATGACAGTTAGTTTGACACAACCATGGGCTTGACTTTCACAAGTAGACAACATCGTTCGTAACGACCTATAAGTGTATAGTCACATACAAAAACCAATAATCTAACATAACTTGTGATGAATGCATTCAACATCTTGACTTGGCGAGGTTTAAATTATTACATGTTTTTCTCAATGGTTCCATTCAAAGACTTTCACTTGGCGAGCACTATCAAATACGATGTGAAACATGACCAGCTATTTATACAGAGAAGAAGAATCTGACTGTCGTGACTACTCAAAAGGACACAACTGTTTGTCATAAATTTCTTAAGAACGGACAACATCCCAGGAAGATGTAGCTCAACCCGTTCATAGAACATCCCGCCTGCGAAGTAATGTGCTTTGTGGGCAAAGTGACGATCAGCCTTTCGACAAGGCCGTCAAAGTCACAATTGTTCATGGCCATAGTGCTCTTGACTCGAGTGAATCACTTAGGATACTCACAACGCCAAATAAGGAAACCATAATGAGGCATCACCCTTAGTTTAACATAATCTTGGATCGACTAAGATGGGCTTTAGAGGAAATTCTGATTCGATGTGTCCTTGGCTCAAGTAAGTGGGTAAGGAACAACATCCGACTCGATGAAGGCGATGACTTGGGATCTACCAACTTCGAGCTCGATTATGTTGAACTAGGAATTGTCAAGCTGGGTAAAAACCTTCTTGCTGAATCACTCCAATAATGAAGTGATTGTGTCCATGATCTCCATAACTTTCAGATTGGTCTCCACGTGGACATGCCGAACCAGGCATGAATCCATCCTATAAATATCCCCAAGAGATATGAATGTTGGATTTCCCACTTCTCTTTTGCATTTTTACTTTCAGCAACAACATTATACTTGAGATACCTTGATCTCCCAGCATTGTTACCTCATTTTTGACTAATATTAATGGATATTATAAAGCTGACATAGGCAATTCAACGCCGAACCACTACAAATTGTTCGTGTGCTTGCTTTCCTCATTTTAATTTACTTTTCTTAATTTATTATCTCTTCATCACAATCTTTGGGTGTTTGTGCCATTTTTTGGTATAAACAAGATTCAAGCTCATAAGTTCCAAAATCCTGGAAGAAAGCAAATTTTCCATATTGAGTTTACCAAAGTTCACATAGTTGATGTAATAATAACTTCTAGGTTATTGAAAAGAAAGTCTTTGATGGCCTTAGATAGCCTCATAGTGCTTGTAGTGATTGAGGAATCCATTATTGAAGTTTTGTGAAGAGTAGAAGATAATGAAGATAAGTTTGAATTTTGAAATAAAGTGAAAAGTGATTATTGGGATAGAGATTCTATAGACATGTTATATGGTCAATAAGAACCTTTTTAGTACATTGGAATCGATGAAAAGGTGGAGGGAATTTCAAAATTATGAATTCGAAATTTCAAGAGGCATGTCAACATGGGTAGTGGGGAATGGCAACATGTGTCCAATTTTTTAAAGGACATGTGTATTTCTAGTCATATTATACATACACAATTCATATACTCTTATTTATATAATTCTTGAGATAATATTTAATATAATAATACCTTTAAATAAATATTTTACTAAAATAATATTATTTTTAAATTTAAAATTCTATATGAATTTAAAATTTTAAAATTCAAGGAATTCGAACAAAACAAAAAATTATAACAACCATTCAACAAGTAATTTCAATCGAAGTAATATAAGCACGTACCTATTTTAAGATCAAATTTGCAATATTTTATGAATCCTGAATAGCTGTAAAGCACATATTTGAATTGTTTATCTCTAGTTGTTCGTTATTGGAGAATGAATTAGAATCATGTAGAATGGCAGTATACACTCCTTTTCTTTTCTTTGATGCATTATTATTTTGGGGATGATTTTATCTATTTGGATATAAACAATCTCCTTTTAAGTGGAATGATTCATCACAATTGTAGCATCTGATGTCGTTTGGAATCTCATTATTTTTTGTAGAATTCTTATGCTTATTCCTTCCGAGATTGCTCATATTTCTATATTTTAATATTTTTTCTTATATTTCTTATCATCAGTTTTATCTCTTCATCGCCATCGTTGCTGAAATCTGAATCTTCGGTTATTGCATTGAATGCTACTAATTCCTTTTTTATGTTGATTTCGTAAGCACGTATTAAATATACCTAACTGATTCTTTCTAATTGGTTTTTCAATAAGAGTAAAGGAGGTTGAAGCAAAATACTTGGAACGTATATTTCCCTTCCACAAAAACTGCATTAAAGTTGTTCTAATCATTTCTAGGAGTTTTTGTGGAAGGATGAAAGTACATGCCCAGTTATTTACATGGCAATCATCACAGATTTGATGAAAATTGCCCTACCCGCTTGATTGAGCATCTTATTTGACCAACATTTCATACATGTAGTAATTTTTTCAAAAAGAGGAAGGCATTGAAGTGTAATGATTCTAGAATTGGCTAAAGGCGGCCACAAATAAGAAAGTGTTATGTCATTGAACTTTAAACCCATGAGATAGTGTATATGTGATATATACTTAGAATTGACACCAACTACCATGAATTCATATTTCTCAACATTAGTTCATGTCCCAGTCATTTCATAAAGTTTATCAAGAATGCCAAAGATGTTTTTGAAGAGTGTTTATTTTAGGTTTGTAAAAAATTATTAAGTCATTTGTAAATAAGAGAGAGGTGATTCTAGGTCTTTTACATTTGGGATGTAGCTTGAAGAGGTTCTTGTCAACAAGCCATTTAATTACCATCAACATAGAAGTGAGCGGTATTAATACAAGCGTGTATCCAAGAAGCAAAACAAGAAGGAAAATTCATTTAAAATAAGGATCCTTATGACTGAATTCCATTGAAGAGAATCAAAAGCTTTCATGATATCATGTTTTAGTATAGCCCTAGGCGAAATATTTTTGGTCTTATAGCCTTTTTAAGTAATTCGTGAGCAAGTAACACGTTGTCAAGAATGTTGCTGTTAAGAAGGAGAGCTGATTGATTTAGGGAGATAAGGCTAGGCAAAACCATTTTAAATATATTAGATAGAAATTTAGTTATACATTTATAAACTGTGTTACAGCAAGAGATAGTTCTAAATGCTTACACAAGGTTATCATTTTTCACTTTGAGAATTAGGGCAATAACAGTGTTGTTTTAAGATCCCATCATCTGACCCTTTTTAAGAAATTAAGGATTGCATTTACCCATGTATAATAATTTCCTAAAAAACCAAATAAAACTTTGTTTCGAAGCCATCAGGTTCACCACATGAATTTTTATTCAGAGAAAACATGGCAGCCTTAATCTCCTCACTAGTTACTGTAGTAGACAACTGGATAAATTGTTCACTATTGAGGCTAGGAAGAAGCATAGGATTAATGTCTTCAATGTTAGGTAAAAAGTTAGAAACGTTCGCAAATAGATCAACAAATTATTGTATAAAATCATCTTGAATAACAGTTTGAGAATTATTACATGCCCATTGTTGTTAGTGATGGAGCAGATATTTTCTCTAGTTTGCTTAGCCTTAAGGGCATCATGGAAGAACGTCGTATTCTAGTCAACATCATCGTTCCTTCTTAACCTAGATTTTTGCTTACTCATGAGAGACTCAGAGTATAGGACATTTTTGAGACCATTGGAAATTTTGGATTCAATGATAGAGAGCGTAGGGTTGTTAGGACTAGTGAGCATTTGTCTTTGGGTTTGCTCAAGAAGCCCCTTCAGCCTGTTAGATTGGCTACTATCATTCCCTAATTTGATGTTATCCTAGGATTTCAGGGTATGCTTAAGCACTTTGAGTAACATTGGATTACCAAAGCATGGTTGAACCCATGCTTCCATAACTATATTCATCAAGTCAGGTTCGTATGTCCAAATTTTTTTTTTTGAAGTTTGGTCTTCTGTGCACAACATCATCACCAAGATGAACAATCTGCGAGGAGTGATCAGACGATAAGGGTATAGGAAATTCACTGGTAAAGCTTGGACAGATGTTGGTCGAGATAACAATACAAAACACATGGTCAATTCTACAGAAGGTACACGTTTCCACTTTTTTGTTGTTGTTCCAAGTAAAGGCAACACTAAAAGAATTGATCTCAAGCAGTTTAGAGTCATTAATAGCAATGTTTGTGGCACAAATCTCTGATAGTGCGACATGAGTCCCTCCTTCTCTATCAAATAGTTTAAGGGGAGATTTAAAGTCCCCACATACGATCCAAGGTAGGGAGTGTTGTCTCAGTGAAGGTAGCACAAGAAAATGGGAGTTTCTAGCATTAGTTAAGTGATACGCATAAATGAAGGTATTGAAATACAATGTTTAGGAAGGTAAGTGATTGATATGACAATGTATATACTAGCTTGAAGAGGTTAATTTCATGAAATTGAGGAAATTAGGATCGTACAAAATTATGATCCTATTGTAACTAGCATCTTGCAGGTTGTGAATTAGAGCCTAGTAACGGTTAATGTGCCTGGCAGCCCTAAAAGTGAAGGGCTCATTTATCTCAGTTTCAAGGATTGCTATGGCATTAAGGCTGAATTTCCTTACTAATTGTGTACACTGGTCCAACTTCGTGTCGTGGTGAGCTCCTCTAATGTTCCAAATGCAGATTTTTTGCAACATTAGAAAACTCTGACAATTTGTTGAAATTACCTGCCATAGATGTAGACAAGATCCGAGTAGAGTCATTGGCATACGGTAATTGTTTAGTTACAAGAGAAGCAGTAGCATATAACTTATAATTTCTAGTTTTTTATGGGAAAGCAAGATGATCTAAGCCTTTTCTACATCAAATAAGTGAGATCCAGATGCTGCCTTGAAAGCAATAGGGGGAGTGATCTGTGAATATGGTTGTGAGGGATTCGCATTACCACTAAGAGATTTGTTCGAAGGAGGAGTGGTAAGAAAGTGCTATTGTTTATAGTGTCTTTGGTAGAAGTTATTACAAACACATGCACAACAGATACTTGATGCACAATAGTTTCAGTTGAGCTTCGATGCACATCAGTCACCAGTTGTTCATCTGTGGATGTTTATTGAATGGTAGTTACACCATTGACCTCAGAAAAACTTTCTTCCGTAGATTCGTCATCAAGGATAGTGGGGTCATTCACATGGCTGGCACAATCATTTCCAGGGTGGTATATTTTCATCAGTGCAGGTAGGGTCTGGCATTGAGTGCATACAGACATTGATTGCTTGTAAATTTTTTTACTGAATGACATTAATTTACTCAGCATAAGTACCCAAGGTAATATCCTTCAAGGTATACTCACAATTTAATCGATTTTCATGAGACATCTTACCAAGGTCAGGAATTTCATCTTCAATTTCAACCACCATGTCACTTTTTTGTCAACAATAGGATGCTTCATTTTGAAATCCTCCACTAGGTATTGTAACGAATCAAATTTGTTGTCGATGAACGATGGGTTCAACGTGACACTAGTGATAACTCCAATGTTGGCAGAAATAGTTTTACTAGTATTAGTATTACCTCCAGCATTAAGTGCACTATCCCCATTGTTAAGGTCAATTTACCTTTCTTCAAGCAAGCTTTCATCAATGTCAAGAACTTCATCTAGATCATTATTACCACTTTCACCTTTGCTCTTTTCTCCTGAATCATTCAAATTTCCTTTATTTTGGGCGTTACTGAAAGAAATATACTTCTTGTTGCGAACAACCTTTTGCCAAGTTTGTTTTTCTTTCCTGTATATGGAGCCATCTTTTCTTTTCATAAGAGTGACAAGTGTTTTTAGAGATTGTTTGCCTTTTTCATCTTTTTTTTTTCACATAGGAGAATCTTTCTTGAAAGACTACAATACCTTCCTTCTTACCATTATTCTCCTCTTGATTCTTTAACTCTACCGTCTTTTCTTCACAGTTTTCACCATTGTAACCAAACAATTTATAAGTAGTGCATACTAAAGGTTTCCATAAATAGTTCACTCTGATCCTCTAAGTACCACCATCTACCTATTTTGCCAGAAAGTCACTAACTAATTCTTGTTTTGGCTTTAACTTGATGAAGCATTTTGCATACTGTAGTCTTTCAATCTTTTTTATCATTTATTATAGGCACAATACTTTACTTAGTCTGTTAGGAAGCCAATTTATTCCAGTGTGTGACCAAGTAAACATTGGAAATTTATGGGATTAAACCCATACAGGAACGACCTAAACAAAACCACATACGTTACTTACAAAGGAATCATATGGCTTCATGATGAATAGTTTGTTTCTCATTATTATCTGGTCTCACATCAAGATCTTTTGCCCATTTTCTTCACAGAAAAGTTGGAACATGAAAAGCACTCCATCTGATTTGATTTTTAAGGATCCTTTTAGACGTCATATAGATTTGATTTTTTTCATTACCACCCTAAACGACAATAGCTCATCTAGGAAGAATCTAACAAGTGTTTCTTTCCATACTAGGGATCCCGCGTCAACAACAGCTTTTGTGTATTCCATGGCTCCATCAGAGAAATATACTTCCCAGCATTGCACATGTTATGCTTAAATAAGGAAGCCCATTCGCGTTAATTTGCTTTGTTAGGAACATCGGATGGGTCGATGAAGAAAAGGGGATAGACGAGGAAGAGGAAACCGAAGCATGTCGGGCTGGGCTGGTGGAATAAGAGGCAGGGAAGGAGGGGACAGAGGAAAGGTAGGGGGATGTCTAAAGAGATTATAGTATTGTGAGCTCGAGGTGGCAAGCAAGATTTGAGGAGCAAGGACATAAGCTTCCATAACTGTTAAGCTTGACTTTAATTAATGACATATTATATTTTTGAAAACAAACTATTTTCCTACATATTAAAGTAGTATAATGTAGTAAGAATATAAATTTCAAACATATATTTATAATCTATAAAAGTGATGTCAAAACTTGATATAAAAATATAAATATAAATATGAGAAACTTAAAACTTAATATATAAAACTATAAATATGAATATAAAGAAATAAAACTTAATAAATTTAATTATATAAACATATATTAAAATACTAAAATCTAAGTTAGAAAATATAAAATATTTGAAGTAGGAGTTACATTAAAATTCAAAAAATAATTTAAATAATTAGGAGATTTTTTTTTAAACAAGTAATTTATTAAAATAACCTAAAATAGAAGATTTCTGAAGTATTATAAGACAGAACTTGTAAGAGAATTGGAATAAAGATTTTAATGTCGTTATGGTTTTTTAACCAAATTTCTAGACTTTATTACTTATCCTGAGATCTTTCTTGAACACTTGAATTTTTATTACTCGTGACTCTTCAATCTTGAACTCTTTTTCTTTGTAATCTACAGCCTTGAATCTTTAAACTATAAAGTCTTCGATAATCAATACCTGCATACAAATATAGAGATAATATTATTATATATATTTTATAATAATAGTTATGTAAAAAAAAACTCCTCAAAAGGCAATGGATACCACCGGAGGGGCACCTCCACACATTGGAGGAACAGGACCCCATATAGTTAATCTCGATCACTTGCAATGCCAAACGTTTGGAAACACTGTTGGCACCCACCCTATGGCATCGCACTCAGAACCCTTCCACTCATAAAGGAACTTAAAATCCCTTCCACTCGCAAAGGCACTCAAATTGTTTTCATTTGCAATGGCACTCAAAGACCTTCCTCTTGTAATGACCCATAAACCTGTACCCTTTGAGTTGACTAAATACACCACACGTCTAACCATAATTTCACAGAAATACAAATCATTATGGATAAGGAAGAAAAATATAGAAGAAGAATAGAAAAAACAACACATAATCTCACATCGAAGTGGAAAAAATATATAATATACATAACAACTTTTAAATACAAAATTCTGTACCATATATGTAACGACCCACGTTCTACGTATCGAAGGATCGTGGAATATTTATTTCTTTTTCATATGAGGTCTATGGTCGTGTAACTTTGGGGAACGACTATTGGGGCCATTTTCCATGCTCATGATTTTTGCCAATTTTTAAATGACCATTTTGCCCCTGGCGAATCTTGCTTTGCCTATAACGTTTTATTGGCAAGGAGTTTTGACTTGAAACCACTTCCATTAGATCTAGATGATGGTTTACCTTTCCGTAGATGGTCACATTGATCAAACGGACTTACCATTTGGATATGGCAAAATTAAGATTTAGAAGGTGAAAACAACTTAATTGGGCTTAACCGGGCAATTAGCAGCTAGGCACATTGGGGATTTCGGGATTTGAGCTATATGAGGGATGATTAGGGTTAGAGAAATCTTTTCTTTGTCATTTCCAGCCGCCACTTACCTCCCTTTAACCCTAACAATGGCCTCCAACAACCAAATCACCTTCTAATCACCGTTTAATCAAGTTTTAGCCTAATCTACATTAAACCAAGGCAAACTAGCATAGAATTTGAGATAGACCTGCTGGAATACATAGAGATTCAACCCAAATCAGATACACTTTCAGATCTATAAATTATTTGTGGCTAAGGTGAGTGATTTGCTTTGTTTTTCACTAATTATGGTTAATTAGGGGTGATTAGTGATAATTAACGAAATTATAGCTCAGAAAAATATGGAAAATTTGTAAAATTCTTAAATATTATATTAGGGCTCTGATAAAAATTTGGGGTAATTTGGATAAGTTTTGCTAATTGTATAATTAAACATGATTAAAGGGGATTAAGGGGAAAACATGGGTTTTCGGGTATGTTTGATCCATATTGACATATTAAATTGTTATTTTGGTGTTTATGGTTGATTATACATGTTGCTATGATGTATGGTATGCTTTGTGATTGATTAGAAAAGTTAGAGTGGTCGAAAACGCCGTCATATGGCATCAAACAGTTGCTGGAAAAGTTGTAGGAAATGTGCAGGGTTTCGGATCGGATCAGATATAGGGCTCGGATCGGATATGAGAACCGGGAAAGGGAATTCGATTTGGATAGGAACTTGGCATAAGAGACTTGGCAAGAAGGAAGGCCACTTGCATGGAGTTGGAGTTGGGTCGGGGATCGGGTTGGAGCTTAGCATGAGGATCGAATCAGATCATAACTGGAGTAAAGGGAAGCGGATCGAAATGAAGCATCAGACCAGGCTAGGATAAGGATACGGGACCGGATCGGCATGGGGAGCTGGTGCAACTAATGGGTCGGTTCGGTGTAATCGAACCAAACTGGAAGCTGGAGGTCTGATGTGGTCGAGCCGAACTAAGGTGATGTTGAGGACCGAACCGAACTATTGGAAGGAACTTGGACACCATATACCAAACCAAACCGGGTTTAGACTTTCTCTACTACTACGCGATTACTCTTCAGAAGACCAACTCCAATTCGACCAAAACCCGAGATGTAATGGAAGTCCAAATGGGAGGTTATTACTCAAGACCCAAATAGGGATCAACGAGATAACTTCATGAGTTGGACTTTGCTGCGGGACATGTGCAAAGAGGTTATCGACATTTATAGCTTTGACTCACCACTGGGAGACGGATATTGGCTATTGATCAGTGCAGTGAAGTTGTCATGACTTCATGGGGCATAGTAATCATAGCAAGGCTATGGGCCAGTGCAGTGGGGTTGTCATGACTCTATGAGGTAGAGTGGACGTAGCAAAGGATTGGTGGCTATGGATCAGTACAGTGGAGTCACTTTGACTCTATGGGGGCAGAGTGATCATAACAAAGAATTGGGTGATCAAAGTTGTAGATATCATATGCTTTACGCACTGAGCCAGAGATGTGAGGATGGATTCTATGTTTGATGTTTTCCTATCACTATAACATGCACATCCCCTCCCTGTTATTTTCACACCATGAGTTAGTGTCACCTTAGAAATTGTACCTCTTGTTGTGCTAACTCTTTGGTTGCAGGTCCAGGTTCAGATATGGTTATGTATACCTGTTATTGTTATGTTTTGCTACTTATCGGTTATACTAGACTTTTGTATGACCCAGAGTTTTATGTCTCTTTTTATTACTCTGGGTGCTCTTAAACGGGCAGACTAGAGGCAGGTTAGGTTGTATGCACGAGTAGCTATACCGGAGACGAGCAGGAGGCTTGCACGTATGATATATATATTCTCCCTGTGTTGTTGCTGGTAACTGCTTTGGGCATTAGTAGTGCACCTTTTTCTTTGCTTTAGAGAGAGTATGTTGGAGCTGTAATAAGCTGTATTTTGAATTTCCGCTGCTATGATGATTATGGTTTAGTTTTCCACTTATGCATTGTCTCGCCTATTTTATGTCAAGTATGTTATTATTATATTTTATTCCCTGCGTTGTGAGACATTCTACAGGTTGCTATTAGTTCAAATTTCTTTCTTTTCCTTTCTTTGGCGACCGTCCCTTACTAGTCGGGCATTGGCACAACGCACTTTTATTGGAAATGTCGGCTGGTGCGGGGCGGGCCATAACACTTGATATCAGAACTCTAGGTTGCGTAGTTAACCTTGGGGAAGACACTAAGGATAGATAGTATACGTTTATGAGAGTGCGTATTTGTGATATTTTGGTTTTCAAAAGCTATATATATATATACATATATGCTATTAGTATATCTAAGGATGGAGTCACACTTCATTGGCACCACTAAAGAGATGGTTAATCGTTTTCTCCTTATTGATTGAACGATGTGCCGACATAGGAGGGGTTCTGGTAGAGGAGCTAAAAAAGGAAATCCTCCTGATATGAGGATGATGTTTATTGACTTCATGAGAGAGATGCTTAGGGATGGTCATAGGGCAGCTCCTAATTCTGCAAATGGTGGTGGTGCAACGGTGCAGGCGCCTAGAGCAAATTTCACCAGGCTATGCAAGGATTACACTAGTCTTGGTGGGAAGCCGTTCCACGGAACAGAGTCGGCTACAGAAGTTCTGGATTGGCTGGATAGTTGTGAGTGCATATTTGAAGATTTGGGAATCAGAGATGCTATGAAGAGGAAGCTAGCATCCCGTCAGATTCAAGGACGAGCTATGAATTGGTGGAATGCTATTAAGGCATCTATTCCTGAGGATCAAATTACTTGGGATCAGTTCAAGGCTCAATTCAGTGATAAGTTTATCCCACCTGCTCAAAAATCAGAATGACTTAGGAAGTTCTTGGAGCTTAAGCAGAATGGTAGTACAGTCTCAAAGGATATTGTTGAGTTCGATACTTTATCGAAGTATGGATTATCCCTGATTGACACTCCCGAGAAGAAGAATGAGAAGTTCATAATAGGCTTAGATCAGTACTTGGGGGAAAGGCTTGTAAACCGTATTGATGAGACTTTTGAGTCGATTGTTGGGAAAGCATTGAGGTCAGAGACCCTTTATCCTAAACCCAAGACTGAAGTCGTTGTTGCATCTGCAGATGGCCCAAAGCCGCAAGCAAGCAGTGGAGGCAAGAATAATTCTCAGAATAAGAGGAAGCAGAACGAGGCTAAGGATGGTCAGAAAAAGAGTAAGAAAGATGTTGAGTGTTTTAGCCATGGCAAGAAGGACCATTATGCTAAAGAATGTCGAGCAAAGACAACGGACAGGAAGTGCTTCAACTGCGGCCAAGTGGGACAATAGATAAGGATAAATGTCCGCAACCCCATAAAGAGAAGCAGATTGTGAAAGCATATGCTATTAATGTTGCTCCTTCTTCATCGAATTCTCCAACTGCGGCGGAGAAAGGAAAGAATGTCATCATTCAAGGTATGCTTTCTATTTATGATGTTCCTGTTCGAGTACTGTTTGATACTAGGACTTCCCGTTCCTTCATATCTAGTGACCTAGTAGATAGGTTGGGATTGGAACCCGAGATAGTCGATGGACCTTTAGTTGTGACGAACCCAATTGGTGATTCGACTAGCCTTAGTATGATTTGTCAAAATTTGGTTTTATCGAGTCGTGTATGTATGTTTTCTTGTGATTGCTTTGTTTTGGGTTTACTGGGTTTGGCATTATTTTGGAAGTCGATTGGCTCCAAAGATATAGGGTGGTGGTAGACTGTGAGGGGATTTTCGGTGACTATTAGAGCAGAGGATGGGCGAAGGGTAGTGTTTAGTGGCCTATCTAGTGAGGAGGTGATGGCTAGTTTTCTAAATTCCCTCAACATCCCGCAGGAATTTCGATTGTTGCCCAGTATTCGGATATCTTTGAGGAAGTGGTCGGACTTCCACCACATCGAGAGATTGAGTTCCGTATTGATTTAGTGAAAGATGCCAGACCTATAGTAATGCTACTTCATCGTATGGCACCAAGGTGCCAGAGGGAGCTCGGGGTGCAAGTAAGTGATCTTTTGAAGAAGGGATTTATCAGAATAAGTGTCTCCGATTGGGGAGTACCAGTGGTATTTTCTACCAAGGCAGATGGCTCCCTTCATTTATGTGTGGACTATCGCGAGTTGAATAAAGTGACTAGGAATAACAAGTATCCTCTTCCGCGAATAGACGGTTTATTTGAACAACTTGAGGGAGCAAGAGTGTTCTCCTTATTGGACCTCGCGACAAGATTTCATCAGCTCCGAGTAGCAGCTGAGAGTATTTCTAAAACGGCATTTTCAATGCCATCTGGATTCTATGAGTGATTGGTCATGCCATTCGGGTTGACCACTGCACCAGCATATTTTGTGGATCTTATGAATGGGGTATCTAGGGATCAACTGAATAAGTTTGTTCTTGTGTTCGTGGACGATATATTTGTTTATTCGAGGACAGAAGAAGAACACAAGGAACATTTGAGAGTAGTGATGGAGGTGTTGAGAAAACACCAATTGAAAGCGAAGTTTTTTAAGTGTCACTTCTGTAGGATGGAAGTGAGATTCTTGGGCCATGTTGTTTTAGAGAATGGTATTGCCATGGATCCTGCGAAGGTAGCTACGGTACAAGACTGGTCTACACCCAAGAATGCAAGAGATGTAAGAAGTTTCTTGGGATTAGCGGGATATTATCGTAGGTTTATCCCGGACTTCTCCAAGATAGCGACACCTTTGATTCTGTTAACCAAGAAGAATCAAGCTTTCGTTTGGGACGAAAGGTGTGAAAATGCATTCAAGATCCTAAAGGAAAATTTGACGTGTACACCAGTGTTAGTCATTACTAAAGGGGATGAAGAGATGACAGTATACATGGACGCATGTGGTACCGGACTAGGTGTTGTATTGATGCAAGGAGGAAGGGTTATAGCTTATGCAAGTCAGAAACTGAATCTGCATGAGAAAACATATCCTACCCATGATTTGGAATTAGCAGCGATTGTGTTCGCGTTGAAGATGTGGAGACATTATCTCTTGGGAGAAAGATTCGAGTTGTTTACCTATCATAATTCATTAGAGTATCTCTTCTCTCAGAAGGATCTAAATCTCCAACAGTAAAGATGGTTAGAATTCTTGGCTTCCTATGATTTCGATATTGCATATACATATGGAAAGGGCAATGCAGTAGTTGATGCATTAAGTAGAAGACATGCTAGTTTAGGGGCTATGTTTCTTGAGTGGAAGCAACTGGAGTATATCGCTGGGTATGATTTCCGACCAAAGTGCGAATTGGAATCAGAAATGCTAGCAAGTTTGATGATCAGACCCACTTTAATTGAGAGGACTGGTTCCAGTCTGAAGAACGATCCTAACCTATTGGAAATCATCTCCAAGTTAGAGATTGGTATCGACGAGAAGATGAACAAGTTTGGGCTTGATCGAGATGGATGGCTCAGAAAGAATGGGAAACTAGTTGTGCCCAATGTTAATAGATTGAGAGATGAAGTGCTTAGAGAATGTCAACACTCGAAACTGATTATACATCCCGGTAGTAACAAAATGTATCGAGACATGAAGCAAACCTACTACTGGGAAGGGATGAAAAGAGATGTTGGGAAGTTTATATCGAAATGCATGAATTGTCAGCTAGTTAAAGTTGAGCAAAAGAAGCCGAGTGGTTTGTTACAACCATTGGAAGTTCCCAAATGGAAATGGGAGCAAGTCTCAATGGATTTCATTGATGGTTTACCAAGGACTAGATCAGGCCATGATAGTATTTGGGTGTTTGTGGATCGACTGACTAAGAGTGCAAGGTTTATACCAGTCAAGTCGAATAGAATGACAACCAAGTTACCAGAACCGTATACGAAATGGGTTGTGAGATTTCATGGAGTACCAAAAGGCATTGTGAGTGACCGAGATCCATTATTTACTAGTGGGTTTTGGAAGAGATTACAGGAAGCTTTAGGATAAGAGTTACATTTCGGTACTGCATACCGTCCTCAAACCGACGGTCAGACAGAGAGGGTGAATCGAGTATTAGAAGAACTCTTGAGAGCTTGTATATTGGATTTTGGAGGGTCATGGGATGGCCATTTGAATTTAGTTGAATTTGCATATAATAATAGTTACCAATCCAGTACTGGTATGGATCCATTTGAAAATTTGCACGAAAGACCGTGCAGCTCACCATCATGTTGGTTAGAAACCGGTGAGAAGTTTGTGCGTGGGCCAGATGTGATAAGAGAAACTTCAGACAAGATCATGGTTATCCAATAGCGAATGAATGCTGCTCAGGATAGATAGAAGATTTATACTGAAAGAGGCGAAGAGATTTAAAATTCTTTATTGGCGACTTGGTGTTTCTCAAGATTTCTCCGTTAAAGAGTGTGATTCGATTTGGTAGGAGGGGCAAGTTAACACTAAGATTTGTTAGCCCATTCCTAGTTCTCGAGCAAGTTCAGAACTTGGCAGATAAAGTTGAGTTGCCGGACAAGAAGGCGGGAGCTCATAACGTATTTCATGTTTCCCAGTTAAGGAAATCCGTGCACAACCTCGATGTGGCTATTTCATCTGATCAGTTGGATGATATCGAAGTAGAACCCAAGGCGGTTGGGAACCGCAAGCCGATTCGTATTGTCGAGCATGATATGAAGAAACTTCGAAGGAAAGAGGTGAATCTAGTCAAGGTTTAGTGGGGCGGGGATGAGAATGACTGTACTTGGGAGACAGAGGAGAGCATTAAGGAGACGTATCCAGAACACTTTGCCTAGTAAGGTTTTCATTTCGATTTATTCTTTCCGTATTCTAGGATAGGTTTGTTTTGTTTGTTTTTTATGTTTGATTGCGAGATATGGCTGGTAGGCATGCGGGACCCATCAGTTGTTTCTTAGTTGAGGAATTTCGGGCGCGAAATTTCTTAAGGGGGGAGAGTGTAACGACACGCATTCTACATATCGAAGGATCGTAGAATATTTATTTCTTTTTCTTATGAGGTCGTATGGTCGTGCAACTTTAGGTAATGACTTTGGGGTCATTTTCCATGTTCACGATTTTTGCCCATTTTTAAATGACCATTTTGCCCCTGGCGAATCTTGTTTCGTCTATAACTTTTGATTGGTAAGGAGTCTTAACCAGAAAACCACTTCCATTAGATTAGGATGATGGGTTACCTTTCCGTAGAGTGGTCACAATGATCAAACGGACTTGTCGTTTGGTAGATATGACTGAATTAAGATTTAGAAGTTGAAAAACAGCTTAATTGGGCTTAACCGGGTAATTAGCAACTAGGCCCATTGGGTTTTTGGGATTTGCGCTATATGAGGGATGATTAAGGTTAGAGAAACCTTTTCTTTGTCATTTCCAGCCGCCACTTACTCCCTTCAACCTTAACAATGGCCTCCAATACCCAAATCACCTTCTAGTCACCGTTTAATCAAGTTTTAGCCTAATCTACATCAAACCAAGGCAAATCAGCATAGAATTAGGGATAGAGCTGCAGGAACACATAGATATTCAACCCAAGTCAGAGATACTTTCAGATCTATAAATTATTTGTGGCTAAGGTGAGTGATTTGCATTGTTTTTCAATAATTGCGGTTAATTAGGGGGGATTAGTGATAATTAGCGAAATTATGGCTCAGAAAAATTTGGAAAAAATTGTAAAATTCTTAAATATTATTTTAGGGGTCTGATAAAAATTTGGGGTAATTTGGATAAGTTTTTCTAATTGTATAATTAAACGTGATTAAGGGGGATTAAGGGGAAAACATGGGTTTTCGGGTATGTTTGATCCATATTGACATATTAAATTGTTGTTTTGGTGTTTATGGTTGATTATACATGTTGCTACGACTGTATGGTACGCTTTATGATTGATTAGAAAAGGTAGAGTGGTTAAAAATGCCATCGTATGGCATAAAACAATCGCTGGAAAAGTTGTAGGAAATGTGCAGGGTTTCGGATCGGATCGGATATAAGGCTCGGATCGGATCGGATATAAGGCTCGGATCGGATAGGAGAACTGGGCAAGGGAATTCGATTCGGATTGGAACTTGGCATAAGAGACTTGGCAAGAAGGAAGGCCACTTGCATAGAGTCGGAGTTGGGTCGGGGATCGGATCGGAGCTTAGCATGAGGACTGAATCAGATAAAACTAGAGCAAAGGGAAGCGGATCGAAATGAAGCATCGGACCGGGCTAGGATTAGGATACGGGACCGGATCGACATGGGGAGCTGGAGCAACTAATGGGTCAGTTCGATGTAACCAAACCGAACTGGAAGCTGGAGGTCTGATGTGATCGAGCCAAACTGAGGTGATGTGGAGGACCGAACATAACTGTAGGAAGGAACTTGGACACTATATACTGAACCGAACTGGATTTTACCACACGATGACTCTTCTGAAGATCAACTCCAATTCGACCAAAACCGGAGATGCAAAGGAAGTAAAAATGGGATGTTATTACTCAAGATCCAAATAGGGATAAACAAGATAACTTCATGAGTTAGACTTTGCTGCGGGATGTGTGCAAAGGAGTTATCGACATCTATAACTTTGACTCACCATTGAGAGATGGATATTGGCTATGGATTAGTGCAGTGAAGTTGTCATGACTTCATGGGGCAGAGTGATCGTAACAAGGCTAAGAGCCAGTGCAGTGGGATTGTCATGACTCCATGGGGTAGAGTGGACATAGCAAAGGATTAGTGGCTATGGATCAGTGCAGTGGAGTCACTGTGACTCCATGTGGGCAGAGTGATCATAACAAAGCATTGGGTGATCAAAGTGGTAGATATCGTATGCTTTACACACCGAGTGAGAGATGTGAGGATGGTTGCTATGTTTGATTTTTTGCTATGACATGCACACCCCCTCCCCATTATTTTCACACCGGGAGTTAGTATCACCTTAGAGTCCTGTACCTCTTGTTGTTCTAACTCTTTGGTTGCAGATCCAGGTTCAGGTATCGTTATGTATACCTGTTATTGTTCTGTTTTGCTACTTATCACTCATACCAGAATTTTGTGTGACCCAAAGTTTTATGTCTCTTCTTATTACTCCGGGTGCTCTTAAACGGGCAGACTAGAGACAAGTTAGGTTGTATGCACGAGTAGCTATACTGGAGACGAGCAGGAGGCTTCTACGTATGATATATATATTCTCCTTGTGTTGTTGCTGGTCACTACTTTGGGCATTAGTAGTGCACCTTTTTCTCTGCTTTAGAGAGAGTATGTTGGAGCTGTAATAAGCTGTATTTTGAATTTCCGCTGCTATGATGATTATGGTTTAGTTTTCAGCTTATGCACTGTCTCGCCTGTTTTATGTCAAGTATGATATTATTATATTTTATTCCATGCGCTGTGGGATATTCTACAGGTTCCTTGTTAGTTCAAATTTATTTTTTTCCTTTCTTTGGCGACCGTCCCTTGATAGTCGGGCATTGGCACATCGCACTTTTATTGGAAATGTCGGCTGGTGCTGGGCGGGCCATCATAATATATACATACCATCATTAGAGTACAACACTACACATTATAACGGAAATAAACAGTAGATATCTAACGCTGAAGCCACCTGCTCTAAGCTTCTCCAGGGATATATGTAAACACCCGAACTAGTTGATTTCCTATACTAATTTTGGCACCCAAGTGTTTAGGGTAAAACAAAATAAACAAAATCTGGGTCAGTCATAAGACAGGTGTGAGTTAACTCTAATAATTGATTTACCTTTAAAAATCCTTTTGAAAGAAAAGATAATCATAAGACCGATCCACACATAAACATGGATGGTATTTATCGTACGATAACCCTAAACATTCTATTTGTCAAACCTATTCTAATATTATAATAGTGTCTAAATCAAATAAATAGCAATCTTGTGGAATGCTTGCATCTCACGCTCCACATGCATAATATACAATAGAAAACCACGGGCGCATATTGGAGAATTTGTTTCTAACTATGACAAGGTATGGAACCATCTTCCGATAGCGTATCTCTAGAGGGGAATACGCTGGTCAAGAAGAACATCTTGCAGCCCGGCCACACATGACCAGCCACTCATTCTGCTTGAGTGTACCAAATGTATTATCACCAACGGTTGTGATCAACAACCATATCTGAAAGCATACCACAATGACAGAAGAAGAAACAAATGAATTTTCTCTAAATTAGGTGATAATACACCCTATGGGTGCAAACCACATAGCTATCCCGCATGTCCGATTTTTGTCATTCCCGGTTGATAAGGCTTGAGGCTACAATTATCTTATTGGCCATTCATTCACTTTGAATGTCACATTTTCATATCTGTCAATTACTAATTGATTTGCACAAATACACTTGGTTTTAAGCTAAAAGAAGTTACCTTCTCCGCCATCATATTCGGTGTATCGGTAATAACCAACGTACGTAATCATTGGAAATACTCTTCAAGACATTCGTCCATACAAGTTCATTCTGGGATTGAACGAAACCGAAGGCACTATCTTCATTAATTTATCTTAAGAAATTTCCACCTAGGATTAACAGAAAAATCCCTTTCACTTTACTCCATCTTCGAATATCTTCAGAATAATTTGATTCGTAATGCTTATGCTAATACAGAGTGGATTCAGATAATAAATCCAATCGGTCTCTCCATGTTGGCAACGATAACATTTAATTGGTCAGATTTCAATAGTTGGTTATTTAACTATTGAACAAAAAAACATTCATCCAAATACCTTATTTTCTAGAAGGAAGCACTACTGATTTGCACCAAAAAATTACTGAGACATTTTTAATTAATATTTCATTAATTAAATTCTCCCCAATATTCATTATTAAATCTCCTTACCAAGATATTTTTCAAACCCACTTGGATTCTCACTATACTTGGAAAACATTCCATATTTCCCAAAATATTTTATTCTCTATACTTAGAAAATATTATGCTATTATTGTTGGAAAACATTTAGTTCACTTATCTCTTCCATGGAATAATTTATCTTCTACAATTAGAAAATATTACATTCCAAACTCATTTATAAAATATTGGTTTCAAACCAATGGAAATCCATTTCATTTTATTAACCAATTTGGTTTCTAATTCCATATGTAATCGATAATCAATTTTTAGTTATCAAATTTTCATAAAATTTTCCTACTCTTTAAAGTCTCAAATTTTTTTGCCTGCGTCTTCTATGCACGGCTCAATCGGTACAACTATAAATCAACTCTCTAACCCCTTTCCATTCAAAAAGAAAATAAAAAAGCCAAGCAGCTTACTCAATAGGCTTATAAAATTCTCATACTCAATTAAACATGTACCTTTTCCAAGCATTCAATTAATTTCCTTCATTCCATATGTGTCTCTCATATACATATACATATACATGCATTTCCAAATTTTTATTGATTTCAAATCAATCCAACATTTGAATTTGACCATATTCAATTTGATATTTTATTCTCTAATTAACTCATTTGCTCATTCCACTTTAAATTGGAATCAATGGTGTTCAAACACATTACTATTAACTTATAAACAAGTCAAACTCTAATACCAAATTTTTATATTCTAGTTCGAATTATAATCCACAATTTCATTTTACTTAACCATGTTAAGTATCATTCCATATATACCGTTAACTAATTAATTTTCATTTTAATCAGTTATCTCTGTTCAATATTTAAAAATCTAATTTTTATCTCAAAAATCAATTCATCTAATCCTCATGTGTTCATATTCATTTTATAACTCAAGTCTGGATTTTTATGAATGGAAATTCAAATTTTATTCATTTAAAAATCATTTTATTTTACGTAATAATCGTTATGGTTCATAACGATTTTACCATGATTTTTCTGGAAATTTGTTTTTGACATAACTCAAAATCTATAGGATGAAATTCAAAATTTTCTCTTGCATTAGAAAACCATCATTAACAGGTTCGAATGATTCTTGTTTCCAAGAATTCCAACTCATATATATTGAATCCTATATACCTAATTGAAGTTGAAAACGTAAAATTACAAACTACCACAACGTGACATGCTCGTTTTAAATAAATTTAAATTTACAAGTTCAAACTTTGTTTATAAATATCAACACCATTCTTCCATATTTTAATATAATTTAAGCTAGGATTTCAAATATAACTTAAAATTTCTGATTATCCAAAACCATCAATTATTTCATTCAAAATTCGTAACTCGGTTATAAATTCATTCACAACTAAAGTTCTGTATTCAATTCCGTTACAACTCCCTTCCAAATTCATAAGTTTTATTTCTTATGAATTATACTTACTTATATATCTATGCTTCGCTTAGAAAGCAAATCACCTCCAACATTTCTAAAAATGTAACCAATACCCCTTTTGTTTTTATAACTTTTATTTATAAAAATTCTTTTACATATAATATCCTTTTATAAGTTCAGCTCCTCTTTAAGACTCAACGTCACTTATAATATGGTTTATAATTCCATACTGACCTCGATCTATTTATAAAATATTGTTTATAAACCTATATAATTCTACTCTTCTTATTCATCATATATTTATTTTACTTTTACAAAACTTCATCATTTAATAATTTCCATTTAAGAAAATATTTATATTATTATAAAACTTTTTTATATATAAATATAGAATCTAATTTCATATTTTTAAATATTGGAATGGCTAAAATTATTGTTTCTACTAAATAAAATTCAAATATCCTTTCTGAAAATAAATTATTTTCATAAAATTTGACATTGTCAAATTCCACTTGTAAATCCCTTGGATTTATCTCCATTTAGTTTATAATGTCAACTTCGGAATATAATCAATCATTTCCTTATCGAAAATGGTTTCCAACTTCCTTTTTTAAAATTTACACTTGAATTCATATTCCCAAATTATCCAATGATAATTATTTCAATTCATTTATAAACATTTTTTTACAAATTTAACTACTTGTTTTTATTATTAAAACTATTTTATATTTGCTAGCCCATTCTAAATTTAATTTCTATTTTGAAAAAAATCAAATTTCCTATAAAATCTCAAAATTCCTTCTTATGATATTTTAAATATAAATATTAAGCGCCAGTGCTATTCAAACATCCAACCACAACAAAATCTATCACAGAACATCTAACACATCATATATCAAAGTATATATAAAAACAAACGGTAATAATTTTGAGGAATCCAATTGGATCCCTCCAACGTTTTTTTTATGACATACACAGATGTTAGACAAAATAAATAAAACCAATCCCGCTTCGAGGCAGGATATCACGGTATAGAGTGTCATCTGCTATTATGCGAGGGAGGGGGGCATAGGGTCTCGTCCGCTAAATGGTGCGGAAATATCCAACTACCAACCTCAAATATAACCAATATATATAATAATCGCAATTGATAAATATTTTATCAATGCATCAAAATATCCAACAAACAACATATAAAAATTATAGCAAATAAAAAATAATGTATAATAAATTATAAACAAACTAGAGATATTGCGTTTACTCATCTTGATTTTAATTTGATGATTAATCGTTGTTTTATCTAATTTTTTTTAAAAAAGTATAGAATTAGACAAAAGTCCCATTTGTCTCCATATCCCACCTTGTTAATTTCATAACTTAGCCTACGTCCTACAAATCCAACGTAATTTATTTTGCACGAATCTGTTACCATATGAAATATATATTATTGTTACAAGATTGAATTTAATTTAAACACCAATAGCTTAAATTAAATAATAATTACCTAAGCTGCATTTTAAATCCTTCTTCCCCATTTACACTTCAGCCTCCTGTAGCTATTCGAAACAAAAATCCAAACCCCTTCTCTGTTCAAATACAAATCACGCCTGTAACCATTTCACAATGGTCGTACTTCACTTCATATCCCTCTCATCCAATTCTCAACAAAAATTAATATTAAAGAAACTATTATCTTCTCTGCTCAAAGCTCCACCTTCGCACTCCAAAACAAGAAGCTCGACATCCCAGGTAAACCATGTCTTTAACCTAACATAGTGAAAACGAGCAACTTTTTTATCATGAAAACATCCCAAATATTTATGCAAGATGCAAGTCTCCACTACAATCATCAATCTGTTCTCCAATTCCTGAATGAATGCCTCCAAACTCCTTTAATGCCTAAACCTAACTTACGTTGTTCAAAAGTCGCTCTTCCCAAAACAGCATCGCACCGAAACCGATGACTTTAGGGTTGAAGCTCAAGCTTATACGAGCTTATCAAACCCAGAATCGAATGATTTCTTTGATTGTGTGATTTTAAACAAATTATTGAAGAAGAGAGGAAGGGCAATTTTTCCCTATTTGGTCAAAACTGGAAATGAATGAAAATATAAGAGGAGATGGAAGGGTTAGAGTATATTTATAAATGATTTTACTAATAAAATATTCTTATGAAACTTAAGCCCAAAGTAACATGCTTAAACGACCACACACAAGCTCCAATCGCGATGAAACTTGCAATTCTATAACAACTTAATATTTCAGACATGATGGAACTGGTTTTGTTGAATTCCAAGATCGTTTGTAAAACTACCTTTTAATTCTCAATGTGGATCGATCCGCGTTTAAATTGCATGCGATCTCTAAATAACAACAATTGATTTATAATTGGAAATCTTACAATAATATGTCATTACGGATTTTATAAAATTAGTTTCGTTAAAATTCAAGATCGTTTGAAAATTGACTATTCTTAAGTACCAAATTAAATTGATAAACTATAATTGATTCCAAATAAACAAATCAATTGATAATAGATTACAATTGTCTTATATACTCAAATAAAATTTTATATAACTTCCAACTAACTTAAATTTTAAAATCGGTATTTTCAAAAACGATATTTAATTTATTTTAAATCGTTTTATATTTCCAAGACAACATTCAAAACAAATTTAAATGTTTAAAATTGAAGTACTAAAAATCCGAGTCATTACATTCCTCCCCTCTTAAAAGAATTTCATCCCCGAAATTATTAAGGCAAGAAAAATGCTACAAACCCATTAATTTTTTAAAACCTCTCTTAGTAGAAACCCAACATTTCGTACTTCTAAAACTTTAGTTACACACAAAAATT
The DNA here is from genome assembly GCA_030737875.1 of Allium sativum. NCBI lineage: Eukaryota > Viridiplantae > Streptophyta > Magnoliopsida > Asparagales > Amaryllidaceae > Allium > Allium sativum. The sequence continues at coordinate 377,947,640 of CM060926.1, forward strand.
TGAGTTTTGACGCAGTTCGTTAATTTCTCATTCCTATTCCAAAATCGTTCAAATTGAAATCATTCTGAAAATCATCTCTTATAGCTTACAAAAAATTTAAAAAATCTTGAAAATTTATCTAACTCCCTAAATTTTGGAAAAATTTCGGCAGAGTCTCCCTTGCATGGAGGAGCTTTTGCAAAATACCGAAAGAGATAACAAAAAATATATGTCGACCCACACAGTTGGAAAATAGTTCATATAGCCTAATTTGGTATTCTGCGTAGGCGTACGTTATGTAAGCGTTATTCTAGCGGCCAATCTTAGCATATATACAATCTATGCACCCAAAATCAAGTCAAGCAACTCCATGTGCCTAAATCACTCAATTTGAACACATAACTCTCATAATATTAAGTTTTATTGGCTTTCATTCATATTAAATAATTAAACACATGGATTCAACACAATCATGACATATGATGTATATTTAGCATGTATATGCTAAAACAAGCCCCGACATTTAGTATATGTGTCATTTAATTTATATTACACATTCACATCCAATTCATATTCCATTCATATGCATTCAAATTCATTTGAATTGATTTTAATCAATTTATTTACTTCGTTTACGATAAACAAAAAATTTCTATGCATATTTGGTGGCATTTAGTTAATAAAATAGCCATTTATATTTTTGACTGCATTTAAATTGATTTCAAATCAATTTATCCAATTCAATCTATTTAACTTGCTTAAGTTAAATTTAATTTCAAGAATTCAAATTCCTGGGTTTTTATTTCAAATCCTTTAGAGTCATATAAATACTTACATATATTTAAAACCATCTCAGATTCAAAACATTTGAATTTTTCAAAAACAATTTTTTTAGAAATAATTTTCCATTTGTAATTTTTACTATGGTAGCAGTCCATTACTTAGAAACTCGAAAATGAATACTGATGATGCTGTAGTCACCATCGGAATTCTTTTCCAGCAACTGAAGTGAGTTCAGTGCATTATCATTCTAAAAATCCATCGAAAATGATTTTTATTCAAAAAGCCATCGAAAATGTCCTTCTAAAATAAAGATATATTATTTTAATATACTTCAAAGAATACTTTTCCTACCTCCTGGGATTTAAATTCCAAGTTCTACTTTGAACCAAATTTTAGTTCATCTCATTTGTATATATTGTCTTTATACAAATTATATTCGGTTATATTTATAACCATTCCAATTTTATAATCTCATTTGATTATAATAATAACCAACACAACCATATATTGTAATAATTTTAGAAAATTATTCCTTTTATATCAAAATAGGATTTTGGATAAAATTATTTCATTTACCCACTTCAAAACAATAATATGTCAAATTTCTCTGTTCAAGTACTCCTATCGATGTCGTGATGTCCCAAGATTCGACCAGAATTCATACGTCACTCAACAGACAAGTAAACACAATATAAAATTTTTATATCAATTAACAAATACGCGCTCTCGTATATATACACTCAATTCAATCTATGGTATGTATCTATTGATTAAACCGTAACCATAGCCTAGTTATTCGCTCATCCTAAGCTCTGATACCAACTGTAATAGCCCGCAAATTCATACTCTTTGAGTTGACTAAATATACCACACGTCCAACCCAAATTGCTTAGAAATATGAATAATTATGGGTAAAGAAGAAAAAAATAGAAGAAGAATAGAACTAACAACACAAAATCTAACATCGCAATAAAATATATAACAGCTTTTAAATACAGAGTTCTGTACCATATATATGTACCATCATCAGAGTACAATACAACAAATCACATCGGAAATAAACAATAGATATCTAGCGCTAAATCCTCCTTCTCCAAGCTCCTCCAAGAGTATATGCAAAACACCTGAACTACTCGGCTACCAATACATATTTTTGGCACCCTAGAGCTTAGGGTAAAACAGAACAGATAAACTCTGGGTCAGTCATGAGACTGGTGTGAGTATAATTCTAATTACTTGATTTAACTTTAAAAATACTTTTAATAGAAAAGATAATCGTAATACCGATCTATACATAAACATGCATGGTTTTTACCTTACGATAACCCCAAACATTCTTTGTATCAAAATTATTCTGGTATTATAATAGCGTCTAAATCAAATAAATAGCAAGCTAGCGGAACACTTGCATCTTACGCTCCACATACATAGTATACAATCAAAAACTGCGGGCGCGTATTGGAGAATGGATTTCCAACTATGACAAGGTATGGAACCTCCTGCTAATAGTATATTTCTAGGGAGGAATACATAGGGTTCAATAAGAACATCTTGCAACCCGACCACACATGACCATCCACTAAATCCACTTGAGTGTACCGAATGTATTTTCACCAATGGTTGTGATCGGCAACCGTTTTTTAAAGCATACAAAAAAGATGGAAGGAAAAACAAATTAATTTTCTCTAGATCAGATGATAATACATCCTAATGGATGCGACCCACATATCCATGTTGCCTGGCCGATTTTTTTCATTTCCCAGCTGATGAGGCTTGAGGCTACGACTGCGTTATTGGCCGTTACATTCACTTTAAGCGCCACATTGTCAGATCCACCAATTACTAATTGATTTGCACCAACACTCTCTGTTTGTTAAGCTAAAGGAAGTTGTGTTCTCCGTCACCATACTTGGTATATTTGTAATAACCAATGTACATAATCATTGGAAATATCCTATTAGACATTAATCCATGCAAGTTCATTTTGGGATTGAACGAAACCGAAGGCACTATCTCCATTAATCCATGTTAGGAAATTTCTACCTAGAATTAACAGAAAAAGCCATTGCACTTTACCTTGTCTTCAAATATCTTCATAGTAATTTGATTTGCAGTGGTTATGCCAATATAGAGTGGTTTCAGATAATAAATCCAACCGATCTCTTCATTTTGACGGCGATAACATTTAGTCGGTTAGAATTTTGATAATCTGTTATTTAACTATCAAAGAAACAAACATTCATCCAAATACATTAATTCCAAAATGAAATACTATTGATTTGCACTAAACAATCACTGAGCCCTTTTTAATTAATATCTTATTAGTTATATTCTCCCTAACATTCATAATCAAATCTCCATACTGAGATATTTTCAAACCTGCTTGAATTCTTACTATACATGGAAAACATTCCATATACTTAGAAAATATTATATTATTATCATTGAAAAACATTCCATTTACTTATCTCATCAATGGAACCATTCATCTTCTACATTTAGAAAATATTATATTCCAAACTCATTCAAGAATATTAGTTTCAAACTAATGGAAATCCATTTTATTTTACTAACCAATTTGGTTTCTAATTCCATATGTAATCGATAATCGATTTTTATATATCAAATTTTCTCAGAAAATGTCTAACTCTTTGAATTTTCAAAAAAATTCGTCAGGGTCTGCTTTGCATGACTCATTCGGTGCAACTACAAATCACATCTCTAGGCTCCTTCCATTCAAAAAGAAAATCAAAAACCAATTTGCTTGCCTGATAGGTTCATAAAATTTTCATAATGAATTAAACATGTACCTTTTCCGAGAATTCAATCAATTTCCTTCACTATATACTTGTCTTTCATATACATATATATGCATTTCCTATTTTTTAATATTTCAAATCAAAACAACATTTGAATTTGACCATATTCAATTTCTTAATTTATTCTATAATTAGCTCATTTTCTTATTTCACTTTTAATTGGAATCAGTTGAGTTCAAATACATTATTATTGACTTATAAGCAAGTCAAACTCCAATTCCACATTTTCATATTCAAGTTCGAATTGTAATCAACAATTTCATTTTACTTAAACCACGTTAAGTATCATTCCTTATATACCATTAACTAGTTAAATTTCATTTTAATCAATTATCTCCATTCCATATATAAAAATTTGATCTTTATCTCAAAAATCAATCCATTTAATCCTCATGAGTTCATATTTATTTTATAACCCAAGTCTGGATTTTTATGAATCTAAATTCAAATTTTATTCATTTAAAAATCCTTTTATTTTACTTAATAATAGTTATGGTTCATAAACATTTTACCGCGATTTCTTTGGAAATTTGATTTTCACATAACTCAAAATCTATAAGATGAAATTCAGTTTTTTCTCTTTCATTAGAAAAATATTATTCAATAGGTGCCAATGATTATTGTTTCCAAGAATTCCGACTTATATTGAATCCTACATACCTAATTGAAGTTCAAAATGTAATAATACGAACTATAGCACCGCAGCGAACTCATTTTAAATAAATTTAAATTTATACTAACAAACTTTCGTTTATTAATTAAATTTCAACTTCATTCTTCTATATTTTAATATAATTTAAGCCTGGGTTTCAACTATAAGTTAAAAATTCTGATCATCTAAAGTCGTTGATTGTTTCATTCAAAATTCATAACTCAGTTATAAATTCATTCACAACCTAACTTTTATATTCCATTCTTTTACAACTCCCTTAGAAATCCATAAAGCTTTATTTCTTATAAATTATACTTACTTCAAAATCTACTCTTCGCTTATAAAGTAATTCACCTCCAATATTTCTAAAAATGTAACCAGTACCGTTTTTTGTTTTTATAACTCTTATTTATAAAAATTCTTTTATTTACAATATCCTTTTATAAGTTTAAATCCTCTTTAAGGCTTAATATCATGTATAATATGGTTCGTAATTCCATATTGACTCTAATCTATTTATAAAATATGCATCGAAAACCAATATAATTCCACTCGTCTTGTTTCATCATATATTAATTTCACTTTTACAAAACATCCTTATTTAATAATTTCCATTTAGGAAAATATTTTTATTATTATAAAACTTATATATATATACATTGAATCTAATTTCATACTCCTAGATATTGGAATTGCTTAAATTATATTTTCTACAACATAAATTCAAATATCCTTTCCAAAAATAAATTACTTTAATAAAATTATATATAGTCGAATTCCACCTATAACTCCCTTGGATTTATCTCAATTCAGTTTATAGTTTGAACTTCGGGATAAAATCTATCATTTCCTTTTCAAAAATGATTTTCAACTTATCTTTTTAAAATTCTCACTTGAATTCATATTCCGAAATTATCCAGTGATAATTATTTCAAATCATTTATAAACATCGTTTATAAATTTAACTACTTGTTTTCATTATTGTAACAAGTTTATATTTACTAACCCATTTGGAATTCAATTTCTATTTTGAAAAAAATAAATTTCACTATAAAGTGTCAAAATTACTTCTTATAATATTTTAAATATCAGCTTTTAGGGCCAGCGCTATTGAAACATTCAAACACAACAAATATATCATAGAACATCCAACACATCATATGTTAGTGTATCACAATATTTAAGAAAACCGAAATAATAATTTTGAGGAATCCTATTAGATCCCTCCAAACATTTTTTTTCTACACCCAGAAGTCTTAGACAACGTAAACAATACCAATCCCGCTTTGAGGAGGGATATTGCGGTATAGAGGGTCATCCGCTATTATGCGGGAAGCATAATGTCTCATTCGCTAAATTGTGCGGGAATATCCAACTACCAACCTTAAATATAACTAATATATATAATTACCACAATTGATAAATAATCTATTAATGTATCCAAACAGCGAACAAACAACATATAACAATTATACTAAATAAAAATTTATTTATAATAAATTATAAACAAACCAAAGATAGTGAGGTTACTCACCTTGATTTTAATTTGATGATTTATTGTCTTTTAGTCTAATTTTAAACAAATATTTGAAATTAGATCAAAATCTCATTTATCTCCAATGCCTGCCAAATTAATTTCGTAGCATAGCCTACGTCCGTAATAATCCATCATAACTTGTTTTGCATGAATCTGTTATTGTATGAAATATATATTAGTGTTACAACTTACAAGTTTAAATTTAATTTAAACCCCAATAGCTTTAATTAAATAGTAATTACCTAAGCAATGTTTTAAATCCTTCTTCCTCATTCACATTTTAGCCTCCTGTAGCTATTTAAACTAAAAATATAAATCCCTTCTCTGTTCAAATACAAGCCATGCCTGTAACCATTTCACAATGGCTGTACTTCACTTCATCTCCCTCTCATCCATTTCTCAACAAAACAAAAATTAATGACATTATTAGCTTCCCTGTTCAAAGCTCCACCTCCGCAACATCAAGACAAGAAGCTCGACATCTCCAGGTAAACCGCATCTTCAACCTAACATGGTGAAAAACGAGCGACTTTTTTGTCATGAAAACAGTGACACTCCACGTCCCTTAATGTCAACTATATGAGGGCGCATTTAGTTTTGTGAAGCGTAATAATTATACAAAGACTAATTTCACTAGACAGAGTATAAAATTGTGACGACCCCATTTCCCGTACAGACGGAGACAAGGGTAATCTTTGGAATATTACATAGAAACAGATAATAGCAGAATAGAATTAAATAAATACACCAGATAATGAACAATAGAATACACTGGATAAAAGGAATCATCAGAGTTACACAGTATACAGGATCATACTTAGTACAAATACAGTTCAGCTATACATAAATGTCTACAGCGGAAACAAACATAATATGTACAATAGGAGCTGAACAACATAAAAAGTGATAAATGATAGAATCCATCTTCAGCTCCAGCTATCCAGAAAGAACCAGCTAAACCTGAATACAAGGCTGCCCGTGTAGAAAAAGGGGCACCTGAGTTTGAAAGTGAAGCAAACTACGAGTCAATCATGGGACTAGTATGAGAAATCTACTCAACACAATTGAAATATGGTTAATCACAGGCCCATGCCACTTTCGTGGAACGGGTTTAGTCCATCGGATCACCAGTGCTTTAAAACAAATCTTTCTTTTAAACATCGCAATGCTTTTTATAAAAATGAAGCCATTATAAGACTCAGTTCCCATCACACAATGCAACGCAAACCGTAGGATAGAGTTTTACCTTATAATGGCCAAAATATGCTTGATACGAATAAAACAAAAGCATTGGATATTATTACTAGTGTTTATATGTTTCAAAAACAATTTCAATTATAACTATCAATCATAGACGGCATGGGTACCATATATCATGTCGCCAGATATATACACAATCAAAACCTCACAGTCACGTATTTGGAAATTGGATTTCCATCATGAACCAAGGCAAAAGATAGTCCTTACCGACTTCGAGACTGTCTAGCCCGAGCTTCAGGATCAGAGCGCATCGACCCTTGGATCGTCAGGGCCGGTCCATCGATGTGGATTGAAAATTCCTGAATAATGCGTTTCCCCGCCCTATGGGGCGTAAATGAGCCAATGAATGACTCCATCGGACCCGGATCGTCCGATCAAACCGAGGTGCCTCGCAACAATAACAACCACATAAGTCAAAATCGTCAAGGCGTGTAAAATCGTTGACGCCACTTCTAGATAGAAAGAAACGCATGTCCTCCCTGAGGTCCTTCCTCCCGTTTCTGGTTCATTTTGGGTGTGAGGTTCGCGAATTCACGTTATACACAAAGCTATGCCACACAGGCGGTGCTTTGATCATCACCACAAGACTTTAGTTTTCAACAGAAGCCCTGATCATTTGCCACTCAGGCATGCCACACTAGCAATTCATGCCATGCGACTGATGTCCATCGATATACAACCTCTGAGCTCGTGCGTTTCAGAGAAGGGCGTTAAGCAAAAGAATAAATTCTCCGCCGCCAAACAGATGTATATTTAACAGAGATCAATCAACACAGAATAAAATCCAATGTCAGACATACGGTCCATTTACAAGTCCGTTCTGGGTCTGAACGAAACCAGAGGCACTGAATACCTCGCAAACCCATCGATCACCACGTACGTCTAGACGATCACCACTCATTATCCATATTTCGGGATGCCTCCCAATCAGGACCTCGGTTACCATCCAAACGAGGTGATCTCCGGTCTTCGACCACCGTCTTCATCTTCGATTCCTTATCTTCGATTCCTTATCGTCGATTCAGTTATTCAGAATGGGTTAAACCCGGTCTTTCTGAGCAACTCACATATATAATAAAAAAGTTCAACACAGACGTACACACGCATCATTTCAATTCATTAGTCACTGGCCGTCAATCAGTAAGAGAACGATTTCCCAAATATTAACCCTGAAGGCCGAAACCAACATCAGATCAATACCCAGGAAACCATTCGACTTAGCCAACCTTCAGTTAATTTCTTAATTTCACATCCATATCGTTTACAATATTTTATACGATTTATCGCTATTTTTATTTATTTTAAAATAGCCAATTATTCAAAACGACGCTTCGGGCCATAACGCGGCCGTGGCGCTGTTTTTCTTCAGATTTGACTTACACATATCTGAAGATCTAATCGTTGGATCTCCACAAAATTTACATCATTAGAAAGACCTTTTCAAATGAATCCAACGGTTCCAGTTTCGGGAAAATCCGACACTCGGATCTCCCGGTATAATCGTTTGAAGTTTCGATTTCAAAATACGAACTACAACGTCATTATTCGATTAAATATAATTATATTTATATATATATAAATATAATCGATTCTTGCGCTGTTTTTCTTCAGATTTGAAGTAAACATTCCAGACAATCCAACCGTTGGATTTTTACAAAGTTGGTGCCGTTGGAAAGATATTTCAAAAGCGAACCCAACGGTTGCTATTTCAGGAAAATCCGATGGTCGGATCACCCGTACTAATCGTTTGAAATCACGGTTTCAAAATACGAACTGCAGCGTCGTTATTCGATATATTTCAATTCTATTTATATATATATATATATCGATTCGTCGATTTCAAAGCAATATTTTTTTCATACATTTGATAAAAATGATATTTTTATCTAACTGTCTTCTATTTCAACACTTCACTATATTTAACAATTCATCTATATAATAAAAATGTGATTTTTATTGTAAAACAATTCATTTCAAAACACTTTTATTTTTTATAGTTCCTATAGGTAATAAAAATAGGATTTTTATTATAAAACAATTTCTTTTAAAACCAGATTATTTTATATAGTTCATATAGATGATAAAAATGTGATTTTTATATTTAAAACATGAACACCATTCAACGCATGAATTTCAATTCAAAGAATGAATATCGATGCAAAAGGCTTTCTATTCAACAAAATAAATATAGTTTCAAGAAATGAAAATAATTCAAACACATGAATATTATTCAAAATTTCGGCAGCATAACGGCAGGGTAGTTAAAACCGGGACCGTCCCTAGTACGGCTCCTTGCTCTAACTTAAAACCTCGCGGTTTTTGACAATGGGGAATCATGCATCTAGTTTGCACGCAGGCGGCATGTATATATTTATTTCATTTCCACAAACTAATCCTATGTGGTTTCAACCAAATATTTCTCAACCACAAACGGGTATTTTTCAACCACAATCAATCAATATCAACCACAAACAATTCCAATCAACCATTCGCTATCAATAAATTTTCACACCAATCACAACCAATAAATATCGTCCATGGTTTGTGGACGAGGGGCGTATATATATATATATATATATATATATATATATATATAGCAATTCACTTCTATTTCAACACATATATAATTTTTACAACGCATATATAACTTATACATCGAACGTACAACTTATACAACGCTTATACATGAGGTGTACAACGCTTATATAACCCATACATCGACTATATAATTTATACATCGTCGTTTTCCATATCGTTTTATAAATTAGAAATCTCACATTGGGTTCCACTCCACCAAAAATAGCAGAAGGCTCAGAAAAATATGCGGTCTCTTCTAGAATGTAGAGGACGTCAACACGAGTCCATTGTCTCTTGTTTCACTGAATTTCGTCAACACACGAAAAAGATATGATTTTTCAAAGTTTGCAACGGTTTAAAGGTGTTAAAACAGTTGAAAATAAAACAAGCCGTACCTTTCAGAAATCGTTCAAAACTAGGTCGCGATTTATCTTCCAATCTATTGATTGTTGCTTCGATCGGCCAGCGCCACCTTGTCGGGCGAGGAGAGGCGCACGTGCGCTAGGAGGTGGGGCCAGTTCGGTGGTCCCAATCGGCGGCGGCGGCGAATTGAAGTCGTCGACTTCAGGGAGGTGGTTCTCTCAATTCAGGCAACGAAAAAATACCACCCTTGTATGGATTTGAAGCTCTCGCCGAGCTCTAAAAAATTCCCAACTGGAGCAGGGTCTAATTTTGCGTGTAGGAGGAGTTAACGAGGAAAGAAGGTGGCGATCTACTTCCATCGTGCGCGATAGAGGGATAGTTGGGGAGAGAGAAAACTTCTGGCCAATGAAATTTTTCCTTCAATTTATATATGTTTAAATTCCGAAAATACCCCCTTTCACACACGAACCCCAATCCAGACCCAACGAATGTCATCCCCGGCGTTTTACCCCTATTCCGAACACAATAGGATATGTTTCGTAGGCCCATTCGACTATTTCAGTCAGTTTTCCTTCAAACTAAAATATAGAATATTCAATATTTGGTTTGAATGTACATTTCAATTTGCCAAGGCCACAAACTAATTCGAAAAATTCGAGAAAAATAAATCTGGTTATGTTTTGACGATGCGGTCCCAACAAAACTGGTTTCGTCGAATTCTGAGACCGTTTGCAAAAAGGCCCATTTCTGGTCGATCCAATTTAACTATAATTGACCAAAACACATTTTCCATTGCCACGCTCACATACTAGCTTCAAAAATTATGAAATTTGAAACCTAGCAATAACTTCCCATCCCGGATCCAACAAAAGTGGTTTTGTCGAATTCCGAGGTCGTTTGCAAAATGGCCAATTTCACGGGCTATATAATTTCCAGAGCGACCTTTCTAAAAATTCATTTGGCCATAACTTTTGCTTTCCGCTATGAAAATTTGAATTTTCAGATTCGTTAGAAAGGTATTCACTAACAGATTTAAATATTTTTGGTTTCACTCAATTCCGTTTTGTTTTGCACCCGGTACAGTCCAACAAAGTTTGAATTCAATTTTTGAAACTGCAGCGCCATTTCAGGCCTTGTTTGTAATTAGAATTATTTATAATCGTTTTCAATTGTCGATTCAAACTCACTTTTCATCGCTATTATTTAAAATATTTATTTTAAATATTTAAAATCCATTATTTTAGCCAATTTAAATTTTTTAAATTGGTTCAGATTTTCCGGGTCGTTACAATCTCCCCCACTTAAAACTTTTTGTCCCCGAAAAGGAACAAAATCGAAAGTGGTTTGATTTATCGATGCTACATTCAATCTGGCTTCCACTCTCCAACTTTTCAGTTTTTGAGAATTTTCAAATTCTTCAAAAATTTGGCTAACACCCGGAATTTTCGAAAAATTTCGCCATAACCTCCTTTGTACGGGGAGAGGTTTGGAAATTTATTGGGCCGTATTAGGTACCCAATAAATCTTAATAAGCATACACATATTTATAGTGATATATTCTGGTGTTTAATGGGGAGCGTGTATTGATAAAAACTCCAGAGTATAAATTCTCGTCACCTTGTCAAAGCCTGAGGGAGTGTGTATTTTAAATGTTCCAGAGGATAAATCCTCATCACCTCGTCCCTTGTGGGAAATAAATAGTCAATGTGCCGTATCTAATAACTAGAGAGACGTGATTATTGTCAACTCCAGACCCGTGTGGGTTTTTTATTAATTTGGCAATTTTATCGTTGCAATTTAAATAGTCCATATCAGTCATCAGTTCAACCTGCAAAATATAGTCATCGCCATACAAGCCTCTCGCTCGTATGGTAAATCTTCCACCTCGTCACACAAGCTCCAAATGCTTATGCGGTATATGATGAAGTATGCCATGTAATGTAGTTCAAAATTAATTGTTACTATCCTATGTCGACGTTTATTATTTCACACAGAACAACCAGCACTCCGCATCCAATGGCATTCACAGGAGTTGATATAATAATATTTCGCATCCAACTCATTAAGGTTTACCTATTTGTCGGGCACGCAAATAAAATCTTTACTGATCAACAACTATCCATTTACCTGTTCAAACATGTATAATGCACAAGTATGTATATTTCTATCTATTTTCTAATCAGTTCAATGTGTGATTTAAATGAATAAATTCTACCATTATTCTATTGTTGATTAAATTAACTATCGTTTTAATAATTCAATTAATCAAATCTACAATCACACAACACAAACAACAATCAAATTGTTTTTAACTTTTCAAAAATATACTAATCAATTTCTATATTTTTATAAAATCATTCAGGGCATAGAATTAAAAGTTCACTTCCATGGAAAGAAAATAACAATAGAGTAGAGAACTAATTGATAATGCAAAGTATGGTAAATGTACCTTGCACCGGAGTCAATCAGATATATCCACTCGGCATCTAGGATAGGCTTTCTGAATGCTCTCCTTAGTTTCCCAAGTACAATCTCTCGGATCTCCATGCCATTGCACTTTGACCAAGTGAACTTTCTTGTTCCTCAGCTCTTTGGTTTCTTTGTCGATGATCTTGAGCGGTTCTCTTCTCGCAGCTAATTCTGGAATAATTTCAATATCTTGTTGAGCTGCTTCTTCCACGATCAAGTCTGGATCATTAACGTGCTTTCGAAGTTGAGATATGTGAAATATATCATGCACTCCAGGCAAACAATCAGGCAGTTTAACCCTATAAGTGAGAGTTCCGATCCGTTCCAGAATAGGAAACAGACCAATGAATTTGGGCGCCAACTTTCCAGTTTTACCGAACAGGATAACCCCTTTCATCGGCGATACTTTCAATTACACATAGTCGCCAACGGCAAATGATATATCTCTTCTTCTTCTATCGGCATAGCTCTTTTGTCGAATTTGAGCGGCCCGTAATCGTTTCTTGATAAAATCGACTTTGTCGGCAGCTTCTCGGATCATATCTGGCCCCAATACAAGTCTATTACCGGGTTCGACCCAACAAGCAGGAGATCGGCATGGTCTACCATATAATGCTTCGAATGGCGACATTGTCAGGCTTGCCTGGTAGCTGTTGTTATAAGAGTATTCAGCCAAATGCAGATGGTCTTCCCAAGATCCGCTGAAATCTAGAACACAAGCCTGCAATAGATCTTCTAGTATACGGTTCACCCTCTCAGTTTGACCATCTGTTTGTGGATGATAGGCGGTGCTCAAGTTCAGTTTTGTTCCCATCTCTACTTGAAATGCCTCCCAGAATTTGCTAGTAAATATTGTATCTCTATCACTGACTATACCGAGCGGCACTCCATGTAGTCTAACTATTTCCTTGAAATATATCTACTTTACTCATACTAGGATATTACTGATCCTATCTATATAGAGTTACCCGTCCTAAAACACTACTGGTTCTATTTTTGACGAGTTCGTTAATAAGTTATATTCCAGGACTAAGCGTAACCAAAGCTCTGATACCACGATGTGACGAACCCATTTCCCGTACAGACGGAGACAAGGGTAATCTTTGGAATATTACATAGAAACAGATAATAGTAGAACAGAATTAACTAAATACACCAGATAATGAACAATAGAATACACTGGATAAAAGGAATCATCAGAGTTACATAGTATACAGGATCATACTTAGTACAAATACAGTTCAGCTATACATAAATGTCTACAGTGGAAACAAACATAATATGTACAATAGGAGCTGAACAGCATAAAAAGAGATAAATGATAGAATCCATCTTCAGCTCCAGCTATCCAGAAAGAACCAGCTAAACCTGAATACAAGGCTGCCCGTGTAGAAAAAGGGGCACCCGAGTTTGAAAGTGAAGAAAACTACGAGTCAGTCATGGGACTGGTATGAGAAATCTACTCAACACAATCGAAATATGGTTAATCACAGGACCACGCCACTTTCGTGGAATGGGTTTACTCCATCGGATCACCAGTGCTCTAAAACAAATCTTTCTTTTAAACATCGCAATGCTTTTTATAAAAATGGAGCCATTATAAGACTCAGTTCCCATCACACAATGCAACGCAAATCGGAGGATAGAGTTTTACCATACAATGGCCAAAATATGCTTGATACGAATAAAACAAAAGCATTTGATATTATTATTAGTGTTTATATGTTTCAAAAACAATTTCAATCATAACTATCAATCATAGACGGCATGGGTACCATATACATGTCGCCATATATATATATATACAATCAAAACCGCACAGTCACGTATTTGGAAATTGGATTTCCGTCATGAACCAAGGCAAAAGATAGTCCTTACTGACTTCGAGACTGTCTACGCCGAGCCTCAGGGTCAGAGCGCATCGACCCTTGGATCGTCAGGGCCGGTCCACCGATGTGGATTATAAATTCCTGAACAATGCGTTTCCCCGCCCTATGGGGCGTAATTGAGCCAATGAATGACTCCATCGGACCCGGATCGTCCGATCAAACCGAGGCGACTCGCCACAGCAACAACCACATAAGTCAAACTCGTCAGGGCATGTAAAACCATTGACGCCACTTCTAGCTAGAAAGAAACGCATGTCCTCCCTGAGGTCCTTCCTCCCGTTTCTGGTTCATACCGGGTGTGAGGTTCGCGAATTCACGTTATACACAAAGCTACGCCACACAGGCGGTGCTTTGATCATCACCACAAGATTTTTCTTTTCAACAGAAGCCCTGATCATTTGCCACTCAGGCATGCCACACTAGCAATTCATGCCATGCGACTGATGTCCATCGATATACAACCTCTGAGCTCGTGTGTTTCAGAGAAGGGCGTTAAGCAAAAGAATAAATTCTCTGCCGCCAAACAGATGTATATTTAACAGAGATCAATCAACACAGAATAAAATCCAATGTCAGACAAACAGTCCATTTACAAGTCCATTCTGGGTCTGAACGAAACCGGAGGCACTGAATACCTCGCAAACCCATCAATCACCACGTACGTCTGGACGATCACCACTCATTATCCATATTTCGGGATGCCTCCCAATCAGGACCTCGGTTACTATCCAAACGAGGTGAAGATCTCCGGTCTTCGACCACCGTCTTCATCTTCGATTCCTTATCGTCGATTCAGTTATTCAAAATGGGTTAAACCCGCTCTTTCTGAGCAACTCACGTATATAATAAACAAGTGCAACACAGACATACACACGCATCATTTCAATTCATTAGTCACTGGCCGTCAATCAGTACGAGAATGATTTCCAAATATTAACCCCGAAGGTCGAAACCAACATCAGATAAATAGCCAGGAAACCATCCGACTTAGCCAACCTTCAGTTAATTTCTAAATTTCACATCCACATCGTTTATAATATTTTATAACGATTTATCGCTATTTTTATTTATTTTAAAATAGCCAATTTATTCAAAACGACGCTTCGGGCCATAACGCGGCCGTGGCGCTGTTTTTCTTCAGATTTGATATACACATATCTGAAAATCTAGCCATTGGATCTTCACAAAATTTACATCATTAGAAAGGCCTTTTCAAAATGAATCCAACGGTTCCAGTTTCGGGAAAATCCGACGGTCAGATCTCCCGGTATAATCGTTTGAAGTTTCGATTTCAAAATACGAACTACAGCGTCGTTATTCGATTAAATATAATTATATATATATATATATATATATATATATAAAAAAAAATATAATCGATTCTAGCGCTGTTTTTCTTCAGATTTGAATTAAACATTCCAGAAAATCCAACCGTTGGATTTTTACAAAGCTGGTGCCGTTGGAAAGATATTTCCAAAGAGAACCCAACGATTGCGATTTCAGGAAAATCCGATGGTCGGATCACCCATACTAATCGTTTGAAATCACGGTTTCAAAATACGAACTGCAGCGTCGTTATTCGGTATATTTCAATTCTATTTATATATATCGATTGGTCGATTTCAAAGTTATATTCTTTTCATACATTTGATAAAAATGATATTTTTATCTAACTGTCTTCTATTTCAACACTTCACTATATTTAACAATTCATGTATATAATAAAAATGTGATTTTTATTGTAAAACAATTCATTTCAAAACACTATTATTTTATATAGTTCCTATAGGTAATAAAAATAGGATTTTTATTATAAAACAATTTCTTTCAAAACTAGATTATTTTATATAGTTCATATAGATGATAAAAATGTGATTTTTATATTTAAAACACGAACACCATTCAACACATGAATTTCAATTCAACGAATGAATATCGACGGAACACATGAAGGCTTTCTATTCAATGAAATAAATATAGTTTCAACAAATGAAAATAATTCAAACACATGAATATTATTCAAAATTTCGGTAGCATAACAGCAGGGTAGTTAAAACCGGGACCGTCCCTAGTACAGCTCCTCGCTCTACCTTAAAACCTCGCGGTTTTTGACAATGGGGAATCATGCATCTAGTTCGCACGCAGGCGGCATGTATATATTTATTTCATTTCCACAAACTAATCCGATGTGGTTTCAACCAAATATTTCTCAACCACAAACGGGTATTTTTCAACCACAATCAATCAATATCAACCACAAATAATTCCAATCAACCATTCGCTATCAATCAATTTTCACACCAATCACAACCAGTAAATATCGTCAATGGTTTGTGGACGAGGGGCGTGTGTATATATATATATATATATGTATGTATGTATGTATATATATAGCAATTCACTTCTATTTCAACACACATAACATTTTTACAACGCATATATAACTTATACATCGAACGTACAACTTATACAACGCTTATACATGAGGTGTACAATGCTTATATAACCCATACATCGACTATATAATTTATACATCGTCGTTTTCCATATCGTTTATAAATTAGAAATCTCACATTGGGTTCCACTCCACCAAAAATAGCAGAAGGCTCAGAAAAATATGTGGTCTCTTCTAGAATGTAGAGGACGTCCACACGAGTCCACTGCCTCTTGTTTCACTGAATTTCGTCAACACAAGAAAAAGATATGATTTTTCAAAGTTTGCAACGGTTTAAAGATGTTAAAACAGTTGAAAATAAAACAAGCCGTACCTTTCAGAAATCGTTCAAAACTAGGTCGCGATTTATCTTCCAATCCGTTGATTGTTGCTTCGATCGGCCAACGCCACCTTATCGGGCTAGGAGAGGCGCACGTGCGCCAGGAGGTGGGGCCAGTTCGGTGGTCCCAGGCGTCGACGGTTGCGAATTGAAGTCGTCGACTTCAGGGAGGTGGTTCTCTCAATTCAGGCAACGAAAAAATACCACCCTTGTATGGATTTGAAGCTCTCGCCGAGCTCTACAAAATTCCCAACTGGAGCAAGGTCTAATTTTGTGTGTAGGAGGAGGAAACGAGGAGAGAAGGTAGCGATCTACATCCGTCGTGCGCGATAGAGGGATAGTCGGGGAGAGAGAAAACTTCTGGCCAATGAAATTTTTTCTTTAATTTATATATTTTTAAATTCCGAAAATACCCCCTTTCACACAGGACCCCAATCCAGACCCAACGACTGTCGTCCCTAGCGTTTTACCCCCATTCCGAACACAATGGGATATGTTTTGTAGGCCCATTCGACTATTTCAGTCAGTTTTCCTTCAAATTAAAATATAGAATATTCAATATTTGGTTTGATCGTACATTTCATTTTGCCAGGGCAACAAACTAATTCGAAAAATTCCAGAAAAATAAATCTGGTTATGTTTTGAAGATGCGGTCCAAACAAAACTAGTTTCGTAGAATTCTGAGACCGTTTGCAAAAAGGCCCATTTCTGGTCGATCCAATTTAACTGTAATTGACCAAAACACATTTTCCTTTGCCATGCTCACATACTAGCTTCAAAAATTATGAAATTTGAAACCTAGCAATAACTTCACATCCCGGATCCAACAAAAATGGTTTCGTCGAATTCCGAGGTCGTTTGTAAAATGGCCTATTTCACGGGCTATATAATTTCCATAGCGACCTTTCTGAAAATTCATTTGGCCATAACTTTTTCTTTCCGCTCTGAAAATTCGATTTTTCAGATTCGTTAGAAAGGTATTCACTAACATATTTAAATATTTTTGGTTTCACTCAAATCCATTTTGTTTTGAACCCGGTACAGTCCGACAAAGTTTGAATTCAATTTTTGAAACTGCAGCGCCATTTCAGGCCTTGTTTATAATTAGAATTAATTATATTCATTTTCAATTGTCGACTCAAACTCACTTTTCATCTCCATTATTTAAAATATTTATTTAAAATATTTAAAATCATTATTTTAGCCAATTTAAAATTTTAAATTGGTTTAGATTTTCCGGGTCGTTACAAAAATGCAGTGGAAAAACTTTTATTTTTATTAAAAGGAACATCACATCATTACATTTTCAAATACCAAAAACCATAGTCATAACTATTTATTTCATGAAAACATAAACCATTAGAGCACAAAACCATGAAATCCTATCCTTCCTCGTAAGCCATAACAATGATAGAATAGATATCAAAACAATACATTGAGTTAGAAGAAATCCAAGTCCAAGCTGGAAGAAAGAATCACGGTCATTGCTGCAATCCACCACCCTGAAAACCTGAGGGGGGGAATTAAGAGGGAGAAGGAAAAATAAAATAGTTCAGACACAAAGTCTGGTGAGTTCCAGTGATTTTTAGCATAAGCATATGATAAGAAGTATCAAGATAGATAAATAGTATTGGATAAGAAAATGCAGTAAAATATACAACTATGAAATAAACGAGATAACAAGGCAAGGTAAAGATCAAGTAATCTTCTCATTCATATCCCAAGAACTAGTTTTTGCACCAACTATCATACTACCAGGATTAGGTGTTTACCCTAATTACTACGCAGCGATCGGCTCCCTATAGACATGGATAACCAGTGCCAGCAACGACAGTAGGAGATATCAGTCCAATGGTAAACTCTCTTCATATCTCTATATATCTTATCATGGCCCGGATGGATAATCATCCGAGAGTGATGAGCCTCCTCAAGAACTGTCCTTAACAAGTATTTAACTCTGGGAACACAAAGAATTTCATTTCGACGTAGCCACCTTCTCGTCCACGGAATATCTAGCTAGGTGAATAGAGGTCTTTCCTATTGTATATAATTAACAATTCTATGGTTTTTATTTTATGATAACAAACATATATATATATATATGTATCTTATTATAAATGTGTTTACAATTGTACGATTATACTATATCACATACATAAATCAGTATTTATATTTAAATAAAATATATTGCACAAGAATTTAAATATTCAAACAGTATTTTATTTAAATATAATATTTTACTTCAATATTTGAATCGTACAAACTTATAACTCCACTATATGTACATCACACTATAATACAATAAATTCCATTTCATATACATAGTTCCTCACTACATCTCTCAGTCACTCAGACTGTACAAAGTTATATACATTCAATATCTATCAGTCACTCATACATCCATTCACACATACACTAACATTGTCACAATTGTCTTCTGCCTGTCCTCTTCACTCAGTCTAGTCACCTGCTTACTTGTCACAGAAACACACAGTAAACTGGAACAAAAATATTGTTGTATTCTAGCAGATATAATTTTTATTTTAATAATTTATTTACATCAGAATTTTGGTGTGTTTCTCATCATTTTTCAAGACTTAATATGATATGTATATAAATCCATCTATGTCTAGAATGCTTGTGATATTCACGATGATTCACTGCAAATACCATGAGGTAGATAGTACATTTCTTGTGCTCAAATATATAAACTGCACATGCACGATACATGTATACACATACATATGTATGTATATACACATATTTTCTATGCAAGGTCAATATGGTCATTCATTGAAACAGCAGGGACAAATATATCAAGTCTAATATGCTCAGCAAAGCCCCACACACACATGCACATATATACACACAAGTTTGTACATATATTATACACACATAGTTAAGCATACACATACGTAGCTGAAAAGAGAGTGCTTATTAATGGAACAAGCAAATATGCAACATGATCGAAGTAGAAATTACATGTCGAAGCAAAAGCTCGAGCACATCATCTAACAAAATAGGTCAAGTGTACAATGGTGAGCACAAGCAAATGTGCATGTGCAAATAAAACAGAAAACTGCATCAAGGCAGCATCAAAAATGGGATACTGCATAAGTCTCAAATGCCAAAATCATATGTCACAGGAAATGGTGAAATAAAAATGGAACAGTGTGCATTGAAAGATGCAACAACGCATATATATGCATATGTAATCAAGCTAATAAAAAAAACTCAGGTGAACTACACAAATGGCCGAGCAATGTCCAAGCCAAGCAATGAACGTATAATTCACACACATACACACACACACACACACACATATATATATATATACACACACACACATACATCCATTGTATGTATATACACAACGGGATATGAACAAGCCAGAGGTGAACATGCATGGAAGTGATGCAATACCAAGAGCAAGTATAGGTTCATTAAACCAAAGAAGCAAGTTTAATTGTATGGAGCATTACATGTTAAAGTAGTATGGATCAACAACAAGTCAGATAGGTGTACACAAACAGGAAAGCAAGGGCAAAATCATGTCCAAGGACAAATTCAGATTTCGTATATGCATAGCAACATGGACCAGAAATTACATGCATGCACAAGTAAATGTTTGGCAAGGACAACAATGAAACCGTACAATTTCAAGTGTATCAGGGCACTAGCGATACAACAATGGTATACAAGACATTTGGTGCAAAACTCAAACCTGATTGCATGCCAAGTTTCATAAATGGTCATGAGTGAACAAATTTGCACAAGACCCAAACACATATGCAAATGAAAGTGAAACAACTTAGGGGTGCAACTCAAATAACATACAAATATACAAAATATATTTTGTGAATATATATATATATACATACATATATGTGTGTGTGTGTGTGTGTGTGTGTGTGTGTGTGTATGTGTGTGCATTCATATATTTACATGACAGGAAAATACCAAGTTTACAAATACACAGCCAGTATAAGGAGGCGCAAAAGAACAACAGGTCAGAGATAAGCATTTTTTTTCAAACAAATAAATGAATTTAAGTTTGGCTTGCAAATTGTAACAACCTGGATTTTCAAAACCAATTTAAAATTTTTATTTTGGCAATATTAATGAATTTTGAATATTTAAAATGATTTATTTTAAATAATAACGAATAGAAATTTATTTTGAATAGAATTAGAATGAATAAATTTATTTTTATTATATAATGAGCCTTAAATGGCGAGTTAGTTTGAAAATTCGATTTCAAATTTCAAATGAATGTACATGATTCAAAATAAATTGGATTTCAGTAAAACTAAAACTATTCGAATCTGTTAAAAATATCTTTCCAACAAATGTGAAAAATCCAGATTTCATAACGTGAACAAAAAGTTATGTCCTGTTTAAAATTCAGAATAGTCGCTATGGAATTTATATAATATATAGCCCTTAAAAATAGCGATTTTGCAAATGACATCTGTTTTCGACGAGACCACTTTTGTTGGATCCGAAATGTCAGATTATTGCTAGATTTCAATTTTCATAATTTTTGGAATTAATATGTGAGCATGGTGAATTTAAACGTGTTTGGTCATTTCGGCTTGAATTTTATTGACTGGAAAATGACCGTTTTTCAAACGGTCACCAAATTCGACGAAATTAGTTTTGTTAGGACCGTATTGTCAAAACATAGCTAGATTTATTTTTCGAGAATTTTGGGAGTCAGTATGTGGCCCCGATAAATTCAATTGTACGTTCAAATTCAATTATAATTGATTTATATTTTAATTTTGATAAAAACTTGTCAAAACAGTCGAATTGGCTAACAAAATATATGCCATTGTGTCCGGAATGGGGGTATTTAGTTAGGGGCTACAGTCGTTAGGTTTCATTTGGAGTTCGTGTCATTAAATGGGTAATTTGCAAATTAAATATTAAAATATTATTAAATTTCTTATGTAAATAACTTTTTGTTCCAAACCCTAACATCAGAGAATCCACCTCCGTAAGAAAAATCAAAGGCCGATATTTTCAAACTTTCTTCCCCCTTTTTATCCTCATATACGCAATGATTTTCAAAGGTTACAATTACAAAACTGTTCGTCTACGAGAGATCCCCCACTTCAACGGTTACGATCTAGTATAAGGTTGTGATTCAAGGGAAAATCAAGCTCAAAGCTCGGATGTTCACAGGGATTTCTAGGGCTACTAGGTGCGTCGGATTTTCCGCCATCGTCAGTGCAAGAAGAAGACGAGGTGGCGCTCGTAGAGGCGTTGGTTGATCGGGATCCGGCTTCGTCTGGAGGGCGCGAGATTCAAGAATTGGGGTCGCGTTTTTCTTCGATTGGGTTCCAGACCTTTGAACGAAGAAGAAAGGTTTGGTCCCTTAATTTTATAATTAATTATGTAATTAAAATTTTAAACTCTTATATCTTGCTCATTTTAAACCAGAATCAAGTGAAATAAAATGTGTTGGAATCGCATTGTCAAGCACAACGCCATGGAACTGACTAGATTAGAAATGGAGTCAATTAGAATTTTAGGAAAATTCGAATCCAAACTGTTCAAAAATTCAGAAATAAAAGCATGGCGGAGTGGATCCCAAAGTGAGAACTCCTTCTCACTCTATTTATTTTACAGTCAAATATATACTAGGATGCATACGGTGCTTAGCAGCACCAGACACCTTTTATTGTACAAACCATGACTGTTTGTTTGGACAATATCGTGTTGTGATGTGAAATGAATGAATTATATAAAATATTCATGTGTTGAATAAAATGTTTGAACAATAAAAATATCATTTTTATTGAATGAATATATTATATAAAATAGTCACGTATGGAATAAAATATTTAAACAATAAAAATATCATTTTTATTGAATGAATAAAATATACAAAATATTTATGTACAGAAAAAGTATTTAAATAATAAAAATATAATTTTTATTGAATGAATAAAATATATAAAATATTCATGTATGGAATAAAATATTTGAACAATAAAAATATCATTTTTATCGAATGAATAAAATATATAAAATATTCATGTATGGAATAAAACATTTGAACAATTAAAATATCATTTTTATTGAATGAATAAAATATACAAAATATTCATGTATGGAATAAAATATTGAACAATAAAAATACCATTTTTACTGAATGAATAAAATATATAAAATATTGATATATGGAATAAAATATTGGGATAATAAAAATATCATTTTTATTGAATGAATAAAATATATAAAATTTTCATGTATGGAATAAAATTTATGAACAATAAAAATATCATTTTTACTGAATGAATAAAATATATAAAATAGTCATGTATGGAATAAAATATTTGAACAATAAAAATATCATTTTTATTGAATGAATAAAATATATAAAACATTCATGTATGGTATAAAATATTTAAATAATAAAAATATCATTTTTATTTGATGAATATAATATACAAAATATTAATGTATGGAATAAAATATTTGAACAAATGAAAGACCCTCAGAAATTTCACATTATAGGCCTATATCTTGTTGTAATGTCTATTATAAAAAAAATTCAAAAATTTTATGTAATAGACTAAAACTTTTTCTTCCTCACATAACATCTCCAAATCAAAGTGCTTTTATCCAAGATAGATATATTGGGGATAACATTTTGTTAGCTCATGAGTTGTTGAGGGATTTCAGAAAAGCAGGAATGCCAAAAATGTGTGTAAAAGTGGATTTGCAGAAAACTTATGATAAAGTAAATAGGAAATTGATTTGCTTTCTTATGGCTAAGATGAATTTTCCTACATACTTTATAAATTTAATATTTGAATGCATGGATACTGCTACTTTTTCTATCATGATTCAGGGAGTGCCTAAAGGATTTATAACTTCAACAAGGGGTTTAAGGCAGGGAGATCCTTTGTCTCCATATCTTTTTGCCATAGATATGCAGTATTTCACATATTGGATGGATGAAGCAACATTATCAAAAGAATTTCATCCAAGTAGTCAAGTGCAGCCTATCGTTTCACATCTTCTATATGCAGATGATCTGATGATATTTGGAAAATCCTCTACTCAAAATGCAAATTCTCTTAAATCTATTTTTCAGAATTTGAGTAACTATGCTGACTTGAATGTAAATTCTTCCAAGACAAAGATTTTCTTTAGCAGTTCAGTGATTAATTCAGAAGAAATCTTAAATATTTTAAGATATGAGCAGGGTTCTCTACCTATAAAATATATTGGAGTACCTTTATCATCAATTTATCTACATTATTTAGAATGCAATTCACTGATTCAAAGAGTTCAACAGAAAACACAAGGATGGAAAACAAAGTTACTTAGTTTTGCAGGTAGAGCAGAATTGATAAATTCAGTTATTACCTCTATAATTCCTAACTGCTATTCATTTATCAGATCCCAGAATTTACTCTAAATAAACTACAAACACTTTTTGCTGACTTTTTTGGGGAGGAACGGCTCATAAAGTAGCTTGGGATACTTTATGTAAACCTAAGGAAGAAGGGGGTATAGGACTAAAGAAGTTTTCAGAACTAAAGAAAGTGGCTTGTATAAAACTACTATGGAATTTCTTATCAAATTCATCTCTTTGGAGCAAGTGGGTTCACAATAGATACTGCAAGAATAAGTTTTTCTGGTCTATGGCAATTGATTCTAATGCATCTAGTACTTGGAAATCTATTCTTAGATTAAGAACAAATACAAATCAGTTGTTCAAAAAGACAATAGGAAGAGGTCAAAATACTTATCTATGGTATGAACCCTGGATAAATTGTAAATGTATGGTAGACTTGCTGGGGCACGATATGCTGCATATATTGGGATATTTAGAGCAAAGAGTCTCTGAAATCATAAGGAATGAAGATCTTCAGCCTGAATTACATCCTGCAACAAGCGAATTATTAGATGTAATAAATTCAGTGGAAATTCATCCTAATTTGGAGGCAGATAGGTATGAATGGTGTGAAGGAGGAGCCTTTTCGTTTCATAAAGTTTGGGAGCATTCTAGAACACATGCAAATTCAGATCTAGTTTTTTGAGTAATATGGCATAAAAAGAATAGTAAAAGGATGTCATTTATAGCTTACCTTGCTGCTTTAGGCAGATTGAACACGAAAGATAGGATCTTGCGCTTCAGTTCAGTTGATAATGATCTCTGTCCTTTATGTAACAACCCGTATTTTTAATAACATGTTATAATATAAATCAAGGCAGAATTAAATTGTAAAATCTGAATCAAGGGAAATGGGCTATGCCATTGCGTTCGTCTCGGAAAAATACGCGAAATAGAGTCCGAGTTTTCGAAAATCGGAGTCCGTATGACCAAGATATGGCCCGTCAAAGTTTTCAGAAAATTACAAGTTCAAAAACAGTTCAAATTTGAATTTAGAATTCAAATTCAGCCAAAACAGACTGGCCGGAAAAACTCCCGCCCAGACAGGTCGACAGGGGGGTCGACAATAGGGTCGACCTCCCCCCAACCAGGTCGACACTAGAGTCGACGTGGGGGTCGACCTGGGGGTCGACCTCCCTGGTCGGCCAGGTCGGCCTGGTGCACTTAATTGGGCTGTTTGGACCTGTTTTGTTGGCTAGTGACGGGATTTGATGGCCCGGATTGGATCTAGGGTTAATCCTATGGCTAATACTATCCTAATCTTCTATAAAAAAGACCCCAAAGCCTAGCCTAAATCATCATTATTCAACTCTACAACTAAACTATGACAAATTTGTTCCTCTCATGGCCTCCACTCTCATGCTAAAATTTCTAAGTTTAATTATATGAGAGATTTTGAGTTCATACAAGTGTTTTCAAGCTTGTATGAGTGTTCTTAGTTTGCATTCAAGTCAAGTTGCAACGTTTCTATTACAAAGCAAGGGTCTTTATTTATTTGGCTCGAGGGTTTTTCATTTGGAGCTTGCATATTTGGTTTTTTTTTTTGTGATTGCATAAGGGCTTCATCTCAATCTTTATAGTAAATATTCATTTGTGTCTTCATAGCATTGTAAGCCCTTTTCTACTTTCTTTTTGAACTCTAAAGTTAAATGAATGATGCAAGTTTGGGATTGATCATTATGATATGCAAGTTTGGTTGATCATTATGTTATGCAAGTTGGTTTAATCATTATGTATGACACATGTTGCTATGTTATGCAAGTTTGGGTTGATCATTATACACATGTTATCATGTTATGCAAGTTAAACTTGAGTTTGTGAGCTTAAAGCTTCAAGCTTTATATTAAAGGTTGCATTTTGGCAACATGGAAGTTATCATATCCCTTATGATAACTTGCATGTGAGGCTAAATGCGAACTTCTAGCAACTTCTACATGTCATTTATCACCATGTATCACTTATATGCTAAGTTTGGTTTTATGCATACTTTTGAAGCCTAATAATGCAACATGCAAGTATATGAACATATGTACATTTCATATGCCACCATGTTAAACTTGTGGCTTCAACACCTTTTTGTCATGATTATGCCAAGTTGCCTATTTTATCCTTTATGCGTTGTTGCGATTATGTAAACGATGGGATTACGTTGGGGTTGGGTAACATTATGACATGAACATGGTTTTTATAAAATGACGTGATATGTTAGCTTGTAATTATGTTTTGGAAACATAATGGACATGACACTTAGAAAATACAAGTGTGGCCAACTCGAGGTTGGGTTGAGTTTGTAGCATAAATCTACCCAGACCCGCCCGGCTTAACTAGTAGCTACAAACAATAGGACCCAATGTGAGAAGTTGGTCATGTTGTGCTCGAACCCGAGGTCAGACCAAGTTGTGGTGTAAAGCTACCCGGGCCCGCCCGGCTTAACTAGAAACCACAACAAAGTCTAATGTGAGAGGTTAAAGCACATTAAGTTAATTAATGCCTCCTGATTAGGGTTAAGTCATGGTCCACTTAATACTTAACCAATTTGGGCTTGATGGGTTAATCGGGGTTAAGTCATGAACCTAGGGTACACTTAACCAATTTAATCCACGTTTGGATCGGGTTAACCACATTTAACCCGTTAAGAAACCCTAGTTGCGTGGTCCTTTTCAGCAGTAACCCTCTTGATAGTATCATAAGACCCTAGGGACTAGGCTAGGGTGGGGCACGATTACTGGGCTGACATGTAAGCGACCCAAACGACGGCTGAGTAGGTACGCCGGTGTGGGTCCAGGCGGACTATGGTCGTGCACATAGTCCGGAGTTGGAAAATCAGGCACGGGTACCAGTAGATCTAGACAGTGCATACTTGAATTTGTGTCTGAGGTTGACACCCTAGGACTTGATACACCCTAGGGTGTACCTAGCGCAGTTTAACTACATTTCATGTTTGGGCCGTATGACACCGACACTTGACGAGTTAGGCTTATAGGGAGCCGATCAACTAGACCGTGTAGTTGGACCTTGATTTAGGTCACCTCATGATATTGGGCCAAGCTTGGGCCAAGGGATCAATTCTTGTTTTACTTGACATGTTAGAATGCTAGTACACCCGTGGTGCAAAACTTAACCTTGATTATGCGATGACACCTTTATCTATCTTGTTGGTTAATCATCATGCCAATATGTTGTTATCCTTATGATTCATCTCAGCTTCTCATGCCAGTTAACTTACTAGTTCATGGACTGATAGTAGTTAGGGCTTACCAGTCTTTTTGACTGACTTGTTTTCTTTTGCCTCTTTTCTTCCGTTTCCCCCCCCCCCCTCAGGTCCTCAGGGTGGGAACATTGGAGCTTAGCTTGGATATTTATAGCTTGCTTACTGGATTTGCTCATGTACGGTTTTGGACATTGAGCTAGCTATGGTTTATCACTTCACTTTGGGGATAGTACTTTATGTATTTCAGTTTTTCAGTTTATGCTTTTCTCTAGACTTTGTTTGTTGGAAAATAATGACCAAGTACTTTGTTGTAACATGACTATGGTTTTGAAATGCTAGTTTTATTCGCTGCTTTACTACTCTGTTTTACTTATATGTTCTATCTTGTGATATCTGCATGCATGTTTACCTTGTTTAACGCCGCTCCAAAGCTAGTGTGCTTGCAAGAGAGGCACTGGCGGAGGTGGGGAGTTACATTTGGTATCAGAGCGAGGTTTACAAGATTTGAGCAAAAGTGTTTTTAAAACTTACCTTTTGAAAAACTATTTTCAAAACCAATTAAGTATTTTCCAAGAAAATTCTAATTATTTTAAAAGGTTATTCCCCAAAAGCCATTAGCACTATTCTTCGTTTCCTCGTTCTGAATATATCTTTTTCTTTTTCAGTATGGCCGACCTTAACCTTCCCGAGGGAGTGACCATTCCCGGATGGTTCTGGAGGTACTTGGAAGCTAGGGCCAACGATGTGGGCCCAGCAAATACCCCCAACATAACTGAGGTTCCTCCTCCCCCTCCTCAGAATCCACAAGCGGATTTCGCAAAAGCTTGCAAGGACTTTAAGGCGATGGGTGGTAAGAATTTCATTGGGACGGAGACTTTTGTGGAGGCGTGAAATTGGTTGAAAGAAACTGAAGATCTTTTCGCTATCTTTGATGTGGAAGACCATAGAAAGATTTTATTAGCAGCATGGCTATTAAAAGAAGAAGCTGCTTATTGGTGGGAGGTCACCAATGCTACGAGGCCTATAGAGACTTGGGCCGACTTTAGGACGAGGTTTAGGCTTAAGTTTCTATCATCAGCTGAGGCAAATATGCAATTGGAGAAGTTTATATCTTTGAAGCAAGGGGACATGATAGTGAGGGAGTATGTGAATGAGTTTAATCAGCTCGCTCGATTCGGTTTGGACATGATTAATACTCCCCAGAAGAAGGCTTTGCGCTTTGCACGAGGGTTGAACGAGCCATTACAAGGTTTAGCCCTGTCTCATATACCCATGGGAGCCACTTTTGAAGGCCTAGTGGACATGGCATTGCTTCAAAGAGACAATAAGAATAGCAAGAAGGAAGACAAGACTAATGAGACTCAAACCAAGAAGACAGACTCCAAGTGGGGAGGAAATCAGTGCAATCAGAACAACAAAAACAACAAGAACAACAAAGGCAACAAGGCCAAGGCCAAGGACCCAAGAAAATGCCACTACTGTGGGAATGTTGGGCACATAGCTAAAGACTGTAAGAAGAAGAAGAGGAAGTTGGGCGAATGCTTTCATTGTGGAGAGACCGGACATTTCAGCAAGGATTGCCCCAAGAAGCAAGGGCAGAATCAACGTGCAGGACCTTCTGGAGGGCAAGTGCATGCTCTCAATGCTGCTCCAGTTCAGGACCGAGGTAGTATTTCTGTAGAAAGTCTTGTTTATATTTCTGATTATCCTGTTCGCACCTTATTTGATTCTGATGCATCGCATAGTTTTATCTCTTCTGACATTGTTGAAAGTTTGCACCTAAGTACTAGTCTAGTTGAGGATCCCGTTTGTGTTTCAAATCCGATTGGGGGTTCCGCCCATCTATCTATGATTTGTGTGGATTTGAAGATTTCTATCTTGACCGTAGAATTCACGTGTAATGCTTATGTTCTCGGGTTCACAGGATATGGGTTGATCTTAGGCATGGATTGGTTGTCCAGTTATGGAGCCATTCTCGATTGTGAACATAGGGTGGTGAGGCTCATGACTCGCCTCGGTAATACCCTAGAAATTTCTTGTAACCCTAGAGGTCCCGTCATGTTATGTTATCTTGAATCTCTCGACTCGTCCATCGATGATCTGCAATCTGTAAGGGTGGTCCGAGACAATCCTGATGTCTTTGAGGAAGTTAAGGGGTTACCCCCTAAACGAGAGATAGATTTCCGCATTTATCTAGTTGATAATGCCAAGCCAGTATCATTGCCCGTTAGGCACATGGCCCCACGAGAAATAAGAGAGCTCAGTAAGCAAATCAAGGAGCTTCTTGAGAAAAAAATTATTAGGCGAAGCATTTCTGAATGGGGTGCTCCGGTGGTATTCGCTACTAAGGCGGATGGTTCGCTTCGTCTATGTGTTGATTATCGAGAGTTGAACAAGCTGACAAAGAAGAATAGGCACCCGTTATCGAGGATTGATGATCTCTTTGACCATCTTGTAGGTGCTTCTGTTTTCTCTCAACTCGATCTAGCCACCGGATTCCATCAGCTTAGGGTGGCTGAGGATAGTATTGATAAGACTGCGTTTAGGACTCCAGATGGATTCTTTGAATGGCTTGTCATGCCATTCGGTTTGACTAATGCACCCGCATACTTCGTGGACTTGATGAGTAGGGTGTTCAGGGAGTTCCTTAACAAGTTTGTTGTTGTCTTCGTGGATGATATTCTGATCTTCTCAAAGGATGAGTAAGAACATGCTAGGCATCTCAAGGAAGTGATGGATACGCTTAGTGCGCATCAGTTGAAAGCCAAGTTCTCCAAATGTCATTTCTGGAGAAAGGAAGTTCAGTTTCTTGGACATATAGTCTCTAAGCAAGGCACAGCAGTGGATCCCGCGAAAGTGGTAGCAGTTCAAGACTGGAAGACTCCTAGGAATGCAACCAAAGTAAGAAGCTTTCTCGGTCTGGCGGGCTACTATAGGAAGTTCATCAGGGACTTCGCTAAGATTTCGGCCCCTCTTACTAAGTTGACGAAGAAGAACTTAGTCTTTGCATGGGACTTGGAGTGTGAGCTTGCTTTTCAAAAGCTCAAAAGAGCCCTTACCTCAGCTCCAGTTTTGGCATTACCCGATAGTGGTAAGATGTTTACCGTGTACACAGATGCATGTGGCACGGGGTTAGGGGCTGTTCTGATGCAAGAGGGAAGAGTGATATGTTATGGGGGTAGGCAACTTAAAGTTCATGAGAAGAACTATCCCACTCATGATTTGGAGTTAGCAGCGATCGTCTTTGCACTCAAATCCTGGCGCCACTATCTTCTAGGCGAAAGGTTTGAGTTGTATACTGATCACAAGTCACTCAAGTACCTCTTCTCGCAAAAAGATCTGAATCTAAGGCAGCAAAGGTGGATGGAATTCTTGGCATCTTATGACTTTGAGATAGCTTATACCCCTGGCAAGGGTAATGTTGTGGCAGATGCACTAAGCAGAAGGAGGTTGACTTTGAGCCCCTTGTTCATTGAGATGAAGAACTTAGAATTCTTGGCAGCCTTTGATTTCACGACGGCTGTTGAGTCGATGACGGGTTCATTAGCATCCCTTGAGCTTAGACCCACACTTCTCGATCAGGTTGGGGCTTCGCAGAAGGAAGATCCACAGATAGTTGAAGTTATGGACAAACTAATTTGTGGTGAGACGTCTAGTCACCTTGCTAGATATACTATTGATGATAAAGGTTGGCTAAGGCGTGATGGAAGGCTATGTATTCCACAAGTAGGAGACTTGGTGCATAAAGTTCTTGAAGAAGCACATCACTCGAAGATGACTATACATCCGGGAGGAGATAAGATGTATAGAGATATGAAGCGCATTTTCTTATGGGCTGGAATGAAGAGGGATGTGGCAGAGTATGTTTCAAAGTGCATGGTGTGCCAACAAGTGAAAGCCGAGTCAAAGAAACCAGGTGGGCTATTACATCCATTGGAGGTCCCGCAATGGAAGTGGGAGAGTATTTCTATGGATTTTGTGGATGGATTGCCTAGGTCAATAAAAGGGAACACGAGCATATGGGTGATAGTTGATAGACTTACGAAGAGTGCTCACTTCATTCCAGCAAAAGGCAAGAGGACCGCATCATGGCTGGCATCTATTTATCTCCGAGAGATAGTGCGGTTGCATGGAGTTCCTTCCAGCATAGTTAGCGATCGTGACCAATTTTCACTAGCTAGTTCTGGAATAGTTTGCAAGAAGCTATGGGTACGCGATTGAATCTGAGTACAGCCTATCACCCCCAGACGGATGGCCAAACCGAAAGGGTGAATAGAGTGCTAGAAGATCTTTTGAGGCTCTGTGTTCTTGACTTTGGTGGTACTTGGGAAGACTACCTTCCTCTTGTAGAGTTTGCTTATAATAATAGCTATCAAGCCAGCATAGGGATGGCACCATTTGAAGCTTTGTATGGAAGGTCGTGCAAGTCACCAACTTGTTGGTGGGAGACGACATATGAGCTTATACTTGGGCCCGATATGATTAGGGATACATCCGAGAGGGTATAATTGATTCGAAGACGGATGAAGGCAGCCCAAGACAGACAGAAATCGTATGCAGACAAGCGAAGGACTGATTTGGAATTCGAAGTTGGAGATATGGTTTTCGTGAAGGTTTCTCCTTTGCGTAATGTGGTACGCTTTGGAGCAGTAGGAAAGCTGGAACCAAGGTTCGTAGGACCTTTCCCTATCACAGAGAGAATTGGAAAGATGGCATATAAGGTGGAATTGCCCGAAAAGCTAGCCGGAGTGCACAATGTCTTTCATGTCTCGCATCTCCGAAAGTGCCTACATGAATCCGCTGAGGTGGTTGAACCAAGCATTCTTGCAGACATTGAGGTAGAGAAAGAGGCAACCTTGAGAAGAGCTCCGATTCGTATCTTGGGAACAGAGATCAAGAAACTAAGGAATCGAGAAGTCAAATTGGTGAAAGTTCAGTGGAGTGAAGCCGATGAAGATGCAACTTGGGAAACCGAGGAGAAGATGCGTGGGCTTTATCCATTTCTTTTTGAGGGTACATTCTCGATCTCTTTTCCTAATTTCTTTTTCTATCCATGTTTATCTTGTTATCTCGTTAATCATGTCATGAGAATCTTAGGTAGAAACCCTTTGGATGAAACATGTATTTGAAACATGTTATGCTTGATGGTTGCAAGTGGTTGCAAGTGTTTGCACGTGGATACTCGTGGATGCATGATACACATTAGGCACTAAGATCGGCTCGCACACTTTCATGTTGCATATGCATGAGTGCTTATACTTATTCATGGATGAAACTTGTTATGCTATCACGTGGATGTTGCATATGGATGAATGTTAGGTGCACCCATGTAAAGATTATAAATTATGTTAGGAATTTGCATACATATGGACTCATTTCACTAACATACCTATACATTAAGGAGGTTTACTGTATCAGTAACCCCCTGATTTTCGCATTAGATAAGTACATATACAAACACCTTTGCATATGATCATACAACATTTAGAATCCTTTAAGGACAATGACTGCACATGGATGATGTTTTGAGTAGATGGATGATGGATGGTAGGATACGTTCTTCCTAACTTGGAGATTTCGGGGACGAAATCCTTTAAGGAGGGGAGAATGTAACAACCCGTATTTTTAATAACATGTTATAATGTAAATCAAGGCAGAATTAAATTGTAAAATCTGAATCAAGGGAAGCGGGCTGTGCCATTGCGTTTGTCTCGGAAAAATACACGAAATAGAGTCCGAGTTTTCGAAAATCGGAGTCCGTATGACCAAGTTATGGCCCGTCAAAGTTTTCAGAAAATTACAAGTTCAAAAACAGTTCAAATTTGAATTTAGAATTCAAATTCAGCCAAAACAGACTGGGCGGGAAAACTCCCGCCCAGACAGGTCGACAGGGGGGTCGACACTAGGGTCGACCTCCCCCCAACCAGGTTGACACTAGAGTCGACCTGGGGGTCGACCTCCCTGGTCGGCCAGGTCGGCATGGTGCATTTATTGGGCTGTTTGGACCTGTTTTGTTGGCTAGTGACGGGATTTGATGGCCCGGATTGGATCTAGGGTTAATCCTATGGCTAATACTATCCTAATCTTCTATAAAAAAGACCCCTAAGCCTAGCCTAAATCATCATTATTTAACTCTACAACTAAACTATGCCAAATTTGTTCCTCTCATGGCCTCCACTCTCATGCTAAAATTTCTAAGTTTAATTATATGAGAGATTTTGAGTTCATACAAGTGTTTTCAAGCTTGTATGAGTGTTCTTAGTTTGCATTCAAGTCAAGTTGCAACGTTTCTATTACAAAGCAAGGGTCTTTATTTATTTGGCTCGAGGGTTTTTCATTTGGAGCTTGCATATTTGGTTTTTTTTTTGGTGATTGCATAAGGGCTTCGTCTCAATCTTTATAATAAATATTCATTTGTGTCTTCATAGCATTGTAAGCCCTTTTCTACTTTCTTTTTGAACTCTAAAGTTAAATGAATGATGCAAGTTTGGGGTTGATCATTATGATATGCAAGTTTGGTTGATCATTATGTTATGCAAGTTGGTTTAATCATTATGTATGACACATGTTGCTATGTTATGCAAGTTTGGGTTGATCATTATACACATGTTATCATGTTATGCAAGTTAAACTTGAGTTTGTGAGCTTAAAGATTCAAGCTTTATATTAAAGGTTGCATTTTGGCAACATGGAAGTTATCATATCCCTTATGATAACTTGCATGTGAGGCTAAATGCGAACTTCTAGCAACTTCTGCATGTCATTTATCACCATGTATCACTTATATGCTAAGTTTGGTTTTATGCATACTTTTGAAGCCTAATAATGCAATATGCAAGTATATGAACATATGTACATTTCATATGCCACCATGTTAAACTTGTGGCTTCAACACCTTTTTGTCATGATTATGCAAAGTTCCCTATTTTGTCCTTTATGCGTTGTTGCGATTATATAAACGATGGGATTACGTTGGGGTTGGGTAACATTATGACATGAACATGGTTTTTATAAAATGACGTGATATGTTAGCTTGTAATTATGTTTTGGAAACATAATGGACATGACACTTAGAAAATACAAGTGTGGCCAACTCGATGTTGGGTTGAGTTTGTAGCATAAATCTACCCGGACCCGCCCGGCTTAACTAGTAGCTACAAACAATAGGACCCAATGTGAGAAGTTGGTCATGTTGTGCTCGAACCCGAGGTTAGACCAAGTTGTGGTGTAAAGCTACCCGGACCCGCCCGGCTTAACTAGTAACCACAACAAAGTCTAATGTGAGAGGTTAAAGCACATTAAGTTAATTAATGCCTCCTGATTAGGGCTAAGTCATGGTCCACTTAATACTTAACCAATTTGGGCTTGATGAGTTAATCGGGGTTAAGTCGTGAACCTTGGGTACACTTAACCAATTTAATCCACGTTTGGATCGGGTTAACCACATTTAACCCGTTAAGAAACCCTAGTTGCGTGGTCCTTTTCAGCAGTAACCCTCTTGATAGTATCATAAGACCCTAGGGACTAGGCTAGGGTGGGGCACGATTACTGGGCTGACATGTAAGCGACCAAAACGACGGCTGAGTTGGTACGCCGTTGTGGGTCCAGGCGGACTATGGTCGTGCACATAGTCCGGAGTTGGAAAATCAGGCACGGGTACCAGTAGATCTAGACTGTGCATACTGAATTTGTGTCTGAGTTTGACACCCTAGGACTTGATACACCCTAGGGTGTACCTAGCGCAGTTTAACTACATTTCATGTTTGGGCCGTATGACACCGACACTTGACGAGTTAGGCTTATAGGGAGCCGATCAACTAGACCGTGTAGTTGGACCTTGATTTAGGTCACCTCATGATATTGGGCCAAGCTTGGGCCAAGGGATCAATTCTTGTTTTACTTGACATGTTAGAATGCTAGTACACCTGTGGTGCAAAACTTAACCTTGATTATGCGATGACACCTTTATCTATCTTGTTGGTTAATCATCATGCCAGTATTTTGTTATCCTTATGATTCATCTCAGCTTCTCATGCCAGTTAACTTTACTAGTTCATGGACTGATAGTAGTTAGGGCTTACCAGTCTTTTTGACTGACTTGTTTTCTTTCGCCTCTTTTCTTCCGTTTCCCCCCCCCCCAGGTCCTTAGGGTGGGAACATTGGAGCTTAGCTTGGATCTTTATAGCATGCTTACTGGATTTGCTCATGTACGGTTTTGGACATTGAGCTAGCTATGGTTTATCACTTCACTTTGGGGATAGTACTTTATGTATTTCAGTTTATGCTTTTTTCTAGACTTTGTTTGTTGGAAAATAATGACCAAGTACTTTGTTGTAACATGACTATGGTTTTGAAATGCTAGTTTTATCCGCTGCTTTACTACTCTGTTTTACTTATATGTTCTATCTTGTGATATCTGCATGCATGTTTACCTTGTTTAACGCCCCTCCAAAGCTAGTGTGCTTGCAAGAGTGGCACTGGCGGAGGTGGGGTGTTACACTCTATGCGAGTACCATTCAGTGTCAATTCATCATCTCTTCTTCCAGTGTGATTATTCAGCATATATTTGGCTTTCTTTGAGACAAAAGTTGGATCTTTCACTTGCAAATTTGTCTGATTTGAAGGAAGAAGTCACTCTTATCCTTGCAAATTTCAAAGCAAAAGATCAACTAAAGGATATAGCTTTCGTAGCTTTTACAACTACAATATACTATATATGGAGAGAACGAAATCTGAGGATATTCCAGGGAAAGAGGAATCAAGCATCAATAACTCTGAAGAAGATTGAAAGAGAGGTGTATTTTTTGACCCAAAATAATGGTTCAAAGACTATTCGAACCATGAAGAATATTTTGCTATTGCAAAAGTGGGGGATCGAACTGATAGATGCCGGTTAAAGGAGAAAGGACGAAGACTTATGCCAGGTTCTAGTGGGCCTGGTAGTGGGCTTTGAAGAAGTAAAGAGGCTTTGGAATTGGAAGATGTTCTTTATTTGGGGTTTTATTGTATGTTGTGTTTGTTTTTAGACATTATTTGTATACCAAATTTATAAGTACTCTTTTTCCCTATAAGGTACCCACTAGGGGGGTTATAGGGTTTTAACGAGGCTCATAAAGGAGGTTTTTATTTGGTTTTTAGCAATAAAGTGAACCAAATTTCAAAAAAATAAAAAATAAAATAAAATATTTGAACAATAAAAATATCATTTTTATTGAATGAATAAAATAGACAAAATATTCATGTATGGAATAAAATATTTGAACAATAGAAATATCATTTTTATTGAATGAATATAATATATAAAATATTCATTTATGGAATAAAATATCAGAACAATAAAAATATCATTTTTATTGAATGAATAAAATATGTAAAATATTCAGATATGGAATAAAAATTTTGAACAATAAAAATATCATTTTTAATGAATGAACAAAATATATAAAATATTCATGCATGGAATAAAATATCTGAACAATAAAAATATCATTTTTATTGAATGAATAAAATATATAAAATATTCATGTATGGAATAAAATACTTGAACAATAAAAATATAATTTTTACTGAATATATGAACCATATAAAATGGTCATGTGTTGAAAATAAATATTCATTTACAAATTGGACGATTTGTTTATGTACATCCATTTAACTGATATTGATTAGGACGATAAATTTTATACATCGCCCAACTGCACAAATAATAATCACTATTTGTTGTTTGAAAACCCCACACGGGTATTGGGATGATATTGGACATATACTAATCCCAATATTTAGTTGTATGTGAATCGATGGGTTGACAGGCTGTGATGAGCGTTAATTATTTATTTTTAATGCTTATACAGTTGTAAATTGCACTCTGGATGATGGTTGATTGTGTATCATTATTGCTATGTACATGTGTTGCTTGAAATCCATAAAAGTAACATTATATGGTAATTGACTGTGTCTGATTCCAATTCGGAAAGAACGAATAATTTAAATTAACGAATATTTTAAAATGACGAATAATGAATATTTAAAGATAACTAATATTTTAAAATAATATTCAGTAATGGATCAAAATATGATTTTGATGTCTGATATGGGATGGACACGAAAATATTGAAATATATGAAGTCGTGTTGATTAAATTAAAGCCATTTTAACATGAACGATATTTATATCGATTTTATTCATTTTTATAATGAATATCGAAAAGGAAATTGTTTGCTCCCAATTTGGGTCCAAACACCAAAGGTGTAAAAGTAACACTTCACCTATTCGGTGAGAATATGGAACCGCGAAATCGCAAGATAAATGGAGAAAAGCAAATAAGAAGACAAAGGAATTTTTATAGTGGTTCGAATATTTATGAATCTACGTCCACTTTCAATCAATTCTCATTATGATATCCAAGCTTACAACATAAGAATTTTCCCACATTACAATCATTTCTCTCTTCTAAATCTATCTATGGTTTAAATTTCTCTTAAATTTGGTGAAAAAAAGGGAAGAGATTTAGCTTTGTAGTGAATCTTCAACCACTTGTGTGCTTTGATCCATCCTCATGATCTTCATAGACCTCATAGTGGATTGGCATTCGATATAGGCTTTGGAGAGGATTAGAGAAGATATGAGATTACTTGAGAGATTTATTGTATAGCTTGAATGAGATTGAAGATGCTTAGGACCAATTGTAGAAAGCTCTCATGATCATTAACTTAGATTTGATCTTCATGAAGCTAGAAAATTGTTGATGAATTCATAGAAGCCATTAAAGAGGTTGTAGTTGAGCTTTGAATTTGACGGAATCTCCTCGTAAGAATGAATTTTCGGTCCCCCCCCCCCCCCCTCAAGTGAATTATGAGGGGTATTTATAGATGATCTTCAGACCAGATGGCAGTTTCGTAATTATACAGAAAAATGCCATGACTCATGTCGCCACTGACATGACTCGGATTCTCGCTATAAGTCATGTCGTTTACGACATGATTCATGTCGCTTGTCGGGTTAATCCCCTGGCGCCTTAAGCTTATGACCCGGCATGACCTTCCTTATCATGGCTCGTATCGTTTGCATGATTCGACACTAGTTGGAGACGACATGGTTTAGCTTCGTGCTTTGAACAACGATTAGCCCTATATGTCGTTAAACGATCCAGGGCCTGGACGACATGATTCATGTTGTGTGACCTTATGTTTCTTTATGTCTTGGGCTTATGGCATGTTACGGTGCCATATCGCATGACAACTTAACTTTGACGTTATGGTTGGAATACGATATGGAAGGACGCAATACGATTGCAAACGACCTGATGTTGTATGGATGAACCTCTTCCTTTGCGACATGATTTTAACGGCTTGGCTTTCATATCTTGCGGCATAAATAGGCCACGACATGGTTTGTATCGGGTTCTTTGGTAGCAGCCTTTTCTTTGTGTCGCTAAACGATATGGACGACGGATGACATGATGCATTTCCTGATCCTGACCTGGCTCTCACGACATGGTTTAAGGCCAACATAAATCTTAACTTTATCTTCTGTCGTTACATTGGAGTGGCATGACCATAGATCGCTTTAGCTTCCTCTTAATGCCATAAAGACGGCATGGTTCCTTCCTTTTCTCACGACGTGGCCTTGGAACGACTTGATGCTTATGACTCGTCGAATAACGACATGGTTAAATACGACATATTAAACACGTATTTTTGCGGGATAACATTTCCCCTCGAAGTTTATGTTATTAGAATAACATGGGCTTCGAATCATGATATCCCTGATCGTATTTTAATCAAGTTATTCGAACCTATGAAAAACCAATTCGTTCCCATTACCATGTCGTAAGCCGTGCCGCTCTGAGTTGCTTGTGGGTTTTAAATCGCGTTGGGCTTCAAATCGGTCTTAACTTGGTCCAATAATTCCCTATACCTTTATATTATTCTAAAACCCACATATCCATTCTTATCCTTCTTCTCATTCTGAATCTTTGGCTTGTTAATGGCGGATTGAATTGGAGAAACATTATTGCCTCTCTCACAAGTGTCTTACCCAATCAAGCCGACATCTCCATCAAAGTTATCGCAACCAGATTCCAACCAATCTCGAAGAGCTTCATCAATTCAATTTGCGACCTATACTCTCGATCTTGAAGTACCCTTCCATCGAAAACCATTCAGAAACTATTGTAAGTAATTTTTGGATCTGAATTCTTCTTTGTTCTTCTAAATGCTAGGATTTGTATATGATTTAAAGAGTTTTACTTATTTCCAATAAAGTGATGATTTTGTGAACTAAATTTGGCTGCTTTGTGTTATTGAGATGTTTATGAACCGAAAATGAGTTGAATTTGATTAGGTATAATATGTATAAGGGCTTATAAATTCTTTGGTTTTCTTTGAATCTTGATCTTGCGTGATACACACGACTTGAGCATTATGCCGTCCCAACGACATGAGTTCCAGACCATGCTTAGCTGACTTAAGTTTCCTTAATGACTTGGTTTTCCTTTTAATCTTTAGCATCCCCATTGTTGTCACAGTCTGTCCATGCCGCTTATACGATTTGGATAACCATACCCAAGTACGAGTTTTATTGTTTTATCTTAGATATTGTATGATTCTTCGTAAAGCTAGGACCTTCATACCGTCGTTGAATTGCTTTTCAAATTCCAAGTTATGAGTTGACACGAGTCTCAGGCCGTGGATCGATATGACTTTCATGTCGTGAACCGACATGAATCTCATACCGTGGGAGTGTCTTGAACATGCCATCATTATTACGGTATGGTAATCATGTCAATTCGACTTACCCATAATGCCGTCGATCGACTCAATTCAAAGTCTACCACCTTTTCCTTCATGTTTTCACGTGTTTTGGTCAGTTTAAGCTTGAATAGGACCACTTAGCACTTTGAAAAGCTTTGAACGACCTAAAGCCTTGATTACTTTCAACGACCCAAAGTGTCGTAACTAGGTTGAACACTTCCGCACATGCTTTTCCTCTTTCTTTTCTTTACGAATGCAGTTGCTTATGCAGGATGTCTTCTAGCCATAACAAGATGAAGGGTCCTTTGAAGGAGGATGATTCTCGAAAACATCATAAATCAAATGAACCGCTTGAAACAGATGCTTACTCTACTTCGGACCCTCCTGCTTATAATGCTCCATCTCTTGAAGACCTGCGAGCCATCATGGATAGACCTCGCTATGATTCCGAACCATGTCATCCTGAACTTGCTAGTCGATTCGAAGGATGGTGTTTACAGGGTGCTCATGTGGAGGTAGACATATACCCATCTGACAAACAAGTTGTTCCTGATGATATAGATGTCATACAACGTAGCGCGCTTGCCCAGCTCGATAATACCAGGGATTGGTTTGCGAAGCACACCAATCTCCTTGAGAATTATACTGCAAAGAAGATGATTGGTTGGAACATGCTCCCTTGTGACCTCCAGTGACTGAACAGAGAAAACCTTGAGCAAATTTATGTTCTGGAGGATGACAAAGCGATGCTTATCCGAGCTTTGAAGTCTAGGGATAGAGTCATTACCGAGCTTCTGGGCCAGGAGGGAAAGATTGATCCGCCTCCCTCTCCTTCTACTTAGGGGGTGGTTTCATGATGGTAAGGAATCGTGACTTTCATGACTTTCTTGTTCTACTTTTTGGGTTGTCGTCTTATGCGTGTAAATTATTAGACCGGATTGTATTATGCGAGTACTAGTCCTCGCTTATGACTTTAGCTTATGTGCTTGATCCTGTGCTTTACTTTCTTGGTGGATGATGTACTTTTGGTTGTGTGTATGTTATGTTATTCGATGACGTTAGAATAAAGTTGTGTTCCACTCTTGTACTTAAACTTTTACTTTTAGCTTCATTGTTTCTTCTTGTTTTGCCATCAGGAAATTGTATCCTTCTTTTCACGCTTTAAGTTTTTGCTCTTGGTTTCGCTGTGCTTTTTTTTGGGTGGATTTTTGCACTTCATGCTTGTTCTATATTTGCAATACAAATTCTGCACTACAAATTATTTGTTATGAAAGGCCAGCTTCATTGGCTTTCCCGATCTTGATTAAGACGATGCTCACAACCCTTTCATGTGGATAACTGTTTTATTAGGATCTTTTAATTTCATCTTAGTTATTCTAGAAAATCCAGTTTTGTTAGTTGGAGTGCCCTAATGTCGGGTTTTCATGAGATTACAACCGGATTGTGATATGTTTAAGAAAGCATCATTAGATCTCATTAATGCGAAGATAATGCCCCCATACCACAATTGGTTTTATTATCTTGAAAATTAGGCATGGTTTTTACAGTTAGATAAAGGAATCTGTCGTTCCTAGTAACTGAGTGGGCCAGTTACTTATGGTTTTTATCAGATAACTTTAAGGGAAGTTTTTGGTTCTGTTACTAACTGAATTTGGAAGATTCGGCTTATAACTGGATGCCCTTGAAAGGATCTTTGATCCATTGTTCATTGGATCTGAATAATTCAGACGCTTGTTGAACTTGTCGGATGCCTCCGAAGAGGTCTTCGAGTCCGTCAGTAACTGGGTTTGGAAGACCCAGAATTAATAGTTGGATTTGGAAGATCAGCATCTGAGCGGATGCCTCCAAAGAGGTCTTCGAAAACCCTGTGTTTGTACCGCTATCCGGCCATATCTTAATGGCATCGACGATGAATCGGTGCCCCTCGGGGAGGTCTTGGGTTTAAAAGCCCAGCGTTTGTATCGCTATCCAATCGTATCTTAATGGCATCGGCGATGAACCGGGTGCCCCTCGGGGAGGTCTTTGGTTCAAAAGCCCGGTGTTTGTATCGCTATCCAGCCTTATCTTAATGGCATCACCGATGAACTGGGTACCCCTCGGGGAGGTCTTTTGTTCAAAAGCCCAGTGTTTGAATCGCTATCCAGCCATATCTTAATGGCATTAGCCGTGAACTGGGTGCCCTTAGGGTGAGATTCAAAACATGATCCGTAGTTTGGGT
Organism: Allium sativum; assembly: GCA_030737875.1. Classification (NCBI taxonomy): domain Eukaryota; kingdom Viridiplantae; phylum Streptophyta; class Magnoliopsida; order Asparagales; family Amaryllidaceae; genus Allium; species Allium sativum. The sequence continues at coordinate 377,990,337 of CM060926.1, forward strand.
TTAGAGTTCTTGACCTTAGACCTTTTTTGATTTGACTAGCATATCATCTACATATACTTCCATTGTATTCCCTATTTAAGATTTAAACATGGAGTTTACAAGACGTTGGTAGGTTGCTCCTGCGTTTTTCAGTCCAAATGGCATGACTTTATAAAGTATAGTCCTCGATCCGTTATGAAATTCATGTTCTCTTCGTCCGATTTGTGCATCATAATTTGATTATATCCGGAATATGCGTCCATGAAAGATAGTAACCCGTGCCCCACTGTTGCATCTACGATTTGGTCAATTCGGGGCAAAGGAGAACTGTCTTTTTGTAACGACCAAAAAAATCTGAACCAATTTAAAAAATTTAAATTGGCTAAAATAGTGGATTTTAAATATTTAAAATAAATATTTTAAATAATAGCGATGAAAAGTAAGTTTGAATCGACATTTGAAAACGAATATGATTAATTCTAATTATAAACAAGGCATGAAATGGCGCTGCAGTTTCAAAAATTGAATTCAAACTTTGTCGGAATGTACCGGGTGCAGAACAAAACGGATTTGAGTGAAACCAAAAATATTTAAATTTGTTAGTGAATACCTTTCTAACGAATCTGAAAATTCGAAGTTTCATAGCGGAAAGCAAATGTTATGGCCAAATGAATTTTCAGAAAGTTCGCTATGGAATTTATATAGCCCGTGGAATTGGCCATTTTGCAAACGACCTCGGAATTCGACGAAACCACTTTTGTTGAATCCGTGATGTGAAGTTATTGATAGGTTTCAAATTTCATAATTTTTGAGCTAGTATGTGAGAGTGGCAAAGGAAAACGTGTTTTGGTCAATTATAGTTAAATTGGATCGACCAGAAATGGGCCATTTTGCAAACGGTCTCAGAATTCGACGAAACTAGTTTTGTTGGGACCGTATCGTCAAAACATAGCTAGATTTATTTTTCGGGAATTTTTATAATCAGTTTGTGGCCCTGGCAAATTGAAATGTACGTTCAAATTTAATACTGAATGTTTTAAATTTTAATTTGAAGAAAAACTGACTGAAACATTCGAATGGGCCTTCGAAACATATCCCATTGTGTACGGAATGGGGGTAAAATGCTAGGGATGACAGTCGTTGGTTTTAAAAAGGAGTTCATTTGTGAAATCCCAATTTTTATGAAATATATATACCCCAGCCAATCAGAATTTTATATAAAAAAGGAAAATTCTCTTTCTTCCCCGATCCACCCAATCGAACGACGGAAACGCATTCAGGTCTTCCCGGATTGATTTCTCTCTCGTTTTGTCAACGAAATCGAGCGCACTTGGATCCATTTTGAAGCTCTCTCGATCCTCTTTAAATCCATGCCTGTTGGAGAATTTATCGTTGAGCGTGGAGGCCGAATCACCTTCGAGAAGGCACCGCCTTTGGAGCTCCGCCGCCGCTCCGATCTACCACCGCACGTGACCACTCCACCGCGCGCGGGTGCGTCAGTCCCTCCTCTTCGACGCTGCAACTTCTGATCGACCCAACAATCCACCGTTTGATCGCAAAAATCAAACCCTTGTTTGAACAGAAAGTTGAAAGGTACTGGTTTTGTATATTTGAACTGATTTTACACCTTTAAGCGTTGCGAACTTCTAAAAATCATATCTTTCTCGATTCTTGACGAAATTCAGTGAAACAAGAGACAGTGGACTTGTGAGAACGTCTTCTACCTTCTAGAAGAGACCGCATATTTTTCTGAGCCTTCTGCTATTTTTGGTGGAGTGGAATCCAAAGTGAGATTTCTAATTTATAAACGATATGGAAAACGACGATGTATAAATTATATAGTCGATGTATGAGTTATATAAGCGTTGCACACCTCATGTATAAGCGCTGTATAAGTTGTACGTTCGATGTATAAGTTATATTTGCGTTGTAAAAATTAAACATGTGTTGAAATAGAAGTGAATTGCTATATATATATATATATATATATATATATATATACGCCCCTCGTCCACAAACCATGGACGATATTTATTGGTTGCGATTGGTGTGAATATTAATTGATAACGAATGGTTGATTGGAATTGTTTGTGGTTGAAATTGATTGATTGTGGTTGAAAAATACCCGTTTGTTGTTGAGAAATATTTGGTTGAAACCACATAGGATTAGTTTGTGGAAATGAAAAAAAATATACATGCCGCCTACGTGCGAACTAGATGCATGATTCCCCATTGTCAAAAGCTGCAAGGCTTTAAGGTAGAGCGAGGAGCCGTACTAGGGACGGTCCCGGTTTTAACTACCCTGCCGTTATGCTACCGAAATTTTGAATAATATTCATGTGTTAGAATTATTTTCATTTGTTGAAACTATATTTATTCGTTGTATAGAAAACCTTCATGTGTTGAATTGAAATTCATCCGTTGAATAGAATTCATATGTTGAAAGGTATTCGTGTTTTTAAATATAAAAATCACATTTTTATCTATATATATAAACTATAGAAAACCTTCGTGTGTTGAATCGATATTCATTCGTTGTTTAGAAATTCATGTGTTGAATGGTATTCATGTTTTTAAATATAAAAATCACATTTTTATCTATATATAAACTATAGAAAACCTTCATGTGTTGAATCGATATTCATTCGTTGGATTGAAATTCATGTGTTGAATGGTATTCGTGTTTTAAATATAAAAATCACATTTTTATCTATATATATAAACTATAGAAAACCTTCATGTGTTGAATCGATATTCATTCGTTGGATTGAAATTCATGTGTTGAATGGTATTCGTGTTTTAAGTATAAAAATCACCTTTTTATCTATATATATAAACTATAGAAAACCTTCATGTGTTGAATCGAAATTCATTCGTTGAATTGAAATTCATGTGTTGAATGGTATTCATATTTTGAAATAAATTGTTTTATAATAAAAATCACATTTTTATCATCTATACGAACTATATTAAATAATCTTGTTTTGAAAGAAATTGTTTTATAATAAAAACCCTATTTTTACCACCTATATTAACTATATAAAATAGTCTAGTTTTGAAATAAATTGTTTTATACTAAAAATCACATTTTTATTACATACATGAATTGATAAAAATAGTGATGTGTTGAAATAGAAGACAGTTAGATAAAAATATAATTTTTATCAAATATATGAAAAGAATATAGCTTTGAAATCGAAGAATCGATATTTATATATATATAACTAAAATATATCGAATAACGAAGCTGTAGTTCGTATTTTGAAATCGAAACTTCAAACGATTATACCGGGAGATCCGACCGTCGGATTTTCCCGAAACTGGAACCGTTGGATTCGTTTTGAAAAGATCATTCTAATGATGTAAATTTTGTCATGATCCAACGGTTAGATTTTCAGATATGTGTAAATCAAATCTGAAGAAAAACAGCGCCACGGCCGCGTTATGGCCCGAAGTGTCGTTTTGAATAAATTGACTATTTTAAAATAAATAAAAATAGCGATAAATTGTTATAAAATATTATAAACGATATGGATGTGAAATTTAGAAATTAACTGAAGGTTGGCTAAGCCGAATGGTTTCCTGGGTGTTGATCTGATGTTGGTTTCGGCCTTCGGGGTTAATATTTGGGAAATCGTTCTCTTACTGATAGACGGTTAGTGACTAATGAATTGGAATGATGCGTATGTATGTTAGTGTTACACTTGTTTATTATATACGCGAGTTGCTCAGAAAGACCGGGTTTATCCCATTCTGAATAACTTAATCGACGATAAGAAGTCGAAGATGAAGACAGGGGTTGAAGACCGATCTTCACCTTGTTTGGATGGTCACTGAGGTCCTGATTGGGAGGCATCCCGAAATATGGATAATGAGTGGTGATCGTCCAGACGTACGTAGGAATCGATGGTTATGCGAGGTATTTAGTGCCTCCGGTTTCATTCAGACCCAGAACGGACTTGCAAATGGATTGTGTGTCTGACATTGGATTTTATTCTATGTTGATTGATCTCTATATTAAATATACATCTGTTTGGAAGCGGAGAATTTATTCTTTTGCTTAATGCCCTTCTTTGAAACGCACGAGCTCAGAGGTTGTATATCGATGGACATCAGTCGCATTGCATGAATTGCTAGCGTGGCATGCCTAAGTGGTAAATGATCAAGGCTTCTGTTGAAAAACAAAGTCCTGTGGTGATGATCAAAGCACCGCCTGTATGGCATAGCTTTGTGTATAACGTGAATTCGACCTCGGTATGAACCAGAAACGGGAGAAGGTACTCAGGGAGGGCATGCGTTTCCTTCTGGCTAGGAGTTGTGTCAGTGTTTTTACTCGGTCTGACATTTTACTTATGTGGATGATGGATTGCGAGGCGCCTCGGTTATATCGGTCGATCGGGACCGATGGAGTCATTCGTTGGCTCATTGACGCCCCATTGGGCGGGGAAACGCAATGTGCAGGAATTTTAATCCACATCGGTGGACCGGCCCTGTCGCTCCAAAGGCTTGACTGACTACTTGCCTGAGACACGGGCTAGAGTGTCTCGAATTCGGTAAGGACAATCTTTTGCCTTGGTTCATGACGGAAATCCAAATTCCAAATACGACATCGTGCGGTTTTGATTGTATATATATATATATGGCGACATGATATATGGTACCCATGCCGTCTATGATTGATAGTTATGATTCGAAATTGTTTTTGAAACATGCCAACACTAGTAATAATATTAAATGCTTTTGTTTTATTCGTATCAAGCATATTTTGGCCATTATAAGGTAAAACTCTATCCTCCGGTTTGTGTTGCATTATGTGATGGGAACTGAGTCTTATAATGACTTCATTTTTATAAAAAGCATTGCGATATTCAAAAGAATGATTGGTTTTAAAAGCACTGGCAATCCGATGGAGTAAACCCGTTCCACGAAAGTGGCGCGGTCCTGTGATTAGCCATAATTTAAATGTGTTGAGTAGATTTCTCATACCAGTCCCATGACTGACTCGTAGTTTGTTTCACTTTCAAACTCGGGAGCCCCTTTTTCTGCATGGGCAGCCTTGTTTTCAAGTTTTAGCTGGCTTTCTCCGAATAGCTGGAGCTGAAGATGGATTCTTCATTTATCTCTTTTTATGTTGTTCAGCTCCTATTGTACATTATGTTTGTTTTCCGCTGTAGACATATATGTATAGCTGAATTGTATTTGTACTAAGTAAGATCCTATATACTGTGTAACTCTGATGATTATGTTTATCCAGTGTACTATTTGTTCATTATCTGGTGTATTTATTTAATTATGTTCTGCTGTTATCTGTTTATGTGTTATATTCCAAGGATTACCCTTGCCACCGTCAGTATGGGGTTTGGGGTCGTCTCATTTGGTATTAGAGCTTTGGTTATGCTTAGTTCAGGAATATAACATATCAATGAACTCGTCAGAAATAGAACTAGTAGTGTTCTAGGACGAGTAACTCTATACAGATAGGATCAGTAATATCCTAGTATAAGTAAAGCAGAATGAAATACATCCCAATAGACACATTTACATTGAAGTATTTGTCTCTATGTTTTGCAATATCTTTTTTGTTGACTGACACTTTGTCTGCTAATTGCTGACGCACTAGAAAATGAGTGACAGGAACAGAAGAAATAATCGTATGGCTCGACCATCTAATGAGCCGGTTGTGCTCCCTCAGCCAGAATCAGATATAGAAGTTCTATTCAAGAGATTTCGAAATCCGGGTGGATCGCCATTCTTAGGCAAAGAGTCCATCATGGAAACACAAGCTTGGATCCGTTCTGCAGAGAAAATCTTTCATGGTTTAAAGCTGACAGATGATCAGAAAAGATTACAGGCGTCTTGGGCACTCAAAGAAGAAGCTTTGTTTTGGTGGGATTCAGTTATTAAGGATAATCCGGAGGGTGATATCACCTGGGAAAGATTAAAAGTGATTTTCCTAGAAAGATTTACTCCTCCCGAAGTAACCGAGCGATTATTCGATGAATTCTCTTATCTGATACAAGGTGATATGACCGTCCCAGAATATCATAAGAAATTCAACGAACTTTCTCACTTTGCTCCTCATCTGATTCAAGATCCAAAGAGGAAGAATCTGAGGTTTATTCATGGCCTGCAAAGGAAATATCAAAATAGTGTGATGAGGAATGTGAAACTTCCTTTCTCTGAAATGATATATATGGCTTATCAGTATGAAGATCTCCATAAGAAAGGTATGTTGCACGACGAAGAGGAAGTCAGCTCGAGTAACAAAGTGGAGTCTGTGACTGATAGTCCCGAGGTCAGTAAGAAGCCCAGTGCTAAGAGGAAAAGTGCTAAATCTGAGAAGGAACCAGTAAAACAGCTGTATGCAATAACTGCCATCAGAAAGGGCATTTGTCGATAAATTACGGACCCTTAAAGAATTGAATCAAGAGTGGATCTAAGCCTACTAAGAAGCTAAAGAACCCACATGAGGAAAGGAAATGCGATAAGTGTCATCAAGCAGGTCATATTGCACGGGAGTGCCAGCTATCAAAGGAATCTGAAACAGTACACATAAATGAAGTAGCAGAAGCTTCTGAGCCCTCAGCTGGTCAAGAAAGGGCTGATGTTTTGGAAGGCACGCTTAATGTAAAAAATATTCCAGTTAAAGTACTGTTTGACACAGGCGCGTCGCGAAGCTTTATTGCAAAGAATGCGGTTAAGAAATTGGATTTGAATTTGAAGAAGCTCAAGGAACCAATGACTATCCAAAATCCGGTCGGGGGTTCTGTAAGAACCCGTAACTTCCCCGTGAAGGAAAGCGCGGATACTTTGAGAACAACATACAAATGAACGCAGACGTAAGAACATTTCATTGCTATTACAACAATTCCATCAGATACAAGAATATACAGAGAATAAATGAATAAATTACATTCGATAAATATCAGAGATTACATAGCAGCGGAAAAATAATACAAAGCACAACTGAAGGTGATATACGGATACAGAGCTTTCCGGATATCATTCCAGCTGTAAACCAGGATCCTGTGAATATAAATCTGCAAAACCAAAACTACTAGCTGCCCGTGCGGAAAATAGGGGCACCCAGAGTTTAGGTTGAAACAATAAACTCCAGGTCAGTCATGTGACTGGTGTGAGAACTTAAACAGTTATTTAAAACTTTACATTAAAAGAGAGTAATTCAAGGGACCACGCCGTATAACACGGAACGGGTTTTCTCCCAAGAATACCAGTGCATAGAATAAACAGCGCAATGCTTTTTTGAAAAATGAAGCTATTATAAGACCCAGGTCCCATCACATAATGTAACGCAAGCCGGAGGATAGGGTTTTCCCTTATAATAGCCAAACATGCTTGGTACGTTTAAAACAAATCATTTGATACTATAATAAGTGTATAGTGTCAAAACAATTTCAATCATAAATATAAATCATAGACGGCATGGGTACCATATATCATGTCGCCATACTAGTTCTACAATTAAAACCGCAATACACGTATTGGAAATTGGATTTCCTTCATGAGTCGAGGCAAGGGGTAAGCTCCTCTCCGCGCTCGAGACACTCTAGCAAATATCTCAGGACTACACACTCTGGGCAATCCTTGGATCTTCAGGGGTCCTCACTTACGTTAGAGGATAAATTATGCCTGAACACACGTTTCCCGGTCCTTACAGACCTATAATCGAGGCGCCTCGCATTCCAACAACCACATAGGTGAAAAGTATATAAATGTCAGGGCTGGTAAGTCAATGATACCACCAAAGCTAGAAAGAAACGTCGTGCTCTCCCTGCAGTCCGTATCCCGTTTTTAACTCATACCGAGGTGTGAGGCTCGCGAATTCACGTTATACACAAAGCTGCCACGTAGGCGTGCTTTGATCATCAACCACAAGACTTTGCTTTTCAACAGAAGCCTTTATCATTGCATCTTAGCGTGCCACACAGGCAATTCATGCCATGCGACTGATGTCCATCGATATACAACCTCTGAGCTCGTACGTCTCAGAGAAGGGCGTTAAGTAAAAGAATAAATTCTCCGCCGCCAAACAGATGTATATTTAATAGAAATCAATCAACACAGAATAAAATCCAATGTCAAACACACAATCCATTTACAAGTCCGTTCTGCGTCTGAACGAAACCGTAGGCACTTTCCTCGCATATCCATCCATCTCCAAGTACGTCTGGACGACCACCAACTTGTAATAACCCGGAAAATCTGGGCCAGTTTAAAATTTTTATTTTGGCCATTTTAGCGAATTTTGATTATTTAAAATTGATTATTTTAAATAATATAGACGAGAAATTTATTTTCAATATAATTCGAATGTATATATTATACGCGTCGTCGTTAGAATATAAAAATTTATATATAATTATAAAAGGAATTGAAAATGGCGCGGTAGTTCGAAAATTCGATTTCTAATTTCAAATGAATATACAGAATTCAATATAAGTCAGAATTGAACGAAACAAGAAATATTTGAATCTGTATAACTATATCTTTGGAACGAAGTTAATAAACTGAAATTTCATTTTAGAAATGATAAGATATGTCCAGTTTAAAATTAGAAATAGTCGCTGTGGAATTTATATATATTTTTATATATATAAGGCCCTTAAAAATGGACATTTTGCAAATGACCTCGGATTTCGACGAAACCAGTTTTGTTGGGTCCGTGGTGTCAAGTTATTGCTAGGTTTCAAATTTCATAATTTTTCGAATCAATATGTGAGCGTGGCAAAGGAAACTATTTGAAATGTACGTTTAAAATTTTTAGAGTTCGTATGTGGCCCCGGTAATTTGAAATGTACATTTAAAATTCAATATAGTGATTTAAATGTAAATTCAAAGGAAACTGATTGTAACGATCGAATCAGCTGGCGATACATATCCCATTGTGTTCGGAATGGGGGTGAAACGCTATGGGCGATAGGCGGTGGGCCTCGTTTTGAGGTCGAAAATAAAAGTTGCTTTTAAGTGAAAAATAAAATAAAATAATTAAATAAAAAAAATATTTTTCTAGAATTTTTAGAGTTCGTATGTGGCCCCGGTAATTTGAAATGTACGTTTAAAATTCAATATAGTGATTTAAATGTAAATTCAAAGGAAACTGATTGTAACGATCGAATCAGCTGGCGATACATATCCCATTGTGTTCGGAATGGGGGTGAAACGCTATGGGCGATAGGCGGTGGGCCTCGTTTTGAGGTCGAAAATAAAAGTTGCTTTTAAGTGAAAAATAAAATAAAATAATTAAATAATAAAAAAAAAATCTCCCCCCTTAAACCGGCTCAGGCCCCCCCTTTTAAGTTTGATTCATATCGAAAAAAAAAAAGGGGAAGAAGGCGACTGCTCCTCCGCCAGACCTCGCCGACCACCCCCCCCCCCCCTATCGCGACAGACCCCCTCCCTAGCTCCTCCCTCTTCTCGATTCTCCCTCCTTCCTTCCTTCCGACGAGAACAACCGCGCCCCTCCTGCTCTCCTCTCTCAGTAAACCCGAAGCCCCTGTCCAGGCCCGTAGCCCCAAGCCGCAACCACCAGAACAAACCCCCACTGCCTGCGCTGGTCAACAACTACCACGCCCCGCCTGAGCTCGACCTCGCTGCACTCTGAACCCCCCCTCCCCCCTCCGACGTGGACCCCTTCCGGCGCAAGATTCGATAATTAACCAATAAAGGTGAGTTTTTTTTATATACTTTACTTTTAATCTGATTTTAGTTTAAGTTAAAAAAAAACATAGTTTTAAATCAGTTTTTATTTTATGGATAACAATGGATTTATATATATGTGTATATATATATATTCATAGAGTATAAAGGTTGGATCTTTATTTATGTGGACAACAATATAGAAAAGAAGTGATTTTGCTTAGTGTAGAAGAAGATTAAATTGTTACTAATGAAATGAAATGATTTTTTTTCATCACACAAAGGAATGATTTTTCATCACATAAAGAAATGATTTTTTTTCATCACACAAAGAAGTGATTTTTCATCACATAAAGAAATGATTTTTAATTTGAAAATGATAGGATTTATATACAAAGAAAGATCAGATTTTTGAATTAGAAAAGAAATGATTTTTGGTTTGATAAAAATACGATTTTTACTTCGATAAAAATGTATTTTTTTTCGTATGTATGATATGATTTTTAGAAAGCTAAAAAAAAAAAAGAATTTTTATCGAGTTCTGAGATTATTTTTAGAAAGATAAAAATATAATTTTTATAGTATATGTGAAATAATATTTTTAGAAGAATTAAAAATATGATTTTTATATGTTGAACTTCGAATTAAAAATATGATTTTTATATGTTGAACTTCGAATTAAAAATATGATTTTTATATGTTGAACTTTGAAGTAAAAATTCGATTTTTATATATTGAACCTTGAAGTAAAAACTCGATTTTTACGTATGTAGTGAAAGCGGACAACGAAGGTGACAAAAAGGCGAAACGACGAAGACTTCTGCAAATGAAGAGCCGTGGAGCTAGGATAGCTATATGTGAGAACTTCTCACCTTTCAATTTAATTTTTCTAGTTATATATATACTAGGATGCAGACGGTGCTTAGTAGCAACCGACACAATCGTCCACAGACCATGGACTTGTTTGTTTGGCTGTTTGGTGATTGATTGCGGTATTGGTTTGAATGTGGTTTGTGGTGTGAAAAATCGAATCGATAAATTGGTTAGGATTAGACGTGCGCCGTTATAAGGCGAAGGAGTAAGGCTAGGTTAGACTCTTACTCCAAATTTTGTGGTTTGCAAAATGAAATTTATTTGATTGATGTGTGAATGGCGTGGGCCTTCACTAGACCGGGGATAAGGCTAGGCCTTGTCCCGTTTCTAGTATCGTGCCGTTATGCCGCCGAAATTTTCTAAAATATGTTAGAAAAATAAAAATATCATTTTATTGTGTAAATGAATTGAATAGATATTCATAGGTTGAAATAAAATGTTTTATCGTTAAAAATATAATTTTTAACGTGAAGTGAATAAAATAGAATATTCATTTACAAACCAGACGGTTTGTTTATGTACACCTATTTGAATGACATTGATTGGGACGATAAATTTTACACATCGCCCAACAACACAAATAAAATATGTGTTTGATTGTTTGAAACCCCACACGGGTGTTGGGATGAAATTTGAAGTTCACTCATCCTGATTGATTAAATATGTCGATCGATTGATTGACAGGCTGTTATAAGCGTTGAATATCTATAATTGATGCTTTTACAGTGTAGTGCACTTTGGTTGATGGTTGATTATTTTCAATGTTATTACATACATGTGTTGTATGAAAATCCATATAATTAACTTTATATGGTAATTGATTGGGCCTCATTCCAATTTGAAAAATAAAGAATATTATAAAATAAAAGTTCATGTGTTGACAGTACTCATCCATTGAGATTGGTCATGTGTTGAACGAAATATTTTAGTAATAAAATTTATATCTTTATCAATATAAAATAAAGGTTCATGTGTTGACAGTACTCATCCATTGAGATTGGTCATGTGTTGAATGAAATATTTTAGTATTGACAACTATTTTGAAAAAGAAATATTTGAAATAGAATATTTGAAAATAGAAATATATGAAGCCGTATTGATTAGATTGACGCCATTTGGACGTGAACGATATTTATATCGATGAAAACGATTTCGAAATGAATTGAATTGAAAACGATTTCGAAATGAATTGAATTGAAAACGATTTCGAAATGAATTGAATTGAAAACGATTTCGAAATGAACTGAATTGAAAACGATTTCGAAATGAATTGAATTGAAAACGATTTCGAATTGAATTGAAAGCAAATTGAAACGAATTCGAATTGAATTGAATAGAAATGAATTTTAAAACGAATTTATAGAGAAGAATTCAATTTTGATTTGAATTGAAACGGAAGTTGAAATTGCTTTTGAATCGAATTTAAAACTATTTATATAATTCGTTTTAAATAGAAATCGACGAAATATATTATATATATATATTATATATATAATATAATGGCCTGAATAGAACGCGCCGCGCCGCGGTAGTTCGTGAATTTCGACCATTTATTTCAAACGGACATTGCGGGAGATCCGACCGTCGGATTCTCCTAAAACCGGAACCGTTGGGTTCGTATCGAAAAGAGCTTTCTAATGAATGTTAGAAATTTGAAATCTAACGGTTGGATTTGGAGATACATCCAAATCAAATTCGAAAAAGGTCGTTGTAAGTGCAGTTCGATGACCGTTGATGGAAATCGACTGTACAGGCCTTGATAAAATTATTAAAAATAGTAATAATTTGTGTAAAATCATAAGAAATGATTTAGAAAGAATTGGGATGAAAAACTCCATATTTGAAAAGATAAAAATAGATTTTTATCGAAATGAACTAGTTTTGAACTAGAAATATAATTCTATTTATTTCTAAATAAATAAATTGAATTTGAAAAGGGTTTTAAAAATAACCAGAATTTCCAATGATTGCATTGGAGTGGATTTGAATCGAAATTGTCTTCGGAATATTTCGATGTTGGAATTCGTGATTATGCGGATGTTGTTACGGAAATTTGAAAGATATATATCTATATCGTTATTTCCAATACGATATTTGTTAGTCGTGGAATTTGATATTGAATATAAGCCGATATATTTTCTATCCAGAACCTTGTATTGAATATCAAATGTGATTTGGGTTTGTCGTGAATGGTGTCTTCACTAACACTGTTCTTGAACCCAGTTGAGAAAATATTAAATCTTTTTATTTAGATTTAATGAAGTGTACCAATTAAATAATATTTAATTGGAATTGAATTGATATTGATTTTTGGGTTTATCGTGAACAGTGTTTTAAATAACACTCGTTCTTTAATCCGATAATTAATGGAATGTGATTTTGGGTTTATCGTGAACCGTGTTTTAAAAGACACTGATTCTTTAACCCAGTTAACGATTAAAACTAAGTGGAGTTTTAATGAATCTTTAATTAGATTGAAATGGTCGAGAATGGAGTATCACCAGTTTTGCTCCAGGCGATAGTTGAATCTTTAATTAGATTTAAACGTGAAATGGTAATTGAATTTACCGATAACACCGTGGTGTTAGATATGAAGTATAACCAGTTTTACTTCATGGGATGAATAGGTTGGGATTGGGAAATGAAAACAAATGATTACTTCGGTAAGGTTCGCTAATCCCGACTAGTTTGAATTGATATTCAAAAATAGATTAAAGAATAAATTCAAGAATTTATCTTTGATAAAATTAATGGGAACCTTTCCCTATGAATGTGAAATTTAGAAACTAATTGTCGGTTAGCCAAGCAGAAGGGTTTTCTGGATATTGATCTGATGTTGGTTTCGGCCTTCGGGGTTAATATTTAGGGAATTATTCTCTTGATTAATTTACCGTTAGTGACTGATGAATTGGAATGAGGCGTATGTTGTGTTTGTGTAACACTTATTTAAAATATACGCGAGTTATTCGGAAAGACCGGGTTTATCCCATTTTGGATAACTGATACGACGATAAGTCGAAGATGAAGACGATGGTCGAAGACCGGAGGTCTTCACGTCGTTTGGGTAATTACTGATGATCTTGATTGGGCTGTACACCCAAGAAGATGGAAACAGTTAGTGATCGTCCAGACGTACTTGGAGATCGATGGATATGCGGGGTACTAAATGCCTCCGGTTTCGTTCAGACCCAGAACGGACTTGTAAATGGACTGTGTGTCTGACATCGGATTTCATTCTGTGTGACTGATATCGGTTGCATAGGATGGTTTGCCTGTGTGGCATGCCTAAGTGGCAATTGATCGAGGCTTCTGTTGAAAAGCAAAGTCTTGTGGTGATGATCAAAGCACGGCCTTTGTGGCGTAGCTTTGTGTAACGTTTACTTCGCGAGTTTCACACCCGGTATGAACCAAAAACGGGAGACGGACCTCAGGGAGGGCCTGCGTTTCCTCCTAGCTAGAAGTGGCGTCAGTGGTTTTACACGCCCTGACGAGTTTGACTTATGTGGTTGTTGCTGTTGCGAGGCTCCTCGGTTAGATCGGACGATCCGGGTCCGATGGAGTCATTCGTTGGCTCGCTTACGCCCCAAAGGGCGGCGAAATGCAGTGTCCAGGGTTTAAGTTTAATCCACATCGGTGGACCGGCCCTGACGATCCAAGGGTCGATGCGTTCTGATCCGGAGACTCGGGCTAGGCAGTCTCGAATCGGTTGAGGACTATCTTTTGCCTCGGTTCATAGACGGAAATCCAATTTCCAAATACGTGACATTTGCGGTTTTATTTGTAAACCTATATATGGCGACATGATATATGGTACCCATGCCGCCTATGATTGATACTTATGATTTGAAGTTGTTTTATACACTATGCACTTATAATAGTATCAAATGATTTGTTTTAAACGTATCAAGCATTCTTTGGCCGTTATAAGGGAAAACCCTATCCCCCGGCTTGCGTTTGCATTGTGTGATAGGACCTGGGTCTTATAACAGCTTCATTCTTCTCTATTTAGCATTGCGCTGTTGTTTTATGCACTGGTATTCTTGGGAGGAAACCCGTTCCGTGTTATACGGCGTGGTCCCTTGATTTACCTATCTTTAAAATAAAGATTTATAACTATTTTAGTTCTCACACCAGTCACATGACTGACCTGGAGTTTATTGTTTTAACCTAAACTCTGGGTGCCCTTATTTTGACACGGGCAGCTAGTAGTTTTGGTTTTTGCAGATTTATATTCACAGGACCCTGGTTTACAGCTGGAACGATATCCGGAAAGCTTTGTATCCGTATATCTCTTCTAGTTGTGTATTGTATTATTTTCCGCTGCTATGTATTTAAATGTAATTTAAATCTCTGATATTTCTGTGTAATATTTATTCGTACTCTGTATATTCTTGTAATCTGATGCATTGTTGTAATATACAATGAAATGATCTTCTGTATGCGTTCTGTTTTGTCGTGTTCTCAAACGATAGGGCGTTTCGAACGGTCTGGGTTGGTTTAGCGACTTGTTCGGACCGAGCGAGATTCCTTGCCATCACAGTTGGTATCAGAGCTTTGGTTTACAAAGCTCAGAGAACAAGGCACATTAGAACCATACGAAAGAATTCATCAGACATTGGATTAGTAATATCCAATGGGGATGACTCGTTAGAGATGGGATCAGTAGTATCCTAGAACGAGTGTGAAGAGTATATTTTTCAAATGAAAACAAATTTTTGTTTTGAAAATTTAAATCAATTATTCGTATTTGATTATCTCTTTATATTGAGTTGGACAGTCCAGTATATAAAGATTTTGCGTATACGTCTGATCCACGTGTATTTGAAATTTTAATATACTGGATAGATATAGAGTCACATTCTAGACACCCGGGGATAATTCTGGTGATGTGGCCACATCATCAGTATTTATATTCGTGTTTCGAAGGTGTGATATCTATATATTTCCATTAGACTGGTGTGAGAACCAAATCTTATATAGCTAGAACACTTTGTTGTGAATTGGCATCAAAAACAAGATTTTCTGTATATGTATCAAAATTATGAAATTGAAACGTTAAATTCACTAATTGATTGATGTTTGTGTTGTTTGTTCATTTGTTTGCTAATTTTGAACCATTATGCATAATTGAACCAAATATTGAATTATATTGAAAATTGGTTGCATTTGCTTGCATATACATATATATCTTTGAACAGGTCATAGCAAGGAGGCTAGAGCAGAGAATAAAATTTGTTTGCCCGACAAATAGGTACATGTTTACTACATAATTTCCTGTTTTGTTTGGGTGATGATGATTTTGTGAGCCTATTGGCTAGCCGCTTGGCTTTCTTCTTTTTCTTTTTGAGATCTGAAGGACCGGGGAAGCTATTTGAAATTCCCCGATGCTCCCGGTGCAGGGGAGGTTATGGCGAAATTTTTCAAAAATTTAGGGTGTTAGCCAAATTTTTGAAATTTTAGAAAATTCTCAGAAACTGAAAAGTTTGAGAATGGAAGCCTGATCGAGCGTAGAGTTGATTAATCAAACCACTTTCGACTTTGTTCCTTTTCGGGGACGAAAAGTTTTAAGTGGGGGAGATTGTAATAACCCGGAAAATCTGGGCCAGTTTAAAATTTTTATTTTGGCCATTTTAGCGAATTTTGATTATTTAAAATTGATTATTTTAAATAATATCTACGAGAAATTTATTTTCAATATAATTCGAACGTATATATTATACGCGTCGTCGTTAGAATATAAAAATTTATATATAATTATAAAAGGAATTGAAAATGGCGCGGTAGTTCGAAAATTCGATTTCTAATTTCGAATGAATATACAGAATTCAATATAAGTCAGAATTGAACGAAACAAGAAATATTTGAATCTGTATAACTATATCTTTGGAACGAAGTTAACAAACTGAAATTTCATTTTAGAAATGACAAGATATGTCCAGTTTAAAATTAGAAATAGTCGCTGTGGAATTTATATATATTTTTATATATATAAGGCCCTTAAAAATGGACATTTTGCAAATGACCTCGGATTTCGACGAAACTAGTTTTGTTGGGTCCGTGGTGTCAAGTTATTGCTAGGTTTCAAATTTCATAATTTTTCGAATCAATATGTGAGCGTGGAAAAGGAAAACGCGTTTGACCAGTTTTAGTTGATTTTAATCGACTGGAAAATGGCCATTTTTCTAACGGTCTCAGAATTCGACGAAACTAGTTTTGTTAGGACCGTATCATCAATACGAAGCTAGAAAATATTTTTCTATAATTTTTAGAGTTCGTATGTGGCCCCGGTAATTTGAAATGTACGTTTAAAATTCAATATAGTGATTTAAATGTAAATTCGAAGGAAACTGATTGTAACGATCGAATCAGCTGGCGATACATATCCCATTGTGTTCGGAATGGGGGTGAAACGCTATGGGCGATAGGCGGTGGGCCTCGTTTTGAGGTCGAAAATAAAAGTTGCATTTAAGTGAAAAATAAAATAAAATAATTAAATAATAAATAAATAAATAAAAAAATCTCCCCCCTTAAACCCGCTCAGCCCCCCCCCCTTTTCAGTTTGATTCATATCGAAAAAAAAAAGGGGGAAGAAGGCGACTGCTCCTCCGCCAGACCTCGCCGACCACCCCCCCCCCCCCCCCCCCATCGCGACAGACCCCCTCCGTAGCGCCTCCCTCTTCTCGATTCTCCCTCCTTCCTTCCTTCCGACGAGAACAACCGCGCCCCTCCTGCTCTCCTCTCTCAGTAAACCCGAAGCCCCTGTCCAGGCCCGTAGCCCCAAGCCACCACCACCAAAACAAACCCCCACTGCCTGCGCTGGTCAACAACTACCACGCCCCGCCTGAGCTCGACCTCGCTGCACTCTGAACCCCCCCCTCCCCCCTCCGACGTGGACCCCTTCCGGCGCAAGATTCGATAATTAACCAATAAAGGTGAGTTTTTTTTATATACTTTTCTTTTAATCTGATTTTAGTTTAAGTTAAAAAAAAACATAGTTTTAAATCAGTTTTTATTTTATGAATAACAATGGATTTATATATATGTGTATATATATATATATATATTCATAGAGTATAAAGGTTGGATCTTTATTTATGTGGACAACAATATAGAAAAGAAGTGATTTTGCTTAGTGTAGAAGAAGATTAAATTGTTACTAATGAAATGAAATGATTTTTTTTCATCACACAAAGGAATGATTTTTCATCACATAAAGAAATGATTTTTTTTCATCACACAAAGAAGTGATTTTTCATCACATAAAGAAATGATTTTTAATTTGAAAATGATAGGATTTATATACAAAGAAAGATCAGATTTTTGAATTATAAAAAAAATGATTTTTGGTTTGATAAAAATACGATTTTTACTTCGATAAAAATGTATTTTTTTTCGTATGTATGATATGATTTTTAGAAAGCTAAAAAAAAAATAGAATTTTTATCGAGTTCTGAGATTATTTTTAGAAAGATAAAAATATAATTTTTATAGTATATGTGAAATAATATTTTTAGAAGAATTAAAAATATGATTTTTATATGTTGAACTTCGAATTAAAAATATGATTTTTATATGTTGAACTTCGAATTAAAAATATGATTTTTATATGTTGAACTTCGAATTAAAAATATGATTTTTATATGTTGAACTTTGATGTAAAAATTCGATTTTTATATATTGAACCTTGAAGTAAAAACTCGATTTTTACGTATGTAGTGAAAGCGGACAACGAAGGTGACAAAAAGGCGAAACGACGAAGACTTCTGCAAATGAAGAGCCGTGGAGCTAGGATAGCTATATGTGAGAACTTCTCACCTTTCAATTTAATTTTTCTAGTTATATATATATACTAGGATGCAGACGGTGCTTAGTAGCACCCGACACAATCGTCCACAGACCATGGACTTGTTTGTTTGGCTGTTTGGTGATTGATTGCGATATTGGTTTGAATGTGGTTTGTGGTGTGAAAAATCGAATCGATAAATTGGTTAGGATTAGACGTGCGCCGTTATAAGGCGAAGGAGTAAGGCTAGGTTAGACTCTTACTCCAAATTTTGTGGTTTGCAAAATGAAATTGATTTGATTGATGTGTGAATGGCGTGGGCCTTCACTAGACCGGGGATAAGGCTAGGCCTTGTCCCGTTTCTAGTATCGTGCCGTTATGCCGCCGAAATTTTCTAAAATATGTTAGAAAAATAAAAATATCATTTTATTGTGTAAATGAATTGAATAGAAATTCATAGGTTGAAATAAAATGTTTTATCGTTAAAAATATAATTTTTAACGTGAAGTGAATAAAATAGAATATTCATTTACAAACCAGACGGTTTGTTTATGTACACATATTTGAATGACATTGATTGGGACGATAAATTTTACACATCGCCCAACAACACAAATAAAATATGTGTTTGATTGTTTGAAACCCCACACGGGTGTTGGGATGAAATTTGAAGTTCACTCATCCTGATTGATTAAATATGTCGATCGATTGATTGATAGGCTGTTATAAGCGTTGAATATCTATATTTGATGCTTTTACAGTGTAGTGCACTTTGGTTGATGGTTGATTATTTTCAATGTTATTATATACATGTGTTGTATGAAAATCCATATAATTAACTTTATATGGTAATTGATTGGGCCTCATTCCAATTTGAAAAATAAAGAATATTATAAAATAAAAGTTCATGTGTTGACAGTACTCATCCATTGAGATAGGTCATGTGTTGAACGAAATATTTTAGTAATAAAATTTATATCTTTATCAATATAAAATAAAGGTTCATGTGTTGACAGCACTTATCCATTGAGATTGGTCATGTGTTGAACGAAATATTTTAGTATTGACAACTATTTTGAAAAAGAAATATTTGAAATAGAATATTTGAAAATAGAAATATATGAAGCCGTATTGATTAGATTGACGCCATTTGGACGTGAACGATATTTATATCGATGAAAACGATTTCGAAATGAATTGAATTGAAAACGATTTCGAAATGAATTGAATTGAATTGAAAACGATTTCGAAATGAATTGAATTGAAAACGATTTCGAAATGAATTGAATTGAAAACGATTTCGAAATGAAATGAATTGAAAACGATTTCGAAATGAAATGAATTGAAAACGATTTCGAAATGAATTGAATTGAAAACGATTTCGAAATGAATTGAATTGAAAACGATTTCAAAATGAATTGAATTGAAAACGATTTCGAAATGAATTGAATTGAAAACGATTTCGAAATGAATTGAATTGAAAACGATTTCGAAATGAATTGAATTGAAAACGATTTCGAAATGAAATGAATTGAAAACGATTTCGAAATGAAATGAATTGAAAACGATTTCGAAATGAATTGAATTGAAAACGATTTCGAAATGAATTGAATTGAAAACGATTTCGAAATGAATTGAATTGAAAACGATTTCGAAATGAATTGAATTGAAAACGATTTCGAAATGAATTGAATTGAAAACGATTTCGAAATGAATTGAATTGAAAACGATTTCGAAATGAATTGAATTGAAAACGATTTCGAAATGAATTGAATTGAAAACGATTTCGAATTGAATTGAAAGCAAATTGAAACGAATTCGAATTGAATTGAATAGAAATGAATTTTAAAACGAATTTATAGAGAAGAATTCAATTTTGATTTGAATTGAAACGGAAGTTGAAATTGCTTTTGAATCGAATTTAAAACTATTTATATAATTCGTTTTAAATAGAAATCGACGAAATATATTATATATATATATTATATATATATATAATATAATGGCCTGAATAGAACGCGCCGCGCCGCGGCAGTTCGTGAATTTCGACCATTTATTTCAAACGGACATTGCGGGAGATCCGACCGTCGGATTCTCCTAAAACCGGAACCGTTGGGTTCGTATCGAAAAGAGCTTCCTAATGAATGTTAGAAATTTGAAATCTAACGGTTGGATTTGGAGATACGTCCAAATCAAATTCGAAAAAGGTCGCTGTAAGTGCAGTTCGATGGCCGTTGATGGAAATCGACTGTACAGGCCTTGATAAAATTATTAAAAATAGTAATAATTTGTGTAAAATCATGAGAAATGATTTAGAAAGAATTGGGATGAAAAACTCCATATTTGAAAAGATAAAAATAGATTTTTATCGAAATGAACTAGTTTTGAACTAGAAATATAATTCTATTTATTTTTAAATAAATAAATTGAATTTGAAAAGGGTTTTAAAAATAACCAGAATTTCCAATGATTGCATTGGAGTGGATTTGAATCGAAATTGTCTTCGGAATATTTCGATGTTGGAATTCGTGATTATGCGGATGTTGTTACGGAAATTTGAAAGATATATATCTATATCGTTATTTCCAATACGATATTTGTTAGTCGTGGAATTTGATATTGAATATAAGCCGATATATTTTCTATTCAGAACCTTGTATTGAATATCAAATGTGATTTGGGTTTGTCGTGAATGGTGTCTTCACTAACACTGTTCTTGAACCTAGTTGAGAAAAGATTAAATCTTTTTATTTATATTTAATGAAGTGTACCAATTAAATAATATTTAATTGGAATTGAATTGATATTGATTTTTGGGTTTATCGTGAACAGTGTTTTAAATAACACTCGTTCTTTAATCCGATAATTAATGGAATGTGATTTTGGGTTTATCGTGAACCGTGTTTTAAATGACACTGATTCTTTAACCCAGTTAACGATTAAAACTAAGTGGAGTTTTAATGAATCTTTAATTAGATTGAAATGGTCGAGAATGGAGTATCACCAGTTTTGCTCCAGGCGATAGTTGAATCTTTAATTAGATTTAAACGTGAAATGGTAATTGAATTTACCGATAACACAGTGGTGTTAGATATGAAGTATAACCAGTTTTACTTCATGAGATGAATAGGTTGGGATTGGGAAATGAAAACAAATGATTACTTCGGTAAGGTTCGCTAATCCCGACTAGTTTGAATTGATATTCAAAAATAGATTAAAGAATAAATTCAAGAATTTATCTTTGATAAAATTAATGGGAACCTTTCCCTATGAATGTGAAATTTAGAAACTAATTGTCGGTTAGCCAAGCAGAAGGGTTTTCTGGATATTGATCTGATGTTGGTTTCGGCCTTCGGGGTTAATATTTGGGGAATTATTCTCTTGATTAATTTACCGTTAGTGACTGATGAATTGGAATGAGGCGTATGTTGTGTTTGTGTAACACTTATTTAAAATATACACGAGTTATTCGCAAAGACCGGGTTTATCCCATTCTGGATAACTGATACGACGATAAGTCGAAGATGAAGACGATGGTCGAAGACCGGAGGTCTTCACGTCGTTTGGGTAATTACTGATGATCTTGATTGGGCTGTACACCCAAGAAGATGGAAACAGTTAGTGATCGTCCAGACGTACTTGGAGATCGATGGATATGCGGGGTACTAGGTGCCTCCGGTTTCGTTCAGACCCAGAACGGACTTGTAAATGGACTGTGTGTCTGACATCGGATTTCATTCTGTGTGACTGATATCGGTTGCATAGGATGGTTTGCCTGTGTGGCATGCCTAAGTGGCAATTGATCGAGGCTTCTGTTGAAAAGCAAAGTCTTGTGGTGATGATCAAAGCACGGCCTTTGTGGCATAGCTTTGTGTAACGTTTACTTCGCGAGTTTCACACCCGGTATGAACCAAAAACGGGAGACGGACCTCAGGGAGGGCCTGCGTTTCCTCCTAGCTAGAAGTGGCGTCAGTGGTTTTACACGCCCTGACGAGTTTGACTTATGTGGTTGTTGCTGTTGCGAGGCGCCTCGGTTAGATCGGACGATCCGGGTCCGATGGAGTCATTCGTTGGCTCGCTTACGCCCCAAAGGGCGGCGAAACGCAGTGTCCAGGGTTTAAGTTTAATCCACATCGGTGGACCGGCCCTGACGATCCAAGGGTCGATGCGTTCTGATCCTGAGACTCGGGCTAGGCAGTCTCGAATCGGTTGAGGACTATCTTTTGCCTCGGTTCATAGACGGAAATCCAATTTCCAAATACGTGACATTTGCGGGTTTATTTGTAAACCTATATATGGCGACATGATATATGGTACCCATGCCGCCTATGATTGATACTTATGATTTGAAGTTGTTTTATACACTATGCACTTATAATAGTATCAAATGATTTGTTTTAAACGTATCAAGCATTCTTTGGCTGTTATAAGGGAAAACCCTATCCCCCGGCTTGCGTTTGCATTGTGTGATAGGACCTGGGTCTTATAACAGCTTCATTCTTCTCTATTTAGCATTGCGCTGTTGTTTTATGCACTGGTATTCTTGGGAGGAAACCCGTTCCGTGTTATACGGCGTGGTCCCTTGATTTACCTATCTTTAAAATAAAGATTTATAACTGTTTTAGTTCCCACACCAGTCACATGACTGACCTGGAGTTTATTGTTTTAACCTAAACTCTGGGTGCCCTTATTTTGACACGGGCAGCTAGTAGTTTTGGTTTTTGCAGATTTATATTCACAGGACCCTGGTTTACAGCTGGAACGATATCCGGAAAGCTTTGTATCCGTATATCTCTTCTAGTTGTGTATTGTATTATTTTCCGCTGCTATGTATTTAAATGTAATTTAAATCTCTGATATTTCTGTGTAATATTTATTCGTACTCTGTATATTCTTGTAATCTGATGCATTGTTGTAATATACAATGAAATGTTCTTCTGTATGCGTTCTGTTTTGTCGTGTTCTCAAACGATAGGGCGTTTCGAACGGTCTGGGTCGGTTTAGCGACTGGTTCGGACCGAGCGAGATTCCTTGCTGTCACACAACTATTTCCATCCTCTTGGGTGTACAGCCCAATCAGGATCGTCAATAATTATCCAAACGATGTGAAGACTTCCGGTCTTCGACCACCGTCTTCATCTTCGACTTATCGTCGAATCGGTTATTCAGAATGGGTATAAACCCGGCCTTTCCGAACAACCCATGTATATTTAAAACAAATGTTACACAAACACAACATATGCCTCATTCCAATGTAGAATATCCTTTTTATTCACGAAATCACTTCTTTGGGAAAGGTTCCCAATAAATTTATCAAAGATAAATTCTTTAAAATTTATCCTTTAATCTTCCTTTGGATGTCGTTCAAACCAAATTATGGTTTTCTAAACTTGTCGAGATTAGCGAACCGTAACGAAGTAATTATTTATTTTATTTCCCAATCCCAACCTATTCATCCCCTGAAGCAAAACTGGTAATACTCCATATCTAACACCACAGTGTTGTCGATAAAATTAATTATCATTTCACGTTCAAATCTAATTAAAGATTTATCTATCGTTTTGGAGCAAAACTGTTAATACTCCATTCTCGCTCATTTTCTAAATTTGATAATTTAGATTACAAATTTACATTTCAATCTAATTGCAGATTCGTTAAAACTCCTTTTACTGGGTTAAAGAACTAGGTGTTATTTAAAACACAGTTCACGACAAACCCAAATCACATTCTATTTATTATCGGGTTAAAGAACTAGTGTTATTTAAAACACAGTTCACGATAAACCCATGAATCAATTCTATTTAATTCAAATCAAATATATTAGGAATTCCGATTATTTAAAACCCCTTTTTAAATCTAATTTGTTTATTTAAAAACAAATCGGGTTTTAAATTTAGTTCAAACTAGTTCATTTTGATAAAAATCTATTTTTATCTTTTCAAATATGGAGTTTTTCATCCCAAATTTTCCCAAATCATTTCTTCTGATTTTACACAAATTATTGATATTTTTAATAATTTTATCAAGGCTCGTACAGTCGATTTCCATCAACGGCCATCGAACTGCACTTACAGCGACCTTTTTCAAATTTGATTTGGACATATCTCCAAATCCAACCGTTAGATTTTGAATTTCAAATATTCGTTAGAAAGCTCTTTTCGATACGAACCCAATGGTTCCGGTTTTAGGAGAATCCGACGGTCGGATCTCCCGTTATGTCCGTTTGAAATAAATGGTCGAAATTTACGAACTGTCGCGGCGCGGCGCGTTCTATTCAGGCCATTATATTATATTATATATATATATATAATATATATTTCGCCGATTACTATTCAAAACGAATTTTATAAATAGTTTTGAAATTCGTTTCAAAATTCATTTCAACTTCCATTTCAATTCAAAGCAAAATTGAATTCTTCTTTATAAATTCGTTTTAAAATTCATTTCTATTCAATTCAAATTTCAAAGTCATTTTCTATTCGATTCAATTTAAATTGGTTTTCTATTCGATTTAAATCAAATTCATTTTCCATTCCATTTGAATTCAATTTATTTACTATTCAACTTAATTCGAAATCGTTTTATATTCAATTCATTTCGAAATCGATTTATATTCCATTCATTTCCGTTTTCTATTTGAATCAAATTCATTATATATTCGATTGAAATCAAATTCGTTTTATATTCAATTCGAATTCAATTCGTTATATATTCAATTCGAATTCGTTTTCTATTCAATTTGATTCAAATTTCATTTCAACATATGCGATTTCGAAATCACTTTATATTCAATTCATTTCGAAATCGTTTTCAATTCATTTCGAAATCGTTTTCAATTCATTTCGACATCGTTTTCAATTCATTTCATTTCGAAATCGTTTGATTTCAAAATTACTTTTCAATATTCATTTTAAATTGAATAAAATCGATATAAATATCGTTCACGTCAAAATGGCGCATCTCTAATTAACACGGCTTTATATATTCCTTTATTCTATTCAACAAATGAATATTTATTTTTGTCAACACACGACTAATCTCAACAAATGAGTACTGTCCACGTGTGACTATTTTTGTTAAATTATTTCGTTCAACACATGACTAATCTCAACGGATGAGTACAGTCAACACATGAATCTTTATATTATATTGATAAAGATGTAATTTTTATTACAAAAATATTTCGTTCAACACATGACTAATCTCAACGGATGAGTACAGTCAACACATGAACCTTTATTTTATATTGATAAAGATGTAAATTTTATTATTAAAATATTTCGTTCAACACATGACTAATCTCAACGGATGAGTACAGTCAACACATGAACCTTTATTTTATATTATTCTTTATTTTCTAAATTGGAATGAGGCCCAATCAATCACCATATACTGTTAATTATATGGATTTTCATACATCACACGTATATAATAGCATTGAAAAATAATCAACCATCAACCAAAGTGCACTACACTGTATAAGCATCAAATATAGATATCTAACGCTTATAACAGCCTGTCAATCAATCGATCGACATATTTAATCAATCAGGATGAGTGAACTTCAAATTTCATCCCAACACCCGTGTGGGGTTTTCAAACAATCAAACACAGATTTTAGTTGTGCAGTTGGGCGATGTGTAAAATTTATCGTCCCAATCAATGTCCTTCAAATAGGTGTACATAAACAAACCATCCGGTTTGTAAATGAATATTTTATTTAATTCACTTCACGTTAAAAATTATATTTTTAATGATAAAACATTTTATTTTAACATATGAATTTCTATTCAGTTCATTCTTTAAATAAAATGATATTTTTATTTTCTAACTTATTTTAGAAAATTTCGGCGGCATAACGGCACGATACTAGAAACGGGACGAGGCCTAGCCTTATCCCCGGTCTGGTGAAGGCCCACGCCATTCACACATCAATCAAATCCATTCATTTCACAAAAAAATTCAAATTTCAATCAAATAATCTTACTAATTTTTGCAATCAAACAATTTAACAAACAAGTCATCCATGGTCTGTGGATGACGGGTGTCGGGTGCTACTAAACACCGTCTGCATCCTAGTATATATATATATATAACTAGAAAATGAAATTGAAAGGTGAGAAATTCTCACAAATAGCTATCCAATCATCTTGACTCTTCCTTGATAGAAATCTTCATCGTTATCGCATTTTTGTCATCTTCGTTGCTGTAGCCACTACATATGTAAAAATCGAATTTTTACCTTGTTATTCAATATATAAAAATCGAATTTTTACTATGTTATTCATTATATAAAAATCGAATTTTTATTATACTATTCAATATATAGAAATCAAATTTTTATTATACTATGATGTCATATAGATAAAAATTCCATTTCAAAAATATAGATTTCGCCTTTTCTATTATAAAGATTTCGCCTTTTCTATTATAAAGATTTCGCCTTTTCTATTATAAAGATTTCACCTTTTCTATTATATCACTATAAAATTCACAATTTTATTTTGCTACTCATATAAAGATGATATTTCTAATATTCCTATCATGCAAAAATTATATTTCTAATTCTCTACATAAACAAAAATCATATTTTTATAGTCGCTATATAGTAAAGACTATATTTTTAATACTTTAAAAATATAAAAATCATATTTTTAATTCTTCTATATAGTAAAGACTATATTTTTATTACCTTAAAAATATAAAGATCATATTTTTAATAATTTTAAAAATATAAAAATCATATTTTTGACTCGTTACTTATACAAAAATCATTCATTTTTGCTTTATAAAAATCATTCATTTTTGCTTTATACCTATTTCATAAAAGAATTCGCAAAAACAATGTAAATAAAAGTAAAAGCTTACAATTTTCGGATCTAGGAGGGAAGAGGAGTTTCACGTTGGTTTTTGCTCACGGGGGTGCTTCATCACCGGAGTTGGTGCCATAGAGGGCGGCTCGACCTGTAGCGGCGGCATGGGCTGCGGCTTAGTGGTGGAGGGTTTGGCGGGTCCTGGTGATGGCGGCTTCGATTCGTTTGGTGGTTGGGTTAGGGCGTTGGTTTCATTGGAAGCCGGGGGGGCTCTCGAGCAGGCAGAGGGGGTGCGGGGTGGGGGTGGTGACGGATGGAGGCGCCGACGACGAGTAAATGGGGGGGCGGCGATCGCGATTCCCCCCCCGCCATATATATATATATATATATATATATATATATATATATATATATATATATATATATATATATTCTTTTTAATTCTGAATCGATTTCGGTTTTGAAATAAAAGGGGGGGCCAGAGTGATTTAAGGGGGAGACGGGTTGACCTTTTCTTTTCTTTTTTTATTATTTAATTTCAATATTTTATTCACATAAAGTAACTTTTTCTATCGACCTCGAAACGAAGCCCACCGCCTGTCGTCCATAGCTAATTACCCCCATTCCGAACACAATGGGATATGTATTGCAAGCTGATTTGATCGTTACAATCAGTTTCCGTTAAATTTACATTTAAATCACTATATTGAATTTTAAACGTACATTTCAAATTACCGGGGTCACATACTAACTAGAAAAATTCCAGAAAAATATTTTCTAGCTTCGTATTGACGATACGGTCCTAACAAAACTAGTTTCGTCGAATTCTGAGACCGTTGGAAAAATGGCCATTTTCCAGTCGATTAAAATCAACTGAAACCGGTCAAACGCGTTTTCCTTTGCCACGCTCACATATTGATTCGAAAAATTATGAAATTTGGAACCTAGCAATAATTTAACATCATGGACCCAACAAAACTGGTTTCGTCGAAATCCGAGGTCGTTTGCAAAATTTCCATTTTTAAGGGCCTGAATTCCATAGCGACTATTCAGAATTTTCAACTGGACATAACTTTTGATTCCCGCTATGAAATTTCGATTTTTCGGATTCGTTGGAAAGATATCATCAATTAGATCCTAATGTTTTTGGTTTCACTAAAATCCGGATTGTTTTGCACCCGGTACGTTCAATTGAAGTTTGAAATCGAATTATCGAACTACCGCGCCATTTTCAATTCCTTTTATAATTATATATATAAATATTTATATTCTAACGACGACGTATATAATATATGCGTTCGAATTATATTCAAAATAAATTTCTCGTCGATATTATTTAAAATAATCTATTTTAAATCTTCAAAATTCGCTAAAATTGCCAAAATAAAAATTTTAAACTGGTTCAGAATTTCCGGGTTATTACAATCTCCCCCACTTAAAGCTTTTCGTCCCCGAAAAGGAACAAAGTCAAAAGTGGTTTGATTAATCAACTCTACGTTCGATCTGGCTTCCATTCTCTAACTTTTCAGTTTCTGAGAATTTTCAAATTTTCAAAAATTTGGCTAACACCCTATATTTTCGAAAAATTTCGCCATAACCTCCCTTGCACCGGGAGCCACGGGA
Organism: Allium sativum; assembly: GCA_030737875.1. Taxonomy (NCBI): domain Eukaryota; kingdom Viridiplantae; phylum Streptophyta; class Magnoliopsida; order Asparagales; family Amaryllidaceae; genus Allium; species Allium sativum. The sequence continues at coordinate 378,019,065 of CM060926.1, forward strand.
AAATCCCGAAATTGCCATATCGGCCTTCTGATCTCAAAAAGAAAAAGAAAAAGCCAAGCGGCTAGCCAATAGGCTCATAAAATCATCATCACCAAAACAAAACAGTAAATTATGTAGTAAACATGTACCTGTTTGTCGGGCAAACAAGTTTTATTCTCTGCTCTAGCCTCCTTACTATGACCTGTTCAATGTAAGTACATGTATATGCAAGCAAATGCGACCAATTTTCAATACAATTCAATATTTGATTCAGTTAGGCATAATGGTTCAAAATTATCAAACAAATAAACAAACATCACAAACATCAATCTATTTGTGAATTAGAGTTTTCAAATTCATAATTTTGATATATATACAAAAAATCATGTTTTTGATGCCAATTCACAACAAAGTGTTCTAGCTATATTAGTTTTGGTTCTCACACCAGTCTAATGGAAATATATAGTTATCACACCTTCGAAACACGAACATAAATATTGATGATGCCATGGTCATTATCAACATCATCTCCGGGCGACTAGAATGTGATTCTATATCTATCTAATATATTAAAACTTCGAATATACGTTCATGATGCGTATATGCAAAACCTTTATATACTAGATTCTACAAATTCAAAGTAAATAAATATTCAAATACCTATAAAACGATTTAAATTTTCAAAACAAAATTGTTTTCATTTGAAACATATACTCTTCACACTCGTTCTAGGATACTACTGATCCTATCCCTAACGAGTCATTCTAATTGGATATTACTAATCCAATATCTGATGAATTCTTTCGTATGGTTCTAATGTGTCTGGTTCTCGAGCTCTGTAAACCAAAGCTCTGATACCAAATGCAAGAACCCGTAACTTTCCCGTGAAGGAAAGCGCGGATACTTTGAGAACAACACACAAATGAACGCAGACGGAAGAACATTTCATTCCTATTACAACAATTCCATCAGATACAAGAATATACAGAGAATAAATGAATAAATTACATTCGATAAATATCAGAGATTACAATAAATTACATAGCAGCGGAAAAATAATACAAAGCACAACTGAAGGTGATATACGGATACAGAGCTTTCCGGATATCATTCCAGCTGTAAACCAGGATCCTGTGAATATAAATCTGCAAAACCAAAACTACTAGCTGCCCGTGCGGAAAATAGGGGCACCCAGAGTTTAGGTTGAAACAATAAACTCCAGGTCAGTCATGTGATTGGTGTGAGAACTAAAACAGTTACTTAAAACTTTACTTTAAAAGAGAGTAATTCAAGGGACCACGCCGTATAACACGGAACGGGTTTTCTCCCAAGAATACTAGTGCATAGAATAAACAGCGCAATGCTTTTTCGAAAAATGAAGCTATTATAAGACCCAGGTCCCATCACACAATGCAACGCAAGCCGGAGGATAGGGTTTTCCCTTATAATAGCCAAACATGCTTGGTACGTTTAAAACAAATCATTTGATACTATAATAAGTGTATAGTGTCAAAACAATTTCAATCATAAATATAAATCATAGACGGCATGGGTACCATATATCATGTCGCCATACTAGTTCTACAATTAAAACCACAATACACGTATTGGAAATTGGATTTCCGTCATCAGTCGAGGCAAGAGGCAAGCTCCTCTTCGCGCTCGAGACACTCTAGCAAATATCTCAGGACTACACACTCTGGGCAATCCTTGGATCTTCAAGGCCGGTCCTCACTTACGTTAGAGGATTAATTATGCCTGAACACACGCTTCCCGATCCTTACAGACCTATAATCGAGGCGCCTCGCATTCCAACAACCACATAGGTGAAAAGTATATAAATGTCAGGGCTGGTAAGTCACTGACACCACCAAAGCTAGAAAGAAACGTCATGCTCTCCCTGCAGTCCGTATCCCGTTTTTAACTCATACCGAGGTGTGAGGCTCACGAATTCACATTATACACAAAGCTGCCACGTAGGCGTGCTTTGATCATCAACCACAAGACTTTGCTTTTCAACAGAAGCCTTGATCATTGCATCTTAGCGTGCCACACAGGCAATTCATGCCATGCAACTGATGTCCATCGATATACAACCTCTGAGCTCGTACGTCTCAGAGAAGGGCGTTAAGCAAAAGATTAAATTTTTCTCCGCCAAACAGATGTATATTTAATAGAAATCAATCAACACAGAATAAAATCCAATGTCAGACACACAATCCATTTACAAGTCTGTTCTGGGTCTGAACGAAACCGGAGGCACTTTCCTCGCATATCCATCCATCTCCAAGTACGTCTGGACGACCACCAACTATTTCCATCCTCTTGGGTGTACAGCCCAATCAGGATCGTCAGTAATTATCCAAACGATGTGAAGACTTCCGGTCTTCGACCACCGTCTTCATCTTCGACTTATCGTCGAATCGGTTATTCAGAATGGGTATAAACCCGGCCTTTCCTAACAACCCGCATATATTTAAAACAAATGTTACAAAACACAACATATGCCTCATTCCAATGCAGAATATCCTTTTTATTCACGAAATCACTTCTTAGGGAAAGGTTCCCATTAATTTGATCAAAGATAAATTCTTTAAAATTTATCCTTTAATCTTCCTTTGGATGTCGTTCAAACCAAATTATGGTTTTCTAAACTAGTCGAGATTAGCGAACCGTAACGAAGTAATTATTTATTTTATTTCCCAATCCCAACCTATTCATCCCATGAAGCAAAACTGGTAATACTCCATATCTAACACCACAGTGTTGTCGATAAAATTAATTATCATTTCACGTTCAAATCTAATTAAAGATTTAACTATTGTTTTGGAGCAAAACTGTTAATACTCCATTCTCGCTCATTTTCTAAATTTGATAATTTAGATTACAAATTTACATTTCAATCTAATTGCAGATTCGTTAAAACTCCTTTTACTGGGTTAAAGAACTGGGTGTTATTTAAAACACATTTCACGACAAACCCAAATCACATTCTATTTATTATCGGGTTAAAGAACTAGTGTTATTTAAAACACAGTTCACGATAAACCCATGAATCAATTCTATTTAATTCAAATCAAATATATTAGGAATTCCGATTATTTAAAACCCCTTTTTAAATCTAATTTATTTATTTAAAAACAAATCGGGTTTTAAATTTAGTTCAAACTAGTTCATTTTGATATAAATCTATTTTTATCTTTTCAAATATGGAGTTTTTCATCCCAAATTTTCCCAAATCATTTCTTATAATTTTACACAAATTATTGATATTTTTAATAATTTTATCAAGGCCCGTACAGTCGATTTCCATCAACGGCCATCGAACTGCACTTACAACGACCTTTTTCAAATTTGATTTGGACGTATCTCCAAATCCAACCGTTAGATTTTGAATTTCAAATATTCGTTAGAAAGCTCTTTTCGATACGAACACAATTGTAACGACCTGGATTTCTTTTGGCTATTTGATTCGAATATTTATTTTTTTTAAAATATTTTATTTGGAATTTAATATCGAATTCGTTAATTAAACGATGAATGAACGTTTATATTTATATTTAATATAATACGAACTCGAAACAGCGCGGTAGTTCGTAAAATCGAGTTTGAAATTCAATTGATCGTACAGAATTCGTTTTAAGTCGGATTTCTGTAAAATAAGAAAAGTTGGAATCATTTTGATCAAAATTTTCTAATAGAAGAGAAAAATCGAGTTTTCGGATTATAGATTTTATTTTACGTCCAAATTAAAATTCGAAATAGTCGCTGTGGAATCGTTTATACGCCATAACGGTTTATTTAATATAATTAAATATTGGCTTCGAATTTGGACAAGTCCTTTGAGGCGTAGTCATAATTTAATTTTTAGAATTTTACTGTAATTTTTATTTCGTAAAATAAGCAACTTTTTATTTGGAGTATTTTGCACCCTATATCAATATTTTGGGGTTTCACAATATGAGTCAACCTACCGATATTATTATATTTTTGGGATCGTGAGACACTGCTGAGCGCAACGGTATATTTATTTCTGTCGGTAGCGAGTCGTATGCGGACAGAGTTGTATACAGTGGTGCATGTTTAACTTTATTACAATAAAGTCGATGGTCATATGAACAAAAATATTTATGCCAAAACTCGTGCTGTCCTTAGAACGTGATCTGCCATCCTTGAAAAGAAAGAACGTGGCCACCACTCTTAAAATTGTATCATCCATTAATACTGAAGGGACACAACAAGACAGTATACAACAAATTGGATACATAAGATTTTCTCTCTTCCTAATATTTTTAACAGTTGGTCCTATAACTATAGCTTGAATTATCATGTCCCTAGACTAAACTACACGCTCATGTGTTTGAAATATCAAGTGCTTCTACCAAATTCTATTCTACTTCTGACAACCAAATGCTGACTTCAAGTGATGGGAAAATTCAAGGCATAGCTATACTACCTTTCTACCACATACGAATTCTGCACATGCATTGTCTTCATCACGTAGCCTGTACATGTAACCTCCCTCATACAAGCCTACAACAATGCACAGACACAGCTAAGTAAATGTACAGTCGACATTTCATTTCAGGCTGCAGCCACACCCCAACACATCACTTCGCATTAACGCGCCAATCAATTCAAGCTGACCTATCCTACCACCCTATATTTTTACGCCATGCTAGCCAAGTTCCCCACGCTATAAATAGGTAGCATGCCTTCCTTGTATTTTCAGAGTCAAACAAAAATGTCGATAAAAAAAAAAGGAATTGGAAATGTTTTTTTTCTTTTTTTAACGTGAGGCCAGAACCGCTGTAGCAGTTTTTGGTTTGGGGAGGAAGTATATGTAGTAGAAGAAGTGAGTGCGGAAAGGAGAGTGGTGTGTGGGTATATGGTGCATGAAGAGTAGCATGCGGTACAGTGGGAGTTACTATATAACATGCAAGCGTAGTTGTATGGTATTGTTTCAGCGAAGGCAAATTGTTAATGCAGTAGAGGAACACTTGCGTTTTGGCTTCCTGGTGCATGAAGAAATAAGTGGACTTTGGTTTTGCAGTACTCAAGCAAGGTGCGGTTTCCAGATTTTATAAAAAAAAAAAAAAAAAAAAAAAAAAAATGGAAGGAAGAAACATGTATTAACGTGAAGAAAGGGAGTTGGCTTCATGCAGCGTGACAGTGAGGTGGGTGAAGGGGGCGGTTGTTTCAAAAGTCGGGTTTCAGCAAAAAAAAAAAAAAAAAAAAAAAAAAAAAAAAAAAAGGAGGAGGACGTCAGCCTTGTTCGAATGAGCAACAGAAGAAAACTGCGTGAAGGGCGGCCTGCTAATTATCAGGGTACATCTGAAGATGGACACGACAATGAAGGATGGTGGACATTGCAAATAGGGGTTAAGGCAAGACAAACGGTAATTAGTAATTAACCATTTTAATTAGTAAATTTATATATTATAATTTACACGTATATGTTGTAGTAAACAAATCTCGTTCCCCCGTGAACAGACTCACGCAAAACGATACGTTGAAATCGTAGTAGAGAGCACTACGTAGCTGAGCAAGTTCGAAAGGAATTGGATGCAATTATAAACGAAATGAGGCGTGAACCGTCGATCGAAATAAATAGGTGAGTTTATTCTCACACATTTCTGAAATACTTAGATGTGCTAAATTCATATATTTTGATTGGTTGATTGGTTGCCTTGAATGCCTATGGTTGCTTTAACGATGGACGTTAATTATATTATTGTTGCTAAAACATCTCTATGTACTGATATGAAAGATTTTAATGGTCTGTGATGCAGGGAAGAACAGGTAGGAGGAACCAAACCGGTTCCTCAAATATTTATTATGCTGTTATTTCATATTTTATGAACTGTTCAAACCCGTTGACTTTAAACCCTATTGATCATTGAATGTGGTTGGGTTTTGAATCAATAAATAGCATGGTCAATAAGTAAATAGCAGATGGCCCAAATATGCACTGTTTTATAAAGAACGAGTCACCGTCAGGTGAATCGCTGGAAATAAAGTATATAATTTATTGTATAACCGAATATATATTTTTAAATATATATTTTTTTAAATGAAGTTCTAAAAAGAGAATATATTAATCACTTATATACATTGGTTCGTTTTAACCACAAATCGTCGTTTGGTTTAACCAAAATCTACCGTGCGCGAAGCACGTGCTTATCAAATAACTGTTAAACAATTTTATTTAGCAAGTTCAAGTGGCCAGATTTGATGTAACAAATAGAATGGGGTTTATATTGATATTGACTTATTGAAAATCAAAGTGAATAGCATTATTTAAATTAATTATTAATTAATTTAAATGACAAGATCGATAACGATTGACTAACTAGTTAGTCATGTTTAAAGAGAAACAAGTAAACGGCTTTGCTAAAATTGTTTGTTAAATAAGTTCATTAATTTAAAGAAAGTAGTTGATGGTTGGGTAACCTAGTTTTATTTTTAAAGGTTGAAATTTAATTATTTGTCATTTATTAAAAATCAAAGTGATATTTTGGAATGTTAAATATAGTAAGGAATGTTGTGAAGTTTAAAGTCGTGTTGATAGTTAATAAAGCGATTTAGTATCTATAATGTGAAACCGAAGTTTTATTTCAATTCTTATTGAATTATACTAAATCGGATTATATGAAATCCAAGTTGGACGAAGTTATAAAACCCGACTTGAATTAGAGTAGTGAATTGAGATAAGTTAAAAGGATGCGATATAGAATTGCCGAGATGATATTCCATCAAGATGGAATTATAATGGGATTAGTCGTATTGGAAATGAGTGTCAGTTTTTGTATTACAACTGATGTCTATCTGACGATAAGAACGTTGTTGATCAAGGTCTGAGAGGTAATTAAAATACCCCAACTTGAACAGCTTCAGGATTATCAAAAGATAGTATTAGTCGTAATGGCGAAAGGTCGTAAAGTAAAATATTTTGAAAAAAAATAATAATGTAATATTATTTGAAGGATTCGGAAATATAAGCATATATATGAAGAGATCTCGAAATAAAAGGAAATAAAAAGGGGTGTGATGGTATGAAATGATTAGTGGAAAGATAACGGCATTTTCAAGGTTATAGAATGAAATGCAAACAGGTTTATTCTAAAAAGAATGAGGGGTGGTTTTGGTATTCAAAAAAATGGATCCAAAGAAGATGTCGTAAAAATTTTACAAATGATAAGTGATCCGATAAAAGGATAAGAAAGGTTATAGCCATGTTTGGAAATATTGGTGAAAGATGAATTAGATATGATTTAAGATATTTTCTAAATATAGAAAAGGGGATTTGAGTATAATTATATGATTAGAACCAATATATTATTTTTGGGTATCTCAACTGAGATATTGATTTTGAAAGGGCCAAGTGATGCTATGAAATAAACAATGGATTTGTTTTATTTTTGTGCTTGTTTATTTTGATAGTCAAATAACCAACTATCAAAATCTGACTCAACGTTATTGGCACGGGAAGACCGGGATCAAATTTATATTCGAAAACCATTCCGACCAATATATGCGAATACGTCGAAGACGCTGTTCGAGATGGAGCAATTGAAGACCGTAGATCTTCATGAAGCGGAAGAGTTACTTACAATCTCTGGCTGATCCCTAGAGATATACTGTGATTCTGTCGTGATTGGAATCTACGGGTTGCAAGGATTTCTCGCTGCTGATCCATGGGGTGATTCCTATATTGGATGCAGTAGGAGAGTACCTTCGGATCGTCCTGTTCCTGGATGACGTGTATGATGTGAATGGTGGCCAGATGTTTCAAAAGTCGATTATAGCCTCAAGCCTCATCAACCGGGAAATGACAAAAAATCGGGCAGGCAGCATGGCTATGTGGGTCGCACCCATTAGGGTGTATTGTCACCATCTAGAGAATATTCATATTTGTTACTTCTTTTCATTTCTGTATCTCCCGGGGATTACGGTGGTCGCGCGACAAAAAGCCGTAAGGTGACAATATGCTCGATACACTCAAGAGAAATGAGTGGTCGGTCATGTGTGGGCCGGGTTGCAAGACGTTCTTGTTGAACCCAGTGTATTCGTCTCTAGAGATACACTAGCGGCAGGTGGTCCCATACCTTGTCATAGTTGGAAATCCAATCTTCAATAAGCACCTGCGGTTTTGATTGTATAATATATACGTGGAGCGTGAGATGCAAGCGTTCTGCTAGATTCTATTTACTTGTATTTAGACACTATGATAATATCAGAATAAGATATTGATTTCAAATTATTTTGGGTTATAGTAAGGTAAAAACCGTCCGTGTTTATGTGTGGACTGGTCTTACTATTATCTTTTTATTTCAAAAGGATTTCAAAGTTAAACAAGTTGGTTGCTGTATGAATTTATCACTGAAAGTATTTCAGACTGATCCGGGTGAATTTTGTTTTGAATCAAATGTGCTCGGGTCAGACCGAGTACATGTACAGGTTAGGTTTCGCTTGGAGCTTCAGAAGAGGAGTTGAAGTCGAGAAGTATTCCATATGTATACTGGTACTAGTTTATTTCCGCTGTGTGTTGTATTGATCTGAATGTATACTCTGATGTTGTGATATCAATTCTTTGATAAAGTATTATTGATTATTATATTTTGTCCATTCCGCTGTGAGACTCTGATCTTCTTACTCTTCTATTCTAATATTTCTTTCTTTCTTTTCTCACCCTCTAACTTCTTTCTATTAGCTTTCTGGGTTTTCGATACTGGAGTTTAGACAACGAGATGTATTAGTGTCGGAATTCTAGTGTCGAAATACCCGGGTCGCTACAACAATGGTTCCAGTTTTAGGATAATCCGACGGTCGAATCTCCCGTAATGTCCGTTTGAAATAAATGGTCGAAATTTACGAATTGCCGCGGCGTGGCGCGTTCTATTCAGGCCATTATATATATATATATATAATATATATATATATATAATATATATTTCGTCGATTACTATTCAAAACGAATTTTATAAATAGTTTTGAAATTCGTTTCAAAATTCATTTCAACTTCCATTTCAATTCAAAGCAAAATTGAATTCTTCTTTATAAATTCGTTTTAAAATTCATTTCTATTCAATTCAAATTTCAAAGTCGTTTTCTATTCGATTCAATTTAAATTGGTTTTCTATTCGATTTAAATCAAATTCATTTTCCATTCCATTTGAATTCAATTTGTTTGCTATTCAATTTAATTTGAAATCGTTTTATATTCAATTCATTTCGAAATCGATTTATATTCCATTATTCATTTCCGTTTTCTATTTGAATCAAATTCATTATATATTCGATTGAAATCAAATTCGTTTTATATTCAATTCGAATTCAATTCGTTATATATTCAATTCGAATTCGTTTTCTATTCAATTTGATTCAAATTTCATTTCAACATATGCGATTTCGAAATCACTTTATATTCAATTCATTTCGAAATCGTTTTCAATTCATTTCGAAATCGTTTTCAATTCATTTTGAAATCGTTTTCAATTCATTTCGAAATCGTTTTCAATTCATTTCATTTCGAAATCGTTTGATTTCAAAATTACTTTTCAATATTCATTTTAAAATGAATAAAATCGATATAAATATCGTTCACGTCAAAATGGCGCATCTCTAATCAACACGGCTTTATATATTCCTTTATTCTATTCAACAAATGAATATTTATTTTTGTCAACACACGACTAATCTCAACGAATGAGTACTGTCCACGTGTGACTATTTTTGTTAAATTATTTCGTTCAACACATGACTAATCTCAACGGATGAGTACAGTCAACACATGAACCTTTATATTATATTGATAAAGATGTAATTTTTATTACAAAAATATTTCGTTCAACCCGTGACTAATCTCAAAGGATGAGTACAGTCAACACATGAACCTTTTTTTTATATTGATAAAGATGTAAATTTTATTATTAAAATATTTCGTTCAACACATGACTAATCTCAACGGATGAGTACAGTCAACACATGAACCTTTATTTTATATTATTCTTTATTTTCTAAATTGGAATGAGGCCCAATCAATGACCATATACTGTTAATTATATGGATTTTCATACATCACACGTATATAATAGCATTGAAAAATAATCAACCATCAACCAAAGTGCACTACACTGTATAAGCATCAAATATAGATATCTAACGCTTATAACAGCTTGTCAATCAATCGATCGACATATTTAATCAATCAGGATGAGTGAACTTCAAATTTCATCCCAACACCCGTGTGGGGTTTTCAAACAATCAAACACAGATTTTAGTTGTGCAGTTGGGCGATGTGTAAAATTTATCGTCCCAATCAATGTCCTTCAAATAGGTGTACATAAACAAACCGTCCGGTTTGTAAATGAATATTTTATTTTATTCACTTCACGTTAAAAATTATATTTTTAACGATAAAACATTTTATTTTAACATATGAGTTTCTATTCAGTTCATTCTTTAAATAAAATGATATTTTTATTTTCTAACTTATTTTAGAAAATTTCGGCGGCATAACGGCACAATACTAGAAACGGGACGAGGCCTAGCCTTATCCCCGGTCTAGTGAAGGCCCACGCCATTCACACATCAATCAAATCCATTCATTTCACCAAACAATTCAAAATTCAATCAAATAATCTAACTAATTTTTGCAATCAAACAATTTAACAAACAAGTCATCCATGGTCTGCGGATGACGGGTGTCGGGTGCTACTAAACACCGTCTGCATCCTAGTATATATATATATATATATATATATATATATAGCTAGAAAATGAAATTGAAAGGTGAGAAATTCTCACAAATAACTACCCAATCACCTTGACTCTTCCTTGATAGAAATCTTCATCGTTATCGCATTTTTGTCATATTCGTTGCTGTAGCCACTACATATGTAAAAATCGAATTTTTACCTTGTTATTCAATATATAAAAATCGAATTTTTACTATGTTATTCATTATATAAAAATCGAATTTTTATTGTACTATTTAATATATAAAAATCAAATTTTTATTATACTATGATGTCATATAGATAAAAATTCCATTTCAAAAATATAGATTATGCCTTTTCTATTATAAAGATTTCGCCTTTTCTATTATAAAGATTTCGCCTTTTCTATTATATCACTATAAAAATCACAATTTTATTTTGCTACTCATATAAAGATGATATTTCTAATATTCCTATCATGCAAAAATTATATTTCTAATTCTCTACATAAACAAAAATCATATTTTTATAGTCGCTATATAGTAAAGACTATATTTTTAATACTTTAAAAATTTAAAAATCATATTTTTAATTCTTCTATATAGTAAAGACTATATTTTTATTACCTTAAAAATATAAAGATCATATTTTTAATAATTTTAAAAATATAAAAATCATATTTTTGACTCGTTACTTATACAAAAATCATTCATTTTTGCTTTATAAAAATCATTCATTTTTTCTTTATACCTATTTCATAAAAGAATTCGTAAAAACAATGTAAATAAAAGTAAAAGCTTACAATTTTCGGATCTAGGAGGGAAGAGGAGTTTCACGTTAGTTTTTGCTCAAGGGGGGGCTTCATCACCGGAGTTGGTGACATAGAGGGCGGCTCGACCTGTAGCGGCGGCATGGGCTGCGGCTTGGTGGTGGAGGGTCTAGCGGGTCCTGGTGATGGCGGCTTCGATTCGTTTGCAGGGTTGGGTTAGGGCATTGGTTTCATTGGAAGCGGGGGGGGGGGGGGGGGGGGGGGCTCTCGAGCAGGCGGAGGGGATGCGGGGTGGGGGTGGTGTCGGATGGAGGCGCCGGCGACGAGTAAATGGGGGGGGGGGGGGGCGGCGATCGCGATTTCCCCCCTGCCATATATATATATATATATATATATATATATATTCTTTTTAATTCTGAATCGATTTCGGTTTTGAAATAAAAGGGGGGGGGGGGGGCAGAGTGATTTAATGGGGAGAAGGGTTGACCTTTTCTTTTCTTTTTTTATTATTTAATTTCAATATTTTATTCACATAAAGTAACTTTTTCTATCGACCTCGAAAAGAAGCCCACCGCCTGTCGTCCATAGCTAATTACCCCCATTCCGAACACAATGGGATATGTATCGCAAGCTGATTTGATCGTTACAATCAGTTTCCGTTAAATTTACATTTAAATCACTATATTGATTTTTAAACGTACATTTCAAATTACCGGGGTCACATACTAACTAGAAAAATTCCAGAAAAATATTTTCTAGCTTCGTATTGACGATACGGTCCTAACAAAACTAGTTTCGTCGAATTCTGAGACCGTTGGAAAAATGGCCATTTTCCAGTCGATAAAAATCAACTAAAAACGGTCAAACGCGTTTTCCTTTGCCACGCTCACATATTGATTCGAAAAATTATGAAATTTGGAACCTAGCAATAATTTAGCATCACGGACCCAACAAAACTAGTTTCGTCGAAATCCGAGGTCGTTTGCAAAATTTACATTTTTAAGGGCCTGAATTCCATAGCGACTATTCAGAATTTTCAACTGGACATAACTTTTGATTCCCGCTATGAAATTTCGATTTTTCGGATTCGTTGGAAAGATATCATCAATTAGATCCTAATGTTTTTGGTTTCACTAAAATCCGGATTGCTTTGCACCCGGTACATTCAATTGAAGTTTGAAATCGAATTATCGAACTACCGCGTCATTTTCAATTCCTTTTATAATTATATATATATATATTTATATTCTAACGATATTATTTAAAATAATCTGTTTTAAATCTTCAAAATTCGCTAAAATTGCCAAAATAAAAATTTTAAACTGGTTCACAATTTCCGGGTTATTACATGTTCCATCGATCTCAATTGGGTTTGTGCAGTACCTGTCTCTTTTTCCTACTATAAATTCCCTACTATCTCTATCGTCATGAATTTTACTGAATTCGATCTTATTTTGGGATTGAATTGGTTAACCAAGTATGAGGCAGAGGTTAGATGCACGGAGAGAGTTGTTAAGGCAAAGGCCCAATTAGGAAATTATACAACCATCCCATGTGAAGGCTCGAATTTAAATAGAAAGGACTTCTGGGCAGCTTTGGATGTTTATCCTGCTCAAATAGAAAATATTCCTGAAGTCATAGAGAATATTCCCGACCTAGTAAAAGATATTCCTGTCGTCAAGAATTATGCGGATGTGTTTGAAGTTGTTCGCTTACCTCCGCAGGGAGAAATTGATTTCAAAATTGCTTTAATTCTGAATGCAAGGCCGGTAGTTCACGCTATTCGAAGAATGTCCTTGAAAGAGAAAGAAGAACTTGACAATCAAACACGACAGCTCGTATGGAAGGGTCTGATCAGGCCTAGTTTCTCTGATTGGGGCGCAGCAGTGGTGTTTGTCCCAAAATCTGACGGTACTCTACGGCTACGTGTGGATTATCGTGATTTGAACAAACAGACAATAAAGAACAAATATCCATTGCCGCGAATCGATGATTTATTGGATCGTCTGAATGGAGCGCAAGTGTTTTCAAGGATGGACCTAGCTATAGGCTTCCATCAGCTTCGAATTGCCGAAGAATGTGTTCCAATGACAGCATTCAGTGGTCCCGACTTGTTTTATGAGTGGTTAGTAATGTCGTTCGGCTTATGTAACACTCCAGCATACTTCGTCGATCTGATGAATAGAGTGTTCAAAGGGGTTTTGAATAAATTTGTTCTGATTTTTATTGACGATATTCTAATCTTCTCCAAATCAAAGGCCGAACGTGAAAAGCATTTGGAACAGGTTCTGGAAATCCTCAGAAGGAATGTATTAAAAGCCAAACTATCCAAATGTATCTTCTGGCAAGAAGAAGTAAAATTTCTGGGCCATGTCGTATCAAAAGAAGGAATTGCTGTGGATCCAAGTAAAATCACAGCTATTCAGAATTGGAAACAGCCCAGTACTCCTATAGAAGTCCGCAGTTTTCTCGGATTGGCTAGTTATTACCGGAAGTTCGTTAAAAACTTTTCAAAGATATCTGGTCACTTAACGAAGCTTACAAAGAAGCACTCTAAATTCAAATGGACTCCAGAAAGTGAGGAGGCATTTGAAGAGCTGAAGTTAAGATTAACTACTGCTCCAGTGTTAACCATTATCGACGACAATCAGGATTTAAAAGTCTGGACTGATGCTTCTAGAGAAGGCCTTGGCGCGGTGTTAATGCAAATGGGCCAAGTGATTGCTTATGCTAGCCGTCAGCTGAAGTCGCATGAGAAAAACTATGTAACTCATGATCTTGAGTTATTGGCTATAGTATTCGCCTTGAAAATCTGGAGACACTATCTCCTGGGTGAGAGATTTGAACTGTTTACAGATCACCAATCGTTAAAGTATCTGTTCACCCAGAAAGACTTGAATCTGAGGCAGCAACGTTGGCTAGAGTTCCTTGCAGCATACGATTTTGAGATTATATACACTCCAAGGAAAGCCAATGTCGTGGCCGATGCGTTAAGCCGAAAGAATGAGATGATCGCCAGTTTTATTATCACAACTTCATTGATAGATAAAATATCTTCTCTTCAAAAGGATGATCACTTCATTTAGAAGATCAGAGAGATAATTCAACAAGGTGAACCCTCGAGTTTTCAAGTTGATAATGAGGGGATTCTAAGGATGAAAGGTCGAATTTGTGTTCCTAACATTACTGAGCTCCGAAAGGAAGTACTGGATGAATGCCACAAGTCAAAACTTAGTATCCATCCGGGAGTAAGAAAAATGTATAATGACATCAAACGCACTTTCTGGTGGAAGTCGATTAAGAGGGACATTTCTTTATATGTTAGTCGATGCCCTACTTGCCAGCTAGTCAAAAGCAACCAACAGAAACTAGCTGGATTATTGCAATCACTAGACGTTCCTGGTTGGAAGTGGGAGCATATTTCCATGGACTTCATTGATGGTTTGCCCAGAACTAGAAAAGGAAATGACAGTATTTGGGTGATCGTAGATCGCTTCACGAAGACCGCCCATTTCATACTTGTCAGATCAAACAGAACTGCTCAGAGTTTGGCGCAGATATATTTCAAGGAAATAGTTAGACTACATGGAGTGTCGCTCAGTATAGTCAGTGATAGAGGTACAATATTTACTAGTAAATTCTGGGAGGCATTTCAAGTAGATTTGGGAACAAAGCTGAACTTGAGCACCGCTTATCATCCTCAGACAGACGGTCAGACTGAGAGGGTGAATCGTATTTTAGAAGATCTATTGCGGGCTTGTGTTCTAGATTTCGGTGGATCATGGGAAGACCATCTGCATTTGGCTGAATTCTCTTATAACAACAGCTACCAGTCGAGTCTGACAATGTCACCATTCGAAGCGTTTTATGGTAGACCGTGTTGATCTTCTGCTTGTTGGGTCGAACCCGGTAATAGACTTGTTTTGGGGCCAGATATGATCCGAGAAGCTGCCGACAAAGTCGACTTTAATAAGAAGTGATTACTCGTCGCTCAAAGCCGACAAAAGAGCTATGCCGATAGGAGAAGAAGGGATATATTGTTTGTTGTTGGCGACTATGTATATTTGAAAGTATCGCCGATGAGAGGAGTTATCCGGTTCGGTAAAACTAGGAAGTTTGCGCCCAAATTCATTGGTCTATTTCCTATTCTGGAACGGATCGAAACTCTTGCCTATAGGGTCAAATTGCCAGATTGGTTGCCTGGAGTGCATGATGTGTTCCACATATCTCAACTTCGAAAGCATGTTCATGATCCAGACTTGATCGTGGAAGAAGCAGCTCAATAGGATATTGAAATTACTCCAGAATTAGCTGTGAGGAGAGAGTCGCTCAAGATTATCGGCAAAGTAACCAAAGAGCTGAGGAACAAGAAGGTTCACTTAGTCAAAGTGCAATGGAGTGGAGATCCGCAAGATTGTACTTGGGAAACTGAGGAGAGCATTCAGAAAGACTATCCTAGATGCCGAGTGGATATATCTGATTGACTCCGGTGCAAGGTACATCTACCATACTTTGCATTACCAATTAGTTCTCTACTCTGTTGTTATTTTCTTTCCATGGATGTGCACTTTTAATTCTATAGTCTGAATGATTTTAAAAGAGTATAGAAATTGATTAGTATATTTTTGAAAAGTTAAAAACATTTTGATTGTTGTTTGTATTGTGTGAGAGTAGATTTGGTTAATTAAATTAGTAAAACGATAGTTAATTTAATTAATAAGAGAATAATGGTAGAATTTATTCATTTAAATCACACATTGAACTGATTTAAAAATAGATAGAAATATATACATGTGCATATATACGTTTGAACAGGTAAATGGATAGCTGTTGAGTAAAGATTTTATTTGCGCGCCCGACAAATAGGTAAACCTTAATGAGTTGGATGCGAAATATTATTATATCAACTCCTGTGAATGCCATTGGATGCGGGGTGCTGGTTATTCTGTGTGTAATAATAAATGTCTCCATAGGATAGTAACAATTAATTTTGAACTACATTACATGGCATACTTCTGGAAGATAGGCATACTTCATCATATACCACATAAGCATTTGGAGCTTGTGTGACGAGGTGGAAGATTTACCATACGAGCGAGAGGCTTGTATGGCGATGACTATATTTTACAGGTTGAACTGATGACTGATATGGACTATTTAAATTGTAACGATAAAATTGCCAGATTAATAAAAACCCCACACGGGTCTGGAGTTGACAATAATCACGTCTCTCTAGTCATTAGATACGGCACATGGACTATTTATTTCCCACACAGGACGAGGTGACGAGGATTTATCCTCTGGAGCATTTAAAATACACACTCCCTCAGGCTTTAACAAGGTGACGAGAATTTATTCTCTGGAGTTATTATCTATAAACGCTCCCCTGTAAACACCAGAATATATCACTATAAATATGTGTATGCTTATTAGGATTTATTGGGTACCTAATACGGCCCAATAAATTTCCAAACCTCTCCCCGTACAAAGGAGGTTATGGCGAAATTTTTCGAAAATTCCGGGTGTTAGCCAAATTTTTGAAGAATTTGAAAATTCTCAGAAATTGAAAAGTTGGAGAATGGAAGCCAGATTGAACATAGAGTTGATTAATCAAACCACTTTCGACTTTGTTCCTTTTCGGGGACGAACTGTTTTAAGTGGGGGAGATTGTAACGACCCGGAAAATATGAACCAATTTAAAATTTTTAAATTGGCTAAAATAGTGGATTTTAAATATTTAAAATAAATATTTTAAATAATAGCGATGAAAAGTAAGTTTGAATCGACATTTGAAAACGAATATAATTAATTCTTATTATAAACAAGTCCTGAAATGGCGCTGTAGTTTCAAAAATTGAATTCAAACTTTGTCGGACTGTACCGGGTTCAAAACAAAACGGATTTGAGTGAAACCAAAAATATTTAAATCTGTTAGTGAATACCTTTCTAACGAATCTGAAAAATCGAAGTTTCATAGCGGAAAGCAAAAGTTATGGCCAAATGAATTTTCAGAAAGGTCGCTATAGAATTTATATAGCCCGTGGAATTGGCCATTTTGCAAACGACCTCGGAATTCGACGAAACCACTTTTTTTGGATCCGGGATGTGAAGTTATTGCTAGGTTTCAAATTTCATAATTTTTGAAGATAGTATGTGAGCGTGGAAAAGGAAAACGTGTTTTGGTCAATTACAGTTAAACTGGATCGACCAGAAATGGGCCATTTTGCAAACGGTCTTAGAATTCGACGAAACTAGTTTTGTTGGGACCGTATCGTCAAAAAATAGCTAGATTTATTTTTCGGGAATTTTTAGAATCAGTTTTTGGCCCTGGCAAATTGAAATGTACGTTCAAATTTAATATTGAATGTTTTATATTTTAATTTGAAGAAAAACTGACTGAAACATTCGAATGGGCCTTCGAAACATATCCCATTGTGTTCGGAATGGCGGTAAAACGCTGGGGACGACAGTCGTTGGGTTTAAAAAGGAGTTCATTTGTGAAAACCTAAATTTTTTGAAATATATATAGCCCGGCCAATCAGAATTTTATAAAAAAAAAAGGAAAATTCTCTTTCTTCCCCCATCCACCCAGTCGAATGACGAAAACGCATTCAGGTCTTCCCGGCTTGATTTCTCTCTCGTTTTTCAACAAAATCGAGCGCACTTGGATCCATTTTGAAGCTCTCTCGATCCTCTTTAAATCCATACCTATTGGAGAATTTATCGTTGAGCGTGGAGCCCGAATCACCATCGAGAAGGCGCCGCCTTTGGAGTTCCTCTGCCGCTCCGATCCGCCACTACACGTGACCCCTCCACCGCGCGCGGGTGCGCCAGCCCCTCCTCTTCGACGTTGCAACTTCTGATTGATGCAACAATCCACCGTTTGATCGCAAAAATCAAACCCTCGTTTGAACAGAAAGCTGAAAGGTACTGGTTTGGTATATTTGAACTGATTTTTACACCTTTAAGCGTTGCGAACTTCTAAAAATCATATCTTTCTCATTTCTTGACGAAATTCAGTGAAACAAGAGAAAGTGGACTCGTGAGGACGTCTTCTACCTTCTAGAAGAGACCACATATTTTTCTGAGCCCTCTGCTATTTTTGGTGGAGTGGAACCCAAAGTGAGATTTCTAATTTATAAACGATATGGAAAACGACGATGTATAAATTATATAGTCGATGTATGAGTTATATAAGCATTGTACACCTCATGTACAAGCGTTGTATAAGTTGTACGTTCGATGTATAAGTTATATATGCGTTGTAAAAATTAAATATGTGTTGAAATAGAAGTGAATTGCTATATATATATATATATATATATATATATATACACACACACACGCCCCTCGTCCACAAACCTTGGACGATATTTATTGGTTGTGATTGGTGTGAATATTGATTGATAACGAATGGTTGGTTGGAATTGTTTGTGGTTGAAATTGATTGATTGTGGTTGAAAAATACCCGTTTATGGTTGAGAAATATTTGGTTGAAACCACAAAGGATTACTTTGTGGAAATGAAAAAAATATATACATGCCGCCTGCGTGCGAACTAGATGCATGATTCCCCATTGTCAAAAGCTACGAGGCTTTAAGGTAGAGCGAGGAACCGTACCAGGGACGGTCCCGGTTTTAACTACCCTGCCGTTATGCTGCCGAAATTTTGAATAATATTCATGTGTTGGAATTATTTTCATTTGTTGAAACTATATTTATTCGTTGTATAGAAAACCTTCATATGTTGAATTGAAATTCATCCATTGAATAGAATTCATGTGTTGAAAGGTATTCGTGTTTTTAAATATAAAAATCACATTTTTGTCTATATATATAAACTATAGAAAACCTTCATGTGTTGAATCGATATTCATTCGTTGGATTGAAATTCATGTGTTGAAAGGTATTCGTGTTTTTAAATATAAAAATCACATTTTTATCTATATATATAAACTATAGAAAACCTTCATGTGTTGAATCGATATTCATTCGTTGGATTGAAATTCATGTGTTGAATGGTATTCGTGTTTTAAATATAAAAATCATATTTTTATCTATATATATAAACTATAGAAAACCTTCATGTGTTGAATCGATATTCATTCGTTGGATTGAAATTCATGTGTTGAATGGTATTCGTGTTTTAAATATAAAAATCACCTTTTTATCTATATATATAAACTATAGAAAACCTTCATGTGTTGAATCGAAATTCATTCGTTGAATTGAAATTCATGAGTTGAATGGTATTCATATTTTGAAATAAATTGTTTTATAATAAAAATCACATTTTTATCATCTATACGAACTATATAAAATAATCTTGTTTTGAAAGAAATTGTTTTATAATAAGTCCCCTATTTTTACCACCTATATTAACTATATAAAATAGTCGAGTTTTGTAATAATTTGTTTTACATTAAAAATCACATTTTTATTATATACATGAATTGATAAAAATAGTGAAGTGTTGAAATAGAAGACAGCTAGATAAAAATATATTTTTTATCAAATATATGAAAAGAATATAGCTTTGAAATCGAAGAATATATATATATATATATATATATATATATATATATATAAATAGAATTAAAATTTATCGAATAACGAAGCTGCAATTCTTTTTTTGAAATCAAAAGTTCAAACGATTATACCGGGAGATCCGACCGTCGGATTTTCCCGAAACTGGAACCGTTGGATTCGTTTTGAAAAGATCTTTCTAATGATGTAAATTTTGTGAAGATCCAACGGTTAGATTTTCAGATATGTGTAAATCAAATCTGAAGAAAAACAGCGCCACGGCCGCGTTATGGCCCGAAGCGTCGTTTTGAATAAATTGGCTATTTTAAAATAAATAAAAATAGCGATAAATCGTTATAAAATATTATAAATGATATGGATGTGAAATTTAGAAATTAACTGAAGGTTGGCTAAGCCGAATGGTTTCCTGGGTGTTGATCTGGTGTTGGTTTCGGCCTTCGGGGTTAATATTTGGGAAATCGTTCTCTTACTGATTGATGGTTAGTGACTAATGAAATGGAATGATGCGTATGTATGTTAGTGTTGCACTTGTTTATTATATACGCGAGTTGCTCAGAAAGACCGGGTTTATCCCATTCTGAATAATTGAATCGACGATAAGACGTCGAAGATGAAGACAGGGGTTGAAGACCGATCTTCACCTCGTTTGGATGGTCACTGAGGTCCTGATTCAGAGGCATCCCGAAATATGGATGATGAGTGGTGATCGTCCAGAAGTACGTGGGAATCGATGGTTATGCGAGGTATTTAGTGCCTTCGGTTTCGTTCAGACCCAGAACGGACTTGCAAATGGATTGTGTGTCCGACATTGGATTTTATTCTATGTTGATTGATCTCTATTAAATATACATCTGTTTGGCGGCGGAGAATTTATTCTTTTGCTTAACGCCATTCTCTGAAACGCACGAGCTCAGAGGTTATATATCGATGCACATCAGTCGCATGGCATGAATTGCTAGTGTGGCGTGCCTAAGTGGAAAATGATCAAGGCTTCTGTTAAAAAGCAAAGTCTTGTGGTGATGATCAAAGCACCGCCTATGTGGCATAGCTTTGTGTATAACGTGAATTCGCGAGCTTCACACCCTGGTATGAACCAGAAACGGGAGAAGGTCCTCAGGGAGGGCATGCGTTTCCTTCTGGCTAGGAGTTGTGTCGGTGTTTTTATACGGCCTGACATTTTACTTATGTGGATGGTGGATTGCGAGGCGCCTCGATTATATCGGTCGATCCGGGACCAATGGAGTCATTCGTTGGCTCATTGACGCCCCATAGGGCAGGGAAACGCAGTGTTCAGGAATTTTTATCCACATCGGTGGACCGGCCCTGTCGCTCCACAGGCTTGACTGAGTACTTGCCTGAGACACGAGCTAGAGCGTCTCGAATTCGGTAAGGACTATCTTTTTCCTTGGTTCATGACAGAAATCCAAATTCCAAATACGACATCGTGCGGTTTTGATTGTATATATATATGGCGACATGATATATAATACCCATGCCGTTTATGATTTATAGTTATGATTCGAAATTGTTTTTGAAACATGCCAACTCTAGTAATAATATCAAATGCTTTTGTTTTATTCGTATCAAGCATATTTTGGCCATTATAAATGAAAAACTCTATCCTCCGGTTTGCGATGCATTGTGTGATGGAAACTGAGTCTTATAATGACTTCATTTTTATAGAAAGCATTATGATATTCAAAAGAATGATTGGTTTTAAAAGCACTGGCAATCCGATGGAGTAAACCCATTCCACGAAAGTGGCGTGGTCCTGTGATTAGCTATAATTTAAATGTGTTGAGTAGATTTCTCATACCAGTCCCATGACTGACTCGTAGTTTGTTTCACTTTCAAACTCGGGAGCCCCTTTTTCTACATGGGAAGCCTTGTTTTTAGGTTTTAGCTGGCTTTCTCTGGATAGCTGGAGATGAAGATGGATTCTTCATTTATCTCTTTTTACGTTATTCAGCTCCTATTGTACATTATGTTTGTTTTCTGCTGTAGACATATATGTATAGCTGAACTGTATTTGTACTAAGTAAGATCCTGTATACTGTGTAACTCTGATGATTATGTTTATCTAGTGTACTATTTGTTCATTATCTGGTGTATTTATTTAATTCTGTTCTGTTGTTATCTGTTTATGTGTTATATTCAAAGGATTACCCTTGCCACCGTCAGTACGGGGTTTGGGGTCGTCTCACTTTTGGGCACGCTTTATTAAGATCTGAGTAATCTATACACACTTTCCATTGGACTTTTTGACAAGCACTGGGTTAGAAACCCAATCTGGATACGTAGATTCTCGTATGGAATTATTTTTGAGCAGCCTATTTACTACTTCTTTTAGAGCCTCGGATCTTTCAAATCCCTGCATTCGTCTTTTTTGTTTTACAGGAGTTAACTTTTGATTTATATTCAACTTGGGAACATTTACATTCGGTAGGATCCCAAACATATCTAAGTGTTCCCAGGCAAATACATCTAAGTTTGTATTCAGAAACAAGATTAATTCCTTTCGTAGCTTCATACCTAGCTGAGATCCTATCTTTAAGACCTAGTTAGGGTTCTTGTCAGATATTAGAACGGGGATAGTATCTTCAGCCAGTGCTGCTCTATTTTCCTCCATACTATTTTTCCTTGGATCAATTGCCTTCCAAGCACCACTGTGCTCACCAGTATGGGTGTTTTTGCTTTAATTTCTTTAAGAGGGTTTTTTGGATGCGGAGCGGCGGCTCTACATCCTTCTTCAATTCCTTCTTCCTTGCCTCTGCCAATTCGACTAAATAACACTCTCTTGCTGCTTGTTGATTACCTATAATTGTGCCAACACCATTCTCCGTTGGAAATTTCATAGTGAGGCGCCATGGAGCGATATTTATTCTGAATGCTGCGAAAGTAGGTCTTCCTAGGAAGGCATTGTAAGCAGAGGGTTCATCAATTATAACAAAGTCCTATACCAGTGCGGCTTTCTGCTCTCCTTCTCCAAGCTCTACCAATAGACTGATGAAACCAATTGGTTGAATAGCTTGACCAGTTGTGAAGGCCGGGAATTTCGCTCGATCTGAATCAGTCGTTAAACCGATCTAGACCGTTCGAAACCCCTGAACGTTGAGAACAGGACAAATCAGAACACAAACAGAAGAACATTTCATTGTATATTACAACAATGCATCAGATTACAAGAATATGCAGAGTATAAATGAATAAATATTACACAGAAATATCAGAGATTTAGATTACATAGCAGCGGAAAAATAATATAAAGCACAACTGAAGGTGATATACGGATACAGAGCTTTCCGGATATCATTCCAGCTGTAAACCAGGATCCTGTGAATATAAATCTGCAAAACCAAAACTACTAGCTGCCCGTGCGGAAAATAGGGGCACCCAGAGTTTAGGTTAAAACAATAAACTCCAGGTCAGTCATGTGACTGGTGTGAGAACTAAAACAGTTATTTAAAACTTTACTTTGAAAGAGAGTAATTCAAGGGACCACGCCGCATAACACGGAACGGGTTTCCTCCCAAGAATACCAGTGCATAGAATAAACAACGCAATGCTTTTTCGAAAAATGAAGCTATTATAAGACCCAGGTCCTATCATACAATGCAACGCAAGCCGGGGGATAGGGTTTTCCCTTATAATAGCCAAACATGCTTGGTACGCTTAAAACAAATCATTTGATACTATAATAAGTGTATAGTGTCAAAACATTTCAATCATAAATATAAATCATAGACGGCATAGTATCCCATGCTACTATGTCGCCATACTAGGCTCTACAAATAAAGCCGTAATACACGTATTGGAAATTGGATTCCGTCATGAGTCGAGGCAAGGGGCAAGCTCCTCTCCGCGTTCGAGACACTCTAGCAAATGTCCCCGGGATTACGCACACTGGGTAACCCCTGGATCTTCAGGGCCGGTCCTCACTTACGTTAGAGGATTGGCAATTCCTGAACACACGTTTCCCGGTCCTTACAGACCTATAATCGAGGCGCCTCATCCAACAACCACAAAGGTGAAAAGTATATAAATGTCAGGGCTGGTAAGTCACTGACACCACCAAAGCTAGAAAGAAACGTGCGCTCTCCCTGCAGTCCGTATCCCGTTTTTAACTCATACCGAGGTGTGAGGCTCGCGAATACACGCTATACACAAAGCTGCCACGTAGGCGTGCTTTGATCATCAACCACAAGACTTTGCTTTTCAACAGAAGCCTTGATCCATGCAACTCAGCATGCCACACAGGCAATTCATGCCATGCGATTGATATCTATCGATATATAACCTCTAAGCTCGTACGTCTCAGAGAAGGGCGTTAAGCAAGAGAATAAATTCTCCGCCGCCAAGCAGATATATATTTAATAGAAATCAATCAACACAGAATAAAATCCAATGTCAGACACACAATCCATTTACAAGTCCGTTCTGGGTCTGAACGAAACCGGAGGCACTTTCCTCGCATATCCATCCATCTCCAAGTACGTCTGGACGACCACCAACTATTTCCATCCTCTTGGGTGTACAGCCCAATCAGGATCGTCAGTAATTACCCAAACGATGTGAAAACTTCCGGTCTTCGACCACCGTCTTCATCTTCGACTTATCGTCGAATCGGTTATTCAGAATGGGTATAAACCCGGACTTTCCGAACAACCCGCGTATATTGAAAACAAATGTTACACAAACACAACATACGCCTCATTCCAATTCATTAGTCACTAACTGCAAATTAGCAAGAGAACAATTTCCCAAACATTAACCCCGAAGGCCGAAACCAACATCAGATCAATACCCAGGAAACCATTCTTCTTAGCCAACCTACAACTAGTTTCTAAATTTCACATTCTTAGGGAAATGTTCCCATTAATTTTATCCAAGATAAATTCTTTAAAATTTATCCTGTAATCTTCCTTTGGATGTCATTTAAAACCAAATTATGGTTTTCCAACTAGTCGAGATTAGCGAACCACAACGAAGTAATTATTTATTTTATTTCCCAATCCCAACCTATTCATCCCATGAAGCAAAACTGGTAATACTCCATATCTAACACCGTGGTGTTATCGGTAAAATTAATTACCATTTCCCGTTCAAATCTAATTAAAGATTTAACTATCGCTTTGGAGCAAAACTGGCGGTACCCCATTCTCGCTCATTTCTAAATTTGGTAATTTAGATTATCAATTCGAATTTCAATCTAATTGCAGATTCAATAAAACTCCTTTTACTGGGTTAAAGAACTAGGTGTTATTTAAAACACAGTTCACGACAAACCCAAATCACATTCTATTCGTTATCGGGTTAAAGAACTAGTGTTATTTAAAACACTGTTCACGATAAACCCATTTCAAATTTAATCAAATATATTAGAAATTCGATGATTTAAAACCCCTTTTTAAATCTAATTCATTTATTTAAAAATGATTGGGTTTTAAATTAGTTCAAAACTAGTTCATTTCGATAAAAATCTATTTTTATCTTTTCAAATATGGAGTTTTTCACCCCAATTTTTCCCAAATCATTTCTTATGATTTTACACAAATTATTGATATTTTTAATAATTTTATCAAGGCCCGTACAGTCGATTTCCAACAATGGCCATCGAACTGCACTTACAGCGACCTTTTTCGAATTTGATTTGGACGTATCTCCAAATCCAACCGTTAGATTTTGAATTTCTAATATTCTTTAGAAAGCCCTTTTCGATACGAACCCAACGGTTCCGGTTTTAGGAGAATCCGACGGTCGGATCTCCCGTAATGTCCGTTTGAAATAAATGGTCGAAATTCACGAACTGCCGCGGCGCGGCGCGTTCTATTCAGGCCATTATATTATATATATAATATATATATAATATATATTTCGTCGATTTCTATTTAAAACGAATTATATATTTAGTTTTGAATTCGTTTCAAAAACAAAGTCAACTTCTATTTCAATTCAAATCAAAATTGAATTCTTCTTTATAAATTCGTTTTAAAATTCATTTCTATTCAATTCAAATTTCAATTTAATTTGAATTCATTTCACTTCATTTTAAATTCAATTCGAATTCGTTTCTCAATTCAATTCAATTCAATTCAATTCAAATTGATTTTCTATTCGATTCAAATTCATTTTCTATTCAAATTAAATTCGTTTCGTTTTCTATTTGAATCAAGTTCATTATATATTCAATTTGAAATCAAATTGGTTTTCTATTCCATTCAATTCGAAATCGTTTTATATTCAATTCATTTCGAAATCGTTATATATTCAATTCATTTCGAAATCGTTATATATTCAATTCATTTCGAAATCGTTATATATTCAATTCATTTCGAAATCGTTATATATTCAATTCATTTCGAAATCGTTATAATCGATATAAATATCGTTCGCGTCAAAATGGCGCATCACTATTCAACACGGCTTTATATATTCTATTTCAAATATTTCTTTTTGTCAACACACGACTAATCTCAACGAATGAGTACCGTCCATGTGTGACTATTTTTGTTAAATTATTTCGTTCAACACATGACTAATCTCAACGAATGAGTACCGTCAACACATGAACCTTTATTTTATATTGATAAAGATGTAAATTTTATTATAAAAATAATTCGTTCAACACATGACTAATATCAACGGATGAATATAGTCAACACATGAACCTTTATTTTATATTGATAAAGATGTAAATTTTATTATAAAAATAATTCGTTCAACACATGACTAATCTCAACGAATGAGTACCGTCAACACATGAACTTTTATTTTATATATTCTTTATTTTTCAAATTGGAATGAGGCCCAATCAATCACCATATAAAATTAATTATATGGATTTTCATACATCACATGTATATAATAGTATTGAAAAATAATCAACCATCAACCAAAGTGCACTACACTGTATAAGCATCAAATATAGATATCTAACGCTTATAACAGCCTGTCAATCAATCGATCGACATATTTAATCAGTCAGGATGAGTGAACTTTAGATTTCATCCCAACACCCGTGTAGGGTTTCAAACAATCAAACATAGATTTTATTCGTGCAGTTGGGCGATGTGTAAAATTTATCGACCCAATCAATATCAATCAAATAGGTGTACATAAACAAACCGTCCGGTTTGTAAATGAATATTTATTTTATTCACTTTCACTATATTCATATTCACGTTAAAAATTATATTTTTAACGATAAAATATTTTATTTCGACATATGAATATCTATTTAGTTCATTCTTTAAATAAAATGTTATTTTTATTTTTCTAACATGTTTTAGAAAATTTCGGCGGCATAACGGCACGATACTAGAAACGGGACAAGGCCTAGCCTTATCCCCGGTCTAGTGAAGGCCCACGCCATTCACACATCAATCAAATCCACTTTCGTTATGCAAACCACAAAATTTGGAGTAAGGGTCTAACCTAGCCTTACTCCTTCGCCTTATAACGGCGCACGTCTAATCCTAATCAATTTATCGATTCGATTATTCACACCACAAACCACATTCAAACCAATATCTCAATCAATCACCAAACATCCAAACAAACAAGTCCATGGTATGTGGACGGGTGTCGGGTGCTACTAAACACCGTCTGCATCGTCGGAGGAGGGGTTGTCGGCGGCTTCGAGGTGGTCCAGTGGTGTCGCGATGAGGCGTTCGCGGCAGGGTGCGGCGGTGGTTCAGGGGGTTGCTCGATTGGATGTCGCGAGGGTAGTGGGGACTCCGAGGTGTCGTTCGGTGCCTGAAGGGAGGAGGAGGTCGGTCGGGCTTCGGCGATCTGGCGGTGGGCTTCGAAGATCAGGCGGCGGTTCGAAGATCGGAGGGCGGCTTGATTTAGTCTCTAGGTTTTCTTTTTTTTTTTTTTTTTTTTTTTTCTCACTGATAAATGATCGGGGGGGGGCCAATTGAAGGAGAAAAGAAGGGATATTTTTTTTTTATTATTATTATTTAATTATTTAAATTTGCATTAGGGTTGACTTTTATATATGACCTCGAAACGAGGCCCACCGCCTGTCGTCCATAGCGTTCTACCCCCATTCCGAACACAATGGGATATGTATCGCAAGCTGGTTCGATCGTTACAATCAGTTTCCGTTGAATTTACATTTAAATCTTTATATTGAATTTTAAACGTACATTTCAAATTACCGGGGTCACATACTAACTAGAAAAATTCCAGAAAAATATTTTCTAGTTTCGTATTGACGATACGGTCCTAACAAAACTAGTTTCGTCGAATTCTGAGGCCGTTTGAAAAATGGCCAATTTCCAGTCGATTAAAATCAACTGAAACCGGTCAAACGCGTTTTCCTTTGCCACGCTCACATATTGATTCGAAAAATTATGAAATTTGGAATCTAGCAATAACTTGACACTGCGGACCCAACAAAACTGGTTTCGTCGAAATCCGAGGTCATTTGCAAAATGGCTATTTTTAAGGGCTATATATTATATTAAAATATATATAAATTCCACAGCGACTATTTCTAATTTTCAACTGGACATATCTCATCATTTATAAAGTGAAATCTTAGTTTGTTAACTTCGTTACAAAGATATAGTTATACAGATTCAAATATTTCTTGTTTCGTTCAATTCTGACTTATATTGAATTCTGTATATTCATTTGAAATTAGAAATCGAATTTTCGAACTACCGCGCCATTTTCAATTCCTTTTATAATTATATATAATTATTTATATTCTAACGACGACGTATATAATATATACGTCGAATTATATTCAAAATAAATTTTCTCGTCGATATTATTTAAAATACTCTATTTTAAATATTCAAAATTCGCCAATATTGCCAAAATAAAATTTTTAAACTGGCCCAGATTTTCCGGGTTATTACAATCTCCCCCACTTAAAACTTTTCGTCCCCGAAAAGGAACAAAGTCGAAAGTGGTTTGATTATTCGACCCTACGTTCGATCTGGCTTCCATTCTCCAACTCTTTAGTTTCTGAGAATTTTCAAAATTTCAAAATTTTGGCTAACACCCTAAATTTTCGAAAAATTTCGCCATAACCTCCCCTGCACCGGGAGCATCGGGGAATTTCAAATAGCTTCCCCGGTCCTTCAGATCTCAAAAAGAAAAAGAAAAAGCCAAGCGGCTAGCCAATAGGCTCACAAAATCATCATCACCCAAACAAAACAGGAAATTATGTAGTAAACATGTACCTATTTGTCGGGCAAACAAATTTTATTCTCTGGCTCTAGCCTCCTTGCTATGACCTGTTCAATATAAGTATATATATATGCAAGCAAATGCGACCAATTTTCAATACGATTCAATTATTAGTTTACTTAGGCATAAATGGTTAAAATTAGCAAACAATTAAACAAACAACACAAACATCAATCAATTAGTGGATTAGAGTTTCAAATTCATAATTTTTGATATATATACAGAAAATCTTGTTTTTGATGCCAATTCACAACAAAGTGTTCTATCTATATTAGTTTTGGTTCTCACACCAGTCTAATGGAAATATATAGATAATCACACCTTCGTTACTCGAACATGAATACTAATGACGACTAGTCAATCATCAGAATCATCTTCGGGCCACTAGAGTATGATTCTATATCTATCTAATATATTAAAACTTCGAATATACGTTCATGACGCGTATATGCAAAATCTTTATATACTCGATTGTCCATATTCAAAATAAATAAATAATCAAATACGTTTAAAATGGTTTAACTTTCCAAAACAAAATTGTTTTCATTTGAAAAATATACTCTTCACACTCGTTCTAGGATACTACTGATCCTATCTCTAACGAGTCATTCTAATTGGATATTACTAATCCAATATCTGATGAATTCTTTCGTATGGTTCTAATGTGCCTTGTTCTCGAGCTCTGTAAACCAAAGCTCTGATACCAAATGTGAAGGCCGGGAATTTCGCTCGATCTGAATCAGTCGTTAAACCGATCTAGACCGTTCGAAACCCCTGAACGTTGAGAACAGGACAAATCAGAACACAAACAGAAGAACATTTCATTGTATATTACAACAATGCATCAGATTACAAGAATATGCAGAGTATAAATGAATAAATATTACACAGAAATATCAGAGATTTAGATTACATAGCAGCGGAAAAATAATATAAAGCACAACTGAAGGTGATATACGGATACAGAGCTTTCCGGATATCATTCCAGCTGTAAACCAGGATCCTGTGAATATAAATCTGCAAAACCAAAACTACTAGCTGCCCGTGCGGAAAATAGGGGCACCCAGAGTTTAGGTTAAAACAATAAACTCCAGGTCAGTCATGTGACTGGTGTGAGAACTAAAACAGTTATTTAAAACTTTACTTTGAAAGAGAGTAATTCAAGGGACCACGCCGCATAACACGGAACGGGTTTCCTCCCAAGAATACCAGTGCATAGAATAAACAACGCAATGCTTTTTCGAAAAATGAAGCTATTATAAGACCCAGGTCCTATCATACAATGCAACGCAAGCCGGGGGATAGGGTTTTCCCTTATAATAGCCAAACATGCTTGGTACGCTTAAAACAAATCATTTGATACTATAATAAGTGTATAGTGTCAAAACATTTCAATCATAAATATAAATCATAGACGGCATAGTATCCCATGCTACTATGTCGCCATACTAGGCTCTACAAATAAAGCCGTAATACACGTATTGGAAATTGGATTCCGTCATGAGTCGAGGCAAGGGGCAAGCTCCTCTCCGCGTTCGAGACACTCTAGCAAATGTCCCCGGGATTACGCACACTGGGTAACCCCTGGATCTTCAGGGCCGGTCCTCACTTACGTTAGAGGATTGGCAATTCCTGAACACACGTTTCCCGGTCCTTACAGACCTATAATCGAGGCGCCTCATCCAACAACCACAAAGGTGAAAAGTATATAAATGTCAGGGCTGGTAAGTCACTGACACCACCAAAGCTAGAAAGAAACGTGCGCTCTCCCTGCAGTCCGTATCCCGTTTTTAACTCATACCGAGGTGTGAGGCTCGCGAATACACGCTATACACAAAGCTGCCACGTAGGCGTGCTTTGATCATCAACCACAAGACTTTGCTTTTCAACAGAAGCCTTGATCCATGCAACTCAGCATGCCACACAGGCAATTCATGCCATGCGATTGATATCTATCGATATATAACCTCTAAGCTCGTACGTCTCAGAGAAGGGCGTTAAGCAAGAGAATAAATTCTCCGCCGCCAAGCAGATATATATTTAATAGAAATCAATCAACACAGAATAAAATCCAATGTCAGACACACAATCCATTTACAAGTCCGTTCTGGGTCTGAACGAAACCGGAGGCACTTTCCTCGCATATCCATCCATCTCCAAGTACGTCTGGACGACCACCAACTATTTCCATCCTCTTGGGTGTACAGCCCAATCAGGATCGTCAGTAATTACCCAAACGATGTGAAAACTTCCGGTCTTCGACCACCGTCTTCATCTTCGACTTATCGTCGAATCGGTTATTCAGAATGGGTATAAACCCGGACTTTCCGAACAACCCGCGTATATTGAAAACAAATGTTACACAAACACAACATACGCCTCATTCCAATTCATTAGTCACTAACTGCAAATTAGCAAGAGAACAATTTCCCAAACATTAACCCCGAAGGCCGAAACCAACATCAGATCAATACCCAGGAAACCATTCTTCTTAGCCAACCTACAACTAGTTTCTAAATTTCACATTCTTAGGGAAATGTTCCCATTAATTTTATCCAAGATAAATTCTTTAAAATTTATCCTGTAATCTTCCTTTGGATGTCATTTAAAACCAAATTATGGTTTTCCAACTAGTCGAGATTAGCGAACCACAACGAAGTAATTATTTATTTTATTTCCCAATCCCAACCTATTCATCCCATGAAGCAAAACTGGTAATACTCCATATCTAACACCGTGGTGTTATCGGTAAAATTAATTACCATTTCCCGTTCAAATCTAATTAAAGATTTAACTATCGCTTTGGAGCAAAACTGGCGGTACCCCATTCTCTCTCATTTCTAAATTTGGTAATTTAGATTATCAATTCGAATTTCAATCTAATTGCAGATTCAATAAAACTCCTTTTACTGGGTTAAAGAACTAGGTGTTATTTAAAACACAGTTCACGACAAACCCAAATCACATTCTATTCGTTATCGGGTTAAAGAACTAGTGTTATTTAAAACACTGTTCACGATAAACCCATTTCAAATTTAATCAAATATATTAGAAATTCGATGATTTAAAACCCCTTTTTAAATCTAATTCATTTATTTAAAAATGATTGGGTTTTAAATTAGTTCAAAACTAGTTCATTTCGATAAAAATCTATTTTTATCTTTTCAAATATGGAGTTTTTCACCCCAATTTTTCCCAAATCATTTCTTATGATTTTACACAAATTATTGATATTTTTAATAATTTTATCAAGGCCCGTACAGTCGATTTCCAACAATGGCCATCGAACTGCACTTACAGCGACCTTTTTCGAATTTGATTTGGACGTATCTCCAAATCCAACCGTTAGATTTTGAATTTCTAATATTCTTTAGAAAGCCCTTTTCGATACGAACCCAACGGTTCCGGTTTTAGGAGAATCCGACGGTCGGATCTCCCGTAATGTCCGTTTGAAATAAATGGTCGAAATTCACGAACTGCCGCGGCGCGGCGCGTTCTATTCAGGCCATTATATTATATATATAATATATATATAATATATATTTCGTCGATTTCTATTTAAAACGAATTATATATTTAGTTTTGAATTCGTTTCAAAAACAAAGTCAACTTCTATTTCAATTCAAATCAAAATTGAATTCTTCTTTATAAATTCGTTTTAAAATTCATTTCTATTCAATTCAAATTTCAATTTAATTTGAATTCATTTCACTTCATTTTAAATTCAATTCGAATTCGTTTCTCAATTCAATTCAATTCAATTCAATTCAAATTGATTTTCTATTCGATTCAAATTCATTTTCTATTCAAATTAAATTCGTTTCGTTTTCTATTTGAATCAAGTTCATTATATATTCAATTTGAAATCAAATTGGTTTTCTATTCCATTCAATTCGAAATCGTTTTATATTCAATTCATTTCGAAATCGTTATATATTCAATTCATTTCGAAATCGTTATATATTCAATTCATTTCGAAATCGTTATATATTCAATTCATTTCGAAATCGTTATATATTCAATTCATTTCGAAATCGTTATAATCGATATAAATATCGTTCGCGTCAAAATGGCGCATCACTATTCAACACGGCTTTATATATTCTATTTCAAATATTTCTTTTTGTCAACACACGACTAATCTCAACGAATGAGTACCGTCCATGTGTGACTATTTTTGTTAAATTATTTCGTTCAACACATGACTAATCTCAACGAATGAGTACCGTCAACACATGAACCTTTATTTTATATTGATAAAGATGTAAATTTTATTATAAAAATAATTCGTTCAACACATGACTAATATCAACGGATGAATATAGTCAACACATGAACCTTTATTTTATATTGATAAAGATGTAAATTTTATTATAAAAATAATTCGTTCAACACATGACTAATCTCAACGAATGAGTACCGTCAACACATGAACTTTTATTTTATATATTCTTTATTTTTCAAATTGGAATGAGGCCCAATCAATCACCATATAAAATTAATTATATGGATTTTCATACATCACATGTATATAATAGTATTGAAAAATAATCAACCATCAACCAAAGTGCACTACACTGTATAAG
Organism: Allium sativum; assembly: GCA_030737875.1. Lineage (NCBI taxonomy): Eukaryota > Viridiplantae > Streptophyta > Magnoliopsida > Asparagales > Amaryllidaceae > Allium > Allium sativum. The sequence goes on from CM060926.1 coordinate 378,052,870, forward strand.
CATCAAATATAGATATCTAACGCTTATAACAGCCTGTCAATCAATCGATCGACATATTTAATCAGTCAGGATGAGTGAACTTTAGATTTCATCCCAACACCCGTGTAGGGTTTCAAACAATCAAACATAGATTTTATTCGTGCAGTTGGGCGATGTGTAAAATTTATCGACCCAATCAATATCAATCAAATAGGTGTACATAAACAAACCGTCCGGTTTGTAAATGAATATTTATTTTATTCACTTTCACTATATTCATATTCACGTTAAAAATTATATTTTTAACGATAAAATATTTTATTTCGACATATGAATATCTATTTAGTTCATTCTTTAAATAAAATGTTATTTTTATTTTTCTAACATGTTTTAGAAAATTTCGGCGGCATAACGGCACGATACTAGAAACGGGACAAGGCCTAGCCTTATCCCCGGTCTAGTGAAGGCCCACGCCATTCACACATCAATCAAATCCACTTTCGTTATGCAAACCACAAAATTTGGAGTAAGGGTCTAACCTAGCCTTACTCCTTCGCCTTATAACGGCGCACGTCTAATCCTAATCAATTTATCGATTCGATTATTCACACCACAAACCACATTCAAACCAATATCTCAATCAATCACCAAACATCCAAACAAACAAGTCCATGGTATGTGGACGGGTGTCGGGTGCTACTAAACACCGTCTGCATCGTCGGAGGAGGGGTTGTCGGCGGCTTCGAGGTGGTCCAGTGGTGTCGCGATGAGGCGTTCGCGGCAGGGTGCGGCGGTGGTTCAGGGGGTTGCTCGATTGGATGTCGCGAGGGTAGTGGGGACTCCGAGGTGTCGTTCGGTGCCTGAAGGGAGGAGGAGGTCGGTCGGGCTTCGGCGATCTGGCGGTGGGCTTCGAAGATCAGGCGGCGGTTCGAAGATCGGAGGGCGGCTTGATTTAGTCTCTAGGTTTTCTTTTTTTTTTTTTTTTTTTTTTTTCTCACTGATAAATGATCGGGGGGGGGCCAATTGAAGGAGAAAAGAAGGGATATTTTTTTTTTTATTATTATTATTTAATTATTTAAATTTGCATTAGGGTTGACTTTTATATATGACCTCGAAACGAGGCCCACCGCCTGTCGTCCATAGCGTTCTACCCCCATTCCGAACACAATGGGATATGTATCGCAAGCTGGTTCGATCGTTACAATCAGTTTCCGTTGAATTTACATTTAAATCTTTATATTGAATTTTAAACGTACATTTCAAATTACCGGGGTCACATACTAACTAGAAAAATTCCAGAAAAATATTTTCTAGTTTCGTATTGACGATACGGTCCTAACAAAACTAGTTTCGTCGAATTCTGAGGCCGTTTGAAAAATGGCCAATTTCCAGTCGATTAAAATCAACTGAAACCGGTCAAACGCGTTTTCCTTTGCCACGCTCACATATTGATTCGAAAAATTATGAAATTTGGAATCTAGCAATAACTTGACACTGCGGACCCAACAAAACTGGTTTCGTCGAAATCCGAGGTCATTTGCAAAATGGCTATTTTTAAGGGCTATATATTATATTAAAATATATATAAATTCCACAGCGACTATTTCTAATTTTCAACTGGACATATCTCATCATTTATAAAGTGAAATCTTAGTTTGTTAACTTCGTTACAAAGATATAGTTATACAGATTCAAATATTTCTTGTTTCGTTCAATTCTGACTTATATTGAATTCTGTATATTCATTTGAAATTAGAAATCGAATTTTCGAACTACCGCGCCATTTTCAATTCCTTTTATAATTATATATAATTATTTATATTCTAACGACGACGTATATAATATATACGTCGAATTATATTCAAAATAAATTTTCTCGTCGATATTATTTAAAATACTCTATTTTAAATATTCAAAATTCGCCAATATTGCCAAAATAAAATTTTTAAACTGGCCCAGATTTTCCGGGTTATTACAATAGTGAATCCATGGACCTTGTTCTGACAGGCTTTTACGTCGCCCACAGAAAGCTTCATCCTATGGAATGCGCTAAAGAAGAGGATATTAACTGATGCTCCACTATCGACTAACACCCTTCTAACTATAGCTGGGCCCAGACCAACAGTTATCACCATTGGATCCTCTGTAGGTGTTATGATCCCAATCGGATCTTCATCTTTAAATGTGATGTCGTCTCGCAGGATTCTTGGTACTTTTGTCGATAAAACTTCGTATATTGTCATGAGTTCACCTTTTTTTGAAAAGTTCTTCACCTCATGAGCGTACTTCACCATATCCCCCTAGCTTTTCCCAACTGGGTATGGGCCTCCTGAAATGGTGTTTATGATCATCCTTGTTATAGCAGTAATCGAAGCGTTCTCATTCTTTTTAGGTTGTCCTGTAGAGGCTCCTTGACCTTGAGTTCCTTGAGCATTCTGGGAGTTCTTTGTGTACTGTTGAAGCCTGTTTTTCCTTATCAGTTCTCCAATTTGGCTTTTCAAATGTCTACATTCGTTTGTGTTGTGCTCCGGCTGGTTGTGAAATCGGCAGAACCTACTGGACTTTATTGCGTTGTCAGTGACTCTTAACTTCCCGAGCTCTGGGTACTCTTCAGTGTTTTTGGTCGCCATATAAATGTTCTCTATGGTATGGTTAAGAGGAGTCATTTCAGAGTTCTTGAAGAAACGAAGCTTTTTGTTGTTTCAACCATCTTTCTCTTCGTTCCCCCTTTTCTGATTTCCTCCAACGTTTTTTTGTCCTCCTTGCACGTTTACGTCTCTCTTTCCTGATGGCTCCTTATTTTCTGTAGCTTCCATTGTATAGGTCGGATCCTCATCCACGCCTATATACTCCTCTTCCTTGTCAAATAGCTCTTCGAGAGTGCTATGCTTCTTCTTCTTGATCCACCTCCCATGTTTGATCTTTTTACTTATACCTCCTTTTAGAGCCATCAAAGCCAAACGTGGCTCATAGTTTCCAACTTTGGCCGCAGCTGTGTTAAAACGAGAAAGGAAGGTCTTAATGGACTCCCCTAGCCCTTGCTCCGACTCATTCAGTTCCATCACATCACGTACCTTAGTCGCTTGAAGCCTGAGTTGTTGTTTGAACAGCTTGGCCAAGGTGGCAAAGTCATCTATAGACTTTGGCGGGAGTTTTGTGAACCAGAGTGAAGCTACTCCCTCCAAGTAAGTAGGGAAGTATAAACATTTGAGCTCGTCAGTAGCACGTGCCCCATCCGTGTTCTGATCGTATTTGAATAGCAACACGTTGGGATCGCCAGTTCCATTATAGGCTTGTACAACTGGGGGTTTGAATTTATTTGGATATGGCGCCATTTTTATTCTTTCTGTAAGTGGGGTTTTTGTAGGGCCAAATCCCCATTCCTTTTCATCGTCCACCTTTTTCTGGCTCTCATTCATGATCTTCCATACCATTCCGAATATTCGCTCCTCCTCATGAGTTTGTCCACGGGGCGGACACCTTCCTCTTTACCGGATGTTTGCCTATGCAAACGATTACGATTCAGATTCCGGGGCCCTGGACCTCCCGCATGGGGAAGTGCCCCTTTGGTGGAACCAAATGCTTGTTGATTTTCGAGAGTGGTGATGAGTAGGTGGCTTCAATCCCTTATGACTAGGATTTGCAACCTCCTGGACAGAATTTTCTTTATTCGGTCTCAAGGAAGAAGATCCAGTATCTTCCATTTCAGTGGTTTTAGCAGTTTTGAGATGGCTTGCACTCATGGTGACTTTGGCCATTGCGGCTTGCATGGTGAACATGATTTCAAGCTTCTTCATCATGTCCTTGCTCGCAATATCAATTCGATTCGTCAGTCCTGCTGCCACTTCATCCAATTCCCTCCTTGTTATGGCAGTTCCGGCTTTAGAACTTCCACCGACTTCAAACTGATTAGTAGGCAGGGTATTTTCTGTGTTAGTGGCATTATCGACTTCTTCGACGATTTTACTTGTAACTTTCTTTGATGGTCTACCTGGCTTACCCATGACTTTAGAGATAGATATCTCAATTCGGATAAATTAGACGATTGGAGTGTATTCAGAAATCCAATGCAAGGCCTTCTACCTTATGAGAGAACGAGAAGTTGATTGGCAAACCAGGCCCCACGGTGGGTGCCAAATGTTTGCTCTTTGGGATCAAACACCAAAGGTGTAAAAGTTACACTTCACCTATTCAGTAAGAATATGGAACCGCGAAATCGCAAAATAAAAGGAGAAAAGCAATTAAGAAGACAAAGGAATTTTTATAGTGGTTCGATTCTTTATGAATCTACGACCACTTTCAATCAATTCTCATTATGATATCCAAGCTTACAACATATGAATTTTCCCTCATTACAATCATTTCTCTCTTTTAAATCTATCTATGGTTTAACTTTCTCTTAAATTTGGTGAAGAGAAGGGAAGAGATTTAGCTTTGTAGTGAATCTTCAACCACTTATGTGCTTTGATCCATCCTCATGATCTTCATAGACCTCATAGTGGATTGGCATTTGATTTAGGCTTTGGAGAGGATTAGAGAAGACATGAGATTACTTGGGAGATTTATTGTATAGCTTGAATGAGATTGAAGATGCTTAGGACCAATTGTAGAAAGCTCTCATGATCATTAACTTGGATTTGATCTTCATGAAGCTAGAAAAGTGTTGATGAATTCATAGAAGCCATTAAAGAGGTTGTAGTTGAGCTTTGAATTTGACGGAGTCTCCTTGTAAGAATGAATTTTCGGTCCCCCCCCCCCTCAAGTGAATTATGAGGGGTATTTATAGGTGATCTTCAGACCAGATGGTAGTTTCGTAATTATGCAAAAAAATGCCATGACTCATGTTGCCATCGACATGACCCAGATTCTCGCTATAAGTCATGTCGCCTGTCGGGTTAACCCCTGGCGACTTAAGCTTGTGACCCGACATGACCTCTTTATCATGGCTCGTATCGTTTGCATGATTCGACACTAGTTGGAGGCGACGTGGTTTAACTTCAGGCTTTGAACGGTGATTATCCCTATATGTCGTTAAACGATCCAGGGGCTGGACGGCATGATTCATGTCGTGTGACCTTATGTTTCTTTACGTCTTGGGCTTATGGCATGTCACGGTGCCATATCGCATGACGACTTAACTTTGACGTTATCGCTGGAATGCGATATGGAAGGACACGATACGATTGCAAACGACCTGATGTGGTATGGATGAACCTCTTCCTTTGCGACATGATTTTAACTACTTGGCTTTCATATCTTGCAGCCTAAATAGGCCATGACACGGTTTGTATCGGGTTCTTCAGTAGCAGCCTTTTCTTTGTGTCGCTGAACGACGTGGACGACGAATGACATGATGCATTTCCTGATCCTGACCAGGATCTCACGACATGGTTTAAGGCCGACATGAATCTTAACTTTATCTTATGTCGTTACATTGGAGTGGCATGACCATAGATCGCTTTAGCCTCCTCTTAATGCCATAAAGACGGCATGGTTCCTTCCTTTTCTCACGACATGGCCTTGGAACGACTTGATGCTTACGACTCGACGAATAACGACATGGTTAAATACGACATATTAAACACGTATTTTTAGGGGATAACAGAAATGATTTCAAAATCTGATATTTTGAAAATATTATCATTTATATATTATAATTATAAGGAAAATTCAATTTTGATTTAAAATTGAAAATGAAGTTAGAATCGTTTTAAAACGAATTTATAAAATACATTTTAAATGAAAATCAACGAAATATATAGTATATATATTATATTTAATGGCTTGAATAGAACACGCCGCGCCACTGTAGTTCACGAATTTTGACCATTGACTTCGAATTGTCATTGCGGGAGATCCGATCGTTGGATTCTCCTAAAACTGGAACTGTTGGGTTCGTATTAAAAGGAGCTTTCCAACGAATATAAGAGATTTGAAATCTAATAGTTGGATTTGGAATTATGTCCAAATCAAATTTGGAAAAGGTCGTTGTAAGTGCAGTTCAGTGACCGTTTATGGAAATCGACTGTATGGGCCTTGATAAAATTATTAAAAATATTGATAATTTGAGTAAAATCATAATAAATGATTTGGACAGAATTGGGATGAAAAATTCCATATTTGAAAAAATAAAAAAATATTTTTATCGAAATGAACTAGTTATTAACTAGAATTAAAATCCAACTATTTTTAAATAAAAATAAAATGGATTTGTGAATGGTTTTAATATAACCAGAATTTCCAATATATGAATTGGAATGGATTTGAATGGGAATCATCTTTGAAATATTTCGATGTTGGATTTCGTGATTATACAGATATTGTTAAGGAAATTTGGAAGATATATTTATATCGTTATTCCAAATATGATATTTGTTAGTTTCAAAATTTGATATTGAATATAAGCCGATATAATTTCTATTCAGATCCTTGTATTTAATATCAAATTGGATTTTGGGTTTTTCGTAAATGGTGTCTTCATTAACATGGTTCTTAAACCCAGTTGAGAAAAGAATAAATCTTTTAATTAAGATTTAGAGAAATTTACCAATTAATTAATATTTAATTGGAATTGAATTAAGAATAGGATTTTTGGGTTTATCGTTAACGGTGTTTTAAATAACAGTTGTTCTTTAACCCGATTAACAATGAAGTTAAAATTTGGAATTTATAATTTTTTTATTAAGATTTAATGGAATTTTCCAAAGTAAAATTGTTCCAAGTTAATAAAATAAATTGGAATGGAATGGAATTCGATTTGGTAATAATTGAAGTGAGCTTCTATGGAGGAAGACTGTTAATATATATGGAATTTAAAAGGCTTTTGTCGCTGTTCCATTTATATTATTAGTCGGATACAGAAATTGAGATCGATTATATATTGATCTGTTTTCCGTGAAGATTCCATAATTAATGGAATGTGATTTTGGGTTTATTGTGAATTGTGTTTCAAATGACATTAGTTGTTTAACCCAGATAAAGATAGGATTACATGTCTATCATTGTATTTCGAACTGTATGGTTGATCTCTGCCGAATATGTATATCTGTTTGGTGGCGGAGAATTTATTCTCTTTCTTAGCACCCTTCTCTAAGACATATGAGCTTAGAGGTTATATATAGGCAGAAATCAATAGCACGGGATAGTTTGTCGATGCGGCATGTTTGGTTTTCCAAAGTTAAATAATCATTAATATTGATTTTCGGGAATATTAAAACTAATTGGAGTTTTAATGCTTTAATTAGATTGAAATGTGAATGTGATAATTTAAATTATCAAATTTGGTAAATGATCGAGAACGGAATATCACTAGTTTTGCTCCAAACGATAGTTAAATCTTTAATTAGATTTGAACGTGAGATGTTAATTAAATTTACTGATAACACCGTGGTGTTAGATATGGAGTATTACCAGTTTTACTCCATGGGATGAATAGGTTGGGATTGGGAAATAAAACAAATGATTACTTCGGTAAGGAGCGCTAATCCCGACTAGTTTGGATAAACCTTAATTTGGTTTAAAATGATATCCAAAAGAAGATTAAAGAATAGATTTAAAGAATTTATCTTCGATAAAATTAATGGGAACCTTTCCCAAAAGAAAGAATATTTAAATAAAAGAATACTCTGGATTGGAATGAGGCATATGTTATGTTTCTATAGCACCTGTTTATAAGATACGCGAGTTATTCGGAAAGACCGGGTTTATCCTATTTTAAATAACTGATTCGACGATAAGTCGACGATGAAGACGGTGGTTGAAGACCGAAGGTCTTCACATCGTTTGGATGATTACTGATGTTTTGATTGAGCTGTACATCCAAGACAAGGTAATAAGTGGTGATCGTCTAGACGTACTTGGAGATTGACAGGATATACGAGGACATATCTCATGTATTGGATAAATGGGGCTAAGAGTAAGGTGCCTCCGATTTCGTTTAGACCTAGTTTGAATTTAATCGACTGAAAATGGCCATTTTTCAAATGGCCTCCAAATTTGATGAAATTAATTTTTTTAGGACCGTACCGCCAAAACATAGCTAGGTTTATTTTTCTGTAATTTTTGGAGTCAGTATGTGGCCTCGGTAAATTAAAATGTACATTTAAAATTTAATATATGGATTTATATTTTAATTTTGATGAAAACTAGTCAAAACAGTCGAAATGGCTTACGAAACATATCCCATTTTGTCTTGAATGAGGGTATTTGGTTAGGAACGACAGTCATTGGGTTCGATTTGAAGTTCGTATCAATAAACAGGTATTTTTGGAAATCAAATAAGTATAAAATATATATAAATAAATAACAAAACGCTAATTCATTTCAAACGCGTAACCCCCGTTCAAAACGGATATATGGTGGAAATCATTCCAAACTTCTATCTAAAAATTCTTCCAATCCGTTCAATGATTTCAAATACTCTAGAAGGGAAAATCGAAGAGCAAAGTAGGAGCTTCAAATCAATACCGTGATGACGATTTTTCATAGTGTATTTTGCTCGAATTCCTCACTCAAACCCGCCGCCGTCGCACGCCATTTCAGGCGCAGGGGTGCCACCGAGTTCAACGAGAAAGGGAGGCGTGGGAAGCTCTAACGGAGGCGAAGCATGTAGCAGTGGCTGATCATCGTTCGGTGCCTTGATTTGCATGAAAATTGGAGCCCTAGATCTAAACAATTGGGTTTGATGGTGGCCCGAGGAATTAGATAAAGAAAGGGTAATTAAATTTAATTAATTACTTTATTAATTATTTTAATGATGTAATTAACGCAAATATTACCATTTCTTTTCCATAAGAGTCCAAATTCGACGATTTCGGTTGCGCTTCGATTGTGGCTTCGAACATCACAACATGGAATCGACCAGAACAGAAATAGAGGTAGTTGGAATTTTTGAAAATATTAAATGCCTGATTAATTTTGTCAAAAACAATCTTCAATTAAAGAATGGCGGAGTGGAAACGAAAGTGATAATTCTCTCACTAAAATATTTGTACAGTTATTTTATTTATTTTATAACTGTATATATGTAGAAATTGCCAGTGTTGATTTTTATCTATTGTATGTGACATTGCTTGAGTTCAACACATGAACTATTCATGACTCATCTGCACAAAAAGCCTTGTTTGAATATACGACACTCGTATTTCAAATAATGTGGATACACTTTGTGGTTGTTGAAATGTGATATAAATATCCATTTATTATTTGAACAGTGAAAATTTGCTAAGCAGAAAAATAATTCAAACTGAATTTGAATTGGTTAAATTTATTAACCAATGATTTATTTAAATATACTGTGTTGTTTGAAAACCCCAAGCGGGTATTGGGATTATATTTGACATACACCAATCCCAATATTTAGTTTTATGTCAATCTATTGGTTGACAGACTGTAGTGAGCATTTTTTTTTTTTAATGCTTATATAGTTGTAAATTGCACTCTGGATGATGTTTGAATGTGTAATGATCATTTATCACAATTTTTTAATACACGCGATGTATGAAATCCACATAAATTTGGTTATATGGATATTGATTGAGTTTAATTCCAATTCGGAATTAAATTGAATATAAAAGAAATTTGGTACATATATTGATTGGGAAAAATTGATGTGTATGGCGCGAGCCAGTAATATGGGAGGGATAATTCTAGATATTATTCCGATTCTACAAATAGCGCCATTATAATGGCGATTTTTTCTAAAAATATTTGAAAGTGAAACGACTGAACGAGCTTTCGAAAATAATTATATATTCTATATAATTTATAAAAAAATGGTTTTAAAGTGTTTCAATTTATAATTATAATTTATAAACGAATATTTTAAAATAAAATTCAGTGAAGGATCAAAATATAATTTTGATGTCCAATTTTGGATGGACCTGAAAATGTTGAAATATATGAAGCCGAGTTAATTAGAAGTATGTCATTTTAACTCGAACGGGTTTATAAAGTGATTTTATTCATTTTATAATGAATACGAAAAGGAAATTGTAACACCTCGTATTTTCTATTAACGTTATAACAATGAATCCTAGAATACTTAATTTAAAATGCGAGAAATAAGGGAAACAGGTTTCGCCATTGTGTTCGTCTCGGAATTCTGGTTGAGATAGAGTCCGAGTTTGCGTAAATTGGACTTCGTATGAAGAAATTATGGCTGTCAGAGGTTTCAGAAATTCAAATAAATTCAAACAGCTCGAAGAAAACAGGTTCAAATTCAAACAGTAGTTAGAAGCAGGCTAGGCGGGAAAATTCCCGCCCAGGCAAGTCGACCAGGTGGTCGACCCTAGTGTCGACCTCCCCCTTATTGGTCGACCTCAGGGTCGACCTGGGGGTCGACCTGTCCCCCGGCCAGATCTAAAATTTGAACGACTGATGACATGCTGCTGAGTCACTAGGGTTTCTGGATGGTCTTGATCAGGTCTGACTGGCTGTGATTAACCTTAGGTTCATCAGACAGCTATAATTAAACTGGAATTCTATATAAACAACTAAATTCTCAACCTAAACACACAGAGAAAAATAATCCTAGAAATGAAATGCCGTCAGTAGAGAACTTGGAGTAGCCGTCACCCTTTTTCAATTCAAAGACAAGTTGAAAGCTTACATCTAAAATCAAAATTAAAAACTAGTTTAATTTAACGATCTTCATCAAAGGCGCGCATCTCCAATTTCAGAATTCAGATTTTAGAACGCAAAAATTCTTTTTAGTTTGTAAGTTAGTTATAACGTTGATTTAAACATCCTCCATTTCAATTGAATCATAACATGTTGTAATTGGGATATAGAATGATGTATAAGATTTGATTCTCGTTTATCTTAAAGTATTGTTGTAAATAGTCATGTCTATATGCTTATGGCAATGAACATGTTGTATATTCATGTCTATATGCTTATGGCGATGAACATGTTGTATATTTTATGTCTATATGCTTTTAGTGATGAACAACATTGTTATTAGAATCTATTACGATTGGTTAAAGAACTTATTATGCCAACAAATTGGTAAAACATGTCATGTTATAAATTGGTGGTCATTTGTAAGTTTAGGATCTAAATCACATGCTTACATGTTAGATTAACATTCATGAATATTTAGAACTATGTCAAGTTTAATCTATTTATGTTGCAAGATTAGATTTGTAATCCACTTATGTTTTAACACATATGTTATCATGCCAATTTGTGATTAAATATGTTCATAGTGGCTTTCTTATGTTTTGACATACATAAGTTAGTATGGTAAATGGTGGTTTTAAAAAATTTTGTTTATATGTTAAACCTCCATGTTAGACCCATATCAAATTTACATGAAAATTAGATCCAACTAGTTCACCTTTACCTGTTTAGTTAAGATAATGATACATCTATGCCAAGTTACATGTGATAAGTTAAATGTATGCTATTTTATGTTTATTTCATATTCCTTGTTTGTTACCCCTTTTGTTTATGGGTTTGGGCTAATTTGCTAGCCCAACATTTTAGGTAATTCATACGTACGCTCTGCGGGGATAACGATGGGAAAACATGAAAATTCATGGCATAGGTTTGTTCATAAAATCGTATATTTGATATACCATTTATTGTGAGCAATATTTGAAAAGATAATTATGGTATGAGTAAATTAAAATTAATTTACATAAAAAAATTGACATATATAGAAAAATATGAATTTAGAAAAGACGAACATGCTTAACCTGACGTTGGACTGAGTTGTGGTGTAAATCTAACCGGAAATGACTGGCATATCCAGTGACCACAACAAGACCTATCTAATGTGGGTGGTTAGTGCATCAAGCCCAAAAAGAACCCAAGGTTAGACTGAGTTGTGGTGTAAATCTGCCCGGAACCGACCAACACATCCAGTGATCACAACACGAACTGTCTAATGTGAGTGATTGGTGCTTTAATAAATTAAAGATAAGTCAGGATTGGTAGGGTTAAGTAAATTAGGAAAACACTTAACCGATTCAACATGTTAACTAAACGAATGGGCGGGGTTAGGTAAACTTGGACACAAACCAAATAAACATGTTGACTAGGAAACCCTAGTAACGGGGACCCATTTCAGTAGTAACCCACATAGATGTATCATGGTACCCTGAAACTAGGCAGGGTGGGGCGTGATTACTGCGCTGAATTATAAGCGGTCAAAACGTCGGCGGTTGGTGAGCCAGTGTTGGTTCGACGGAGTATGGGCGTGCACGTACTCCGGAGTGGAAAAATCAGGCACTGGGCATCAGTAGTGTACACTGTGCATCTTTAATCATGTCGAGTTTCCACCAGAGGGACTGATACACCCAATGGTGGGACCAGCACAGGTAGCTACTGTCAAGCGGGGCCGAATGACACAGGACATAAATGCGTACGAGTAGGAGCCGATCATTAAGGGGATCGTTTGTTATAAACATGTGGGCTGGTTGAACCAATTGTTAAGTAAGTGCAGAGAATACAGTAATGGATGCGATCAAATGTTCCTCTTATCTTATATTAGGGTATTGTTCTATGTTTTGTTATCACTGTCATGATCACCTTCTTTGCTTAAATACTAGTAATTGCTGAACTTACTAGACTTATTGTCTGACTCGTTTTCTATCGTCTTCTTTTCTTCCGTTTCCCTCCACCCTCAGGTCCTCAAGGAGGGAATACTCCATCTTAGTCAGACTCTTTGCAAGCTTCAAGAAAGTAGATGTATGATTTGGATTCTCTCTCACCTTGGCTATGGCTCTTGGACATTATCCTTGGGGATTTATGCACTTTTACTTTTGGTCTATGCATCTTTATTTATTAATCAAGACAGAGATTATGTTGTACTATTTTGGAAGTTATTTTGAGGTAATTTGATGTAATGCTTTTATACTAAACTACGTATGCGATAAATGATTGAAATTTCCGCTGCTTAAATTTATCTGTCTTGTAAATTTTTCCATGTCTTGTACCTATAACCCTCCACCAAAGTTAAGGTATTCCATTTGTAAGTGACCATAACGGAGGTGGGTGTCACACCTAGTATCAGAGCAAAGGTTTACCAGATCAGATAAGAATTTTTGAAAAAATATTTTCAAAAGAAATATAAAGAAGCATTTTACAAGAAAATGTATTGTTTTAAATTTAAAAAAGCATAATCCCCAAAGCCATATGCCCTATCATTCTATCCTTTGTTTTAAATCTTTTCTTTTTCCTTTCAGCATGTCTGGGAATCTTAACCTTCCAGAGGGTGTACCGATACCTGGCTGGTTCATGAGGTACTTAGAGGCTAGGGCTAACGACGCAGGCCCAACAGATATTCCTCCTCCAGCTGCAGTAGTCCCTCCTCCTCCTCGTGCAAATGCTTTCTCAAAGATTTGTAGAGACTTTAGGGCCATGGGTGGAAAGGATTTCAAGGGAACCGAATCATTCGTAGAAGCAAGGAACTGGCTCAAAGAAACTGAGGATCTTTTTGTTATCTTCGAGGTGGATGATAGGCAGAAGATACAGTTGGCAGTATGGTTGCTCAAAGACGAAGCTTCCTATTGGTGGGAAGTCACTAACGCTGAAAGACCAGTTGACACATGGATGGATTTCAGGATAAGGTTTGAGATGAAATTCCTCTCACAAGCTGAACAAAGTTTACAGTTGGAAAAGTTCTTATCTCTCAAGCAAGAAAGTATGATGGTCAACGAGTACGTCAATCAATTCAGTCAGCTAGCCCGATTTGGACTGGACTTAGTGAATACTCCTCATAAGAAGGCTCTCCATTTTTTCAAGGGTTGAATGAGCCACTTCACAGCTTGGCTATGACCCATATACATATCGGGCTACTTACGAGAGGTTAGTGGACATGGCTCTCTTACATGAGGAAGAGAAGGGCAAGAATGAGGCAAAATCGGAAGTGCCTCAAGATAAGAATGGAGAAGGGTTGCAGAACAAGAAGACTGATTCAAAGAAAGGCGGGAAGAACAACAAACCCCATGAAAAGAGAAAGTGTAATTTCTGTGGCATTCCCGAGCATCTGATCAAAGACTGCAAGAAGAAGAAGAGGAAGATGGGTGGCTATTTCCACTGTGGTGAGACGGGACACATGGCTAGGGCATGCCCAAAGAAGCAAGGGCAAGGAGTTGGACCTTCTTCTGGAGGACAAATTCATGCTCTCACGGCACCTCCGCAAGAACGAGGTAGAGATATTCATGTCAAAAGTTTAATCTATCTTTTTGATCATCATGTTCGTACACTATTTGATTTTGGCGCATCGCACTCTTTTATATCTGCTGCTTTGGTGGAATCTCTGCACTTAGACACCAGTATAGTAGAGGATCCCTTGGTTGTTTCAAATCCAATTGGGGGCTCAGCTTATTTGTCAATGGTTTGTTTGGATTTGAAATTATCTATACTAAATGTTGGGTTTAAATGTAATGCCTTTGTATTGGGCTTCACGGGCTATGGACTGATTCTAGGCATGGACAGGCTATCCAGTAATGTTGTTGTCCTCGATTGTGAAAAGGGAGTGGTTAGACTCATGACTCGCCTTGGTAACACTCTCGACATTTCTTGTAATCCCATGAACTCCGTCATGCTTAGTTATCTAGAATCTCTTGATGCGTCTGTAGAGAACCTCCAGTCTGTAAGGATAGTCCGTGAATACTCGAATGTGTTGGAAGAGGTAAAGGGCTTGCCTCCGAAGCGGGAGATAGACTTCCGCATATACCTCGTTTATAATGCAAATCCCGTTGCTTTACCCGTTAGGCACATGAAGGGAGAGAAAGGAGCTAAGCAAGAAAATCAAAGAGTTGCTTGAAAAGGGGTTCATAAGACGGAGTATTTCTGAATGGGGTTCTCTGATAGTGTTCGTGACCTAAGCTGATGGTTCGCTTCGCCTATTCATTGATTATAGGGAGCAAAACTAGCTGACCAAGAAGAATAGACACCCACTCCCAAGAATAGATGATTTGTTCGATCAGCTTGTAAGTGCATCGATTTTCTCCCAATTATATTTAGCTACTAGGTTTCGTCAACTAAGAGTGGCTAAAGACAGCATTGATAAGACCACATTTAGAACTCCCGATGGTTTCTTCGAGTGGCTGGTCATGCCCTTCGGCTTGACAAACGCACCCACTTACTTTGTTGATTTAATGAGCAGGGTGTTCCGAGAGTTCCTCAACCAGTTTGTGGTGGTCTTCGTAGACGATATTTTGATCTTCTCAAAGAATGAGGAAGAGCATGCTCAGCATCTAAAGGAATTCATGGATACTCTTCGTGCACATTAGTTGAAGGCGAAATTCTCCAAATGCCGTTACTGGAGAGAAGAGGTTAGGTTCCTTGGACATGTGGTGTCCAAAGATGGGATAGATGTGGACCCCGCAAAAGTGGTTGCTGTGCAGGATTGGAAGGTTCCTCGAAATGCAACCGAAGTCCGAAGCTTTCTCGGGCTAGCAGGATTTTATCGAAAATTCGCAAAGGATTTTTCAAAAATCTCAGCTCCACTAACAAGATTGACAAAGAAGAACCTAGCTTTCAATTGGGATTTGGATTGCGATATTTCTTTCCAACGTTTGAAAAGGGCTCTAACAATAGCCCCAGTTCTGACATTGCCTGATGGAAGCAAGATGTTTACAGTATAGACAGATGCATGCGGAACGGGACTAGGCGCTGTTCTGATGCAAGAAGGGAAGGTAGTAGCTTATGGTGGAAGGTAGTTGAAAGTACACGAGAAAAACTACCCAACCCACGACCTAGATTTGGCAGCCATCGTTTTTGCGCTTAAGTCTTGGCGCCATTATCTCCTAGGTGAGAAATTTGAACTGTATACTGACCATAAATCGTTAAAATACTTATTCTCGCAGAAAGATCTCAACTTAAGGCAACAAATATATATGGAGTTTCTTGCCTCGTATGATTTTGAGATTTCCTACACTCCTGGTAAGGGCAATGCAGTAGCAGACGCCTTAAGTAGAAAGAAGCTGACCTTAAGCCCTCTCTTTATGGAAAGGAAAAGCTTGGAGTTCATAGAAAGTTTTAACTTCAGACCCTCCACTGACTTTGTACTTGGCTTTCTAGCAACGTTAGAAGTGCGGCCAACTCTACTAGACTCAACCGGAGCCGCGCAAAGAGAAGGCCCTCAGCTAGCCGAAGTGATGGACAAATTAATTAGGGGTGAGACTTCTAGTCACCTCAATAGATACACCATGGATGCCAAGGAGTAGTTGAGACGAGATGGAAGACTATGTGTCCCACAAGCAAGGGGCTTGGTAAAGGCGGTTCTGGAAGAGGCACACCATTCCAAGCTGACCATACAACCAGGAGGGGACAAAATGTATAAAGACATCAAAAGATTTTCTTTTGGAATGGCATGAAGAAGGACGTAACTGAATTTGTTTCTAAGTGTTTAATATGCAAACAAGTCAAGGCGGAGCAGAAGAAGCCTGGTGGTCTGCTTCATCCACTAGAGGTCCCACAATGGAAATAAGATAGCATCATAATGGACTTTATAGATGGGTTGCCTAGATCAAGAAGGGGCAATACCAGCATTTGGGTAATAGTGTACAGGCTCACAAAAAGCGCCCACTTTATACTCGTCAAGAGTAGAAGGACTGCCTCATCTCTAGCATCCATATATCTTAAGGAGATAGTTCGACTCCACGGGATACCCTCCAGCATAGTGAGTGATCGAGACCCTATCTTCACAAGCGAGTTTTGGAGGAGTTTACAAGAGGCTGTAGGCACACAGTTATGCTTAAGCACGGCCTATCACCCTCAAACCGATGGCCGGACAGAAAGAATCAACAAAGTATTAGAAGACCTCTTGAGACTATGCATTCTTGACTTCGGAGGTACATGGGAGGATCATCTACCTTTGGTGGAATTTGCTTACAATAATAGCTACCAAGCTACCATAGGCATAGCGCCTTTCGAAGCTCCATATGGAAGACCATGTAGGTCACCAACCTGCTGGTGGGAGTCCACAGACAAACTCATACTTGGACCTGACATTATTAGGGAAACTTCAGAGAAAGTAGACTTAATACGAAGAATAATGAAGACTACCCAAGACGGACAGAAGTCCTACACAGACAAAAGAAGAACTGACCTGGAGTTTGAAGTTGGAGACAAGGTGTTCCTTAAAGTATCTCCTTTAAGGAACGTCGTTCGCTTTGGATGCGCAGGAAAGCTAGCACCAAGATTTGTAGGGCCATTCCCTATCATCGAGAAGATTGGGAAGATGGCTTATAGGGTACAACTGCCCGAAAGATTGGCCGAGATTCATAATGTCTTTCATGTCTCTCACCTTCGGAAATGCTTACACGAGTCTACAGAAGAGGTAGAATCAAGTACACTAGAAGAAGTTGAAGTTGAATGTGAAGCAACTATGAGGAGAGTTCCAACCCATATCTTGGGAATAGAGGTCAAAAAGCTACGCAATCGTGAAGTTAAGCTCATCAAAGTTCAATGGAACGACACCGAGGAAGACGCGACTTGGGAAACTGAGGACAGAATACACGCAACCTACCCTTTTCTTTTTGAAGGTACGTCTTTAATCTCTTTTTCCTCAAGTTTATGCTCGTATCTATCTTTTTAGTTATATCTCCTCGAACCTATCCTTTATCCTTAGGTAAGAACCCATTTGGTTGTAAACATGTAATTGAAAAATGTTATGATTGATTGTTGCAAGTGATTTCAAGTGGTTGCTCGTGGATGCATATACACACATTAGGTATTAGATCGGCTCAATCACTTTCATATTGCATATGCATATATGTATTTTTATGTGGATTGAAACTTGATGTGTTAGCATATGGACGTTGCATTTGTATGAATAGTTGTGCACTCATGTAGGAAATTTTGAGTAGGAAAAATTGCATACATAATGGACTCATGGCACTGACATAATTTGCATTAAGGAGGTCAACTGAATCAGTAGACCGCCTGATTTTGCATTAGATAAGGACATATACACACACAATGCATATGATCATGAAGCATTAGAAATCTTTTAAGGACAATGGATGCCTATGTTTGATGGTTGAGTAGATGGGTGTTTGGATGGTGGGATATAAGTTCTTCTCGACTTAGAGATTTCGGGGACGAAATCCTAAAAGGAGTGGAGAATGTAACACCCCGTATTTTCTATTAACGTTATAATAATGAATCCTAGAATACTTAATTTAAAATGTGAGAATTAAGGGAAATGGGTTATGCCATTGTGTTCGTCTCGAAATTCTGGTTGAGATAGAGTCCGAGTTTGCGTAAATTGGATTTCGTATGAAGAAGTTATGGCTGTCAGGGGTTTCAGAAATTCAAATAAATTCAAATAGCTCGAAGAAAAACAGGTTCAAATTCAAATAGAAGTCAGAAGCGGGCTGGGCGGGAAAATTCCCGCCCAGGAAGGTCGACCCTAGTGTCGACCTCCCCCCTAGGGGTCGACCTGGACCCCAGCCAGATCTGAAATTTGAATGACTGATGACATGCTGCTGAATCACTAGGGTTTCTGGATGGTCCTGATCAGGTCTGAGTGGCCGTGATTAACCCTAGGTTCATCGGACAACTATAATTAAACTGGAATTCTATATAAACAACTCAATTCTCAACCTAAACACACACAGAAAAATTATCCTAGAATTGAAATACCGTCAGAAGAGAACTTGGAGTAGCCGTCACCCTTTTTCAATTCAAAGACAAGTTGAAAGCTTACATCAAAAATCAAAATTAAAAACTAGTTTAATTCAACGATCTTCATCAAAGGCATGCATCTCCAATTTCAGAATTCAGATTTCAGAACGCAAGAATTCTTTTTAGTTTGTAAGTTAGTTATTACGCATATTTAAACAACCTCCATTTCAATTGAACCATGACATGTTGTAATTGGGATATAGAATGATGCTTATGTATAAGATTTGATTCTCGTTTATTTTAAAGTATCGTCGTAATTAACCATGTCTATATGCTTATGGAAATGAACATGTTGTATATTTCATGTCTATATGCTTATGGCGATGAACATGTTGTATATTTTATGTCTATATGCTTTTGGTGATGAACAACATTGTATGTTATTAGAATCTATTACGATTGGGTAAAGAACTTATTATGGCAACAAATTGGTAAAACATGTCATGTTATAAATTAGTGGTTATTTGCAAGTTTAGGATCTAAATCACATGCTTACATGTTAGATTAACATTCATGAATATTTAAAACTATGTCAAGTCGAATCTATTTATGTTGAAAGATTAGATTTGTAATCCTCTTATGTTTTAACACATAAGTTATCATGCCAATTTGTGTTAAATATGTTCATAGTGGCTTTCTTATGTTTTGACATACATAAGTTAGTATGGTAATTGGTGGTTTAAAAAAATTGTGTTTATATGTTAAACCTCCATGTTAGACCCATATAAAGTTTACAAGAAAATTAGATCCAACTAGTTCACCTTTACCTGTTTAGTTAAGATAATGATACATCTATGCCAAGTTATATGTGATAAGTTAAATGTATGCTATTTTATGTTTATTTCATGTTCCTTGTTTATTACCCCTTTTGTTTATGGGTTTGGGCTAATTTGGTAGCCCAACATTTTAGGTAATTCATACGTACGTTCTGCAGGGATAACGATGGAAAAACGTGAAAATTCATGGCGTAGGTTCGTTCATAAAATGGTATATTTGATATACCATTTATTATGAGCAATATTTGAAAAGATAATTATGGCATGAGTAAATTAAAATTAATTTACATAAAGAAATTTGACATATATAGAAAAATATGAATTTAGAAAAGACGAACATGCTTAACCCAAGGTTAGACTGAGTTGTGGTGTAAATATGCTCGGAAATGACCGGCATATCCAGTGACCACAACAAGACCTGTCTAATGTGGGTGGTTAGTGCATCAAGCCCAAAAAGAACCCGAGGTTAGACTGAGTTGTGGTGTAAATCTGCCCAGAACCGACCAACACATCCAGTGACCACAACAAGACCTGTCTAATGTGAGTGGTTGGTGCTTTAATAAATTTAAGCTAAGTCAGGATTGGTAGGTTTAAGTAAATTAGGAAAACACTTAACCGATTCAACATGTTAACTAAACGAATGGGTGAGGTTAGGTAAACTTGGAAACTTAACCAAATAAACATGTTGATTAGAAAACCCTAATAATGGGGACCTATTTCAGCAGTAACCCACATAGATGTATCATGGTACCCTAAAACTAGGCAGGGTGGGGCACGATTACTGGGCTGAATTATAAGCGGTCAAAACGTCCGCGGTTGGTGGACCAGTGTAGGTTCCGATGGATTATGGGCGTGCACGTACTCCAGATTGGAAAAATCAGGCACTGGGCATCAGTAGTGTAAACCGTGCATCTTGAATCGTGTCGGGTTGCCACCAGAGGGACTGATACACCCCATGGTGGGACCAGCACAGGTAGCTACAGTCAAGCGGGACCGAATGACATAGGATGCAAATGCGTACGAGTAGGAGCCGATCATTAATGGGATCGTTTGTTATAAACACGTGGGCTGGTTGAACCGATGGTTAAGTAGGTGCAGGGACTATAGTAATGGATGCGATCACATGTTCCTCTTATCTTATATTAGGGTATTGTTCTATGTTCTGTTATCACTGTCATGATCCCTTTCCTTGTTTAAATACTAGTAATCACTGAACTTACCAGACTTATTGTCTGACCCATTTTCTCTCGTCTTCTTTTCTTCCGTTCCCCCCCTCAGGTCCTCAAGGAGGGAATACTCCAGCTTAGTCAGACTCTTTGTAAGCTTTAAGAAAGTAGATGTATGATTTGGACTCTCTATCACCTTGGCTATGGCTCTTGGACATTATCCTTGGGGATTTATGCACGTTTACTTTTGGTCTATGCTTATTTATTTAATAATCAAGACATAGATTATGTTGTACTGTTTTGGAAGTTATTTTGAGACAATTTGATGTAATGCTTTTGTATTAAACTACGTATGCGATAAATGATTTAAATTTCCGCTGCTTAAATTTATCTATCTTGTAAAAATTTTTGTCTTGTACCTATAACCCTCCACCAAAGTTAAGGCATTCCCTTTGTGAGTGACCTTAACGGAGGTGAGGTGTGTTATAGAAATGGATTTCAAAATCGGATATTTGGAAAATATGACCATTTAAATATTATAATGATATAGAATATTCAATTTTATTTAAAATTAAATTGGAAGTTGGAACCGCTTTAAAACAAATTTATAAAATACGTTTTAAATAGAAATCGATGAAATATATAATATGTATATTTATATGGTTTGAATAGAACGCGCCGCATAGCGACCGTTCACGAATTTCAACCACTGACTTCAAATTGATGTAACGGGGGATCCGACAAGCGGATTCTCTTAAAACCGGAACCATTAGATTCATATCGAAATGATCTTTCCAATAAATATAACGGATATAAATTTGAACGGTTGGATTTCAAATTATGTCGAAATCAATTTTAGAAGAGGTCGCTATGAATGCAGTTCGGTGGCCGTTATTGGAAACCAATTGTAAGGGCCTAAATAAAATTATTATAAATATGGAAAAATTGTGCAAATTCATAATAAATATGTTAGAAAGATTTTGGATGAAAATTCCAAGTTTTGAAAAGATAAAATATATTTTTATCGAAATGAACTAGTTATTAACTAGAATAATAATCCAATGTTTTTAAATAAATAAATTGGATTTGTAAATTGTTTGTTATAACTAGAATTTTCCAATGTATAAATTGGAATAGATTTAAATGGAAATAATATTTGGAATATTTCAATATTGGATTCCGTGATTATACGGATATTGTTCAGGAATTTGGAAGATACAAATATCGTTATTCCCAATATGATATCCGTTTGTCTCAGAATTTGATATTCAATATAAGTCGATATAATTTCTACTTAGAGCCATGTATTTGATATCAAATTGGATTTTGGGTTTGTTGTGAACAATGTTTTAAATAACATTTGTTCTTTAACCCAATTAACAGTCAAGATATGATTTGGAATTTACAATCTTTTTATTAAGATTAATGGAATTTTCCGAAGTTAAATTTTCCAATTTAATATATTAAATTTGAATTGAATGGAATTCGATTTAATAATAATCGAGATAAGCTTCTGTTAATGGAAACAGTTACTATTTATCGAATTTAAAAGGCTTTGCCATTATTTCATTTATAATGTTAGTCTGATATAGAAATTTATATCGATTATATGTTGATATGTTTTCCGTGAAGATTCCATAGTTAATGGAAGATGATTTGGGTTTATCTTGAACTGTGTTTTAAGCGACATTGGTTCTTTAACCCAGTTAAAGACAGGATTAATTTTCCCATAGTTGAACAATTAAGTAATGATTGTTGAGGTTATTTATTGGAGTTTTAAAGAATCTTTAATTAGACTGAAAGTTAAATGGAAATTAAATTTACCAAATTCAAGAAATGATCGAGAATGGAGCATCACCAATTTTACACCATGCGATAGTTGAATCTTTAATTAGATTTGAACGTGAAATGGTAATTAAATTTTGCCGACAACCCAGAGGGGTGTTAGATATGGAGTGCTACCAGTTTTGCTCCATGGGATGAATAGATTGGGATTGGAAATAATAAAATGCCAAATGATTACTTCGGTAAGGCTCAATAACCCAGACTAGTTTTATAAACCTTAATCTGGTTTAAAATTGTTAGAAGATAAAACAAAATCTTTTGCATTGATTTTTAAAGGAAGATTAAACGATAAGTTTAAAAGAATTTATCTTTTATAAAATTAACGGGAACCTTTCCCCAAAGATAAGAATATTTGAATAAAAGAATATTCAGAATTGTAATGAGGCGTATGATGTGTTTATATATCACTTGATTATAAGATATGCGAATTATTCGGAAAGACCAGGTTTAACCCATTCTGAATAACTGTTATGACGATTAAAAGTCGACGATGAAGATGCTGCAAGACCTACAATCTTAACATCGAATAGATTACTACTGATGCCCTGGACGGAGCTGCAGCCTTGAAGGGGTCTTAGTGGTGGTTGTCCAGATGTATTTGTTGATTGCTAGGATATGCGAGGACCTTTCTCCTGTATTGGACATATAGGATAAGGAATAAGGTGCCTCCGGTTTTGTTCAGACCCGAAACGGACTTGTAAATGATGTCTGTCTGACATTGGATTTCATTCTATGTTGATTGATTTTTATTAAATATATATCTTTTTGGTGGTGGAGAATTTATTCTTTTGCTTAACACCCTTCTCTGAGACGTATGAGCTTAAAGGTTATATATTGATAGACATCAGTGTTTGGCGTGGATTGTCAATGTGGCATGCTAAGATGCAATGATCAAGGCTTTTGTTGAAAAGCAGAGTCTTGTGGATGATGATCGAAGCACGCCTATAAATAGCATAGCTTTGTGTATAGCGTTAATTCGCGAGCCTCACGCTCGGTATGAATCAAAAACGGGATAGTGACTGTAGGGAGTGCACGACGTTTCTTTCTAGCTAGAAGTGATGTCATGGTATGGATCCCAGACATTTTTACTTATGTGGATGATGGAATGCGAGGCGCCTCGGATATTGGTCGCTACTGGCTAAGAGATGGGGTTAAAAATGCCCTAGAATGAGTTGAGAGTGATATATTTATATGTAACATATTTCTGATTTTTATATAATCCGATTTTAGAAACTATATTTTGAATATATAAAAGTTATATTTTTAGAAAGAAAAATAATCAATTAATTGTTTTTGTGATTGTTTGATTTTTTGTGTTTGATTACTTATGACGTTTGATTTAAATAAATTAGACGTTATTTTTGGCAATTTTGAACATTGAATATATGAAAACCCTTGTTATTTAATTTAATTAAGTTAAGTTAAAATGAATTTAAAATTTATTGGACATACATATGCACATATATTGTGTTGAGCTGGTTAATGGCTTCGCGTTGAGTAAAGAAATAAATTGCGTGCCCGACAAACAGGTGCATCTTAATGAGTTGGTTGCGCAATTTTATTATTATATAAACTACTGTGAGTGTTTTTGGGTACGTTGTGATGGTTGTTCTGTGTGAGATTATAAACCACACCATAGGATAACAATAAATAAGTTATGAACTACAACGCATGGCATACTACATGAAGACAACATATCATATCATATTCCATATAAGCATTAGGTGCTTACATGATGAGGTTTGGAGTACCATACGAGCAAGATGCTTGTATGGCAAGGACTGAATTACAGGTTGAACAAAAGACTGATTATGGACTTAATTAAGGAATACATGTAATAGTGCTCGGGGAAGGGTTTAATAAAAACCCTACACAGGTCTGGAGATGAGAATAATTCACGTCTCTCTTGTTATTAATTAAGGCACATGGATTATTTTATTTTCAACACTTGGGCAAGGTATGAGATTATGATTTTTACATGTCTCCCATGGGCATAGATAAACCATAAAACATGTGTATGCTTTTTATTGATTTATTGGGTGCCTAATACAGCCTAATAAAATTTTCAAACCCTCCCCGTACAAAGGAGGTTATGGTGAAATTTTCGAAAATTTAGGGTGTTAGCCAAATTTTTGAGAATCAGAAAATTCTTAAAAACCGAAAAGTTGAAGAATGAAAGTTGAGTTGGTTAGTTAAAGAACTTTCAGCTCCGTTCCTTTCCAAAGACGAAAAGATTTTAAGTGGGGAGATCGTAACAACCTGAAATTTCTAAACCAATTTTTTTTATTTTAGCTATTTTAATGGATTTTGAATATTTAAAATGATTTATTTTAAATAATAACGACTGAAAAGTTATTTAAATTGAAGTTATAACATATAAATTTATTTTCATTATAAAACAAGCCTGAAATGGCACGGTAGTTTGAAAATTTGGTTTTAAACTTCAAATAAATATACAAAATTCAATATAAACTGAAATTGGGTAAAACAAGAAACGTTGGAATATTTTGAACGGTGGTTTTCTAATAAATGTAAGAAACTGAGATTTCACTTTATAAATTTTAAGTTATGTCCAGTTTAAAATTTAAAATAATCGCTATGGAATTTATATATATTTAATATATATAGCCCTTAAAAATAGCTATTTCGATAATGACCCCCATTTTTGACGATACCACTTTCACTGGTTCCAGAATGTCAAATTATAGTCATGTTTAAAATTTCATAATTTTTGGAATTAATATGCAAGTGTGGTAAATTTTAATGTGTTTTGTAATTTTAGCTTGAATTTAATCGACTGGAAAATGGCCATTTTTCAAACGGCCTTCAAATTCGACAAAATTAGTTTTGTTAGGAACGTATCGTCAAAACGTAGCTACATTTATTTTTCTGTAATTTTCGAGTCAGTATGTGGCCCCAGTAAATTAAAATGTACGTTTAAAATTCAGTATATGGATTTATATTTCAATTTTGACGAAAACTGGTCGAAACATTCGAATTGGCTTACTAAACATATTCCATTGTGTCCGGAATGAGGGTATTTGGCTCGGAATGAGGGTATTTGTCGAGAAATGACAGTCGTTGGGTTTGATTTGGAGTTCGTATCGTTAAATAGGTGTTTTTGTAAATAAAATATTATAAAATATATATAAATAAATAATAAAACCCTAATTTCATTTCATAAACACGCAGCTATCGTTCAAAGCCGATATACAGCGAAAATCACTCCAAACTTCTCTCTAATTTTTTTTCCAATCCGTTCAATGATTTCAAATAATCTAAAAGGGAAAATCGAAGAGCAAAGTGGGAGCTTCAAATCAATACCAAGATGATGTTTTTTCATACACTCGAATTCATCGCTCAAACCCGCCGCCATCGCACGCCATTTCAGGCGCAAGGGCACCACGAGTTCAACGAGAGGGGGGCACAAATTTCTATTAAATATATATATCTGTTTGGTGGCAGAGAATTTATTCTTTTGCTTAACACCCTTCTCTGAGACATATAAGCTTAGAGGTTATGTACTGATAGACATCAGTCATATGGCGTGGATTATCAATGTGGCATGCTAAAACACAATGATCAAGCCTTTTTTGAAAAGCAGAGTCTTGTGGATGATGAACAAAGCATGGCTTTAATAGCATAGCTTTGTATATAGCGTTAATTCTCGAGCCTCACACCTGGTATGAGTTAAAAACGGGATAGTGACTACATGGAGTGCACGACGATTATTTCTAACTAGAAATGGTGTCATGTTATGGATCCCAGACATTTTTACTTATGTAGATGATGGAATGCGAGGCGCCTTGAATATTGGTTGGTATTGGCCAAGTGATTGGTCCGGTAGGACCGGGAAACATGTGTTCAAGAATAACCAATCCACTAATGTAAGTGTGGACCGACCGTGAAGATCCAAGGGTTCGCCGTGGGTGTGATCCTGAGGCATTTGCTAGAGTGTATCGAATCGAAGAGGAACCATCCCTTGCCTCGACTCGTAGATGTAATCCAATTTCCAATACGTGACTCTAGATTTTAGATGTAAACCTATACGGCGACATAGTATGATGGGATATTATGCCGTCTATGATTGATACATTTATATTCGAATTGATTTTGACACTATACACTTATATTAGTATCAAAATGATTTATTTTTAAAATGTTCCAAGCATATTTGGCTATTATAAGGTAAAACTCTATCCTTCGACTTGCGTTGTATTGTATGATGGTACCTGAGTCTTATAATAGCTTCATTTTCCAAAAAGCATTGCATTGTTTATAAATAGTTTTATTTCAAGCTTTGGTATTCGTGGGGGTAAACCCATTCCGTGATATGGGGCATAGTCCCGTGATTTACCATATTTTAAAGAAAAGATTAATAATTGTTTTAAGTTCTCACACAGTCCCATGACTGACCTGGAGTTTATTATTTTTTCATAAACTCTGGGTGCCCATATTTTCCACACGGGCATCTAGTAGTTTTGGTTTTGCATATTTCTATTTAACGGGATCCTAGTTTACAGCTAGAGCTATATTCGCAAAGCTTTGCATCTATGTATTTCATTCAGTTGTGTTAGTTGTTGTATTTCCGTTGTGCATTTTATTTATACATTTTTATTTCCATTACTATATAAATTTTTAAATCTTTGATATTATTTTTCCACTATGTAATATTTATTCGTACTCTAATATTCTTGTACTCTATTGGAAATTATTGTAATAGCAATGAAATGTTCTCGTGTTTGTGTTCTGATGCATCATGTTCTCAAAGCAATCCGCTATGTTCCGACTCTTCGGAGATCAGGGGATTTCAGATCGTTACAAAGGGTCATGCTGATGAATCACGCAAATAATCAAGTGTATTCATGGCAATTTACAAAGCAACAATCACGTAAGCAATCAGCCAAGTCATTCAACGAAATTAGAGTTTGCCAAGGGTTTTCTATACCCTATTCAACACCAGTTCATCATCGGCTAACATTATCAAAAAACCAAGCATAAAAAATTCAAGCTAAAAATCAAAGAAACAAATTTCATAGAAATCGCAATTTTTAGAGGCTTTCGATTGCAACCATAAGCCAAATCATCGACCAAGAGCAGCATATGAAACACCCCACCTCCGTTAAGGTCACTCACGGAGGGAATGCCTTAACTTCAGTGGAGCATTATAGGTAAAAGATGCATATAAATTACAAGACAAACAAATAAAGCAGCGGAAAGTAAAGTCGTTTTATAAATAACTTAATTCAGTCAAGCTTTTACAACAATTTCCTCAATCATACTTAAATGTAATACATAGAACTTTTGTCTTGATTTAAAAACTTCAAAGAATAAAAGAAGCATAAAAACAATGATATTCCTCGATAAAGCATGAACTAGCCATAGCAGTGGAAGAGAGAGAGTCCAAAGCGATACACCAACTAATCTACTAGCTTGGAAAGAGAAGAGGTCAAAGTTAGGATGACCTATTCCCTCCTTGACTACCTGGGGGGAACGCAAGAAAAGAGGCGAAAAACAAACTAGGTCAGACATAAGTCTGGTAAGTCTAGTGATCTTTCAGCATGCAAACAAGACAATGGATCATGACATGAATAAACCGAAAATAGGACAATACCACAAAAACAAGGTAACTAAAGACAAGATAAGTGCAAGGTGAACTGAATGTCTTTCTACTTTTTCTCTGCTTCGCTACTACTCTGTTAATCTGATTTCTATATTTATCTCCGCACCACATAACTAGTTTCCCAACTAGTAATCTGTTTAAAATGATAATCGTGATCCCAACCCCTGTAATTGTAGTAACCTTCAGGTGTACATCTATCATGAGGATTCCACCTCAATCAGCCTAATTGCCACGAACATGTTAGATGTACCTTTACTACCCTATCGATCGACTCCCTACTTGTATTCATGTTCCATGTGTCTGTGTCAATCGGCCCTCTCTTGCATGTAGATAACCTGTGTTGGTCCCACCATAAGGTGTATCAATCCTTATGATAGCGACCCGACACGATTCAAGATGCACAGTGTATAACTACTGGTACCCAGTGCCTGCTTTTTCCCAATCCGGAGTACGTGCACGCCCATAAACCGTCGGAACCTACACTGACGTACCCCTTGCCGCTGCTTTGACCGTTTATAATCAGCCCAGTAATCGTGCCCCACCCTGCCAAGTTCAGGGTACCATGAAACATCCATGTGGGTTACTGCTGAAATGAGTCCCCGTTACTAGGGTTTCCTATTGGTTAAGTTTGTGGGCCTATATTTACTAATATTATCCACCAACCCAATATGTATTTAACCCTTGAAACACCCCACCTCAATTAAGGTCACTCACAAAGGGAATGCCTTAATTTTTGTGGAGGTTTGTAAGTAAAAGTCACAGATAAAACACAAGACAGATATAAACACACATATATAAGCCACGGAAAACGAACAGACTTTTTATTTCATAAATACGTGTTCATACAAAACATTTCCATAACTGTCACATAATAACTTCCAAAACATTACATCATCATTTCTGTCTTGGTTATTAAAGAAAGAAGCATAAAACATATTAAAACTACATAAACCCCCATAGAATGTGTCCAACAGCCATAGCCAAGGAAAGAGAGTCCAAACCGTACATCTACTATCTTGAAGCTTGCAAAGAGTCTGACTAAGCTGGGTTGTTTCCTCCCTATGGATCTCTGGGGGGAACGGAAGAAAAGAAGACGAAAGAAAATAGGTTCAAACATAAAGCCGGTAGGTCTAGTGACTCTTCAGTATGAGAATAAGAAAAATGCATGATAGGTATACACTGGAAATAGGAAGTATCATAAACTAATATAAAGCAGTTTGAATCGAATATACTATCACACCCTACACTATATCTCTGCACCTACTTGCATTGCCTCAACTGGCACCCCATAATCGGGGTGAAGGGATCCCCTTTTTCTGAAGATCGTCACCTACTTGCATAATCATCTGTGTCTTACGGCCTCCAAAGATTGTAGATACCTATGCTGGTCGCACTATGGTGTGTATCAATTCCTATGATGGCGGCTCGACACAACTCTAGAATGCATAGGTTATACTACTGGTACACCCAGTGCCTTGTTTGTCTGCTCAGAAGTGTGTGCACGCTCGCACTCCGTTAGAACCCACACTGTTGCACCCACCGCCGTCGCTTTTGACCGCTTACAATCAGCCCAGTAATCGTGCCCCACCCTGCCTAGTTTCAGGGTACCATGATACCTAATTGGGTTACTGCTGAAATGGGTCCCCGTTACTAGGCTTTTCTAGTCAAACATGTTAATTGGTTAACTGTCTGTATTTACCTAACCCCACCCATCTGTTTAATTTAACATGTTGAATTGGTTAAGTGTTTAGTTAACTTAACCCTACCATCCTGACTTGTCTTCCTTAGCTTCTTAAAGCACCGACCACTCACATTAGACAGGTATTGTTACGGTTACTGGATGTGCCGATCGGTTCCGAGCAGGTTTGCACCGTAATTCAGTGTAACCTCGGGTCCTTATTGGGCTCAATGCTTAACCACCCACATTGGATAGGTATTGTTGTGATACTTGATAGCCGGGCGGGTCCGGGCAGGTTTACATCACAACTCAATCCAACCTTGGGTTAAGCATACTCGTATTTTTCTAAATTTACATATTTGTCTCTTTTACTTGTTATATGTAAATTTGTTAACAATTAAATGTTATGGCCCACTTTCCAAGTTCATCATTTTTGGTATAAGAATTTTACATCATTTAAATGCCACCCATTACTGGCATGTGCCAAACATGCCAATACATATATTTTTCACCAATTTATGTCAAGTTTCCTATAATTACCAATTTTTCCCAACGTTACCCCGTCTAATTATTAGGCTAACAATCTTAGCCTAATTTCTCATCCGCATGATTTTTAACATATAATATTAGGCTAAAAACATAGCCTAATTTAGCGTACACAAAATTGGCATAAGATATTCATAAACATAAACATGACATAGGTGTAAACTTGGCATTTTTGGCATAGTCAATATGAACATCATAGGTGTGAACTTGCAAAATAGTCAACACGAATATCATAGGTGTGAACTTGCAACGTAGACTAAATCAACATACATATATGTGAATTTGCAACATAGGTTAATCAACTTACATACATGTGAACTTGCATTGAAATAGGGGTCTAACCAAATAGGTGTTACATGAATTAACATATGATTTAGACTACATAAGCCTAAACATGTTTAGATCTAGGCATAACATTGAGCATCACTAGCATATGACAAGAATATAACATGTCCATAAAGTATGTATAATTTCATCGCATGTGTAAACTAGATCCAATCATGTTTACTACTATAACATGAAACTTGTATTAAAATGGATCTTGGCATGGAACCAATTATGAACTTTGCAACATTTGTATAAACATATGAGCATGTATATGAACTTAATCATTTAGGTATAGAGGTTTTAGCATAAAGTATATACATGAGATCTTAGCTTAGTTATAACACATACAACCTATATAATCACATAAACATATAGGTGTAGATTGCAACATGAACTATACAACTTGCATGTGATGTTGTTTTCATTCTAAACGTATAATAGGATCAATATCAACTCAACTATACCACAAACATCCCAATACCATTCACAACACAATCATTTCAATACATAGATATGAATTAACGTCGTCGCTATACAATAGCACAATTCCTTTCCCATTTTACATTGAATCAAGTCTTAATTTTATTCACATCAGAAAAATCACTATACTTACAACAAACGATGGTCTTATTTTCTGATTTCTGAGTTCTGAATTTGCAATGCTTTCCTTTGGGTAGACAAACATTGTTTGATTCTTGTTTTTCTTTAGTTTTTCTTGTCTCTAAGCTTTCTCTAATTGACGGCTATTCTTAGTCTCCTTCCAGCAGCATGACGGCTCTAGTTCTATTTTATTTGTGTGAATTTAGATTGAGTGTTGAGTTTTATTTTTAGAATTTCATATTGATTTGAGCTGTCAGATGATCATAGAGTGAATCCAGACCATACGCACCAAGAGAAGCCAATCAGAAAGTGACAACTCAGCCCTAGTGACACAGCCAATCCTAGAAATTCGACTAGAAACCGACCAGGCCAGCCAAGGCCAAACCAGGTCGACTGGGCAGGTTGACCCTATGGTCAACCTGGTTACCCAGGTCGACCCCCTGGTCGACCTGGTGCCTAGGTGGGAATTTTCCCGCCCAGCCCTGTTTGGGTCTGTTTTTTGAATTTCGAACTGAATTTAAACTGTTTGAATTTTAAATTGAATTCTGAAACTTCTGAAGGTCATAACTCCTTCATACAGAGTCCGATTCATGCAAACTCTGACTCTATCTCAGGAAAAATTCCGAGACGATTGGCATAACCTGTTTCCCTTAATTCTTTCATTTAGAATTAATTATACTTTAATTTGTTAATTCACAGTTAACATAAAATTCAGGGTGTTACATTCTCCCTTCCTTAAAGGATTTCGTCCCCGAAATCTTCAAGTATAGGAGAACGTAAATCCTAACATCCAATGGTCCATCTACTCAACCATCAAACACAGGCGTCCATTGTCCTTAAAAGACTTCTAATGTTTCATGATCATATGCATAGTGTTTGTACATGTCCTTATCTAATGCAAAATCAGGCGGTCTATTGATTCAGTTGACCTCCTTAATGCAAATCATGTAAGTGTCATGAATTCGTTATGTATGCAAATTTGTCCTTGCTCATAATTTTACAGGTGTGCGCAACCATTTATACAAATGCGACATCCATATGACAACATATCAAGTTTCAACCACATACAAATATGAATACATATATGCACATGCAGTATGAAGTGACTGAGCTAACCTAAAACCTAGGTTGTGTGTATATGCATCCACGAGCAACCACTAGCAACCACTTGCAGCCATCAACCATAACATGTTTCAAATACATGTTTACATCCAAAGGGGTTTTCTACCTAAGGATAAAGGATAAGACCGAGGAGATATACCTAAAAAGATAGATTCAAGCACAATTTAGGGAAAAAGAGAGATTAATGATGTACCCTCAAAAAGAAAAGGGTAGGCCGCGCGTATTCGGTCCTCAGTTTCCCAAGTCGCGTCCTCCTCTGCGTCGCTCCACTGAACCTTAATGAGTTTCACTTCGCGGTTGCATAGCTTTTTCACTTCAGTTCCTACGATTCGAGTTGGAACTCTCCTTACAGTTGCTTCGTGTTCCACTTCGGCTTCTTCTAGAATGCTTGGCTCCACCACTTCCACAGATTCATGTAGACATTTCCGGAGATGAGAAACGTGAAAGACGTTGTGAATCCCAGCCAACCTTTTAGGTAGCTTTACTCTATAAGCCATCTTCCCAATCTTCTCGATGATAGGGAATGGTCCTACAAATCTAGGTGCTAGTTTTCCTGCGGATCCAAAGCGAACGACGTTCCTTAAAGGAGACACCTTAACGAAAACCATGTCCCCAACTTCAAACTCAAGGTCGGTCCTTCTTTTGTCTGCGTAGGATTTCTGTCTATCTTGGGCAGTCTTCATTCACCTTCGTATCAAGTCTACTTTTTCTGAAGTCTCTCTAATCATGTCTGGCCCAAGTACAAGCTTGTCAGTAGACTCCCACCAACAAGTTGGTGATCGGCACGGTCTTCCATATAGAGCTTCGAAGGGCGCCATGCCGATAGTGGCTTGGTAGCTATTGTTGTAGGTGAATTCCACTAAAGGAAGATGATCCTCCCATATCCCTCTGAAGTCAAAAACACACAGTCTCAGAAGATCTTCTAATACTCTATTCACCCTTTCCGTATGACCATCGGTTTAGGGGTGATAGGCCGTGCTCAAGCATAACTGTGTGCCTACTGCTTCTTGCAGACTCCGCCAAAATTCGCTCATAAAGATGGGGTCTCTGTCACTCACTATGCTGGAGGGTATTCCATGGAGTCGAACTATTTCCTTGAGATAAAGAGAAGCTAGAGACGAGGAAGTCCTTCTACTCTTGATAGGTATAAAGTGGGCGCTTTTAGTAAGCATGTCCACTATTACCCAAATGCAAGTATTGCCTCTTCTTGATCTAAGCAACCCATCAATGAAGTCCATTGAAATGCTATCCCACTTCCATTGCGGGACTTCTAGAGGATGAAGTAGTACTCCAGTGTTCTTTTGTTCCGCCTTGACCTGTTGGCTTGTCACGCACTTAGAAACGAAATCTGCCACGTCCTTCTTCATACCGCTACAATAGAAAACTCTCTTTACATCCTTGTACATCTTATCCCCACCTGGGTGTATTGTCATCTTGGAATGATGTGCTTCCTCGAGAACCATCTTCACTAAATCCCTTGCTTGTAGGACGCATAGTCTTCTATCCCGTCTCAGCATACCCTTATCATCGATGGATTACCTATTGAGGTGACTGGTAGTTTCATGACTAATTAGTTTATCAATCACATCCACAAGCTGAGGGTCATCACGTTGTGCGGCCCCTATTGAGTCTAAAAGTGTAGGTCGTACTTCTAGTGATGCCACTAAACCAGGTATAAAATCAGAGGAGGGCCTAAAGTCAAAACTGGCTATATATTGCAAGCTTTGCCTTTCTACAAAGAGAGGGCTTAGGGTCAGTTTCTTTCTGCTCAACGCGTCTGCTACTATGTTGCCCTTGCCAGGAGTATAGAAAATCTCAAAGTCATATAAGGCAAGGAACTCCATCCACCTTTGCTGCCTCAAGTTAAGATCTTTCTGCGAGAAAAATACTTCAACGTTTTATGGTCAGTATATAATTCGAACTTCTCACCTAGGAGATAATGGCGCCAAGACTTTTGTGCAAAGACGATGGCGGCCAACTCAATACCATGGGTTGGGTAGTTCTTTTCATGAATTTCAATTGTCTTTCACCATAAGCTACTACCCTCCCTTCTTGCATCAGAACATCGCCTAGCCCTGTACCACAAGAATCCGTGTACACTGTTAACATCATGCTTCCATCCGACAAAGTCAGAACTGGGGCCATTGTAAGAGCCCTTTTTAAGCGTTGGAAAGAAATATAACAGTCCAAATCCCAAGCGAATGCTAGATTCTTCTTTGTTAGCCTTGTGAGTGGAGCTGAGATTTTCGCAAAATCTCTAATGAACTTTCGGGAAAAAACGGCTAGACCAAGAAGCTTCGGACTTCGGTTGCATTTCTTGGTGTCTTCCAATCTTGCACTGCCACCACTTTCGCGGGGTAAATAGCTAACCCCTCTTTGGACACAATATGTCCAAGAAATCTAACTTCTTCTCTCCAAAAGTGGCACTTGGAGAATTTGGCTTTTAGCTAATGAACTTGAAGAGTTTCCATGATCTCCTTCAGATGTTGAG
This sequence comes from Allium sativum, assembly GCA_030737875.1. Classification (NCBI taxonomy): domain Eukaryota; kingdom Viridiplantae; phylum Streptophyta; class Magnoliopsida; order Asparagales; family Amaryllidaceae; genus Allium; species Allium sativum. The sequence continues at coordinate 378,087,668 of CM060926.1, forward strand.
CATGTTCTTCCTCATTATTTGAGAAGGTCAAAATATCGTCTACGAAGACTAACACGAACTTATTAAGGAATTCTCTGAACACCCTGCTCATTAAGTCTACGAAATAAGCGGGTATGTTTGTCAAGCCGAAAGGCATGACAAGCCACTTGAAGAAACCTTCTAGGGTTCTGAATGTCGTTTTATTAATGCTATCTTTAGCAACCCTTAGCTGATGGAACCCAGTAGCCAGATCAAGTTGGGAGAAGACCAACGCACCTACAAGATGATCAAACAAATCGTCTATTCTGGGAAGCGGGTGTCTATTCTTTTTGGTCAGCTTGTTCAGCTCCCTATAGTCCACACAAAGACGTAGTGAACCATCAGCTTTGGTGGCGAACACCACTAGAGCACCCCATTTCGAGATACTCTGCCTTATAAACCCCTTCTCGAGAAGCTCCTTAACTTTCTTACCGAGCTCCTTTCTCTCGTTTGGAGCCATGTGTCTAACAAGAAGAGCTACGGGCTTTGCATTATCAACAAGATATATGCGGAAGTCTATTTCCCGCTTCGGAGGTAAGCCCTTCACCTCTTCAAAGACATCCGGATATTCCCGGACCACTCTAATCGACTGTAAATTCTCAACAGAAGCGTCAAGCGACTCTAGATAACTAAGCATAACAGCATTCAAGGGATTACAAGAAATTTCTAGAGTGTTACCGAGCCGAGTCAAGAGTCTAACCACTCTTTTCTCACAACCAAGAATGGCACCATTACTGTATAACCAGTCCATGCCTAAGATCAGTCCATATCCCGAGAAGCCCAAAACAAAGGCACTACATCTAAATTCATCATTTAGAATAGAGGTTTTCAAATCCAAACAAACCATTGACAAGTAAGCCGAGACCCCAATTGGATTTGAAACAACCAAGGGATCTTCGTCCATACTAGCATCTAGGTGCAGAGATTCTACTAAAGTAGATGAAATAAAGGAGTTTGATGCACCCGAATCAAAGAGAGTGCGAACCGGGTGATCATAGTGATAAACTAAGCTTTCTACAGAAATATATCTACCTCGTTCCTGTGGAGGTGCCACCAGCGTATGAACCTGTCCCCCTGAGATGGATCCAGTCCTCTGTCCCTGCCCCCGCTTCTTTGGGCAGTCCTTAGCCAAGTGTCCTGTCTCGCCGCAACTGAAGCAACCACCATTCATCTTCGCCTTCTTCTTTGTGCAGTCTTTCGCTATATGTCCAACAATGCTACAGAAATTTCACTTTCTCTTTTCAGGTGATTTGTTGTTCTTCCCGCCTTTCTTGAAGTCTGTTTTCTTAGCCTGTAAACCCTCTTTCTTTTCTTGAGGCACTTCGACCTTTGCCTCTTTCTTGCTTTATCTTCCTCATGTACCAACGCCATGTCCACCAAGCTTTCATAAGTCCCTCCCATGGGTATATGGGTCATAGCAAGGCTGTGTAGAGGCTCATTCAGACCTTTAACGAAGCGAAGGGCCTTCTTGTGTTGGGTGTTTACTAAATCTAGCCCAAATCTGGCCAGCTGATTAAACTGATTGACGTACTCCTTGATTGTCACATTTCCTTGTTTAAGAGTTAGGAACTTCTCCATCTGCAGGCTTCTTTCAGCTTGGGAGAGGAAATTCATCTCAAATCTCATCCTGAAATCTTCCCAAGTTTCCACTGGCCTCTCAGCATGGGCAACTTCCCACCAACAGGAAGCTTCATCTTTAAGCAACCACAGTTCTACTTGTATCTTTTGCCTGTCGTCAACTTCGAAGATGATGAACAAACCTTTGGTCTCCTTCAGCCAGTTCCTTGCTACAACAAATGATTCAGTTCCATAAAAGTCCTTTCCACCCATAGCCTTGAAGTCTTTACATGTCTTAGCGAAAGTATTTCCATGAGGAGGAGGAGGAGGAGGAACCGCTGCCACTATTGGAGGAGGAATGTCTGCTGGGCCCGCACCATTGGCCCTAGCCTCTAGGCACCTTCAGAACCAGCCAGGGATTGGTACTCCTTCTGGAAGGTTAAGATCTCCAGACATGCTGGAACAAAAAGGCAAGTATTCAAGACAAAAGGATAGAGAGATAGTGCATATGGCTTTGGGGAATTATGCCTTTTAAAAACAATGCTTTTTCTTGAAAAATAATGCTTCTTTAAACTTCTTTTTGAAAATAGTTTCAAAAACTTTTATCTAATCTGGTAAATTTGTGCTCGGATACCAAGTGAAACACCCCACCGCCATTAAGGTCACTCACAAAGGGAATGCCTTAACTTTGGTGGAGGTTTGTAAGTAAAGTCACAGATAAAACACAAGACAGATATAAACACACACATATATATATAAGCAGCGGAAAACGAACAGAATTCTTAGTTCATAAATACGTGTTCATACAAAACATTTCCATAACTGTCACATAATAACTTCCAAAACATTACATCATCATTTCTGTCTTGGTTATTAAATAAAGAAGCATAAAACATATTAAAACTGCATAAATCTCGATACAATGTGTCCAACAGCCAGAGCCAAGGAAAGAGAGTCCAAACTGTACATCTACTATCTTGAAGCTTGCAAAGAGTCTGACTAAGTTGGGTTGTTTCCACCCTGTGGACCTGGGGGAGGGGGGAACGGAAGAAAAGAAGATGAAAGAAAATAGGGTCAGACATAAAGCCTGGTAAGTATAGTGACTCTTCAGTATGAGAATAAGAAAAAGTGCATGATAGGTATAAACCGGAAATAGGAAGTATCATAAACTAAGATAAAGCAGTTTGAATCGAATATACTATCGCTATATCTCTACACCCACTTGCATTGCCTCAACTGACACCCCATGATCGGGGTGAAGTGATCCCCTTTTTCTAAAGATCGGCTCCTACTCGCATAATCATCTGTGTCTTACGACCCCCATAGATTGTAGATACCTATGTTGGTCCCACCATGGGTTGTATCAAGTCCCATGGTGGTGGCCCGACACAACTCTAAAATGAATAGGTTATACTACTGGTGCACCCAGTGCGTTGTTTGTCTGCTCCGAAGTGTGTGCTCGCCCGCACTCCGTTAGAACCCACACTGTTGCACCCACCGCTGTCGCTTTTGACCGCTTACAATCGGCCCAGTAATCGTGCCCTACCCTGCCTAGTTTCAGGGTACCATGATACCTAATTGGGTTACTGCTGAAATGGGTCCCCGTTACTAGGATTTTCTAGTCAAACATGTTAAGTGGTTAAGTGTCTGTATTTACCTAACCCCACCCATCAGTTTAATTTAACATGTTGAATTGGTTATGTGTTTTAGTTAACTTAACCCTACCATCCTGACTTGTCTGTCCTTAGCTTCTTAAAGCACCGACCACTCACATTAGACAAGTATTGTTACGGTTACTGGATGTGCCGGTCGGTTCTGGGCAGGTTTACACCGTAACTCAGTCTAACCTCAGGTCCTTATTGGGATCAATGCTTAATCACCAACATTGAATACGTATTGTTGTGACTACTCGACAGCCGAGCGGGTCCGGGCAGGTTTACATCACAACTCAATCCAACCTCGGGTTAAGCTTACTCGTATTTTTCTAAATTTACATATTTGCCTCTTTTACTTGTTATATTTAAATTTGTTAACAATTAAATGTCATGGACCACTTTCCAAGTTCATCATTTTTGGTATAAGAATTTTACACCATTTAAATGCCACCAATTACTATCATGTACCTAACATGCCAATACATATATTTTTCACCAATTTATGTCAAGTTTCCTATAATTACCAATTTTTTCCAACGTTACCCCGTCTAATTTTTAGGCTAACAATCTTAGCCTAATTTCTCGTCCGCATGATTTTTAACATATAATATTGGGCTAAAAACTTAGCCTAATTTAGCGTACACAAAATTTGCATAAGAGATTCATAAACATAAACATGACATAGGTGTAAACTTGACATTTTTGGCATAGTCAATATGAACATCATAGGTGCGAACTTGCAAAATAGTCAACACGAATATCGTGGTGTGAACTTGCAACGTAGACTAAAACAACATACATATATGTGAATTTGCAACATAGGCTAAATCAACTTACATACATGTGAACTTGCATTGAAATAAGGGTCCAACCGAATAGGTGTTACATGAATTAACATATGATTTAGACAACATAAGCCTAAACATGTTTAGATCTAGGCATAACATTGAGCATCACTAGCATATGACAAGAATATAACATGTCCATAAAGTATGTATAATTTCATCGCATGTGTGAACTAGATCCAATCATGTTTACTACTATAACATGAAACTTGTATTAAAATGGATCATGGCATGGATCCAATTATGAACTTTGCAACTTTTGTATAAACATATGAGCATGTATATGAACTTAATCATTTAGGCATAGAGGTTTTAGCATAAAGTATATACATGAGATCTTAGCTTAGTTATAACACATACAACCTATATAATCACATAAACATATAGGTGTAGATTACAATATGAACTATACAACTTGCATGTGATGTTGTTTTCATTCTAAATGTACAATAGGATCAATATCAACTCAACTATACCATAAACATCCCAATACCATTCACAACACAATCATTTCAATACATAGATATGAATTAACATCGTCGCTATAAATTAGCGCAATTCCATTCCCATTTTACATCGAATCAAGTCTTGATTTTATTCACATCGGAAAAATCACTATACTTACAACAAAAGATGGTCTTGTTTTCTGATTTCTGAGTTCTGAATTGGCAATGCTTTCCTTTGGGTAGACAAACGTTGTTTGATTCTTGTTTTACTTTAGTTTTGCTCGTCTCTAAGATTTCTCTAACTGATGGCTACTCTTAGCCTCCTTCCAGCAGCATGACGGCTCTAGTTCTATTTTATTTGTGTGAATTTAGGTTGAGTGTTGAGTTGTATTTACAGAATTTCAGATTGATTTGAGCCGTCAGATGATCATAGAGTGAATCCAGACCGTATACACCAAGAGAAGCCAATTAGAAAGTTACAACTCAGCCCTAGTGACACAGCCAAGCTCAGAAATTCGACCAGAAACCGACCAGGCCAGCCAGGGCCAAACCAGGTCGACCCCCAGATCGACCTGGTTACCCAGCTCGACCCCTAGGTCGACCATCTGGTCGACCTGGTGCCTGGGTGGGAATTTTCCGCCCAGCCCAGTTTGGGTCTGTTTATTTCGAACTGAATTTGAACTGTTTGAATTTTAAATTGAATTCTGAAACTTCCAGAGGTCATGACTTCCTCATACGGGGTCCGATTCACGCAAACTCGGACTCTATCTCAGGCAGAATTCCGTGACGAGCACAATGGCGTAACCTGTTTCCCTTAATTCTTTCATTTAGAATTAATTATACTTTAATTTTTTAATTTACAGTTAACAGAAAATTCGGGGTGTTACAACCCTCTCATCGATTCAAGCATTTCTAATAAACGGTTAAGTTTTCTGGGCCTATATGTACTAATATTACCCACCTACACGAGATGTTCTTAACCCTCCTATCGATTCAAGCATGTTTATTTAATAGTTAAGTTTTGTGGGCCTATATTTTCTAATATTACCCACCAACCCGAAATGTACTTAACCCTTCCATTGATACAAGCATGTTTATTTAATGGTTAAGTTTTGTGGGCCTATATTTACTAATATTACCCACCAACCCGATATGTACCTAACCCTCCCGCACATTACGCCATATTAGTTAAGTGTTGTCCGCTCATGTTAACTTAACCCACTCATTCATCATGTCATGTTGGTTAAGCATTTCTTATTAAGTTGACCATCCCGACTTATCATGTTGGATCGGTTAAGTGTTTCCTATTAACTTAACCCCGTTCGTTCATCAAGTTATATTGGTCAATTGTTACACTCTTATTTTAACTTAACCTTTCAATAAATCAAGTTATATTGGTTAAGTGTTTCTAAATTTACTTAACCTCACCCACTTATCTAATTAACATGTTATAAAGATTATGTGTTCTAAATTTACTTAACCTCACCCACTTGTCTAATTAACATTTTATAACGGTTAAGTGTTCTAAATTTACTTGACCTCACCCACTTGTCTAATTAACATGTTATAACGGTTAAGTGTTCTAAATTTACTTTACCTCACCTACTTGTCTAATTAACATGTTATAACGGTTAAGTGTTCTAAATTTACTTAACCTCACCCATCAGTTTAGTTAACATGTTGAATTGGTTTAGTGTTTCCTTAATTGACTTAACCCTACCAATCTTGACTTAGCTTTACAAAAGCACCAATCACTCACATTAGACAGGTATTGTTGTGGTCACTGGATGTGCCGGTCGGTTCCGAGAAGTTTTACACCACAATTCAATCAAACCTTAGGTCCTTTTTGGGCTCAATGCACTAACCACCCACATTAGACAGGTATTGTTGTGGTCATTGGATGTGCCGGTCGATTCCGGGCAGTTTTACACCACAACTCTGTCTAACCTCAGGTTAGGCATATTCGTCTTTTCTAAATTTACATATTTCTTATTTATGACCAATTCCATATGTAAATTATTCCCAATTTACTTATGCGATAATTATCCTTTTAATTATGCTCATAATTAATGGTATACTATATATACCATTTCATGAACCAATCTATGCCATGTAATTTTTCATGTTTATCCTACATATTTACATGTAAATTATTAATCAATTATTGTCATGGCCCATTTTCCTTCTAAATCACGTTCAAAATTTTAGGTATATAGATTATACCATTTTCATGCCACTTATCATGCTTATGTGTCAAACATGCCAATTACATGTAGTTTCATGTTTTCCCCAATGTTACCCCCGTTGTACATTCTCAAAATTACATAGAATGTTAGGCTCGATATTTTAGCCTAACTTATAAAACAAAAAGGAGAAAACAGGAACTTTGCAACATTCCAACGTCATACAAAAGTATGGATCTAACTACACATATGTCACATGGATTTGGCATAGAACAATATACTTTTAACTATGAACTTGCAAATTTGATCTATGCAACATGAACCACAAGCATATGAATTTACATAAAACTATACAAGTTAAACTTGGCATGTAGTGGTGAACTTGCAAATTAGATCTATCATAAAGGCATATGGATCTAACATATAAAGTCGTAGGTCTAAACATATAAGGTCGTAGATCTAAACATGTATGCATAATGGCTCTAAACAATTAGGCATAAACGACTTGACTTAGCCTAAAACTTGAATGTATCATAATATCACCAAACTTACATATGATAAATCCATTTCCAAATTCCTACACAACATCATAGGTTTACTCACCAATTTCCACATAACATGATAGGTTCGATAGACCACAATAGTTCGTAGGCATATATGATAGAATAGACATGAATAAACATGAATCAGCATCACATATAACTTGATACAATTCTATTTTACAATTCATTACAAATCATGTCTTTAATTTATTCACATCTGAAAGATAACTACACTTACAATCAAAAGGAAAAACTTGATTTCAGGGATCTGTATTCTGAAACTGAATTGCTCACCTTTGATGTAGATCGTTGAATTCTCTTAGTTGAATTAGATTAGTTTTGATATGATTTTTATGTAGCTTCTATCTTGCCTTTGAGTTGAAAGAGATGACGACAATTTTAGGTTCACCATTGATGGCATGACGGCTCTAGGAATATTTTGGTGTGGCTTAGGGTTTAGATTTAGGTTGCTTATGTAGAAGTTTGATTTAATAGGAACCGTCAGATTAACCTAGAGCAAATCAAAGCCATTCAGACAAGATAGAATAGCCACATCAGCCCTACTGACTCAGCAAGGAGTCCATCAGAACCAATCAGATGCCACATCTTCCTTAGAGCGAATCGTCCCATGGGTTGACAGCCAAACACCCTGAATCAATCTAGTTGACCTAGCGGGGCTTGGGTCGACCTCAAAAATGGGTCGGCTCGGTTATTCCCCCTCCCAATTCGCTGTTTTGAACTTTTTTTGCATATTTATTTAATTTTTATGTATATCTATATATATGTTTTTCTAGGCTTAATAAGTTCTTCATAATGTATCTGTTTTATGCAAACCAAATGTCTATCTTGACCAAAATTTTGAGGCGAACATAATAGCGCAACCCTTTTCACTTAATTCTTCTTCTAAAAATTATGTGTTCCTAAATTTTTTAATTTTAATATTCTCAGAAAATTCGGGGTGTTACATTCTCCCCTCCTTAAAGGATTTTGTCCCCAAATCTTCAAGTTAAGAAGAATGCATCTTAACATCCAATCATCCATCTACTCATCCATCATCCACAAGCATCCATTGTCCTTAAAAGACTTCTAATGCCATATGAACATATGCAGAGTGTGTGCGTATGTCTCTTATTTAGTGCAAAATCTGGCGGTCTACTGATCCAGTTGACCTCCTTAATGTGAATCATGAGAGTGTCATGCGTCCAATATGTATGCAAATATCGCTAATCATGTAAATACTATATTTGTGCGTATTCACTCATCCATATGATAAAATATCAAGTTTCAATCCATATACAAATACATTCATATGCATATGCAATATGAAAGTGACTGAGCCGATCTATTGCCTAATGTGTGTATATGTATCCACGAGCAACCACTTGCAACCATCAATCATAACATGTCTCAAACACATGTTTTCATCCATTGGCTTCTACCAAAGGATCGAGGATAGGACCGAGAGGGTATACTTAAAAGATAAAGACTAGCATGCAAATAAATGTTACATAAGAAGGAGGAATCAAGGATATACCCACAAAAAGGGTATGATGCGCATATCTAGTCTTCAGTATTCTAAGTCGCATCTTCTTTGAGCTTCACTCCATTGTACCTTAACTAATTTAACTTCACGATTGTGAAGCTTCTTGACCTCCATTTCCATAACCCACCAGTAAAGATAGGACCTCGATCATTTACTATGCTAGAGGGTATCCAATGTTGTCGAAGTATCTTTCCAAGATAAACAGAAGTTAACCATGATACCAAGTGTATATACTAAGACGATCAAAGGTCTCCCTTCTACTTAGCTTATCCCTCATGTCACAAATCTAAGAGTCGATATCTCTCGCGCCAACCATCCTAGTCGAACTTGGCATCCCTCAAGTACAAGCCCCAAAGGCCTAAACCAATATCAAACAAGCACCCAAGGAATACCTCCTCCAAATTCAGACGATTTATGTGAGATGATACTAGTAAAACAACCAAACAATTGAGCACTTAACCGACTCTGGCTATCCTAGCCAATCCTGCTCCAAAACTATCGTTGATCGCACAACTGGCTTTGCATTGTCAACTAGATATATGCGGAAGTCTATCTCGAGTTTTTAAGGGGAAAAATCCTAACCTTAATAAAAAAACATCTGTGTACTCATGGACTACTGGATCGAAAATCATCAATAAATACATAAAGTGATTCTAGGTAGCTAAGATAAACTGATCCCTTAGGATCACACGAAATTTCGAGGGTATTCCAGAGGCAAGTTGAAAGTCTAACTACCCTCCTTTCACAATTACTAGCTAACTAATCCATGCCTAGAATCAACCCATAGCCCATGAAACCAAAAACATAAGTATCTCAAATCCTTAAAAACTAAAGATAAATGAGTCGAACCGCAAATTGGACTTGAGACAATAATGGGATCCTCTACTATACAAGCTCTAGGGTGTAGAGACTCAACTATGGAAGCAGATATAAACGAATACGAAGCGCAAAAATCAAAAAGAATACTAGCAGGATGATCAAGAAGAAAAACTAAACTTTTCAACAGAAACCTTACTACCTCTCTCTCAGGTTTGTTGGTGGTGAGAGCATGCACTTGCCTTCCGGAAATTCCTGTCTTTTGTTCTTTCCCTTGCCCTTGATTATATGACCCGTTATACCAAAATAAAGATACTTCCTCTTGTCTTAGGTTTTACTATTCTTTCCTCACCTCCTTTGTGAATCAAGTCTATATCCATGAATTCCTCGTCCTTGGGTTGTGCTCCTTAGCCAAACTCCCTCATGCTCATCTTTGCCATCCTTTTGTAACTTGTTGACAGGTCTCTTGAAAGCTGCCTCCATCGCATGGAAAATCCTACAAAGCTCAAAAGAAAATTAGTCGTAGGTGAAACTACTGCGGCTATAGATGGAAGTTAGGCACTTATTTGCCCTTTGACAAGCGTCGTAGTCTTGTCGACCCTACGGAACCATGCTGCGATGAGATTACCTCCCAGAAAGCCAGGAGCCCCGGAGACTCAGGAAAGAAGGATTCAAACAGAGGATCAAAAAGATAGTGCATATGGCTTTGGGGAATATGCCTTTGAAACAAAACTTTTCTTTTGAAAATGCTTCTTTTAAAATCGTTTTGAAAATAATTTTTCAAACCTTTAATCTGATCAGGTAACCTTCAACTCTGATACCAAGTGAAACACCCAACCTCCGTTAAGGTCACACACAGAGGGAATGCCTTAACTTCGGTGGAGCATTATAGGTAAAAGATGCAGATAAATTACAAGATAGACAAATACAGTAGCGGAAAATAAAGTCATTTTATAAACAACTTAATTCAGTCAAGCTTTTACAACAGTTTCCTCAATCATACTTAAATGTAATACATAGAACTTCTGTCTTGATTTAAAAACTTCCAAGAATAAAAGAAGCATAAAAACAATGATATTCCCAGATAAAGCATGAACCAGCCATAGCAGTGGAAGAGGGAGAGTCCAAAGCTATACACCAAATAATCTTCAAGCTTGGAAAGAGAAGAGGTCAAAGATAGACTGAGCTATTCCCTCCCTGACTACCTGGGGGGGGGGAACGAAAGAAAAGAGGCGAAAAACAAACTAGGTCAGACATAAGTCTGGTAAGTCCAGAGATCTTTCAGCATGCAAACAAGATAAAGGTCATGACATAAATAAACCGAAAATAGGACAATACCATAAAAACAAGGTAACTAAAGACAAGATAAGTGCAAGGTGAACTGAATGCGCTTCTACTTTTTCTCTGCTTCGCTACTACTTTGTTAGTCTGATTTCTATATTTATCTCTGCACCACCTAACTAGTGTCCCAACTAGTAATCTGTATGAAATGATAATCGTGATCCCAACCCCCGTAATTGTGGTTGCCTTCAGGTGTACATCTATCGTGAGGATTCCACCTCAATCAGCCCAATTACCATGAACAAGTTAGATGTACCCTTACTACCCTATCGATCGACTCCCTACTTGTATTCATGTTCTATGTGTCTATGTCAATCTGCCCTCTCCTGCGTGAAGATACCCTGTGCTGGTCCCAACATAAGGTGTATCAATCCTTATGATACCGACCCGACACGATTCAAAATGCACAGTGTATAACTACTGGTACCCAGTGCCTGCTTTTTCCCACTTCGGAGTACGTGCACACCCGTAAACCGTCGGAACCTACACTGACGTACCCCCTGCCACTGCTTTGACCGCTTATAATCAGCCCGGTAATCGTGCCCCACCCTGCCTAGTTCAGGGTACAGTGATACATCCATGTGGGTTACTGCTGAAGTGGATCCCCGTTACTAGGGTTTTCTATTAGTTAAGTTTGTAGGCCTATATTTACTAATATTACCCACCAACCCAATATGTACTTAACCCTCCCATCGATTCAAGCATTTTTAGTAAACAGTTAAGTTTTGTAGGCCTATATGTACTAATATTACCTACCTACATGAGATGTACTTAACCCTCCCATTGATTCAAGCATGTTTATTTAATAGTTAAGTTTTGTGGACCTATATTTACTAATATTACCCACCAACCCGAGATGTACTTAACCCTTCCACTTATTCAAGCGTGTTTATTTAATGGTTAAGTTTTGTGGGCCTATATTTACTAATATTACCCACCAACTTGATATGTACTTAACCCTCCCGAACATTACGCCATATTAGTTAAGTGTTATCCGCTCATGTTAACTTAACCCACTCATTCATCATGTCATGTTGGTTATGCATTTCTTATTAACTTGACCCTCCTTACTTATCATGTTGGATTGGTTAAGTGTTTCCTATTAACTTAACCCCGTTCGTTCATCAAGTTAATTGGTCAAGTGTAACCCTCTTATTTTAACTTAACCTTTCCATAAATCAAGTTATATTGGTTAAGTGTTTATAAATTTACTTAACCTCTCCCACTTGTCTAATTTACATGTTATAAAGGTTAAGTGTTCTAAATTTACTTAACCTCACCCACTTGTCTAATTAACATGTTATAACTGTTAAGTGTTCTAAATTTTCTTAACCTCACCTGCTTGTCTAATTAACATGTTATAACGGTTAAGTTTTCTAAATTTACTTAACATCACCCACTTGTCTAATTAACAAGTTATAACGATTAAGTGTTCTAAATTTACTTAACCTCACCCATCAATTTAGTTAACATGTTGAATTGGTTAAGTGTTTCCTTAATTGACTTAACCCTACCAATCTTGACTTAGCTTTATTAAAGCACCAACCACTCACGTTACGCAGGTATTGTTGTGGTCAATGGATGTGCAAGTCGGTTCCGGGCAGTTTGACACCACAACTCAGTATAAACTTGGGTCCTTTTTGGGCTCATTGCACTAACCACCCACATTAGACATGTATTGTTGTGATCGTTGGATGTGCCAGTCGGTTCTGGGCAGTTTTACACCACAACTCAGTCTAACCGCGGGTTAGGCATATTCGTCTTTTCTAAATTTACATATTTCTTATATATGAAAAATTCCATATGTAAATTATTCCCAATTCAATTATGCCATAATTATCCTTTTAATTATGCTCTCAATTAATGGTATACTAAATATACCATTTCATGAACCAATCTATGCCACGTAATTTTTCATGTTTATCCTACATATTTACATGCAAATTATAAATCAATTATTGTCATGCCCACTTTCCTTCTAAATCACGTTCAAAATTTTAGGTATATAGATTATACCATTTTCATGCCACTTATCATGCTTATGTGACAAACATGCCAATTAAATGTAATTTCATGTTTTACCCAACGTTACCCCTGTTGTACATTCGCAAAATTACATAGAATATTAGGCTCGATATTTTAGCCTAACTTATAAAACAAAAAGGGGTAAAGAGGAACTTTGCAACATTCCAACATCATACAAAAGTATGGATCTAACTACACATATGTCACATGGATTTGGCACATAATAATATACTTTTAACTATGAACTTGCAAATTTGATCTATGCAACATTAATCACAAGCATATGAATTTACATAAAACTATACAAGTTAAACTTGGCATGTAGTGGTGAACTTGAAAGTTAGATCTATCATAAAGGCATATGGATTTAAAATATAAAGTTGTAGATCTAAACATATAAGGTCGTAGATCTAAACATGTATGCATAATGGCTCTAAACAATTAGGCATAAACGAAATGACTTAGCCTAAAACTTGAATTTATCATAATATCACTAAACTTGCATATGATAATTCCATTTCTAAATTCTTATACAACATCATAGGTTTGCTCACCAATTTCAACATAACATGATAGGTTCAATAAACCACAATATTTCATAGGCACATATGATAGAATAGACATGAATAAACATGAATCGGCATCACATACAACTTGATACAGTTTTATTTTACAATTCATTACATATCATGTATTTAATTTATTCACATCTGAAAGATAACTACACTTACAATCAAAAGGAAAAACTTGATGTCAGGGATCCGTATTCTGAAACTGAATTGCTCGCCTTTGATGCAGATCGTTGAATTCTCTTAGTTGAATTAAAGTAGTTTTGATTTGATTTTTATGTAGCTTCTATCTTGCCTTTGAGTTGAAAGAGATAACGGCAATTCAAGGTTCACCATTGACGGCATGACGGCTCTAGGAATATTTTCGTGTGGCTTAGGGTTTAGATTTAGGTTGCTTATATAGAAGTTTGATTTAATAGGAACCGTCAGATTAACCTAGAGCAAATCGAAGCCATTCAGACAAGATAGAATAGCCACATCAACCCTAAGGACTCAGCAAGGAGTCCATCAGAACCAATCGGATGCCACATCTGCCTTAGAGCGAATCAGCCCACGGGTTGGCAGCCAAACATCCTGAATCAACCCCTAGTCGACCCAGCAGGGCTTGGGTCGACCTCAAAAATGGGCCGGTTCAGTTACTCCCCCTCCCGGTTCGTTGTTTTGAACTTTTTTGCATATTTATTTAATTAATTTATATATATATATATATATATATATATATATTTCTCATATGCATACAAACTTCAAGGCTTAATAAATTCTTCATAAGGTATCCGTTTTATGCAAACAAAATGTCTATATTGACCAAAATTTTGAGACGAACGTAATAGCGCAACCCATTTCACTTAATTCTTCGTCTAAAAATTAAGTGTTCTTGAATTTGTTATTTTTAATATTCTCAGAAAATTCGGGGTGTTATAGCATCACTTAAAGATCATCAAAGAACCATTTTTTCCAATAATCGAAGTCGCGATTTGGGGAAAAAGTTGAAAAACCCTAATTCCTTGTACGACCGACATTTTTTGGAGCCAAAGGAATCTCAAAGGAAATAAAAAGGGTTGGGCTTGTTTTAATTCGAAGGGGGACTATTCATTTTATTTTATATTGTATTTTTTTTTATTTTGAACCTATTTAATTGGTTTTCTAGTTTGTCTATAAAACTAGGGTTTTTTCTATTTTGTTTGTAAAACTAGGGTTTTCGAGTTTGTCAGTAAAACTTGGGTTTACTAGCTATAGGATTTATAGTTAGGGTTTACGGATTAGGGGTTTGTAATCCATGGAAAATCTAATCTTGGGGATAAAGATCAGTGTAGGATTTTGAACGTAGGATTAGAATAGGAGCAGGGTTTGCAAGTTTATAAGGTTTTGTAAGCGAGATCAGTTTTAATACGTAGTAGAAATCTTAGGAATGCAGCAGTAGGCAGGGTTTGCCGAAGCTGGGTAAAATATGTGTTATTTATTTCTTGCATTTATTTTCCTCTCTGCATTTTGTGCTATGATAATTATTTATATCTGTTAAAAATCCAATAAACCTTATTCACCACCCATCTAGGGTTAATTTAGATCTAATATCTCCTCTACTAAGTCTATCCAAAATGTCCACTAACTGCTAGTCCTCTCGATGTCTGGATCCAATGCGCTCCATAAGAGTAGGCTGCACCTCCAATGATGCCAACAAACTGGGCATAAGATCCATATATGGCCTAAAATCAAATGTCGAGATAAACTCCAAGCTTTGACTCTCTACGAATAGAGGATTCAAGGTCATCCACGCCCGCTCAACGCGTCTGCAACCACATTCCAATTGCATGGTGCATAAGCTATCTCAAAATCCTAGGACGCAAGGAACTCCATCTATCGTTGCTGCCTTAAATTGAGATCCTTCTACGAAGGCAAATATTTGAATAACTTGTGATCGGTGTATAGCTTAAATCTCTCTCCAAGTAGACAGTGTCGCCAAGATTGAAGCGCGAACACTATTGCAGCCAACTCCAAGTCGTGGGTAGGGTAGTTCTTCTCATGAGCTCTCAACTTCCTACTTCCATAGGAAACTACCCTACATTCTTGCACCAACACGGCACCTGACCCCATGTCACAATCATTTGTGTAGACCATAAACACCTTGCTACCATCAGAAAGAGTCGGAACAGGGGTTGATGTAGGAGCAGCTCTCTTTATCCTCTAGAAAGCATCCTTGCAATCTACGCTCCAAACGAAAGCCAAGTCCTTCTGTAACAACCCGGAAAATCTGGGCCAGTTTAAGATTTTTATTTTGGCAATTTTAGCGAATTTTGATATTTAAAATGAATTATTTTAAATAATATCGACGTGAAATTCATTTTGAATATAATTCGAACGTATATATTATATACGTCGTCGTTAGAATATATAATAATTATATATAATTATAAAAGGAATTGAAAGTGGCGCGGTAGTTCGAAAATTCGATTTCTAATTTCAAATGAATATACAGAATTCAATATAAGTCAGAATTGAACGAAACAAGAAATATTTGAATCTGTATAACTATATCTTTGTAACGAAGTCGAGAAACTGAGATTTCACTTTATAAATGATGAGATATGTCCAGTTGAAAATTAGAAATAGTCGCTGTGGAATTTATATATATTTTAATATAATATTTAGCCCTTAAAAATAGCCATTTTGCAAACGACCTCGGATTTCGACGAAACCAGTTTTGTTGGGTCCGGGATGTAAAGTTATTGCTAGGTTTCGAATTTCATAATTTTTCGAATCAATATGTGAGCGTGGCAAAGGAAAACGCGTTTGACCATTTTCAGTTGATTTTAATCGACTGGAAAATGGCCATTTTTCATACGGTCTCGGAATTCGACGAAACTAGTTTTGTTAGGACCGTATCGTCAATACGAAGCTAGAAAATATTTTTATGGAATTTTTCTAGTTAGTATGTGACCCCAGTAATTTGAAATGTACGTTTAAAATTCAATATAGTGATTTAAATGTAAATTCAAAGGAAACAAATCGAAACGGTCAAATCAGCTTGCGATACATATCCCATTGTGTTCAGAATGGGGGTTAAGCGCTAGGGACGACAGTCGGTGGGTTCGATTTTGATTTCGAAAAATAAGGTTACCTTTTTGAAGAAAAAAAAAGAGAAAAAATCATAGAAAAAAAAGGGGTAATAATATAAATTTAAATAAACCCCCCCCTCTCCTCAGTATTCTCTCTCCCCGTCATTTTATAAAAAAAAAAAAAAAAAAAAAAAACTAACTAAACCTAAACCCCCGTCGCCTCGATCCTGG
The DNA here is from genome assembly GCA_030737875.1 of Allium sativum. Taxonomy (NCBI): domain Eukaryota; kingdom Viridiplantae; phylum Streptophyta; class Magnoliopsida; order Asparagales; family Amaryllidaceae; genus Allium; species Allium sativum. The sequence goes on from CM060926.1 coordinate 378,104,492, forward strand.
AGCCGCCGCACCACCTCCGCCGCCGTCCCCTCTTCTTCTTCCCCCACCTCCTCCTTCTTCCCCGATTCCCTCCTCTATCGTTCGAACGCAGCGCCCCCCCCCCCCCAAATCGTCGAGCCACCTGACGACCGAAGCCCGCCTCCTCCTGCCGACGAGGTCGACGCCCCTAGAAGCCAGCACTGACGAACGGAGATGCCCCCCCCCCCGTAAGTATTTTATTGTTTTTTTATTTATTTATTTTAATTCGTTAAAACTGAATTGTTTTATTTAAAAAAAAAAGGTAAGTTCTGATTTTTAAAATGATAAAAAAAAACTGATTTTGTTTATTAGAATATAAAACTGATTTTTTCTTTATTTATAAAACTGATTTTTTATATAAAATTAAAACTGGTTTTTAATTAGTAACAAAACGGATTTTTGTTTAAAAGAGAAAAAAAAACTGTTTTGTTTTTAAAGAGTAAAAACTGACTTGGTTTTTTAAAAGTTAAAAACTGATTTTATAAAAAGAGTAAAAACTGATTTTGATTTTTAAAAGGTATTGAAAACTGATTTCTTTCAAAATAAAAATCATATTTTTATATATTGAATAGCGAACTAAAAATATGATTTTTATATATTGAACTTCATAGGAAAAATATGATTTTTATATATTGAACTTCGAGGGAAAAATATGATTTTTATATATTGAACTTCGAGTTAAAAATGTGATTTTTATATATTGAACTTCGATAGAAAAATAGAATTTTTGTATATTGAACTTCAATAGAAAAATAGAATTTTTGTATATTGAACTTCAATAGAAAAATAGAATTTTTATATATTGAACTTCGATAGAAAAATAGAATTTTTATATATTGAACTTCAATAGAAAAATAGAATTTTTATATATTGAACTTCGATAGAAAAATAGAATTTTTATATATTGAACTTCGATAGAAAAATAGAATTTTTATATATTGAACTTTGAAATAAAAATTCGATTTTTATATATGGAACTTTGAAATAAAAATTCGATTTTTATATATTGGATAGCGAAGTAAAAATTCGATTTTTATGTATTGAATAGCGAAATAAAAATTCTATTTTATATATATAGTGGCATTGGGCAACGAAGGTGACAAAAAAAAAAAAGGGCGAAACGACGAAGACTTCTGCAAATGAAGTGCCGTGGAGCTAGGATAGCTATATGTGAGAATTTCTCACCTTTCAATTTATTTTTCTAGTTATATATATATACTAGGATGCAGACGGTGCTTAGTAGCACCCGACACAATCGTCCACAGACCATGGACTTGTTTGTTTGATTGTTTGGTGATTGATTGCGATATTGGTTTGAATGTGGTTTGTGATGTGAAAAATCGAATCGATAAATTGGTTAGGATTAGACGTGCGCCGTTATAAGGCGAAGGAGTAAGGCTAGGTTAGACCCTTACTCCAAATTTTGTGGTTTGCAAAATGAAATTGATTTGATTGATGAGTGAATGGCGTGGGCCTTCACTAGACCGGGGATAAGGCTAGGCCTTGTCCCGTTTCTAGTATCGTGCCGTTATGCCGCCGAAATTTTCTAAAATAAGTTAGAAAAATAAAAATAGCATTTTATTTAAAGAATGAATTGAATAGAAATTCATAGGTTGAAATAAAATGTTTTATCGTTAAAAATATAATTTTTAACGTGAAGTGAATAAAATAAATATTCATTTACAAACCAGACGGTTTGTTTATGTACACTTATTTGAATGACATTGATTGGGACGATAAATTTTACACATCGCCCAACTGCACAACTAAAAAAAATCAGTGTTTGATTGTTTGAAACCCCACACGGGTGTTAGGATGAAATTTGAAGTTCACTCATCCTGATTGATTAAACATGTCGATCGATTGATTGACAGGCTGTTATAAGCGTTGAATATCTATATTTGATGCTTATACAGTGTAGTGCACTTTGGTTGATGGTTGATTATTTTCAATGCTATTATATACATGTGTTGTATGAAAATCCATATAATTAATTTTATATGGTAATTGATTGGGCCTCATTCCAGTTTTGAAAAAGAAATATTTGAAAAAGAAATATTCGAAATAGAATATTTGAAAATAAAGGAATATATGAAGCCGTGTTGATTAGATTGACGCCATTTTGACGTGAACGATATTTATATCGATTTTAGAAAACGATTTCGAAATGAATTGAATTGAAAACGATTTCGAAATGAATTGAATTGAATATGAATTCAAATTGAATTGAAATTTGAATTGAACAGAAATGAATTTTGAAACGAATTTATAAAGAAGAATTCAATTTTGCTTTGAATTGAAATGGAAGTTGAAATAGATTTTGAAATGAATTTAAAACTATTTATATAATTCGTTTTAAATAGAAATCGACGAAATATATATTATATATATTATATATATAATATAATGGCCTGAATAGAACGCGCCGCGCCGCGGCAGTTCGCGAATTTCGACCATTTATTTCAAACGGACATTACGGGAGATCCGACCGTCGGATTCTCCTAAAACCGGAACCGTTGGGTTCGTATCGAAAAGAGCTTTCTAACGAATATTAGAAATTTGAAATCTAACGGTTGGATTTGGAGATACGTCCAAATCAAATTCGAAAAAGGTCGCTGTAAGTGCAGTTCGATGGCCATTGTTGGAAATCGACTGTACGGGCCTTGATAAAATTATTAAAAATAATAATAATTTGTGTAAAATCATAAGAAATGATTTAGAAAGAATTAGGATGAAAAACTCCCTATTTGAAAAGATAAAAATAGATTTTTATCGAAATGAACTAGTTTTGAACTAGAATTATAATTCTATTTATTTTTAAATAAATAAATTGAATTTGAAATGGTTTTGAAAATAACCAAAATTTCCAATGATTGCATTGGAGTGGATTTGAATCGAAATTGTCTTCGGAATATTTCGATGTTGGAATTCGTGATTATACAGGTGTTGTTATGGAAATTTGAAAGATATATATTTATATCGTTATTTCCAATACGACATTTGTTAGTCGTAGAATTCGATATTGAATATAAGCCGATATATTTTCTATTCAGAGCCTTGTATTGAATATCGAATGTGATTTGGGTTTGTCGTGAATGGTGTCTTCACTAACACTGTTCTTGAACCCAGTTGAGAAAAGATTAAATCTTTTTATTTAGATTTAATGAAGTGTACCAATTAAATGATATTTAATTGGAATTGAATTGGTATTGATTTTTGGGTTTATCGTGAACAGTGTTTTAAATAACACTTGTTCTTTAACCCGATAATTAATCGAATGTGATTTGGGTTTGTCGTGAATGGTGTCTTCACTAACACTGTTCTTGAACCCAGTTGAGAAAAGATTAAATCTTTTTATTTAGATTTAATGAAGTGTACCAATTAAATGATATTTAATTGGAATTGAATTGGTATTGATTTTTGGGTTTATCGTGAACAGTGTTTTAAATAACACTTGTTCTTTAACCCGATAATTAATCGAATGTGATTTGGGTTTGTCGTGAATGGTGTCTTCACTAACACTGTTCTTGAACCCAGTTGAGAAAAGATTAAATCTTTTTATTTAGATTTAATGAAGTGTACCAATTAAATAATATTTAATTGGAATTGAATGGATATTGATTTTTGGGTTTATCGTGAACAGTGTTTTAAATAACACTTGTTCTTTAACCCGATAATTAATGAATGTGATTTGGGTTTGTCGTGAATGGTGTCTTCACTAACACTGTTCTTGAACCCAGTTGAGAAAAGATTAAATCTTTTTATTTAGATTTAATGAAGTGTACCAATTAAATGATATTTAATTGGAATTGAATGGATATTGATTTTTGGGTTTATCGTGAACAGTGTTTTAAATAACACTTGTTCTTTAACCCGATAATTAATGGGATGTGACTTTGGGTTTATCGTGAACCGTGTTTTAAATGACACTGATTCTTTAACCCAGTCACAGATTAAAACTAAGTGGAGTTTTAATGAATCTTTAATTAGATTGAAAAGATCGAGAATGGAGTATCACCAGTTTTGCTCCAGGCGATAGTTAAATCTTTAATTAGATTTGAACGTGAAATTTAGAAACTAACTGTCGGTTAGCTAAGTAGAATGGTTTTCTGGATATTGATCTGATGTTGGTTTCGGCCTTCGGGGTTAATATTTGTGGAATTATTCTCTTGATTAATTTACGGTTAGTGACTAATGAATTGGAATGAGGCGTATGTTGTGTTTGTGTAACACTTATTTAAAATATACGCGAGTTATTCGGAAAGACCGGGTTCATCCCATTCTGAATAACTGATACGACGATAAGTCGAAGATGAAGACGATGGTCGAAGACCGGAGGTTTTCACGTCGTTTGGGTAATTACTGATGATCTTGATTGGGCTGTACACCCAAGAAGATGGAAACAGTTAGTGATCGTCCAGACGTACTTGGAGATCGATGGATATGCGGGGTACTAGGTGCCTCCGGTTTCGTTCAGACCCAGAACGGACTTGTAAATGGACTGTGTGTCTGACATCGGATTTCATTCTGTGTGACTGATATCGGTTGCATAGGATGGTTTGCCTGTGTGGCATGCTAAGATGCAAATGACCAAGGCTTCTGTTGAAAAGCAAAGTCTTGTGGTTGATGATCAAAGCACGGCCTTTGTGGCGTAGCTTTGTGTAACGTTTACCTCGCGTGTTTCACACCAGGTATGAACCAAAAACGGGAGACGGACCTCAGGGAGGGCATGCGTTTCTTCCTAGTTAGAAGTGGCGTCAGTGGTTTTACACGCCCTGACGAGTTTGACTTATGTGGTTGTTGCTGTTGCGAGGCGCCTCGGATTGATCGGTCGTTCTCGAACCGATGGAGTCATTTAGTTGGCTCGTTTACGCCCCATAGGGCGGAGAAACGCATGTTCAGGCATTTTAATCCACTCCGTGTGGACCGGCCCTGACGATCCAAGGGTCACTCGAGCTCTGATCCTGAGACTCGGACTAGGCAGTCTCGAATCGGTTGAGGACTATCTTTTGCCTCGGTTCATAGACGGAAATCCAATTTCCAAATACGTGACATTTGCGGTTTTATTTGTAAACCTATATATGGCGACATGATATATGGTACCCATGCCGCCTATGATTGATACTTATGATTTGAAGTTGTTTTATACACTATGCACTTATAATAGTATCAAATGATTTGTTTTAAACGTATCAAGCATTCTTTGGCTGTTATAAGGGAAAACCCTATCCCCCGGCTTGCGTTGCATTGTGTGATAGGACCTGGGTCTTATAACAGCTTCATTTTTCTTTATTTAGCATTGCGCTGTTTGTTTTGTGCACTGGTATTCTTGGGAGGAAACCCGTTCCGTGTTATACGGCGTGGTCCCTTGATTTACCTAACTTTGAAATAAAGATTAATAACTGTTTTAGTTCTCACACCAGTCACATGACTGACCTGGAGTTTATTGTTTTAACCTAAACTCTGGGTGCCCCTATTTTGACACGGGCAGCTAGTAGTTTTGGTTTTGCAGATTTATATTCACAGGATCCTGGTTTACAGCTGGAATGATATCCGGAAAGCTTTGTATCCGTATATCTCTTTCTAGTTGTGTATTGTATTATTTTCCGCTGCTATGTATTTAAATGTAATTTAAATCTCTGATATTTCTGTGTAATGTTTATTCATTTATACTCTGTATATTCTTGTAATCTGATGCATTGTTGTAATATACAATGAAACGTTCTCCTATATGTGTTCTGCTGTGGTTTGTTCTCGAACTATCCGACGCTTTCCTTTACGGGGAAGTTGCGGGTCTTTACACGTGGTATCAGAGCTTTGGTTTACAAAGCAGAGAACAAGACACATTAGAACCTTACGAAAGAATTCATCAGATATTGGATTAGTAATATCCAACGAGAATGACTCGTTAGAGATGAGATCAGTAGTATCCTAGAACGAGTGTGAAGAGTATATTTTTAAAATGAAAACAAATTTTGTTTTGAAAATTTAAATCAATTATTCGTATTTGATTATTTATTTTATATTGATTAGGACAATCCGATATATAAAGATTTTGCATATATGTCTTGCAAACGTGTATTCGAAGTTTTAATATATTGGGTAGATATAGAATCCCTCTAGTGCCCGGGAGTAATTCTGGTGATGGGGCACTGTCGCCAGTATTTATTTTCGAGTGACGAAAGTGAAATTTCTATATATTTCCTATTGACTGGTGTGAGAACCAAAATTAGATAGGGCCTATTGTTGTGATTTGGCATCAAAAATCTGATTCTTGACTATGTATCAAAATTATGAATTTCAAATGATAATTCACTAATTGATTGATGTTTGTGTTGTTTGTTCATTTGTTTGCTAATTTTGAACCATTTAGCCTAACTGAATCAAATATTGAACTGTATTGAAAATTGGTCGCGTTTGCTTGCATATACATATATATCATTGAACAGGTCATAGCAAGGAGGCTAGAGCCGAGAATAAAATTTGTTTGCCCGACAAATAGGTACATGTTTACTACATAATTTCCTGTTTTGTTTGGGTGATGATGATTTTGTGAGCCTATTGGCTAGCCGCTTGGCTTTTTCTTTTTCTTTTTGAGATCTGAAGGACCGGGGAAGCTATTTGAAATTCCCCGATGCTCCCGGTGCAGGGGAGGTTATGGCGAAATTTTTCAAAAATTTAGGGTGTTAGCCAAATTTTTGAAATTTTGAAAAATTCTCAGAAACTAAAGAGTTGGAGAATAGAAGCCAGACCGAGCGTAGAGTTGAATTATCAAACCACTTTCGACTTTGTTCCTTTTCGGGGACGAAAAGTTTTAAGTGGGGGAGATTGTAACAACCCGGAAAATCTGGGCCAGTTTAAGATTTTTATTTTGGCAATTTTAGCGAATTTTGATATTTAAAATGAATTATTTTAAATAATATCGACGTGAAATTCATTTTGAATATAATTCGAACGTATATATTATATACGTCGTCGTTAGAATATATAATAATTATATATAATTATAAAAGGAATTGAAAGTGGCGCGGTAGTTCGAAAATTCGATTTCTAATTTCAAATGAATATACAGAATTCAATATAAGTCAGAATTGAACGAAACAAGAAATATTTGAATCTGTATAACTATATCTTTGTAACGAAGTCGAGAAACTGAGATTTCACTTTATAAATGATGAGATATGTCCAGTTGAAAATTAGAAATAGTCGCTGTGGAATTTATATATATTTTAATATAATATTTAGCCCTTAAAAATAGCCATTTTGCAAACGACCTCGGATTTCGACGAAACCAGTTTTGTTGGGTCCGGGATGTAAAGTTATTGCTAGGTTTCGAATTTCATAATTTTTCGAATCAATATGTGAGCGTGGCAAAGGAAAACGCGTTTGACCATTTTCAGTTGATTTTAATCGACTGGAAAATGGCCATTTTTCATACGGTCTCGGAATTCGACGAAACTAGTTTTGTTAGGACCGTATCGTCAATACGAAGCTAGAAAATATTTTTATGGAATTTTTCTAGTTAGTATGTGACCCCAGTAATTTGAAATGTACGTTTAAAATTCAATATAGTGATTTAAATGTAAATTCAAAGGAAACAAATCGAAACGGTCAAATCAGCTTGCGATACATATCCCATTGTGTTCAGAATGGGGGTTAAGCGCTAGGGACGACAGTCGGTGGGTTCGATTTTGATTTCGAAAAATAAGGTTACCTTTTTGAAGAAAAAAAAAGAGAAAAAATCATAGAAAAAAAAGGGGTAATAATATAAATTTAAATAAACCCCCCCCTCTCCTCAGTATTCTCTCTCCCCGTCATTTTATAAAAAAAAAAAAAAAAAAAAAAAACTAACTAAACCTAAACCCCCGTCGCCTCGATCCTGGAGCCGCCGCACCACCTCCGCCGCCGTCCCCTCTTCTTCTTCCCCCACCTCCTCCTTCTTCCCCGATTCCCTCCTCTATCGTTCGAACGCAGCGCCCCCCCCCCCCCAAATCGTCGAGCCACCTGACGACCGAAGCCCGCCTCCTCCTGCCGACGAGGTCGACGCCCCTAGAAGCCAGCACTGACGAACGGAGATGCCCCCCCCCCGTAAGTATTTTATTGTTTTTTTATTTATTTATTTTAATTCGTTAAAACTGAATTGTTTTATTTAAAAAAAAAAGGTAAGTTCTGATTTTTAAAATGATAAAAAAAAACTGATTTTGTTTATTAGAATATAAAACTGATTTTTTCTTTATTTATAAAACTGATTTTTTATATAAAATTAAAACTGGTTTTTAATTAGTAACAAAACGGATTTTTGTTTAAAAGAGAAAAAAAAACTGTTTTGTTTTTAAAGAGTAAAAACTGACTTGGTTTTTTAAAAGTTAAAAACTGATTTTATAAAAAGAGTAAAAACTGATTTTGATTTTTAAAAGGTATTGAAAACTGATTTCTTTCAAAATAAAAATCATATTTTTATATATTGAATAGCGAACTAAAAATATGATTTTTATATATTGAACTTCATAGGAAAAATATGATTTTTATATATTGAACTTCGAGGGAAAAATATGATTTTTATATATTGAACTTCGAGTTAAAAATGTGATTTTTATATATTGAACTTCGATAGAAAAATAGAATTTTTGTATATTGAACTTCAATAGAAAAATAGAATTTTTGTATATTGAACTTCAATAGAAAAATAGAATTTTTATATATTGAACTTCGATAGAAAAATAGAATTTTTATATATTGAACTTCAATAGAAAAATAGAATTTTTATATATTGAACTTCGATAGAAAAATAGAATTTTTATATATTGAACTTCGATAGAAAAATAGAATTTTTATATATTGAACTTTGAAATAAAAATTCGATTTTTATATATGGAACTTTGAAATAAAAATTCGATTTTTATATATTGGATAGCGAAGTAAAAATTCGATTTTTATGTATTGAATAGCGAAATAAAAATTCTATTTTATATATATAGTGGCATTGGGCAACGAAGGTGACAAAAAAAAAAAAGGGCGAAACGACGAAGACTTCTGCAAATGAAGTGCCGTGGAGCTAGGATAGCTATATGTGAGAATTTCTCACCTTTCAATTTATTTTTCTAGTTATATATATATACTAGGATGCAGACGGTGCTTAGTAGCACCCGACACAATCGTCCACAGACCATGGACTTGTTTGTTTGATTGTTTGGTGATTGATTGCGATATTGGTTTGAATGTGGTTTGTGATGTGAAAAATCGAATCGATAAATTGGTTAGGATTAGACGTGCGCCGTTATAAGGCGAAGGAGTAAGGCTAGGTTAGACCCTTACTCCAAATTTTGTGGTTTGCAAAATGAAATTGATTTGATTGATGAGTGAATGGCGTGGGCCTTCACTAGACCGGGGATAAGGCTAGGCCTTGTCCCGTTTCTAGTATCGTGCCGTTATGCCGCCGAAATTTTCTAAAATAAGTTAGAAAAATAAAAATAGCATTTTATTTAAAGAATGAATTGAATAGAAATTCATAGGTTGAAATAAAATGTTTTATCGTTAAAAATATAATTTTTAACGTGAAGTGAATAAAATAAATATTCATTTACAAACCAGACGGTTTGTTTATGTACACTTATTTGAATGACATTGATTGGGACGATAAATTTTACACATCGCCCAACTGCACAACTAAAAAAAATCAGTGTTTGATTGTTTGAAACCCCACACGGGTGTTAGGATGAAATTTGAAGTTCACTCATCCTGATTGATTAAACATGTCGATCGATTGATTGACAGGCTGTTATAAGCGTTGAATATCTATATTTGATGCTTATACAGTGTAGTGCACTTTGGTTGATGGTTGATTATTTTCAATGCTATTATATACATGTGTTGTATGAAAATCCATATAATTAATTTTATATGGTAATTGATTGGGCCTCATTCCAGTTTTGAAAAAGAAATATTTGAAAAAGAAATATTCGAAATAGAATATTTGAAAATAAAGGAATATATGAAGCCGTGTTGATTAGATTGACGCCATTTTGACGTGAACGATATTTATATCGATTTTAGAAAACGATTTCGAAATGAATTGAATTGAAAACGATTTCGAAATGAATTGAATTGAATATGAATTCAAATTGAATTGAAATTTGAATTGAACAGAAATGAATTTTGAAACGAATTTATAAAGAAGAATTCAATTTTGCTTTGAATTGAAATGGAAGTTGAAATAGATTTTGAAATGAATTTAAAACTATTTATATAATTCGTTTTAAATAGAAATCGACGAAATATATATTATATATATTATATATATAATATAATGGCCTGAATAGAACGCGCCGCGCCGCGGCAGTTCGCGAATTTCGACCATTTATTTCAAACGGACATTACGGGAGATCCGACCGTCGGATTCTCCTAAAACCGGAACCGTTGGGTTCGTATCGAAAAGAGCTTTCTAACGAATATTAGAAATTTGAAATCTAACGGTTGGATTTGGAGATACGTCCAAATCAAATTCGAAAAAGGTCGCTGTAAGTGCAGTTCGATGGCCATTGTTGGAAATCGACTGTACGGGCCTTGATAAAATTATTAAAAATAATAATAATTTGTGTAAAATCATAAGAAATGATTTAGAAAGAATTAGGATGAAAAACTCCCTATTTGAAAAGATAAAAATAGATTTTTATCGAAATGAACTAGTTTTGAACTAGAATTATAATTCTATTTATTTTTAAATAAATAAATTGAATTTGAAATGGTTTTGAAAATAACCAAAATTTCCAATGATTGCATTGGAGTGGATTTGAATCGAAATTGTCTTCGGAATATTTCGATGTTGGAATTCGTGATTATACAGGTGTTGTTATGGAAATTTGAAAGATATATATTTATATCGTTATTTCCAATACGACATTTGTTAGTCGTAGAATTCGATATTGAATATAAGCCGATATATTTTCTATTCAGAGCCTTGTATTGAATATCGAATGTGATTTGGGTTTGTCGTGAATGGTGTCTTCACTAACACTGTTCTTGAACCCAGTTGAGAAAAGATTAAATCTTTTTATTTAGATTTAATGAAGTGTACCAATTAAATGATATTTAATTGGAATTGAATTGGTATTGATTTTTGGGTTTATCGTGAACAGTGTTTTAAATAACACTTGTTCTTTAACCCGATAATTAATCGAATGTGATTTGGGTTTGTCGTGAATGGTGTCTTCACTAACACTGTTCTTGAACCCAGTTGAGAAAAGATTAAATCTTTTTATTTAGATTTAATGAAGTGTACCAATTAAATGATATTTAATTGGAATTGAATTGGTATTGATTTTTGGGTTTATCGTGAACAGTGTTTTAAATAACACTTGTTCTTTAACCCGATAATTAATCGAATGTGATTTGGGTTTGTCGTGAATGGTGTCTTCACTAACACTGTTCTTGAACCCAGTTGAGAAAAGATTAAATCTTTTTATTTAGATTTAATGAAGTGTACCAATTAAATAATATTTAATTGGAATTGAATGGATATTGATTTTTGGGTTTATCGTGAACAGTGTTTTAAATAACACTTGTTCTTTAACCCGATAATTAATGAATGTGATTTGGGTTTGTCGTGAATGGTGTCTTCACTAACACTGTTCTTGAACCCAGTTGAGAAAAGATTAAATCTTTTTATTTAGATTTAATGAAGTGTACCAATTAAATGATATTTAATTGGAATTGAATGGATATTGATTTTTGGGTTTATCGTGAACAGTGTTTTAAATAACACTTGTTCTTTAACCCGATAATTAATGGGATGTGACTTTGGGTTTATCGTGAACCGTGTTTTAAATGACACTGATTCTTTAACCCAGTCACAGATTAAAACTAAGTGGAGTTTTAATGAATCTTTAATTAGATTGAAAAGATCGAGAATGGAGTATCACCAGTTTTGCTCCAGGCGATAGTTAAATCTTTAATTAGATTTGAACGTGAAATTTAGAAACTAACTGTCGGTTAGCTAAGTAGAATGGTTTTCTGGATATTGATCTGATGTTGGTTTCGGCCTTCGGGGTTAATATTTGGGGAATTATTCTCTTGATTAATTTACGGTTAGTGACTAATGAATTGGAATGAGGCGTATGTTGTGTTTGTGTAACACTTATTTAAAATATACGCGAGTTATTCGGAAAGACCGGGTTCATCCCATTCTGAATAACTGATACGACGATAAGTCGAAGATGAAGACGATGGTCGAAGACCGGAGGTTTTCACGTCGTTTGGGTAATTACTGATGATCTTGATTGGGCTGTACACCCAAGAAGATGGAAACAGTTAGTGATCGTCCAGACGTACTTGGAGATCGATGGATATGCGGGGTACTAGGTGCCTCCGGTTTCGTTCAGACCCAGAACGGACTTGTAAATGGACTGTGTGTCTGACATCGGATTTCATTCTGTGTGACTGATATCGGTTGCATAGGATGGTTTGCCTGTGTGGCATGCTAAGATGCAAATGACCAAGGCTTCTGTTGAAAAGCAAAGTCTTGTGGTTGATGATCAAAGCACGGCCTTTGTGGCGTAGCTTTGTGTAACGTTTACCTCGCGTGTTTCACACCAGGTATGAACCAAAAACGGGAGACGGACCTCAGGGAGGGCATGCGTTTCTTCCTAGTTAGAAGTGGCGTCAGTGGTTTTACACGCCCTGACGAGTTTGACTTATGTGGTTGTTGCTGTTGCGAGGCGCCTCGGATTGATCGGTCGTTCTCGAACCGATGGAGTCATTTAGTTGGCTCGTTTACGCCCCATAGGGCGGAGAAACGCATGTTCAGGCATTTTAATCCACTCCGTGTGGACCGGCCCTGACGATCCAAGGGTCACTCGAGCTCTGATCCTGAGACTCGGACTAGGCAGTCTCGAATCGGTTGAGGACTATCTTTTGCCTCGGTTCATAGACGGAAATCCAATTTCCAAATACGTGACATTTGCGGTTTTATTTGTAAACCTATATATGGCGACATGATATATGGTACCCATGCCGCCTATGATTGATACTTATGATTTGAAGTTGTTTTATACACTATGCACTTATAATAGTATCAAATGATTTGTTTTAAACGTATCAAGCATTCTTTGGCTGTTATAAGGGAAAACCCTATCCCCCGGCTTGCGTTGCATTGTGTGATAGGACCTGGGTCTTATAACAGCTTCATTTTTCTTTATTTAGCATTGCGCTGTTTGTTTTGTGCACTGGTATTCTTGGGAGGAAACCCGTTCCGTGTTATACGGCGTGGTCCCTTGATTTACCTAACTTTGAAATAAAGATTAATAACTGTTTTAGTTCTCACACCAGTCACATGACTGACCTGGAGTTTATTGTTTTAACCTAAACTCTGGGTGCCCCTATTTTGACACGGGCAGCTAGTAGTTTTGGTTTTGCAGATTTATATTCACAGGATCCTGGTTTACAGCTGGAATGATATCCGGAAAGCTTTGTATCCGTATATCTCTTTCTAGTTGTGTATTGTATTATTTTCCGCTGCTATGTATTTAAATGTAATTTAAATCTCTGATATTTCTGTGTAATGTTTATTCATTTATACTCTGTATATTCTTGTAATCTGATGCATTGTTGTAATATACAATGAAACGTTCTCCTATATGTGTTCTGCTGTGGTTTGTTCTCGAACTATCCGACGCTTTCCTTTACGGGGAAGTTGCGGGTCTTTACACCTTCGTTCTCAAATGGGTGAGCGGAGCTGATATCCTTCCAAAATCCTTAATGAAATTTCTATAATAACCGCCAATCCCAAGAAATCCATACGTCTGTCGCATTCTTATGGGCTTTCCAATCTTGTACAGTAACAACTTTAGCGGGATCCATCGCTATTCCATCCTTGGAGGCAACACGCCCTAGGAACCTTACTTCCTTTCTCCAGAAATGACACTTAGAATTGCCTTATGCTGATGCGATCTAAAATTGCATAGAACCTCCCACAAGTGCATGGCATGCTCTTCCTTGCTTCTTGAGGAAATTAGAATGTCATCGACAAAGACTACTACAAGCTTGTACAAATACTCCCTAAACACCTTACTCGTCAAGTCCACAAAGCACGCGTGTGCACTGGTCAACCCAAAAGGCACGCAACCACTCAAAGAATTTGGATATATTCCTTAAATGTAACAGCTCACATTTTACGTATCGAAGGATCATAAAATATTTCTATTTAATTCTCTAAGGTTGGATCATTCTCATATTTTGACATGTTGGTCATGAAGGTGAGAGACATGTCCATAATTTTTCCAATTTTATTTATGACCATTTTGCCCTTATCAGTCTTGTACGGGGAATAATTTTTGACTAGGATCGAATTAGGTGCTAAGGTCAATCTCATTTGAAAGGAAACGATGTTGCCAATTCCGTAGAGTGGTCACATTAAAGATTTGGCTCAGCAATTTGGGAGGAATCACTATTTTACTGTTTTATAATTTCTTTTCAGGTTTTATAAACCACTAGTTGGCTGATTTGAGGAGGCTGATTAGTGGGCTGGTGGCAGGACATAATTAGGGGGTTAGAGGTATGGAGAAAGGGTTACTTTTATTCATTCTATAATTTGGTTGAGCTCATGATCCTCCTTTCTCAATCAAATACACTTTCCACCATTAAAATTCAAGATCTACATAACAGAATCGAAGATCTACATCTTTTGAAGCTGGATCTACATCAATAGAAGAGAGATTTCATAAAATCGAAGAGTTTTGAAGAGTGTTCTTCGCTGTTCGAATAGAGTAATCAGTGGTTTTGTGTTGTTTTTGTGAACTGGTGAGTGATATGCATCTCTTACGCGGATTCAATCAAGTATGTGAGTTGTTTGATTATAATTTCATCATTATCAAGTCGTTTTCGCCTAGATCTATATCATGGTAAGTACAGTTTCATATAATCGCCATAGGATCTAATCTAGCAACTTAAAACCTGTAATTTCCATGTGATTTCATATGTTCATATATGTTTAGATCCACTGTTTATCTGATGCATTGATTTATCATGATTTGGTTAATTTTGTATGATTTTTGATGACGTTAATGATTTCATAGCATGTTAATTGTCGAGTTGGATGATTTGTTTGAATTGATGTTGTCGTTTGGCGAAAATTTGGTCCAGATTAGAACTATTTTGGTCAAATCTGTAGTTGGGTCGTTTTTCTTGGGTCAGGTCATGTGTCTTGTTCTCCAAGAAATGGACATTGGATCATTGGAGCTACTTTAGGTTAAAAAAGGGGATTCAAGGCATGGGAAGGTTTTGGGTTGTTGTTACTTAGGTCGTGAAACGTCCTAAGGATGAATTGACCTAAGATGTAGGGTCATTGAGGGCCAAGTCACATAGGAGGCATAACATAGGTGGGTCTAAGTGTGCAAGACTCGCTAGGGCGTTATAGGACCTGGGTGATAGTTCATTATACGGCTTGGGGTGCAACAGGTCGACCAAGGCAGTGCAAGCCAGGTCGGTCTAGAGTTTGGAATCAGGTCGTGGCTTGTATGTCGTGGGTTGATCTAAGGATGGGACTACCTGGTGTAATGAACCGAGTGATAATGAATTTGGTCAAATCATAGGAGTTAAAAGGTTGTTGGACGACCTAAGGAATGTGTTGAACCTTACATTGATGTTGTTTGGTTCAGCGATGAATCTAACTTCGAAGCATATTCAAGGCGGAATGTTCGAAGTGTGATGATATGTTGTTGGTCATGGAAATGCAATGAATATGCAGACAATTCAAGGTGGTGTGTCCGTGAATAATGGTTGCTCGAGAAGGTTCTTGATCTTGTGAATAATCTCCGGTGATGACGACTAGGGGTGATGAAGATCAAGAGATTATCTTTGTCATAGATTTTAGTGGACTCAAAGCAGGGGTATAGTTGACAGTCACGATGGGCCTAGAAATACCCTGGGTAGTCACGATGGAACTAGAGATACGAGTCGCGAAGGCGTATGGAGTTTTTTCTATTACCGGGGTTTAACATTATCTCTTGATGGATGGTAAGTGTTGAGCTGGTCATACGATTAACGATGAGTAGGATAGGTAGTGATGGCCAGAGTCATGGATGATGGATATTTTGTTTGTATTGTCTTGTGTAGATTATTTGACATCGAAGGAGATGTCTCTTGGGTGCTTGTCTGATATTGGTTTAGGCCTTTGGGACCTGTGCTTGGGAGATGTAAATGTCAATTAGAATGGTTTACGCTTGATAATTGATTGCCATGAATGTACTGTTGCTTTCTTTTTGATAACTGATTTCCTTTCGGCCTTTGGGAAGACGGATGTGTGTTCTTCTCTGTTAATGTTGGTAGATTAGTTAATTAATCTGACTATTCTCATATACTTTATTGATGATGTTAGATAGTTGTTTAATCGCTCACTAAGACTGTCGTATGACTCAAGGTTTTATGTTTTCCTCTTATTACCTTGGGTTGTTCATCCTATTGTTGATGGGAAGACCGAGTAGAATGTAATAGGTGATACCTTAGTGTGGACGATGATGCTGATTGATGGCGAGCTAGAGGCTTACGTACCAGTACTTATTACTATCTAGTATTTCCATTTCCGTTGTTGCTTTTGTTAATACTCTAATTAATGTAGTGAGGCCTTTTTGTACAGAAATGTTAATGTTACTCAAGGATGTATGGATATTCTGCTAGATGCCTTGGAAATTTTAAGTTTCTATGCAATTGTGTTCCGCTACTACTACCTATTGTATATGTTCTATTATATTTTATCCTTTTGCTGTGAGTTATACGACAGATTTCACTTGTTTTATCTTGCCACGATGATCATCTATCATTGCTTTCAGCGCATTATTTCCCTTGTTAAGTGTAGGAGTTGTGGGATGTCGTCACATGAAATCAGTCTTATCGATATTATCATCTCTTACCCTTAGCTGATGAAATCTTATGGCGCCTACTAACTAGTCAAACAAATCATCAATCCTCGGAAGAAGGTTCCTATTCTTCTTAATGAGCTTATTCAACTCCCTATATTCCACGCATAGATGGAGAGATCCATCTGTCTTAGTCACAAAGATGACTGGAGCTCCCCACTTGGATATGATTTGTCTAATAAACCCTTCTAGAATAGGTCTCGTACTTGCTTGCTGATCTTCCTCCTCTCCCTAAGAGCCATGTGGCACATAGGTAAAGTGACCGGCTTCGCATTCTCCAACAAGTACATCCATAAGTCTATCTCTTACCTCGGAGATAAACCCCTTACCTCATCAAACAAGTCTAGATAATCTTTAACTATGGGTACTGGTCGGAGATCGTCTATAGAAGAATCAAGGAAATCTAGGAAACTAAGCGTAACTGACCCTCATGGGTGACAAGATATCTCTAGAATTCTCCCGTGGCACGTCAAAAGCCTAACAACTCTCCTCTCACAATCCAGAATGGCACCATACATGGATAGCCAATACATTTCTAGAATTAACCCATAACCTATAAAGTCAAGAACATATGTGTCGCATTCAAACTCGACGCTCATAACAGAAATTCTCAAACCCTTATATATCATGGACAAATGATGTGACGGCCCGCCCCGCACCAACCGACATTTACTCCAAAAGTGCTTTGTACACATGTCTAGTTAGCACGGAACGGGTCGCCAGAAGGAAAAGGAAGAAGGAAATGAACTTACAAAGAACCTGTAGAATGTCTCACAGCGCATAGAACAAAATATAATAATAACATACTTGACATAAAACAGGAGAGACAGTGCATAAGCTGAAAATCAGAACTAAACATCATAGCAGCGGAAATTCAGAATACAGCTTATTACAATGTTCAAACTGTCTCAAAGCAAAAGTAAGATAAATGAGGTACACTACTAATGCCCAAGTAGCGACCACCAACGACACAGGGAGAATGTGTATATATATATATATCATACGTGGAAGCCTCCTGCCCGCCTTCGAATCAGCTACTCGTGCATCACCAGCTAACCTGTCTCTAGTCTGCTCGTGTGAGCACCTAGAGTAATAAGAGGAGACATAAAACTCTGGGTCAGACATAAAGCCTGGTATGAGCGATAAGCATCTAAAGTGAACAATAACAGGTAGACTAAAACATACCTGAACCTGGACCTGCAACCAAAGAGTTAGCACTACATACTGTACAACACTCTAAGGTACCATATCAAACAGTGTAAAGATATGGAGGTGGGGGAGGCGTGCATGTCATAATGATGGCAAACAATCAAGCATAGCATCCATCTTTACATCTCTCACTTAGTGCATAAAGCATACGATATTCACCACTTCGATCACCCAACATTCCTTGCTATGATCACTTTGCCCCCATGAAGTCATAAATGGCTTCACTGCACTGATAACGTAGCCACTAATTCCTCGCTATGTCCATTAGCCCCATGGAGTTATTCACCCCATCTGCGCTGGCTCATAGCCTTACCAATCCTTACTATGTCCACTTGCCCCATGGAGTTGTTCACCCCATCTGCGCTGGCTCATAGTCTTACTACGCATCACCTTGCCCCTCAGGTCATAATGACCCTACTGCACTGATAACGTAGTCTTGCTACCATCACCTTGCCCCTCAGGTCATAATGACCCTACTGCACTGATAAGTAGCCCATCATTCCTTTTTAGTGGTGAATCGAAGTTATGAACGTCGACAACTCCTTAGCACACGTCCCGCAGCAATGTCCAACCATGAAGTGAACTCATTGGTTCCCAACTGGATCCTGAGCTCTAACTTCCATTTAGACTACCTTTGCATCTTAGGTTATTGGTCATCACCAGATCGGATCGGGTCGTAGCCTTTAGATCGGATCGGTTTGGAGTCCAGTTTCCCCTCGTCACCACGGTTCGGATCGAGTCACGTCATCAGCTCGTGGTCACCCATACGGATCGGGTCGTAGTCACCCTTCGGATCGGGTCGTGGCATCTATTCGGATCGGGTCGTAATCACCCATTCGGATCGGGTCGGGGTTCCTCCTCCTCGTCAGTTCATGTTCCCCCACTGGTCGGGTCGGGTCGGGTGCATCTTCCCGGGTCGTCAGCTCGTGAGCTTCTGAAGTGGGTCGGGTCGTACTCCTCCCTTCGGATCGTGGCACCTCATCAAGATGAATCGGATCGAGGAGAGGATTCGCGATCGGGGTGGCCATACGGATCGATGTCTTCGGATCGAATCGCCCCTATGCCCACCTATCTGGTCCGGTTCGGGCAGATTCCTGAAGTTCTTCCAGCGAGCCGTTTACGCCCCTCGACGGCGTTTTCGACCATTCTAACCATTCTTATCAATCACAAAGCATTTCATACAGTCATAGCAACATGCATCATCAACAACAAACATCAAAACATCAATATGATAGGTAGAAATGGATCAAACATACCCAAAATCTCATATTCCCCCTTAAGCATGTTTAGGTAAAACTAATGATAGGATTAGCAAAACTTAACCAAATTAACCCAAATTCATATCAGAGGTCTAAAACATCATTTAAGAATTTATGAACATTTTTCCTAAATTTTATCATGCTTAAATTCGCTAATTAGCACTAATTACCCTTAACTAGCCATAATTAGTGTAAAACTAAGCAAATCACTCACCTTAGCCACAAATAAACTAAGATCTGAAATAATTCTCTGATTTGATGTGAATCTCAATGCCAAACAGCAGCTCCAATGTTGATTTGGTATAGATCTTCCTTGATTAGGGGTTGCTAAGCTTAATCCTTGACCAAAAGATGTTTTGGAGGTGATTTAGAGGTTGGAGGCCATTTTTAGGGTTCCTTGGTGATAAGTGGAGGCTAGAAAACTGAAATGGAATGATTCTCTATCTCATTTCAGCCTTCCCATAACCCTAATCCCGAAATGCGTTATGGGCCTATCCGCTAATCACCCGATTTGGCCCGGTTAAGCAGTTTTTCACCCTCCAAACCTTGTTTCAGCCATATCTCCCAAACGGTAAGTCCGTTTGGCTATTATGACCACTCTACGGAAAGGTAAACCATCAAACGAATCTAATGGAAGTGGTTTCAAGTCAAAATTCCTTTCCAATCAAAAGTTATCGCCGAAACAGTAACAACTAGGGGAAAAATGGTCATTTAAAAATCGACAAAAATCATGAACATGGGAAATGACTCTAATAGATGTTTCCCAAAGTTACATGACCATACGACTTCACATGGGAAAGAAATAAATATTCTACGTTCCCCCGATACGTAGGATACGGGTCATTACACTCTCCCCCCCTTAAGAAATTTCTCCCCCGAAATTCCCTAATCGAAACACACACAAAGGTTCCCGCATGCCTATCAACCATAAAACAACCATCAAACATGCAAACAAGCAAAGTAAGTCTATCCTAGCATGCGGAATAACTAAATTACGAAGTAGGTCTTACCAGGCAAAGAGTTCTGGATATGCCTCCTTAATGCTCTCCTCTGTTTCCCAAGTACAATCATTCTCGTTCTCGCCCCACTGAACCTTGACTAGCTTCTACGCCTTCCTTCGAAGTTGCTTCGTATCGTGCCCCATGATATGAATCGGCTCGCGGTTCTCAACCGCCTCGGGTTCTGCTTCGAAGTCCTCTAACTGATCAGGTGAAGTCGTGAACGAACTTCCTTAGTTGGGAAACATGAAACACATTGTGAACTCCCGCCATCTTCTCTGGTAAGCCAACTTAATATGCCAAATTTCCGACTAGTTCAAGAACAGGGAATTGGCCAACAAATCTTGGTGCTAATTTGCCTCTCCTGCCAAACCGAATCACGCTCTTTAACGGAGAGATCTTGACAAACACCAAGTCACCAACGGAGAATTTCAAGTCTCTTCTCCTGTTATCAGCATAACTCTTCTGCCTATCTTGAGCAGCTTTCATTCGTTGTTGAATGATTCTAGTCTTATCGGAAGTTTCTCTCACCACATCTGGTCCAACACAAACTTCTCTCCAGTCTCTATCCAACATGATGGTGAGTTGCACGGTTTTCCGTACAAAGCTTCATATGGAGCCATACCGATACTGGATTGGTAGCTATTATTATATGCAAACTCTACTAGATGCAAATGGTCATCCCATGATCCACCAAAATCCAATATACACGCTCTCAAGAGATCTTCCAATATACGATTCACCCTCTCCGTCTGACCGTCGGTCTGAGGATGATATGCGGTACTGAGATGTAATCCTGACCCTAGAGCCTCTTGTAAGCTTTTCCAAAACCCACTAGTGAACAACGGGTCTATGTCACTCACAATGCTTTTGGGTACTCCATGAAATCTCACTACCCACTTCTTATATAATTCTACCAACTTCGCTGCCATTCTGGTCGATTTGACTGGTATAAATCTTGCACTTTTAGTCAATCGATCCACAATTACCCAAATGCTATCATATCCCGATCTAGTCCTTGGTAGGCCATCGATGAAATCCATCGAGACTTGCTCCCATTTCCATTTGGGAATTTCTAATGGTTGCAACAACCCACTAGGCTTCTTTTGCTTGGCTTTAACTAGCTGGCAATTCATGCATTTGGATATAAACTTCCCAACGTCTCTTTTCATCCCTTCCTAGTAGTAAGTCTGTCTCATGTCTCGATACATCTTATTACCACCGGGATGTATAGTCAGTTTTGAGTGATGACATTCTCTAAGCACTTCATCTCTCAAACCATTTACGTTGGGCACAACTAATCTTCCATTCTTCCGAATCCTTCCATCTCGATCAAGCCCATCCACACTCATCTCCTCATCGATGCCCATCTCTAACTTGGAGTTGATTTCCAATAGGTTAGGATCGTCCCTCTGGCTGGAACCAGTCCGCTCTATCAAAGTGGGTCTGATCGTCAAACTAGCTAGCATAACTGGATCCAATTCGCACCTTGGTCTGAAATCAAACCCCGGGATATACTCCAGTTGCTTCCACTCAAGAAACATTGCCCCAAACTGGCATGTCTCCTACTTAAGGCATCAGCTACCGCATTACCCTTCCCAGGTGTGTATGCGATATCAAAATCATACGAAGCCAAGAACTCTAACCATCTCTGCTGACGGAGATTCAAATCTTTCTGGGAGAAGAGATACTTTAACGATTTATGATCGGTAAACAACTCAAATCTTTCTCCCAAGAGATAATGTCTCCACATCTTCAGCGCAAACAAGATCGCTGCTAATTCAAAATCATGGGTAGGATACTTCTTCTCATGCGGCTTTAACTGTCGACTAGCATAAGCTACAACCCTACCTCCTTGCATCAATACAACACCCAGTCCGGTACCACAAGCATCCGTGTATACCGTCATCTCTTCATTCCCTTTAGGGATGACCAACACTGGCGCACGCGTCAACTTCTCCTTTAGACTTTTGAAGGCATCCTCACACACTCCGTCCCAGACGAAGGACTGATTCTTCTTAGTCAACCGAGTCAACGGTGCTGCAATCTTGGAGAAGTCCTGGATAAACTTACGATAATATTCAGCTAATCCCAAGAAACTTCTTACATCTGTAGCATTCTTGGGTGTAGGCCAATCCTGTACCGTAGCCACCTTCGCAGGGTCCACAGCAATACCACTCTCGGAAACAACATGACCCAAGAATCTTACTTCCCTTCTCCAAAAATGACACTTAGAGAATTTCGCTTTCAATTGGTGTTTCCTCAACACCTCCATCACTATCCTCAAGTGTCCCTTGTGTTCCTCCTCTGTCCTTGAGTAAACAAGGATATCATCCACGAACACAAGAACAAACTTATTCAACTGATCTCTGAATACTCGATTCATAAGATCCACAAAATAGGCTGGTGCATTGGTCAACACAAACGGCATGACCAACCACTCATAAAATCCAGACGGCGTCCTAAATGCCGTTTTTGGAACACTCTCATCCGCTACTCGAAGCTGATGAAATCCTGTCGCGAGGTCCAACTGGGAGAACACTCTAGCTCCTTCCAGTTGATCAAACAAATCATCTATCTGCGGTAGAGGATACTTATTCTTCCTCGTCACCTTATTCAACTCGCGATAGTCCACACACAAACGAAGGGAACCATCTGCCTTAGTGGCAAACACAACTGGTGCTCCCCACTCGGAGACACTCCTTCTAATAAATCCCTTCTTCAAAAGATTTCTGACTTGCACCCCGAGCTCTCGCTGCTCCCTTGGTGCCATACGACGAAGTGGCATCACTATAGGTCTGGCATCTTTCACTAAATCAATACGGAACTCAATCTCTCGGTGTGGTGGAAGCCCAGTCACCTCCTCGAAGACATCCGGATACTGGCCAACCACGGGCACATCTGACAACTCATCCTGCGGGATGTCGAGGGAATTTACAAAACTAGCCATAACCCCATCACTAGGTAGACTACCAAACACTACCCTCCGCCCATCATCCGCCCTCACTGTCACCAAAAAGCCCTCACAGTCTACCACCACCCCGTATCTTTGGAGCCAATCGACTCCCAATATAATGCCATACCCAGTAAAGCCCAAAACAAAGCAATCACATACAAACATACATCCATGCCTCGATAAGACCAAATTCCTGCAAATCATACTAAGGCTAGTCGAACCACCAATCGGGTTCGTCACAATCAATGGTCTATCGACTATCTCGGGTTCCAGTCCCAACCTATCTACCAAGTCACTAGATATGAAGGAACGGGAAGCCCCAGTATCAAACAAAACTCGAACTAGTATACCATAAATAGAAAGCATACCTTGAATAACAACATTCTTTCCTTTCTCCGCCGCAGTTGGGGCATTCGACGAAGAAGGAACAACATCAATAGCATATGCTTTCACAATCTGCTTCTCCTTAAGAGGTTGCGGACACTTGTCCTTGAAATGTCCCACTTGACCACAGTTGAAGCACTTCTTATCCGGTGGCTTGGCCCGACAATCTTTGGCATAATGGCCCTTCTTACCACAGCTTAAGCACTCAACATCATTCTTGCTCTTTTTCTGGCCACCTTTAGATTGGTCCTGCTTCCTCTTATTATGAGAGCTAGTCTTGCCTCCACCGCCTGCTTGTGGCTTTGGACCTTCTACAGATGCAGCCTCAGTCTTTGACTTAGGGTAAAGACTCTCTGATCTCAAAGCTTTCCCCACAATCGATTCAAAAGTCTCATCGATGTGGTTGATAAGCCTTTCCCCCAAGTATCCATCCAAACCAGTAATGAACTTCTCATTCTTCTTTTCAGGAGTATCAATGAGAGACAGCCCATACTTCGACAAGGTGTCGAACTTAGCAATATAATCAGAAACTGCCCTTCCATTCTGCTTGAGTTCCAAGAACCTCTTGAACAGCACTGACTTCTGGGCAGCGGGAATGAACTTCTCGCTAAAGCGAGCCTTGAACTGATCCCAAGTAACCTGGTCCTCTGGAGTAGCTGTTCTAATGGCATTCCACCAATTCATCGCTCGCCCTTGCAGCCGACGAGACGCTAGCCTTCTCTTTATCGCATCCTCAAGACCCAAGTCATCGAAGATACGGTCACAGCTATCCATCTAGTCCTGAACATTCGTGACCGACTCCGTTCCATGGAACGACTTCCCACCAAGATTAGTGTAATCCTTGCACAACTTGGCAAAATCGACCCTAGGCGCCTGCACTACTGGGCCAACACCAACTCCAGGATTGGGAACTGCCCCTTGCACTTCTCTAAGCATGTCTCTCATGAGGTTAGTAAACATAGCCCTCATGTCAGCGGCATTCCCTTGGTTGGTCCCTCTACCAGCACCCCTCGTGTCTCGGCTCATCGTCAATCTGAAAAAGGGAAACGATTAACGACCCCATAGTGGTGCTAGTGCAGTGCGACTTCATTCTTATACTACTAATAGTATATACATACATAGCTTTTGAAAACCAAAGTAATCACAAATACGCGCTCTCATATACGTATTATCTCTCCCTAGTGTCTTTCCCTAGGTTAACTACGCAACCTAGAGCTCTGATACCAAGTGTGACGGCCCGCCCCGCACCAACCGACATTTGCTCCAAAAGTGCGCTGTACACATGTCCAGTTAGCACGGAACGGGTCGCTAGAAGGAAAAGGAAGAAGGAAATGAACATACAAAGAACCTGTAGAATGTCTCACAGCGCATAGAAAAAAATATAATAATAACATACTTGACATAAAACAGGAGAGACAATGCATAAGCTGAAAATCAGAACTAAACATCATAGCAGCGAAAATTCAGAATACAACTTATTACAACTTTCAAACTGTCTCAAAGCAAAAGTAAGATAAATGAGGTACACTACTAATGCCCAAGTAGCGACCACCAACGTCACAGGGAGAATGTGTGTGTATATATATATATATCATACGTGGAAGCCTCCTGCCCGCCTTCGAATCAGCTACTCGTGCATCACCAGCTAACCTGTCTCTAGTCTGCTCGTGTGAGCACCCAGAGTAATAAGAGGAGACATAAAACTCTGGGTCAGACATAAAGCCTGGTATGAGCGATAAGCATCTAAAGTGAACAATAACAGGTAGACTAAAACATACCTGAACCTGGACCTGCAACCAAAGAGTTAGCACGACATACTGTACAACACTCTAAAGTACCATATCAAACAGTGTAAAGATACGGAGGTGGGGGAGGTGTGCATGTCATAATGATGGCAAACAATCAAGCATAACATCCATCCTCACATCTCTCACTCATTGCATAAAGCATATGATATTCACCACTTCGATCACCCAACATTCCTTGCTACGATCACTTTGCCCCATGAAGTCATAAATGGCTTCACTGCACTGATAACGTAGCCACTAATTCCTCGCTATGTCCATTTGCCCCATGGATTTATTCACCCCATCTGCGCTGGCTCATAGCCTTACCAATCCTTACTATATCCACTTGCCCCATGGAGTTGTTCACCCCATCTGCGCTGGCTCATAGTCTTACTATGCATCACCTTGCCCCTTAGGTCATAATGACCCTACTGCACTGATAACGTAGTCTTGCTACCATCACCTTGCCCCTCAGGTCATAATGACCCTACTGCACTGATAAGTAGCCCATCATTCCTTTTTAGTGGTGAATCGAAGTTATGAACGTCGACAACTCCTTAGCACACGTCCCGCAGCAAAGTCCAACCATGAAGTGAACTCATTGGTTCCCAACTGGATCCTGAGCTCTAACTTCCATTTGGACTACCTTTGCATCTCAGGTTATTGGTCATCACCAGATCGGATCGGGTCGTAGCCTTTAGATCGGATCGGTTCGGAGTCCAGTTCCCCCTCGTCCCCCCGGTTCGGATCGAGTCACGTCATCAGCTCGTGGTCACCCATACGGATCGGGTCGTAGTCACCCTTCGGATCGGGTCGTGGCATCCATTCGGATCGGGTCGTAATCACCCATTCGGATCGGGTCGGGGTTCCTCCTCCTTGTCAGTTCATGTTCCCCCACTGGTCGGGTCGGGTGCATCTTCCCGGGTCGTCAGCTCGTGAGCTTCTGAAGTGGATCGGGTCGTACTCCTCCCTTCGGATCGTGGCGCCTCATCAAGCTGAATCGGATCGTGGAGAGGATTCGCGATCGGGGTGGCCATACGGATCGATGTCTTCGGTCGGATCGCCCCTATGCCCACCGATCCGGTCCGGTTCGGGCAGATTCCTACAGTTCTTCCAGCGAGCCGTTTACGCCCCTCGACGGCGTTTTCGACCATTCAAACCAAACTTATCAATCACAAAGCATTTCATACAGTCATAGCAACATGCATCATCAACCACAAACATCAAAACATCAATATGATAGGTAGAAATGGATCAAACATACCCAAAATCCCATATTTCCCCTTAAGCATGTTTAGGTAAAACTAATAATAGGATTAGCAAAACTTAACCAAATTAACCCAAATTCATATCAGAGGTCTAAAACATCATTTAAAAGTTATGAACATTTTTCCCAAATTTTATCATGCTTAAATTCGCTAATTAGCACTAATTACCCTTAACTAGCCATAATTAGTGTAAAACTAAGCAAATCACTCACCTTAGCCACAAATAAATTAAGATCTGTAATAATTCTATGATTTGATGTGAATTTCAATGCCAAACAGCAGCTCCAATGTTGATTTGGTGTAGATCTTCCTTGATTAGGGGTTGCTAAGCTTAATCCTTGACCAAAAGATGATTTGGAGGTGATTTAGAGGTTGGAGGCCATTTTTAGGGTTCCTTGGTGATAAGTGGAGGCTAGAAAACTGAAATGGAATGATCCTCTATCTCATTTCAGACTTCCTATAACCCTAATCCCGAAATGGGTTATGGGCCTATCCACTAATCACCCGATTTGGCCCGGTTAAGCAGTTTTTCACCCTCCATACCTTGTTTCAGCCATATCTCCCAAACGTTAAGTCCGTTTGGCTATTATGACCACTCTACGGAAAGGTAAACCATCAAACGAATCTAATGGAAGTGGTTTCAGGTCAAAATTCCTTTCCAATCAAAAGTTATGGCCAAAACAGTACCAACTAGGGGCAAAATGGTCATTTAAAAATCGACAAAAATCATGAACATGGGAAATGACTCTAATAGATGTTTCCCAAAGTTACATGACCATACGACTTCACATGGGAAAGAAATAAATATTCTTCGATCCCCCGATACGTAGGATACGGGTCATTACAAATGAGCCATACTTCCTATGGGGTTTCAGACTACAACCAGACCAGAAACAATGCTAGTGTGTAGCTGCAAATTATCTACCATAAAATTGGATAAGAATGAATGAGAAGCACCAGAATCAAAGACAGTCCTAAAAGGATAGTCAAAAAGAGAAATCAAACCTTCGATTATGACTTTCTTACCTCGATCCGGTCCACCAGCCTAAGCTTCCTTTAGAGCGTTGACTTGTTCTCCAGACGATCTTGCCTTTTTACCTAGCTTGTAGGGGCATTGCTTGTGAAATGTCCAACTTAACCATAACTGAAACAATTATTCTTCATTTTCTTACAGTCTCTCACAAAGTACACCAATTTCCAACAACCATGGCATTTAACCTTTGTCTTGATCTGGGCCTTATCAGACTTTCCTCCTTTCTTTACCACCCCCTTCTGGAGCCACTATTTCCTTTTCTCAGCCTTGGGTTTGCCGCCTCGGTCTTAACTTCCTTCTTCTCCTCTTTACCATCCTCGTGCATCAAAGCCATGTCAACGAGCCTCTCAAAAGTTTCTCCATCGGGATATGTGTCAACGTTAGTCCTTGGAGAGGTCGATTCAACCCTCTCGCAAATCGTAAAGCCCTCTTATATGGAGTGTTCACCAAATCCATACCAAATCTTGCTAGTTGATTGAAACTACTGACATATTCCTTTACTAACATACTTCCCTGTTTTGAACTCAAAAACTTCTCCATTTGCATTCCTTCCTCTACCTGTGACATGAATTTCATCTCAAATCCATGTCTAAACTCATCCCAAGTCGCTATCACCGGCCCCGCCTGAGTCACCTCCCACCAATATGAAGCTTCCTCCTTATGTTTCCAAGCAGCCAACTGAAAAATGAGATTTAATAACATTAAGAATTTGGCTACGAAAATCTTTTATTTAGATTTGTGGCGAAAGTCTGATTAATTTTCATATATAATATGTTGAAAATGGTGATCATATGAAGAATTTACAGTTAAATAAAATCAGATGGTTAACGTATATATATATATATATATATATATATATATATATGGTCTAATTAAGAATATATATATATAAGGGATAAATAAATTGGATAAGAATAACATTCTCTTAGATAAATTTGAACTTCCAAAAAGTGGTGTCGACTTCCCGTTATATCTATTAAATATTTCATCCCTTCATAAGGTGAGAAATAAATTAAATAACGTTATATCTATTAAATATTTCATCCCTTCTTAGCGCTTATTGGGAAAAACAATGACCAAGGAGTCAACCGCACCTCCAAAAAGTGGTGTCGACCGCTGGTCAACCGCCCTTCTAGGGGGTGCGTCGACCGCCTGGCGTTGTAAATCCCCAATAAGGCTAGGTTTGGTTAGGTCTTTCGGGATAACTTATATAAACGAACAACCAGGATTAAGTCTTAATAATTCTACGGTTCTTACTTAAGGAAGCACCTATAAATAACCCTCTAAACTCCGAACCTAAACCTAGCCTCTCTCTCTGTTTATGCCTCCATTCTGCTTCCATTGATTCCAGGAACAGGTCTCTTCTTCTCTTATAAATCTATCCTTTTTTTTCTAATCTTCTTTTTTATAGGATTAGAATATAGATCTGGAATCACATAATTTATGTATATAAGAATTTTAATTATTTGATTTATATATATATATCTAGGGGAATGGAGTTTGCATCAAATAGGCACAACAATGTAAGATCTATGACCTTTCCAATCAATGTGAGTGGAATTAGTATTCACTTAGGCATATTCTACATTTGTAGATTACTATACGGATTTGTATTCCCAAAGAGATTTGGTATAATGGCAATATCAAACTTCAAAACCCTTAACCTCCTGTTTTTATGTGTTTTGCAATAATTGTCAATTGATATTGGGTCTGTGGATTTTGTTTTAGTAGCGGATAAAGAACTATTGGGTGATGCATTTTTTTTTTATTTGATTTATCCTTTTTATCTAAATCTTTGACTGCAATGTAAAAAGTTTTATATTTGATTATATTTATTATTTGAGTAGTTTTGAGTTTCAATTCTAATTAGATAATCCGAACGTAATTAGATTTGAAGCTAATCAAATATGAACATTTTTATGTACAACATAAGAAGCGATAAGTTAGATATATAAAGGTTTATGCATATGTGTATATTTACATATATATATATATATATGTATGTATGTATGTATGTATATATATGTATATACATGGATATGCATGATATAAGAAATTTACACCCAATTCTTGATTCATTACTACAATTATCTTTACAAGCCTGCGGTGCAATTGTAATTGTATGTTGTATTTTTCTATTACTGCTATCTGTAATTATGCAATTATGCCATCATGCCATAAATGTTTTGGTCAAATATGGAAAGTAACTTGTATGCCTCAAACTTAGACTAAGTTGACAATTTTATCTCGTTAATATGTTCCCTTTTTCATACGAACACTACCGTTATTTATACGTACTAAATATTATACTTACCTAGCGTAATCAACGAAATTAGCAAAATATTGATGTATTGAATGTGATTAGGATGAGATTTGAATTTGAAAAGTCCCCATATATTGATTGTTTGTGTATGCATATAGAATGGCTTATATAAATATTAAATAGTGAAACATGGACACGAGGTTAGTCGTCATTCAGCGTAAAAGTATGCTTAGAACCAACCGGCAATTCCAGCTACCAAAAGTGGGTCCGACCAATTTTATGGGTCTGGGTGCCATGGGCCATTCAAATTTAGTACACCATGACATGATGCTAAACCCAGTTGTAGTAGAAGTCTACTCAGAACTGCCCAACATATCTAGCATCTACAGGTATATGGTTTAATGTGAGAGGTCTATTGTGTATATATAAAAACCTATAGTGTGTTAGAATAGGCAGGTTTACTACATCTTAGGAAGGTCTTAAGTGTCTGACTCTCTTCTTATCTAGTTTGGGTCTTAAGTGGTTAGTTAAGGATCCTTTGTAAAGGTTTATTCCTTGGATAGGTTTCCAAAGTCATAGGACCTACCCTTACTGGATTCGAAGTAAGTCTATGGGCCCCCCTTCGTTGAAAGTGGTTAGGCGTAGTGGTAATAGAGTAAGGTAGTTCACGGGGGATGTCCACTTCCTCTAGAAGCTTGTAAGGGCCAACCTAGGAACCGATTTGGTTTACATGATACGTAGCATGCTACTTAATTCACCAACTATCTAAGGGAAGTCTTAAGCGTCATAGGTATTCTACCGTAATATCAGTTAAGTAGTAACATTGTGACATCCGTTGTAGGGGTCTTAAATGGTTATATGAGGGCCTACCCTAAACCGGTATTAAGTTGTGAGATACTACTTCTTATATTACTTGTGAGAATATGAACTGAAGAATGGTAACGTCAAGGACATGGTCTTAAGGAGCTAGGGTTCGCCTTAGGGTCATAAGAGATCATAAGAATCCACCTTTAGTAATATGTATGGGCCGTAGGTGACCGAGAATACCTACCTCGTTGGGTCTTTACCCTAAATGGACTAATGGAGGTCTTAAGTAATTGACTTGGATATCCTACACTTTGGTCAGATACCTTGTGTTCGTGTGAATGTTTGTGTGTTGCGTAAAAATGTCTTGATGTATATTACCTGCTAAATCTTGAGTATGGTCTTTAAGCAAATGCTATATTTCAGTCATATAGGACTTTATGTTCTAACCTCATCTCCTTAACATCCAATAGGTCATTAGAAATGGTATATTCGATGGAGGAAACGATGATGGAGATTGAAGACAAAAATGTAGATATTATGCTATTATTAGGTATCATTGTTGTATTGCTTATGAAAACTTTAAATGATGAGTTTATTGATGTACCTATGGAATAATTGTAACTTGACAATCCTGTTGAAAATACGATTTCAGATTTTTGATGATAAAAACTGTACGATAGTGGTACTAACATATTTATTGAGTTATTTCAGGTGTAGTTGTAATTTGGCGGGATAAAAAATTTACATAAACCGTAGCATACAAAAAAAGGAAGCAAAAATTTGAAGCATAAAGTTTTTTTTACAAAGTGTGAAGGATGAAACATGCACTAAGAAGGCATATGTAGAAGGAAAATTTCGTGATGGCTTGGAGTTGATAATAAAAAAAGAACGCACCAAAATTCGAACCTTAGATCTCCAAGAACCAAGGCTAATGCCATAACCATTGCACCACACTTCCTTTCAAGAAGCAATGTGCTAAAAGATTTGAAATTCTAAAAAAGTCAGATAAGTGCAAAAATGAATTCAAACATATAGGTCCCTACATGAGTCGCGCATGCAACTATTAGCCAAGACTCATGCAATTTCACTTAGCAAACATTTTCTAATATTCATGGTCAAATTTGGTTACAAGGCAGTAGGGGCATTTCATATTTAAATTAAAAAAAGAGAAACTTAAAAATGACACATATAAGACTCGAACTCATTCCGCTTCGGATAAAGCCATGTGCCCCTACTAACCAAGCAGTGTAACTTTTTGTGATATAGCCAATAGCCAAATAATACTAGCGTTACAGATGGAATATTAAAGAACCACTAAAAGTGTCTTTTCGAAGAGCTGTGTATTTTCAGTGGATGGGCTTTTTGAGTGGAAATATCTAAATAATTGCAACTGTGTGATGACATATTGTCGCTCCTAGATATGTGTAATAGCCCGCAAATTCATGCCATCTGAGTTAACTGAATACACCACACGTCCAACCCAAATTGCACGGAAATACGAATCATTATTGGTTAAAGAAGAAAAATATAAAAGAAGAACAAAAACAACACAGAATCTCACATTACAGCAGAATAAAATATAATATGTAACAGTTTTGAAATACAAATTTGACTATATAGACATAACATTATCAGAGTACAACATTTGTTCATCACATATACAACACATCGGAATAAACTCTATATACATCTCTCATTGATAGCACAATAACTTTGAATGTCACATTGTTAGAACAGTTACTCATTAATTGATTTGCACAAATATATTCTGGATATTATCCTAAGAGAATAATTCTCTACCACCATACATATATTTGTACAGACCAACGTATGCGATCATTGGAAAAACTCTATCAGGCATTCATCCATACATGTTCTTTCTGCGACTGAACGAAACCGAAGGCGGAATTTCCATTAACCCATTTTAGGCAATTTCTAACTAAGATTAACAGAAAAAGTCACTGCTCTTTACTCCATCTTCGATTATCTTCATCTAATCTGATTAGCAACGTTATTGCTAATACTGAGTGGTTCTCGGATAACAATCCAACCAGTCTCTCCATATTGACAATGTTATTACCCAATACAGTTGGTTATTTAACTATCGAAGAAAAAACGAACATTCTTCCAAAGCATTGAACAATCACTAGAACGCTTAATTAATAATAGATTAATTAAATCACTTCTCCATTTCCTTTCCAATATTTTCAACAATCCTCTTGGCCTCTTATGCTATTTGGAAAACATTTTCATATATCACCTTCTATTTTCTATTTACGAATGTTGTGTAAAACATCGTTACAATGTGACGGCTCGCCCCGCACCAACCGACATTTACTCCAAAAATGCATTGTACACATGTCCAGTTAGCACGGAACGGGTCGTCAGAAGGAAAAAAAGGAAGAAGAAAATGAACTAACAAAGAACCTGTAGAATGTCTCACATCGCATAGAATAAAATATAATAATAACATACTTAACATAAAACAGGTGAAACAGTGCATAAGCTGAAACAACTAACATAGTAGCGGAAAATCCAAGTACAGCTTATGATCCAAAGTTAAATATTATTACAAATTTTCAAACCGTCTCAAAGCAAAATCAAGATAAAGGAGGTACACTACTAATGCCCAAGTAGCGACCACCAACGACACAGGGAGAATATCTATATATCATACGTGGAAGCCTCCTGCCCGCCTCCGTATCAGCTACTCGCGCATCACCAGCTAACCTGTCTCTAGTCTGCTCGTGTGAGCACCCAGAGTAATAAGAGGAGACATAAAACTCTGGGTCAGACATAAAGCCTGGTATGAGCGATAAGCATCTAAACAGAACAATAACAGGTAGACTAAAACATACCTGAACCTAGACCTGCAACCAAAGAGTTAGCACTACATATTGTACAACACTCTAAGGTGCCATATCAAATGGTGTAAAGATACGGAGGTGGGGGTGTGCATGTCATAGTGATGGCAAACAATCAAACATAGCATCCATCCTCACATCTCTCACTCAGTGCATAAAGCATACGATATCCACCACTTCGATCACCCAACATACCTTGCTACGATCACTTTGCCCCATGAAGTCATAAATGGCTTCACTACACTGATAACGTAGCCACTAATCCTTCGCTATGTCCCTTCGCCCCATGGAGTTATTCACCCCATCTGCGCTGGCTCATATCCTTACCAATCCTTTACTATGTCCACTTGCCCCATGGAGTTATTCACCCCATCTGCGTTGGCTCATAGTCTTACTATGCATTAATTTGCCCTTCAAGTCATACTGACTCTACTGCACTGATAACGTAGTCTTGCTACCATCACCTTGCCCCTCGAGTCATAATGGCTCTACTACACTGATAAGTAGCCCATCATCCATTTTTATGGTGAATCGAAGTTATGAACGTCGACAACTCCTTAGCACACGTCCCGCAGCAAAGCCCAACCATGAAGTGAACTCATTAGTTCCCCATTGGATCCTGAGCTCTAACTTCCCATTTGGATTACCTTTGCATCTCGGGCTATTGGTCATTACTGGATCGGGTCGGGTTCCCCTTCTAGCCATTGGTTCGGGTCGGGTCCTCTACTTTGAATTGGCTCGGTTCGTGGTCTTCCTCTGGTAGCGGTTCGGTTCGAGTTCACAGCGTTGCATCGGTTCGGGTCGGGTGTCCCACTTCGGGTCGGGTCGGGTTGCCATCTCCCATCCAGTTCGTGCACCAACTCCTGTTGCCTCGTCTGGTCCCATTCCCTATTCTAATCCGATCTGATCCCTCCACCATACTCCGGTCCGAGCCCTTCATCCTTCAGCCGATCCGATCCCCAGCTTAACCAACAAGGCCTTCCTTTTTGCCAAGCCTCTCAAGTGTCAAGTTCCGATCCAGTTCGGATGTCCTTGCCCGGTCACTATTCGGATCCGAGCCCCCATATCCGATCTGATCCGGTCCAGAACCTGCACTTTTCCTGCAACCTTTCCAGCAAGTATTTTACGCCATTCGACGACGTTTTCGACCATTCTAACTATTGAAATCAATCACAAAGCATACCATACAGTCATAGCAACATGCATAATCAACCACAAACATCAAAACATCAATATGATAGGTTAAAGTGGATCAAACATACCCAAAACCCCATATTTTCCCTTAAGGATGTTTAGGTGAAACTAATGATAGGATTATCAAAACTTAACCAATTTTACCCAAATTCATATCAGAGGTCTAAAACATCATTTTGAATTTTATAAATATTTTTCCAGAATTTATTAGTGTATAAAATCGCTAATTAACACTAATTACCCTTAATTAGCCATAATTAGTGAGGAACTATGCAAATCACTCACCTTAGCCACAAATAAACTCTAGATCTGAAGTAAATCTCTGATTTGATGCGAATCCCAATGCTAAACAGCAGCTCCAATGTCGAGTTGGTGTAGATCTCTCTTGATTCGATGTTGCTAAGCTTAATCCTTGATTAGAAGATGATTTGGAGGTGATTTAGAGGTTGGAGGCCATTTTTAGGGTTTTTTGGAGGTAAGTGGAGGCTAGAAAACTGAAATGGAATGATTCTCAAACTCATTTCAGCCTCCCCATAACCCTAATCCCGAAATGGGTTATGGGCCTATTCACTAATCACCCTATTTGGCCCGATTAAGCAGTTTTTCACCTTCCAAACCTTATTTCAGCCATATCTCCCAAACGATAAGTCCGTTTTTCACATGTACCACTGTACGGAAAGGTAAACCATCAAACGAATCCAATGGAAGTGGTTTTAGGTCAAAATTCCTTTCCAGTCAAAAGTTATGGCCAAAACAAGATCAGCTAAGGGCAAAACGGTCATTTAAAGATCATCATAAATCATGAACATGGGAAATGACTCTAATGGTTGTTTCCCAAAGTTACATGACCATACGACCTCATATGGGAAAGAAATAAATATTCTACGATCCTCCGATGCGTAGAATGCGGGTTGTTACATTCTCCCCCCTTAAGAAATTCCGCCCCCGAAATTCCTTAACCAAAAACACACATAGGGTCCCGCATGCCTATCAACCAGAAAACAACAATCAAACATGCAAAACAAGCAAAACAAGTCTATCCTAGCGTGCGGAATAACTAAATTACAAGGTAAATCTTACCAGGTAAAGAGTTCTGGATGCATTTTTCTAATGCTCTCCTCAGTCTCCCAAGTGCAGTCATTCTCGTTCTCGCCCCACTGAACCTTGACTTGCTTCACCGCCTTCCTTCGAAGTTGCTTCGTATCGTGCTCGACAACACGAATCGGCTTGCGGTTCCCAACCACCTCGGGTTCTACTTCGAAGTCCTCCAACTGATCAGGTGAAATAGTCAAATCTGGGTCGTGTACGAACTTCCTTAACTGGGAAACATGAAATACGTTGTGAACTCCCGCCATCTTCTCTGGTAAGTTAACTCTATACGCCAAATGCCCAACTTGTTCGAGAACTGGGAATGGGCCAATAAATCTTGGTGCCAACTTGCCTCTCCTGCCAAAACGTATCACACTGTTCAACGGAAAAATCATGACAAACACCAAGTCACCAACGGAGAATTTTAAATCTCTTCTCCTTTTATCAGCATAACTCTTCTGCCTATCCTGGGCAGCCCTCATTTGTAGTTGAATGATCTTAATCTTATCTGAAGTTTCCCTCACCACATCTGGTCCAAGCATAAACTTCTCGCCGGTCTCTATCCAACATGATGGTGAGTTGCACGGTCTTCCGTACAAAGCTTCATGTGGAGCCATACCGATACTGGATTGGTAGCTATTATTATATGCAAACTCTATTAGATGCAAATGGACATCCAATGATCCACCAAAATCCAATATAAAAGCTTTCAAGAGATTTTCCAATATACGATTACCCCTTTTCGTCTGACCGTCGGTCTGAGGATGATACGCGGTACTGAGATGTAATTCTGACCCTAGAGCCTCTTGTAAGCTCTTCCAAAACCCACTAGTAAACAACGGGCCTCGGTCACTCACAATGCTTTTAGGTACTCCATGAAATCTCACTACCCACTTCATATACAATTCTGCTAACTTAGCTGCCGTTCTGGTCGATTTAACTGGTATAAATCTTGCACTCTTAGTCAATCGATCCACAATTACCCAAATGCTATCATGTCCCGATCTAGTCCTTGGTAAACCATCGATGAAATCCTTCGAGACTTGCTCCCATTTCCATTCGGGAATTTTTATTGGTTGCAACAACCCACTAGGCTTCTTTTGCTCGGCTTTAACTAGCTGGCAATTCGTGCATTTGGATATAAACTTCCCAACGTCTCTTTTCATCCCTTCCCAGTAGTAAGTCCGCTTCATGTCTCGGTATATCTTATTACCACCGGGATGTATAGTCAGTTTTGAGTGATGACATTCTCTAAGCACTTCATCTCTCAAACCATTCACGTTGGGTACAACTAGTCTTCCATTCTTTCTAAGCCATCCATCTCGATCAAGCCCATACAAATTCATCTCCTCACCGTCGATGTCCATCTCTAACTTGGAGATGATTTCCAATAGATTAGGATCGTCCCTCTGGCTGGAACCAATCCGCTCTATCAAAGTGGGTCTGATCGTCAAACTAGCTAACATTTCTAGATCCAGTTCGCACTTTGGTCTGAAATCAAACCCCGCGATATACTTCAGTTGCTTCCATTCAAGAAACATAGCCCCCAAACTGGCCTGTCTCCTACTCAAGGCATCGACAACCGCATTACCTTTCCCAGGTGTGTATGCGATATCAAAATCATACGAAGCCAAGAACTCTAACCATCTTTGCTAACGGAGATTTAGATCTTTTTGGGAGAAGAGATACTTTAACGATTTATGATCAGTAAACAACTCAAATCTTTCTCCCAAGAGATAGTGTCTCCAAATCGTCAGCGCAAACACGATCGCTGTTAATTCCAAATCATGGGTAGGATACTTCTTCTCATGCGGCTTTAGCTGCCAACTAGCATAAGCTACAACCCTACCTCCTTGCATCAACACAGCACCTAGTCCGGTACCACAAGCATCTTTGTATACCGTCATCTCTTCATTCCCTCTAGGAATGACTAATACTGGCGCATGCGTCAACTTTTCTTTTAGACACTTGAATGCATTCTCACACACCCTGTCCCAGACGAAGGACTGATTCTTCTTAGTCAACTGAGTCAACGGTGCTGCTATCTTGGAGAAGTCCTGGATAAACTTACGATAATATCCAGCTAATCTGAAGAAACTTCTTACATCTGTTGCATTCTTGGGTGTAGGCCAATCCCGTTCCGTAGCCACCTTCGCAGGGTCCACGGCAATACCATACTCTGAATCAACATGGCCCAAGAATCTCACTTCCTTTCTCCAAAAATGACACTTGGAGAATTTCGCTTTCAATTGGTGTTTTCTCAACACCTCCATCAATATCCTCAAGTGTCCCTTGTGTTCCTCCTCTGTCCTCGAGTAAATAAGGATATCGTCTACGAACACAAGAACAAACTTATTCAACTTATCTCTGAATACTCGATTCATAAGATCCACAAAGTTGGATGGTGCATTGGTCAACCCAAATGGCATGACCAACCACTCATAGAATCCAGATGGCGTCCTAAATGCCGTTTTCGGAACACTCTCATCCGCTACTCAGAGCTGATGAAATCCAGTCGCGAGGTCCAACTGGAAGAACACTCTTGCTCCTTCCAGTTGATCAAACAAATCATCTATCCACGGTAGAGAATACTTATTCTTCCTCGTTACCTTATTCAACTCGCGATAGTCCACACACAAACGAAGGGAACCATCTGCCTTAGTGGCAAAAACAACTGGTGCTCCCGACTCGGAGACACTTCTTCTAATAAATCCCTTCTTCAAAAGATTGCTGACTTGCACCCCGAGCTCTCGCTGCTCCCTTGGGGCCATACGACGAAGTGGCATCACTATAGGTCTGGCATCTTTCATTAAATCAACACGGAACTCAATCTCTCGGTGTGGTGGAAGCCAGGTCACCTCCTCGAAGACGTCCAGATACTGGCCAACCACGGGCACATCTGACAACTCATCCTGCGGAATGTCGAGGGAATTTATAAAACTAGCCACTACCCCATCACTAGGTAGACTACCAAACACTACCCTCCGCCCATCATCCACCCTAACTGTCACCAAAAAGCCCTCACAGTCTACTACCACCCCGTATCTTTGGAGCCAATCGACCCCCAATATAATGCCATACCCAGTAAAGCCCAAAACAAAGAAATCACAAACAAACATATATCCATGACTCGATAAGACCACATTTCGGCAAATCATACTAACGCTAGTCGAACCACCAATCGGGTTCATCACAACCAATGGTCTATCGACTATCTCGGGTTCCAGTCCCAACCTATCTACCAGGTCACTAGATATGAAGGAACGGGAAGCCCCAGTATCAAACAAAACTCGAACTGGTACATCATAAATAGAAAGCATACCTTGAATAACGACATTCTTTCCTTTCTCCGCCGTAGTTGGGGCATTCGACGAAGAAGGAACAACATCAATAGCAAATGCTTTCACAATCTGCTTCTCCTTAAGAGGTTGCGGACACTTATCCCTATGATGTCCCACTTGGCCACAATTATACACTTCCTATCCGCTGGCTTGGCCCGACATTCTTTAGCATAATGGCCCTTCTTACCACAGCTTAAGCACTCAACTTCTTTCTTGTTCTTTTTCTGGCCATCCCTAGATTGACTCTGCTTCCTCTTATTCTGAGAGTTATTCTTGCCTCCACCGCCTGCTTGCGGCTTCAGCCCTTCTGAAGATGCAGCCTCAGTCTTTGACTTAGGGTAAAGACTCTCTGATCTCAAATCTTTCCCCATAATCAATTCAAAAGTCTCATCGATGTGGTTGATAAGCCTTTCCCCCAAGTATCCATCCAAACCAGTAATGAACTTCTCATTCTTCTTCTCAGGAGTATCGATAAGAGATAGTCCATACTTCGACAAAGTGTCAAACTCAGCATATATAGTCCGAGACTGCCCGACCATTCTGCTTGAGTTCCAAGAATCTCTTAAACAATACTGACTTCTGGGCAGCTGGAAGGAACTTCTCGCTAAAGCGAGCCATGAACTGATCCCAAGTAACCTGATCTTCTGGAGTAGCTGTTCTAATAGCATTCCACCAGTTCATCGCTCGCCCTTGCAGCTGACGAGACGCTAGCCTTCTCTTCATCAAATCCTCGATACCCAAGTCGTCGAAGATACGATCACAGCTATCCAACCAATCCTGAACATCTGTGGCCGACTCCGTTCCGTGGAACGGCTTCCCACCTAGGTTAGTGTAATCCTTTCACAACTTGGCGAAATCGACCCTAGGCGCCTGCACTACTAGACCACCACCAATCCCGGGATTGGGAACTACCCCTTGCACCTCCCTAAGCATGTCTCTCATGAGGTCAGTAAACATCGCCCTCATGTCAGCAGCATTCCCATTATTGGCTCCCCTACCAGCACCTCTAGCATATCGACTCATCGTCAATCTGTAAATGGAAACGATTAACGACCCCATAGTGGTGCTAGTGCAGTACGACTTCATTCTTATTCTACTAATAGTATATATATATATATATATATATATATATATATATATATAGCTTTTGAAAACCAAAGTAATCACAAATACGCTCTCTCATGTACGTACTATCTCTCCCTAGTGTCTTTCCCTAGGTTAACTACGCAACCTAGAGCTCTGATACCAAGTGTGACGGCCCGCCCCGCACCAACCGACATTTACACCAAAAGTGCGCTGTACACATGTCCAGTTAGCACGGAACGGGTCATCAGAAGGAAAAAAAAGGAAGAAGGAAATGGAATAACAAAGAACCTGTTGAATGTCTCACAGCGCATAGAATAAAATATAATAATAACATACTTGACATAAAACAGGTGAGACAGTGCATAAGCTGAAACAACTAACATAGCAGCGGAAAATCCAAGTACAGCTTATGATCCAAAGTTAAACGTTATTACAACTTTTCAAACTGTCTCAAAGCAAAAGCAAGATAAAGGAGGTACACTACTAATGCCCAAGCAGTGACCACCAACGACACATAGAGAATATCTATATATCATACGTGGAAGCCTCCTGCCCGCCTCCGAATCATCTACTCGCACATCACCAGCTAACCTGTCTCTAGTATGCTCGTGTGAGCACCCAGAGTAATAAGAGGAGACATAAAACTCTGGGTCAGACATAAAGCCTAGTATGAGCGATAAGCATCTAAACAGAACAATAACAGGTAGACTAAAACATACCTTAACCTGGACCTGCAACCAAAGAGTTAGCACTACATACTGTACAACACTCTAAGGTGCCATATCAAATGGTGTAAAGATACGGAGGTGGGGGTGTGCATGTCATAGTGATGGCAAACAATCAAACATAGCATCCATCCTCACATCTCTCACTCAGTGCGTAAAGCATACGATATTCACCACTTCGATCACCCAACATACCTTGCTACGATCACTTTGCCCCATGAAGTCATAAATGGCTTCACTGCACTGATAACGTAGCCACTAATCCTTCGCTATGTCCACTTGCCCCATGGAGTTATTCACCCCATTTGCGCTGGCTCATAGCCTTACCAATCCTTTACTATGTCCACTTGCCCCATGGAATTATTCACCCCATCTGCGCTGGCTCATAGTCTTACTACGCGTCACTTTGCCCCTCAAGTCATAATGACTCTACTGCACAGATAACGTAGTCTTGCTACCATCACCTTGCCCCTCGAGTCATAATGACTCTACTGCACTGATAAGTAGCCCATCATCCATTTTTAGTGGTGAATCGAAGTTATGAACGTCGACAACTCCTTAGCACACGTCCCGCAGCAAAGCCCAACCATGAAGTGAACTCATTGGTTCCCCATTGGATCCTGAGCTCTAACTTCCCATTTGGACTACCTTTGCATCTCGTGTTATTGGTCATTACTGGATCGGGTCGGGTTCCCCTTCTAGCCGTCGGTTCGGGTCGGGTCCTCTACTTTGAATTCGCTCGGTTCGTGGTCTTCCTCTGATAGCGGTTCGGTTCGAGTTCACAGCTTTGCATCGGTTCGGGTCGGGTGTCCCACTTCGGGCTGGGTCGGGTTGCCATCTCCCATCCAGTTCGTGCTCCAACTCCTGTTGCCTCGTCTGGTCCCATTCCCTATTCTAATCCGATCTGATCCCTCCACCATACTCCGGTCCGAGCCCTTCATCCTTAAGACGATCTGATCCCCAGCTTAACCAACATGGCCTTCCTTTTTGCCAAGCCTCTCAAGTGTCAAGTTCCGATCCAGTTCGGATGTCCTTGCCCGGTCACTATTCCGATCCGAGGCCCCATATCCAATCCGATCCGGTCCAGAATCTGCACTTTTCCTGCAACCTTTCCAGCAAGTATTTTACGCCATTCGACGACGTTTTCGACTATTCTAACTATTGAAATCAATCACAAAGCATACCATACAGTCATAACAACATGCATAATCAACCACAAACATCAAAACATCAATATGATAGGTTAAATTGGATCAGACATACCTAAAACCCCATATTTGCCCTTAACATGTTTAGGTTAAACTAATGATAGGATTATCAAAACTTAACCAAATTTACCCAAATTCATATCAGAGGTCTAAAACATCATTTCGAATTTTATAAATATTTTTCTAGAATTTATTAGTGTATAAATTCGCTAATTAACACTAATTACCCTTAATTAGCCATAATTAGTGAGGAACTATGCAAATCACTCACGTTAGCCACAAATAAACTCTAGATCTGAAGTAAATCTCTGATTTGATGCGAATCCCAATGCTAAACAGCAGCTCCAATGTCGAGTTGGTGTAGATCACCCTTGATTCGATGTTGCTAAGCTTAATCCTTGATTAGAAGATGATTTGGA
This sequence comes from Allium sativum, assembly GCA_030737875.1. Lineage (NCBI taxonomy): Eukaryota > Viridiplantae > Streptophyta > Magnoliopsida > Asparagales > Amaryllidaceae > Allium > Allium sativum. Next base: position 378,147,307 of record CM060926.1, read on the forward strand.
GGTGATTTAGAGGTTGGAGGCCATTTTTAGGGTTTCTTAGAGGTAAGTTGAGGCTAGAAAACTGAAATGGAATATTCTCTAACTCATTTCAGCCTCCCCATAACCCTAATCCCGAAATCGGTTATGGGCTTATTCACTAATCACCCTATTTGGCCCGGTTAAGCAGTTTTCACCTTCCAAACCTTATTTCAGCCATATCTCCCAAACGGTAAGTCCATTTTTCACATGTGACCACTCTACGGAAAGGTAAACCATCAAACGAATCCAATGGAAGTGGTTTTAGGTCAAAATTCCTTTCCAGTCAAAAATTATGGCCAAAACAAGATCAGCTAGGGGCAAAACGGTCATTTAAAAATCGATAAAAATCATGAACATGGGAAATGACTCTATTGGTTGTTTTTCAAAATTACATGACCATACGACCTCATATGGGAAAGAAATAAATATTCTACGATCCTCCGATGCGTAGAATGCAGGTTGTTACATACAACAACCCAAAATATTACATTCCACAAAAACTTACTATTTTTTTATCTTTAAGGCTAAATCTTTCTATACATCGGTTAATAATGAAATCAATCAAGGTGGGGTATAATCACCTCTCAGACCTTAACTAAATAACATTCTTAACGTCAAAATGGACAAAACTACTTATCTCGAATAATCAACATCATATAAAGCCAATTATCCTTTTTTAAACCTGTATATGTTTCTTTTTCTATTCTTACTGTATTTAAATTTGTAGATTTTCGTTATGTTTATAATATTCCATTATTAGTTTGTTTCCTTAACGAATTCTATATATATATATTGATATATTGATTTCAAATTATCAAATTTTCTTTGAAATATTTTAACTCCTTAAATCTTCGGAAATTTTTGCTAGGGTCTCCTTTGTACGACTCAATCGGTACAACTACAAATCGCCTCTCTAGGCCTTTCCATTCAAAAAGAAAATCAAAAAAGCCAAATGGCTTGCCCAATAGGCTCATAAAATCTCGTATGGAATTTAAACATGTACCCTTTTGTCGGGCAATCAAATTTTAATCTTCACTTTCTTCATTCCATACTTTTTAAACATATATACGTCCATCCCCAATTTATTCAAACTAATCGAATTATTTTTAACTCAATTTGCTAATTTATTCTCTAATTAGCTGTTTTGCTTATTTCACTTTTTATTTGAACACATCACGTTCACATATATTTTTAATTTGCTTATAAACCAATCGAATTCCATTTTCAACTCAAGTGTCATATTTGAATTCACAAGTCTCGTTCACTTATCCAAAGTCAAATTTGACTCAAATTCCGTTAACTAATTTTCTACGAATTTGTTAATTCTATGCAATAATTAAAAATATGATTTTTGTTTCAAAATCATTTAATTTACTCCACTTGAGTTCATATTTATTTTATTAATCAAATCTAGATTTTTCTAATGGAAATCAAAATTTATTTTCTTAAACCTTTTTATTTTATTAAATAAATTGTTATGGTTTTTAAACGATGATTGCGTTGTTTTTTTGAAAATTCAATTTTGACATAACTCAAAATCTATAAGACAAAATCCATATTTTTCTCTTCCATTAGAATATCATTCAATCGGTCTTAATGATTCTTGTTTCAAAGAATTTCGACTTAAATTGTGTTATATATACTCAATTGAAGTTCGAAACATCAATTTACGAACTATCGCGCTGCGACATGTTCGTTTTAATTACGTTATAAATATAAACATTTTAACTTCGTTTATACATAAATTTCACTTCCATTCTTCTATATTTTTAAATATAAATTAACCCAGTTTTCCAAATCCAACTTAATATTTTTGATTATCCATAATCATCGATTATTTCATAATTCAGTTATGAATTTATTTATAATTCAATCTTCTATTTTAAATTCCAAATCATCTGGAAATAAATTATTTTTAAAATTTGATGAAATCGAATTCCAATTTTAACTTACTTGGATTTAACTCAATTTAGTTTATATTCTGAATTCCAAAAAAAAACCTATCATTTCTCTTTCGAAATGATTTCCAATTCACTTTTAAGTTCATAATTGAATTTATATTTCTGAATTATGCCATCATAATTATCCCCTTTATTTATAAACATCGTTTATAAATTTACTTCCTTGTTTTATATATTATAACATGTTGCATTTCAAAATCTATTGAAACCCGATTCTTATTTTCGAATATTTTATTATTATAACTTATATATAATTGTAGAATCTATTTTCATATTAAATTTTAATTTCTATCTAATACAAGTTAAATATCCTTTCGGGAAATAATTTATTTTATAGATTCGACATAGTCGAATTCTGATTATGATTCCGTATGGATTTATTTTAGTTCAATTTCAATTATCGGAATAGGTTTCATTGTTTCTTTTTAAAACTAATTTCAATTAGCCTTTTTAAATTCACATTTGAATTTGCATTCTCCAATTATCCAATAATAATTTTTTTCATTTATAAACATCATTTATAAATGAATTGCTTCTTTTTATTATTCAAAACAAGTTAATATTTCCTAGCCAATTAAAAATTCAAGTTCTATTTCTGCAAAAATAGATTTACCTTTTAAATCTCAACATTTCCTTTTCACGATATTTTATATACCAACATTTAGAGCCAGTGATATTTAAACATCCAAAACACTCAATTATCAATCATAGCTTTTCTAACACATTATATATGATAATATATATGAAATCAAACACTATTAAATTTTGAGGAATCAATTGGATCCCTCCAACTTGTTTTCCTGCATCCACAGGTGTTAGACAGCATAAATATTACTCATCCTGCTTCAAAGCAGGATATCGCAGTATAGAAGGTCATCAACTCTATATGGGGAGCTAGGGTCACCTACTAATGATATTGCGGGAATCAGCTAATGGTACCGCTAGAAATATCCAATATATATGTATATATATATGTATATAAATATATAATAACCCCCACCACTAAGACTATATAACAAATATATATATAATAGGACAATAATATTTCAATGCATCCAAACAACCAACAAACAACAAATAAAACTTATTTAAAATAAAAATTCATTTATAATAAAATTGTAAACGAATCCCGAGAGTGAGTTAACTCACCTTGAAATTAAATTTTCCAACCCATTTTGATTCAAAATTTAATTCCAGCTTATGTAATCCGCAGTTATGGATCATTCGACGGACTCCATTCGATTAAATCTTGTATACATTAAATATGACATTCAGTTTACTCTACCGAACAAGTCAAATGTAATATAAAAATTAATTACTGAATTAAAAATGGTTACCTTAATCCAAGCTAAAACATTTTTCCCTCAAATAACAAAATCCAGCCTCTTCGGAATCACGTCCTCTCCTTCCTAGGAATAACCATATACCAATTCCCACATTATTTTCAACTATCCCGATCATCACCATAAATTCAAGACCTAGAAAATTTCTTGATTAATTTCTATTTGTATTTTCGAACCCCATCTAAACCTTTTCACCACTATTAATAAAAAACAAAAACCTACTCCTTTGTTCTAACAATGATCATCTTTATGCCATTACATCATTGTTGATCCAGAAAAAGACAACCTAGCAATCTGAAAGGCGATTGTAACAATTGCTTTTCACTTTGCATCCTTGGAGTACCCATACCAGCCCTAAACATTGCTCCTCCCTCATCGATGTCACCAGCAAGTTCGCAGATCCCATCGCTCGAGAAAAACAACGTACCCTTTCGATCCCAAATCGCGACTTCGGATGGAACCATGCACAGTGAAGTCGAGCAATCCCTTTTGTGTCATGCTTCCCACCCATTCTGCAAATACTTGCCCCTCACACTCGCAACTTCCCTCAACCCTAGCTCAAAGTGCTTGATTTCAATTTTCCAATTCACCATTACCTTGAATACCTGACCCATAATTACAATCATCGATCCCTTTTGACCCCATCGCACACTTCGATATTGCATAACGTGAAGAGCAAAGCTCTATTATCTTCACGAAATTGATTTCACGATTTCAATATTTGGGGAAGTAGCCATATTTTTTCCGATTCTGAAGGTTTCGAGAGTGAAAGTAAAGAGTTCGGCCCTTTAATCTTTTGGTTAGGAAAAATAAGAAGAAAACAAAAGGATAAGGATTCGAAGATTTCAGTTTTGAATTTATATAACTCATGCCTTTTTTTTATCTGAATGAAATTAATTTGTTTAAACGAAATGGAAAACGAAACTTCATTTGTTTATATAAGTGAAAGGTATCTTCGGGTGGAAGGAGAAGGTGTGCGCAGGTACAAGTAAATAGGGTGGCTGAAGTACACAATAATTAAATTCGATTTGATTTAAATTAATATGATTTGATATAAAGATATTTTTATTCCTTTAAAATAGATTTCGATTTGATTTCGAGCTATCCACTAATCAAATATCTTGGGGTTCATAACTTGAAACCACGAACCCATATTTCAATGTAAGGATCGACGTTTCAATGTTATAATGCTATTGTGAACTCAACGGAATAGATTCTAAAATTTAATTCAACATACATATAAAATAACCGTATTAAATTGATATAATATAATTTTGTAACACCCCGTAATTTTAAAGGACATTATCAACAATAAACTAAAGAATACTTAATTAAATATTGGGAACTAAGTAAAATAGACTATACCATTGCGCTCATCTCGGAATTCTAGTTAAGATAGACTTCGAGTTTCCATAAAACGGACACCGTATGAGAAAGATATAAAACATAGAATTTTTTTATACATATAAGAGACATATATATATATATATATAATTCAAAACCAAAATTCAAATCAGCTCAAGTACATTAGAGGGGAAAAAAGGCGGGTGCAGGTGGGAGTTTGACCCGTTATGGGTCGACCCAAGGTCAGGTGGGTCGACCCAGGACGGGGTGGGTTGACCCATCCCAGATATGGTCGAATTCTTCTATCTGAACCTAGAACTGTTTGCTTGCTGGGTTCATTGGGGATAAGCTATATAATGGACAACATTTATATTGTTTGCTACACCTAAAACAATGGAGACAATGAGATGTTGCCTCAGCTTGGATTGAATTAGACTATCTTCTTCAACACCAGCCTATATACATATATTAGAAACATTTCTTGTGCTTCGATCCAATCTCTGTGAGTTCATGTTACTTTTAGATATAAAAATCTAACAGTAACTCTAACATGTTTGTAAACCTGGATTTGAAACTCTACCTGTTAAGAAACTGATTCATGCCTAAACAGTTATGCTATAACCACATGTGAATTTCTGTACACCTGTCTGCTATTCAGTTCTTATATGCCTATTTATGTTCTTCTTCCTCTCTCATTCCTTTTTTTATTTTAAAGTCTAGGCTACCTTCGAGCCTAGGCCAATATCGCTGAAATATGCGTACTAACGAAATTGGGTCAAATTGGGAAGGATGATAAATTGGTGCATAACTTGTACTATGAATCATAATCGGAATTTCGGGGTATAACCTACACTACGAAAAATGACTAAAATTTAGGGAAATATGTTATACTGTGAATTATGATTGGGATTTAGGGGAATATAAATCTATAGGCTTAATTTAGAAGACTAAGTGGAACATGTTAATGAAAATGTAAGTAAGCTGTGAAACTTGTTTAATCTGTTAGGGTTATGTAAATCTGTTTAATCTGTTGGGGTTAAGTAAACCTATTTAATCTATGGGGGTTATGTAAGCTTGTTTAATCTGTTAGTGTTAAATAAACCTGTAAGCCTGTGAAACTTAACCTGTTAATATGTGTAGGTTAGGCGAATCTGTAAATCTGAAGGCTTAACCTGTTAAAAATCCAAGTTATTTGGGGGACACAAGTTTAGGGGTTAGACTTGTGCCATCTGCCGTGTGGGACCCATATCATTTGGTAACCCATTTTGGTATTAGACGGGGACCACGCACTAAGTAGGGGCTAGGGCAACCATACTAAACTGATTATAAAAGTTTTATCTGAAAAGGGGGGCATATGTGCGCATTCCAATGGAGTCATGTGCGTGCTTGAGTCCAGTCTTTAGGGGAAAAATAAGAAGTTGTAGCACTAGTAAATAGGTCTGTTTCCTTCTGTAGGTTGCCACTTTAGGAAGTAATACAAACTACTATGGGGCGGACACAGGGTATTTACAAGTTAGGGAGCCGACTGATTAGGGGTAGTAATTAGGGTACATCTAGTCCTGTCTATTTTTGTCGAGGTACTTGTTATTTCTGTTTGGGGGTAACACCCGTTATTTTTGTTGAGGTGCCTATCATTTCTGTTAGGGTAAAACTCATTACTACAATACACCTAATCCTACCGTTATATTTCTATGGGGATCATTCTGTTTCTGTTAAGTAATTAGGGGATACCTAATCCTGTCACATATCAATTTTACTAGTATTGGTGCAGAGAAAAGCATTTGAGAAGCATAATCTACTCTGCCTATTCTTCTTATCCTGTGTAGAGAAGAGTTTATATGCGTGTCATGATAATATTACTTTTTTATATGCTAAAAACCACTGGACTCACCTGACTTTATGTCTGACCCATTTTGTTTCCTTTTCTCTTGCTTCCTTTCCCCGTAGGTTCTCATGGTGGGAACGCTCGGACTTGAATAGGACTCTCTCTTCTGTTTCTGCTTGGATCTGGATCTGCTTCGCTATATCGCTTTGACTACTTGCCTACTATATTATGGTTATTACAGGGGATTATGATTTTACATTTTTGTATTCTGATGGCTTTTAGCGCAAGACAGATGTTTTGGTTTTAGTATTTTAGCCTGATGTTGTAACTGGACTTTGAGACTACGATATTTTTCTGCTAAATAATGAAGTTTTAATTTTCCATTGCTATTTTATATCTTCCTTTTGATATTATGTTTCTGTTTATCTACAACGCTTCACGGAACTTAGTGCATTCTAATAAAGAGTGACATTAACGGACGTGGAGTGTAACATTGGTATCAAAGCTGAAGGTTACAAGATCAGATAAAAGGTTTTGAAAATTACTTTCAAAAAGTTTCAAAATTAATGTATTTTCAAAGAAAAGTTTGTATTTGAAAAACATACCAAAGCCATATGAAATATCTTTCGATTCTCTATTTGAATCCCTTTTCCTTTTCTTTTCAGCATGCCTGGGGAACCGAATCTTCTTGAGGGCATTCAAATACTAGCTTGGTTCCATAGATATCTTGAGGCTATGACACCTGCCGAATGCCAAGGAGACGCCCCTCCCCCAGCTGCAGCCGTTGTTTCTCCTCCTGCACGAGTGGATAATCTCTCTAAGACATGCAAAGATTTCTGTGCTACGAGAGGAAAGCCATTCCAGGGAATTGAGAACTTTGTGGAAGCATGGAATCGGTTAAAAGAAACGGAAAGCTTATTTGGGCTTTTTGAGGTTGATAAACGTAGGAAGATATAGTTGGCTGCATGGTGTCTTAAAGGCAAGGCTTCGTTTTTGTGGGAAATGACTCAAGCAAGGCATCTAGTTGATACTTGGGATGATTTCTGACAAAGATTCGAGATGAAATCTCTCTCTTAGGCAGAAGAGAGTATGCACATGAAGAGATTTCTGGCACTTAAGCAAGGAAGCATGTCTGTTAAAGAGTATGTCAATAAGTTCAATCAGTTGGAAAGGTTTGGTCTAGAGCTAGTGAATACCCCACACAAGAAAGCTTTAAGTTTTGCAAGAGGATTAAATCAACCTCTTCAAGCATTGGCATTATCTCACATTCCGATGGGGGATACTTTTGAGAGATTGGTTGATAAAACATTGATGCACAAAGATGGTAAGAATGAGAAAGAGGATGCTAAGACTAATGAGACGCAAAACAAGAATGTGTGGCCCAAGAAAGAACTGCAAAAGAATGGTGGAAAGAACGACGGAGCTCAAGGTAAGAAGAAGTGTAATGGTTGTAGGAGCTTGGCTCATTTGGTCAAGGATTGCAGAAAAAGGAAGAATTCTAGCTTTAACTGTGGTGAAGTCGGACACTATATTAGGTAGTGCCCGAAGAGGCAAGGACAGGGCCAAAGGGCAGGATCTTCTGGAGGGCAGGTGCATGCTCTCAGGGCCAATGTACCGGACAAAGGTAGTAAAGTTTATATTGAAGGTTTGATTTCTCTTTCTGATCATCTAGTTAGAACTCTGTTTTATTCAGGCGCTTCTCACTCTTTTATATCTGATTTTGTGGTTGAGTCTCTGCACCTTAGTACTGGTATTGTTTCTGATCCCATTATTGTCTCAAACCCCGTTGGGGGAACGACTTGTTTGTTTATGATATGTCGGGGTTTGAGGATATCTATGTTGGGCGTCGAGTTTGAGTGTGCTGCATATGTGTTTGGTTATATGGGCTATGATCTAATTCTAGGGATGGATTGGCTAGCCATGTATTGTGCCATTCTAGACTGTGAGAGGAAGGTCGTTAGACTTTTGACTTGCCAAGGATGGACTCTCGAGATTTCCTGTGATGTAAAGTGGTCTGTCATGCTTAGTTTCCTAGAATCACTTGATGCTTCTATCGATGATTTTTGATCTGTACCTGTAGTCTATGGGTATCCAGATGTTTTTTAGGAGGTTAGGTGCTTACCTTTGTGGCGTGAGACTAATTTTCGGATATACTTGATGGATGATGTGAAGCCAGTCGCATTGCCTGTGCGCCACAAGGATCCTAAGGAAAGGAGGGAGCTTAGCAAGCAAGAAGGGGAGCTACTTGAGAAGGAGTTTATTAGGCGAAGTATACTAGAATGGGTGCTCCATCCATCTTGGCTACCAAAGAGGATGGTTCACTTCGTCTATGTGTCAATCACAGAGAGTTGAATAAGCTCACCAAGAAAAATATGCACCCACTTCCGTGGATTGATGATCTGTTTGACCAGCTTATTGGCGCATTTGTTTTCTCTCAGTTTGACTTAACCATGGGATTTCATCAGTTGAGGTTGGCTGAGGACAGTATAGAAAAGACTGCTTTCAGTACTCCAGATGGTTTCTTTTGAGTGGCTAGTCATGCCTTTTGGGTTGATGAATGCACTCGCATATTTTGTGGATCTGAGGAGTAGGGTGTTCAAGGAGTTTCTGAATAAATTCGTTGTGGTCTTTGTGAATGACATTCTGATTTTCTCAAAGGGCGGGGAAGAGCATGCCCAACATTTAGGTTAGGTTTTCTCCGAACACACAACTTAACGCGAAATTCTCCGAATGTCACTTTTAGAGAGAGGAAGTAAGATTTCTAGGGCATGTGGTCTCCAAGGATGGGATAGTGGTGGATCCCACGAAAGTAGTTGCAATTAAACTGGAAAGTTCTGAAGAATGAAACGGAGGTGAGGAGTTTTCTTGGTTTAGCGGGCTATTATAGAAAGTTTATCAAGGACTTCGCAGAGATATCAGCTCCGCTTACTAGACTAACGAAGTAGAATCTGACCTTTTCTTGGAGCATTGACAATGAGAATGCTTTTCAGCAATTTAAGAGGGCTCTGACAACAGCCCTAGTTTTGACTTTTCCAGATGGGATTAAGGTGTTCACAGTGTACACTGATGCATGTGGTACGAGGCTTGGTGTTGTCTTGATGCAAGATGAAAGGGCAATATGCTGCAGAGGTAGTCATTTAAGGGTTCATGAGAAGAACTACCCTACTCATGATTTGGAATTGGTTGTTGTAGCATTCGCACTTAAGAATTGGCGACATTATCTTCTTGGAGAGAGGTTTGAGTTATACACGGACCATAAATCTCTCAAGTATCTATTCTCGCAGAAGGATCTCAATTTGAGACAGTAAAGATGGATGAAGTTCTTAGCATCCTATGATTTTGAGATTGCTTATGCCCCTGGCAAGGGTAATGTAGTGGCGAACTCATTGAGTAGGCATAGGATGACTTTGAGTCCTCTATTCGTAGAGAGGTGGAGTTTTGAGTACATATCAACCTTCAATTTTAGGCCTATGGATCTTATACCTGGTTTGCTGGCATCCTTAGAGGTGCGACCTACTCTTATGGATAAAATAGGATCTTCGCAGTGAGATGACCAACATATAGTAGACATCTTGGATAGGTTGAGTAGAGGGGAGACATCTAGTCACCTTAATAGATATTCCACGGATGATAGAGGGTGGCTATGAAGGGATGAGGCTTTGTGTTCTTGAGTTGGAAATATGTTGAAGATAGGCCTTGAGGAAGCCCATCATTCGAGGATGACTATCCATCCGGACAGAGATAAGGTGTATAGAGATATGAAAAGGGTTTTCTTTTGGGCTTGGGTGAATAAAGACATAACACAGTTTGTCTCTCGATGTTTAGTTTTCCCGCAAGTTATAGCTGAATAGAAAAAGCCTGGCGGTTTGCTTCATCCTTTGGAGGTCCCGTAGTTGAAGTGGGAGAGCGTCTCCATGGATTTCATCGATGGTTTTCCTAGGTCGAGGAAAGGCAACACCAGTATCTAGGTTATAGTAGACAGGCTTACTAAAAGCACTCATTTCATTCCTGTTAAGAGTAAGAGAACGACAACGTGGTTGGCATCAATTTAACTTCGTGAGATTGTCCGTCTACATGGTGTACCTTCTAGCATAGTGAGTTATCGTGACACCATCTTTACTAGTGAGTTCTGGAAGAGCCTACAAAAGGCAATAGGTACTCAGTTACGTTTGAGAACCGCATATCACTCTTAGATCGACGGGCAGACTGAGAGGGCGAATAGAGTTCTTGAGGATCTTTTGATGCTATGTATCCTAAACTTCGGAGGGACTTGGGAGGAGCATCTCCCGTTGGTTGAGTTCACATACAACAACAATTATCAGGCTAGTATTGGCATGGCACCCGTCGAGGCACTGTATGGACGACCTTGTAAATCACCGACTTGTTGTTAGGAGTCTACCGATAGGTTTCTACTTGGGCTTGGGATGATTAGAGAGACTTCAGAAAAGATTGATCTTATCCGTAGATGCATGACGACAGCTCAGGACAGGCAAAATTTCTACATAGATAAGAGAAGGATGGATATTGAGTTTATGGTGGGAGACATGGTTTTCATCGAAGTATCACCTCTGAGGAATGTGGTTCGCTTTGGATTTTTTGGGACATTGGCGCCAAGGTTTATAGGGCCATATTCCATAGTGGAGAGGATAGGTCAAATGGCCTATAGGGTGAGACTACCAGGGAGATTGGCGGGTGTTCATGATGTTTTCCATGTTTCTCATTTGCAAATATATCTGCACAATACAGCAGAAGTAGTTGAGCCGAGCATGCTTGAGGAAGTAGGGTAGAAAGGGAGGCGACAGTGACACGAGTTCCTACCCGTATACTTGGATCAGAGGTTAAGAAACTACACACCAGAGAAGTCAAGCTGATAAAATTACAGTGGGAAGAAGATAACGAAGATGCAACTTGGGAGACTAAAGACAAGATTCACGCTTCGTACCCTTTTCTTTTCAAGGGTATGTTCTTAACTTCTTTTTGCAAGCTTTTATTCGTACTTGCATCTATCATTTGAGTATATCATATCGATCAAATCTACGACCTTTAGGTATGAAACCAATGGATGTAAACATGTGTTTGAGACATGTTTTGTTTGATGGATGCAAATGTTTGCTAGTGGTTTCCCATGGACGCATATACACACTAGGCACTAGATCGGTTCAAAGTACTCTCATACTGCATAAGGATGTGTGTTCATTTTTTCTTTTAATGGATGGAAGTGGATGTGTCATCATATGGATGTTGCATTTGGATGGGTGATTGTGCACACATATAGCTTTTGCATGATATACTAGGATTATTTACATACATGTTGGATTCATGGCACTAACATACATTGCAATAAGGAAGTCGACTAAATCGGTAGATCGCTTGATTTTTCGCATTAGCATATGGACATACACACACAAATTTGCATATGTTTATACAAGCATTAGAAATCTCTTAAGGACAATGGACGCCTGTGGATGATGGATGAATAAATGATTATAGGTGGATGTAGTACACATTCTTCTTAACTTGGAGATTTCAGGGACAAATCCTTTAAGTAGGGGAGTATGTAACACCCCGTAATTTTAAAGGACATTATTAATAATAAACTAAAGAATACTTAATTAAATATTGGGAATTAAATAAAATGGACAATATGATTGCGCTCGCTTTGGAATTCTGGTTAATATAGACACCGAACTTGCGTAAAACGGACATCATATGAGAAAGATATAAAGCTTAGAATTTTGTATATGTATAGGAGACTTATATATATAATTCAAAACCAGAATTCAAATCAATTCAAATAAGTAAGACGGAAAAATGGGCAGGCGCAGGCGGGGAGTTTGACCTGTTATGGGTCTACCCATGCCTAGTCTGGGTCGACCTATGGGTCAACCAAAGGTCAGGTGGGTCGACCCCTGGGTCAACCAAGGAAGGGGTGGGTCGACCCATCCCAGATCTAGCTAAATTCTTCTGTATGATCCTGGACTTGTTTTCTTTCTGGGTTTGTTGGGGATAGAATATATAAAGGACAACATTTGTATTGTTTTCTATACATAAAATAATGGAGACAATGAGATGCTGCCTTATCTTGGATTGAATTAAATTATCTTCTTCAACATCAGTGTATATACATATATCAGAAACATTTCTTGTGTGTCGATCCGATCTCTGTGAGTTCATATTACTTTTAGATATAAAAATTTAATAGTAACCCTGACATATTTGTGAATCTGGATCTGAACCTATGCATGTTAAGAAACCGAACCGATTCATACCTAAATAGTTCTGCTACAACTACATGTGAATTTCTGTACACCTGTTATGTTATCCAGTTCTTATATGCCTATTTATGTTCTTCTTCCTCTCTCATTCCTTTTTTATTTAATAGCCTAGGCAACCTTCGAGCCTAGGCCAATATCACTGAAATGTGCGTACGAACGAAACTGGGTCAAATTAGGAATGATTGGGAAGGATGATAAATTAGGGGAATAAATTTTACTACAAATCATGACTGGAATTTGGGGGAATAACCAATACTGCGAAATACGACTAAAATTTAGGGGCATATTTTATACAGTGAATTTTGATTGGGAATTGGGGGCATACAAATCTATAGGCTTAATTTAAAAGATTAAGAGGAACATGTTAATGAAACTATAAGTAACCTGTGAAACCTATTTAATCTGTTGGGGTTATGTAAAGTTGTTTATTCTAGTAGGGTTAAGTAAACATGTTTAATTTTTTGGGGTTATGTAAACTTGTTTAATCTATTAGGGTTAAATAAACCTGTTAACCTGTAAAACTTAACCCTTTAATATATGGGGGTTAGGCGAATCTGTTAATCTGTAGGCTTAACCTGTTAAAAATCCCAGTTAATTGAGGGATACAAGTTTAGGGGTTTGACTTGTGTCATCTGCTATGTGGGACCCATATCAGTTAGTAACCCATCCTGGTATTAAACGGGGACCCCGCATTAGGTAGGGGTCAGGCCACGCATGCTGAATTGATTATAATATGTTCATCTAAAAAGAGGTGTATATGGGGGCAATCCAACGGAGTCATGTGCGTGCATGAGTCCTGTCGGTAAGGGGAAAATAAGCAATTGTAGCACCTATAAATAGGTATGTGTCCTTCTATAGGTTGTAACTTTAGGAACTAATATACCCTACTGTGGAGGACGACATAGGGTATTTACAAGTTAGGGAGTCGATCGATTGGGGGTAGTAATTAGGATACAGTCTATTTCTGTTGAGGAACCTATTATTTCTGTTTGGGGAAACACCCGTTATTTCTGTTGAGGTGCCTGTTATTTCTGTTAGGGTAAAACCCATTACTATAGTACACCTAACCCTACCATTATATTTTTATGGGGATCATTCTGTTTCTGTTAAGTAATTATGGGATACCTAATCCTGTCACATATCTATTATACTAGTATTGGTGCAGAGAAAAGTATTTGAGAAGCATAATCTACTATGTCTATTCTGCTTGTCCTGTTCAATCTGTTATACTTGTTATATGATACTATTATCTCTCATCCAATTTATATGCATGTCATGATACTTTTACTCTTTATATGCTAAAAGTAACTGGACTCGCTAGACTCTATGTCTGACCCATTTTGTTTCCTTTTCTCTCTCTTCCTTTCCTCCTTAGGTTCTCATGGTAGGAACGCTCAGACTTTATTATAACTCTCTCTTCTGTTTCTGCTTGGATCTGGATCTGCTTTGATGTATCACTTTGACTACCGGTCTGCTTTATTTTGGCTATTGCTGGAGATTATGATTTTACATTTCTGTACTTTGACGGCTTTTAGCGCAAGACATATGTTTTGGTTACATGTGTTTGGTTTTAGTATTTTAGTCCGATGTGTAACTGGATTTTGAGAGTACGATGTTTTTCTGCTAAATAATGAAGTTTTAAATTTCCGCTGCTATTTTATATCTGTCTTGTGATATTCTATTTCTGTTTACCTATAATGCTTCACGGAACTTATTGCATTCTGATAAAGAGTGGCATTAACGGACGTGGGTGTCAAAAATTTAAATTTAGAAATAATCAATCCCCCAATAATAAATTGTTATCTTTTATAGTCAAATACAATTTAAACTGATCATCTAAATCGTTTCGATTTACTTTTAACTTCGAACTCAATTATTTTAGATTCTCGCATATAATAATTCGATATATTCGAAGTTAAACCGTAAACGATTATTAAATCATTAAACTAAAAAAAATCCATTTATATTATCAACTCAACAATTAAATTAAATATTAAATGTTTAAAATAGATCGGTTAAAAATCCGGGTCGTTACGTTCTCCCCCCTAAAAGAATTTCGTTCCCAAAATTACTAATTAGAAAAATGCTACGAACCCATTAATCTTTCAAAAACTCACTTATGTTGAAACTCAACTCTTCACATTTCTACAAATTTAGTTCCAACAAAACTTTTGGTTTCCATTCACACTACACATCATCTATACTCATATTTATTCAATCGAATGATTTACAGTCAAGATAGTCACATCTAATTCATATGCATCCAAATTCATTCAAATTGATTCTAATCAATTTATTCACTTCAATCCATTTAACTTGCTTAGGTTAAATTTACACTCCAATATTCAAATTCATGGGTTTTTATTTTAAATTCTTTAGAAATCACATAAATGTATACATATATTTATAAAAGTTTCAAAATTCAAAACATTTGAATTTTCAAACCAATTTGTTTTATTTAAAAACAAATTTCCATTAAATACTTTTCTAAGGCATCAATCCATCACTTAAAAACTCAAAAATGAACACTAATGATGCTGCAGTCATCATTGGAATTATTTTCCAGTGATTGAAGTGAGTTCGGTGCTTTATCATTTCCAAAATCTATCAAAATGATTTTTAGTCAAAAATACATCCAAAACAAAACTATATTATTTTAATATACTTTAGAAATTATTTTTCAGTCTCCTCGGTTTTTAAGTTCCAAACTCTGGTTTGAATCTAATTCTAGTTCATCTTATTTTTATACTTTATTCATATACAAATTATATTTTGTTATATATAACCATATAAATTTTATAATCTCATTTGATTATAATATATCAACCAATACATCCATATATTTTAATAATTTCAGAAAATTATTACCTCTATAGAAAAATTTTGGGTAAAATTATTTCATTTACCCACTTTAAAACAATATTATGTCCAATTTCTCTGCTCAAGTATTTAGAAATTCCTATCGATTTCGTAGCGTCCCACAACTCAATCAGAATTCATAAACCAGTCAACAGTAAAAACAACGTAATATAAAATAATTTTTATATCAATTTACAAATACACGCTCTCGTATATACACAACTCAATCTAGGGTACTATTGTACCTATCTCTAATGAGTACAACCCCACCAAAGCCTAGGTATTCGCTAAGCCTAAGCTATGATCACGTCCAACTCAAATTGCACAGAAATATGAATCATTATGGAGAAAATATAGAAGGACAGAAACAATACAGAATCTCACATTGCAGCGGAATAAAATATAGTATGTAACAGCTTTTGAAATACAAATTTGACTGTATATACATAACATTATCAGAGTACAACATTTGTTCATCACATAAACAACATATCAAAATAAACTCTCTATATATCTAACATTGAAGCCTCCTTCTCCAAGCTTCTCCAAGGATACCTGAAAATACCTGAATTACCTGAACTACCTGACTTCCTATACAAATTTCAGCACCAAAGAGTTTACGGTAAAACAAAACAAAATAAACTCTGGGTCAGTCATGGGACTGGTGTGAGTAAACTTCAATCATTAGTTTAGTCATTAAAAATACTTTTAAAAGGAAGGATAATCGTAAGACCGATCCACACATAAACATGGTTGGATTTTACCTTATGATAACCGAATATATTTCTTTAAAAACAATACTATTATGATATTATAGTAGTTTCTAGATCAAATAAATAACAATCTAGCTGAACGCTTGCATCTAACGCTCCACATATATAATATACGATCAAAACTGCGGGCACTTATTGGGTGATGTATTTCCAAAATTGAAAGGATATGGAACCACCTTCCGATAGTGTATCTCTAGAGAGGAATACACCGGCTTCAACAAGAACATCATGCAACCTGGCCACACATGACCGACCACTCATTTCACTTGAGTGTATCAAATGTATATCACCAATGGTTGGGATAAGCAACCATTTCCTGAAAGGGATGACATCGATTGATTAAAGAAGGAAATGAATATTCCTCTAGAAAGGTGATAATACACCCTAATTGTGAGCTACCCACTTAGCCATGCTACCTATCTGATTTTTGTCATTTCCCAGTTGTAGAGACACGAGGCTATGATTTCTTACCTTTCATTGATAGTGCAATCACTTTGAATGCCACATTGTTAGATCCGTTAATCATCAATTGATTTGCACAAATATATTCAAGATATCATGCTAACAGAATAATTATCCGCCACCATACATATATTTGTATAGGCCAACGTATGCGATCATTGGAAATACTCTGTTATACATTCGTCCATATATGTTCATTCTGGGATTGAATGAAACCGAAGGTGAAATTTCCATTAATACATTTTAGGCAATTTCTACCTAGGATTAACAGAAAAGCCCTTGCACTTTATTCGATCTTCGATTATCTTCATATAATCTGATTTGCAATGTTATTGCCAATACAGAATGGTTCTCGGATAACAATCCAACTCGTCTCTCTATATTGACAAAGATATTGGTTAATACTTCGATAGTTGGTTATCTAACTATCAAAGAAAAATAAACACTCATCCAAAGCATCAAATAATCACTGGGCCCCTTAATTAATATTTCATTAATTGAATCACTTCGCCATTTCCTTATCAATATTTTCAACAATCCTCTTGGCCTCGTACGCTATTTGAAAACATTTTCATATATCACCTTCTTTTATTTTCTATATTTAGAAAATATTTTCTATTTATGATTAGAATTCATTTCCAATTACTTCCCCCTTTCATGACCATTCATTTCTATACTTTGGAAATATTTATTAATATATTTCCAAAATTCCACTTACCTGGGTTAAAACGAATGTTGTGTAAAACATCATTACAACAACCCAAATATTACATTCAACTAAATTTTACTTAAATTTTTATCTTCGAGATTGAATCTTTCAATTCATCGGTTAATAATGAAATTAATCAAGTTGGGGCATAATTACCTCTCAGACCTTGACTGTAAAACATTCTTAACATTAAAACGGACAAGATTACTTATCTCGAATAATCAACATCATATAAAACCAATTATCCATTTTTAAATGTGTATATGTTTCTTTTTCTGTTCTTACCAAATTTAGATTTATAGATTTCCTCTTTGTTCATAATATTCTATTATAAGTCTGTCCCCTAAACAAATTATATATATATATATATATATTGGTATACCGATTTCTAGTTATCAAATTTTCTTAAAAATATTTTAACTCCTTAAATTTACGAAGAATTTCGCCAGTGTCTCCTTTGTAGGGCTCAATCAGTACAACTACAAATCACCTCTCTAGGCCATTTCCATACAAAAAGAAAATCAAAAAAGCCAAGTAGCTTACCCAATAGGCTCATAAAATCTCTTATGGAATTTAAACATGTGCCTTTTTTTTAGCACTCAAAATTTAATCTTCATTCTCTTAATTCATACCTATTTAACATACATACGTCCATCCCCAATTTATTCTTGCTAATTTATTCTCTAATTAGCTCTTTTGCCTATTTCACTTTTTATTTGAACATATCACGTTCAAATATATTTTTAATTTGCATATAAACCAATCGAATTTCATTTTCAACTCAAGTTTCATATTTGAATTCACATGTCCCGTTCACTTATCCAAAGTCAAAGTCGATCCAAATTCCATTAACTAATTTTCTACGAATTAGTTAATTCTATGCAAGAACTAAAAATATGATTTTTGTTTCAAAAAACATTTCGTTTACTCTACTTGAGTTAATATTTATTTTATAACTCAAATCTGGATTTATCTAATGGATATCAAAATTTTTATTTGCTTAAAATCTTTTTATTTTATTAAATAAACTGTTATGGTTTTTAAACGATTATAGCGCTGTTTTTTTGAAAATTTGATTTTGTGATAACTCAAAATCTATAAGACGAAATCCAAATTTTTCTCTCATTAGAAAACTACTATTAAATCAGTCCTAACGATTCTTGTTCAAAGAATTCTGGCTTAAATTGAGTTCTATATTCTCAATTGAAGTTCGAAACGCCAATTTACGAACTGCCGCACTGCAGCAAACTCGTTTTAATTTTATTTTAAATACAAATATTTTAACTTCATTAATACATAAATTTCACTTCCATTCTTCCATATTTTTAAATACAAATTAATCCAGTTTTCGAAACCCAACTTGATATTTCTGATTATCCCTAATCGCTGATTATTTCAAAATTCAGTTATGAATTTATTTATAATTCAATCTTCTATTTTAAATTCCAAATCCTCTAGAAATAAATTATTTTATAAAATTCGATGAAATCGAATTCCAATTTTAGTTTACTTGGATTTAACTCAATTCAGTTTATATTCCGAATTCCAAAATAAAATCTGTTTAAACCAAAAATGGTTCAAATACCAAAGGTACGTAAATCGTACTCCACCAACATGGTTAGAAATTAAAAGAGGCCATAATTGCAAAATAAGCGGGAAAAAATAAGTAAAAACACTAGGATTTTTATAGTGGTTCAATCTAAAATAGATCAACGTGCACTTTAGCGAGGATTTTCATTATCATAGAGAAATTTACATAAAGCATCATCTCATACATCTCATTTATTACACTTATTCACCGTCTTTACGATGATTTCCCACTTTTTACTCTCTTTCGTCTTTAGATCTCACATGAATTTGAGAAGGAACAAATTAGATCTCGTGATTAGGTAATCTTGCTTGATTCCATCATGAAAATAGTGCTAGATCCGAGCTTTAAAGAGGAACAATGGCGGTTGGAGATCAATTGGATTGAGGTTGAGTGAGAATTAATGGTGTTTGGAGAAGACGAGATCCACTTGATGTTGGAAGAAGAAGGAGCGAGCTTACAAAGCCATTAATGGAGCTTGAGAAGCTTAGGAATGGTGGAAAACTGAAATGACAGCCCTTCGGGGTGGCTTCGGTCGGTTCCTTGATTAGTTATGAAATGGGGTATTTATAGGGCAATTTTGAACCAGGTGGCAAAGCTGTATTGTGGTGAACAGAGTAGGGGTCGCACATAGATATATTTAGGGAATTGCCACTGGCCAGCTAGAGCCAACTGTGTACAGCTATAAGACCATGCACGACCTACCTCCCTTAAAACGTGTGCGAGCGAGCTACGTTTCCAGCAATGAATGACCAACTTCATGTAAATAAATGTTCTCCTTACCCGCTAAATCATTTGCACACGTGGCGTCTTCGCCACCGCCTCTCCCGCCCATCCTTCCAAACCCACCTCCACAGCGGCGGCGTCGGATCCTTCCACCATTTACATCAGTAAGGAAGATGGTTGAATTTTTGAAAGTTGAAAAACGTTGTTTGAAATGCGCGGATAGGCGCCACATGGCAAACGCATGTAGAAACATGTCCATATGTTTTTACTGCTCGTGTTTTGGTCATGCAGCTGCTCAGTGTCCCGATAAGAAAAAATCCGATTTTTATACTTATGCTACGCTGTCGCCCCATCCCAATATCACTCGAGCATCGAAGAGTCACGGCACTGCATCACCGCGCAGTCAGAAAGACGGACCCCACAAGTCGTCTCACACCTCAAATCGTAATTATGAGATTAACCCCTCTAACACACGTAACAAGGCTTTGTTAACTCATTCAACGGACTCTACTCCTTCCTCTTTATCTGAACCTAAGAAAAAATATCCTCTTCTTGTTGAAATGGCGGATGCTTACCTATATATTACCGCCACCATCATTGATGGCTTCTGGTCCATCGAAATGGTTGCTCGCGCTCTCAACGAAGGCCTTGGCCTTAACCATGTCTGGCCCATCTGGCACTCTTCTGACAACTCGTTCCTGATTTACTGTCTAGACATTCATACCAAAGACCACGTCCTTCATCTGAAACTGCCGACGAAGAAAGATGGAATTGTATTTTTGCAGCATGCCTCCACCCTCGAGGCCACTCCCAAACCATTGTTCGAGCCTGAATTATGGATTAGATTGAGTGGCTTCCCAGAATTCTTAAGATCTGACGTTTACGCCATCAACGAAGCTCTTAAACCAATGGGGCGTCTAATTGAGGTCGATGCCTGTGACTGGTCACACATTGACCATCGCTACCTCTATGCGAAAGTGCAACTTTACGATGGCATTTCCACTCCATGTACATTCATCTCACATCTGAATAACCACGCTGTGAAGCTGTGTGTTGAAAGATGGGAGCACGCACATCCTCCCCAGCGACCTAAAACTCTGCTCCTTGGCATGGACTACGATCAGCAGTGGTACATTTTCCAAACATTAGCACAACACGACATGCAATTGGAGGAGGATAGATATGACGTTATGTCAGAAGAAGCAGAGAGATGGGTGCCCGGTCTAAATCCAACGATTGATCAAGATTTCGCAATGCTGATTCAACAGAACTCTGACCAAATTGTGCCACGTTGGGACCCTCTTGCAGATCTGGACCTCTCAGTGCCGCTCCACCTACAACTTCCAGCTCAACAGTAGCAGCATGTTCAACTTGACTAGGAACAGCAAGTTCAACCTTCGCAGGAGGATCAAGATTCAACATCCCCGCATGTTTCATCTGCTGCAGTTAGATGGAGCGCAAGAATCAACAGGGCACATTCCCTGCCGCCTAGTACCTCTGGTAGCTTCTTTGAACCCATTGTTTTCTCTTCTGCTAATCAGGCTCTAAATAAAAAGTTAGCAAATTGCATGGGCGTGAGTCTGCATGATACACACTATTCTACTATGCAAACCCTAGAACAGCAGCGCACTAACCAAAATTAATGAAGATTATATCTTGGAATATTAGAGGGTCGGGGGACCCCACTAAAAATCGAGCTGTCAATCTAATTATCTCTCCTCATCATTTTGATCTAATTCGTCATGGTGGACTAATTACAGTATGGAATCTTAAAAAAGACTAAAAATCATTTATGCACGAATCTAAAGTCTCTAATCTTTCTTTTAATCTAATTCGTCAATTTTGTGGCCCTCGTCTTTCTGGTTTGTCTCACGTGGATGCTTCTGATTCACATGGTGGACTAATTACAGTATGGAATGAAAATGTCTGGTTATTTCATAACTCTTTATCGCATCCCTCAGTTTTACACGTATCACTTCGTCATATTCACACAAATACGCTTTTCCATTTAACTAATATCTATGCACCCAACGATCCCAGCCTTAGATCTGATGTTTGGCAACACTATATTAGTCTTTCACAAAGTATTGATGGACCTTGGATCATCGGTGGAGATTTTAATACCACCCGCTTCTCATTTGAACAAAATTCAGGCAATGCCTCGTCAGATTCTCTATCCTTTAATGCTTTTATAAGCGCTTGTTCACTCATTGACCCACCAATCAATAATTGTAGATTCACTTGGACGAGTAGAAGGGATGATCCTACTTTATCAAAAATTGATATATTTTTATTCAACTTAAAATGGGAAGATCTTTATCCTCTCTCACTGGTCAATGGCCTCGCCACTACCGTCTCTGATCACTGCCCCCATTATCCTGGACACTCAAGATGGCACATTCATCAAACGTCCATTCAAATATGAGAGATTCTGGACGCTTGAACCTTCCTTCGATGACTTTGTCAAATTTGTTTGGGCACAACCTTTCAACTGTAATTCAGCATCATCCAGAGTTGTTTGCAAACTTTGCTCATTGCGTAAACTACTTCGCCCTTAGGCTAAGAACATTTGGAATTCGTTAAAATCCAGAATCTCATCAACTCAAGATGCCATATTGAACCTTAACATTCTAGAAGAATCATGCCCTCTTACTGAATCAGAAAGACAATCCCTCGTTTTCCATGAAAAGGAATTACAAAGACTGATTAAACAAGAAGAAATTTGTTGGCAACAACGATCCAAAGAAAAATGGCTAGATGAAGGGAACAAAAACACTGCATTTTTTCACCGTTTAGCCAATGGTCGCCATCGAGCTTCTTTCATATCATAGATTTCCCACAATAACAACACCATATCTGATCCCAAAGAAATATGCTTTCTTTTCACTCAGTTCTATAGAAACATTTTGGGCTCTCAACACCCACCTTCCCCTTCAATTGATTGGTTCAAACTTTATCCTCATTCTTCACAGCTACCCATCGATCACCCATTCTCCGAAGATGAAATCTGGATGGCCATTAAGGGAATGGCGTTAGACAAGGCCCCTGGGCCTGATGGATTTGGCCCATGTTTTTTCAAACACTTTTGGCCCACAGTTAACCCTGACCTAATTGAATTGTGCTCTGAATTTTACTCCAACCCTTCAGTAATCGCCAAAGTCAGTTACGCTAATATCATCCTCATCCCGAAATTTCCTGGTGCAAATTCCTTACATCATTCAGACCGATCAACCTCCTCAATACTACATTCAAGATTACCACCAAAATCTTAGCCTCCAGACTTCAAAATCACATTGCTGATTTAGTGGACAAAGAACAATATGCATTTATCTTGGGCAGAAACATTTTAGTTTGTGTGGCTGCTACCCAAGAAATTATCTCCTACTGCCATACCACCAACTTCCCAGGAGTGCTCCTTAAGCTTGATTTCTCAAAAGCATTCGATTCAGTCAGTTGGGATTTTATTTTACAACTTATGTCTCATAGATGCTTCCCTCTGAAATGGTGCACCTGGATTAAACACATTCTCATCTCGAGCTACTCCTCAGTCGCCATTAATGGAGAATCCGGTGGTAAAATTAAATCTAGGAGGGGATTAAGACAAGGTGATCCCCTGTCGCCCTTAATTTTTGTTCTAATAGCCGATGTCTTTAATCAAATGGTGAAGCAATCCTTATCCAGCAACATTCTTTCAGGCATTCCTCTGCCAAACTCTACCCTCACCACCACTAATTTGCAGTTTGCTGACGATACTATCCTCTTCACTTTACCAACCCCTCAAAATATTCATTGTTTAAAAGTCCTTCTTTACACCTTTGAACTCATTTCAGGACTTTCCATCAATTTCAAGAAAAGCTCTATTATAATGATGGGTAATTCCTTGAATCTTGGTGCCTCAATTGCTAATTGCCTTAATTGTAAGGAAGATTCTTTCCCCATCACTTATCTTGGTATTCCTTTGCGGCCTACCAAACTTCATAAGTCTGATTGGTTTCCTCTCATTTCCAAAATTGAATTCAGACTGGCATCCTGGAAAGCAAACTCATTATCCTATGTTGGCCGCCTGGTTCTCCTCAAAAGTGTCCTCTCCTCAATGCTATTATGTTGGATGTCATTCCACAAATTACCAGTTTGGGTAATTAACAAAATAGATTCCATTCGTAGCTCTTTTTTTTGGAATGGTGACAAACTCAAACGTCTTGTAAATTGGCAAACTGTTCGTCTCCCCTACTCACATGGAGGTTTGAATGTTCAACATCTCTTAACCTTCAATTTCGCTTTCTTATCCAAATGTATCTGGAGAATAATCTCTCCAACCAACTGTATTTGGAAGGACTGGATCATAAAACGTCACTACAACTCTAATCCACACTGGGTCCTTCATTTCAACACTTACTCATGGCCGTCTCCTTTTTGGAGCGGTGTTTTGTGCTCCCTTCCGAGAGTTAAAATGCTTTTCCATGTGAAAGTAAATAATGGAGAATCTTGCTTGTTTTGGCAAGACATTTGGAATGGTGAATTACCTTTATCCTCCTCCTTCAACATTCTCGGGCCATCAAACAGATCCAACCCGCTAACTCTTGCTGAGGCATTTAGATTTGAGCCTCTAGGCTTATTTCCTAATTCATGGGTTGGGCTTTCCACGCTTAATGAATTAATTCACATTGGAGAACTTATTAATAGTTGCAGGCTATCAGTTGGGCCAGACACTTTCTCTTGGGCCTTGAACTCCTCTAATACATTCTCTGTTAAATCATGTTATAATTATCTAATCCACCCAGGTCATCGCTTCTCTTACTCCAGAATCTGGTATTGTCATCTCCCTCCCCGTGTTATTTTTTTCCAATGGCTTCTAATCCATAATCGAATTAACTCTAAAGACAGACTTCGTCGTTTCAACATCAGTGTCGATCAACTTTGTGTCCTCTGCAATCTAGAAATTGAATCTCTCAACTACTTATTCTTTGACTGCGATTTCGTCTTCGCTGTTTGGCCGGAAATCAGTTCTTTCGTTCTTGGATTCATTCCTTCGATTTGTTCCTTCTTTGATTATTAGCAACACTCCTCCCCCGATCCGTCTATTGATTCTCTGGTAGCGATCTTCTCTTGGTGTATCTGGTTAGAGCGCAAAGCTTGCGTCTTCAATAAACCTAGAAAGTATTTGCTGGGAACATGTTATCACATTCTGCACCTATTCGAACAATGGAAAGGCACAATCAGACGCACCCGTTTCAGATTCTTCCTCCCCAGGCGGCACTCTCCTGGAACCCAGGGCAGCAGCTCCTTGTTCCTTCATTGAGTAGGAGTACCTGGTTGATTTATTTTGGGTGTGTACTGTGCATTGTTATATAGTGCAGACATGTTATGTATTTTTCTTTCTCATGTGGTAGTTTTATCTTGTATATATATTATCGGTATGCTAGACTGACTACTTAAGACCGTCTTGGTCTTTCTTATTCTGGATGCTACTGGTTCGGCTTGTCAACCAGCTACTATTTTATTTTATATCTACGCGTAATCGGCTATGTAGTTCATGATACACACCCGTCTTGCCTCAAAAAAAAATGTGCTTCTTACTTTATTACGTATTTGCCACTTTGTTATTTTCCTTCCTTCATACTTACAAACCATACGTGCTTTGTCCTCTAGTGCTTTTTTGGGATCAAGATTTGTTAAATTGCCTTGTCTTTGTGCAAAAATGGATTTATAAATTATGGTCATGCCATTGCATCATTTACTTTATTGAAATGAATTCGTTCGTTCTCTATTTAAGTAAATCTGCTCGATCCATTGAGGTCGCACCGCTCGATCCATATGTTGACGTGCGACTTGGAATATGCTTTCTCGACCTCATATTAATATAACCAGCTCGACCAACTAATTACATGACGGGCCACTGCATTTCATTCATTCCAGAAACAAATTTCTTGACCTACAATGGAGCTCGAACAACTTGAGAACGAGCGGGCCTTATTCTATGGTGATGAACGACTTGCTGTATTTACGGTGAAAAGTATATGTGTGAGAGCGGGTATATCCATGCTGACGTGTCCTTTGTATTAAATTGTCATGCATGTTTTGTTTATAATGCATTGTGTTGCTCCTTGTGCTTGCATCCAACGCAACCTTTACATTAACATGTATATTAATACATATGATCAACCTATAGGTAAACGATGTGTAAACTTGTGAGATGGCCGGCCTGTAAGCATTATTCCATTGTGGTATTTTGTTAATGCCTATACAATCTTTACATGAATATAAGATGAGGAGTCATTATTTAATCATTATACACGTTTGTGCAGATAACTCAAAAAATGGTACTCATCACATTCCATTTTATTCATGTGGTTGATTCATGCCGCTAATAACATGTTACGCACTTCATGTATTCATCACAACGTTGCCACTGTTTCATATACTTGTACTGGCTTGTTCATGTGAAGACTTCATGAACTAGTCCATGCACGTTGGCAACATAGTGCACAAATTGTTTGATCCATTCATGCGTTGTCACGCCTAAAACAGACTGCCAAGCTTTGATATTGATCCTCACACTTTGGCTATAGACCATTCTTCTTGTAGCTCATAACCAATACATGGACACGTGCTCCCCAATGTTTGTTCCATTGTATTTTCTATTGAACCATATTGACACCGCACGTTTATAATATGAACAATGATATTAGTACATGCACGAGAGTGCTGAGCTGTTATGTGAACCATACATTTGCCATTGCACTAACATAGTGACCGACCATAGTTTGTAATGTGACCGACCCGTTGTGTACAACGAGACCAACCAGTGTTGAAACGAGCGAGTTTCTCGAGCTCAAGCCTAACATGGCAATACGTGTATGAGCGAGTCTATGGTGCACGGCCGAGTAGTATGGTGAGATGATGTTCGACCGTGGTGCTGCTCAAGCAAATGACATGTTTAACCGACCTGCTTAGCATTGAAGTGAACACTGCTCGACCGTCCATGCAGATGGTGCTCGACCCGTGGTGTTGGACCATGGCATACTGCTTGACCAGAAGTGCATGACCACAAGGTCGCTCGAGCAGTGATACACGAACCATGAGACTCACGGTGATCGACCCTGAAACTGCATTTTAATAACGGGGTTAACATTTTCCCCTCGAAGGTTGTGTTTTTTGCTTGTGAGAAATGCAGGCTCCGAAATGAACATTGATGTTGATATATTTTGCGCTGAGACCCAATTAGAGCCTTTTGTTTGCTATAGCAGATCATACGTTGAATTTATATGCTTCATGTCACATGTTATGTAATTAAAACAAGAAATTGCATGATTTTGGACTCATACTCACCATCGACTATTCATATTGATAGTGGATTAGTTAATCATTAAAATTGACTTATAGCGAATTTTATTTTGAATTGAATAAAGTATTTGCATAGGACGGTTTTACTCCACGGTTTATAACCCATCGAATATTATCTGCATAAATAGGATATTCTAACTCGAATTTGCTTTAATGCTTAAAATGAACTAATTGACTAAAGCCGACTGTGGATTTCAAACGTTATCATTTTAATGACTTATATGATGGTATATGATATTTCACATTTGAGAAGTACTTATTTATGATTATTTTTGGCTCCTCTTGGGAGAAGTCTTGAATTATTTGTGCCCCCACCTTAGGAGGTCGTCATTTGTCTTTATTATGGGAAGAATTTCTACGGTTGAATGTTTGTTTACTTTGTTGATCATTTGTGACATCAGAGACTCCATTGAATTCCTTGTGTTTTGAAGAGGCCATTATAATCCAACGTTTGTCTTCTCCTGTCGTCTGAATCAACATGATAGAATTCATTGAGCATTGTTGATCTCTCCTATGGAGAAGTTGATTTCACTATGGAAATGTTTTTTGATTGTCGCATCATTTCGTAGTGCGAACTCCTGTGCGGTTTAGATGTGTTGCATTGCTTCGCGCCACGAACTCTCACACTTCATTTCACTTATAGTGAACTCCTGCGCTTCGTTTCGCGCAATGAATTTCAGCGACCTTGGAGGGTTTCATCACTTCGGGCCATGAACTCACATGCTTCGTTTCACTTCTAGTGAACTGCCATGCTTCATTTCGCGCACTGAATTCCAACGACCTTGGAGGGTTGCATCGCTTTGCGCCATGAACTCCCACGCTTCGTTTCACTTATATGAACTCCTGCGCTTCATTTGCTTCATTTCACGCAACGAATTCAGCTACCATGGAGGGTTGCGTCGCTTCGCACCACGGACTCCCACGCTTCGTTTCGCTTATAGTGAACTCCCACGCTTCGTTTCGCGCAGTGAATTCCAGCGACCTTGGAGGGTTGCATCGCTTCGCGCCATGAACTCCCGCGCCTCGTTTCACTTATAGTGAACACCTGTGCTTCGTTTCGCACAACGAATTCCAGCGACCTTGGAGGGTTACATCGCTTCGCACCACGAATTCCCACGCTTCATTTCACATATACTGAACTCCCACGCTTCATTTCATGCAACGAATTCTACCACCTTGGAGGGTTGCATCGCATCGCGCAGCGAAGTCCCGCGCTTCATTTAGCGCAACGAATTCCCACAACCTTTGGGATTCCAGATCCGTGGTTGTTCGCTTCCCTCTTTGCCGTTTGACTCATTGGGACTTTTCCTATACACTTTTCGAAGTGGTGCTCTTCACCCTTGCATTATGCATATCAATGGTTATAACACTTGACACTTGAATTAATGTTATTAGGATTGCCTAACTTGGTTTGAATTTGAGGAAGCGAACGCCTATTGAACAACCTGCGATGAGAGAATCGTCTTTTGCAAATTCTGTATATTTTGCAAGTATTAGATTCATACAGGTAGGTAAGATTTCATTCATAAAGCTATTGCTCGGTACAATGTATGTAAAACATTATAGATTTTTTACAAGAAAGTTGAACATAGCAAGAAGTAAAGTAAATGCGGTGGAGATCGCTTATTCTAAGCCACTGATATTTGATCATCATCAACAGTCATCAGTTGATTATCAGCCTTGGATTAGTTTGAGCAGGAGCTTTATTGCTTGGATTAGATTGGTCATTTGATGCCCCTTGCTCCACTACAACAAAAAGACCATACTACAACTGCAATTTTACAACTGCCACAAAATGTCAGTTGTAGTAGAGGTTTTTTACAACTGTTTTACTAAAATAGTTGAAATAGAATAATTTTCAACAACTCTTTTATTTAGCAAGTGGTAATAGTTACATATTACAACTTTTCTTTTTTGCCAGTTGTAATAGATATTTATGCCAATAGTAATAAATGTCTATTACAACTGTTTTTGTCAGTTATAAAAGATGTCCATTTTCAACAACTCTTCTTTTTTTGTCTGTTGCAATATATGTCTATTACACCTCTTTTCGTCAATTGTAAAAGATGTTTGTTTTTAACAACTATTTTTTTGTTAGTTAATATTATATTCTTAACATTTAATAATTATTTAATATTATTATTAACGTTTAAGAATAATTACTATTTAATAGTAACCTTACAAATAAATAATTACTATTAATTATTAGTATTTAATATTTAAAATTAATAAATAATTAATAACTTTGAATTATTACTACTAAGTATTTAATAATTGATAGTTGGTATGTACAAATATCAATCAACTTTCAATAATAAATATTAAATTTTAATAACGATGTAATAAATAATAATTGAAAATTTATTAAGAATTAATAATTAACTCAAAACCGGTGATTAATTTTTGGAAGTTGTTTCAATTTTAGTATTTATTATTCACTAATTGCAGTTGAAAATTATAATTTATATCACGATAATTTTGAAAATTTGAAATTTGTTAATATATTTTGAAATATTCATAAAATAGTTAAACGAAATTTTGAATTTTTTTATTAAAATTTGAAGTAAATTAAAACTTTAGATAAATTTAAACTTAATAACGTATTCAAATTTCAGAAAACTCATAAACGAAAGTAAATTAAAAAATTTGAAATATATATAAACTATGCTGTAAATTATTACTTCTACATGCATTTTGAGGTTTTTGTTTAGCTATAAATATATAATAATTTTTCATACAAAATAGTAATTGAAAGTAAAAAATCAATATTAAATAAAAACTAAAAATACACTATAGTTAAATAATAATTATATATTAATATATAATAATTAAATATTGTTAAATAAGTATTAATATATAGTAATTAATAACTACCAATGAATAATAAATATTAATATTTAATTTGGAAAATGAAATTATTTATATTAACAATTAGTAATTAACAATCGATAAGTAGTTAAATTAATAATTAATAATTAATTCATAATTATTTGATTAATAATCCATAATCAAAAATAAATATTAAACACACAATTTAATTAATAATTAACAAATAATTCACGATTATAATTAATTTTTAATAATAAAATTTTATATTAGTAAAAGTAGTTGCAAGTTAAAATTCAATATTTACTAGTTATGGTAATAATTTGAACAAATAAGTTGACAATTATGTTGTAGGACTGATCTGAACGTTATCACGTAACTAAAGACAAGGTATTCATTTGCTCCAAAAAAAACATTTCGTTAGGCTTCGAAACAAATTTTCTAGGCTCCAAACCAAAATTTCAGATGCGGTCACCGCCTCCTCTCTCACGTTCCTTATAAATTCCATCTCCAGCCGCTAAGCACTTTCTTCAAAACCCTAATCCAACTTCGAACCTGCTACACTTATCCGAACCCGTAATCCGCTGAAATTATCAAAATTCGAACCGAAAAGAATAAAGTCGGCCTCGTCGTGATTTTTGATGTAAGAGGAGACGGTGCTACTTCCTTTTTTGGTTTGGATTGTGAATCCTGTAATCTGCGGTGTATAAGTTTGAAGTGGCCAGATCTCAGGTATTTGGTTGAGGCTTTTAATGAAAACCTCGGTATTCCTCCTGTAGATTGCGCCTGCTGCTTACGCGTTTAATTTTGGTAATTTTTTTTCTTTCTATTTCTTTTCGTATGGTTCTATTTGGGTTTGATATGATGATTTAACTCTGTTTGCTTTAAAAAATATGTGATACGATTGATCTTTAAACATTAGTTTACATGATTGAATTGAGCATGTTCATTAACAATCTGTGTAAACTCTGCTTTTTTCATGTTTCGGTATTCTCTCAGATTAAGGGACAGCAAATCATATTTTCATTTATATGTTTATTTATAATATAAATGTATTCCTCCCGCAGATTTTAATTTATATGTATTCCTCCAGCATATTTTCATGTTTCTATATAAAATATGTATTCCTCTGGTAGATTTTGATTTATATGTTTATTTCAACTAAAAATTGTTGTTTCATTTATATGTTTCAATATTCTCTCAGATTTGGCTTTTGCTTTTTGATATTCTCAATAACATCCGTGTAAAATCTGTTGGGTTTTTCATTTTGGATAACATTATTTTGTATAATCTTATATGCCTTATATCTGACATTCCTCTAGCAGTTTTTCATTTCCTATATATGTTTATTTTAACTAAAAATCTCTAGTTGCAAAAGTAAAATATGTTTATACAAGCTCTTTGATTTTCGCTGCAACAAATCAGATATAAGGTGCATATGTTTATAAATAAATGTTGATATAGCTATGACAAGTAGCTCAATTTTCAACTGTACAAGTGTGCGTATTTGTTTCAGAATTGCACCAACTATCTTTATAATATCTTTTCTAAAACCTATATCCAGTAATCTGCTTCGTTTATATGACTTAAAAAATACAAGAATCTATCCCCAAATTTGTTGTGTTTTCTATTTAATATCTTAGCCTTCCAGTTGAAGCAGCAGGAACCTGTTGAATTAATCATGTTAAATAAAGTGAATACACGATAGAAAAATCATATATATAACTCAGAAGATTATTTACTGGTATGGAATAAACACATAGCATGAGCAGAGTGCACATTAATCAAATATATAATGAAGTCCAATACCGAGAGAAGTATCAACATAACCAATTTTAGACAGTACCGTTCATTACAAATATTTTGTTACTCAGGTAGCTTGTGCTATTTCACATGCTTTTACTTAAATAATACAAGATCAAGACATGTTGATAAATTCCACGTATTTTGTGTTATCCCAGCCATAGACCATTGATGAGCCTTTTCTGGATTGTTTTTTTAGTTTAATGCATGTCAAAATATTATTGTTTTTAGTATCTTATATTTTTATTGTGCGTACCAGTCGATAGTTTAGTGCTTATGAAATTAATTTAGCCGTGCTATCTGAGTACTCTATGTTACATTTACTACTAACATAATTTTTTTTGTTTGCATCATTTAATTCTAGACATCATCACATCTGTCGTACATGTTCGAATGTGAGTGTATTTATTTAATTAGTGAATTATTGATACCTACACTAACTTAGGTAATAAAAATATCTTTGATTGTACAACTTGACACTTGAGCAATGGGGAAGAGATGTACAATATAACAACTGCGAAAGAGGGAAGACGCACGTGATTGC
Source organism: Allium sativum (assembly GCA_030737875.1). Classification (NCBI taxonomy): domain Eukaryota; kingdom Viridiplantae; phylum Streptophyta; class Magnoliopsida; order Asparagales; family Amaryllidaceae; genus Allium; species Allium sativum. The sequence continues at coordinate 378,179,707 of CM060926.1, forward strand.
GAGTTTTGGGGTGAACATTACAAATTGTTGTTGCTTCCATGATCAGAACTGTCAAATTGTTGCAGCAAAACATCAAGCTGTGTTGTGCAAGGTGTGATGGTGCTGCATGCTAAAGTAATGCTAATAATGAGGTGACAAGAAGAATGGTGCACTTTAGCTTTGAAGCAAACACATAGAAGGTAGGCTGAGCATGGTTTGATGTGCAAAAAATGTTAAAGTTATACCTTACGGGGTTGGAATAGGTGAACTGATGAGTTGGAGATGGTCGATGAAGCTTGTCTTATAGTATACTAGAGTTTTTCTTGTATCACTATTTGTTTTTGAATTACATTGAGATGTAATAGACCTTGTTCTAATGTTATTTTGTTGAATTTGTCTATATTTAATTCTTGACCCATGCAGTTTTAGTTTTATGATTGAATTTCTATCAAGTAGAATATTTGGAATTTTATTTAGGTTTTTTTTTAATTTTGCATTACTTTAACAATAATCAGAAACAGTTGTAAACAAACCTCTTACAATTGTTAAAAAAAGTTGTAATAAGTTTATTACAACTGCGTACATCAGTCGTTATACCCTAAGTTGTAATTGAATAGGATTCATTTTACACCAATCTTTGGTGGTTGTAGAAAGATCTTTACAACTGCTATTAGCAGTTGTAAAAGGATTATTTACAACTTCTGTAGACAGTAGTAAACAAATCTGACTCTAACACAACCTCGGATATAAGGACTAACGGGCGGCAGTTGTAATAGGTCTATTACAACTGTTTTTGGCAGTTGTAAAATGGTATTTCTATTGTAGTGCTCCTAGGGAGTTATAGAAGGATTTGCCTCTTGGGGATTCTTCACATATTATTGTAGGTGGTTCTTCCTAATCAGCTCTTCAATTAGTGATTTCAAATGCCTACATTCATTGCTATTGTGGCTTGGCTGATTATGAAACCAGCAGAATTTTCCAGATTTGGTTAGATAGCCATTCATCTTTATTGGGCCAGGCTCCGGGTAATCTTCTGCCTCCTTTGTGGTAAGGTAAATGTTTTCAGGAGTGTCATTCACAGGTGTTAGCTCAGACGAGTCTAGAAGACGAAACTTTTTATTAGCTTTGTTGTCGTTCCCGTCATTGGCTCGCTTCTGCCCCTGAGTTTTCTGTTGATTACAATAAATAGCAGCATTTTTGGGAGCTTCAAGGAGTTGTGTAACGACCCGGCTTTTTGCCCGATTTTCGCCGGTAATTAAACCAACTTAAACCGTACACAAAGTCGAATTGTTATGGGTACTTACACATATTGAACAAAAATAATAGAACTTTACATTTGCATAGTACAATATTTCATCGGAGTTACATCGAACATCAAAGTTACAACTTATACAGCGGAAGAAAAGTAAATATACTCTCAGCGGAAGAAAATCACATGGTACAGCGGAAGCTCCAATCCTAGCTTGAACTCAAATCTCGGAAGTGCTCCAAGTCCAGCTCTAATGGTCTAAACTGCAAACTAAACTCTAACTGCCCGTGTAAAATTTATTGGGCACCCAGAGTTTAGGAAGGAACAATAAACTCCAGGTCAGTCATGGGACTGGTGTGAGAACATAAAACATTTGATTATAGGATTTACTTAAAGTTGGGAAATTCATCGGACCATGCCGCTAAAGCGGAACGGGTTTACTCCAAGTAACTTCCCGTGCATATCAATTCGCAATGACTTTGAGAAAATGAAGCTGTCATAAGCTCGTCCCACATCACACAATGCAAGCGCACACCAGAGGACGAGTTTAATCTTATGACAACCAAATATGCTTTCGTACGTAAAATCTTCTTCAATATCATAATATAAAGTGTGGAAAACATTTACAAATAAATGTATTAATCCTAGGCAGCATAATACCCCATAATATATGTTGCCATATATATATACAATAAAAATCGTATGGCTCGTATTGGCATTTGGGTTTCCAACTTGATGATTCCTGGCACGAAAGATCAATCAGGGATACAAAACGAAGTGTCTCAACGGCTTTTTCGACCATATGCGGACACCGACTACACATTGTCAGGGCAGATCAACGGTTTTCGACCAGGCGCGACCCCCCGAACATACCCAATCTCCCCAGGTTCATAAGTGGTCTCCCACTGCTGCACAGCTTCCATTAATTCATATATAAGTATAAAACCTAACCGCCAGTTTCTCATAAATCCGGGTGTGAGGTTTGTTGATGTCACGTCATCCATAAGGCTATGCTTTGATAAGTCATCCTTTTATCATCACTATCTCGTTTCATAACTCGGGTATGTCACATTGACAATTCACGACATATCACTGATATAAATCAATGTATACCCTCTAAGTTCATATGACTTAGAGACGAGAATAGTATATTGTTACAAATCCGATATACATTAACGGAAATCAGTGCTATGCGGTCTAATGTCAATGTCAGACATACCATCCATAGAAGTCCATTCTGGGTTTGAACGGAACGAAATCCGAAAAAATCTCCAAATACGCTTAGACCTCATGCCACTAACAGTCTCGTATTGAGTGATCAGCCCAACCGAGACATCGGCGGCCGTCGACCCAAGCAATTCGAAGATCATCGTCTTCACTTGTCGCTTGACCAAGTCTCGAACGACGTCGTATTATTACTTGGAATGGTTTTCGAATCATATATATTCGATCCCGGTCTTTCCAAATAATAAGCGTATTTTAAAACAATAGTTGTGAATTATGCGCGGTTCCGATTTAAATCTCCTTCCATTTCGTTATCAATTCTTCAAAAATCGAGGCTACCTCATATTGCATAACTTTTTATTGTCTTATCATTCTTTGAAATAAATTCCACTTGAAGTCTTACGTTTTCAAAACATAATGCTTATATTTGTTGTCATTCTTTTCATCCGTTTCCAAAGTCACTAAATCTCAACAGGTTTAAATTTCATTCCCTATAATTCAACTCTCTATTTCAAGTAGAATATGTTTCTCCTACTAATTATCTCAATTATTCAAAACCGATTTACTTTCATATTTTTATATGTTTCATATCGAGATCTCAAAATTGTTGACATTGATTTGCATTCAACATAGAACATGTTTTCTTATCACAATACCGAAATCTTCTCAAACTCAAGACATATCAAATGAGAGAGTTTATTCATTTCAAATTTCAAATTAAAAAATTCAATTGAAATCAAATTCCCCATTAGGGAGAAATTACTATTATTTAAATAACCTGGAAAAATGATAACTATAATAAAATATTTATAGAATAAAACAATTAGATTATAGAAAATGATTTAAACCTTATACATATGCATATATGAAGTACTGTACTAAGAAAACTAGGAAAACCCAAATTTATATAACTTTTTGAAATTACCTCGGAACTATTTCGTGTTGTATAAAACTATCCTTTATATATATATATATATATCAAACCCGATGTCTTTTGCAACCAATGTTTAAACTTCCAACTTCAAATTAACAAAATTCAAAGTTAAATTCCAAAGTGTAGATTTAATCGTCGAATCACTATTTATATGGAATGGAGATCCAAGTCGATTATACGAAAAATCGCAAAACTACGGTGTGTGACGCAAACCCTACAACTGAATTTAACCATACTATTTGATCGTAAAGCAATACCAAACATTCATGGCAAATAACTAACAAACAACCAATAAATTTCTCATAAGCGTTATGTTCAATATCGCTCAATATTCCCGTACATGTCATCCATTTCATGTATACAACTATATTTCGTACATCCGCGTTAGAGCACCAACGCGCATTTGGTAGCAACCTTATCTACGGATTTGTATGGTATTTCCACAATTCAAGATCAACCATGCATGCAACAAATTCATCATCTACCATATTTATTAACATATGCAGCATATAAAAATAATATAAACTTATAAATATGGTGTTCTCACCTTCATTGCTCTCCGTTTTGTTTTCATAACTTCGGATCAATAGTGAACAAAAATCCCGAATGCGTCCCGAATATACTTGCGGATCCTTAATTACTTTAATTCTTAAAACCAGAACAGGCCTAGGCTGCCACTACTGGATGGAATGAGGACTGCATGCAAGAAAAAAAAGGTACGATTTTGCTTTTGTTTTCCTCCGACACAATGAAGGCCAGCTAACGCGGATGGAAGAGGACTGACGTGAGCAATGATATGGTTTTTTTTTTCAAACTTCCAGGTAACGGACTGTTTACTGTTTTTTTTTTTTTATAAGGTGGAGCGGACAGCTTTTGAAAGGAGGAGGAAACCGGGGTTACGGATGGTGGCGGCCTTGGTGCATGCAGTTGCAAGGTGGTCGGCTGTTAAGGGGAAAGATGGACTGGATGCGGTGGCAAGCTAACTGATGAAGGGATGGTGATGCTTGGCTGAGGAGTGGATGTTGGCTGTTGAGGCTTGAAAGGTGGTGGAAGTCTAGCGTGGGCTGATGGTCGCGGAGCCGAAGTTGAAAGGGAATGCTGGGCGGAACTATGTTGGCGCGAGGAGGAGGCGAAGTGTGGAGGAAGCTACAGATATTTAAGGAGGAGAGGAGGAACTGACGTTGGTTGTTGGGTTGTACTCAGAGGGTGACAGACGTGGATGTGCGGGATTGGGTGGCTTCCTTGGTCGCGCAAAAGGCAGTGGAGGGTGGCTCGTTGGCTAAAGCGGCGAAAGGTGGGCGGACTGAAGTAAAGTGGAGGAACAGTGGCGGAATAGTGGTGGAGGAGTGGCAACAGGAAGAGGAGACGCAGGTTGAGGGATGGAGAAAGGAAGTGGCACGGCTGATTTCCACGAAGAAGAAAATGACGAGGACAGGCTTTACGTGAAAAACTGGTATTATCTTTTGAGGAGCGGACAGTAATGATGGAGAAAGAGCTTTCGAGAAAACAGGGTTTATATAATTTCCAAGGACCGAGACAATGGGAAGAAAAGGAAACCGTGAATTCACCTTTTATTTGATTTTTAACTCTCCCTTAATTTTTCTAACAAGGCCACTTGGCACCTCAACTCCATGCAATGAGGACAAATATGCACTTATTTATTTTTATAAAAATTTCACCAATGCATGCCTTACAAAAATTTAAATTAAATTATTTATAAATACTTTGATTTTTATCTACACTTTAATTACATAAACATGTGTAACTAATTGTATACATGAATGTATATATTTGCAAATACAATCACACTATACAATATAATGTATGTGTTTTCAAATATTCAAATCAAAATATTACAAGCGCTACAATATTTACAATTGACCAAAACATTTAAATGCTTAAATCCTTCCTTAAAAAGTTGCCAAAACCTATATTCCACTAATTTATTAAATTAAAAATTATATATATATATATATATATATATATATATATACATCATAAGTTATAACATTTAAAATTTTCAAATCTTCATTATCTTACATGAAAATTTTACCCAAATATAAATCTAACTTATATTTCGAATATATATTTAATCGAATCATTGCATATTATCAAATAAAAAATTTTCTCTCTCTATATATGTTTACTTATATTACCAAATATATGATGATTTTCTTTCATATTCATAATCTATGTCTTGTAGTAAATATATCAAATAAAATATCTTCGTATCATACACAAATCATATTCCTATATTAATGCTACTATATGATATAAGCTAGATATTACAAACAAGATGGCATAAATCAGATACAAATCATTTATATGCACAAAGTGTTTACTACCCATATATATAATTATGACGCTACAAATTTTTTTAAATTCTATGAATTTTAAATTTATATCAGGAAGTCTAAATTATAAGATAGAAAAATTCAATTAAATTTTATAAAAATTCTTGGGTTGTTACATTCACCCCCCTTACGACTTTTCGTCCTCGAAAAGGGAAATGAAAACCTTTAAACCTAAATGATTTAAACCAAAACCCTTATCGTTTGGAAACATCCTAAGGTACAAGAATAAACAAACGAATATTACCACTTAAAACATACTTATCATAACCATCCAATAGATCATACAATTCAGTCATCATACAAGAGATGTAACTATCCCTACCTGAGTACGTGTCACGTACTTGAGGTAGTCCAAACATATAGTCACAAAAGAAATGCCTACTCAGGTACTAGTCCCTCAAAAACCGTACTAGTCCAAAATATCTTAGTGCGTCTAAGCACTTAAGATAACATACATACCATATATACAAGGTCATCATCCATCACCAATCTAATCATCAGATGTATCAGACCCATCGTCCGATGGACCTGACAAACTAACCTCTTCGGGCTCATCATCCGCCAAAGGCTCCACATCCTCGAATTCTTCTTCGTCGTCAGCCATAAAACCGTCATCCTCAAACTCTTCCCCTTCATCTGCTACTAAGCCATCATCTCCCACCATAATACCTCCTTCAGCTCCATCCAAAGGCTGCTCTAAAGCCTCGTCAATCACAAACTCATCATCACTCGCTACCACATCCTCGTCTGCTATAATATCGTTCTCAGCTACAACACCCTCCTCATCGTTTATAATATCATTCTCATTTTTCACCACATTCTCGTCTTCGGCAGCAACCTCATCTAACTGTACAGGCTGCTTCATCTGCTCCATAGCCTCATCATTACCATCAGCTCCTGCCTCCTGTATTGGCTCGCCCTCAACTATCAGCCCTGGCTGTTCGGCATATAGCATTTCTTCGAATATCTCAACTAATGCTGGGTCCAACACTAAATCAGCGTGATCCGGTACCGCCTCCTGACCTGCCCGATGCTGGTCTCTTATGTCAAGGACTTGCTGCCAGACCTCCTCCACTGTAGCCTCATCGATACCTGGCGGCGCGTTAACACCAAAGTAGTCTACTGCATCTATGCCTCTCATCTGGTCCACAATGAACGGTCCTGGCATACCTGCAAATCTCTTCAATTGCTCTCTCTGCTGCGGATTTAATTCGAGGCCATTCGAGCTACTGGAACTGTCGGTGTCAGACCCTGAGCTGCTGATATAGTAACTACTAGACTGGGGTGGCTTCTAAACAAAAGAAAAATCTAAGCTTAAAAACATAAAATAAAACTATGCATGTTTCATACACCATTCTTATTTGAAATAATCCAGCTAGCATGAGGAATTGTGCTAATAAGGTAAGTTCCTATCTATCGTATTTTATATCCATGAAATAATTAGGGTACTAAAATTTTTAAACCGTTCAATTTTGATTATCAATCAAGGATCATTACTTGTATCGATGGTTCTTATTTCAGATTTAAATCTTACGCCCATATATTCCAAGTATTTAAAACATGCTAAAGATTTATATTTAACATTGTCCAAAATCATCACCCTTTCTAATTTAGTTAATGTCCTTTACTCAAATTTAAATGAAAATTCTACAATTCCAAGTTATCCTATTTACCAAATGTTTACTCATGTTTACTCACACATCACCAATTTAGGAGTCATAAAATTTTCAAATTAAACTTTGAACTATTCAACCCTTATAAATTAATCCAAAATTTCCTTAGAAGCAAATTTAGTTCGTATGCTAGTACTAAAATTATGCCATCCAAAATTTTTAAATTTTTTTTTTTTTTTTAAGGTTCCATAGAATCGATTTTTATTTCAAAGTTCTCTTAACAAATAGAAATCAAATTTTGATTAATGGTTGTCACAATATTTCAAAATTTCAATTCATGTTTCGCATTACCCAAGAAAATTTTTCCGACTACCCTTTTAAATCTATTTGAAAATCAGACACATTAAATTTTAGAGGACTAATTTAACAACCAAAATTTCACATTAATACAAGTAGTCATACATTCATCCGTTCCATATCCTCGGTTTTTGGTACATTTACTTCTTAACCTTGTACTATCCTTAGAACTAACCCTATGGGTTAAATAATTTACTTCCTTGCGTACAGCCTGCGACTAAGCTACTACTTCCTTCTTTACTGGACAATCCCGAACTACGTGTCCCACCATCCTGCATCTATGGCACCTCTTCTCCGTTGCAGGTTCCTTGGTTTCTTTCTTTTTCTTAGGACACTTATTCTTAAAATGTCCAATTCTCTTGCATCTAAACAACGCACATTCTTCCGAATGACTTTCTCCTTCTTCTTAGACTTATTCGGACAGTTGACTGCAAAGTGACCATCTCTAAAGCACTTATAACAGTGGACCTTACTAAGCTTCCTCAATGTTTCTATCTCTTCTTCTTCCCTTCGAGCCAAAGTCTTTTCTGCTTGCTTCTGCGTCATCCAGAATTCCACTGTGCTTCTAGGGTTAACCTAAGATTTCAAAAAGGTTACACTATTTCTTGTTTACTCAACTAGCTTATAATTGCATAATTATTCACTAGATAATCATAACCACTTACATTCCCTTATTACTTGCAAATATTTGTTGAAAATAGTATTTTCCCGACGTCTCGACTGGAATCATATAGTCATCCCACTTCCGCCACTCGGAATAGATACTAATGATGCTGCAGACATCAACAGAATCATACACGAGTGCTAGAGCATGATTTTATATCTATCTCTAGTACATATAAGATTTCATACATACGCCGGCCATGCATATATCTGAACTCTTCATATATACTAGTAGTCCAAACGCAACGTCGAATAACTACTATAAAAAATCTGCCTTTAAAAGTTATTTCAAAGTAGTTGTCCTAAAGTCATTTACTTAGTTTAAAATAATCTATTTTCGCGATACGCTCTCTCAACGAAATATTCAAAAATCTCGTTCTAGGGTATTTCTAACCCCATCTCTAACGAGATATTATAACTCTGATGAGTTCTGTCTTCCATTCAAATTGTGTCGTACCCCATAGCTTTTGTATAACCAAAGCTCTGATACCAACTGTAACGACCCGCCTTTTTGCCCGATTTTCGCCGGTAATTAAACCAACTTAAACCGTACACAAAGCCGAATTGTTATGGGTACTTACACATATTGAACAAAAATAACAGAACTTTACATTTGCATAGTACAATATTTCATCAGAGTTACATCGAACATCAAAGTTACAACTTATACAGCGGAAGAAAAGTAAATATACTCTCAGCGGAAGAAAATCACATGGTACAGCGGAAGCTCCAATCCTAGCTTGAACTCAAATCTCGGAAGTGCTCCAAGTCCAGCTCTAACGGTCTAAACTGCAAACTAAACTCTAACTGCCCGTGTAAAATTTATTGGGCACCCAGAGTTTAGGAAGGAACAATAAACTCCAGGTCAGTCATGGGACTGGTGTGAGAACATAAAACATTTGGTTATAGGATTTACTTAAAGTTGGGAAATTCATCGGACCATGCCGCTAAAGCGGAACGGGTTTACTCCAAGTAACTTCCCGTGCATATCAATTCGCAATGACTTTGAGAAAATGAAGTTGTCATAAGCTCGTCCCACATCACACAATGCAAGCGCACACCAGAGGACGAGTTTAATCTTATGACAACCAAATATGCTTTCGTACGTAAAATCTTCTTCAATATCATAATATAAAGTGTGGAAAACATTTACAAATAAATGTATTAATCCTAGGCAGCATAATACCCCATAATATATGTTGCCATATATATATACAATAAAAATCGTATGGCTCGTATTGGCATTTGGGTTTCCAACTTGATGATTCCTGGCACGAAAGATCAATCAGGGATACAAAACGAAGTGTCTCAACGGCTTTTTCGACCATACGCGGACACCGACTACACATTGTCAGGGCAGATCAACGGTTTTCGACCAGGCGCGGCCCCCCGAACATACCCAATCTCCCCAGGTTCATAAGTGCTCTCCCACTGCTGCACAACTTCCATTAATTCATATATAAGTATAAAACCTAACCGCCAGTTTCTCATAAATCCGGGTGTGAGGTTTGTTGATGTCACGTCATCCATAAGGCTATGCTTTGATAAGTCATCCTTTTATCATCACTATCTCGTTTCATAACTCGGGTATGTCACATTGACAATTCACGACATATCACTGATATAAATCAATGTATACCCTCTAAGTTCATATGACTTAGAGACGAGAATAGTATATTGTCACAAATCCGATATACATTAACGGAAATCAGTGCTATGCGGTCAAATGTCAATGTCAGACATACCATCCATAGAAGTCCATTCTGGGTTTGAAAGGAACGAAATCCAAAAAATCTCCAAATACGCTCAGACCTCATGCCACTAACAGTCTCGTATTGAGTGATCAGCCCAACCGAGACATCGGCGGCCGTCGACCCAAGCAATTCGAAGATCATCGTCTTCACTTGTCGCTTGACCAAGTCTCGAACGACGTCGTATTATTACTTGGAATGGTTTTCGAATCATATATATTCGATCCCGGTCTTTCCAAATAATAAGCGTATTTTAAAACAATAGTTGTGAATTATGCGCGGTTCCGATTTAAATCTCCTTCCATTTCGTTATCAATTCTTCAAAAATCGAGGCTACCTCATATTGCATAACTTTTTATTGTCTTATCATTCTTTGAAATAAATTCCACTTGAAGTCTTACGTTTTCAAAACATAATGCTTATATTTGTTGTCATTCTTTTCATCCGTTTCCAAAGTCACTAAATCTCAACAGGTTTAAATTTCATTCCCTATAATTCAACTCTCTATTTCAAGTAGAATATGTTTCTCCTACTAATTATCTCAATTATTCAAAACCGATTTACTTTCATATTTTTATATGTTTCATATCGAGATCTCAAAATTGTTGACATTGATTTGCATTCAACATAGAACATGTTTTCTTATCACAATACCGAAATCTTCTCAAACTCAAGACATATCAAATGAGAGAGTTTATTCATTTCAAATTTCAAATTAAAAAATTCAATTGAAATCAAATTCCCCATTAGGGAGAAATTACTATTATTTAAATAACCTGGAAAAATGATAACTATAATAAAATATTTATAGAATAAAACAATTAGATTATAGAAAATGATTTAAACCTTATACATATGCATATATGAAGTACTGTACTAAGAAAACTAGGAAAACCCAAATTTATATAACTTTTTGAAATTACCTCGGAACTATTTCGTGTTGTATAAAACTATCCTTTATATATATATATATATCAAACCCGATGTCTTTTGCAACCAATGTTTAAACTTCCAACTTCAAATTAACAAAATTCAAAGTTAAATTCCAAAGTGTAGATTTAATCGTCGAATCACTATTTATATGGAATGGAGATCCAAGTCGATTATACGAAAAATCGCAAAACTACGGTGTGTGACGCAAACCCTACAACTGAATTTAACCATACTATTTGATCGTAAAGCAATACCAAACATTCATGGCAAATAACTAACAAACAACCAATAAATTTCTCATAAGCGTTATGTTCAATATCGCTCAATATTCCCGTACATGTCATCCATTTCATGTATACAACTATATTTCGTACATCCGCGTTAGAGCACCAACGCGCATTTGGTAGCAACCTTATCTACGGATTTGTATGGTATTTCCACAATTCAAGATCAACCATGCATGCAACAAATTCATCATCTACCATATTTATTAACATATGCAGCATATAAAAATAATATAAACTTATAAATATGGTGTTCTCACCTTCATTGCTCTCCGTTTTGTTTTCATAACTTCGGATCAATAGTGAACAAAAATCCCGAATGCGTCCCGAATATACTTGCGGATCCTTAATTACTTTAATTCTTAAAACCAGAACAGGCCTAGGCTGCCACTACTGGATGGAATGGGGACTGCATGCAAGAAAAAAAAAGGTACGATTTTGCTTTTGTTTTCCTCCGACACAATGAAGGCCAGCTAACGCGGATGGAAGAGGACTGACGTGAGCAATGATATGGTTTTTTTTTCCAGACTTCCAGGTAACGGACTGTTTACTGTTTTTTTTTTTTTTTTATAAGGTGGAGCGGACAGCTTTTGAAAGGAGGAGGAAACCGGGGTTACGGATGGTGGCGGCCTTGGTGCATGCAGTTGCAAGGTGGTCGGCTGTTAAGGGGAAAGATGGACTGGATGCGGTGGCAAGCTAACTGATGAAGGGATGGTGATGCTTGGCTGAGGAGTGGATGTTGGCTGTTGAGGCTTGAAAGGTGGTGGAAGTCTAGCGTGGGCTGATGGTCGCGGAGCCGAAGTTGAAAGGGAATGCTGGGCGGAACTATGTTGGCGCGAGGAGGAGGCGAAGTGTGGAGGAAGCTACAGATATTTAAGGAGGAGAGGAGGAACTGACGTTGGTTGTTGGGTTGTACTCGGAGGGTGACAGACGTGGATGTGCGGGACTGGGTGGCTTCCTTGGTCGCGCAAAAGGCAGTGGAGGGTGGCTCGTTGGCTAAAGCGGCGAAAGGTGGGCGGACTGAAGTAAAGTGGAGGAACAGTGGCGGAATAGTGGTGGAGGAGTGGCAACAAGAAGAGGAGACGCAGGTTGAGGGATGGAGAAAGGAAGTGGCACGGCTGATTTCCAGGAAGAAGAAAATGACGAGGACAGGCTTTACGTGAAAAACTGGTATTATCTTTTGAGGAGCGGACAGTAATGATGGAGAAAGAGCTTTCGAGAAAACAGGGTTTATATAATTTCCAAGGACCGAGACAATGGGAAGAAAAGGAAACCGTGAATTCACCTTTTATTTGATTTTTAACTCTCCCTTAATTTTTCTAACAAGGCCACTTGGCACCTCAACTCCATGCAATGAGGACAAATATGCACTTATTTATTTTTATAAAAATTTCACCAATGCATGCCTTATAAAAATTTAAATTAAATTATTTATAAATACTTTGATTTTTATCTACACTTTAATTACATAAACATGTGTAACTAATTGTATACATGAATGTATATATTTGCAAATACAATCACACTATACAATATAATGTATGTGTTTTCAAATATTCAAATCAAAATATTACAAGCGCTACAATATTTACAATTGACCAAAACATTTAAATGCTTAAATCCTTCCTTAAAAAGTTGCCAAAACCTATATTCCACTAATTTATTAAATTAAAAATTATATATATATATATATATATATATATATATATATATATATATATATATATATATACATCATAAGTTATAACATTTAAAATTTTCAAATCTTCATTATCTTACATGAAAATTTTACCCAAATATAAATCTAACTTATATTTCGAATATATATTTAATCGAATCATTGCATATTATCAAATAAAAAATTTTCTCTCTCTATATATGTTTACTTATATTACCAAATATATGATGATTTTCTTTCATATTCATAATCTATGTCTTGTAGTAAATATATCAAATAAACTATCTTCGTATCATACACAAATCATATTCCTATATTAATGCTACTATATGATATAAGCTAGATAATACAAACAAGATGGCATAAATCAGATACAAATCATTTATATGCACAAAGTGTTTACTACCCATATATATAATTATGACGCTACAAATTTATTTAAATTTCTATGAATTTTAAATTTATATCAGGAAGTCTAAATTATAAGATAGAAAAATTCAATTAAATTTTATAAAAATTCTTGGGTTGTTACAAGTTGGTTACCACTAAGGATCTGAAGAGGCACAGGATTATCGTCTACTCTCATGTACTCCTTGATTTCTTATAGAACACGTTAAGCGTATTCGGTTCCTTCATCTTTATCTATCCCCTGAATTTGCTTGTCTTGTCTATAGCATCGAGTAAAGCCATGAGGACTATGCATGGCTCTGGATTCCTCACTTCAGACTAGGCAACATTGAATCAACTGAGAAAGGCTTTAACAGTTTCGCCTAGTTTATGTTTCATTGCCGAGAGCGTTATAACATCCTTGGCTTTAGTAGCATATAAGCGGAACTACTCCTTGTATGTTATGGTCAGGCCAGAGAACCGGGCTATGGATTTAGGTGGCATCTTTGTGAACCATAATGATGCAACACCTTCTAAGTAGAGAGGAAAGTATGTGCATCTCATCTCGTCTGTCGCGTCATCCGCACTCATATGTCATTTGTATTTGAACAGAAAGTAATTAGGATCAACAAGGCCATTGTATGGAGGAAAAGTTTGTGGATTGAACTTCTTTGGACCCTTTGCTTCAAGGATTCTTCAGGTGAACGGGGTCCTGTCAGGAGAGAATTCCCATTCTCTTTCATCGCCATTGCCAGCTTGATTCTTCTTTATGATTTGTTCTATTATATCTAAGATGTACTCTTCAGTGTTATGCCACTATGCGAAGCTGAGCTCTTTACAAAATGTTTGTCTAGGCATGCGATCCTGGTTAGAGAGCTTAGGTCCTTTGCCTTCTCGACGAGGAGGTGCCCCCGTGAAGGGACTGGTAGCCCCTCGAGCTTTTGCTTCAGAATGATTTTTAGCTTTTAGCTTCGAGTTTTCGACGTTAGCCCCATCCTTATTACTCATGCAATCATTATCGTCTTACATGCTGTCGTTGCGCTTAAGGTCAGAAGCAGATGAATTGCCATTTTATTTGAGATCAACATGGACTTTTGGAGGGGATGGATTTGGTCGAGCATTAAGGATGGATTCAAGTTTCTCCATCATAGCCCTAGTAGAAGCATCCACTCTTTGGTTCACGTTAGTAATTGCGACAATCAACTCATTCTTAGTCACAACGGCTCCACCTACTGAGTTTTTGACAACTTCGAAATGATTATTAGGTGGAGTAGTCTCATTAGCAACATTATCATTTCCTCCAATGATTTTGCTTGTTGCTTTCTTAGATTTAGCCATGATTTCGAAGAAGGAGGTGTTTTAGAACTTCAATGCAAGTCTCTCAAGCTTAAGTGAAGGAAGTGCGAATGCGGCCCCATGGTGGGTGCCAAATGTTTAAACCAAAAATAGTTCAAACACCAAAGGTACGTAAATTGTATTTCACCAATATGATTAGAAATTAAAAGGAGCCACAATTGCAAAATAAGTGGGAAAAAGTAAGTAAAAACACTAGGATTTTTATATGGTTCGATCTAAAATAGATCTACGTCCACTTTAGCTAGGATTTTCTTTTCATGGAGAAATTTACACAGAGCATCATCTCATACATCTCATTTATTACACTTGTTCACTATCTTTATGATGATTTCCCACTTTTTACTCTCTTTCCGCTTTAGATCTCACATGAATTTGAGAAGGAACAGATTAGATCTCGTGGTTAGATAATGTAACAACCCAGAATTTTGGGATAAATTTAAAATTTATTTTAATTAATTTTAATGGGTTTTGATATTTAAAATAATTTATTTAAAATAATAATGATTAAAAATTGATTTAAATCGAAGTTAGAATGAATAATTTAATTTTAAATAATTTTGTTATAAAATACACCAGAATTTAAAAATTCCATTTTTTTATTGAATTTAAAATGATACTTACATATATAAATTTTAAATTGTTATTAATGAATGATTCCAAATGAATTTTACATAGGATGAATTGTAAGACACTGAGTGTTAAAGGTATATAATGTATGTTTTAACTATCGCGGTTAAAAAAATAAATATAAAACAAGCAAAACATAAAATATATTTATTGTCCAACCTTTCCATGTATTCTTAATGTATTAGTGTATTTATTTTAGTATTGAATTCAAAAGGGTTATTTAGTCTGTAGGCCCTTTATTATGTATAAAACAAAGAGGCCATGCATTGCCTACTTTTTTTAATGCATGCATGCACTGTAAATTTTAAACTATTATATTTTTAACATATGCATTATTTTTCTAAATGGACAATGTTTCATATAGTAATATACATGCGATGGTAAAAGCCTTCATCTCTTCCAATTTATTACTTTATTATTCTCCTTTCCTCTTTTTCTTAAATTTGAGTCATTTAAAAAAAATGTCTTAGGAAATTTAATGACATTTAGTGATTTATTGATTGAAAATAATGTGTGGGTTATAAATGAAATAAATTTTAACTATATGCAAATACTAAAATATATATATATATATATATGTATGTATGTATGTATGTATGTATATATGTACATATCTTTGGCTGTCTTTTTAAATATTTCCCCTGTCAATTCAAGTTTGACTTTTAGAAATAAAAAATGTAGATTACATGTTCATAAACAAATAGCATTAAGCTAGCATTAGTTCTTTCCTTTTTTTCCTATCTCTCTCTCTCTCTTTTATTGTCATCTACTTTTGAAATTTGAATAATAGAAAAATAAAAGAAATGGGTCATAATAGCATGTAATCAGGGGGGGATGCAAGGAAACATAAATGAGAAGTAAATATACCACCTCAGCCTTAGTCAACAATTCATGGATAAATGGGCTTTTTTGTAAATTAAATAATTTAATAATTATGATATTATAAATATCCTAGATAGTTAGAAATCCAAACCCTAATCTAATTCTTCATAGCCGTCGCCTTCTATTCAAATGGATGGCCACCACCCAGTGAATTTAATCCCCAAATTTCTCTCATCATGTTATGAATGACATCACAAATCCCAAAAAAAAAAAAAAAAATCAAAGCTCTCAACAAGCTCTTGTTTTCAATGGGCATGATCAATATCCTTTTCATGGATTGTTTGATTTTGTCGCTCAAAGATCCGCCGTTCATTGACGTTGACATGCGAATAGGATGGTGCTCCACGCAATGTTGAAGGAGGAAGAAGGTTTAAAAATCCTTAATTACTTTGCTAATTAAATTTCAAAATTATTATCAATCTAAATTTATCCATAACAAATTCATATGAACTTAGAATAATGCGATTTCAGAAGCGTAGTGATTGTACGACAAAGATCTACGCTCCTAGACTGGAAAGAGACAATTCCGAGCAGTTGGAATTTTGACAAATTTGCAAATTAGAATAAACCGACAGTGAGATTTCCTTTGTTTTAAATTAGTTTATTAATCCAGTTATTTAATCCGCCATATGATGACTGTATATATATAAAATTTAGATCCGTTTGTGCTAAAAATTGTATGATGTTTGATATGTTGTTATCATGGATAATTATAGATCCATGTTGTTAGTCAAATATCATGATTCATTCTTTTTATTTTATTTGAACTGATCTAGTTTATCTATTCATAATAATAGTATGATTTGTCGTTTTTATGGTATCACTTTTGTTTGATTTGAATTGATCTAGTTTATCAATTCATAATAATGATATGATTTGTCATTTTTATGGTATCCCTTTTATTTTATTTGAATTGATCTAGTTTATCAATTCATTAACATAATAAAATTTGTTGTTTATTGTGAATTGATTTATTTTATCAATTCAACATCAAAAATAAAATTTATCATTTATATTGAATTGGTTCATTGTATCAATTCAACACCAAATAAAAGTTGTACATTTTATTTGAGTCCTCTCACGCAAATATAATCACTTGGAAATAAAAGTTCACCTTTTTATTTGCATTTCACAATGCAAATATTACATAGAGGAATAAATTAACTTTTTATTTGTGTTCTCTAACGCGAAGTAAACTTAGAAATAAAAGTTTACCTTTTTATTTTCATTTCACAATGCAAATATTACATAGACAAATAAGTTCATTTTTTTTTCGTTTTCACAACACAAATATAATAGGAAATAAAAAGAGTAGTAAAAGAATCATATTTTACTATGAAATAGGATTTACATTAAAAACACACTTTTAATATTAATCATAAAAAGAGTAGTAAAAGAATCATATTTTATTAAGAAATATGATTTACATTTAAAAACACATTTTTATTAAGAAATATGTTTTACATTAAAAACATATCTTTAATGTAATAATAGAAAACTGAGAAAACAATCATATTTCATTATGAAATATGATTTGCATTAAAAACACATCTTTAATGTTAATATTAGGGACTTAGAAAAAAAATCATATTTCATTATGAAATATGTTTTACATTAAAAACATATCTTTAATGTAATATTAGAAAACTGAGAAAGAATCATATTTTTATTAAGAAATACGTTTTACATTAAAAATACATTTTTAATGTAATAGTAGAAACATAGTAAGATGAGGTTCCAATATGTAACACTCCACCTCCGTTAAGGATACTGACAAAGGGAATGCCTTAACTTTGGTGGAGAATTTTAGTAAATAGAACAGAAAATTTCAAGACAGATAAACAATACTTCAGAAATTATAACTTTATTTCAGCGGAAAACAGAAATCAGTATGGTTACATCTTTACCAAAAACTCAAGTACATAAATATCAGTCTTTTTCAGAAAATCGTCGGAGTACAAAACATTAAAATAATAATCCCCACAGAAGATGCCATAAGAAGTTAAGCCATACTTTACGCACTTTAAGTACTTCAAGTAGAAGAAATCCGGATCAAGCTAAAGTATTCCCTCCTTGGAAACCTGTGGGGGAAAGGGAAGAAAAAGGAGCGAAAACAAGCAAGGTCAAACATAAAGTCTGGCAAGTTCAGTGACTTTCAGCATACGAACAGATAATAATAATTATGACATGAAAATAAGCTGGATAAGAGATAATAGTAATAGGAGCAGCAGATGTACTTAGGTTAAACAGAAGAAACAGAATAAAATTACTTTTCATTTCTCTGCACTAATACTAGTATAACAGGATTAGATGTCACCCTGATGCCTAAACTAAAACAGAAACAGGAACAGAATAATCTCCACAGAAGAGAATGCTAGTAATGGGCCTTTACCACCCCAACAAAAACAGAATGCTAATAATGGGCTTTTACCACCCGAACATAAACAGACAGAAACAGAATGCTAATAATGGGCCTTTACCACCCGAACAGAAACAGACAGAAACAAAATGCTAATAATGGGCCTTTACCACCCGAACAGAAGGTACAGAAACAGATTAATCCCTACGGAAACAGAATG
This sequence comes from Allium sativum, assembly GCA_030737875.1. Taxonomy (NCBI): domain Eukaryota; kingdom Viridiplantae; phylum Streptophyta; class Magnoliopsida; order Asparagales; family Amaryllidaceae; genus Allium; species Allium sativum. Next base: position 378,198,557 of record CM060926.1, read on the forward strand.
TAGAATTAGGTGTACACTAGTAAATGGGCCTTTACCAGCCGAACAGACGGTACCACATAGAAACAGACAAGTGTTGCCACCCAACAGAAACAGACGGTACCAACAGAAACAGATAGAACTAAGTGTACCCTAAAACCCTACCCCAAGCGATCGGCTCCCTAATACATAAATACCCTGTGTCGGCCCCACAGTAGGGTGTATCACTCCCTAAAGTGACAACCAATTGGCACAGACCTATTTACAGATGTCACGGCGTCTTACGTCCTCAGAGGCAGACCGGGATCCATGCACGCACATGACCCGGTTAGAACGCACCATCAACACCCCTTGCCATTATCAGAATGAACCGCTTATAATTAGTTCAGTAAGCGTGCCCGGACCCTACCTATTGTTGGGTCAAAGTTTTTGATACCAGAAAGGGTTACTAACTAATATGGGTCCCAAACAACAGATGACACAAGTAATTTCCCTCCTAACCTTATGTCCCCAGACTAACAGATTTCAAATTAACTTGTTTACAAGTTCAGACATACAGAGTTTAGATCAACTAGTTCTCAGATCAGACAAGTTTTCAGACTAACGGATTAGATATACGGATTTAATACATTTACAGATTTGTCTAACTTTTTAATTGGGCCTACAGATTCAAGAAACGGGTTTGTTAAATTCATTAGTCCAATTGGTTTAACCCTACCCACCCATCACGTTTTAGACATCATATTTTTCTCAGATTTGTATCAATTAAAAATTAACGCGCAGACCACTCACATTAGACTGACAGTTTTCGGCCACTAGTTAGGCCGGTTGGTTCCGGGCAGGTTTCTGCCACAAACAAAGTCTAACCTGGGGTTTCAAGCACGTTATGACTAACTTCTCACATTAGAACCTATTGTTTGCGGCCACTGGATGTGCCGGGCGGTTCCGGGCAGGATTACGCTGCAAACTCATTCTAACCTCGAGTTAGCCATGTTTCATGTTTAGCCAATGCATTCATTCACATACTATGCTAATATCAGACTAATCATGCTAATTTAACAAATTAACTTCTGTACAAGTTACAGCAGATTATTCGAGGTTCTATTAACAAGTTTTGCTCACTTTTAAATCGACCCTACAGATTTACATACTTCAAATTTCAGCATTAAAGTTCCAACAGATTACGCCATTCAACAGATTAAACAGATAACAGATCTTGCAGATTAGGCGATTCAGCAGATCTAACAGATAAGACAATTTAACATAATTAGCGGATTAGGCAATTCAATCTAATTACCAGTTCAGGCAATATAACAGAACTAGCAGATTAGGCAATATAACAGATTTAATCATTCCTTAAAGTTTCATTGACATATCTTGCCTAATTATAAATTTAGCCTAAACTTACAAGCCCAAATCAAGCTCATAATTCATAATACAATATATGCCCCAAATTTTAGCCTTAATATTCCCATTTACAGTTCATGTCAAAACTAGATTTAATATTCTAGTTTACCATTTATGTCCAAGACTAATACACATGTAAATCATTCTCTATTATAGCCATCTCAGATTATGCCAACATATTTGCTATGCCAGATTTACTTAATTAAGCTATGCCCAATCCCCATATAACATGTTTCCACAAGTTCTCTAAATACTCATGAAATGGCCCTATAGGCTCGATGTACATAACAGTGAATGGGAATAAACTAGCAAAGTTACAAACTAAACATGAGATCTAACATCATTAAGGGAATAGGCATAAGAAACTAACTATAATAGTTATAGGCAACTAACCACTATAATCATGGGCGACTAATCACAATAGTTTCTTATTCAATGTCATAGGCAATAGTCTCATAGTCATGAATCATAGTTATAGGCAATAGTCTCATAGGCAATAGTTTCATGTCCAATTATACATTATTATTTGTCCCAAAATTTAGCGTTCGTGCGTTAATCTCTTATGAGATGTGGCATAGGCTCGTGGTAGCCTGGCTATAGAACAGAAAGAAGAAAGAGATACAGAATAAAATATATCAGAACAGAATGAACACAACCTCAAATTCAGATTTACAATCATGTCACAATTATAGTTACAGTTTATAGCAGAAAATAACTATACTTGCCTTTCGTGGTTTTAAGAAAGGTTAATAAACTGTCGTTGATGCAGAAATGCTGAATTATTCCTATTTAATTGTTGTTGTAGCTCTAAACTTTGATTAGAGATTTGATTTAGCATTTAATTCTATTCAGGTTGGAAGAAGATGCATCTGTCCAAGTTTTGATTCTAGCAGAGTAGCAACGCCATTTTTATTTTTAATTAGAACAGAGGCAGAGTATAGACAGAATGAAATTGTGTAGAGAAAATGAGGCTAGGGGGCTGTTTATATAGGACTAGGTGGACGAATCTAGATAGAAAATGAGACTGGATACATCAGAATGAACCAGGTTCAAAAACGGGGTTTCGGGAGCATGTCGACCCCCAGGTCGACTCGCCAGTCGACCTGGTCATGGGGAGGTCGAAACCCCAGTCGACTCCCCAGTCGACCTGGTTGGGGGGTCGACTCCCCAGTCGACCTGGGTATATGGGTGGGAATTTTCCCTCCAGCTTTCTCTGGGTTTGAATTTCGAATTTCTGGCTTTATTTTCGAGCTATTTTATTTTATTTAAATTCCTGAAACTTCTGAGGGTCATAACTTGGTCATACGAACTCCGATTTTCGAAAACTCGAACTAGATTTCATGCAGAATTCCGCCATGAACGCAATGGCGCAACCCGTTTCCCTTGATTCTTATTTTAAAAATTAATTATTCTCTGATTTGTTACTTATACGTTCACAGAAAATACGGGGGTTACACAATAAAAAGAAAAAGTTAGAATTTAAAAAGATTACCTTTTTAATTGTCAATATGTTAAATTAAGAAGATTTGTTTCCAAAACGTTATCAATCTTTAATTAAAGGAATGTTTTTATTTTATATTCAATTAATGGAATTTATAGACGTTGATTTAGAAAGATTACGTCTTTATTGTCTAAAAGTTACAATAAAAGGATTCAATTAAAAAGATTACAACTTTGGTGTCAATATGTTAAAGTAAAAAAAATGGTTTCAAAATGGAACATCTTGAAAAGGTCGTTATTATAAAATCATAATAATATGGAAAGTTACAATTTATATTAAGATACTTGAAATCAAGATATTTAGAAATAAAGGATATCTTAAAATTTAGATTCTTAATGGAAAGGATAATTTCAAATAATATGTTTTGGAAAAAATAATTATAATTATAAATTATGATTGTGCTTGGACACGAGGTTAGGTTACATTTGTGGTGGAAGTCTGCCTGGACCCGACCGGCATATCCAGCAGCGACTAATGTTGAACCTAATGTGACAGGTACAAGTGCACAAATACGAAACGGGCCATGATACGAGGTTATGCCCAACTTGTGGAATAAGTCTGCCCGGAACCGACCGCCACATCCAGCATCCACAAGTCCTAGGCTTAATGTGAGAGGTCTACCCCATTATAAAATACAAAAGGATAAGAAAATGAGTTGGGCTATTTAATCCATTTTAAAAATGGCAACATATTTTTAAAAAAACCCGAACGAGTTTATCGATTTATTTTATCCATTTTAAAATGAATATTAAAAAAGAAATTTCAAAATTAATATTTTGGAAAATAATATTATTATAAAAGGATAACATATAAAATAATCAATTTTTAGATTATAGTTGGAATCATGAAAATGCATATGAAATCATATTTTTTAGGGTAACGTGAGCGCATAAGAAATTAATATAATCATTTGTTTTAATGTCATTTAATTGCATATGAAAATAAAATCGTATTTAGGAGTAGCGTTAAAGTATATGAAAATAAAATCATGTTTGGAGTAGCGTTAATGCATATGAAATAAAACATGTGTTGGAATCATGTGAATGCATGTGAAATAACTTCATATTTTAAAGTCATATTAATTATATGAAATATAATCGTATTTTTAATGTTATGTTAATATATGAAATTTAAAACATATTTCAGTGTTATGTTATTATCTTAAAAATAAATATATTTTTAAGATCATGTTCATATATTGAAGATGAAACATGTTTTTAGTGTCATGTTCATATATTAAAATAAGGCATAATTTTAGTGTAATTTTCATTGGAAAGAATTAAATGTTTAAGGACTTCAATTTAATATAAGTTGACTCCAATGAAAAGATAGTAATTGAATAAAAGTAAAAGTTACTTTTTTCATGTAATTGAATTAAAGTGAAATTACATTTTACATGTAAAAGAACAACAGTATAAAATTTACATATTTATGTAAAAAGATTTTCAGTAAAGATTATAACGATGAAATGAACATTTTAATGAATGGATTTTCATTAAAAGAACAAGGACTAGAAATTTACATTTTAATGAATGGATTTTCATTAAAAAGAATAAGGAAACAAAATATACATTTTGTGTAATTTGAAAAATGAAAGAAAAATGTACATTGTTGTGTATAGTATGTGAATTATAATAAAAATAAAACATTATTGTTTGTCATGTTATACCTTGATATTATATATACAAATAGGGATATTTGTTGTTAGCAAAATATAAGGATGAAGGAATTATATATAATTATATATACAGAAATTAAAATCAAACGAATCAAGCGTGGTAGTTCGCATTTTGGAATTGTGTCTTTAAATTATTATACCGAAGATCCGACCGTCGGATTTTCCCAAAACTGAAACCGTTAGGTTCGCCTTGGGAAGATCTTTCCAACAATATGAATTGTGTTAAAATCCAACGGTTAGATTTAGAGAAATTTGTATAACAAATTTGGTTGAAAACAACGCCAAGGTAGCCTATTGACATGAAGTGTTGTTAAATAAAATTCAACTATTTTTATATAAATAGAAATAGAGATTAATCATTATAAATTCATATTAACGATAAGAAATGATTTTAAATTATATATACATATATATAAGAGGATCATTTGAAAAGTCTGAGTTCAATCTCATTTCAAATGATTATTCGTCGATCTAAGTCGAAGTGTTGAAGATGGGGATTGAAGACCGATGATCTTCAACTCGAATGGATTAGTTACTATTGACGCCCATGATTGGAGTAGCTACCTTGAAGGGGCTACAATGGTGGCCGTCCAGACTGCTTGTTGATTGTTCGGATATGCGAGGTATAACGTGCCTCCGGTTTCATTCAGACCCAAAACGGACCTGAAAATGGATTGTATGTCTGACATTGTATTCCATTATATGATATTCGTTGGTCTCTGCTAAATATATATTTGTTTGGTGTTTAACACCCTTCTCTAAGACGTACGAGCTTAAAGGTTACATATTGGTAGGAATCAATGGTACGGTATGGATTAACAATGTGGCATGCTAAGATGCAAATGATCAAGGCTTTTGTTGAAAAGCAGGCCTTGTGGTTGATGATCAAAGCACGGCCTTTTTAGGCGTAGCTTTGTGTATAACGTAGCTTCACGAGCCTCACAACCCGGTTGAGTCTAAAACGAAGCAAGGGAACGCAGGGAGAGCAGTTTTCTAGCTAGAAGTGGTGTTTGGATTTTACACGGCCTGACATTTTACGTATATGGATGATGGAATGAGGCGTCTCGGATGTTAGGTCCTACAGGACCGGGAAACGTGTGTTCAGGAATTTCCAATCTACAAAATTGTATGTGTGGACCGGCCCTGCAGGATCCAAGGGTTCACTGCGGTGGATCCTGGGACATTGGCTAGAGTGTCTCGAATCGGTAAGGAGATCGTTCCTAGCCTTGACTCATGATGGAAGCCCAATTCCCAATACGACAATACGGACTTGATTGTATTACTAATATGGAGGCATAGTATATGGTAGCTATGCTTCCTAGGATTGATACATTCACTTTGAAATGTTTTTGAAACATATATACACTAATAATAATATCAAATTCTTTTTTATCGTACCAAGCTTGTTTAATCATCATAAGGTAAAACTCTATCCTCTGGTTTGCATTGCATTTTGTGATGGGACTTGAGTCTTATGATGATTCCATTTTTCTAAAAAGCATTGCGTTGTTTAACGATTTACTTTAATTTATGCACTGACAATCCATTGGAATAAAATCCGTTCCTCGTTAGCGGCGTGGTCCTTGGAATTGCCTTATTGATATTAGTTATATTAGTGAAGAATTCTCACACCAGTCCCATGACTGACTCGTAGTTTGTTTCACTTTTCAAACTCGGGTGCCCTCTTTTCCACACGGGCAGTCGAGTAGCTTTTTGTAGATATTTATCTCTTGAGCAGGATTCTGGATCGAAGCCTAAAGCTGTGTCCAGAGCATAGAAAGTCTTCCGCTGTGTATTGTATTAATTTACTGTAATTTATCTTCCGTTGTAATTTTATACGATGTACTCTGATATATTCTGTACTCTGATGTAACATTATTGTAATGTTTATAAAAGTCTGTTGTTGTTGTTCTGATGTTGTTTTATTCCCAGAGTTAACGTATTCGGGTTTTGAACGGTCTTGGTCGATCTAACGATCGATTGGGTCGGGCGAAATCCCAGGTCATTACAGTTGGTATCAGAGCTCTGGTTAGCTCAAAATCTTGGGGTACAACTCGTTAGAACTGAACAAAAGACTCATCAGAGATTGGATTAGTAATATCCAATAAGAATACTCATTAGAGATAGGATCAGTAGTATCCTAGAATGAGAAAACTCATTAGAGATGGGGTTAGTAATGCCCTAGAATGAGTTGAGAGTGCCCATTTCATAATTAACGTATTTTGATTATATATATAATCCTCTATTAGGAATTATGATTTTGAATATACAAAAATTTATATATTTTAAAAGTTAATCAACAAATAAAACTATTTAAGATAGGATACTTAAACAACTTTTAGCTTCGTTCCTTTTCGAGGACGAAAAGTTTTAAGTGGGGGAGACTGTAACAACCCTGAATTTTGGGGTAAATTTAAAATTTATTTTAACTAATTTTAATGGGTTTTGATATTTAAAATAATTTATTTAAAATAATAATGATTAAAAATTGACTTAAATCGAAGTTAGAATGAATAATTTAATTTTAAATAATTTTGTTAGAAAATACGTCAGAATTTAAAAATTCCATTTTTTTATTGAATTTAAAATGATATTTACATGTATAAATTTTGAATTGTTATTAATGAATGATTCCAAATGAATTTGATATAGGATGAATTGTAAGACACTGAGTCTTAAAGGTATATAAGGTATGTTTTAACTATCGCGGTTAAAAAATATATATAAAACAAGCTAAACATAAAATATATTTATTGTCCAACCTTTCCATGTATTCTTAATGTATTAGTGTATTTATTTTAGTATTGAAGTCAAAAGGGTTATTTAATCTGTAGGCCCTTTATTATGTATAAAACAAAGAGGCCACGCATTGCCTACTTTTTTAATGCATGCATGCACTGTAAATTTTAAACTATTATATTTTAAACACATGCATTATTTTTCTAAACGGACAACGTTTCATACAGTAATATACATGCGGTGCTAAAAAACCTTCATCTCTTCCAATTTATTACTTTACTTTTCTCCTTTCCTCTTTTTCTTAAATTTAAGTCATTAAAAAACTATCTTAGGAACTTTAATGACATTTAGTGATTTATTGATTGAAAATAATGTGTAGGTTATAAATGAAATAAATTTTAACTATATATATGTACATATCTTTGGTTGTCTTCTTAAATATTTCGCCTGTCAATTCAAGTTTAGCTTTTAGAAATAAAAAATGTAGATTACATGTTCATAAACAAATAGCATTAAGCTAGCATTAGTTCTTTCCTTTTTTTCCTCTCTCTCTCTCTCTCTTTTATTGTCATCTACTTTTAAAATTTGAATAATAGAAAAATAAAATAAATGGGTCATAATAGCATGTAATCAGGGGGGGATGTAAGGAAACATAAACGAGAAGTAAATATACCACCTCAGCCTTAGTCAGCAATTCATGGATAAATGGGCTTTTTTGTAAATTAAATAATTTAATAATTATGATATTATAAATATCCTAGATAGTTAGAAATCCAACCCTAATCTAATTCTTTATAGCTCCTGCCTTCTATTCAAATGGATGGCCACCACGCAGTGAATCTAATCCCCAAATATCTCTCATCATGTTATGAATTACATCACAAATCCAAAAAAAATAAAAAAAATCAAAGCTCTCAACAAGCTCTTGTTTCCAATGGGCATGATCAATATCCTCTTCATGGATTGTTTGATTTTGTCGCTCAAAGATCCGCCATTCGTTGACGTTGACATGCAAATAGGATGGTGCTCCACGCATTGTTGAAGGAGGAAGAAAGTTTAAAAATCCTTAATTGCTTTGCTAATTTAATTTCAAAATTATTATCAATCTAAATTTAGCCATAACAAATTCGTATGAACTCAGAATAACACGATTTCAGAAGCGTTGTGATTGTACAGCAAAGATATACGCTCCTAGACTGTAAAGAGACAATTCCGAGCAGTTGGAATTTTGACAAATTTGTGAATCAGAATAAACCGACAGTGAGATTTTGTGATAGCCCGTATCTTCCCCGGTAAGGAAAGCCCGGATTACCTTGAGAACGCGACATAATAGAACGCAGACGGAAGAACATTTCATTGTATATTACAACAATTCCATCAGAATACAAGAATATACAGAATATAAATGAATATTATACAACAGAAAAATATCAGAGATTATAATAAATTACATAGCAGCGGAAAAACAATATAAAACACAACTGAAAGTAATACACGGATACATAGCTTTCCTAGCTTCGTTTCAGCTGTAAACCAGGATCCTGTGAATATAAATCTGCAAAACCAAAACTACTAGCTGCCCGTGTCGAAAATAGGGGCACCCAGAGTTTAGGTTAAAACAATAAACTCTAGGTCAGTCATGGGACTGGTGTGAGAACTAAAACAGTTATTTATCTTTTTTCAAAGTTAGGTAAATCAAGGGACCACGTCGTATAACACGGAACGAGTTTCCTCCCAAGAACACCAGTGCATAAAACAACAGCGCAATGCTAAATAAAAAAATGAAGCTATTATAAGACCCAGGTCCCATCACACAATGGAACGCAAGCCGGAGGATAGGGTTTTTAATTGATACGTTTAAAACAAATCATTTGATACTATTATAAGTGCATATTGTATAAAACATCTTCGAATCATAAGTATCAATCATAGACGGCATAAGTGCCCCATCCCACTATGTCGCCATACTAGGCTCCACAAATAAAACCGAAATACACGTATTGGAAAGTTGGATTTCCATCATGGTGGCTCCGGATTCGAAAGATCGATCGCATAGTGCAATTCCCCACGGCTTACGTCCCAGCAAGAGAAAACACCGTAATGCACATCCGCACTTTTGGGACTCGAGTATCACCGCGGCTTACGTCCCAGCGAGAGAAAACACTGCTCACTCTTTCCCTAAGCACTAAGCTCATCTCGGTCGACCGAATCCATGACACCACTAAGGTGCCCATCCACTAAAAAGCATACTGATCAAACCATCAGTTTACCACCATACCGAGGTGTGAGGCTCGCGAATCAACGCTATACACAAAGCCATGCTATATTAAAGCTGCGCTTTGATCATCATCCACCAAACTTTGCTTTTCAACAAAAGTCTGGATCACTGCATCTCAACATGCCACACTATCAATCCATATCGTACAACTAATTTCTGCCAATATATAACCTCTGAGCTCGTATGTCTCAGAGAAGGGCGTTAAGCAAGAGAATAAATTCTCCGCCGCCAAACAGATATATATTTAGCAGAGATCAATGAATATAATATAAAGGAATACAATGTCAGACACACCATCCATTTACAATTCCGTTCTAGGTCTCAATGAAACCGGAGGCACTTTCCTCGCATATCCATCGATCTCCAAGCACGTCTGGACGACCACAAACTATTTCCCTCCTCTTGGGTGTACAGCCCAATCCGGATCATCAGTAATTATCCAAATGATGTGAAGACCTCCGGTCTTCGACCACCGTCGTCATTTTCGAATTATCGTCGAATCGGTTATTCAGAATGGGTATAAACCCGGCCTTTCTGAATGACCCGCGTATATAATAAACAAATGTTACACAAACACAACATACGCCTCATTCCAATTCAGCAGTCGCTAACCGTAAATTAGCAAGAGAACAATTCCCCAAATATTAATCCCGAAGGCCGAAACCAACATCAGATCAATACCCAGGAAACCATCCTTCTTAGCTAACCTACAGTTAGTTTCTAAATTTCACGTTCTTATGGAAAGGTTCCCATTAATTTTATCAAAGATAAATTCTTTAAAATTTATTCTTTAATCTTCCTTTGGATATCATTTCAAACCAAATTATAGTTTTCCAAACAAGTCGGGATTAGCGAACCACACCGAAGTAATTATTTTATTTTATTTTCCCATCCCAACCTATTCATCCCATGAAGCAAAACTGGTAGTACTCCATATCTAACACCATGGTGTTATTGGTAAAATTAATTACCATTTCACGTTCAAATCTAATTAAAGATTTACTATCGCTTTGGAACAAAACTGGTGATACTCCATTCTCGCTCACCTTCCAAATTTGATAATTTAAATTATCAATTCACATTTCAATCTAATTGCAGATTCATTAAAACTCCTTTTACTAGGTTAAAGAACTAATGTCATTTAAAACACAGTTCACGATAAACCCAAATCACGTTCTTTTTATTATCGGGTTAAAGAACAAGTGTTATTTAAAACACTATTCACGATAAACCCACAAATCAATTATGATTCAATTCCAATCAAATATATTAGAAATTCCGATTATTTAAAACCCCTTTCAAATCCAATTTATTTATTTAAAAATAATTGGGTTTTAAATTTAGTTCAAAACAAGTTCATTTCGATAAAAATCTATTTTTATTTTTACAATTGTGGGATTTTTCATCCCAGTTCTTCACAAATCATTTCTTATGATTTTACACAAATTATTACTATTTTTAATAATTTTATCGAGGCCCGTACAGTCGATTTCCAACAACGGCCATCGAACTGCACTTACAGCGACCTTTTCCAAATTTGATTCCAAATCCAACAGTTAGATTTCAAATTTCTAATATTTATCAGAAAGCTCTTTTCGATACGAACCCAACGGTTCCGGTTTTAGGAGAATCCGACGGTCGGATCTCCCGTAACGTCCATTCGAAGCCAATGGTCGAAAATCACGAACTGCCGCAGCGGGGCGTGTTCTATTCAGGCCATTATATATATAAATTATATATATTTCGTCGATTTCTATCTAAAATGAACTTTATAAATAGTTTTAAATTCGTTTCTAAAACAATTTCAACTTCCATTTCAATTTCAAATCAAAATTGAATTTTTCCTTATAAATTCATTTTAAATTCATTTCAATTCAATTCAAATTTCAATTCAATTCAAATTTCAATTCAATTCAAATTTCAATTCAATTTGAATGCATTTCAAATTGATTTTTTATTCTATTTCAATTCTTTTTCAATTCAATTTGAATTCATTTTCTATTCAATTTAATTCGAATTCGTTTTATTTTCAATTCAATTCAATTCGAATTCGTTTTCTTTTCAATAATTCAATTCAATTCGAATTCGTTTTCTTTTCAATTCAATTCAATTCAATTCGAATTCGTTTTCTTTTAAATTCAATTCGAATTCGTTTTCTTTTCAATTCAATTCAATTCAATTCGAATTCGTTTTCTTTTCAATTCAATTCAATTCAATTCGAATTTCTGTTATAAATATTCGATTTTTATCTCTTTTCAATATTCATTATAAAACGAATATAATCGATATAAATATCGTTCGCGTCAAAATAGCGCATCTCTAATCAACACAGCTTTATATTTTTCAATAAATTCGTTATTCTATTCAACAAATGAATATTTATTCTATTCAACACATGAATCTATATTTCTTTAAATACATGACTAATCTCAACAAATGAGTACTGTCAACACGCGACTATTTTTGTTATTTAATATATTTTATAAAAATTATGGTATTTATCGTTTGATTTCAAATCAGACTCCAACCGTAAATTAGTAAGAGAACGACTCCCTAAATATTAACCCCGAAGGCCAAAACCAACATCAGATCAATATCCAGGAGACCACTCATCTTATCTATTTTCCAGTTAGTTTCAAATTTTATATATGATAAAGATGTAAATTTTATTGTTAAAATATTTCGTTCAACACATGACTAATCTCAACGGATGAATACTGTCAACACATGAACCTTTATTTTATAATATTCTTTGTTTTTCCAATTGGAATGAGGCCCAATCAATTACCATATAATATTAATTATATGGATTCCATACAACACATGTATATAATAGCAACCATAAATAATCAACCATCATCCAAAGTGCACTACACGGTATAAGCATCAAATATAGATATCTAATGCTTATAACCGCCTGTCGATCCATCGATCGACATACAACTAATTATTGGGATTAGTATATGTCATATATTATCACAATACCCGTGTGGGGTTTCAAATCAAAAACACAGATTTTATTTGTGAAGTTGGGCGATGTGTAAAATTTATCGTCCCAATCGAAATCAGTCAAATGTGTGTATATAAACAAAGCGTTCGATTTATTTGTATTTATTTATTTCATTTCATATACACGTTTAAAATTCCATTTTTAACTATACCGTATTTATTTTCCATATAAATATTTTATTTCATTTCACATCACATAATCAACTACACATCCAAAATCAATCAACCAAACAAGCCGTCCATGGTCTGTGGACGACGAGTGTCGAGTGCTACTAAACACCATCTCCATCCTAGTATATATTATAAACTAGAAAACAAAATCAAAGGTGAGGAGTTCTCACCGAGGGATCCACTCCTCCATTTTTATTTCTGAATTTCTGAACATCTGGATTTGCCCGTACTTCCAGCATAAACTTTGTCACGCTGTTCAAATTAAAAATCACATCCTTATTATGATGTTCACATATTTTTATAATGCCCTCTTCACAATAAAAATTATATTTTTATTCTTTACATACAATTAAAACTATATTTTTAATACTTCTATAATATAAAAATTATATTTTTAATTTGCTACATGTATAAAAATCATATTTTTATTTTCACTACTATATAAAAATAAAGTTCATATTTTTATTTCACTTTATATACTGTAAAGATTATATTTTTAAAACATTTTCTTCTATACAAAAATTCGACCTTTTACTATATAAAAATATCATCTTTCATCGCTTCTTCATATATAAAAATTGAATTTTTATTTCGATACATATATAAAAATCATATTTTTATTTAACGTTCTTATATATAAAAATCATATTTTTATCTACAATTCTATTTTAAAACAGTGCTAATTTTCTATTTTAAAACAATGATAATTTTATTTCGAAAACAACGTATATTTTTATTTCTATAAACAATGTATATTTTTATTTCTATAAACAATGTTTATTTTTATTTCAATAAACAATGTATATTCTTATTTCTATAAACAATTTATATTTTTCAAAAAATCACCTTTCTTCTTTGTTTTGCACTGCCTGCTCACTGTAAAAACCGTCGTTCTGAAGCTCCAAACAAGAATCGAACAGCGCCGCCACATCATCAGACCGGAAGTCGATTATCTTCCACCTCGTCGACGGCCTACAACTGCCGCGCCACCCCCTTGAGTAGCTCCTGTCGCGATCCCCTCCCGTGCATGAAAATCCAGGTTGAACGACGGTAGTTTGACCCCCAAATTCAAGCGATTGGCGCCACTAAAAATAATCTCAGCCATATGATTCGGAAGGGCTTGAGGAGATCGATAATTTAAGTTTAAGAACCACTATCTAATTCGAGTGGGATTCGAAGTTTTGAAGGAGGAAAAGACGGAGTGATTTTGATCGCTGAATCGGGAAGGAGGCGGCTTGTATCGGGAGTTGATCGCAATGAAGAAAATAAAGAGGCCTTTGACTTTTTCTAGGGTTTTTGACCAAGATTCATACCCTTTAAATTTTAATATTTAATTCGAATATCACTCGTTTAATCTTCGAACTCCAATCGAATCCCAACAACTATCGCCTCTAGCTAAATACCCCCATTCTGAACATAATAGGATATGTATCATGAGCCAATTCGACAGTTACGATCAGTTTTCGTCAAAATTAAAATATAAATTAATATAACATTCAAATTTGATTTTGATGTACATTTCAACTTGCTAGGGTCACATGCTAACTCTAAAAATCCCCGAAAAATATTTTCTAGCTTCGTATTGACGATACGATCCTAACAAAACTAGTTTCGTCATATTCTGAGACCGTTTGAAAAATGACCAATTTCCAGTCGATTAAAATCAACTAAAAATGGTCAAAAGCATTTTCCTTTGCCACGCTCACATATTGATTCGAAAAATTATGAAAATTGGCATCTAGCAATAACTTGACATCACGGATCCAACAAAAGTAGTTTCGTCGAAATCCGAGGTCGTTTGCAAAATTTCCATTTTTAAGGGCCAGAATTCCATAGCGACTATTCTGAAAATTCATCTGGACATAACTTTTGATTCCCGCTATGAAATTTTGATTTTTCGGATTCGTTGGAAAGATATTCTCAATTAGATTCTATTATTTTTGGTTTTGCTAAATTCCGGTTTATTTTGAATCTTGTACATTCATTTGAAGTTTGAAATCGAATTATCGAACTACCGCGCCATTTTCAATTCCTTTATAATTTAAAATAAATATTTATATTCTAACGTCAATGTATATAAATATATACATTCTATTCTATTTAAATAAATTTCTCATCGATATTATTTAAAATAATTCATTTTAAATAATCAAAATTCATTAAAATTGCCAAAATAAAATTTTTAAATTGGCCCAGATTTCCGGGTTATTACAATCTCCCCCACTAAAAACTTTTCGTCCCCGAAAAGGAACGAAGCCGAAAGTTGTTTAACAAATCAAAAAACTTCCATTCTTTTGATTACGGGTTAAGTTCTTCAACTTTTCAGTTTCTAAGAACTTTTCAATTTTTTCAAAAATTTGGCTAAAACCCTAAATTTTCGAAAAATTTCGGCATAACCTCCCCTGCACCGGGAGCACCGGGAAAATCCCGAAATTGCCATACAGGCCCTCTGATCTCAAAAAGAAAAAGAAAAAGCCAAGCGGCTCATAAAATCATCATCACCCAAACAAAACAGTAAATTATGGTAAAAATGTACCTATTTGTCGGGCAAACAAATTTTATTCTCAGCTCTAGTCTCCTTGCTATGACCTGTTCAATGTAAGCACATGTATATGTAAGCAAATGTGACCAATTTTCAATACAATTCAATATTTGGTACAATTAGGCATAAATGGTTCAAAATTATTAAACAAATAAACAAACAACGCAAACATCAATCAATTAGTGGATTAACGTTTCAAATTCATAATTTGATATATATATACAGAAAATCATGTTTTTGATGCCAATTCACAACAATATATTCAAGCTATATTTTGGTTCTCACACCAGTTTGATGGAAATATATAGAAATCACACCATCGAAACAAGAAAATAAACCACTGATGTCGTACGTCATCAGTGGAATCATCCCCAGGCTACAAGAGTGCGATTCTATATCTATCCAGTATATTAAAACTTCGAATATACGTTCATGACGCGTATATACAAAACCTTTATATATTGGATTGTCCAAATTCAATACAAATAAAATATTCAAATACATATGAAATGGTTTAAATTTCAAAACAAAATTTGTTTTCATTTGAAAAATATACTCTTTACACTCGTTCTAGGATACTACTGATCCCATCTCTAACGACTCATTCTTATTGGATATTACTAATCCAATATCTGATGAATTCTTTCGTTTGGTTCTAATGTGTCTTGTTCTTGAGCTCTGTAAACCAAAGCTCTTATACCAACTGTGATAGCCCGTATGTTCCCCGGTAAGGAAAGCCTGGATTACCTTGAGAACACGACATAATAGAACGCAGACGGAAGAACATTTCATTGTATATTACAACAATTCCATCAGAATACAAGAATATACAGAGTATAAATGAATATTATACAACAGAAAAATATTAGAGATTACAATAAATTACATAGCAACGGAAAAACAATATAAAACACAACTGAAAGTAATACACGGATACAGAGCTTTCCGAGTATCGTTTCAGCTGTAAACCAGGATCTTGTGAATATAAATCTGCAAAACCAAAACTACTAGCTGCCCGTGTCAAAAATAGGGGCACCCAGAGTTTAGGTTAAAACAATAAACTCCAGGTCAGTCATGGGACTGGTGTGAGAACTAAAATAGTTATTTATCTTTATTTTCAAAGTTAGGTAAATCAAGGGACCACGCCGTATAACACAGAACGGGTTTCCTCCCAAGAACACCAGTGCATAAAACAATAGCGCAATGCTAAATAAAGAAAAAATGAAGCTATTATAAGACCCAAGTCCCATCACACAATGCAACGCAAGCCGGAGGATAGGGTTTTTACCTTATAATAACCAAGAATGCTTGATACGTTTAAAACAAATCATTTGATATTATTATAAGTGCATATTGTATAAAACATCTTCAAATCATAAGTATCAATCATAGACGTCATAAGCGCCCCATCCCACTATGTCACCATACTAGGCTCTACAAATAAAACTGAAATACACGTACTGGAAAGTTGGATTTCCATCATGGTGGCTTCTGATTCGAAAGATCGATCGCGTAGTGCAATTCCCCACGGCTTACGTCCAAGCAAGAGAAAACACCGTAATGCACATCCGCACTTTTGGGACTCGAGTATCACCGCGGCATACGTCCCAGCGAGAGAAAACACCGCTTACTCTATCCCTGAGCACTAAGCTCATCTCGGTCGACCGAATCCACGACACCACTAAGGTGCCCATCCACTAAAAGGCATACTGATCAAACCATCAGTTTACCACCATACCGGGGTGTGAGGCTCGCGAATCAACGCTATACAAAAAGCCATGCTATATTAAAGCTGCGCTTTGATCACCATCCACCAAACTTTGCTTTTCAACAAAAGTCTGGATCACTGCATCTCAGCATGCCACACTATCAATCCATATCGTACCACTGATTTCTGGCAATATATTACCTCTAAGCTTGTATGTCTCAGAGAAGGGCGTTAAGCAAGAGAATAAATTCTCCGCCGCCAAACAGATATATATTTAACAGAGATCAACGAATACAATATAAAGGAATACAATGTCAGACACACCATCCATTTACAAGTTCGTTCTAGGTCTGAATGAAACCGGAGGCACTTTCCTCGCATATTCGTCAATCTCTAAGTACGTCTGGACGACCACCAACTATTTCCCTCCTCTTGGGTGTACAGCCCAATCCGGATCATCAGTAATTATCCAAACGATGTGAAGACTTTCGGTCTTCGACCACCGTCATCATCTTCGACTTATCGTCGAATCGGTTATTCAAAACGTGTATAAACCCGACCTTTCTGAATGACCCGCGTATATAATAAACAAATGTTACACAAACACAACATACGCCTCATTCCAATTCAGCAGTCGCTAACAGTAAATTAGCAAGAGAACAATTCCCTAAATATTAACCCCGAAGGCCGAAACCAACATCAGATAAATACCCAGGAAACCATCCTTCTTAGCTAACCTACAGTTAGTTTCTAAATTTCACATTCTTAGGGAAAGGTTCCCATTAATTTTATCAAAGATAAATTCTTTAAAATTTATTCTTTAATCTTCCTTTGGATATTATTTCAAACCAAATTATAGTTTTCCAAACTAGTCGGGATTAGCGAACCACACCGAAGTAATTATTTTATTTTATTTTCCCATCCCAACCTATTCATCCCATGAAGCAAAACTGGTAGTACTCCATATCTAACACCACGGTGTTATTGGTAAAATTAATTACCATTTCACGTTCAAATCTAATTAAAGATTTAACTATCGCTTTGGAGCAAAACTGGTGATACTCCATTCTCGCTCACCTTCCAAATTTGATAATTTAAATTATCAATTCACATTTCAATCTAATCGCATATTCATTAAAACTCCTTTTACTGGGTTAAAGAACTAATGTCATTTAAAACACAGTTCACGATAAACCCAAATCACGTTCTATTTATTATCGGGTTAAAGAACAAGTGTTATTTAAAACACTGCTCATGATAAACCCACAGATCAATCCTAATACAATTCCAATCAAATAAATTAGAAATTCCGATTATTTAAAACCCCTTTCAAATCCAATTTATTTATTTTAAAATAATTAGGTTTTAAATTTAGTTCGAATCTAGTTCATTTCGATAAAAATCTATTTTTATTTTTAAAATTGTGGAATTTTTCATCCCAGTTCTTCACAAATCATTTCTTATGATTTTATACAAATTATTACTATTTTTAATAATTTTATCGAGGCCCGTACAGTCGATTTCCAACAACGGCCATCGAACTGCACTTACAGCGACCTTTTCCAAATTTGATTTGGACATATCTCCAAATCCAAACGTTAGATTTCAAATTTCTAATATTCATTAGAAAGCTCTTTTCGATACGAACCCAACGGTTCCGGTTTTAGGAGAATCCGATGGTTGGATCTCCCGTAACGTCCATTCGAAGCCAATGGTCGAAATTCACGAACTGCTGCAGCGCGGCGCGTTCTATTCAGGCCATTATATATATATATAATATATATATTTCGTCGATTTCTATCTAAAATGAACTTTATAAATAGTTTAAAATTCGTTTCAAAAACAATTTCAACTTCCATTTTATATTCAAATCAAAATTGAATTTTTCCTTATAAATTCATTTCAATTCAATTCAAATTTCAATCCAATTTGAATTCATTTCAAATATATTTTTATTCTATTTCAATTCGTTTTCAATTCAATTTGAATTCATTTTCTATTCAATTCAATTCGAATTCGTTTTCTTTTCAATTCAATACAATTCAATTCGAATTCGTTTTCTTTTCAATTCAATTCAATTCAATTCGAATTCGTTTTCTTTTCAATTCAATTCAATTCGAATTCGTTTTCTTTTCAATTCAATTCAATTCGAATTTCTGTTATAAATATTTGATTTTTATCTCTTTTCAATATTCATTATAAAACGAATATAATCAATATAAATATCGTTCGCGTCAAAATAGCACATCTCTAATCAACACGGTTTTATATTTTTAAATAAATTCGTTAATCTATTCAAAAAATGAATATTTATTCTATTCAACACATGAATCTATATTTCTTTAAATACATGACTAATCTCAACAAATGAGTACTGTCAACATGCGACTATTTTTGTTATTTAATATATTTTATAAAAATTATGGTATCAATCATTTGATTTCAAATCAGACTCCAACCATAAATTAGTAAGAGAACGATTCCCTAAATATTAACCCCGAAGGCCGAAACCAACATCAGATCAATATCCAGGAGACCACTCATCTTATCTATTTTCCAGTTAGTTTCAAATTTTATATATGATAAAGATGTAAATTTTATTGTTAAAATATTTCATTCAACACATGACTAATCTCAACGGATGAGTACTGTCAACACATGAACCTTTATTTTATAATATTCTTTGTTTTTCCAATTGGAATGAGGCCCAATCAATTACCATATAATATTAAATATATGGATCCCATACAACACATGTATATAATAGCAACCATAAATAATTAACCATCATCCAAAGTGCACTACACTGTATAAGCATCATATATAGATATCTAATGCTTATAACAGCCTGTCGATCCATCAATCGACATACAACTAATTATTGGGATTAATATATGTCATATATTATCCCAATACCCATGTGGGGTTTCAAATCAACAAACACAGATTTTATTTGTGAAGTTGGGCGATGTGTAAAATTTATCGTCCCAATCGATATCAGTCAAATGTGTGTATATAAACAAATCGTCCAATTTATTTGTATTTATTTATTTCATTTCATATACACGTTAAAAATTCCATTTTTAACTATACCATATTTATTTTCTATATAAATATTTTATTTCACATCACATAATCAACTACACATCCAAAATCAATCAAACAAACAAGCCGTCCATGGTCTGTGGACGACGGGTGTCGGGTGCTACTAAACACCGTCTGCATCCTAGTATATATTATAAACTAGAAAACAAAATCAAACGTGAGGAGTTCTCACCGAGGGATCCACTCCTCCATTTTTATTTCTGAATTTCTGAACGTCTGGATTTGCTCGTACTTCCAGCATAATCTTTGTCACGCTGTTCAAATTAAAAATCACATCCTTATTATGATGTTCATACATTTTTATAACGCCCTCTTCACAATAAAAATTATATTTTTATTCTTTACATACAATAAAAACTATATTTTTAATACTTCTATAATATAAAAATCATATTTTTAATTTGCTACATGTATAAAAAACATATTTTTATTTTCACTACTATATAAAAATAAAGTTCATATTTTTATTTCACTTCATATACTGTAAAGATTATATTTTTAAAACACTTTCTTCTATACAAAAATTCGACCTTCTACTATATAAAAATATCGTCTTTCATCGCTACTTCATATATAAAAATCGAATTTTTATTTCGATACATATAAAATCATATTTTTATTTAACGTTCTTATATATAAAAATCATATTTTTATCCACAATTCTATTTTAAAACAGTGCTAATTTTCTATTTTAAAACAATGATTATTTTATTTCTAAAACAACGTATATTTTTATTTCTATAAACAATGTATATTTTTATTTCTATAAACAATGTATATTTTTATTTCTATAAACAATGTATATTTTTATTTCTATAAACAATGTATATTTTTCAAAAAATCACCTTTCTTCTTTGTTTTGCATTGCCTGCTCACTGTAAAAACCGTCGTTCTGAAGCTCCAAACAAGAATCGAACAACGCCGCCACATCGTCAGACCGGAAATCGATCATCTTCCCCCTCGTCGATGGCCTACAACCGCTGCGCCACCACCCTTGAGTAGCTCCTGTCGCGATTCCCTCCCGTGCACGAAAATCCAGGTTGAACGACGGTAGTTTATCCCCCAAATTCAAGCGATTGGCGCCACTAAAAATAATCTCAGCCATATGATTCGTAAGGGCTTGAGGAGATCGATAATTTAAGGTTAAGAACCACTATCTAATTCTGGTGGGATTCGAAGTTTTGAAGGAGGAAAATACGGAGCGATTTTGATTGCTGAATCGGGAAGGAGGCGGCTTGTATCGGGAGTTGACCGCCATGAAGAAAATAAAGAGGCCTTTGACTTTTTCTAGGGTTTTTGACCAAGATTCATACCCTTTAAATTTTAATATTTAATTCGAATATCAGTCGATTAATCTTCGAACTCCAATCAAATCCCAACAACTGTCGCCCCTAGCTAAATACCCCCATTCCGAACACAATGGGATATGTATCGTGAGCCAATTCGACGGTTACGATCAGTTTTTGTCAAAATTAAAATATAAATTAATATAACGTTCAAATTTGATTTTGATGTACATTTCAATTTGCAAGGGTCACATGCTAACTCTAAAAATCCCTGAAAAATATTTTCTAGCTTCGTATTGACGATACGATCCTAACAAATGTATTTTCGTCAGATTCTGAGACCGTTTGATAAATGACCAATTTCTAGTCGATTAAAATCGACTGAAAATGGTCAAACGCGTTTTCCTTTACCATGCTCACATATTGATTCGAAAAATTATGAAAATTGACATCTAGCAATAACTTGACATCACGGATCCAATAAAAGTAGTTTCGTCGAAATCTGAGGTCGTTTGCAAAATTTCCAATTTAAGGGCCAGAATTCCATAGCGACTATTCTGAAAATTCATCTGGACATAACTTTTGATTCCCACTATGAAATTTTGATTTTTGGAATTCATTGGAATGATATTCTCAATTAGATTCTATTATTTTTGGTTTCGCTAAATTCCGGTTTATTTCGAATCTTGTACATTCATTTGAAGTTTGAAATCGAATTATCGAACTACCACGCCATTTTCAATTCATTTCATAATTTAAAATAAATATTTATATTCTAACGTCGACGTATATAAATATATACGTTCTATTCTATTTAAATAAATTTCTCTTCGATATATTTTAAAATAATTCATTTTAAATAATCAAAATTCGTTAAAATTGCCAAAATAAAAATTTTAAATTGGCCCAGATTTCCGGGTAATTACAGATTTCCTTTGTTTTAAATTCATTAATTAATCCAGTTATTTCATGCGCCATATGATGACTGTATATATATAAAATTTAGATCTGTTTGTGCTGAAAATTGTATGATGTTTGATATATTGTTATGATGGATAATTATAGATCCATAGTTGTTAGTCAAATATCATGATTCATTCTTTTTATTTTATTTGAATTGATCTAGTTTATCAATTCATAATAATAGTATGATTTGTCATTTTTATGGTATCACTTTTGTTTGATTTGAATTGATCTAGTTTATCAATTCATAATAATAATATGATTTGTCATTTTTATGGTATCCCTTTTATTTTATTTGAATTGATCTAGTTTATCAATTCATTAACATAATAAAATTTGTTATTTCATGTGAATTGATTTAGTTTATCAATTCAACATCAAAAATAAAATTTGTCATTTATATTGAATTTATTCAGTGTATCAATTCAACACCAAATAAAAGTTGTACATTTTATTTGCGTCCTCTCACGCAAATATAATAACTTAGAAATAAAAGTTCACCTTTTTATTTGCATTTCACAATGCAAATATTACATAGAGAAATAAACTAACCTTTTATTTGTGTTCTCTAATGCGAATTAAACTTAGAAATAAAAGTTCACCTTTTTATTTGCATTTCATAATGCAAATATTACATAGACAAATAAGTTCATTTTTTTTCGTGTTCACAATGCAAATATAACAGGAAATAAAAAGAGTAGTAAAAGAATCATATTTTACTATGAAATAGGATTTACATTAAAAACACACTTTTAATATTAATCATAAAAAGTGTAGTAAAAGAATCATATTTTATTAAGAAATATAATTTACATTTAAAAACACATTTTTGTTAATAAATATGTTTTACATTAAAAACATATCTTTAATGTAATTTTAGAAAACTGAGAAAACAATAATATTTCATTATGAAATATGATTTGCATTAAAAACACATCTTTAATGTTAACATTTGGAACTTAGAAAAAAAATCATATTTCATTATGAAATATGTTTTACATTAAAAACATATCTTTAATGTAATATTAGAAAACTTAGAAAGAATCATATTTTTATTAAAAAATATGTTTTACATTAAAAATACACTTTTAATGTAACATTAGAAACATAGTAGGATTCGGTTACAATAAAAAGAAAAAGTTAGAATTTAAAAAGATTACCTTTTTAATTGTCAATAGGTTAAATTAAGAAGATTTGTTTCCAAAACGTTATCAATCTTGAATTAAAGGAATGTTTTTATTTTATATTCAATTAATGGAATTAATAGACGTTGATTTAGAAAGATTACGTCTTTATTGTCTAAAAGTTACAATAAAAGGATCCAATTAAAAAGATTACATCTTTGGTGTCAATATGTTAAAGTAAAAAAAATTGTTTTCAAAATGGAACATCTTGAAAAGGTTGTTATTATAAAATCATAATAATATGGAAAGTTACAATTTATATTAAGATAATTGAAATCAAGATATTTAGAAATATAGAATATCTTAAAATTAAGATTCCTTAATGGAAAGGATAATTTCAAATAATATGTTTTGGAAAAATTAATTATAATTATAAATTATAATTGTGCTTGGACACAAGGTTATGTTACATTTGTGGTGGAAGTCTGACCGGACCCGACCGGCATATCCAGCAACCACTAATGTTGAACCTAATGTGAGAGGTCCAAGTGCACAAATACGAAACGGGCCATGAACGAGGTTAAGCCCAACTTGTGGAATAAGTCTGCCTGGAACCGATCGGCACATCAAGCATCCACAAGTCCTAGGCTTAGTGTGAGAGGTCTAGCCCATTATAAAATACAAATGGATAAGAAAATGAGTTGGGCTATTTAATCCGTTTTAAAAATAGCAACGCTTTTTAAAAAAAACCCAAACGAGTTTTTCGATTTATTTTATCAATTTTATAATGAATATTAAAAGAGAAATTTCAAAATTAATATTTTGGAAAATAATATTATTATAAAAGGATAACATAAAGAATAATCAATTTTTAGATTATAGTTGGAATCATGAAAATGCATATGAAAATGAAATCATGTTTTTTAGTGTAACATGAGTTCATAAGAAATAAATATAATCATTTGTTTTAATGTCATTTAATTGCATATGAAAATAAAATCATATTTAGGAGTAGCGTTAAAGTATATGAAAATAAAATCATGTTCGGAGTAACATTAATGCATATGAAATAAAAACATGTGTTGGAATCATGTGAATGCATATGAAATAGCTTCATATTTTAAAGTCATATTAATTATATGAAATATCATCGTATTTTTAATGTTATGTTAATATATGAAATTTAAAACATATTTCAATGTTATGTTATTATCTTAAAAATAAATATATTTTTAAGTTCATGTTCATATATTGAAGATAAAACATGTTTTTAGTGTCATGTTCATATAATAAATTGAGGCCTAATTTTAGTGTCATTTTCATTGGAAAGAATTAAATGTTTAAGGACTTCAATTTAATATAAGTTGACTCCAATGAAAAGATAGTAATTGAATAAATGTAAAAGTTACATTTTTCATGTAATTGAATTAAAGTGAAATTACATTTTTCATGTAAAAAAACAATAGTATGAAATTTACATATTTATGTAAAAAGATTTTCAGTAAAGATTATAACGATGAAATGTACATTTTAATGAATGGATTTTCATTAAAAAAAATAAGGACTAGAAATTTACATTTTAATGAATGGATTTTCATTAAAAAGAATAAGGAAACAAAATATACATTTTATGTAATTTGCAAGATGAAAGAAAAATGTACATTGTTGTGTATAGTATGTGAATGTGAATTATAATAAAAATAAAACATTATTGTGTGTCATGTTATACCTTGATATTATATATACAAATAGGGATATTTGTTGTTAGCAAAATATATGGATGAATGAATTATATATAATTATATATATAGAAATTAAAATCAAACGAATCGAGCGTGGTAGTTCGCATTTTGGAATCGTGTCTTTAAATTATTATACCGAAGATCCGACCGTCAGATTTTCCCAAAATTGAAACCGTTAGGTTCGACTTGGGAAGATGTTTCCAACAATATGAATTATGTTAAAATCCAACGGTTAGATTTAGAGAAATTTGTAAAACAAATTTGGGTGAAAACAGCGCCAAGGTCGCCAATGGACATGAAGTGTTGTTAAATAAAATTCAATTATTTTTATATAAATAAAAATAGAAATTAATCGTTATAAATTCATATTAACGATAAGAAATGATTTTATATTATATATATATGAGGATCATTTGAAAAGTTTGAGTTCAATCTCATTTCAAATGATTATTCGTCGATCTAAGTCGAAGAGTTGAAGACGGTGATTGAAGACCGATGATCTTCACGTCGAATGGATGAGTTACCATTGACGCCCATGATTGGAGTAGCTACCTTGAAGGGGCTACAATGGTGGCCGTCCAGACTACTTGTTGATTGTTCGGATTTGCGAGGTATAAGGTACCTCCGGTTTCGTTCAGACCGAGAACATACTTGAAAATGGATTGTATGTCTGACGTTGTATTCCTTTATACGATATTCGTTGATCTCTGCTAAATATATATCTGTTTGTTGTTTAACACCCTTCTCTAAGACGTACGAGCTTAGAGGTTATATATTGGAAGGAATCAATGGTATGGTATGGATTGACAATGTGGCATGTTAAGATGCTAATGATCAAGGCTTTTGTTGAAAAGCGGGCCTTGTGGTTGATGATCAAAGCACGGCCTGTTTAGGCGTATCTTTGTGTATAACTAGCTTCATGAGCCTCACAACCCGGTTGAGTCTAACACGGAGCAAGGGAACGCAGGGAGAGCAACACGTTTCTTTCTAGCTAGAAGTGGTGTTTGGTTTTTACACTACCCGACATTTTACTTATGTGGATGATGGAATGAGGCGCCTCGGATGTTAGGTCCTATAGGACCGGGAAACGTATGTTCAGGAATTGCTAATCTGCAAAATCATATGTGTGGACCGGCCCTGCAGGATCCAAGGGTTCACTGCGGGGGATCCTGAGACATTAGCTAGAGTGTCTCGAATCGGTAAGGAGATCGTTCCTAGCCTTGACTCATGATGGAAGCCCAATTCCCAATACGACCCTACGAATTTGATTGTATTACTAGTATGGAGGCATAGTATATGGTAGCTATGCTTCCTAGGATTGATACATTTACTTTAAAATGTTTTTGAAACATATATACACTAATAATAATATCAAATTCGTTTTTATCGTACCAAGCATGTTTAATCATCATAAGGTAAAACTCTATCGTCTGGTTTGCGTTGCATTGTGTGATGGGACTTGAGTCTTATGATGATTCCATTTTTCTAAAAAAGCATTGCATTGTTTAACGATTTACTTTAATTTATGCCCTGGCAATCCATAGGAATAAAACCCGTTCCACGTTAGCGGCGTGGTCCTTAGATTTGCCTTATTGATATTAGTTATATTAGTTAAGAATTCTCATACCAGTCCCATGACTGACTCGTAGTTTGTTTCACTTTACAAACACAGGTGCCCTCTTTTCCACATGGGCAATCGAGTAGCTTTTTACAGATATTTATCTCTAGAGCAGGATTCTTGACACGACCCGAACTTCCCCGTGAAGGAAAGCACGGATGGCATTGAGGACAAGACAGTATATAACGCTGACGGAAGAACATTTCATTGTTATTACAACAATTCCATCAGATACAAGAAAATACAGAGTATAAATGAATAAATTACATTCAACAAATATCAGAGATTTCAATAAATTACATAGCAGTGGAAAAATATACAAAACACAACTGAAAGTGATACACGGATACAGAGCTTTCCGAGCATCGTTCCAGCTGTAAATCAGGACCCTGTGAATATAAATCTGCAAAACCGAAACTACTAGCTGCCCGTCTCGAAAATAAGAGCACCCAGAGTTTAGGTTAAAACAATAAACTCCAGGCCAGTCTTGGGACTGGTGTGAGAACTAAAACAGTTATTAATATTGGTTTTAAAGTTAGGTAAATCAAGGGACCACGCCGTATAACACGGAACGGGTTTCCTCCCAAGAATACCAGTGCATAGAACAAACAACGCAATGCTAAATAAAGAAAAATGAAGCTGTTATAAGACCCATGTCCCATCACACAATGCAACGCAAGCCGGAGGATAGGGTTTTTACCTTATAACAGCCAAAGCATGCTTGATACGTATAAAACACATTATTTGATACTCTTATAGGTGTATAGTGTCAAAACAATTTCAATCATAAGTATCAATCATAGGCGGCATAGCTACCATCTACTATGTCGCCATACTAGGCTCTACAAATAAAACAGAAACACACGTATTGGAAATTGGATTCCATCATGAGTCGAGGCAAGGGGCAAGCTCCTCTCCGCATTCGAGACACTCTAGCAAATGTCCCAGGACCCCACTTTGATCCTTGGAATCGTCTGGGCCGGTCCTCTCTTACTTTTGAGGATTATTTATTCCTGAACACACGTTTCCCGGTCCTTACAGACCTATATTTGATGCGCCTCGCATTCCAACAACCACACAGGTGAAAAGTATATAAATGTCAGGGCTGGTAGGTCACTGACACCACCCGAGCTAGAAAGAAACGTCGTGCTCTCCCAGTGGTCCGTCTCCCGTTTTTGAATCATACCGAGGTGTGAGGCTCGCGAATTCACGTTATACACAAAGCTACGCCACACAGGCCATGCTTTGATCATCAACCACAAGACTTTTCTTTTCAACAGAAGCCCTAATCAATTGCCACTTACGCGTGCCACACTGGCAATTCACTCCATGCGACTGATGTCCATCGATATACAACCTCTGAGCTCGTACGTCTCAGAGAAGGGCATTAAGCAAGAGAATAAATTCTCCGCGGCCAAACAGATGTATATTTAATAGAGATCAATCAACACAGAATAAAATCCAATGTCAGACACACAATCCATTTACAAGTTCGCTCTGGGTCTGAACGAAACCGGAGGCACTTTCCTCGCATATCCATCCATCTCCAAGTACGTCTGGACGATCACCAACTGTTTCCCTCATCTTGGGTGTACAGCCCAATCGAGATCATCAGTAATCACCCAGACGATGTGAAGACTTCCGGTCTTTAACCACCGTCTTCATCTTCGACATCTCGTCGAATCGGTTATTCAGAATGGGTATAAACCCGGCCTTTCTGAATATCCCACATATATAGTAAACAAATGTTACACAAACACTCAAACGCCTCATTCCAATTCAGAACATCCTTTTATTCACGAAATCACATTCTTAGGGAAAGGTTCCCATTAATTTTATCCAAGATAAATTCTTCTAAATTTATTCTTTAATCTTACTTTGGATATCATTTCTAACTAGTTGGGATTAGCGAACCACACCGAAGTAATTATTTATTTTATTTCCCAATCCCAACCTATTCATTCCCTGGAGCAAAACTGGTAATACTCCATATCTAACACCATAGTATTATCGGTAAAACTAATTACCATTTCACGTTCAAATCTAATTAAAGATTTAACTATCGCTTTGGAGCAAAACTGGTGGTACTCCATTCTCGATCACCTTTCAGATTTGATAATTTAAATTATCAATTCACATTTCAATCTAATTAAAGATTCATTCAAACTCCACTTACTTTTAATCTTCTCAAAAATCAATATCCTGTCTTTAACTGGGTTAAAGAACCAATGTCATCTAAAACACGATTCACTATAAACCCAAATCACATTTGATATTAAATACAAGGCTCTGAATAGAAAATATACCGGCTTATATTCAATATCAAATTCCGAAACCAACAAATATCGTATTGGAAATAACGATATAAAATATATCTTTCAAATTCCCATAACAATATCTGTATAGTCACGAAATCCAATATCGAAATATTCCGAAGATAATTTCGATTCAACCCTAGTCTAATTCACGTATTGGGAATATTGATTATTTTTAAAAAATCTCTTTCAAATTCAATTTATTTACTTCAAAAATAAATCGATTTTAATTCTAGTTCAAAACTAGTTCATTTCGATAAAAATCTATTTTTGTCTTTTCAAATATGGAATTTTTCAGCCCAATTTTTCCCAAATCATTTCTTATGATTTTATACAAATTGTAGATATTTTTAATAATGTTATCAAGGCCCGTACAGTCGATTGCCATCAACGGCCATCGAACTGCACTTACAGCGACCTTTTCCAAATTTTATTTGGACATAATTCCAAATCCAACCGTTAGATTTCAAATTTCTAATATTCATTGGAAAGTTCTTTTCGATATGAACCCAACGGTTACAGTTTTAGGAGAATCCGACGGTCGGATCTCCCGCAACGTCAATTTGAAGTCAATGGTCGAAATTCACAAACTACCGCGGCGCGGCGCGTTCTGTTCAGGCCATTATATATATAATATATATTATATATATTTCGTCGATTTCCTTTTTTAAAACGAATTTTATATATAGTTCTAAATTCGTTTCAAAAAAATTTCAACTTCAATTTCAAATCGATTTGATTTCAATTCAATTCGAATTCATTTCAATTTTATTTAATTCGAATTCAAATTCGTTTCGATTCAATTCAAATTCTAATTCGTTTCAATTCAATTCAAATTCTAATTCGTTTCAATTCAATTCAATTTGAATTTACCTTCTATTTAATTCAATTCGAATTCATTTCAAATTGATTTCAATTCAATTTCAGTTCGTTTTAAATTTCATTCAAAACGATTTCATATCGTTTTTAATTCAATTTCAATTGAATTCAATTTGAATTCATTTCTATTCAATTCGAATTCAAATTCACTTTCTATTTAATTCAAATCGAATCATTTTCTATTCAATTCGAATCGAATTCATTTTCTATTCTATTCGAATTCATTTCAAATTGATTCAATAAAATTTCAATTTGAATTTTAATCTAATTTAATTTGAATTTAATTTCAAAATATTAAATTTTGAAATCACTTTTCAATATTCATTATAAAACAAATAAAATGGATATAAATATCGTTCGCGTCAAAATAACGCATCTCTAATCAACACGGCTTTATATTTTTCAAAAACTTCTTTATTATATTTAACAATTGAATATTTATTCTATTCAGCACATGAATTTATAATCTATTCAACACATGAATATTTATTCTATTCAACACATGAATCTATATTCCTTTCAAAACATGAATTTTCTTTTATAATATTCATTATTTCCCCGATTGGAATGAGGCCCAATCAATCACCATATAATGTTAATTATATGGATTCCATACAACACATGTATATTATAGCAGTGATAAGCAATCAACCATCATCCAAGGTGCACTACACAACTGCATAAGCATCAAATATAAATAATCAATGCTTACACAGCCTGTCGACCAATCGATCGACATACAATTAAATAATTGGGATTGGTGTACGCCAAATATCATCCCAACACCCGTGTGGGGATTCAAATCAACAAACACAGATTATTATTTGTGCAGTTGGGCGATGTGTAAAATTTATCATCCCAATCAATATCAGTCAAATAAGTGTATATAAACAAATTGGCCGATTTGTTTATAAATATTTATTTATTCACATTCACGTTAAAAATTATATTTTTAACGATAATTAATTTATTTCAGCTATCTACATTTATTATCGATTTCACATCAACATCACAAACAATTTTCACAACACATCAATCAAACATACAAGCCGTCCATGGTCTGTGGACGACGGGTGTCGGGTGCTGCTAAGCACCGTCTGCATCCTAGTATATATATATAACTAGAAAAGGAAATTTAGAGTGAGAAGTTCTCACCAAAGCTATACCAACTCCACGACACTTCATTTATAGAAATCTTCGTCGTTCTCGCCTTTTTGTCACTTTTGTTACCCGTATTCACTACATATATAAAAATCAAATTTTTACTTCGCTATTCAATATATAAAAATCAAATTTTTACTTTGCTATTCAACATATAAAAATCTAATTTTTTACTTCGCTATTATATAGATAAAAATCGAATTTTTACTTCACTACTATATAGATAAAAATTCTATTTTTATATCGTTACTATATAGATAAAAATTCTATTTTTACATTGCTACTATATAGATAAAAATTCTATTTTTACATCGCTACTATATAGATAAAAATTCTTTTTTTTACATCGGTGTTCATATAATAAAGATTATATTTTTATCCTGCTATTCTCTACATAAAGATTTCGCCTTTTCAATAATAAATATTCGCCTTTTCAATTATAAAGATTCGCCTTTTCCTACTTAAAAAAAATGTCGTCTTTCACTACATAAAAATATCGTCTTTTTATATCCTACCATATAAATATCACATTTTTATTATCTATATAATATGAAAATTATATTTTCAACCTTTACATGCGATAAAAATTATATTTTTAACATTCCTATCATATAAAAATTATATTTTCTTCGCTTCATATAAAAATAATACCTTTGCATATAAAAATCCTTATTTTTGTCTAATGCTTTTTATTTTCAAAAGTCATATCTTTTTTCTTTCAAAGGTCATATCTTTTTATTTTTATCGCTACACCATATATGTATATAAAAACTAATTTTTATCTCGCTAGTCATTTAATAAAAATCTAATCTTTTATTTAAAGAAAATCTAGTCCTTTTGTAACACCCCGCCTCCGCTAGGGTCACTCGCAAAGGAATGCACTAGCTTTAGAGGGGCATTATAGGTAAACATGCACAGAAATATCACAAGACAGAACATATAAAATAGCGGAAGTAAAATTGAACTTTCATAAACAATAATAATTAAGGTCTAAAGCCTTTTACATCAGAGTACATCAAAACCTGTCTTGCAATAGTAAAGCAGCATAGAAACATTTTCATAAATTATTCCCCAAATAAAACAGTAAAGTAGCCATAGCCAAGAAATGTCCAAGCCATCCATGATGACCTTCAAGCAGAAGAAGTCCGAACTAAACAACAGTATTTCCTCCCTGTAACCTGGGGGGAAACGGAAGAAAAGAAGCGAAACAAAACGGGTCAGTCAAAAAGACTGAGTAAGCCCTTTCTACTATCAGCATAAAAACTAGTAAAGTTAACTCACATGAGAAACTGAGATGATCATAAGCACGATGACAAGATAGATAAGCTAAATCAAAATAACAGGATGAACTACTGAACTCAGATAAACTAAGGTGTCATGATAAATTACGATGTCAAGATAAAACAAGGTATCACATCGTCAGGTTTCTATCAAGTATAATATCCCAAGATATCTATCAAGTCTAACGTCCCATGGTATCTATCCTGTACATCTGCTCTGCACCTACCGTACTAGTATCCCAACCGTATCATGTGTTATCCATGAATGACCCTTACTCAAAAGTTGTATAGTGGTCCATGTCAACCTAATATGCCGCATATATAGGTTACTCAACTCATATGTTCCTTTCCGTGTATAAGTTTAGTCCCTTGCCGTAGATCATACAGGCTTTCCCATGAGATTCTATATCACTTTAACATAGTTCCATGATCCTTAAGATCGGTTTGGACTGTTACCCTAAACCTAGCTAGGGTCTTCCAACATGAATTATCGTTTGTACAACTAGGACTTATGCTACCTAGGGCTACTAGGGATTATGCTTACCTATTGCACGTTTTCGTATCTCGGTTTGGGTTCAACCACCTAGGGCAACTAGGGATTACGCTAACTATCAACCGCGCCCTTTTTCCCACGCATATATCGTGAATCGTTTTTCCATGACTGTATGCACATGTATCACATCGTGCCATCCGAGTCCTATCACAGGGCAAATCAAGAAGTACAGGACTCGGTCGGGAGCTTTAGATTTATCTGCCGATGCAGATGCTAAGGTCTGTTTTTCCTATACGTGGCTATGGTCCCACGAGACCACTCCCTCAACTAGTGAAAGACAAGACAGGATAAATCCTGTATGAGAACACAACACTGGCCAACCCACATCTAAGCCTTACCGCAACCATAATTAGATAGCAATTATGGTCTTTTGGGTGTTCTCTGCATTTCCGTACGTACACGCTTGACCAAAGATGGTAGGTAGCCTGACGAAATGCTATCTAGGGCACGTCCATGTATCGTCGACTATCCCCTATCCATCCCCGTCTTTAGGTCGCTCGTATAGCAACCAAGGCATACTCTTGGTTCTTCTAACGCAGACCTTAACCTCTCATGAGCCTAGTATGATGACCTGGCAGCTCACAGAGGGATACAAAGAATATCCTCTCGTTCCCCGAAGCCGCTGCTTCGTTACCCAGTTCGCTGGAGCCTTTATCTAAATCAGATACTTGCTCCTACTCGTATACTTAAACGATGACCTACCGTATCAGGTTACTCATCTATCTATGAACTGGTCTAAATTTCCTTGACTAAGAATTATTACTTAGTTACCCTTAACTAAGGTGTATCACTTAGCCTTAACTCCGTTATCCTTGTTAACTTCGGTTATCCACCTAATTCTCAGAACTAGGGTTTACATAATGGATTAAGTGTCACTTAAGTTCATGACTTAACCCGTCTACAAATCGTGTCAAAATTGGCTAAGTATCCAAGTTCAAGACTTAACCCTACAAACCATGCTCAAGTTGGTTAAGTATATATTAACTTGACCCTATCAAATTACTGAGTGAAATCAGTCAAGCATATTTAAGCGATTCGTGACTTAGCCTTATCATGTTTTCACGTTAGATTGGTTAAGTGTAGGTTAACTTAACCTCAATAAATTCACGAGTTAGATTGGTTAAGTATAGGTCACTTAACCACCTCAAATCATCATGTTAGATTAGTTAAGTGTTTAACTTAACTCCATTAAACTACCAAGTGGGATTAATTAAGTCTAGGCTAACTTAACCCCATCCGATTTCCATGCTTAGACTAGTTGAGTCCAATCTTAACCCCATCCATTAACTGTATTTTTCGGTTAAGCGTCATTAAGAAAACTTACTTAACCTTACCAAGTTATCGCGTTGGATAGATTAAGTGTTGGTTAACTTAACCCCGTTCACTAGTCGTATAAAAATGGTTAAGTGTCATTAAGAAAACTTACTTAACCTTACCAGGTTATCGTGTTGGATTGATTAAGTGTTGGTTAACTTAACCCCGTCCACTAGTCGTAAAAAATGGTTAACTGTCATTAGGCAAATAAAATTACTTAACCTACCCAACCTTGTCATGTTTTGTTAAGTATCATTGGCCTAATCAAATTACTTAACCCATTTGTCCATGTCATATTTGATTAAGAGTCATTAATCAAATTAACTTAACCCTATCATGTGGCATTAATTACTTAATTCACCTCAACCTCTCACATTAGACTTTGTTGTGGTTACTAGTTAAGCCGGTCGGTTCCGGGTAGCTTTACACCACAACTTGGTCTAACCTCGGGTTCAAGCACAACATGACCAACTTCTCACATTTGGTCCTATTGTTTGCAACTACTAGTTAGGCCGGTCGGTTCCGGGTAGTTTTACGTTGCAAACTCAACCCAACCTCGAGTTGGCCACACTTATATTATCTAAGTGTCATGTCCATCATGTTTCCAAAACATGTTACAAGTTTTCAAGCATTTGGGTAGACCTAACTTAATAGGTAAATTCCCAAAGGGTAGACCTAACTTAATAGGTAAATTCCCAAGCTTATGTTTTTATGCATACTTACATGTCAACTTCCATGTTATATTTCAAGTCATATTTTCAAGTTATATTTTCATGTCACTAGAAATTCCCCATAACATAACCCAACGCTTTTAAACTCGCATATACGTTCGCAACAACGTAACGGATTAAAAGAAGAGACTTGGCAAAGGCATGACAAAAAATGGATATTAAGCCACAAGTTAATCATGGTGGCAAATGAGGCACAAATGTGTTCATTAACTTGCATGTTACATTCTTAAGCCCCAAAAACATGCATAAACCCAAACTTGGCACATAAGCGAATCATGGTGACAAAAGACATGGAATGATGACTAGTAACTCGCATATATCATCATATAAGGGTTATGACTTCATATGCAAGTTGACATAAAGGTTATGAGGGTTCTCATGTTGCATAATGCAACATTTCAACATAAAGGTTGTAGCTTTTAGCCCACAAGATCAAGATAATGACTTCATAAACTTGCATGACATGATAGCATGTATCATACTCAATGATCAAACCCAAACTTGCAACATGAACATTTAACTTCATAGTTAATATCTAAGAGTAGGGAAAGGACTTACATTGCTATGAAGGCACAAAAGATATGATAAAGCCCTTATGCAATCAAATAGACCCAAAATGCAAGCTCTAACATAAAAACCCTTGAGCCAAAATGATCAAAACCCTTGCTTTATGATGCAAATATAGAAACTTGACTTGAATGCAAGCTAATGAGGCTCATACAAGCTTGAAAACACTTGTATGCGTGGAAAATCTCTCATAGAGACAATTTAGAAATTTTATGAAGAGAGTGGAGGCCATGAGAGGTAAAATTTTGCCATAGTTTAGCTGTATGAATGAATAATGATGATTTAGGGTTAGGGTCTTATTTATAGATTAGGCAAGTGTTTTAGGCCATAGGATTAAACCCTAGTTGCAATCTCATCCCTTAAAACCGAATCTGGCCCCCAAACTCAACACAAACCCAAAATGGTGCACCAGGCAGAACTGCCCGGCTGGACCAAGTCGACAGCCAAGTCGACAGGGCTGTCGACTTGGGTCCAACCAAGTCGACTCCCAAGTCGATAGGGCTGTCGACTTGGGTGCCCTGGCGGGAATTTTCCCGCCTGGCCCAAACTGGCCCAAATTTCCAAATTCAAACTTGAATTTGAAATCTGTTTTTACTTTGAAATTTTCTGAAAACTTCGTTGGGCCTTAATCGAGTCATACGGACTCCGATTTTCAAAAACTCGGACTCTATTTCGCGTATTTTTCCGAGATGAACGCAATGGCATAGCCCGTTTTACTTGATTCAGAATTTAAAATTAAATTCTGCCTTGATTCTCGTTTTAACATGTTATCGAAATACGGGTTGTTACATTCTCCCCACCTTTTAGGATTTCGTCCCCGAAATCTCCAAGTTAGGAAGAACATATCCTACCATCCATCATTCATCTACTCAAAACATCATCCACAAGCAACCATTGTCCTTAGATGATTTCTAATGTTGTATGAATATATGCAAAACGTGTGTGTGCATGTTCCTTAGCTAATGCTAATGATCAGGCCTGAATAATCTTTCTAATGCAAAATATGTATAGTGCCATGAATCCAACATGTATGCAAATAGTCCTAGTCATATATAGATACTATATGCGTGCACAACCATTCATTCATATGCAACAACCGCATGATAATACATTCGATTTCATCCATAAACAAAATACTCGTGCATATGCAATATGAAATGTGACCGAGTCGAGCTAGTATCTAATGTGTATTCGCGCATCCACGAGCAACCACTTGCAACCATATCAATCATAACATGTTTCAAATACATGTTTACATCCATAGGGTTCTACCTAGGATTCCCTGAAACAGGGTCGAGAAGACAAACTCCTTACGGGGTTTGTAACAGAAAATAGGACCGAGAGGATGTCCACAAAAGATAGCCTACAATTATGCTCTACAGAAAACAGGGATCAAGGATATTCTCTCAAAAAGAGATATCATGCACGTATCTAGTCTTTGACCTTCAATGTCGTATTTCCTTGAGCTTAATTCCAATGTGCCTTGACTGTCCTTTAACTTCGCGATTTCGTAGCTTCTTATTTCTTGTTTCCATAACATGAGCAGGAACTCATTTCTTCGTCGCCTCTCGTTCCACTTGCACTTACCCTTTTCCTAGAATACTTGACGCAAACATGACTGCGTACTCATGATCTCATGCAAGCTTTCCAAAATTCACTAGTGAATCTCGGACCTCGTACCACAAGGTATTCCATGTAGGAGGACTTCCTCTTGAAAGTAAACAGATGCCAACCAGGTTATCATGCACACTTACTAGGATGATCTCTATAACCCATGCATAAATGAAGTAAACCATCCGTCTTATTGGCGAACACCACTCGATCGGGCTTCAAATTTCCAATAAAGGCATCCAGGGATTCTAAGTAACTAGTCATGACAGAACCTCAAAGAGGTTACACGATACTTCGAGGGTATTACCAAGGCTAATCAAAAGGTCTAACTACCCTCCTATCAAAACCGAGAGTGGCACCCCCTACTGGATAACCACTTCATCCCTAGAATCCATCCATAGCTTATAAACATAAGCATTATTTCCAAACTCAACACTTGGCATAGACATTCTCAAATCCAAACAAGTCATGTATAAATGGACTGATTCTTCAATAGGACTTTGAGACAAAAATGGGATTCTCTATTACGCTAGTACTTAAGGTGCAGAGACTCAACTATCGAAGCAGACTTAAATGATACGAAAAACGAAGTCCTAACGGGATGATAGAGAAGAAAAGCTAAACCTTTAACAAGATCGTTACCCTCCTTCCGAGGTACCCTAGAAATGAGAGCATACTACTGCCCTCCCGATGATCTTGTCCTTGTCCCATAATACTTAACTATCCGCCCCGTTTTACCATGCCAAAGGTACTTTCTCGTCCTGGGTTTCATTATTCATCTTTCTCCCTCCTTTGAGGACTAAGCCATACCAACAAGTTGCTCATCCTTAAGCTCGTATCCTTTATCCTCTTTCTCACTATTCTTTCTTATAACGCGGCCACTGGTCTCTCGAGAACCACCTCCATCGCATGGAAAGCACTTTCGTAGATAGAAAAGACTAGTCGCAGTTAAAACTACTGTGACTACAGATGGAGGAAAGAAAGGAAAAGAGATTCAATTAAGGAAACAAGGATAGTGCTAATGGCCTTTGGGGAATAGCCTTTTTCTTCTAAAAGAAAATTTTCTTGAAAAATGCTTCTTTGTAAACGATTTTCAAATAGTTTTCAGAAGGTCTTTAAAAAAACTTTTGCCCAGTCTGGTAACCTTCTGCTCTGAAACCACGTGTAACACCCCGCCTCCGCTAGGGTCACTCGCAAAGGAATGCACTAGCTTTAGAGGGGCATTATAGGTAAACATGCACAGAAATATCACAAGACAGAACATATAAAATAGCGGAAGTAAAATTGAACTTTCATAAACATTAATAATTAAGGTCTAAAGCCTTTTACATCAGAGTACATCAAAACCTGTCTTGCAATAGCAAAGCAGCATCGAAACATTTTCATAAATTATTCCCCAAGTAAAACAGTAAAGTAGCCATAGCCAAGAAACGTCCAAGCCATCCATGATGACCTTCAAGCAGAAGAAGTCTGAACTAAACAACAGTATTTCCTCCCTGTAACCTGGGGGGGAAACGGAAGAAAAGAAGCGAAACAAAACGGGTCAGTCAAAAAGACTGAGTAAGCCCTATCTAATATCTGCATAAAAACTAGTAAAGTTAACTAACATGAGAAACTGAGATGATCATAAGCACGATGACAGGATAGATAAGCTAAATCAAAATATCAGGATGAACTACTGAACTCAGATAAACTAAGGTGTCACGATAAATTACGATGTCAAGATAAAACAAGGTATCACATCGTCAGGTTTCTATCAAGTATAATATCCCAAGATATCTATCAAGTCTAACGTCCCATGGTATCTATCCTGTACATCTGCTCTGCACCTACCGTACTAGTATCCCAACCGTATCATGTGTTATCCATGAATGACCCTTACTCAAAAGTCGTATAGTGGTCCATGTCAACCTAATATGCCGCATATATAGGTTACTCAACTCATATATTCCTTTCCGTGTATAAGTTTAGTCCCTTGCCGTAGACCATACGGGCTTTCCCATGAGATTCTATATCACTTTAACATAGTTCCATGATCCTTAAGATCGGTTTGGACTGTTACCCTAAACCTAGCTAGGGTCTTCCAACATGAATTATCGTTTGTACAACTAGGACTTATGCTACCTAGGGCTACTAGAGATTATGCTTACCTATTGCACGTTTTCGTATCTCGGTTTGGGTTCAACCACCTAGGGCAACTAGGGATTACGCTAACCGTCAACCGCGCCCTTTTTCCCACGCATATATCGTGAATCGTTTTTCCATGACTGTATGCACATGTATCACATCGTGCCATCCGAGTCCTATCACAGGGCAAATCAAGAAGTAATGGACTCGGTCGGGAGCTTTAGATTTATCTGCCGATGCAGATGCTAAGGTTTGTTTTTCCTATACGTGGCTATGGTCCCACGAGACCACTCCCTCAACTAGTGAAAGACAAGACAGGATAAATCCTGTATGAGAAGACAACACTGGCCAACCCACATCCAAGCCTTACCGCAACCATAATTAGATAGCAATTATGGTCTTTTGGGTGTTCTCTGCCTTTCCGTACGTACACGCTTGACCAAAGATGGTAGGTATCCTGACGAAATGCTATCTAGGGCACGTCTGTGTATCATCGACTATCCCCTATCCATCCCCGTCTTTAGGTCGCTCGTATAGCAACCAAGGCATACTCTTGGTTCTTCTAACGCAGACCTTAACCTCTCATGAGCATAGTATGATGACCTGGCAGCTCACAGAGGGATACCAAGAATATCGTCTCGTTCCTCGAAGCCGCTGCTTCGTTACCCAGTTCGCTGGAGCCTTTATCTAAATCAGATACTTGCTCCTACTCGTATACTTAAACGATGACCTACCGTATCAGGTTACTCATCTATCTATGAACTGGTCTAAATTTCCTTGACTAAGAATTATTACTTAGTTACCCTTAACTAAGGTGTATCACTTAGCCTTTACTCCGTTATCCTTGTTAACTTCGGTTATCCACCTAATTCTCAGAACTAGGGTTTACATAATGGATTAAGTGTCACTTAAGTTCATGACTTAACCCGTTTACAAATCGTGTCAAAATTGGCTAAGTATCCAAGTTCAAGACGTAACCCTACAAACCATGCTCAAGTTGGTTAAGTATATATTAACTTGACCCTATCAAATTACTGAGTCAAATTGGTCAATCGTATTTAAGCGATTCGTGACTTAGCCTTATCATTTTTCACGTTAGATTGGTTAAGTATAGGTTAACTTAACCTCAATAAATTCACGAGTTAGATTGGTTAAGTATAGGTCACTTAACCACCTCAAATCATCATGTTAGATTAGTTGAGTGTTTAATTTAACTCCATTAAACTACCAAGTGGGATTAATTAAGTCTAGGCTAACTTAACCCCATCCGTTTTCCATGCTTAGACTAGTCGAGTCCAATCTTAACCCCATCCATTAACTGTATTTTTCGGTTAAGCGTCATTAAGAAAACTTACTTAACCTTACCAAGTTATCGTGTTGGATTGATTAAGTGTTGGTTAACTTAACCCCGTCCACTAGTCGTATAAAAATGGTTAAGTGTCATTAAGAAAACTTACTTAACCTTACCAAGTTATCATGTTGGATTGATTAAGTGTTGGTTAACTTAACCCCGTCCACTAGTCGTATAAAAATGGTTAAGTGTCATTAGGCAAATCAAATTACTTAACCTACCCAACCTTGTCATATTTTGTTAAGTATCATTGGAAATCAAATTACTTAACCCATTTGTCCATGTCGTATTTGATTAAGAGTCATTAATCAAATTAACTTAACCCTATCATGTGGCATTAATTACTTAATGCACCTCAACCTCTCACATTAGACTTTGTTGTGGTTACTAGTTAAGCCGGTCGGTTCCGGGTAGCTTTACACCACAACTTGGTCTAACCTCGGGTTCAAGCACAACATGAACAACTTCTCACATTGGGTCCTATTGTTTGCAACTACTAGTTAGGCCGGTCGGTTCCGGGTAGTTTTACGTTGCAAACTCAACCCAACCTCGAGTTGGCCACACTTATATTATCTAAGTGTCATGTCCATCATGTTTCCAAAACATGTTACAAGTTTTCAAGCATTTGGGTAGACCTAACTTAATAGGTAAATTCCCAAAGGGTAGACCTAACTTAATAGGTAAATTCCCAAGCTTATGTTTTTATGCATACTTACATGTCAACTTCCATGTTATATTTCAAGTCATATTTTCAAGTTATATTTTCATGTCACTAGAAATTACCCATAACATAACCCAACGCTTTTAAACTCGCATATAAGTTCGCAACAACGTAACGGATTAAAAGAAGAGACTTGGCAAAGGCATGACAAAAAATGGATATTAAGCCACAAGTTAATCATGGTGGCAAATGAGGCACAAATGTGTTCATTAACTTGCATGTTACATTCTTAAGCCCCAAAAAAATGCATAAACCCAAACTTGGCACATAAGCGAATCATGGTGACAAAAGACATGGAATGATGACTAGTAACTCGCATATATCATCATATAAGGGTTATGACTTCATATGCAAGTTGACATAAAGGTTATGAGGGTTCTCATGTTGCATAATGCAACATTTCAACATAAAGGTTGTAGCTTTTAGCCCACAAGATCAAGATAATGACTTCATAAACTTGCATGACATGATAGCATGTATCATACTCAATGGTCAAACCCAAACTTGCAACATGAACATTTAACTTCATAGTTAATATCTAAGAGTAGGGAAAGGGCTTACATTGCTATGAAGGCACAAAAGATATGATAAAGCCCTTATGCAATCAAATAGACCCAAAATGCAAGCTCTAACATAAAAACCCTTGAGCCAAAATGATCAAAACCCTTGCTTTATGATGCAAATATAGAAACTTGACTTGAATGCAAGCTAATGAGGCTCATACAAGCTTGAAAACACTTGTATGCATGGAAAATCTCTCATAGAGACAATTTAGAAATTTTATGAAGAGAGTGGAGGCCATGAGAGGTAAAATTTTGCCATAGTTTAGTTGTATGAATGAATAATGATGATTTAGGGTTAGGTTAGGGTCTTATTTATAGATTAGGCAAGTGTTTTAGGCCATAGGATTAAACCCTAGTTGCAATCTCAGCCCTTAAAACCGAATCTGGCCCCCAAACTCAACACAAACCCAAAAAGGTGCACCAGGCAGAACTGCCCGGCTGGACCAAGTCGACAAGGCTGTCGACTTGGGTCCAACCAAGTCGACTCCCAAGTCGACAGGGCTGTCGACTTGGGTGCCCTGGCAGGAATTTTCCCGCCTGGCCCAAACTGGCCCAAATTTCCAAATTCAAACTTGAATTTGAAATCTGTTTTTACTTTGAAATTTTCTGAAAACTTCGTTGGGCCTTAATCGGGTCATACGGACTCCGATTTTCGAAAACTCGGACTCTATTTCGCGTATTTTTCCGAGACGAACGCAATGGCATAGCCCGTTTTACTTGATTCAGAATTTAAAATTAAATTCTGCCTTGATTCTCGTTTTAACATGTTATCGAAATACGGGTTGTTACACCTTTCATTAAAGAAAATCAAAGCTTTTTATCAAAGAAAATCAAAGCTTTTTATTTGAAAGCTAGTACATAATAAAAACTAAAAAGAAATTCAAAATAAAAAGGAAAAGACTCACATTTTCTTTTCGAAGAGGGAAGAGACTCGTTGGGGGCGGAGGTGGGCGTCTGACCGGAGATGGGGGGGTCGTGGAGAGGCTGCAGGTGGTCGGCGGCTTCAGGGGGTGGCGGTGGGTTTGGGCGCGTTTCAGCTGAGAAGGGGGGTTGGTTCTTCGAGAGGAGGTAGAAGAAGAAGGGGAGGGGTCGACGTTGGCTTGGAGGGGCGCAGTGGCGAGCTCCGCCTCTGGCGGCTGTAACAACCCGTATTTTCAATAACCTA
Source organism: Allium sativum (assembly GCA_030737875.1). Taxonomy (NCBI): domain Eukaryota; kingdom Viridiplantae; phylum Streptophyta; class Magnoliopsida; order Asparagales; family Amaryllidaceae; genus Allium; species Allium sativum. Next base: position 378,241,742 of record CM060926.1, read on the forward strand.
TTATAACATAAATGGAGGCAGAATTAAACTGTTAATCTGAATCAAGGGAAACGGGCTATGCCATTGCATTTGTCTCGGAAAAATACGCGAAATAGAGTCCGAGTTTTCGAAAATCGGAGTCCGTATGACCAAGATATGGCCTCGCGAAGTTTCACGAAAAATTCCCAAATTAAAGTATACTTAATTAAGTGAAATGGGTTGCGCAGAGAAATATATATATATTGATATATATATATATATAATTGAAAATTAAATAAATAAATATGCAAAAATGTTCAAAACAGCGAATTGGGAGAGGGGAATAACCGAACCGGCCGATTTTTGAGGTCGACCCGAGCTCGCTGGGTCGACTAGGGGTTAATCCAGGGTGTTTGGCTGTCAACCCGTGGGCCGATTCGCTCAAATGCATATTTTGCATTTGGATGGTTCTCATGGTTCATATTTAATCTAAAGGCCCTAGATGGTTCCTACACTTGACTTCTTCCCCAAGACATGCTTTGATGGCTTGGATTGAATCTAGTTTTAATCCTATGGCCTAAAACACTTGCCTAATCTATAAATAAGACTCTAACCTATCCTAAATCCTCATTATTCATTCATGCAACTAAGCTATGGCAAAATTTTACCTCTCATGGCCTCCACTCTCTTCATAAAATTTCTAAATGGTTTCTATGAGGGATTTTCCATGCATACAAGTGTTTTCAAGCTTGTATGAGTGTCATTAGCTTGCATTCAAGTCAAGTTTCTATCTTTGCATCATAAAGCAAGGGTTTTGATCATTTTGGCTCAAGGGTTTTTATTTTAGAGCTTGCATTTTGGGTCTATTTGATTGCATAAGGGCTTCGTCATATCTTTTGTGCCTTCATAGCAATGTAAGCCCTTTCCCTACTCTTAGATATTAACTATGAAGTTAAATGTTCATGTTGCAAGTTTGGGTTTGATCATTGAGTATGATACATGCTATCATGTCATGCAAGTTTATGAAGTCATTATCTTGATCTTGTGAGCTAAATGCTACAACCTTTATGTTGAAATGTTGCATTAGGCAACATGAGAACCCTCATAACCTTTATGTCAACTTGCATATGAAGTCATAACCCTTATATGATGATATATGCGAGTTACTAGTCATCATTCCATATCTTTTGTCACCATGATTCGCTTATGTGCCAAGTTTGGGTTTATGCATGTTTTGAGGCTTAAGAATGTAACATGCAAGTTAATGAACACATTTGTGCCTCATTTGCCACCATGATTAACTTGTGGCTTAATATCCATTTTTGTCATGCCTTTGCCAAGTCTCTTCTTTTAATCCATTACGTTGTCGCGAACGTATATGCGAGTTTAAAAGCGTTGGGTTATGTTATGGGTAATGTCTAATGACATGAAAATACAACTTGAAAACATGACTTGAAATATAACATGGAAGTTGACATGTAACTATGCATAAAAACATAAGCTTGGGAATTTACCTATTAAGTTAGGTCTACCCTTTGGGAATTTACCTATTAAGTTAGGTCTACCCAAATGCTTGAAAACTTGTAACATGTTTTGGGAAACATGATGGACATGACACTTAGATAATATAAGTGTGGCCAACTCGAGGTTGGGTTGAGTTTGCAACGTAAAACTACCCGGAACCGACCGGCCTAACTAGTAGTTGCAAACAATAGGACCCAATGTGAGAAGTTGGTCATGTTGTGCTTGAACCCGAGGTTAGACCAAGTTGTGGTGTCAAGCTACCCGGAACCGACCGGCTTAACTAGTAACCACAACAAAGTCTAATGTGAGAGGTGAAGGTGCATTAAGTAATTAATGCCACATGATAGGGTTAAGTTAATTTGATTAATGACTCTTAACCAAATATGACATGGACAAATGGGTTAAGTAATTTGATTAGGCTAATGATACTTAACAAAACATGACAAGGTTGGGTAGGTTAAGTAACTTGATTTGCCTAATGACACTTAACCATTTTTATATGACTAGTGGATGGGGTTAAGTTAACCAACACTTAATCAATCCAACGCGATAACTTGGTAAGGTTAAGTAAGTTTTCTTAATGACGCTTAACCGAAAAATACGGTTAACGAATGGGGTTAAGATTAGACTCAACTAGTCTAAACATGGAAATCGGATGGGGTTAAGTTAGCCTAGACTTAATTAATCCCACTTGGTAGTTTAGTGGGGTTAAGTTAAACACTTAACTAATCTAAACATGATGAATTGATGTGGTTAAGTGACCTATACTTATCCAATCTAACTCGTTAATTTATTGTGGTTAAGTTAACCAATATAACGTGAAAACATGATAAGGCTAAGTCACGAATCGCTTGAATACACTTGACCGATTTGACTAAGTAAATTGATAGGGTCAAGGTAATATATACTTAACCAATCTAGAATGATAATTGGACGAGGTTAAGTCGTGAATAGCTTAATATACTTAACCAACTTGAGCATGGTTTGTAGGGTTAAGCCTTGAACTTGGATACTTAGCCAATTTTGACAGGATTTGTAGACGGGTTAAGTAATGAACTTAAGTGACACTAAATCCATTATGTAAACCCTAGTTCTGAGGATTAGGTGGATAACCGTAGTTAACAAGGATAACGGGAACAATGCTAAGTGGTAAACCTTAGTTGAAGAATAACTAAGTAATGATTGTTAGTCAAGGAAATTTAGACCAGTTCATAGATAGATGAGTAACCTGATACGGTAGGTCATCGTTTAAGTATACGAGTAGGAGCAAGTATCTGATTTAGATAAAGGCTCCAGCGAACTGGGTAACGAAGCAGCGGCTTCGGGGAACGTGAGGATATTCTTGGTATCCCTCTATGAGCTGCCAGGTGATTATACCAGGCTCATGAGAGGTTAAGGTCTGCGTTAGAAGAACCAAGAGTATGCCTTGGTTGCTATACGAGCGACCTAAAGACGGGGATGGATAGGGGATAGTCGACGATACACGGTCGTACCCTAGATAGCATTTCGTCAGGCTACCTACCATCTTTGGTCAAGCGTGTACGTACGGAAAGGCAGAGAACACCCAAAAGACCATAATTGCTATCTAATTATGGTTGTGGTAAGGCTTGGATGTGGGTTGGCCAGTGTTGTGTTCTCATACAGGATTTATCCTGTCTTGTCTTTCACTAGTTGAGGGAGTGGTCTTGTGGGACCATAGCCACGTATAAGAAAAACAGACCTTAGCTTCTGCATCGGCAGATAAATCGAAAGCTCCCGACCGAGTCCTGTATTTCTCGATTTGCCCTGTGACAGGACTCGGATGGCACGATGTGATACATGTACATACAGTCATGGAAAAGCGATTCACGATGAATGCGTGGGAAAAAGGGCGCGGTTGGCGGTTAGCGTAATCCCTAGTGGCCCTAGGTGGTTGAACCCAAACCGAGATACGAAAACGTGCAATAGGTAAGCATAATCCCTAGCAGCCCTAGGTAGCATAAGTCCTAGTTGTACAAACAATAATTCATGTTGGAAGACCCTAGCTAGGTTTAGGGTAACAGTCCAAACCGATCTTAAGGATCATGGAACTATGTTAAAGTAATATAGAATCTCATGGAAAGCCCGTATGGTCTACGGCAAGGGACTGAACATTTACATGGAATAAAACATACAAGTTGAGTAACCTATATATGCGATATATTAGGTTGACATGGACCATTACATGACTTTTGAGTGAGGGTCATTCTTGGTTAACACATGACATGGTGGGGATACTAGTACGGTAGGTGCAGAGCTAAAATACAGGATAGATATCACGGGGCGTTATACGTGACAGATATCTTGGGGATATTATACTTGATAGAAACCTGACGATGTGATACCTTGTTTTATCTTGACATCGTAATTTATCATGACACCTTAGTTTATCTGAGTTCAGTAGTTCATCCTGTTATTTTGATTTAGCTTATCTATCTTGTTATCATGCTTATGTTCATCTCAGTTTCTCATGTCAGTTAACTTTACTAGTTTTTATGCTAATAGTATATAGGGCTTACTCAGTTTTTTTGACTGACCCGTTTTGTTTCGCCTCTTTTCTTCCGTTTCCCCCCCCCCCCCAGGTTACAGGGAGGAAATACTGTTGTTTAGTTCGGACTTCTTCTGCTTGAAGGTCATCATGGATGGCTTGGACTTTTCTTGGCTAATGGCTACTTTACTGTTTTTACTTGGGGAATAATTTATGAAAATGTCTTTATGCTTCTTTACTATTGCAAGACAGGTTTTGATGTACTATGATGTAAAAGGCTTTAGACCTTATTTATTCATGTTATGAAAGTTTGATTTTACTTCCGCTATTTTGTATGTTATGTCTTGTGATATTTCTGTGCATGTTTACCAATAATGCCCCTCTAAAGCTAGTGCATTCCTTTGCGAGTGACCCTAGCGGAGGCGGGGTGTTTCACGTGGTATCAGAGCAGAAGGTTACCAAACTGGGAAAAAGTTTTTAAAGACCTTCTGAAAAATATTTGAAAAAAAAACCGTTTACAAAGAAGCATTTTTCAAGAAAATTTTCTTTTAAAAGAAAAAGGCTATTCCCCAAAGACCATTAGCACTATCCTTGTTTCCTTAATTGAGTCTCTTTTCCTTTCTTTCCTCCATCTGTAGTCACAGTAGTTTTAACCGCGACTAGTCTTTTCTACCTACGAAAGTGCTTTCCATACGATGGAGGTGGTTCTCGAGAGACCAGTGGCCGCGTTATAAGAAAGGATCGTGAGAAAGAAGGATAAAGGATACGAGCTTAAGGATGAGCAACTTGTTGGTATGGCTTAGTCCTCAAAGGAGGAAGAAAGATGAACAATGAAACCCATGACGAGAGAGTACCTTTGGCATGGTAAAACGGGGCGGATAGTTAAGTATTATGGGACAAGGACAAGATCATCGGGAGGGCAGTAGTATGCTCTCATTTCTAGAGTACCTCGGAAGGAGGGTAACGATCTTGTTAAAGGTTTAGCTTTTCTTCTCTATCATCCCGTTAGGACTTCGTTGTTCGTATCATTTAAGTCTGCTTCGATAGTTGAGTCTCTGCACCTTAAGTACTAGCGTAATAGAGAATCCCGTTTTTGTCTCAAAGTCCTATTGGAGAATCAGTCCATTTATACATGACTTGTTTGGATTTGGGAATGTCTATGCCAAGTGTTGAGTTTGGAAATAATGCTTATGTTTATAAGCTATGGATGGATTCTAGGGATGAAGTGGTTATCCAGTAGGGGGTGCCACTCTCGGTTTTGATAGGAGGGTAGTTAGACCTTTTGACTAGCCTTGGTAATGCCCTCGAAGTATCGGGTAACCTTTTTGAGGTTCTGTCATGACTAGTTACTTAGAAACCCTTGATGCCTTTATTGGAAATTTGAAGCCCGATCGAGTGGTGTTCGACAATAAGACAGATGGTTTACTTCATTTATGCATGGGTTATAGAGATCACCCTAGTAAGTGCGCATGATAACCTGATTGACATCTGTTTACTTTGAAGAGAAAGTTCTTCTACATGGAATGCCTTATAGTATATAAACGAGATCCAAGATTCACTAGTGAATTTTGGAAAGCTTGCATGAGATCATGAGTACGCAGTCATGTTTGCGTCAACTATTCTAGGAAAAGGATAAGTGCAAGTGGAACGAGAGGCGACGAAGAAATGAGTTCCAGCTCATGTTATGGAAACAGGAATAAGAAGCTACAAAATCGCGAAGTTAAAAGACGACTTTGATGGTCAAAGACTAGATACGCGCATGATATCTCTTTTTGGGAGTATATCCTTGATCCCTGTTTTCTGTAGAGCTTACTTGTAGGCTATCTTTTGTGGACATCCTCTCGGTCCTATTCTCCGTTACAAACCCTGTAAGGAGTTTGTCCTGTTTATCTTCTCGACCCTGTTTCAGGGAATTCTAGGTAGAACCCTATGGATGTAAACATGTATTTGAAACATGTTATGATTGATATGGTTGCAAGTGGTTGCTCGTGGATGCGCGAATACACATTAGATACTAGCTCGACTCAGTCACATTTCATATTGCATATGCACGATTATTTATACTTGTTTATGGATGAAATCGAATGTATTATCATGCGGTTGTTGCATATGAATGAATGATTGTGCACGCATATAGTATCTATATGACTAGGACTATTTGCATACATGTTGGATTCATGGCACTATACATATTTTGCATTAGAAAGATTATTCAGGCCTGATCATTAGCATTAGCTAAGGAACATGTACACACACGTTTTGCATATATTCATACAGCATTAGAAATCATCTAAGGACAATGGTTGCTTGTGGATGATGTTTTGAGTAGATGGATGATGGATGGTAGGATATGTTCTTCCTAACTTGGAGATTTCGGGGACGAAATCCTAAAAGGTGGGGAGAATGTAACAACCCGTATTTTCAATAACCTGTTATAACATAAATGGAGGCAGAATTAAACTGTAAAATCTGAATCAAGGGAAACGGGCTATGCCATTGCGTTCGTCTCGGAAAAATACGCGAAATAGAGTCCGAGTTTTTGAAAATCGGAGTCCGTATGACCAAGATATGGCCTCGCGAAGTTTCACGAAAAATTCCCAAATTAAAGTATACTTAGTTAAGTGAAATGGGTTGCGCAGAGAAATATATATATATATATATATATATAATTGAAAATTAAATAAATAAGTATGCAAAAATGTTCAAAACAGCGAATTGGGAGAGGGGAATAACCGAACCGGCCGATTTTTGAGGTCGACCCGAGCTCGCTGGGTCGACTAGGGGTTAATCCAGGTTGTTTGGCTGTCAACCCGTGGGCCGATTCGCTCAAATGCAGATTTTGCATTTGGATGGTTCTCATGGTTCATCTTTAATCTAAAGGCCCTAGATGGTTCCTACACTTGACTTCTTCCCCAAGACATGCTTTGATGGCTTGGATTGAATCTAGGTTTAATCCTATGGCCTAAAACACTTGCCTAATCTATAAATAAGACCCTAACCTATCCTAAATCCTCAATATTCATTCATGCAACTTAACTATGGCAAAATTTTACCTCTCATGGCCTCCACTCTCTTCATAAAATTTCTAAATGGTTTCTATGAGGGATTTTCCATGCATACAAGTGTTTTCAAGCTTGTATGAGTGTCATTAGCTTGCATTCAAGTCAAGTTTCTATCTTTGCATCATAAAGAAAGGGTTTTGATCATTTTGGCTCAAGGGTTTTTATGTTAGAGCTTGCATTTTGGGTCTATTTGATTGCATAAGGGCTTTGTCATATCTTTTGTGCCTTCATAGCAATGTAAGCCCTTTCCCTACTCTTAGATATTAACTATGAAGTTAAATGTTCATGTTGCAAGATTGGGTTTGATCATTGAGTATGATACATGCTATCATGTCATGCAAGTTTATGAAGTCATTATCTTGATCTTGTGAGCTAAAAGCTACAACCTTTATGTTGAAATGTTGCATTAGGCAACATGAGAACCCTCATAACCTTTATGTCAACTTGCATATGAAGTCATAACCCTTATATGATGATATATGCGAGTTACTAGTCATCATTCCATATCTTTTGTCACCATGATTCGCTTATGTGCCAAGTTTGGGTTTATGCATGTTTTGAGGCTTAAGAATGTAACATGCAAGTTAATGAACACATTTATGCCTCATTTGCCACCATGATTAACTTGTGGCTTAATATCCATTTTTGTCATGCCTTTGCCAAGTCTCTTCTTTTAATCCATTACGTTGTCGCGAACGTATATGCGAGTTTAAAAGCGTTGGGTTATGTTATGGGTAATTTCTAATGACATGAAAATACAACTTGAAAACATGACTTGAAATATAACATGGAAGTTGACATGTAAGTATGCATAAAAACATAAGCTTGGGAATTTACCTATTAAGTTAGGTCTACCCTTTGGGAATTTACCTATTAAGTTAGGTCTACCCAAATGCTTGAAAACTTGTAACATGTTTTGGGAAACATGATGGACATGACACTTAGATAATATAAGTGTGGCCAACTCGAGGTTGGGTTGAGTTTGCAACGTAAAACTATCCGGAACCGACCGGCCTAACTAGTAGTTGCAAACAATAGGACCCAATGTGAGAAGTTGGTCATGTTGTGCTTGAACCCGAGGTTAGACCAAGTTGTGGTGTAAAGCTACCCGGAACCGACCGGCTTAACTAGTAACCACAACATAGTCTAATGTGAGAGGTGAAGGTGCATTAAGTAATTAATGCCACATGATAGGGTTAAGTTAATTTGATTAATGACTCTTAACCAAATATGACATGGACAAATGGGTTAAGTAATTTGATTAGGCTAATGATACTTAACAAAACATGACAAGGTTGGGTAGGTTAAGTAACTTGATTTGCCTAATGACACTTAACCATTTTTATATGACTAGTGGATGGGGTTAAGTTAACCAACACTTAATCAATCCAACGCGATAACTTGGTAAGCTTAAGTAAGTTTTCTTAATGACGCTTAACCGAAAAATACGGTTAACGAATGGGGTTAAGATTAGACTCAACTAGTCTAAACATGGAAATCGGATGGGGTTAAGTTAGCCTAGACTTAATTAATCCCACTTGGTAGTTTAATGGGGTTAAGTTAAACACTTAACTAATCTAAACATGATGAATTGATGTGGTTAAGTGACCTATACTTATCCAATCTAACTTGTTAATTTATTGTGGTTAAGTTAACCAATACTTAACCAATATAACGTGAAAACATGATAAGGCTAAGTCACGAATCGCTTGAATACACTTGACCGATTTGACTAAGTAAATTGATAGGGTCAAGTTAATATATACTTAACCAATCTAGAATGATAATTGGACGAGGTTAAGTCGTGAATTGCTTAATATACTTAACCAACTTGAGCATTGTTTGTAGGGTTAAGCCTTGAACTTGGATACTTAGCCAATTTTGACAGGATTTGTAGACGGGTAAAGTCATGAACTTAAGTGACACTTAATCCATTATGTAAACCCTAGTTCTGAGGATTAGGTGGATAACCGTAGTTAACAAGGATAACGGGAACAATGCTAAGTGGTAAACCTTAGTTGAAGAATAACTAAGTAATGATTCTTAGTCAAGGAAATTTAGACCAGTTTATAGATAGATGAGTAACCTGATACGGTAGGTCATCGTTTAAGTATACGAGTAGGAGCAAGTATCTGATTTAGATAAAGGCTCCAGCGAACTGGGTAACGAAGCAGCGGCTTCAGGGAACGTGAGGATATTCTTGGTATCCCTCTATGAGCTGCCAGGTGATTATACTAGGCTCATGAGAGGTTATGGTCTGCGTTAGAAGAACCAAGAGTATGCCTTGGTTGCTATACGAGCGACCTAAAGACGGGGATGGATAGGGGATAGTCGACGATACACGGTCGTACCCTAGATAGCATTTCGTCAGGCTACCTACCATCTTTGGTCAAGCGTGTACGTACGGAAAGGTAGAGAACACCCAAAAGACCATAATTGCTATCTAATTATGGTTGCGGTAAGGCTTGGATGTAGGTTGGCCAGTGTTGTGTTCTCATACAGGATTTATCCTGTCTTGTCTTTCACTAGTTGAGGGAGTGGTCTTGTGGGACCATAGCCACGTATAAGAAAAATAGACCTTAGCATATGCATCGGCAGATAAATCGAAAGCTCCCGACCGAGTCCTGTATTTCTCGATTTGCCCTGTGACAGGACTCGGATGGCACGATGTGATACATGTGCATACAGTCATGGAAAAGCGATTCACGATGAATGCGTGGGAAAAAGGGCGCGGTTGGCGGTTAGCGTAATCCCTAGTGGCCCTAGGTGGTTGAACCCAAACCGAGATACGAAAACGTGCAATAGGTAAGCATAATCCCTAGCAGCCCTAGGTAGCATAAGTCCTAGTTGTACAAACAATAATTCATGTTGGAAGACCCTAGCTAGGTTTAGGGTAACAGTCCAAACCGATCTTAAGGATCATGGAACTATGTTAAAGTAATATAGAATCTCATGGGAAAGCCCGTATGGTCTACGGCAAGGGACTGAACATTTACATGGAATAAAACATACAAGTTGAGTAACCTATATATGCGATATATTAGGTTGACATGGACCATTACACGACTTTTGAGTGAGGGTCATTCTTGGTTAACACATGACACGGTGGGGATACCAGTACGGTAGGTGCAGAGCCAAAATACAGGATAGATATCATGGGGCGTTATACGTGACAGATATCTTGGGGATATTATACTTGATAGAAACCTGACGATGTGATACCTTGTTTTATCTTGACATCGTAATTTATCATGACACCTTAGTTTATCTGAGTTCAGTAGTTCATCCTGTTATTTTGATTTAGCTTATCTATCTTGTTATCATGCTTATGTTCATCTCAGTTTCTCATGTCAGTTAACTTTACTAGTTTTTATGCTAATAGTAGATAGGGCTTACTCAGTCTTTTTGACTGGCCCGTTTTGTTTCGCCTCTTTTCTTCCGTTCCCCCCCCAGGTTACAGGGAGGAAATACTGTTGTTTAGTTCGGACTTCTTCTGCTTGAAGGTCATCATGGATGGCTTGGACTTTTCTTGGCTAATGGCTACTTTACTGTTTTTACTTGGGGAATAATTTATGAAAATGTCTTTATGCTTCTTTACTATTGCAAGACAGGTTTTGATGTACTCCGATGTAAAAGGCTTTAAACCTTATTTATTCATGTTATGAAAGTTTGATTTTACTTCCGCTATTTTATATGTTCTGTCTTGTGATATTTCTGTGCATGTTTACCAATAATGGCCCTCTAAAGCTAGTGCATTCCTTTGCGAGTGTCCCTAGCGGAGGCGGGGTGTTACAGCGGCGGTCAAGGCAACGGGGGGAGGGAGAGGCGATTGCAATTTTCTTTTTTTTCTTTTTTATTCTGAATGTCGGGTTGGAAAGTAACACGGGGGGGGGGGGGGGGGGGGCTGAGAGAGATAAGGGGGAAGAGGAGAGAGATTTTAATTTTATATTATTTAATTTCAAGAAAAGTTGACATTTTATTTCGACCTCGAAATGAGGCCCACCGCCTGTCGTCCATAGCGTTTCACCCCCATTCCGAACACAATGGGATATGTATCATAAGCTGATTCGATTGTTTCGATCAGTTTTCGTCAAAATCAACATATAACTCTATATATTGATTTTGAACGCGCATTTCATTTTACCGGGGTCACATACGAACTCTATAAATCCCAGTAAAATATTTTCTAGCTTCGTATTGACGATACGGTCCTAACAAAACTAGTTCCGTCGAATTTTGAGACCGTTAGAAAAATGGCCATTTTCCAGTCGATTAAAATCAACTTAAACTGGTCAAACGCGTTTTCCTTTGCCACGCTCACATATTGATTCGAAAAATTATGAAATTTGGAATCTAACAATAACTTGACATCACGGACTCAACTAAAGTGGTTTCGTCGAAATTCGAGGTCGTTTGCAAAATTCCCATTTTTAAGGGCTTGAATTCCATAGCGACTATTCTGAATTTTCAACTGGACATATCTTTTGATTCCCGCTATGAAATCTCAATTTTTTGGATTCGTTGGAAAGATATTCTCAATTAGATTCCAATATTTTTGGTTTCGCTAAAATCCGGTTTGTTTTGCACCCGGTACATTCAATTGAAGTTTGAAATCGAATTATCGAACTACCGCGCCATTTTCAATTCTATTTATAATTATATATAATTATTTATATTCTAACGACGACGTATATAATATATACGTTCGAATTCTATTCAAATTAAATTTCTCATCGATATTATTTAAAATAATCTAATTTAAATGTTCAAACTTCGCTAAAATTGCCAAAATAAAAATTTTAAACTGGCCCAGAATTTCGGGTTGTTACAATCTCCCCCACTTAAAACTTTTCGTCCCCGAAAAGGAACAAAGTCGAAAGTGGTTTGATTAATCAACTCTACGTTCGATCTGGCTTCCATTCTCCAACTTTTCAGTTTCTGAGAATTTTCAAATTCTTCAAAAATTTGGCTAACACCCAGAATTTTCGAAAAATTTCGCCATAACCTCCTTTGTACGGGGAGAGGTTTGGAAATTTATTGGGTCGTATTAGGTACCCAATAAATCCTAATAAGCATACACATATTTATAGTGATATATTCTGGTGTTTACAAGGGAGCGTGTATTGATAATAACTCCAAAGAATAAATTCTCGTCACCCTGTCAAAGCCCGAGGGAGTGTGTATTTTAAATGCTCCAGAGGATAAATCCTCATCACCTCGTCCTGTGTGGGAAATAAATAGTCCATGTGTCGTATCTAATAACTAGAGAGACGTGATTATTGTCAACTCTAGACCCGTGTGGGGTTTTTATTAATCTGGCATTTTTATCGTTACAATTTAAATAGTCCATATCAGTCATCAGTTCAACCTGTAAAATATAGTCATCGCCATACAAGCCTCTCCCTCGTATGGTAAATCTTCCACCTCATCACACAAGCTCCAAGTGCTTATGTGGTATATGATGAAGTATGCGATCTTCCAAAGGTATGCCATGTAATGTAGTTCAAAATTAATTGTTGTTATCCTATGGCGATGTTTATTATTTACACACAGAATAACCAGCACTCCCCATCCAGTGGCACTCACAGGAGTTGATATAATAATATTTCGCATCCAACTCATTAAGGTTTACCTATTTATTGCGCACGCAAATAAAATCTTTACTCAATAGCTATCCAATTTCCTGTTCAAATAAATATAATGCACAAGTATATATTTCTAACTATTTTCTAATCAGTTCAATGTGTGATTTAATTGAATAAATTTGTTCTAGTTTTTTTTTTATTGATGATGTTCTAATCTTCTCTAAATCATAGGCCGAAAAGGAACATAACAATGGAAGCCGAAAAGGAACGAAGCCGAAAGTTGTTTAACAAATCAACTCAACTCCCAGTATTCTGACTACGGCTAAAGTTCTTCAACTTTTCAGTTTCTAAGAACTTTTCAAATTTTTCAAAAATTTGGCTAACACCCTAAATTTTCGAAAAATTTCGCCATAACCTCCCCTGCACCAGGAGCCACGGGAATATCCCGAAATTTCCATATAGGCCTTCTGATCTCAAAAAGAAAAAGAAAAAGCCAAGCGGCTAGCCAATAGGCTCATAAAATCATCATCACCCAAACAAAACAGTAAATTATGATAAACATGTACCTATTTGTCGGGCAAACAAATTTTATTCTTTGCTCTAGCCTCCTTGCTATGACCTGTTCAATGTAAGTACATGTATATGCAAGCAGATGCGACCAATTTTCAATACAATTCAATATTCGATTCAATTAGGTTAAATGGTTCAAAATTATCAAACAAATAAATAAACAACACAAACATCAATCAATTAGTGAATTAGAGTTTCAAATCCATAAATTTGATACATACAAAAAAAATCATGTTTTTGATGCAAAATCACAAAAAATAAATCTATCTAGTTTAGATTTGGTTCTCACACCAGTCTAATGGAAATATATAGAAATCACACCTTTGAAACTCGAATATGAATACTAATGATGATGCACCATCATCAGAATCATCCCTGGATGTCTAGAATGTGATTCTATATCTACCCAGCATATTAAAACTTCGAATATACGTTCATGACGCGTATACGCGAAATCATTATATACTCGATTGTCCAAATTCAAAATAAATAAATAATCAAATACGTATAAAATGATTTAAATTTCAAAACAAAATTGTTTTCATTTGAAAAATATACTCTTCACACTCATTCTAGGACACTACTGATCCTATCTCTAACGAGTCATTCTAATTGGATATTACTAATCCAATATCCGATGAATTCTTTCGTTTGGTTCTAATGTGTCATGTTCTCGAGCTCTGTAAACCAAAGCTCTGATACCAAACTGACACGACCCGAACTTCCCCGTGAAGGAAAGCACAGATGGAGTTGAGGACAAGACAGTATAGAACGCAGACGGAAGAACATTTCATTGTTATTACAACAATTCCATCAGATACAAGAATATACAGAGTATAAATGAATAAATTACATTCAACAAATATTAGAGATTTCAATAAATTACATAGTAGTGGAAAATAAACAAAACACAACTGAAAGTGATACACGGATACAGAGCTTTCCGAGCATCGTTCCAACTGTAAATCAGGACCCTGTGAATATAAATCTGCAAAACCAAAACTACTCGCTGCCCGTATCGAAAATAAGGGCACCCAGAGTTTAGGTTAAAACAGTAAACTCCAGGTCAGTCTTGGGACTGGTGTGAGAACTAAAACAGTTATTAATATTGGATTTAAAGTAAGGTAAATCAAGGGACCACACCGTATAACACGGAACGGGTTTCCTCCCAAGAATACCAGTGCATAGAACAAACAACGCAATGCTAAATAATGAAATATGAAGCTGTTATAAGACCCAGGTCCCATCACACAATGCAACGCAAGCCGGAGGATAGGGTTTTTACCTTATAACAGCCAAAGCATGCTTGATATGTTTAAAACACATTATTTGATACTATTATAGGTGTATAGTGTCAAAACAATTTCAATCATAAGTATTAATCATAGGCGGCATAACTACCATCTACTATGTCGCCATACTAGGATCTACAAATAAAACCGAAACACACGTATTGGAAATTGGATTCCATCATGATTCGAGGCAAGGGGAAAGCTCCTCTGCACATTCGAGACTCTCTAGCAAATGTCCCAGGACCCCACTTTGATCCTTGGAATCGGTTGGGCTGGTCCTCTCTTACTTTTGAGGATTAGTTATTCCCTAACACACGTTTTCCGGTCCTTACAGACCTATATCCGAGGCGCCTCGCATTCCAACAACCACACAGGTGAAAAGTATATAAATGTCAGGGCTGGTAGGTCACTGACACCACCATAGCAAGAAAGAAACGTCGTGCTCTCCCAGCGGTCTGTCTCCCATTTTTGACTCATACCGAGGTGTGAGGCTCGCGAATTCACGTTATACACAAAGCTATGCCACACAGGCTGTGCTTTGATCATCAACCACAAGACTTTGCTTTTTAACAGAAGCCCTGATCAATTGCCACTTACGCGTGCCACACTGGCAATTCACTCCATGCGAATGATGTCCATCGATATACAACATCTGAGCTCGTACGTCTTAGAGAAGGGCGTTAAGCAAGAGAATAAATTCTCCACCGCCAAACAAATGTATATTTAATAGAGATCAATCAACACAGAATAAAATCCAATGTCATACACACAATCCATTTACAAGTTCGCTATGGGTCTAAACGAAACCGGAGGCACTTTCCTCACATATCCATCCATCTCCAAGTACGTCTGGACGATCACCAACTGTTTCCCTCATCTTGGGTGTACAGCCCAATCAAGATCATCAGTAATCACCCAGACGATGTGAAGACTTCCGGTCTTCAACCACCGTCTTCATCTTCGACATCTCGTCGAATCGGTTATTCAGAATGGGTATAAACCCGGCCTTTCTGAATACCCCATGTATATAGTAAACAAATGTTATACAGACACACAAACGCCTCATTCCAATTCAGAATATCCTTTTATTCACGAAATCACGTTCTTAGGGAAAGGTTCCCATTAATTCTATCCAAGATAAATTCTTCTAAATTTATTCTTTAATCTTCCTTTGGATATCCTTTCTATCTAGTCGGGATTAGCGAACCACACCGAAGTAATTATTTATTTTATTTCCCAATCCCAACCTATTCATCCCCTGGAGCAAAACTGGTAATACTCCATATCTAACACCACAGTATTATCGGTAAAATTAATTACCATTTCACGTTCAA
The DNA here is from genome assembly GCA_030737875.1 of Allium sativum. NCBI lineage: Eukaryota > Viridiplantae > Streptophyta > Magnoliopsida > Asparagales > Amaryllidaceae > Allium > Allium sativum. The sequence goes on from CM060926.1 coordinate 378,257,573, forward strand.
ATCTAATTAAAGATTTAACTATCGCTTTGGAGCAAAACTGGTGGTACTCCATTCTCGATCACCTTTCAGATTTGATAATTTAAATTATCAATTCACATTTCAATCTAATTAAAGATTTATTCAAACTCCACTTAGTTTCAATCTTCTCAAAAATCAATATCCTGTCTTTAACTGGGTTAAATAACCAATGTCATCTAAAACACGATTCACTATAAACCCATATCACATTTGATATTAAATACAAGGCTCTGAATAGAAAATATACTGACTTATATTCAATATCAAATTCTGAAACCAACAAATATCGTATTGGAAATAACGATATAAAATATATCTTTCAAATTCCCATAACAATATCTGTATACTCACGAAATCCAATATCGAAATATTCCGAAGATAATTTCGATTCAACCCCAGTTTAATTAACGTATTGGGAATATTGATTATTTTTAAAAAATCACTTTCAAATTCAATTTATTTATTTCAAAAATAAATTGATTTTAATTCTAGTTCAAAACTAGTTCATTTCGATAAAAATCTATTTTTATCTTTTCAAATATGGAATTTTTTAAGCCCAATTTTTCCCAAATCATTTCTTATGATTTTACACAAATTAGAGATATTTTTAATAATTTTATCAAGGCCCGTACAGTCGATTTCCATCAACGGCCATCGAACTGCACTTACACCGACCTTTTCTAAATTTTATTTGGACATAATTCCAAATCCAACCGTTAGATTTCAAATTTCTAATATTCATTGGAAAGCTCTTTTCGATACGAACCCAACGGTTCCAGTTTTAGGAGAATCCGACGGTCGGATCTCCCACACCGTCAATTAGAAGTCAATGGTCGAAATTCACGAACTGCCGTGGCGCCGCGCGTTCTATTCAGGCCATTATATATATTATATATGTACATTATATACATTTTGTCGATTTCCTTTTTAAAACGAATTTTATAAATAGTTCTAAATTCGTTTCAAAAACAATTTCAACTTCATCTTCAATTTCAAATCAATTTGATTTCTATTCAATTCGAATTCATTTCAATTTTATTTAATTCAAATTCAAATTTGTTTCGATTCAATTCAAATTCTAATTCGTTTCAATTCAATTCAAATTCTAATTCGTTTCAATTCAATTCAATTTGAATTTACATTCTATTTAATTCAATTCGAATTCATTTCAAATTGATTTCAATTCAATTTCAGTTCGTTTTAAATTTCATTCAAAACAATTTCAATTCGTTTTTAATTCAATTTCAATTGAATTCAATTTGAATTCATTTCTATTCAATTCAAATTCACTTTCTATTCAATTCGAATCGAATTCATTTTCTATTCAATTCGAATCGAATTCATTTTCTAATTGGTTCGAATTCATTTCAAATTGATTCAATAAAATTTCAATTTGAATTTTAATCTAATTTCATTTCAAAATATTAAATTTTGAAATCACTTTTCAATATTCATTATAAAACGAATAAAATCGACATAAATATCTTTCGCGTCAAAATAACGCATCTCTAATCAACACGGCATTATATTTTTCAAAAACTTCTTTATTCTATTCAACAATTGAATATTTATTCTATTCAACACATGAATCTATATTCTATTCAACACATGAATATTTATTCTATTCAACACATGAATCTATATTCCTTTCAACACATGAATTTTCTTTTATAATATTCATTATTTTACCGAATGGAATGAGGCCCAATCAATCACCATACAATGTTAATTATATGGATTCCATACAACACATGTATATTATAGCAATGATAAGCAATCAACCATCATCCAAGGTGCACTACACAACTACATAAGCATCAAATATAAATAATCAACGCTTACACAGCCTGTCGACCAATCGATCGACATACAATTAAATAATTGGGATTGGTGTACGCCAAATATCATCCCAACACCCTTGCGGGGTTTCAAATCAATAAACACAGACTATTATTTGTGCAATTGGGCGATGTGTAAAATTTATCATCCGAATCAATATCAGTCTAATCAGGTTATATAAACAAATCGGCCGATTTGTTTATAAATATTTATTTATTCACATTTACGTTAAAAATTATATTTTTAACGATAATTAATCTATTTCAACTATCTACATTTATTATCGATTTCACATCAACATCACAAACAATTTTCACAACACATCAATCAAACATACAAGCCGTCCATGGTCTGTGGACGACGGGTGTCGGGTGCTGCTAAGCACCGTCTGCATCCTAGTATATATATATAACTAAAAAAGGAAATTTAGAGTGAGAAGTTCTCACCAAAGCTATCCCAACTCCACGACACTTCATTTATAGAAATCTTCGTCGTTCTCGCCTTTTTGTCACTTTCTTTACCCGTATTCACTACATATATAAAAATCGAATTTTTACTTCGCTATTCAATATATAAAAATCGAATTTTTACTTTGCTATTCAATATATAAAAATCGAATTTTTACTTCGCTATTATATAGATAAAAATCGAATTTTTACTTCGCTACTATATAGATAAAAATTCTATTTTTACATCGCTACTATATAGATAAAAATTCTATTTTTACATCGCTACTATATAGATAAAAATTCTATTTTTTACATCGGTGTTCATATAATAAAGATTATATTTTTATCCTGCTATTCTCTACATAAAGATTTCGCCTTTTCAATAATAAATATTCGCCTTTTCAATTATAAAGATTCGCCTTTTCCTACTTAAAAAAAAAATGTCGTCTTTCACTACGTAAAAATATCATCTTTTTATATCCTACCATATAAATATCACATTTTTATTATCTATATAATATGAAAATTATATTTTCAACCTTTACATGCGATAAAAAATATATTTTTAACATTCCTATCATATAAAAATTATATTTTCTTTGCTTCATATAAAAATAATACCTTTGCATATAAAAATCCTTATTTTTAGCTAATGCTATTTATTTTCAAAAGTCATATCATTTTTCTATCAAAGGTCATATCTTTTTATTTTTATCGCTACACCATATATGTATATAAAAACTAATTTTTATCTCGCTAGTCATTTAATAAAAATCTAATCTTTTATTTAAAGAAAACCTAATCCTTTCATTAAAGAAAATCAAAGCTTTTTATCAAAGAAAATCAAAGCTTTTATTTGAAAGCTATTACATAAAAAAACTGAAAAGAAATTCAAAATAAAAAGGAAAAGACTCACGTTTTCTTTTCGAAGAGGGAGGAGACTCGTTGGGGGCGGAGGTGGGTGTCTGACCGGAGATGGGGGGGGTCGTGGAGAGGCTGCAGGTGGTCGGTGGCTTCAGGGGGGTGGCGGTGGGTTTGGGCGCGTTTCAGCTGAGAAGGGGGGGCTGGTTCTTCGAGAGGAGGTAGAAGAAGAAGGGGATGGGTCGACGTTGGCTTGGAGGGGCGCAGTGGCGAGCTCCGCCTCTGGCGGCGGTCGAGGAAACGGGGGGAGGGAGAGACGATCGCAATTTTTTTTATTAAGAATGTCGGGTTGGAAAGTACGGGGGGGGGGGGGGGGGGCTGAGAGAGATAAGGGGGAAGAGGAGAGAGATTTTAATTTTATATTATTTAATTTCATGAAAAGTTGACTTTTTATTTCGACCTCGAAACGAGGCCCACCGCCTGTCGTCCATAGCATTTCACCCCCATTCCGAACACAATGGAATATGCATCGTAAGCTGATTCGATCGTTTCGATTAGTTTTCATCAAAATCAACAATAACTCTATATATTGATTTTGAGCGCGCATTTCATTTTACCGGGGTCACATACTAACTCTATAAATCCCAGAAAAATATTTTCTAGCTTCGTATTGACGATATGGTCCTAACAAAACTAGTTTCGTCGAATTCTGAGACCATTAGAAAAATGGCCATTTTCCAGTCGATTAAAATCAACTAAAACTGGTTAAATGCGTTTTCCTTTGCCACGCTCACATATTGATTCGAAAAATTATGAAATTTGGAATCTAACAATAACTTAACATCACGAACTCAACAAAAATGGTTTCGTCGAAATCCGAGGTCGTTTGCAAAATTCCTATTTTTAAGGGCCTGGATTCCATAACGACTATTCTGAATTTTCAAATGGACATATCTTTTGATTCCCGCTATGAAATCTCAATTTTTCGGATTCGTTGGAAAGATATTCTCAATTAGATTCCAATATTTTTGGTTTCTCTAAAATCCGGTTTGTTTTGCACCCGGTACATTAAATTGAAGTTTGAAATCGAATTATCGAACTACCGCGCCATTTTCAATTCTATTTATAATTATATATAATTATTTATATTCTAACGATAACGTATATAATATATACGTTCGAATTCTATTCAAATTAAATTCCTCGTCGATATTATTTAAAATAATCTATTTTAAATGTTCAAACTACGCTAAATTTGCCAAAATAAAAATTTTAAACTGGCCCAGATTTTCGGGTTGTTACAATCTCCCCCACTTAAAACTTTTCATCCCCGAAAAGGAACAAAGTCGAAAGTGGTTTGATTAATCAACTCTACGTTCGATCTGGCTTCAATCCTCCAACTTTTCAGTTTCTGAGAATTTTCAAATTCTTCAAAAATTTGGCTAACACCCGGAATTTTCAATTTTTTTTGCCATAACCTCCTTTGTACGGGGAGAGGTTTGGAAATTTATTGGGCCGTATTAGGTACCCAATAAATCCTAATAAGTATACACATATTTATAGTGATATATTCTGGTGTTTACAGGGGAGCGTGTATTGATAATAACTCCAGAGAATAAATTCTCGTCACCTTGTCAAAGCCCAAGGGAGTGTGTATTTTAAATGCTCCAGAGGATAAATCCTCGTCACCTCGTCCCGTGTGGGAAATAAATAGTCCATGTGTTGTATCTAATAACTAGAGAGACGTGATTATTGCCAACTCTAGACCCGTGTGGGGTTTTTATTAATCTGGAAATTTATCGTTACAATTTAAATAGTCCATATCAGTCATCAGTTCAACCTGTAAAATATAGTCATCGCCATACAAGCCTCTCGCTCATATGTTAAATCTTCCACCTCATCACACAAGCTCGAAATGCTTATGTGGTATATGATGAAGTATGCGATATTCCAGAAGTATGCCATGTAATGTTGTTCAAAATTAATTATTGCTATCCTATGGCGATGTTTATCATTTACACACGGAATAACCAGCACTCCGCATCCAACGACACTCACAGGAGTTGATATAATAATATTTCACATCCAATTCATTAAGGTTTACCAATTTGTCGGGCACACAAATAAAATCTTTACTCAACAGCTATCCAATTTCCTATTCAAATATATATAATGCACAAGTATATATTTCAAACTATTTTCTAATCAGTTCAATGTGTGATTTAATTGAATAAATTTGTTCTGGTTTTTTTTTATTGATGATATTCTAATCTTCTCTAAATCAAAGGCCGAAAAGGAACATAACAATGGAAGCCGAAAAGGAACGAAGCCGAAGGTTGTTTAACAAATCAACTCAACTCCCAGTATTCTGACTACTGCTTAAGTTCTTCAACTTTTCAGTTTCTAAGAACTTTTCAATTTTTTCAAAAATTTGGCTAACACCCTAAATTTTTGAAAAATTTCGCCATAACCTCCCCTGCACCGGGAGCCACGGGAAAATCCCGAAATTGCCATATTGGCCTTCTTATCTCAAAAAGAAAAAGAAAAAGCCAAGCGGCTAGCCAATAGGCTCATAAAATCATCATCACCCAAACAAAACAGTAAATTATGATAAACATGTACCTATTTGTCGGGCAAACAAATTTTATTCTCTGCTCTAGCCTCCTTGCTATGACCTGTTCAATGTAAGTACATGTATATGCAAGCAGATGCGACCAATTTTCAATACAATTCAATATTCGATTCAATTAGGCTAAATGGTTCAAAATTAGCAAACAAATAAACAAACAACACAAACATCAATCAATTAGTGAATTAGAGTTTCAAATCCATAAATTTGACACATACACAAAAAAAAATCATGTTTTTGATGCCAAATCACAACAAATAAATCTATCAAGTTTAGTTTTGGTTCTCACACCAGTCTAATGGAAATATATAGAAATCACACCTTCGAAACTCAAATATGAATACTATTGATGATGCACCATCATCAGATTCATCCCCAGATGTCTAGAATGTGATTCCATATCTACCCAGTATATTAAAACTTCGAATATATGTTCATTACGCGTATACGCGAAATCTTTATATACTCGATTGTCCAAATTCAAAATAAATAAATAATCAAATACGTATAAAACGATTTAAATTTCAAAACAAAATTGTTTTCATTTGAAAAATATACTCTTCACACTCGTTCTAGGGCACTACTGATCCTATCTCTAACGAGTCATTCTAATTGGATATTACTAATCCAATATCCGATGAATTCTTTCGTATGGTTCTAATGTGTCATGTTCTCGAGCTCTGTAAACCAAAGCTCTTATACCAAACTGACATGACCCGAACTTCCCCGTGAAGGAAAGCACGGATGGCGTTGAGGACAAGACAATATAGAAAGCAGACGGAAGAACATTTCATTGTTATTACAACAATTCCATCAATACAAGAATATACAGAGTATAAATGAATAAATTACATTCAACAAATATCAGAGATTTCAATAAATTACATAGGAGTGGAAAAATATACAAAACACAACTGAAAGTGATACATGGATACAGAGCTTTCTGAGCATCGTTCCAGCTGTAAATCAGGAACCTGTGAATATAAATCTGCAAAACAAAAACTACTAGCTGCCCATGTCAAAAATAAAGGCACCCAGAGTTTAGGTTAAAAAGATAAACTCCAGGTCAGTCTTGGGACTGGTGTGAGAACGAAAGCAGTTATTAATATTGGTTTTAAAGTTAGGTAAATCAAGGGACCACGCCGTATAACACGGAACGGGTTTCCTCCCATGAATACCAGTGCATAGAACAAACAGCGCAATGCTAAATAAAGAAAAATGAAGCTGTTATAAGACCCAGGTCCCATCACACAATGCAACACAAGCCGGAGGATAGGGTTTTTACCTTATAACAGCCAAAGCATGTTTTATACGTTTAAAACACATTATTTGATACTATTATAGGTGTATAGTGTCAAAACAATTTCAATCATAAGTATCAATCATAGGCGGCATAGCTACCATCTACTATGTCGCCATACTAGGCTCTACAAATAAAACCGAAACACACGTATTGGAAATTGGATTCCATCATGAGTCGAGGCAAGGGGCAAGCTCCTCTCCGCGTTCGAGACACTCTAGCAAATGTCCCAGGACCCCACTTTGATCCTTGGAATCGGCTGGGCCGGTACTCTCTTACTTTTGAGGATTAGTTATTCCTGAACACACGTTTCCCGGTCCTTACAGACCTATATCCGAGGCGCCTCGCATTCCAACAACCACACAGGTGAAAAGTATATAAATGTCAGGGCTGCAAGGTCACTGACAGCACCCTAGCTAGAAAGAAACGTCGTGCTCTCCCAGCGGTCCGTCTCCCGTTTTTGACTCATACCGAGGTGTGAGGCTCGCGAATTCACGTTATACACAAAGCTATGCCACACAGGTCGTGCTTTGATCATCAACCACAAGACTTTGCTTTTCAATAGAAGCCCTGATCAATTGCCACTTACGCGTGCCACACTGGCAATTCACTCCATGCGACTGATGTCCATCGATATACCACCTCTGAGCTCGTACATCTTAGAGAAGGGCATTAAGCAAGAGAATAAATTCTCCGCCGCCAAACAGATGTATATTTAATAGAGCTGAGCTCATACGTCTCAGAGAAGGGCGTTAAGCAAGAGAATAAATTCTCCGCTGCCAAACAGATGTATATTTAATAGAGATCAATCAACACAGAATAAAATCCAATGTCAGACACACAATCCATTTACAAGTTCGCTCTGGGTCTGAACGAAACCGGAGGCACTTTCCTCGCATATCCATCCATCTCCAAGTATGTCTGGACGATCACCAACTGTTTCCCTCATCTTGGGTGTACACCCAATCGAGATCATCAGTAATCACCCAGACGATGTGAAGACTTCCGGTCTTCAACCACCGTCTTCATCTTCGACGTCTCGTCGAATCGATTATTCAGAATGGGTATAAACCCAACCTTTCTGAATATCCCACGTATATAGTAAACAAATGTTACACAAACAAACAAGCGCCTCATTCCAATTCAGAATATCCTTTTATTCACGAAATCACGTTCTTAGGGAAACGTTTCTATTAATTTTATCCAAAATAAATTCTTCTAAATTTATTCTTTAATCTTCCTTTGGATATCATTTCTAACTAGTCGGGATTAGCGAACCACACCGAAGTAATTATTTATTTTATTTCCCAATCCCAACCTATTCATCCCCTGGAGCAAAACTGGTAATACTCCATATCTAACACCACAGTATTATCGGTAAAATTAATTACCATTTCATGTTCAAATCTAATTAAAGATTTAACTATCGCTTTGGAGCAAAACTGGTGGTACTCCATTCTCGATCACCTTTAAAATTTAATAATTTAAATTATCAATTCACATTTCAATCTAATTAAAGATTCATTCAAACTCCACTTAGTTTTAATCTTCTCAAAAATCAATATCCTGTCTTTAACTGGGTTAAAGAACGAATGTCATCTAAAACACGATTCACTATAAACCCAAATCACATTTGATATTAAATACAAGGCTCTGAATAGAAAATATACCGGCTTATATTCAATATTAAATTCTGAAAACTACAAATATCGTATTGGAAATAACGATATAAAATATATCTTTCAAATTCCCATAACAATATCTGTATAGTCACGAAATCCAATATCGAAATATTCCGAAGATAATTTCGATTCAACCGCAGTCTAATTCACGTATTGGGAATATTGATTATTTTTAAAAAATCACTTTCAAACTCAATTTATTTATTTCAAAAATAAATTGATTTTAATTCTAGTTCAAAACTAGTTCATTTCGATAAAAATCTATTTTTATCTTTTCAGGAATTTTTCAGCCCAATTTTTCCCAAATCATTTCTTATGATTTTACGCAAATTATAGTTATTATTAATAATTTTATCAAGGCCCGTACAGTCGATTTCCATCAACGGCCATCGAACTACACTTACAACGACCTTTTCCAAATTTGATTTGGACATAATTCCAAATCCAACTGTTAGATTTCAAATTTCTAATATTCATTGGAAAGCTCTTTTAGATACGAACCCAACGGTTCCGGTTTTAGGAGAATCTGACGGTCGGATCTCCCGCAACGTCAATTCGAAGTCAATGGGCGAAATTCACGAACTGCCGCGGCACGGCGCGTTCTATTCAGGCCATTATATATATAATATATATATATTATATATATTTCGTCGATTTCCTTTTTAAAACGAAATTTTATAAATAGTTCTAAATTCGTTTCAAAAACAATTTCAACTTCATCTTCAATTTCATATCGATTTGATTTCAATTCAATTCGAATTCATTTCAATTTTATTCAATTCGAATTCAAATTCGTTTCGATTCAATTCAAATTCTAATTCGTTTCAATTCAATTCAATTTGAATTTACCTTCTATTTAATTCAATTTGAATTCATTTCAAATTGATATCAATTCAATTTCAGTTCGTTTTAAATTTCATTCAAAATGATTTCAATTCGTTTTTAATTCAATTTCAATTGAATTCAATTTGAATTCATTTCTATTCAATTCGAATTCAAATTCACTTTCTATTCAATTCGAATCGAATTCATTTTCTATTCAATTCGAATCGAATTCATTTTCTATTCGATTCGAATTCATTTCAAATTGATTCAATAAAATTTCAATTTGAATTTTAATCTAATTTAGTTTGAATTTCATTTCAAAATATTAAATTTTGAAATCACTTTTCAATATTCATTATAAAACGAATAAAATCGATATAAATATCGTTCGCGTCAAAATAACGCATCTCTAATCAACACGTCTTTATATTTTTCAAAAACTTCTTTATTTTATTCAACAATTGAATATTTATTCTATTCAACACATGAATCTATATTCTATTCAACACATGATTATTTATTCTATTCAACACATGAATCTATATTCCTTTCAACACATGAATTTTCTTTTATAATATTCATTATTTTCCCGATTGGAATGAGGCCAAATCAATCACCATGTAATGTTAATTATATGGATTCCATACAACACATGTATATTATAGCAATGATAAGCAATCAACCATCATCCAAGGTGCACTACACAACTGCATAGGCATCAAATATAAATAATCAACGCTTACACAGCCTGTCGACCAATCGATCGACATACAATTAAATAATTGGGATTGTTGTATGCCAAATATCATCCCAACACCCGTGCGGGGTTTCAAATCAACAAACACAGATTATTATTTGTGCAGTTGGGCGATGTGTAAAATTTATCATCCCAATCAATATCAGTCAAATCAGTGTATATAAACAAATCGACCGATTTGTTTATAAATATTTATTTATTCACATTCACGTTAAAAATTATATTTTTAATGATAATTAATTTATTTCAACTATCTACATTTATTATCGATTTCACATCAACATCACAAACAATTTTCACTACACATCAATCTAACATACAAGTCGTCCATGGTCTGTGGACGACGGGTGTCGGGTGCTGCTAAGCACCGTCTGCATCCTAGTATATATATATATAACTAGAAAAGGAAATTTAGAGTGAGAAGTTCTCACCAAAGCTATCCCTACTCCACGACACTTCATTTATAGAAATCTTCGTCGTTCTCGCCTTTTTGTCACTTTCGTTACCTGTATTCACTACATATATAAAAATCGAATTTTTACTTCGCTATTCAATATATAAAAATCGAATTTTTACTTCGCTATTCAATATATAAAAATCGAATTTTTACTTTGCTATTCAATATATAAAAATCGAATTTTTACTTCGCTATTATATAGATAAAAATTGAATTTTTACTTCGCTACTATATAGATAAAAATTCTATTTTTACATCGCTGCTATATTGATAAAAATTCTATTTTTAGATCGCTACTATATAGATAAAATTCTATTTTTACATCGCTACTATTTAAATAAAAATTCTATTTTTTACATCGGTGTTCAAATAATAAAGATTATATTTTTATCCTGCTTTTCTCTACATAAAGATTTCGCCTTTTCAAAAATAAATATTCGCCTTTTCAATTATAAAGATTCGCCTTTTCCTACTTAAAAAAAATGTTGTAACACCCCACCTCCGTTAAGGTCACTCACAAAGGGAATGCCTTAACTTTGGTGGAGCATTTTAGTAAACAGAACGGAAAGTTACAAGACAGATAAAACAGTACTTGAAATTTTTTAACTTTATTACAGCGGAAACATAAATCAATATGGTTACATCCTTTCAAATCTCAGAATTCAAGAACAAAATATTAGTCTTGTACAAAAGCCTTCAAAATGCATGGTTTAAAATCATAATCCCCATAGAACGGAAGCTATACAGAGCCAAGCCATACTTTAAGCACTTCAAGCAAAGAGAAATCTGAATCAAGCTAAAGTATTCCCTCCTTGGATAACCTGTGGGGGAAACGGAAGAAAGGAGGCGAAACAACAAGGGTCAGACAAAAAGTCTGGCAAGTCCAGTGACTTTCAGCATATGAACAGATAATAATAATACGACATGAACATAAAACTGGATGAGAGATAACTGTAACAGGTGTAGCAGATATAACAGAAGAACAGAATGACATAAACTGTTGCTTTACACTTCTCTGTACTAATACTAGTATAACAGAATTAGGTGTCACCCTAATGTCTAAACTGAAACAGGAACGGGTACTGAATAATTTAACAGAAACAGAATGCTAATAATGGGCCTTTACTACCCGATCAGAAACAGACAGAAGCAGAAACAGATTAATCCCTACGGAAACAGAATGTAGATTCAGGTGTACACTAGTAATGGGCCTTTACCACCCGAACAGACAGTACCACGCAGAAACAGACAGGTGTTACCACCCAACAGAAACAGACGGTACCAACAGAAACAGACAGAACTAAGTGTACCCTAAAACCCTACCCCAAGCGATCGACTCCCTAATACATAAATATCCTGTGTCGGCCCCATAGTAGGGTGTATCACTCCCTAAAGTGACAACCAGTTGGCACAGACCTATTTACAGATGTCACGGCGTCTTACATCCTCAGAGGCAGACCGGGATCCATGCACGCACATGACCCGGTTGGAACACACCATCAACACCCCTCGCCATTATCAGAATGAACCACTTATAATTAGTTCAGTAAGCGTGCCCGGACCCTACCTACTGTTGGGTCAAAGTTTTGATACCAGAAAGTGTTAGTGACTAATATGGGTCCCAAACAACAGATGACACAAGTAATTACCCTCCTAACCTTGTGTCCCCAGACTAACAGATCTCAGATTAACTTGTTTACAAGTTCAGACATACAGAATTCAGATTTACTAGTTCACAGATTAAGTTAACAAGTTTTCAGACTAACAGATCAGATGTACAGATTTTTCAGATTTGTCTAACTTTGTATTGGGCCTACAGATTTATGGACGGGTTTACTACACCTATTAATCCAGTTGGTTTAACCCTATTTCCCCCAATACGTTTTAGACGTCATTCTTATCTTAGATTTGCATTAATTAATTATTAATGCCCAGACCTCTCACATTAGGTCGCTAGCTTGTGGCCGCTGGATGGGCAGGGCGGTTCCGGGCAGACTTCTGCCATAAGCCAGACCTAACCTCGTGTCTTAAATAGGTTATGACTAACTTCTCACATTAGAACCTATTGTTTGCGGCCACTGAATGTGCCGGGCGGTTCCGGGCAGAATTACGCCGCAAACTCATTCTAACCACGAGTTAGTCACGTTTATCTTTGCGGCCAATTAATTAATAATTTACCGTTTATGCGCACGCCCAATATATATGCCAATTCAGATTATATCAATAACAGAATGATTATATCAACCCAGCAGATAACAGATTTTAGCAGATAACAGATTTTCCAGATTATGTGACTTAACGGATTTAACAGATTTAGCAACTTAGCAGATTTTGGCATATAACAGGTTAGGCATTTAAACAAATAAATTTAACAGATTTAGGCATTTTCAACAGACTTAGCGGATGACAGATCTAGCAGATGAATAGATCTAGTAAACTAGGCAGTAGAGCAGAACTAGCAGATTAAGCAATATAACAGAACTAGCAGATTAGGCGATATAATAAATCTAACAGATTAGGCAAATATAGCATAACTAGCAAATTAGGCAATTATAACTGATTTTCATCATTCCTTAAAGTTTCACATATCTTGCCTAATTATAAATTTGACCTAAATTTGCATGCCTAAAATAGTGGTCATGATTCACACTAGGATCATATACCCTACGTTTGCATTGAATTTGCATGTCACAGATTATGGTCATAATTTACATGTCCCAGTTTAGTTCCACTTGCCTAGTACAAAAGATTCACATATAAATTATACCAACTATAGCCATCTATTTCAATGCATGTCATATATTCAAAAATCTCCTACTTAGGTGTTATTCACACTTGATAGTTATCAAATCTTAATATGGATCTTCACACCTAAGTTATAATCCGTTATAAAATATGCCCAAGGGTCTAGATCTAACATATGATATATGTTTTAGTTCAGATCTTAATATTCCATATTTGCAAGATATATTTTCATATGATAATCCCAAACAGTCATATATGCACAAATCTAGATCTAGTTTATATACTCAAATCAGTCACAGATCAGTCCAATTATGCCTTAGATTTATGTTCTAAGTTCCAAGTCCAACCTATGTTCTTTCCTCAAATCAATCACATATCGGTCATGCCCAATTTATGCACATTCATTTGATTGTCCCAAACATTTTAGCGTATGTTGATCTCTTATGAGATTGGCTCAGGCTCGTGGTAGCCTGGCTATAGAACAGAAAGAGGAAAGAGATACAAAATAAGATAGATCCAAACAGAACAGAACAAATATAACCTCAGATTCAGATTTATAATTCATGTCACAATCAGAATTAACGTTTATAGCGGAGAATAACTGTACTTGCCTTGGTTGGATTAAAGAAAGAACTTTAGTTGTTGCAGAATTGTTGCAGAAGCCTTAGTCTCTAATTTGAATTGAGTTGCTTAGGTTGATGTTGATTAGCTTCTAGTTTTGATTTCAGCAGAGTAGCAACGCCATTTTTATTTTTATTAGAACAGAGGTAGAGAAGAAGCAAAATAGAATTGTGTGTATAGAAGGCTGGGTTTGGGGCTGTTTAAATAGGTTTAGGCAGATGAATCTAGACAGAAAACGAGACCAGATACATCAGAACGCACCCAGGCAGAAAAGTAGATTCGGGAGGCAAGTCGACCCCCAGGTCGACTCTAGGGTCGACTCTAGGGTCGACCCCCTGGGGGCAGGTCGACTCTAGGGTCGACTCTAGGGTCGATCCCCTGGGGGCAGGTCGACTCTAGGGTCGACTCCCCAGTCGACCTGGTCTGTGCTGTTTAATTTTTTTTTGAACTTTGGATGGCCATAACTTGGTCATATGGACTCCGATTTACAAAATTTCGGACTCTATTTCGCGTATTTTTCCCAGACGAACGCAATGACACAGCCTGTTTCCCTTGATTCTGATTTTATATTTTAATTATACTCAGATTTGTAATTCTTAAGTTCACAGAAAATACGGGGTGTTACATTCTCCCCTCCTTAAAGGATTTCGTCCCCGAAATCTTCAAGTTAAGAAGAATGTGTCCTACCATCCAATCACTCATCTACTCAGTCATCATCCACTAGCATCCATTGTCCTTAGAAATTTCTAGTGCTGTATGAATATTTGCAAAAGTGTGTGTATATGTTCCTTATCTAATGCAAAGATCTGGCGGTCTACTGATTCAGTTGACCTCCTTAATGCGAATTATGTCAGTGCCATGAGTCCAATATGTATGCAATTTTCCTATTTGATATATATCATTTCTATATGAGTGCACAACAATCCACTCACATGCAACATCCATGTGCTGATTCAACCATTTTGCATCCATAAAAATTTAAAATGCTCACGCATCCATATGCAGTATGAGAGTGTTTTCGAGCCGATCTAGTGCCTAGTGTGTGTATATGCGTCCACGAGCAACCACTAGCAACCACTTGCATCCACTTGCAACCATCAAACATAACATGTCTCAAACACATGTTTACACCCATTAGTTTCTACCTGAAGTTCGAAGATTCGATCGATAGGATACAGTCGAATGATGGAAGCGAGTACAGATAGAACAAAAACTTGGTTCCCATTAGACATTGGTTGAGAAAATAGTTCCCCTAAGTATCAACCCCAAAGACCGAGATCAATATCAGATTGACACTCAGAGGATTACCCTCTTTAGACAATGTAAAAACTGGAAATCTTAACCTTATCGGAGATATTCAGATATTTACAGACTACTAGTATAGACCAGATTACCAAATGATTCTTAGAAAACTAAGCACGATAAAACCCAGAATGTATGCGTCCTACTTGACGCCTAACATATATATCTCTCAAATCCCAACCTATCACCAACAGATGAGTCGTAACCCCTATGGAGTTTGAGACTATAACCAGATCAGAAACAAGACTAGTATTATAGTGCAGAGACCCAACTACAGAATCAGAGTCTCAGAATCAGAAAAAGTTCTACTCAATAATCAGATAAAGAAATTAAACCTCCTACAGATAGTTTTCCTATTTTTACCCTTTTGCCTCCATTGTGAACTAAGTCTATATGAGTTTCTCACCTTTAGGTTGTGCTCCTTAGCCAAACCTCATCATTCTCATCTTTACTATCCTTGTGTAACACGTTGACCAATCCCTCGAAAGCTGCCTCCATCGCCCGGAAAAATCCTTCAAAGCTCTAAAGAAAACTAGCCGCAGGTGAAGCTACTACTGCTATCGATGGAAGTCGGGCACTACTTTGCCCTTTGACGAGGTTACCTCCCAAAAAGCCGGGAGCCCCAGAGACTCAAGAAAGAAGGAAACAAAGATTCAAGCAGAGGATCAAAAGATAGATATATGGCTTAGGGGACTATGTTTTTCAAAATAAGCTTTACTTTTGAAAATACTTCCTTTTCAAAACCTTTTTGAAAATAGTTTTCAAAAATTCTTTATCAAATCCGGTAACCTTCTGCTCTGATACCAAGTGTAACACCCCACCTCCGTTAAGGTCACTCACAAAGGGAATGCCTTAACTTTGGTGGAGCATTTTAGTAAACAGAACGAAAACTTACAAGACAGATAAAACAGTACTTGAAATTTTTTAACTTTATTACAGCGGAAACAGAAATCAATATGGTTACATCCTTTCAAATCTCAGAATTCAAGTACAAAATATCAGTCTTGTACAAAAGCCTTCAAAATGCATGGTTTAAAATCATAATCCCCATAGAACGGAAGCTATACAGAGCCAAGCCATACTTTAAGCACTTCAAGCAAAGAGAAATCTGGATCAAGCTAAAGTATTCCCTCCTTGGATAACCTGGGGGGAAACGGAAGAAAGGAGGCAAAACAACAAGGGTCAGACAAAAAGTCTGGCAAGTCCAGTGACTTTCAGCATATGAACAGATAATAATAATATGATACGAACATAAAACTGGATGAGAGATAACTGTAACAGGTGTAGCAGATATAACAGAAGAACAGAATGACATAAACTGTTGCTTTACACTTCTCTGTACTAATACTAGTATAACAGAATTAGGTGTCACCCTAATGTCTAAACTGAAACAGGAACGGGTACTGAATAATTTAACAGAAACAGAATGCTAATAATGGGCCTTTACTACCCGATCAGAAACAGACAGAAGCAGAAACAGATTAATCCCTATGGAAACAGAATGTAGATTCAGGTGTACACTAGTAATGGGCCTTTTCCAACCGAACAGACGGTACCACGCAGAAATAGACAGGTGTTACCACCCAACAAAAACAGACGGTACCAACAGAAACAGACAGAACTAAGTGTACCCTAAAACCCTACCCCAAGCGATCGGCTCCCTAATACATAAATATCATGTGTCGGCCCCACAGTAGGGTGTATCACTCCCTAAAGTGACAACCAATTAGCACAGACCTATTTACAGATGTCACGGCGTCTTACATCCTCAAAGGCAGACCGGGATCCATGCACGCACATGACCCGGTTGGAACGCACCATCAACACCCCTCGCCATTATCAGAATGAACCACTTATAATTAGTTGAGTAAGCGTGCCCGGACCCTACCTACTGTTGGGTCAAAGTTTTGATACCAGAAAGGGTTACTGACTAATATGGGTCCCAAACAACAGATGACACAAGTAATTCCCCTCCTAACCTTGTGTCCCCAGACTAACAGATCTCAGATTAACTTGTTTACAAGTTCAGACATACAGAATTCAGATTTACTAGTTCACAGATTAAGTTAACAAGTTTTCAGACTAACAGATCAGATGTACAGATTTTTCAGATTTGTCTAACTTTGTATTGGGCCTACAGATTTATGGACGGGTTTACTACACCTATTAATCCAGTTGGTTTAACCCTATTTCCCCCAATACGTTTTAGACGTCATTCTTATCTTAGATTTGCATTAATTAATTATTAATGCCCAGACCTCTCACATTAGGTCGCTAGCTTGTGGCCGCTGGATGGGCAGGGCGGTTCCGGGCAGACTTCTGCCACAAGCCAGACCTAACCTCGTGTCTTAAGCAGGTTAAGACTAACTTCTCACATTAGAACCTATTGTTTGCGGCCATTGAATGTGCCGGGCGGTTCCGGGCACAATTACGCCGCAAACTCATTCTAACCACGAGTTAGTCACGTTTATCTTTGCGGCCAATTAATTAATAATTTACCGTTTATGCGCACGCCCAATATATATGCCAATTCAGATTATATCAATAACAGAATGATTATATCAACCCAGCAGATAACAGATTTTAGCAGATAACAGATTTTCCAGATTATGTGACTTAACGGATTTAACAGATTTAGCAACTTAGCAGATTTTGGCATATAATAGGTTAGGCATTTAAACAAATAAATTTAACAGATTTAGGCATTTTCAACAGACTTAGCGGATGACAGATCTAGCAGATGAATAGATCTAGTAAACTAGGCAGTAGAGCAGAACTAGCAGATTAAGCAATATAACAGAACTAGCAGATTAGGCGATATAATAAAACTAACAGATTAGGCAAATATAGCAGAACTAGCAAATTAGGCAATTATAACTGATTTTCATCATTCCTTAAAGTTTCACATATCTTGCCTAATTATAAATTTGGCCTAAATTTGCATGCCTAAAATAGTGGTCATGATTCACACTAGGATCATATACCCTACGTTTGCATTGAATTTGCATGTCACAGATTATGGTCATAATTTACATGTCCCAGTTTAGTTCAACTTGCCTAGTACAAAAGATTCACATATAAATTATACCAACTATAGCCATCTATTTCAATGCATGTCATATATTCAAAAATCTCCTACTTAGGTGTTATTCACACTTGATAGTTATCAAATCTTAATATGGATCTTCACACCTAAGTTATAATCCGTTATAAAATATGCCCAAGGATCTAGATCAAACATATGATATGTGTTTTAGTTTAGATCTTAATATTCCATATTTGCAAGTTATATATTATCATATGATAATCCCAAACAATCATATATGCACAGATCTAGATCTAGTTTATATACTCAAATCAGTCACAGATAAGTCCAATTATGCCTTAGATTTATGTTCTAAGTTCCAAGTCCAACCTATGTTCTTTCCTCAAATCAATCACATATCGGTCATGCCCAATTTATGCACATTCATTTGATTGTCCCAAACATTTTAGCGTATGTTGATCTCTTATGAGATTGGCTCAGGCTCGTGGTAGCCTGGCTATAGAACAGAAAGAGGAAAGAGATACAAAATAAGATAGATCCAAACAGAACAGAACAGATATAACCTCAGATCCAGATTTATAATTCATGTCACAATCAGAATTAACGTTTATAGCGGAGAATAACTGTACTTGCCTTGGTTGGATTAAAGAAAGAACTTTAGTTGTTGCAGAATTGTTGCAGAAGCTTAGTCTCTAATTTGAATTGAGTTGCTTAGGTTGATGTTGATTAGCTTCTAGTTTTGATTTCAGCAGAGTAGCGACGCCATTTTTATTTTTATTAGAACAGAGGCAGAGAAGAAGCAGAATAGAATTGTGTGTAGAGAAGGCTGCGTTTGGGGCTGTTTAAATAGGTTTAGGCAGACGAATCTAGACAGAAAACGAGACCAGATACATCAGAACGCACCCAGGCAGAAAAGCAGATTCGGGAGGCAGGTCGACCCCTAGGTCGACTCTAGGGTCGACCCCCTGGGGGCAGGTCGCCTCTAGGGTCGACTCTAGGGTCGACCCCCTGGGGGCAGATCGACTCTAGGGTCGACCCCCTGGGGGCAGGTCGACTCTAGGGTCGACTACCCAGTCGACCTGGTCTGTGCTGTTTAATTTTTTTTTGAACTTTGGAAGGCCATAACTTGGTCATATGGACTCCGATTTACGAAATTTTGGACTCTATTTCGCGTATTTTTCCGAGACGAGCGCAATGGCACAGCCCGTTTCCCTTGATTCTGATTTTATATTTTAATTATACTCAGATTTGTAATTCTTAAGTTCACAGAAAATACGGGGTGTTACAAATGTCGTCTTTCACTACATAAAAATATCGTCTTTTTATATCCTGCCATATAAAGATCACATTTTTGTTATCTATATAATATGAAAATTATATTTTCAACCTTTACATGCGATAAAAATTATATTTTTAACATTCCTATCATATAAAAATTATATTTTCTTCGCTTCATATAAAAATAATACCTTTGCATATAAAAATCCTTATTTTTATCTAATGCTATTTATTTTCAAAAATCATATCTTTTTGCTTTCAAAGGTCATATCTTTTTATTTTTATCGCTACACCATATATGTATATAAAAACTAATTTTTATCTCACTAGTCATTTAATAAAAATCTAATCTTTTATTTAAAGAAATTCTAATCCTTTCATTAAAGAAAATCAAAGCTTTTTATCAAAGAAAATCAAATCTTTTTATTTGAAAGCTAGTACATAATAAAAACTGAAAAGAAATTCAAAATAAAAAGGAAAAGACTCACATTTTCTTTTCGAAGAGGGAGGAGACTCGTTGGGGGTGGAGGTGGGCATCTGACCGGAGATGGGGGGGTCGTGGAGAGGCTGCAGGTGGTCGGCGGCTTCAGGGGGGTGGCGGTGGGTTTGGGTGAGTTTCAGTTGATAGGGGGCTGGTTCTTCGAGAGGAGGTTGAAGAAGAAGGGGAGGGGTCGACGTTGGCTTGGAGGGGCGCGGTGGCGAGCTCCGCCTCTGGCGGCGGTTGAGGCAACGGGGGGAGGGAGAGACGATCACAATTTTTTTTATTCTGAATGTCGGGTTGGAAAGTAATGGGGGGTGCTAAGAGAGATAAGGGGGAAGAGGAGAGAGATTTTAATTTTATATTATTTAATTTCAAGAAAAGTTGACTTTTTATTTCGACCTCGAAACGAGGCCCACCGCATGTCGTCCATAGCGTTTCACCCCCATTCCGAACACAATGGGATATGTATCGTAAGCTGATTCGAACGTTTCGATCAGTTTTCATCAAAATCAACATATAACTCTATATATTAATTTTGAACGCGCATTTCATTTTACCGGGGTCACATACTAACTCTATAAATCCCAGAAAAATATTTTCTAGCTTCAATTGACGATACGGTCCTAACAAAACTAGTTTCGTCGAATTCTGAGACCGTTAGAAAAATGGCCATTTTCCAGTCGATTAAAATCAACTGAAACTGGTCAAATGCGTTTTCCTTTGCCACGCTCACATATTGATTCGAAAAATTATGAAATTTGGAATCTAACAATAACTTGACATCAAAGACGCAACAAAAGTGTTTCGTCGAAATCCGAGGTCGTTTGCAAAATTCCCATTTTTAAGGGCTTGAATTCCATAGCGACTATTCTGAATTTTCAACTGGACATATCTTTTGATTCCCGCTATGAAATCTCAATTTTTCGGATTCGTTGGAAAGATATTCTCAATTAGATTCCAATATTTTTGGTTTTGCTAAAATCCGGTTTGTTTTGCACCCGGTACATTCAATTGAAGTTTGAAATCGAATTATCGAACTACCGCGCCATTTTCAATTCTATTTATAATTATATATAATTATTTATATTCTAACGATGACGTATATAATATATACGTTCGAATTCTATTCAAATTAAATTTCTCGTCGATATTATTTAAAATAATCTATTTTAAATGTTCAAACTTCGCTAAAATTGCCAAAATAAAATTTTTAAACTGGCCCATATTTTCGAGTTGTTACAATTCTTGATCTGTAACGGCTGGAAATTTCCGACTCCTCGAGAGTCGGAAATTCCGCGACGTTAGTGAAAGAATTTAGAAGGTGAGAAAGAAAAGATAGAACAAATAGAAGAGGAGAAGAAGAAGAACATCAGAATCATCAGAGTAACACGAATCTCACAGCGGAACGAATAACATATAATATATAACATAACTTTGAAGTAAACAGTTATATATATACAATAGCACTTATCAGAGTACAACACTTACGACACAGCGGAAATAACTATAGCTATAAAATCTTGCAGCCTCCTGCTCCAAGCTCTCCAAGTATATCTGTAAATCCCGACTACTTGACTGCCCGTACAAATTTAGGCACCCAAGAGTTTAGGGAAAACAACAAAGTAAACTCCGGGTCAGTCATGGGACTGGTATGAGTAAAATAGTTTAAAACAGGTATAGGATATCTCATAAGACCACGCCGTGAATACGGAACGGGTTTTTCCCTTATGAGTATCTGAACAACTTTGACAAGCAATATCATTATGATATTATAATAATGTCTAAGTACAAATAGGTATCAATCTAGCAGAAACGCTTGCATCTCACGTTCTACATACATTGTATAAAATCATAAACCGCAGGGCGCTTTTCGGAAAATGGATTCCAACAGACAAGGTATGGGAGCACCTTCTGAATAGTGTACACTAGAGGTGATACACTCAGGGTTCAACAAGAACGTCTTGCAACCCGGCCACACATGACCGCTCACTCATTTAGCATGAGTGTCGCAAATATATTGCCACCACGGTTGTAGGCCATCAAACCGTCATCCGAAGATACAGAATCAAAAAGAAGTATAAATATGAATATTCTCTAGATCGGTGACAATACACCCTGCTTGGGGATGACCCAACTAGCCATGCTGCCTAGCCCAACTTTTGTTACTTCCCGGTGTGAGGCTAGAAGCTACGTCTATCTTCAGAACATCTGATCACCATTCACTTTGAATGCCACATCGTCATACCCGCCAAATCACAAATTGACTTATCCAAAAATAACACGGGTATATAGCTAAGAGAAACGAATTCCTCCGCCACCAAACGTGAATACGTTTGAACAGATCAACTTACGCGATCCATTGGATATACTCTGTCAGACCTCCTTCCATATACGTTGTCCTGGGACTGGACAAACTGAAGGCACTATTCAGTATATCCATCTTAGTCACTGTTATCTAAGACTTATACAACAGCCCTTGCACTTTACTCCGTCTTCAATTTATCTTTGGCATATATTGCTCGCAACGCTTATGCCGATACAGA
The DNA here is from genome assembly GCA_030737875.1 of Allium sativum. Lineage (NCBI taxonomy): Eukaryota > Viridiplantae > Streptophyta > Magnoliopsida > Asparagales > Amaryllidaceae > Allium > Allium sativum. The sequence goes on from CM060926.1 coordinate 378,280,406, forward strand.
GTGGTTCTTTGGATAATAATCCAACCGGTCTCTCCATATTAACAACGTTAAAATGGTAAAAACATTGATAGTCTGTGATTCAACTATCAAATGAAAACATGTCGCTGTACAAACAACGATCTTATTTCCAAATGGAAATTCGATCGATCAATCATCATATGTTCATATTTCCTTATTTCATATATTTAGAAAATATATGTTATTAATCATTGGAAAACATTTCCATAGCTTATTTTCACATCACTATTATTTCGCAACTATCAGTCCCCAACTGTAACTAGTATGAGAACAATTCTCTAAGTATCAATCCGGAAGGTCGAAACCAACATCAGATCGTCACTTAGAAAACCGTTCAACTTACCCTCTCCAGTTAGTTTCTGAATTTGCTTAACTCTATTTCTTAAATTCTTATCATGAAAACATCTCATTTTCTATGTTTAGAAAACATATCTGACTATATTTGGAAAACGTTTCCAAAACTCATTTACGGATTTCCAATGAACGTTGTATAAAACATCGTTACGCTTAATCCATTAATCGCTTATTACTTAACTATATTTCAAATCAACCTTTTCTATCGAACCACAACTATTCCTTTGTCAATTCTGAAGTCAATTAAGTTGGGGTATAATTACCTCTCAGACCTTAATTGAACAACGTCCTTTACTGTGAAATAGATGAAGCTCGTCACTCACTTTTTCCAATCATCTGTTTACGCAAATACTCGGATTCAGGTTACGAATCTACTTCTTATATGACAACGTTTGATTATAACTATAACGTTATAATTCCTACTTCTACAATATCTAACCTAAATTATAGCTTTATCTCCTAACTCGAATAATTAAACCGGCACCTAATTTCTAAATCAATAACAAAATCTTGATTTAAACCCTGGAAAGTAAATAGTACTTTCCCGAATTCGCTATAATCGAATTCGACATATAACTCTCTTTCGAGTAATCTCTATTCGATTAACTCCCTTGTTAATAACTTATATTCGATAAACTCTATTTCGATTAACTCCTATCGAATAACTAATATTCGAATAACTCTTCTTGGTTGGCTCTATTTCATTAACTCTTATCGATTAACAAATATTAGATTTTTCTTAAAGGTGTCAATTCTTATCGAATAACTAACATCCGATTTAACTTAAATGGATTTACTCTTACCGAATAACTTATTCGATTAACTCAACTTGATTTTCTTAACTCGATTATCTCTACTCGATTTCTCAACTCGATTACTTAACTTAACCCAAATCGATTAACTCAATTCTAATCGATTAACTTAATTTGATTTACTCCTTCGAATAACTCATTCGAATAACTTAATTGATAACTTATATTCACTTCTATCGTATCGAATAAACTGTATTCGATATCTCCTCCAACACTATTCGATTGAACTATATTCGATTAACTTCTCTAACTCTATTCGAATAAATTATATTCGATTAACTCTTTTAACTTTACTCGAATAACTATATTCGATTAACACTTTCTTTTGAATAACTATATTCGATTATCTCTTTTCACTTAACTCTATTGGGCTGGCCCTATTTGGTTGACTCTATTTGCTTTAACTAACTCCGAATAACTCCTTTGGATTAACTAACTCCGAATAACTCCTTTGGATTAACTCTTCGACTAACTCCTTCGGATTAACTAACTTCGAATAACTCCTTTGGATTAACTAACTTCGAATAATTCCTTTGGATTAACTAACTTCGAATAACTCCTTTGGATTAACTCTTCGACTAACTCCTTCGGATTAACTCTTCGATTAACTCCTTTGGATTAACTAACTCCGAATAACTCTTTAGGATTAACTCTTCGACTAACTCCTTCGGATTAACTAACTTCAAATAACTCCTTTGGATTAACTAACTTCGAATAATTCCTTTGGATTAACTAACTTCGAATAACTCCTTTGGATTAACTCTTCGACTAACTCCTTCGGATTAACTCTTCGATTAACTCCTTTGGATTAACTAACTCCGAATAACTCTTTAGGATTAACTCTTCGACTAACTCCTTCGGATTAACTAACTTCAAATAACTCCTTTGGATTAACTAACTCCGAATAACTCTTTAGGATTAACTCTTCGACTAACTCCTTCGGATTAACTAACTTCGAATAATTCCTTTGGATTAACTAACTCCGAATAACCAATATTCGATAACTCCTCTTCGTATAAATAATATTCGATAACTCTTCTCAAATGAATAACATTTGATTTCCCCACTCGAATAGACTATATTCGATAGCTCTTCTTCGAATAAGTGATATTCGACAACGCTACTCGATTAACTCCACTTGGATAACTCTAACTGGTCAACTTTAACTGGTCAACTCTAACTGGTCAACTCTAACTGGTTAACTCTAACTGTTCACCTCTAACTGGTTAACTCAAACTGGTTTAACCTAACTGGTTAACTCGTCTCGATTAACTGAACTAATCCACTTAGTTTAACTTAGCTAATTCACGTTGATTAACTCTAGCCGATTCACTTAGTTTAAATCAACTAATTTACTTCGATTAACCACTTAGTTAACTTAACTAATTCACTTTGATTAACTGATTCACATCGATTAATCATTTAGTTTAACTTAACAAATTCACTTTGATTCACCGCTTAGTTTAACTTAACTAATTTACTTTGGTTAACTTAACCAATTACTTTGATTAACTCGACTAACTCGCTTTGGTTAACCTAACCAATTACTTTGTTTAACCCGACTAACTTGCTTTGGTCAACCTAACCAATTACTTTGTTTAATCCTTTATACTCGATTAACAAATATTTCTCCTTTATACTTGATTAACCAATATTTTCCTTTATACTCAAAATCCCCTTTTCTTTATAATATAAAATCCATCGATTTTATATAAATAAATTATTTTCAAATTATAGTTTGGAAATCTCTTTTCTATATCCTGGTATTTCTTATGGTTTTTAACACATCATCTAACAACGATGAATATCGTCCAACCACACATAATCACAATAGATTATATATATCACATTTATATATCACAATACATAAATTACAGTAAAAATAACTGTTGAGGAATCCAATTGGATTCCTCCAACCTGTTTCCCTGCACCACAGATGTTAGACAACACTGGTATAATATTCTGATAAGCAGAATCAGCATATAAATATTTATCGGTTTATATATCTATATATATATATATATATATATATATATTCCACTAACTGACTAGCAGTTCAATCAAACAGTCAACACACAGTCAAACAGACAATATCTAGCAGTTCTAAGAATACACTGCAAAAATAGAACTATTTAGAGTTTGTGAGATTTACTCACATTTGGACGATCATCGTCAATGACGATAACCATCGCTTTATTCAAACAATTTATTTTGCTGACGGACTCCAATCGACTCGCGGTCAGTTCCATTGTGGAGTGCTCGTCCGTACGATCCCAACGCAACTTACGGTTCGTCAATCTAACTCCGTATGATCAAGATATGACATTAACAAGTTATACAACTATTTGAATTTAAATAAACTTAAAATTAAAACTATCGGGCCTCACCCTTTCCATTCTTGGCCCAACACTAGTTAAACCCGCTCCCATTCAAGCCCATACCTCGTGGCCTCTCTTCCTCCTCATCTCCTACAGGCACCGAACAAAAATCATAGCCATTAGCCCACCTTTCAACCCCATTATCTACAAGGATATACCACCGAACCTTAAACCGAAACCACCATGCTTCATCTCTTCACACCCCCTTCCACCTGGACATACGCACCTCCAACTTGCACGCACACTTCGAAATGCGTTTCCCCAAACCAAACCCGCGATGAACAGGAAGTGAGCGAACCAAAATGTCACCGGAAATGCCTAAAAATATGTGGTAGCTGCTAAAACACCCTACAAACTCAGAAATGATATCGGTTTCGCGAATAAACGATTTAATCATTCACTAAGGTAAACCCTAGGGATAAGCACTTCGCTGTGTTATTTCCAGCGAGATCAAAAACTCACCGAGTTCAACAATGTATACATCGAAATGAAGAGAAACTCATGACAAATCTGAATATACTATTTCCATGATTTATAGAAATTTAAAAGGATTGTTTTGATTATTTTGAGGAAGGGTTTTCTCACGATTCTTGCAGTGTAAATGAAAGGGAAGTGGCGGCTGTAGCTTATTTGATTTTATAGGGGAGGGTTGTTGAGATTAGTGGCTGTACAAGGTGTTGGGGGGCCAGTTTTAGTCCTTAGAAAAATTTGAGATATTTATTTCATTGTTTTATATTCGTTTAAGCATTCTAAAAATTCGTGTGACCCCACACGATGCCCAAAAATCACGAAACTGGACATGTAGGTAGACTTCGACATTACGGTCCCAACGGAACTGGTTTCGTCGAATTCCGACTTCGTATGCCCACACAACGTATTTTTAACCTTTGAAATACTGACTATTTCTCAGTCTAAAAATCCGTACGATCACACACTGACTCTAAAAATCACGAAACTTGACATCTAGCAATTATTTGATATTGCGGATCCAACAAAACTGGTTTCGTCGAATTTCGACTTCTTTTGCAAAAGTGGCTATTTTTAACGCTCTAAATAGCCTGTTTAAATATATAAATATATTTAAATATAATTAAATTAATTGTTTAAAATTAATTATTATCGTCTGTATTCACAGTAGGATACCATACAGCTCCAGAATATTCCTGTATGTATTTACAACTCGATATTACATCGCCAGGGTTATATCGATGTTCGATTCCTATTTAAATCCTTATTTAAAATATAATTAAATCGTTATGGTCAGGGCGCTGCATTTCTGATAATTTGATCTGGACGTAACTCAAAATCTACACGACGAAATCCCGATATTTCTCTTCCACTAGAAAGATATACTCCACCAGCTCCACACGTTTCTTGTTTTACAGATATCCGGCTTAAGACGAATCTTGTACATTCAGTTGAAGTTCAACTCGCCAAATAACGAACTACCGCGTCGTTACGGGCTTGATTATAATTATTATTATAATTTATATGTTCAACTACCGTTTATTTAATATATTCGTTATTTAAATAATTAAATAACTTCATTATTATACCTTACAAAACGCGCCATTACAGACTTTCCCACTTAAAATAATTTCGTCCTCGAAATTGCTAAGTTAGAGGTTGACCCTATATATTGGAACTCCTAAGATTGGTTTACCCCTTATTTCTGATTTCAACCGAACCAATTAATATCGACTGAAATATTTATTCTTCCGAAAAAATAAAATTTTCAAAAATTATGAAAATTTTCTAACACTTTAAATTTTCGGAAAATTTCGCCATAACCTCCTTTGTACAGCCCTATCGGTAAAAGCACAACTCGCCTCTCTAGACCATCTCCAACCTAAAAGAAAATCAAATAGCCAAGCTGCTTGCCGATTCGGCTCATAAATCTCATGCTTATATCAAAAATAAACTTGTACCTTTTTGTCGGGCATATCAACCTTATCACTTTCAACTGTATCAACCCAACATATACCAAGGTCTTCTCAATCCAATCTTCAACTCAACCACTTGGTTCTATCCAAGTCAAATTCTATTCAAACTCCAATATCAGATTTCAAACTCTTAACCCATCAACTTAATTCCAATCCAGATTATTCTCTAACCGAATCCCGATTTATTTAACTTGGTTCAAGTTAAATTTTAATTTACTATTTGTTTTTACCATCTTGATTCATTCAACTTAACAAGTTAAATTTTAAATTTCAAGATTTAAATTCCTGGGATTTATTTCAAATCAATTTCAAATCCTAACACCAATTCAAAACTTTTGAATTTCTAAACAACTTGTTTTCTCAACACAATTCGAAAACAAAACCCTTGGTAGTAGTCCACCACTTAGAAACTCGAAAATCACACCGACGATGTATCGATCCATCCTCGGAATTATTTTCCAGTCATCCAGGTGAGTTAGATACTATATTTATTTCTAATTGAAAAACATTTTCAAAATCTCCCAAGAACTTAAAATTTCCTTATTTTAATTCCAATTCTGATTTAATTTCAGATTTTAATTCAACTGATTCCACGTATTTTACTTATAGGAATTTTTATTGGTTATATATATAACCATTTAATTTATAATCTTACTCGATTATAATAACAACCAATATATCCAATATATTATAATTTTGATACATATATATATACATCTCTATATCAAAATATACTTTGGGTAAAGTTAAATTCACTTACCCTCTTTCAAAACATATCGTGACGACCCATCGTATTCGAGTGTTTATTAACTCCTACCGATACAGTGGATCAAACTGATCGACCAGAACTCATAAACAACTCAACCAATGAATTTCCACAATATAAAACCATTTTTATATCAAATACAAATACGCACTCGTATATATACCCTCAAACACAATCTAGGGTATTACTAACCCTATCTCTACCGAGTCACGCCACAGAGCCAAGTAATTCTTAACTTAAGCTCCGATACCAACTGTAACGGCTGGAAATTTCCGACTCCTCGAGAGTCGGAAATTCCGCGACGTTAGTGAAAGAATTTAGAAGGTGAGAAAGAAAAGATAGAACTAATAGAATAGGAGAAGAAGAAGAACATCAGAATCATCAGAGTAACACGAATCTCACAGCGGAACGAATAACATATAATATATAACATAACTTTGAAGTAAACAGTTATATATATACAATAGCACTTATCAGAGTACAACACTTACAGCACAGCGGAAATAACTATAGCTATAAAATCTTGCAGCCTCCTGCTCCAAGCTCTCCAAGTATATCTGTAAATCCCGACTACTTGACTGCCCGTACAAATTTAGGCACCCAAGAGTTTAGGGAAAACAACAAAGTAAACTCCGGGTCAGTCATGGAACTGGTATGAGTAAAATAGTTTAAAACAGGTATAGGATATCTCATAAGACCACGCCGTGAATACGGAACGGGTTTTTCCCTTATGAGTATCTGAACAACTTTGACAAGCAATATCATTGTGATATTATAATAATGTCTAAGTACAAATAGGTATCAATCTAGCAGAAACGCTTGCATCTCACGTTCTACATACATAGTATAAAATCATAAACCGCAGGGCGCTTATCGGAGAATGGATTCCAACAGACAAGGTATGGGAGCACCTTCAGAATAGTGTACTCTATAGGTGATACATTCAGGGTTCAACAAAAACGTCTTGCAACCCGGCCACACATGACCGCTCACTCATTTAGCTTGAGTGTCGCGAATATATTGCCACCACGGTTGTAGGCCATCAAACCGTCATCCGAAGATACAGAATCAAAAAGAAGTATAAATATGAATATTCTCTAGATCGGTGACAATACACCCTGCTTGGGGATGACCCAACTAGCCATGCTGCCTAGCCCAACTTTTGTTACTTCCCGGTGTGAGGCTAGAAGCTACGTCTATCTTCAGAACATCTGATCACCATTCACTTTGAATGCCACATCGTCATACCCGCCAAATCACAAATTGACTTATCCAAAAATAACACAGGTATATAGCTAAGAGAAACGAATTCCTCCACCACCAAACGTGAATACGTTTGAACAGATCAACTTACGCGATCCATTGGATATACTATGTCAGACCTCCTTCCATATACGTTGTCCTGGGACTGGACAAACCGAAGGCACTATTCAGTATATCCATCTTAGTGACTGTTATCTAAGACTTATACAACAGCCCTTGCACTTTACTCCGTCTTCAATTTATCTTTGGCATATATTGCTCGCAACGCTTATGCCGATACAGAGTGGTTCTTTGGATAATAATCAAACCGGTCTCTCCATATTAACAACGTTAAAATGGTAAAAACTTTGATAGTTTGTGATTCAACTATCAAATGAAAACATGTCGGTGTACAAACAACGATCTTATTTCCAAATGGAAATTCGATCGATCAATCATCATATGTTCATATTTCCTTATTTCATATATTTAGAAAATATATGTTATTAATCATTGGAAAACATTTCCATAGCTTATTTTCACATCACTATTATTTCGCAACTATCAGTCCCTAACTGTAACTAGTATGAGAACAATTCTCTAAGTATCAATCCAGAAGGTCGAAACCAACATCAGATCGTCACTTAGAAAACCGTTCAACTTACCCTCTCCGGTTAGTTTCTGAATTTGCTTAACTCTGTTTCTTAAATTCTTATCATAAAAACATCTCATTTTCTATGTTTAGAAAACATATCTGACTATATTTGGAAAACGTTTCGAAAACTCATTTACGGATTTCTAATGAACGTTGTATAAAACATCGTTACGCTTAATCCATTAATCGCTTATTACTTAACTATATTTCAAATCAACCTTTTCTATTGAACCACAACTATTCCTTTGTCAATTCTGAAGTCAATTAAGTTGGGGTATAATTACCTCTCAGACCTTAATTGAACAACGTCCTTTACTGTGAAATAGATGAAGCTCGTCACTCACTTTTTACAATCATCTGTTTACGCAAATACTCGGATTCAGGTTACGAATCTACTTCTTATATGACAACGTTTGATTATAACTATAACGTTATAATTCCTACTTCTACAATATCTAACCTAAATTATAACTTTATCTCCTACTCGAATAATTAAACCGGCACCTAATTTCTAAATCAATAACTAAATCTTGATTTAAACCCTGGAAAGTAAATAGTACTTTCCCGAATTCGTTATAATCGAATTCGACGTATAACTCTCTTTCGAGTAATCTCTATTCGATTAACTCCCTTGTTAATAACTTATATTCGATAAACTCTATTTCGATTAACTCCTATCAAATAACTAATATTCGAATAACTCTTCTTGGTTGGCTCTATTTCATTAACTCTTATCGAATAACAAATATTCGATTTTTCTTAAAGGTGTCAATTCTTATCGAATAACTAACATCCGATTTAAATTAAATGGATTTACTCTTATCGAATAACTTATTCGATTAACTCAACTTGATTTTCTTAACTCGATTATCTCAACTCGATTTCTCAGCTCGATTACTTAACTTAACCCAAATCGATTAACTCAATTCTAATTGGTTAACTTAATTTGATTTACTCCTTCGAATAACTCATTCGAATAACTTAATTGATAACTTATATTCACTTCTATCCTATCGAATAAACTGTATTCGATATATCCTCCAACACTATTCGATTGAACTATATTCGATTAACTTCTCTAACTCTATTCGAATAAATTATATTCGATTAACTCTTTTAACTTTACTCGAATAACTATATTCGATTAACACTTTCTTTTGAATAACTATATTCGATTATCTCTTTTCACTTAACTCTATTGGGCTGACCCTATTTGGTTGACTCTATTTGCTTTAACTAACTCCGAATAACACCTTTGGATTAACTAACTCCGAATAACTCCTTTGGATTAACTCTTCGACTAACTCCTTCGGATTAACTAACTTCGAATAACTCCTTTGGATTAACTAACTTCGAACAATTCCTTTGGATTAACTAACTTCGAATAACTCCTTTGGATTAACTCTTTGACTAACTCCTTCGGATTAACTCTTCGATTAACTCCTTTGGATTAACTAACTCCGAATAACTCTTTAGGATTAACTCTTCGACTAACTCCTTCGGATTAACTAACTACAAATAACTCCTTTGGATTAACTAACTTCGAATAATTCCTTTGGATTAACTAACTTCGAATAACTCCTTTGGATTAACTCTTCGACTAACTCCTTCGGATTAACTCTTCGATTAACTCCTTTGGATTAACTAACTCCGAATAACTCTTTAGGATTAACTCTTCGACTAACTCCTTCGGATTAACCAACTTCAAATAACTCCTTTGGATTAACTAACTCTGAATAACTCTTTAGGATTAACTCTTCGACTAACTCCTTCGGATTAACTAACTTCGAATAATTCCTTTGGATTAACTAACTCCGAATAACCAATATTCAATAACTCCTCTTCGTATAAATAATATTCGATAACTCTTCTCAAATGAATAACATTTGATTTCTCCACTCGAATAGACTATATTCGATAGCTCTTCTTCGAATAAGTGATATTCGACAACGCTACTCGATTAACTCCACTTGGATAACTCTAACTGGTCAACTTTAACTGGTCAACTCTAACTGGTCAACTCTAACTGGTTAACTCTAACTGGTCACCTCTAACTGGTTAACTCTAACTGGTTTAACCTAACTGGTTAACTCGTCTCAATTAACTGAACTAATCCACTTAGTTTAACTTAGCTAATTCACGTTGATTAACTCTAGCCGATTCACTTAGTTTAAATCAACTAATTTACTTCGATTAACCACTTAGTTAACTTAACTAATTCACTTTGATTAACCACTTAGTTTAACTTAACTAATTCACATCGATAAATCCTTTAGTTTAACTTAACTAATTCACATCGATTAATCATTTAGTTTAACTTAACAAATTCACTTTGATTCACCGCTTAGTTTAACTTAACTAATTTACTTTGGTTAACTTAACCAATTACTTTGATTAACTCGACTAACTCGCTTTGTTTAACCTAACCAATTACTTTGTTTAACCCGACTAACTTGCTTTGGTCAACCTAACCAATTACTTTGTTTAATCCTTTATACTCGATTAACAAATATTTCTCCTTTATACTTGATTAACCAATATTTTCCTTTATACTCAAAATCCCCTTTTCTTTATAATATAAAATCCATCGATTTTATATAAATAAATTATTTTCAAATTATAGTTTGAAAATCTCTTTTCTATATCCTGGTATTTCTTATGGTTTTTAACACATCATCTAACAACGATGAATATCGTCCAACCACACATAATCACAATAGATTATATATATCACATTTATATATCACAATACATAAATTACAGTAAAAATAACTATTGAGGAATCCAGTTGGATTCCTCCAACCTGTTTCCCTGCACCACAGATGTTAGACAACACTGGTATAATATTCTGATAAGCAGAATCAGCATATAAATATTTATCGGTTTATATTTATATATATATATATATTCCACTAACTGACTAGCAGTTCAATCAAACAGTCAACACACAGTCAAACAGACAATATCTAGCAGTTCTAAGAATACACTGCAAAAATAGAACTATTTAGAGTTTGTGAGATTTACTCACATTTGGACGATCATCGTCAATGACGATAACCATCGCTTTATTCAGACAATTTATTTTGCTGACGGACTCCAATCGACTCGCGGTCAGTTCCATTGTGGAGTGCTCGTCCGTACGATCCCAACGCAACTTACGGTTCGTCAATCTGACTCCGTATGATCAAGATATGACATTAACAAGTTATACAACTATTTGAATTTAAATAAACTTAAAATTAAAACTATCGGGCCTCACCCTTTCATTCTTGGCCCAACACTAGTTAAACCCGCTCCCATTCAAGCCCATACCTCGTGGCCTCTCTTCCTCCTCATCTCCTACAGGCACCGAAAAAAAATCATGGCCATTATTCCACCTTTCAACCCCATTATCTCCAAGGATATACCACCGAACCTTAAACCGAAACCACCATGCTTCATCTCTTCACACCCCCTTCCACCTGGACATACGCACCTCCAACTCGCACGCACACTTCGAAATGCGTTTCCCCAAACCAAACCCGCGACGAACAGGAAGTGAGCGAACCAAAATGTCACCGGAAATGCCCAAAAATATGTGGTAGCTGCTAAAACACCCTACAAACTCAGAAATGATATCGGTTTCGCAAATAAACGATTTAATCTTTCACTAAGGTAAACCATAGGGATAAGCACTTCGGTGTGTTATTTCCAGCGAGATCAAAAACTCACAGAGTTCAACAATGTATACATCGAAACGAAGAGAAACTCATGACAAATCTGAATATACTATTTCCATGATTTATAGAAATTTAAAAGGATTGTTTTGATTATTTTGAGGAAGGGTTTTCTCACGATTCTTGCAGTGTAAATGAAAGGGAAGTGGCGGCTGTAGCTTATTTGATTTTATAGGGGAGGGTTGTTGAGATTAGTGGCTGTACAAGGTGTTGGGGTGCCAGTTTTAGTCCTTAGAAAAATTTGAGATATTTATTTCATTGTTTTATTTTCGTTTAAGCATTCTAAAAATTCGTGTGACCCCACACGATGCCCAAAAATCACGAAACTGGACACGTAGGTAGACTTCGACATTACGGTCCCAACAGAATTGGTTTCGTCGAATTCCGACTTCGTATGCCCCCACAGCGTATTTTTAACCTTTGAAATACTGACTATTTCTCAGTCTAAAAATCCGTACGATCACACACTGACTCTAAAAATCACGAAACTTGACATCTAGCAATTATTTGATATTGCGGATCCAACAAAACTGGTTTCGTCGAATTTCGACTTCGTTTGCAAAAGTGGCTATTTTTAACGCTCTAAATAGCCTATTTAAATATATAAATATATTTAAATATAATTAAATTAATTGTTTAAAATTAATTATTATCGTCTGTATTCACAGTAGGATACCATACAGCTCCAGAATATTCCTGTATGTATTTACAGCTCGATATTACATCGCCAGGGTTATATCGATGTTCGATTCCTATTTAAATCCTTATTTAAAATATAATTAAATCGTTATGGTCAGGGCGCTGCATTTCTGATAATTTGATCTGGACGTAACTCAAAATCTACACGACGAAATCCCGATATTTCTCTTCCACTAGAAAGATATACTCCACCAGCTCCACACGTTTCTTGTTTTACAGAAATCCGGCTTAAGACGAATCCTGTACATTCAGTTGAAGTTCAACTCGCCAAATAACGAACTGCCACGTCGTTACGGGCTTGATTATAATTATTATTATAATTTATATGTTCAACTATCGTTTATTTAATATATTCGTTATTTAAATAATTAAATAACTTCATTATTATACCTTACAAAACACGCCATTACAGGATCGAAGCCTAAAGCTGTGTCCAGAGCATAGAAAGTCTTCCGCTGTGTATTGTATTAATTTACTGTAATTTATCTTCCACTGTAATTTTATTCGATGTACTCTAATATATTCTATACTCTGTTATAACATTATTGTAATGTTTATAAAAGACTGTTGTTGTTCTGATGTTGTTGTATTCCCAGAGTTAACGTATTCGGGTTTTGAACGGTCTTGGTTGATCTAACGATCGATCGGGTCGAGTGATATCCCAGGTCATTACAGATAATCTTTCTTGATTTCATCATGAAAATAGTGCTAGATCCGAGCTTTAAAGAGGAACAATGGTGGTTGGAGATCACTTGGATTGAATTTGAGTGAGAATTTATGGTGTTTGGAGAAGATGAGATCCATTTGATGTTGGAAGAAGGAGTGAGCTTAGGAAGCAATTAATGGAGCTTGAGAAGCTTAGGAATGGTGGAAAACCAAAATGACATCCGTTTGGGGTGGCTTCGATCGGTTCCTTGAATGGTTGTGAAATGGGGTATTTATAGGAGAAGTTTGAACTAGGTGGCAGAGCTGTAATTATGGTGAACAGAGTAGGGGTCACACATAGATATATTTAGGGAATTGCCACTAACCTGCTGGAGCCAGCTGTGTACAGCTATATGACGATGCACAACCGACCTCCCTTAAAATAGTGTGTGAGCGAGCTACATTTCTAGCAATGAATGACCGAATTCATGTAAGTAAATGTGTGTCTTGCTTTATTAATATCTGCCATTTTGTCATTTTCCTGCCTTCATACTTGCAAACCATACGTGCATTGTCCTCTAGTGCTCTTTTGGGATCAAGATTTACAGAATTGCCATTGTCTTTGTGCAAAAATGGGTTTATAAGTTATGGTCATGCCATTGCATCATTTACTTTATTAACATGAATTTGTTCGTTCTCCATTTAAGTAAATCTGCTCGATCCCTTGAGGCTGCACCGCTCGACCTGTGAAACGACCCGTATTTTTGGTTGTTAAGTATTTTACTATTTGAATATCGATTTGGAATTTCTGAATGAATTTACAATATATAATTCGTTTGTTTAATATATATGGACGTATAATTTATATATAGTTATAAATGGATTTTTATAAAAATGGAATGTCATTTAAAAACCAAAACTTTAACTGTTGAGTTTGATTCCATAACCGTTTGAAATTTAAGTAGTTTGTTTTAAAAATATATAATGATATCAATTTATTTTCTTTAATTTAGCTATTTAAATTTAATTCATAGTATATCAAGATTTATATGAGATTTAACTTAACAACCCAAAACAGGTGCATAACACAGACAATTTCGCGCATTATTTTGTTCGGCAACGTACGGAACCAAATACCTTTGAATCATAATGGTACACAAATAATAATAATAAAATATTGCTCTATGAACATAAGAGAAAACTGGATGGTATTCAACATAAAAACTTGAAGGAAACAGCAAACGCTGAAGAAAAATACACACACTTCGATTCACAATAACCGACGGTGCTACCAGCTTCAGCTTTACATGCCATCAAAGATTTTTTTGATAAAAGATGAGCTGCCTTACGTTATAAAGGCATACGCATATAAACATATATACATCGTTGACAGCATGTTTGTATATTTTACATAATTATGGATAGGCAGCAAAATTAATAAAATGATATTTGATAGAAATTTGCAGTATTTGGAGTGAAGCATATGTTGTGTTAAAAATTGATCAAGTCGTCATCATCATCGTTAAATACAGAAAATAAATATAATATCGTTGATTGGTTTATTTATTAGAGTATTCGAGCATGAGCCGCAGTAAATTATATAACTTTAAATAATAATAAGACATTGTTAATGAAGGTATAATTGAAATAAACACTATGCTTTTTCAAGAAGAAATCATTGGCAATTGGCATTTCATTCAAACCAAACTTTGTACAAAGAAAATACAACATATAAATGCGGCTGTACATTTCATAATCAACATACATATATTGTTTGAACGAAAGGGGCAAAACACTAAGGAAGAAAACAATACTTAAACATAATATCATCTGTACAAGAATAGACATAACCATTAATGTAAAAAAGCAATTACTGCATGCCTCATTTCCTTCCATAGACGGTGAAACAATCAGAAAACAATAAACTGAAATGCCTCCTCATGTTTTGACCTGGAAGAAGGAAAAAAAGAAAAAATATATAATCAAACAGCTAAAGGGTGGATGAATACATCTAGGAACAACATGACAATACATAGCAAAAAGGAAATAACTAAACTATCATATATATTTATATGAATAGCTAGAAGGAAAATATAAAATTAAACTGCCAAAAGAAGATATAGACCCAAACAGATATCTCCACAGATCATGAACAGCTAAGCAGAACAGTAAGCTAAAACAGCTAAAAACAGTACAATGCCTAGCTAAGAAATAATATATGTTCATACATAAATCCTACAAGCTCAGTGAACAAATTTATGAATACATTTATATAACAAATTTAACAGTACAATGAACAGCAAAGATTGAACAAAAACAAACATATATTCATATGTCAATCTAAGTGAAATGAAAAGATAAGAAGAATCAAATCTATGTAAATATTTGTACATCAGATCCTATGTATTGTCAATGAACAACTAAGGGTAATAAAATCTATGCATACATTTTTACCCCAAATCTAGGCAAAACTGTTATATCTATTCATATATCAAATCTACAGCAATATATATATTTGTATATATATAGTAGATTGAGATAAAAAATTTAAGCAGGACTGTATCTTACATCCATCACACTCTGCAGTTTTGAGTGTCTGATTGAATAAAATTTCTAGCATCATCCTCACCTAATCTACGGTCTGATTACAGTGTTGAAAATATAATATTTAATTCAACAAATCTCTGATAAAATCTATCTTACGTCCATCACCAGTACAAGATAATCTAAGAAGGGAATGGCCTAAAAATATGGTAGCCGAAGCTACCTAGGACAAGCTTTGATAGACATTGATCTATCTTAATTAACCATACTATAAATAGAGGTGTCCCCATGGGTATTTTATCAATTCCAACACAATCCAGTAAATAAACATGGTGCCAACCACTTACAGAAAATCAAACAAAGAAATTTTATTTATTAAGAATACTTATCAGTTTCTTCTTGAATGGATATCCTGACGTTTCGACCAAAACCGAGGACCAAGGGTTTGGGAATTCTTCGAATAGAAGAACGGAAGCTTCAGGTTGGCTGTTAACTGTCTATGGTGGATCTGGAAGCTTCGGCAGGAACTGATCGTCGAACTGGTTTGATTTGGGGGTTTGGCAGTTCGATTGGAAGAGGATGAAGAGGAGATTGAAGCTAGGGGATGGCGGTCAGGAGAGGGTCAGTACGGTGGGTTCGATAGCTCTAGGAGGAGGCAGCGTCGGTTCAAAGGGGAGAACGGGTAGGGTTTCGGACATGGAAAAATAACATGGTGGCAACGGATGTTTTTTTGTTCTGAGGATTTGGGAGAGTTGAGGGATCAGATATAGGGTAGTTAAGGGAAGCGCATTTGGTCTAGCAGGCCGAATGAAAATGGTAAGGGCCCAATCTTCTTGTTTTTAAAATTTAAGTTTTAAAATAATTAAATTACTTTAGAAAATTGTTTATACGATATCTCACACATACATTAACGGATTTTAATACAATTAGGCCCGTTGGAACCATAGAGATGAGAAAATCGAGATGGAGCAGGACCAGTCAGGACTGGAAGCAAGGAATTTTTTTTATTTGAAATAAATGTTGTTTAATTTAATTAAAAACCGGCGTTTAAACGACCAAACCAAATCAAGGTGAGTTTAACCCACTCAGTTATCCTATTTATAATTTTTATAAATCGGGTTTATTATTTGTATGCTATGTTTGCCAATATTTGGTTGATTTGATGGGTATTGATAAATATTGATATATCATTTATTTAAATTAAACGTGGTCTAATTTAAATGAAACGACTTCGATTATTTCCAATAAAGGTAACGCACCTTGTTGATTACGTTTATAATAATATAAACGTATTTAAATTTAAGTGGATCGTTGACTCATTTTCCTTAGTTGACCGCCATTAGTAAATTGATTGTTATATGGTCATTGTATGAGATGTTCTATCCAAAATGATTGGATTGTTGATGTGATTGTTGAATGTTGAATATGAATTCAATGATTGTTTGTTATTTACCAGTGGACGTTATTAGTTGAGAAATAAATAGCAGATGGCCAAATACACACTGTTTTATTGAAGACAGATTTACCGCTAAGTAAATCGATAGAAATGTAGTTATGAAATCTATTTATAACTGAATATATTTTTCTAAAATATATTATTTGAAATAAACCAACCATATTTACATTGGTTGTTGTAACCACCAACCACCATGTTTGGTACCAAAATATATTCATGTACGAAGCATATGCCTTTTATAAGTTAAATGATCTTATAAAGATGATTCTCAAGCAAGTGAGTGGATATCAACGTGATGTTTAAAAATCAAGGTTACTCGTTGGAAGAAATCATTTAGAATAAGATTATATTGATTGATTATTATTTAATAGTAATTAAATGGAATCATTTAAAATTAATTATATTTGAAATTTATCCAGATGGGAAAACGAACTGAGATTTGATTAAGGAGTTAATCATGGGTAGAGTTGACTAAGTCAACCGTGGTAATTGAAATTGAATTATTTAATTAGTTATCAATTAAATGGAAATTAAACATTTTTATATTGATATTGTTGAATGATTATCATAAGGGTAACTTGAATTTTAAAGTGTGCAAATGAAGGGTTATGAAGTTTTAAACCATTTTTATATCAAAATGACACTTTTTAAGCAGGATTATATAACTTAAGTTAAGTTTAAAATTCGAAGTTTGAATTAAGTTCTTATTAAGGTTTTAAATTTATGAAAATCCAAATTGGATGGAATTATAAAACCAAGTTGGGTTAGAATTAATAAACGAGTTAAGTTAAAAGATGTGCTATAGATCTGTTACTTTAGATGAGGAATGATATTTCATCATGATGGGATTTGTTTTGACACTGGTGGATATGGGTTTTGGGTATTACAATTAATATCTATCTCAAGATAAGAACGTTGTTGATCAAGGTCTGAGAGGTAATTAAAATACCCCAATTTGAACAACTTCAGGATTATCCGAAGATGATATTAGTTGGTAATGGTAGAGGTTAAGATTAGTATGTCCCATAAGGCATAATAATAGAATGTTGATTACAAGGTTTGTGGATATATTGGGATTTCCAAAGTAACGGAAAGAATAAAGGGGTAAGAATATGAGGTAATGTTTCTAAGGAAAAAAGGAATAAAAGAAGATTGTACCCGAGTATAATGGTATTTCCGAAGTAAAAGATATAGAGTGGATTTTTAGATTGTATCCGAGTATAATGGTATTTCTGAAGTAAAAGATATATAGTGGATTTTTACCCTAAAAGGGAAGCGTGACCATTGTTTTCTAGTAATGAAAGAAGAGATATCGTAACATTGGTTTACGAAAGACAAGATGTATTGATTAACCAGTTAGATAATGAATAAGGTTATCACAAATGTTTTTGTAAATAAGAATAAATGGATATCGGATATGAATATAAGTTATTTTCCCACGTATAAGAATAAAGTGTTTTTGAAAATATGTGTATGTTAAAATAAGAAATAAGAGCTATGTTTAAATTACTGAGAGTATTTAGAAATTTTAAATTAACCATTCGAAATTATTTTGGAGTTTAAATTTACATTTGTTTAAAATTTAAGGCCAAGTGATGTTGTGTACTGAACCAGTAAGTCTATTTTTATTTTATGATTGAATGGATGTTTATTTGATAGTTAAATAACCGACTATCAAATCTGACCCTTACGGTTGTTGGTACGGGAAGACCGGGATCGAATGTATATTCGAAAACCATTCCGACCAACAAATACGAAAATATGGAAGTATCAAATGAAGATCGAAATGGAGCATTTGAAGACCGTAGATCTTCATAAAATGGAAGGACCACTTACAATCTCTGATTCGACCTAGAGATATACCGGGGTTCTGTCGTGGTTGAAATCTGTGGATTGCAAGGACTATCGCTACTAATCCATGGGTTGATTCCTATATTATATGCAGTAGGAGAGTACCTTCGGTTCATTCTGTTCTTGGATGACTTGTATGGATGGATGTCTGACAGAGTATTTCCTGAAACCACATACGTTGATTTTTACAAATATACCAAGTAGTGGCAAAGAGGGGCACTTCTTTTATACCCAGAGTACATTTGTGGACGTCAATTAATGACTTGACGGATCTAACTATGTGGCATTCAAAGTAAATAGTGGCCAGATGTTCTAAACCTCAAGCCTCATCAAACCGGGGATTGACAAAAATCGGGCAGGCAGCATGGCTATGTGGGTCCCTCCCATTAGGATGTATAATCACCTCTCTAGAGAAAATCCTTTTGTTTCTAAATTCTATTTCTATGTTGTCCCTTTTCGGGAAGACGATGGGTAGCTCCCAACTGTTGGTGATATACATTCGATACACTCAAGCGAAATGAGTGGTCGGTCATGTGAGGGCCGGGTTGCAAGACGTTCTTGTTAAACCCAGTGTATTCGCCTTTAGAGATACACTATCGGCAGGTGGTCCCATACCTTGTCTTAGTCAGAATCCAATCTCCAGTAAGCGCCCGCGATTTTGATTTTATACTATATATGTAAAGCATGAGATGCAAGCGTTCTACTAGATTCTATTTACTTGTATTTGGACATTATTATAATATCAGACAAGATATTGATTTCAAAAATGTTTTGGGTTATCGTAAGGTAAAAACTGTCTATGTTTATGTGTGGATTTGGTCTTACGATTATCCTATTCTTTCGAAAGGACTTTAACTTAAAAATCAAGTTGTGTGATACCTTGATACTGTGCGAGTTTATCTCACTCTAGTTCACCAGACTGACCCGGTGTTTTGTAAATGCTCGGGTTAGCCTGGGGTGTACAGGTTCAGATTATCGAATGCAGTGAAGTCCAGAGACAAGCTGGAGATGTTCAGGCGTATGATATTATTCTCTGTGTGTTGTATATGGGAACAGGTTATTATAACTATCCCGTTGTGTGATGTACTCTGATATTGTAAGTATTTTTAAAGCTCTCAATAAAGATTTATTTCTGTATTATATTTTGTTCCACTGCGATGTGAGACTCTGTGTTGTGTTGATTCTTCTTCTTCTATTCTAATATTTCTTTCTTTCTTACCTCAGCCTCTAATTTCTTTCTAATAACATCTAGTGTTTTCGGTGTTTGGAAGGTCGACATGAGTTACAGTAAAGGTATTTATGTCGATTTCCGGACCGAAAATCTCTGGGACGTTACAACCTGTATGTTGACATGCGACTTGGAATATACTTGCTCGACCTCATATTGATATAGCCTGCCCGACCACCTAATTACACGATGTGCCACCGCACTTCATTCATTCCAGAAACAAATTGCTTGACCCGCAATGGAACTTGAATAACTTGAGAGCGAGCAGGCCCTACTCTCCGGTGATGAATGACCTGCCGTATTTGCGGTGAATAGTATATGTGTGAGAGCGGGTATATCTATGCTGATGTGTCCATTGTATTAAATTGTCGTGCATGTTTTGTTTACAATGCATTGTGTTGCTCCTTATGCTTGTATGCAACACATCTCTTTCATTAACATGTATATTAATACATATGATCAACCCATAGGTAAACGACGTGTAAACTTGTGAGACGGCCGACCTGTAAGCATTATTCGATTGTGGTATTTTGTTAGTACCAATCCAATATTTACATGAATAAAAGATGTTGAGTCATCATTTAATCAATATACTACGTGCTTCATGTATTCATCACAGCGTTTCCATAGTTTCATGTACTTGTAATGGCTTGTTCACGTGAAGACTACATGAATTAGTCCATGCACATAAGCAACATAGTGCACAAATTGTTTGATCCACTCGCACCTTGTCAAGCCTGAAATGGGCTACCAAGCTTTGATATTGACTCTCACACTTTGGCTATAGACCATTCTTCATGTAGCTCATAACCAATACATGGACACGTGCTCCCCAATGTTTGTTCCATTGTACTTGCTATTGAACCATATTGACACAGCATGTTTATAATATGAACAACGATATTAGTACATGCACGCAAAGTGCTGAGCTGTTATGTGAACCATACATTTTCCATTGCAATAACATGGTAACTGACCATAGTTTGTAACATGACTGACCCGTTGTGTACAACGTGACCAACTAGTGTTGAAATGAGCGAGTTGCTCGAGCTCAAGCCTGATGTGGCAATACATGTATGAGCGAGTTTGTGCTGCATGACCAAGTAGTACAGTGACATGATGTTCGACCATAGTTTTGCTCGAGCAAATGACATGTTTGACTGAACATCTTAGCATTGAAGTGAACACTGATTGGCCGTTCATGCAGATGGTGCTCGACCGGCGGTGCTGGACCGTGGCATGCTGCTCGACCAGAAGGGCATGACCCAGGGTCGCTCGAGCAGTGATGCACGAATCATGAGACTCACAGTGATCTACCCAGGAACTATGTTTTACTAACGAGGTTAATAAAATCTATCGTTTCTGTAATAACCCGCAACTCCATACCATTTGGGTCGACTGATTACAACTCACGTTCAACCCAAATTGTACGAAAATACGAATCATTAATAGAAAGAACTTAGAGGATGAGAAACAAAAAGATATAAAATTAGAATATGAGAAAATGGATAGAAGATAAAACTGAACAACAACACAAAATCTCATAATCGCAGCGGAATATAATATAATATATAATCAACTTTGAAATACAAAACTGTA
Organism: Allium sativum; assembly: GCA_030737875.1. Classification (NCBI taxonomy): domain Eukaryota; kingdom Viridiplantae; phylum Streptophyta; class Magnoliopsida; order Asparagales; family Amaryllidaceae; genus Allium; species Allium sativum. Next base: position 378,302,312 of record CM060926.1, read on the forward strand.
TTTGAACTTACATACATCATCAAAGTACATTATATATACAACACATTGGAATAAACTCTAAATATCTAACATTGAAGCCTCCTGCTCCAAGCTCCTCCAGATAAGTCTGTAAAAGCCTAAACAACTTGACTTCCCATACTAATTTGGGTACCCAAGAGTTTAGGGAAAATAAAGAAAAATAAACTCTGGATCGGTCATGGGACTGGTATGAGTAAATGATTTTAAAACAACCCGATTAATAAAGGATATCTTGTAAGACAATGTCGCATAACACAGAACTGGTTTTTCCCTTATGAGAATCCCCAACAGTTTGTTTAACTTTTCAAAATCTTTTGAAAGAAATGATAATCGTAAGAACGACCACACATAAACATGGATGGTTTTTACCTTACGATAACCCAAAACATCTTTATAGCAAAAACTCTTCTGATATTATAATAGTGTATATCCATCAAAAATAAATAATCATCTAACAGAACACTTGCATCTCACGCTCTTGTATACATTCAAAACCGCGGGGGCTTATTGGATAATGGATTTCCATCTATGACAAGGTATGGAACCACCTTTCAATAGTGTATCTCTAGAGGGGAATACACTCGGTTCAACAAGAACATTTCGCAACTTGGCCACACATAACCATCCACTGATTTTGCTTGAGTGGATCAAATATATTGTCACCAATGGTTAGGTGTGACCCACCATTTCCCAAAAGGGACAACATCGAAAGAATAAAGAAGTGAATGGAATTTCTCTTGATAGGTGGCAATACATCCTAGTTGGGAGTGACCCACTTAGCCATGCTATCTGCCCGATTTTTGTCATTTCCCAGTTGTGAAGCTTGAGGCTGAACTTACCTTTGGGTATAACATGTCTTCATTTACTTTGAATGCCACATTGTCAAACCCGACAAATCACAAATTGATTTCTCCAAAATACCACAGGTATAAAGATAATAGAAACGAACTCCTCCGCCACCAAACGTAAATACGTTTGAAGAGATCAACTTGCGCAAATTATTAACCATACTCTGTCAGACATTCGTCCATACAAGTCATCCTAGGACTGGACAAACCAAAGCCACTCTCCTATATATCCATCTTAGGAAATTTCTACCTAGGATTGACAGAAAAGCCCTTACAATACTCTGTCTTCAATGGTCTTCAATAATCTTTGACTCATAACATATATATCAAATCGAACTGGAATTCAGATTCTAGTCTCTTCGAAAAGATAATGATAAAGGTCCAGATTTGATTGTCGGTTATTTAACTGTCAAATATAAAATAAAATAAACAGATTTATTTCCATTGGATCTGCTAAGCCTTGTTTAAATAATTTTTAATTATTTCAATACAATATTTACTTTGTTTATATATTCATTTGAAAACATAATTATTAATTAAACAACAACTCTTATTATCAATCCTACGTGAAAATTTTATTCTCGAATATTCGTTTCCAAAGCTGAAAACGATATTCAACTCCAACATCCATTCTGAACACAAACTAAAACGTTCTATCAGATAATAGTAAAATCGTTCAAGTTAGGGTATTTTAATTACCTCTCGAACCTTGAATCGAAATCATTCTCATCGTCAAGATTTGTAGAAGTTCGATATCCAAAATATTCGACAAACCATAAACTGGTAAATCCATTTGATTTCCAAATCATAAACCATTTAAATAGTATTGTTGTTTTGAATCATTCATCAACTTAACTTGATATTAAATAAGGGGAATTTAATCCAAATAAGCGATTGATTTCCTTTTGTTTTGAAACTAAATCATCTTCTTTACTTACTCAATTAAGAGATTAATTAAGTTTGAAAATATCCTTCTGAAATAATTTGTCCAAATTTAAACTATTATTTAATTACACTACTATCTTACCAAAATCTGTTAATTAAAACTAATTAATGTTTCACAATTCATTTAAGAAAACAAATAGTTTAAAATGATTACAACTAATCTTTCCTTTTGAATTAATAATATAATTAATTTAAAATAATCTATTTAATTGCTTCTTATAAACAATTACATCCAATTATTAAATCTAATTTTATTTCTATATTACTTTATAGAAAATATAACTTAGTAGTTCCCACGGTATATAACAGTTCCCACAACAGATGACATTCAAGTCGTTATACCAATTTTCATAACAACTATGTAAATATAGTTCTGTATTATCAACTGATAATATAATAACTCAACACATATATTAATCGATAAAATATATCGTATTAATAAAATAGCAGAACGATGTTTATTTATGCTTACAGTGTGTTCAAACAATTTAGTTAATCAAATATATAGTGGGACAGTGTTTGTTTCCACTAACAGATGTCGATATAATTATATAATTATGATTAACATAATTAAACACAACAAGATTAATAAATCATTTAATTGAACAATTAATTCAAAGTTTACTGAATTTATAGATTATTACTTATCGATAGTTTATGTATTAATTTAGTTTAACGACTAAATCTACGTTCGACTAATTTTAATACAATTTACTTTGAATTACTTAATAAACTTCTTTATTTAAAATTTGATAACTTCCTTGAGTTACACATTACCGATTGATTCATCTACATGCGCACGAGCCAAGACTATTTGATCATATCTCTTGATATAAGCTTATATATATACATCACTATATATATATATATATATATATATATATATATATATATATATATATATATATATATTAAACTAAATTTGCATTAAAAACTTTATTTTTCTTCTTTTTATAGAGATAAACACTTGGGCCAAGCCCAAGGCTATAAACACGCATATAAATAAAACAGCGGTACCCATTACCTTTCCCCACTTTCCTTTTGTTTATTTATTCCCTTCTGTTACTACATTTCTTGCTCTAGAGTCCCAGACAATCGAATGCACATCAGGTGCACTGGTGCATGTGCACCGCCGATATCCTCCACCTGAGAACCATCGCCACCCATCTGCTCGTCACATCTCCGACCATATCCATCTCCAACCCACTACCCAGGTTCCAAACCCTTTCCTCCTCGAAAATGTCTTCCACAATAAATTTGAGTAAAAAAAGGGCAGATTTACCTTAAAACTAAACCTCCCCAGATCACCGATGGCCACCTAAAACCCCTGCGCCACTTCAGACAGCTTCATCGACCTCAGGCGCACCCCCACCCTCTATATCAGCTAACTCGATCAATTATATGACACATAAAAATAAAAATAAAAACCAAAACCCAACCCAAACTCAAAACCTAAATATGCTTCCCCTGATCAACCACGACCACTAGAGACCGCCTAACTCCGTTTGAGCCTTCTCCTACACCCAACGCAACTTTCCCATGAATAGTTTCGAATACCATGGACCAAATCGCAAGAAATAATCTATTTTACTCATAACTATAAAATAAAAATAACTCACTACATAAGTGACTAAAAATCTGAACCTTTGGTTTAAAAATCACTACTTTAATATACAAACATCTTTATCTACCTAGTTACTGATTTTATGCCAGTCGAATTCCTAATTTGTAATCTACCTTGCTGTGTTTAATACATATATATAGAAGTATATGTATATATTTTGGAGTTAAACTGTTATTTTTTAGTGAACTTTGAAATTACTTAAACTATTTGATGTTAATCATCATTTCTGAATTTTGTTAGAATCTTGATTGTGGATTTTAAGCAAGATGGTGGTTTAGAATAAATAGAGCCTATAGTTTGGTTTCTTTATGTAATGTCCCATATTTTTACAGTACAATATTAATTTATTTAATTATTTAAATGGTGATTTACATATTTAAATGGTTATTTAATTAAATAATATGGAATATTTATAATATGAAAATATATTATAATTCTGAAATAGTCAAAAATAGCTGAATTCACAATACAGTGTGAATTGGATCATATATAAGATATAATACAGTTTAAAATTGAATTAGAATAAAAAATATATTATTTAATCAACTTTAGAACATATAAATTATAATTTAATTATAATTTAATTATAATCGAGCCCGTAACGTCGCGGCAGTTCATTATTTGGCGATTCAAACTTTAAACGAACATACAGAATCCGTTTTAAGCCGGATTTCTATGAAACAAGAAACGTTCGGAGTGGGTGAAGTATATTTTTCTAATGGAAGAGAAAAATCGAGATTTCGTTATGTAAATTGTGAGTTGTGTCCAAATCAAATTTTTGAAAAGTCGGTTTGGAATTCCTTTATAATTTACAACAATTTATTTATATTGTAAAAGGGTTTTTATATATAAATTGGATATCCATATAATCTGGAATTTTGAAATATCAAGTGATGAATCCAGATATATTTATTTTGGAGTTAGATAATATTCTATGTGAATATATACGATAATATTAATTTATTAATATTTAATTTAGTTATTTTTAAATATATTAATATTTAAATGGGTTTATTTAGAGCTTTAAAATTAGCCACTTTTGCAAACAAGCTCCGTTTTCAACGAAACTAATTTTGTTGGTTCCGGAATATTAAATTATTATTAGATTTCAATTTTCATGATTTTTGGAGTCAGTGTATGGCCGTGGGAAATTTTAATGTAAAAAATAGTCAATAATTTCAATTTAAAAATATTTTATGCGAGCAAACAGACTCGAAATTTGACGAAACAAGTTTCGTTGGGTCTGTAATGTCAAACCATAGCTGCATGTCAATTTTCACTGAAAATGGGATTCATATCTGATTATACGAATTTTTAAATGATAAATTGAACTAATGCTTCAATAGAAATCAATATAAAAATGGAATATAAAAATAATATATCTATATTAGAAATACCCCTTCACTCTCCAAAACCTTGCTCATATCTATAACGACCTGTATTCTACGCACCATAGGACCATAGAATATTTGTTTCTTTCACAAACGAAGTCGTATGGTCATGTAACATTGGGAGACGACTATTGGGGTCATTTCCCATATTCATGATTTTTTTCCCGATTTTTAAATGACCATTTTACCCATAGTTGGTACTGTTTTGGCCATAACTTTTGACTAAAAAGGAATTTTTACCTGAAACCACTTCCATTGCCTCCGGATGATTGTTTCGCTTTCCGTAGAGTGGTCATAATAGCCAAACGGACTTACCGTTTGGGAGATATGGCTGAATGAAGATTTAGAGGGTTAATTTTAGCTAATTGGGCTTAACCGGGCGATTAGCAGCTAGGCCCAGTGTAACAACCCGAAAATCTGGGCCAGTTTAAAATTTTTATTTTGGCGATTTTAGCAAATTTTGATTATTTAAAATGAATTATTTTAAATAATATCGACAAGAAATTTATTTTGAATAATCGAACGTATATATATTATAGATCGTCGTTAGAATATAAATAATTATTTATATTTATAAAAGGAATTGAAAATGGCGCGGTAGTTCGATAATTCGATTTCAAACTTCAATTGAATGTACCGGGTGCAAAACAATCCGGATTTTAGTGAAACCAAAAACATTAGGATCTAATTGAGAATATCTTTCCAATGAATCCGAAAAATCAAAATTTCATAGTGGGAATCAAAAGATATGCTCAGTTGAAAATTCTGAATAGTCGCTATGGAATTCAGGCCCTTGAAAATGGCCATTTTGCAAACGACCTCGGATTTCGACGAAACAACTTTTGTTGGGTGCGTGATGTAAAGTTATTGCTAGATTCAAAATTTCATAATTTTTCGAATCAATATGTGAGCGTGGCGAAGGAAAACGCGTTTGACTAGTTTCAGTTGACTTTAATTGACTGGAAAATGGCCATTTTTCTAACGGTCTAAGAATTCGATGAAACTAGTTCTGTTAGGACCGTATCGTCAATACGAAGCTAGAAAATATTTCTCGGGAATTTTTCTAGTTAGTATGTGGCCCCGGTAATTTGAAATGCACGTTCAAAATCAATATATAGAGTTATATGTTGATTTTAGCGGAAACTGATCGAAACGATCGAATCAGCTTGCGATACATATCCCATTGTGTTCGGAATGGGGGTAAAACGCTATGGACGACAGGCGGTGGGCCTCGTTTAGAGGTCGTATGTAAAAGTCAACTTTTTGAAATAATAATAATTAATTAATTATATATATTCCTTTTCCCACTTAACCCCCTCCCTCCTTTTCATTTCACGAACTAGTTCAGGAAAAAAAAAAGAGGCGCGATGGAACCCTCCTACCCCGCGATGTCTCCGCCTCGCTGGCGCCTCACGCCCCAAGATCGATGGCGCGACCTCCTCCCCCATCGACGCTCCCTCTCCCCCTTCCCCTCGATCATGGCGCGACCCCTCCCCTCTCAGCCGAATCGAGCCCGACAACCCATCTTCCACCCGCAAGCCAAAACCCCCGCACCTGACGCCGACCACCAGAACCGCCTTCCACCTGAAAGCAACGCCCCTTTCCATATTCCAAATGTGAGTTTTATTTATTTTTATCCTTACTTAATTTCAGTTTAATTTAATTTAAATATTAGGACAAAGTTATGATTTTGATTTTGTTTAAAGTTTATATTTTTACAAAATTTAGGGTTAGGATGTTTATTTATTTAAGGTTAAAATTTTGGTGATTTAAAATTGTGATTTTTATATAACTTGACATAGGATTTTTTTTTTAATTAGAAGAATAACAAATAAAGGATAAATTTTTAGTTAGAGAAAGATTTTTCTATATTGAACATCGAAGTAAAAATAAGTTTTTTATATATTGAACATCGAAGAAAAAATTCGATTTTTATATATTGAATAGCGAAGTAAAAATTCGATTTTTATATATGTAGTGGCTACGGGCGAAGAAAGTGATAAGAGACGAGAACAGTGAAGATTTCCTGCATTAGAAGTGCCGTGGAGTTAGGATAGCTATCGGTAAGAACTTCTCACCTTTCAATTTGAATTTCTCTAGTTAAATATATATACTAGGATGCAGACGGTGCATAGCAGCACCCGACACCCGTCATCTACAGACCATGGATGGCTTGTTTGTTTAATTGTTTGGTTGTGTAGTTGGTTAGATAATTTAATTGAATTGAATTGTTTGGTGAAATGGAATGGATTTGATTGATGTGTGAATGGCGTGGGCCTTCACTAGACCGGGGATAAGGCTAGGCCTCGTCCCGTTTCTAGTATCGTGCCGTTATGCCGCCGAAATTTTCTAAAAAAAGTTAGAAAAATAAAGATAACATTTAATTTAATAAATGAACCGAATAGAATATTCATAGGTTGAATAAAATAGTTTGATCGTTAAAAATATAATTTTTAACGTGAAGTGAATAAAATAAAATATTCATTTACAAACCGGACGGTTTGTTTATGTACACCTATTTGAAGGACGTTGATTGGGTCGATAAATTTTACACATCGCCCAACTGCACAAATAAAAATCTGTGTTTGATTGCTTGAAACTCCACATGGGTATTGGGATGATATTTGACGTACACTAATCCCGATTGTTTAGTTGTATGTCGATCGATTGATTGACAGGCTGCTATAAGCGTTGAATATTTATATTTGATGCTTATACAGTGTAGAATGCACTTTGGATGATGGTTGATTACTCATCATTGTTGATATATACATGTGTTGTAGAAAATCCATATAATTAACATTATATGGTAATTGATTGGGCCTCATTCCAGTTTTAAAATAGAAATATTTGAAAAAGAAATATTTGAAATAGAATATTTGAAAATAGGAATATATGAAGGCGTATTGATTAGATTGACGCCATTTTGACGTGAACGATAGATATATCGATTTTATTCATTTTATAATGAATATCGGAAGTGATTTCAAAATATGATATTTGAAAAGAATTAAATATAAACGATTTCGAAATGAATTGAAAAACGATTTCGAAAAGAATTAAATATAAAACGATTTCGAAATGAATTGAATACAAAACGATTTCGAAATGAATCGAATAGAAAACCACTTTGAATTGAATCGAATTGAAAACGAATTCGAATTGAATTTAAAACGAAGTGAAATGAATTCAAATTTAATTGAAATTTGAATTGAATTCAAATGAATTTTAAAACGAATTTATAGGGAAAGATTCAATTTTGATTCGAATTGAAATGGAAGTTGAAAATGTTTTTGAAACAAATTCAAAACTATTTATATAATTCGTTTTAAATAGAAATCGACGAAATATACTATATATATATATATATATATATACATATATAATATAATGGCCTGAATAGAACGCGCCGCGCCGCGGCAGTTCGTAAATTTCGACCATTTATTTCAAACGGACATTACAGGAGATCCGACCGTCGGATTCTCCTAAAACCCAAACCGTTGGGTTCGTATCGAAAAGAGCTTTCTAACGAATATTAGAAATTAGAAATCTAACGGTTGGATTTGGAATTATGTCCAAATCAAATTTGAAAAAGGTCGCTGTAAGTGCAGTTCGATGGCCGTTGATGGAAATCGACTGTATGGGCCTTGATAAAATTATTAAAAATATTAGTAATTTGTGTAAAATAATAAGAAATGGTTTAGAAAGGATTGGGATGAAAAACTCCATATTTGAAAAGATAAAAATAGATTTTTATCGAAATGAACTAGTTTTGAACTAGAATTATAATTCTATTTATTTCTAAATAAATAAATTGAATTTGAAATGGTTTTGAAAATAACCAGAATTTCCAATGATTGCATTGGAATGGATTTGAATCGAAATTGTCTTCGGAATATTTCGATGTTGGATTTCGTGATTATACAGATGTTGTTATGGAAATTTGAAAGATATAGATATATATATCGTTATTTCCAATACGATATTTGTTAGTCGTAGAATTTGATATTGAATATAAGTCGGTATATTTTCTATTCAGAGCCTTGTATTTAATATCAAATGTGATTTGGGGATTGTCGTGAATGGTGTCTTGATTAACACTGTTCTTGAACCCAGTTGAGAAAAGATTAAATCTTTTTATTTAGATTTAATGAAGTGTACCAATTAAATAATATTTAATTGGAATTGAATTGATATTGATTTTTTTGGGTTTATCGTGGACAGTGTTTTAAATAACACTCGTTCTTTAACCCGATAATTAATGGAATGTGACTTTGGGTTTATCGTGAACCGTGTTTTAAATGACACTGATTCTTTAACCCAGTTAACGATTAAAACTAAGTGGAGTTTTAATGAATCTTTAATTAGATTGAAAAGATCGAGAATGGAGTATCACCAGTTTTGCTCCAGGCGATAGTTGAATCTTTAATTAGATTTAAACGTGAAATGGTAATTAAATTTACTGATAACACCGTGGTGTTAGATATGAAGTAAGACCCATTTTACTTCATGGGATGAATAGGTTGGGATTGGGAAATTAGAACAAATGATTACTTCGGTAAGGTTCGCTAATCCCGACTAGTTTGAATTGATATTCAAAAATAGATTAAAGAATAAATTTTAATGATTTATCTTTGATAAAATTAATGGGAACCTTTCCCTATGAATGTGAAATTTAGAAACTAACTGTCGGTTAGCTAAGCAGAATGGTTTTCTGGATATTGATCTGATGTTGGTTTCGGCCTTCGGGGTTAATATTAGGGGAATTATTCTCTTGATTAATTTACGGTTAGTGACTGATGAATTGGAATGAGGCGTATGTTGTGTTTGTGTAACACTTATTTAAAATATACGCGAGTTATTCGGAAAGACCGGGTTTATCCCATTCTGAATAACTGATACGACGATAAGTCGAAGATGAAGACGATGGTCGAAGACCGGAGGTCTTCACGTCGTTTGGGTGATTACTGATGATCTTGATTGGGCTGTACACCCAAGAAGATGGAATCAGTTGGTGATCGTCCAGATGTACTTGGAGATCGATGGATATGCGGGGTACTAGGTGCCTCCGGTTTCGTTCAGACCCAGAACGGACTTGTAAATGGACTGTGTGTCTGACATTGGATTTTAGTCCGTGCGATTGATCTCTATTAAATATATATCTGTTTGGCGGCGGAGAATTTATTCTTTTGCTTAACGCCCTTCTCTGAGACGTACGAGCTCAGGGGTTATATATTGATGGATATCAAACGCATGGAGTGAATTTCCTGTGTGGCATGCCTAAGTGGCAATTGATCGAGGCTTCTGCTGAAAAGCAAAGTCTTGTGGTGATGATCAAAGCACAGCCTGTGTGGCACAACTTTGTGTAACGTAAATTCGCGAGTCTCACACCCCGGTTGTGAACCAAAAACGGGAGAGGACCTCAGGGAGGGCATGCGTTTCCTTCTAGCTAGGGTGGTGTCAGTGACCTACCAGCCCTGACGTTTATATACTTTTCACCTGTGTGGTTGTTGCTGTTGCGAGGCGCCTCGGTTTGATCGGACGATCCGGGTCCGATGGAGTCATTCGTTGGCTCATTGACGCCCCAAAGGGCGGGGAAACGTAGTGTTCAGGCATAATAATCCACATCGGTGGACCGGCCCTGACGATCCAAGGCTTGCCTGCGCGCTTGCCTGAGACACGGGCTAGAGCGTCTCGAATCGGTTGAGGACTATCTTTTGCCTCAGTTCATAGACGGAAATCCAATTTCCAAATACGTGACATTTGCGGTTTTAATTGTAGAACTAGTATGGCGACATGATATATGGTACCCATGCCGCCTATGATTGATACTTATGATTTGAAGTTGTTTTATACACTATGCACTTATTATAGTATCAAATGATTTGTTTTAAACGTATCAAGCATTCTTTGGCTGTTATAAGGGAAAACCTATCCCCCGGCTTGCGTTGCATTGTGTGATAGGACCTGGGTCTTATAACAGCTTCATTTTTCGTTATTTAGCATTGCGCTGTTTGTTTTATGCACTGGTATTCTTGGGAGGAAACCCGTTCCGTGTTATACGGCGTGGTCCCTTGATTTACCTAACTTTAAACATAAATATTAATAACTGTTTTAGTTCTCACACCAGTCACATGACTGACCTGGAGTTTATTTTTTTAACCTAAACTCTGGGTGCCCTTATTTTGACACGGGCAGCTAGTTGTTTTGGTTTTGCAGATTTATATTCACAGGATCCTGGATTACAGCTGGAACGATATCCGGAAAGCTTTGTATCCGTATATCTCTTCTAGTTGTGTATTGTATTATTTTCCGCTGCTATGTATTTAAATGTAATTTAAATCTCTGATACTTCTGTGTAATATTGATTTATACTCTGTATATTCTTGTGATCTGATGCATTGTTGTAATATACAATGAAATGTTTTTCCGTATGCATTCTGTTGTGGCTTGTTCTCGAACTATCCGACGCTTTCCTTTACGGGGAAGTTACGGGTTTTTACAGTTGGTATCAGAGCTTTGGTTTACAAAGCTAGAGAACAAGACACATTAGAACCCTACAAAAGAATTCATCAGATATTGGATTAGTAATATCCAATTAGAATGACTAGTTAGAGATGGGATTAGTAATATCCTAGAACGAGTGTGAAGAGTAAATTTTAACATGAAAACAAATTTTGTTTTGAAATTTAAATCAGTTATATGTATTTGATTATTTATCTATCTTGATTTGGACAATCCGATATATAGAGATTTTGCATATATGTCTTGCAAACGTGTATTCGAAGTTTTAATATACTGGGTAGATATAGAATCCCTCTAGTGCCCGGGGATAATTCTGGTGACGGGGCACCATCGCCAGTATATATTTTCGAGTTACGAAAGTGAGATTTCTATATATTTCCTATTGACTAGTGTGAGAACCAAAATTAGATAGGATTTATTGTTGTGATTTGGCATCAAAAACATGATTTTTGTGTATGTATCAAAATTATGAATTTGATACTCTAATTCACTAATTGATTGATGTTTGTGTTGTTTGTTTATTTGTTTGCTAATTTTTAGCCATTTAGCCTAATTGAACCAAATATTGAATTGTATTGAAAATTGGTCGCATTTGCTTGCATATACTTGCACTTACATTGAACAGGTCATAGCAAGGAGGCTAGAGCAGATAATAAAATTTGTTTGCCCGACAAATAGGTACATGTTTATTACATAATTTACTGTTTTGTTTGGGTGATGATGATTTTATGAGCCTATTGGCTAGCCGCTTGGCTTTTTCTTTTTCTCTTTGAGATCAGAAGGCCTATATGGCAATTTCTGGATTTTCCCGTGGCTTGCGGTGCAGGGGAGGTTATGGCGATTTTTTTTGAAAATTTAGGGTGTTAGCCAAATTTTTGAAAATTCTCAGAAACTGAAAAGTTAGAGAATGGAAGCCAGATCGAACGTAGAGTTGATTGATCAAACCACTTTCGACTTTGTTCCTTTTCGGGGACGAAAAGTTTTAAGTGGGGGAGATTGTAACAACCCGAAAATCTGGGCCAGTTTAAAATTTTTATTTTGGCGATTTTAGCGAATTTTGATTATTTAAAATGAATTATTTTAAATAATATCGACGAGAAATTTATTTTTAATATAAATCGAACGTATATATATTATAGATCGTCGTTAGAATATAAATAATTTTTTATATTTATAAAAGGAATTGAAAATGGCGCGGTAGTTCGATAATTCGATTTCAAACTTCAATTGAATGTACCGGGTGCAAAACAATCCGGATTTTAGTGAAACCCAAAACATTAGGATCTAATTGAGAATATCTTTCCAACGAATCCGAAAAATCAAAATTTCATGGCGGGAATCAAAAGATATGCTCAGTTGAAAATTCTGAATAGTCGCTATGGAATTCAGGCCCTTGAAAATGGCCATTTTGCAAACGACCTCGGATTTCGACGAAACCACTTTTTTTGGGTCCGTGATGTAAAGTTATTGCTAGATTCCAAATTTCATAATTTTTCGAATCAATATGTGAGCGTGGCGAAGGAAAACGCGTTTGACCAGTTTCAGTTGATTTTAATCGACTGGAAAATGGCCATTTTTCTAACGGTCTCAGAATTCGATGAAACTAGTTCTGTTAGGACCATATCGTCAATACGAAGCTAGAAAATATTTCTCGGGAATTTTTCTAGTTAGTATGTGGCCCCGGTAATTTGAAATGCACGTTCAAAATCAATATATAGAGTTATATGTTGATTTTAGCGGAAACTGATCGAAACGATCGAATCAGCTTGCGATACATATCCCATTGTGTTCGGAATGGGGGTAAAACGCTATGGACGACAGGCGGTGGGCCTCGTTTAGAGGTCGTATGTAAAAGTCAACTTTTTGAAATAATAATAATAATAATAATTAATTATATATATTCCTTTTCCCACTTAACCCCCTCCCTCCTTTTCATTTCACGAACTAGTTCAGGAAAAAAAAAAGAGGCGCGATGGAACCCTCCTACCCCGCGACTTCTCCGCCTCGCTGGCGCCTCACGGCCCAAGATCGATGGCGCGACCTCCTCCCCCATCGACGCTCCCTCTCCCCCTTCCCCTCGATCATGGCGCGACCCCTCCCCTCTCAGCCGAATCGAGCCCGACAACCCATCTTCCACCCGCAAGCCAAAACCCCCGCACCTGACGCCGACCACCAGAGCCGTCTTCCACCTGAAAGCAACGCCCCTTTCCATATTCCAAATGTGAGTTTTATTTATTTTTATCCTTACTTAATTTCAGTTTAATTTAAATATTAGGACAAAGTTATGATTTTGATTTTGTTTAAAGTTTATATTTTTACAAAATTTAGGGTTAGGATGTTTATTTATTTAAGGTTAAAATTTTGGTGATTTAAAAATGTGATTTTTATATAACTTGACATAGGATTTTTTTTTTTAATTAGAAGAATAACAAATAAAGGTTAAATTTTTAGTTAGAGTAAGATTTTTATATATTGAACATCGAAGTAAAAATATGATTTTTATATATTGAACATCGAAGAAAAAATTCGATTTTTATATATTGAATAGCGAAGTAAAAATTCGATTTTTATATATGTAGTGGCTACGGGCGAAGAAAGTGATAAGAGACGAGAACAGTGAAGATTTCCTGCATTAGAAGTGCCGTAGAGTTAGGATAGCTATTGGTGAGAACTTCTCACCTTTCAATTTGAATTTCTCTAGTTATATATATACTAGGATTGCAGACGGTGCTTAGCAGCACCCGACACCCGTCATCCACAGACCATGGATGGCTTGTTTGTTTAATTGTTTGGTTGTGTAGTTGGTTAGATAATTTAATTGAATTGAATTGTTTGGTGAAATGGAATGGATTTGATTGATGTGTGAATGGCGTGGGCCTTCACTAGACCGGGGATAAGGCTAGGCCTCGTCCCATTTCTAGTATCGTGCCGTTATGCCGCCGAAATTTTCTAAAAAAAGTTAGAAAAATAAAGATAACATTTTATTTAATAAATGAACAGAATAGAATATTCATAGGTTGAATAAAATAGTTTGATCGTTAAAAATATAATTTTTAACGTGAAGTGAATAAAATTAAATATTCATTTACAAACCGGACGGTTTGTTTATGTACACCTATTTGAAGGACGTTGATTGGGTTGATAAATTTTACACATCGCCCAACTGCATAAATAAAAATCTGTGTTTGATTGCTTGAAACCCCACACGGGTATTGGGATGATATTTGACGTACACTAATCCCGATTGTTTAGTTGTATGTCGATCGATTGATTGACAGGCTGTTATAAGCGTTGAATATTTATATTTGATGCTTATACAGTGTAGAATGCACTTAGGATGATGGTTGATTACTCATCATTGTTGATATATACATGTGTTGTAGAAAATCCATATAATTAACATTATATGGTAATTGATTGGGCCTCATTCCAGTTTTAAAATAGAAATATTTGAAAAAGAAATATTTGAAATAGAATATTTGAAAATAGGAATATATGAAGGTGTATTGATTAGATTGACGCCATTTTGACGTGAACGATTGTTATATCGATTTTATTCATTTTATAATGAATATCGAAAGTTATTTCAAAATCTGATATTTTGAAAAGAATTAAATATAAACGATTTCGAAATGAATTGAAAAACGATTTCGAAAAGAATTAAATATAAAACGATTTCGAAATGAATTGAATATAAAACGATTTCGAAATGAATCGAATAGAAAACCACTTTGAATTGAATCGAATTGAAAACGAATTCAAATTGAATTTAAAACGAAGTGAAATGAATTCAAATTTAATTGAAATTTGAATTGAATTCAAATGAATTTTAAAACGAATTTATAGGGAAAGATTCAATTTTGATTCGAATTGAAATGGAAGTTGAAAATGTTTTTGAAACGAATTCAAAACTATTTATATAATTCGTTTTAAATAGAAATCGACGAAATATTATATATATATATATATATATATGTATATATATATAATATAATGGCCTGAATAGAACGCGCCGCGCCGCGGCAGTTCGTAAATTTCGACCATTTATTTCAAACGGACATTACGGGAGATCCGACCGTCGGATTCTCCTAAAACCGGAACCGTTGGGTTCGTATCGAAAAGAGATTTCTAACGAATATTAGAAATTAGAAATCTAATGGTTGGATTTGGAATTATGTCCAAATCAAATTTGAAAAAGGTCGTTGTAAGTGCAGTTCGATGGCCGTTGATGGAAATCGACTGTATGGGCCTTGATAAAATTATTAAAAATATTAATAATTTGTGTAAAATCATAAGAAATGATTTAGAAAGGATTGGGATGAAAAACTCCATATTTGAAAAGATAAAAATAGATTTTTATCGAAATGAACTAGTTTTGAACTAGAATTATAATTCTATTTATTTCTAAATAAATAAATTGAATTTGAAATGGTTTTGAAAATAACCAGAATTTCCAATGATTGCTTTGGAATGGATTTGAAATGAAATTGTCTTCGGAATATTTCGATGTTGGATTTCGTGATTATACAGATGTTGTTATGGAAATTTGAAAGATATAAATATATATACGTTATTTCCAATACGATATTTGTTATTCGTAGAATTTGATATTGAATATAAGCCGGTATATTTTCTATTCCGAGCCTTGTATTTAATATCAAATGTGATTTGTGCTTTGTCGTGAATGGTGTCTTGATTAACACTGTTCTTGAACCCAGTTGAGAAAAGATTAAATCTTTTTATTTAGATTTAATGAAGTGTACCAATTAAATAATACTTAATTGGAATTGAATTGATATTGATTTTTTTGGGTTTATCGTGGACAGTGTTTTAAATAACACTCCTTCTTTAACCCGATAATTAATGGAATATGACTTTGGGTTTATCGTGAACCGTGTTTTAAATGACACTGATTCTTTAACCCAGTTAACGATTAAAACTAAGTGGAGTTTTAATGAATCTTTAATTAGATTGAAAAGATCGAGAATGGAGTATCACCAGTTTTTCTCCAGGCGATAGTTGAATCTTTAATTAGATTTAAACGTGAAATGGTAATTAAATTTAACGATAACACCGTGGTGTTAGATATGAAGTAAGACCCGTTTTACTTCATGGGATGAATAGGTAGGGATTGGGAAATTAGAACAAATGATTACTTCGGTAAGGTTCGCTAATCCCGACTAGTTTGAATTGATATTCAAAAATAGATTAAAGAATAAATTTTAATGATTTATCTTTGATAAAATTAATGGGAACCTTTCCCTATGAATGTGAAATTTAGAAACTAACTGTCGGTTAGCTAAGAAGAATGGTTTTCTGGATATTGATCTGATGTTGGTTTCGGCCTTCGGGGTTAATATTTGGGGAATTATTCTCTTGATTAATTTACGGTTAGTGACTGATGAATTGGAATGAGGCGTATGTTGTGTTTGTCTAACACTTATTTAAAATATACGCGAGTTATTCGGAAAGACCGGGTTTATCCCAGCCTGAATAAGTGATACGACGATAAGTCGAAGATGAAGACGATGGTCGAAGACAGGAGGTCTTCACGTCGTTTGGGTGATTACTGATGATCTTGATTGGGATGTACACCCAAGAAGATGGAATCAGTTGGTGATCGTCCAGACGTACTTGGAGATCGATGGATATGCGGGGTACTAGGTGCCTCCGGTTTCGTTCAGACCCAGAACGGACTTGTAAATGGACTGTGTGTCTGACATTGGATTTTAGTCCGTGCGATTGATCTCTATTAAATATATATCTGTTTGGCGGCGGAGAATTTATTCTTTTGCTTAACGCCCTTCTCTGAGACGTACGAGCTCAGGGGTTATATATTGATGGATATCAAACGCATGGAGTGAATTGCCTATGTGGCATGCCTAAGAGGCAATTGATCGAGGCTTCTGCTGAAAAGCAAAGTCTTGTGGTGATGATCAAAGCACAGCCTGTGTGGCACAGCTTTGTGTAACGTAAATTCGCGAGTCTCACACCCCGGTTGTGAACCAAAAATGGGAGAGGACCTCAGGGAGGGCATGTGTTTCCTTCTTGCTAGGGTGGTGTTAGTGACCTACCAGCCCTGACATTTATATACTTTTTACCTGTGTGGTTCTTGCTGTTGCGAGGTGCCTCGGTTTGATCGGACGATCCGGGTCCGATGGAGTCATTCGTTGGCTCATTGACGCCCCAAAGGGCGGGGAAACGTAGTGTTCAGGCATAATAATCCACATCGGTGGACCGGTCTTGACGATCCAAGGCTTGCCTGCGCGCTTGCCTGAGACACGGGCTAGAGCGTCTCGAATCGGTTGAGGACTATCTTTTGCCTCGGTTCATAGACGGAAATCCAATTTCCAAATACGTGACATTTGCGGTTTTAATTGTAGAACTAGTATGGCGACATGATATATGGTACCCATGCCGCCTATGATTGATACTTATGATTAGAAGTTGTTTTATACACTATGCACTTATTATAGTATCAAATGATTTGTTTTAAACGTATCAAGCATTCTTTGGCTGTTATAAGGGAAAACCCTATCCCCCGGCTTGCGTTGCATTGTGTGATAGGACCTGGGTCTTATAACAGCTTCATTTTTCGTTATTTAGCATTGCGCTGTTTGTTTTATGCACTGGTATTCTTGGGAGGAAACCCGTTCCGTGTTATACGGCGTGGTCCCTTGATTTACCTAACTTTAAAAATAAAGATTAATAACTGTTTTAGTTCTCACACCAGTCACATGACTGACCTGGAGTTTATTGTTTTAACCTAAACTCTGGGTGCCCTTATTTTGACACGGGCAGCTAGTAGTTTTGGTTTTGCAGATCTATATTCACAGGATCTTGGATTACCGCTGGAACGATATCCGGAAAGCTTTGTATCCGTATATCTCTTCTAGTTGTGTATTGTATTATTTTCCGCTGCTATGTATTTAAATGTAATTTAAATCTCTGATACTTCTGTGTAATATTGATTTATACTCTGTATATTCTTGTGATCTGATGCATTGTTGTAATATACAATGAAATGTTCTTCTGTATGTATTCTGTTGTGGCTTGTTCTCGAACTATCCGACGCTTTCCATTACGGGGAAGTTACGGGTTTTTACACCCAGAGGGGAATTTCGGGTTTAGAGGTGTAGGAGGGCTGATTAGGGTTAGGAAATCACTTTCATTTCAGTTTTGAGCCGCCACAAACCTTCTTGAGACCCTAGTAATGGCTTCCATCCTCCAAAACCACTCCAAAACACATTTTTATTGAAGATTAATCCTAAATTGCTTCAAATCAGGGCCAAATAGCAACAGAGCAAGGTTGGAGCTGGTGTTATACATATGAATTCGACCCAAAAAGAGACTATTTCAGATTTGGTGTTTTATTTTGTGGCAAAGGTGAGTGATTATCATCGTTTTGACACTAATTACAGTTAATTAAGGGTACTTAGTGAAGATTAGCGAATTTATACACTAATAAATTCTGGAAAAATGTCTATAAATTCAAAAATAATATTTTAAGCCTCTGGTAGAAATTTGCTTTAATTTGATTAAGTTTTGTTAACCCTATGATTAGTTTTGCTTAAACATGCTTAAGGTAAAATGAGGGGTTTTGGGTATATTTTATCCATTTTGACATGTAAATTCATTGTTTTGGTGTTTGTGGTTAGTTTGTTATGTTGCTATGACTGTTCAGGGTGATTTTTGATTGATTAGTATAGTTAGATTTGTCGAAAACGCTGTCGAATGGCGTAAACAAGTTGCTGGAAAAAGTTGCAGAAAGTTGTGCAGGGTTTCGGATCGGATCGGATATGGGCTCGGATCGGATTGGAGATCTGGGTAAGGAACCCGACCCGAACTGGAGTCTGGCACAAAAGAGGCTTGGCAAAAAGGAAGGCCATGTTGGCTAAGCTGGGGATCGGATCGACTTAGGGACGAAGGCTCGGATCGGTACTTGACACTTGGGAGAACTGGCAAGAGGGAAGGCCACGCTAATTGAACTAGGATCGGATCAGATGAAGAAGGAGGGATCGGATCGGAGCACGTGAAGAACGAGGGAGCGGATCGGAGCAGAAGCATGAACTAGAAAGGAGATGGCGCCCGACCCGACCTGGAGGAGGACACCGGACCCGACCCGAAGTGAGACGCCCGACCCGAACCGATGCAACACTGTGGACCCGAACCGAACCGCTACACGAGAAGACTACGAACTGACCCGAAGCAGAGGACCCGACCCGAACCGATGGCTAGAAGGAGGACGCGACCCAGTATTGACCAATAACCCGAGATGCAAAGGTAGTCCAATATGGGAAGTTAGAGCTCAGGATCCAGTTGGGAACCGATGAGTTCACTTCATTATTGGGCTTTGCTGCGGGATGTGTGCCAAGGGGCAGTCGATGTCTATGACTTTGGATCACTATGTATGGGAGGTACATGAACGGATTCAGGGCCACAGTGGCCTAGGTATGACTAAAGGGCTATAAACCAATGAAGTGGGGTCATTTGTAAAGATTTGGTCATGACTCCATGTGGTAAGCTTGGTAGTAGAAGTAGTTGTACAAGTCGAACTCTGTCACTACTTCGATGGGTTTAGTGATTGACAGTGGTGGATATCGTATGGTTTACGCACTGAGTGAGAGATGTGAGGATGGTTGTTATGGATGATTTGTTTGCTATCATTATGACATGCACACCCACACCCGTATTCTTTACACCATTTATTATGGCACCTTAGAGTACTGTACGGTATGTGGTACTAACTCTTTGGTTGCAGGTCTAGGTTCAGGTATGGTTTAGTATACCTGTTATTGTTTTGTTTAGTTTCTTATCGCTCATACAAGGCTTTATGTCTGACCCAGAGTTTTATGTTTCTTCTTATTACTCTGGGTGCTCACACGAGCAGACTAGAGACAGGTTAGCTGGTGATGCACGGGTAGATAATCCGTATACGAGCAGGAGGCTTCCACATAATATATATATAGTATTCTCCCTGTGTTGTTGAAGATCACTGCTTGGGCATTAGTGGTGCATCTTCTATTTTAGCTTTCTTTTGTTTAGAGACAGTAAATTTGGAAAGTTGTAATAAGCTATATTTGGATTTCCGCTGCTCTGATGTTGATGTTGATTTTAGTTATCAGCTTATGCACTGTCTCACCTGTTTTATGTCAAGTATGTTATTATTATTATATTTTACTCCATGCGCTGTGAGACATTCTACAGGTTCTTGATTAGTTCGTTCCCTTTTTTCCTTTCTTCTGACGACTGTCCCGTGTTAGTCGGGCATGTGTACAGCGCACTCTTGGAGGAAATGCAGGCTGGTGCGGGGCGGGCCGTCACACTTGGTATCAGAGCTCTAGGTTGCGTAGTTAACCTAGGGAAGTTATCAGGGAGAGATATTATACGTATACGAGAGAGCGTATTTTTGATTACTTTGGTTTTCAAAAGCTATATATATATATATATATTATTACTAGTATAAGGATGAAGTCGTACTGCACAAGCACCACTATGGGGTCGTTAATCATTTCCTTTTTCAGATTGACGATGAGCCGATATGTTAGAGGTACCGGTAGAGGGGTCAATAATTGGAATGCTGCTGACATGAGGACGATGTTTACTGACCTCATGAGAGAGATGCTCAGGGACGTGCAGAGGGCAGCTACCAATGGTGGAAATGGTGGTGGTCCAATAGTGCAAGCGCCGAGAGTCGACTTCGCCAAGCTAAATAAGGATTATACTAGCCTTGGTGGGAAGCCGTTCCGCAGAACGGAGTCGGCTACAGATGTTCAGGATTGGTTGGATAGTTGCGAACGTATCTTCAAGGATTTGGGCACCGAGGATGCGATGAAGAGGAAGCTAGCGTCCCGTCAGCTGCAAGGGTGGGCAATGAATTGGTGGAATGCTGTAAAGGCAGCTACTCCCGAAGACCAGATTACTTGGGAGCAGTTTAAGGCTCGCTTTAGCGAGAAGTTCATTTCAGCTGCTCAAAAGTCGGTGCTGTTTAAGAAATTCTTGGAGCTCAAGCAGAATGGCAGAGCTGTCTCGGAGTATATTGCTGAATTCGACACTTTGTCGAAGTATGGGCTATCCCTTATTGATACTGCCGAGAAGAAGAATGAGAAATTCATAACTGGTTTGGATCAGTTGTAACGACCCGGATTTTTGGTCGAATTATTTTAAATATTTAGTATAGTTTTAAATATTGAATTTATAATATAAATGGTATTTTATTGGGTTATCGATTAAATAATCGAAATACGATTTATTTTGATAATCATCGTAATACGAGAATTTAAAATAAATCAATTCGAAGTTAGAATTAAATCAAAACAATTCAGATGATCAGTATTAATTGTATTTGAATATAGATGATAATAAAAATATTTTATTATTAGGGAATTTATTTGTTTTGAATTTAAATTATATTATATCAATTTAATATGTTATTTTTAAATACGTTCAAATTAAATTTTATAGTTTATTCTGTTGAGTCCAGGATAGTGTAATTACGTTGAAACGTCGGTTGATAGGTTAAAACAGCGGTTCGTGATGTCGAGTAATGAACCCCGCTATTATTTCAGTGGATAAGCATGAGATCAAATCAATATCTGTTTAAAATAAAGTGAAAATCTCTTTAGATCAAATCGATATCCTTTTAAATAAAATAAAACTGCTTTATTTCTAATCAAATTAATGAACATCTCTTTCCCCAACCACCCTACCTATTCTACAGTCACTCTCTACTACGTGCCGCCCAAGTTTCTTCTTCTATATAATCACGACACTCCTCTCCCTTTTAATTGTTTTCTTCATTTCAGTTCCTCAGAAATTAAATCCGTCCTTTCCCCTATTCAATCCAAGAAAATAAAATAGTATAGTGAATCGAAACCAATTCGATTCGAGGCTGAAGGGAAGCCAGTACGAGATAGCGAGTATCGTCCTCGAGCATCGTGATTTGGGCGTTCGATAGTAGTTTTTAGGGTTGCGTGGAAGGGGATTGTCAAAGTAGGGGCTGTTGCGAGTATTGTAGCAGCGACTTAGGGTTGAAGTCGCGATCGACTATTGAAGTTCGGGTTTGATACAGTGAGTTCTGATAACGATTTAGGGAGGTGAGGTCTGTAACGCTTTTCTAGTGACACTGGGAACGAACTGAGGAAAGAGGAATGGAAGAAGAGGAGTGCGGTGTTGGTGAGTAGTCGTGATGGGATTCCAGTGGTTCGAAGTCGAAAACGATGGTCCTGAAGTCTCCCTATGATCAGAACAGAGGAAGCGTATGGCTCTAGGGCCATCGTTCAGCGAGTAGTCGCATGAGGACAGATCTTTGAAGTGACAAAGGGGTTAGGGAATCGAAACAAGTGAAGGCATCATTGTTTTGGGGTTGCCAAGGCGTGGTTTTCATTTCTAGTCACTCGACTGTGTGATATGGAGTTTGGTAGTAAGGTAAAAACATTAATTTATTTAATTTAAGTAATTAGAAATGATAGAATTAGAAGGAATTTTCTATGGAATGGGGACCTCAATTGTAAAAATTATAAGTGTTTAGTTAATTGGGATTTGTGTTGTAAGTCCAAGAGGGACGGGGGACTAGGGATTATTAACCTGGTTAACTTCAATTCATCATTACTAACTAAATGGTTATGGAAATTTAGAAGTCCAGATACAGTGGCTACTTGGAAGAATTTAGTTTTAAAATCGTATTACGATAGGGGGGGATTATAGGGGGAAGGGGTGTCAGTTGGTCAAATAGATTATCCCATTTCTGGAAGGAATTATTAAATTGTTTTGACTTTTTTAAGCTAGGTTGCAAGATGATAGTGCATTCTGGTAATTCTACCTTTTTTTGGCATGATGCTTGGATTTCCTGTATTCCTCTTAAAATAGAATTTGCTGAACTTTTTAATGTTTGTGATTTCAAGAATTCATTAATTGCGGATGTTTATATAAGGAATTCAGTACCCCCATGGGATTTTACTTTTGTCAGTATTTTAGATGGAGATTTACTAAGACAATTGGCACTATTGAAAGCAAAATTAAACTTATATCACCTGGATGAGTTTAGAGATTCCATTAGTTGGGGATTGGATAAGAGTCTAGTCTACACAGCAAATTCTATGTACAAACTTATCAATTTTCCGGGTATGTCATTGATTCCTTTTAAGTTTATATGGAAATCAAATTCCCCCCCTAAAGCTAAGTTTCTTATGTGGTTGATTATCCATAAGAAGCTTAACACAGTAGAGCTCTTAAAGAAGAAGAATGTTGTGTTGGATGTTAAATGTTGTTTTTGTAGTGATTCAGACGAGGATGTAGATCATATATTCTTTTCTTGTAATTTGTCCAATTATATTTTAACCATGGTACTTAGGATTTTTGCTATGTCTAATGATAATATGTTTAATAACTGTGAGAAATACTGGTATCATTATAGACTTACTTATAAACCAAAGCATAGATATGTAATGGATTCGTTAATTATTAACATTAGTTGGTTCATTTGGACGGAAAGAAATCAAAGATTTTTTCATTTTATTTCAGTGTCCCCTGATAACTTAATCATTAAGATAGTCTATTTCTGTTTGGAATGGATAATCAATCCATGTTATAAGTATTTTAGAGATTTGAATTCTGGAAACCTATTGCTAAAAGTTAGGTCTAATTTGGAGTTATTTAAGAGCATCAGTAGATATTTTAGAAATAATAGGTTACGTATTACGGAATAGGTTTTACTTTTAAACTGGGAGATGTTGGTTTTCTTATTTTTCATCACATATATGTTGGGACATTTATAGGTACATATAAATAAATTGCTATTCATTTGCATATACAATATATATCCATCCTTATATGTGATGGTAACTAATGAGGGTTGTTTGAGTTATTAACTAGGTTTTTAGGAGGAAAGAATAATGAAGAATTGCATGGATTGCTTCAAAATTGGGGTTTGTCATAAATTAGTTCCTTAAAGCATTTATTTTTGTTTATGACACATATATGTATGGATATATAATGGGTTATATATATATATATATATATATATAGTTATTAATATATATATATTTTTATAATTTTATATAGTCAAATATATCCATACATATATGTGATGGTTACTAATGGTGGGTGTTCAAGTTATTATCCAGGATTTTTAGGTGGAAGAGCATATTGGAGGAATATATGGATAGCTGTCTGGATTTGATGCTTGGGAGTATGGAGGAGCTACTATTTGGTTTATACATTGAGAGTTGTTGTGGGTTATACTTTGTATTATTTTGCTGAGAGGTTTTGTTAACAGTATTGGAGTAGATATACTCCTATATTGGGTGGTGGCTTTGCCGGAATTCGATATAGGAGTAGATGGGCGGTGGTTTATCCGGAGCTCATCTATCTACTATCCAATACTTTACTAGAGTTGTGTTGATATTCGGAGTGTTGATGGTTGTTTTACTTCTAGAGTGTTGTATTGGGACTCTGTATTTTTCTGTCTTTATGATATATATGTGTGCTCTCTTCTTCTCAGAAGATCACACATTTTTGGTTTTTCAAAAAAAAGTAATTAGAAATGATTAAATTAAAAAGGAAAGGAAACATATATACAAGCTTATAACGCATATATTTACTTCATGTGAAATCAGATTTAACAATAAAGTAAAATTGGGATCGTTGTTGCAGATCTTAAAAGTCTGGAATTTTTCTGGAGTCGATCAGAATTGGTTGGGATCTAATTTAAATCGAAGGGTATTCGATTTAATTTAAAATGGGTTATTCAGCAATGGAAAATTTACGGTGAGTAAATCTCACTTACCTTTAGAATTATTTTTATCTCATTAAAAATAATTGTCTGTTGCTTGTGTGAATGTTTTCTGGTTGTTTTATATATATTAGTTATTTAGGCTATATATATATATATTGGGTTGTTGATTGGTTGGATTCCCGCAGTCTCATTAGCGGATGCCCGCAGTTTCATAGCGCATGATTACCCTATACGCCCCACGCTATGATTAGTGGATGACCTTCTATACCACGATATTCTGCCACGAAGCAGAATGGGTATTATTTATGTACTAACATCTGTGGATGCAGGTAAACAGGTTGGAGGAATCCAACTGGATTCCTCAAAAATATATTATCTGTTTGTTTGTCGGTTTCATATATATTCTCATATATGATGTGTTAAAAATCCCGTGATTTGATAACTGATTGTTTTGGGGTGTTTAAATATCACTGGGGCTCGAATATTGATTTATAAAAATACCGGAAAAGGATAATAGAGATTTGAAAATGGAATTCTATTTTTATAAATAGAATTTGAATTTTTAATGAAGTATAGAAAATATTAACTGTTTAAATATATAAAACAAGTGAATTTATAAACTTGGTTTATAAATTAAAATACGGGATTTGAATTGGATTTATAAACTTTATTTATATGTTTATAATGTGAAAATTTAAGGGAAGTTATAAACGTTGTTTATAAATTAAATAATACAAATAGAATTTGAATATGAGAAATTAGAATGAAATTTGAATATTTGAGTTCAAAGGAATTAAAATAAAATTTGAATTCAAAGGAATTCAAATAAAGAAAATTCAAATAGAGATTTTGATATAAAATTTGAATAAAGAAATTCAAATAGAGATTTGAATGTAGAATTTCAAAATAGAATTTGAAATAAACTTTGAAAATAGGATTTTCAAAGTAGAATTGGAAATAGAATTTCAAAATAGGAAATCCAAATGGTTTTGAAATGGAATTTGAATTCAAGGGAATTCAAATGGATTTGAGTGAAGAAATTCAAATTGGATTTAAATAATGGGTTTTAAATAAAGAGGATTCAAATATAAGAATTTAAATAGAATTTGAATGGAGTTTAAATATAAGAATTTAAATAAAACTCAAATGGAGTTTAAATATAGGATTCTGATAGAATCCAAAAAGAATTTGAATAAGAGGAATTCAAAGAGAATTAAAAGGTGGTATTTGAAATTCAAATAGTATTAGAATGGAGTTTTGGATATTTGAATTTAAAATAGAAATTCAAAATGGAGTTTGATTATTTAAAATCAAGTATGAATTTCAAATATAACAATTAAAAAGGGAGTTGATTATAGAAATTAATCTGGTATTTGAATTCAAGGAGATTAAAATGTGGTATTTGAAATCAAGGAAATAAAGTATGATATGTGAATTCAAGAGAATTAAATTTGAATATTAGAATTCAAATGGTGTTAAAAGATGAGTTTGAATATTAGAATTCAAATGGTGTTGGAAATGAATTTGAATATTAGAATTCAAATGGAGATGGGAAAATGAAATTTGAATATAGGAGATTCAAATTGAATTCAAATGGAATTTAAACTATGGATTTGAATATATTAAAATATATCAGAATGGAGTTGAATTTCATTCAAACGAAGTTTAAAAGTTTATATATATATATATATATAATTAAAACGAACTCGTCGCAGCGCTGCAGTTCGTGAATTGGCGACTCGAACTTCATTTGAGTATATCGGAGTCAAATTAAGTCGGAATTGTTTGAAACAAGAACCGTCAGGACCAGTTAGAAAATAGTTTTCTAAAGGAAGAGAAAAATCTGGATTTCGTCGAATAGATTTTGAGTTATGTCAAAATCAAATTTTTAAAAGTGCAGCGCCAGAGACCATTAAAACCATAATGGATTTTATATAATAAATATAGGGATTTTTAAGCAAATAAAAATCCGAATTTCCATTTAAAAAACTGGTCCTGAGTTAGAACATAAAGGTGAACTCAAGTGAAGTGAGTAAAGTGATTTTTGAAACAATAATCATATTTTTGATTATTG
This sequence comes from Allium sativum, assembly GCA_030737875.1. Lineage (NCBI taxonomy): Eukaryota > Viridiplantae > Streptophyta > Magnoliopsida > Asparagales > Amaryllidaceae > Allium > Allium sativum. The sequence continues at coordinate 378,329,472 of CM060926.1, forward strand.
AATAGAATTAACTAAATCAAAGAAGAATTAGTTAATTGAGTGGTGAATTGAAGTCGAACTTTGAAAATTGAATTTTTGAATTGTAAACATATATTTGAAATCAAATATAGGACTTAAATTAAAATTTGAATTCAATTAGTTAATAAGTAAGTTGAAATATATTGGAAACGTGTTATATTCATATATACAAGCGAAATGGGCAAAGAGTTAGTTAAAGAGTTACTTTAACGAATTGAGTCAAAACGAGTGTACGAAGTTAAAATGAATTGTACAGGTATAGATATACCGGATACAGTTATGGGATAAAGTGATGAAGGTATATAATTAGTGTGCTCGACAATAAGGTACATGTTTAATTCATATATGAGATTTTATGCGCCGTATCGGCAAGCCACTTGGCTTTTTCTTTTTCTATTTGAAATGAGAAGGTACCGGGAAGCTATTTGAAATTTCCCGATGCTCCCGATACAGGGGAGGTTATGGCGAAATTTTCTGGAAATTTAAGGAGTTAGAATATTTTTAAGATATTTTGATAGTTAGAAATCATTGTATCGACGTATAGAATTCGATAGGTAAGTGAATATAAAAATCGAATATTGTAAACAAAAAGGGAAATCTATAAATTAGAAATAGAAAGCGAACTTTATACATGTTTTAAAAATGAACAATTGGATTGTATAGGGTGTTTATTCGAGGTAAGTGGTTTTGCCGTTTTGAAGTTGAGGATGTTTTCAGTTAAGGTTTGAGAGGTAATTTTACCCCAACTTGATTGATTTCATTTTTAAATGGATAAATAGCAAGATCCAGTCTCGAAGAGAAGTGTTTGAAAAAGAGTTAGTTGAATAAAATATTTTGGGTTGGTGTAACGATGTTTTACACAACATTCGTTTTAAACCCAAGTGATGGAATTTTGGAAATATAACAAGTAAATATTTCCTGAGTATAATTAAAATAGTCGGGATAGAGATAAGTGATTGGAATTGTTTCCAATTGCAAATAGAGATATTTTCTAATATATAGAAAATAAAAGAAGTTGATATTGGGAAATGCTTTCCAAATAGCGTAAAGGGCCAATATGGTTATAGAAAATATTTGGGTAACAAATATTGATAAGGAAATGGAGAAGTGATTTAATTAATGAATAATTAATTAAAGAGCCCAGTGATTTGTTTGATATGTTGGATGAACACTTGTTTTTATTCGATAGTTAAATCACAGACTATCGAAGTTTTGACCATCGTTGTCAATATGGAGAGACCGGTTGGATTATTATCCGAAGAACCACTCCGTATCGGCATAAGCGTTGCGAACCAAGTATGCTGAATATATTGAAGATGGAGTAAAGTGCAAGGACTCTTTCTATTAAATAGAAATAGTGCCTTCGGTTTCGTTCAATCCCAGAACGAACGTAAATGGACGAATGTCTGACAGAGTATTTCCAATGATCTAATGGTTTGGTCTGTATAAATATATATGGTTGCAACGGATTTATCCCTTAGCATAATATCCAGAATATTTGTGCAAACTCAACTAGTGATTAACGGATCTGACAATGTGGCATTCAAAGTGATTGTGCTATCAATGAATGGTAAGTATTCGTAGCCTCAGGCCTCAACAACCGAGAAAGGACAAAAATCGGGCAGGCAGCATGGCTATGTGGGTCGCACCCATTAGGATGTATAATCACCTATCTAGAGGTTCATTTAATTTCTTATTCTATTCGATGCTGTCCCAGTCGGGAGGCGGTTGCTGATCCCAACTGCTGGTGATATACATTCGATACACTCAAGCGAAATGAGTGGTCAGTCATGTGTGGGCCGGGTTACAAGATGTTCTTGTTGAACCCAGTGTATTCCTCTCTAGAGATACACCAGCGGAAGGTGGTTCCATACCTTGTCATGTTGGAAATCAAATCTCCAATAAGCGCCATGCGGTTTTTGATTTTATACTATGTATGTGGAGCGTGAGATGCAAGCGTTCCTCTAGATTGTATTTATTTGATGTAGACATTATTATAATATAACTGGATTTTTGTATCAAAGTGTTTTGGGTTATAGTAAGGTAAAAACCGTCCATGTTTAGGTGTGGGCTGGTCTTACTATTATCTTTTCTTTCGAAAAGGGTTTTTAAAGTTAAACAAGTGGTTGGAGTTTACTCACACCAGTCCCATGACTGACCCAGAGTTTATTTTGTTTTGTTTTCCCTAAACTCTTGGGTGCCCAAATTTGTACGGGCAGTCAAGTAGTCGGGATTTCACAGATTCAATTGGAGGAGCTGGAAGCAGGAGGCTTCACTAGTTAGATATAGACTATCATATATTCCGCTGTGTACTATGGTTGTATCTGGAAACAGGTGTTTATAACTGTTCTAGGAATGGCTGTTGTGCTCTGATGATGGTATGTATATAAAGTTACTGATTTGTATTTCAAGAGTTATATTATGAAATATATTTTATTCGATCCGCTGTGAGTTTGTGATCTTCGTTTTCTTCTATTCTAATATTTATTTCTTTCTATTTCTCATCCTCTAACTTCTTTCTAATAATGATTCGTATTTCTGTGCAAATTTGGGTTGGATGTGTGGTGTTATTAGTCAATTCAGATAGCACGGATTTGCGGGCCTTTACAGTTGGTAATAGAGCTTAGGTTGAGCGAATACCTAGGCTTTGGTGGAAATGTGCTCATTAGAGATAGGGTCAGCAGTGCCCTAGAATGAGTTGAGTGTATGTATATACGAGAGAGCGTATTTGTTAATTAATATAAAATTTGTTTTATATTATGTTGGCTTGTCTGTTGAGTGGTTTATGAATTCTGATCGAATCGTGGGACGCCACGAAGTCGATAGGAATTCCTAAACACTTGAACAGAGAAATTCAACATAATAATGTTTTAAAGTGGGAAAATGAAATAATTTTACCCAAAATTTATTTTGATTTAGAAATGAATAATTTTCTAGAATTATTTATATATGAATGTGTTGGTTGCTATTGTAATCAAATGAGATTATAAAATTAAAATGATTATATGCGACCAAATAAAATTTGTAATATATACAAATAAGATAAAATAAATTGAATTCAAACCGGAAATTGGAATTTAAATCCCGAAAGGTTTGAAAATATTTTCTGAAGTATATTAAAATAATTTAGCATTGTTATTGAAGGATTTTTGAATCAAAATCATTTTGAATGGATTTTGAAAGGATAAAGCACTGAACTCACTTCAGTCGCTGGAAAATAATTCTGATAATGACTGCAGCATTATCAGTGTTCATTTTCGAGTTTCTAAGTGATGAATTGCTACCTTAAAAATGTTTTTGATGGAAATTTGTTTGAAAGAAAACAAGTTGATTTGAAAATTCAAATGTTTTGAATGGAAATAAATATATGTATATATTTATGTGATCTCGAAAGGATTTGAAATGAAAACCCTGGGATTTGGATTCTGGAATTGGAATTTAACTTAAGCAAGTTAAATGAATTGAAGTAAATAAATTGACTAGAATCAATTTGAATGGATTTAAATACATCTGAATGAAATATGAATTGGTGATAAATCATTCAGAATAAATGAATGCGAGTATAGGTAATGTGTTATGTGAATGGAAACCAAAAGTTTTGGTAAAATTAAATTTGTTGAAATATGAGGAGTTGAATTTCAACATAAGTGAATTGTTGAAAGGTAATGGATTTGTACCATTTTTCCTACCTTAGCAATTTCGAGGACGAAATTATTTTAAGGGGGGAAGAATGTAACGACCCAGATTTTTGGTCGAATTATTTTAAATATTTAGTATAGTTTTAAATATTGAATTTATAATATAAATGGTATTTTATTGGGTTATCGATTAAATAATCGAAATACGATTTATTTTGATAATCATCGTAATACGAGAATTTAAAATAAATCAATTCGAAGTTAGAATTAAATCAAAACAATTCAGATGATCAGTATTAATTGTATTTGAATATGGATGATAATAAAAATATTTTATTATTAGGGAATTTATTTGTTATGAATTTAAATTATATTATATCAATTTAATATGTTATTTTTAAATACGTTCAAATTAAATTTTATAGTCTATTCTGTTGAGTCCAGGATAGTGTAATTACGTTGAAACGTCGGTTGATAGGTTAAAACAGCGGTTCGTGATGTCGAGTTATGAACCCCGCTATTATTTCAGTAGATAAGCATGAGATCAAATCAATATCTGTTTAAAATAAAGTGAAAATCTCTTTAGATCAAATCGATATCCTTTTAAATAAAATAAAACTGCTTTATTTCTAATCAAATTAATGAACATCTCTTTCCCCAACCACCCTACCTATTCTACAGTCACTCTCTACTACGTGCCGCCCAAGTTTCTTCTTCTATATAATCACGACACTCCTCTCCCTTTTAATTGTTTTCTTCATTTCAGTTCCTCAGAAATTAAATCCGTCCTTTCCCCTATTCAATCCAAGAAAATAAAATAGTATAGTGAATCGAAACCAATTCGATTCGAGGCTGAAGGGAAGCCAGTATGAGATAGCGAGTATCGTCCTCGAGCATCGTGATTTGGGCGTTCGATAGTAGTTGTTAGGGTTGCGTGGAATTGGATTGTCAAAGTAGGGGCTGTTGCGAGTATTGTAGCAGCGACTTAGGGTTGAAGTCGCGATCGACTATTGAAGTTCGGGTTTGATACAATGAGTTCTGATAACGATTTAGGGAGGTGAGGTCTGTAACGCTTTTCTAGTGACACTGGGATCGAACTGAGGGAAGAGGAATGGAAGAAGAGGAGTGCGGTGTTGGTGAGTAGTCGTGATGGGATTCCAGTGGTTCGAAGTCGAAAACGATGGTCCTGAAGTCTCCCTATGATCAGAACAGAGGAAGCGTATGGCTCTGGGGCCATCGTTCAGCGAGTAGTCGCGTGAGGACAGATCTTTGAAGTGACAAAGGGGTTAGGGAATCGAAGCAAGTGAAGGCATCATTGTTTTGGGGTTGCCAAGGCGTGGTTTTCATTTCTAGTCACTCGACTGTGTGATATGGAGTTTGGTAGTAAGGTAAAAACATTAATTTATTTAATTTAAGTAATTAGAAATGATTAAATTAAAAAGGAAAGGAAACATATATACAAGCTTATAACGCATATATTTACTTCATGTGAAATCAGATTTAACAATAAAGTAAAATTGGGATCGTTGTTGCAGATCTTAAAAGTCTGGAATTTTTCTGGAGTCGATCAGAATTGGTTGGGATCTAATTTAAATCGAAGGGTATTCGATTTAATTTAAAATGGGTTATTCAGCAATGGAAAATTTACGGTGAGTAAATCTCACTCACCTTTAGAATTATTTTTATCTCATTAAAAATAATTGTCTGTTGCTTGTGTGAATGTTTTCTGGTTGTTTTATATGTATTAGTTATTTAGGCTATATATATATATATATATATATATATATATTGGGTTGTTGATTGGTTGGATTCCCGCAGTCTCATTAGCGGATGCCCGCAGTTTCATAGCGGATGATTACCCTATACGCCCCACGCTATGATTAGTGGATGACCTTCTATACCACGATATTCTGCCACGAAGCAGAATGGGTATTATTTATGTACTAACATCTGTGGATGCAGGTAAACAGGTTGGAGGAATCCAACTGGATTCCTCAAAAATATATTATCTGTTTGTTTGTCGGTTTCATATATATTCTCATATATGATGTGTTAAAAATCCCGTGATTTGATAAATGATTGTTTTGGGGTGTTTAAATATCACTGGGGCTCGAATATTGATTTATAAAAATACCGGAAAAGGATAATAGAGATTTGAAAATGGAATTCTATTTTTATAAATAGAATTTGAATTTTTAATGAAGTATAGAAAATATTAACTGTTTAAATATATAAAACAAGTGAATTTATAAACTTGGTTTATAAATTAAAATACGGGATTTGAATTGGATTTATAAACTTTATTTATATGTTTGTAATGTGAAAATTTAAGGGAAGTTATAAACGTTGTTTATAAATTAAATAATACAAATAGAATTTGAATATGAGAAATTAGAATGAAATTTGAATATTTGAGTTCAAAGGAATTAAAATAAAATTTGAATTCAAAGGAATTCAAATAAAGAAAATTCAAATAGAGATTTTGATATAAAATTTGAATAAAGAAATTCAAATAGAGATTTGAATGTAGAATTTCAAAATAGAATTTGAAATAAACTTTGAAAATAGGATTTTCGAAGTAGAATTGGAAATAGAATTTCAAAATAGGAAATCCAAATGGTTTTGAAATGGAATTTGAATTCAAGGGAATTCAAATGGATTTGAGCGAAGAAATTCAAATGGGATTTAAATAATGGGTTTTAAATAAAGAGGATTCAAATATAAGAATTTAAATAGAATTTGAATGGAGTTTAAATATAAGAATTTAAATGAAACTCAAATGGAGTTTAAATATAGGATTCTGATAGAATCCAAAAAGAATTTGAATAAGAGGAATTCAAAGAGAATTAAAAGGTGGTATTTGAAATTCAAATAGTATTAGAATGGAGTTTTGGATATTTGAATTTAAAATAGAAATTCAAAATGGAGTTTGATTATTTAAAATCAAGTATGAATTTCAAATATAACAATTAAAAAGGGAGTTGATTATAGAAATTAATCTGGTATTTGAATTCAAGGAGATTAAAATGTGGTATTTGAAATCAAGGAAATAAAATATGGTATGTGAATTCAAGAGAATTAAATTTGAATATTAGAATTCAAATGGTGTTAAAAGATGAGTTTGAATATTAGAATTCAAATGGTGTTGGAAATGAATTTGAATATTAGAATTCAAATGGAGATGGGAAAATGAAATTTGAATATAGGAGATTCAAATTGAATTCAAATGGAATTTAAACTATGGATTTGAATATATTAAAATATATCAGAATGGAGTTGAATTTCATTCAAACGAAGTTTAAAAGTTTATATATATATATATATAATTAAAACGAACTCGTCGCAGCGCTGTAGTTCGTGAATTGGCGACTCGAACTTCATTTGAGTATATCGGAGTCAAATTAAGTCGGAATTCTTTGAAACAAGAACTGTCAGGACCAGTTAGAAAATAGTTTTCTAAAGGAAGAGAAAAATCTGGATTTCGTCGAATAGATTTTGAGTTATGTCAAAATCAAATTTTTAAAAGTGCAGCGCCAGAAACCATTAAAACCATAATGGATTTTATATAATAAATATAGGGATTTTTAAGCAAATAAAAATCCAAATTTCCATTTAAAAACCTGGTCCTGAGTTAGAACATAAAGGTGAACTCAAGTGAAGTGAGTAAAGTGATTTTTGAAACAATAATCATATTTTTGATTATTGAATAGAATTAACTAAATCAAAGAAGAATTAGTTAATCGAGTGGTGAATTGAAGTCGAACTTTGAAAATTGAATTTTTGAATTGTAAACATATATTTGAAATCAAATATAGGACTTAAATTAAAATTTGAATTCAATTAGTTAATAAGTAAGTTGAAATATATTGGAAACGTGTTATATTCATATATACAAGCGAAATGGGCAAAGAGTTAGTTAAAGAGTTACTTTAACGAATTGAGTCAAAACGAGTGTATGAAGTTAAAATGAATTGTACAGGTATAGATATACCGGATACAGTTATGGGACAAAGTGATGAAGGTATATAATTAGTGTGCTCGACAATAAGGTACATGTTTAATTCATATATGAGATTTTATGCGCCGTATCGGCAAGCCGCTTGGCTTTTTCTTTTTCTTTTTGAAATGAGAAGGTACCGGGAAGCTATTTGAAATTTCCCGATGCTCCCGATACATGGGAGGTTATGGCGAAATTTTCCGGAAATTTAAGGAGTTAGAATATTTTTAAGACATGTTGATAGTTAGAAATCATTGTATCGACGTATAGAATTCGATAGGTAAGTGAATATAAAAATCGAATATTGTAAACAAAAAGGAAAATCTATAAATTAGAAATAGAAAGCGAACTTTATACATGTTTTAAAAATGAACAATTGGATTGTATAGGGTGTTTATTCGAGGTAAGTGGTTTTGCCGTTTTGAAGTTGAGGATGTTTTCAGTTAAGGTTTGAGAGGTAATTTTACCCCAACTTGATTGATTTCATTTTTAAATGGATAAATAGCAAGATCCAGTCTCGAAGAGAAGTGTTTGAAAAAGAGTTAGTTGAATAAAATATTTTGGGTTGGTGTAACGATGTTTTACACAACATTCGTTTTAAACCCAAGTGATGGAATTTTGGAAATATAACAAGTAAATATTTCCTGAGTATAATTAAAATAGTCGGGATAGAGATAAGTGATTGGAATTGTTTCCAATTGCAAATAGAGATATTTTCTAATATATAGAAAATAAAAGAAGTTGATATTGGGAAATGCTTTCCAAATAGCGTAAAGGGCCAATATGGTTATAGAAAATATTTGGGTAACAAATATTGATAAGGAAATGGAGAAGTGATTTAATTAATGAATAATTAATTAAAGAGCCCAGTGATTTGTTTGATATGTTGGATGAACACTTGTTTTTATTCGATAGTTAAATCACAGACTATCGAAGTTTTGACCATCGTTGTCAATATGGAGAGACCGGTTGGATTATTATCCGAAGAACCACTCTGTATCGGCATAAGCGTTGCGAACCAAGTATGCTGAATATATTGAAGATGGAGTAAAGTGCAAGGGCTCTTTCTATTAAATAGAAATAGTGCCTTCGTTTTCGTTCAATCCCAGAACGAATGTAAATGGACGAATGTCTGACAGAGTATTTCCAATGATCTAATGGGTTGGTCTGTATAAATATATATGGTTGCAACGGATTTATCCCTTAGCATAATATCCAGAATATTTGTGCAAACTCAACTAGTGATTAACGGATCTGACAATGTGGCATTCAAAGTGATTGTGCTATCAATGAATGGTAAGTATTCGTAGCCTCAGGCCTCAACAACCGAGAAAGGACAAAAATCGGGCAGGCAGCATGGCTATGTGGGTCGCACCCATTAGGATGTATAATCACCTATCTAGAGGTTCATTTAATTTCTTATTCTATTCGATGCTGTCCCAGTCGGGAGGCGGTTGCTGATCCCAACCGCTGGTGATATACATTCGATACACTCAAGCGAAATGAGTGGTCGGTCATGTGTGGGCCGGGTTACAAGATGTTCTTGTTGAACCCAGTGTATTCCTCTCTAGAGATACACCAGCGGAAGGTGGTTCCATACCTTGTCATGTTGGAAATCAAATCTCCAATAAGCGCCATGCGGTTTTTGATTTTATACTATGTATGTGGAGCGTGAGATGCAAGCGTTCCTCTAGATTGTATTTATTTGATGTAGACATTATTATAATATCACTGGATTTTTGTATCAAAGTGTTTTGGGTTATAGTAAGGTAAAAACCGTCCATGTTTAGGTGTGGGCTGGTCTTACTATTATCTTTTCTTTCGAAAAGGGTTTTTAAAGTTAAACAAGTGGTTGGAGTTTACTCACACCAGTCCCATGACTGACCAAGAATTTATTTTGTTTTGTTTTCCCTAAACTCTTGGGTGCCCAAATTTGTACGGGCAGTCAAGTAGTCGGGATTTCACAGATTCAATTGGAGGAGCTGGAAGCAGGAGGCTTCACCAGTTAGATATAGACTATCATATATTCCGCTGTGTACTATGGTTGTATCTGGAAACAGGTGTTTATAACTGTTCCAGGAATGGTTGTTGTGCTCTGATGATGGTATGTATATAAAGTTACTGATTTGTATTTCAAGAGTTATATTATGAAATATATTTTATTCGATCCGCTGTGAGTTTGTGATCTTCGTTTTCTTCTATTCTAATATTTATTTCTTTCTATTTCTCATCCTCTAACTTCTTTCTAATAATGATTCGTATTTCTATGCAAATTTGGGTTGGATGTGTGGTGTTATTAGTCAATTCAGATAGCACGGATTTGCGGGCCTTTACATCAGTACTTGGGGGAAAGGCTTATTAACCACATCGATGAGACGTTTGAGTCGATTGTGGGGAAAGAATTGAGGTCAGAAAGTCTCTACCCTAAGACGAAGACTGAAGTTGCATCTGCAGAAGAGCCAAAGCCACAAGCAAGTGGTGGAGGCAAGGGTGGTTCCCAGAATAAGAGAAAGCAGAATCAGACTAAGGATGGCCAGAAGAAAAAGAATAAACAAGATGTTGAGTGCTTCAGCTGTGGTAAGAAGGGCCATTATGCTAGCAATTGTCGGGCCAAGCCAGCGGACAGGAAGTGCTTCAACTATGGCCAAATGGGACATCACAAGGATAAGTGTCCACAGCCCCCTAAAGAAAAGCAAATGGTGAAAGCATATACCCTTAATGTTATTCCTTCTTCGTCGAATGCCCCAACTGTGGCGGAGAAGGGAAAGAATGTCATCATTCAAGGTTTGCTTTCTGTTTATGAAGTTCCTGTTAGAGTTTTGTTTGATGCCGGAGCTTCCAGTTCTTTCATATCTAGTGACCTGGTAGGTAGGTTGGGATTGGAGCCCGAGATTTTCGATAGACCTTTAGTGGTGACGAACCCGATTGGTGGTTCGACTAGCCTTAGCATGATTTGTCGTAATGTGGTCTTATCGAGTCATGGATGCATGTTTGTTTGTGATTGCTTTGTTTTGGGCTTTACTGGGTTTGGCATTATTTGGGGAGTAGATTGGCTCCGAAGACACGGGGTGGTGGTAGACTATGAGGGCTTTTTGGTGACAGCTAGAGTGGATGATAGGCGGAGGATAGTGTTTGGTGGTCTACCCAGTGAGGGGGTATTGGATAGTTTTCTAAACTCCCTCGGCATTCCGCATAGTGAGTTGTCAGGTTTGCCCGTGGTTGGCCAGTATCCGGATGTTTTCGAAAAGTGACCGGGCTCCACCACACCGAGAGATTGAGTTCCGTATTGATTTGGTAAAAGATGCCAGACCTATAGTGATGCCACTTCGTCGTATGGCACCAAGGGAGCAGCGAGAGCTCGAGGTGCAAGTCAGCGATCTTTTGAAGAAGGGATTTATCAGAAGGAGTGTTTCTGAATGGGGAGCACCAGTTGTGTTTGCTACCAAGGCGGATGGTTCCCTTCGTTTGTGTGTAGACTACCGCGAGTTGAATAAAGTGACGAGGAAGAACAAGTATCCTCTACCGCGGATAGATGATTTGTTCGATCAGTTGAGTGGCGCGAGAGTATTTTCTCAGTTGGATCTTGCGACAGGTTTTCATCAGCTTAGAGTGGAAGCTGAGAGTATAGCTAAAATGGAATTTCGAACGCCGTCTGAATTTTATGAGTGGTTGGTCATGCCATTCGGGCTGACCAATGCCCCATCATATTTTGTGGATCTTATGAATAGGGTATTTAGAGATCAGTTGAATAAGTTTGTCCTTGTGTTCATTGATGATATTTTGGTCTACTCGAGGATAGAGGAAGAACACAAGGAACATTTAAGAATAGTGATGGAGGTGTTGAGAAAACACCAATTGAAAGCAAAGTTTTCTAAGTGTCACTTCTGGAAGAGGGAAGTAAGGTTCTTGGGCCATGTTGTATCAGAGAATGGTATTGCCGTGGACCCGGCGAAGGTGGCTACGGTACAGGATTGGCCTACGCCCAAGAATGCAACAGATGTAAGAAGTTTCTTGGGGTTAGCTGGATATTATCGCAAGTTTATCCAAGGTTTCTCCAAGATAGCAGCACCATTGACCCAGTTGACCAAGAAGAATCAAGCTTTTGTCTGGGATGAAGGGTGCGAGAATGCATTTAAGAGTCTAAAGGGCAAGTTGACAAGTGCACCAGTGTTAGTCATTCCTAAGGGGAATGAAGAGATGACGGTATACACGGATTCCTGTGGTACCGGAATGGGTGTTGTATTGATGCAAGGCGGTAGGGTTGTAGCTTATGCAAGTCGGCAATTGAAACCGCACGAGAGAAGATACCCTACCCATGATTTGGAATTGGCAGCGATCGTGTTCGCGTTAAAGATGTGGAGACACTATCTCTTGGGAGAAAGATTTGAGCTGTTTATAGATCATAAGTCATTGAAGTATCTCTTCTCCCAGAAGGATCTAAATCTCCGGCAACAAAGGTGGTTAGAATTCTTGGCTTCCTATAATTTTGACATCGCATATACACCGGGAAAGGGCAATGCGGTGGCTGATGCATTGAGTAGGAGACATGCCAGTTTAGGGGCTATGTTTCTAGAATGGAAGCAACTGGAGTACATCGCTGGGTATGATTTCAGACCAAAGTGCCAATTGGATCCAGAAATGTTAGCAAGTTTGATGATCAGACCCACTTTGATTGAGCGGATCGGCTCTAGTCAGAGGGACGATCCTAACCTATTGGAAATCATCTCCAAGTTAGAGATGGGTATCGATGAGGAGATGAACAAGTATGGGCTTGATCGAGAAGGATGGCTTAGAAAGAATGGAAAGCTTGTTGTACCCAATGTCAATGGATTGAGGGATGAAGTGCTTAGAGAGTGTCATCACTCAAAACTGACTATACACCCCGGTGGTAATAAGATGTATCGACACATGAAGCAGACTTACTACTGGGAAGGGATGAAAAGAGACATTGGGAGGTTTATATCCAAATGCATGAATTGCCAGCTAGTTAAAGCCAAGCAAAAGAAGCCTAGTGGGTTGTTACAGCCCTTAGAAATTCCAGAATGGAAATGGAAGCAAGTCTCGATGGATTTCATCGATGGTTTACCAAGGACTAGATCGGGACATGATAGCATTGGGGTGATTGTGGACCGATTGACTAAGAGTGCAAGATTCATACCAGTCAAATCAACCAGAACGGCAGCTAAGTTAGCAGAATTGTATATGAAGTGGGTAGTGAGATTTCTTGGAGTACCTAAAAGCATTATGAGTGACCGAGACCCGTTGTTCACTAGTGGGTTTTGGAAGAGCTTACAAGAGGCTCTAGGGTCAGAGTTACATCTCAGTATCACATATCATCCTCAAACCGACGGTCAGACGGAGAGGGTGAATCACATTTTGGAAGATCTCTTGAGAGCATGTATATTGGATTTTGGTGGATCATGGGATGACCATTTGCATCTAGTAGAGTTTGCATATAATAATAGCTACCAATCCAGTATCGGTATGGCTCCGTTTGAAGCTTTATACGGAAGACCGTGCAACTCACCATCATGTTGGATAGAGACTGGCGAGAAGTTTATGCTTGGACCAGATGTGGTGAGGGAAACTTCAGATAAGATCAAGATCATTCAACAACGAATGAAGGTTGCCCAAGATAGGCAGAAGAGTTATGCTGATAAGAGGAGAAGAGACCTAAAATTATCCATTGGTGGCTTGGTGTTTGTTAAGATTTCTCCGTTGAAGAGCGTAATACGATTTGGTAGGAGAGGCAAGTTGGCACCAAGTTTCGTTGGCCCATTCCCTGTTCTTGAACCAGTCGGGAATTTGGCATATAGAGTTGACTTACCAGAGAAGATGGCGGGATTTCACAATGTATTTCATGTTTCCCAACTAAGGAAGTTCGTTCACGACCCAGATATGACTATTTCACCTGATCAGTTAGAGGACTTCGAAGTAGAACCCGAGGCGGTTGGGAACCGCAAGCCGGCCCGTATTGTCGAGCATGACATGAAGCAACTTCGAAGGAAGGCGGTGAAGCTAGTCAAGGTTCAGTGGAGCGAGGACAAGAATGATTGTACTTGGGAGACAGATGAGATAGGAAGACATACCCAGAACTCTTTGCCTGGTAAGATTTTGACTTCGATTTAGTTTTCCGCATGCTAGGATAGGTCTGTTTGCTTGCTTTGCATGTTTGGTTGTTGTATGTGGATGTTAGGCATGCGGGATCTTTTGTATGTTTTGGGTTAAGGAATTTCCGGGACGAAATTTCTTAAGGGGGGGAGAGTGTAACGACCCGTATTCTACGCACCATAGGACCGTAGAATATTTGTTTCTTTCACATACGAAGTCGTATGGTCATGTAACTTTGGGAGACGACTATTGGGGTCATTTCCCATGTTCATGATTTTTCCCGATTTTTAAATGACCATTTTACCCCTAGTTGGTACTGTTTTGGCCATAACTTTTGACTGGAAAGGAATTTTGACCTAAAACCACTTCCATTAGCTTCGGATGATGGTTTCTCTTTCCGTAGAGTGGTCATAATAGCCAAACGGACTTACCGTTTGGGAGATATGGCTGAATGAAGATTTAGAGGGTTAATTTTAGCTAATTGGGCTTAACCGGGTGATTAACAGTTAGGCCCAGAGGGGAATTTCGGGTTTAGAGGCATAAGAGGGCTGATTAGGGTTAGGAAATCACTTTCGTTTCAGTTTTGAGCCGCCACAAACCTTCTTGAGACCCTAGTAATGGCTTCCATCCTCTAAAACCACTCCAAAACACATTTTTAGTGAAGATTAATCCTAAACTGCATCAAATCAGGGCCAAATAGCAACAGAGCAAGGTTGGAGTTGCTGCTATACATAGGAATTTGACCCAAACAGAGAGTATTTCAGATTTGGTGTTTTATTTTGTGGCAAAGGTGAGTGATTAACATCGTTTTGACACTAATTACAGTTAATTAAGGGTAATTAGTGAAGATTAGTGAATTTATACACTAATAAATTCTGGAAAATGTCTATAAATTCGAAAATAATATTTTAAGCCTCTGGTAGAAATTTGGTTTAATTTGATTAAATTTTGTTAACCCTATGATTAGTTTTGCTTAAACATGCTTAAGGTAAAATGAGGGGTTTTGGGTATATTTGATCCATTTTGACATGTAAATTCATTGTTTTGGTGTTTGTGGTTAGTTTGTTATGTTGCTATGACTGTTTGGGATGATTTGTGATTGATTAGTATAGTTAGATTTGTCGAAAACGCCGTCGAATGGCGTAAACACGTTGCTGGAAAAAGTTGCAGAAAGTTGTGCAGGGTTTCGGATCGGATCGGATATGGGCTCGGATCGGATTAGAGATCTGGGTAAGGAACCCGACCCGAACTGGAGTCTGGCACAAAAGAGGCTTGGCAAAAAGGAAGGCCATGTTGTCTAAGCTGGGGATCGGATCGACTTAGGGACGAAGGCTCGGATCGGTACTTGACACTTGGGAGAACTGGCAAGAGGGAAGGCCACGCTAACTGAACTAGGATCAGATGAAGATGGAGGGATCGGATTGGAGCACATGAAGAATGAGGGAGCGGATCAGAGCGGAAGCACGAATTGGAAAGGAGATGGCACCCGACCCGACCCGGAGGAGGACACCCGACCCGACCCGAAGTGAGACGCCCGACCTGAACCGATGCGACACTGTGGACCCGAACCGAACTGCTACAGGAGAAGACTACGGACCAACTCTAAGCAGAGGACCCGACCCGACCCGATGGCTAGATGGAGGACCCGACCCAGTATTGACCAATAACCCGAGATGCAAAGGTAGTCCAATATGGGAAGTTAGAGCTCAGGATCCTGTAGGGAACCGATGAGTTCACTTCATGATTGGGCTTTGCTGCGGGACGTGTGCCAAGGGGCAGTCGATGTCTATGACTTTGGATCACTATGTATGGGAGGTACGTGAACGGATTCAGGGCCACAGTGGCCTAGGTACGACTAAAGGGCTATAAACCAATGAAGTGGGGTCATTTGTAAAGATTTGGTCATGACTCCATGTGGTAAGCTTGGTAGTAGCAATAGTTGTACAAGTCGAACTCCGTCACTACTTCGATGGGTCTAGTGATTGAGAGTGGTGGATATCGTATGCTTTACGCACTGAGTGAGAGATGTGAGGATGGTTGTTATGGATGATTTGTTTGCTATCATTATGACATGCATACCCCATCCCCGTATTCTTTACACTATTTATTATGGCACCTTAGAATACTGTATGGTATGTGGTACTAACTCTTTGGTTGCAGGTCCAGGATCAGGTATGGTTTAGTATACCTGTTATTGTTTTGTTTAGATGCTTATCGCTCATACCAGGCTTTATGTCCGACCCAGAGTTTTATGTCTCTTCTTATTACTCTGGGTGCTCACACGAGCAGACTAGAGACATGTTAGCTGGTGATGCAAGGGTAGATGATCCGGAGACGAGCAGGAGGCTTCCACGTAATATATATATAGTAATCTCCCTGTGTTGTTGAAGATCACTGCTTGGGCATTAGTGTTGCATCTTCTATTTTAGCTTTCTTTTGTTTAGAGACAGTAAATTTGGAAAGTTGTAATAAGCTATATTTGGATTTCCGCAGCTCTGATGTTGATGTTGATTTTAATTATCAGCTTATGCACTGTCTCACCTTTTTATGTCAAGTATGTTATTATTATTATATTTTACTCCATGCGCTGTGAGACATTCTACAGGTTCTTGATTAGTTCGTTCCCTTCTTTCCTTTCTTCTGACAACTGTCCCGTGTTAGTCGGGCATGTGTACAGCGCACTCTTGGAGGAAATGCAGGCTGGTGCGGGGCGGGCCGTCACAATATCCCTCCCATGGTCGAAGTAGTGGTAGCCGCCACAAAGAAATACACAGCAACATTTCTTAAGCTTCAAAAATATCAAACAATCCAAATAAAATCTTATAATTCATAAAAACTATATATTTGAGATCTCTATAACTTGCTCTTCCCATCTATATAAATTTCGTTGGGTACGGTGGGGTTGCTCTTCACTGCAATTCGAGACAGTGTTCCTAGGGCATGGTTTTTCTTGTAGTTGGATCATCGATGGAAGAAGTGAGCATTTTATTTGGGTTCTGCGAAGTAAACCGCACCCGCTAGATAAAATCTGGGGGTTCGATCATGGAAAATGTCGGTACTATTATTGTACCCATGTGAAGTCGCGATGCCAGAAGTGAGTTCGAATTTGGTATTTAAGTGTTGGAATGGAAGAGATTTTGGAGGGGAGTGTGTTGGTGTTCTCTGATTGAATTTTCATTGAGTAGGGAGTGAGAAAGAGGGAAGGCAAGTGTAATGACCCGGATATTCCGTCGGTTAAATTTGAATATTAATACGGTTTTAAATTTTAATTTGATAAATTAAACGAATATTTATATTAAGTTATCAGTTTAGTAATCAATTTCGATTTAATATCGAATATATTAAATCATCGTAATGCGAAAATATAATTCAGTTCGAGATTTAAAAAAAAACTGAATTAAATACAGTTCAGACTTCTGTTTGAATTCGAATAATAATATTAATTTATTATCACAAAATTTATTGTGTTGAATTTAATTTATATCAATTTAAAATGGTATCTTTTCCAGATGATCGAATTGGACTTCGTGACCGATCTCAGTGTGTCCGGAACAGGGGTATTACCCTAAGAATGTCAGTCGTTGGGTTCAGAAAGGAGTTCGGCATCATGGGTATTTTTATTTAAAGGATACGGATTTTTAATTTAATTAAAAACAAAATTTAAATATATGGCCAAAGACAAAATAAGTGTTCTTCTCCCTTCCCACAAAAACAAACAACGGTGGCCTCCTCCTCTTCCACAAACCAAACAAATACCGTGCTCCTCCGATGTCCACAAAATTAAGAACAACCGTGGTCTTTCATCCTCCACTCATCCACTCTATAAATCGCACCCCTCCCCTTCTCTTCTATTTTCCGTTCGTATGTTTTCCTCGGCCAAAAAGTAAATCAAACCCAAATCGAGACCTAGGATTTCGTGAAGCGCATACACTGGAGGCGCACACGATCAAGGGAGAATAGGGTGCGATACGAGTTCCAATATCCAACTCGAGATGTCGATTTAGGGTTGGTCAGGACCGCGGGTTCAGGGTGCGATTGAAAGGAGTGATATCGATCTGAGATGCTGGAGTTTTTGCGTTGTGCTGAAGGTGCGTGGTTTTCCAGTAGCAAGTCGCGAAGTCTGGAAGCATTCGAACTCGAACCGGAAGTAGGGTTTGGGTAATCGGAAATGGAGTGCGATCTCTGTCTTGTTCTGGGGAAGAGCTCGATCTGTTGATTGAGGTCAAAGTGGAGATAAACAAACTGTAGTGACTGGGTGTTGGCAGTGAGATGATGGATGAGGCGGTTTGAGTGAATGAAGGGGAAACTGTTTGATCTCGGATTTTTGAACAGTAAGGTGTGGTTGTTGCAATAGGAAGGTCTGGGAAGGTCGACGTCAACCTGGAGGCACGTCGGAAGGGTCAGTCCAGGCGTTGGTGGCCATAAGAATGAACGACAACATAATTTGGAGATCGACCATAAGGTGTTCGATGGAATGTCGAAGTGTATGGTGCAAGAGTTTAAAGCTGTTTGCAGTAATAATCAATAAGGTAATTAAATAAATTATTTAGTTCATAATTAATTTGTTTGGTATAGTATTTAATATAATCGAAAAATCATAGATCGATAAATATAAAATAGGTGTACGATAAATTCATTTGAGATGATTCAAGTAGAGGCTAGCCAAGACAATTCGAAAAGATGGATATTCGAAGATAAAATATCACGGTGAGTAAACCTCACTCACCATTTAATTAGAATTATTTCTAGTTGTTAAAAATAATTGCTATGCTTGTTTGAATATTGTTTGGTTGATTTAAAATATATATTAGTTATTTAGGACTATTATATATATATATATATATTGGGTTGATTGATTGGTTGGATTCCCGCAGTCTCATTAGCGGATGCCCGCAGTTTCATAGCGGATGATTACCCTATACGCCCCACGCTATGATTAGTGGATGACCTTCTATACCGCGATATCCTGCCTCGAAGCAGGATGGGTATTACTATGTTGGCTAACGTCTGTGGATGCAGGAAAACAGGTTGGAGGAATCCAACTGGATTCCTCAAAAATATATATATTCTGTTTGTTTGTTTGTTTGTTTGTTTGATTGATTTCATATATATTCATATATGATGTGTTAAAAATCAAATGATTGAAAATTGGTTGATTTGATTGTTTAAATATCACTGGGGCTTGGGATTTGATTTATAAAATACCCTGAAAGGGTATTGGAGATTTAAAAAGTGAATTCTATTTTTATAAATAGAATTTGAATTTTAAATAAAACTATAGAAAATATTAATTTTTTTTGAAGGTATATAAAACAAGTAATCGAATTTATAAACTTTGTTTATAAATGAAAATATGGGATTTGAATCGAATTTATAAACTTTGTTTATAAATGAAAATATGGGATTTGAATCGAATTTATAAACATTGTTTATAAATGAAAATATGGGATTTGAATTGAATTTATAAACGTTGTTTATAAATGGAAAGGTGGGATTTGAATTGAAGTTATAAACGTTGTTTATAAATAATGTAGAGAATTCAAATGAACTTTGAATATAGAATTTGAATATAGAATTCAAATGGACTTTAAACTATAGAATTTGAATATAGAATTCAAATGGACTTTAAACTATAGAGTTTTGAAAATAGAATCTCAAATGGAGTTTAAATATAGGGATTCTAATAGAATGCAAATGAAGTTTAAATAAAGAGAATTCAAATGGGATTTATATTATAGGATTTGAATAATAGAAGATAATAGATTTGGATAAATAGAAGTGGGTTAGACTAAGAAGTTAATTAACAGATTTAATTAACAAATTTAGTTAAAACGATTGGTATAGTTAAAATAGATTGGACAGGTATAGACATACAGGAGACAGGTATGGAATAAAGTATAGAAGTGAAATAAATAGAATGCCCGACAAAAAGGTACGTAGTTAATTCATATATGAGATTTTATGCGCCGAATCGGCTAGCCGCTTGGCTTTTTCTTTTTCTTTTTGAGATGAGAAGGACCGGGAAGGCTATTTGAAATTTCCCGATGCTCCCGGTACAAAGGAGGTTATGGCGATTTTTTCCGGGAATTTAAGGAGATAGAATATTTTTAAGATAATTTGATAGTTAGAAATTAACATATCAAAATATATAGAAGTCGATAAGAAAACGAACTTAGAAATAGAATAGTATAATCAAAAAGGAAGTATAAGAATAAAATCTCGTAGGAATAGAAAGAGAGGAGCATACGTGGTTAAAAGTGAATCAGTAGTTGTATGGTATTGATTATTCGAGTAAGTAGTCTTGTCTGTTTTGACGTTAAATGTTATTCAGTCAAGGTCTGAGAGGTAATTATACCCCAACTTGGTTGATTTCATGATATACCGATAAGTAGCAAGATTCAGGCTCGAAGATAAATGTGGAATAAGAATTAGTTAAATACTGTATCTGGGTTGTCGTAACGATGTTTTACACAACATCTGTTTTAACCCAAATACGTGCAAAGCTTGGAAATAGAATAATGAATATTTTCTAAAGTTTAGAAAATAAAAGAAGGCGATATATGGAAATGTTTTCCAAATAACGTATAAGGCCAATATGGTTATTGAAAATATTTGGTTAACAAATATTGATTAAGAAGTAGAGAAGAGATTTAATTAATGGAATATTAATTAAAGGCTCAGTGATTGTTGAATGTTTGGATGAACACTTGTTTTATTCGATAGTTAAATCATCGACTATCGAAACACTTGTTTTTGTTCGATAGTTAAATCACAGACTATCGAAGTTTTGACCATCGTTGTCAATATGGAGAGACCGGTTGGATTATTATCCGAAGAACCACTCCATATCGGCAGTAGCGTGCGAATCAGATTATATAAAGATAATCGAAGACGGAGTAGAGTGCAAGGACTTTTTTCTATTAATAGAAATAGTGCCTTCAGTTCAACCTGTTCCTGGGTGACTTGTATGGATGAATGTCTGACAGAGTATTTCCAGAAAGGCCACGTACATTGATTTCTTCAACTGTACCAAGAGTGGAAGCGGAGAAGGAAACTTCTTTTAGCTAACACGTAATGTACTGTTGAGGACGTCAATCGGTGATTTGATGGATTTGACGATGTGGCATTCGAAGTGAATCTGGTGTGATGATAAAGCGTAGCTTCTAGCCTCATCAACCGGTAAATGACAGAAATCGGGCAAGCAACATGGCTATGTAGGTCGCACCTATTAGGGTGTATAATCACCTGATCTAGAGTTTCATTTACTTCTAAAAATCTATTGTCGATGCTGTCCCATTCGGGAAACGGTTGCTGATCCCAACCGTTGGTGATACACATTCGATACACTTAAGCGAAATGAGTGGTCGGTCATGTGTGGCTGAGTTGCAAGATGTTCTTGTTGAGCTCGGTGTATTCTCCTCTAGAGATATACCAGCGGAAGGTGGTTCCACACCTTGTCATAATTGGAAAACCAAATACCCAATACGTGCTTGCGGTTTTGATTGTATATTATATATGTGGAACGTGAGATGCAAGCGTTCCACTAGATTGTTATCTACTTGATTTAGACATTATTATAATATCAAAAGAGTTTTGATATAAAGATAAATCAAGTGTTTGGATTCTCATAAGGGAAAAACCCATTCCGTATTATACGGCGTGGTCTTATGAGATATCATTTAGTTTTCTGAAACTGTTTTAAACTGTTTACTCATACCAGTCCCATGACTGACCCGGAGTTTACTTTGTTGTTTTCCCTAAACTCTTGGGTGCCTAAATTTGTACGGGCAGTCAAGTAGTCGGGAATTTACAGATATACTGGAAGAGCTTGGAGCAGGAGGCTTCAGGATCATATAGCTATAGTTATTTCTGCTGTGTTGTAAGTGATGTACTTTGATATTGATGTATATTCAAGTACAGATGTATATTTCAAGTTATGTTATCTATATTTTATATGTTATTCGTTCCGCTGTGAGATTCGTGTTACTCTGATGTTGTGTTCTTCTTCTTCTTCTATTCTAAGTTTCTATCTTATCTATCCTCACCCTCTAACTTCTTTCTATTAATGGTTCGAATTTTCGTGATATTTGGGTTGGACGTATGATGTATATAGTCAGCTCTGATGTTGCGGATTTGCGGGTTATTACAGTTGGTATCAGAGCTTAGGTTGAGCGAATACTTAGGCTTGTTGGAATGTGCTCATTAGAGATAGGATCAGTAGTATCCTAGAATGAGTTGAGTGTATATATATACGAGAGAGCGTACTTGTTATGTGATATAAAAACTGTTTTATATTGTGTTGACTAGTCTGTTGAGTGGATTATAAATTTTGGTCGAATCGTGGGACGCCACGATGTCGATAGGAGTTTGTAAACACTTGAACAGAGGATTGGACACGATATTGTTTTTAAATAGTTAAGTTGATTTTTAGGATTATAATCAAATGAGATTATAAAACAGAAATAGTTATATATATAACCAATGGAATTTGTATAAGAATGAAATATATACAAATGAGATGAAATAAAAAATTGAATTCAAAGCAGAATTTAGAATTTAAAATCCTGGGAGTTTGGAAAATATTTTTCTAAAAGGAGTTTGAAAGAAATTTAGTACTGAACTCATTCAGTAGCTGGGAAATAATTATGATGGTCGCAACATCATCAGTGTTCATTTTTGAGTTTCTAAGTGATGAATTGCTGCCTTAGAAAAGTTTTTGATGGAAATTTGTTGAAAAGGAAACAAGTTGTTTGAAAATTCAAATGTTTTGAATTTGAGATAGATATAAATATATGTATATATTTATATAACTTTAAAAGGAATTTTGAAATGGGAATTGGAATATAGATTTCAAATAGAAGTAAAATAAAGGAATTTGAATATATATATATAATTCAAATAGAAGAGAAATAGAATTTGAATTCAAAGGAATTCAAATGAGTTTGAATAAAGAAAATTCAAATAGAAATTTTATAAGAAAAATTGAATTGGAATTTGAATTCAAAGGAATTCAAATGGATTTGAATAAAGAAAAATCAAATAGAGATTTGAATATTAGAATTCAAATGGAATTTGGTTAAATAGGATTTCAAAGGGAATATAAAGTGGAGGATGAATATTAGAATTCAAAGAAAATAAAGGGGGTTTAAATAGAATTTGAATTCAAAGGAGTTAAAATAGAATTTAAATTCAAAAGAATTTCAAATAGGAATTGAAAATAAGAAATTCAAATAGAAATTGAATGGAAGGAAATTCAAATATAGAGTTTGAATAAAGAAATTCAAATGGAATTTGAATATTGTAGATATAGAGGACTTGAATATTTGAAGAGAAATAGATCGGGAATATTATAAAATGGATTGGATATATATTAAAAATATATCAGAATGGAGTTGAATTTATTATAAACAAAGTTAAAACGTTTATATTTATAAATATAATTAAAACAAGCTCGTCGTAGCGCGGT
Source organism: Allium sativum (assembly GCA_030737875.1). Taxonomy (NCBI): domain Eukaryota; kingdom Viridiplantae; phylum Streptophyta; class Magnoliopsida; order Asparagales; family Amaryllidaceae; genus Allium; species Allium sativum. The sequence continues at coordinate 378,352,702 of CM060926.1, forward strand.
AGTTCGTAAATTGGCGACTCGAACTTCAATCGAGTATACACGACTCAAATTAAGTCGGAATCCTTTGAAACAAGAATCGTCGGGACCGATTGAACAATAGTTTTCAAATAAAAGAGAAAAATCTGGATTTCGTCGTATAGATTTTGAGTTATGTCAAAATCAAATTTTTAGAAAAGCAGCGCCAGAACCATTATAAAACCATAACGGTTTAATTAAAAATATAAAGGGATTTTTAGGAAATAAAATCCGAGTTGGCACTAAAAAAATCCAGACTGGAGATATAAAATGAATATGAACTTCAGTGAAGTAAGTGAAATGATTTTTAAGACAAAAAAATCATATTTTAAATGGTTAAATAGAGTTAACTAAATTGGAAAATAATTAGTTAAAGGAAATTTGAATCGAAACTGGGTTTTTGATAAATAAAAGAGATTGAGAGTTTATATTCGAAATCAAATATATAACTCAAGTTGAAATTATAATTAGATTAGTTTATAATTAAGATTGACATATATTTGAACAAGTTATATTCAAATAAAAAGGGTGAAATAGGCAAAACAGTTAATTAGTAACTAGTTAATGGGAATTTGAATGATTGAAATTAAATTAACTTAAGTAAGTTAAATGGATCGAAACGAATAAATTGAGTAAAATCATGTGAATGAAATATGAATTGGGTGTGAATAAAGGAAATATATTTGTAACACAAATACAAAGGAAGTTATGTGCAAACAAATAGAAGGAGAAATATTTGTAAAAACATTTGCAAATAGAATTTAAAAAGGGAATATTTGTAAAACATTTACAAATAGATTCAATGGAAATATTTATTTATAGAAAATAAATAGAATGTTACAGATGAGATATTTATTTGTTAAATAAATAGAAATTAATCAAAGGAACATTTAGAAGATGAATAGGAAAATGGAAATCTGTTTTTAACAGATAAATAGAAAAGGTTAATTTATAAATAACAGTTTATAAATGAAATTAAATATTTATCATTCGATAAATGGAATATATAATTCTGAACTTATATAGAGAAGAGATATTGGTTTTTAACACCGATAGTTTTAAATAGAAGGGGTACACAACACTTGTATAAGTGAAGTAACGTTATTAAAGAGAACATTTATAAAGTGAAGAACCGTTACTAAAAGTAAATCTTTATAAATGAATAAACGTTATCCAGTAGGAGTTATTCGAATAAGAGAAGTTGATTAGAGTTAGAAATAATCGATTAGAGTTAGAATAAATCGATTAAAGAAAGAATTAACCAGTTAGAGTAAATCAGTTAGGGTTAATCCGTAGGGTTAATTGAATATTGGTTATTCAATTAGAATTTATCGAATATTTGTTATCCAAATTAAGAGTTAACCAGATAAAGTTAATTGAACCTAGTTAATCGAATTAGAATTTAATTGAATGTTAGTTATTTAATTAAAGTTGATCGAATATTGTTATTGAGATAGAATTAGTCAAACATAGTTACTCAGGATAAGTTGCCATTTCATACGACTGCTAGCGTAATTCGCAGGGCTGCAGATAGCCTAGGGCAGTCGGATGTTTCCTGGGGGAATCAGGCGTAACCATTGTGATCGCTGCGATCTAGAGTCGAGCGAATGGAGTTAATCGAATATAGTTATTCGAAATAGAGATTATCGAATATAGTTTATTCGAAAGGAATTATCGAATTTGGTTATTCGGAAGGAGTTATCGACTATTTGTTAATCGAAATAAGATATCGATTATAGTTCAATCGAAAAGAGTTATCGATTATCAGTTAATCGAAGTGAGTTATAGAATATTGGTTATTCGAAGGAGTTATCAAATTTAGTTATTCAATAGAATAAATCGAGTATAGTTGATTCAAAGAAAGGTTTTCGAATCTAGTTATTTGATAGAGAGATTATTGAATATAGTTATTCGAAGGGAGGAGTTATCGAATAAGGATTATTCGAAAGAGAGTTACGTAAGGAAATTTGAAATGCTGAGTTTCAACATAAGTGGAGTTTGAAAAGTAATAGGTTGGTAGCACTTTTCCTACCTTAGCAATTTCGAGGGCGAAATTTATTTTAAGTGGGGAAGAATGTAATGACCCGGATATTCCGTCGGTTAAATTTGAATATTAATACGGTTTTAAATATTAATTTGATAAATTAAATGAATATTTATATTAAGTTATCAGTTTAGTAATCAATTTCGATTTAATATCGAATATATTAAATCATCGTAATCCGAAAATATAATTCAGTTCGAGATTTTAAAAAAAAACTGAATTAAATACAGTTCAGACTTCTGTTTGAATTCGAATAATAATATTAATTTATTATCACAAAATTTATTGTGTTGAATTTAATTTATATCAATTTAAAATGGTATCTGTTCCAGATGATCGAATTGGACTTCGTGACCGATCTCAGTGTGTCCGGAACAAGGTTATTACCCTAAGAATGTCAGTCGTTGGGTTCAGAAAGGAGTTCGGCATCATGGGTATTTTTATTTAAAGGATACGGATTTTTAATTTAATTAAAAACAAAATTTAAATATATGGCCAAAGACAAAATAAGTGTTCTTCTCCCTTCCCACAAAAACAAACAACGGTGGCCTCCTCCTCTTCCACAAACCAAACAAATACCGTGCTCCTCCGATGTCCACAAAATTAAGAACAACCGTGGTCTTTCATCCTCCACTCATCCACTCTATAAATCGCACCCCTCCCCTTCTCTTCTATTTTCCGTTCGTATGTTTTCCTCGGCCAAAAAGTAAATCAAACCCAAATCGAGACCTAGGATTTCGTGAAGCGCAGACACTGGAGGCGCACGCGATCAAGGGAGAATAGGTGCGATACGAGTTCCAATATCCAACTCGAGCTATCGATTTAGGGTTGGTCAGGACCGCGGGTTCAGGGTGCGATTGAAAGGAGTGATATGGATCTGAGATGCTGGAGTTTTTGCGTCGTACTGAAGGTGCGTGGGTTTCCAGTAGCAAGTCGCGAAGTCTGGAAGCATTCGAAATCGAACCGCGAGTAGGGTTTGGGTAATCGGAAATGGAGTGTGATCTCTGTCTTGTTCTGGGGAAGAGCTCGATCTGTTGATTGAGGTCAAAGTGGAGATAAACAAACTGTAGTGACTGGGTGTTGGCAGTGAGATGATGGATGAGGCGGTTTGAGTGAATGAGGGGGAAACTGTTTGATCTCGGATTTTTGAACAGTAAGGTGTGGTTGTTGCAATAGGAAGGTCTGGGAAGGTCGACGTCAACCTGGAGGCACGTCGGAAGGGTCAGTCCAGGCGTTGGTGGCCATAAGAATGAACGACAACGTAATTTGGAGATCGACCATGAGGTGTTCGATGGAATGTCGAAGTGTATGGTGCAAGAGTTTAAAGCTGTTTGCAGTAATAATCAATAAGGTAATTAAATAAATTATTTAGTTCATAATTAATTTGTTTGGTATAGTAGTTAATATAATCGAAAAATCATTGATCGATAAATATAAAATAGGTGTACGATAAATTCATTTGAGATGATTCAAGTAGAGGCTAGCCAAGACAATTCGAAAAGATGGATATTCGAAGATAAAATATCACGGTGAGTAAACCTCACTCACCATTTAATTAGAATTATTTCTAGTTGTTAAAAATAATTGCTATGCTTGTTTGAATATTGTTTGGTTGATTTAAAATATATATTAGTTATTTAGGACTATTATATATATATTGGGTTGATTGATTGGTTGGATTCCCGCAGTCTCATTAGCGGATGCCCGCAGTTTCATAGCGGATGATTACCCTATACGTCCCACGCTATGATTAGTGGATGACCTTCTATACCGCGATATCCTGCCTCGAAGCAGGATGGGTATTACTATGTTGGCTAACGTCTGTGGATGCAGGAAAACATGTTGGAGGAATCCAACTGGATTCCTCAAAATTATATATATTCTGTTTGTTTGTTTGTTTGATTTCATATATATTCATATATGATGTGTTAAAAATCAAATGATTGAAAATTGGTTGATTTGATTGTTTAAATATCACTGGGGCTTGGGATATTGATTTATAAAATACCCTGAAAGGGTATTTGAGATTTAAAAAGTGAATTCTATTTTTATAAATAGAATCTGAATTTTAAATAAAACTATAGAAAATATTAACTTGTTTTGAAGGTATATAAAACAAGTAATCGAATTTATAAACTTTGTTTATAAATGAAAATATGGGATTTGAATCGAATTTATAAACTTTGTTTATAAATGAAAATATGGGATTTGAATCGAATTTATAAACATTGTTTATAAATGAAAATATGGGATTTGAATTGAATTTATAAACGTTGTTTATAAATGGAAAGGTGGGATTTGAATTGAAGTTATAAACGTTGTTTATAAATAATGCAGAGAATTCAAATGAACTTTGAATATAGAATTTGAATATAGAATTCAAATGGACTGTAAACTATAAAATTTGAATATAGAATTGAAATGGAATTTAAACTATAGAGTTTTGAAAATAGAATCTCAAATGGAGTTTAAATATAGGGATTCTAATAGAATGCAAATGAAGTTTAAATAAAGAGAATTCAAATGGGATTTATATTACAGGATTTGAATAATAGAAGATAATAGATTTGGATAAATAGAAGTGGGTTAGACTAAGAAGTTAATTAACAGATTTAATTAACAAATTTAGTTAAAACGATTGGTATAGTTAAAATAGATTGGACAGGTATAGACATACAGGAGACAGGTATGGAATAAAGTATAGAAGTGAAATAAATAGAATGCTCGAAAAAAGGTACGTAGTTAATTCATATATGAGATTTTATGCGCCGTATCGGCTAGCCGCTTGGCTTTTTCTTTTTCTTTTTGAGATGAGAAGGACCGGGAAGGCTATTTGAAATTTCCCGATGCTCCCGGTACAAAGGAGGTTATGGCGAATTTTTCCGGGAATTTAAGGAGATAGAATATTTTTAAGATAATTTGATAGTTAGAAATTAACATATCAAAATATATAGAAGTCGATAAGAAAACGAACTTAGAAATAGAATAGTATAATCAAAAAGGAAGTTTAAGAATAAAATCTCGTAGGAATAGAAAGAGAAGAGCATACGTGGTTAAAAGTGAATCAGTAGTTGTATGGTATTGATTATTCGAGTAAGTAGTCTTGTCTGTTTTGACGTTAAATGTTATTCAGTCAAGGTCTGAGAGGTAATTATACCCCAACTTGGTTGATTTCATGATATACCGATAAGTAGCAAGATTCAGGCTCGAAGATAAATGTGGAATAAGAATTAGTTAAATATTGTATTTGGGTTGTCGTAACGATGTTTTACACAACATCTGTTTTAACCCAAATATGTGCAAAGCTTGGAAATAGAATAATGAATATTTTCTAAAGTTTAGAAAATAAAAGAAGGCGATATATGGAAATGTTTTCCAAATAACGTATAAGGCCAATATGGTTATTGAAAATATTTGGTTAACAAATATTGATGTAACACCCCACTCCCGCTATGATCACTCACTAAGGGAATGCCATAGCATCGGTGGAGTATTTTAGTGAATATAGAACAGAAAAATTACAACAAGACAGATATAAATAGTACTTGAAATTTTAAAACATCATCTCATAACAGCGGAAGTAAAACATGTCTGGTTACATCATAAAACCACAATAAAGGTCAAGTACAATATCCATCAAAATAAAGAAGTACATAATCCCACTCTCATACAATAGCCAAACAAAAGAAAAGATAACTGGATAACTGGAGCTTTACATCTATCCAAGCTCCTAAAGACTGGAACAGCAATCCGATCAAGCTCCACTACTGCTAGGATCCACCGTAGGACCTGAGGGTTGGGAAAAAGATAAAAACAACAGGGTCAGACATAAGTCTGAGCGAGTCCTATAACTTTAACAATACAATCGTTAAAGTAACCAGAGAAGACATAAACTGATATACGGTAACATATAGGGATGAATGGCTACCCTAAGCAGTCAACTAAACGAAGATAAAGGATAAAGACGCATCTACCCTCCCTAAGGTAAATTACTAAACTGCACCACACCAGTCGTTCCTAACTTAAAGGTTGATCCCACCCAAGGACTTATAAAATTTACTAATTAGTACCTGCGTACCCCTAGGTGACCAAGTAGGCGCCACGGGGCCCTACAATCCACTAGGTGTACACACTACTTCCCATTCGATCGGCTCCCTAACGTAGATACCCGTGCTGGCCCCACCGTGGGATGTATCATTCCCCAATGTGGCAACCTGATGGAACTAAAGGTGCACGGCTTATATCTACTCGATGCAACAACGGCTTACCTACCAGCCCGGGCCCACTCACGCATATGAAGCCCGTTGGACTTGCGTTGCCACCGCTAACCCGTTTGCCTCTTACAGTCAAGCCCAGTATGCGTGTCCCGTCCTCGACATGGGTCGAGCCCACAAAGATACGTATGGGTTACTGGTTGAAATGGGCCTCCACAAGCTACCCACCTAAGCTTGTCCCTTTTTCTAGTATATCCCACTTAACCCTTTAATCATGTTTTAATTACATGTTCCATTTTGGTTAAGTATTCTAATCGTATTTTCTATTGCCACCCAAGGCAACCACTAGATTTTCTCATGCCACCCGAGGCACCCACTTAACCCCTCATGTCCCTCTACATGCTAATATGGTTAAGTGTTTCTTAATTAATTAATTAAGAACGTAACCTTTGTAAAGACCTCTCACATTAGACTGTCTTTTATGACCGCTGGTTAAGCCGGTTGGGTCCGGGCAGCCTTATGTCATAACAGAGTCTAACCTCGTGTCTTTACATTAATTACGTATTTAGTTTGTGCCTAAGACCTCTCACATTGGGCTAACATTTGTAGCAACTGGTTAAGCCGGTTGGGTCCGGGCAGTTTTACGCTACAACTGAGTCCAACCTCGTGTCTTAGTCAATTAATTACACCTAATTAATCACCCTCATAATTTTATATTAATTATCCCTAATTAATCAAGTTTTCTTAACATGGGTAGACCTAACTTAATAGGTAAATTCCCATGGGGTAGACCTAACTCAATAGGTAAATTCCCAACACATAGTATGGGTACACCTAACCAAATAGGCAAATTCCCATACTATGTTTATTTATTTTGTGTTATGCATAATTATATTAATTTCACACAATCTTATTAACTTATGCATTTAATTACCCCATCGTTCCCACGTAATTTCGTTCATGATATAACACATATAAAAGGTGTCAACTTGCATATGAATGAACATGTTTCAAAGGTGCCATCTTGCATATTAACAAACACATAACTTGCATATGAACTTGCATAACATGTCACATAACTTGCATATAATATGTCACATAACTTACATATTCATTTTGCATAACAAACTTGCATATTAGCTTATAGACTTGCATAATGTGTCATCATGAACTTGCATATTAATAAACATGTAACTTGCATATTTACATACATGTAACTCGCATATTAACAAACATGTAACTTGCATATAAAGAAACATGTAACTTGCATATTTACATACATGTAACTTGCATATTAACAAACATGTAACTTGCATATTAACAAACATGTAACTTGCATATTTACATACATGTAACTTGCATATTAACAAACATGTAACTTGCATATTTACATACATGTAACTTGCATAGCATATTACCATGAACTTGCATAACATGCATATGATTACATAGCCCACAACTTGCATATTTAGCATCATGCAAACATAACATACATCATATTAAACTTGCATAAGCTTACATACTCAACATGCATAAACATAAGATTAATGCTAACATCATATCATATGATTCAAAGCTCATTAACCCACATACAAAACCATAAATCTCATCACATCTCATCTAATTAGTTTACCAAAAGATCATCAAAGTGATAGAAACTCACAACTAGCAACTTTGAACACCAAATGAAGAAGATTAAGATGCTAAGAAGGGATTAGAAGTTGATTAGAGAGTGATTAGTATGCAACCCTCTTCATAAAATTAGTGGAGGCCATGAGAGCTAGCATTTTGCCATAGTTTAGTCACTAGGTTTAATTATGAATGAATTAGGGTAGGTTAGGGTCTTATTTATAGATTAGGCAAGTGTTTTAGGCCATAGGATTAACCCTAGATTCAATCCAAGCCATCAAAGCATGTCTTGGGGAAGAAGTCAAGTGTAGGAACCATCTAGGGCCTTTAGATTAAAGATGGACCATGAGAACCATTCAAATGCAAAATCTGCACTTGAGCGAATCGGCCCACGGGTTGACAGCCAAACACCCTGGATTAACCCCTAGTCGATCCAGCGGGCTCGGGTCGACTTCAAAAATCGGCCGGTTCGGTTATTCCCCTCTCCCAATTCGCTGTTTTGAGCCTTTTTTGCATATTTATTTATTAAATTTTCAATTATATATATATATATATATCAATATATATATATATATATATATATATATATATATATCTACACAACCCATTTCACTTAATTAAGTATACTTTAATTTGGGAATTTTCGTGAAACTTCGCGAGGCCATATCTTGGTCATACGGACTCCGATTTTCGAAAACTCGGACTCTATTTCGCGTATTTTTCCGAGACGAACGCAATGGCATAGCCCGTTTCCCTTGATTCCCATTTTAGAATTAAATTCTGCCTCGATTTATGTTATTACAGGTTATTGAAAATACGGGTTGTTACATTCTCCCCTCCTTAAAGGATTTCGTCCCCGAAATCTTCAAGTTAGGAAGAACGTATCCTACCATCCAATCATCCATCTACTTAAAGAATCATCCACGAGCAATCATTGTCCTTACAAGATTCTAAATGCTAGATGGATATATGCAAAAGTGTGTGTATATGTACTTACCTAATGCAAAAATCAGGCGGTTACTGATACAGTAAACCTCCTTAATGCAAACCATGATAGTGCCATGCATCCAATATGTATGCGAAACCCTATTGACACATACAAATTTCTACATGCGTGCACAACCATACACAAAAATGCATCATCCATATGATAACACAGCCATGATACATCCATCAATCTAACTACCACATCCATTTATGCAATATGCAACATGAAGTGACTGAGCCGATCTAGTGCCTAATGTGTGTGTATATGCATCCACGAGCAACCACTAGCAAACAATTGCATCCATATGCATCCATCAACCATAACATGTTTCAAACACATGTTTCAACCATAGGTTTTACCCTATCTAAAGGTCATAGGTATTAGCGAGAGGATATACTAAAGATAAGATAAGTACTAGACAAGCAATAAAGGAGAAGTTAAAAGACATACTCTCAAAAAGAAATGGATACAAAGAACGCATCTTTGCTTCCGTCTCCCAAGTAGCATTGCTTTCGTCATCTCCCCATTGCACTTTAACTAGCTGAACTTCTCTGTTCCTCAACTTCCTAGTTTCTGACCCAAGGATGCGAGTAGGAGCTCGTCGAATCGTCGCATCACGCTCTACCTCTACATCTCTAAGCAAGCTCGGCTCTACCACCTCCGCGGTCTCATGTAAGCACTTCCTCAAATGTGATACATGGAATACATCATGAACACCACTAAGTCTGTCGGGCAACTCCACCCTATATGCCATCCGTCCAATCCTTTCCTTAATAGGAAACGGCCCAACAAATCTCGGTGCTAACTTCCCTATGGACCCAAAGCGAACAACATTTCTCAATGGAGATACTTTGACAAAAACCATGTCCCCAACCTCAAACTCAAGATCCGTCCTTCTCCGATCCGCATAAGATTTCTGTCTATCTTGCGCTGCTTTCATCCTTTTTCGAATTAAATCAATCTTCTCTGAAGTCTCTCTAACCATATCCGGCCCAAGCAAGATCTTATCCGTAGATTCCCACCAACATGTAGGAGATCGACAAGGCCTTCCATAAAGAGCTTCGAAAGGAGCCATACCAATACTGGACTGAAAGCTGTTATTATATGCGAACTCCACCAAAGGAAGATGTTCTTCCCATGTACCTCCAAAATCCAAGATACAAAGCCTCAAAAGATCTTCTAAGATACGGTTCACCCTCTCAGTCTGACCGTCCGTCTGAGGATGATATGCGGTGCTCAAACACAACTGAGTCCCTACCGCCTCTTGCAAACTTCTCCAAAACTCACTAGTGAAAATAGGATCTCGATCACTCACAATGCTGGATGGTACGCCATGCAATCTAACAATCTCTCTAACATAAACTGAAGCAAGCCATGGAGCGGTCCTCTTACTCTTTACGGGTATAAAATGGGCACTCTTGGTAAGTCTGTCTACCACAACCCAAATTCCCGTATTGCCCTTCCTCGATCTCGGTAACCCGTCGATGAAATCCATCGAGACACTATCCCACTTCCACTGTGGAACTTCCAATGGGTGTAGCAACCCACCGGGTTTCCTTTGCTCCACTTTAACTTGTTGGCACACTAAGCATCTAGCCACATACTCGGCCACATCTTTCTTCATACCGGCCCAGAAGAAAACTCTCTTCATGTCTTGGTACATTTTGTCTCCACCGGGATGAATAGTCATTCTTGAACGATGTGCATCATCCAAAATAGCCTTCTTCAAACCCTCATCTTGCGGTACACAAAGTCTACCGTCTCTATGCAACCATCCCTTATCATCTATGGTGTATCTACCCAAATGGCTGGACGACTCCCCTCTTATAAGCTTCTCTACCAACACAACCAACTGTGGGTCGTCTCGCTGAGCCTCGCCAATCCGTCTCAAAAGAGTAGGTCTAACCTCCAAGGATGCCAACAAACCAGGTACAAAATCAACAGAAGGTCTGAAGTCAAACAAAGAAAGAAACTCCAAGCTTCGTCGTTCCACGAACAATGGACTCAAAGATAGCCTTTTTCTACTTAAGGCGTCTGCCACCACGTTACCCTTACCAGGGGTATACGCTATCTCGAAATCATAGGATGCTAAGAACTCCATCCACCTTTGCTGTCTTAAGTTTAAATCCTTCTGAGAGAATAAGTACTTCAATGATTTATGGTCGGTGAACAACTCGAATCTCTCACCAAGAAGATAATGGCGCCAAGACTTAAGTGCGAAAACAATCGCGGCCAACTCTAGATCATGGGTAGGGTAATTCTTCTCATGCACTCTCAATTGTCTCCCTCCATAGGCTATTACCCTTCCCTCCTGCATCAAGACTGCGCCTAATCCTGTTCCACAAGCATCGGTATAAACAACAAACGGCTTACTCCCATCCGGGAGCACTAAAACTGGAGCGGTGGTCAAAGCTCTCTTTAACCGTCGGAAAGCATCATCACAATCTACATCCCACGAGAAAACCAGATTCTTTTTCGTCAAGCGGGTTAATGGGGCTGATATCTTCGCGAAGTCTTTGATGAACTTCCTATAATATCCTGCCAACCCCAAGAAACTTCTTACCTCGGTAGCATTTCTAGGAACTTTCCAATCCTGGATAGATACTATCTTTGCGGGATCCACAGCTATCCCTTCCTTAGAGACCACATGCCCTAAGAATCGCACTTCTCTTCTCCAAAAATGGCATTTAGAGAATTTAGCTTTAAGACTATGCGCTCGAAGAGTCTCCAACACTTCCTTGAGATGTAAGGCATGCTCTTCTTCATTCTTGGAAAAGACCAAGATGTCATCCACAAAAACTACTACAAACTTATTCAGATACTCTCTGAACACTCTACTCATGAGATCAACAAAGTATGCGGGGGCGTTTGTCAACCCAAATGGCATCACTAGCCACTCATAAAAACCATCCGGAGTCCGGAAAGCAGTCTTCTCTATACTGTCCTCCGCCACTCTTAACTGATGAAACCCTGTAGCTAAGTCCATCTGCGAAAATACTGACGCGCCAACCAACTGATCAAAGAGATCATCTATCCTCGGTAATGGGTGTCTATTCTTCTTCGTGAGCTTATTAAGTTCTCTATAATCCACACAAAGTCTGAGGGACCCATCCGCCTTCGTGGCAAACACTACTGGAGCTCCCCACTCCGATATACTTCGCCTTATGAACCCCTTCTCAAGCAACTCCCCTACTTGCTTATGAAGTTCTCTTCTCTCACGAGGAGCCATGTGGCGTACTGGCAAAGACACTGGTTTGGCATTATCCACCAAATAAATTCGGAAATCTATCTCCCGCTTCGGAGGCAAACCCTTTACTTCTTCAAACACATCCGGATATTCCCGGACTACTCTGACAGAACACAAACTCTCGACCGAAGCATCGAGCGATTCAAGATAACTTAGCAAAACAGATTCCATGGGATTGCAAGAGATCTCGAGAGTGTTACCCAAGCGGGTCATGAGCCTGACAACTCTCCTTTCGCAATCAAGAACGGCACCATTACTGGATAACCAGTCCATGCCCAAGATCAACCCATAGCCCGTGAAGCCCAATACAAAAGCATCACATCTAAACTCAACGCTAAGTATAGAAATCTTCAAACCCAAACATATCATAGACAGATATATGGAGCCCCCAATTGGGTTTGAGACAACCAAGGGATCATCAACTAGACTGGTGTCTAAGTGCAGTGACTCAACTAACGATGATGAGATAAAAGAATGCGATGCGCCAGAGTCAAACAAAGTACGAACTGGATGATCAAACAGAAAAACCAGACTTTCAACGGAAATAGTTCTACCTCTCTGCTGAATCGGTGGAACTGAGAGAACCTGAACTTGCCCCCCTGACTGAGGTGGTGCTATAAGAGCTTGCACCTGGCCTCCTGAGGTAGACCCCGTCTTCTGCCCCTTCTTTGGGCAGTTTTTCACAAGATGCCCTGCTTCACCACAATGAAAGCAACCGGTCTTCTTCTTTTTGCGACAATCCTTACTAAGGTGTCCTGGTGTTCCACAATTGAAGCACTTCTTCTTCGTCTTCTTTTTGTCACCATTGCCTTTTCCGCCCTTGCCTTGTTGTTGCTGTTGCGGTTTCTTCTGATCCCCCTTTTTCTCTGGTGCCTTAGAATTCTTATCATCCTCATGCATAAGTGCCATGTAGACAAGCTTCTCAAAAGTGGCCCCCATAGGAATGTGAGTCATAGCTATTCCTTGCAATGGTTCGTTCAAGCCTCTAACGAACCTCAAAGCCTTCTTCTCCGGTGTATTCACCAACTCTATGCCAAACCTTGCTAATTGATTGAATTTGTTGACATATTCTTTCACCGTGAGATTCCCTTGCTTCAAATTCAAGAACTTCTCCATAAACAGATTCTCTTCCGCCCTTGAGAGAAACTTAGCCCCAAACCTTTGCTTAAAATCTGCCCAAGAGTCAACAGGGCGTTCTCCATTAGTGACCTCCCACCAGAATGAGGCCTCTCCCTTCATTAACCAAGCCGCCAACTTGACTTTCTTTCCCTCTTCCACTTCAAAGATATCTAGCAACTCTTCCACTTCCTTAAGCCAATCTCTAGCCTCTACGAAAGTCTCTGAACCAAGAAAAGGTTTTCCTCCTATAGCCTTGAACTCCTTGCAAACCTTAGCAAAATTATCCACTCTAGGCTGAGGAGGAGGAGCGGTTGTCTCTGGTGTAGTAGCATTGGCCGGACCCGCAGCCGCGGCCCTAGCCTCTTGCAACCTCCTATACCATAGTGGTATAACTAAACCCTCCGGGATGTTAAGATCTTCAGCCATGCTGAAACGAAAGAGGAAAGATTCAAAAAGGAGATTCCGAAAGATAAAGATATGGCTATTGGGGATTATGCTTTTCTTTTTCAAAAACTTTTTCTCTTAGAAGACATGCTTTTAAAAATCCTTTCTTCGAAAATACTCTTAGAAAGTAGTTTTTCTCAAAAATTTTATCTGTTCTGGTAACCTTAAGCTCTGATACCACGTGTAACACCCCACTCCCGCTATGATCACTCACTAAGGGAATGCCATAGCATCGGTGGAGTATTTTAGTGAATATAGAACAGAAAAATTACAACAAGACAGATATAAATAGTACTTGAAATTTTAAAACATCATCTCATAACAGCGGAAGTAAAACATGTCTAGTTACATCATAAAACCACAATAAAGGTCAAGTACAATATCCATCAAAATAAAGAAGTACATAATCCCACTCTCATACAATAGCCAAACAAAAGAAAAGATAACTGGATAACTGGAGCTTTACATCTATCCAAGCTCCTAAAGACTGGAACAGCAATCCGATCAAGCTCCACTACTGCTAGGATCCACCGTAGGACCTGAGGGTTGGGAAAAAGATAAAAACAACAGGGTCAGACATAAGTCTGAGCGAGTCCTATAACTTTAACAATACAATCGTTAAAGTAACCAGAGAAGACATAAACTGATATACGGTAACATATAGGGATGAATGGCTACCCTAAGCAGTCAACTAAACGAAGATAAAGGATAAAGACGCATCTACCCTCCCTAAGGTAAATTACTAAACTGCACCACACCAGTCGTTCCTAACTTAAAGGTTGATCCCACCCAAGGACTTATAAAATTTACTAATTAGTACCTGCGTACCCCTAGGTGACCAAGTAGGCGCCACGGGGCCCTACAATCCACTAGGTGTACACACTACTTCCCATTCGATCGGCTCCCTAACGTAGATACCCGTGCTGGCCCCACCGTGGGATGTATCATTCCCCAATGTGGCAACCTGATGGAACTAAAGGTGCACGGCTTATATCTACTCGATGCAACAACGGCTTACCTACCAGCCCGGGCCCACTCACGCATATGAAGCCCGTTGGACTTGCGTTGCCACCGCTAACCCGTTTGCCTCTTACAGTCAAGCCCAGTATGCGTGTCCCGTCCTCGACATGGGTCGAACCCACAAAGATACGTATGGGTTACTGGTTGAAATGGGCCTCCACAAGCTACCCACCTAAGCTTGTCCCTTTTTCTAGTATATCCCACTTAACCCTTTAATCATGTTTTAATTACATGTTCCATTTTGGTTAAGTATTCTAATCGTATTTTCTATTGCCACCCAAGGCAACCACTAGATTTTCTCATGCCACCCGAGGCACCCACTTAACCCCTCATGTCCCTCTACATGCTAATATGGTTAAGTGTTTCTTAATTAATTAATTAAGAACGTAACCTTTGTAAAGACCTCTCACATTAGACTGTCTTTTATGACCGCTGGTTAAGCCGGTTGGGTCCGGGCAGCCTTATGTCATAACAGAGTCTAACCTCGTGTCTTTACATTAATTACGTATTTAGTTTGTGCCTAAGACCTCTCACATTGGGCTAACATTTGTAGCAACTGGTTAAGCCGGTTGGGTCCGGGCAGTTTTACGCTATAACTGAGTCCAACCTCGTGTCTTAGTCAATTAATTACACCTAATTAATCACCCTCATAATTTTATATTAATTATCCCTAATTAATCAAGTTTTCTTAACATGGGTAGACCTAACTTAATAGGTAAATTCCCATGGGGTAGACCTAACTCAATAGGTAAATTCCCAACACATAGTATGGGTACACCTAACCAAATAGGCAAATTCCCATACTATGTTTATTTATTTTGTGTTATGCATAATTATATTAATTTCACACAATCTTATTAACTTATGCATTTAATTACCCCATCGTTCCCACGTAATTTCGTTCATGATATAACACATATAAAAGGTGTCAACTTGCATATGAATGAACATGTTTCAAAGGTGCCATCTTGCATATTAACAAACACATAACTTGCATATGAACTTGCATAACATGTCACATAACTTGCATATAATATGTCACATAACTTACATATTCATTTTGCATAACAAACTTGCATATTAGCTTATAGACTTGCATAATGTGTCATCATGAACTTGCATATTAATAAACATGTAACTTGCATATTTACATACATGTAACTCGCATATTAACAAACATGTAACTTGCATATAAAGAAACATGTAACTTGCATATTTACATACATGTAACTTGCATATTAACAAACATGTAACTTGCATATTAACAAACATGTAACTTGCATATTTACATACATGTAACTTGCATATTAACAAACATGTAACTTGCATATTTACATACATGTAACTTGCATAGCATATTACCATGAACTTGCATAACATGCATATGATTACATAGCCCACAACTTGCATATTTAGCATCATGCAAACATAACATACATCATATTAAACTTGCATAAGCTTACATACTCAACATGCATAAACATAAGATTAATGCTAACATCATATCATATGATTCAAAGCTCATTAACCCACATACAAAACCATAAATCTCATCACATCTCATCTAATTAGTTTACCAAAAGATCATCAAAGTGATAGAAACTCACAACTAGCAACTTTGAACACCAAATGAAGAAGATTAAGATGCTAAGAAGGGATTAGAAGTTGATTAGAGAGTGATTAGTATGCAACCCTCTTCATAAAATTAGTGGAGGCCATGAGAGCTAGCATTTTGCCATAGTTTAGTCACTAGGTTTAATTATGAATGAATTAGGGTAGGTTAGGGTCTTATTTATAGATTAGGCAAGTGTTTTAGGCCATAGGATTAACCCTAGATTCAATCCAAGCCATCAAAGCATGTCTTGGGGAAGAAGTCAAGTGTAGGAACCATCTAGGGCCTTTAGATTAAAGATGGACCATGAGAACCATTCAAATGCAAAATCTGCACTTGAGCGAATCGGCCCACGGGTTGACAGCCAAACACCCTGGATTAACCCCTAGTCGACCCAGCGGGCTCGGGTCGACTTCAAAAATCGGCCGGTTCGGTTATTCCCCTCTCCCAATTCGCTGTTTTGAGCCTTTTTTGCATATTTATTTATTAAATTTTCAATTATATATATATATATATCAATATATATATATATATATATATATATATATATATATATCTACACAACCCATTTCACTTAATTAAGTATACTTTAATTTGGGAATTTTCGTGAAACTTCGCGAGGCCATATCTTGGTCATACGGACTCCGATTTTCGAAAACTCGGACTCTATTTCGCGTATTTTTCCGAGACGAACGCAATGGCATAGCCCGTTTCCCTTGATTCCCATTTTAGAATTAAATTCTGCCTCGATTTATGTTATTACAGGTTATTGAAAATACGGGTTGTTACAATTGATTAAGAAGTAGAGAAGAGATTTAATTAATGGAATATTAATTAAAGGCTCAGTGATTGTTGAATGTTTGGATGAACACTTGTTTTATTCGATAGTTAAATCATCGACTATCGAAACACTTGTTTTTATTCGATAGTTAAATCATAGACTATCAAAGTTTTGACCATCGTTGTCAATATGGAGAGACCGGTTGGATTATTATCCGAAGAACCACTCCATATCGGCAGTAGCGTGCGAATCAGATTATATAAAGATAATCGAAGACGGAGTAGAGTGCAAGGACTTTTTTCTATTAATAGAAATAGTGCCTTCAGTTCATCCTGTTCCTGGGTGACTTGTATGGATGAATGTCTGACAGAGTATTTCCAGAAAGGCCACGTACATTGATTTCTTCAACTGTACCAAGAGTGGAAGCGGAGAAGGAAACTTCTTTTAGCTAACACGTAATGTACTGTTGAGGACGTCAATCGGTGATTTGATGGATTTGACGATGTGGCATTCGAAGTGAATCTGGTGTGATGATAAAGCGTAGCTTCTAGCCTCATCAACCGGTAAATGACAGAAATCGGGCAAGCAGCATGGCTATGTAGGTCGCACCTATTAGGGTGTATAATCACCTGATCTAGAGTTTCATTTACTTCTAAAAATCTATTGTCGATGCTGTCCCATTCGGGAAACGGTTGCTGATCCCAACCGTTGGTGATATACATTCGATACACTCAAGCGAAATGAGTGGTCGGTCATGTGTGGCTGAGTTGCAAGATGTTCTTATTGAACTCGGTGTATTCTCCTCTAGAGATATACCAGCGGAAGGTGGTTCCACACCTTGTCATAATTGGAAAACCAAATACCCAATACGTGCTTGCGGTTTTGATTGTATATTATATATGTGGAACGTGAGATGCAAGCGTTCCACTAGATTGTTATCTACTTGATTTAGACATTATTATAATATCAAAAGAGTTTTGATATAAAGATAAATCAAGTGTTTGGATTCTCATAAGGGAAAAACCCGTTCCGTGTTATACGGCGTGGTCTTATGAGATATCATTTAGTTTTCTGAAACTGTTTTAAACTGTTTACTCATACCAGTCCCATGACTGACCCGGAGTTTACTTTGTTGTTTTCCCTAAACTCTTGGGTGCCTAAATTTGTACGGGCAGTCAAGTAGTCGGGAATTTACAGATATACTGGAAGAACTTGGAGCAGGAGGCTTCAGGATCATATAGCTATAGTTATTTCTGCTGTGTTGTAAGTGATGTACTTTGATATTGATGTATATTCAAGTACAGATGTATATTTCAAGTTATGTTATATATATTATATGTTATTCGTTCCGCTGTGAGATTCGTGTTACTCTGATGTTGTGTTCTTCTTCTTCTATTCTAAGTTTCTATCTTATCTATCCTCACCCTCTAACTTCTTTCTATTAATGGTTCGAATTTTCGTGATATTTGGGTTGGACGTATGATGTATATAGTCAGCTCTGATGTTGCGGATTTGCGGGTTATTACAGTTGGTATCAGAGCTTAGGTTGAGCGAATACCTAGGCTTGTTGGAATGTGCTCATTAGAGATAGGATCAGTAGTATCCTAGAATGAGTTGAGTGTATATATATATGAGAGAGCGTACTTGTTAT
Source organism: Allium sativum (assembly GCA_030737875.1). Lineage (NCBI taxonomy): Eukaryota > Viridiplantae > Streptophyta > Magnoliopsida > Asparagales > Amaryllidaceae > Allium > Allium sativum. The sequence goes on from CM060926.1 coordinate 378,371,466, forward strand.
GTGATATAAAAACTGTTTTATATTGTGTTGACTAGTCTGTTGAGTGGATTATAAATTTTGGTCGAATCGTGGGACGCCACGATGTCGATAGAAGTTTGTAAACACTTGAACAGAGGATTGGACACGATATTGTTTTTAAATAGTTAAGTTGATTGTTAGGATTATAATCAAATGAGATTATAAAACAGAAATAGTTATATATATAACCAATGGAATTTGTATAAGAATGAAATATATACAAATGAGATGAAATAAAAAATTGAATTCAAAGCCGAATTTAGAATTTAAAATCCTGGGAGTTTGGAAAATATTTTTCTAAAAGGAGTTTGAAAGAAATATAGTACTGAACTCATTCAGTAGCTGGGAAATAATTCTGATGATGGTCGCAACATCATCAGTGTTCATTTTCGAGTTTCTAAGTGATGAATTGCTGCCTTAGAAAAGTTTTTGATGGAAATTTGTTGAAAAGGAAACAAGTTGTTTGAAAATTCAAATGTTTTGAATTTGAGATAGATATAAATATATGTATATATTTATATAACTTTAAAAGGAATTTTGAAATGGGAATTGAAATATAGATTTCAAATAGAAGTAAAATAAAGGAATTTGAATATATATATATATATATATATATATATATAATTCAAATAGAAGCGAAATAGAATTTGAATTCAAAGGAATTCAAATGAGTTTGAATAAAGAAAATTCAAATAGAAATTTTATAAGAAAAATTGAATTGGAATTTGAATTCAAAGGAATTCAAATGGATTTGAATAAAGAAAAATCAAATAGAGATTTGAATATTAGAATTCAAATGGAATTTGGTTAAATAGGATTTCAAAGGGAATATAAAGTGGAGGATGAATATTAGAATTCAAAGAAAATAAAGGGGGTTTAAATAGAATTTGAATTCAAAGGAGTTAAAATAGAATTTAAATTCAAAAGAATTTCAAATAGGAATTGAAAATAAGAAATTCAAATAGAAATTGAATAGAAGGAAATTCAAATATAGAGTTTGAATAAAGAAATTCAAATGGAATTTGAATATTGTAGATATAGAGGACTTGAATATTTGAAGAGAAATAGATCGGGAATATTATAAAATGGATTGGATATATATTAAAAATATATCAGAATGGAGTTGAATTTATTATAAACAAAGTTAAAACGTTTATATTTATAAATATAATTAAAACAAGCTCGTCGTAGTGCGGCAGTTCGTAAATTGGCGACTCGAACTTCAATCGAGTATACAGGACTCAAATTAAGTCGGAATCCTTTGAAACAAGAATCGTCGGGAACGATTGAACAATAGTTTTCAAATAAATGAGAAAAATCTGGATTTCGTCGTATAGATTTTGAGTTATGTCAAAATCAAATTTTTAGAAAAGCAGTGCCAGAACCATTATAAAACCATAACGGTTTAATTAAAAATATAAAGGGATTTTTAGGAAATAAAATCTGAGTTGGCACTAAAAAAATCCAGACTGGAGATATAAAATGAATATGAACTTCAGTGAAGTAAGTGAAATGATTTTTTAGACAAAAAAATCATATTTTAAATGGTTAAATAGAGTTAACTAAATTGGAAAATAATTAGTTAAAGGAAATTTGAATCGAAATTGGGTTTTTGATAAGTAAAAGAGATTGAGAGTTTATATTCGAAATCGAATATATAACTCAAGTTGAAATTATAATTAGATTAGTTTATAATTAAGATTGACATATATTTGAACAAGTTATATTCAAATAAAAAGGGTGAAATAGGCAAAACGGTTAATTAGCAACTAGTTAATGGGAATTTGAATGATTGAAATTAAATTAACTTAAGTAAGTTAAATGGATCGAAACGAATAAATTGAGTAAAATCATGTGAATGAAATATGAATTGGGTGTGAATAAAGGAAATATATTTGTAACACAAATACAAAGGAAGTTATGTGCAAACAAATAGAAGGAGAAATATTTGTAAAAACATTTGCAAATAGAATTTAAAAAGGGAATATTTGTAAAACATTTACAAATAGATTCAATGGAAATATTTATTTATAGAAAATAAATAGAATGTTACAGATGAGATATTTATTTGTTAAATAAATAGAAATTAATCAAAGGAACATTTAGAAGATGAATAGGAAAATGGAAATCTGTTTTTAAAAGATAAATAGAAAAGGTTAATTTATAAATAACAGTTTATAAATTAAATTAAATATTTATCATTCGATAAATGGAATATATAATTTTGAACTTATATAGAGAAGAGATATTGGTTTTTAACACCGATAGTTTTAAATAGAAGGGGTACACAACACTTGTATAAGTGAAGTAACGTTATTAAAGAGAACATTTATAAAGTGAAGAACCGTTACTAAAATTAAATCTTTATAAATGAATAAACGTTATCCAGTAGGAGTTATTCGAATAAGAGAAGTCGGTTAGAGTTAGAAATAATCGATTAGAGTTAGAATAAATCGATTAAAGAAAGAATTAACCAGTTAGAGTAAATCAGTTAGGGTTAATCCGTAGGGTTAATTGAATATTAGTTATTCAATTAGAATTTATCGAATATTTGTAATCCAAATTAAGAGTTAACCAGATAAAGTTAATTGAACCTAGTTAATCGAATTAGAATTTAATTGAATGTTAGTTATTTAATTAAAGTTGATCGAATATTGTTATTGAGATAGAATTAGTCAAACATAGTTACTCAGGATAAGTTGCCATTTCATACGACTGCTAGCGTAATTCGCAGGGCTGCAGATAGCCTAGGGAAGTCGGATGTTTCCTGGGGGAATCAGGCGTAACCATTGTGATCGCTGCGATCTAGAGTCGAGCGAATGGAGTTAATCGAATATAGTTATTCGAAATAGAGATTATCGAATATAGTTTATTCGAAAGGAATTATCGAATTTGGTTATTCGGAAGGAGTTATCGACTATTTGTTAATCGAAATGAGATATCGATTATAGTTTAATCGAAAAGAGTTATCGATTATCAGTTAATCGAAGTGAGTTATAGAATATTGGTTATTCGAAGGAGTTATCAAATTTAGTTATTCAATAGAATAAATCGAGTATAGTTGATTCAAAGAAAGGTTTTCGAATCTAGTTATTTGATAGAGAGATTATCGAATATAGTTATTCGAAGGGAGGAGTTATCGAATAAGGATTATTCGAAAGAGAGTTACGTAAGGAAATTTGAAATGCTGAGTTTCAACATAAGTGGAGTTTGAAAAGTAATAGGTTGGTAGCACTTTTCCTACCTTAGCAATTTCGAGGGCGAAATTTATTTTAAGTGGGGAAGAATGTAATGACCCGGATATTCCGTCGGTTAAATTTGAATATTAATACGGTTTTAAATATTAATTTGATAAATTAAATGAATATTTATATTAAGTTATCAGTTTAGTAATCAATTTCGATTTAATATCGAATATATTAAATCATCGTAATGCGAAAATATAATTCAGTTCGAGATTTAAAAAAAAAACTGAATTAAATACAGTTCAGACTTCTGTTTGAATTCGAATAATAATATTAATTTATTATCACAAAATTTAATGTGTTGAATTTAATTTATATCAATTTAAAATGGTATCTATTCCAGATGATCGAATTGGACTTCGTGACCGATCTCAGTGTGTCCAGAACAGGGGTATTATCCTAAGAATGTCAGTCGTTGGGTTCAGAAAGGAGTTCGGCATCATGGGTATTTTTATTTAAAGGATACGGATTTTTAATTTAATTAAAAACAAAATTTAAATATATGGCCAAAGACAAAATAAGTGTTCTTCTCCCTTCCCACAAAAACAAACAACGGTGGCCTCCTACTCTTCCACAAACCAAACAAATACCGTGCTCCTCCGATGTCCACAAAATTAAGAACAACCGTTGGTCTTTCATCCTCCACTCATCCACTCTATAAATCGCACCCCTCCCCTTCTCTTCTATTTTCCGTTCGTATGTTTTCCTCGGCCAAAAAGTAAATCAAACCCAAATCGAGACCTAGGATTTCGTGAAGCGCATACACTGGAGGCGCATGCGATCAAAGGAGAATAGGGTGCTATACGAGTTCCAATATCCAACTCGAGCTGTCGATTTAGGGTTGGTCAGGACCGCGGGTTCAGGGTGCGATTGAAAGGAGTGATATGGATCTGAGATGCTGGAGTTTTTGCGTTGTACTGAAGGTGCGTGGGTTTCCAGTAGCAAGTCGCGAAGTCTGGAAGCATTCGAACTCGAACCGCGAGTAGGGTTTGGGTAATCGGAAATGGAGTGCGATCTCTGTCTTGTTCTGGGGAAGAGCTCGATCTGTTGATTGAGGTCAAAGTGGAGATAAACAAACTGTAGTGACTGGGTGTTGGCAGTGAGATGATGGATGAGGCGTTTTGAGTGAATGAAGGGGAAACTGTTTGATCTCGGATTTTTGAACAGTAAGGTGTGGTTGTTGCAATAGGAAGGTCTGGGAAGGTCGACGTCAACCTGGAGGCACGTCGGAAGGGTCAGTCCAGGCGTTGGTGGCCATAAGAATGAACGACAACGTAATTTGGAGATCGACCATGAGGTGTTCGATGGAATGTCGAAGTGTATGGTGCAAGAGTTTAAAGCTGTTTGCAGTAATAATCAATAAGGTAATTAAATAAATTATTTAGTTCATAATTAATTTGTTTGGTATAGTAGTTAATATAATCGAAAAATCATTGATCGATAAATATAAAATAGGTGTACGATAAATTCATTTGAGATGATTCAAGTAGAGGCTAGCCAAGACAATTCGAAAAGATGGATATTCGAAGATAAAATATCACGGTGAGTAAACCTCACTCACCATTTAATTAGAATTATTTCTAGTTGTTAAAAATAATTGCTATGCTTGTTTGAATATTGTTTTGTTGATTTAAAATATATATTAGTTATTTAGGACTATTATATATATATATATATATATATATATATATATATATTGGGTTGATTGATTGGTTGGATTCCCGCAGTCTCATTAGCGGATGCCCGCCGTTTCATAGCGGATGATTACCCTATACGCCCCACGCTATGATTAGTGGATGACCTTCTATACCACGATATCCTGCCTCGAAGCAGGATGGGTATTACTATGTTGGCTAACGTCTGTGGATGCAGGAAAACAGGTTGGAGGAATCCAACTGGATTCCTCAAAAATATATATATTATGTTTGTTTGTTTGTTTGATTGATTTCATATATATTCATATATGATGTGTTAAAAATCAAATGATTGAAAATTGGTTGATTTGATTGTTTAAATATCACTGGGGCTTGGGATATTGATTTATAAAATACCCTGAAAGGGTATTTGAGATTTAAAAAGTGAATTCTATTTTTATAAATAGAATTTGAATTTTAAATAAAACTATAGAAAATATTAACTTGTTTTGAAGGTATATAAAACAAGTAATCAAATTTATAAACTTTGTTTATAAATGAAAATATGGGATTTGAATCGAATTTATAAACTTTGTTTATAAATGAAAATATGGGATTTGAATCGAATTTATATACATTGTTTATAAATGAAAATATGGGATTTGAATTGAATTTATAAACGTTGTTTATAAATGGAAAGGTAGGATTTGAATTGAAGTTATAAACGTTGTTTATAAATAATGCAGAGAATTCAAATGAACTTTGAATATAGAATTTGAATATAGAATTCAAATGGACTTTAAACTATAGAATTTGAATATAGAATTCAAATGGACTTTAAACTATAGAGTTTTGAAAACAGAATCTCAAATGGAGTTTAAATATAGGGATTCTAATAGAATGCAAATGAAGTTTAAATAAAGAGAATTCAAATGGGATTTATATTATAGGATTTGAATAATAGAAGATAATAGATTTGGATAAATAGAAGTGGGTTAGACTAAGAAGTTAATTAACAGATTTAATTAACAAATTTAGTTAAAACGATTGGTATAGTTAAAATAGATTGGACAGGTATAGACATACAGGAGACAGGTATGGAATAAAGTATAGAAGTGAAATAAATAGAATGCCCGACAAAAAGGTACGTAGTTAATTCATATATGAGATTTTATGCGCCGAATCGGCTAGCCGCTTGGCTTTTTCTTTTTCTTTTTGAGATGAGAAGGACCGGGAAGGCTATTTGAAATTTCCCGATGCTCACGGTACAAAGGAGGTTATGGCGAATTTTTCCGGGAATTTAAGGAGATAGAATATTTTTAAGATAATTTGATAGTTAGAAATTAACATATCAAAATATATAGAAGTCGATAAGAAAACGAACTTAGAAATAGAATAGTATAATCAAAAAGGAAGTACAAGAATAAAATCTCGTAGGAATAGAAAGAGAAGAGCATACGTGGTTAAAAGTGAATCAGTAGTTGTACGGTATTGATTATTCGAGTAAGTAGTCTTGTCTGTTTTGACGTTAAATGTTATTCAGTCAAGGTCTGAGAGGTAATTATACCCCAACTTGGTTGATTTCATGATATACCGATAAGTAGCAAGATTCAGGCTCGAAGATAAATGTGGAATAAGAATTAGTTAAATACTGTATTTGGGTTGTCGTAACGATGTTTTACACAACATTTGTTTTAACCCAAATATGTGCAAAGCTTGGAAATAGAATAATGAATATTTTCTAAAGTTTAGAAAATAAAAGAAGGCGATATATGGAAATGTTTTCCAAATAACGTATAAGGCCAATATGGTTATTGAAAATATTTGGTTAACAAATATTGATTAAGAAGTGGAGAAGAGATTTAATTAATGGAATATTAATTAAAGGCTCAGTGATTGTTGAATGTTTGGATGAACACTTGTTTTATTCGATAGTTAAATCATCGACTATCGAAACACTTGTTTTTATTCGATAGTTAAATCACAGACTATCGAAGTTTTGACCATCGTTGTCAATATGGAGAGACCGGTTGGATTATTATCCGAAGAACCACTCCATATCGGCAGTAGCGTGCGAATCAGATTATATAAAGATAATCGAAGACGGAGTAGAGTGCAAGGACTTTTTTCTATTAATAGAAATAGTGCCTTCAGTTTATCATGTTCCTGGGTGACTTATATGGATGAATGTCTGACAGAGTATTTCCAGAAAGGCCACGTACATTGATTTCTTCAACTGTACCAAGAGTGGAAACGGAGAAGGAAACTTCTTTTAGCTAACACGTAATGTACTGTTGAGGACGTCAATCGGTGATTTGATGGATTTGACGATGTGGCATTCGAAGTGAATCGGGTGTGATGATAAAGCGTAGCTTCTAGCCTCATCAACCGGTAAATGACAGAAATCGGGCAAGCAGCATGGCTATGCAGGTCGCACCTATTAGGGTGTATAATCACCTGATCTAGAGTTTCATTTACTTCTAAAAAATCTATTGTCGATGCTGTCCCATTCGGGAAACGGTTGCTGATCCCAACCGTTAGTGATATACATTCGATACACTCAAGCAAAATGATTGGTCGGTCATGTGTGGCTGAGTTGCAAGATGTTCTTGTTGAACTCGGTGTATTCTCCTCTAGAGATATACCAGCGGAAGGTGGTTCCACACCTTATCATAATCGGAAAACCAAATACCCAATACGTGCTTGCGGTTTTGATTGTATATTATATATGTGGAACGTGAGATGCAAGCGTTCCACTAGATTGTTATCTACTTGATTTAGACATTATTATAATATCAAAAGAGTTTTGATATAAAGATAAATCAAGTGTTTGGATTCTCATAAGGGAAAAACCCATTCCGTGTTATACGGCGTGGTCTTATGAGATATCATTTAGTTTTCTGAAACTGTTTTAAACTGTTTACTCATACCAGTCCCATGACTGACCCGGAGTTTACTTTGTTGTTTTCCCTAAAGTCTTGGGAGCCTAAATTTGTACGGGCAGTCAAGTAGTCGGGAATTTACAGATATACTAGAAGAGCTTGGAGCAGGAGGCTTCAGGATCATATAGCTATAGTTATTTCTGCTGTGTTGTAAGTGATGTACTTTGATATTGATGTATATTCAAGTACAGATGTATATTTCAAGTTATGTTATATATATTATATGTTATTCGTTCCGCTGTGAGATTCGTGTTACTCTGATGTTGTGTTCTTCTTCTTCTTCTATTCTAAGTTTCTATCTTATCTATCCTCACCCTCTAACTTCTTTCTATTAATGGTTCGAATTTTCGTGATATTCGGGTTGGACGTATGATGTATATAGTCAGCTCTGATGTTGCGGATTTGCGGGTTATTACAGTTGGTATCAGAGCTTAGGTTAAGCGAATACCTAGGCTTGTTGGAATGTGCTCATTAGAGATAGGATCAGTAGTATCCTAGAATGAGTTGAGTGTATATATATACGAGAGAGCGTACTTGTTATGTGATATAAAAACTGTTTTATATTGTGTTGACTAGTCTGTTGAGTGGATTATAAATTTTGGTCGAATCGTGGGACGCCACGATGTCGATAGAAGTTTGTAAACACTTGAACAGAGGATTGGACACGATATTGTTTTTAAATAGTTAAGTTGATTGTTAGGATTATAATCAAATGAGATTATAAAACAGAAATAGTTATATATATAACCAATGGAATTTGTATAAGAATGAAATATATACAAATGAGATGAAATAAAAAATTGAATTCAAAGCAGAATTTAGAATTTAAAATCCTGGGAGTTTGGAAAATATTTTTCTAAAAGGAGTTTGAAAGAAATATAGTACTGAACTCATTCAGTAGCTGGGAAATAATTCTGATGATGGTCGCAACATCATCAGTGTTCATTTTCGAGTTTCTAAGTGATGAATTGCTGCCTTAGAAAAGTTTTTGATGGAAATTTGTTGAAAAGGAAACAAATTGTTTGAAAATTCAAATGTTTTGAATTTGAGATAGATATAAATATATGTATATATTTATATAACTTTAAAAGGAATTTTGAAATGGGAATTGGAATATAGATTTCAAATAGAAGTAAAATAAAGGAATTTGAATATATATATATATAATTCAAATAGAAGTGAAATAGAATTTGAATTCAAAGGAATTCAAATGAGTTTAAATAAAGAAAATTCAAATAGAAATTTTATAAGAAAAATTGAATTGGAATTTGAATTCAAAGGAATTCAAATGGATTTGAATAAAGAAAAATCAAATAGAGATTTGAATATTAGAATTCAAATGGAATTTGGTTAAATAGGATTTCAAAGGGAATATAAAGTGGAGGATGAATATTAGAATTCAAAGAAAATAAAGGGGGTTTAAATAGAATTTGAATTCAAAGGAGTTAAAATAGAATTTAAATTCAAAAGAATTTCAAATAGGAATTGAAAATAAGAAATTCAAATAGAAATTGAATAGAAGGAAATTCAAATATAGAGTTTGAATAAAGAAATTCAAATGGAATTTGAATATTGTAGATATAGAGGACTTGAATATTTGGAGAGAAATAGATCGGGAATATTATAAAATGGATTGGATATATATTAAAAATATATCAGAATGGAGTTGAATTTATTATAAACAAAGTTAAAACGTTTATATTTATAAATATAATTAAAACAAGCTCGTCGTAGCGCGGCAGTTCGTAAATTGGCGACTCGAACTTCAATCGAGTATACAGGACTCAAATTAAGTCGGAATCCTTTGAAACAAGAATCGTCGGGACCGATTGAACAATAGTTTTCAAATAAAAGAGAAAAATCTGGATTTCGTCGTATAGATTTTGAGTTATGTCAAAATCAAATTTTTAGAAAAGCAGCGCCAGAACCATTATAAAACCATAACGGTTTAATTAAAAATATAAAGGGATTTTTAGGAAATAAAATCTGAGTTGGCACTAAAAATAATCCAGACTGGAGATATAAAATGAATATGAACTTCAGTGAAGTAAGTGAAATGATTTTTAAGACAAAAAAAATCATATTTTAAATGGTTAAATAGAGTTAACTAAATTGGAAAATAATTAGTTAAAGGAAATTTTAATCGAAACTGGGTTTTTGATAAGTAAAAGAGATTGAGAGTTTATATTCGAAATCGAATATATAACTCAAGTTGAAATTATAATTAGATTAGTTTATAATTAAGATTGACATATATTTGAACAAGTTATATTCAAATAAAAAGGGTGAAATAGGCAAAACGGTTAATTAGCAACTAGTTAATGGGAATTTGAATGATTGAAATTAAATTAACTTAAGTAAGTTAAATGGATCGAAATGAATAAATTGAGTAAAATCATGTGAATGTAATATGAATTGGGTGTGAATAAAGGAAATATATTTGTAACACAAATACAAAGGAAGTTATGTGCAAACAAATAGAAGGAGAAATATTTGTAAAAACATTTGCAAATAGAATTTAAAAAGGGAATATTTGTAAAACATTTACAAATAGATTCAATGGAAATATTTATTTATAGAAAATAAATAGAATGTTACAGATGAGATATTTATTTGTTAAATAAATAGAAATTAATCAAAGGAACATTTAGAAGATGAATAGGAAAATGGAAATCTGTTTTTAACAGATAAATAGAAAAGGTTAATTTATAAATAACAGTTTATAAATTAATATAAATATTTATCATTCGATAAATGGAATATATAATTCTGAACTTATATAGAGAAGAGATATTGGTTTTTAACACCGATAGTTTTAAATAGAAGGGGTACACAACACTTGTATAAGTGAAGTAACGTTATTAAAGAGAACATTTATAAAGTGAAGAACCGTTACTAAAAGTAAATCTTTATAAATGAATAAACGTTATCCAGTAGGAGTTATTCGAATAAGAGAAGTCGATTAGAGTTAGAAATAATCGATTAGAGTTAGAATAAATCGATTAAAGAAAGAATTAACCAGTTAGAGTAAATCAGTTAGGGTTAATCCGTAGGGTTAATTGAATATTGGTTATTCAATTTGAATTTATCGAATATTTGTTATCCAAATTAAGAGTTAACCAGATAAAGTTAATTGAACCTAGTTAATCGAATTAGAATTTAATTGAATGTTAGTTATTTAATTAAAGTTGATCGAATATTGTTATTGAGATAGATTTAGTCAAACATAGTTACTCAGGATAAGTTGCCATTTCATACGACTGCTAGCGTAATTCGCAGGGCTGCAGATAGCCTAGGGCAGTCGGATGTTTCCTGGGGGAATCAGGCATAACCATTGTGATCTCTGCGATCTAGAGTCGAGCGAATGGAGTTAATCGAATATAGTTATTCGAAATAGAGATTATCGAATATAGTTTATTCGAAAGGAATTATCGAATTTGGTTCTTCGGAAGGAGTTATCGACTATTTGTTAATCGAAATGAGATATCGATTATAGTTTAATCGAAAAGAGTTATCGATTATCAGTTAATCGAAGTGAGTTATAGAATATTGGTTATTCGAAGGAGTTATCAAATTTAGTTATTCAATAGAATAAATCGAGAATAGTTGATTCAAAGAAAGGTTTTCGAATCTAGTTATTTGATAGAGAGATTATCGAATATAGTTATTCGAAGGGATGAGTTATCGAATAAGGATTATTCGAAAGAGAGTTACGTAAGGAAATTTGAAATGCTGAGTTTCAACATAAGTGGAGTTTGAAAAGTAATAGGTTGGTAGCACTTTTCCTACCTTAGCAATTTCGAGGGCGAAATTTATTTTAAGTGGGGAAGAATGTAATGACCCGGATATTCCGTCGGTTAAATTTGAATATTAATACGGTTTTAAATATTAATTTGATAAATTAAATGAATATTTATATTAAGTTATCAGTTTAGTAATCAATTTCGATTTAATATCGAATATATTAAATCATCGTAATGCGAAAATATAATTCAGTTCGAGATTTAAAAAAAAAAACTGAATTAAATACAGTTCAGACTTCTGTTTGAATTCGAATAATAATATTAATTTATTATCACAAAATTTATTGTGTTGAATTTAATTTATATCAATTTAAAATGGTATCTTTTCCAGATGATCGAATTGGACTTCGTGACCGATCTCAGTGTGTCCGGAACAGGGGTATTACCCTAAGAATGTCAGTCGTTGGGTTCAGAAAGGAGTTCGGCATCATGGGTATTTTTATTTAAAGGATACGGATTTTTAATTTAATTAAAAACAAAATTTAAATATATGGCCAAAGACAAAATAAGTGTTCTTCTCCCTTCCCACAAAAACAAACAACGGTGGCCTCCTCCTCTTCCACAAACCAAACAAATACCGTGCTCCTCCGATGTCCACAAAATTAAGAACAACCGTGGTCTTTCATCCTCCACTCATCCACTCTATAAATCGCACCCCTCCCCTTCTCTTCTATTTTCCGTTCGTATGTTTTCCTCGGCCAAAAAGTAAATCAAACCCAAATCGAGACCTAGGATTTCGTGAAGCGCATACACTGGAGGCGCACGCGATCAAGGGAGAATAGGGTGCGATACGAGTTCCAATATCCAACTCGAGATGTCGATTTAGGGTTGGTCAGGACCGCGGGTTCAGGGTGCGATTGAAAGGAGTGATATCGATCTGAGATGCTGGAGTTTTTGCGTTGTACTGAAGGTGCGTGGTTTTCCAGTAGCAAGTCGCGAAGTCTGGAAGCATTCGAACTCGAACCGGGAGTAGGGTTTGGGTAATCGAAAATGGAGTGCGATCTCTGTCTTGTTCTGGGGAAGAGCTCGATCTGTTGATTGAGGTCAAAGTGGAGATAAACAAACTGTAGTGACTGGGTGTTGGCAGTGAGATGATGGATGAGGCGGTTTGAGTGAATGAAGGGGAAACTGTTTGATCTCGGATTTTTGAACAGTAAGGTGTGGTTGTTGCAATAGGAAGGTCTGGGAAGGTCGACGTCAACCTGGAGGCACGTCGGAAGGGTCAGTCCAGGCGTTGGTGGCCATAAGAATGAACGACAACGTAATTTGGAGATCGACCATGAGGTGTTCGATGGAATGTCGAAGTGTATGGTGCAAGAGTTTAAAGCTGTTTGCAGTAATAATCAATAAGGTAATTAAATAAATTATTTAGTTCATAATTAATTTGTTTGGTATAGTAGTTAATATAATTGAAAAATCATTGATCGATAAATATAAAATAGGTGTACGATAAATTCATTTGAGATGATTCAAGTAGAGGCTAGCCAAGACAATTCGAAAAGATGGATATTCGAAGATAAAATATCACGGTGAGTAAACCACACTCACCATTTAATTAGAATTATTTCTAGTTGTTAAAAATAATTGCTATGCTTGTTTGAATATTGTTTGGTTTATTTAAAATATATATTAGTTATTTAGGACTATTATATATATATTGGGTTGATTGATTGGTTGGATTCCCGCAGTCTCATTAGCGGATGCCCGCAGTTTCATAGCGGATGATTACCCTATACGCCCCATGCTATGATTAGTGGATGACCTTCTATACCGCGATATCCTGCCTCGAAGCAGGATGGGTATTACTATGTTGGCTAACGTCTGTGGATGCAGGAAAACAGGTTGGAGGAATCCAACTGGATTCCTCAAAAATATATATATTCTGTTTGTTTGTTTGTTTGATTGATTTCATATATATTCATATATGATGTGTTAAAAATCAAATGATTGAAAATTGGTTGATTTGATTGTTTAAATATCACTGGGGCTTTGGATATTGATTTATTAAATACCCTGAAAGGGTATTTGAGATTTAAAAAGTGAATTCTATTTTTATAAATAGAATTGGAATTTTATATAAAACTATAGAAAATATTAACTTGTTTTGAAGGTATATAAAACAAGTAATCGAATTTATAAACTTTGTTTATAAATGAAAATATGGGATTTGAATCGAATTTATAAACTTTGTTTATAAATGAAAATATGGGATTTGAATCGAATTTATAAACATTGTTTATAAATGAAAATATGGGATTTGAATTGAATTTATAAACGTTGTTTATAAATGGAAAGGTGGGATTTGAATTGAAGTTATAAACGTTGTTTATAAATAATGCAGAGAATTCAAATGAACTTTGATTATAGAATTTGAATATAGAATTCAAATGGACTTTAAACTATAGAATTTGAATATAGAATTCAAATGGACTTTAAACTATAGAGTTTTGAAAATAGAATCTCAAATGGAGTTTAAATATAGGGATTCTAATAGAATGCAAATGAAGTTTAAATAAAGAGAATTCAAATGGGATTTATATTATAGGATTTGAATAATAGAAGATAATAGATTTGGATAAATAGAAGTGGGTTAGACTAAGAAGTTAATTAACAGATTTAATTAACAAATTTAGTTAAAACGATTGGTATAGTTAAAATAGATTGGACAGGTATAGACATACAGGAGACAGGTATGGAATAAAGTATAGAAGTGAAATAAATAGAATGCCCGACAAAAAGGTACGTAGTTAATTCATATATGAGATTTTATGCGCCGTATCGGCTAGCCACTTGGCTTTTTCTTTTTCTTTTTGAGATGAGAAGGACCGGGAAGGCTATTTGAAATTTCCCGATGCTCCCGGTACAAAGGAGGTTATGGCGAATTTTTCAGGGAATTTAAGGAGATAGAATATTTTTAAGATAATTTGATAGTTAGAAATTAACATATCAAAATATATAGAAGTCGATAAGAAAACGAACTTAGAAATAGAAAGTATAATCAAAAAGGAAGTATAAGAATAAAATCTCGTAGGAATAGAAAGAGAAGAGCATACGTAGTTAAAAGTGAATCATTAGTTGTATGGTATTGATTATTCGAGTAAGTAGTCTTGTCTGTTTTGACGTTAAATGTTATTCAGTCAAGGTCTGAGAGGTAATTATACCCCAACTTGGTTGATTTCATGATATACCGATAAGTAGCAAGATTCAGGCTCGAAGATAAATGTGGAATAAAAATTAGTTAAATACTGTATTTGGGTTGTCGTAACGATGTTTTACACAACATGTGTTTTAACCCAAATATGTGCAAAGCTTGGAAATAGAATAATGAATATTTTCTAAAGTTTAGAAAATAAAAGAAGGCGATATATGGAAATGTTTTCCAAATAACGTATAAGGCCAATATGGTTATTGAAAATATTTGGTTAACAAATATTGATTAAGAAGTAGAGAAGAGATTTAATTAATGGAATATTAATTAAAGGCTCAGTGATTGTTGAATGTTTGGATGAACACTTGTTTTATTCGATAGTTAAATCATCGACTATCGAAACACTTGTTTTTATTCGATAGTTAAATCACAGACTATCGAAGTTTTGACCATCGTTGTCAATATGGAGAGACCGGTTGGATTATTATCTGAAGAACCACTCCATATCGGCAGTAGCGTGCGAATCAGATTATATAAAGATAATCGAAGACGGAGTAGAGTGCAAGGACTTTTTTCTATTAATAGAAATAGTGCCTTCAGTTCATCCTGTTCCTGGGTGACTTGTATGGATGAATGTCTGACAGAGTATATCCAGAAAGGCCACGTACATTGATTTCTTCAACTGTACCAAGAGTGGAAGCGGAGAAGGAAACTTCTTTTAGCTAACACGTAATGTACTGTTGAGGACGTCAATCGGTGATTTGATGGATTTGACGATGTGGCATTCGAAGTGAATCTGGTGTGATGATAATGCGTAGCTTCTAGCCTCATCAACCGGTAAATGACAGAAATCGGGCAAGCAGCATGGCTATGTAGGTCGCACCTATTAGGGTGTATAATCACCTGATCTAGAGTTTCATTTACTTCTAAAAATCTATTGTCGATGCTGTCCCATTCGTGAAACGGTTGCTGATCCCAACCGTTGGTGATATACATTCGATACACTCAAGCGAAATGAGTGGTCTGTCATGTGTGGCTGAGTTGCAAGATATTCTTGTTGAACTCGGTGTATTCTCCTCTAGAGATATACCAGCGGAAGGTGGTTCCACACCTTGTCATAATTGGAAAACCAAATACCCAATACGTGCTTGCGGTTTTGATTGTATATTATATATGTGGAACGTGAGATGCAAGCGTTCCACTAGATTGTTATCTACTTGATTTAGACATTATTATAATATCAAAAGAGTTTTTATATAAAGATAAATCAAGTGTTTGGATTCTCATAAGGGAAAAACCCGTTCCGTGTTATACGGCGTGGTCTTATGAGATATCATTTAGTTTTCTGAAACTGGTTTAAACTGTTTACTCATACCAGTCCCATGACTGACCCGGAGTTTACTTTGTTGTTTTCCCTAAAGTCTTGGGTGCCTAAATTTGTACGGGCAGTCAAGTAGTCGGGAATTTACAGATATACTGGAAGAGCTTGGAGCAGGAGGCTTCAGGATCATATAGCTATAGTTATTTCTGCTGTGTTGTAAGTGATGTACTTTGATATTGATGTATATTCAAGTACAGATGTATATTTCAAGTTATGTTATATATATATATTATATGTTATTCGTTCCGCTGTGAGATTCGTGTTACTCTGATGTTGTGTTCTTCTTCTTCTTCTATTCTATGTTTCTATCTTATCTATCCTCACCCTCTAACTTCTTTCTATTAATGGTTCGAATTTTCGTGATATTTGGGTTGCACGTATGATGTATATAGCAAGCTCTGATGTTGCGGATTTGCGGGTTATTACAGCAAGTCGAAGGGAAGGGTTAAGATACTGTCGCATGGAAGGAGAAAAAGGGTGGGCGTTGAGACGACCCCAAACCCCGTACTGACGATGGCAAGGGTAATCTTTGGAATATAACACATAAACAGATAACAGCTGAACTGAAATAAATAAATACACCAGATAATGAACAAATAATACACTAGATAAACGTAATCATCGGAGTTACACAGTATACAGGATCATACTTAGTACAAATACAGTTCAACTATAAATAAATGTCTACAGCGGAAACAAACATAATATGTACAATAGGAGCTGAACAGCATAAAAAGAGATAAATGATAGAATTCATCTTCAGCTCCAACTATCCAGAGAAAGCCAGCTAAAACCTGAATACAAGGCTGCCCATGTAGAAAAAGGGGCACCCGAGTTTGAAAGTGAAACAAACTACGAGTCAGTCATGGGACTATTATGAGAAATCTACTCAACACATTTATAATATGGCTAATCACAGGACCACGCCACTTTCGTGAAACGGGTTTACTCCATCGGATTGCCAGTGCTTTAAAAACAAACAATTCTTTTAAACATCGCAATGCTTTTTATAAAAATGAAGCCATTATAAGATTCAGTTCACATCACACAATGCAACGCAAACTGGAGGATAGAGTTTTTACGTTATAATGGCTAAAAAATGCTTGATACGAATAAAACAAAAGAATTTGATATTATTTCTAGTGTTTATATGTTTCAAAAACAATTTCAAATCATAAGTATCAATCATAGACGGCATTAATGCCCCATACCACTATGTTGCCATATATAAGTATACAATCAAAACCGCACACTCACGTGTTTGGAAATTGGATTTTCGTCATGAACCAAGGCAAAAGATAGTCCTTATCGACTTCGAGATGCTCTAGCCCGCCCCTCAGGATCAGAGCTCGAGTGACCCTTGGATCTTCAGGGCCGGTCCACCGATGTGGATTAAAATTCCTGAACAATGTGTTTCCCCGCCTTTTGGGGCGTAAGTGAGCCAAGGAATGGCTCCATCGGACCCGGATCGTCCGATCTAACCGAGGCGCCTCGCAACAGTAACAACCACATAAGTCAAACTCGTCAAGGCGTGTAAAACCACTGACGCTACTTCTAGCTAAAAAGAAATGCATGTCCTTCCTGAGGTCCTTTCTCCCGTTTCTGGTTTATACCGGGGTTTGAGGCTCCCGAATTCACGTTATACACAAAGCTACGTCACACAGGCGGTGCTTTGGTCATCAACCACAAGACTTTGCTTTTCAACAGAAGTCGATCACTGCATCTTAGCATGCCACACAAGCAATTCACACCATGCAACTGATGGCTATCAATCACACAGAATAAATTCTAATGTCAGACACACCGTCCATTTGCAAGTCCGTTCTGGGTCTGAACGAAACCGGAGGCACTATATACCTTGCAAACCCATCGATCTCCAAGTACATCTAGACGATCACCACTCATTATCCATATTTCGAGATGCCTCCCAATCAGGACATCAGTTACCATCCAAACGAGGTGAAAATCTCCGGTCTTCGACCACCGTCTTCATCTTCGATTTCTTATCGTTGATTCAGTTATTCAGAATGGGATAGACCCGATCTTTCTGAGCAACTCGCGTATATAATAAACAAGTGAAACACAAACACACATACGCCATATTCCAGTTCATTAGTCACTAACCGTAAATCAGTAAGAGAACGATTTCCCAAATATTAACCTCGAAGGCCGAAACCAACATCAGATCAACACCCAGGAAACCATTCGACTTAGCCAACCTTCAGTTAGCTTCTAAATTTCACATCCATATCGTTTATAATAGTTTATAATGATTTATCGCTATTTTTATTTATTTTAAAATAGCCAATTTATTCAAAACGATGCTTCGGGCCATAACGCGGCCGTGGCGCTGTTTTTCTTCAGATTTGATTTACGCATATCTAAAAATCTAACCGTTGGATCTTCACAAAATTTACATCATTAGAGAGGTCTTTTCAAAACGAATCCAAAGGTTCTAGTTTCGGGAAAATCCGACGGTCGGATCTACCGGTATAATCGTTTGAAGTTTCGATTTCAAAATACGAACTGCAGCGTCGTTATTCGATTTAATTTAATTATATTTTTATATATAAATATTATCGATTATGGTGCTGTTTTTCCTCAGATTTGAATTAAACATTCCAGACAATCCAACCATTGGATCTTTACAAAGTTGGTGCCATTGGAAGGGTATTTCCAAAGCGAACCCAACGGTTTCGGTTTCGGGAAAATCTGATGGTCGGAACTCCCGCACTAATCGTTTGAAATCACGGTTTCAAAACACGAACTGCAGCTTCATTATTCGATATATTTTAATTCTATATATATATATATATATATATATATATATATCGATTCTTCGATTTCAAAGCTATATTCTTTTCATACATTTGATAAAAATGATATTTTTATCCAACATACATTCACTTCGACTCTTCACTATTTTTAACAATTCATGTATATAGTATAAATGTGATTTTTATTATAAAACGATTTATTTCAAAACCCGACTATTTTATATAGTTAATATAGGTGATAAAAATAGGATTTTTATTATAAAACAATTTCTTTCGAAATATGAATACCATTCAACATATGAATTTCAATTCAACGAATGAATTTCGGTTCAACACATGAAGGTTTTCTATAGTTTATATATATAGATAAAAAGGTGATTTTTATATTGCAAAACAATTTATTTCAAAACATGATTATTTTATACAGTTCATATAGATGTTAAAAATATGAGTTTTATTATAAAACAATTTATTTCAAAACACGAATACCATTCAACACATGAATATGATTCAACGAATGAATTTCTATTCAACACATGAAGGTTTTCTATTCAACACACGAATATATTTCAACACAGGAAAATAATTCTAACACATGAATATTATTCAAAATTTCGGCAGCATAACGACAGGGTAGTTAAAACCGAGACCGTCCCTAGTACGGCTCCTCGCTCTACCTTAAAGCCTCGCAGCTTTTGACAATGGGGAATCATGCATCTAGTTCGCAAGCAGGCGACATGTATTTTTTTTTCATTTCCACAAACTAATCCTATGCGGTTTCAACCAAATATTTCTCAACCACAAACGGGTATTTTTCAACCACAATCAATCAATTTCAACCACAAACAATTCTAATCAACCATTCGTAATCAACCAATTTTCACAACAATCATAACCAATAAATATCGTCCATGGTTTGTGGACGAGGTGCATATATATATATCTATATATATATATATATATATATATATATATATATATATATATATATATATATATAAGCGTTTCACTTCTATTTCAACACACATATAATTTTTACAACACATATATAACTTATATATCGAACGTACAATTTATACAACGCTTATACAAGAGGTGTACAACGCTTATATAACTCATACATCGACTATATAATTTATACATCGTCGTTTTCCAAATCGTTTATAAATTAAAAATCTCACATTGGGTTCCACTCCACCAAAAATAGCAGAAGGCTCAAAAAAATATGCGATCTCTTCTAGAATGTAGAAGACATCCACACGAGTCCACTGTCTCTTGTTTCACTAAATTTCGTCAACAAACGAAAAAGATATGATTTTTACAGTGAAATCAAAAACCGTAGCGCTTTAAACCACTATTAAATAGTTTAAAATAAAAACAGTCGTATAGTTTTAAACCTATTCAAAACTAGGTTTGTAGTTTTCGCGAAAACCGAGCAGCGTGGAGACGATCGTAGGGTACCACGGCCTAGAGCTACGAGAGGGCTTCCTGGCAATGGGGTCTCGTGCAGTTCACCGGTGTCTCTGAGGCACGACGGCGCGAGAAAGATCCGAACTTTGAGGGCTCGATTCAGGCGATACGGTGGACGAGGGGGTGTGAGGGTTGGTCGGATTTGAAGAGGGGAGGAAGGACTTTCGATTACAGGTGGTGGCGGAGGCTGGTTCATCGTGGCGGCGCCGGAAAATGGCCAAGAAGTTTCGATCGTGTTTCCGTTGAGAGGAGAGAGGGAGCGGTGAGAGAGAGTGATGAGTTGGACGAATGATTTTTTTCATTTATATATTTTTAAATTTCGAAAATACTCTTTTTCACTCACGAACACCAATCCAAACCCAACGACTGTCGTCCCGAGCATTTTACCCCCATTCCGAACACAATGGGATATGTTTCGTAGGCCCATTCGACCGTTTCAGTCAGTTTTCCTTCAAATTAAAATATAAAACATTCAATATTTAATTTGAACGTACATTTCAATTTGCCAGGGCCACAAACTAATTCTAAAGATTCCCGAAAAATAAATCTAGCTATGTTTTGACGATATGGTCCCAACAAAATTAGTTTCGTTGAATTCTGAGACCGTTTGTAAAATGGCCCTTTTCTGGTCGATCCAATTTAACTGTAATTGACCAAAACACATTTTCCTTTGCCACGCTCACATATTAACTTCAAAAATTATGAAATTTGAAACCTAGCAATAGTTTAACATCCCTGATCCAACAAAAGTGGTTTCGTCGAATTCCGAGGTCGTTTGCAAAACGACCATTTTCACGGGCTATATAATTTCCATAGCGACCTTTCAGAAAATTCATTTGGCCATATCTTTTTCTTTCCGCTATGAAACTTCGATTTTTCAGATTCGTTAGAAAGTTATTCACTAATAGATTTAGATACTTTCGGTTTCACTCAAATCCGTTTTGTTTTGCACCTAGTAAAGCCAGTCAAAGTTTGAATTCAAATTTTGAAACTACCGAGCCATTTCAGTCCTTGTTTATAATTAGAATTAATTATATTCGTTTTCAAATGTCGATTCAAACATACATTTCATCGTTATTATTTAAAATATTTATTTTAAATATTGAAAATCAACTAAAATAACCAATTTAAAAATTTTAAATTGGTTTAGATTTTCCGGGTCGTTACAATCTCCCCCACTTAAAACTTTTCGTCCCCGAAAAGGAACAAAGTCGAAAGTGGTTTGATTAATCAACTCTACATTCAATTTGACTTCCATTCTCCAACTTTTCCGTTTCTGAGAATTTTCAAATTCTTCAAAAATTTGGCTAATACCCGGAATTTTTGAAAAAATTCGCCATAACCTCCTTTGTACGGGGAGGGGTTTGGAAATTTATTGGGCCGTATTAGGTACCTAATAAATCCTATAAAGCATACACATATTTATAGTGATATATTCTAGTGTTTACAGGGGAGCGTGTACAGATAAAAACTCCAGAGAATAAATTCTCGTCACCCTGTCAAAGCCTGAGGGAGTGTGTATTTTAATTGCTCTAGAGGATAAATCCTCGTCACCTCGTCCCGTGTGGGAAATAAATAGTCCATGTGCCGTACCTAATGACTAGAGAGATGTGATTATTGTCAACTCCAGACCCGTGTGGTGTTTTTATTAATCTGGCAATTTATCGTTACATTTTATATGGTCCATATCAGTCATCAGTTCAACCTGTAAAATATAGTCATCGCCATACAAGCCTCTCGCTCGTATGGTAAATCTTCCACCTCGTCACACAAGCTCCAAATGCTTATGTGGTATATGATGAAGTATGCCTATCTTCAGAAGTATGCCATGTAGTGTAGTTCAAAATTAATTGTTACTATCCTATGGCGACGTTTATTATTACACACAGAATAACCAGCACTCCGCATCCAATGGCATTCATTGGAGTTGATATAATAATATTTCACATCCAACTCATTTAGGTTTATCTACTTGTCGGGCACCCAAATAATTTCTTTACTCAACAGCTATCCAATTACCTGTTCAAACATATATAATGCACAAGTATATATTTCTATCTATTTTCTAATCAGTTCAATGTGTGATTTAATCAAATAAATTCTACCATTCGTTCTATTATTGAAATTAACTATCGTTTCATTAACTTAATTAATCCAATTTACTATCACACAATGCAAACAACAATCAACTTGTTTTTAACTTTTCAAAAATATACTAATCAACTTCTATATTCTTTTAAAATCATTCAGACTATAGAATTACAAGTGCACATCCATGGAAAGAAAATAACAACAGAGTAGAGAACTAATTGGTAATGCAAAGTATGGTACCTTGCACCGGAGTCAATCAGAGATATCCACTCGGCACCTAGGATAGGATTTCTGAATGCTCTCCTCAGTTTCCCAAGTACAATCTCGCGGATCTCCACTCCATTGCACTTTGACTAAGTGAACCTTCTTGTTCCTCAGTTCTTTGGTTTCTTTGCCAATGATCTTTAGCGGCTCTCTTCTCAAAGCTAATTCTGGAGTAATTTCAATATCTTGTTGAGTTGCTTCTTCCACGATCAAGTCTGGACCATGAAAGTGCTTTCAAAGTTGAGATATGTGAAATACATCATGCACTCTAGGCAACCATATGGCAATTTAACCCTTTATGCGAGAGTTCCAATCCGTTCTAGTATAGGGAATGGGGAAATGAATTTGGGCGCTAACTTCCCAGTTTTACCGAACAAGATAACTCCTCTCACCAGCAATACTTTCAAATATACATAGTCGCTAACAGCAAATGATATATCTTCTTCTATCGACATAGCTCTTCTGTCGGCTTTGGGTGGCTAGTAATCGTTTCTTAACGAAATCGACTTTGTCGGCAGCTTCTTGGATCATATCTGGTCCCAATACAAGTCTATTTCCGGGTCCGACCCAACAAGCAGGAGATCGGCACGATCTACCATATAATGCTTCGAATGGCGGCATTGTCAGGCTCGCCTGGTAGCTGTTATTATATGAGAATTCAGCCAAATGCAGATGGTCTTCCCATAATCCACCGAAATCTAGAACACAAGCCCGCAATAGTCTTCTAGTATACGATTCACCCTCTCAGTCTGACCGTCAGTCTGAGGATGATAAGCGGTGCTCAAGTTCAACTTTGTTCCTAGCTCTACTTGAAATGCCTCCCAGAATTTGCTAGTAAATATTGGATCTCTATCACTCACTATACTGATCGGCAATCCGTGTAGTCTAACAATTTCCTTAAAGTAAATCTGTGCCAAACTCTGAGCAGTTCTGTTTGATCTGACAGGAAAGAAATGGGCGGTCTTCGTGAAGCGATCTACGATCACCAAAATACTGTCATTTCCTTTCCTGGTTCCGGGCAAACCATCTATGAAGTCCATGGAAATATGTTCCCACTTCCAACCTGGAACGCCCAGCAGTTGCAACAATCCAGCCAATTCTGTTAGTCGCTTTTGACTAGCTGGCAAGTAGGGCATCAGCTAACATATAAAGAAATGTCCATCTTCATCGACTTCCACCAGAAAGTGTGTTTGATGTCATTATACATTTTGCTTACTCCCGTGTAACACCCCACGCCCGCTATGGTCACTCTCTAAGGGAATGCCATAACATCGGTGGAATATTTTAGTGAATATAGAACAGAAAAATTACAACAAGACAGATATAGATAGTACTTGAAATTTAAAAATATCATCTCATAACAGCGGAAATAAACATGTCTGGTTACATCATAAAACCACAATAGAAGTCAAGTACAATATCCATCAAAATAAGAAGTACATAATGCCACTCTCTCATACAATAGCCAAGACAAAAGAAAAGATAACTGAGTAACTGGGGCTTTACATCTATCCAAGCTCCTAAAGACTGGAACGGCAATCCGATCAAGCTCCACTACTGCTAGGATCCACCGTAGGACCTGAGGGTTGGAAAAAAAAGATAAAAACAACGGGGTCAGACATAAGTCTGAGCGAGTCGTATAACTTTAACAATACAATCATTAAAGTGACCAGAGAAGACATAAACTTGACCTACGGTAATGTCTGGGGATGAATGGTTACACTAAGCAGCTTGGTATACTTAGGATAAACTAAGATAACTGTAAAGACGCATCTACCCACCCAAGGATAATTACTACACTGCACCACACCAGTCATTCCTACTCAAAGATTGATCCCACCCAAGGACTTAAAGAAAGATATAACTAGTAGTTTCATGTACCCCTAGCTGACCACATAGGTGCCGTCTGCCCCTATCTCCACTAGGTGTACCCCACTACTCCCCAAGCGATCGGCTCCCTACCGTAGATACCCGTGCTGGTCCCACAGTGGGGTGTATCACTCCCCTAAAGTGGCCACCTGATAATATCAACGGTGCACGGCTTTATATCTACACGATGCAACAACGGCTTATCTACCAGCCCGGGCCCACACACGCATATGAAACCCGTTGGACTTGCGTTGCCACAGCTAACCCGTTTTGGCCTCTTATAATCAAGCCCAATATGTGTGTCCCGTCACTCGACATGGGTCGAGCCCACAAAGATACGTTTGGGATATTGGTTGAAATGGGCCCCCACAAGCTACCCACCTAAGCTTGTCACTTATCTAGTGAATCCCACTTAACCCTTTAATCATGTTTAATTACATGTTTCACTTGGTTAAGTATTCTAATCGTATTTTCTATTGCCACCCAAGGCAACCCACTAGATCCCACATGCCACCCAAGGCAACCACTAAATTTCCACATGCCACCCAAGGCACCAACTTAACCCCTCATGTCCCACTACATGCTAATATGGTTAAGTGTTTCTTAATTAATTAAGACCGTGATCTCCCACAAAGACCTCCCACATTAGACTGGCTGTTATGACCGCCTGGTTAAGCCGGTAGAGTCCGGGCAGTCTTACGTCATAACAGAGTCTAACCTCGTGTCTTTACTTTAATCACGTATTTAATTTATGGCTAAGACCTCTCACATTGGGCTGACATTTGTAGCAACTGGTTAAGCCGGTCGGGTCCGGGCAGTTTTACACTACAAATGAGTCCAACCTCGTGTCTTAGTCGATTAATTACACCTAATTAATCACCCCCATATTAATTATCCCTAATTAATATCAAGTTTTTCATAACATGGGTAGACCTAACTCAATAGGTAAATTCCCATGGGGTAGACCTAACTCAATAGGTAAATTCCCACTTATGTTAATTTTTTTTTTTTATGGTATGCTTAATCATACCCAATCATACTTTTATTAACATATTTACCAACCCCATCGTTCCCCACGTAAATCGTTCTCATTTCATGACATAATAAAGGGGAAGATCCAACACAAATATCATGGGTTTAGCATATAACTTTGTCATGGGTTAAGAGGATGTCAACTTGCATATATGAGCATATATTAACCCAACTACATTTAACCCAAACTTGCATATTATCATACACATATCTTGCATAACATGTTGAACTTGCATATAAGCATTCTCATAACTTGCATAACATGTTAAACATGCATTTAAGCATACACATAACTTGCATAAGCATTCACATACTTGCATAAGCATTCACATACTTGCATAAACATTCACATACTTGCATAAGCATGCATAACTTGCATATCATGTTAAACTTGCATTTAAGCATATACATATCTTGCATAAGCATTCATATACTTGCATAAGCATTCACATACTTGCATAAACATTCACATACTTGCATAAGCATTCACATACTTGCATAAACATGCATAACTTGCAAATCATGTTAAACTTGCATTTAAGCATATACATAACTTGCATATGAACTTGCATAACCACCTACACATAACTTACATAACATCATACACATAACTTGCATGTGAACTTGCATAACTCACTTTGTTAAACATGCATAAATCCACTTATTAAATATGCATAAGCCTAGTTGTTAAACATGCATAAACCCACTTATCAAACATGCATAAACCCACTTATTAATTATGCATAAACATAGGAAAACATAGAGTAGCATATCATTATAAATGATTCAAACTCACTAATCCGCATTTAAGACCATAAGTCTCATTACACCCAATCTACTTACTTTAACAATTGATGTTAAAGTGATAGAAACTCACCAAAACCAAGATTAGCAAACTTATGAAGTGGAATTAGTTGCTAAATATGAAGATGGTGATGATTAGAGATTGATTAGCTTGCAACTTCCTTCATAAATTAGTGGAGGCTCCTTCTAGGATTTAATTTGGCGGCATGAGGCCATCATTTCTATTTTTAGTATGGATTAGGGTAGGTTTAGGGTGTATTTATAGATTAGGTGAGTGTTTTAGGCCCTCAGATTAACCCTAGATTAGATTAGGTCCGTTAGATTTAGGAAATCTCTAGAACCCAGCCCTCCAAGCCAGCCTAAAACCCAACCTGGTGCACCCAGGTTCTCTGGACGCCATGCCCATGTCGACAGGCAAGTCGACTGGCAAGTCGACCCCCCTGTCGATAGGCCTGTCGACAGCCCTGTCGACATGGTTAGGGCGGGAAGCTTCCCGCCTAACCCCGCTGGCTCCATTTTGAAATCTGATTTTAAATCTTTAAATCTGTTTTTAGCTTTAATTTTTCTGCAAACTTCATTGGGCCTTAACTGGGCCATACGGACTCCGATTCTCGAAAACTCGGACTCTATTTCACATATTTTTACGAGACGAACGCAATGACGCAGCCCTTTACCCCCAATTCCCACATCTGAGATTAATTATCCTGTAATTAGTGAATTTTAGTATTAACTAAAATTCGGGGTGTTTCATTCTCCCCTCCTTAAAGGATTTCGTCCCCGAAATCTCTAAGCTAAGGAGAATGCATATCCTACCATCCAAACAACCATCTACTCAATCCATCAACCACGGGCATCCATTGTCCTTACACAGTTTCTAATGATGTATGAGCATATGCAAAAAGTGTGTGTATATGTTACCTATCTAATGTATGAACATATGCAAACCATGATAGTGCCATGCATCCATTATGTATGCGAGAGAACCCTATCGACACATACAATATCTACATGAGTGCACAATCATTCACCAAAATGAATCATCCATATGATAACACAATCATTATACATCCATAAATATAGCCTCCTACACACAATTTTTATGCAATATGCAATATGAAGTGACTGAGCCGATCTAGTGCCTAGAGTGTGTGTATATGCATCCACGAGCAACCACTAGCAAACACTTGCATCCACTTGCATCCATCAACCATAACATGTCTCAAACACATGTTTCAACCATAGGTTTACCCTATCTAAAGGTCAATCAGTACTAACGAGAGGACATACTAAAGATAAGATAAGTACTAGACAACGATAGAGGAGAAAGTAAAGACGTACCCTCAAAAAGAAATGGGTACAATGAACGCATCTTCGCTTCCGTCTCCCAAGTTGCGTTGCTCTCATCTTCTCCCCATTGCACTTTGACTAGTTGAACCTCTCTGTTTCTCAACTTCCTAGTCTCTGACCCAAGGATGCGAGTAGGAGCTCGTCGAATAGTCGCATCACGCTCTATCTCTACATCTCTAAGCAAGCTCGGCTCTACCACCTCTGCGGTCTCATGTAAGCATTTCCTCAAATGGGACACATGGAATACATCATGTACACCACTAAGTCTGTCGGGCAACTCCACTCTATATGTCATCCGTCCAATCCTTTCCTTGATGGGAAATGGCCCTACGAACCTTGGTGCTAACTTCCCAACAGATCCAAAGTGAACCACATTTCGTAACAGAGACACTTTGACAAAGACCATGTCCCCAACTTCAAACTCAAGATCCGTCCTTCTCCTGTCCGCATAAGATTTTTGCCTATCCTGCGCTGCTTTCATCCTTCTTCGAATCAAGTCAATCTTCTCAGAAGTCTCCCTAATCATATCAGGCCCAAGCAATATCTTATCCGTAGATTCCCACCAACATGCAGGTGATCGACAAGGCCTTCCAAAGAAAGCTTCGAAAGGAGCCATACCAATACTGGACTGAAAGCTATTATTGTATGCGAACTCCACCAATGGAAGATGCTCTTCCCATGTACCTCCAAAATCTAAGATACAAAGCCTCAAAAGGTCATCTAGAACACGATTCACCCTCTCAGTCTGGCCGTCTGTCTGAGGATGATATGCGGTGCTTAGACACAATTGAGTCCCCACTGCTTCTTGTAAACTCCTCCAGAACTCGCTAGTGAAGATAGGATCTCGATCACTCACTATGCTAGAGGGTACCCCATGCAATCGAACTATCTCTCGAAGATATACTGAAGCTAGCCATGGAGCGGTCCTCTTGCTCTTCACAGGTATGAAATGGGCACTCTTAGTAAGTCTGTCTACCACCACCCAAATTCCCGTATTACCCTTTCTTGATCTGGGTAACCCGTTAATAAAATCCATCGAGACGCTATCCCACTTCCATTGCGGAACTTCCAATGGGTGAAGCAACCCACCTGGTTTCTTTTGCTCCGCCTTCACTTGTTGGCACACCAAGCATCGAGCGACATACTCGGCCACATCTTTCTTCATATCGGCCCAGAAGAAAACCCTCTTCATGTCTTGGTACATCTTGTCCCCACCGGGATGAATGGTCATCCTAGAACGGTGTGCATCATCAAGAATAACCTTCCTCAAACCCTCGTCTTGCGGTACACAAAGTCTACCATCTCTACGCAAGCACCCCCTATCGTCTAGGGTATACCTATTCAAATGGCTGGACGACTCCCCCCTTATGAGCTTCTCCACCAACTCAACCAACTGTGGGTCGTCCCTCTGTGCTTCTCCAATCCGCCCCAAAAGAGTAGGTCTAACCTCCAAGGAAGCTAGCAAACCGGGTACATAATCGACGGAAGGTCTGAAATCAAACATCGAGATAAATTCCAAGCTTCGTTGTTCCACGAACAATGGACTCAAGGACAACCTCTTCCTGCTCAAGGCGTCCGCCCACATTACCCTTGCCAGGGGTATATGCTATCTCGAAATCATAGGATGCTAAGAATTCCATCCACCTTTGCTGTCTCAGATTCAAATCCTTCTGAGAAAACAAGTACTTCAATGATTTGTGGTCAGTGAACAATTCGAATCTCTCACCAAGAAGATAATGGCGCCAAATCTTAAGCGCAAAAACAATAGCGGCCAACTCTAAATCATCGGTAGGGTAATTTTTCTCATGTGCCCTCAACTGCCTTCCACCATAGGCTATCACCCTTCCCTCTTGCATTAAGACTGCGCCAAGTCCTGTCCCACAAGCATCGGTATAGACAACAAATAGCTTGCTCCCATCTGGCAATACTAAAACTGGAGCGGTGGTTAAAGCTCTCTTTAACCTTCGGAACGCATCATCACAATCTACGTCCCATGCGAAAACAAGATTCTTCTTCGTTAAGCGGGTTAATGGGGCTGATATCTTCGCGAAGTCTTTGATAAACTTCCTATAGTAACCCACCAACCCCAAGAAACTTCTTACTTCGGTAGCATTCTTTGGAACCTTCCAATCCTGAATTGATACTACCTTCGCGGGATCCACAGCTATCCCTTCCTTGGAGACCACGTGCCCCAAGAACCGCACCTCCTTCCTCCAGAAATGACATTTAGAGAATTTAGCCTTAAGGCTATGTGCTCGAAGAGTCTTCAATACCTCCCCAAGATGTAGGGCATGCTCTTCTTCACTCTTAGAAAATACTAAGATATCATCCACAAAGACCACCACGAATTTATTAAGGAACTCCCTGAACACCCTACTCATCAAATCAACAAAGTATGCAGGGGCGTTCGTCAACCCAAATGGCATCACAAGCCACTCATAGAAACCATCCGGAGTTCTAAAGGCAGTCTTGTCTATGCAATCCTCAGCCACACTCAACTGATGAAACCCCGTGGCTAAGTCCAACTGAGAAAATACTGAAGCGCCAACCAACTGATCGAAAAGATCATCAATCCTCGGCAATGGGTGTCTATTCTTCTTTGTGAGCTTGTTGAGTTCTCTATAGTCTACACAAAGTCTGAGGGACCCATCCGCCTTCGTAGCAAATACTACTGGAGCACCCCACTCCGATATACTTCGTCTTATGAACCCCTTCTCAAGCAACTCCCCTACTTGCTTATGGAGTTCCCTCCTCTCACGAGGAGCCATGTGGCGCACTGGTAAAGATACCGGTTTAGCATTATCCACCAGATATATTCGGAAGTCAATCTCCCGCTTCGGAGGTAAGCCCTTCACCTCCTCAAACACATCCGGATATTCCCGGACCACTCTAACAGATTGCAAACTCTCGACCGAAGCGTCAAGCGACTCAAGATAACTTAGCATAACAGAGTTCATGGGATTACAAGAAATCTCGAGAGTGTTACCCAAGCGGGTCATGAGCCTAACAACTCTCCTTTCGCAATCAAGAACGGCACCATTACTGGATAACCAGTCCATGCCCAAAATTAACCCATAGCCCGTGAAGCCCAACACAAAAGCATCACATCTAAACTCAATGCTAAGTATAGAAATCTTCAAACCCAAACATATCATGGACAAATAAGTGGAGCCCCCAATTGGGTTTGAAACAACCAAGGGATCATCTACCAGACTGGTGTCTAAGTGCAGTGACTCAACTAATGATGATGAGATAAACGAATGCGATGCGCCTGAATCAAACAATGTACGGACAGGATGATCAAATAGTAAAACCAGACTTTCAACGGAAATAGTTCTACCTCTCTCCTGAATTGGTGGAACCGCGAGAGCCTGTACTTGCCCCCTAGCCTGACCTGGTGCCATAAGAGCTTGCACTTGTCCACCTGAGGTAGACCCCGTCCTTTGCCCCTTCTTAGGGCAATCCTTCACTAAATGCCCTGCTTCGCCACAGTGGAAGCAGCCAGTCTTCTTCTTCTTACGACAATCCTTGCTTAGGTGGCCAGGTGTCCCACAGTTGAAACACTTCTTCTTCTTGCCTTTGCCACCGTTGCTTTTCCCACCTTTGTTTTGTTGTTGTTGTTGTTGAGGTCTCTTTTGATCTCCCTTCTTCTCGGGTGCCCTATTAGCATTGGGACCCTTCTCTTCTTCATGCATGAGTGCCATGTCAACTAGCTTCTCAAAGGTGGCCCCCATAGGGATATGAGTCATAGCCAACCCATGCATCGGTTCATTCAAGCCTTTCACGAACCTCAAAGCCTTCTTCTCCGGTGTATTCACCATGTCTAGGCCAAACCTTGCCAATTGATTAAACTTGTTGACATATTCCTTCACCGAGAGATTTCCTTGCTTTAGAGTCAAGAATCTTTCCATATACAAGTTTTCCTCCGCCCTTGAGAGAAACTTTGCCACAAATCTTTGCCTAAAATCCGCCCAAGAGTCAACGGGGCGCTCTCCATTAGTGACCTCCCACCAGAATGAGGCCTCTCCTTTCATTAACCAAGCAGCCAACTTGACTTTCTTTCCTTCTTCCATCTCAAAGATATCTATCAATTCTTCCACCTCCTTAAGCCAATCTCTAGCCTC
This sequence comes from Allium sativum, assembly GCA_030737875.1. Classification (NCBI taxonomy): domain Eukaryota; kingdom Viridiplantae; phylum Streptophyta; class Magnoliopsida; order Asparagales; family Amaryllidaceae; genus Allium; species Allium sativum. The sequence goes on from CM060926.1 coordinate 378,403,415, forward strand.
CACAAAAGTTTCAGATCCTTGAAAAGGTTTCCCTCCCATAGCTTTAAATTCCTTGCAAGTCTTAGCAAAAGTATCCGTGCGAGGAGGAGGGGGAGGAGGAAGATTGGGTGCTACGGTTGGTGGAGGGATATTTGCTAGACCCGCAGTGGTGGCCTTAGCCTCCATCAATCTCCTATACCATACTGGTACCGTCACACCCTCCGGAAAGTTAAGATCCTCAGCCATGCTGAAACGAAAAAGGAAAGATTCAAAACGGAGAATTCGAAGGATATAGATATGGCTATTGGGGATTATGCTTTTCTTTCAAAAACTTTTCTCTTTAAAGACATGTTTTTGAAAATATCTCTTCCAAAAATGTTTTTATAAAAATAGTTTTTCTAAAAAAAAAATTTATCTGTTTCGGTAACCTTTGCTCTGATACCACGTGTAACACCCCACGCCTGCTATGGTCACTCTCTAAGGGAATGCCATAACATCGGTGGAATATTTTAGTGAATATAGAACAGAAAAATTACAACAAGACAGATATAGATAGTACTTGAAATTTAAAAACATTATCTCATAACAGCGGAAATAAACATGTTTGGTTACATCATAAAACCACAATAGAAGTCAAGTACAATATCCATCAAAATAAGAAGTACATAATCCCACTCTCTCATACAATAGCCAAGACAAAAGAAAAGATAACTGAGTAACTGGGGCTTTACATCTATCCAAGCTCCTAAAGACTGGAACGGCAATCCGATCAAGCTCCACTACTGCTAGGATCCACCGTAGGACCTGAGGGTTGAAAAAAAAAGATAAAATCAACGGGGTCAGACATAAGTCTGAGCGAGTCCTATAACTTTAACAATACAATCATTAAAGTAAGCAGAGAAGACATAAACTTGACCTACGGTAATGTCTGGGGATGAATGGCTACACTAAGCAGCTTGGTATACTTAGGATAAACTAAGATAACTGTAAAGACGCATCTACCCACCCAAGGATAATTACTACACTGCACCACACCAGTCATTCCTACTCAAAGATTGATCCCACCCAAGGACTTAAAGAAAGATATAACTAGTAGTTTCATGTACCCCCAGCTAACCACATAGGTGCCGTCTGCCCCTATCTCCACTAGGTGTACCCCACTACTCCCCAAGCGATCGGCTCCCTACCGTAGATACCCGTGCTGGTCCCACAGTGGGGTGTATCACTCCCCTAAAGTGGCCACCTGATAATATCAACGGTGCACGGCTTTATATCTACACGATGCAACAACGGCTTATCTACCAGCCCGGGCCCACACACGCATATGAAACCCGTTGGACTTGCGTTGCCACCGCTAACCCGTTTTGGCCTCTTATAATCAAGCCCAATATGCGTGTCCCGTCACTCGACATGGGTCGAGCCCACAAAGATACGTTTGGGATATTGGTTGAAATGGGCCCCCACAAGCTACCCACCTAAGCTTGTCACTTATCTAGTGAATCCCACTTAACCCTTTAATCATGTTTAATTACATGTTTCAATTGGTTAAGTATTCTAATCGTATTTTCTATTGCCACCCAAGGCAACCCACTAGATCCCACATGCCACCCAAGGCAACCACTAAATTTCCACATGCCACCCAAGGCACCCACTTAACCCCTCATGTCCCACTACATGCTAATATGGTTAAGTGTTTCTTAATTAATTAAGACCGTGATCTCCCACAAAGACCTCCCACATTAGACTGGCTGTTATGACCGCCTGGTTAAGCCGGTAGAGTCCGGGCAGTCTTACGTCAAAACAGAGTCTAACCTCGTGTCTTTACTTTAATCACGTATTTAATTTATGGCTAAGACCTCTCACATTGGGCTGACATTTGTAGCAACTGGTTAAGCCGGTCGGGTCCGGGCAGTTTTACACTACAAATGAGTCCAACCTCGTGTCTTAGTCGATTAATTACACCTAATTAATCACCCCCATATTAATTATCCCTAATTAATATCAAGTTTTTCATAACATGGGTAGAACTAACTCAATAGGTAAATTCCCATGGGGTAGACCTAACTCAATAGGTAAATTCCCACTTATGTTAAATTTTTTTTTTTTATGGTATGCTTAATCATACCCAATCATACTTTTATTAACATATTTACCAACCCCATCGTTCCCCACGTAAATCGTTCTCATTTCATGACATAATAAAGGGGAAGATCCAACACAAATATCATGGGTTTAGCATATAACTTTGTCATGGGTTAAGAGGATGTCAACTTGCATATATGAGCATATATTAACCCAACTACATTTAACCCAAACTTGCATATTATCATACACATATCTTGCATAACATGTTGAACTTGCATATAAGCATTCTCATAACTTGCATAACATGTTAAACATGCATTTAAGCATACACATAACTTGCATAAGCATTCACATACTTGCATAAGCATTCACATACTTGCATAAACATTCACATACTTGCATAAGCATGCATAACTTGCATATCATGTTAAACTTGCATTTAAGCATATACATATCTTGCATAAGCATTCATATACTTGCATAAGCATTCACATACTTGCATAAACATTCACATACTTGCATAAGCATTCACATACTTGCATAAACATGCATAACTTGCAAATCATGTTAAACTTGCATTTAAGCATATACATAACTTGCATATGAACTTGCATAACCACCTACACATAACTTACATAACATCATACACATAACTTGCATGTGAACTTGCATAACTCACTTTGTTATACATGCATAAATCCACTTATTAATTATGCATAAACATAGGAAAACATAGAGTAGCATATCATTATAAATGATTCAAACTCACTAATCCGCATTTAAGACCATAAGTCTCATTACACCCAATCTACTTACTTTAACAATTGATGTTAAAGTGATAGAAACTCACCAAAACCAAGATTAGCAAACATATGAAGTGGAATTAGTTGCTAAATATAAAGATGGTGATGATTAGAGATTGATTAGCTTGCAACTTCCTTCATAAATTAGTGGAGGCTCCTTCTAGGATTTAATTTGGCGGCATGAGGCCATCATTTCTATTTTTAGTATGGATTAGGGTAGGTTTAGGGTGTATTTATAGATTAGGTGAGTGTTTTAGGCCCTTAGATTAACCCTAGATTAGATTAGGTCCGTTAGATTTAGGAAATCTCTAGAACCCAGCCCTCCAAGCCAGCCTAAAACCCAACCTGGTGCACCCAGGTTCTCTGGACGCCGTGCCCATGTCGACAGGCAAGTCGACAGGCAAGTCGACCCCCCTGTCGACAGGCCTGTCGACAGCCCTGTCGACATGGTTAGGGCGGGAAGCTTCCCGCCTACCCCCGCTGGCTCCATTTTGAAATCTGATTTTAAATCTTTAAATCTGTTTTTAGCTTTAATTTTTCTGCAAACTTCATTGGGCCTTAACTGGGCCATACGGACTCCGATTCTCGAAAACTCGGACTCTATTTCGCGTATTTTTCCGAGACGAACGCAATGACGCAGCCCGTTACCCCCAATTCCCACATCTGAGATTATTTATCCTGTAATTAATGAATTTTAGTATTAACTAAAATTCGGGGTGTTACATCCCGGATGGATACTAAGTTTTGACTTGTGGCATTCATCCAGTACTTCCTTTCGGAGCTCAGCAATGTTCGAAACAAAGATTCGACCTTTTAGCCTTAGAATCCCATCATTATCAACCTGAAAACTCGAGGGTTCGCCTTTCTGAATTATCTCTCTGATCTTTTGAATGAAGTGATCATCCTTCTGAAGAGCAGATATTTTATCTATCAATGAAGTCGTGATTATAAAACTGGCGATCATTTCATTCTTTCGGCTTAACGCATTGGCCACGACATTGGCTTTCCCTGGAGTGTATAGAATCTCAAAATCGTATGCTGCAAGGAACTCTGGCCAACGTTGCTGCCTCAAATTCAAGTCCTTCTGGGTGAACAGATACTTTAACGACTGGTGATCCGTTAACAGTTCAAATCTCTCACCCAGAAGATAATGTATCCGGATTTTCAAGGCGAATACTATAGCCAATAACTCAAGGTCATGAGTGACGTAGTTCTTCTCGTGTGGCTTCAGCTGGCAGCTAGCATACGCAATCACTTGACCTCTTTGCATTAACACTGCTCCAAGGCCTTCTCTAGAGGCATCTGTCCAGACTTTTAAATCCTGATTGTCGTTGATAATGGTTAACACTGGAGCAGTCGTTAATCTTAACTTTAGCTCTTCAAAAGTCTCCTCGCATTTTGGAGTCCATTTGAATTTTGAGTGCTTCTTTGTAAGCTTCGTTAAGTGACAAGATATCTTCGAAAAGTTTTTAACGAAATTCCAGTGATAACTAGCCAATCCGAGAAAACTGCGGACTTCTGTTGGAGTACTAGGCTGTTTCCAATTTTGAATAGCCGTGATTTTACTTGGATCCACAGCAATTCCTTCTTTTGATACGACATGGCCTAGAAACTTCACTTCATCTTTCCATAATATACATTTGGATAGTATGGCTTTTAATACATTCCTTCTGAGGATTTCCAGAACCTGTTCCAAATGTTTTTCATGTTCGGCCTTTGATTTAGAGAAGATTAGAATATCATCAATAAAAACCAGAAGAAATTTATTTAGGACTACTTTGAACACTCTATTCATCAAATCGACGAAGTAAGTTGGAGCGTTACATAAGCCGAACGGCATTACTAACCACTCATGGAATAAGTCTGGACCACTGAATGTTGTCATAGGAACACACTCCTCGGCAATTCGAAGTTGATGGAAGCCTGTAGCTAGGTCCATCCTTGAAAATACTTGTGCGCCATTCAGACGATCCAATAAATCATCGATTCGCGGCAATGGATATTTGTTCTTTATTGTCTGCTTGTTCAAATCACGATAATCCACACATAGATGCAGAGTATCGTCAGATTTTGGGACAAACACCACTACTGCTCCCCAATCAGAGAAACTAGGCCTGATCAGACCCTTCCATACGAGCTATCGTGTTTGATTGTCTAATTCCTCTTTCTCTTTCGTGGACATTCTTCGAATAGCATGAACTACCGGCCTTGCATTCGGAATCAAAGCGATCTTGAAATCTATTTCCCTCTACGGAGGTAAGCGAACAACTTCCTCGAACACATCCGCATAGTTCTTGACGACAGGAATGTCTTTGATGAGGTCAGGAATATTCTCTGTGACTTCAGGGTTATTTTCTATTTGAACAGGAGAAACATCCAAAGCTGCTCAGGAGTCTTTTCTATTAGCATTCTGACCTTCACAGGGAATGGTTATATAATCACCTGATTTTATCTTTGCCTTAACGACTCTGTCGGCGCATTTAACCTCAGCTTCATACTTGGTCAACCAGTCTAACCCCAAGATAAGATCAAACTCTGTAAAATTCATGACGACCGCGATGGTAGGGAACCGATAACGAGAAAAAGAAACCGACACTCCACAAACCCAACTGAGATCGATGGAACCCCCGACCGGATTTTGGACAGTCATTGGTTCTTTGAGCTTCTTCAAATTCATATCTTATTTCTTAACTGCATTCTTGGCAATGAAGCTTCGCGACGCGCCTGTGTCAAACAGTACTTTAACTGGAATATCTTTGACAGTTAGCGTGCCTTCTAAAACATCTGGCCTTTATTGAATAACTGAGAGCTCAGAAGTTTCTGCTACTTCATTTACCTGAGCCTCCTTTACCGTTTTTAACAACCGCCAATCTTGCTTTACATGGCCAAACCGATGGCATTGATTGCATCTTCTATTTTCTCGAAACTTCTCCTGTTTCTTTAAAGCTCTATAACTTATCGAGAAATGTCCTTGTTTATTGCAGTTAGAACATACAACAGTCGCTACTGGTTCCTTCTTTTATTCGAAGCTTTACAACTTATCGCCAAATGCCCTTGCCTATTGCAGCTTGAGCATGTGGCAGTTATTACCAGTTCTTTCTCAGATCTAGTCCTTTTTCTCTTGGCATTGGGCTGCTTACTGACCTCAGGACTATTAGTCACAGACTCCACTTTGTTACTCGAACTGACTTCCTCTTCGTCGCGCAACATACCTTTCTTATGGAGATCTTCATACTGATAAGCCATGTATATCATTTCTGAAAAAGGAAGCTTCACATTCCTCATTACACTATTCTGATATCTCCTTTGCAGGCCATGAATAAATCCCAGATTCTTCCTCTTTGTATCTTGAATCAGATAAGGAGCAAAGTGAGAAAGTTCGTTGAATTTCTTATGATATTCTGGAATGGTCATATCTCCTTGTATCAGATAAGAGAATTCATCACATAATCGCTCAGTCACTTTAGGAGGAGTAAATCTTTCTAGGAAAATCTCTTTGAATCTATCCCAGGTGATATCACCTTCGGGATTATCTTTAATGATTATTTCCCACTAGATTAAAGCTTCTTCTTTGAGCGCCCAAGATGCTACTAATCTTTTCTGATCATCTCTCAAGTGGATATGTTCAAAAATTCTTTCCGCAGAGCTCATCCAAGCTTGAGTCTGAATTATAGATTCATTGCCCGAGAACTGTGCTCCGCCCAGATTTCGATATCTCTTTAATGGAGCCTCTAGATCGGGTTCTGCATTTCTCCTATTTTTGACACTCATTTTCCAGTACTTCTGCAAACAGCAGATCAAGTGTCAGGTCACAGAAAAAATATTTTGAAACATAGAAATATATACTTCAAATGTAAATGTGTCTAGTGGGGTGTATTTCATTCTGCTTTACTCATACTAGGATATTACTGATCCTATCTCTAATGAGTTACCCATCCTAGAACACTACTGGTTCTATTTCTGACGAGTTCGTTAATATGTTATATTCCAGCACTAAGCTTAACCAAAGCTCTGATACCACATCGAGACGACCCCAAACCCTGTATTGACGGTGGCAAGGGTAATCTTTGGAATATAACACATAAACAGATAACAGCTGAACAGAAATAAATAAATAAATACACCAGATAATGAACAAATAATACACTGGATAAACGTAATCATCAGAATTACACAGTACACAGGATCATACTTAGTACAAATACAGTTCAGCTATACATAAATGTCTACAGTGGAAACAAACATAATATGTACAATAGGAGCTGAATAGCATAAAAAGAGATAAATGATAGAATCCATCTTCAGCTCCAGCTATCCGGAGAAAGCCAGCTAAAACCTGAATACAAGGCTGCCCGTGTAGAAAAAGGGGCACCCGAGTTCGAAAGTGAAACAAACTACGAGTCAGTCATGGGACTGGTATGAGAAATCTACTCAACACATTTATAATATGGCTAATCATAGAACCATGCCACTTTCGTGGAACGGGTTTACTCCATCAGATTGCAGTGCTTTAAAAACAAACAATTCTTTTAAACATCGCAATGCTTTTTATAAAAATGAAGCCATTATAAGACTCAGTTCCTATCACACAATGCAACGCAAACCGGAGGATAGAGTTTTTACCTTATAATGGCTAAAATATGCTTGATACGAATAAAACAAAAGAATTTGATATTATTTTTAGTGTTTATATGTTTCAAAAAAAATTCAAATCTTAAGTATCAATCATAGACGGCACTAATGCCCCATACCACTATGTCGCCATATATAAGTATACAATCAAAACCGCACACTCACGTATTTGGAAATTGGATTTCCGTCATGAACCAAGGCAAAAGATAGTCCTTACCGACTTCGAGACGCTCTAGCCCGCTGTAACAACCCGAAATTTAACAACGTGTTAAAACAAGAATCAAGGCAGAAATAAAATATAAAATCTGAATTAGGAGAAACGAGTTGCGCCATTGCATTCGTCTCGGAAAAATACGCGAAATAGATTCCGAGTTTTCGGAAATCGGAGTCCGTATGACCCAGTTATGGCCCGTCAAAGTTTTCAGATGAATTCAAGTTCAAAATCAGTTCGAAATTCAAATCTGGAGCCAAACGAACTGGGCGGGAAAATTCCCGCCCAAGCCCCAGGTCGACTGGGGTGTCGACTAGGGAGTCGACATGCCCAGGGGGCAGGTCGACTGCCCATTCGACACGGGTGTCGACCTGGGTGGTCCAACCACTTGGGTCTGGGTGCACCTGACTTGTTCCTCAAGACATGTTTTATGGGCCTGTGACGGATTTTGAGGGCTCAGATCTATCCTAGGGTTTTTCCTATGGCCTAAACTACTCCTAATCCCTATAAAAACACCCCTAAGCCTAACCTAAACCCTCACAAATCACTCTTGCCATGAAGAGCCGCCCAAATGCCAAGTGATCATGGCCTCCATCTTCAACTCCAAGAGACTATGCATTCAAATCGGATCCGAATCAAAAGGTGCAAGCTTGCTACATCAAATCGAGGGTAAATCAACGTTGCTACGCAAATTTCATGACGATTCCTCAACAAAGGAGCCACCTTTCTTCGTCAAGACGATGCATGATCCTTCCCTAAGCCTCGCTATGTAAGTTCTAGCTACTTGTAGATTCTAACGGTGGTTCTAATGTGACATGGAATAAAATGCGATGAAACATAAGTATGCTAGCCTATGTGAACCTAATTTTTCCCCTTTTCTATGATCTATGACCTTGGGCTAAGTTTTAGCGACTTAATCATGCCACTCATGTTATGTTTAACCTAGTTTACCATGCAAGTTTGAATCTTTATCTATGGTATGGTGGCATGAACCTTTGGGAACCATTTGACTTGTGAAACATTGGCAAAGATTTGACTTTGGGGCTTATGCATGTAAATGAACCCAAACCCCTTATGTTATCATGCATGTTTGTGGTCAAATTCCCTTATGATACTATGAATGTTTGTGGCCAATCCCTTTTTGGCATCGTGCATGTTTTGAGGCAAATATGTAGCATAGTATCCTTACTATATTGACTCGCTTTTACTTGAGTTGGAAACATGATTTGGGGTAGGTTAGACAAGCGTGATTATGACATGATAATTTGACATGGGATTTCATGAAAATATGACACTCATGATACACCTAAATGTGGACATGACATGTGGGGTAAACATGGGACTTGAAACTAGACACGTATGGGTTGTAAGTGTAATATGACACTAGACCAAACATGAAAGTGGCCAACTCGAGGTTGGGTTGAGTTTGTAGCATAAATCTACCCGGACCCGCCCGGCTTAAATAGTGGCTACAAACAATAGGACCCAATGTGAGTAGTTGGTCACATAGCACTTAAAACCCGAGGTTAGACTAGGTTGTGGTGTAAAGCTACCCGGACCCGCCCGGCTTAACTAGTAACCACAACAAAGTCTAATGTGAGAGGTTGGGGTGCATTAATCTAATTAATGCCACATGAAAAGGTTAAGTAATTTTGACTAAAGACACTTAACCGATATGACACGAATGGGTAGGTTAAGTTAAACCGGACTTGGTTTCTTAATGACACTTAACCATATAAGACAATTAGGGGATGGGGTTAAGTAATTTACACTTAACTAATCCGACTTGGTAATTAGATGGGGTTAAGTAACTTAGACTTAACTAATCTAAACACGGTAATTAGATGGGGTTAAGTAACTTAGACTTAACTAATCTAAATACGGTAATTAGATGGGGTTAAGTAACTTAGACTTAACTAATCTAAACACGGTAATTAGATGGGGTTAAGTAACTTAGACTTAACTAAACTAAACACGGTAATTAGATGGGGTTAAGTAAATTAGACTTAACTAATCTAAACACGGTAATTAGATGGGGTTAAGTAACTTAGACTTAACTAATCTAAAAACGGTAATTAGATGGGGTTAAGTAACTTACACTTAACTAATCTGAACACGGTAATTAGATGGGGTTAAGTAACCTACACTTAACTAATCTAAACACGGTAATTCGATGGGGTTAAGTTAAACACTTAACCAATCTAAACTTGGTAATTCAATGAGGTTAAGTAACCAATACTTAACTAATTTAACATGATAATTTAATGGGGTTAAGTAACTTATACTTAACCAATTATACATGATGATTTGATGAGGTTAAGTAACCTATACTTAACCAATCTAATATGCGGACCTGATAGGGTTAAGTCACAAGACCTTTTGAATATACTTAACCATTGTAATACGATTAGTGGATGGGGTTAAGCTAACCCACACTTAACCAATCCGACTCGATAATCTGATGGGATTAAGATAATCTATGCTTAATCAATCTAACACGATAATTCGATAGGGTTAAGACAAACAAATACTTAACCAATTTGGCTTGATAGGGTTAAGTCATGAGCTTCTTGGTATACTTAACCAACTTGTAGGGCTAAGCCTTGAACTTAAATACTTGGCAAATCTTGACATGATTCGTAGGCGGGTTAAGTCATGAACTTGAATGACAACACTTAACCTATTAGACAAAACCCTAGCTCAGGGGACTAGGTTGAAAATCGTAGTTAACAAGGATAACGGGAAAAGAAGCTAAGTGGTAAACCTTAGTGAAGAATAACTAAGTAATAATTCTTAGCCAAGGACATGGGACTAGTTCATAAATAGATGAGTAACCTGATACGGTAGGTCATCCCTTAGTATACGAGGAGGAGCAACTTATCTGACTTGGATAAAAAGCTCCAGCGAACTGGGTGACGAAGCGGAAGCTTCGGGGGACGTGAGGGTACTCTTGGTATCCCTCTGTGAGGTGGAAGATGGTCCATGAAACCTGTCCTCACAGAGGTTAAGGTCTGCAATAGAAGAGCCAAGGGTATGCCTTGGTTGTTGTGCGAGCAACCTAAAGACGGGGATGGATTAGCGTGGAGTCGACGATACTTGATTTTTGCCCTGTATAGCGCGTCGTCGACTACCTACCATCTTTAGTCAATCGTGTACGAACGGAAAGGCAGAGAACACCCAACAGACCATGTTCTTGCTATCGAGTCATGGGTGAGGTTGGCCAATAGGAAAGTGGGGCATAGTGGGGCTGGGATGTAGTTATCATACATGATTTTTCTTGGATTGCCTTTCAGTAGTTGAGGGAGGGGTCACGTGGGACCATAGCCACGGATACAAAAACAGACCTTGATATCTGCATCGGTAGATGACTTAAATCTCCTGACCGAGTTCCGTATTTCATGATTTGCCCTGGCACGGAACTCGGATGGCACACTGAGATACATGTGCGTCTAGACATGGGAAACGATTCACGATACATACGCGGGATAAAGGGCGCGGTTGACGGGTGGCATAATCCCTAGTGGCCCTAAGTGGCTTGAACCCAAACCGAGACACGGAAACGTTCATTAGGTAGCACAATCCCTAGCGGTCCTAGGTGGCATAAATCCTAAGTGAACACGCGATAGTTCATGGTAAGAAAACATAACCAGATCAAGGGTAGCAGTCCAAAACAACATCAAGGAAAAAATGGTACTACATTGAGGTGGTATAGATTTACATGGGAAAGCCCATACAGCCTACAGCTAAGGACTGAACTTATACATGGTAAGAAACATACGAGTTGGGAAAACCTACATATGCTATATATTAGGTTGACATGGACCATTACATGACATTGGGCAAGGGACATTCATAGTTGATACATGACGCGAGTACGAGAGGTGCAGAGCAAATATACATGTTAGAACCATGAGAGGTATACTTGATAGTAACCTGGGGATGTTATACATGATAGATACCTTGGGATAGTATACTTGATAAAAACCTGACGATGTTATACCTTGACTTATCTTGACACCGTAGTTTATCATGATACCTTAGTTTATCTTGATACAGTAGTTCAGCCTGTTATCCTGGTTTAGCTTATCTATCTTGTAGTCATCCTTATGTTTACTTTCAGTTTATGCATGTCATGTTACCTTTACCTGTTTTTATACTGGAAGTAGATAGGACTTACCAGTCTTTATGACTGACCCCGTTTTGTTTCACCTCTTTGTCTTTCGTTTCCCCCCTCCCCCAGGTTTTCAGGGAGGAGACATTGTTATCTAGTTCGGACATCTTCTGCTTGAAGGTCATCACGCATGGTTTGGACTTTTCTTGGCTATGGCTACTTTACTGGTTTACTTTGGGAATAATTTATGAAATGGTTTATGCTTCTTTACTATTGCAAGACAGGTTTGATGTATTCTGATGTAAAAGGCTTTAGACCTTACTATTTTACAAGATAATGAAATTCGTTTTACTTCCGCTGTTTTATATGTTCTGTCTTGTAATATTTCTGTGCATGTTTACCTCGATAATGCTTCACCAAACCTAGTGCATTCCCTTTGTGAGTGACCCTAGCGGAGGTGGGGTGTTACATTTGGTATCAGAGCAGAAGGTTACCAGACTGGGCAAAAGTTTTTAAAACCTTCTAAAAACTATTTGAGAAACCGTTTACAAAGAAGCATTTTTCAAGAATTTTTTTTTTAAAGGCTATTCCCCAAAAGCCATTAGCACTATCCTTTGTTTCCTTGATTGAATCTCTTTTCCTTTCTTTCCTCCATCTGTAGTCACAGTAGTTTTAACTGCGACTAATCCTTGTCTAGCTACGAAGTGTTTTCCGTGAGATGGAGGTGGTTCTCGAGAGGCCTATTACCGTGTTACAAGGAAGGGTAATAAGAGCAAGGATAAAGGACGCGGACGTAAGGATAAGCAACTTGTTGGTATGGCTTGATCCACAAAGGAAGATAAGGGCAAGATCAGCGAGAGGGCAATTGTATGCTCTCATTTCTAGTGTACCTAAGAGGAATGGTACCTTTTCTGTTAAAGGCTTAGCCTTCCTTTTCTATCATCCCGTCTAGACTTTGTTTTGATCATCACATCATTTAAGTCTGCCTCGATAGTTAAGTCTCTGCACCTTAGTACTAGCATGGTAGAAGATCCCACTTTTGTCCCAAAATCTGGTTGGAGAGTCGGTCCATTTATTCATGACTTGTTTGGAATCGAGAGTGTAAATGCCAAGGGTTGAGATTAAAAGCAATGCTTCTATTGTTGAGCTGTGGATGGATTCTAGGGATGAAGTGGTTATCCAGTAAGGGATGCCATCCTCGTGTTTTAAAGGAGGGTAGTTAAACTCTTAACTTGCCTTGGTATTACCCTCGAAGTCTCGTGTAACCTTTTGGGTTCTGTCATGGTTAGTTACCTAGAATCTCTTGATGCATTTATCGGAAATCTCTGATCCGATCGAGTAACGTTCGCCACTAAGGCGGATGGTTCATTCCGCTTAAGCATGGGTTATAGGAATCATCCTAGTAAGTGCACGTGGTAACATGGATTGGCATCGGTAAACGAGATCCAGAATTCACTAGTGAATTTTGGAGAGCTTGCATGAGTACACAGATATGTTTGAGCCGAGCATACTAGGGAAAGAATAAGTGAAAGTAAAACGAGAGGCGATAGTGAAATGAGTTCCAACTCATACCTTGGAAATAGGAATCCAGGAGCTACGAAAACATGAAGTCAAAGACGGTCAAGGCACAATGGAATTAAGCTCATGGAAATGCGGCTTAGACGCGCGCATCATGTCTCATTTTAAGAGTATATCTTTGATCCTTGGTTCACCTGTAGAGCTTACTTGCATGCTATCGCTTGGTGGATATCCTCTCGGTCCTGTTTCTGTTACAAACCCCCGTAAGGAGTTTGTCTTGTTTATCTTCTCGATCCTATCTTGGGAACCTTAGGTAGAACTCTATGGATGTAAACATGTATTTGAAACATGTTATGATTGAAATGGTTGCAAATGGTTGCAAGTGGTTGCTCGTGGATGCGCAAATACACGTTAGATACTAGATCGACGCACTCACATTTTGCATTGCATATGCACGAGTATTTATACTTGTTTGAAAGTTAATGTTTTGTCATGCGGATGTTGCATATGAATGAATGTTTGAGCACACATATAGTGTTTATATGACTAGGACTATTTGCATACATGTTGGATTCATGGCACTAAACATATTTTGCATTAGAAAGATCATTCACGCCTGATCATTAGCATTAGCTTAGGAGCATATACACACACGTTTTGCATATGTTCATATGGCATTAGAAATCGTCTAAGGACAATGGTTGCCTGTGGATGATGTTTTGAATAGATGGATGATGGATGGTAGGATACGTTCTTCCTAACTTGGAGATTTCGGGGACGAAATCCTTAAAGGAGGGGAGAATGTAACAACCCGAAATTTAACAACGTGTTAAAACAAGAATCAAGGCAGAATTAAAATATAAAGTCTGAATCAGGAGAAAGAGTTGCGCCATTGCATTCGTCTCGGAAAAATACGCGAAATAGAGTCCGAGTTTTCGAAAATCGGAGTCCGTATGACCCAGTTATGGCCCGTCAAAGTTTTCAGAAGAATTCAAGTTCAAAATCAGTTCGAAATTCAAATCTGGAGCCAAACGAACTGGGCGAGAAAATTCCCGCCCAAGCCCCAGGTCGACTGGAGTGTTGACTGGGGAGTCGACACGCCCAGGGGGCAGGACGACTGCCTAGTCGACACGGGTGTCGACCTGGGTGGTCCGACCACTTGGGTCTGGGTGCACCTGACTTGTTCCTCAAGACATGTTTTATGGGCCTGTGACGGATTTTGAGGGCTCAGATCTATCCTATGGTTTATACTATGGCCTAAACTACCCCTAATCTCTATAAAAACACCCGTTAGCCTACCCTAAACCCTCACAAATCACTCTTGCCACAAAGTGCCGCCCAAATGCCAAGTGATCATGGCCTCCATCTTCAACTTCAAGAGACTGTGCATTCAAATCGGATCCGAATCAAAAGGTGCAAGCTTGCTACATCAAATCGAGGGTAAATCAACGTTGCTACGCAAATTTCATGACGATTCCTCAACAAAGGAGCCACCTTTCTTCGTCAAGACGATGCATGATCCTTCCATAAGCCTCGCTATGTAAGTTCTAGCTACGTGTAGATTTTAACGGTGGTTCTAATGTGACATGGAATAAAATGCGATGAAACATAAGTATGCTAGCCTATGTGAACGTAATCTTGCCCCTTTTCTATGATCTATGACCTTGGGCTAAGTTTTAGCGACTTAATCATGCCACTCATGTTATGTTTAACCTAGTTTATCTTGCAAGTTTGAATCTTTATCTATGGAATGGTGGCATGAACCTTTGGGAACCATTTGACTTGTGAAACATTGTGTAACACCCTACCTCCGTTAAGGTCACTCACAAAGGGAATGCCTTAACTTTGGTGGAGCATTTTAGTAAACAGAACAGAAACTTACAAGACAGATAAAACAGTACTTGAAAAATTTTAGCTTTATTACAGCGGAAACAGAAAATTAATATGGTTACATCCTTTCAATTTCAGAATTCAAGTACAAAATATCAGTCTTGTACAAAAGCCTTCAAAATGCATAGTTTAAAATCATAATCCCCATGGAACGGAAGCTATACAGAGCCGAGCCATACTTTAAGCACTTCAAGCAAAGAGAAATACGGATCAAGCTAAAGTATTTCCCTCCTTGGATAACCTGGGGGGGGGGGAAACGGAAGAAAGGAGGCGAAACAACAAGGGTCAGACAAAAAGACTGGCAAGTCCAGTGACTTTCAGCATATGAACAGATAATAATAATATGATATGAACATAAAACTGGATGTGAGATAACTATAACAGGTGTAGCAGATATAACAGAAAAACAGAATGATATAAACTATTTTTACACTTCTCTGCACTAATACTAGTATAGTAGAATTAGGTGTCTCCCTAATGTCTAAATTGAAGCAGGAACGGGTACAGAATACTTTAACAGAAACAGAATGCTAATAATGGGCCTTTACTACCCGATCAGAAACAGACGGAAGCAGAAACAGATTTATTTCTACGGAAACAGAATGTGGAATTATGTGTACACTAGTAATGGGCCTTTACCACCCGAACAGACGGTACCACACAGAAACAGACAGGTGTTACCACCCAACAGAAACAGACGGTACCAACAGAAACTGACAGAACTAAGCGTACCCTAAAACCCTACCCCAAGCGATCGGCTCCCTAATACATAAATATCCTGTGTCGGCCCCACAGTAGGGTGTATCACTCCCTAAAGTGACAACCAATTGGCACAGACCTATTTACAGATGTCACGGCGTCTTACATCCTCAGAGGCAGACCGGGATCCATGCACGCACATGACCCGGTTGGAACGCACCATCAACACCCCTCGCCATTATCAGAATGAACCACTTATAATTAGTCCAGTAAGCGTGCCCGGACCCTACCTACTGTTGGGTCAAAGTTTTGATACCAGAAAGGGTTACTGACTAATATGGGTCCCAAACAACAGATGACACAAGTAATTCCCCTCCTAACCTTGTGTCCCCAGACTAACAGATCTCAGATTAACTTGTTTACAAGTTCAGACATACAGAATTCAGATTAGTTCATAGATTAAGTTAACAAGTTTTCAGACTAACAGACCAGATGTACAGATTTTTCAGATTTGTCTAACTTTGTATTGGGCCTACAGATTCATGGACGGGTTTACTACACCTATTAATCCAGTTGGTTTAACCCTATTTTCCCCCAATACGTTTTAGACGTCATTCTTATCTTAGATTTGCATTAATTAATTATTAATGCCCAGACCTCTCACATTAGGTCGCTAGCTTGTGGCCGCTGGATGGGCCGGGCGGTTCCGGGCAGACTTCTGCCACAAGCCAGACCTAACCTCGTGTCTTAAGCAGGTTATGACTAACTTCTCACATTAGAACCTATTGTTTGCGGCCACTGGATGTGCCGGGCGGTTCCGGGCAGAATTACGCCGCAAACTCATTCTAACCTCGAGTTAGCCATGTTTATCTTTGCGGCCAATTAATTAATAATTTACCGTTTATGCGCACGCCCAATATATATGCCAATTCAGATTATATCAATAACAGGATGATTATATCAAAATAGCAGATAACAGATTTTATATGACTTAACGGATTTAACAGATTTAGCAACTTAGCAGATTTTGGCATATAACAGGTTAGGCATTTCAACCGACAAATTTAACAGATTAGGCATTTCAATCTAATTAGCAGTCTAGGTAATATAACAAAACTAGCAGTTTAGGCAACTTGGCAAATTAGCAGATTTAGCGAATTTAATATTTCTAAAGGTTCTATTTACATGCCTTGCCCAATCATAAATTGGCCTAAATTCATATGCCTACATAATTGTCATGATTCACAACATATACTCCATGTTTGCATAAGCGCAGAATATGGACATAATTTGCCATATAACATATGTTCCAATTTTTGTTAAACTAGCATTTTACAGCAGATTCACATATAAATTATACCAAATATAACCATTAATTTCAATGCATGCCATATATCCAAAAATCCCTATTTAGGTGTAATCACAATAATAGATATCCTAATTAATGTAAATCTTTACACCTAAGTTTCCATATCTTCTTCTTTTTGAGTCATGAATCATTATGCAAACTATACCCAACAATATAAATCTTTAAATCATATCTTCTACAAATCAGATCTTGACTTTTATATGCATTTTGTCCAAAGTCTCAAATCATATGTAATCTTACAGTGGTTCCTCTTCTTCTTTTATCACAGAATATGCATAGGTCTAAAACTAGTTTATAACATATGCTCATCTTTTTTTTTCTAATAAATTACAGATCTAAATTACAACATAACTATGCATAAATTATATGTTCATAGTCAAATTTATGCATCCAATCCCAAGTCACATGTCCAATATATTTTATGCCACAGACCTAAAGTCATACATTCAATTCAGTCTTGTCAAATTTCGCATCATTCATTATTTATCCCATAATTTGCGTTCATACGTTCATCTCTTATGAGATTAGGCACAGGCTCGTGGTAGCCTGGCTATAGAAACAGAAAAGAAGAAACGGGATACAGAACAGTCACAGAAAAACAGATCTGACAGAAGAGAATATATATATACCATCTCAGATTCAGAATTAAAAACATATCAAAATTATAATTAACGTTTATAGCGGAAAATAACTGTACTTGCCTTGATTGGATTAAAGAAAGAACTTTAACTTGTTGTAGAATCTTTTCAGAAACTCTAATCTCTAGTTTGAATTGAGTTGCTTAGGCTGATGTTGATTATCTTCTAGTTTTAATTCCAGCAGAGCAGCGACGCCATTTTTATTTTTTTATTAGAAGAAGAGAGCAATGGAGGCTAGAGAATTGTGTAAGAAACCAAGGTAGAGTCTAGGGTCATTTTATAGAGTTTATGAACTGATTAGGACCGTCGATGTTGCTTGGATTGATCGTAGCCATTCATTTGAAAGAGAGACCAATTAGAGCCTGCCACCTAGCCCTAATGACAAAGAAGACTACAGAAAATCGACTAACAGAGAATAGGCCAGCCGGGTTGGGCTGGGTTCGACCTGGCTCTGGACCAGGTCGACAGCCCTGTCGACAGCCCTGTCGACAGCCCTGTCGACCTGGTTAGACCAGGTCGACAGCCCAGTCGACCTAGGTGCATCAGGCGGGATTTTTCCCGCCTTGGCCAATTGGGCCCGGTTTTTAATTTTAAACTGTTTTATTCTGTTCGAATTTTAAACTTAATTCAGAAACTTCCGGAGGCTATATCTTCTTCATACGGACTCCGTTTTTCGAAAACTCGGACTCTATTTCGCATATTTTTCCGAGACGAACGCAATGGCGTATCCTGTTTCCCTTAGTTCTTTGATTTCAAATTAATTATACTTTAATTTGTTAATTCCACAGTTGTAGAATACACGGGGTGTTACACATTGGCAAAGATTTGACTTTGGGGCTTATGCATGTAAATGAACCCAAACCCCTTATGTTATCATGCATGTTTGTGGTCAAATTCCCTTATGATACTATGCATGTTTGTGGCCAATCCCTTTTTGGCATCATGCATGTTTTGAGGCAAATATGTAGCATAGTATCCTTACTATGTTGACTCGCTTTTACTTGAGTTGGAAACACGATTTGGGGTAGGTTAGACGAGCGTGATTATGACATGATGATTTGACATGGGATTTCATGAAAATATGACACTCATGATACACCTAAATGTGGACATGACATGTGGGGTAAACATGGGACTTGAAACTAGACACGTATGGGTTGTAAGTGTAATATGACACTAGACCAAACATGAAAGTGGCCAACTCGAGGTTGGGTTGAGTTTGTAGCATAAATCTACCCGGACCCGCCCGGCTTAACTAGTGGCTACAAACAATAGGACCCAATGTGAGTAGTTGGTCACATAGCACTTAAAACCCGAGGTTAGACTAGGTTGTGGTGTAAAGCTACCCGGACCCGCCCGGCTTAACTAGTAACCACAACAAAGTCTAATGTGAGAGGTTGGGGTGCATTAATCTAATTAATGTCACATGAAAACGTTAAGTAATTTTGACTAATGACACTTAACCGATATGACACGAATGGGTAGGTTAAGTTACACCGGACTTGGTTTCTTAATGACACTTAACCATATAAGACAATTAGGGGATGGGGTTAAGTAATTTAAACTTAACTAATCCGACTTGGTAATTAGATGGGGTTAAGTAACTTAAACTTAACTAATCTAAACACGGTAATTAGATGGGGTAAGTAACTTAGACTTAACTAATCTAAACACGGTAATTAGGTGGGGTTAAGTAACTTAGACTTAACTAATCTAAACACGGTAATTAGATGGGGTTAAGTAACTTAGACTTAACTAATCTAAACATGGTAATTAGATGGGGTTAATTAACATAGGCTTAACTAATCTAAAAACGGTAATTAGATGGGGTTAAGTAACTTACACTAAACTAATCTAAACACGGTAATTAGATGGGGTTAAGTAACCTACACTTAACTAATCTAAACACGGTAATTCGATGGGGTTAAGTTAAACACTTAACCAATCTAAACTTGGTAATTCAATGAGGTTAAGTAACCAATACTTAACCAACTTAACATGATAATTTAATGGGGTTAAGTAACTTATACTTAACCAATTATACATGATGATTTGATGAGGTTAAGTAACCTATACTTAACCAATCTAATATGCGGACCTGATATGGTTAAGTCACAAGACCTTTTGAATATACTTAACCATTGTAATACGATTAGTGGATGGGGTTAAGCTAACCCATACTTAACCAATCCGACTCAATAATCTGATGGGATTAAGATAATCTATGCTTAATCAATCTAACACGATAATCCGATAGGGTTAAGACAAAAAAATACTTAACCAATTTGGCTTGATAGGGTTAAGTCATGAGCTTCTTGGTATACTTAACCAACTTGTAGGGCTATGCCTTGAACTTAAATACTTGGCAAACCTTGACATGATTCGTAGGCGGGTTAAGTCATGAACTTGAATGACAACACTTAACCCATTAGACAAAACCCTAGTTCAAGGGACTAGGTTGAAAATCATAGTTAACAAGGATAACGGGAAAAGAAGCTAAGTGGTAAACGTTAGTGAAGAATAACTAAGTAATAATTCTTAGCCAAGGACATGGGACTAGTTCATAAATAGATGAGTAACCTGATACGGTAGGTCATCTCTTAGTATACGAGGAGGAGCAACTTATCTGACTTGGATAAAAAGCTCTAGCGAACTAGGTGACGAAGTGGTAGCTTCGGGGCACGTGAGGGTACTCTTGGTATCCCTCTGTGAGGTGGCAGATGGTCCATGAAACCTGGCTTCACAGAGGTTAAGGTATGCAGTAGAAGAGCCAAGGGTATGCCTTGGTTGCTGTGCGAGCAACCTAAAGATGGGGATGGATTAGCGTGGAGTCGACGATACTTGATTTTTTCCCTGGATAGCTCGTCGTCGACTACCTACAATCTTTAGTCAATCGTGTACGAACGGAAAGGCAGAGAACTCCCAGCAGACCATGTTCTTGCTATCGAGTCATGGGTTAGGTTGGCCAATAGGAAAGTGGGGCATAGTGGGGCCGGGATGTAGTTCTCATACATGATTTTTCTTGGATTGCCTTTCAGTAGTTGTGGGAGGGGTCACGTGGGACCATAGCCACGGATACAAAAACAGACCTTGATATCTGCATCGGCAGATGACTTAAAGCTCCCGGCTGAGTTCCGTATTTCTTGATTTGCCCTGGCACGGAACTCGGATGGCACATTGAGATACATGTGCGTCTAGACATGGGAAACGATTCACGATACATACGTGGGATAAAGGGCGCGGTTGACGGGTGGCATAATCCCTAGTGGCCCTAGGTGGCTTGAACCCAAACCGAGACACGGAAACGTTCATTAGGTAGCATAATCCCTAGCGGTCCTAGGTGGCATAAATCCTAAGTGAACACGCGATAGTTCATGGTAAGAAAAATAACCATATCAAGGGTAGCAGTCCAAAACAACATCAAAGATAAAATGGTACTACATTGAGGTGGTATAGATTTACATGGGAAAGCCCGTACGGCCTACGGCAAATGACTGAACTTATACATGGAAAGAAACATACGAGTTGGGAAAACATACATATGCTATATATTAGGTTGACATGGACCATTACATGACATTGGGCAAGGGACATTCATAGTTGATACATGACGCGAGTACGAGAGGTGCAGAGCAAATATACATGTTAGAACCATGAGAGATATACTTGATAGTAACCTCAGGATGTTATTCATGATAGATACCTTGGGATAGTATACTTGATAAAAACATGACGATGTGATACCTTGACTTATCTTGACACCGTAGTTTATCATGATACCTTAGTTTATCTTGATACAGTAGTTCAGCCTATTATCCTGGTTTAGCTTATCTATCTTGTAGTCATCCTTATGTTTACTTTCAGTTTATGCATGTCATGTTACCTTTACCTGTTTTTGTACTGGAAGTAGATAGGACTTACCAGTCTTTATGACTGACCCCGTTTTGTTTCGCCTCTTTGTCTTCCGTCCCCCCCCCCCCCCCTAGGTTTTCAGGGAGGAAACACTGTTATCTAGTTCGGACTTCTTTTGCTTGAAGGTCATCACGCATGGCTTGGACTTTTCTTGACTATGGCTACTTTACTGTTTTAATTGGGGAATAATTTATGAAATGGTTTATGCTTCTTTACTATTGCAAGACAGGTTTGATGTATTCTGATGTAAAAGGCTTTAGACCTTACTATTTTACAAGGTAATGAAATTATTTTTACTTCCGCTGTTTTATATGTTCTGTCTTATAATATTTCTGTGCATGTTTACCTCGATAATGCTTCACCAAACCTAGTGCATTCCCTTTGTGAGTGACCCTAGCGGAGGTGGGGTGTTACACCCGCCTCTCAGGATCATAGCTCAAGTGTCCCTTGGATCGTCAGGGCCGGTCCACCGATGCGGAATAAAATTCCTGAACAATGCTTTTCCCCGCCCTTTGGGGCATAAGTGAGCAAACGAATGGCTCCATCGGACCCGGATTGTCCGATCTAACCGAGGCGCCTCGCAACAGTAACAACCACATAAGTCAAACTCGTCAGGGCGTGTAAAACCACTGACGCCACTTCTAGATAGAAAGAAACGCATGTCTTCCCTGAGGTCCTTTCTCCCGTTTCTGGTTCATACCGGGGTTTGAGGCTCGCGAATTCACGTTATACACAAAGCTACGTCACAAAGGCGGTGCTTTGGTCATCAACCACAAGACTTTGCTTTTCAACAAAAGTCTTGATCACTGCATCTTAGCATGCCACACAAGCAGTTCACACCATGCAACTGATGGCTATCAATCACACAGAATAAATTCCAATGTCAGACACACCATCCATTTGCAAGTCCGTTCTGGGTCTGAACAAAACCTGAGGCACTATATACCTCGCAAACCCATCGATTTCCACGTACGTTTAGACGATCACCACTCATTATCCATATTTCGGGATGCCTCCCAATCAAGACATCAGTTACCATCCAAACGAGGTGAAAATCTCCGGTCTTCGACCATCGTCTTCATCTTCGATTTCTTATCGTCGATTCAGTTATTCAGAATGGGTTAGGCCCGGTCTTTCTGAGCAACTCGCGTATATAATTATCAAGTGCAACACAAACACACATACGCCATATTCCAGTTCATTAGTCACTAACCATAAATCAGTAAGAGAATGATTTCCCAAATATTAACCCCGAAGGCCGAAACCAACATCAGATCAACACCCAGGAAACCATTCGACTTAGCCAACCTTCAATTAGCTTCTAAATTTCACATCCATATCGTTTATAATATTTTATAATGATTTATCGCTATTTTTATTTATTTTAAAATAGCCAATTTATTCAAAACGACGCTTCGGGCCATAACGCGGCCGTGGCACTGTTTTTCTTCAGATTTGATTTACACATATCTGAAAATCTAACCATTGGATCTTCATAAAATTTACATCATTAGAAAGGTCTTTTCAAAACGAATCCAACGGTTCCAGTTTCCGGAAAATCCGACGGTCGGATCTCCCGGTATAATCATTTGAAGTTTCGATTTCAAAATACGAACTGCAGCGTCGTTATTTGATTTAATTTAATTATATTTATATATATAAATATAATCGATTCTGGTGCTGTTTTTCCTCATATTTGAATTAAACATTCCAGACAATCCAACCATTGGATCTTTAGAAAGCTAGTGTCGTTGGAAGGGTATTTCCAAAGCGAACCCAATGGTTTCGGTTTCGGGAAAATCCGATGGTCGGATCTCCCGCACTAATCGTTTGAAATAACGGTTTCAAAACACGAACTGCAGCTTTGTTATTCGATATATTTTAATTCTATTTATATATATATATCGATTCTTCGATTTCAAAGCTATATTCTTTTCATACATTTGATAAAAATGATATTTTTATCCAATATACATTCACTTCGACTCTTCACTATTTTTAACAATTCATGTATATAGTATAAATGTGATTTTATTGTAAAACGATTTATTTCAATACCCGACTATTTTATATAGTTAATATAGGTGATAAAAATAGGATTTTTATTATAAAACAATTTCTTTCAAAACATGAATACCATTCAACACATGAATTTCAATTCAACGAATGAATTTCGATTCAACACATGAAGGTTTTCTATAGTTTATATATATAGATAAAAAGGTGATTTTTATATTGCAAAACAATTTATTTCAAAACATGATTATTTTATACAGTTCATATAGATGTTAAAAATATGATTTTTATTATAAAACAATTTATTTCAAAACACGAATACCATTCAACACATGAATATGATTCAACGAATGAATTTCTATTCAACACATGAAGGTTTTCTATTCAACACACGAATATAGTTTCAACACAGGAAAATAATTCTAACACATGAATATTATTCAAAATTTCGGCAACATAACGGCAGGGTAGTTAAAACTGGGATCGTCCCTACTACGGCTCCTCGCTCTACCTTAAAGCCTCGCAGCTTTTGACAATGGGGAAACATGCATCTAGTTCGCATGCAAGCGGCGTGTATATTTTTTTCATTTCCACAAACTAGTCCTATGCGGTTTCAACCAAATATTTCTCAACCACAAACGGGTATTTTTCAACCACAATCAATCAATTTCAACCACAAACAATTCTAATTAACCATTCGTAATCAACCAATTTTCACAACAATCACAACCAATAAATATCGTCCATGGTTTGTGGACGAGGGGCGTATATATATATATATATATATATATATATATATATATATATATAATTATATACGCGTTTCACTTCTATTTCAACACACATATAATTTTTACAATGCATATATAACTTATATATCGAACGTACAACTTATACAACGCTTATACAAGAGGTGTACAACGCTTATATAACTCATACATCGACTATATAATTTATACATCGTCGTTTTCCATATCGTTTATAAATTAGAAATCTCACATTGGGTTCCACTCCACCAAAAATAGCAGAAGGCTCATAAAAATATGCGGTCTCTTCTAGAATGTAGAAGACGTCCACACGAGTCCACTGTCTCTTGTTTCACTGAATTTCGTCAACAAACGAAAAAGACATGATTTTTACAGTGAAATCAAAAACCATAGTGCTTTAAACCACTATTAAAGAGTTTAAAATAAAAACAGTCGTATAGTTTCAAACCTGTTCAAAATTAGCTTTGTAGTTTTCGCGAAAACCGAGCAGCGTGGAGACGATCGGAGGGTACCACGGCCTAGAGCTACGAGCGGGCTTCCTGGCGATGGGGGTCTCGTGCAGTTCGTCGGTGTCTCTGAGGCATGGCGGCGTGAGAAAGATCCGAACTTTGAGTGCTCGATTCAGGCGATACGGTGGACGAGGGGGTGTGAGGGTTGGTCGGATTTGAAGAGGGGAGGAAGGACTTTCGATTGCAGGTGGTGGCGGAGGCTGGTTCGTCGTGGCGGCGCCGGAAAATGGCCACGAAGTTTCGATCGCGTTTCCATTGAGAGGAAAGAGGGAGTGGGGAGATAGAGTGATGAGTTGGACGAATGATTTTTTTTTAATATATTTTTATATTTCGAAAATACCCTCTTTCACCCACGAACACCAATCCAAACCCAACGACTGTCGTCCCTAGCGTTTCACCCCCATTCCGAACACAATGGTATATGTTTCGTAGGCCCATTCGACTGTTTCAGTCAGTTTTCCTTCAAATTAAAATATAAAACATTCAATATTTAATTTGAACGTACATTTCAATTTGCCAGGGCCACAAACTGATTCTAAAAATTCCTGAAAAATAAATATAGCTATGTTTTGACGATACGGTCCTAACAAAACTAGTTCCATTGAATTCTTAGACCATTTGCAAAATGGCCCTTTTCTGGTCGATCCAATTTAACTATAATTGACCAAAAAACATTTTCCTTTGCTACGCTCACATATTAGCTTCAAAAATTATGAAATTTGAAACCTAGCAATAGTTTAACATCCCGGATCCAACAAAAGTGGTTTCGTCGAATTCCGAGGTCGTTTGCAAAACGGCCATTTTCACGGGCTATATAATTTCCATAGCGACCTTTCAGAAAATTCATTTGGCCATAACTTTTGCTTTCCGCTATGAAACTTCAATTTTTCAGATTTGTTAGAAAGGTATTCACTAACAGATTTAAATACTTTTGGTTTCACTCAAATCCATTTTGTTTTGCACCCGGTACAGCCAGTCAAAGTTTGAATTCAAATTTTGAAACTACCGAGCTATTTCACGCCTTGTTTATAATTAGAATTAATTATATTCGTTTTCAAATGTCGATTCAAACTTACTTTTCATCGTTATTATTTAAAATATTTATTTTAAATATTTAAAATCAACTAAAATAGCCAATTTAAAAATTTTAAATTGGTTCAGATTTTCTGGGTCGTTACAGGCGGCATCTTAGTAGTTTTATACGTGGATTAAACTTAACTGAAGTTTTAAATTTTATTAGGCTAATGACTATTTGTTCGGGTGAGGTTGTTGTGAGGATAAATGTGAAGTACAGGAAGTAGCATGTGTATTCAATGGGGTAGGGGAGAAGAAGTAAAGCCTGTGAAAGAAGAAATATCGTCATTGACTTGTAATGGGACCGGATTTCGTTATTATGCTTCTTGAGAAAGGAAGAAGTCTAGTCGCCAATGAATATAATTAGGGGTTTATTATGCTTTAATTATTAAAAAAAATATGGATATAGTTATGTTGTCCATTACTGTGTAGTAGAATTGTTTGCGATTTTAGTTGTGATTAATGATGAAGGATGGAGGAGTCATGTTGAGGAAGGAATTGGCTAATGGTTTAGGAAGCTCCAGGTTGCTTTATTTGTGAACAGGGGAGAAAGATAATGAATAGTGGATTAACATAAGTGACTATAATTAAGGATTTCTAATTTTATTATTTATTAATATTATTGACTATTAAATAGTGTATAAACTTGTAAAATCAATAATTATCTCATACGTGATCAGAATTTGACAAAACAAGATCCGTTGGGATCGTATGGACGGTGGCTACACCATGGAACTGACTACGAGTGAATTGGAGCTAATTACAATTTATACAGAAATAAATTGTTTGATTAAAATCAAATCGACGATCGCTTATTGTTATATAACGATAACCGACCAATGTGAGTAAATCTAGTAACTCTACCAGTTTATATTTTCATAACGTATCTTTAGAATTGATAAGTGTTGATTGATTGTTGTATGTTGATTGTTTAACTGAATTTGTAACGACATGCATTTTGCCCGACCTTAATCGATCGGTAGATCGTCTAAAATCGTACAAAACCCGAACACGTTAACTCTGGGAATACAACAACATCAGAACAATAACAACAGACTTTTATTATATCATGGTAACGTAACATCAGAGTACAGAATATCAGAGTACATCGATAAATTGCAGTGGAAGATAAATTACAATATTTTAATACATTGCAGTGGAAACAATAAAATAGATACAGCGGAAGATAACTATGCTCTGGACACAGCTTTAATCCAGCATCCTGCTCGAGATAAGGACCTGTAGACAAACTACTCGACTGCCCGTGTGGAAAAGAGGGCACCCGAGTTTGCAAAAGTGGAAACAAACAACGGGTCAGTCATGGGACTAGTGTGAGAATTCCTAACTAATTTAACTAATAGTAATAAGGCAAATCCAAGGACCACGCCGCTAACGCGGAACAGGTTTATTCCAATGGATTTCCATGCATAACTTAAAGTAAATCGTAAAACAATGCAATGCTTTTTTTTAGAAAAATGGAATCATCATAGACTCAAGTCCCATCACACAATGCAACGCAAACCAGAGGATAGAGTTTTACCTTATGATGATTAAATATGCCTGGTATGATAAAAATGGATTTGATATTATTATTAGTGTATATACGTTTCAAAAACATTTCAAGGTAAATGTATCAATCCTAGGAAGCATAACTACCATATATTATGCCTCCATACTAGTAATACAATCAAGTCCGTAGGGTCGTATTGGAAATTGGGTTTCCATCATGCGTCAAGGCTAGGGAGGAGCTCCTTACTGATTTGAGACACTCTAGCTAATGTCTCAGGATTCCCCATAGTGATTCCTTGGATAGCTGCAGGGCTGGTCCACACATACAGCTTCGTGGATTAGCAATTCCTGAACACACGCTTCCCGGTCCTATAGGACCTATCATCCGAGGCGCGCCACATTCCATCATCCACATAAGTAAATATCAGCCAGTTTAAGCACCGACACCACTTCTAGATAGAAAGAAACGTGTTGCTCTCTCTGCGTTCCGTTCTCCCATTTTAGACTCAACTGGGTTGTCAGGCTTGCGAAGTAACGTTATAACCACAAGGCCTGCTTTTGAACAAAGCCTTGATCTTCTTCATCTTAGCGTACCACGTTGACAATTCATGCCATGCGATTGATGACTATTAATACACAACCTCTAAGGGCGTTAGGCAAGAGAATAAATTCTCCGCCGCCAATGGTCGTATCTTAATAGAAATCAATTTACATAGAACAAAATTCAACGTTAGACACACATTCCATTTATAAGCTTATGCTCTGCGTCTGAGCGAAAGCCAAATCCGTACAAATCAACACTACGTCCGGATAACTACCATCTTGGCCCTGTCATGGGAGCAAATCAATCAAGGGCCTCAACACTGGTTACCCATTCGATGTGAAGATCGTCGGTTGTAACGACCCGGGATTTTTCGACTCTGAAAATCGACACAAAACCCAGCGTCGACTGTTCAGACATCGAAAATACCGAACCATCTATAGAAAGAAATTAGAGGGTGAGATAGAAAAGATAGAACTAATAGAATAGAAGAAGAAGAACACAACTGAGCATAATCAAAGTAAACACGAATCTTACAGCGGAACGAATAAAATATATTATATAACATAAGCTTTGAAATACAAATCTGTTTTGTACATATATACATACCAACATCAGAGTAGAACATAACATTTGATACAGCGGAAATAACTCTAAAATAACTAGCGGTGAAGCCTCCTGCTTCCAGCTCCTTTAAGGGTATCTGTAAAAGCCTGAAACACTTGACTGCCGTACAAATTTGGGCACCCAAGAGTTTAGGAAAAACAAAACAAAACAAACTCTGGGTCAGTCATGGGACTGGTGTGAGTAAACTCCAACCATATGGTTTAACTTCAAAGATCTTTCAAAAGAAAAGGATAATAGTAAGACCAGTCCACACATAAATACGGATGGTTTTTACCT
Organism: Allium sativum; assembly: GCA_030737875.1. Taxonomy (NCBI): domain Eukaryota; kingdom Viridiplantae; phylum Streptophyta; class Magnoliopsida; order Asparagales; family Amaryllidaceae; genus Allium; species Allium sativum. Next base: position 378,432,581 of record CM060926.1, read on the forward strand.
TACTATAACCCAAACCATTTTTGATATCAAAATCCAGTGATATTATAATAATGTCTAATCAAATAAATAACCAAATAGTAGAACGCTTGCATCTCACGCTCTACATACATAGTAAAAATCGAAAACCGCAGGGCGCTTATTGGAGATTGGATTCCAACTATGACAAGGTATGGGACCACCTTCTGATGATGTATCTCTAGAGGCGAATACACCTGGGTTCAACAAGAACTTCTTGCAACCCGGCCCACACATGACCGACCACTCATTTCGCTTGAGTGTATCGAATGTATATCACCAACGGTTGGGCTCAAACCACCATTCCCGAATGGGCAGAATCGATAGATTTAGAAACAAAAGGAATTTCTCTAGATAGGTGATTATACACCATAATGGGTGCGTCCCACATAGCCATGCTGCCTGCCCGATTTTTGTCATTTCCCGGTTGTGAGGCTTGAGGCTACGTCTATCTATTAGAACATCTGGCCACCATACACTTTGAATGCCACATCGTCAAACCCGTCAAATCACTAGTTGATCTTCTCAAAGATATCACAGGTATAAAAGCTAAGAGAAACGAATTCCTCCGTCACCAGATGTAATTCCTTGAAAAGATCGTCTTATGTGACCGTTAGGAATACTTTGTCAGACATTCATCCGTACAAGTTGTCCTGGGACTGGACAAACATAACAGTTTTTTGAATTTCACTCCGTCTTCGATTATCTTCAGCATAATCTAATTTGCAACGCCTATGCCTATATGGAGTGGTTCTCGGATATTAAATCCAACCGGTCTCTCCGTATTGACAACAATGGTAAAAATCTTTGATAGCCGGTGTTTTAACTATCAAAGGAAAAATATACATCCATCACATCCATCAAACAATTTCACTCTCACTGGCCCTTTCTACTATTTTTATTTTAAGTTTTCTTATTGAATTCTAAATATCGATATATCGATTTCTAATTCTCAAAACTTCTTAAAAATATTCTAACTCCTTAAATTTTCGGAAAAATTCGCCATAACCTCCTTTGTACCGGCAAATATTTCAAACCTCAACTCGCCTCTCTAGGCCCTTTCCATTCAAAAAGAAAATCAAAAAGCCGAGTGGCTTGCCGATTCGGCGCATAAAACCTCACATGGAAATTCAAATGTGTACCTTTTTGTCGGACACTTAAATATAAATCTTCATCTTCATTTACTTCATCCTATATCTGTTTAATATGCATATACGCCCATCTCCAATTCATTTCAATCAATTTAACCTTTTTCAACTTAATTCGCTATTACTTCGCTAATTAGCTCTTTTGTCTAGTACATTTCTAATTTGAACATATCATAGTCAAATACCATCTAATTCGCTTATGCACATGTTGAATTCCATTTCTAACTCGAATTTCATATTTGATTTCACTTTGGAATCTCAAGTGGTTTTGAAAATACTTAGTTACCATCACTTATATTTACATAATTTTTTTTTCATATTAAAACTTAAATTCATTTTTAGTAAAATTCCAATATCCTTTGAAATATAATTTATCCTAGGTGTTCGACATAGTCGAGTTACAATCATAAATCCGTGTGGCTTTATTTAAATTCAGTTTACGTTCCGAATATCGGAATAAACTCCATCGTTTCCTTTTGAAAACAATTTCAAGGTATAAATCTCTCTTTAAATTCAAATTTGAATTTAAACACCCAACTCATCCCATGATGATTATCCCCTTCTATTTATAAACACCATTTATAAATTTTACTTCTTGTTTTAAATACTTAAAACAAGTTTGTATTTTATATTCTATTTGAAATTCAAATTTCCACTTCGAGAGATAAATTTCCTTCTTTATATCCCTTACCTGAAATTAAAGTTTAATATTATCAAATGATAATATTTCTTCCCATTTAAAACTCGATTCCTTATTTTGAAATATTTTATTACCACAACTTATGTATATAAAATCTATTTCCATATTAAAATTCTAATACATTTCCAATATCCTTTTTGGAATAAATTTATTTCTATGAATTCGATCCACTCGAGTTCTATCCATAAATCCAAATGGATTTATTTCAATCCGATTTCCTTTCGAACATTGTAAATAGATTCCATTGTTTTCTTTCCAAAACGGTTCTATTTACCCTTTTAAATTCACACTTGAATTTAATTTATAAATTATCAAATGATGATTTTCACACTTATTTTAAAACATCGTTTATAAAGTCATGTACTTTTTTTTTCATTAAAACAAGTTAATACTTCTCAATCCATTCGAAATTCCGTTTCCATTTCGGAAAGTAAAATTCCCCTTTTAAGTCCAAAAATCCCTTTTAATATTTTTAAATATAAATATTTGGGCCAGTGATATTTAAATATCCAAATAACCAAACCATCAGTCCAATTCAACACATCACACACATGTACGTAGGTAAACAACAATAAATAAATCTAAGGAACCCAGTCGGATTCCTCCAACCTGTTTTTCCCTGCATCCACAAATGTTAGTCAACAAAAATAATACCAATCCTGCTTCAAGGCTGGATATTGCGGTATGAAAAAAGGGGATCCACTTATGTACGTGGGCGTAGTGTCATCCGCTAATGATACTGCGGGCATCCGCTAATAGTATTGCGGGAAATCCAATAACCACAATAATTCAACAATTCATTCATGCACCCAAGCAACCAACAAATTTATTTTAACGGAAAAATAAATTTGAATATAAAACGGTGAGTGAGATTTACTCACCTGATTTGTCGAATATCTTGTTTGATTTCCCATTTTTGCATCTATGAATCTACTTGAATCGCCTCAACTGAATTTATCTCGAATCGACTTATTTTGTACCTATGATTATTTAGTTTTATTTATCGATTAAACATTTATTTATTTAATTAAATTAACAACTAAGTTAATAAATAAATTAATCTATGTATTTAAATTGCGTGAAAAAAAACGTATACCTTTCTGTCTCTACCAAACCACTTGACTAATGGCGGAACAAATCTCAAAGGGAAATCATTAATCCATTTCAATAGAAAATCAGCCCACAATAATGCAATTATCCACTGTGGCATTTCCGCAAACACTTCCATTGCACTCAGCATCACAAGCTTATTGGTTCATCACCACTAAATTTTGGACAGAAAATCCACAGCTCCATTATTACAGTCCATTGAACACTTGAACTTGCAGATCAAAACATCTCCCTCTCTTCTTCTAATTTGAACCCACAAATATTGATCTTCCAAAGGATACCAGACCCGAACTCCTCATGATACCACATCACACGCACCATCCAAACTGCTCGCAAGTCCCCAAATTCAGGCACAAATTCAAAGACCGCGCTTCCCTTGTTCTCACTGCCGCATTCAGTTCATCCTCAGTTTCACATCAGACAATGAGCACCACTTCAGATCAATAATCGGTACCTCCATGCTAGTTTGCATTAAAGAAAATCGAACTCAAGTCCATCACAGAAATCGCACAATCCCATTTCTGAAATCGTAATCACGAACCCCTTAACAAACCTATCATCACCAACTACCGAACTCCCCCCACCATCATCAGTACATCGCACTATTTCCAAAGTCAACGTCACAGATCCTGACTCCCTAAACCTCCCAGTCGTGATCGTTCCAACCCCAGATAATCGAACCCCATTCAATTCGATCACCAGACAGTTCACTGTAGCATCGCCTCTCCAGAGCATTGATTTCCGCGCCTCGAAAAACCCTTCGAACTTCCTGTATATCGCGAGCGCTTCCGTTTCGGATATCGTGATTTGATTTGTGACTTTCAGATTTTTCCTTTCGGTGGATTGATTTGTTTTACTGGAAAGAGGATGAAGGGAAATTGAGTGAATTTGTGGTTCTGGTAAATGACTAGAAAAGAGAACAAAGAGAAATGGCTTAAACTGGTTTTGGTTAGTCCCCGAAAATGGAAAGAACAAAGAAGCGATGGCTCGTTTTATAGATATAGCGAGAGACATTTCGTACTGAAGCCATTAAGTTTGTGTTTCGTTGATATTGAAAGTAAAAGACAGGAATTGGTGCTCGAGAAAAGAAATGTTGGGCGTTGTACAGATAATTGGTCGGCTTCATTTAAGACTTATGGTGGCTGAAATGATGTGTTTTTATTTTGACTTGATTTTTTCTGAATTAAATAACTAAAATATCTTGCGGTCTCTCAATTCGAAGTCCTGAACCGCTATTCAACCGTGACGACCGACGATACCAGATTATAACGCTATTCTGGTCTAAATGGAGTAGTATCTAGAATTTTATTTTACTGTCTGCAGGAGATATTTAATTTAATTTAATGGTTTGAACTAAATTTGATTTAAAAATATAATTCAATTCCAAACAGTTATATTTATTGAAAATAAATTAATATTATCGTTCTAATTCAATAGAATTTATATTAATCGATTGAATTGTCTCAATTCAGTTTTAACTCAGCGTCAGATTATTTATCGTTCTAGTATTACGGCAATTCAATATATTCGATATTAAATCGTATACTGATTTGTAAACCGATAAATTCAATATTAAAATTCATTTATATTCCTAGTTAAATATTTAAAACTAATTTAAATATTCATTATATAACAGCTAAAAATCCGGGACGTTACATTCCTTCCCCCTTAAAAGAATTTCGTCCCCGAAATTACTAAGGTAGAAGAAATGCTACAAACCCGTTAACTTTTTCAAAACCCACTTTGTTATAACTCAATATTTCATATTCTATAACTCAAGTCCCATACAATTTTAGCTTTCCATGGAAATATTTAATTTCAGTTCATTTAACTGGTTTCCATCATTTCTATTTATTTAACTTGCTTAAGTTAAATTTAGATTTCAGAATTCAAATTCCCGGGTTTTTAATTACATAAATATATCCACATATATTTAGAACCATCCCAAATTCAAAACATTTGAATTTTAAATCAACTTGTTTTCTTTCAAGCAAATTTCATCAAAAGCTTTTCTAAGGTAGCAATTCATCACTTAGAAACTCGAAAATAAACACTGATGGTGCTGCAGTCATCATCAGAATTATTTTCCAGCCACTGAAGTGAGTTCAGTGCTTAATCACTGTCAAAATCCATACAATATGATTTTATTCAAAATCTTCCAAAACAGGTCTATATTATCTTAATATACTTTGGAAAAATATTTTCAAACTTCCCAGGATTTAAATTCCAAATTTTAGTTTGAATTAAATTTTAATTCATTTCATTTGTATATTTTATTCATATACAACTTCTATTTGGTTATATATATAACCATTTCCATTGTATAATCTCATTTGATGATAATAATAGCAACCAACACATCCATATACTATAATAATTTCAGAAAATTATTCATTTTATATCAAAATATAATTTTGGGTAAAATTATTTCATCTACCCACTTTAAAAAAATATTATGTCAATTCTTCTGTTCAAGTGTTTAGAAACTCCTATCGACGTCGTGGCGTCCCACGATTCGACCAGAATTCATAAACCACTCAACAGAAAAGCCAACACAATCTAAAACAATTTTTATATCAAATAACAAATACGCCCTCTCGTATATACTCTCAACTCATTCTAGGGTACTACTGACCCTATCTCAAATGAGTAAACCCCACCAAAGCCTAGGTGTTCGCTAAACCTAAGCTCTTATACCAACTGTAACGACCCGGGATTTTTCGACTCTGAAAATCGACACAAAACCCAACGTCGACTGTTCAGACATCGAAAATACCGAACCATCTATAGAAAGAAATTAGAGGGTGAGATAGAAAAGATAGAACTAATAGAATAGAAGAAGAAGAACACAACTGAGCACAATCAAAGTAAACACGAATCTCACAGCGGAACGAATAAAATATATTATATAACATAAGCTTTGAAATACAAATCTGTTTTGTACATATATACATACCAACATCAGAGTAGAACATAACATTTGATACAGCGGAAATAACTCTAAAATAACTAGCGGTGAAGCTTCCTGCTTCCAGCTCCTTTAAGGGTATCTGTAAAAGCCTGAAACACTTGACTACCCGTACAAATTTGGGCACCCAAGAGTTTAGGAAAAACAAAACAAAACAAACTCTGGGTCAGTCATGGGACTGGTGTGAGTAAACTCCAACCATATGGTTTAACTTCAAAGATCTTTCAAAAGAATAGGATAATAGTAAGACCAGTCCACACATAAATACGGATGGTTTTTACCTTACTATAACCCAAACCATTTTTGATATCAAAATCCAGTGATATTATAATAATGTCTAATCAAATAAATAACCAAATAGTAGAACGCTTGCATCTCACGCTCTACATACATAGTAAAAATCGAAAACCGCAGGGCGCTTATTGGAGATTGGATTCCAACTATGACAAGGTATGGGACCAACTTCTGATGATGTATCTCTAGAGGCGAATACACCTGGGTTCAACAAGAACTTCTTGCAACCCGGCCCACACATGACCGACCACTCATTTCGCTTGAGTGTATCGAATGTATATCACCAACGGTTGGGCTCAAACCACCGTTCCCGAATGGGCAGAATCGATAGATTTAGAAACAAAAGGAATTTCTCTAGATAGGTGATTATACACCCTAATGGGTGCGACCCACATAGCCATGCTGCCTGCCCGATTTTTGTCATTTCCCGGTTGTGAGGCTTGAGGCTACGTCTATCTTTTAGAACATCTGGCCACCATACACTTTGAATGCCACATCGTCAAACCCGTCAAATCACTAGTTGATCTTCTCAAAGATATCACAGGTATAAAAGCTAAGAGAAACAAATTCCTCCGCCACCAGATGTAATTCCTTGAAAAGATCGTCTTATGTGACCATTAGGAATACTTTGTCAGACATTCGTCCATACAAGTTGTCCTGGGACTGGACAAACATAACAGCTTTTTGAATTTCACTCCGTCTTCGATTATCTTCAGCATAATCTAATTTGCAACGCCTATGCCTATACGGAGTGGTTCTCGGATATTAAATCCAACCGGTCTCTCCGTATTGACAACGATGGTAAAAATCTTTGATAGCCGGTGTTTTAACTATCAAAGGAAAAATATACATCCATCACATCCATCAAACAATTTCACTCTCACTGGCCCTTTCTACTATTTTTATTTTAAGTTTTCTTACTGAATTCTAAATATCGATATATCGATTTCTAATTCTCAAAACTTCTTAAAAATATTCTAACTCCTTAAATTTTCGGAAAAATTCGCCATAACCTCCTTTGTACCGGCAAATATTTCAAACCTCAACTCGCCTCTCTAGGCCCTTTCCATTCAAAAAGAAAATCAAAAAGCCGAGTGGCTTGCCGATTCGGCGCATAAAACCTCACATGGAAATTCAAATGTGTACCTTTTTGTCGGGCACTTAAATATAAATCTTCATCTTCATTTACTTCATCCTATATCTGTTTAATATGCATATACGCCCATCTCCAATTCATTTCAATCAATTTAACCTTTTTCAACTTAATTCGCTATTACTTCGCTAATTAGCTCTTTTGTCTAGTACATTTCTGATTTGAACATATCATAGTCAAATACCATCTAATTCGCTTATGCACATGTTGAATTCCATTTCTAACTCGAATTTCATATTTGATTTCACTTTGGAATCTCAAGTGGTTTTGAAAATACTTAGTTACCATCACTTATATTTACATAATTTTTTTTTCATATTAAAACTTAAATTCATTTTTAATAAAATTCCAATATCCTTTGAAATATAATTTATCCTAGGTGTTCGACATAGTCGAGTTACAATCATAAATCCGTGTGGCTTTATTTAAATTCAGTTTACGTTCCGAATATCGGAATAAACTCCATCGTTTCCTTTTGAAAACAATTTCGAGGTATAAATCTCTCTTTAAATTCAAATTTGAATTTAAACACCCAACTCATCCCATGATGATTATCCCCTTCTATTTATAAACACCGTTTATAAATTTTACTTCTTGTTTTAAATACTTAAAACAAGTTTGTATTTTATATTCTATTTGAAATTCAAATTTCCACTTCGAAAGATAAATTTCCTTCTTTATATCCCTTACCTGAAATTAAAGTTTAATATTATCAAATGATAATATTTCTTCCCATTTAAAACTCGATTCCTTATTTTGAAATATTTTATTACCACAACTTATGTATATAAAATCTATTTCCATATTAAAATTCTAATACATTTCCAATATCCTTTTTGGAATAAATTTATTTCTATGAATTCGATCCACTCGAGTTCTATCCATAAATCCAAATGGATTTATTTCAATCCGATTTCCTTTCGAACATTGTAAATAGATTCCATTGTTTTCTTTCCAAAACGGTTCTATTTACCCTTTTAAATTCACACTTGAATTTAATTTATAAATTATCAAATGATGATTTTCACACTTATTTTAAAACATCGTTTATAAAGTCATGTACTTGTTTTTTTTTCATTAAAACAAGTTAATACTTCTCAATCCATTCAAAATTCCGTTTCCATTTCGGAAAGTAAAATTCCCCTTTTAAGTCCAAAAATCCCTTTTAATATTTTTAAATATAAATATTTGGGCCAGTGATATTTAAATATCCAAATAACCAAACCATCAGTCCAATTCAACACATAACACACATGTACGTAGGTAAACAACAATAAATAAATCTAAGGAACCCAGTCGGATTCCTCCAACCTGTTTTTCCCTGCATCCACAAATGTTAGTCAACAAAAATAATACCAATCCTGCTTCAAGGCAGGATATCGCGGTATGAAAAAAGGGGATCCACTTATGTACGTGGGCGTAGTGTCATCCGCTAATGATACTGCGGGCATCCGCTAATAGTATTGCGGGAAATCCAATAACCACAATAATTCAACAATTCATTCATGCACCCAAGCAACCAACAAATTTATTTTAACGGAAAAATAAATTTGAATATAAAACGGTGAGTGAGATTTACTCACCTGATTTGTCGAATATCTTGTTTGATTTCCCATTTTTGCATCTATGAATCTACTTGAATCGCCTCAACTGAATTTATCTCGAATCGACTTATTTTGTACCTATGATTATTTAGTTTTATTTATCGATTAAACATTTATTTATTTAATTAAATTAACAACTAAGTTAATAAATAAATTAATCTATGTATTTAAATTGCGTGAAAAAAAACGTATACCTTTCTTTCTCTACCAAACCACTTGACTAATGGCGGAACAAATCTCAAAGGGAAATCATTAATCCATTTCAATAGAAAATCAGCCCACAATAATGCAATTATCCACTGTGGCATTTCCGCAAACACTTCCATTGCACTCAGCATCACAAGCTTATTGGTTCATCACCACTAAATTTTGGACAGAAAATCCACAGCTCCATTATTACAGTCCATTGAACACTTGAACTTGCAGATCAAAACATCTCCCTCTCTTCTTCTAATTCGTACCCACAAATATTGATCTTCCAAAGGATACCAGACCCGAACTCCTCATGATACCACATCACACGCACCATCCAAACTGCTCGCAAGTCCCCAAATTCAGGCACAAATTCAAAGACCGCGCTTCCCTTGTTCTCACTGCCGCATTCAGTTCATCCTCAGTTTCACATCAGACAATGAGCACCACTTCAGATCAATAATCGGTACCTCCATGCTAGTTTGTATTAAAGAAAATCGAACTCAAGCATATCACAAAAATCGCACAATCCCATTTCTGAAATCGTAATAACGAACCCCTTAACAAACCTGTCATCACCAACTACCGAACTCCCACCACCATCATCAGTACATCGCACTATTTCCAAAGTCAACGTCACAGATCCTGACTCCCTAAACCTCCCAGTCGTGATCGTTCCAACCCCAGATAATCGAACCCCATTCAATTCGATCACCAGACAGTTCACCGTAGCATCGCCTCTCCAGAGCATTGATTTCCGCGCCTCAAAAATCCTTCGAACTTCCTGTATATCGCAAGCGCTTCCGTTTCGGATCTCGTGATTTGATTTGTGACTTTCATATTTTTCCTTTCGGTGGATTGATTTGTTTTACTGGAAAGAGGATGAAGGGAAATTGAGTGAATTTGTGGTTCTGGTAAATGACTAGAAAAGAGAACAAAGAGAAATGGCTTAAACTGGTTTTGGTTAGTCCCCGAAAATGGAAAGAACAAAGAAGCGATGGCTCGTTTTATAGATATAGCGAGAGACATTTCGTACTGAAGCCATTAAGTTTGTGTTTCGTTGATATTGAAAGTAAAAGACAGGAATTGGTGCTCGAGAAAAGAAATGTTGGGCGTTGTACAGATAATTGGTCGGCTTCATTTAAGACTTATGGTGGCTGAAATGATGTGTTTTTATTTTGACTTGATTTTTTCTGAATTAAATAACTAAAATATCTTGCGGTCTCTCAATTCGAAGTCCTGAACCGCTATTCAACCGTGACGACCGACGATACCAGATTATAACGCTATTCTGGTCTAAATGGAGTAGTATCTAGAATTTTATTTTACTGTCTGCAGGAGATATTTAATTTAATTTAATGGTTTGAACTAAATTTGATTTAAAAATATAATTCAATTCCAAACAGTTATATTTATTGAAAATAAATTAATATTATCGTTCTAATTCAATAGAATTTATATTAATCGATTGAATTGTCTCAATTTAGTTTTAACTCAGCGTCAGATTATTTATCGTTCTAGTATTACGGCAATTCAATATATTCGATATTAAATCGTACACTGATTTGTAAACCGATAAATTCAATATTAAAATTCATTTATATTCCTAGTTAAATATTTAAAACTAATATAAATATTCATTATATAACAGCTAAAAATCCAGGACGTTACATCGGTCTTCAGTCGCCGTCTTCAATTCTTCGAACGTCGTATCATTATTTGGAATGAGAGTAAACTCGGACTTTCCAAATAATCTTCGCATAATTATCATTTAAATTATTTCATAACGTTATTATTTATCTCTATTTTTATTTTATATAAAAATAGATATAAATCAATCCATGTAGTCATTAACATATAAGGGCAACGAATCAACCAGACAAACAGCGCACAATCATGTTCATGTATCATATCAAGGTATCATGTTCAATGAACATCTCAATTCCATTCCTACATTTATTTATTAATAAATAACAACTAAAAGGTAACTTTCCATTTATTCTTTTATGCATAGAAAATGTCATTAAAACATCTCTTTTTCTTAATTATTTACACTACATGCGAATAAATGTTTTCCTTTTCTTTTCCTATTTACTTACCCAAATGTAAATAAGTGTTTTCCTTTTTTTCTACATATCCTATTTACATGAAAATGTAAATGAAAGTGTCATCTAAAATAATTCTTTTTATTACATAAGATAATGTAAATTTCTATTTCATATTTTATTTACATTCTTTCTCTCATTTTATTGGAAATGTAGTATTTCCTTCTTATTCTTTACACTATAGAAAAATGCGAATTTTCTTTTTCATTATTTACACTATATTCACCTTTATTACATTATAAAGAATGTAATTCTTCTAACTTCTTTTGTTAGATAAAAAAAAGTAATATTTCTTCTTTTGATTACATTAAGAAAAATGTAATTGACATTATACTGTAAAATCCTATCTTTCAATTGCATTGTAAATTTTCCCTCTTTAATTACGTTGTAAATGTAGTTAACATTACCATGGAAAATTCTAACTTTTTAAATTACATTAAAGAAATGCAAATTTGATTACATCATCCAATTATTCTTCTTAAAATTGTAATTCTCGATATAACGTAAAATCCCTCTCTTTTAAATTACATGTAATTTTCGTAACAGTGCAAATTTCTATCTTTTAAAATTACATTAAAAAGGTATATTTGATTTGAATGTCCAATTCTTCTTCTTAATTACATTAAAAATGTAATTTTCAATATAATGTAAAATCCTTCTTTAATAACATATAGAAATGTAATTTTTATTGCAAATTCTCATTCTTAATAAAAATGTGATTTATTTTACATATACATAAACCTGACATTTAAAATATGATTTTGATTCATATGCATTACATTGACAATAAAATATGGTTTTATTTCATATGCATTGATGCTACTCCAAAACATGATTTTATATCATATGCACTGACACTACTCTAAAACATGATTTTGTATCATATGCACTATCATATACTAAAATATGATTCTATTTTCATTTTTCTATTCAAACGCTAAAAATTTATTTATTTTCCTATTTCTGCACATCCAGTAAAAATAAGTTTGTTTTCATATCCTAACTGCGATGCTAAAAATATAATTTTATTCACGTTTTAACGAAAATGATTAAAAAAATATGATTATTTACATATTCTAACTAAAACGAAGAAAATATGGTAATAATCATATTCTACCTAAGACTGCTAAAAATATAATTTTAATTCACTTTTTCCATTAACGCTAAAAATATAATTATAATTCACTTATTCCATTACACTAACAATATGATCATTCAAAATTATATAGCGCTTATAATTATAATATATTAACATTACACTAACAATATGATCATTTTAATGTAATGACATAACGCTTAAAATATGTTCATTTTAACTAAGGTGACATAACGCTAAATTTATATTCATTTTAACTAAAATGACATAACGTCGAATTCATATTAATTTTAACTAAAATGACATGATGCCAAATTCATGTGACGATCCCAAAATCCGTGTGACGGTATTAAGGATAATCATTGGAACATAACACATCAATCATCATAGCAAAGTACAGATAACAGCAAAAAAATTAAATAGAATAAATTCACATAGATATGACAGCGGATTCATAACATGTAACAACATCAGAATAGCACAACGTAGGATATAACTTAGTAAATAAAAGGGGAATGATCAGTCACCATCTCCATAGGCGGAATATATACATACAGTGAGACATAATAAGGGTATCAGTCTACATCGCCGGAGGTTGTACATATACATACGAAAATAAGTACTGGAAGTAAAACTGTCTGCATCGCCATAGGCAGTATCATAATACATATACAATAGTGGCGGAAAATGTCAAAGTCATCTCGGTGAAGTCAGCCTCGCCATAAGCCAAAAGTGCACTCCATACTACAGTGCTGAGCCAAAACAACCTGTCATCTGTGAACTAGGCTGCCCATGTGAAAATAAGGGCACCTGCGTTTGCAAAGTGAAACAAACAACGAGTCAGTCATGGGGACTGGTATGAGAAATCTACTTAACAGTTTAAACAACAGAAATAAGCAAATCATAGGACCACGCCACTTTCGCGGAACGGGTTTACTACAGTGATTGCCGGTGCATTTAAAACAAAGTAAATTCTTTAAAACAACATAATGCTTTTGAAAAGAATGTAGCCGTTATAAGACTCAAGTCCCATCATACAATGCAACGCAAACCAGAGGATAGAGTTTTTCCTTATAATGGCCAAATATGCTTAATACGTGTAAAACAAAATCATTTGATATTATTACTAGTGCATATATGTTTCAAAAACGAATATCATCATAAATATCAATCATAGGCGGCATAGCTACCATATACTATGTCGCCATACTAGTTCTACAATCAAATACGTTATTTTGTATTGGAAATTGGATTTCCGTCATGAGTCGAGGCAAGGGGCAAGCTCCTCTCAGCTTCGAGACATTCTAGCAAATGCCTTAGGACTACATGCTCTGGGTAACCCTTGGATCTTCACGGCCGGTCCACACTTACGTTAGTGGATTAGTATTCCTGAACACACGTTTCCCGGTCCTTACAGACCTAAAATTGAGGCGCCTCGCATTCCAACAACCGCATAGGTGAAAAGAAGATATAAATGTCAGGGCTGTTAGGTTACTGACACCACCATAGCTAGAAAGAAACGTCGTGCTCTCCCCGCAGTCCTTATCCTGTTTTTAACTCATACCGAGGTGTGAGGCTCGCGAATCCACGCTATACACAAAGCCAGGCCACGTAGGCCATGTTTTGATCATTGAACACAAGACTTTGCTTTGCAATAGAAGCCTTGATCACTACATCTTGGCATGCCATATAGGCAATCCACTCCATATGACTGATTTCTATCGATATATAACCTCTGAGCTCGTACGTCTCAAAGAAGGGCGTTAAGAAAAACAATAAATTCTCCACCGCCAAATAGATATATATTTAACAGAGATCAATCAGTATAGAACAAAATTCAATGTCAGACACACAGTCCATTTACATGTCCGTTCTAGGTCTGAACGAAACCGGAGGCACCATATTCCTCGTATATCCGTACAATCAACACATGCGTTCAGACGGCTACTACTTTCGTTCCTTCATGGTAGCTACTCCAATCAAGAACCTCAGCAGCGCCCATCCAACCGATACGAAGATCATCGGTCTTGACTCATCTTTGTATTTTCGCCTTCGAATCGTTCGATCAATTATTTGAAATGAGGGTTAGCTCAGCCTTTTCAAATAATTCACATATAATTAGAATTCAAATCAATTCTTTCCATGGTTATATTATTCGACATTCATATTTCAGTTCTTTAGTATTATTTTCGTGTCAAACACATACAACCATCAAATATCAAGCAGATCAAGCCAAACTGGTTTATTTCCAATCCATGTTGCTTATAATATTTTATAACAATTTTTCGCCATTTTTATTTATTTAAAAATGGCCATATTTAATTAAATGACGTTTCTGGTCGTGCCGTGGCACTGGCGCTGTTTTCCCCTAATTTGTTTTACACATATCGGAAAATCTAACTGTTGGATTTCTACAAAGTCTACGTCCCTGGGAAGACATTCCCAAAGCGAACTCAACGGTTCCAGTTTCGTGAAAATCCGACGGTCGGATCTTCCACACTAGTCGTTTGAAGTTACGGTTTCAAAATTCGAACTGCAGCGTCGTTATTCGATTTAATTTAATTATATTTATATTTGTATTTATATATAAATATAAACGATTCTGGCGCTGTTTTTCTTCAGATTTGAATTAAACATTCCAGACAATCCAACCGTTGGATTTTTACAAAGTTGGTGTCGTTGGAAGGATATTTCCAAGGCGAACCCAACAGTTGCGGTTTCGGGAAAATCCGATGGTCGGTT
Source organism: Allium sativum (assembly GCA_030737875.1). NCBI lineage: Eukaryota > Viridiplantae > Streptophyta > Magnoliopsida > Asparagales > Amaryllidaceae > Allium > Allium sativum. Next base: position 378,447,708 of record CM060926.1, read on the forward strand.
CTCTTGTACTAATCGATTCAAATTACGATTTCAAAACACGAACTGCACGGCTTCGATTCCTTTCAATTCTATTTATATTTATATATATAAATATAGTTCATTCTTAAACTTCAAATATAGTTCATTCTTTAATTTCAACATCGTTTTCACTTCAAATATTTCACTATCACCTTTATATTTCGAAAAATTTCGCCATAACCTCCTTTGTATGGGAAGGGGTTTGGAAATTTATTGGGCCGTGTTAGGTACCCAATAAATCCTATAAAGCACCCACATATTTATAGTGATATATTCTGGTGTTTACATGGGAGCGTGTATAGATAATAACTCTAGAGAATAAATTCTCGTTACCCTGTCAAGCCTGAGGGAGCGTGTATTTTTAATTACTCCAGAGGATAAATCCTCGTCACCTCGTCTCGTGTGGGAATAAATAGTCCATGTGTCATATCTAATGACTAGAGAGACGTGATTATTGTCAACTCCAGACCCGTGTGGGTTTTTTATTAATCTGACAATTTATCGTTATATTTTATATAGTGCATATCAGTCATCTGTTTAACCTGTAGTATATAATCATCGCCATACAAGCCTCTCGCTCGAATGGTAAATCTTCAACCTCATCACACAAGCTCCAAATGCTTATGTGGAATATGATGAAGTATGCCTATCGTCAAGAAGTATGCCATGTAGTGTAGTTCAAAATTAATTGTTACTATCCTGTGGCGATGTTTATTATTTCACACAGAATAACCAGCACTCCGCATCCAATGGCATTCACAGGAGTTGATATAAAAATAAAATTTTGCAGCCAACTCATCAAGGCTTACCTATTTGTCGGGCACGCAAATAATTTCTTTATTCAACAGCTAATCCATTTTTCCTGTTCAACACATGTATATATATGCAGAACAAAGCTAATAATAGTATTTCTAGCGAACAAATATTTTTTCCAACACGTGTGTATTTTTATCAAAGCGTATACATGATAAAAGTAATATTGTTTATAATCAAAAATATTTATTCAACACGTGGATGTTTTTAACACTTCATATTCACAATAAAATGTAATTTTTATTGTCCATTCAATTTATTTTAAAATACGAATAACATTCAACACTAGAATTTCAATTCAACAAATGAATTTCAATCCAACACATGAATATTCTGTATATTTTGTATATATAAAAAAAATGTGATTTTTATCGTTAAAACTATTTATTTAAATTCGAATAACATTCAACACATGAATTTCAATTCAACGAATAAATTTCAATTCAACACATGAATGTTCTCTACAGTTTGTATATATAAAAATGTGATTTTTATCGTTAAAACTATTTATTTAAAATTCGAATAACATTCAACACATGAATTTCAATTCAACAAATGAATTTCAATCCAACACATGAATATTCTGTATAGTTTGTATATATAAAAAAAAATTGTGATTTTTATCGTTAAAACTATTTATTTACAATTCGAATAACATTCAACACATGAATTTCAATTCAACGAATGAATTTCAATTCAACGAATGAATTTCAATTCAACGAATGAATTTCAATTCAACGAATGAATTTCAATTCAACACATGAATATTCTCTATAGTTTGTATATATATAAAAATGTGATTTTTATCGTTAAAACTATTTATTTAAAATTCGAATAACATTCAACACATGAATTTCAATTCAACGAATGAATTTCAATTCAACACATGAATATACGTTTCAACATATGAATTTAATTTCAACAAATGAAAATTATTCTAACACATGAATATTTTAGAAAATTTCGGCAGCATAACGGCAGGGTAGTTAAAACCGGGACCGTCCCTAGTACGGCTCCTCGCTCTACCTTAAAACCTCGCGATTTTTGACAATGGGGAATCATGCATCTAGTTCGCACGCAGGCGGCATGTTTTATTTTCATTTCCACAATCCTATTCTAATTTGTTTCAACCACAAGAGTGTATTTTTCAACCACAAAGGTATTTTTCAACCACAATATCAACCACAGACAATTATTTCCAACCATTCGTCATACTATATATTTTCACGCCAATCACAAGCAATAAATATCGTCCATGGTCTGTGGACGAGGGGAGTATATATATATTATTTCTATATTTCACTTGCATTTCAACACAATTCAAAGCATATATGTTTCATACAACGCTTGTATAATTTATACATCGCTAATATAACTTATAAAACACATGTACATGAGGTATACAATGCGTATATAATTTACACTTCGCTTATATAATTTATACAACACGATTCCATTCACACAATTTAATTTAGATTCCTCACATTGGTTTTTGAAGTGCTAAAAATCGTATGTAGATCAGAAAAATCCGCGGCTTCTGCTAGATGGTAGAGAGCCTCCTTGCGGTCCCAATGTTTCCTGTTTCATCGAACTTTGTTAACACACTAAAAAGATATGTTTTTTCAAAGTTTTGCAACACTTAAAAGTGTTGTTTTCATTTCAGAAATTTCAAAGCTGATACCTTGCCAAACCTACGAAACTAGGTTTAAATTTTACGATCGATCCGTGAAGTATTAACACGATCAGAAGCTGCAACGTCGAAGAGCTTCGAACAGGGCCTCCAGCGCCTGTGGTGGCACTCAGCTCGGCGGTCTCTACGAGGCACGGCGAAGCTCCAAAGACGTTGACTTCCTCGCTGGAATTCGACGCAAATACCAAATGATTTCAGACGAGGGTTGGATGGATTGAAAAAGGAGGGGAAGATGAACGGAAAAGTCAACTGGAGGAGGTGGCGAAAATGCCAGTGGCGGCGGAGATCGGGCCTGGAAGCTCTGAATTGGTTTCCGTCGTTCGTCGCAGGGGGTTCGACCGATTTTTAGAAGAGATAGAAAATAGGGGATATTTCCTATTATATTTAAATTTTAAATTCCTAAAATATCCTTTTGAACAAATGTACACCAATTTCAACCCAACGACTGTCGCCCTTAGCTAAATACCCACATTCCGGACACAACGGGATATGTTTCGTTGGCCAATTCGACTGTTACAGTCAGTTATTTTTCAAATTAAAGTATAAAACATCTAATATTCAATTTGAACGTACATTTCAGTTTGCCAGGGCCACAAACTGAATCGAAAAATTCTAGAAAAATAAATCTAGCTATTTCTTGACGATACGGTCCCAACAAAACCAGTTTCGTCGAATTCTGAGATCGTATGCAAAATGGCCATTTTCAGGTCGACCCATTTTAACAGAAATTGACCAATCACATTTTATTTTGCCCCACTCACATACTTGCTTCAAAAATTATGAAATTTGAAACCTAGCAATAGTTTGACATCCCGGATCCAACAAAAGTGGTTTCGTCGAATTCTGAAGTCGTATGCAAAATATCTATTTTCAAGGGCTGTATATTCTATATAACGACCTTTCTGAAAATTCATTTGGCCATAACTTTTGATTCCTGCTATGAAACTTCGATTTTTCAGATTCGTTAGAAAGGTATTCATAAACAGATTTAAATATTTTTGGTTTCCCTAAAATCTGTTATATTTTCCACCCGGTACAGTCAGACAAAGTTTGTATTCAAATTTTCAAACTGCCTCACTATTTCCAATTCATTATTTTATTGAAATATGCTATTTCAATTGTTTAAATTCTTTGACAATAACCTATTTTAAAAAATTTAAACTGTTTCACATTGTCCGGGTTATTACAATCTCCCCCACTTAAAACTTTTCGTCCTCGAAAAGGAAACAACAGCAAAGTAGGAAACAAAATGTAAATGCAAAGTACTGTAAAGGTACCTTGCACCGGAGTTAGTCAGAGATGTCCACTCTGCATGTGGGGTAGGCTTGCTTAATGCTTTGCTCAGTCTCCCAAGTACAGTCTCTAGGATCACTACTCCACTGCACTTTAACTAAATGAATCTTTTTGCTCCTTAGCTCTCTAGTTTCTTTTGCCAACGATCTTCAATGGCTCTCTTCTGACTGCTAATTCTGGAGTAATTTCCATGTCCTGTTGTGCTACTTCTTCTACAACAAGATCTGGATCATGCACATGTTTTCTGAGTTGAGACACGTGGAACACATCATGCACTCCAGGCAACCAATCTGGTAATGAAACCCTATATGCAAGAGTTCCAATCCGTTCAAGTATAGGAAAGGGACCAATAAATCTCGGTGCCAACTTCCTAGTTTTGCCAAATCTGATTACTCCCCTCATCGGAGAAACTCTTAAATACACATAATCGCCAACGGCAAATGATAAATCTCTTCTTCTCGCATCAGCATAACTTTTCTGTCAGCTTTGTGCGGTTTTCAATCGCTTCTTGATGAAATCGACTTCATCTGATGCTTCTCGAATCATATCGGGCCCTAACACAAGTTTGTTGCCAGGTTCTACCCAACATGCAGGAGATCTGCACGGTCTACCGTTTAACGCTTCAAATGGAGACATTCCCAAACTTGCTTGATAGCTATTGTTATAAGAGAATTCTGCCAAATGTAAGTGATCCTCCCATGACCCGCCAAAATCAATAATGCAAGCCCGCAGTAAATCTTCTAGAATTCTATTCACCCGCTCAGTTTGGCCGTCTGTCTGAGGGTGATAAGTGGTGCTTAGATTCAATTTGGTTCCCAATTCTGTCTGGAATGCTTCCCAGAATTTTCTAGTAAATAGGGGATCTCTATCACTAACTATATTGAGCGGCACTCCATGTAGTTTAACTATTTCTTTGAAGTAAATCTGTGCTAAACTTTGAGCCATTCTGTTTGATCTGACAGGTATGAAATGGGCAATCTTCGTGAAGCGATCTACGATCACCCATATACTGTCGTTTCCTTTCTTAGTTCGAGGCAAACCATCAATGAAGTCCATCGAAATCTGCTCCCACTTCCATCCTGGGATTTCTAATGGTTGTAATAGTCCAGCCAACTTCTGCTGATCGCTCTTAACATGTTGACAGGTGGGACACCGGCTAACATATATTGAAATGTCCCTTTTCATTGATCTCCACCAGAATGTGCGATTGATATCGTTATACATTTTTCTCACAATGGGATGGATGCTTAGTTTGGACTTATGACATTCATCAAGTATTTCCTTTCGAAGCTCTGGATGATTTGGGATGCAAATTCTGCCCTTTAATCTAAGAACTCCATTGTCATCAAGTCGGAAACTTGTGGATTCACCTCCCTTGACTCTCTGACTGATTCTCTAAATAAATTCATCGTCTTTCTGAAGGTCCAAAATCTTGTCAATTAATGAAGACGTGATGATAAAGCTGGTGATGATTTCATTCTTTCTACTGAGCGCATCTGCGACAACATTGGCTTTCCCCGGAGTGTATAGAATCTCAAAATCGTATGCTGCAAGGAATTCTAACCAATGCTGTTGTCTCAAGTTTAGGTCTTTCTGAGTGAATAGATACTTCAATGATTGATGATCAGTAAATAGCTCGAACCTCTCGCCCAATTAATAATGCCTCCAGATTCTCAAAGAAAACACAATAGCTAACAACTCAAGATCATGAGTTGCATAGTTTCTTTCATGCGGCTTCAGCTGACGGCTGGCATATGCGACCACTTGGCCCTTTTGCATTAATACTATGCCAAGCCCTCTAATAGAAGCATCTGTTCATATAGTCAAATCTTGGTTGCCTTCTATAATTGTCAATACTGGAGCAGTTGTCAATTTCAGTTTCAGCTCCTAGAAAGCTTCTTCACATTCGGTAGTCCATTTGAATTTCTCATGCTTCTTTGTAAGCTTTGTTAATACACTAGATATCTTTGAAAAATCCTGAATGAATTTCTGATAGTAACTAGCCAATCCAAGGAAACTTCGAACTTCTATGGGGGTACTAGGTTGTTTCCAGTCCTGAATCGCTGTAATTTTGCTTGGATCTAAAGCAATCCCTTCCTTTGATACGACATGACCAAGGAACTTAACTTCATCCTGCCAGAAGATACACTTAGAAAATTTAGCTTTCAAGACATTTCTCCTCAGAATTACCAACACTTGTTAAAAATGTTTTGCATGCTCGCCTTCCGACTTAGAGTAGATTAAAATGTCATCGATGAAGACCAGAACAGAATTATTCAAAACACCACGGAACACTCTGTTCATAAGATCGACGAAGTATGCTGGAGCATTACACAAGCCGAACGGCATTATTAACCATTCGTAGAATAAATCAGGACCCCTGAAGGCTGTCAAAGGAACACAGTCTTCGGCTATACGTAATTGGTGGAAACCTGTAGCTAGGTCCATCCTGGAGAATACTGTCGCCCCATTTAATTGATCTAATAGATCATCTATACGTGACAAGGGATATTTGTTCTTCAGTGACTACTTATTGAGATCTCGGTAATCAACACAAAGTCTTAGAGTACCGTCTGATTTCGGGACAAATACTACTACTGCTCCCAAACCTGAAAAGCTTGGTCTGATCAGACCTTTACAAAGCAATTCTCGAATTTGGCTACCTAACTCTTCCTTTTCTTTCGGGGCCATTCTTCTAATTGGATTTACTACTGGTCGGGCGTTCGGAATTAGATCTATTTTGAATTCAATTTCTCTTTGCGGAGGTAAGTTTTCGACTTCTTCAAACACATCTGCATAGTTTTTAACGACCGGTATCTTTTCTAATGAAGTGGGAGTAACTTCTAAGGCAGACCAGAATTCTTTTCTATTTGGATCAGAACCGAGACATGGTATAGTGATATGCCCAAGTTTTGTTTTAACTTTCACGATTCTTTCGGCACATCTAACTTCGGCCTTATATTTTGTCAATCGGTCCAGCCCCAGTATAACATCAAATTCGGAACTGTTCATGACAATCACTTTAAAAGGAAATCGATAACAAGAATATGAGGCGGGTACATTACAATATGAGCCGAGAATAGCAGAACCTCCTATCGGATTTTGAACTTTAATTGGTTCTTTAAGCTTCCTTGGATTCAATTTTAACTTGTGAACAATGTTACTAGAAATGAAGCTACGTGATGCACCAGTATCAACAAGTACAGAAACAGGAATATTTTTAATGGTAAGGGTACCTCCCAAGACGTCGGGTTTACCTGATCCATCGGTGATAGCTGGCGGGGTCTCCCCGTCATAAACATGAGCCACCTGTGCATTCTTCTTCAAAGGACAATTCCTACTATAATGCCCTTTCTGATGGCAGTTGTAGCATTCGGCTGAGCTGTGGTCTGGATTTGCCTTTAGTTTCTTTGGGGCTTTGCACACATTCGAAAAATGTCCTTTATTTCCGCAGTTGTAGCAGCTTCCTTTGGGTATCTTTCTAGATTGCTGAGTAGCGGCTGCTGCAATGCTGGACTCTGGTTGATCTCCTGAAGCTTTGCGCTTGTTTCCAGCTTGGCTTTTGGTGCGGTCTAGGTTGGAGTGTCTCTCATCCAGATCTTCGTAATTCCAAGCCATCTCTACCAATTCTGAGAATGGGAGTTTGATGTTGCTCATGGCCCTGTCCTGGTACTTGCGCCGTAGCACAAATATAAATCTCTTATTCTTAGCTTTGGTTGTCAAAACAAGATCTGGAGCATAGCGTGACAGCTGAGTGAATTTGTTGAGGTAGTCTTGGATAGAGAAGTCTCTCTGCTGGAGATTAGCAAACTGATCACGCATCCGCTCTAAGGCCTGCTCAGGTACGAACTTCTCCTTGAACATGGTCTTGAATTTCTCCTAGGTACTAACAGTACCCTCCTCATCTTCGGAGGTGATGGCATCCCACCACAACTCGGCCTCTTCTTGTAAGAGTCAAATACCTAGACGTTCCTTGTTGTGGGTACCCGGTTCCATGCCCTCAAAAATCTTTTCACAAGTCTTCAACCACGCAATATCCTCTATACTATACCAAGGCCAGAAAAGGGTTTTCCTCCCAGGTTCCTGTATCTCTTTGCTACTCTGTCAAGCTCAAATTCATGGGGTGCTGGTGGCTGTATAATAGGACCCTCCTCAGCTACCGAGATATTCCCCCGTCCTCCTGCTCTGCCTGCTCGGTCTCCTCGGCCACCTCTGGCTGCAGCTACTCATGTAGCCATCAAATAGAGTACTGTATAAGCAAGAAAAGAGTCAAGCTCACAGAAATGATAACTTTCATATATGATAAGGCAGGAGAACATAAGGAAAGGTAATGATGTACTGATCAAATTGTTTTGCTATGCTGCTTAGCTCATTCTAGGACATCACTAATCCTATCTCTAATGAGCCACTCGCCTTAGAACACTACTAATTCTATTCTAATGAGGTGTTTGATGTGTTAGATTCCTGAACTAAGGTTAACCAAAGATCTGATACCAACTGTGACGATCCCAAAATCCATGTGACGGTATTAAGGATAATCATTGGAACATAACACATCAGTCATCATAGCAGAGTACAAATAATAGCAAAAACAATAAATAGAATAAATTCACATAGATATGACAGCAGATTCATAACATGTAACAACATCAGAATAGCACAACGTAGGATATAACTTAGTAAATAAAAGGGGAATGATCAGTCACCATCGCCATAGGAGGAATATATACAAACAGTGAGACATAATAAGGGTATCAGTCTACATCGCCGGAGGCGGTACATATACATACGAAAATAAGTACTGGAAGTAAAACAGTCTGCATCGCCATAGGCGGTATCATAATACATATACAATAGTAGCGGAAAATGTCAAAGTCATCTCGGTGAAGTTAGCCTCGCCATAAGCCAAAAGTGCACTCCATACTACAGTGCTGAGCCAAAACAACCTGTCATCTGTGAACTAGGCTTCCTTTGTGAAAATAAGGGCACCTGCGTTTGCAAAGTGAAACAAACAACGAGTCAGTCATGGGGACTGGTATGAGAAATCTACTTAACAATTTAAACAACAGAAATAAGCAAATCATAGGACCATGCCACTTTCGCGGAACGGGTTTACTCCAGTGATTGCCAGTGCATTTAAAACAAAGTAAATTCTTTAAAACAACGCAATGCTTTTGAAAAGAATGTATCCGTTATAAGACTCAAGTCCCATCATACATTGCAACGCAAACCGGAGGATAGAGTTTTACCTTATAATGGCCAAATATGCTTAATACGTGTAAAGCAAAATCATTTGATATTATTACTAGTGCATATATGTTTCAAAAACGAATATCATCATAAATATCAAACATAGGTGGCATAGCTACCATATACTATGTCGCCATACTAGTTCTACAATAAAATCCGCTATTTCGTATTGGAAATTGGATTTCCGTCATGAGTCGAGGCAAGGGGCAAGCTCCTCTCCGCTTCGAGACATTCTAGCAAATGCCTCAGGACTACACACTCTGGGTAACCCTTGGATCTTCAGGGCTGGTCCACACTTACGTTAGTGGATTAGTATTCTTGAACACACGTTTCCCAGTCCTTACAGACCTAAAATCGAGGCGCCTCGCATTCCAACAACCACATAGGTGAAAAGTAGATATAAATGTCAGGGCTGGTAGGTCACTGACACCACCATAGCTAGAAAGAAACGTCGTGCTCTCCCCGCAGTCCTTATCCCGTTTTTAACTCATACCGAGGTGTGAGGCTCGCGAATCCACGCTATACACAAAGCCAGGCCACGTAGGCCGTGCTTTGATCATTGAACACAAGACTTTGCTTTGCAACAGAAGCCTTGATCACTGCATCTTGGCATGCCACATAGGCAATCCACTCCATACGACTGATTTCTATCGATATATAACCTCTGAGCTCGTACTTCTCAGAGAAGGGCGGTAAGCAAAAGAATAAATTCTTCGCTGCCAAACAGATATATATTTAACAAAGATCAATCAGTATAGAACAAAATCCAATGTCATACACACAATCCATTTACAAGTCCGTTCTGGGTCTGAACGAAACCGGAGGCACCATATTCCTCGTATATCCATACAATCAACACATGCGTTCAGACGGCTACTACTTCCGTTCCTTCACGATAGCTACTCCAATCAGGAACCTCAGCAGCGCCCATCCAACCGATACGAAGATCGTCGGTCTTGACTCGTCTTTGTATTTTCTCCTTTGAATCGTTCGATCAATTATTTGAAATGAGGGTTAGCTCGGCATTTTCAAATAATTCACGTATAATTATAATTCAAATCAATTCTTTCCATGGTTATATTATTCGACATTCATATTTCAGTTCTTTAGTATTATTTTCGTGTCAAACACATACAACCATCAAATATCAAGCAGATCAAGCCAAACTGGTTTATTTCCAATCCATGTTGCTTATAATATTTTATAATGATTTTTCGCCATTTTTATTTATTTAAAAATGGCCATATTTAATTAAACGACATTTCAGGTTGTGCCGTGGCACTGGCGCTATTTTTCACCTAATTTTTTTTACACATATCGGAAAATCAAACTGTTGGATTTCTACAAAGTCTATGTCCCTGGGAAGATATTCCCAAAGCGAACCCAACGGTTCCAGTTTCGTGAAAATCCAATGGTCGGATCTTCCACACTAGTCGTTTGAAGTTACGGTTTCAAAATTCGAACTGTAGTGTCGTTATTCGATTTAATTTAATTGTATTTATATTTATTTATAAATATAAACGATTCTGGCGTTGTTTTTCTTCAGATTTGAATTAAACATTCCAGACAATCCAACCGTTTGATTTTTACAAAGTTGGCGCTTGGAAAGATATTTCCAAGGCGAACCCAACGGTTGCGGTTTCGGGAAAATCCGATGGTCGGATCTCTCGTACTAATCGATTCAAATTACGACTTCAAAAAACGAACTGCACGGCTTCGATTCCTTTCAATTCTATTTATATTTATATATATAAATATAGTTCATTCTTTAACTTCAAATACAGTTCATTCTTTAATTTCAACATTGTTTTCACTTCAAATATTTCACTAATGCCTTTATATTTCGAAAAATTTCGCCATAACCTCCTTTGTACGGGAAGGGGTTTGGAAATTTATTGGGTCGTGTTAGGTACCCAATAAATCCTATAAAGCATCCACATATTTATAGTGATATATTCTGGTGTTTACAGGGGAGCGTGTATAGATAATAACTCCAGAGAATAAATACTCGTCACCCTGTCAAGCCTGAGGGAGCGTGTATTTTTAATTACTCCAAAGGATAAATCCTCATCACCTCGTCTCGTGTGGGAATAAACAGTCCATATGCCGTATCTAATGACTAGAGAGATGTGATTATTGTCAACTCCAGACCCGTGTAGGGTTTTTATTAATCTGACAATTTATGGTTATATTTTATATAGTCTATATCAGTCATCAGTTCAACCTGTGGCATATAATCATCGCCATACAAGCCTCTCGCTCGTATGGTAAATCTTCAACCTCGTCACACAAGCTCCTAATTCTTATGTGGAATATGATGAAGTATGCCTATTGTCAAGAAGTATGCAATGTAGTGTAGTTCAAAATTAATTGTTACTATCCTATGGCGATGTTTATTATTTCACCCAGAATAACCAGCACTCCGCATCCAATGGCATTCACAGGAGTTGATATAAAAATAAAATTTTGCAGCCAACTCATCAAGGCTTACCTATTTGTCGGGCACGCAAATAATTTCTTTACTCAACAGCTAATCCATTTTTCCTGTTCGACACATGTATATATATGCAGAACAAAGCTAATGTTAATATTTCTAGCGAACTAATATTTATTCCAACATGCGTGCATTTTTATCAAAGCGTATACATGATAAATGTAATATTTTTTATAATCAAAAATATTTATTCAACACGTGGATGTTTTTAACACTTCATACTCACAATAAAATGTAATTTTTATTGTCCATTCAATTTATTTTCAAATACGAATAACATTCAACACATGAATTTCAATCCAACACATGAATATTCTGTATATATAAAAAAATGTGATTTTTATCATTAAAACTATTTATTTAAAATTCGAATAACATCACATGAATTTCAATTCAACGAATGAATTTCAATTCAACACATGAATGTTCTCTACAGTTTGTATATATATAAAAATGTGATTTTTATCGTTAATACAATTTATTTACAATTCGAATAACATTCAACACATGAATTTCAATTCAACGAATGAATTTCAATTCAACACATGAATATTCTCTATAGTTTGTATATATATAAAAATGTGATTTTTATCGTTAAAGCTATTTATTTAAAATTCGAATAACATTAAACACATGAATTTCAATTCAACGAATGAATTTCAATTCAACACATGAATATTCTCTATAGTTTGTATATATATAAAAATGTGATTTTTATCGTTAAAGCTATTTATTTAAAATTCGAATAACATTCAACACATGAATTTCAATTCAACGAATGAATTTCTATTCAACACATGAATATTCTCTATAGTTTGTATATATATAAAAATGTGTTTTTTATCGTTAAAACTATTTATTTACAATTCGAATAACATTCAACACATGAATTTCAATTCAACGAATGAATTTCAATTCAACACATGAATATTCTCTATAGTTCGTATATGTATAAAAATGTGATTTTTATCGTTAACACTATTTATTTACAATTCGAATAACATTCAACACATGAATTTCAATTCAACGAATGAATTTCAATTCAACACATGAATATTCTCTATAGTTTGTATATATATAAAAATGTGATTTTTATCGTTAAAACTATTTATTTAAAATTCGAATAACATTCAACACATGAATTTCAATTCAACGAATGAATTTCAATCCAACACATGAATATTCTGTATAGTTTATATATAAAAAAAATGTGATTTTTATCGTTAAAACTATTTATTTACAATTTGAATAACATTTGACACATGAATTTCAATTCAACACATGAATATTCTCTATAGTTTGTATATATATAAAAATGTCATTTTTAACGTTAAAACTATTTATTTAAAATTCGAATAACATTCAACACATGAATTTCAATTCAACGAATGAATTTCAATTCAACACATGAATATCCGTTTCAACATATGAATTTAATTTCAACAAATGAAAATTATTCTAACACATGAATATTTTAGAAAATTTCGGCAGCATAACGGCAGGGTAGTTAAAACCGGGACCATCCCTAGTACGGCTCCTCGCTCTACCTTAAAACCTCGCGTTTTTTGACAATGGGGAATCATGCATCTAGTTCGCACGCAGACGGCATGTTTTATTTTCATTTCCACGATCCTATTCTAATTTGTTTCAACCACAAGAGGGTATTTTTCAACCACAAAGGTATTTTTCAACCACAATATCAACCACAAACAATTATTTCCAACCATTCGTCATACTATATATTTTCATGCCAATCACAAGCAATAAATATCGTCCATGGTCTGTGGACGAGGGGAGTGTGTATATATATATATATATATATATATATATTATTTCTATATTTCACTTGCATTTCAACAAAATTCAAAGCATATATGTTTCATACAACGCTTGTATAATTTATACATCACTAATATAACTTATACAACACATGTACATGAGGTATACAATGCGTATATAATTTACACTTCGCATATATAATTTATACAACACGATTCCATTCACACAATCTAATTTAGATTCCTCACATTGGTTTTTGAAGTGCTAAATATCGTATGTAGATCAAAAAAATCGGCGGCTTCTGCTAGATGGTAGAGAGCCTCCTTGCAGTCCCGATGTTTCCTGTTTCATCGAATTTCGTTAACACACTAAAAAGATATGATTTTTCAAAGTTTTGCAACACTTAAAAGTGTTTTTTTCATTTCAGAAATTTCAAAGCTGATACCTTGCCAAACCTTCGAAACTAGGTTTAAATTTTATGATCGATCCGTGAAGTATTATCACGATCAAAAGCTGCAACGTCGAAGAGCTTCAAACAGGGTCTCCAGCGCCTGTGGTGGCACTCAACTCGGTGGTCTCTACGAGGCACGGCGGCAACTCCAAAGACGTTGACTTCCTCGCTGGAATTCGACGCAAATACCAAACGATTTCAGATGAGGGTTGGATGGACTGAAAGACGAGGGGAAGACGAATGGAAAAGTCAACTGGAGGGGGTGGCGAAAATGCTCGTGGCAGCGGCGATCGGGCCTGGAAGCTCTGAATGGGTTTTCGTCGTTCGTCGCAGGGGGGTTTGACCGATTTTTAGAAGAGAGAGAAAATAGGGGATATTTCCTATTATATTTTTTAGAAAAGTAAAATGTGCGATCTTCTGAAAAGAAGAGAGCACACATATATATGTATATAAAAGTAGAAATGATTATAAAGACAGTCTACCAGTCTAGAAAAAACAACATGAGCTATGACAAGCCTCACCAAACAAACTACCTCAAAAACCGAAGAAAAGACTATCACAAACTAACATTCCAAAACCAAATACGGAAAGCTCCAATGTGAAAACCTTCTCCATACCACATCAGCACACAAAAAGCTCCTCAGCAAAAAAAAAACTACCAGAATCCTGAACCCGAATATAGGTTGCTGCTACCATCTTCTAACTCGTGAGCTTTCCATGGTAAGAAACAACATAAGATCTAATACGCTTGCTACGACGGACCACTCCCGAGCGGGGAATCTCTACTTCGCCTACCCCTCCTCAACAAAGAAAATGACATATCACAAACTGGAGATTTCTCTCAAATATCCTCTTGCAATCTATCCAAAACCGGATCTCCCAACTGTGTAAAGGCCTCAAACCCCAGCCTAATCTGATCACAGATCAAAGAATCACAATGAGAATAAGAACCTAGGCTATTATACAACCCTGAAAGTACCGAACTCAAGCAAATCCCCTTATTCATAGTAGACCAGAGATCATACTTTACACCAGTAAAACTTCTTCTCCTCTTGACCATATGAACATCAAAACAATGCTTTGAAAACAAAAAAGTCCCTTTAGGTGCCACCAACATCCCCGGCCTAAAACCGACGTGCCTAGGATTCTCCCTAACACATGTTGATGACTTCCTCGACATTGTTTTACATGCAAGAAACATAACAGGGTTTATGATCCCCTGCCTTGTATTATAAACCTTCATCCCATGCATGTCAGCCTCTGGCATACACACCCCTTCTTCATCTACCAAAATCCCAAAACTATTAAACATATTTACATCTTCAGTCACAGTCCAATTGGATCCATCTCCTTCGGACGTACAGAATTTAGCCAGTAAAGGATTACTAGTTACTAAATCCTGTGTAACCTCCCCATCAATACCTGTTACCATCTCATTTCCAATTCCATTACTCAACGAAACATTTCCATCTTCACTAGCTAGCTCTAGCATCGCAGGATTATCAAAGCAATTCTGAACCGATGGATCAAAGAGCATAGAATCAAAATGTTGAAAAACCATGCACTCCCCATCAGAACCCATCATCTCATCTTCACTTATCAAAGAACCATCTATCACCTCAAAATTCAAACCATCCGTTAAATCACAAACCACATCCGGCAATAAATCAAGCTTCTTCTGAAAAGGAATCCCCCCGACACTAGAATCAATGTCCTCAACATCTTTCAAACGAACCTTAGAATCAACATTCCCACGAACACAGTTCACTCTAGAATTGATAATATCAAAATGAAACAAAATCTCATTTAATAAACAAAATCCCCTTCGCTTATTCTTCGAGACTGAATCAGAGAAGATCCTCCACAATTTAAAGTAGTTAATACAAAATGATAGAGCATGTTCCTTCCTCCCTAACGGTCGAGGCAGAGGAGGACAACTATCACTTCTTGAAGCATACTGAACCTTCTTTCGCCCCAGCACTCCATCTACTAATCCCTCCATGCGCCAACCCATCAACAGTAGCATATATGCTCCGTTATCTTTTTTATTCGAACTGATCATATCATAAAATTCAAAAAAGAAATAAGCTTCTGGCAAAACTTCAAACAGTTGATGTGCATCAATTCATAATCCAAATATCCCCTATAAAACTCGGAACACCTGCTCTTCCGATGCCCTAAACCACCGCAATTGAAGCATCGAATCAAATTCCTACAATCTTTCGCGATGTGTCTTGAATCACCACATCTGAAACAAAGGCGCTTCTTGAGGAATTTCCAATTAAACAAAAACTTGTACAAGGGAGAAAAACGATTAGAAACAAAGGAAGAATTGGGAACAGCCTTTCTAATCACATCCGCGTAAGACCGTGGGAATCTCTCTTTGAATCTGCTAATGGAGGAGGATTATTCGATAGAGAAGAATTAGAATTTCTCAATCTGAGTTCTTGGCTAGGAGAAGAAAAGAGCGCCTCCGCCATTTTTTTCGACACTGACCTGGAGTTTATTTGAATTGAAACTAGTAATTTTCGATATTTCCAATTATATTTAAATTTTAAATTCCTAAAATATCCTTTTGAACAAACGTACATCAATTTCAACCCAACGACTGTCGCCCCTAGCTAAATACCCCCATTCCGGACACAATGGGATATGTTTCGTTGGCCAATTCGACTGTTACAGTCAGTTATTTTTCAAATTAAAGTATAAAAAAATCTAATATTCAATTTGAACGTACATTTCAATTTGCTAGGGCCACAAATTGAATCGAAAAATTCTAGAAAAATAAATCTAGCTATGCCTTGACGATACGGTCCCAACAAAACCAGTTTCATCGAATTCTGAGATCGTATGCAAAATGGCCATTTTCAGGTCGACCCATTTTAACAGAAATTAACCAATCACATTTTCTTTTGCCCCTCTCACATACTAGCTTCAAAAATTATGCAATTTGAAACCTAGCAATAGTTTGACATCCCGGATCCAACAAAAGTGGTTTCGTCAAATTCAGAGGTCGTATGCAAAATATCTGTTTTCATGAGCTATATATTCTATATAGCGACCTTTTTGAAAATTCATTTGGCCATAACTTTTGATTCCTGCTATGAAACTTCGATTTTTCAGATTTGTTAGAAAGGTACGTATTCATAAACAGATTTAAATATTTTTGGTTTCCCTAAAATCTGTTATATTTTCCACCCGGTACAGTCAGACAAAGTTTGTATTCAAATTTTCAAACTGCCTCACTATTTCCAATTCATTATTTTATTGAAATATGCTATTTCAATTATTTAAATTCTTTGACAATAACCTATTTTAAAAAATTTAAATTGGTTCACATTTTCTGGGTTATTACAATTCATATTCATAATTTCTAATGAAAACATTACTAAAGTAAACATATTTTCTAACGTAAACATATTTGTTAATGTAATCATTATTTTCTAATGTAAACATATTTTAACACAACGCCAAAATATGTTCATTTTTTATATGATTTAACACAATGCTAAAATTTGATTCGTTCTCAATAAAATGACATAACGACAAAATTATGTTTACATTCACTATATTAACATAACGCTAAAATATGATTCATTTTCAATAAAATGACGTAACGCTAAAATATGATTCATTTTCAATAAAATGTCCTAACGCTAAAATATAATTCATTTTCAACTAAATTTACATAATGCTGAAATGTATTCATTTTCTAAAATGACACAACGCCAAAATTAATATGTTAATCTTTTTCTATGTTTTCTAATATCGTGTAAAGGAGTACTTCATATGTGAACATTTTTCCTATGTAAACTAATGTCAAATAAAGGAGTATCTTATATGTTTACGTTTTTGTTTCATCTATTTTATTTCAATCAAAAGTGACATTTTGTTTTATCTAAACTATTTTAACAAAATGAGTATTTTGTTAATTTATTTTATTTTGGCAAAATGATAATCCTAATTCAATTTTTTCCATATTCATTTAACACAAATGTTAATTCTTGAAATAATATTTCCAACCAACACAACATAGTGATTTGGTTTAACACTAATTTTCAATTTACAACCCAATATGTGATAACCCGGAAATTCCCACCCTCTGGATCGACCATAAACCACACAGGTCTGAACCAAAGAATGGAAATCTGCGGATACATCAACTTTAGGCATACAACACATCAGAACAAATACAGAAGACTTTTATAACATCATAATAAATGTTACATCAGAGTACAGAATATATATCAGAGTACATTGGATAATATTACAGCGGAAGATAAATTACAAAAATTAATACATTTCAGTGGAACTAATCTCAGTGGAAGGCTATCAACATTCTGGCCACAACTTCAGTCTTCAATCTAGGATCTTTGCTTAATATATCTGCCAAATGAGCTACTCGACTGCCCATGTGGAAAGAGGGCACCCGAGTTTGCAAAGTGAAATAAACTACAGGTCAGTCGTGGGACTGGTGTGAAAATTCTTAACCTAAATTATCTAAATAGAAGGCTAATCCCAGGACCACGCCGCTAACGCGGAACGGGTTTACTTCATTGGATTGCCAGTGCATAACTAAAGTAAATCGTCAAATAACGCAATGCTTTTTAGAAAATGAAACCATTATAAGACCCAGGTCCCATCACACAATGCAACGCACACCAGAGGATAGGGTTTTACCTTATAATGGTCAAGAAATGATAAATACGCAAAATATGATATTATTATTAGTGTGTATATATTTTAATTAAAACATTTCAATCATAATATCAATCCTAGGCGGCATAGCTACCATCTACTATGTCGTCGTACTAGTAATACAATCAAAACCGTAAAGGGGCGTATTGGAAATTGGGTTTCCATCATGAGTCAAGGCTAGGGAGGAAGTCCTTACCGATTCGAGACACTCTAGCAATGTCCCAGGATTCGGACGCTGGCGAACCCTTGGATCCTGCAGGGCCGGTCCACAACTGCTTTAGTGGATTTGTTATTCCTGAACACACGCTCCCCGGTCCTATTGAACATATAATACGGCCGAGGGCGACCGCATAAATCCGAGGCCTCTAAAAATCCAACAATCACATAAGTAAATGTCTGGGCTCCATACCATGACACCACTTCTAGCTAGAAAGAAACGTGTGCACTCCCTGCGTTCCCTTCTCCCGTTTTAGACTATACCGGGCTGTGAGGCTCGCGAAGTCACGATATACACAAAGCTATGCCTAAATAGACTGTGCTTTGATCATCAACCACAAGGCCTGCTTTTCAACAAAGCCTTGATCAATTGCATCTTAGCATGCCACATTATCAGACTCTACCGTATCGTTGATCATCTACCAATATATATATAACCTCTAAGTTCATACGTCTTAGAGAAGGGTGTTAAGTGAAAAATAAATTCTCCACCACCAAACAGAAATATATAATTGGTAGCGTTCAACAAATACAGTAGAAAAGAATACAATGTCAGACACTGTAACGTCCCACATTTTTGTCGGTTTGAATTTGAATATTTAAATCAGTTTAAATATTGAATTCGAAATATAAATGGATTTATATATTAATTATAACGAAGTTGAATGTATAAAAATATACATTAATTTTAATTGAACTCACAATGACGCTGCAGTTCGTGATTTAACGCTCTGAACTTCAACTGAGTGTACCAGGCTCGTTTTGAATCGGATTTCTTCGAAATGAGAAACGTTGAAATCTGTTGAACTATATCTTTCCAACGGAAGTGGAAAATGGAGATTTCGTCGTACAGACTGCAAGATATGTCCAAATCAAATACTCAAAAAGTCGCTGTAGAAGCGTATATCGACCATAACAGTTATTTGAAATAACTTGATATCGGTTGCAAATCGGGACGAGGTTCTTTTGAGGCGCAGCGATAATTTAATTTTTAGAATTTTACTGTAATTTTTAATTAATTAAATATGCAGTTTTTTATTTGGAGTATTTCGCACCCTGTATCGATATTTCGGGATTTCAAAATATGAGTCAAACTACCGGTATTATTATATTTTCGGAATCATGACACCTCATAGAGCACGTCTGTACTCTTGCTTCTGTCCGTAGCAGTCAGTATAAGGAGACGAACTTTTACGCAATAAGGTGCTCTTAAGAAATATACATTTCTTCTGAATCCTTAAATGCCGCTAATATAAACACTTCGCCCATGCCCTGATAATACAACTAAGAGGAGAAAATCGAAGCCTATTGTGTATAGCCTAAAAGCTAATTCCCCTTGTCCGTATGTTTCTAACTCCATACCCATAACAGTGGCGAATTATATTTTGTTTCTTGTACAATATGCATACCATACCTCATCATGGTCTAGTTTGAAAATATGTGTTCCCTAGCATGTAGTAGTTGAAAGGAAACAACGTCCTTGTCCTTTTCCCATGGTCTACAAAGCTCCCTTCACTAGCAAATAGATGCCGCAAGTTTAACATTCCACCACAAATCAAAATATAGATACTAGATTGCCAAGAATCCGTGGTTTCAGAGATGACATGGTCACATGAAGACAACTACTGTCTGCAAATATGGCATGATCCGAATATGTACCTACGTCATGAAATCCAGACATCATTACTGCATAGTCTACCTGCCCCTAATTTGTCTAACACTAGGGAATGGACTACCATACTTTAGAACACTTTAAATTATTATAAACATAAAAATCTCTGACGAGAACCATGCTGTAACCATGTGTCCCTCTCCTCTATTTAAACACTATCTCGTTCCTCGTTTTAAGCCATCAGCAAGAAAACAAAAGCTCATTTCCTTCAACCCATAATAACTCGAATAACTCAACAAATATAGTTGGATCTCATGACATAGAAACGTGGAAAAGAAAGACTTAAAAAGCTGCCATGGCAACTAAAGAAATAGCGATAGCTCTGCCAAGAACAACACTAACCTTGAAGGCAACAGACCAGTCAGTAGCAGGAGCATCAAAAGGCGAAATGGATACATGCGTGAGTGTGTCTCGAGTGAGTCCATTGCGTGATGAGTGTAAAGACAGTAAATAGATTCTGCTCGTGAAAATGATGGAAGGGGTACCATGCACGGATATGGGTTCAAAGTAGAGAGCTGGGGGAACCTGCGGGAAGAGGGGAGAAAGGCATAGTTAAAGTTGAACGTTGGTCCGGTGGTTGGCGAACTGAGCAGGCTGATGTGGTGGAATCTGTGAGCGTCGAAGAACATGTATTGGTTTCGAGCATGGCTTGAGATCGCATGGGGAGGGTTGGTGTCATGGATTCAGGAGGTTACTTGTTGATAAAGTGGAAGTGCCAGGGCATTGCGGGAGTAGTTTGATGTTGAGGATGGTGCATGTTCTTCTCGTCTATGCACGGGCGAATGTGTATGTAGTATATAAGAGTGTGGGTGGTGGTTTCAGAAGAGTGTTGATGTGGTGAGCTGTTTTAGATGAATCGAGATGAAAACCGTGAGTTTTCTAGGTGACGGGTTCTCATGGATAGGGTTGCAGCAGTAATGTACATGAAGGTTGAATTAGTGGACAACAAGGGGTGAGCGGTAATGGTAATCACGTGAAGATGGGTGAACATATAAATGTTCATTGGCCGTTTACTCTTTTCAACGTGAAAGTGAGGACGCGAGAAGGGCGTTGTTGATTTGAGGGAATGGACCGAAGAATGTTAATAAGGGATAAAGCCCATTAAATAAAATAAAATAAAATAAAAAGGGAAGTGGTCATGATATGGTTCCACTGCATGCAGTGCAATGACTTAGAGGAGGCGCGTCGGTTCTGAGGTTTAAAGTGGTGCATGGAAAAAGGGACTTGTGTGTGCAAGCAACTATAGAAGTGGGAAGGATTCACGAGAAGTCGGTAGCATTGACATCGTATAATCACGAGCTACGCACTAGAATTGGTCTGGAGTGGTTAGTCAGAACGGAACATCTGATTCAAATAAACTGACGCAAATCGTTATTTAACGGTTAACGCGCACTTTGAGTAAAATCACTAACTCTGATCTATTTTAAATTATTTTAATGTTGTTTGAATGTTGTGTGATGGTCGATTAGGTAGATTGCAATTAATTTGGTTGAATATTATATACCGTTACATATGTACACATCATCGATTGGACACTGATTCCACCGATTAGAATATCCCCTAGTATAGAGTTAGTGTAAATTGTGTTGACTGACATCTGTGGATGCGGAAACCGGTTCGAGGAATCTGACCGGATTCCTTGATAATTATATGTATTGTTTGTTTTGTATGAACCCGAATTATATTTAAAACCCCATGTGAATATTGATGTTGAACGGAAAATTCAACATCTGTTTCGATAAATCAATAAACGATATCAATTTAGAAAGTGATAACAGTCGACCGTAAAACCATCGTTTTGATAAGGAGTGATTGGCCGTCAGGCAAATCAATGAGGTTAATTATAAAAAAAAAATATTTTTATAATTAATAAGAAGATTTAAATTTATAATATAAGTTCTATTATAAACCAGTATTTTAGAGTTCGCTTTTATAAAATAAATAAAAACGATTGTTGACATTTAAATGAGTTTATAAAGCAGAAATTATTCGATGATTAAATATTTGGATAATTAGATTTAAGATAAACAATTTAGAAATATTATTAGATTAATTATATTAATCTAATATTGAGAAGTAATTAAAATCAATTAACGAATTTACTAATGGAATGGAGTTGATTTAATCAACTGTTATTTGGGAAAATGGTTATTAGATTAATTGGTCTTTAATTAATCTAATGAAACAGTTTAAAAATAAATTAATCCAAAGTAATGAGATTTAATTACCTTTTGGTTAAGATGTTATAAATAGAACTGTGGGATAAAGAAAGCGAAGAGCTTATGTTTAATATAAATAATCATAAACAATAGAGATTTCAAAGTAAGAAAATGATGTTATAAAACCATAGTTATAATTTAACAAGAAAATACGATTTGTGGTATAAGGGATTAAAATACAGACTTATATTTGTTCTTAGGTAAGAACGTTGTCGATCAAGGTTTGAGAGGTAAATAGAATACCCCAACTTGAACGGCTTCACTATTATCGAGGAACGATATCAGTTTGTGACGGAGATAGATGTTAAGATTAGTAGAAAAGGAATATGGCAGCATATGCAAGTTTAGAACTATAGCGATAAAAAAACGCTGTTGATTGGGCTTAAGCGTAACTGTTATGTCGAGACTAGTTATAACATAGAATATTACAGCGTATGACAAGTTTGAACTATAGCGATAAAATAACGCTGTTGATAAGGTAAGGGTGACTGTAATGTTGAGATTAGTTATAAAGGGAATATTACAGCGTATGACAAGTTTAGAACTATAGCAACAAATTAACTGCTGTTGATTAGACTTAAGCGTGACTTTTATATATATCAACACTTCCTAGGAAATGAAGCAGTTTAGTTGAAATCCACTTATTCGAAAGTGAGAAATAACGATGTCATAAGAAAATATAAGAATCTGTTTTAGAAAGAGAAATTGGAGAATCGTGTTAGAAAACGATGACAGCATTTCGATGTTCGAAATGTGATTAGAATTAAACCGTTAGGATTTGGAACTAGAATTCGACGATGTCGAATGTATTAAAAGTAACTATTTTTAGGGATTATAATCTGATAGAATAATTAACATTTAGTTTTAAACAAATAAATGTTAATAGGATAGGAGTCAGTATTTAGTTATAAACTTGATATCGATATGATAAGAAGTTGTCTTAGAAAACAGAGTTTATAAAGTGGATTGGGAATATAAAGTATGAAAGAGGTTTCGGTAAACGAGATAAGTATTACTTGAATAAAGAGTTAATTGATAAAGGTATTCGGATTTCTATAACAGGAATGGTATTCATATTTTTAAGTGAATTATGTTTTAAAAGTAAACGGTTGGCCGATTAAAATATTTATAATGAAATTGGAAATAATTTCCAATGAAGATAGGGTATACGATCCAAGTGTAGACACCAAGGAATGTGAAAAGAATGAAAATGTTTCGAACGTTAATAACGTATGTTTCTGGAACATGAAAGAATAAGAGTTTATAATAACTGGAAATGTTTTCTAAGAAGTATGAAAAGGCTAAAACGGGATTTGAGAAATACCTGGTAAGATATGGGAATTCGAATAATAAAGTCGAACGTTAAATAAAAGGTGCCCGTGATTGTGTGATGTTAGTGTACATGGAATGAATGTTGTTTTTACTTCGATGGTTAAATAACCGACTATCGAAGTGTTTTGACCATCGTTGTCAATACGGAGAGACCGGTTGGATATTATCCGGAAACCACTCCGTATAGGCATAAGCGCTGCGAATTAGATATGCTGAAGATAATTGAAGACAGATTTAAATGCAAGGGTTGTCCAGTTCTAGAATGGTATTTTTTTTGTCCAGTCCCAGGACAACTTGTATGGACGAGTGTCTGACAGAGTATTTCCAACGGTCACGCCGTTGATTTGTACGAATATACCAAGTTGGTGGGGAGAAGGTAACTTCTTTTTATTCTACACCCAGTGTGCATTTGTGTAATCAATATGTGATTACGGATTTGACGATGTGGCATTCAAAGTGAATGGTGATCAGATGTTCTGAAGATAGACGTAGCCTCTAGCCTCACAACCAGGAAGTAACAAAAGTTGGGCTAGGCAGCATGGCTAGTTGGGTTATCCCCAAGCAGGGTGTATTGTCATCGATCTAGAGAAAATTCATATTTATACTTCTTTTCGATTCTGTATCTTCGGATTGACGGTTGGATGGCCTACAACCGTGGTGGTAATATATTCGCGACACTCAAGCTAAATGAGTGAGCGGTCATGTGTGGCCGGGTTGCAAGACGTTCTTGTTGAACCCTGAGTGTATCCCCTCTAGGGTACACTATTCAGAAGGTGCTTCCATACCTTGTTTGTTGAAATCCAATCTCCAATAGGTGCCCTGCGGTTTATGATTTTATACTATATATATGTGGAGCGTGAGATGCAAGCGTTCTGCTACTTGATGATTTAATTGAGTAGACATTATTATAATATCACTGAAGTTTGATATAAAAAGATGTTGGGTTATAGTAAGGTAAAAACCGTCCATGTTTATGTGTGGGCTGGTCTTACTATTACCTTCTTGTTTGGAAAAGGATTTTCAAAGTTAAACAGTATGGTTGGAATTTACTCACACCAGTCCCATGACTGACCCAGAGTTTATTTTGTTTGTTTTTCCCTAAACTCTTGGGTGCCCAAATTTGTACGGGCAGTCAAGTGTTTCAAGCTTTTACAGATTCACTTGGAGGAGCTGGAAACGGAAGGCTTTAGCATAAATTAGTTAGAGATTATTTCCGCTGTGATATGATGTATTGTACTCTGATAATGGTATGTATATACAAATTCAGATTTGTATTTCAAAGTTATGTTATATAGTACATTTTATTGTTCCGCTGTGAGATTCGTGTTTACTCTGATTCTGTTCAGTTGTGATCTTCTTCTTCTATTCTATTAGTTCTATCTTTTCTTTCTCACCCTCTAAATTCTTCTATTAATGTCCTGGTATTTTCGATGCTCGAGAAATTGACAGTGTATTTATGTTGATTTTCTGGGTCGAAAATCCCAGACGTTACATACACGCAATCCATTTACAAGTCCGCTCTGGGTCTGAGTGAAACAACGTGTTCGTCGATCTCCAAATACGTTTGGACGATCATTACCAAATACCTTGCCTTGGAATGTACTGTCCCAATTCAAGATACCAGTCATCATCATCCCAACGATGTGAAAACCTTCGGTCTTCAACCACCATCTTCATCTTCGACTCTTGATCGTCATGATGATTATTCAGAATGGGTTAAACCAGGTCTTTCTGAATAACTCGCGTATTTTGTGATTAAAAATCAAATATTGGAAAATCACACGTTATGTCACATTCCGACCCCGAATATTCCTTAAATAAGATATTCATATTAAAAGATTTTCATAAATTCTAACAAAGATAAATTAATAAATTAAATCATAAATCTTCCTTAAAAGATTTATTAAAAATTCTAAATTTGATTTAATATCAAAAATCATTTTCACAAGATTATTTATTTTAAAGAATAAATCTTCTTTTAAATGGGTTAAAGAACTAGTGTCATTTAAAACACAGTTCACGATAAACCCCCAAATCAATTTCCAAAATATGGAATTCCATAGAAATCAATCAATACATAATCGATGTGAATTTCTGTATCGGACTAGCAATATACATGGAATAACGGCAAAGCCTCTTAAATTCCATATATAATATCGGTCTTCTATTACAGAAGCCCATCTCGATTATTACCAATCGAATTTCCACTTAATTCCAATTTATTATATTAAATTGGAAAACTAGATTTTTAGAAAATGCCTTTTTAAATCTCTAAAATAGATTCATAAATCCCAAATAATAATTTCGATGTAAATTGGATTAAAGGACAAATGTCATTTAAAAACACCGTCCACGATAAATCCACTTCACATCTCAATGTATCTCATATCATGAAATATAATTGCAAATTCTAATAATCTTAATTATAGGTTTTCCCTTTAAATATTAATTCATTATTATAAGAAAACATATTTTAGAAATAATCATTAAAAATATTCTTTACATAAAAGATTTTTATATTTTACAAATATTCTTTGTTTTAACATATTTAATAATATATATATATATATATATCTATGAGAATATATCCTTTATATAAAAAGAATTTCTAATGTAAGAATACTCTTATTTAAAAGAACACCTGAATCGAAATGCGACTCAATCATTTACCATATAATTTAGATTATATGGATTTCACACATATCATATAGGTCACAATAACAGTATAATCATCAAGTCATCCATTTACATCCAGAGTGTAAATTTCACTACGTAAGCGTTAAAATTAAATAATAACGCTCATCGCAGCCTATCGATCTAACGATCAACATACAACTAAATATTGGGATTAGTGTATGTTAATTTCATCCAAACACCCATATGGGGTTTCAACCAACAAACAAATAATAAATTATTTGTGCACTTGGGCGATGTGTGAAAATTATCGACCCAATCACATAAACAAGTCAGGTAACTTGTCTATGGCAGTGTAATCACAATATATAACACGATGATAAAAATGTCTCTTTTATTTATATTCCTTTTATTGCCTGTAAAATGTCAATAAGAATGAATTCTTTATTTCTATTCCTTTATCACATGTAAAATGTCGATAAAAATATAATCTTTTATTTCAGTACTTTTCATTGTAAATAAATGTGAAAACCCGTAACTTCCCCGTAAAGGAAAGTGTCAGATAGTTCGAGAACAAACCACAACAGAACGCATACAAAAGAACATTTCATTGTATATCACAACAATGCATCAGATTACAAGAATATACAGAGTATAAATGAATAAATATTACACAAAAAATATCAGAGATTACAATACATTGTATAGCAGCGGAAAATAATACAATACACAACTAGAAGAGATATACGGATACAAAGCTTCCCGGATATCACTCCAGCTATAAACCAGGATCCTGTGAATATAAATCTGCAAAACCAAAAATACTAGCTGCCCGTGTCGAAATAAGGGCACCCAGAGTTTAGGTTAAAACAATAAACTCCAGGTCAGTCATGTGACTGGTGTGAGAACTAAAACAGTTGTAAATCTTTATTTTAAAGTTAGGTAAATCAAGGGACCACGCCGTATAACACGGAACGGGTTTCCTCCCAAGAATACCAGTGCAGAAAACAAACAGCGCAATGCTAAATAAAGAAAAATGAAGCTGTTATAAGACCCAGGTCCCATCACACAATGCAACGCAGCCGAGGATAGGGTTTTCCCTTATAACAGCCAAAGAATGCTTGATACGTTTAAAACAAATCGTTTGATACTATTATAAGTGCATAGTGTATAAAACAACTTCAAATCATAAGTATCAATCATAGACAGCATGAATGACCCATACCACTATGTCGCCATATATAAGTTCACAATCAAAACCGCAATGTCGTATTGGAAGTTGGGTTATCATTTATGGTATGAACCGAGGCTAGGGGCAAGATCCTCTACCGATTTGTGACTCTCTAGCCCGAGCCACAGGGTCAGAGCGCATCGACCCTTTAGATCGTCAGGGCCGGTCCACCGATGTGGATTATTATGCCTGAACACTACGTTTCCCCGCCCTTTGGGGCGTAAGCCTGGCCCGTCAGCCGACCAGAAGCATCGGCCGAAACTGATATCACGAGGCGCCTCGCTTTTCAGCAAGTAATAATAAGCAACATCCACATGAGTCAAACTCGTCAGCCAGTTCAAGCACTGACGCCACTCCTAACTAGAAAGAAACGCATGTCCTCCCTGATGTCCGTCTCCCGTTTTTAATTCATACCGGGTGTGATACTTGCGAATCAATGTTACACAAAGCTACGCCACAAAGGCCGTGCTTCGATCATCAACCACAAGACTTTGCTTTTCAACAGAAGCCTTGATCATTTGCCACTTAAGCATGCCACATAGGCAATTCACTCCGTGCGATTGATATCCATCAATATATAACCCCTGAGCTCGTACGTCTCAGTGAAGGGCGTTAAACAAGAGAATAAATTCTCCGTCACCAAACAGATATATATTTAATAGAGATCAATCACACGGACTAAAATCCAATGTCAGACACACAGTCCATTTACAAGTCCGTTCTGGGTCTGAACGAAACCGGAGGCACCTAGTACCCCGCATATCCATCGATCTCCAAGCACGTCTGGACGATCACCAACTGTTTCCATCTTCTTGGGTGTACAGCCCAATCAAGATCATCAGTAATCACCCAAACGACGTGAAGACCTCCGGTCTTCGACCATCGTCTTCATCTTCGACCATCGTCTTCATCTTCGACTTATCGTCGTATCAGTTATTCAGAATGGGATAAACCCGGTCTTTCCGAATAACTCGCGTATATTTTAAATAAGTGTTACACAAACACAACATACGCCTCATTCCAATTCATCACTCACTAACCGTAAATTAATCAAGAGAATAATTTCCCAAATATTAACCCTGAAGGCCGAAACCAACATCAGATCAATATCCAGAAAACCCTTCTACTTAGCTAACCGACAGTTAGTTTCTAAATTTCACATTCATAGGGAAAGGTTCCCATTAATTTTATCCAAGATAAATTTCTTGAATTTATTCTTTAATCTATTTTTGAATATCAATTCAAACTAGTCGGGATTAGCGAACCTTACCGAAGTAATCATTTGTTTTAATTTCCCAATCCCAACCTATTCATCCCATGAAGTAAAACTGGTTATACTTCATATCTAACACCACGGTGTTGTCGGTAAATTCAATTACCATTTCACGTTCAAATCTAATTAAAGATTTAACTATCGCCTGGAGTAAAACTGGTGATACTCCATTCTCGATTATTTCAATCTAATTAAAGATTCATTAAAACTCCACTTAGTTTTAATCTGTGACTGGGTTAAAGAATCAGTGTCATTTAAAACACGGTTCACGATAAACCCAAAATCACATTTCTATTGATTATCGGGTTAAAGAACGAGTGTTATTTAAAACACTGTCCACGATAAACCCAAAAATCAATATCAATTCAATTCCAATTAAATATTATTTAATTGGTACACTTCATTAAATCTAAATAAAAAGATTTAATCTTTTCTTAATGGGGTTCAAGAACAGTGTTAGTGAAGACACCATTCACGACAAACCCAAATCACATTCGATATTCAATATAAGGCTCTGAATAGAAAATATATCGGCTTATATTCAATATCAAATTCTACGATTAACAAATGTCATATTGGAACTAACGATATAAATATATATCTTTCAAATTTCCATAACAACATCTGTATAATCATGAATTCCAACATCGAAATATTCCGAAGACAATTTCGATTCAAATCCACTCCAATGCAATTATTGGAAATTCTGGTATTTTTTTAAAACCCTTTTCAAATTCAATTTATTTATTTAAAAATAAATAGAATTATATTTCGAGTTCAAAACTAGTTCATTTCGATAAAAATCTATTTTTATCTTTTCAAATATGGAGTTTTTCATCCCAATCCTTTCTAAATCATTTCTTATGATTTTACACAAATTAATACTATTTTTAATAATTTTATCAAGGACCGTACAGTCGATTTCCATCAACGGCCATCGAACTGCACTTACACCGACCTTTTTCAAATTTTATTTGGACGTAACTCCAAATCCAACCGTTAGATTTCTAATTTCTAATATTCGTTAGAAAGCTCTTTTCGATACGAACCCAACGGTTCCGGTTTTAGGAGAATCCGACGGTCGGATCTCCCGTAATGTCCGTTTGAAATAAATGGTCGAAATTCGCGAATTGCCGCGGCGCGGCGCGTTCTATTCAGGCCATTATATTATATATATATATATATAATATATATTTCGTCGATTTCTATTTAAAATGAATTATATAAATAGTTTTAAATTCATTTCAAAAGCAGTTTCAACTTCCATTTCAATTCAAATCAAAATTGAATTCTTCTTTATAAATTCATTTTAAAATTCATTTCTATTCAATTCAAATTTTAATTCAATTTGAATTCATTTCAATTCTCTTTCAATTCAATTTGAATTCGTTTTCAATTAAATTCAATTCCAAAGTCGTTTTCTATTCGCTTCAATTCAAATTGGTTTTCTATTCGATTCAATTCAAATTGGTTTTCTATTCGAATCAAATTCGTTATATATTCAATTGAAATCACATTCGTTTTCTATTCAATTTATTTCGAAATCGTTTTCAATTCAATTCATTTCGAAGTCGTTTTCAATTCAATTCATTTTGAAATCGTTATATATTCAATTCATTTCGAAATCGATAAAATCGATATAAATATCGTTCACGTCAAAATGGCGTCAATCTAATCAACACGGCTTCATAAATTTTTATTTTCAAATATTCTATTTCAAATATTTCCTTTTTCAAAATAGTTGTTATTATCAAAATATTTCGTTCAACACATGACCAATCTCAATGGATGAGTACTGTCAACACATGAACCTTTATTTTATATTGATAAAGATGTAAATTTTATTACTAAAATATTTCGTTCAACACATGACCAATCTCAATGGATGAGTACTGTCAACACATGAACCTTTATTTTATATTGATAAAGATGTAAATTTTATTACTAAAATATTTCGTCCAACACATGACCAATCTCAATGGATGAGTATTGTCAACACATGAACCTTTATTTTATATTGATCTTTATTTTCTAAATTGGAATGAGGCCCAATCAATCACCAT
Organism: Allium sativum; assembly: GCA_030737875.1. Classification (NCBI taxonomy): domain Eukaryota; kingdom Viridiplantae; phylum Streptophyta; class Magnoliopsida; order Asparagales; family Amaryllidaceae; genus Allium; species Allium sativum. The sequence goes on from CM060926.1 coordinate 378,478,834, forward strand.
ATAATGTTAATTATATGGATTTTCATACATCACACGTATATAATAGCATTGAAAAATAATCAACCATCAACCAAAGTGCACTACACTGTATAAGCATCAAATATAGATATCTAACGCTTATAACAGCTTGTCAATCAATCGATCGACATATTTAATCAATCAGGATGAGTGAACTTCAAATTTCATCCCAACACCCGTGTGGGGTTTCAAACAATCAAACACAGATTTTAGTTGTGCAGTTGGGCGATGTGTAAAATTTACCGTCCCAATCAATGTCAGTCAAATCGGTGTACATAGACAAACCGTCCGGTTTGTAAATGAATATTTATTTATTCACATTCACTATATTCATATTCACGTTAAAAACTATATTATTAACGATAAAACATTTTATTTTAACATATGAATTTCTATTCAGTTCATTCTATAAATAAAATGGTATTTTTATTTTCTAACTTATTTTAGAAAATTTCGGCGGCATAACGGCACGATACTAGAAACGGGACAAGGCCTAGCCTTACCCCCGGTCTAGTGAAGGCCCACGCCATTCACACATCAATCAATCCAATTTCATTTCATCAAACGAACAAATTTCAATCAAATACTCTAACTAATTTTTGCAATCAAACAAACAAGTCCATGGTCTATGGACGATTGTGTCGTGTGCTACTAAACACCGACTGCATCCTAGTATATATATAACTAGAAATAGAAATTGAAGAGTGATAAATTCTCACAGATAGCTATCCTAGCTCCACGGCACTTCATTGATAGAAAACTTCATCGTTTTCGCATCTTCGTCAGCTTCGTCGCCCGTAACCACTCCACATGTAAAATCGAATTTTTTACTATGCTATTCAATATATAAAAATCATATTTTTATTTCGCTGTTCAATATATAAAAATCATATTTTTACTCTCGGCATTCTCTATATAAAAATCACATTTTTATATATAAAGATCGTATTTTTATATCTCCACTACATATGTAAAAATCACTTCTTTATCATAATAAAAACTCACTTCCTTTTATTTGCTTAAAATATACTCTTTTCTTGTTTAAAAATATAATATCTCCTTACACAAAAATCTAATCTTTTTATTTGATTAAAAAAATCAAATCTTTTTCTTATAAACACATCAAAAATTATAGATTTATATAAAATAAAAATCCTACTTTTCTATCCAACACGTATGAACAAAGATCACCTTTTTATATGCAATACATATGAATAAAAATCACATTTTTAAAACCCTACATATATTATAAAAATCCTATTTTTATGTAAGTAAAATAAAAAAATCGTATTTTAATTATTCTTCTATGTAAATAAAAAACGTATTTTTATTTTTAAGATTCCCATATAAAAATTAACACTTTTAACTACATAAATAAATTCAAATTAAAAACTCACATCCGAAAGGAGAAGCGGGGAGGACTGGTTGGTGTTGGCTTCGCGAGGAGGTGGATGGGAGCATCGGTTTTGGGCTAGGGCTTTTGCGGTTTGGGGATCCAAGAAGAAAGAGGAGAGAGAACGGCGCTGGGGGGGGTATGGAGTGGTCGGAGTCTGCACAAACGGTGGGTAGAGCTCGGCGTCGGAGATGGCAGCGGTGCGGTGGTGGGTCTGCAGCGACATAGAGGGGTGCGGGTTTCAAATTAGAGAGAGGAGAGGGCAGAGAACGCGGATAATCATCTTAGGAGGGAGGACGCCACCGCCTGAAGGGGGGGGGGGGGGTCGGAGGCGTTAGCAGCGGTGCGGAGCTCCTGGAGGGGCGGCGGATCGAGATTGCTTTCGTTTTTTTTTTGTCTGTTGACTTCTAAGGAGAGAGATGAGGGAGATATTATATAATAATTATATTTAGTTTTCATTTAAATTTCAATAAAGGTGCTTTTTTTATTCGAACCCTGAATCGAACCCAACGATTGTCATCCCTAGCTAATTACCGCCATTCCGAACACAATGGGATATGTATCGTAGGCTGATTCGGCTGTTACAATCAGTTTCCGTTAAATTTACATTTAAATCACTATATTGAATTTTAAACGTACATTTCAAATTACCGGGGTCACATACTGTCTCTAAAAATTCTAGAAAAATATTTTCTAGCTTCGTATTGACGATACGGTCCTAACAAAACTAGTTTCGTCGAATTCTGAGGCCGTTGGAAAAATGGCCAATTTCCAGTCGATTAAAATCAACTGAAACTGGTCAAACGCGTTTTCCTTTGCCACGCTCACATATTGATTCGAAAAATTATGAAATTTAAAACCTAGCAATAATTTGACACTGCGGATCCAACAAAAGTGGTTTCGTCGAAATCCGAGGTCGTTTGAAAATTTCCATTTTTAAGGGCCTGAATTCCATAGCGACTATTCAGAATTTTCAACTGGACATATCATTTGATTCCCGCTATGAAATCTTGATTTTTCGGATTCGTTGGAAAGATATCACCAATTAGATCCTAATGTTTTTGGTTTCACTAAAATTCGGATTGTTTTGCACCCGGTACGTTCAATTGAAGTTTGAAATCGAATTATCGAACTACCGCGCCATTTTCAATTCCTTTTATAATTATATAATTATTTATATTCTGATGACGACGCGTATAAAATATATACGTTAGAATTATATTCAAAATAAATTTCTCGTCGATATTATTTAAAATAATTCATTTTAAATACTCAAAATTCGCTAAAATTGCCGAAATAAAAATTTTTAAACTGGCCCAGATTTTCGGGTTGTTACAATCTCCCCCACTTAAAACTTTTCGTCCCCGAAAAGGAACAAAGTCGAAAGTGGTTTGATCATTCAACTCCACGTTCGATCTGGCTTCCATTCTCCAACTTTTCAGTTTCTGAGAATTTTCAAATTTTCAAAAAATTTGGCTAACACCCTAAATTTTCGAAAAATTTCGCCATAACCTCCCCTGCAATGGGAGCATCGGGAAATCTCAAATAGCTTCCCTGGTCCTTCAGATCTCAAAAAGAAAAAGAAAAAGCCAAGCGGCTAGCCAATAGGCTCATAAAATCATCATCACCCAAACAAAACAGTAAATTATGTAATAAACATGTACCTATTTGTCGGGCAAACAAATTTTATTCTCTGCTCTAGCCTCCTTGCTATGACCTGTTCAATATAAGTATATGTATATACAAGCAAATGCGACCAATTTTCAATATAATTCAATATTTGATGCAATTAGGCATAATGGTTCAAAATTAGCAAACAAACAACACAAACATCAATCAATTAGTGAATTAGAGTTTCAAATTCATAATTTTGATACATATAAAGAAAATCATGTTTTTGATGCCAATTCACAACAATGTGTTCTAGCTATATAAGTTTTGGTTCTCACACCAGTCAATAGGAAATATATAGATATCACACCTTCGAAACACGAATACCAATTCTGATGATGTTCGAACTATCATCAGAATCATCTCCGGGCGACTAGAGTGTGATTCTATATCTATCCAGTGTATTAAAACTTCAAATACACGTTTGCAAGGCGTATATGCAAAATCTTTATATACTGGACTGTCCTAAACAATATGAAATAAATAATCAAATACGAATAGTTGATTTAGATTTTCAAAACAAAAATCGTTTTCATTTTAAAAATATACTCTTCACACTCGTTCTAGGATACTACTGATCCCATCTCTAACGAGTCATTCTAATTGGATATTACTAATCCAATATCTGATGAATTCTTTCGTACGGTTCTAATGTGTCTTGTTCTCTGAGCTTTGCAAACCAAAGCTCTGATACCAACTGTGAAAACCCGTAACTTCCCCGTAAAGGAAAGTGTCGGATAGTTCGAGAACAAACCACAACAGAACGCATACAAAAGAACATTTCATTGTATGTCACAACAATGCATCAGATTACAAGAATATACAGAGTATAAATGAATAAATATTACATAGAAAATATCAGAGATTACAATACATTGTATAGCAGCGGAAAATAATACAATACACAACTAGAAGAGATATACGGATACAAAGCTTCCCGGATATCACTCCAGCTGTAAACCAGGATCCTGTGAATATAAATCTGCAAAACCAAAACTACTAGCTGCCCGTGTCGAAATAAGGGCACCCAGAGTTTAGGTTAAAACAATAAACTCCAGGTCAGTCATGTGACTGGTGTGAGAACTAAAACAGTTGTAAATCTTTATTTTAAAGTTAGGTAAATCAAGGGACCACGCCGTATAACACGGAACGGGTTTCCTCCCAAGAATACCAGTGCAGAAAACAAACAGCGCAATGCTAAATAAAGAAAAATGAAGCTGTTATAAGACCCAGGTCCCATCACACAATGCAACGCAGCCGAGGATAGGGTTTTCCCTTATAACAGCCAAAGAATGCTTGATACGTTTAAAACAAATCGTTTGATACTATTATAAGTGCATAGTGTATAAAACAACTTCAAATCATAAGTATCAATCATAGACGGCATGAATGACCCATACCACTATGTCGCCATATATAAGTTCACAATAAAAACCGCAATGTCGTATTGGAAGTCGGGTTATCATTTATGGTATGAACCGAGGCTAGGGGCAAGATCCTCTACCGATTTGTGACTCTCTAGCCCGAGCCACAGGGTCAGAGCGCATCGACCCTTTAGATCGTCAGGGCCGGTCCACCGATGTGGATTATTATGCCTGAACACTACGTTTCCCCGCCCTTTGGGGCGTAAGCCTGGCCCGTCAGCCGACCAGAAGCATCGGCCGAAACCGATATCACGAGGCGCCTCGCTTTTCAGTAAGTAATAATAAGCAACATCCACATGAGTCAAACTCGTCAGCCAGTTCAAGCACTGACGCCACTCCTAACTAGAATGAAACGCATGTCCTCCCTGATGTCCGTCTCCCGTTTTTAGTTCATACCGGGTGTGATACTCGCGAATCAACGTTACACAAAGCTACGCCACAAAGGCCGTGCTTCGATCATCAACCAAAAGACTTTGCTTTTCAATAGAAGCCTTGATCATTTGCCACTTAAGCATGCCACACAGGCAATTCACTCCATGCGATTGATATCCATCAATATATAACCCCTGAGCTCGTACGTCTCAGAAAAGGGCGTTAAGCAAGAGAATAAATTCTCCGCCACCAAACAGATATATATTTAATAGAGATCAATCACACGGACTAAAATCCAATGTCAGACACACAGTCCATTTACAAGTCCGTTCTAGGTCTGAACGAAACCGAAGGCACCTAGTACCCCGCATATCCATCGATCTCCAAGTACTTCTGGATGATCACCAACTGTTTCCATCTTCTTGGGTGTACAGCCCAATCAAGATCATCAGTAATCAACCAAACGACGTGAAGACCCCCGGTCTTCGACCATCGTCTTCATCTTCGACTTATCGTCGTATCAGTTATTCAGAATGGGATAAACCCGGTCTTTCCGAATAACTCGCGTATATTTTAAATAAGTGTTACACAAACACAACATACGCCTCATTCCAATTCATCAGTCACTAACCGTAAATTAATCAAGAGAATAATTTCCCAAATATTAACCCCGAAGGCCGAAACCAACATCAGATCAATATCCAGAAAACCCTTCTACTTAGCTAACCGACAGTTAGTTTCTAAATTTCACATTCATAGGGAAAGGTTCCCATTAATTTTATCCAAGATAAATTTCTTGAATTTATTCTTTAATCTATTTTTGAATATCAATTCAAACTAGTCGGGATTAGCGAACCTTACCGAAGTAATCATTTGTTTTAATTTCCCAATCCCAACCTATTCATCCCATGAAGTAAAACTGGTTATACTTTATATCTAACACCACGGTGTTATCGGTAAATTCAATTACCATTTCACGTTCAAATCTAATTAAAGATTTAACTATCGCCTGGAGTAAAACTGGTGATACTCCATTCTCGATTATTTCAATCTAATTAAAGATTCATTAAAACTCCACTTAGTTTTAATCTGTGACTGGGTTAAAGAATCAGTGTCATTTAAAACACGGTTCACGATAAACCCAAAATCACATTTCTATTGATTATCGGGTTAAAAAATGAGTGTTATTTAAAACACTGTCCACGATAAACCCAAAAATCAATATCAATTCAATTCCAATTAAATATTATTTAATTGGTACACTTCATTAAATCTAAATAAAAAGATTTAATCTTTTCTCAACGGGGTTCAAGAACAGTGTTAGTAAAGACACCATTCACGACAAACCCAAATCACATTTGATATTCATTATAAGGCTCTGAATAGAAAATATATCGACTTATATTCAATATCAAATTCTACGATTAACAAATGTTGTATTGGAAATAACGATATAAATATATATCTTTCAAATTTCCATAACAACATCTGTATAATCATGAATTCCAACATCGAAATATTTCGAAGACAATTTCGATTCAAATCCACTCCAATGCAATCATTGGAAATTCTGGTATTTTTTTAAAACCCTTTTCAAATTTAAAAATAAATAGAATTATATTTCTAGTTCAAAACTAGTTCATTTCGATAAAAATCTATTTTTATCTTTTCAAATATGGAGTTTTTCATCCCAATCCTTTCTAAATCATTTCTTATGATTTTACACAAATTATTACTATTTTTAATAATTTTATCAAGGCCCGTACAGTCGATTTCCATCAACGGCCATCGAACTGCACTTACAGCGACCTTTTTCAAATTTGATTTGGACGTAACTCCAAATCCAACCGTTAGATTTCTAATTTCTAATATTCGTTAGAAAGCTCTTTTCGATACGAACCCAACGGTTCCGGTTTTAGGAGAATCCGACGGTCGGATCTCCCGTAATGTCCGTTTGAAATAAATGGTCGAAATTCGCGAACTGCCGCGGCGCGGCGCGTTCTATTCAGGCCATTATATTATATATATAATATATATAATATATATTTCATCGATTTCTATTTAAAACGAATTATATAAATAGTTTTAAATTCGTTTCAAAAGCAATTTCAACTTCCATTTCAATTCAAATCAAAATTGAATTCTTCTTTATAAATTCGTTTTAAAATTCATTTCTATTCAATTCAAATTTCAATTCAATTTGAATTCATTTCAATTCGCTTTCAATTAAATTTGAATTCATTTTCAATTAAATTCAATTCCAAAGTCGTTTTCTATTCGCTTCAATTCAAATTGGTTTTCTATTCGATTCAATTCAAATTGGTTTTCTATTCGAATCAAATTCGTTATATATTCAATTGAAATCACATTCGTTTTCTATTCAATTTATTTCGAAATCGTTTTCAATTCAATTCATTTCGAAGTCGTTTTCAATTCAATTCATTTCGAAATCGTTATATATTCAATTCATTTCGAAATCGATAAAATCGATATAAATATCGTTCACGTCAAAATGGCGTCAATCTAATCAACATGGCTTCATAAATTTCTATTTTCAAATATTCTATTTCAAATATTTCCTTTTTCAAAATAGTTGTTATTATCAAAATATTTCGTTCAACACATGACCAATCTCAATGGATGAGTACTGTCAACACATGAACCTTTATTTTATATTGATAAAGATGTAAATTTTATTACTAAAATATTTCGTTCAACACATGACCAATCTCAATGGATGAGTACTGTCAACACATGAACCTTTATTTTATATTGATAAAGATGTAAATTTTATTACTAAAATATTTCGTCCAACACATGACCAATCTCAATGGATGAGTACTGTCAACACATGAACCTTTATTTTATATTGATCTTTATTTTCTAAATTGGAATGAGGCCCAATCAATCACCATATAATGTTAATTATTTGAATTTTCATACATCACACGTATATAATAGCATTGAAAAATAATCAACCATCAACCAAAGTGCACTACACTGTATAAGCATCAAATATAGATATCTAACACTTATAACAGCCTGTCAATCAATCGATCGACATATTTAATCAATCAGGATGAGTGAACTTCAAATTTCATCCCAACACCCGTGTGGGGTTTCAAACAATCAAATACAAATTTTAGTTGTGCAGTTGGGCGATGTGTAAAATTTACCATCCCAATCAATGTCAGTCACATCGGTGTACATAGACAAACCGTCCGGTTTGTAAATGAATATTTATTTATTCACATTCACTATATTCATATTCACATTAAAAACTATATTTTTAGCGATAAAACATTTTATTTTAACATATGAATTTCTATTCAGTTCATTCTTTAAATAAAATGGTATTTTTATTTTCTAACTTATTTTAGAAAATTTCGGCGGCATAACGGCACGATACTAGAAACGGGACAAGGCCTAGCCTTACCCCCGGTCTAGTGAAGGCCCACGCCATTCACACATCAATCAATCCAATTTCATTTCATCAAACGAACAAATTTCAATCAAATACTCTAACTAATTTTTGCAATCAAACAAACAAGTCCATGGTCTGTGGACGATTGTGTCGGGTGCTACTAAACACCGTCTGCATCCTAGTATATATATAACTAGAAATAGAAATTGAAGATTGAGAAATTCTCACAGATAGCTATCCTAGCTCCACGGCACTTCATTGATAGAAAACTTCATCGTTTTCGCATCTTCGTCAGCTTCGTTGCCCGTAACCACTACACATGTAAAAATCGAATTTTTTACTATGCTATTCAATATATAAAAATCATATTTTTATTTCGCTGTTCAATATATAAAAATCATATTTTTACTCTCGGCATTCTCTATATAAAAATCACATTTTTATATATAAAGATCGTATTTTTATATCTCTGCTACATATGTAAAAATCACTTCTTTATCATATTAAAAAATCACTTCCTTTTATTTGCTAAAAATATACTCTTTTCTTGTTTAAAAATATAATATCTCCTTACACAAAAATCTAATCTTTTTATTTGATAAAAAAAATCAAATCTTTTTCTTATAAACACATCAAAAATTATAGATTTATATAAAATAAAAATCCTACTTTTCTATCCAACACGTATGAACAAAGATCACCTTTTTATATGCAATACATATGAATAAAAATCACGTTTTTAAAACCCTACATATATTATAAAAATACTATTTTTATGTAAGTAAAATAAAAAAATCGCATTTTAATTATTCTTCTATGTAAATAAAAAACGTATTTTTATTTTTAAGATTCCCATATAAAAATTAACACTTTTAACTACATAAATAAATTCAAATTAAAAACTCACATCCGGAAGGGGAAGCAGGGAGGACTGGTTGGTGTTGGCTTCGCGAGGAGGTGGATGGAAGCATCGGTTTTGGGCTAGGGCTTTTGCGGTTTGGGGATCCAAGAAGAAAGAGGAGAAAGAACGGCGCTGGGGGGGGTATGGAGTGGTCGGAGTCTACACAAGCGGTGGGTAGAGCTCGGCGTCGGAGATGGCAGCAGTGCGGTGGTGGGTCTGCAGCGACATAGAGGGGTGCGGGTTTCAAATTAGAGAGAGGAGAGGGCAGAGAACGCGGAAGATCATCTTAGGAGGGAGGACGCCGCCGCCTGAAGGGGGGTCGGAGGCGTTAGCAGCGGTGCGGAGCTCCTGGAGGGGCGGCGGATCGAGATTGCTTTCGTTTTTTTTTTTTTTGTCTGTTGACTTCTAAGGAGAGAGATGAGGGAGATATTATATAATAATTATATTTAGTTTTCATTTAAATTTCAATAAAGGTGCTTTTTTTATTCGAACCCTGAATCGAACCCAACGACTGTCATCCCTAGCTAATTACCGCCATTCCGAACACAATGGGATATGTATCGTAGGCTGATTCGGCTGTTACAATCAGTTTCCGTTAAATTTACATTTAAATCACTATATTGAATTTTAAAGTACATTTCAAATTACCGGGGTCACATACTATCTCTAAAAATTCTAGAAAAATATTTTTTGGCTTCGTATTGACGATACGGTCCTAACAAAACTAGTTTCGTCGAATTCTGAGGCCGTTGGAAAAATGGCCAATTTCCAGTCGATTAAAATCAACTGAAACCGGTCAAACGCGTTTTCCTTTGCCACGCTCACATATTGATTCGAAAAATTATGAAATTTAAAACCTAGCAATAATTTGACACTGCGGATCCAACAAAAGTGGTTTCGTCGAAATCCGAGGTCGTTTGCAAAATTTCCATTTTTAAGGGCCTGAATTCCATAGCGACTATTCAGAATTTTCAACTGGACATATCTTTTGATTCCCACTATGAAATCTTGATTTTTCGGATTCGTTGGAAAGATATCACCAATTAGATCCTAATGTTTTTGGTTTCACTAAAATCCGGATTGTTTTGCACCCGGTACGTTCAATTGAAGTTTGAAATCGAATTATCGAACTACCGCGCCATTTTCAATTCCATTTATAATTATATAATTATTTATATTCTGATGACGACGCGTATAAAATATATACGTTCGAATTATATTCAAAATAAATTTCTCGTCGATATTATTTAAAATAATTCATTTTGAATACTCAAAATTCGCTAAAATTGCCGAAATAAAAAAATTTAAACTGGCCCAGATTTTCGGGTTGTTACAATAAATGAGAAGAAGAATAAAATCTGTAATCCCATTTGTAATAAGGAATACAAATAATAACAAAATTATAACTTTTCATTTCATGCTTTATTTGCAATAGAGAATGCAAATAAAGATTCAGCTTTTTAATTTGATGTTTATTTACATAGAGGAATATAAATAAAATTTTTCATTTTATAATTGAATTGCATTAAGGATTGCAAATGAAAATGTATCTTTTTATTCTCATGTTTTATTTGCATTGAGTAATGCAAATAAAAATGTAATATTTAGTTTCTAGTTTTATTTACATCAAGAAATTTAAATAAAAGAACAAATTCTTATTTTATGTTTATTTACATCAAGTGAAATAAATAATTAGTTAAAAATGTAACTTTTATTTTAATGCTTTGTTTGCATTTAAAATTTTTGACAAAAATGTAACTTTTGTTTTTAATAAATTTGTTTGCATCTAAATTTTCAAACAAAATGTAATTTTTTATTCTTCTTGTTTGTTTGCAACTAAAGTTGCAAACAAAAATGTAATTTTTATCTTCTTGTTTTATTTGCATGATAGAATGCAAATAAAAATGCATATTCTATTTTCTACATTTCGTTTGCATTGTAGAATGCAAACAATCCTTTTATTTCTAACTTACATTTTGAATGTAAATTTTTTTTATTATTGTTTAATTACATCAAAATGTAAATGTCCCCTTTTTCATTGTTTATTATTAACAAATAAAAAATCTCATCTTCTATATTTATTCTCTTCAATGAAAGCAATTTTACATAAAAATGTAATTCTTTAATTCTATTCTTTTTATTGTCTCTAGAAAGACAAATAAAATGTTACACAAAAATATATTCTTTTTATCGCACCAAAAATGTCGATAAAATGCATCACTAACATTGTCTATTTTTATCGCACTAAAATGTCGATAAAAATGAATCACTAACATTGTCTATTTTTATCGCCCTAAAAATGTCGGTAAAAATGACAACATTAACCATTCTATTTTCACCGCATTCAAAATGACAATAAAATATTCAACATTAACAATTCTATTTTTACCACATTCAATAATGACGATAAAATATTATCATAAGAAATGAAAGCAAAATGTTCTTTTTATTCCTAAAAAGAAAAACAACAAAATGCTTCTTTTAATGCTAAAAAGAAACATGACATAAAAATGTTCTTTTAATGGTAAAAAGAAGAAGCGACAAAAATGACCCTTTTCATGTTAAAAAGAAAAGGTGACAAAATATGCTTTTTAGTTCTAAAAAGAAAAAGCGACGAAAATTAACTTTTTATTCTAATGCAATGTCTTTAACAAAAGTGTTATTTTAATATCAATGCGAATTCTCAATTTCTTACTACATATAAAAATGTAAATTTTATCTTACAATTGTATATCTCATCCTAAATTACATATAAAAATGTAAGTTTTAATTTTTATTGCAAATTCCTTTTTTTTTAATTACATATAAAAATGTAATTTTTATTTCACATTGTAAATTCATGTCTCAATTACATAAAGAGGTGTAATTGTTATAATGCAATACAAATTCATATTCTAATTACATTGAAAAATGTAATTTTTATCATACCGTTTTAATTTACATCTAAATTACATAGAAAAATGTTATTTTTATTTTACCGTTCTAATTTACTTCTAGATTACATAGAAAAATATAATTTTTATCATACGGTACAAATTCAATTTAAATTACATAGAAAAATGTAATTTTTTTATCATGCGATGGAAATTCATATTTTAATTACATAGAAAAATGTAATTGTTATCATACGACATAAATTCGTATTTAAATTACATCTAAAAATGTAATTTTTATCTTACAGCGTAAATTCACATTTTAATTACATATAAAAATGTAATTTTCATCATGCCATTCTAATTTATATATATACTACATAAAAATGTAATTTTTATCATGCAATGTAAATTTACATTTTTAATTACATGTAAAAATGTAATTTTTATTCTATCGTTCTGATTCATATCTAAATTAGATGTAAAAATGTAATTTTTATCCTACCATGTACATTCATGCTTTTATTACATATAAAAATGTACTTTTTCTCATATTCGTTTTTAATACATTAAAAATGTACTTTTTCTCTAATTCATTTTTAATGCATAAAAATGTACTTTTTCTCTAATTCATTTTTAATACATTAAAAATGTAATTTTTATCATATTCATTTTTAATACATAAAAATGTACTTTTTCTCTAATTCATTTTTAATTTATCCAATGTCGTAATTTCAATGTCAACAAATAAAAATATATTTTATTCGTTGTTCAAATTCTATTGTAAATAAACAAATAAAAATAATATTTTATTTGTCGTTCAAATTCCAGCCGTAATGCAAACAAATAAAAATAAGATTTTATTTGTCATTCAAATTCTATCGTAAAATCAACAAATAAAAATAATATTTTATTTGTCGTTCTAATTCTATTGTAAAATCAGCAAATAAGAATAATATTTTATTTGTCATTCTAATTCTAATGTTGAATCAATAAATAAAAATAATATTTTATTTATATAAAATAAATTTCAACATCTAGATCTGAATAAATACGATTAAATCGAAAATAACTATGTTTTAGATCTAATTCTCTAACTGCAAATAAATTTAATAATATTTGCAATTTTCAATGCGAATCTAACACACCGTACCCAACAAATCATATCACAAGCACAATCAATAATTCATACAACATAGAATATTTCAAAACTGAATAAATATGATAATACAATTATTGTAACGTGAGAAAAACAATTTATAATTAATTAAAAAATCAAAAAATTAGAATTCTCACATTGATTTTTGGCTGAAATTCGACTGTCTCCATTTCAGCTGCGGTCTGTGCCATTGCGAAGCTCTCGGAAAGACGAGTACAACGCAATTTACGGTTTGTAAAACGGACCTCGTATGAAAGAGTTATGAATTTTTAAACATCGGACAAATTAAATAATTAAATAATAAAATAAGAAGTTCGGACCTTCTTCCCTTCCACCGTGTTTCTCACGGCCGAACCCATCTTCATCACCTCCAACCCGAAAACGCACGCCACCCGGGACCTCCATTCACCGATCAACCGCCACCAGTCCGAAGCCCGCACCACCACCTTGTTGCACCAGGACCGAGACCGAGCTGCCTACTGCATGGAAAAATGCACACAAAACCGTCACCTTCTAGCCCTGAATTCGTGAAACCCGTGAACCAAAACCAGATCTTGACTGTATGGATGGAAAGCTCTCTGAATTCTCTTCGATTTGGTATATCATACGTCGATTTTCGTTGAACGGATTGAGAGATCTAAGCATTTAAAAATCGGATGATTTCAGCCCTACATCTGAAACGGCGGCTGCCATTGTGAATTAGGGTTTTAGCCGATTTTTTTAATATTTAATTTCGGAATTTGTGCTAAAAAGGTGGATTTTCGGACTTTCTCCGACTTGGGCCTGCTTATTGTCGTTCTTAACGTTTAGAGGCCTTCTGAACGCGATGGGCTATGTCCCGGGCTCCAATTCCGAAATCTATAGCGTTTTTTTATTTTTAATTTAAAAATACAATATTAATAAATAATTTAATTTCTACCGTACATTTAAATATGCCGGGGCCACATACGGACTCCGAAAATTCTAAAAAAAACATTTTTAGCTTTCTTATGATGATACGGTTCTAACAAGACTATTTTCGTCGAATTCTGAGACTGTTTGAAAAATGGCTACTTTCAAGTCGTTTAAAATTTACTGTAAATTGACAAAACTGAAATCTTTTTGCCATGGCCACATATTAATTCCAAAAATTATGAAAAATTAAACTTAACAATATTTTGACATTTCAGATCCAACAAAAGTGGTTTCGTCGAAAACGGAGGTCGTTTGAATAATGACTATTTTCAAGGCTATATATTTAATATTAAAAATACATTTTTAAACAAATAATTTCTGAAACTCGAAATATATAGGTGTAAACATCATTCCGGACTCAATGGAAGTGGTTTTGAGTCCAAATTCCTTCGTATGTGAAAAGTAGCCTTTTGGGCCATATATATTATATATAATTAAATTCTACAGCGACCCTTCTAAAAATTGAATTGGCCATAACTTTTGATTTTTAAAACGAAATTTCAATTTTTCAGATTCGTTAAAAAGATATGATTAAACAGATTTAAATATATCTGGTTTCACTCAATTCTGACTTATTTTGAATCCTGTACATTCAATCAAAGTTTAAAATTAAATTTTCAAACTACCGCGCCATTTCAGGCTCGTTTTATAATTAAATTAAATTTATTCGTTTTAACTTCAATTAAAATAAATTTTACCCATTATTATTTAAATAAATTATTTTATATTCTTAAAATTCATTAAAATTTTCTAAAATAAATTTTTTAAATTGGTTCAGAATTTGCGGGTTGTTACACAATAACATGACATTGTGATTTGGTTTATCACACTTTTCAATTTACAAATCTAATAACATAACATAGACTAACAAACACAACATTGCTTTCAGATCTGAAATAGATCTAAAAAAAACTACATCCATCACAGACACGTATCTAAGCTATCACATAGATTCATGAACATAGATTTATAAATTAACAAAAATAATTAAATTAAATTAAATTAAATTTAGAATTTCTCACCTTTGTATTTGTCAGAACCAGAACAAATTAAACGTCAGAAATTTGTTCACACCGATCTAAGATGTGTGATGTTGCGTTGTCGTAGGATTGTCTAATTGGTCGGGTTCTGTATCGAATTGGATCGAAAACATGTTTTAATAATCAAAATTAAATTAAATTTAAAATTGCTCACCTAGGCCTTTGGATAGATAAATCAAAGAGAGGTAGAGCTTGTCACCATTCCAAAATCATCACAATAGAATGAAACTTATTTTTTTCTTTTGATGGAGGAAGGAAGAAGAGAACGGCGGCCATAGCTTGGAAAGGAAGGAAAGAGAGGCGGCTCAATTTTCCCAAATGGGGATGCAGAATTACATGAGGTAGAAATTGGAAAGAAAATAAGAGGAGAGGGATAGTGTAGTAATTTATTTCTGTTTTATTCATATGTTACAAAATTCAAATTTCAAACGAATATACTAATTTAAGCTTTGATCATGTAGATGTGTGTAAATACATGCAAACGTTTATATATAATTTAAACCAATAAATCTCTTAATTAATGTCATTCATTTTTTTCCCTTAGTTGACTATTTCTTTACATTAATTACAACATTAATTTGTAACCTATTTCATTACCCTTCCTTAATTTAAGCTCTGATACCATATACTTACCCTTTTATTCATATTTACAGAATTCAAACTTCAAATATATAAGACTAATTAACATAATATATTCTTGTGAAAATTTCCAATTCCATTCTTTCTTCTTATTATTTTTGACATATATTAATTACTAGTTATGGTACATTAATTTCAGTTGTAATGTATGTTATGTAAAAATGTAACGTACATGAATTATTATTAAGAAGGAAAACTTATTAACAAGATATATAGGAATTCGAATTAAATTAAAATTTCACTAAGATGACTTTTTTTTTTGTTGATCGTCATAACGAGTATTTCCATAATATGAAAGCAACTTACTTACCTGAAATTTGTTATAAGTAAATCTTCAACATTTTCATAAAAGAGTTCCATGTAAGTCGACTTTTTTTAATACAACGTAACACTCTCATAAGTTATTATATCTTGCATAAAATAAAGGGAGGTTACATCTCAAATTTTGTTTTTAACTTTAATTTCAAAGATCAGTGTAAAATATTATAATTATTATATAAGTAACTACACAATGTATTTATTGTTTTCAAACTAACCATCATGTGCAAAGCATGACATGTACTGATATTAAGAGAAACAAAAATTAGCATAAAATTTCTATGTATAAATTCATTTAATTTATGAACATATATATGTATAATGTAACATGGATGCACGTGCTAAAAATAAGGAAGGGAAGGGGCATTGAAAACTGCTGCCACTATCCATATTTCAAAAAAAATTATTAATGAACACAACAAATTTAACCGTTACACCGTAAATTAAATGCCAATGTTAACGCTAAATTCACGAATTTATTTCACCCATTATTTCTTTATTTAGAATTAAACTACATATAAAGTTAAAATATTCTCTATTAACAAAACGTTCTCATTAAGAATTTAAATAAATAATCCATATATTACATGTGAATTGTTCACGCTCCGTATTTACATTAAAAATAATATTCTTGACATATTTTAAATATATGTTTCTTTTCACTTTTAGCAGTTAATTTCTAGCAATGTTAAAAATAATGTTTTTAACACTTTTATATTTCTAATATATATCTTTCTTTACTTCAAATAAAATAAATTTTTAATCGTTATTATTTAAAATATCAAAAACTCATTAAAATTACTTAAAATAAATTTTTAAATTTACCCCAAAATTCAGGATTGTTATAATCTTCCCCACTTAAAACTTTTCATCCTCGAAAAGGAACGAAGTTAATAGTGTTTAATTAATTAATTCATCTTTCTCTCTTTTATTGATTTCAATAATTTTATTAGTTGATTAACTTTCAAATATATAACTTTTATATATTCAAAAATCATATTTTCTAAAATAGATTATAATTACAAGTACATATATTATGAGCTTGTTACTCTCAACTCATTCTAGGGCATTACTAACCCTATCTCTAATGAGTTTTCTCATTCTTGGATACTACTGATCGTATCTCTAATGATTATTCTTATTGGACATTACTAATCCAATCTCCGATAAGTCTTTTGTTTAGTTCTAACAAGTTGTACCCAAAAGATTTGAGCTAACCAAAGCTCTGATACCAACTGTAACGATACGCATTTTGCCAGACCTTAATCAATCGACTAAAATCGTACAAAATCTGAACACGTTAACTCTGGGAATATAACAACATCAGAACAATAACGGCAGACTTTTATTACATCATGGTAACGTAACATCAGAGTACAGAATATCAGAGTACATCGATAAATTACAGCGGAAGATAAATTACAATATTTTAATACATTGCAGCGGAAACAATAAAATAGATACAGCGGAAGATAACTATGCTCTGGACATAGCTTTAATCCAGCATCCTGCTTAAGATAAGGACCTGTAGACAAACTACTCGACTGCCCGTGTGGAAAAGAGGGCACCCAGGTTTGCAAAAGTGGAAACAAACAACGGTTCAGTCATGGGACTGGTGTGAGAATTCCTAACTAATTTAACTAATAGTAATAAGGCAAATTCAAGGACCACGCCGCTAACGCGGAACGGGTTTATTCCAATGGATTGTCGTGCATAACTTATAGTAAATCGTAAAACAACGCAATGCTTTTTTTTTTTTAGAAAAATGGAATCATCATAGACTCAAGTCCCATCACACAATGCAACGCAAACCAGAGGATAGAGTTTTACCTTATGATGATTAAACATGCTTGGTATGATAAAAACGAATTTGATATTATTATTAGTGTATATACATTTCAAAAACATTTCAGAGTAAATGTATCAATCCTAGGAAGCATAGCTACCATATACTATGCCTCCATATTAGCAATACAATCAAGTCCGTAGGGTCATATTGGAAATTAGGTTTCCATCATGACTCAAGGCTAGGGAGGAGCTCCTTACCGATTCGAGACACTCTAGATAATGTCTCATAATTCCCCGCAGTAAACCCTTGGATAGCTGCAGGGTCGGTCCATACATATAGCTTCGTGGATTGGCAATTCCTAAACACACGTTTCCCGGTCCTATAGGACCTATCATCCGAGGCACGCAACAATCCATCATCCACATAAGTAAATATCAGCCAGTTTAAGCACCTACACCACTTCTATCTAGAAAGAAACGTGTTGCTCTCCCTGCGTTCCCTTCTCCCGTTTTAGACTCAACCGGGTTGTGAGGTTCGCGAAGTAACGTTATAACCACAAGGCCTGCTTTTCAACAAAGCCTTGATCATCTTCATCTTAGTGTACCACGTTGACAATTCATGCCATGCGATTGATGACTATTAATACACAACCTCCAAGGGCGTTAAGCAAGAGAATAAATTCTCCGCCGCCAACGGTCGTATCTTAATAGAAATCAATTTACATAGAACAAAATTCAACATCAGACACACATTCCATTTATAAGCTTATGCTATGGGTCTGAGCGAAAGCCAAATCCGTACAAATCAACACTACGTCCGGATAACTACCATCTTAGCCCCGTCATGGAAGCAAATAAATCAAGGGCCTCAACACTAGTTACCCATTCAATGTGAAGATTGTCAGTCTTCAAACGTCGTACCATTATTTGGAATGAGAGTAAACTCGGACTTTCCAAATAAACTTTGCATAATTATCATTTAAATTATTTCATAACGTTATTATTTATCACTATTTTTATTTTTTATAAAAATAGATATAAATCATTCCATGTAGTCATTAACATATAAGGGCAACGAATCAACCAGACAAACAACACACAATCATGTTCATGTATCATATCAAGGTATCATGTTCAATGAACATTTCAATTCCATTCCCACATTTATTTATTAATAAATAACAACTAAAAGGTAACTTTCAATTTATTCTTTTATTGCATAGAAATGTCATTAAAACATCTCTTTTTCTTATTTATTTACACTACATGTGAATAAATGTTTTCCTTTTCTTTTCTTATTTACTTACCCAAATGTAAATAAGTGTTTTCCTTTTTTTCTACATACGTATTTACATGAAAATGTAAATGAAAGTGTCATCTAAAATAATTCTTTTTATTACATAAGAAAATATAAATTTCTATTTCATATTTTATTTACAATCTTTCTCTCATTTTATTGGAAATGTAGTATTTCCTTCTTATTCTTTACACTATAGAAAAATGTGAATTTTCTTTTTCATTCTTTACACTATATTCTCTTTTATTACATTATAAAGAATGTAATTCTTCTAACTTCTTTTGTTACATAAAAAAAGTAATATTTCTTCTTTTGATTACATTAAGAAAAATGTAATTGACATTATACTGTAAAATCCTATCTTTCAATTGCATTGTAAAATTTCCTTCTTTAATTACGTTGTAAATGTAGTTAACATTACAGTGAAAAATTCTAACTTTTTAAATTACATTAGAGAAATGCAAATTTGATTACATCATCCAATTCTTCTTCTTAATTACGTTAAAATTGTAATTCTCAATATAACGTAAAATCCCTCTTTTTTAAATTACATCAAAAATGTAATTTTCGTAACAGTGCAAATTTCTATCTTTTAAAATTACATTAATAAGGTAAATTTGATTCTAATGTCCAATTCTTCTTCTTAATTACCTTAAAAATGTAATTTTCAGTATAATGTAAAATTCTTCTTTAATTACATATAGAAATGTAATTTTTATTACAAATTCTCATTCTTAATAAAAATGTGATTTATTTTACATATACATAAACATGACATTAAAAATATGATTTTGATTCATATGCATTACCTTGACATTAAAATATGGTCTGATTTCATATGCATTATCATGATATTGAAATATGGTTTTATTTCATATGCATTGACGCTACTCCAAAACATGATTTTATATCATAAGCACTGACGCTACTCTAAAACACGATTTTGTATCATATGCACTATCATATACTAAAATATGATTCTATTTTCATATTTCTATTGAAACGCTAAAAATATATTTATTTTCCTACTTCTACACATCCGGTAAAAATAAGTTTGTTTTTATATCCTAATTGCGATGCTAAAAATAAAATTTTATTCATGTTTTAACGAAAACGATAAAAATATATGATTATTTACATATTCTAACTAAAACGAAGAAAATATGATAATAATCATATTCTACCTAAGACTGCTAAAAAATACAATTTTAATTCACTTTTTCCATTAACGTTAAAAATATAATTATAATTCACTTATTCCATTACACTAACAATATGATCATTCAAAATTATATAGCGCTTATAATTATAATATATTAACATTACACTAACAATATGATCATTTTAATGTAATGACATAGCGCTTAAAATATGTTCATTTTAACTAAGGTGACATAACGCTAAATTTATATTCATTTTAACTGAAACGACATAACGCCGAATTCATATTCATTTTAACTAAAATGACATGACGCCAAATTCGTATTCATAATTTCTAATGAAAACATTACTAATGTAAACATATTTTCTAACGTAAACATATTTGCTAATGTAATCATTATTTTCTAATATAAACATATTTTAACACAACACCAAAATATGTTCATTTTTCATTTGATTTAACACGATGCTAAAATTTGATTCGTTCTCAATAAAATGACATAACAACAAAATTATGTTTACATTCACTATATTAACATAACGCTAAAATATGATTCATTTTCAATAAAATGACATAACGCTAAAATATGATTCATTTTCAATAAAATGTCATAACGCTAAAATATAATTCATTTCCAACTAAATTTATGTAATTCTAAAATGTATTCATTTTCGAAAATGACACAATGCCAAAATTTATATGTTAACCTTTTTCTATGTTTTCTAATATCGTATAAAGGAGTACTTCCTATGTGAACATTTTTCCTATGTAAACTAATGTCAAGTAAAGGAGAATCTTATATGTTTACGTTTTTGTTTCATCTATTTCATTTCAATCAAAAGTGACATTTTGTTTTATCTAAATTATTTTAACAAAATGATTTTTTTTGTTAATTTATTTTATTTTGGCAAAATGATAATGCTAATTCAAATTTGTCCATATTCATTTAACACAAATGTTAATTCTTGAAGTAATAATTCCAACCAACACAACATAGTGATTTGGTTTAACACTAATTTTCAATTTGCAACCCAATAACATGACATTGTGATTTGGTTTATCACACTTTTCAATTTACAAATCTAATAACATAACATAGACTAAAAAACACAACATTGCTTTCAGATCTGAAATAGATCTAAAAAAAAAAACTACATCCATCACTATCACATAGATTCATGAACACAGATTTATAAATTAAAAAAATAATTAAATTAAATTAAATTAAGTAAAATTTAGAATTTCTCACCTTTGTATTTGTCAGAACTAGAACAAATTGAACGTCAGAAATTTGTTCACACCGATTTAAGATGTTGTGTGCTGTTGCGTTGTCGTAGGATTGTCAAATTGGTCGGGTTCTGTATCGAATTGGATCAAAAGCATGTTTTTAATAATTAAAATTAAATTAAATTTGAAATTTCTCACCTAGGCCTTTGGATAGATAAATCAAAGAGAGATATAGCTTGTCACCGTTCCAAAATCATCACAATAGAATGAAACTTATTTTTTTCTTTTGATGGAGGAAGGAAGAAGAGAATGGCGACCATGGCTTGGAGAGGAAGGAAAGAGAGGCAGCTCATTTTTCCCAAATGGGGATGGAGAATTACATGAGGTAGAAATTGGAAAGAAAATAAGAGGAGAGGGATGGTGTATTAATTTATTTCCATTTTATTCATATTTTACAAAATTCAATTTTCAAACGTATATAACTAATTTAAGCTTTGATCATGTAGATGTGTGTATATACATGCAAACGTTTATATATAATTTAAACCAATAAATCTCTTAATTAATGTCATTCATTTTTTTACCCTTAGTTGACTGTTTCTTTACATTAATTACAACATTAATTTGTAACCTATTTCATTACCCTTCCTTAATTTAAGCTCTGGTACCATATACTTACCCTTTTATTCATATTTACAGAATTCAAACTTCAAATATATAAGACTAGTTAACATTATATATTCTTGTGAAAATTTCCAATTCCATTCTTTCTTATTATTATTTTTGACATACATTAATTACTAGTTATGGTACATTAATTTCAGTTGTAATGTATGTTAATTAAAAATGTAAAGTACATGAATTATTATTAAGAAGGGAAACTTATTAACAAGATATATTGGAATTCGAATTAAATTAAATTAAAATTTTACTAAGATGACTCTTTTTTTTGTTGATCATCATAATAAGTATTTCCGTAATATGAAAGCAAATTACTTACCTGAAATTTGTTATAAGTAAATCTTCAACATTTTCAGAAAAGAGTTCCATGTAATTCGACTTTTTTTAATACAAGGTAACACTCTCATAAATTATTATATCTTGCATAAAATAAAGGGAGGTTACATCTCAAATTTTGTTTTTAACTTTAATTTCAAAGATCAGTGTAAAATATTATAATTATTATATAAGTAACTACACAATGTATTTATTGTTTTCAAACTAACCATCGTGTGCAAAGCATGACATGTACTGATATTAAGAGAAACAAAAATTAGCATAAAATTTCTATGTATAAATTCATTTAATTTATGAACATATATATGTATAACGTAACATGGATGCACGTGCTAAAAATAAGGAAGGGAAGGGGCATTGAAAACTACTGCCACTTTCCATATTTCAAAAAAAAAAAAGTAATGAACAATACAAATTTAACCGTTACACCGTAAATTAAATGCCAATGTTAACGCTAAATTCACGAATTTATTTCACCCATTATTTCTTTATTTAGAATTAAACTACATATAAAGTTAAAATATTCTCTATTAGCAAAACGTTCTCATTAAGAATTTAAATAAATAATCCATATATTACATGTGAATTGTTCACGCTCCGTATTTACATTAAAAAGAATATTCTTGACATATTTTAAATATATGTTTCGTTTCTCTTTTAGCAGTTAATTTCTAGCAATGTTAAAAATAATGTTTTTGACACTTTTATATTTCTAACATATATCTTTCTTTACTTCAAATAAAATAAATTTTTAATCATTATTATTTAAAATATCAAAAACTCATTAAAATTACTTAAAATAAATTTTTAAATTTACCCCAAAATTCAGGGTTGTTACAGAATTGCTGATTGATTTGTTGAAATTTCAGATAATGATACATACACACATATCCTTAAACAAACATTGATTCTGTTATCGAATAGTACATATTGAAATGAAATTGATGTGAATTATATTGTGTAACATCTATTGATGCAGGGAAACAGGTCGGAGGGATCCAACTGGATTCCTCAACATTTGTTTTACTATTTTTCTTATATTGTGATATATGATCTGTTGTGGATTATGTGTGTTTGGATGATATTGATCATTGTTATATGGTATGTTAAATACTATAAGGAATACCGGTATGTAAAATGATAATTTTTACAGTGTAGACTGAAAATAAAATATTTATATAAAATAAATATACGTTGTAAAAAGAAGAACATTTATAAAATGAATAGATTTTATAAAGGAGAACATTTATAAAATGAATAGATTTTATAAAGGAGAACAATTATAAAATAAACAGATTTTTATAAAAGGGATATTTATTTATAAAATAAGTAGAATTATAAAAGGGATATTTATTTATAAAATAAATATAATTATAAAAGGGATATTTATTTAGAAAATAAATAAAATCATAAAAGGGATATTTATTTATGAAATAAATAGAATTATAAAAAGGGAATATTTGGAAAAATAAATAGAATAAAAAGGAATATTGGCAGGATATGAAAGATAAATGGAAAAGATTAATTTAAAGTAGATTTAAAATAGAATCTGTTTTAACAGATAAATGGAGAAAATTAATTTATAAATAATTTCTTATAAATTAAATAAAATATTTATCATTTGATAAATGGAATATATAAGTCCGAAATTAAATAGAGAAGTAGAAACTGGTTTACCACCGATATTTTAAATAGAATGTGAACTCAACATTTATAAAGAATTTATAAATGATAGTTAAGTGTTAGAAATAAAAATAAGATTTCATACGAATAAATCAATAAGTAGAAGTATAAATAGAAATTGGAAATGGGATATTATATGAAAATACGAAATCAAACTAAATGGATTATACAAAGGAAATATTATTCATATTCGACGTGAATAATGAAATAAATTAAATATTTTGCAAATAAACATATTTGTAAAGGAAATTGGATTTATGAAATAGGGATTCAAACAGAAATGAATTTCGAATGGCTAGAAATAAATAACTTTTTTAATAATGAAAACAAGTGTTGTGATTTATAAGCAATGTTTATAAACGAATCAAATATAATTATCAATGGATAATTGAGATTGCAAATTCAACAGTGAATGTAAAATGGGGAAGTTGGGAGTTGATTTAAAAAGGAAACGATGAAATCCATTTCGATGTTCGAAATATAAAAAGGATTAAATAAAGTCCATAAAGATTTAATTAGAATTTAACTAGGCAAATTGTTATAAATAATTTATTAAAAGAAATTATGTATTGAGATAAGCAGGATTTGACAAGGAAATTAGCATTCGAATAGAAACTGATATTTTACAATCAAATATAATTTATTCGATAGTGAATTAATTGAATGTAAGTTATTCGAAGTGAATTAATTGAATATAAGTTATTCGAGAAGAGTTAATCGAATAGAGATTACTCGAAAGAGAGTTATACATTGGATTCAATTATATCAAATTTGGGAAAGTGCTATTTACTTTCCGATTTTTAAATCAAGATTTATTTATTTATTAAATAAATATATTATTATTATTTAAATTAAAAAAATAAAAGTTATAGTTTTAAAGTTAGATATTTCTGAAGTAGGAATTATAATGTAATCATTATAATAAATGTTTTTCATAAAAGAAATAGAATTTAAACTAAAATCCGAGAATTGGCATAAGCAATAAGTGTTAAGATTTGAGTTGTGAACTTTATCTGTTGCAAGGTTAAGAACGCATTCTGTTAAGGTCTAAGAGGTAATTATACCCCAACTTGATTCACTTCGTAATTAACTAAGGAATAGTTGAAGTTCGATGGCGAAGGTTGATTAGAAATATTGTTAAGTAATAAACGATAAATGGATTGAGCGATCATGATGATACTTTATACAACATTAGTTTGATCCATATAAACAAGATTTGGAAACGTTTTCCAAATATAACCAAAAATGTTTTCTAAGCATAGCAAATGAAATGTTTTGATGATAAGAAACACTGGAATGACAGTGATATGTGAATAGGAGATGGAAAGGTTTTCCAACGATTAAAAAGATATTTTCTAGATTTAGAAAATAAGAAATTATGGATATATGGAAAATAAATTAACGATAAGTAAATTTAAGAAATAAATGATGATTGATGATTGATTGATAGAATTTCCATCTGGAAATAATATCGTTGTTCGCACACGTGTTTTCCTTTGATAGTTGAATCACCAACTATCGAAGTCTTTGACCATTTTTATGTCGTCAAAACGGAGAGACCGGGATCAGATTCATTATCTAAAAACCACTATGTGTGACGACCCAAACTTCCCTGTAAAGAAAAGCCCAGATGTAACAACCCGGAAATGCAAGCCAATTTAAAAAATTTATTTTGGCAATTTTTAGCGAATTTTGAATATTTAAAATGAATTATTTTAAATAATATCGACGAGAAATTTATTCTGAATAGAATTAGAACGTATATATTTATATACGTCGTCATTAGAATATAAATAATTATTTTAAATTATAAAAGGAAATGGAAATGGCACGTAGTTCGATAATTCGATTTCAAACTTCAAATGAATGTACAGGATTCAAAATAAACCGGATTTTAGTGAAACAAAAAATAATAGAATCTAATTGAGAATATCTTTCCAATGAATCCGAAAAATTGAAATTTTATAGCGGGAATCAAAAGATATGTCCAAATGAAAATTCAGAATAGTCGCTATGGAATTCTAGCCCTTAAAAATAGCCATTTTGCAAACGACCTCGGATTTCGAGGAAACCACTTTTGTTGGATCTGTGATGTCAAGTTATTGCTAGATTCCAAGTTTCGTAATTTTTCGAATCAATATGTGAGCGTGGCAAAGGAAAACGCATTTGACCAGTTTTAGTTGATTTTAATCGACTGGAAAGTGGCCATTTTTCAAACGGTCTCAGAACGAAATTAGTTTTTTAGGACCGTATCGTCAATACAAAGCTTGAAAATGTTTTTATGGAATTTTTTGAGTTAGTATGTGACCCCAGTAAATTGAAATGCGCGTTCAAATTCAAAATATAGAGTTATATGTTGATTTTAACGAAAACTGATCGAATTAGCCTACGATACATATCCCATTGTGTTCGAAATGGGGGTAATTAGCTAAGGAGGATAGGCGGTGGGTCCCGTTTCGAGTCCGAAAATAAAAGTTGCTTTTTGAAATAATTAATAAATAAATTATAATATAAATCCTCCTTATACTCTCTCTCCCTTCCCCCTTTTTCATTCAGTCGAGAAATTAGAAAAAAAAAGAGAACCGCCGGAACTCGAAGTCGCCACCCATGCTGGTGCCAGGAGCCGCACCTCCAGCAGTCCCCCTCCTCCTCGCGATGGCCTCATTCCTCCCCATGCTTCTCTTCTCTCACCCCTTGCATCAACCCCTCTGATTTGACCTAGCCCCCATCTGAAGACCGAAGCGTGCCCCCACCGCCCTCCTCAGCCTCGCTGACCTCCTCCTCCTCCCCCACAGAAGCCCCCTTCTTCCTCCTCGCGCTGAGCGCGATCCCCTTTTCTCCCCCCCTCCGCTTGAACGGACCTGTGAACCGCCACCTCCCCTGACCGAATTCCGACGCTAAGATCCCCCTTCGCTAGGAAAAACCCTGTAAGTATTTTTCATATTTATTTTTCTATTTTCAGTTTCCTTTTCATTTGTTTAAAACTGATTTTTCTTTTGGTTAAAAACTGAGTTTTCTTTTAATACAAACATAATTTTTAAAGAAGTAAAAAGGAGATTTTTTTTAAAGAAATAAAGATATGATTTTGAATAAAAAAAGAATAGATTTTTAAAAAAGCAAAGATCGTATTTTTAAAAGTGAAAAGAAGGTACTTTTAAAGATGAAAAGATAGGATTTTTAACTATGAAAAAAAAAATTTAGTTTGAAAATATAGAACACATTGATTTGAAAATATAAGATTAGCGTTGTGTAAAAATATTTCATCGTTAAAAAGTTAGTGATAAAAACACGATCTTCATTATAAGTAATTAGTGACAAAAATATAATTTTTATATTAGAAAAGTTGGAATCTTTATGTAATTAAAATGGTTAAGTGAAAAGATCATATGTTAGTAAGTGAAAAGATCGTATTATTGTAAACGAAAAGCTTTGATTTATAGTTATGCAAAGATTAGATTTTTGGCTAAGTAAAGATATAATTTTTAGTTAAGTAAAGATATGATTTCTTTAATAGGTAAAAATATAATCTTCATATTGAAAATAGCGATTTAAAAATATGATTTTTATAAGAACGATAGTAGAAATAAAAATATAATTTTTATTTATTGAAATGAAACAATAAAAATATAATTTTTATTGTGAACAGGTAAAAAGGACTGCATTGGAATTTCAGACAAATTCAAATGATTCAGCAGTTCAACAGCAAAGTACAGCGGAGTGGAACCCTCTGTGAGAACTTCTCACCTTAAATTTACTTTTCTAGTTAAATATATATACTAGGATGTAGACGGTGCTTAGTTGCACCCGTACCCGTCGTCCACAGACCATGGATGACTTGTTTGTTTGGTTGCTATGTGTGAAATTTGATTGTGTGATGTAGAATGAAATAAAGTATTGTATAGTGGAAAATATTTTATAGTTAAAAATATAATTTTTACCGTGTGTATAAAATAAATATTTATAAACAAATCGGATGATTTGTTTATATACACTGATTTGACTGATATTGATTGGGACGATAAATTTTACACATCGCCCAACTACACAAACAAAATATGTGTTAGATAGTTTGAAACCCCACACGGGTATTAGGATGATATTTGGCGTACACTAATCCCAATTATTTAGTTGTATGTCGATCGATTGGTCGACAGACTGTGTCAGCGTTAATTATTTATATTTGATGCTTTTGCAGTTGTGTGGTGCACTTTGGATGTTGGTTGATTATTTATCGTTGCTATTATATACATGTATTGTATGGAATCCATATAATTAACATTATATGGTAATTGATTGGGCCTTATTCCAATTGGAAAAATAAAGAATATTATAAAATAAAGGTTCATGTGTTGATAGTACTCATCCGTTGAGATTAGTCATGTGTTGAACGAAATATTTTAACAATAAAATTTACATCTTTATCATATATAAAATTAGAAACTAACTGGAAAATAGATAAGATGAGTGGTCTCCTGGATATTTATCTGATGTTGGTTTCGGCCTTCGGGGTTAATATTTAGGGAATCATTCTCTTACTAATTTACGGTTGGAGTCTGATTTGAAATCAAACGATAGACACCATACTTTTTTATAAAATATATTAAATAACAAAAATAGTCGCATGTTGACAGTGCTCATTTGTTGAGATTAGTCATGTATTGAAAGAAATATAGATTCATTTGTTGAATAGAATAACGAAATTATGGAAAAATATAAAGCCGTGTTGATTAGAGATGCGCTATTTTGACGCGAACGATATTTATATCGATTGTATTCATTTTTATAATGAATATTAAAAAGAGATAAACATTGAATATATATAAAGAAAAGAAATTCGAATTGAATTGAATATAAAAGAAATTTGAATTGAATTGAATATAAAACGAATTCGAATTGAATTGAATATAAAATGAATTCGAATAGAAAATGAATTCAAATTGAATTGAAAACGAATTGAAATAGAAGAAAAATCAATTTGAAATGAATTCAAATTGAATTGAAATTTGAATTGAATTGAAATGAATTTTAAAACGAATTTATAAGGAAAAATTCAATTTTGATTTGAATTGGTAATGGAAGTTGAAATGTTTTTGAAATGAATTTAAAACTATTTATAAAATTCTTTTTAAATAGCGATCGACGAAATATATTATATATATAATATAATGTCCTGAATAGAACGCGCCGCGCTGCGGCAGTTCGTGAATTTCGACCATTGATTTCGAACGGACATTACGGGAGATCCGACTGTCGGATTCTCCTAAAATCGGAACCATTGGGTTCGTATCGAAAAGAGCTTTCTAACGAATATTAGAAATTTGAAATCTAACGGTTGCATATGGAGATATATCCAAATCAATTTCAGAAAAGGTCGTTGTAAGTGTAGTTCGATGGCCGTTGATGGAAATCAACTGTACGGGCCTTGATAAAATTATTAAAAATATTAATAATTTGTGTAAATTCAAAATAAATGATTTGTGAAGAATTGGGATGGAAAACTCCATATTTGAAAAGATAAAAGTAGATTTTTATCGAAGTGAACTAGTTTTGAAATAAAATTAAAACCCATTTATTTTTAAATAAATAAATTGGATTTGAAATGCGTTTTAAATAACCAGAATTTCTAATATATATAATTGGAATTGAATTAGAATTGATTTATAGGTTTATCGTGAATGGTGTTTTAAATAACATTTGTTCTTTAACCCGATAATAATTAGAATGTGATTTGGGTTTATCGTGAACTGTGTTTTAAATGGCATTAGTTCTTTAACCCAGAAAAAGGAGTCTTAATGAATCTGTAATTAGATCGAAATGCGAATTGATAATGAAAATTATCAAATTTGGAAAGTGAGCGAGAATAGAGTATCACCAGTTTTGCTCCAAAGCGATAGTTAAATCTTTAATTAGATTTAAACGTGAAATGGTAATTAATTTTACCGATAACACCGTGGTGTTAGATATGGAGTATTACCAGTTTTGCTTCATGGGATGAATAGGTTGGAATGGGGAAATAAAATAAAATAATTACTTCGGTGTGGTTCGCTAATCCTGACTAGTTTGGAAAACCATAATTCGGTTTGAAATGATATCCAAAGGAAGATTAAAGAATAAATTTTAAAGAATTTATCTTTGATAAAATTAATGGGAACCTTTCCCTAAGAACGTGAAAATTAGAAACTAACTGGAAAATAGATAAGACGAGTGGTCTCCTGGATATTGATTTGATGTTGGTTTCGGCCATCGGGGTTAATATTTGGGGAATTGTTCTCTTGCTAATTTACGGTTAGTGACTGATGAATTGGAATGAGGCGTATGTTGTGTTTGTGTAACATTTGTTTATTATATACGCGGGTCATTCAGAAAGGCCGGGTTTATACCCATTCTGAATAACCGATTCGACGATATGTCGAAGATGAAGACGGTGATTGAAGTCCAGAAGTCTTCACATCGTTTGGATAATTACTGATGATCCTGATTGGGCTTTACACCCAAGAGGAGGGAAACAGTTTATGGTCGTCCAGACGTACTTGGAGATCGATGGATATGTGAGGAAAGTGCCTCCGGTTTTGTTCAGACCCAGAACGAACTTGTAAATGGACTATTTGTCTGACATTGGATTTTATTCTATGTTGATTGATCTCTATTAAATATACATATGTTTGGCGGTGGAGAATTTATTCTTATGCTTAACGCCCTTCTCCGAGACGTACGAGCTCAGAGGTTGTATATCGATGGACATCAGTCGCATGGCATGAATTGCCAGTGTGGCATGCCTAAGTGGCAATTGATCAAGGCTTCTGTTGAAAAGCAAAGTCTTGTGGTTGATGATCAAAGCATGGCCTACATGGAATAACTTTGTGTATAGCATGGATTTGCGAGCCTCACACCTCGGTATGAGTCAAAAACGGGATGAGGACCCAAGGAGTGCACGACGTTTCTTTCTAGCTATGGGTGGTGTCAGTGAGCTACCAGGCCGGACATTTATATACTTTTCACCTTTGTTGTTTGGATGCGAGGCGCCTCGATTATAGATCCTATAGGGCCAGGAAACGTGTGTTCAAGAATAATTAATCCTCAAACGTAAGGGAGGACCAGTCTTGGAGGATCCCAGGGGTTACCCAGAGTGTGTAGTCCTGAGGCATTTGCTAGAGTGTCTCGAATCGGACAGGAGCTTGCCCCTTACCTCGACTCATGATGGAAATCCAATTTCCAATACGAGATATTTCAGTTTTATTTGTAGAGCCTAGTATGGCGACATGATAGATGGTACCCATGCCGCCTATGATTGATATTTATGATTTGAATTGTTTTGACACTATACACTTATAATAGTATGAAATGATTTGTTTTAAACGTACCAAGCATGTTTGGTTATTATAAGGGAAAACCCTATCCTCTGGCTTGTGTTGCATTGTGTGATGGGACCTGGGTCTTATAATAGCTTCATTTTTCGAACAAGCATTGCGTTGTTTATTCTATGCACTGGTATTCTTGGGAGGAAACCCATTCCGTGTTATACGGCGTGGTCCCTTGATTTACCGAACTTTAAAATAAAGATTAATAACTGTTTTAGTTCTCACATAAGTCACATGACTGACCTGGAGTTTATTGTTTTAACCTAAACTCTGGGTGCCCCTATTTTCGACACGGGCAGCTAGTAGTTTTGGTTTTGCAGATTTATATTCACAGGAACCTGGTTTACAGCTGGAATGATATCCGGAAAACTCTGTATCCGTATATCTATTTCAGTTGTGTTTTATATTATTTTCCGCTGCTATGTAATTTATTGTATTCTATGATATTTATCGAACGAATTTTATTCATTTGTACTCTGTATATTCTTGTATCTGATGGAATTTTTGTAATAAGCAATGAAATGTTCTTCCGTCTGCGTTCTATTTTGTCGCGTTCTCAAGGTAATCCGGGTTTTCCTTACCGGGGAAGTTACGGGCTACTACCGTTGGTATCAGAGCTTTGGTTTACAGAGCTCGAGGACAAGTCACATTAGAACTGAACGAAAGAATTCATAAGATATTGGATTAGTAATATCCAATTAGAATGATCTCGTTAGAGATAGGATCAGTAGTATCCTAGAACGAGTGTGAAGAGTATGTTTTTAAGTAAAACAAACTTTGTTTGAAAATTTAATTCAATTATACGTATTTGAGTATTTTATTTGTATTGAATATGGACAATCGAGTATATAAAGATTTTGCATATATGCGTCATGAACGTATATTCGAAGTTTTAATATACTGGGTAGATATAGAATCACATTCTAGACACCCGGAGATGATTCTGATGATTGATATATCATCATCAGAATTGGTGTTCGTGTTTCGAAGGTATGATATCTATATATTTCCATCAGACTGATGCGAGAACCAAAACTTATATAGATAGATTTATTGTTGTGATTTGGCATCAAAAACATGATTTTCTGTATATGTATTAAAATTATGAATTTGAAATTCTAATTCACTAATTGAATTGTGTTTGAGTTGTTTGTTTATTTGTTTGATAATTTTGAACCATTTAGCCGAATATTGAACTGTATTTAAAATTGCTTGAAATTTGCATGCACATACATGTATATCATTGAACAGGTCATAGCAAGGAGGCTAGAGCAGAGAAATAAAATTGTTTGCCCGACAAATAGGTACATGTTTACCATAATTTACTGTTTTGTTTGGGTGATGATGATTTTATGAGCCGATTGGCTAGCCGCTTGGCTAGCCGCTTGGATTTTTCTTTTTCTTTTTGAGATCGAAGGGCATATATGGCAATTTCGGGATTTTCCCGGGGCTCCCGGTGCAGGGGAGGTTATGGCGAAATTTTTCGGAAATTTAGGGTGTTAGCCATATTTTTGAAAAATTTGAAAAGTTCTTAGAAACTGAAAAGTTGAAGAACTTAAGCCGTAACGAAAATAATGGAAGTTGAGTTGATTAGTTAAACAAATTTCGACTTCGTTCCTTTTCGGGGATGAAAAGTTTTAAGTGGGGGAGATTGTAACAATTCAGAAATGCGAGCCAATTTAAAAATTTTATTTCGGCAATTTATAGCGAATTTTGAATATTTAAAATGAATTATTTTAAATAATATCGACAAGAAATTTATTTTGAATAGAATTAGAACGTATATATTTATATACGTCGTCGTTAGAATATAAATAATTATTTTAAATTATAAAAGGAAATGGCGCGGTGGTTCGATAATTCGATTTCAAACTTCAAATTAATGTACAGGATTCGAAATAAACCGGATTTTAGCAAAACCAAAAATAATAGAATCTAATTGAGAATATCTTTCCAACGAGTCCGAAAAATTGAAATTTCATAGCGGGAATCAAAAGATATGTCCAAATGAAAATTCAGAATAGTCGCTATGGAATTCTAGCCCTTAAAAATAGCCATTTTGCAAATGACCTCGGATTTCGACGAAACCACTTTTGTTGGATCCGTGATGTCAAGTTATTGCAAGATTCCAAGTTTCGTAATTTTTCGAATCAATATGGGAGCGTGGAAAAAGAAAACGCGTTTGACCAGTTTTAGTTGATTTTAATCGACTGGAAAGTGGCCATTTTTCAAACGGTCTCAGAACTCGACGAAATTAGTTTTGTTAGGACCGTATCGTCTATACGAAGCTAGAAAATATTTTTCTGGAATTTTTCGAGTTAGTATGTGACCCCAGTAAATTGAAATGTGCGTTCAAATTCAAAATATAGAGTTATTTGTTGATTTTAACGAAAACTGATCGAAATGATCGAATCAGCCTACGATACATATCCCATTGTGTTCAGAATGGGGGTAATTAGCTAGGGAAGACAGGCGTTGGGTCCCGTTTCGAGTCCGAAAATAAAAGTTGCTTTTCGAATTAATTAATAAATAAATTATAATATAAATCCTCCTTATACTCTCTCTCCCTTCCCCCTTTTTCATTCAGTCGAGAAATTAGAAAAAAAAGAGAACCGCCGCATCTCGAAGTCGCCACCCACGCTGGTGCCAGGCGCCGCACCTCCAGCAGTCCCCCTCATCCTCGCGATGGCCTCACTCCTCCCCATGCTTCTCTTCTCTCTCCCCCTTGCATCAGCCCCTCTAATTTGACCTAGCCCCCATGTAAAGACCCGCAACTTCCCCGTAAAGGAAAGCGTCGGATAGTTCGAGAACAAGCCACAACAAAACGCATACAAAAGAACATTTCATTGTATATTACAACAATGCATCAGATTACAAGAATATACAGAGTATAAATGAATATTACACAGAAATATCAGAGATTTAAATTACATTTAAATACCTAGCAGCGGAAAATAATACAATACACAACTAGAAGGAGATATACGGATACAAAGCTTTCCGGATATCGTTCCAGCTGTAAACCAGGATCCTGTGAATATAAATCTGCAAAACCAAAACTACTAGCTGCCCGCGTCAAAATAAGGGCACCCAGAGTTTAGGTTAAAACAATAAACTCCAGGTCAGTCATGGGACTGGTGTGAGAACTTAAACAGTTAATCTTTATTTTAAATCATTAGGTAAATCAAGGGACCACGCCGTATAACACGGAACGGGTTTCCTCCCAAGAATACCAGTGCATAAAACAAACAGCGCAATGCTAAATAAAGAAAAATGAAGCTGTTATAAGACCCAGGTCCCATCACACAATGCAACGCAGCCGAGGATAGGGTTTTCCCTTATAACAGCCAAAGAATGCTTGATACGTTTATAACAAATCATTTGATACTATTATAAGTGTATAGTGTATAAAACAACTTCAAATCATAAGTATCAATCATAGGCGGCATGGGTACCATATATCATGTCGCCATACTAGATTCTACAATTAAAA
This sequence comes from Allium sativum, assembly GCA_030737875.1. Taxonomy (NCBI): domain Eukaryota; kingdom Viridiplantae; phylum Streptophyta; class Magnoliopsida; order Asparagales; family Amaryllidaceae; genus Allium; species Allium sativum. The sequence goes on from CM060926.1 coordinate 378,514,045, forward strand.
CCGCAAATGTCACGTATTTGGAAATTGGATTTCCGTCTATGAACCGAGGCAAGAGATAGTCCTCAACCGATTCGAGACGCTTTAGCCCGTGTCTCAGGATCAGAGCTCGAGTGACCCTTGGATCGTCAGGGCCAGTCCACCGATGTGGATTAAACTTAAACCCTGAACATGCGCTTCCCTACCCTTTGGGGTGTCAATGAGCCAACAAATGACTCCATCGGTTCGAGAACGACCGATATATCCGAGGCGCCTCGCAACAGCAACAACCACATAAGTCAAACTCGTCAGGGCGTGTAAAACCACTGACGCCACTTTTTAGCTAGAAGGAAACGCATGCCCTCCCTGAGGTCCTCTCCCGTTTTTGGTCCATACCGGGTGTGAAACTCGCGAAGTAAACGTTACACAAAGCTACGCCACAAAGGCCGTGCTTTGATCATCACCACAAGACTTTGCTTTTCAACAGAAGCCTCGATCAATTGCCACTTAGGCATGCCACACAGGCAATTCACTCCATGCGTTTGATATCCATCAATATATAACCCCTGAGCTCGTACGTCTCAGAGAAGGGCGTTAAGCAAGAGAATAAATTCTCCGCCGCCAAACAGATATATATTTAATAGAAATCAATCACACGGACTAAAATCCAATGTCAGACACACAGTCCATTTACAAGTCCATTCTGGGTCTGAACGAAACCGGAGGCACCTAGTACCCCGCATATCCATCGATCTCCAAGTACGTCTGGACGATCACTAACCGTTTCCATCTTCTTGGGTGTACAACCCAATCAAGATCATCAGTAATCACCCAAACGACGTGAAGACTTCTGGTCTTCGACCACCGTCTTCATCTTCGACACCACGTCGAATCAGTTATTCAGAATGGGATAAACCCGGTCTTTCTGAATAACTCGCGTATATATTATAAAAGTGTTACACAAACACAACATACGCCTCATTCCAATCCAGAATATCCTTTTATTCAAATATTCCTATACTTTGGGAAAAGTTCCCATTAATTTTATCCAAGATAAATTCTTTAAATTTATTCTTTAATCACCTTTGAATATCAATTCAAACTAGTCGGGATTAGCGAACCACACCGAAGTAATCATTTATTTTATTTCCCAATCCCAACCTATTCATCCCATGAAGTAAAACTGGTAGTACTTCATATCTAACACCACAGTGTTATCGGTAATTCAATTACCATTTCACGTTCAAATCTAATTAAAGATTTAACTATCGCCTGAAGTAAAACTGGTGATACTCCATTCTCGATCTTTTCAATCTATTTAAAGATTCATTAAAACTCCCCTTAGTTTTAATCGTTAACTGGGTTAAAGAATCAGTGTCTTTTAAAACACAGTTCACGATAGACCCAAAATCACATTCATTAATTATCGGGTTAAAGAACGAGTGTTATTTAAAACACTGTTCACGATAAACCCAAAAATCAATATCAATTCAATTCCAATTCAATATTATTTAATTGGTACACTTCATTAAATCTAGATAAAAAGATTTAATCTTTTCTCAACTGGGTTCAAGAACAGTGTTAGTGAAGACACCATTCACGACAAACCCAAATCACATTTGATATTCAATACAAGGCTCTGAATAGAAAATATATCGGCTTATATTCAATATCAAATCCTACGACAAACAAATGTCGTATTGGAAATAACGATATAAATATATATCTTTCAAATTTCCATAACAACATCTGTATAATCACGAATTCCAACATCGAAATATTCCGACGACAATTTCGATTCAAATCCACTCCAATGCAATCATTGGAAATTTTGGTTATTTTTAAAACCCTTTTCAAATTCAATTTATTTATTTAAAAATAAATAGAATTATATTTTTAGTTCAAAACTAGTTCATTTCGATAAAAATCTATTTTTATCTTTTCAAATATGGAGTTTTTCATCCCAAATCTTCACAAATCATTTCTTATGATTTTACACAAATTATTCTATTTTTAATAATTTTATCAAGGCCCGTACAGTCGATTTCCACCAATGGCCATCGAACTGCACTTACAGCGACCTTTTTCAAATTTGATTTGGACATAATTCCAAATCCAACCGTTAGATTTCTAATTTCTCACATTCGTTAAAAAGCTCTCTTCGATACGAACCCAACGGTTCTGGTTTTAGGAGAATCCGACGGTCGGATCTCCCGTAATGTCCGTTTGAAATCAATGGTCGAAATTGGCGAACTGCCGCGGCGCGGCGCGTTCTATTCAGGCCATTATATTATATATATAATATATATATATAATATATTTCGTCGATTTCTATTTAAAACGAATTATATAAATAGTTTTAAATTCGTTTCAAAAGCCATTTCAACTTCCTTTTCAATTCAAATCAAAATTGAATTCTTCTTTATAAATTCGTTTTAAAATTCCTTTCTATTCAATTCAAATTTCAATTCAATTTGAATTCATATTCAATTCAATTCATTTCGAAATCGTTTTCAATTCAATTCATTTCGAAATCGTTTTCAATTCAATTCATTTCGAAATCGTTCTCAATTCAATTCATTTCGAAATCGTTTTCAATTCAATTCATTTCGAAATCGTTTTCAATTCAATTCATTTCGAAATCGTTCTCAATTCAACTCATTTCGAAATCGTTCTCAATTCAATTCATTTCGAAATCATTTTCAATTCAATTCATTTCGAAATCGTTTTCAATTCAATTCATTTCGAAATCGTTTTCAATTCAATTCATTTCGAAATCGTTTTCAATTCAATTCATTTCTTAATATTCATTTTAAAATGAATAAAATCGATATAAATATCGTTCACGTCAAAATGGCGTCAATCTAATCAACACGGCTTCATATATTGATATTTTCAAATATTCCATTTCGAATATTTCTATTTCAAATATTTCTATTTTAAAACTGGAATGAGGCCCAATCAATTACCATATAAAGTTAATTATATGAATTTTCATACAACACATGTATAATAGCATTGAAAAATAATCAACCATCAACCAAAGTGCACTACACTGTATAAGCATCAAATATAGATATCTAACGCTTATAACAGCCTGTCAATCAATCGATCGACATATTTAATCAATCAGGATGAGTGAACTTCAAATTTCATCCCAACACCCGTGTGGGGTTTCAAACAATCAAACACAGATTTTATTTGTGCAGTTGGGCGATGTGTAAAATTTATCGACCCAATAAATGTCCTTCAAATAGGTGTACATAAACAAACCGTCTGGTTTGTAAATGAATATTTATTTATTCACATTCACGTTAAAAATTATATTTTTAACGATAAAACATTTTATTTCAACATATGAATTTCTATTCAGTTCATTTATTCAATAAAATGATATTTTTAGTTTTCTAACATATTTAGAAAATTTCGGCGGCATAACGGCACGATACTAGAAACGGGACAAGGCCTAGCCTTATCCCCGGTCTAGTGAAGGCCCACGCCATTCACACATCAATCAAATCAATTCATCTCACCAAACAATTCAATTTCAATCAAATAGTCTAACTTATTTTTGCAATCAAACAAACAAGTCCATGGTCTGTGGACGATTGTGTCGGGTGCTACTAAGCACCGTCTGCATCCTAGTATATATATATAACTAGAAAAGAAATTGAAAGGTGAGAAATTCTCACATATAGCTATCCTAGCTCCACGGCACTTCATTGATAGAAATCTTCATCGCTATCGCATCATCGTCATCTTCGTTGTCCGTAGTCACTACATATATAAAAATCACACATTTTTATATTTCGATGTCTTTAAAATAAAAATCACATTTTTATTTTTTTCACTTTCAATTTAAAAATCATATTTCTATAATCACTTCATATATTTAAAAATCGAATTTTTACTATGCTATTCTATATATAAAAATCGAATTTTTATTTCAAAGTTCAATATATAAAAATCGAATTTTTATTAGTTTAAAAATCGAATCTTTTATAGTTTAAAAATCGAAACTTTTATAGTTTAAATTCGAAACTTTTATAGTTTAAAAATCGAAACTTTTATAGTTTAAAAATCAAAACTTTTATAGTTTAAAAATCGAAACTTTCCTATTCAACTTATCTATTCTACTTATCACATTTATATATACAAATATATAAAGTTGTTAAAAAAAAACTTACATCTATCTCGGCAGGAAGGGGGGGAGTGCTGCTGCCGTCGACTGGAGGGGCAGGGTTTTGCGCGCCTGCGCGGTGGTAGAGGGGGACCGAGGTTGCCTGGCCGCGTCGGGATTTAGGATTGGGGGGGGGGGGGGGTTCTAACGGAGCTCGAGGTGCCGGAGAAGAATGGTGGAAGGGGAGCGATGCGAGGGGTCTCGTCGGAGTCAGGTGGGGAGGGGCGGTCGTGTCTTCGTCGGAGGCGTTCTCTTGGGGGGGGCGGCTGACAGTTTTCTAGGTTTTTTTTTTCTTTATTTCTGATCGATTTGGGAATGAGAGAAGGGGGGGGGGGGCCAGAGCGGTTAAAGGGGGGGGGGAAGAAAATTAAACTAATTTTTAATTAATTTAATTAATTTAATTTCAAAAAGTTGACTTTTTCATACGACCTTTAAACGAGGTCCACCGCCTGTCGTCCATAGCGTTTTACCCCTATTCCGAACCTAATGGGATATGTATCACAAGATGATTTGATCGTTTCGATCAGTTTCCTTTGAATTTACATTTAAATCACTATATTGAATTTTAAACGTACATTTCAAATTACCGGGGCCACATACGAACACGAAAAATCCCAGAAAAATATTTTCTAGCTTCGTATTGACGATACGGTCCTAACAAAACTAGTTTCGTCGAATTCTGAGACCATTGGAAAATTGGCCAATTTCCAGTCGATTAAAATCAACTGAAACTGGTCAAACGCGTTTTCCTTTGCCACGCTCACATATTGATTCGAAAAATTATGAAATTTGAAACCTAGCAATAATTTGACATCACGGACCCAACAAAACTGGTTTCATCGAAATCCGAGGTCGTTTGCAAAATGTCCATTTTTAAGGGCCTGAATTCCATAGCGACTATTCAGAATTTTCAACTGGACATATCTTTTGATTCCCGCAACGAACTTTTAATTTTTCGGATTCGTTGGAAAGATATTATCAATTAGATCCTATCATTTTTGGTTTCACTAAAATCCGGATTGTTTTGCACCCGGTACATTCAATTGAAGTTTGAAATCGAATTATCGAACTACCGCGCCATTTTCAATTCTATTTATAATTATATATAAATATTTATATTCTAACGACGACGCGTATAATATATACGTTCGAATTCCATTCAAAATAAATTTCTCGAAGATATTATTTAAAATAATTCATTTTAAATAATCAAAATTCGCTAAAATTGCCAAAATAAAATTTTTAAACTGGCCCAGATTTTCCGGGTTATTACAATGTCCCCCACTTAAAACTTTTCGTCCCCGAAAAGGAACAAAGTCGAAAGTGGTTTGATTAATCAACTCTACGTTCGACCTGGCTTCCATTCTCCAACTCTTTAGTTTCTGAGAATTTTCAAAATTTCAAAAATTTGGCTAACACCCTAAATTTTCGAAAAATTTCGCCATAACCTCCCCTGCAATGGGAGCATCGGGGAATTTCAAATAGCTTCCCCGGTCCTTCAGATCTCAAAAAGAAAAAGAAAAAGCCAAGCGGCTAGCCAATAGGCTCACAAAATCATCATCACCCAAACAAAACAGGAAATTATGTAGTAAACATGTACCTATTTGTCGGGCAAACAAATTTTATTCTCTGGCTCTAGCCTCCTTGCTATGACCTGTTCAATGTAATATATGCATATGCAAGCAAATGTGACCAATTTTCAATACAGTTCAATATTACGCATAATGGTTCAAAATTATCAAACAAATAAACAAACAACACAAACATCAATCAATTAGTGAATTAGAGTTTCAAATTCATAATTTTGATACATATACAAAATCATGTTTTTGATGCCAAATCACAACAATAGGCCCTATCTAATTTTTGGTTCTCACACCAGTCAATAGGAAATATATAGAAATCTCACTTTCGTCGCTCGAATATAAACACTGATGATGATGCCTCATCATCTGAATCACCTCCGGGCGACTAGAGTGTGATTCTATATCTATCCAGTATATTAAAATTTCGAATACACGCGGATCAGACGTATACGCAAAATCTATATATACTGGATTGTCCACATCAATATAAATAGATAATCAAATACGAATAATTGATTTAAATTTTCAAAGCAAAAATTTGTTTTCACTCTCAAAATTATACTCTTCACACTCGTTCTAGGATACTACTGATCCTATCTCTAACGAGTCATTCTCATTGGGTTTTACTAACCCAATATCTGATGAATTCTTTCGTATGGTCCTAATGTGCCTTGTTCTCTGCTTTGTAAACCAAAGCTCTGATACCACGTGTAAAGACCCGCAACTTCCCCGTAAAGGAAAGCGTCGGATAGTTCGAGAACAAGCCACAACAAAACGCATACAAAAGAACATTTCATTGTATATTACAACAATGCATCAGATTGCAAGAATATACAGAGTATAAATGAATATTACACAGAAATATCAGAGATTTAAATTACATTTAAATACCTAGCAGCGGAAAATAATACAATACACAACTAGAAGGAGATATACGGATACAAAGCTTTCCGGATATCGTTCCAGCTGTAAACCAGGATCCTGTGAATATAAATCTGCAAAACCAAAACTACTAGCTGCCCGCGTCAAAATAAGGGCACCCAGAGTTTAGGTTAAAACAATAAACTCCAGGTCAGTCATGGGACTGGTGTGAGAACTAAAACAGTTAATCTTTATTTTAAATCATTAGGTAAATCAAGGGACCACGCCGTATAACACGGAACGGGTTTCCTCCCAAGAATACCAGTGCATAAAACAAACAGCGCAATGCTAAATAAAGAAAAATGAAGCTGTTATAAGACCCAGGTCCCATCACACAATGCAACGCAGCCGAGGATAGGGTTTTCCCTTATAACAGCCAAAGAATGCTTGATACGTTTAAAACAAATCATTTGATATTATTATAAGTGTATAGTGTATAAAACAACTTCAAATCATAAGTATCAATCATAGGCGACATGGGTACCATATATCATGTCGCCATACTAGATTCTACAATTAAAACCGCAAATGTCACGTATTTGGAAATTGGATTTCCGTCTATGAACCGAGGCAAGAGATAGTCCTCAACCGATTCGAGACGCTCTAGCTCGTGTCTCAGGATCAGAGCTCGAGTGACCCTTGGATCGTCAGGGCCAGTCCACCGATGTGGATTAAACTTAAACCCTGAACATGCGCTTCCCCACCCTTTGGGGTGTCAATGAGCCAACAAATGACTCCATCGGTTCGAGAACGACCGATATATCCGAGGCGCCTCGCAACAGCAACAACCACATAAGTCAAACTCGTCAGGGCGTGTAAAACCACTGACGCCACTTTTTAGCTAGAAGGAAACGCATGCCCTCCCTGAGGTCCTCTCCCGTTTTTGGTCCATACCGGGTGTGAAACTCGCGAAGTAAACGTTACACAAAGCTACGCCACAAAGGTCGTGCTTTGATCATCACCACAAGACTTTGCTTTTCAACAGAAGCCTCGATCAATTGCCACTTAGGCATGCCACACAGGCAATTCACTCCATGCGTTTGATATCCATCAATATATAACCCCTGATCTCGTACGTCTCAGAGAAGGGCGTTAAGCAAGAGAATAAATTCTCCGCCGCCAAACAGATATATATTTAATAGAAATCAATCACACGGACTAAAATCCAATGTCAGACACACAGTCCATTTACAAGTACGTTCTGGGTCTGAACGAAACCGGAGGCACCTAGTACCCCGCATATCCATCGATCTCCAAGTACGTCTGGACGATCACTAACTGTTTCCATCTTCTTGGGTGTACAGCCCAATCAACATCATCAGTAATCACCCAAACGACGTGAAGACTTCTGGTCTTCGACCACCGTCTTCATCTTCGACACCACGTCGAATCAGTTATTCAGAATGGGATAAACCCGGTCTTTCTGAATAACTCGCGTATATATTATAAAAGTGTTACACAAACACAACATACGCCTCATTCCAATCCAGAATATCCTTTTATTCAAATATTCCTATACTTTGGGAAAAGTTCCCATTAATTTTATCCAAGATAAATTCTTTAAATTTATTCTATAATCACCTTTGAATATCAATTCAAACTAGTCGGGATTAGCGAACCACACCGAAGTAATCATTTATTTTATTTCCCAATCCCAACCTATTCATCCCATGAAGTAAAACTGTTAGTACTTCATATCTAACACCACAGTGTTATCGGTAATTCAATTACCATTTCACGTTCAAATCTAATTAAAGATTTAACTATCGCCTGAAGTAAAACTGGTGATACTCCATTCTCGATCTTTTCAATCTATTTAAAGATTCATTAAAACTCCACTTAGTTTTAATCGTTAACTGGGTTAAAGAATCAGTGTCTTTTAAAACACAGTTCACGATAGACCCAAAATCACATTCATTAATTATCGGGTTAAAGAACGAGTGTTATTTAAAACACTGTTCACGATAAACCCAAAAATCAATATCAATTCAATTCCAATTCAATATTATTTAATTGGTACACTTCATTAAATCTAGATAAAAAGATTTAATCTTTTCTCAACTGGGTTCAAGAACAGTGTTAGTGAAGACACCATTCACGACAAACCCAAATCACATTTGATATTCAATACAAGGCTCTGAATAGAAAATATATCGGCTTATATTCAATATCAAATCCTACGACAAACAAATGTCGTATTGGAAATAACGATATAAATATATATCTTTCAAATTTCCATAACAACATCTGTATAATCACGAATTCCAACATCGAAATATTCCGACGACAATTTCGATTCAAATCCACTCCAATGCAATCATTGGAAATTTTGGTTATTTTTAAAACCCTTTTCAAATTCAATTTATTTATTTAAAAATAAATAGAATTATATTTTTAGTTCAAAACTAGTTCATTTCGATAAAAATCTATTTTTATCTTTTCAAATATGGAGTTTTTCATCCCAAATCTTCACAAATCATTTCTTATGATTTTACACAAATTATTACTATTTTTAATAATTTTATCAAGGCCCGTACAGTCGATTTCCACCAATGGCCATCGAACTGCACTTACAGCGACCTTTTTCAAATTTGATTTGGACATAATTCCAAATCCAATCGTTAGATTTCTAATTTCTCACATTCGTTAGAAAGATCTCTTCGATACGAACCCAACGGTTCCGGTTTTAGGAGAATCCGACGGTCGGATCTCCCGTAATGTCCGTTTGAAATCAATGGTCGAAATTCGCGAACTGCCGCGGCGCGGCGCGTTCTATTCAGGCCATTATATTATATATATAATATATATATAATATATTTCGTCGATTTCTATTTAAAACGAATTATATAAATAGTTTTAAATTCGTTTCAAAAGCCATTTCAACTTCCTTTTCAATTCAAATCAAAATTGAATTCTTCTTTATAAATTCGTTTTAAAATTCCTTTCTAGTCAATTCAAATTTCAATTCAATTTGAATTCATATTCAATTCAATTCATTTCGAAATCGTTTTCAATTCAATTCATTTCGAAATCGTTTTCAATTCAATTCATTTCGAAATCGTTCTCAATTCAATTCATTTCGAAATCGTTTTCAATTCAATTCATTTTGAAATCGTTTTCAATTCAATTCATTTCGAAATCGTTCTCAATTCAACTCATTTCGAAATCGTTCTCAATTCAATTCATTTCGAAATCGTTTTCAATTCAATTCATTTCGAAATCGTTTTCAATTCAATTCATTTCGAAATCGTTTTCAATTCAATTCATTTCGAAATCGTTTTCAATTCAATTCATTTCTTAATATTCATTTTAAAATGAATAAAATCGATATAAATATCGTTCACGTCAAAATGGCGTCAATCTAATCAACACGGCTTCATATATTGATATTTTCAAATATTCCATTTCGAATATTTCTATTTCAAATATTTCTATTTTAAAACTGGAATGAGGCCCAATCAATTACCATATAAAGTTAATTATATGGATTTTCATACAACACATGTATAATAGCATTGAAAAATTATCAACCATCAACCAAAGTGCACTACACTGTATAAGCATCAAATATAGATATCTAACGCTTATAACAGCCTGTCAATCAATCGATCGACATATTTAATCAATCAGGATGAGTGAACTTCAAATTTCATCCCAACACCCGTGTGGGGTTTCAAACAATCAAACACAGATTTTATTTGTGCAGTTGGGCGATGTGTAAAATTTATCGACCCAATCAATGTCCTTCAAATAGGTGTACATAAACAAACCGTCTGGTTTGTAAATGAATATTTATTTATTCACATTCACGTTAAAAATTATATTTTTAACGATAAAACATTTTATTTCAACATATGAATTTCTATTCAGTTCATTTATTCAATAAAATGATATTTTTCTAACATATTTAGAAAATTTCGGCAGCATAACGGCACGATACTAGAAACGGGACAAGGCCTAGCCTTATCCCCGGTCTAGTGAAGGCCCACGCCATTCACACATCAATCAAATCAATTCATCTCACCAAACAATTCAATTTCAATCAAATAGTCTAACTTATTTTTGCAATCAAACAAACAAGTCCATGGTCTATGGACGATTGTGTCGGGTGCTACTAAGCACCATCTGCATCCTAGTATATATATATAACTAGAAAAGAAATTGAAAGGTGAGAAATTCTCACATATAGCTATCCTAGCTCCACGGCACTTCATTGATAGAAATCTTCATCGCTATCGCATCATCGTCATCTTCGTTGTCCGTAGTCACTACATATATAAAAATCACACATTTTTATATTTCGATGTCTTTAAAATAAAAATCACATTTTTATTTTTTTCACTTTCAATTTAAAAATCATATTTCTATAATCACTTCATATATTTAAAAATCGAATTTTTACTATGCTATTCAATATATAAAAATCGAATTTTTATTTCAAAGTTCAATATATAAAAATCGAATTTTTATTAGTTTAAAAATCGAATCTTTTATAGTTTAAAAATCGAAACTTTTATAGTTTAAAAATCGAAACTTTTATAGTTTAAAAATCGAAACTTTTATAGTTTAAAAATCGAAACTTTCCTATTCAACTTATCTATTCTACTTATCACATTTATATATACAAATATATAAAGTTGTTAAAAAAAAACTTACATCTATCTCGGCAGGAAGGGGGGGAGTGCTGCTGCCGTCGACTGGAGGGGCAGGGTTTTGCGCGCATGCGCGGTGGTAGAGGGGGGCCGAGGTTGCCTGGGCGCGTCGGGATTTAGGATTGGGGGGGGGGGGGGGGGTTCTAACGGAGCTCGAGGTGCCGGAGAAGAATGGTGGAAGGGGACCGATGTGAGGGGTCTTGTCGGAGTCAGGTGGGGAGGGGCGGTCGTGTCTTCGTCGGAGGCGTTCACTTGGGGGGGGGGGGGCGGCCGACAGTTTTCTAGGTTTTTTTTTTCTTTATTTCTGATCGATTTGGGAATGAGAGAAGGGGGGGGGGCAGAGCGGTTAAAGGGGGGGAAGAAAATTAAACTAATTTTTAATTAATTTAATTAATTTAATTGCAAAAAGTTGACTTTTTCATACGACCTTTAAACGAGGTCCACCGCCTGTCGTCCATAGCGTTTTACCCCTATTCCGAACCCAATGGGATATGTATCACAAGCTGATTTGATCGTTTCGATCAGTTTCCTTTGAATTTACATTTAAATCACTATATTGAATTTTAAACGTACATTTCAAATTACCGGGGCCACATACGAACACGAAAAATCCCAGAAAAATATTTTCTAGCTTCGTATTGACGATACGGTCCTAACAAAACTAGTTTCGTCGAATTCTGAGACCGTTGGAAAAATGGCCAATTTCCAGTCGATTAAAATCAACTGAAACTGGTCAAACGCGTTTTCCTTTGCCACGCTCACATATTGATTCGAAAAATTATGAAATTTGAAACCTAGCAATAATTTGACATCACGGACCCAACAAAACTGGTTTCATCGAAATCCGAGGTCGTTTGCAAAATGTCCATTTTTAAGGGCCTGAATTCCATAGCGAATATTCAGAATTTTCAACTGGACATATCTTTTGATTCCCGCTACGAACTTTTAATTTTTCGGATTCGTTGGAAAGATATTATCAATTAGATCCTATCATTTTTGGTTTCACTAAAATCCGGATTGTTTTGCACCCGGTACATTCAATTGAAGTTTGAAATCGAATTATCGAACTACCGCGCCATTTTCAATTCTATTTATAATTATATATAAATATTTCTATTCTAACGACGACGCGTATAATATATACGTTCGAATTCCATTCAAAATAAATTTCTCGACGATATTATTTAAAATAATTCATTTTAAATAATCAAAATTCGCTAAAATTGCCAAAATAAAAATTTTAAACTGGCCCAGATTTTCCGGGTTATTACACCCCATCTGAAGACCGACGCGTGCCCCCACCGCCCTCCTCAGCCTCGCCGACCTCCTCCTCCTCCCCACAAACGCCCCCTTCTTCCTCCTCACGCTGAACGGACCCGTGAACCGCCACCTCCCCTTACCGAATTCCGACGCTAAGATTCCCCCCTCGCTAGGAAAAACCATGTAAGTACTTTTCATATTTATTTTTCTATTTTCAGTTTCCATTTCATTTGTTTAAAACTGATTTTTCTTTTGGTTAAAAACTGATTTTTCTTTTAATACAAACATAATTTTTAAAGAAGTAAAAAGGTGATTTTTTTTAAAGAAATAAAGATATGATTTTGAATAAAAAAAGATTAGATTTTTAAAAATGCAAAATCGTATTTTTAAAAGTGAAAAGAAGGTACTTTTAAAGATGAAAAGATTGGATTTTTAACTATACAGAGAAATGATTTTTTTTCTTAGTTTGAAAATATAAAACACCTTGATTTGAAAATATAAGATTAGCGTTGTGTAAAAATATTTCATCGTTAAAAAGTTGGTGATAAAAACACGATCTTCATTATAAGTAATTAGTGATAAAAATACAATTTTTATATTAGAGAAGTTGGAATCTTTATGTAGTTAAAATGGTTAAGTGAAAAGATCATATGTTAGTAAGTGAAAAGATCGTATTTTTGTAAACAAAAAGCTTTGATTTTTAGTTATGCAAAGATTAGATTTTTGGCTAAGTAAAGATATAATTTTTAGTTAAGTAAAGATATGATTTTTTTTAATAGGTAAAAATATAATCTTCATATTGAAAATAGCGATTTAAAAATATGATTTTTATAAGAACGATAGTAGAATTAAAAATATGATTTTTATTTATTGAAATGAAACAATAAAAATATAATTCTTATTGTGAACAGCGTAAAAAGGACTGCATTGGAATTTCAAACAAATTCAGATGATTCAACAGTTCAACAGCAAAGCACGGCGGAGTGGAACCCTCTGTGAGAACTTCTCACCTTAAATTTACTTTTCTAGTTAAATATATATACTAGGATATAGACGGTGCTTAGTAGCACCCGACACCCATCGTTCACAGACCATGGATGACTTGTTTGTTTGGTTGCTATGTGTGAAATTTGATTGTGTGATGCAGAATGAAATAAAACATTTTATAGTGGAAAATATTTTATAGTTAAAAATATAATTTTTAACGTGTGTGTAAATAAATATTTATAAACAAATTGGACGATTTTTTTATATACACTGATTTGACTGATATTGATTGGGACGATAAATTTTACACATCGCCCAACTACACAAACAAAATATGTGTTAGATAGTTTGAAACCCCACACGGGTATTAGGATGATATTTGGCGTACACTAATCCCAATTATTTAGTTGTATGCCGATCGATTGGTCGACAGACTGTGTGAGCGTTAATTATTTATATTTGATGCTTATGCAGTTGCGTGGTGCACTTTGGATGTTGGTTGATTATTTATCGTTGCTATTATATACATGTGTTGTATGGAATCCATATAATTAACATTATATGGTAATTGATTGGGCCTCATTCTAATTGGAAAAATAAAGAATATTATAAAATAAAGGTTCATCTGTTGACAGTACTCATCCATTGAGATTAGTCACGTGTTGAATGAAATATTTTAACAATAAAATTTACATCTTTATCATATATAAAATTAGAAACTAATTGGAAAATAGATAAGATGAGTGGTCTCCTGGATATTGATCTGATGTTGGTTTCGGCCTTCGGGGTTAATATTTAGGGAATCGTTCTCTTACTAATTTACGGTTGGAGTCTGATTTGAAATCAAACGACAGATACCATAATTTTTATAAAATATATTAAATAACAAAAATGGTCGCGTGTTGACTGTACTCATTTGTTGAGATTAGTCATGTATTGAAAGAAATATAGATTCATTTGTTGAATAGAATAATGAAATTATGGAAAAATATAAAGCCGTGTTGATTAGAGATGCGCTATTTTGACGCGAATGATATTTATATCGATTGTATTCGTTTTTATAATGAATATCCAAAAGAGATAAAAATCGAATATATATAAAGAAAAGAAATTCGAATTGAATTGAATATAAAAGAAATTTGAATTGAATTGAATATAAAACGAATTCGAATTGAATTGAATATAAAATGAATTCGAATAGAAAATGAATTCAAATTGAATTGAAAACGAATTGAAATAGAAGAAAAATCAATTTGAAATGAATTCAGATTGAATTGAAATTTGAATTGAATTGAAATGAATTTTAAAACGAATTTGTAAGGAAAAATTCATTTCTGATTTGAATTGGTAATGGAAGTTGAAATGTTTTTGAAACGAATTTAAAACTATTTATAAAATTCGTTTTAAATAGTGATCGACGAGATATATTATATATATTATACATATAATATAATGGCCTGAATAGAACGCGCCGCGTCGCGGTAGTTTGTGAATTTCGACCATTGATTTCGAACGGACATTACGGGAGATCCGACCGTCGGATTCTCCTAAAACCGGAACCGTTGGGTTCGTATCGAAAAGAGCTTTCTAACGAATATTAGAAATTTGTAATCTTATAGTTGGATTTGGATATATATCCAAATCAATTTCAGAAAAGGTCGCTGTAAGTGCAGTTCGATGGCTGTTGATGGAAATCGACTGTACGGGCCTTGATAAAATTATTAAAAATATTAATAATTTGTGTAAAATCAAAAGAAATGATTTGTGAAGAATTGGGATGAAAAACTCCATATTTGAAAAGATAAAAGTAGATTTTTATCAAAATGAACTAGTTTTGAACTAAAATTAAAACCCATTTATTTTTAAATAAATAAATTGGATTTGAAATGGGTTTTAAATAACCAGAATTTCTAATATATATAATTGGAATTGAATTAGAATTGATTTATAGGTTTATCGTGAATGGTGTTTTAAATAACATTTGTTCTTTAACCCGATAATAATTAGAATGTGATTTGGGTTTATTGTGAACTGTGTTTTAAATGGCATTAGTTCTTTAACCAAGAAAAAGGAGTCTTAATGAATTTGTAATTAGATTGAAATGTGAATTGGTAATGAAAATTATCAAATTTGGAAAGTGAGCGAGAATGGAGTATCACCAGTTTTGCTCCAATGCGATAGTTAAATCTTTAATTAGATTTGAACGTGAAATGGTAATTAATTTTACCGATAACACCGTGGTGTTAGATAAGGAGTATTACCAGTTTTGCTTCATTGGATGAATAGGTTGGGATGGGGAAATAAAATAAAATAATTACTTCGATGTGGTTCGCTAATCCCGACTAGTTTGGAAAACCATAATTCGGTTTGAAATGATATCCAAAGGAAGATAAAAGAATAAATTTTAAAGAATTTATCTTTGATAAAATTAATGGGAACCTTTCCCTAAGAACGTGAAAATTAGAAACTAACTGGAAAATAGATATGATGAGTGGTCTCCTGGATATTGATCTAATGTTGGTTTCGGTCTTCGGGGTTAATATTTGGGGAATTGTTCTCTTGCTAATTTACGTTTAGTGACTGATGAATTGGAATGAAGCGTATGTTGTGTTTGAGTAACATTTGTTTATTATATACGCGGGTCATTCAGAAAGGCCGGGTTTATACCCATTCTGAATAACCGATTCGACGATATGTCGAAGATGAAGACGGTGATTGAAGACCAGAAGTCTTCACATCGTTTGGATAATTACTGATGATCTTTATTGGGCTGTACACCCAAGAGGAGGGAAACAGTTTATGGTCGTCCAGACGTACTTGGAGATCGATGGATATGTGAGGAAAGTGCCTCCGGTTTCGTTCAGACCCAGAACGAACTTGTAAATGGACTGTGTGTCTGACATTGGATTTTATTCTATGTTGATTGTTCTCTATTAAATATACATCTGTTTGGTGGCAGAGAATTTATTCTTTTGCGTAACGCCCTTCTCTGAGACATACTAGCTCAGAGGTTGTATATCGATGGACATCAGTCGCATGGCATGAATTGCCAGTGTGGCATGCCTAAGTGGCAATTGATCAAGGCTTCTGCTGAAAAGCAAAGTCTTGTGGTTGATGATGAAAGCACGGCCTACGTGGCATAGCTTTGTGTATAGCGTGGATTCGCGAGCCTCACACCTCGGTATGAGTCAAAAACGGGATAAGGACTCAAGGAGTGCATGACGTTTCTTTCTAGCTATGGGTGGTGTCAGTGACCTACCAGCCCTGACATTTATATACTTTTCACCTTTGTGGTTTGGATGCGAGGCGCCTCGATTATAGGTCCTATAGGGCCGGGAAACGTGTGTTCAGGAATAATTAATCCTTAATCGTAAGGAAGGACCGGTCTTGGAGGATCCCAGGGGTTACCCAGAGTGTATAGTCCTGAGGCATTTGCTAGAGTGTCTCGAATTGGAGAGGAGCTTGCCCCTTGCCTCGACTCATGACGGAAATCCAATTTCCAATACGAGATATTTCGGTTTTATTTGTAGAGCCTAGTATGGCGACATGATAGATGGTACCCATGCCGCCTATGATTGATATTTATGATTTGAATTGTTTTGACACTATACACTTATAATAGTATCAAATGATTTGTTTGAAACGTACCAAGCATGTTTGGCTATTATAAGCGAAAACCCTATCCTCCGGCTTGTGTTGCATTGTGTGATGGGACCTGGGTCTTATAATAGCTTCATTTTTCGAACAAGCATTGCGTTGTTTATTCTCTGCACTGGTATTCTTGGGAGGAAACCCGTTCCGTGTTATACGGCGTGGTCCCTTGATTTACCGAACTTTAAAATAAAGATTAATAACTGTTTTAGTTCTCACACCAGTCACATGACTGACCTGGAGTTTATTGTTTTAACCTAAACTCTGGGTGCCCCTATTTTAGACACGGGCAGCTAGTAGTTTTGGTTTTGCAGATTTATATTCACAAGAACCTGGTTTACAGCTGGAATGATATCCGGAAAGCTCTGTATCCGTATATCTCTTTCAGTTGTGTTTTATATTATTTTCCGCTGCTATGTAATTTATTGTAATATATGATATTTAGCGAACGAATTTTATTCATTTGTGCTATTTATATTCTTGTATCTAATGGAATTGTTGTAATAAGCAATGAAATGTTCTGCCGTCTGCGTTCTATTTTGTCGTGTTCTCAAAGTAATCCGGGTTTTCCTTACCGGGGAAGTTACGGGCTACTATAGTTGGTATCAGAGCTTTGGTTTACAGAGCTCGAGGACAAGACACATTAGAACCGAACGAAAGAATTCATCAGATATTGGATTAGTAATATCCAATTAGAATGACTCGTTAGTGATAGGATCAGTAGTATCCTAGAACGAGTGTGAAGAGTATGTTTTTAAGTAAAACAAACTTTGTTTGAAAATTTAATTCAATTATACGTATTTGAGTATTTTATTTGTATTGAATATGGACAATCGAGTATATAAAGATTTTGCATATACGTGTCATGAACGTATATTCGAAGTTTTAATATACTGGGTAGATATAGAATCACATTCTAGACACCCGGAGATGATTCTGATGATTGATATTTCATCATCAGAATTTGTGTTCGTGTTTCGAAGGTATGATATCTATATATTTCCATCAGACTGGTGTGAGAACCAAAACTTATATAGATAGATTTATTGTTGTGATTTGGCATCAAAAACATGATTTTTTGTATATGTCTTAAAATTATGAATATGAAATTCTAATTCACTAATTGATTAGTGTTTGAGTTGTTTGTTTATTTGTTTGATAATTTTGAACCATTTAGCCTAATTGAACCGAATATTGAACTGTATTTAAAATTGCTTGAAATTTGCATGCACATACATGTATATCATTGAACAGGTCATAGCAAGGAGGCTAGAGCTGAGAAATAAAATTGTTTGCCCGACAAATAGGTACATGTTTACCATAATTTACTGTTTTGTTTGGGTGATGATGATTTTATGAGCCGATTGGCTTTTTCTTTTTCTTTTTGAGATCAGAGGGCCTATATGGCAATTTCGGGATTTTCCCAGTGCTCCCGGTGCAGGGGAGGTTATGGCGAAATTTTTCGGAAATTTAGGGTGTTAGCCAAATTTTTGAAAAATTTGAAAAGTTGAAGAACTTAAGCCGTAACGAAAATAATGGAAGTTGAGTTGATTAGTTAAACAACTTTCAACTTCGTTCCTTTTCGGGGACGAAAAGTTTTAAGTGGGGGAGATTGTAACAACCCGGAAATGCGAGCCAATTTAAAATTTTTATTTTGGCAATTTTTAGCGAATTTTGAATATTTAAAATGAATTATTTTAAATAATATCGACAAGAAATTTAATTTGAATAGAATTAGAATGTATATATTTATATACGTCCTCGTTAGAATATAAATAATTATTTTAAATTATAAAAGGAAATGGAAATGGCGCGGTAGTTCGATAATTCGATTTCAAACTTCAAATGAATGTACAGGATTCAAAATAAACCGGATTTTAGCGAAACCAAAAATAATAGAATCTAATTGAGAATATCTTTCCAACGAATCCGAAAAATTGAAATTTCATAGCGGGAATCAAAAGATATGTCCAAATGAAAATTCAGAATAGTCGCTATGGAATTCTAGCCCTTAAAAATAGCCATTTTGCAAAAGATCTCGGATTTTGACGAAACCACTTTTGTTGGATCCGTGATGTCATGTTATTGCTAGATTCCAAGTTTCGTAATTTTTCGAATCAATATGTGAGCGTAGCAAAGGGAAACGCGTTTGACTAGTTTTTGTTGATTTTAATCGACTGGAAAGTGGCCATTTTTCAAACGGTCTCAGAACTAGACAAAATTAGTTTTGTTAGGACCGTGTCATCTATATGAAGCTAGAAAATATTTTTCTGGAATTTTTCGAGTTAGTATGTGACCCCAGTAAATTGAAATGCACGTTCAAATTCAAAATATAGAGTTATATGTTGATTTTAATGAAAACTGATCGAAATGATCGAATCAGCCTACGATACATATCCCATTGTGTTCTGAATGGGGGTAATTAGCTATGGAGGACAGGCGGTGGGTCCCTTTTCGAGTCCGAAAATAAAAGTTGCTTTTTGAAATAATTAATAAATAAATTATAATATAAATCCTCCTTATACTCTCTCTCCCTTCCCCCTTTTTCATTCAGTCGAGAAATTAGAAAAAAAAAGAGAACCGCCGGATCTCGAAGTCGCCACCCACGCTGGTGCCAGGCGCCGCACCTCCAGTAGTCCCCCTCCTCCTCGTGATGGCCTCACTCCTCCCCACGCTTCTCTTCTCTCTCCCTCTTGCATCAGCCCCTCTGATTTGACCTAGCCCCCATCTGAAGACCGACGCGTGCCCCCACCGCCCTCGTCAGCCTCGTCGACCTCCTCCTCCTCCCCACATACGCCCCCTTCTTCCTCCTCGCGCTGAGCGCGATCCCCTTTTCTCCCCCCTCCGCTTGAACGGACGCGTGATCCGCCACCTCCCCTGACCGAATTCCGACGCTAAGATCCCCCCTCGCTAGGAAAAACCCTGTAAGTATTTTTCATATTTATGTTTCTATTTTCAGTTTCCATTTCATTTGTTTAAAACTGATTTTTCTTTTGGTTAAAAACTGAATTTTCTTTTAATACAAACATAATTTTTAAAGAAGTAAAAAGGTGATTTTTTTTAAAGAAATAAAGATATGATTTTGAATAAAAAAAAGATTAGATTTTTAAAAATGCAAAGATCGTATTTTTAAAAGTGAAAAGAAGGTACTTTTAAAGATGAAAAGATTGGATTTTTAACTATACAAAGGAATGATTTTTTTTCTTAGTTTGAAAATATAAAACACCTTGATTTGAAAATATAAGATTAGCGTTGTGTAAAAATATTTCATCGTTAAAAAGTTGGTGATAAAAACACGATCTTCATTATAAGTAATTAGTGATAAAAATATAATTTTTATATTAGAGAAGTTGGAATCTTTATGTAGTTAAAATGGTTAAGTGAAAAGATCATATGTTAGTAAGTGAAAAGATCGTATTTTTTAAACGAAAAGCTTTGATTTTTAGTTATGCAAAGATTAGATTTTTGGCTAAGTAAAGATATAATTTTTAGTTAAGTAAAGATATGATTTTTTAATAGGTAAAAATATAATCTTCATATTGAAAATAGCGATTTAAAAATATGATTTTTATAAGAACGATAGTAGAAATAAAAATATAATTTTTATTTATTGAAATGAAACAATAAAAATATAATTTTTATTGTGAACAGCGTAAAAAGGACTGCATTGGAATTTCAAACAAATTCAGATGATTTAGCAGTTCAACAGCAAAGCACGACGCAGTGGAACCCTCTGTGAGAACTTCTCACCTTAAATTTACTTTTCTAGTTAAATATATATACGAGGATGTAGACGGTGCTTAGTAGCACCCGATACCCGTCGTCCACAGACCATGGATGACTTGTTTGTTTGGTTGCTATGTGTGAAATTTGATTGTGTGATATAGAATGAAATAAAATATTTTATAGTGGAAAATATTTTATAGTTAAAAATATAAATTTTAACGTGTGTATAAAATAAATATTTATAAACAAATTGGACGATTTGTTTATATACACTGATTTGACTGATATTGATTGGGACGATAAATTTTACACATCGCCCAACTACACAAACAAAATCTATGTTAGATTGTTTGAAACCCCAGACGGGTATTGGAATGATATTTGGCGTACACTAATCCCAATTATTTAGTTGTATGTCGATCGATTGGTCGACAGACTGTGTGAGCGTTAATTATTTGTATTTGATGCTTATGCAGTTGCGTGGTACACTTTGGATGTTGGTTGATTATTTATCGTTGCTATTATATACATGTGTTGTATGGAATCCATATAATTAACATTATATGGTAATTGATTGGGCCTCATTCCAATTGGAAAAATAAAGAATATTATAAAATAAAGGTTCATGTGTTGACAGTACTCATCCGTTGAGATTAGTCATGTGTTGAATGAAATATTTTAACAATAAAATTTACATCTTTATCATATATAAAATTAAAAACTAACTGGAAAATAGATAAGATGAGTGGTCTCCTGGATATTGATCTGATGTTGGTTTCGGCCTTCGGGGTTAATATTTAGGGAATCGTTCTCTTACTAATTTACGGTTGGAGTCTGATTTGAAATCAAATGATAGATACCATAATTTTTATAAAATATATTAAATAACAAAAATAGTTGTGTGATGACAGTACTCATTTGTTGAGATTAGTCATGTATTGAAGGAAATATAGATTCATCTGTTGAATATAATAATGAAATTATGGAAAAATATAAAGCCGTGTTGATTAGAGATGCGCTAATTTGACGCGAACGATATTTATATCGATTATATTCGTTTTAATAATGAATATTGAAAAGATATAAAAATCGAATATATATAAAGAAAAGAAATTAGAATTGAATTGAATATAAAAGAAATTCGAATTGAATTGAATATAAAACGAATTCGAATTGAATTGAATATAAAATGAATTCGAATAGAAAATGAATTAAAATTGAATTGAAAACGAATTGAAATAGAAGAAAAATCAATTTGAAATGAATTCAAATTGAATTGAAATTTGAATTGAAATGAATTTTAAAACGAATTTATAAGGAAAAATTCAATTTTGATTTGAATTGGTAATGGAAGTTGAAATGTTTTTGAAACGAATTTAAAACTATTTATAAAATTCGTTATAAATAGTGATCGACGAAATATATTATATATATTATATATATAATATAATGGCCTGAATAGAACGCGCAGCGCCGTGGCTGTTCGTGAATTTCGACCTTTGATTTCGAATGGACATTACGGGAGATCCGACCGTCGGATTCTCCTAATACCGGAATCGATGAGTTCGTATCGAAAAGATCTTTCTAACGAATATTAGAAATTTGAAATCTAACGGTTGGATTTGGTGATATATCAAAATCAATTTCAGAAAAGGTCGCTGTAAGTGCAGTTCGATAGCCGTTGATGGAAATCGACTATACGGGCCTTGATAAAATTATTAAAAATATTAATAATTTGTGTAAAATCAAAAGAAATGATTTGTGAAGAATTGGGATAAAAAACTCCATATTTGAAAAGATAAAAGTAGATTTTTATCGAAATGAACTAGTTTTGAACTAAAATTAAAACCCATTTATTTTTAAATAAATAAATTGGATTTGAAATGGGTTTTAAATAACCAGAATTTCTAATATATATAATTGGAATTGAATTAGAATTGATTTATGGGTTTATCGTGAACGGTGTTTTAAATAACATTTGTTCTTTAACCCGATAATAATTAGAATGTGATTTGGGTTTATCGTGAATTGTGTTTTAAATGGCATTAGTTCATTAACCCAGAAAAAGGAGTCTTAATGAATTTGTAATTAGATTGAAATGTGAATTGATAATGAAAATTATCAAATTTGGAAAGTGAGCGAGAATGGAGTATCACCAGTTTTGCTCCAAAGCGATAGTTAAATCTTTAATTAGATTTGAACGTGAAATGGTAATTAATTTTACCGATAACACCGTGGTGTTAGATATGGAGTATTACCAGTTTTGCTTCATGGGATGAATAGGTTGGGATGGGGAAATAAAATAAAATAATTACTTCGGTATGGTTCGCTAATCCCGACTAGTTTGGAAAACCATAATTCGGTTTGAAATGATATCCAAAGGAAGATAAAAGAATAAATTTTAAAGAATTTATCTTTGATAAAATTAATGGGAACCTTTCCCTAAGAACGTGAAAATTAGAAACTAACTGGAAAATAGATAAGATGAGTGGTCTCCTGGATATTGATCTGATGTTGGTTTCGGCCTTCGGGGTTAATATTTGGGAATTGTTCTCTTGCTAATTTACGGTTAGTGACTGATGAATTGGAATGAGGCGTATGTTGTGATTGTGTAACATTTGTGTAACACCCCACGTCCATTAATGTCACTCACAAAGGGAATGCATTCACTTCCACGGAGGTTTTAAGTTAATATAGAACAGAAAAATTACAACAAGACAGATAATAAGTAGTACTTGGAAATCTAAAACTTTATTTCATTGCTGCGGAAATTAAACATGTTTGTTACATCATAAAACCATAAATCAGAGTCAAGTACAATATCCATCTTGATAAAACAAAATACATAACCCCATTACATAAATAGCCATTAAATAAGATAACAAGCTGGACTTTACTTCAGCGGTCCAAGCTTTCCAAAAGTGAGATAAAGCAATCCAATCAAACTCCGCTAGAGCTGGGCCTACCCTGAGGACCTGGAGGGGGGTTGGGGGGGAGGGAGATAGAAATGGAGGGGGTCAGACATAAAGTCTGGCGAGTATGATAATTCTAACAATACTATTATCAAAATAGTTAGACTGAGGCACAAGATGGAAAATAAGGAAATATCTATGAACTATTGGGTATGGAAGAGCAGATAAAGATAACGTTAAAGGGCACACCTAATACTAACGAATAATTACTACACTGCACCACACTAGTCACCCTAAAGGTTGATCCCACTTGCTTCACTTAGAAATTTTATAAATAACTTCGTGTACCCCTAGTTGACTACATAGGTGCCGCCTGCCCCTATCTCCGCTAGGTGTACCCCACTACCCACTTTCGATCGGCTCCTTACTCATAGATACCCGTGCTGGCCCCACAGTGGGGTGTATCACTCCCCTAAAGTGGCAACCCGATACAACTTGAGGATGCACGGCTTATACCTACACGATGCAATAACATCTTACCTACCAGCCCGGGTCCACACACGCATATGAAACCCGTTGGACTTGCGTTGCCACCGCTAACCCGTTTGGCCTCTTATAGTCAAGCCTAGTATGCGTGTCCCATCCTCGACTTGGGTCGAGCCCACAAAGTTACGTTTGGGTTACTGGTTGAAATGGGACCCCAATTACTTACCACAAGCTATCCACCTAAGCATGTCCCCACTAGTATATCCCACTTAACCCTCTTCTTAGTCATGTTCATTTACAGGTATGTTTGGTTAAGTCTTACTAATCGTATTTCAAATGCCACTAAAGGCACTCACTAGATTCCTCATGCCACCCAAGGCACCTACTTAACCCCCATGTCCCACCTTACATGTTTATCTGGTTAAGTATATCTTAATTCATTCAGGCCATAACCTCATAAAGACCTCTCACATTAGACTGGCATTTATGGCAACTGGATTTGCCGGGCGGGTCCGCGCAGTCTTACACCATAAATGTAACAACCCGAAAATGCGAGCCAGTTTAAAATTTTTATTTTGGCAATTTTAACGAATTTTGAATATTTAAAATGAATTATTTTAAATAATAACGACGAGAAATTTATTTTGAATGGAATTAGAACGTATATATTATATACGTCGTCGTTAGAATATAAATATTTATTTTAAATTATAAAGGAATTGAAAATGGCGCGGTAGTTCGATAATTCGATTTCAAACTTCAATTGAACATACCGGGTGCAAAACAATCCGGATTTTAGTGAAACCGAAAATAATAGGATCTAATTGAGGATATCTTTCCAACGAATCAGAAAAATTGAAATTTCATAGCGGGGATAAAAAGATATGTCCAGCTGAAAATTCTGAATAGTCGCTATGGAATTCAGGCCCTTAAAAATGGAAATATTGCAAACGACCTCGGATTTCGACGAAACCACTTTTGTTGGATCCGTGATGTCAAATTATTGCAAGATTCCAAATTTTATAATTTTTCAAATCAATATGTGAACGTGGCAAAGGAAAACGCGTTTGGCCAGTTTCAGTTGATTTTAATCGACTGGAAAATGGCCATTTTTCAAACGGTCTCAGAATTCGATGAAACTAGTTTTGTTAGGACCGTATCGTCAATACGAAGCTAGAAACGATTTTTCTGGAATTTTCTGAGACTGTATGTGGCCCCGGTAATTTAAAATGTACGTTCAAATTGAATATACACTGAATTATAATTTAATTTGAATGAAAACCTATCGTAATGGCCGAATTGGCCTACGAAATATATCCCATTGTGTTTGGAATGGTGGTAATTAGCTAGGGACGACAATCGATGGGTTTGATTCTGAGTTCAAATGAAAAGTCAACACTGGAGATTAAAATAGAATAGAATAGAATATAATATATTTTTATAAAAGGCCCCTCCCTTTACTCTCCTCCTCCCCCTTTTATTCTTTCAGAAGGAAAAATAGAAAAAGAAAAAAAAGAGAAAAAAAAGAAATGTCGATCGTGCCCTCAGCCCCTGAGCCTCGTCGAACGCGCCTCCGCCGGAGCAGGCGTCTCCCCTCCGACCTTCGTTTGCACCCTCCCGCCTCTCTTCCTCTTCCCTCCTCCGTGTGAGATAGTGAGTCCCCTTTTCTTCAATCGAGCCCAACCCCAGACCGTCGTCGCGCAATCCAACCGCCATCGAGTCCAGCATCGCGAGCTCCACCATGATCATCTCCGCGTGCCTCCTCGAGGCGTGCGCTGGCCAAGTCGACTAGCCCTCCTCCTTCCTCCGACGCGTGGGCTCTCCCCCGAACGAAAAACTGTGAGTGATTTTACAGATTTTATTCCGATTTTAATATATAATAATAGCAGTATTAAGTACAGATTTTTATAAGTATAAAGTTAAGGTTTATATATGAGTAAAAGTTAGATTTTTAATTCTTAAAGTAACGATTTTTACTTATATAAAGGTAGTGATCTTTATTTATATAAGGTAGTGATTTTTAACATATAAAAGTGGTAATTTTTAACAAGAGAAGAATATAAAAATACGATTTTTATTATGATGTTAACAAAGTAAAAATATAAATTTTATTTATATGAATAGCGTATAAAAATATAAATTTTATCATGAAGAGAAGAATATAAAAATTCAATTTTTATGTACATGAAGTAGCGATAAAAATTCGATTTTTATATAAACAAAGGATTAGATCATTAATAGACAAAAAGAAGTGATTTTTACTTGGTTCAAGATTTCATTTTTATATATATAAGGAGTGTTATAAAAATATAATCTTAGTATGAAATGATTTAGAAGAAAAATACGATCTTTATCGTGAGGTTGGAATTATAAAAATATAATTTTTATAATATAGAAAGGTTAAAAATATAATTTTTATATAGAAAGAAGTGTTGTAAAAAAATATAAAGTAAGGATAAAAACATGATTTTTATTTATTAAAATGAAGCAATAAAAATATAATTTTTATGTGAACAGCGTGAAAAGAACTGCATTGGAATTTCAAGCAGATCCAAACGGTTCAGCAGTTCAACAGCAAAGCACGGTGGAGTGGAACCCTCTGTGAGAATTTCTCACTCTTCCATCTCTTTTTCTAGTTATATATATATATATACTAGGATGCAGACGGTGCTTAGCAGCACCCGACACCCGTCATCCACTGACCATGGATGGCTTGTTTGTTTGATTGATGTGTTGAGGAAATTGTTTGAGATGTTGATGTGAAATAGATAATAAAATATATTCATAGGTTGAATAAAATAATTTGGTCGTTAAAAATATAATTTTTAACGTGAATGTGAATAAATAAATATTCATTTACAAACCGGACGGTTTGTTTATGTACACCTATTTGAAGGACATTGATTGGGACGATAAATTTTACACATCGCCCAACTGCACAAATAAAATCTGTGTTTGATTGTTTGAAACCCCACACGGGTATTGGGGTAAAATACAACATACACTAATCCCAATAATTAGTTGTATGTCGATCAATTGATTGACAGGCTGTTATAAGCATTTGATATCTATATTTGATGCTTATACAGTGTAGTGCACTTTGGATGATGGTTGATTATTTATCGTTGCTATTATATACATGTGTTGTATGGAATCCATATAGTTAACGCTATATGGTGATTGATTGGGCCTCATTCCAATTTAGAAAATTAAATATATTATAAAATAAAGGTTCATGTGTTGACCGTACTCATCCGTTGAGATTAGTCATGTGTTGAACGAAATATTTTAACAATAAAATTTACATCTTTATATTATAAAATAAAGGTTCATGTGTTGACCGTACTCATCCGTTGAAATTAGTCATGTGTTGAACGAAATATTTTAACAATAAAATTTACATCTTTATCATATATAAAATTAGAAATTAACTAGAAAATAGATGAGATGAGTGGTCTCCTGGATATTGATCTGATGTTGGTTTCGGCCTACGGGGTTAATATTTAGGGAATCGTTCTCTTACTAATTTACAGTTGGTGTCTGATTCAAATCAAACGATAGATACCATAATTTATATATAAAATATATTGAATAACAAAAATAGTCACACGTGGACAATACTCAATCGTTGAGATTAGTCATATGTTGACGAAAATATAGATTAACGTATTGAATAGAATAAATATTCATTTGTTGAATAGAATAACGGAATTATTGAAATATATAAAGCCGTGTTGATTGGAGATGCGCTATTTTGACGCGAACGATATTTATATCGATTATATTCGTTTTATAACGAATATTGAAAAGAGATTTAAAAATCGAATATATAGAAAACGAATTTGATTTGAATTGAATAGAAAACGAATTCGAATTAAATTGAATAGAAAACGAATTTGAATTAAATTGAATAGAAAACGAATTTGAATTGAATTGAATTGAAATTTGAATTGAATTGAAATGAATTTAAAATTTGAATTGAATTGAAATGAATTTAAAACGAATTTATAAAGGAAAATTCAATTTTGATTTGAATTTGAATTGGAAGTTGAAATTGTTTTTGAAACGAATTTAAAACTATTTATAAAATTCGTTTTAAATAGTAATCGACGAAATATATATTATATATATAATATAATGGCCTGAATAGAACGCGCCGCACCACGGCAGTTCATAAATTTCGACCATTGACTTCGAACGGACATTACGGGAGATCCGACCGTCGGATTCTCCTAAAATCGGAACTGTTGGGTTCGTATCGAAAATAGCTTTCTATGGAATATTAGAAATTTGAAATCTAATGGTTGGATTTGGAGATACGTCCAAAACAAATTTGGAAAAGGTCGCTGTAAGTGCAGTTCGATGGCCGTTGATGGAAATCGACTGTACGTGCATTGATAAAATTATTAAAAATAGTAATAATTTGTGTAAAATCATAAGAAATGATTTGGGAAAAATTAGGATGAAAAACTCCATATTTGAAAAGATAAAAATAGATTTTTATCGAAATGAACTAGTTTTGAACTGAAATTAAAACCTATTTATTTTTAAATAAATAAATTGGATTTGAAATGGGTTTTAAATAGAATCGATTTGTGGGTTTATCGTGAAGGGTGTTTTAAATAACACTTGTTCTTTAACCCGATAATCAATAGAATTTGATTTGGGTTTGTCGTGAACTGTGTTTTAAATGACATTAATTCTTTAACCCAGTAAAAGGAGTTCTAATGAATCTGTAATTAGATTGAAATGTGAATTGATAATTTAAATTATCAAATTTAGAAAGTGAGCGAGAATGGAGTATCACCGGTTTGCTCCAAGCGATAGTTAGATCTTTAATTAGATTTGAACGTGGAATGGTAATTAATTTCACCGATAACATTGTGGTGTTAGATATGGAGTATTACCAGTTTTGCTTCATGGGATGAATAGGTTGGGATTGGGAAATAAAATAAATAATTACTTCGGTGTGGTTCGTTAATCCCGACTAGTTTGGAAAACCATAATTTGGTTTGATATGACATCCAATGGAAGATTCAAGAATAAATTTTAAAGGATTTATCTTTGATAAAATTTATGGGAACCTTTCCCTAAGAATTGAAATTTAGAAACTAGCTGTAGGTTAGTTAAGAAGAATGGTTTCCTGGATATTGATCTGATGTTGGTTTCGACCTTCGGGGTTAATATTTGGGGAATTGCTCTCTTACTGATTTACGGTTAGCGACTAATGAACTGGAATGAGGCGTATGTTGTGTTTGTGTAAAATTTGTTTTTAATATACGTGGGTTGTTCGGAAAGGCCGGGTTTATACCCATTCTGAATAACCGATTCGACGACATGTCGAAGATGATGACGGTGGTCGAAGACCAGAAGTCTTCACATCGTTTGGATAATTACTGATGATCCTGATTGGGCTGTACACCCAAGAGGATGGAAATAGTTGGTGGTCGTCCAGACGTACTTGGAGATCGATGGATATGCGAGGAAAGTGCCTCCGGTTTCGTTCAGACCTAGAACGAACTTGTAAATGGATTGTGTGTCTGACATTGGATTTTATTCCTTGTTGATTGATTTCTGTTAAATATATATCTGTTTGGTGGCGGAGAATTTATTCTCTTGCTTAACGCCCTTCTCTGAGACGTACGAGCTTAGAGGTTATATATCGATAGATATCAATCGCATGGCATAAATTGCCTGTGTGGCACGCTGAGTTGCGTGGATCAAGGCTTCTGTTGAAAAGCAAAGTCTTGTGGTTGATGATCAAAGCACGACCTACGTGGAAGCTTTGTGTATAACGTGAATTCGCGAGCCTCACACCTCGGTATGAGTTAAAAACGGGATAAGGACTGCGGGGAGAGCACGACGTTTCTTTCTAGCTTTGGTGGTGTCAGCGACTTACCAGCCCTGACATTTATATACTTTTCACCTATGTGGTTGTTCGATGAGGCGCCTCAATTTTAGGTCTGTAAGGACCGGGGAAACGTGTGTTCAGGAATAATTAATCCTCAAACGTAAGAGAGGACCAGCCCTGAAGATCAAAGGGTTACCCAGAGTGTGTAGTCCTGAGGCATTTGCTAGAGTGTCTCGAAAGCGGAGAGGAGCTTGCCCCTTGCCTCGACTCATGACAGAAATCCAATTTCCAATACGAGATATTGCGGTTTTAATTGTAGAACTAGTATGGCGACATGATATATGGTACCCATGCCGTCTATGATTGATATTTATGATTGAAATTGTTTTGACACTATACACTTATAATAGTATCAAATGATTTGTTTTAAAACATACCAAGCATGTTTGGCTATTATAAGGGAAAACTCTATCCTCCGACTTGCGTTGCATTGTGTGATGGGACCTGGGTCTTATAATAGCTTCATTTTTCGATAAAGCATTGTGTTGTTTATTGATATGCACTGGTATTCTTGGGAGGAAACCCGTTCCGTGTTGTACGGCGTGGTCCCTTGAATTACTCTCTTTTAAAGTAAAGCTTTAAATAACTGTTTTAGTTCTCACACCAGTCACATGACTGACCTGGAGTTTATTGTTTTAACCTAAACTCTGGGTGCCCCTATTTTCGACACGGGCAGCTAGTAGTTTTGGTTTTGCAGATTTATATTTACAGGATCCTGATTTACAGCTGGAACGATGCTCGGAAAGCTCTGTATCCGTGTATTACTTTCAGTTGTGTTTTGTATTATTTTCCGCTACTATGTAATTTATTGTAATCTCTGATATTTATCGAATGTAATTTATTCATTATACTCTGTATATTCTTGTATCTGATGGAATTGTTGTAATAGCAATGAAATGTTCTTCCGTCTGCGTTCTAATTTGTCGTGTTCTCAAAACGATCGGGGGTTTCGAACGTTCTAGATCGATTTAACAACTGATTCGGATCGAGTGAAATTCCTTGCCGTCGCAGTTGGTATCAGAGCTTTGGTTTACAGAGCTTGAGAACAAGACACATTAGAACCATACTAAAGAATTCATCAGATATTGGATTAGTAATATCCAATTAGAAGGACTCGTTAGAGATAGGATCAGTAGTATCCTTGAACGAGTGTGAAGAGTATATTTTTCAAATGAAAACAAATTTTGTTTTGAAATTTAAATCATTTTATACGTATTTGAATATTTTATTTGTATTGAATTTGGACAATCCAATATATAAAGATTTTTCATATACGCGTCATGAACGTATATTCGAAGTTTTAATATACTGGATAGATATAGAATCACACTCTAGTCGCCCGGAGATGGTACTGATAATTGTCATGACATCATCAGTATTTATGTTCGTGTTTCGAAAGTTTGATATCTATATATTTCCATTAGACTGGTGTGAGAACCAAAACTTATATAGATAGATTTATTGTTGTGAATTGGCATCAAAAACATGATTTTCTGTATATATGTATCAACATTATGAATTTGAAACGATAATTCATTAATTGATTGATGTTTGCGTTGTTTGTTTATTTGTTTAATAATTCTGAACCATTTAGCCTAATTGAATCAAATATTGAACTGTATTAAAAATTAGACGCATTTGCTTGCATATACATGTACTTACATTGAACAGGTCATAACAAGGAGGCTAGAGCAAAGAATAAAATTTGTTTGCCCGACAAATAGGAACATGTTTATCATAATTTACTGTTTTGTTTGGGTGATGATGATTTTATGAGCCGATTGGCTTTTTTTTTTTTTTGAGATCAGAAGGCCTGTATGGCAATTTTGGGATTTTCCCGGTGCTCCCGGTGCAGGGGAGGTTATGGCGAAATTTTTCGAAAATTTAGGGTGTTAGCAAAAATTTGAAAATTTTGAAAAGTTCTTAGAAACTGAAAAGTTGAAGAACTTAAGCCGTAACGAAAATACTGGAAGTTGAGTTGATTTGTTGAACAACTTTCGGCTTCGTTCCTTTTCGGGGACGAAAAGTTTTAAGTGGGGGAGATTGTAACAACCCAGAAATGCGAGCTAGTTTAAAATTTTTATTTTGGCAATTTTAACGAATTTTGAATATTTAAAATGAATTATTTTAAATAATAACGACGAGAAATTTATTTTGAATGGAATTAGAACGTATATATTATATACGTGGTCGTTAGAATATAAATATTTATTTTAAATTATAAAGGAATTGAAAATGGCGCGGTAGTTCGATAATTCGATTTCAAACTTCAATTGAACATACCGGGTGCAAAACAATCCGGATTTTAGCGAAACCGGAAAATAATAGGATCTAATTGAGGATATCTTTCCAAAGAATCAGAAAAATTGAAATTTCATAGCAGGGATAAAAAGATATGTCCAGTTGAAAATTCTGAATAGTCGCTATGGAATTCAGGCCCTTAAAAATGGAAATATTGCAAACGACCTCGGATTTCGACGAAACCACTTTTATTGGATCCGTGATGTCAAATTATGGCTAGATTCCAAATTTCATAATCTTTCGAATCAATATGTGAATGTGGCAAAGGAAAACGCGTTTGGCCAGTTTCAGTTGATTTTAATCGACTGGAAAATGGCCATTTTTCAAACGGTCTCAGAATTCGACGAAACTAGTTTTTGTTAGGACCGTATCGTCAATACGAAGCTAGAGATAATTTTTCTAGAATTTTCTGAAACTGTATGTGGCCCCGGTAATTTAAAATGTACATTCAAATTGAATATACACTGAATTATAATTTAATTTTAATGAAAACCTATCGTAATGGCCGAATTGGCCTATGAAACATATCCCATTGTGTTCGGAATGGGGGTAATTAGCTAGGGACGACAGTCGGTGGGTTCGATTCTGAGTTCAAATGAAAAGTCCACACTGGAGATTAAAATGGAATAGAATATAATATATTTTTATAAAAGCCCCTCCCTTTACTCTCCTCATCCCCCTTTTATTCTTTCAGAAGGAAAAATAGAAAAATAAAAAAAATAAAAAAAAGAAGAAATGTCGATCGCGCCCTCAGCCCCTGAGCCTCGTCGAACGCGCCTCCACCGGAGCAGGCGTCTCCCCTCCGACCTTCGTCTGCACCCTCCCGCCTCTCTTCCTCTTCCCTCCTCCACCCGAGATAGCAAGTCCCCTTTTCTTCAATCGAGCCCAACCCCAGACTGTCGTCGCGCAATCCAACCGCCATCGAGTCCAGCATCGCGAGCTCCACCGTGATCATCTCCACGTGCCACCTCGAGGCGTGCGCTGGCCAAGTCGACTAGCCCTCCTCCTTCCTTCGATGCGTGGGCTCTCCCCCGAACGAAAATCCGTGAGTGATTTTACTGGTTATATTCCCATTTTAATATATAATAATAGCAGTATAAAGTACAAATTTTTATAAGTATAAAGTTAAGGTTTTTATATGAATAAAAGTTAGATTTTTAAACGATTTTAACTTATATAAAGGTAGTGATCTTTAGTTATATAAGGTAGTGATTTTTAACATATAAAAGTGGTGATTTTTAACAAGAGAATAATATAAAAATACGATTTTTATTATGATGTTAGCAAAGTAAAAATATAATTTTTATTTATATGAATAGCATATAAAAATATAAATTTTATCATGAAGAGAAGAATATAAAAATTCTATTTTTATATACATGAAGTAGCGATAAAAATTCGATTTTTATATAAACAAAGGATTAGATCTTTAATAGACAAAAAGAAGTGATTTTTACTTGGTTCAAGATTTCATTTTTATATATATGAGGAGTGTTATAAAAATATAATCTTAGTATGAAATGATTTAGAAGAAAAATACGATCTTTATCATGAGGTTGGAATTATAAAAATATAATTTTTATAATATAGAAAGGTTAAAAATATAATTTTTATATATAAAGAAGAGTTGTAAAAAAAATATAAAGTAAGGATAAAAACATGATTTTTATTTATTAAAATGAAGCAATAAAAATATAATTTTTATGTGAACAACGTGAAAAGAACTGCATTGAAATTTCAAGCAGATCCAGACGGTTCAGCAGTTCAACAGCAAAGCACGGCGGAGTGGAACCCTCTGTGAGAATTTCTCACTCTTCAATCTCTTTTTCTAGTTATATATATACTAGGATGCAGACGGTGCTTAGCAGCACCCGACACCCGTCATCCACAGACCATGGATGGCTTGTTTGATTGATGTGTTGTGGAAATTGTTTGAGATGTTGATGTGAAATAGATAATAAATATATTTATAGGTTGAATAAAATAATTTGGTCATTAAAAATATAATTTTTAACGTGAATGTGAATAAATAAATATTCATTTACAAACCGGATGGTTA
Organism: Allium sativum; assembly: GCA_030737875.1. Classification (NCBI taxonomy): domain Eukaryota; kingdom Viridiplantae; phylum Streptophyta; class Magnoliopsida; order Asparagales; family Amaryllidaceae; genus Allium; species Allium sativum. The sequence continues at coordinate 378,548,653 of CM060926.1, forward strand.
GTTTATGTACACCTATTTGAAGGACATTGATTGGGACGATAAATTTTACACATCGCCCAACTGCACAAATAAAATTTGTGTTTGATTGTTTGAAACCCCACATGGGTATTGGGATAAAATACAGCATACACTAATCCCAATAATTAGTTGTATGTTGATCGATTGATTGACAGGCTGTTATAAGCGTTAGATATCTATATTTGATGCTTATACAGTGGAGTGCACTTTGGATGATGGTTGATTATTTATCGTTGCTATTATATACATGTGTTGTATGGAATCCAAATAGTTAATGTTATATGGTGATTGATTGGGCCTCACTCCAATTTAGAAAATAAAGTATATTATAAAATAAAGGTTCATGTGTTGACCGTACTCATCCGTTGAGATTAGTCATGTGTTCAACGAAATATTTTAACAATAAAATTTACATCTTTATATTATAAAATAAAGGTTCATGTGTTGACCGTACTCATCCGTTGAGATTAGTTATGTGTTGAACGAAATATTTTAACAATAAAATTTACATCTTTATCATATATAAAATTAGAAATTAACTTGAAAATAGATGAGATGAGTGGTCTCCTGGATATTGATCTGATGTTGGTTTCGGCCTTCGGGGTTAATATTTAGGGAATCGTTCTGTTACTAATTTACGGTTGGAATCTGATTCAAATTAAACGATAGATACCATAATTTTTATATAAAATATATTGAATAACAAAAATAGTCACACGTGGACAGTACTCATTCGTTGAGATTAGTCATATGTTGACAAAAATATAGATTCACGTATTGAATAGAATAAATATTCATTTGTTGAATAGAATAACGGAATTATTGAAATATATAAAGCCGTGTTGATTAGAGATGCGCTATTTTGACGCGAACGATATTTATATCGATTATATTCGTTTTATAATGAATATTGAAAAGGGATTTAAAAATCGAATATATAGAAAATGAATTTGATTTGAATTGAATAGAAAACGAAATCGAATTAAATTGAATATAAAACGAATTTGAACTAAATTGAATAGAAAACGAATTTGAATTGAATTGAAATGAATTTGAAATTTGAATTGAATTGAAATGAATTTAAAACGAATTTATAAAGGAAAATTCAATTTTTATTTGAATTTGAATTGGAAGTTGAAATTGTTTTTGAAACGAATTTAAAAATATTTATAAAATTTGTTTTAAATAGTAATCGACGAAATATATATTATATTTATAACATAATGGCCTGAATAGAACGCGCCGCACCGCGGTAGTTCGTAAATTTCGACCATTGACTTCGAACGGACATTACGGGAGATCCGACCGTCGGATTCTCCTAAAACCGGAACCGTTGGGTTTGTATTGAAAAGAGATTTGTAACGAATATTAGAAATTTGAAATCTAACAGTTGGATTTGGAGATACGTCCAAATCAAATTTGGAAAAGGTCGCTGTAAGTGCAGTTCGATGGCCGTTGATGGAAATCGACTGTACGGGCCTTGATAAAATTATTAAAAATAGTAATAATTTGTGTAGAATCATAAGAAATGATTTGGGGAAAATTAGGATGAAAAACTCCATATTTGAAAAGATAAAAATAGATTTTATCGAAATGAACTAGTTTTGAACTGAAATTAAAACCCATTTATTTTTAAATAAAAAAATTGGATGTGAAATGGGTTTTAAATAGAATCGATTTGTGGGTTTATCATGAAGGGTGTTTTAAATAACACTTGTTCTTTAACCCGATAATCAATAGAATGTGATTTGGGTTTGTCGTGAACTGTGTTTTAAATGACATTAGTTCTTTAACCCAGTAAAAGGAGTTCTAATGAATCTGTAATTAGATTGAAATGTGAATTGATAATTTAAATTATCAAATTTAGAAAGTGAGCGAGAATGGAGTATCACCAGTTTGCTCCAAGCGATAGTTAGATCTTTAATTAGATTTGAACGTGGAATGGTAATTAATTTTACCGATAATATTGTGGTGTTAGATATGGAGTATTACCAGTTTTGCTTCATGGGATGAATAGGTTGGGATTGGGAAATAAAATAAATAATTAATTCGGTGTGGTTCGTTAATCCCGACTAGTTTGGAAAACCATAATTTGGTTTGATATGACATCCAATGGAAGATTCAAGAATAAATTTTAAAGGATTTATCTTTGATAAAATTTATGGGAACCTTTCCCTAAGAATTGAAATTTAGAAACTAGCTGTAGGTTAGTTAAGAAGAATGGTTTCCTGGATATTGATCTGATGTTGGTTTCGGCCTTTGGGGTTAATATTTGGGGAATTGCTCTCTTACTGATTTACAGTTAGCGATTAATGAATTGGAATGAGGCATATGTTGTGTTTGTGTAACATTTGTTTTTAATATACGCGGGTTGTTCGGAAAGGCCGGGTTTATACCCATTCTGAATAACCGAATCGACGACATGTCGAAGATGATGACGGTGGTCGAAGATCAGAAGTCTTCACATCGTTTGGATAATTACTGATGATCCTGATTGGGCTGTACACCCAAGAGGATGGAAATAGTTGGTGGTCGTCCAGACGTACTTGGAGATCGATGGATATGCGAGGAAAGTGCCTCCGGTTTCGTTCAGACCCAGAACGAACTTGTAAATGGATTGTGTGTCTGACATTGGATTTTATTATGTGTTGATTGATTTATGTTAAATATATATCTGTTTGGCGGTGGAGAATTTATTCTCTTGCTTAACGCCCTTCTCTGAGACGTACGAGCTTAGAGGTTATATATCGATTGATATCAATTGCATGGCATGAATTGCTTGTGTGACACGCTGAGTTGCATGGATCAAGGCTTCTGTTGAAAAGCAAAGTCTTTTGGTTGATGATCAAAGCACGGCCTACGTGGAAGCTTTGTGTATAACGTTAATTCGCGAGCCTCACACCTCGGTATGAGTTAAAAACGGGATAAGGACTGCGGGGAGAGCACGACGTTTCTTTCTAGCTTTGGTGGTGTCAGTGACTTACCAGCCCTGACATTTATATACTTTTCACCTATGTGGTTGTTGGATGAGGCGCCTCGATTTTAGGTCTGTAAGGACCGGGAAACTTGTGTTCAGGAATAATTAATCCTCAAATGTAAGAGAGGACTGACCCTGAAGATCCAAGGGTTACCCAGAGTGTGTAGTCTTGAGGCATTTGCTAGAGTGTCTCGAAAGCGGAGAGGAGCTTGCCCCTTGCCTCGACTAATGACGGAAATCCAATTTCCAATACGAGATATTGCGGTTTTAATTGTAGAACTAGTATGGCGACATGGTATATGGTACCCATGTCGTCTATGATTGATATTTATGATTGAAATTGTTTTGACACTATGCACTTATAATTGTATCAAATGATTTGTTTTAAAATGTACCAAGCATGTTTGGCTATTATAAGGGAAAACCCTATCCTTCGGCTTGCGTTACATTGTCTGATGGGACCTGGGTCTTATAATAGCTTCATTTTTCAAAAAAGCATTGCGTTGTTTATTTATATGCACTGGTATTCTTGGGAGGAAACCCGTTCCGTGTTATACGGCGTGGTCCCTTGAATTACTCTCTTTTAAAGTAAAGCTTTAAATAACTGTTTTAGTTCTCACACCAGTCACATGACTGACCTGGAGTTTTTTGTTTTAACCTAAACTCTGGGTGCCCCTATTTTCGACACGGGCAGCTAGTAGTTTTGGTTTTGTAGATTTATATTTACAGGATCCTGATTTACAACTGGAACGATGCTCGGAAAGCTCTGTATCCATGTATTACTTTCAGTTGTGTTTTGTATTATTTCCCGCTGCTATGTAATTTATTGTAATCTCTAATATTTATCGAATGTAATTTATTCGTTATACTCTGTATATTCTAGTATCTGATGGAATTGTTGTAATAGCAATGAAATGTTCTTTCGTCTGCGTTCTAATTTGTCGTGTTCTCAAAACGATCATGGGTTTCGAACGGTCTAGATCGGTTTAACGACTGATTCGGATCGAGCGAAATTCCTTGCCGTCACAATAAAAGAGTCTAACCTCGTGTCTTTACAACTTTATGCTTTAATTTGGGCCTAGGACCTCTCACATTGGGCTGACATTTGTGACTTCTGGATTTGTCGGTCGGGTCCGGGCAGGTTTACGTTACAAACGAGTCCAACCTCGTGTCCTAAGCATTTATTATTACTTATAATCTTTTACCCCAGTTTTAAATATATCCCTATTCAAATTATTAATTAATTCCAATTTTAACGATGTCCATAATTGACTCAATTATGGCCTTCCATTTACGGCATGCAAAATCAGATCAATTGCACCCCAATTTCTTAATATTAAATCCTTAATATTACACCTACCCCACGTTATACGTTCGCTTATTCAACGCAAAATATACGTTAGACTCGAATAGTCTAACTCATAGCACAAAGATAAATTATCACAACATATAGACAAATAAAATAGATCTAATCATAATAGGGGCGAAACTTGCATAAAACTACATATGTCCGCTTCACCACAGTGAAAACAGCCAGTCTTCTTTTTCTTTCTGCAATCCTTGCTGAGCTGGCCTGGTGTCCCACAGTTAAAGCATCTTTTCTTTCCTTTGCCATTATTGTCTTTACCATCCTTCTTGTTTTGCTATTGCGGTTTCTTCTAATCCCCTTTCTTCTCGGGTGCCATATTAGCATTAGCGCCTTTCTCTTCATGCATGAGTGCCATGTCTACTAGCTTCTCAAAGTTGGCCCCCATAGGGATGTGGGTCATAGCCAACCCCTGCAATGGCTCATTCAAGCCATTAACGAACCTCAGAGCCTTCTTCTCTTGCGTGTTAACCAAATCTAAGCCAAACCTTGCCAACTGGTTAAATTTGTTGACGTACTCTTTCACTGATAGATTTCCCTGCTTCAATGTCAAAAACCTTTCCATATATAGATTCTCTTCTGCCCTTGAGAGAAACTTTTCCTCAAACCTATGTCTGAAATCCACCCAAGAATCAACAGGACGCTCCCCATTAGTGACCTCCCACCAAAACGAGGCCTCTCCCTTCATTAACCAAGCTGCTAATTTGACTTTCCTCCCTTCTTCTACTTCAAAGATTTCTAGCAATTCTTCCACCTCCTTAAGCCAATCTCTAGCTTCCACAAACGTTTCTGACCCTTGAAAAGGTTTTCCACCCATAGCCTTAAATTCCTTGCATGTCTTTGCAAAAGTATCAGCGTGAGGAGGGGGAGGAGGAGGAGGAGCGGGTGCAACTGGTGGTGGAGGAACATTGGCTGGACCTACAGCGGCCCTAGCCTCTAATAACCTCCTATACCATCCTGGTATCGTTACACCCTCTGGAAGGTTAAGATCTTCAGCCATGCTGAAACGAAAAAGGAAAGATTCAAAATGGAGAATTCGAAAGATAAAGATATATGGCTATTGGGGATTATGTTTTTCATAAAAACTTTCCTCTTTAAATTACTCATCAAGACATGTTTTTGAAAACACTACTTCCAAAAATACTTTAGAAAAATAGTTTTTCTAAAAAAAAATATCTGTTCTGGTAACCTTAAGCTCTGATACCACGTGTAACACCCCACATCCATTAATGTCACTCACAAAGGGAATGCATTAACTTCCATGGAGGTTTTAAGTGAATATAGAACAGAAAAATTACAACAAGACAGATAATAAGTAATACATGGAAATCTAAAACTTTATTTCATTGCAGCGGAAATTAAACATGTTTGTTACATCATAAAACCATAAATCAGAGTCAAGTACAATATCCATCTTGATAAAACAAAATACATAACCCCATTACATAAATAGCCATTAAAGAAGATAACAAGCTGGACTTTACTTCAGCGGTCCAAGCTTTCCAAAAGAGAGATAAAGCAATCCAATCAAACTCCGCTAGAGCTGGGCCCACCCTGAGGACCTGGAGGGGGGGGCGAAGATAGAAATGGAGGGGGTCAGACATAAAGTCTGGCGAGTATGATAATTCTAACAATACTATTATCAAAATAATTAGAGTGAGGCACAAGCTGGAAAATAAGGAAATGTCTATGAACTATTGGGTATGGAAGAGAAGATAAAGATAACGTTAAAGGGCACACCTAATACTAACGAATAATTACTACACTGCACCACACCAGTCACCCTAAAGGTTGATCCCACTTGCGTCACTTAGAAATTTTATAAATAAATTCGTGTACCCCTAGCTGACTATATAGGTGCCGCCTGCCCCTATCTCCGCTAGGTGTACCCCACTACCCACTTTCGATCGGCTCCCTACTCGTAGATACCTGTGCTGGCCCCACAGTGGAGTGTATCACTCCCCTAAAGTGGCAACCCGATACAACTTGAGGATTCACGGCTTATACCTACACGATGCAACAACGTCTTACCTACCAGCCCGGTTCCACACACGCATATGAAACCCGTTGGACTTGCGTTGCCACCGCTAGTCCGTTTGGCCTCTTATAGTCAAGCCCAGTATGCGTGTCCCATCCTCGACTTGGGTCGAGCCCACAAAGATACGTTTGGGTTACTGGTTGAAATGGGCCACCAATTACTTACCACAAGCTATCCACCTAAGCTTGTCCCCACTAGTATATCCCACTTAACCCTCTTCTTAGTCATGTTCATTTACATGTGTGTTTGGTTAAGTCTTACTAATCGTATTTCAAATGCCACTAAAGGCACTCACTAGATTCCTCATGCCACCCAAGGCACCTACTTAACCCCCATGTCCCACCTTACATGTTCATCTGGTTAAGTATTTCTTAATTCATTCAGGCCATAACCTCATAAAGACCTCTCACATTAGACTGGCATTTATGGCAGCTGGATTTGCCGGGTTGGTCCGGGCAGTCTTACACCATAAAAGAGTCTAACCTCGTGTCTTTACAACTGTTATGCTTTAATTTGGGCCTAGGACCTCTCACATTAGGCTGACATTTGTGACTACTGGATTTGCCGGTCGGGTCCGGGCTGGTTTACGTCACAAACGAGTCCAACCTCGTGTCCTAAGCATTGATTATTACTTATAATCTTTTACCCCAGTTTTAAATATATCCCTATTCAAATTATTAATTAATTCCAATTTTAATGATGTCCATAATTGACTCAATTATGGCCATCCATTTATGGCATGCAAAATCATATCAATTGCACCCCAATTTCTTAATATTAAATCCTTAATATTACCCCTACCCCACGTTATACGTTCGCTTATTCAATGCAAAATATACGTTAGACTCGAATAGTCTAACTCATAGCACAAAGATAAATTATCACAACATATAGACAAATAAAATAGATCTAATCATAATAGGGGCGAAACTTGCATAAAACTACACATGTCATGGATCTAAAGGTGTCAACTTGTTTGGTTAAGCATCACAACTTACATAATATGATCATAACCCAAGTTCATGTATAAACTTGCATATGTGGTTTATACAACATAATGATGGTGTGAACTAGCATCTAACACATAGAACTCACACATGTCATAGCATAATTCTAGATATAAATAGACGTTATAATTCTAGATCTAAATAAATGTCATACAACATGTGAGATTATACATACTAATAAATCTAAACTTGCATAGGTACATGTGATTTATCATGTGAATCATCATAGCCTAAATATATATAATCAACATCATGATTCATAAGCTAACTACAACATAATAACATCACGGCTTTGTAACATCGCAACTTAGCATAGAAACTTGCAACATATATAATATCATCATAGCATGATTTACAACATATAGGATATCATCATCACATTACATAGGATTTACAACATACATGATAGCATAAGGTTTACAACAACATATATGACAATTCACATCATTTTCTTATGATCCATATCACATGTTAATCTAATTTGTTTGCTAATAATCTTATTAAGATCATCATACTCACAATTAGAAAAGAAAGAGAGTCTTGATTTTCTTTAGAGTTGAGTAGAATTAGAGTTTTGATTAGCATTCTTCCTTCTTAGTTGGCGGCGGCTACACTGAGTTCCATGGCGATGGCATGACGGAGGCTATTCTATTTTTCACGTGATTTTAGAGTGAGAGACTACCTAGGTATATATAGAGTTTAGGATTTATTTAGACCGTCAGATCAACTCAGAAATAACCTGAACCGTTAAATTAGCCAACTCAGCCCTAAAGACACATCAGTAGCTCAAGATTGGGCTCAGTGAGACGACCCGAAATCCCGTTCTGACGGAGACAAGGGTTATCTTTGGAATATAACACAGAAACAGATAATAGCAGAACAGAATTAAATAAATACACCAGATAATGAACAATAGAATATACTGGATAAAAGTAATCATCAGAGTTACACAGTATACATGATCTTACTTAGTACAAATACAGTTCAGCTATACATGAATGTCTACAGCGGAAAACAAACATAATATGTACAATAGGAGCTGAACAGCATAAAAAGAAATAAATGATAGAATCCATCTTCAGCTCCAGCTATCCAAAAAGAACCAGCTAAACCTGAATACAAGGTTGCCCGTGGGAAATAGGGCACCCGAGTTTGAGAGTGAAACAAACTACGAGTCAGTCATGGGACTGGTATGAGAAATCCACTCAACACTTATATAATTGGCTAATCACAGGACCACGCCACTTTCGTGGAACGGGTTTACTCCATTGGATTGCCAGTGCTTTAAAACAAATCTTTCTTTTAAACATCGCTATGCTTTTAACAAAAATGAAGCCATTATAAGACTCAGTTCCCATCACACAATGCAACGCAAACCGGAGGATAGAGTTTTTACCTTATAACGGCCAAAATATGCTTGATACGAATAAAACAAAGGCATTTGATATTATTGCTAGTGTTTATATGTTTTGAAAACAATTTCAAATCATAACTATCAATCATAGACGACATGAGCGTCCCATGCCACTATGTCGCCAAATATATATATACAATCGAAACCGCACGATCACGTATTTGGAAATTGGATTTTCTTCATGAACCAAGGCAAAAGATAGTCCTTACCGAATGCGAGACAATCTAGCCCATGTCTCAGGCAAGTACTCAGTCAAGCCTTTGGAGCGACAGGGCCGGTCCACCGATGTGGATTAAAATGCCTGAACAATACGTTTCCCCACCCTTTGGGGCGTAAACGAGCCAACGAATGACTCCATCGGACCCGGATCGTCCGATCAAACCGAGGCGCCTCGCAACAGCAACAACCACATAGGTGAAAGTATATAAATGTCAGGGCTGGTAGATCACTGACACCACCCTACCTAGAAAGAAACGCATGCCCTCCCTGAGGTCCTTCTCCCGTTTCTGGTTCATACCGGGGTGTGAGGCTCGCGAATTTACATTATACACAAAGCTACGCCACATAGGCGGTGCTTTGATCATCACCACAAGACATTGCTTTTCAACAGAAGTCCTGATCACTGCATCTTAGCATGCCACACTGGCAATTCCTGCCATGCGACTGATGTCCATCGATATACAACCTCTGAGCTCGTGCGTTTCAGAGAAGGGCGTTAAGCAAAAGAATAAATTCTCCACCGCCAAACAGATGTATATTTAATAGAGAACAATCAACACAGAAGAAAATCCAATGTCTGACACACAATCCATTTACAAGTCCGTTCTGGGTCTGAACGAAACCGGAGGCACTAAATACCTCGCAAACCCATCGATCACCACGTACGTCTGGACGATCACCACTCATTATCCATATTTCGGGATATCTCCCAATCAGGACCTCGGTTACCATCCGAACGAGGTGAAGATCTCCGGTCTTCGACCATCGTCTTCATCTTCGACTTTCAATCGTCGGTCAATTATTTGAAATGAGAATTAACTCGGCCTTCTCAAATAATTCACGTATATTTAGAATTTCAAATCAATTTACTTCAATGGTTAAATTATTTGACAACGCCAATCTTGTTCTTTAATGTAATTTTCACACCAAACACATTCAACCATCAAAAGCCACATAAATCGAGCAAATTCAGTTTATTTCCATTCCGTATCGCTTATGATATTTTATAACTATTTATCGCTATTTTTATTTATTTTAAAATAGCTAATTTATTCAAAACGACGCTTCGGGCCATAAAGCGGCCGTGGCGCTGTTTTTCTTCAGATTTGATTTACACATATCTGAAAATCTAACCGTTGGATCTTCACAAAATTTACATCATTAGAAAGGTCTTTTCAAAACGAATCCAACGGTTCCAGTTTCGGGAAAATCCGACGGTCGGATCTCCCGGTACAATCGTTTGAATTTTCGATTTCAAAATACTAACTGCAGCGTCGTTATTCGATTAAATATATAATTATATATATATATATATATATATATATATATATATATATATATATATATATATATAATCACTTCTGGCGCTGTTTTTCTTCAGATTTGAATTAAACATTCCAGACAATCCAACCATTGGATTTTTACAAAGTTGGTGCCGTTGGGAAGATATTTCCAAGGCGAACACGACGGTTGCGGTTTCGGGAAAGTCCAATGGTCGGATTCCCTGTACTAGTTGTTTGAAATCACTGTTTCAAAATGCGAACTGCATGGCCACATTTTGTTTTAATTTTATTTATATTTATATATTTATATAAATATAGTTCATTCAATGATTTCAATATCGTTTTCACTTCAAATATTTCACTAAGGCCTTAAAATTTTGGAAAATTTCGCCATAACCTCCCCTGCACCGGGAGCATCGGGAAATCGCAAATAGCTTTCCCGGTCCTTCTAATCTCAAAAAAGAAAAAGAAAAAGCCAAGCGGCTAGCCAACAGGCTCATAAAATCATCACCCAAACAAAACAGTAAATGTGTACCTATTTGTCGGGCACAAAATTTTGTTCCTCTTCTCTAGCCCCTTTGCTATAACCTGTTCAATGAATATGCATGTACATATATATACAGTTCTTATCATTTATCATTTATCATTTTCTATTCAACTTCATATTTGATTTCTATTTGGTTTAAAAAAACACCATTCATTCTAATGTTACATACATAGGTACAAATCATATCATTAGCTAATTAATGAATATTTCAACTCATATATATTTATTTGAACGAGTGGCTATTTTTAACACTTCACATTTCAACGATTTATGCATATAATAAAAATGTGATTTTTATTGTAAAACAACTCATTTAAAAACACTATTACTTTATATATTTCATATTGGTGATAAAAATAGGATTTTTCTTATAAAACAATTTCTTTCAAAACGAGATTATTTTACACAGTTCATATAGTCGATAAAAGGTGATTTTTATTATCAAACAATTTATTTCAAAATATGAATACCCTTCAACACATGAATTTCAATTCATCGAATGAATATCGATTCAACACATGAAGGTTTTCTATAGTTTCTATATATAGATAGAAATGTGATTTTTATATTTAAAACGCGAATACCATTCAACACATGAATTTCTAATCAACGAACGAATATCAATTCAACACATGAAGGTTTTCTATAGTTTCTATATATAGATAGAAATGTGATTTTTATATTTAAAACGCGAATACCATTCAACACATGAATTTCTAATCAACGAATGAATATCAATTCAACACATGAAGGTTTTCTATTCAATGAATAAATATAGTTTTAGCAAATGAAAATAATTCAAACACACGAATATTATTCAAAATTTCGGCAGCATAACGGCAGGGTAGTTAAAACCGGGACCGTCCCTAGTACGGCTCCTCGCTCTACCTTAAAACCTCGCGGTTTTTGACAATGGGGATCATGCATCTAGTTCGCACGCAGGCGGCATGTATATATTTATTTCATTTCCACAAACTAATCCTATGTGGTTTCAACCAAATATTTCTCAACCACAAACGGGTATTTTTCAACCTCAATCAATCAATATCAACCACAAACAATCCCAAACAATCATTCGCTATCAATCAATTTTCACAACAATTTCAACCAATAAATATCGTCCATGGTTTGTGGACGAGGGGCGTATATATATATATGTATATTTATATATAGCAATTCAGTTTTATTTCAACACATATATATACAGCTAGAAAAAGAAATTGAAGAGTGAGAAATTCTCACCGATAGCTATCCCAACTTCACGACACTTCTTAGGTAGAAGTCTTCGTCGTTCTTGCCTCTTGTCTCTTTCTTTGCCCGTATTCTCTGAATACGTAAAAATCGAATTTTTACTATGCTATTCCATATATAAAAATCGAATTTTTACTTTGCTATTCAATATATAAAAATTGAACTTTTACTTTGCTATTCAATATATAAAAATCGAATTTTTACTTCGCTATTCAATATATAAAAAATCGAACTTTTACCTTGCTATTCAATATATAAAAATCGAATTTTTATTCACAACGATGTTATATAGATGAAAATTATATTTTTCTGACGCTACTATATAGATAAAATTATATTTTCACATCGATGTTCATATAATAAACATTATATTTTTATCACGCCATTCTTCATATAAAGGTTTCGCCTTTTCAAAAATAAAGATTTCGCCTTTTCAAAAATAAAGATTTCGCCTTTTCAAAAATAAAGATTTCGCCTTTTCAAAAATAAAGATTTCGCCTTTTCAAAAATAAAGATTTCGCCTTTTCAAAAATAAAGATTTCGTTATTATAAAAATCACCTCTTTGTTTCAACGTATATATCTTAAAAATCAGATTTTTATTTCGCTACTTATACAAAGATGATATTTTTATATTCTATATCTTGTAAAAATTATATTTTTTCCTTCTCTACCTAAACAAAAATCATATTTTTAATACTTTAAAAATATAAAAATCATATTTTTCCTATGCTAAAAATTATATTTTTGCATGAATAAAAGTCCTATATTTTCAGTTTTTAAAATCGTATATTTTATCATATAAAAATCCTCACTTTTTATTTTTAAAAATCATTGCTTTTTAATACTATAATATTTATAAAAACTGATTTTAAATTTATGCTAAAAAAAAATCAATTACTTTATATAAAAATGAATAAAAATAAAATACAAAAACTTACAGTATTTAATTGGGAAAGGGGGGACTGGTGCTGTGCTTGGCGGCGTCGGGGAGGTCGGTAGGGTTTCCAGGAGGCGACGATGGTTGCGTGGAGGTGGGTGGTCTCGGGTTCGGTCTTCGTGTATGGAGGAGGAGAGAGGGAGGAGGCTGGAGAGAGGAGCAGCTCATCGGAGGGCGGAGCTAGGTGCGTCGGTTGGAGGTCAGCGGGGCGACGGGTTTAGTTAGGTTTTTTTTTTATTTCTGGTAAATCGATTTCGGTAATGAATTACAGGGGGGCCAAGGTATTGGAGAGGGTTAGTTTAGTTTTTTTTATTTAATTAATTATTTTGCAAAAAAATTGACTTTTACATACGACCTCGAAACGAGGCCCACCGCCTGTTGTCCCTAGCGTTTTACCCCCATTCCGAACACAATGGGATATGTATCGCAAGCTGATTCGATCGTTACAATCAGTTTTCTTCAAATATACATTTAACTCTATATATTGAATTTGAACGCGCATTTCAATTTACGGGGGTCACATACTAACTTGAAAATTCTTGAAAAATATTTTCTAGCTTCGTATTGACGATACGGTCCTATCAAAACTAGTTTCATCGAATTCTGAGACAGTTGGAAAAATGGCCAATTTCCAGTCGATTAAAATCAACTGAAACTGGTTAAACGCGTTTTCCTTTGCTACGCTCACATATTGATTCGAAAAATTATGAAATTTGAAACCTAACAATAATTTGACATCACGGACCCAACAAAAGTGGTTTCGTCGAAATCCGAGGTCGTTTGCAAAATTTCCATTTTTAAGGGCCTGAATTCCATAGCGACTATTCAGAATTTTCAACTGGACATATCTTTTGATTCCCGCTATCAAATTTCGATTTTTCAGATTCGTTAGAAAGGTATTCACTAACAGATTTAAATATTTTTTGTTTCACTAAAATTCGTTTTGTTTTGCACCCGGTACAGTCCGACAAAGTTTGAATTCGATTTTTGAAACTACAGCGCCCTTCCAGGCCTTATTTATAATTATAATTAATTATATTCGTTTTCAATTGTCGATTCAAACTCAGTTTTCATCGACATTATTTAAAATATTTATTTTAAATATTTAAAATCCATTATTTTAGCCAATTTAAAAAATTTAAATTGGTTCAGAATTTCGGGGTCGTTACACTCAGCCAAAACCTGGCCGACTGGACCAGGTCGACACCCAGGTCGACTGCGCAGTCGACTTGGTCCTGGGGGTGTCGACTGCCCGGTCGACTCCCCAGTCAACCTGGGGTGCTGGGCGGGAAATTTCCCGCCTGGCCTGTTTGACTTTGAATTTTGAATTTTGAATTTTCTGAAACTTCCGATGGCCATATCTCCTTCATACGAAGTCCAAATCACGCAAACTCGGACTCTATTTCAACTAGAATTTCGAGATGAACACAATGGCGCAATTAGTTTCCCACAATTCTCACGTCTGAGAATAGTTATTCTTTAATTTTTGAATATTTATATTAATAGAATTACGGGGTGTTACATTCTCCCCTCCTTAATGGATTTCGCCCCCGAAATCTCCAAGTTAAGGAGAATTTATATCCTAACATCGAAACAACCATCTACTCAACCATCAAACACTGGCATCCATTGTCCTTATAAAGTTTCTAATGCTGTATGAACATATGCAAGAAGTGTGTGTATATGTTCCTTATCTAATGCAAAATCAGGCGGTCCACTGATTCAGTTGACCTCCTTAATGCAAATCATGATAGTGCCATGCGTCCATTATGTATGCAAAAGTTCCTTAATGCTACATATTATCTCTATATGCGTGCACAATCATCATCTGAATGCAGCATCCATATGATAAAAAAATCCTCGTACATCCATTTTACTAAATACATCCATATATATGCAATATGCAATATGAAGTGACTGAGCCGATCTAGTGCCTAATAGTGTGTGTATATGCGTCCACGAGCAACCACTAGCAAACACTTGCATCCACTTTGCATCCATCATACATAACATGTCTCAAACACATGTTTCAACCATAGGATTATCCTAACTAAAGGTCAAAGATACTAGCGAGAGGACATATTAAAGATAAGATAAGTACAAGCTAAGCGATAAAGGAGAAATTAAAAGACATACCCTCAAAAAGAAAAGGGTACAACGAATGAATCTTCGCTTCTGTCTCCCAAGTAGCGTTGCTCTCATCATCTCCCCATTGCACTTTGACTAGTCTAACCTCTCGATTCTTCAACTTCTTGATCTATGACCCAAGAATGCGCGTAGGAGCTCGTCGAATTGTCGCATCACGCTCTATCTCCACCTCTCTAAGCAAGCTTGGCTCTACCACTTCCGCGGTCTCGTGCAAGCAATTCCTCAAATGTGACACATGGAATACGTCGTGTACACCACAAAGTCTCTCAGGCAACTCCACTCTATACGCCATCTGTCCAATCTTCTCCTTAATCGGAACGGCCCTACAAACCTTGGTGCTAATTTCCCAAAGGATCCAAAGCGAACAACATTCCGTAATGGAGACACTTTGATAAAGACCATGTCCCCAACATCAAACTCAGGATCTGTCCTCCTTTTTCTGCATAAGATTTCTGCCTATCTTGCGCCGTCTTCATCCTCCTTCGAATCAAGTCGATCTTTTCCGAAGTCTCTCTAATTATATCGGGCCCAAGTAAGATCTTATCCGTAGATTCCCACCAACAAGTAGGTGAATGACAAGGTCGTCCATAAAGAGCTTCGAAAGGTGCCATGCCAATGCTAGATTGAAAGTTGTTATTATATGCGAACTATACCAACGGAAGATGCTCTTCCCATGTACCCCCAAAGTCTAGGATACATAGACTCAAAAGATCCTCTAGAATACGATTCACCCTCTCGGTTTAGCCGTCCGTCTGAGGATGATATGCGGTGCTCAAACATAACTGAGTCCCTACCGCTTCTTGTAAGCTCCTCCAAAATTCGCTAGTGAAGATAGGATCACGGTCGCTTACTATGCTAGAAGGGACACCATGCAAACGAACTATCTCTCGGACGTATACAGAAGCTAACCATGGAGCAGTCCTCTTACTCTTCGCGGGAATGAAATGGGCGCTCTTAGTAAGTCTATCTACTATATCCCAAATCCCCGTATTACCCTTCCTTGATCTTGGTAATCCATCCACAAAATCCATCGAGACACTTTCCCACTTCCATAGTGGAACCTCCAATGGGTGAAGCAACCCACCAGGTTTCTTTTGCTCCGCTTTTACTTGTTGGCACACCAAGCATCTAGCAACATACTCGGCCACATCCCTCTTCATACCGGCCCAAAATAAAACTCGCTTCATGTCTTTGTACATCTTATCCCCGCCGGGATGAATGGTCATCTTTGAACGATGTGCATCATCAAGAATAGTCTTCCTCAAGTCCTCGTCTCGTGGTATACAAAGTCTACTATCCCTACGTAACCAACCCTTATCATCTAGGGTATACCTACGGAGATGGCTTGATGACTCCCCTCTTTTGAGCTTCTCCACTAACTCAACCAACTGTGGGTCGTCTCGCTGTGCCTCACCAATCTATCCTAAAAGCGTAGGTCTGACCTCCAAGGATGCTAGCAAACCGGGTACAAAGTCAACAGAAGGTCTAAAATGAAACATAGAGATGAATTCTAAGTTTCGCCGTTCAACAAACAACTGACTCAAGGACAGCCTTTTCCTACTTAAGACATCTGCCACCACGTTACCCTTGCCAGGAGTATATGCAATTTCGAAGTCGTAGGACGCTAAGAATTCCATCCACCTTTGCTGCCTTAAGTTCAAGTCCTTCTGAGAGAACAAGTATTTTAGCGATTTGTGGTCAGTGAATAATTCGAATTTCTCCCCAAGAAGATAATGGCGCCAAGACTTAAGCGCAAAAACAATTGCGGCTAACTCTAGGTCATGTGTAGGGTAATTTTTCTCATGCACCCTTAACTGCCTTCCACCATAGGTTATTACCCTTCCCTCTTGCATTAAGACTGCGCCTAGTCCTGTCCACAAGCATCGGTATAAACAGTAAACGGCTTACTCCCGTCTGGCAGCACTAAGACTGGGGCTGAAGTCAAAGCTATCTTCAAACGTTGGAACGCATCATCACAATCTACATCCCACGCGAAGACTAGGTTCTTCTTCGTCAGGCGTGTCAATGGAGCTGATATTTTTGCGAAGTCTTTGATAAACTTCCTATAGTAGCCAGCAAACCCCAAGAAACTCCTTACTTCGGTAGCATTTGTAGGGACCTTCCAATCTTGGATGGCCACCACCTTCGCGGGATCCACAGCTATCCCTTCTTTGGAAACCACATGCCCTAAGAATCGGACTTCCTCTCTCCAGAAGTAACACTTAGTAAATTTTTCTTTAAGGTTATGCGCTCGTAGAGTCTCTAACACTTCCCTAAGATGTAGGGCATGCTCTTCTTCATTCTTAGAAAAGATCAAGATGTCGTCTACAACGACCACCATGAATTTATTAAGGTACTACCTAAACACCCTACTCATCAAATCAACAAAGTATGTGGGGGCGTTTGTCAAACCGAAGGGCATCACTAGCCATTCATAGAAACCGTCCGGATTCCTAAAGGAAGTCTTGTCTATGCTATCCTCAGCCACTCTTAACTGATGGAAACCAGTGGCTAAGTCCAATTGCGAAAACACTGAGGCGCCAACTAACTGATCGAAGAGATCGTCAATCCTCGGCAGTGGGTGTCTGTTCTTCTTAGTAAGCTTATTAAGTTCTCTATAGTCCACACAAAGTCTAAGGGACCCATCCGCCTTCGTGGCAAATACTACTGGAGCACCCCACTCCGATATACTTCGTCTTATAAACCCCTTCTCAAGCAACTCCTTCACTTGCTTATTGAGTTCCCTCCTTTCACGAGGAGCCATGTGGCGTACTGGCAAAGATACTGGTTTTGCATTATCCACAAGATATATTCGAAAATCTATCTCCCGCTTCGGAGGCAAGCCCTTCACCTCCTCAAACACATCCGAATATTCTTGGACTACTTTAACAGATCGTAGATTTTCCACTGACGCGTCAAGCGATTCTAGATAACTTAGCATAACAGAATTTATGGGATTACAAAAGATTTCGAGAGTTTTGCCAAGGCGAGTCATGAGCCTAACTACTCTCCTTTCACAATCAAGAATGGCCCCATTTCTGGATAACCAATCCATTCCTAAAATTAGCCCATAGCCCGTGAAGCCTAAAACATAAGCATCACTTCTAAACCCAATGCTAAGTATAGAAATTTTCAAATCCAAACATATCATGGACAAATAAGCTGAGCCCCCAATTGGACTCGAAACAACTAAGGGATCCTCTATTAAACTAGTGTTTAAGTGCAGTGATTCAACTAATGAGGTAGAGATAAACCAATGCGATGCGCCCGAATCGAATAAGGTACGGACATGATGACCAAACAGAAAACTAAGCTTTCAACAGAAATGGTTCTACCTCGTTCTTGCAGCGGTGGGACCGCGAGAGCCTGAACTTGTCCCCTCGCCTGCCCTGGTGCCATAAGAGCCTGCACCTGTCCTCCCGAGGTAGACCCTGCCCTCTGCCCCTTCTTTGGGAAGTCCTTCACTAGATGTCCGATTCACCACAGTGAAAACAGCCAGTCTTCTTTTTCTTTCTGCAATCCTTGCTGAGATGGCCTGGTGTCCCACAGTTAAAGCATCTTTTCTTTCCTTTGCCATTATTGTCTTTACCACCCTTCTTGTTTTTCTATTGTGGTTTCTTCTAATCCCCTTTCTTCTCGGGTGCCTTATTAGCATTAGCGCCTTTCTCCCCGTGCATGAGTGCCATGTCTACTAGCTTCTCAAAGTTGGCCCCCATAGGGATGTGGGTCATAGCCAACCCCTGCAATGGCTCATTCAAGCCATTAACGAACCTCAGAGCCTTCTTCTCTTGCGTGTTAACCAAATCTAAGCCAAACCTTGCCAATTGGTTAAATTTGTTGACGTACTCTTTCACTGATAGATTTCCCTGCTTCAATGTCAAAAACCTTTCCATATATAGATTCTCTTCTGCCCTTGAGAGAAACTTTTCCTCAAACCTATGTCTGAAATCCACCCAAGAATCAACAGGACGCTCCCCATTAGTGACCTCCCACCAAAACGAGGCCTCTCCCTTCATTAACCAAGCTGCTAATTTGACTTTCCTCCCTTCTTCTACTTCAAAGATTTCTAGCAATTCTTCCACCTCCTTAAGCCAATCTCTAGCTTCCACAAACGTTTCTGACCCTTGAAAAGGTTTTCCACCCATAGCCTTAAATTCCTTGCATGTCTTTGCAAAAGTATCAGCGTGAGGAGGGGGAGGAGGAGGAGGAGCGGGTGCAACTGGTGGTGGAGGAACATTGGCTGGACCTACAGCGGCCCTAGCCTCTAATAACCTCCTATACCATCCTGGTATCGTTACACCCTCTGGAAGGTTAAGATCTTCAGCCATGCTGAAACGAAAAAGGAAAGATTCAAAATGGAGAATTCGAAAGATAAAGATATATGGCTATTGGGGATTATGTTTTTCATAAAAACTTTCCTCTTTAAATTACTCATCAAGACATGTTTTTGAAAACACTACTTCCAAAAATACTTTAGAAAAATAGTTTTTCTAAAAAAAAATATCTGTTCTGGTAACCTTAAGCTCTGATACCACGTGTAACACCCCACGTCCATTAATGTCACTCACAAAGGGAATGCATTAACTTCCATGGAGGTTTTAAGTGAATATAGAACAGAAAAATTACAACAAGACAGATAATAAGTAATACATGGAAATCTAAAACTTTATTTCATTGCAGCGGAAATTAAACATGTTTGTTACATCATAAAGCCATAAATCAGAGTCAAGTACAATATCCATCTTGATAAAACAAAATACATAACCCCATTACATAAATAGCCATTAAAGAAGATAACAAGCTGGACTTTACTTCAGCGGTCCAAGCTTTCCAAAAGAGAGATAAAGCAATCCAATCAAACTCCGCTAGAGCTGGGCCCACCCTGAGGACCTGGAGGGGGGGGGGGGGAAGATAGAAATGGAGGGGGTCAGACATAAAGTCTGGCGAGTATGATAATTCTAACAATACTATTATCAAAATAATTAGAGTGAGGCACAAGCTGGAAAATAAGGAAATGTCTATGAACTATTGGGTATGGAAGAGAAGATAAAGATAACGATAAAGGGCACACCTAATACTAACGAATAATTACTACACTACACCACACCAGTCACCCTAAAGGTTGATCCCACTTGCGTCACTTAGAAATTTTATAAATAACTTCATGTACCCCTAGCTGACTATATAGGTGCCGCCTGCCCCTATCTCCGCTAGGTGTACCCCACTACCCACTTTCGATCGGCTCCCTACTCGTAGATACCTGTGCTGGCCCCACAGTGGGGTGTATCACTCCCCTAAAGTGGCAACCCGATACAACTTGAGGATTCACGGCTTATACCTACACGATGCAACAACGTCTTACCTACCAGCCCGGTTCCACACACGCATATGAAACCCGTTGGACTTGCGTTGCCACCGCTAATCCGTTTGGCCTCTTATAGTCAAGCCCAGTATGCGTGTCCCATCCTCGACTTGGGTCGAGCCCACAAAGATACGTTTGGGTTACTGGTTGAAATGGGCCACCAATTACTTACCACAAGCTATCCACCTAAGCTTGTCCCCACTAGTATATCCCACTTAACCCTCTTCTTAGTCATGTTCATTTACATGTGTGTTTGCTTAAGTCTTACTAATCGTATTTCAAATGCCACTAAAGGCACTCACTAGATTCCTCATGCCACCCAAGGCACCTACTTAACCCCCATGTCCCACCTTACATGTTCATCTGGTTAAGTATTTCTTAATTCATTCAGGCCATAACCTCATAAAGACCTCTCACATTAGACTGGCATTTATGGCAGCTGGATTTGCCGGGTTGGTCCGGGCAGTCTTACACCATAAAAGAGTCTAACCTCGTGTCTTTACAACTGTTATGCTTTAATTTAGGCCTAGGACCTCTCACATTAGGCTGACATTTGTGACTACTGGATTTGCCGGTCGGGTCCGGGCTGGTTTACGTCACAAACGAGTCCAACCTCGTGTCCTAAGCATTGATTATTACTTATAATCTTTTACCCCAGTTTTAAATATATCCCTATTCAAATTATTAATTAATTCCAATTTTAACGATGTCCATAATTGACTCAATTATGGCCATCCATTTATGGCATGCAAAATCATATCAATTGCACCCCAATTTCTTAATATTAAATCCTTAATATTACCCCTACCCCACGTTATACGTTCGCTTATTCAACGCAAAATATACGTTAGACTCGAATAGTCTAACTTATAGCACAAAGATAAATTATCACAACATATAGACAAATAAAATAGATCTAATCATAATAGGGGCGAAACTTGCATAAAACTACACATGTCATGGATCTAAAGGTGTCAACTTGTTTGGTTAAGTATCACAACTTACATAATATGATCATAACCCAAGTTCATGTATAAACTTGCATATGTGGTTTATACAACATAATGATGGTGTGAACTAGCATTTAACACATAGAACTCACACATGTCATAGCATAATTCTAGATATAAATAGACGTTATAATTCTAGATCTAAATAGATGTCATACAATATGTGAGATTATACATACTAATAAATCTAAACTTGCATAGGTACATGTGATTTATCATGTGAATCATCATAGCCCAAATATATATAATCAACATCATGATTCATAAGCTAACTACAACATAATAACATCATGGCTTTGTAACATCGCAACTTAGCATAGAAACTTGCAACATATATAATATCATCATAGCATGATTTACAACATATAGGATATCATCATAAAAGGAAAAAGAAAGTTAGATTTTTAATGTAAGTAAAGATATGATTTTTATTGAATTGAAGATATTGAAATGTGATTTCTTTAGTTAGAATGATATGAATTCTTTGACTTGAAATATGATTTTGATTCATATAAAGATCGGATTTTTTTTCCATAGGTTAAAAATATAATTTTTATATTATAGAAAGGTTAAAATTAGAATTTTTATATAATAGAGAATATAAAAATGTGGTTTTTATCCGAGTGGCGATATAAAAATATAATCTTTATATAGGAAGTAGCGTTGTTAAAAATATATTTTTTAACATGTACCGCGTGAAACAGATCTCGCTAGAAGCACGACGAAGATTTCCTACATATGAAGAGTCGTGACGTTTGGTTTAGCTTTCGGTGAGAACTTCTCACTTTTAATTTAATTTTCTAGTTATAAATATATACTAGGATGCAGACGGTATTTAGTAGCACCCGACACCCGTCGTCCACAAACCATGGATGGCTTGTATGCTTGTTTGTTTGATTTTGATGTGTAGTTGATTGTGTGATGTGATGTGAAATGAAATAAAATATTTATATAGTTAAAGGTATAATATTGTTGAAAATAGAATTTTAAACATGTATTTAAAATGAAATAAATATAAACAAATCGAACGATTTGTTTATATACACACATTTGACTGATATTGACTGGGACGATAAATTTTACACATCGCCCAACTGCACAAATAAAATCTTTGTTTGATTGTTTGAAAACCCCACACGGGTATTGGGGTGATATGTGACATACACTAATCCCAATAATTAGTTGTATGTCGATCGATTGATTGACAGACTGTTATAAGCATTGAATATTTATATTTGATGCTTATACAGTGTAGAATGCACATTAGATGATGGTTGATTATTTGTCATTGTTGATATATACATGCGTTGTATAGAAATCCATAGAAATAAAATCTATGGTAATTGATTGGGCCTCATTTCAGTTTTGAAATAGAATATTTGAAACAAAATATTTGAATAGAATATTTGAAATAGAAATACGTAAAGCCGTGTTGATTAGAGATGCGCTATTTTGACGCGAACGATATTTATATCAATTATATTAATTTTTTATAATGAATATTGAAAAGTGATTTCAAAATCGAATATTTTGAAATGAATTTCGAATTAAATTGAATTGAAACGAATTAGAATTCGAATTGAATTGAAAATAAAATGAAATCTAATTGGAATTGAATAGAACTGAATTCGAATTGAAATTGAATATAATTGAATTCGAATTGAAATTGAATAGAAATGAATTCGAATTGAAATTGAATTGAATTGAAAACAAACTGAAATTAAATTAAAAATCAATTTGAATTGAAATCAATTTGAAATGAATTTAAAACGAATTTATAAAGGAAAAGTCAATTTTGATTTGAAATCGAATAAGAAGTTGAAATCGTTTTGGAAATGAATTTAAAATGATTTTGTATAATACGTTTTAAAAGGAAATCGACGAAGTACATATTATATATATTATATATATTATATAATGGCCTGAATAGAACGCGCCGTGCTGCGGTAGTTCGTGAATTTCGACTATTGACTTCGAACAGACATTATGGGAGATCCGACTGTCAGATTCTCCAAAAACCGGAACAGTTGGGTTCGTATCGAAAAGAGCTTTCTGAAATATTAGAGATTTGAAATCTAACGGTTGGATTTGGAATTATGTCCAAATCAAATTTGGAAAAGGTCGCTGTAAGTGCAGTTCGATGGCCGTTGATGGAAATCGACTGTACGGGCCTTGATAAAATTATTAAAAATAGTAATAATTTGTGTAAAATCATAAGAAATTATTTGGAAAAAATTGGGATGAAAACTCCATATTTGAAAAGATAAAAAAAGATTTTTATCGAAATGAACTAGTTTTGAACTAGCATAATAATTTATTTATTTTTAAAATAAATAAATTGGATTTAAAAGGGTTTTAAAAGTAACCAGAATTTCCAATAATTGAATTGGAATGGATTTGAATCGAAACTATCTTTGGAATATTTCGATGTTGGATTTCGTGATGATACAGTTATTGTTATGCGAATTTGAAAGATATATATATATATCGTTATTTCCAATACGATATTTGTTGGTCGTAGAATTATATATTGAATATAAGCCGATATATTTTCTATTCAGAGCCTTGTATTTAATATCAAATGTGATTTGGTTTGTCGTGAATGGTGTCTTCATTAACACGGTTCTTAAGCCCAGTTGAGAAAAAGATTAAATCTTTTATTTAGATTTAATGATGTGTACCACTTAAATAATATTTAATTGGAATTGAATTGGTATTGATTTTTGGGTTTATTGTGAACAGTGTTTTAAATAACACATGTTCCTTAACCCGATAATTAATGGAATGTGATTTTGGGTTTATCGTGAACCGTGTTTTAAAGGACACTGATTCTTTAACCCAGTTAAAGATTAAAACTAAGTGGAGTTTTAATGAATCTTTAATTAGATTGAAAAGATCGAGAATGGAGTATCACCAGTTTTACTCCAGGCGATAGTTAAATCTTTAATTAGATTTGAACGTGAAATGATAATTGAATTTACCAATAACACCGTGGTGTTAGATATGAAGTGTTACCAGTTTTACTTCATAGGATGAATAGGTTGGGATTGGGAAATAAATGATTACTTTGGTGTGGTTAACTAATCCCGTCTAGTTTGAATTGATATTCAATGAAGATTAAAGAATAAATTTAAAGAATTTATCATTGATAAAATTAATGGGAACCTTTCCCAAAGTATAAGAATATTTGAATAAAAGAATATTCTGAATTGGAATGAGGC
Organism: Allium sativum; assembly: GCA_030737875.1. Classification (NCBI taxonomy): domain Eukaryota; kingdom Viridiplantae; phylum Streptophyta; class Magnoliopsida; order Asparagales; family Amaryllidaceae; genus Allium; species Allium sativum. Next base: position 378,573,452 of record CM060926.1, read on the forward strand.
GTATGTTGTGTTTGTGTAACACATGTTTATTATATACGCGAGTTATTCAGAAAGACCGGGTTTATCCCATTCTGAATAACTGATTCGACGTGGTGTTGAAGATGAAGACGGTGGTTGAAGACCGGAGGTCTTCACGTCGTTTGGATAATTACTGATGATCTTGATTGGGCCATACACACAAGAGGAGAGAATCAGTTGGTGATCGTCCAGATGTACTTGGAGATTGATGGATATGCAAGGTACTAGGTGCCTCCGGTTTCATTCAGACCCAGAACGAACTTGTAAATGGACTGTGTGTCTAACATCGGATATCATTCTATGTGATTGATGGATATCGGTTGCATGGAGTGGTTTGCCTGTGTGGCATGCCTAGGTGGCAATATGATCGATGCTTCTGTTGAAAAGTAGAGTCTTGTGGTTGATGATCAAAGCACAGCCTATTTGGCACAACTTTGTATAGCGTTGATTCACGAGACTCACACCCCGGTAGTGGACCAGAAACGGGAGAGGACCTCAGGGAGGGCATGCATTTCTTTCTATTTAGAAGTGGCGTCAATGGTTTGACATGCCCTGACGAGTTTGACTTATGTGGTTGTTGCTATTGCGAGGCGAATCGGATATATCAGTCGATCCGGGACCGATGGAGCCATTGGACTCATTGACACCCCATACATTGTTCAGGCATTATAATCCACATTGGTGGACCGGCCCTGACGATCCAAGGCTTTCCTGTGCGCTTGCCTAAGGGGAGGACTAGAGCGTCTCGAATTCGGTAGAGGACGATCCCTTGCCTCGGTTCACAGACGGAAATCCAGTTTCCAAATATGTGATTCTGCGGTTTTATTTGTAGAGCCTAGTATGGCGACATAATGGGATGGGGCGCTTATGTCGTCTATGATTGATACTTATGATTTGAAATTGTTTTGACACTATACACTGATAGTAATAATAAAGTATGAAATTTCACGTATCAAGCATTCTTTGGCTGTTATAAGGTAAAACCCTATCCTCCGGCTTGCGTTGCATTGTGTGATGGGACCTGGGTCTTATAACAGCTTCATTGTTCTTTATTTACCATTGCGCTGTTGTTTTATGCATTTGTATTCTTGGGAGGAAACCTGTTCCATGTTATACGGCTTGGTCCCTTGATTTACCTAACTTTAAAATAAAGATAAATAACTATTTTAGTTCTCACACCAGTCACATGACTGACCTGGAGTTTATTGTTTTAACCTAAACTCTAGGTGCCTTATTTTGACACGGGCAGCTAATAGTTTTGGTTTTGCAGATTTATATTCACAGGATCCTAGTTTACAGCTGGAATGATATCTGGAAAGCTCTGTATCCATATATCTCCTTCAGTTGTGCTTTGTATTGTTTTCCGCTGCAGTGATGTTTTTAAATGTAATTTAAATCTCTGATATTTTCTGATGTATATTATTGGTTTATACTCTGTATATTCTTGTATTCTAATGAATTGTTGTAATTAACAACGAAATTTTCTTCTGTCTGCGTTCTAATTTGTCGTGTTCTCAAAACAATCAGGCGTTTTGAACGGTCTGGGTCGGTTTAGCGTCCGATTCGGATCGAGCGAAATTCTCGGTCGTTACATAAAATATATTGGTCAAACCTACAAATCAAAAAAATCGTTCACCATCATACCGGCGTGTAAGGCTCGCGAAGTAACGTTGTACACAAAACTATGCTAATTAAAGCTATGCTTTGATCATCATCCACAAGGCTCTGCTTTTCAACAAAAGCCTTGATCCGTGCATCTTAGCATGCCACATTGCCAATCCATACCATAACATTGATTTCTGCCAATATATATAACCTTTGAGCACATACGTCTCAGAGAAGGGTGTTAAGCAAGAGAATAAATTCTCCACCACCAACAGATATATATATTTACTAGAGACCAATGAATACAACATAAAGGAATACAACGTCAGACATGCCATCCATTTACAAGTCTGTTCTGGGTCTGAACGAAACCGGAGGTGCCTTATTCCTCGTCCCATTTGTCCAATATGAAAGAGAGGACCTCGCATATCCAAACAGTCAACAAGTGCATCCAGACGGATACCACTGTTGGCCCTTCAAGGTAGCTACTCCAATCGTGGGCATCAGTAGCAACTCATCCATTCGATGTGAAGATCGTCGGTCTTACACCGTCTTCAATCTCTTCGACTGATAGTCGTCATATCAATTATTCAGAATGGGTTTACCTGGTCTTTCTGAACAACTGGCGTACTTTATTAACAAGTGCTATAAAAACACTTCTAACACCTCATTCCAATTCAACATATTATTTTAATAAAATATTCACATTCTTAGGGAAAGGTTCCCATTAATTTTATCAAAGATAAATTCTTTTAATTTTTTTTCTTAATCTAAAAAATCATTATTTAATGATTATTCAAGCTTAAGAATTTAACCTTATCTTTAACTGGGTTAAAGAACTAATGTCTTTTAAAAACGTTGTTTATGATAAATCCAAATCTTCTTTCATTAACTATGGAATCTTCACGGAAATCATAATGGTGTATAATCGATATAAACTGCCACATCAAACTAATAATATAAATGGAATAGCGGCAATGCCTTTTAAATTCCACATATAGTATCGGTCTTCATTCAAAGGAGCTCATCTCTATTATTACCAAATCGAATTCCATTCAATTCCAATTTAATATATTAAATTGGAAAACTTTATTTTGGAAAATTTCCATTAAATCTTAATAAAAGATTTTTAAATTCCAAATTAAATCTTCACTATTAATTGGGTTAAAAAACAAGTGTTATTTAAAACACCGTTCACGATAAACCTCCAATTCTTTTATCCAATTCCAATTAAATATTAATTAATTGGTAAAAATTTCCTAAATCATAAATAAAAGATTTATTCTTTTCTAAATTGGGTTTAAGAACAGTGTTATTAAAGACACCATCCACGACAAACCCAAAATCCCATTTGATATTAAATATAAGGTTCTGAATAGAAATTATATCGGCTTATATTCAATATCAAATTCTGAAACCAACAAATATTGTATTGGGAATAATGATTTGTATATATCTTCCAAATTCCCATAACAATATCTGTATAATCACGGAATCCAATATCGAAATATCCTAAAGATAATTTCCATTCAAATCCATTCCAATTTATTCTTTAGAGAATTCTAGTTATTTTAAAACCATTTTCAAATTCAATTTATTTATTTCTAAAAATATTTAAATTATTATTCTAGTTAATAACTAGTTCATTTTGATAAAAATATATTTTTATCTTTTCAAAACTCGATTTTTTCATCAAAACTCTTTCCAAACCATTTATTATGATTTTACATAATTTTTACATATTTTTAATAATTTTATTATCGCCCGTACAGTCGGTTTCCAACAACGGCCACCGAACTGCATCCATAGTGACCTTTTCTGAAATTTTGTTTAGACATATCTCCAAATCGTACCATTAGATTTCAAATCTTTTATATTCATTGGAAAGTTCTTTTCGATACGAACCCAACGGTTCAGGTTTAAGGTGAATCCGACAGTCGGATCTCCCGTTACATTAGTTTGAAATTAATGGTCGAAATTCGCGAGCGGTCGCTGCGCGACGCGTTCTATTCAAGCCATTATATATATACATATATACATATATATATATATATATATATATATATATATATATATATATATATATATATATGTATGTATGTATGTATTATATTTCATCGATTTCCGTTTAAATTGTATTTATAAAATATTTATAAATTCATTTTGAAATGATTTCAACCTCATTTTCCAATCTTAAATAAAAATAGAATATTCTATATTTTTATCATACTAAAATGATAATATTTTCCAAGTATTAAATTCCTTTTGTCAATCTTTTCAATGATTCTACCATATACATTAAAAATGTAATTTTAATGTTGAAACCCCTTTTTCATCTTTGAATTTTTCATTCCTTAAAAATGTGATTTTATATGGTAAACACATTTTTATTCAAACTTGAATATTTTTAAAGAATTAAACATACCGTAAAAATGTAATTCTTTTTGTTCAATCATTTAATTCCAAGAAACAAATATTTTTCATTATTTCTTATATACAATAAAAAATGAAATTTTTTATTGTTTTAAACATTTTATTTTAAAATATTCTTTATTTTAAAAGATTCTTTATTTTTGAATTGGAATGCAACTCAATGAATTATCATATAAGTTCAGTTATATGGATTTCATCCATCGCATGTGTATAACGATAATGATAAACAATCATCAAAAATTCATACAACATCTAGAGTGCATTTTATAACTGTATAAGCATTGAAATAAATAAATAATGCTTATAACAGTCTGTCATCCAATCGATTGACATACAACTAAACAATTAGGATTCATGTATGTCAAATATCATCCCAATACCCGTGTGGGGTTTCAACCAACAAATACTGAATATTATTTGTGCAATTGGGCGACGTGTAAAATTTATTGCCCCAATCAATATCAGATAAATAGGTGCACATAAACAAACCATCTGGTTTGTAAATGAATATTTATTTTATTTCTTTTCATGATAATTTTATATATCACCTATATAAGCTAGAAATAATATTTTTACTGAACAAATATTTATTTCTACGCATGTCTATTTTTATCTCCTTCATATACATGTTAAAAATAATGTTTTTAACGAACAAGTATATTTTCCAACACATGTGACATTTTTACCTCTTTCATATACACGTTGAAAATAATGCTTTTATCAAGCAAAATCATATTTTAACATGTGATTATTTTATTCTAAAGTATCATGATAAGTGTGACATTTTGGTTAAGTAAACATATGATTAACATATAATTGTCTTATTCTAAACTAATATGATAAAGGGACATTTTTGTATGAACCAAACATGTGATTAACATATAATGTTTTTATTCTAAATTAATATGATAAAAGGACATTTTTGTATGAACAAAACATATATTAATGAATAACTCTATAATGTTTAAATTTCATATAATGAAAATGGTCTTTTATTTTGATTACCTTTTATACAATGAAAATGGTCTTTTTGTTTTAATAACTTTTTATATAACAAAAATGACAAATTTATTTTGCCAACATTTTATGCAACAAAAATGAAGTTTTGTTATGCAAATCTTTTTATATAACAAAATGAAGTTTTGTTTTGCTAATATTTTTAAATAACCGTTAACTGTTTCTAACAAAAACGATATTTTATTTAAACAAAACATTATCTAAATAGTTGACATTTTTGATCAGTTAAAGATTTAAACATTTTATTATCATGTCATGATATTACATATATGTATATATATATATACATATTATATAGATAATATTTATATAAAATAATATCAAATGATAACAATCCAAATCACAATCAAACAGAAAATCATGGTTTATACAATCAGTGGTGTCGGGTGCTGCTAAGCACCATCTATATCCTAGTATAAATTTAACTGAAAAAAATTTAGAGTGAATGGAGTTCTCACCGCAGTTGGTTTTGAAATTGTTAAAAACAATTATTTTAACAAAATTAAACCAGTTTTTAATTTTATCAAAAATCCAAAAGTCTCTATTTCAGATCTCGTCTGCTCCATGTTGTAGTGCTCGATTAGAGGGTTCCATCACAATGAAAATCGTTCGATTTCGATACTGTATGACAAAGTTATATCAGTTTGTATGTTAATCACATTTGAAATAATTTAAATATAACTAATTAAACTATTAAACTTTTTAATTACATTTAGAAGTGTTGTCATATTCATCTTCTTCGTTTATCCACTACAGGTTTTGGTCCCGACAAATTTGAACCCATCGTGCTCCTCGAACCGCACGCTCCAGAAACCCTTGGCCATCGATCGTCGACCCCCAGGCAGTCGGCCTACGCGAGCTCCACTGCTACCCACAAATCTGATGAGCTCGACTCCTCCGCGCCCCTCGATTTTTCCCTCGAATGATGGAAGTTTGGGCAGGGATATCAGCCACGACAGGCTCTAAAACACGATCATAACCGTTGATGTTCGAGAGCTATCCAACCACTATGTTTTTCTCGTTAATACCCTCTTCAATCTGTGCACCGATTTTGAGAAAGAAGGGAGGATGGGATAGAAGTTTTCGGCCATTAAATCAGAGAGGGCGGCGACTAGTATTTAGAATTAGGGTTAGTGAAATACGGTGTATTTCCACTGTATATATATAGTATATTTTATATTATTTATTTAATTTAATTCAAAAATAACTGATTAAACCATCCGAACTTCAAACGAGACCCAACAACTGTCGCCCCCAGCTAAATACCCATACTCTAGACACAATGGAATAGGTTTCGTAACCCAATTCAGTTGTTACGATCAGTTTTTCTTTAAATTAAAATATAAATCACTTTATATTAAATTCAAACGTAGATTTAAAATTACCGGGGCCACATACTGACTCTAAAAATTCCAAAAAAAATATTTTTAGCTTTGTTTCGACAATACGGTCCTAACGAAACTAATTTCGTCGAATTTTGAGACCGTTTGAAAAATGGCCATTTTCTGGTCGATTCAATTTGACTGAAATGGACAAAACACATTTTCTTTTGCCACGCTCACATATTGATTCCAAAAATTTTGAAAATTGGAATCTAGCAATAATTTGACATTCCAGATCCAAAAAAAGTGGTCTCATCGAAAACGGAGGTTGTTTGCAAAATGGCTATTTTTAGTGGTTATATATTATATAAAATTCCATAGCAACTATTTTAAATTTTAAAATGGACATAAATTTCAATTTATTTTATGAAATCTGGATTTTTCACATTCGTTGGAAAGATATAATTAAACAGATTTTAATATTTCTTGTTTCGTTCAGTTCTTATTTAAATGAATTATTTATATTCAATTGAAATTTGAAATTGAATTTTCAAATTATTGCGCCATTTCAGGCTCGTTTTATAATTAAAATAAATTTATTTGTTTTAACTTCGATTAAAAAAAATTTCGTCGTTATTATTTAAAATAAATTATTTTAAACATTCAAAATCCATTAAATTAGCAAAAATAAAAATTTTAAATTGGTTCAGAATTTCCGGGTTGTTACAATCTCCCCCACTTAAAATCTTTTCGTCCTCGAAAAGGAACAGAGCTGAAAGTTGTTTAACTAACCAACTCAACTTTCAATTCTAATCAATTTTAATTCAGTTCAATATTAAATTCGATTTGGTTAAATTTATCATTCCAATATTTTAATTAGTTAAACTAATTATCAAACATCACAACCAACAATCAATTAAGTGATTAACATTTTCAAATATATGTAATTTTTATATATAGTAAAAAATCGTATTTCAGTGCAAATCACAATAATAGACTCTATCTAGTTTTGGTTCTCACACCAGTCAATGGAAATATATAGATATCCCACTTTCGAATACTCGAGCATAAATGCTGATGATGTCATGCTCATCATTAGAATCATGTTCGAGCAACTACAACATGATTCTATATCTAAACAGTATATTTGAGACTTCGTACACACGCTAGCTAGGCGTATATGCAAAATCTTCATATACTCGATTATCCAGATTAAAATGTAATAATATTTCAAATACGTAACTTAAGACAAATTTTTCAAAACTAAATTTGTTGTCATTTTTATTTTGAAAATAAAACTCTTCCGAGTCATTCTAGGATACTGCTGATCCTATCTCTAACGAGTCATTCTTATTGGATATTACTAATCCAATCTCTGATGAATTCTTTTGTTCGGTTCTAATGTGTCTTGTTTTCGAGCTCTGTAAACCAAAGCTCTGATACCAAATGTGATGACCCAAACTTCCAAGTAAAGGAAAGCTCAGATTGCTTTGAGAACACGACAAATTAGAACACAAACCGAAGAACATTTCATTGCTTATTACAACAATTTACATAAGAGTATAAGAATATTCCAGGGTATGAATAATTATACAATAGGAAATAGTATCATAGATTTAAATTACATTTAAATAGCAGCGGAAAAATAATACAAAATACAACTAAAAGAAACACACGGACACAGAGCTTTCTGACTATCGCTTCAGCTGTAGACCAGGGTCCTATGAACTTAATATCTGCAAAACTAAACTACTGACTGCCAATGCGGAAAATGTGGGCACCCAGAGATTAGGAAGGAACAATGAACTCCAGGTCAGTCATGAGACTAGTATGAGAACTCAAAACAGTTAGTAATTTGATTTTAAAGTTAGGTAAATCAAGGGACCACGTCGAATTACATGGAACGAGTTTAACCCCAAGAATACCAAAAATAAACAACGCAATGCTTTTTGGAGAAATGAAACCATTATAAGACTCAAGTCCAATGCAACGCAAGACGAAGGATAGAGTCTTACCTTATAATGGTCAAAAATTCCTAATACGCGAAATTCATCTTTTTCATTATTACTATAAGTGCATAGTGTAGAAATCAATTTCGAATATAAATGTATCAATCCTAAATGACGTAATATATCATGTAAGCAGCATAATATATTATGTCATGATATAGGTATACAACTAAAACCGTAAAGCTCGTATTGGAAAATTGGGTTTCCATCATGATGGCTGCAGATTCGAAAGATCTATCGCGAATGTATCTCTACGGCTTACGTCTCGGCCAGAGAAAATACCGTAATACATATACTACGCACTTTGGATGAGCATCAATATGTTCTATCCCCATGGGATTCGGTCGGCTGAAATGACCTATCCCAATCTCTAGGTATGGAGCGATCACACCCAACACAACTCGGCCAACCAAATCCATATATATATATATATATATATATATATATATATATATATATAAAGTATATTGGTCAAACCTTCTAACCAAACAAATTGTTCACCATCATAACGGGTGTGAGGCTCGCGAAGTAATGTTGTACACAAAGTTATGCTATTTAAAGCAGTTCTTTGATCATCATCCACAAGGCTATGCTTTTCAACAAAAGCCTTGATCCATGCATCTTAGCATGCCACATTGTCAATCTATACCATACCATTGATTTCTGCCAATATATATAACCTCTGAGCACATACATCTCAGAGAAGGGTATTAAGCAAGAGAATAAATTCTCCGCCACCAACGGATATATATATATATATATATATATATATATATATATATATATATATATATATATATATATTTAGCAGAGACCAACGAATACAGCATAAAAGAATATAACGTCAGACATACCATCCATTTACAAGTCCGTTCTGGGTCTGAACGAACCCGGAGGTACCTTATTCCTCATCCCATTTGTCCATTATGGAAGGGAGGCCCTCGCATATCCAAACAATCAACAAGTACGTCCGTACGGCTACCACTGTAGCCCCTTCAAGGTAGCTACTCCATTCATGGGCATCACTAGCAACTCATCCATTCGATATGAAGATAGTCGGTCTTACGCCGTCTTCAATCTCTTCGACTGATAGTCGTCGTATCAATTATTTAGAATGGGTTTACCGGGTCTTTCCAAATAACTGGCGTACTTTATAAACAAGTGCTATAAAAACACATCCAACGCCTCATTGCAGTTCAGAATATTCTTTTAATAAAATATTAACATTCTTAGGGAAAGGTTCCCATTAATTTTATCAAAGATAAATTCTTTTAAATTTTCTTCTTAATCTCAAAAATCATTACTTAATGATAATTCAAGCTTAAAAATTTAACCTTATCTTTAACTGGGTTAAAGAACTAATGTCTTATAAAAACAATGTTCACGATAAATCCAAATCTTCTTTCATTAACTATGGAATCTTCACGAAAATCATAACGGTGTATAATCGATATAAATTCCCACATCAAACTGATAATATAAATGGAATAGTGGCAATGCCGTTTAAATTCCAAATATAGTAACGGTCTTCATTCATAGGAGCTCATCTCGATTATTACCAAATCGAATTCCATTCAGTTCCAATTCAATATATTAAATTAGAAAACTTTATTTTGGAAAATTCCCATTAAATCTTAATAAAAGATTTATAAATTCCAAATTATATCTTCACTGTTAATTGGGTTAAAGAACAAGTGTTATTTAAAACACCGTTTAAGATAAACCCAGAAAATCCAATTCTTTTATCCAATTCCAATTAAATATTAATTGATTGATAAAAATTTCCTAAGTCTTAAATAAAAGATTTATTCTTTTCTAAATTGGGTTTAAGAATAGTGTTATTAAAGACACCGTCGACGACAAACCCAAAATTCCATTTGATATTAAATATAAGTTCTGAATAGAAATTATATCGTCTTATATTCAATATCAAATTCTGAAACCAACAAATATCGTATTGGGAATAACGATATATATATCTTCCGAATTCCCAAAACAATATCCGTATAATCATGGAATCCAATATCGAAATATCCCGAAGATAATTTCCATTCAAATCCGTTCCAATTTATTCTTTAGAGAATTCTGGTTATTTTAAAACCATTTTCAAATCCAATTTATTTATTTCTAAAAATAATTAAATTATTATTCTAGTTAATAACTAGTTCATTTTGATAATGTTAGCCTACTTTGTGAACTAGGCAACACAAAGTCAAGATATCAGACATTGAAGAGCATTTCTAATTAGAAGACTTCGGTTCGGTTCGGAGAAGACACTACAGCCTAGATCGGACAGCTGCAATCGTTCGGATCGGGTCAAAGCAACGTATCGGTTCGGAGCGGATAGAATCTCCTGTTCGGATCGGTGAGCTATTGCTTTTGAAGGCGGAGAGCGCGTATTCGGATTGGAGGGCAGTCTTCTTCAAGATGGATCGGAAAGCCACCCAATTGCTACAGCGATAGGTCGGAGCGGAGCGGAGCAGATTAAAGAAGAGAGAGCGTTGCTTCCAAGCCAATCCGGGTCGGATCGGGTATCCCGATCCGAACCCCTTATATGTGTGTCTCCGACCCGAGCCCATTTTCCATATCATTCTCTAGCAAAAGCGCCTGGATATTCGGATCGGCTATGACCAGTTCCTACCCATAACGTTCATTACTCTGATGCGTTGTAAACACAATAATTCATCCGAACCCGAGGCTAATGGGATGGACGACACGTGGCTCCGATCCGGATCGGGTTTTGAGCAAATTCACACCTATAAATACCCCGCCTAGAGACAAAGAAAAGGATCATTTTTGGGCATTTCGAGAATTCAACCACCTCCATAGTCCGAACTCCAATACTCCCGGAGAATCCAAATCATCTTTCATTATTTGTTTTAGTCAACTGAGTGAATATAAGTGAGTTGTGAGTGGAATCAAGTGAATCTTACATTGTATTTGCAACTGAATCATTGAATATAGTAAAAGATAAGTGGACGTAGGCATTTCTTCGCCGAACCACTATAAATCCTGTGTGTTCATTTTTATTTTTATCTCATTTCATTTTGCTTTTAATCAATTTGGGTGTTAGAACCACTTTTGGGTCTAACATTTTGGTGCTTGCACTGAGAATCCTGATCTAAATTCTTTATTTTTCGGGATTTCTTTCTACTTTTTGGACCGTTGAGTTCAAAGAAGTTAATCCTTAAGTTTCTCCGCTCTTTTATATTTGTTGAAGTGATTGTCAAAGAATCGTGGCCAAAGGAAAAGGCAAAGAAGTTCAATCTGCTCGAGGAAATGGAGCTGGTGAAGATCAGCAAAATGCGGTTGTAACAAGGTCTCGGGGGCAGAGTTCAGCAGCAGGAAGAACCAATGCAGGAAATCCGAGCCGCCAGCAAGGGGAGAGCTCCGATCCGATCCTGGTAGGAGATTCTGAAGCAGTGCATTCTCCCAATCTGAACCGACCCGAGCAGCTTGCCACGTACCGATCCGACCAGGCCCCCCAGCTCCGAACCGACCCGACCTCCTACCTCTGATCCGACCCGATGCTTGGTGAAGCTGGAACCTCTACTCAAGTCCCTACGAATGCTCCAATTCCAGCCACCAGGGTTAGTGATCAGGTCAATCCATCTGCGCCCATCACTCAAGGAGATTTCTCGTGCTTACTTGACATGCTTGAGAGCACAAGGGAGGCTATGAAAGTTCACGAGCGCACTAATCTCATGATGAAGGAAAATATGAGGCTCATGAGTCGGGAGATTAGTGAACTCCGTCGACAGAGAACTCCATCACCGGTTCGTCACACACCAGTGGATCAATCTTCATCTTCCGAGGAAGAGCGGCCCCGTGAACGAAGGCCGCTCGAACGACCTCAGAACGTGGAGCAGCTGACATTTGGATCTTTGGGATCTCGTGAGGATATTGCACGAGCGCTAGGAAACAATGACCCCACTCAGGGGCAAAGACTCCAATCCCCTCCTCCCAAGATCGACCGGGAGCGCAGGGAACGGAATCGAGCAGAGGCAGCTCGAAGAAGAAGGGCATCTCCTGAACAAGAGCCCAGAAGGAACTCAGATACTAGGGCCAGGGAACCTGAGCGGCCCCTAACTAATGCTGATGTGCAGGCAATGGTTCGCCAGATCATGTCCGAGAGCCGGAACTATACAAATGAAGATTATGGCATCGAACGAAGCCATACTCCCTTCACCGATGATATCCTCGACTTCCAATTTCCCCGACGCTTTAACTTGCCACAGATGGACAAATACAACGGAAGGACTGATCCGGGACAGCATTTGATGCGATACTCGTGGCTCATGAATGCTGCTGCTGCCCCTGATGAAGTGAAGTGCAAAGCATTCCCAATCTACTTAGAAGATGTGGCGCTGTTCTGGTTTACCCGACTTCCTCCTCGTTCGATTTCGAATTACAAGGAACTAAGCGAGCGTTTCATGAACCAGTTCCGACTCCATGCCTAGAAATCCAAAAGTGTTATTGAATTATCGAGAATCAAGCAGGCACCAGGAGAGTCTTTGAGGGCATATCTTGACCGTTTCAACCAAGCTGTGACTGAGGTCAGTGACCCGCATGAGCCCACTATTCTGATGGCATTGAAGGAAGGAGTCGATCCTGAATCTGAGTTTAGAGATTACCTTTCTGGAAAAACACCCTCCACAAGGGAGATATTCTACGAAAAAGCCGATATTTATCTAAGGCGAGAGGAGGCCAGGGCAAACCAAAAGAGAAAGTCTGAGACGACTTCAAAGGAAAATGTGCAGAGTAATATCGCCGTGAAGCAGTCTGGGGAAAGTTCTGGCAAGGTTGAAGTAAATGTAGGAAACAAGGGTGGAAACAGCAATGCTGGAAGCGGGGGTAACAACAACAATAACCGTAATCCGAACGGTAGCAGAAGAAACAGAAATAGGGGAAGTGATCCTAACAAAAGACCCCGATTCCAGAACTACGAGAATTATACACCATTGAACGATACCCTGGAAAATATTTACCTGGATAGGTACAATGTGTTACAGTACAAAAGACCGCCACCTCGTGATTCGACCGAGAAAGAAATGGCGACAGGGAAATTTTGTTTGTTTCATGGAACTCATGGGCATTCAACCAATGAATGTCGGCATTTGAGGGATGTGATTGAGAAGCTGCTGCGTGAAGGGAAGTTGGATGAATACAAGGTTGCCCCGAGGGACAGGGGGCAAGGAGAGCAGGCTCCAAAACAGATTCTACCTGCTCCCAAGCCTACAGCGCAGCAGAAAGGTAAAGGAATTGTTATCAACTCCATAGTAGGCGGACCTCACCCGGCAATCCGAAGTTTCAGATCAATGGATCAATATGTGAATGCTGCCAAGCATCTAGACGTGAATGAAGGTGATGATTTGGAAGATATCACCCCCATAAAAGAACAGAAGACCATGTTTGACGACGTGGTATTTCGCAGCCGAGACAATACTGGGATCCAATCCCCCACCGATGATCCGTTGGTTATCACTACCACCATTGGGCCGGCCTTGGTCCATAAGGTATTAGTAGACAACGGAAGTTCCGTTAATATTTTGTTCAAGAAGTCATTTGATCAGATGAAGCTTGAATCTGAAGATTTGAAGCCATGTGAAGGATGGATCAGAGGCTTCAACGGGGCGTCGACAGCTCCCATGGGATACATAGAGTTGCCCGTGACCCTGGGGCAAGGAGAACGTAGAAGAGTGCAGATGCTTCAATTCGTAGTATTGGACGTAGATTTGCCTTATAATGCATTTTTGGGGAGGCCTGCCCTTGCTGAATTCAGAGTTTGTATCGCCCCTTGGTGCTTGTTACTTAAGTTCCCAACCGAAGCCGGAACTGGAGTAATGAGAGGGGATCAAGTTTCCGGACGGGCCTGCTACGTGGCCGAATTAAAGATGTTGATGAAAGGACTTAACGTTGAGAGTAAAGATGCCCCGTCTCCCTCAAAGGGGGACTCGGCATAGCAATTAGAGAGATTGACCCCAAAGGAGTTGCCCAAAGGAACGCCTGAAGACCTGGATCCCAGAAAAGACGAGGAACCAGAGGCTAGGAATGCAACTCCTAATGAAGCGACAGTGGAGATTCCCATTGATAAAGCTGATCCGACAAAAGTTTTGAAAATTGGTTCTCAATTGGATCCACGTCGAGCTAAAGAACTAACGGACTTCTTGAAGGCAAACTTAGACGTGTTTGCCTGGACCCATGCTGACATGTGTGGGATATCGCCATCCATTATAAGTCTTAAATTGAATGTAAATCCAAAGCATCCGCCTGTGAAGCAAAAGAGACGCATGCTGGGCCCAGAGAGGTCGGTTGCTCTCAAAGAGGAAGTAGAGAAGTTGAAGCAGAATGGATTTATTCGAGATTCGACATATCCCGACTGGATATCGAATCCCGTCTTGGTAAAGAAGCCAAACGGAAAGTGGCGGACTTGCATTGACTTTTCAGATTTAAACAAAGCTTGCCCAAAAGATAGCTTCCCACTTCCCAGGATTGACCAGCTTGTAGACTCGACAGCAGGTCATGAACTTCTCTCTTTCATGGACGCATATTCTGGATACAACCAAATCCCTATGCATGTACCAGACCAAGAACATACGAGCTTCATTACGAATTTGGGATTATATTGTTATGTTGTAATGCCATTCGGATTGAAAAACGCTGGAGCTACTTATCAGCGCTTGGTGAACAGAATGTTTTATAATCAAATAGGAAAAATTATGGAAGTTTATGTGGATGATATGCTTGTCAAATCGAAACAGTCCTCCAGCCATACGCAAGACTTGGCGGAAATGTTTGGTATCCTGCGAAAGTATCGGATGAAATTGAATCCTCTGACATGCTCATTTGGAGTGGCATCGGGAAAGTTCCTTGGCTTCATTGTAAGCTCCCGAGGAATTGAAATCAACCCTAGCCAGATAGCAGCGATTAGAAATATCGAAGAGCCGAGGAGAATTAAAGACGTCCAAAGTCTTGCAGGGAAAGTAGCGGCGCTGAGTAGATTCATCTCCAAAGCCACAGACAAATGCGTTCCGTTTTTTGATTTGATTAAAAGAGGAAAGAAGAACTTCGAGTGGACTCCGGACTGTGTTGAGGCCTTTCGAAATTTATTGGAACTGCTAGAGAAACCGCCAATTTTGTCAAATCCAGTGGATCATGAAGAATTGTTTGTTTACTTGGCAGTCTCGGCTCACGCCGTTAGCACAGCCCTGGTTCGAGAAGAAGACAAAATACAAAGGCCAGTGTATTATGTAAGCAAGAAATTAGCAGCGGTAGAGCGCAACTACCCAAAAATTGAGAAGCTCGCTTACAACCTCTTGATCGCATCCCGAAAACTTCGTCACTATTTCCAAGCTCATCAAATAACCATATACACCGACCAGCCCTTAAGGCAGGTGTTGCAGAGACCCGAAGCATCGGGAAGGTTGATCAAATGGAACATAGAACTAAGTCAGTTTGATTTGAATTTTCAACCACGAAAGTCAATCAGGGGGCAAGCTCTAGCAGACTTTATTGCGGAGTTCACCATTCCAGAGGAGGAAGTAGTCGATGACAGAGTGGTTAAGTCCGAGGATGAGTTAAAGAT
The DNA here is from genome assembly GCA_030737875.1 of Allium sativum. Taxonomy (NCBI): domain Eukaryota; kingdom Viridiplantae; phylum Streptophyta; class Magnoliopsida; order Asparagales; family Amaryllidaceae; genus Allium; species Allium sativum. The sequence goes on from CM060926.1 coordinate 378,589,441, forward strand.
AGATCCGTGGAAACTATACACAGATGGAGCCAAGAACGACCGAAGGTCCGGAGCTGGAATCGTCTTAGTCACTCCCGAAGGACGGTCGTTATATTACGCCCTGCGATTATAATTTTCGGCGACTAACAATGACTCTGAATATGAAGCCCTGATTGCCGGGCTGAAGCTTGCTAAAGACCTCGGAGTAAAAATGTTAGATATATTCTGTGATTCTAAAATTGTTGTTTGCCAAGTGCGAGAGGAGTTTGTGGCTCGAGGACCTCGACTTATCGCCTACCTCAAGAAAGTGAGAGAGTTATTGAATAGCTTGGAGCGGTACAACATAACACAAATTCCCAGAGTTGAAAACTAGAAAGCGGATAGGCTGGCAAAGCTGGCTAGTTCTGACAATCCAGAAGAGACTGAAATAATTCCAATTGAAACGTTGGAATCGCCAAGCTTTGAGTTAATGGAAATTGAATTCGCTTTTGAAGCGGAACCAGAGAAGGAGTCGTGGATGACTCCAATTAAGAATTTCCTTAAGAATGGGACACTCCCATCAAAGAAGAGTGAGAAAAGAGCTGTAGTTCGCAAAGCTACCAGATATGTCATACAAGATGATGCTCTTTATAGGCAAGGATTTTCTATGCCCCTATTACGATGTATAGCACACGACGACATCAAGCGTGTACTAAGAGAAGTACACGAAGGTGAGTGTGGAGATCATACAGGAGGTCAAACTTTAGCAAAGAAGATATTGCGGTATGGATACTTCTGGCCTACGATCAATAAAGATGCAGCTGATTATTCACGACGCTGCGATAAGTGCCAGAGATTCGCCAAAATCCCCAGGGCACCGTCGACCCAACTTAAATCAATGGTGAGTCCTTGGCCATTTGCCACGTGGGGAATTGATATCATTGGAGTTCTACCAATTGCTAAAGGAGGAGCTAAGTATGCAATAGTGGCCCTGGACTATTTTACGAAGTGGGTGGAAGCTGAGCCTTTGACCAAGATCACGACAAGAAAGGTGATAAGTTTTGTGGTCAGAAATATCATATGCCGGTTCGGGATCCCAAGGACGATTATAACTGACAACGGAACCCAATTTGATAGTACTGAATTCAGAAATTTCTGCCAGAAGTATAAGATAGACAAATGATATACTGCAGTTGCCTATCCGCAATCGAATGGGCAAGTAGAGGCAATAAACAAAGTAATAAAATCCATCCTCAAGAAACGATTAGAGCGTGCAAAGGCAAAGTGGGTTGATGAATTGGCCCTAGCTTTGTGGGCATATCGAACAACATTTAAAACGGCCACCGGTCATACCCCTTTCTCTCTCTCCTTTGGCTCAGAAGCTGTAATTCCAGTTGAACTAGAGGTTCCATCCCACAGGGTGACATATTATGACCCGATGACGAATCGGGCACTCTTGCTTGAGTCTCTTGATGAAGTCGAAGAGAAAAGGTACGAAGCAGATTTGCGTGCGGCAAGACATCGGCGTCAGGTGGCACGCTATTACAACAAAAAAGTTTGCCTCAGGACTTTTGAACCAGGAGATTTGGTGCTGAAGAGAGTCTTTGCATCCCTTCCTCACCTTGGTCCAAAATGGGAAGGACCCTTTGTCATTCAACGGAAACTTGAAAAAGGAACCTTCAAGTTAACGACCGTAGATGGCGAAGAAGTCCCCAGAGCATGGAATGCCCAACACTTAATGCAATATTTGAATTAGAAATGCTGTACTTTGTGTTATTTTTCTTATGAACTTTGTAATAAGGCACGACTTGCCTTGGGAAAATCTGACGATATGAATGAAGAACTATAAAGTGGATGTAGGCTACGACTTAGCTGAACCACTATAAAAATATTGTGTGTTATTTACTTTTATGCATTTACATTCATCAGTTATTCTGTTGTGATTATAAAATACAGGATGACTCAGAGCCTAAAAAGGTTGAAAACAGTTTAGACATAAAAAGAAGCACAACGACTATTTGTGCGATAAGACATAAAGGAATGAGAAAACGACATTCTTAACTCTAACTTTCCAGAGAGAAAGAGAGTATAAAAGCGTCTCCGATTGAGCGCTGAAAAGGAAATTCTTCTCTTAACTCTAACTCTCCAGAGAGAGAGAGAGTATAAAAGCGTCTCCGACTGAGCGCTGAAAAAGAAATTCTTCTCCTAACTCTAACTTTCCAGAGAGAAAGAGAGTATAAAGGCGTCTCCGACTGAGCGCTGAGAAAGAAATCTTTCCACGCTGAAAAACCGGGGAATGAATAGATTACTGAGCTCGAACTCTAACTCTCAAGAGAAAGAGAGAGAGTATAAAAGAAATGCCAGAAAAAACGATAGGTACTGACAACACAGGAAGTTCTATCCCATCAGAGAATCGGGAGCATTCAGATTGCTTGATTAAGCATTAAATAATTGGTGGGAATTGACTGGGGACACGTATGTATACGCATATTTCCCCCCTCCACAACTTCGTTTCATAACTATAGACATGCATTTTTACATAAGTGCAGATCTACTAACAAACAAACATTGCAGAAAATGAATTATTTTTATTTACAAATGAATGAATTTGTACAGGAAAATGGCTAAAAAAGAAAGTGCAGGAGCTACTCTTGTAGCAACAATTATTGGTTCACTAAATGCTAAAACGATACAAGGCAATCCACTATTTAGATTTTGAATGAGCCTTGGATTTCTTGGCGGCTTTCTCCGCGTCCTTTGCTTCTTTCTCAGCCTCCGTCAAGATTCGTTTTGACTTCTTTTTTCCTGAAGATGCGGTGCTGGAGCCAGTAGACTTCTTCTCGGAGGGCGGGGCGCTGGAATCAAGAGAAGATTTTTTAGCGAGTTCCTCTGTAATATATCTAGTTGAGAGCTTAACAACTAACCTTGATCCCGCATCCACGACTGCGAGGGGTTTGAGAACTTCGGGGTCTAGCACTTCAGCTTTTAATTGCAAGCGTTTGTCTTGATCGGCTTTCATTGCAGCCAAGGTAACATCATCAGCATTTTTTGACTCCCTGACTATTGCAACTTCTGGTTCCTCTTCATGCCCCCCGTCTCCGCCATCGTCCTTCAAAGCTGCTATCATTTCTTCATCATGGGGAGTGGCGACTTTAGTTGGCTCACTTCCTTCCCCCGAGTCTATAGAAGCAGCCTTGTCTTCCCCTTTTTTGGCCTTTTCTGCGGGCTTTGTACCAGCGGTGGCTCCCTGAGTCACATCTGTCTTTACGGATGATTCAACACCTACAGAATGAGAAGTAACAGTTATCAACTCAGGCGAAAACAATGGGTCTTTCATCGATTGATCAATCACGTGGCGAAAGGTAGAAATAGCCTTGGCAAATTGAGGAGAAAAGGTAGGGATACCTTCCGAAGACTTTTCTGCGGGGGTGGCTACTACCTCTGGTGTTGTTTCAGGAATACGGGATAGCAGAGTTGTTCGGGGAATTCCCGGATTTTCAGGATCATACCCCTCTACTTCAGAAGTTGCAGGGGCAGAAGAAGAGGAACCAGCTTCGAGAACAGTTTTTTGTTTAGACTTCCGTCTCTCTTCTTCCATGGCCTCAGCAATAAGGCGGCGCCCTTCAGCTAGGCGCTCCGGTTCATCATCCCTCAAGTATTTCTCCATTAGTTTATCTTCATGGAGGGAATCGACCTTAAGTTCCTCTTTTTCCCACTCGACGATCTGATTCCATACTTGAACTAGAGTGGATGGATAGTCCTCGATCCAAGAAATGTTTCGGCGACGAATAATATGTGCGAAGAATTCAATCATTAGTTCGCCGAAACCCTGAATATCAGCCTCCGCCTCTGATAGTTGCTTGCGGGCTTCCTCCGCAGATTTAAAAGCACACTCCACATTGCCCTCGGCCAGGGCAGCCCTGTTCTCTGCCTCCAACAGCTTTGAAGCCAAGTCGGCATTCTTCTTTTCTAATTCAGCACTCCTCTTTGCTAACTCGGCGTTTTTCCGTTCAAGCTCAGCATAAGCAAGGCGTGTCTTAGCAGCTTCTGACTTGGCCTCGTCAGCTTGCTTTTTTAATTCAGAGCGCTCCTGAGTGTGAGATTCAAGCAAGTCGTGATAACGCTTTTGCATGTCCTCGAATTGTTGTTTGAAATTAGAAGCGTCCCTTTGAGCGACAGCTAGCTGAGCTTGAGTGTCTTCCGAATCTTTTCCTAGAGCTTTTAAGGCCTTAGCATCCTCCTCCGCGGTCTTTTGCATTGAATCAGTATTTGTGATTAGAGAGCGGATGATTCTAGAAAGATTGCGTGAATATTTGAACATCTCGGTATACTGTTTTTCCACCGCATCTATTTTAGCTTTGGCCTCATCTGCCCATTTAGACGAAATAGGTTCAAGGGCAGGTAAAAAAGTCAAAGTCTCGAAGTAGTGCTCGGGAAATTGCTCCACCAAATATGCTCGCTTTACTGCAGTTTCCGCATCTAGTGGGGGAGGAGCGGGGATCGATAATTCGGTGTCCCTGTGTGAAGAGGATTCGGTAGACTCTTTGTCTGTCCTAGGTCGTTTAGTAGCAGGGACCTTGTGCTTGCTTCGAGACCCAGTTTCTTTTGGAGGAGTTCTCTCTCTACTGCGCTTTTCATGGGAAGAAGTGGAGTCTTTAGATGGTGGTCTGTCCTCTTCCCTGCGGCTTTGATAACCCTTATATTTCTCTTGTTCCGGTCGAACTGGTGAGCGGGAACGTTAGGGTCGAGAACAATAGGGATCATAAGGTCTTCTCTCCTCCCTACCACGATCATCCCGGCGATCATACTCGACATCCTGAGGAGGATTGGACATGCTGCGACGAAGCTTCCTGATATCGTAGTAGGATCGAGACATCGTACCTACACGATAAAACAAACGAAATTTAGAATTAATGGATTCACGAGGAAAGAGGTGCAATGAATGCTAATGCCGTTATATAAAGTGTATCCTAAGTGGTGTGTTTCCACCCAACCAACCCGAGTCTGAAGCTTGACTAGAACGGGCAGGCTCTTTGGCCTTAGCGGGAGTGGTCTCTTCAGAAGACGTGAAGACTAAAGGATCCTTCCTGAAATCCTCTGAAGTGTATATAGTCTCAAGTAAGGGGAGATCCCCCAAACCCTGAAATATTTGCTCATTAGTACTAGGGACATCCCCCTCGGAAGCATGAAGTGGCGACTCTTGGGAGGATTTTGACTTTTCTAGAGAAGTAGTTTCCTCGGGGGCAATATATCCTTCACGATGCTTTTCGGCCAGATTAGCCAATTCATCATCTTGTGTAGAAGATGGAGAAGGTGAAGTTTGAAGAGGCGCTGTAGGAACTCCTGAGCCTTCTCCTGTCTCTGGGACTACCTCCACTGGAGGAATGTATGCATATGGAACCGTCCCATGACCAATGCTACGAAAAACAGATAACAGCCCATGAAAGTGAAGGTATTCGTCTTTAAGTGCTTCGTCGATAGTCAAGAATTTCTGATCGCCATTAAGAAGTCGGTGCATCCGGTCAAAGAACACCTGATCTGATATCTGTTTGGGGTTGTCGACAGCAAACAAAAAGGAAAACAAGTCAAGGTGATTCAAATGTATAGAGCCCGGATTTAGAAAATCAGTGCTTTACTTGATTTTGTCCACCTCCTGGCGCATCCAGGCTGTCGCTTCACGTAGAACCATTCTAGTCTGGAATCTCCATCTTTACAGCTAAATTGTGCAGAGATTATCTTCCTTTTTGGAACTGATTCAAAGTAGCAGAAAGATGGAGTCTCTCGAGTCCGATGCTTGAAATTATAAAAGAAGTGAACGTTATCGAACGTGAGCTCTATGCCTAAGATTTCACGATATGCTATGTACAAGGTGTGCAAATAGGCATATGAATTGGGATGCAACTGCATGGGGGCAATCCGCATTTGTCTTAAAAAGTCAACGATGAAGGGAGAGAATGGAGGAACGGCGCCGACCATGCACATCAATCGAGTGACCGCCATATATCCTTCTGGAGGGTTGTGGGGACGGTCAAAGCGTGAAGGCACTAAAGTGTCCCTTTTCATTATCCCGTACTTTAAGCAAATTCGGATAAGTCGATCGTTGTCGATTGTTGATTCAACGGAGTCTGAAGGTGATTCCAATATAATGGCCGATTCAAATTCGTCAGGGTCTCGATCGTCACCAATCCCTCCTTCCTCCTCGAAACCTAGAGAAACTTCTTTCTCTGAAGACACCTTGTTGCTTTCTCGACTTCCAACCCCGTAGTCTGGACCCTCGCTGTCCCATTCTGGATCCGAAGGAGAAGATATATCCTCAAGAGTGATTTTGTTAGAGGTTTCTGGGGCTTCTTTCCTCTCAGTTAGTCTGGAAGAGCGTCTGGGTCTCATTGTCATAGAACTATTGAAGAAGCAATAGCATGAATTAGAGTAAATTAGCCCGTACCCCCCTGTGCGTGTGTGTGAACTAAAATGCGTGCAGCAAATGTGAGAAATGCAAAGTAAAAGTGCAACAATGTAAGAAGAAACTTCGAAGAGAAAGTGATAGTCAGAGTAGTTCTTAATATTCATTTATGTCTGCAAGGCACTATCCTAACTGTTCATGAAGTTGGAAGAAATATCTTTTAAATAGTTGAACGAAAGTTTGTGTTTTGGATTGAGTAGTTTTCGGTTCGGCTGTATACACCAGGTTCGGATCGGATAGGCAAGGTCACATGTCAGCTTAAGGTAAAGGCTCACACTCAGAGAGATATATCCAGATCGGTTCGGGGATCGACTTTCGGGGCGGGTCGGATTAACCTAGATAACCATACTACTATTCTCTCTTTCGTTTCACAACCCGGTCCGATCCGGGCGCAAAAGTCTTAGCCTCCATTTTATTCATAGCTCCGACCCGACCCGGTCAAACAAGCTAAGTCCCATTTCTTTGCCTTATTGCTCCGACCCGGTCCGGTTCTGTAAAATTCCCTCTTTCCCTTTTTCTCCTACTGTTCCCCCACCCGAACCGATCTCCTTCAATTTCCTTCCTCTTCCTCCTCTTAAGTAGCGAACCCAACTCGATATCCCAAGCCTTAACTGAAATCAAGGGCTTAAGCACTCAAGTATTCAACGACGAAACTCAATACCCTCCACCAACGCCTCGAAATGGAGTCGACGCCATCAACGACGAAGGCGGAGGAAGGAGGAAGCCGTGGCGATGGAAAAAGTCAAAATACCTTGCTAGAATCGTTCAACTTAACTGCGAATGTGAATTAAAAACAATTATGGCAACGAGATTCAAGATTACAAGACTACCTATGTATTTGGTTCAAAGATTGAAGCGAGAATTTTGAAATTTCTTGGAAAGACTAGAGTTTCGATGTGGAATCGGTTCGGTTAGGCAAGAATAGTGAATGAAAGAAAAGAAGAAAAATGAAGTAAATTTATATAAAAAACAAGCTGACTATTCGTATTCCCGATCGGACCGGCTCGAAAAGCCCAATGACGCAGCTTGGCCCACTAATCCATTGCAGAGTATAGGAAGAAGAAGATCCGTCCGGGTCGGAACCCGAACCAGAAATCCGTTCGGGTCGGAATCCGAACCGAACAGGATGCAGTACGACAGCTTGACATGTGAATTCAAAGGGAAGGATGAAGGCGTCGTGCAACAGCAATCAAAGCATGCTCCGTTTTCAACAGAAGCATCCTTTGAGGGGGCAAAGTGTTAGCCTACTTTGTGAACTAGGCAACACAAAGTCAAGATATCAGACATTGAAGAGCATTTCTAATTAGAAGACTTCGGTTCGGATCGGAGAAGACACTACAGCCTAGATCGGACAGCTGCAATCGTTCGGATCGGGTCAAAGCAAAGTATCGGTTCGGAGCGGATAGAATCTCATGTTCGGATCGGTGAGCTATTGCTTTTGAAGGCGGAGAGCGCGTATTCGGATCGGAGGGCAGTCTTCTTCAAGATGGATCGGAAAGCCACCCAATTGCTACAGAGATAGGTCGGAGCGGAGCGGAGCAGATTAAAGAAGAGAGAGCGTTGCTTCCAAGCCAATCCGGGTCGGATCGGGTATCCCGATCCGAACCCCTTATATGTGTGTCTCCGACCCGAGCCCATTTTCCATATCATTCTACAGCAAAAGCGCCTGGATATTCGGATCGGCTATGACCAGTTCCCACCCATAACGTTCATTACTCTGATGCGTTGTCAACACAATAATTCATCCGAACCCGAGGCTAATGGGATGGACGACACGTGGCTCCGATCCGGATCGGGTTTTGAGCAAATTCACACCTATAAATACCCCGCCTGGAGACAAAGAAAAGGACCTTTTTTGGGCATTTCGAGAATTCAACCACCTCCATAGTCCGAACTCCAATACTCCCGGAGAATCCAAATCATCTTTCATTATTTGTTTTAGTCAATTGAGTGAATATAAGTGAGTTGTGAGTGGAATCAAGTGAATCTTACATTGTATTTGCAACTGAATCATTGAATATAGTAAAAGATAAGTGGACGTAGGCATTTCTTCGCCGAACCACTATAAATCCTGTGTGTTCATTTTTATTTTTATCTCATTTTCATTTTGCTTTTAATCAATTTGGGTGTTAGAACCACTTTTGGGTCTAACAGATAAAAATATATTTTTATCTTTTCAAAACTGGAATTTTTCATCAAAAAACTTTCCAAACCATTTATTATGATTTTACATAATTTTTCCATATGTTTAATAATTTTATTATCGCTCATATAGTCAGTTTCCAACAACGGCCACCGAGCTGCATCCATAGCGACCTTTTATGAAATTGATTTCGACATATCTCCAGATCTAACCGCTAGATTTCAAATCTTTTGTATTCATTGGAAAGCTCTTTTCGATATGAACCCAAGGTTCCGGTTTTAGGAGAATCCGATGGTCGGATCTCCCATTACATCAGTTTGAAATTAACGATCAAAATTCGCGAACGGTCACCGCGCGACGCGTTCTATTCAGGCCATTATATATAATATAATATGGACTAGTGTCTGACAAAGTATATCTTAAGGATTGTGTAAGTTGATCTTTTACGTTTGGTGGCGGAGGAATTCGTTCCTCTTAGCTATATACCCATAGTATGTTTGGCGAAATCAATTTGTGATTTGGCGGATATGACAATGTGACATACAAAGTGAATGAAGAACAAAAGATACGTTATGACCTCTAGCCTCACAACCGCGATATGGTATAAAATCGGGTAGGTCTCATGGCTAAGTTTTTGGCTGCCAAGTACAGTGTATTCTCACCTGATTTAGAGAAATTCCTTTGGCTTCTTAAATCTATCGATGTTGTTCCTTTCGGGAAATGGTTGCTGATCCCAACTATTGGTGATAATACATTCGGTACTCTCAAGCTAAGTGAGGGACCGGTTATGTTTAGCCTGGGTTGCAAGATGTTCTTGTTGAACCCGGTGTATTTTTCTCTAGAGGTACACTATCGGAAGGTGGTCACATACCTTGCTAGTTGGAATCCACTATCCAATAAGAGCCCACGGTTTTCATTGTATACTATATATGTAGAGCGTGAGATGCAAGAGTTCTGCTAGATTGATATTACTTGTATTTAGACATTATTATAATATCAGACGAATATTGATTCCAAGGAATGCTTTGGGTTATCGTAAGGTAAAAACCATCTGTGTTTATGTGTGGATCGGTCTTATGATTATCCTTTCTTTTAAAAGGATTTTTAAAAGTTAAACCAAGTGGTTGGAGTTTACTCACACCAGTCCCATGACTGGCCAAGAGTTTATTTTGTTTTGTTTTACCCTAAACTCTTGGGTGCCCAAATTTGTACGAGTAGTCAGGTAGTTCGGGTATTTTCAGATACATTGAAGGAGCTTGGAGGAGGCTTTAGCGCTATCTAGTATTGTTATTTACGCTGTGTTGTAAGTGTTGTACACTGATAATGTTATTGTGTATGTATATATATATATGTATACTTTATTTCAAAGTTATGTTATATTTTATTCGTTTCGCTGTGAGATTCATGTTATTCTGATGTGTTGTGTGTTCTTCCTCTTCTTCTATTTTAATTTTCTATCTTATCTATTCTCACCCTCTAACTTCTCTCATTAACGTTCCAGTGTTTCGGACTTTTGAATAGTCGACATTGAGTTTATGTCGATTACCAAGGTCGCAATTTCCCTGGGTCGTTACACTTTATTTACAGGATTCCATTTGTTCCATCCTAATTCTTCATTCAGATCTGATCTAAAGTGTAGATCGAATCGTTTTCAAGACCATTTATCTAAAAGCATTTAAAAAGTTTCTCATCGTCAAACAGTTGTAGATTTTGGAAACCAAGGGGTTTACTCATAAATTTGGTCCACTATTTTTGGTCATTGTTTTCATTTTTCAGGTTTGATCACTTCGGGCCTTTGACAAGAAATATATTATGAATGCATATAGATGTACATATTTACTTAATATATAAAAATCAGTAAAGAAAGGTTTACTAAAAAAAATCTACTATCTTTTGGTTTAATGCTAAAGGTCCTACTTTGTTTCATGTATTTCCAAGTTTATATACGTGCTTCTAGGTTCAAACTCTTTAGTCTAGTATGAATCTTAAATTAACAAAATTAACACACACATCTATGCATGTATATGTACATAAGAACAATGGCGAAATTTATTCACTTATGCATAGTTTTGGATTTTCTAGTTTTTAACATGAAACTTGAACTGGATACAAAATATATATTTGTTAGATCCAAAATTGGCTCCAACACCCAAGTTGTTCAATTATGCAGAGATTAATATCAAAAAAAATGAAAGAGAAACAATAAAGACACAAGATTTATAGTGGTTCGGCGTTAACGAGCCTACGTCCACTTTATATCTATGATTATACTAAAAATTCAATTACAATCGATGATTTATCCTTCAACCTCACTTTTACAATATTGATTCACTCAATAAATTCAAGACAACTCTGAATAATAATAGAGATATAATAATGGTGGAGTCAGAGCTCAGAATTACCAAAAAGATCCTCCAAAATGCCAAGTCTAGGGCTATTTATAGCCGGTTTCTTCAGGCAGATTGTGGTCATACGTGGCACAAATCCCGATAATCTCGAACTGGTTCATAGCTTTTGATGGAGAAATAGTCAATATGGCCGTTGTGGATAGGTGTCGTCAGATCCTGCATTTACGGATCGTGGTGGACTTGGTCATAACCTTCACCACGTCTTCTGGGCTTGGATCGGTTCGCGTAGGAAAGGACAGGTCGGATCGTGAGGGAAAGGACGGGTCGGATCGAGATAACGGGGAGATCGCGATCGTGGTAAGATAGGGCGATCCGATCGGGTCTTCGAAGGATAAAGGTGTGAAGTTTCATATTTTTCTCGTGTGTGCGGACCTTGGTGGCTTGGTCAAAAAGCTAGCCAACATTTTGCCCCCTCGAAGTATGTTTTATCGAGGATGGAACGTGCTTCAAAATTACTAAGATATCTTTTCATGAAGTGATGCAAATCGAAGGTCATGTCTATATGAAACGTCGTACGGTTCCAGTAAGTTGTGTCTCTCGATTTGTATAAATATCCAGTTAAATCTTCTATCATTTCTTTGTTCACTGGATAGTTCTCATTTTTTTGGAGTTTCGGAGATTTCATCGTCAAATTGTCAGGTAAACTTTCAAATCTTCGTAAGCATTTCTGAGTTTTTATTTCCGACAATTATTTATTGAGCCAGATTGCTGAAACACCCACAGTCTGTGGGATGAGGTACTGGTTTCGGCTTGGGGATCGTTCGGGCTTTCCCACGAAGCACAATGGGCTTCCCTACTTCAATCACGAGCCATTTGAGAGAACGGTCCTTCTTTTTCTGTAGTAGGCTTCGGTTCGTGGCCCATCAGTCTCCACGGTCCGAATAAGACAAAAAAGAGAATACAAAGGGTCGCGGGTTTGTCTATATAAACCGGGCCTCCTCCTTCCTCTCCCTTCCTTCTTCTTTCCACCGCCGCCCTCCTTTTGAGTTAAACCCTAACTTTGAATTTCAAAAAAACCTACTCGTCTCCTAACTTTTAGAAAGGTAATTATATTAAAAATGCTTTCCTGCAATTTCATCCTTGTTTTTCTTGAGTTTTTACTGAATTGAGAGGAGAGACGGGCGGATTTTTGAGGAGTTTAAGGCTTTGAAGGCGACGATAGTTAATGGGTTCAACTGGTCGAGTTCGTGAATGTGGAGGAGGAGAGAAGAGGAAGAAGGAGTTGGCCAGTTCGGATCGTGGGTGTGGATGGCGTCAATCGGATCGGGTCGTGGAATTGAGGTGGATCGTGGGGATAGAAAGATTAGGGGAGAATTCGTGGTGTGAATTCAGGGAGTGGATCGGATCGCGGCAATGGAGAAGGGTCGGATCGTGGCGTCTGGTGTTAAAATGGACCATAGGGGTTCCACGATCCGCTTATATACTTCGATCCGTGCTGCACAACGACACAACAACGATCTGTTGGCGATACTAATGGGCGATCCGTTCCCTCCGATCCGAGACGCATCCTACGATCTGATCCCTGCATCTCTTACGAACCAGACTGACCATCAATCCCATACACACTTTGACTTAAACAACGCATCATGATCACAATATACTGAACAGTTAGGTTAGAGCCTTCGAGACGAACTTCTTAGACTAATCAACAACAAGACTTAACAGCATATTCATTGCACTTATCCAATTTGCTTCGTGACTTTATTTTTCCGTATCATACACACTTGCACACACAAGCACTTGCACATACACGGGGTCCGAGGGTAATTATTTTCTAATCTCTCTTTACTCGCCAAAACAGCATTGTCAGATAAACAAGTGACTGAGACATCAAGTGAAAGTACCAAATCAGAGACATTAATACACCATAACCCTGATGTGCTTTCCTATGATTCAAATGAGGAAAGATCCGATCCTGATTACGAGACAGGCACCGATATAGAGTCAGCAACTTCCAAGAGCACGTCCCTTGAAGATGAGGATGATCGAGCTCCTGATGAAATTTCGGTTGTTAAGGAAATAGAGAAGTTCACTGATTCTTTACCCTCTAAGTTAGACGATATAAAACTCAAAAAGATTTGTTTAAGACACGGAATTCCCTGGGACGACGTGAAAGTTCCAGAAAACGAAGATAGACCCCATTCTGCCCTAGAGGGGTATATAACTGTTAGTCGACTCATGTGCTGGGTAGGGGCCATTCCTCCTTTTCCTCCACTTGTTGTTGATCTCTTGAGACAGTTACACATTGCCCACATGCAACTCCACCTGAATGCCTATGCGGCTTTGTATACTCTGTACGTTGCTTCTATGGAGATTTTGCAGACCGAACTTACCCTTAAAGATCTAAAGTTCTATTACTACTTCAAACATCGTTCCGTAGGGGCTCACAATTTCTCTTTCTTCGAATCGGTCGCCAATATAAAAGTTGTGACAGATGGTTATAGTAATATAGGGGATGTCAAATCTGACTAGTTCTATATAAAACACCAAGACGGATGCGCGAGGAGGTGGCTACAAGCGAGTATGTTTCCAACTTTTCTGCATTTAATTTGAATGCATAACTTCAGTGCTAACGAATCATTTTGTTCCACACAAATCACAACTTTGAGAGAACGGAAGGATTGATATACGAGGATCGAATGTACCGCCTCCTTAAGAGCAACTCATATTTCTTAAGGATTAAGAAATGTATCACTAACGAGAAACTTCACAAACACCGTCTCTTAAACATAAGGTTTGGACTTGGAGCAGGCGGTAAACCTTACAAGTATATACCCCCGACTAAAGGAGAAGGAACTTCTCAAGCAGTAAAGACAACTACTCTTCGCAAGAGTCCTTCGCCGATGATTAATCACGATGATGAGGATTTAAACGTATACAAAGGAGATGAGGGACGAGCCGATGAATCAAAGGAGGTTCTGACCTCTGAGGCGCAGTCTTCCTTAAGAACTTCATCCCCAGTTGAGTTTGTCGCCTAAGATGAATTAACGGAGGAATAGATACTCGAGGAATTAAATAAAATTCCTTTGCCAGACGATATTTATTCTCAAGAAGATCTCGGAGGGGAACCAATTTTTCCCATCTCCGAAGAGACGAGTGCTTTAGTTGGAGAAAAAGAAGTCATCCAGACGAGCCTAAATTCGGGCCCTAGTCCGTTTGAAAAGGGGATTTCACGGGATGCAAAAATCACATGCACCATTTATCATAACACTCATTTTCTACTGTGGCTTATAGTTCTAACATGCACTTGTTTCCTTTGCCGGGAGAATGTCTCGCAAACGGTCTTATTCTTTTCGCTCCCTTTACGAGGGTACACCAAGCCCCTTTCCAGATCCCGAGCATACTCATAGCAATAGTCGGGGAAGGGATAGCCGCCGGCCCCGGGATTCTCATCAATCTTATCCTGCACGACCTCGATCTCCACCGAAGTAAGGTTATGGAAAGCCACATAGTCGCCCATTGCCACTGGCAGGGGGAAAGCAACTTCCTAGAGATTTAACTCCTCCGAAAAGTACTCCTTCTCACTCCCAATCTTCCCAAACCATCCAGAGCTAGAGGGCAAGAAAAAAGATGAGGGCAGGATTATAGAAAAAGGGAAGACAACTCTTGTTTCTTCCAGTGAGCGTGGCTTACATACTACTTCCGCAGAGGATGTTACCCCCATTTCTAAGATTATGGCCAGGCTAGAGTGCTTGCGAAAGCAGTTCCCTGATATTTACTTTGAGAGGATGGTGTTCATCCCAGATCTTGAACCGGTCCCCGAGGATTGGGACACAGAGGTGATAGGGTACGTCTGCCATGTGGCTAAACAATACGGGGTAATGAAGAAGCATGCCGCTACACTTTCCACTATCATCCGCCAAATGGAGACGGACGCGGCCAGAGCCAGAGTAAAGATTGATAATGACGCTAGGGCTAGGAGAAAAATGGAGAAAGAATTAGAGGATGCACAAACCCAACTGGCTTTAGCTCGGCTGGACTTAGAAAATTACAGGTTCGAGTTGGAGAGTACTAGGGAGCGTTTTCGCAACGATCTTGACTTAAACAGCTAGGAACGAGTGGCACTAAGAAAGGAACTGGAAGATCTCAGGGCAGTTAATATCGAGCTAAAGAAAGCACAAGAACGCTTTACTGCTGAGAAAGATGCCTGGGAGAAAGAGAAGGTGAGCTTAAAAGATGACCTTGCTCTTGCCAAAAAGTAAAAAGAGATTTTAAATGATCAACTTGCTCAGACTGGGGAGCGTGCAGCTCTCCCTGAAAGTAATGCTAATAATGCTCTTAAGTCGGCAACTGCTGCAGCCGATAAGCTCGTCGAAAAATAGAAAAACATATCTAGTTTTGAGGAACTGTTGTTCGACTTCTTTGGTCAAGTCATCAAGACTCGAGACATCTCTTGGATCCCAGACTATCATGTTATCTTGGCCAATGTATGGGACGCAATTGTCGAGGGTGAGAAGTGGCAATTAGGGGGTCGACGAGATTGATGAAAGCCAGCCGATGCAGACCTTCCTCAGATGTGAAGAACCTGAAGCTTTGGAGGAAGGTATACGCCTAATCCATGAGGAGATGGAGAGGGAGAAGAGTAGGCTCAAGGGCAAGGATAAGGTTGGGGAAAGCTCGAGCTCGGTGGTAGAGCCCAAAACCTCTGAAGTTGAGGGATATAACCCCGATGATCCGTTGATCCCCTTGGCTCCTACTCCTCCGATTGTTGGGACCACCAGTACAAGTCTGGGAGATGAGTCGGCTAAAGGTATCTCCATATTCTCTCCGCAGTTCATTAAAGCAATCGTAACTTGTCGTCGTCTCATGGGACAGACAGCTGACATGGCCACATCTCCTCCCGATTCACTAACCTTTGCTTCTAATGGTGTAGGTACCAAAGTGGCCGAAAAGGGTGCAGAGGAGAAGGCAGTGGCAGAGAAGGTTGAGGTTCCTCCGGGTTCTGGTATTGAAGTTTCCGAGATTCCAAAGCGAACCGAGGGCTCAACAGGTGATGAAGCTACTGTAGCACCCATGGAATCTGGCACTGGCACTCCTATAGACGCCGAGATTATTGCTACTTTGCATGATATAGATGGCGGTCATGGAGATGAGGAAGAGGAGGTAGAAATCATTGACGAGGCCAAGGGTGATTATAGCTAAACCTTGGCCGACATACAGGCTAGGAAGGAGAAGCAGTTGGCTCTTAAGAGGGAGGAACTAAATCCTGTGTTTGTGACCCCTATTTCTGAATTCGACCCAAGACTGGGTTGGTTATAAGATTCTCTTCTAAATCGATAACTTCACAACTTGCCTCTGAACCTTCCAGTCTTCCTCCGGAGCCTCTTATCGATAAGAGGAAGAGGAAGAAAAGTGACCGCTCCAGTACTGATAAAGAGGAGTTGGAGAAACAGAAGAAGGACAAGAAATCGAAGCCATCTCCCAAGCGTTAATAGAATGCAGTTATTAGATCATGTTTTAGTTTTAGGATTTCCTTTGGCCAAAAGATGTAGTCGTGAGAGTGGCCATCGCTTTTGTTTCGCTTCCCGTTCTTTGTAAATCCGCTTTCAGTAAATAAAGATCTATTTCTTTTGCACTATTGTGTTCCTGCAAATTCACCATGTTAGCAGAGCCAAAATGGTCATAACTAAAATATTCATAGTTAACTATTAAAGTTATAAGTAACAATTATTAATCATGATTGAAACAATTATCGAAAAATACACGTGCTAAGTAAATGTGTAGTGATGCACGTATATACCCCTAATCAATTATCATTATAATGCCTGGCCAGGGCTCATTGGCGATCGACTAGGATTATATTCATACTATCCTGATCTTTCAATGGGGTAATGATTCCTGCGGCGCTATCTCTAGCCCTTTTATACTCTCCCAATCCTTCAGCAGGTTAGAGTTCATGTTACGCTAAGTCTCTAGCGCCTTTATACTCTCCCGATCCTTTAGCGGGTTAGATTTCATGTGGCGCTAAGTCTCTAGCACCTTTATACTCTCCCGATCCTTCAGCGGGTTAGAGTGGGAGCTTGATTCTGGGTCTGTTCACCGATCCTTCAGCGGGGTAGAAGTTCTAGGGGCGCTAAGTCTCTGGCGCCTTTATACTCTCTCGATCCTTCAGAGGGTTAGAGTGATATCATGGCGGTTTTATCATGGTGCACCTTCATGCCGTGGGGACGTTATCTCTGCGTCCTTTATACTTTCTCCCTAATCTCGGGAGTTAGAGTGCAAGAAGTAGTGCGATTTACCTTGGTGCACCTTTTGGAGCTTTAATTACTATGAGCCTTTCGATCTGACAGACGACATTTTGAATCAGCTGTATTGAGATTACTGCACAAATTTAAAACAAATCTTGAAATGGTAACGGTTTATATTGATCAAAATAAAAGAGTAGACAAGAAATGGTGCAGTTAAGGTAAATGACACGCGATATTTTTATAGTGGTTCGGTTGAATCATGACCTACGTCCACTTTATAATCTTCTGTTCAAATAACCAGATTGTTCCAGGCAAGTCAAGCCTTTTTACAAGGCTCTAAAAAAGGAGTAAAACTGATATTTTTATGTTAGATAAGGCCGCAAATGTTGGGCATTCCACACTCTGGGGATTTCATTTTCATCTATAGTTGCCAGCTTGAAGGTTCCATTATCAAGCCTTCATAAAATGGAGTACGGTCCTTCCCATTTCGGGCCCATATGTACTGGGGGCGGAAAGACACGCTTCAGAACCAAGTCTTCGAGTTCAAATGTCCGAGCTCGTACTCTTCTGTTGTAGTACCGAGCTATTTGTTGTTTGTGTCTCAGGGCATGCAAGTCGGCTTCGCCCCTTTTTTCCTCAACCATGTCCAGGGATTCAAGGAGCAATTCATTGTTGGTCATCGGATCGTAATAAATGGTTCGATGAGATGGTACTTCCAACTCGACCGGAATAATTGATTCAGCTCCAAAAGCAAGGGAAAACGGAGTGTGACCCGTCGCCGACTTATACATTGTTCTATAAGCCCATAGAGCCAGGGGTAATTCGTCAACCTACATGGCTTTGGCCCTCTTCAATCTTTTCTTTAGAATGGATTTGATCATCTTATTTGCTACGTCAACTTGTCCGTTCAATTGCGGATGTGCCACAGAGGTGGATCTTTTCTCGATGTGATACTTCCGACAGAAATCTTGAAACTCTATGGTGTCGAATTGGTTCCCATTTTCGGTTATGATGATTTTTGGAATTCCAAATCGACATATAATGTTCTTAACGACAAAGGTGATCACTCGCTTGGTTGTGATCGTGGTCAAAGGCTCTGCTTCTACCCATTTAGTAAAATAATCCATGGCTACAATAGCGAACTTTGCTCCGGCCTTTGCTATGGGAAGGCTCCCAATTATGTCAATTCCCCACTAGCAAAAGGCCACGGGCTTGTCATTGTCTTCAACTGGTTAGGTGGCGGCCTAGGAATCTTGGAGAAACTCTGGAAAGCATCACAACGTCGTGCATACTTGGCTGCATCCTTGTTTATGGTGGGCCAGAAATAGCCGTATCGCAATATCTTCTTTGCCAATGTTTTCCCTCCAGTGTGGTCACCACACTCACCTTCATGGACTTCCTTCAGAACTCGGTTGACGTCGTCATAGGCGATGCACCAGAGGAGAGGCATTGCGAAACCTTGTCTGTACAGGACTTCGCCTTGCAACACATATCGGGAAGCCTTCCGTATAACTGCACGCCTCTCACTTTTCTTTGTTGGGAGCGTTCCGTTCATCAAATTTTTTTTAAGGGGGTCATCCATGACTCCCTTTGAGGTTCAATCTCTAGTACCGGATCAGCTTCCATCTAATCCACACTAGGGAACTATAGTACTTCAATCGGGACTAGCTCCGTATGTTCTGGATTATCGGAACTAGCCATCTTTGCTAACTTGTCTGCCCTTTGATTCCCTGCTCGAGGAATGTGAGATATACTGTGGTGATCAAAACCATTGAGCAACTTCCTTACTTTTTCCAAATATGATGTCAATCTTGGATTCTTAGCCTAAATTTTTTCATTAACTTGGTTCACGACTATATTGGAGTCACAAAAGATGTCTAGCTTTGTTATCCTAGTTCCTTTGCAAGCTTCAACCCGCCAATTAGAGATTCATGCTCGGAATCATTATTAGTTGTGTGGAACTCCAATCTAAGAGCGTAATATACTAGCCGTTTATCTGGAGTTTCAAGAACCACTCCGGCACCAGATCGTCTGTCATTTTTAGCCCCATCAGTGTATAGTTTCCAGGCATTAGGGTCAAGGAGTAGCTTTGGCGGATCGTCATCCTCGGTTACCGCATCATCTTCTGGGATGGTAAATTCTGCTATAAAATCTGCAAGTGACTGCCCTCTTATCGACCTCCGGGGTTGGAAGTTCAGGTCGAATTGACTCAGCTCAATGTTCCATTTGAGCAACCTTCCCGATGCTTCTGGCCTTTGTAGTACTTGCTTAAGTGGGCGATCAGTATAAACCGTAATGGGATGAGCCTAGAAGTAGTGAAGAAGCTTCCTAGATGCAATCAGCAAATTGTATGCAAGCTTTTCTATCTTTGGGTAATTTGATTCTGCAGCTGCCAATTTTTTACTCACATAGTACACTGGTCTTTGCACCTTATCCTCTTCTCTTACCAAAGCCGAACTGATTGCTTGGGATGATACTGCCAAGTACACAAATAAATCCTCGTGATCCACATGTTTAGACAGTATCGGGGGTCTTTCCAGATGATTCAACAGATTCTGGAATGCTTCTATACAATCAGGAGTCCATTTAAAGTTGTGCTTGCCTTGCTTTATTAATTCGAAAAACGGGATGCATTTGTCCGTAGCTTTGAGATAAATCTGCTGAGCACTGCCACTTTTCCAACAAGGCTTTGCACATTTTTAATCTGCTTTGGTTCTTGGATTTTTCGGATTGCTGTAATTTGGTCTGGATTGATCTCAATTCCGCGCGAGCTTACAATGAACCCTAGGAATTTTCCAGATGCTACTCCAAACGAGTATTTCAAAGGATTCAGTTTCATCCCATATTTTTGGAGAATTCGAAACTTCTCTGCTAAATCGTTAGTATGATCAGATGACTGTCTGGACTTTACCAACATATCGTCGACGTACACCTCCAGCGTTTTAACAATTTGGTTGTAGAGCATCCTATTCACCAATCGCTGATATGTAGCACCGGCATTTTTCAAACCGAAAGGCATCACCACATAGGAGTAGAATCCCAAATCCGTAATGAAACTGGTATGCTCTTGGTCTGGGACGTGCATGGGATCTGACTGCAACCCGAGTATGCATCCATAAAAGAAAGAAGTTCATGACCTGTGGTTGAATCTACCACTGATCAATTCTAGGTAATGGGAAGCTATCCTTCGGACATGCCTTGTTTAGATCTGAGAAGTCGATGCACGTGCGCCACTTTCCGTTAGCCTTTTTTACCAAATCCGGGTTCGAAATCCAGTCAGGATAGGTTGAATCTTTAATGAACCCTTTACTTCTCAGCTTTTCAACTTCTTCTTTCAAGGCGGCAGACCTCTCTGGGGCAAGCATCCGCCTCTTTTGTTTGACAGGAGGATGTTTCGGGTTAATGATTTATGAATGACTCATAATCAAGGGAGATATTCCACACATGTCCGCATGGGTCCAGGAGAATACATCCAAGTTAGCTTTTAGGAAATTTATTAACTCTTTGGCTCTAACAGGATCCAACTGGGATCCAATCTTCAGGACCTTCTCTGGGTCACTATCATCGATTGGTACATCCACAGTCGCTTCATTGGGAGTCACCATTCTGCCCCCAGGCTCTTCATCCTCTCTGGGATCTACGTCCTCGGGCAACTCTCTGGGCGACCCTCCCGAAGGTATTTCCTTTACTTGTTTTGACGATTCCTCCCTTAGAGGGGAGGAACAACCTTTTGCTTCTACATCTTTCCCTCTGCGGAGCAACTTTAACTCTGCAATGTAGCATGCTCGGGCAATAACTTGATCTCCTCTAACTACACCTACACCGGAATCCGTTGGGAACTTCAACAACAAGCACCAGGGTGCAATACAAGCCCTGAATTTGGCTAGGGTCAGTCGGCCTAAGAAGGCATTGTATGACAATTCAATATCTAGGACCACGAAGGGGAGGATCCTCACTCTTTGGCGTTCTCCTTCCCCAAGGGTTACTGATAATTCCATGTATCCTATTGGAGTGGTCGAGGCCCTATTAAATCCACGTATTCAACCTTCACATGGCTTCAAATCCTTCGGCTCGAGTTTCATTTGGTCGAATGTTTTCTTGAACAGAATGTTGACTGAACTCTTGTTATATACTGAAACTTTATGAAATATAGCAGGGCCGATGATGACGGTGATCACCAAAGGGTCCTCGGTTGGGGAGTGTACCCCAATACTCTCTCGTTCGCGAAATATGACGTCATCGGACATCATCTTTTGTTGCTTAACCGAAGCGTTGTCCTCGGGGTTACTGCATTCCCCCATCTCGAAGTGTTGTTTAGCTGCATTTATGTATTGGTCCATAGCTCTGAAACTCTGCCCTGCCAGGTGAAGTCCACCAAATATAGTATTGATAACGATATTTTTTTCCTTTTTGCTGAGCCGTTGGCTTTGGTTCGAGACTTGTACGGCTTTCCCTCTATCCCTAAGAGTCACCTTATACTCATCAAGCTTCCTTTCTCGGAGCAGCTTGTCAACCATGTCTCTCAAGTGACGAAATTCGTTTGTGGAACGACCATGGATCTGATGAAAAAGACAGAATTTCCTAGTTTCACGCTCTTTCCCTGTAGAATCTCTCGGAGGAGGCCTTTTATACTGGAGGACATTATATGTATCCAAGAAGATATTTTCCAATGTATCATTTAACGGTGTGAAGCTCTCAAACGGTCTGGGCTGGGGTCTCCTCTGAGAGTCATTTCCTCGATTTCTTTTCCGGTTATTGTTATTATCATCCCCTGATTGGCAACCGCTGCCTTGATTCTTATACCCAACATTAACTTCAACTTTTCCTGAGTTATCTCCTATTTTCTTGATGGCCACGTTTCTTTGGATATCTTCCTTATCTATAGCCTTTCTTTTCTGATTAGCATATATCTCCTCCAAACACAAGCGTACATTGGATTTTTTATAAAATATTTCTCTAGTCAGGGGTGGCTTGCCGGCCAGATATCTTCCAAACTTGGTATCTTTATCGACGCCATCGATCAGGTCCATCAACACAGTTTGCTCATGCGGATCTTTGACTTCCGTGACAGCCAAGTTAAAACGATCTAAATACGACCTCAGGCTTGCGTCTAGTCGTTGTTTAACAAGGGATAGCTCAATTACATTCTTAGACCTTTGGGTATGAAGACGGAAATGGTTCACGAATTTCTCACTTAATTCCCTGAAGCTGGATATTGACCGTGCCGGCAAGCGGGTAAACCACAATAACGCCACATCTTCCAGGAATATAGGGATTGCTTTACATTTTACCGCGTCTATAGCTGCAGTGGCATTAATTAACCAGGATTATTGCATTAGGTGCTAGATGGGGTCAGTTCTGCCCGTATAGCGATTCATGGTTGGCATGTTGAAGCGCCTCGGGAATGTAACATCCAATATGTCATCTGTAAAAGGCATATGACTACGATCTATGCCCCAATCTTCATTCCTCTGTCCACGGCTATCTACCATGACTTGCCTAATCATTGCTTCAACCTCTGCATGGGTCAGGGTAGATTCGGGATCAGTACTTCTTGCCCGACGACCTCCTCCAGCATTTCTTTGACGTGCTGCTACAAAATATGGGCCCTGAACAGAACTCCCTTGCCCCGTATTGTCGCAGTCAATCACGCGACGAGTGGGAGGCACGCCGTTTCTTGGTGGTAGAGCGGGCTCATTTTAGTTGCGGTTACTAGTTCCCTGATTAAGTGCCTCTTCTTCATGAGATGGAAGTGACCCAAATCGAAGCTGCTCTATGTTCTCGGCCCTTTCTAACGGGAGCCATCGTCGGTTCCTTCAGGGTTCTTCAGACAACGACGTATGTTCCGGAGAGAAAGGGTGGGCTGGAGGGGGTGGAACCTACCTTTGAACATCGTCAATTCTTCTGCCTAGGGCAGTAATATTTTGACGCAGCAACGAGCTCTCTTGCCTTTGAGCGGCCAGCTCATCGTTTTGCATGTCAATGCTTCGAGTATTCGAGTCAGATGTCGTTCGGTAACTGGGGCAGAAGGGTCGAACTGGTCATCTTCATCTTCTCTTATACATAAGGAACTTGAACCGGGTTGAGCAGAAGTACCAGCACGAGCGGAACGAGCCATAACTTCCTTCACAGGTCAGTTAGTAGTCTGAATTTTAGTTAGGATCGTGGTCTTCCTATGCTGGTGGCTCGCGGTACCCTCCTGGCGTCGGTTCGTGGTGGTTCCCTGGGATCGGATCGCGGAAGGGTTAGTAGGGGGTGGCGACGTTATCTTGGGATCGGGTGGTGACACCCTCAGCTGCTCGAGTCGCAATGCCTTCATTGGATCGGATCGCCCCCTCTTCTCCACGATCCGGGGACAGAACTTTGATCCGATCCTGAACGCTCTCTTCATTTGCTTCGTTCGTAGCTTCAGTCGCTTGGGAGGCTTGTACTTCCTTAGACTTCTGTCCAGCCATGATATCTGAGCTTTACTAAAATCTTCAAAAATCGAAACAGTGGAGTTTTTGACCATTTTCTTCGAACTTGATCGTCCGAATAATAGAACTACAATCCAATATGCTTAGACTTTGTTCTCAGTGAAAGCACCAAAATGTTAGATCCAAAATGGGCTCCAACACCCAAGTTGTTCAATTATCCAGAGATAAATATTAGAAAAAAATGCAAGAGGACACGAGATTTATAGTGGTTCGGCGTTAACGAGCCTATGTCAACTTTATATCTATGATTATACTAAAAATTCAAGTACAATCGATGATTTATCCTTCAACCTCATTTTTACAATGTTGATTCACTCAATAAATTCGAGACAACTTTGAATAATAATAGAGATATAATAATGATGGAGTCAGAGCTCAGAATTACTAAAAAGATCCTCCAAAATGCCAAGTCTAGGGTTATTTATAGCTGGTTTCTTCAGGCGGATCGTGGTCATACGTGACACAAATCCCGAGAATCTTAGACTGGTTCGTAGCTTGATGGAGAAATAGTCAGTATAGCCTTGTGGACAGGTGTCGTCAGATCCTGCATTTACTGGTCGTGGTGGACTTGGTCATAACCTTCACCACGTCTTCTGGGCTTGTATCAAATTGCGTAGGAAAGGACGGGTCGGATTGTGCAGAAAAGGACGGGTGGGATCGAGGTGACGGGGGTGATCGCGATCGTGGCAAGATAGGGCAATCCGATCGGGTCTTCGAAGGCTAAAGGTGTGAAGTTTCATATTTTTCTCGTGTGTGCGGACCTTGGTGGTTTGGTCAAAAAGCTAGCCAACAATATCCAGGTTATCATTTCACGAAAGGTCAAATTATTAAAGGCACATATTCCAATGTATATAAATAGTATTAATTGGTAATAAATTCCAAGTGGAAACAAAAGTTTACTCACAACTAATGCCTTTATGTTTTTATGCTTCTGCCCTGAGTTTTCAGTTTTCTTTCCCATGGTTTACTACACTGGTTTTTCTCCACTTTGTTTCAGGTCATTCCTAATTTGGTTCAGATTTTTGTGTGAATGCGTGAGGTGTTCTAGTGTATATGTGTGTATTTATAGATCTATATAAGCCTTACACTTGAAATTTTGTAGTGCAAACATAAGGGCAGATAGTGGGTAGCTGTTGCTGCTAATTTTGATTGAAAAGTGCATTGTGTTGTCATCTCCATGTTTTTCTCCATCCAGTCTTTTGCATGGCCATGTGCAAATTTATAAACAAATCTTACTATACTCTTAAGTAATGAGTTGTCATAAATCCTATGCCTATGGTTTAGCTGCCTAAAGTGTTTGATTGAAGGGATTACACCTTATGCTGGAAATGAATGCTAGGTAGGCTGCTGCAAAGCTTAAAATGCTATGATTAGACTAGGTATTTTGGCATGCATATATGTGCAATCATGTGCTAAGTATAGGAACATACTTGGTTGCCAAGTATTAAAATCAGTATATGTTTATGCCCTTAACTATTTTGATTATTTTATCTTAGCATCCAAACAATTTATCCCATGTTTTGATTTATCCCTCTCTAATTAGTTTAATTCATAGCCACGTACTCCTATATGCTTAAAGATGGAGCAAATTCTAATTATTATTATTAAATTTATTTATTGATTTATCTATATTTATATTTATTAAAAATAAGTTAAAATGCAAGCACAATATTAGCGCACCATTTACTTGCATATATATGAATATAACAAGTATAAAAATGTACTTGAAATTCCTCAATATTTATTAATTAAAAATTCATTA
Organism: Allium sativum; assembly: GCA_030737875.1. Taxonomy (NCBI): domain Eukaryota; kingdom Viridiplantae; phylum Streptophyta; class Magnoliopsida; order Asparagales; family Amaryllidaceae; genus Allium; species Allium sativum. The sequence goes on from CM060926.1 coordinate 378,614,836, forward strand.
TTTTAAATCAATTATTAAAATAATCGACAATAAATTGTATTACAAAAGCAGTCAAAAACTGGGACGTTGCAATTTATTTTTTGAAATGATTTCCAATTCACTTTTAAATTCATACTTGAATTTATATTTCCAAATTATCCCATGATAATTATCCCACTTTATTTATAAACGTTGTTTATATAAATTTACTTCCTTGTTTTTATATATTAAAACAAGTTGCATTTCAAAATATATTTGAAACCCGATTGTTATTTCAAAATATTTTATTATTATAACTTATATATAATTGTAAAATCTATATTCATATTAAATTTCAGTTTCTATCTAATATAAGTTAAATACCCTTTCTCGAAATAATTTATTTCTTAAATTCGACGTAGTCGAATTCTAATCATAAATTCGTATAGAGTTATTTTAATTCAATTCAATTTACATTTCGAACATTGGAAAAAATTTCAATGCTTCTTTTTGAAACTAATTTCAGTTAGCCTTTTTAAATTCACATTTGAAATTACATTCCTCAAAATATCCAATGGTAATTTATTTCATTTCATTTATAAACATCATTTACAAGTGAACTGCTTATTTTTATTATTCAAAACAAGTTAATATTTCTAACCCATTCGAAATTCGAGTTCTATTTTTGGAAAATAGATTTACCTCATAAATCTCAACCTTTCCTCTTCACGATATTTTATATATCAAAATTTAGGGCTAGTGATATTTAAACATCCAAAACACTCAATTATCAGTCACAGGTTTTCTAATACATCACATATGATAATATATGTATGAAATCAAAAACTAATAAATTTTGAGGAATCCTATTGGATCCCTCCAACTTGTTTTTCTTGCGTCCACAGATGTTAGACAACATAAATAATACCCATCCTACTTTACTGCAGGATATTGCGGTATAGAAGGTCATCCACTCTATATATCACAAGGCGCAAGGGTCATCCGCTAATGTTACCGCGGGCATCCGCTAATGGTACTGCGGGAAATATCCAGTATATATATAATAACCACAACCACCATGCCTATATAACTAATATATATATACACACACACACCCCATAGCCACAATAATATAAAAATTATTGAAAATAAAAATTCTTTTATAATAAAATTATAAACGAATCCAGAGAGTGAGTTTACTCAACTTGATTTTAAATTTTCCAATCCATTTTGATTCCAAATTTAATTCCAGCTTATGTAATATGTAGTTATGGATCACTCGACGGACTCCATCCAATTAAATATTGTATACATTAAATATAACATTCATTTTAATCTATTGAACAATTTAAATGTAATAAAAATTTAATTACTGGATTAAAAATAACTACCTTAATCCAAGATAAAACCTTCCTCTCTCAAATAACAAATTCCAGCCTCCTCTGAATCATGTCCTCTCCTTCCTATGAATAACCAGATACTAATTACTACATTATTTTCAACAAGTCTGATCATCACCATAAATTCAAGACCCAGAAAATTTCTTGATTCATTTATATTTTCGAGCCCCATCTAAACCTTCTCACCACTGTTAACAAAAAAACAACACCTACTCCTCCCTGTCAAACAGTGATCATCTCCATGCCATTTTAGCACTGTCGATCTGGAAGAAAACTGCAACCAAGTTACGTGAAAGGCAATTGTAACTGTCGCTTTTCACTTCGCATCCCTGGAGTACCTTACCAACCCTAAACATCGCGCCTCCCTCATCGACGTCACCAGCAAATTCAAAGTTCCCTACTGCTTGAGAAAAATAACTTACCCTTCTGATCCCAAATCACGACTTCGGTTGGAACCACGTAGTGTCATACTTCCCACCCATTCTGGTAATAGTCACCCCTCATGCCCACAATTTCCCCTAACCCTAGTTCAGAGTGCTCGATTTCGATTTCCCCTTTATCCATTATCTTGAATCCCTTACCAATAATTACAATCTATTATTTTCACACACTTCCATATCGCATATCTTGAAGAGAAAAGCTCTATTATTTTCACAAAATTTATTTCATGATTGGCATATTTAGGAAAGCAGCCATTTTTTCCCGATTCTGAAGGTTTCGAGAGGGAAAGGAAAGAGTACGACACTTTAATCTTTTTGCTGGGAAAAATAAGAAGAAAACAAGGACCTAAGGATTCGAAGATTTTAGTTTTGAATTTACATAACTCACGCCATTTTTTTATCTGAATGAAATTAATTCGTTTAAACGAAATGTGTTAGCCCAAAAATTGGCTCTAACACCCAAATTAGATATGAATTCAATGAAATAGAATCAAAAAGCAATAAAGAACACGCAATTTATAGTAGTTTGGCGTTAGCGAGCCTACGTCCACTTTGTTTTCTTTTAATTGATGATTTGAATACAAGTACATCAATGATTCTCACTCAACTTCACAATTACAATGCATAAACTCACTCAAATCTCTCAAAAATGGACTTTAAGAGATGATTTTGATCTGAATATGATTGTAGAATACGGCTATGGAGGAAGTATGGACTGAGAATTTGCCAAAAGATCCTTTCAAATGCCTCTAGATGGTGTATTTATAGGCGAAAAATCCTTCGAAGTGGCTCCGGTTCGGAATTGCGTGGCACCTATCCCATGAGAGTCGGGTTCGGAGGCTCCCAAATGATGACAGCGCATTGGATTAGTAGGAGATCATGAGAGAAATGGTCAGGCTTAGTCCGAGTCTTCAGGAGATATGCGCAGCAATGGCTACAGATTCAAAGGGAAAAAGGGGTTCGGATCGGGGCCTCCGATCCGATCCGGTGATGCAGCTTGTTGTCCCTTGATGCTGCTGACGTACTCATCTGATCCGAACCGATGGGATTGCTTGCTTTCTTCTGATGCCACTGAAGTTTTCCTCCGATCCGAACCGCCGAAACCACCTGCTTTACGATGTTGCTGCCATACTTCTCTGATCCGATCCGATGTAATCTCTGCATTCTTGATCGTTACTTACCTCCTGCGCTATCTTCCTCCGATCTAAACAGATTGGTGTCTTTCTCACTATTTGCTCTTTGTGTTGCCTAGTTCACAAAATAGGCTAACATTTTGCCCCCTCGAAGTACACTCTTATCCGAGATAAAGTGTGCTTCGAAGCAGTTCACGAAACATCCTTTGAATTAGAAACATTGAATGATCACTTCCATCTACTCGCAGTGTCACTTCATGAAGTAGTGGCTTTTGCTGCTTATATATATCCATAATCCATATGAATTAATTTCTTCATTTTCAAACAACTTTGAGAGCTTTTATTTAACGTCCAGTGATTCTTCCAGGTAAGCTTTTTCTTTTACTTTTCCTCAAATTCACCCCCGCGTGTCAAATCCGTGTATATAGCCTCTTTCAGTTCGGAATCTGATCCGAATGGATTACCTCCAGTGGCACATCCGAACAGATACACCAGTATCACTTCTCCATGGATCAACAGGCCATAGGGCCTTTGTGGGCTTGACTTCCAGTCCAAACGGGTTGGGGGAAACTGGGAATACGAGTGGTCACTACGATTTCGTATAAGTATCCCACCCGTCTCCTTCTTCCTCTTCCTTCTTTATTGTCCTCTTCCAACGAAATTTGCATCAAAACCCTAGAATTTTAAAAACTCTGAAACTCTCTTGTTTTAATCCCCAAATCCAACACATAAGTAGTTTCATGATCTTGAATCTCTTCTTTATAATTGCTTTTAGCTTAGATTCGCGGTTTCCTTGAATGATTCCATAGAGGTATTCAATGGATTTCATCGACATGACCTCCTCCACTCTGCCATCGTCGTTAACGGCGTTAAGTCTCTCTCAAAGCGGCAGTGGAGGGGGTTAAGATTCATCGTTGAGCATTTGAATGCATCAGTACTCGATTTCAATTGGGACTTTCAACATAGGATCGAGTTTGACCCCAAAGAGATGGAAAAAGGGAGAGGAAAAATGCAAGGGATCGGTTCGGGTAACAAGACAGAGACGAAAATGGGGTTCAACTGACCGGTTCTGTTCGGTCTTGCGAGCCAAGAAAAGAACAAGATTCACTTGACCGGACTGGATTGGAATGTGAAACAAAGAAGGGGAGAAGCATGGTTGTTCAATTCGATCCGGACCGTCCAAGTACTCACGTCCGGACCGATCCGACTTTGGTCACTGGGCACCAACTCTTGTCCCAGGCTAGCACAAGGCTTTCACCCCGATCCGACACTAGTGCGTGTATCCGAACCGAACCGAAAAACAGTCCAAGATTGCACAAAAGACCTTGCTTAGCTGGTTAAACCAATTCTTAATACAATCTTCAACTTATTGGACAGTTAGGATAGTGCCTTGTGACATAAACAAATATCAAGAACCATTCTAAACATTACTGCTTCCTTGGACCTTTACATTATGCTTTCATGTATTTACTTTGCGTCTTTGTCACACGTAGCACACACTTTAGTTCACATACACACACGGGGGACACAGGCGACTTTACTCTAATCCTTGCCATTGTTTCTTCAATAGTCTTGCGATTATGGCCGAGAGACGTTCTTCTAGACTAGTGAAGAAGACGGAAATTGCAGAAACTTCTGAGAGATATACTCTCGATGACATATCTTCCTCTTCAAACCCTGAATGGGACGATGAGGGCTCAGATTATGAAATAGGAACGCATAACAACGAAACACCTTCGGACAGCGAAGCTTCTTTGGGCTATGAGGAGGAAGGAGGGATTGGAGATTACCGAGCCCCTGACGAATTTGAGTCTGCCATTATCTTGGAATCACCCATGGACTCTGCTGAATCGACGATTGACGACGACAGACTTGTCCGCATATGCTTAAAGCATGGGATATTAAAAAGGGATACTCTGGTGCCGTCGAAAACTGACCATCCTCATAGTCCTCTAGAAGGATTTATGGAAATCACCCGATTGATGTGCATGGTTGGGGCTATTCCACCGTTTTCTCCTTTTGTTGTCGACTTTCTAAGACAGATGCGGATTGCCCCCATGTAGATGCATCCCAACTCCTATGCTTACATATATACTTTATATGTAGCATACCGCGAGATCTAAGGTACAGAGCTCACTTTCAATGAAGTTCATTTCTTTTATAACTTCAAGCATCAGGCTCGAGAAACTCCTTCTTTCTCTTACTTCGAATTAGTCCCAAAAAGGAAAATAATTTCACCGTTCAGTAGGAAGGCCGGCGATTCCAAGCTGGAATGGTTTTATATAAGGCAACAGCCGGGATGTGCCAGGAGATGGACAAAATCAAGTAAAGCATTGGTTTTCTAAATCTCAACTCTGAATGTCCACGCCAACACATTAATCCGTTTTCATTTTGTTTGCAGTTCATAATCCAAAACAAATATCAGGTCAAGTGTACTTTGATCGGATGCATCAGCTCCTTAATGGTGACCAAAATTTTTTAACCATCGATGAAGTCCTTAAGGATGAATACCTTCATCATCACGGGCTACTGTCCATTACCCGTAGCATAGGTCACGGGTCGGGTCCATATGTATACATCCCTCCAGTGGATGTAATTCCAGGAACGGGCGAGAGCTCGAAAAGCCCCACAATACCACTTCAAACTTCACCTTCTCCATCTTCGACTCAAGAATATGAGCTAGCCAACATATCCGAAAAGCACTGAGAAGGTTACATCGTCCCTGGGGATGCTATTTCTCCTGAGAAATCACTATCTCCTAAAGAACTACCAACATACGCTTCCCAAGGAGATGCCCCTACTACTGATGATACTACATTTCAGGGCTTAGGAGATCTCCCCCTACCTGAAACTATCTATACTTCCGAGGATTTTGGCACAAATCCTTTAGTTTTTACTTCTTCAGAGGAGACTACTCCTGTTAAGGCCAAAGAGCCCACTCACACTGGCTTGGCTTCGGACTCGGGTTTGTCGGGGGCCACACCACTTAGGATGCACTTAACACAATAGCACCATACTTCACAGCACTTACTTCTCATGAGAATACTGATTCTGAATTCCACTTGTGTTGTTGCGCAGGTACAATGTCTCGCCCTCATTATGACAACAGGAAAATTTGTCGCAGCATGACTAGGCCCCCTTCTGATGTTGAGTATAATCGTTGCGAAAGCCGGGGTAGAGAGGATAGAAGGCCTTATGACTCTTATCAGTCGTGGACCTCGCACTCTCGCTCTCTCATTCGGTTGGATCCAGAATGATACAAAAGCTACCAAGGTCGTCGAGGAGATGACACGTCGCAGTCAAAAGATCAAACCTCTCCTCAAGAAAAACGCAGTAGGGAAAGGAGCCTCCGAAAGATACTGACTCACGAGGCAGGCATAAGGTTTCTGCTAAGCGGCCTAGGAAGGGTGAGAAGGCCATTGTGCCCGCTCATCGTAAGGATACTGAGCTAACATATAGCGCACCTCCTCCATTGGATGCTGAAGCTAAAGTTAAACGGGCATATCTAGAGAAACAATTCGTTGAACACTATTTTGAAAATCTGACCTTCTTACCTGCTCTTGAGCCTATTTCCTCGAGGTTGGAAGACGAGGCCAAAGCAAAAATTGACGCAGTCGAAAAACAATATTAGGAGATGTTCAAGTATTCACGTAACCTCTCCATAATTATCCGAACTCTAATCACGGATACTAACTCGATGAAAAAGACTGTAGAAGCCAATGCAAAAACCTTGAAAATTTTGTGGAAAGTTCTTGAGGATACACAGGCCCAACTTGTCATCGCTCAACGGGATGGTTCCAACTTCAAGCATCATTTTGTAGAGCTACAAAAACGTTATCACGACTTGCTTGAGTCTCATAGTCAGGAGCGCTCGGAGCTAAAAAAGAAAGCAGAAGATGCTAAGTCAGATAACGCTAAAATGCAACTTGCTTACGCTGCTCTTGAGCGAGAAAAGGCCAAGTTAGCGAGGAAGAACACTGAATTGGAAAAGCGCAACACTGACTTGGCTTCCAAGTTGATGGAGGCCGAGAATAGAGCTGCCCTAGCGGAGAGTAATGTTGAAAGCGTTATAAAATCCACCGAAGAAACCCGCAAGCAGCTGTTAGAGGCCCAGGAGGATGTGCATGGTTTCGGCGAATTAATGATCGAATATTTTGCGCATAATTCGTCGTCGAAACATCTCTTGGATTGAAGATTATCCGACTACCTTGGTTCACATGTGGAGCTAAATTATTGAATGGGAGAAAGAGGAACTCAAGGTAGATTCCATCGATGAAGATAAGCTAATGGAAAAATATTTAAGGGATGATGAGCCGGCACGTCTGGCTGAAGGGCGTCGCCTCATCGCTGCTGCTATGGAGGAGGAAAAGAGGATGGCAAAAAAAAAAGCATATCTCCGAGGCTGGTTCCTCTTCTACTGCCACTGAAACTCCTGAAGTTGAGGGATATGGCCCTGAAAACCCGGGGATCCCTTAGGCATCTCTTTTATCCCCCATACCCGAGACGGCGTCAGAGATGGCAGTTACTCCAGCTGAGAAATCATCGGAAGGTATTTCTACCTTTTCACCCCGATTCGTCAAAGCTGTCTTCACTTTTCATCACATAATCGGGCAATCAATGAAGGATCCTTTATTTTCTCCTGAGTTGATAACTGTTGCTTCTCATTCTGTAGGTGTTGAACTGTCCGAGAAGACAAACGTGCCTCAGGGAACCACCGTCGGAGCAAAGCCAGCGGAGAAGGCTGTAGGAGAAAAGGATAAGGCTGATGCTCCTCACGATGACGAGATGATAGACACCTTGAAAGATGATGGTGGTAACGCATGAGGAAGACCCTGATGTGGCTGTTGTCGGGGATCCAAAAAGCGCTGATGACATCACTTTGGCTGAAATGAAAGCCGAACAAGATAAATGTATGCAGCTAAAGGTTGAAGACCTAGACCCCGAAAGCCTTATGCCTCTTGCAGTGGTGGACCCTGGATCAAGGTTAGTTGTTAAGCTTTCAACTAGATCTATTACAGAAGAGCTTGCTAAAAAGTCTTCTCTTGATTCCAGCGTTCCATCTCCTGGGAAAAAATCAACTGATTCTAGCACTTCGGCTACAGGGAAGAAAAAGTTGAAACGCGTTATGACCGAAGCTGAAAAGGAAGCTAAGGCTGCTCAGAAAGCCATCAAAAAATCCAAGTCTGACCCGAAGCCTAAATGATAAAGTGCTTCGTTTTATTTTGGCATTTGATTGGTTCGCAATTGTTGTAGCGAGTGCGGCCCTCACATCTTCTTTTTTGCTTGTTTTCCTTGTACAAACTCACACGTTTGTAAATAAAAATAACTTATTTCCTGCAATGCCTGATAATCGTTAGTTCAGCACTTATGTAAAGATACAAAAGCATGTCATAATAAAGTTATGTAATGAATTCATGGTGGAGGGGAATATGTGTGTACATATATGCCCCCAGTCAATCTTGAATAACTGAGGGAGAACTATTCGAGATTAAATTAAAAGGTCCAAATGTCCCCGATTCTCTGACGGGGGTCATATTCCTTACGTCATTGATGCCTGTTTTTTCTGGCATCTTGATACTCTCCTGTCTCATATCCAGGTTAGAGTTTTCGCTGAGGCGGTCTCTCATCTGGGTGCACCTTCACACCTCAGAGGACGTCGTCTTCCCGTCCCTTATACTCTCTTTCGATTCTAGAGAGTTATAGTTAAGAATGTCGTCTTCCCATTCTTCTATGTCTTATTGTACAAACAGACGTTTTGTTTGTTCCTGCATATAGGTCATCTCCAACTTTAATTTAACATTTCGTGTTTCACAGTCATAATAGAATAATAGTTGAAGATATAAATGATGCAGGAAAGTAAATGACACACGATATTTTTATAGTGGTTCGGCTAAGTTGTAGCCTACATCCACTTTATAATCTTTTGTTCACATAAACAGACTTTTTAAGGCAAGTCGTGCCTTTTTACATAGCTTATGAGAACAAAAGAAATGACGTTTCTTATTTAGCTCAGATATCGTCGTAGGTGCTGAGCGTTCCTGGCTCTGGGAATCTCTTCACCGTCCACGGTCGTTAGCTTGAACGCTCCTGTATCAAGATTCCGTCGGATGGTGTACGGTCCTTCCCATTTTGGACCCAATTGGGTTGAAGGCGGGAAGACTCGCTTCAGTACTAGGTCTCCTGGTTCAAAGGTTTTGAGGCGAACCTTTTAGTCATAATAACATGCTACTTGATGTCGATGTCTTGAGGCACGTAAGTCGGCTTCATCTCTTTTTTCTTCAATCATATCAAGAGACTCTAGGAGGAGCGCTTTATTCGTCATCGGGTCATAGTACGCAACTCGATGAGAAGGGACTTCCAATTCTACTGGGATCACCACTTCAAACCCAAATGAAAGTGAATAGGGAGTATGGCCGGTAGCCGTCTCAAAGGTCGTCCTATATGCCCATAAGGCTAACGACAACTCATCTACCCATCTGGCTTTGGCCTGTTTCAGCCGCTTCTTTAGAATTGATTTAATGACTTTATTTACAGCTTCGACCTGTCCATTTGACTGCAGACGAGCTACTGAAGTGTATCGCTTATCAATTTTGTATTTCTGGCAAAAGTTTCTGAACTCTACGCCGTCAAACTGCGTCCCATTATCAGTTATGATGGTCTTCGGTATCCCAAATCGACAAATAATGTTTCTCACCACAAAACTGATCACTTTCCTTGCCGTGATGGCAGTTAGAGGTTCAGCTTCCACCCACTTAGTGAAGTAATCCACGACAACGATCGCATACTTGGCTCCTCCTCTGGTAATGGGTAGCACTTCATGTAACACCCCATCTCCATTAAGGTCACTCGCAAAGGGAATGCCTTAACTTTGATGGAGCGTTTTAGTAGACAGAACAGAAATTTACAAGACAGATAAACAATACTTGAGAAATTATAACTTTATTACAGCAGAAAACAGAAATCAGTTTGGTTACACCTTTCCCAAAAACTCAAGTACATAATTATCAGCCTTGTTTAGAAAATCATCAGAGTACAAAACTTTAAAATCATAATCCCCATAGAAGCTGCCATAAGGAGTCAAGCCATACTTTAAGCACTCTAAGTACTTCAAGCAAAAGAAATCTGGATCAAGCTAAAGTGTTCCCTCCTTGGAAAACCTGGGGGAGAAACGGAAGAAAAGGGCCGAAAACAAGCAAGGTCAGACATAAAGTCTGGCAAGTCCAGTGACTTTCAACATATGAACAGATAATAATAATCATGGCATGCAAATAAAAATGGATGAGAGATAACAGTAACATGAGAAGCAGATGTACTTAGGTTAAATAGAAGGAACGGAATAATATTACTTTTCATTTCTCTGCACTAATACTAGTATAACAGGATTAGGTGTCACCCTAATGTCTAAACTGAAACAGAAACGGGAACGGAATAATTCCCACGGAAGAGAATGATAGTAATGGGCCTTTACCACCCCAACAGAAACATACAGAAACATAATTGCTAATAATGGGCCTTTACCGCCCCAACAGAAACAGACAGAAACAGAATGCTAATAATGGTCCTTTACCTCCCAGACAGAAGGTACAGAAACAGAAACAGATTATTCCCTAAGGAAATAGAATGTAGAACTAGGTGTACACTAGTAAATGGGCCTTTACCACCCGAACAGACAGTACCACGCAGACAGGTGTTGCCACCCAACAGAAACAGACGGTACCAACAGAAACAGACAGAACTAAGTGTACCCTAAAACCCTACCCCAAGCGATCGGCTCCCTAATTCATAAATACCCTGTGTCGGCTCCACAATAGGGTGTATCACTCCCTAAAGTGACAACCAATTGGCACAGATCTATTTATAGATGTCACATCGTCTTACATCCTCAGAGGCAGACCGGGATCCATGCACGCACATGACCCAGTTGGAATGCACCATCAACACCCCTCGCCATTATCAGAATGGACCACTTATAATTAGTTCAGTAAGCGTGCCTGGACCCTACCTACTGTTGGGTCAAAGTTTTGATACCAGAAAGGGTTACTGACTAATATGGGTCCCAAACAACAGATGACACAAGTAATTTTCCTCCTAACCTTGTGTCCCCAGACTAACAGATTTCAGATTAACTTGTTTACATGTTCAGACATACAGAGTTCAGATCAACTAGTTCACAGATCAAATAAGTTTTCTGACTAACGGATCAGATATACAGATTTAACAGATTTACAGATTTTTCTAACTTTGTAATTGGGCCTACAGATTCATGAAACGTGTTTGTTAAATTCATTAGTCCAATTGGTTTTACGCTATCCACCCAACACGTTTTAGACATCATATTTATCCCAGATTTGCATTAATTAAATATTAATGCACAAACCTCTCACATTAGGTCAGTAGCTTGTGGCCGCTGGAAATGTCGGGCGGTTCCGGGAAGACTTTTTCCACAAGCCAGACCTAACCTCATGTCTAAGCATATTTTAGTTATGCCTACGGCCTTTCACATTAGACTGATAGTTTGCGGTCGCTGGTTAAGCCGGTTGGTTCCGGGCAGGCTTCTACCGCAAACAGAGTCTAACCTCTGCATAGCAAATTCATTCCAATACAGATGTTTCAGATATCAGACTAATTCTGTTTAGTTAAAAGATTAAACTTCTGTACAAGTTACAGAAGATTATTCGAGGTTCTATTAACAAGTTTTGCTCAATTTTAAGTCGAGCCTACAGATTCACATACTTCAAATTTCAGCATTTCAGTTCCAACAGATTACGTCATTCAACAGATTGAACAGATAACAGATCTTGCAGATTAGGCTATTTAGCAAATTTAGCAGATAAGGCAATTTAACATAATTAGCAGATTAGGAAATTCAATATAATTAGCAGTTTAGGAAATATAACAGAACTAGCAGATTAGGCAATATAATAGATTTAGCAGATGACAGATTTAGCAGATTATATATATATATATATATATATATATATATATATATATATATATATATATATCATATCTTGCCTAATCATAAATTTAGCCTAAACTCACTTGCCAAATCATGGTCATAATTCATAATACCACATATGCTCCTAATTTTTAGTTAAACATTACACAGTACAGAATATTCTCCATAAACCACGATAAACAATATGAATTATGCTAAATTATAGCTTATGATGTCAGATATCCAAAGACCCTTATTTAGGCGCATTCACATTAATAGTTATCCTATTTTTGTATAGGTCTTTACGCCTAAGTCACATATCCCTTTTTCAAGTCATGAATTTTTACATAAAAGATTATGTCCAAAAATCTAGATTTTTAAACATGCAGTATGTCCTCAACATGCATTACTATTCATGCATAACATGTTGTAAATTATCTTTAAACTCTAACATCAGACCTTGATTTAAAACATGCATTATGCCACTAAGTTTCAAGTTGTCCTATAATTCCCCTTCTCCCAAATCACATATTATCATACCTAGTATGAACAGATCTAGATCTAACATATGTTTATTTCTCAAATTAACAATATATCTAGATTAAAACATGTACTATGTATCTAAATTAGTTTCATGTTTACGGTAAAATCTACGCACCGAATCCCAAGTCATAAGTCCAATATATTTTATGCCTCAAACTCAAGTCATATGTTAAATATGCCACTTGTCCAATTGTATGCCTCAGATTTTATGTCTTGTCCTCGAATCAGCCCTGTCCAATTATGCATCATTCATTATTTGTCTCAAACATTTTAGCGTTCGCGCGTTAATCTCTTATGAGATTTGGCTCAGGCTCGTGGTAGCCTGGCTATAGAACAGAAAGAAGAAAGAATAAGATAGATCTAAACAGAATAGAACAGACATAACCTCAAATTCAGATTTACAGTTCATGACACAATAATAATTAACGTTTATAGCGGAAAATAATTGTACTTGCCTTTCGTGGTTTTAAGAAAGGATAATAAATGGTCGTTGATGCAGAAATGTTGAATTACTCCTCTTTAATTGTTGTTGTAGCTCTAAACTTTGATTTGAGATTTGATTTAGCTTTTAATTCTATTCAGGTTGGAAGAAGATGCATCAGTCGAAGTTTTGATTTCAGCAGAGTAGCGACGCCATTTTTATTTTTAATTAGAACAGAGGAAGAATATAGACAGAATGAAATTGTGTAGAGAAAATGAGGCTAGGGGGCTATTTATATAGGATTAGGCGGACGAATCTAGACAGAAACGAGACCGGATACATCAGAATGAACCAGGTTCAAAAACTGAGTTTTGGGAGCAGGTCGACCCCCAGGTCGACACTATATTCGACCTGGTCTGGCCTGGTCGACCCCCAGGTCGACAATATGGTCGACCTGGCCCCTGGGAGGTCGACACTATGGTTGACCCCCAGGTCGACCTGGTCCATGGGCGGGAATTTTCCCGCCCAGCCTGTTTTGGGATTTTGAATTCGAATTTTCGAGCTGTTTTCGATTCTGAAATTCTCTGAAACTTCGGAGGGCCATATCTCCCTCATACGTATTCCATTTCTCGAAAACTCGGACTCGTTTCCAAGTAGAATTTCGAGACGAATGCAATGGTGCAACCCGTTTCCCTTGATTCCTATTTTATAATTTAATTATTCTCTGATTTGTTACTTATATGATTACAGAAAATACGGGGTGTTACATTCTCCCCTCCTTAAAGGATTTCGTCCCTGAAATCTTCAAGTTGAGAAGAATGTGTCCTACCATCCAGTCATCCATCTACTCAACCATCATCCACAAGCATCCATTGTCCTTAGAAAACTTCTATTGTTGTATGAACATATGCAAAAGTGTGTGTATATGTTCCTTATCTAATGCAAAGATCAGGTGGTCCACTGATTCATTTGACCTCCTTAACGCGAATTATGTCTGTGCCATGAGTCCAACATGTATGCAATTTCTCTCTTTGATACATATCATTCTTATATGAGTGACAACCATTCATTCATATGCAACATCCATGTGATGAGTCAATCATTTTGCATCCACATAAATTGAAAATGCTCACACATCCATATGCAGTATGAGAGTGTTTTCGAGCCGATCTAGTGCCCAGTGTGCGTATATGCATCCACGAGCAACCACTAGCAACCACTTGCATCCACTTGCAACCATCAAACATAACATGTCTCAAACACATGTTTACACCCATCAGTTTCTACCTAAAGTTCGAAGATTCGATCGATTGGATACACTCGAATGATGGAAGCTAGTATAGATAAAACAAAAACTTGGTTTCCATTAAACCTTGGTTGAGAGACAAACTCCCCAAAGCATCAACCCCGAAGACCGAGATCAACATCGGATTGACACCCAGAGGATTACCCTCTTTAGACAATGTCAAAACTGGAAATCTCAACCTTATCAGAAATATTCAGATATTTACAGATTACCGGTACAGATCATATTACTAAATGATTCTTAGGAAACTAAGCATGATAAAAACCCAAAATGTATGCGTCATAGTCAACTTAACGCTCAACACAGATACCTAACTTAGCACAATTGGATGAGTCATAACCCTTATGGGTCTGGGTCTACAGCGGAATCAGAAACAATAATAGTATTCAAGCGCAGAGTATCGATTACAGAATCGAAATGCCAGAATCAGAAAAGAGTTTTAACCCAAAAATCAGATAAAGAAATTAAACCTTGTAACACCCCGTAATTTTATAACATTAAAATTCAGAAATTAAAGTATACTTAATTTTTAGAAAAGAATTAAGTGAAATGGGTTGCGCAGAGAAATATATATATAATGATATATATATATATATATATATATATTAAATAAATAAATATGCGAAAAAGTTCAAAACAGCGAATTGGGAGGGGAAATAACCGAACCGGCCCATTTTTGAGGTCGACCCGAGAATCGCTGGGTCGACTAGGGGTTAATCCAGGGTGTTCGGCTGTCAACCCGTGGGCCGATTCGCTCAAATGCAGATTTTTCATTTGATTGGTCCTCATTGTTCAGGGTTAATCTAATGGTCCTAAATAACTTCCTACACCTATAAATACATCCTAATGCTAACCCTAAACCTAATTAAAATAGAATAGTTACCGTTGCCATGGAACTATCATATAGGTTGAGTATGATGATCTTAAATAACTCTCTCTTTTCTTCTCTAAATTGTGAGTATGATGATCTTAACAAGGTTATTATCATTTTAATTAGGTTGAGTTATGAATGGATTATGAGTAGATGATGTGAACTATCATATATGTTGTTGTAAACCCCTTTTGCTATCATGTATATTGTAAATCCAATGTTATGTGATGATGATATCTTATATGTTGTAAATCATGCTATGATGATGTTATGTATGTTGAAAGTTTCTATGCTAAGTTGTGATGAATCATACATGTTAAAAAGGCCATGATGTTACCATCTATGCTAGTTATTTCGTATTAATTAAATCATCATGTTTGGGTTATGTTGATCTATATGACAAGTCACATATGCAAGTTACATTGATTAGAAAAGTTATGAACATATGCCAAGACATCTATTATGACATCTAGAATTATGCTAAGACATATGTGATATCCTATGCTAGTTCACACCATCATTATGTTGCCTAAAAACCCCATATGCAAGTTAATGTATAGATTTGGGCTATGATCATATCATGTAAATTGAGACATTTAACAAGTTGACACCTTTTGATCCTTAACATGTGTAGTTTATGCAAGTTTCACCCCTATTATGATTAGATTTATTTTAATTGTCTATATGTTGTGATAATTTATCTTTGTGCTAGGTGTTAGACTATACAAGTCTAGCTTATATTATGCGTTGAATAAGCGAACGTATAAACGTGGGGTAGGGGTAATATTAAGGATTTAATATTAAAAAGTTGGGGTGCAATTGATATGATTTTGCATGCCATAAGTGGATGGCCATAATTGAGTCAATTATGGACATCATTAAAAGTTGACTTAATTAATAATTTGAATAGGGAATTATTAAAACTTGGGTAAAAGATTTTAAGTGTTAATCAATGCTTAGGACTTTAGGTTGGACTCGTTTGTGACGTAAACCTGCCCGGACCCGCCCGGCAAATCCAGTGGTCACAAATGTCAGCCCAATGTGAGAGGTCCTAGGCCTAAACTAAAGCATAACAGTTGTAAAGACACGAGGTTAGACTCTTTTATGGTGTAAGACTGCCAGGACCCGCCTGGCAAATCCAGCTGCCATAAATGCCAGTGTAATGTGAGAGGTCTTTATGAGGTTATGGCCTGAATGAATTAAGAAATACTTAACCAGATAAACATGTAAGGTGGGACATGGGGGTTAAGTAGGTGCCTTGGGTGGCATGAGGAATCTAGGGAGTTCCCTTAGTGGCATGTGAAATACGATTAGTAAGACTTAACCAAACACACATGTAAATGAACATGACTAAGAGCGTTAAGTGGGATATACTAGTGACAAGCTTAGGTGGGTAGCTTGTGGGGGCCCATTTCGACCAGTATCCCAAACGTATCTTTGTGGGCTCGACCGAAGTCGAGGACGGGACACGCATGCTGGGTTCGACTATAAGAGGCCAAAATGGGGAGGGGTGGCAATGCATGTCCAACGGGTTTCATATGCGTGTATGGACCCGGGCTGGTAGGTAAGACGTTGTTGCATCGTGTAGGTATAAGCCATGCATTCTCAAGTTGTATCGGGTTGCCACTTTAGGGGAGTGATACACCCCACTGTGAGGCCAGCACGGGTATCTACGAGTAGGGAGCCGATCAAAAGTGGGTAGTGGGGTACACCTAGTGGAGATAGGGGCAGACGGCACCTATGTAGTCAGCTAGGGGTACGTAAGGCTATTTATAAAGTTTCTGTGTGAAGCAAGTGGGATCAAACAATAGGGTGACTGGTGCGGTGCAGTGTAGTAATGTACGGTGCAGTGTAGTAATTATTCGTTAATAACTAGGTTATCTTTACCGTTATCCTAAACGCTATCTTTATCTTCCTAAGAGTTCATAGACATTTAGTTGTCTTCCAGCTTATGCCTTAGTCTAGTTATTTTGATAATAGTATTGTTAGAATTATCATACTCGCCAGACTTTATGTCTGACCCCCTCCATTTCTATCCTTTTTCCCCCTCCAGGTCCTCAGGTTGGGCCCAGCTCTAGTGGAGTTTGATTGGATTTCTTTATCTCTCTTGGAAAGCTTGGACTGTTGAAGTAAAGTCCAGCTTGTTATCCTTTTAATGGCTATTTATGTAATGGGATTATGTATTTTGTTTTTATGAAGATGGATATTGTACTTGGTTATGATCTATGGTTTTATGATGTAACAAACATGTTTAATTTCCGCTACAATAAAATGAAGTTTTAGATTTCCAAGTACTATTTATTATCTGTCTTGTTGTAAGTTTTCTGTTCTATACTCACTTATAACCTCCATGGAAGTTAATGCATTCCCTTTGTGAGTGACATTAATGGACATGGGGTGTTACACGTGGTATCAGAGCTTAAGGTTACCAGAACAGATAAAAATACTTTAGAAAAATAGTTATTTTTGGAAGAAGTGCTTTCAAAAACATGTTTTAATGAGAAATTTAAAGAGAAAAGTTTTTAAGAAAAAAAAAACATAATCCCCAATAGCCCATATCTTTATCTTTCGAATTCTCCATTCTGAATCTTTCCTTTTTCGTTTCAGCATGGCTGAAGATCTTAATTTACCCGATGGTGTACCGATACCAGGATGGTATAGCAGGTTATTAGAGGCTAGGGCCGCTGAAGGTCCAACCAATGTTCCTCCACCACCATTTGCACCTGTTCCTCCTCCTCCTCCTCGCGTAGATACTTTTTCAAAGACGTGCAAGGAATTCAAGGCTATGGGTGGAAAACCATTTCAAGGGTCAGAAACATTTGTGGAAGCTAGAGATTAGCTTAAGGAGGTGGAAGAATTGCTAGAAATCTTTGAAGTAGAAGAAGGGAAGAGAGTTCATTTAGCAGCTTGTTTGATGAAGGGAGAGGCCTCGTTTTGGTGGGAGGTCACTAATGGGGAGCGTCCTGTTGACTCTTGGGCGGATTTCAGACGTAGGTTCGAGGCGAAGTTTCTCTCAAGGGCGGAAGAAAATCTATATATGGAAAGGTTCTTGACATTGAAGCGAGGAAGCTCATCAGTGAAAGAATATGTCAATAAATTTAATCAGTTAGTAAGGTTTGGCTTGGACTTAGTGAACACGCCGGAGAAGAAGGCGCTGAGGTTCGTGAATGGCTTGAATGAACCATTGCAAGGGTTGGCTATGACCCACATCCCTATGGGGGCCACCTTTGAGAAGTTAGTAGAAATGGCGCTCATGCATGAGGAGAAAAGCGCTAAAGCTGATAAAGCACCCGAGAAGAAGGGAGATTAGAAGAAACCACAACAGCAAAACAAGAAGGGTGGAAAAGACAATAACGACAAGGGAAAGAAGAAATGTTTTAACTGTGGGACACCAGGCCATCTCAGCAAGGATTGCCGAAAGAAAAAGAAGACAGGCTGTTTTCATTGTGGCGATGCGGGACATTTAGTGAAGTACTGCCCAAAGAAGGGGCAGAGGGCAGGAGCTACCTCAGGAGTACAGGTGCTGGCTCTTATGGCACCAGGGCAGGCAAGGGGACAAGTTCAGGCTCTCGTGGTCCCACCGCCGCAAGAACGAGGTAGAACCATTTCTGTTGAAAGCTTAGTTTTTCTGTTTGATCATCCTATCCGTACCTTATTCGATTCGGGCGCATCACATTCGTTTATCTCTACATCATTAGTTGAATCACTACACTTAAACACCAGTTTAGTAGAGGATCCCTTAGTTGTTTCGAATCCAATTGGGGGCTCAGCTTATTTGTTTATGATGTGTTTGGATTTGAAAATTTCCATACTTAGCGTTGAATTTAGATGTGATGCTTATGTGTTAGGCTTCACGAGCTATGGGCTAATTTTAGGAATGGATTGGTTATCCAGAAATGGGGCCGTTCTTGATTGTGAAAGGAGAGTAGTTAGGCTCGTGACTCGCCTTGGCAACACTCTCGAAATCTTTTGTAATCCCATAAATTCGGTTATGCTAAGTTATCTAGAATCGCTTGACGCGTCTGAGGAAAATCTACGATATGTTAGAGTGGTCCGAGAATACTCGGATGTGTTTGAGGAGGTGAAGGGCTTGCCTCCGAAGCGGGAGATAGATATTCGAATATATCTTGTGGATAATGCGAAACCAGTATCTTTTCCAGTACGCCACATGGCTCCACGTGAAAGGAGGGAACTCGGTAAGCAAGTGAAGGAGTTGCTTGAGAAGGGGTTCATAAGACAAAATATATCGGAGTGGGGTGCTCCAGTAGTATTTTCCACGAAGGCGGATGGTTCTATTAGACTTTGTGTGGACTATAGAGAACTTAATAAGCTTACTAAGAAGAACAGACACCCACTGCCGAGGATTTATGATCTCTTCGATTAGTTAGTTGGCGCCTCAGTGTTTTCGTAGTTGGACTTAGCCACTAGGTTCCATCAGTTAAGAGTGGCTGAGGATAGCATAGACAAGACTGCCTTTAGGACTCCGGACGGTTTCTATGAATGGCTAGTGATGCCCTTCGGTTTGACAAACGCCCCCGCATACTTTGTTGATTTGATGAGTAGGGTGTTTAGGGAGTACCTTAACAAATTTGTGGTAGTCTTTGTAGATGACATCTTGATCTTTTCTAAGGATGAAGAAGAGCATGCCCTACATCTTAGGGAAGTGTTGGAGACCCTACGAGTGCATAGCCTTAAGGCTAAATTTTCTAAGTGTCACTTCTGGAGGAAGGAATTACGGTTCTTAGGACATGTGGTTTCCAAAGAAGGGATAGATGTAGATCCCGCAAAGGTGGTGGCCATCCAAGATTGGAAGGTTCCTAAAAATGCTACCGAAGTGAGAAGTTTCTTGGGGTTGGCTGGCTACTATAGGAAGTTTATCAAAGACTTCGCAATGATATCAGCTCCATTGACACGCTTGACGAAGAAGAACCTAGTTTTCACATGGAACGTAGATTGTGATGATGCGTTCCAACGTTTGAAGAGATCTTTGACTTCAGCCCCAGTCTTAGTATTGCCAGACGGGAGTAAGCCGTTTAACGTTTATACTGACGCTTGTGGGATAGGACTAGGCGCAGTCTTAATGCAAGAGGGCAGGGTAACAGCCTATGGTGGAAGGCAGTTGAGAGCGCATGAGAAGAATTACACCACACATGACCTAGAGTTGGCCGCTATTGTTTTCGCGCTTAAGTCTTGGCGTTATTATCTTCTTGGCGAGAAATTTGAACTATTCACTGACCACAAATCTTTAAAATACCTATTCTCTCAAAAGGACTTGATCTTAACGCAGCAAAGGTGGATGGAGTTCTTAGCGTCCTACGACTTTGAGATAGCATATACCCCTGGCAAGGGTAACGTGGTGGCAGACGCCTTAAGTAGAAAAAGATTATCCTTAAGTCCTTTGTTTGTTGAGCGGCGAAGTTTAGAATTCATTTCGATGTTTGACTTTAGACCTTCCGTTGACTTCGTACCCGGTTTGCTAGCATCCTTGGAGGTCAGACCTACGCTTTTGGGACGGATTGGCGAGGCACAGCGAGACGACCCGCAGTTGGTTGAGTTAGTAGAAAAACTCAAAGGAGGGGAGTCATCAAGTCATCTCCGTAGGTATACCCTAGATGATAAGGGTTGGTTACGTATGGACGGTAGACTTTGTGTACCAAGAGACGATGACCTAAGGAAGACTATTCTTGACGAAGCACATCGTTCAAAGATGACCATTCATCCCGGCGGGGACAAGAGGTACAAAGACATGAAGAGAGTTTACTTTTGGGCCGGCATGAAGAAAGACGTGGCTGAGTATGTCGCTAGATGCTTGGTATGCCAACAAGTAAAAGTGGAGCAAAAGAAACCCGGTGGGTTGCTTCACCCATTGGAGGTTCCACTATGGAAGTGGGAGAGTGTCTCGATGGATTTTGTGGATGGATTACCGCGATCGAGGAGGGGTAATACGGGGATTTGGGTTATAGTATATAGACTTACTAAGAGCGCCCATTTCATTCCCGTGAAGAGTAAGAGGACTGCTCCATGGTTAGCTTCTGTATATGTCCGAGAAATGGTTCGTTTGCACGGTGTTCCTTCTAGCATAGTGAGCGACCGCGATCCTATTTTCACTAGCGAATTTTGGAGAAGCTTACAAGAGGCGGTAGGGACTCAGTTATGTTTGAGCACCGCATATCATCCTCAGACGGACGGCCAGACCGAGAGGGTGAATCGCATTCTAGAGGATCTGTTGAGGCTATGTATCCTAGACTTTGGAGGTACGTGGGAAGAGCATCTTCCATTGGTGGAGTTTGCATATAATAATAGCTTTCAGTCCAGCATTGGTATGGCACCATTCGAAGCTCTATATGGACGACCTTGTCGTTCACCTACTGTTAGCCTACTTTGTGAACTAGGCAACACAAAGTCGAGATGTCAAGTGATGAAGAATATTTCTTCTTAGAAAGCATCGGGTCGGATCGGAGAGCTATCACCAATCGGATCGGAGAGCTATCACCAATCGGATCGGAGAGCTATCATCAGTCGGATCGGTGAGCTACTACCAGTCAGATCGAAGGGCTACGACCAGGTCGGAATGGAGCAGAGCGAAATAGATGAGGACTTAGTATCAGCTTAGTTCGGGTTGGATCGGATGCCCCGATCCGAACCCCTTCTGCACGCTCCTCCGAACCGAACCCATATTCCATATCACTTCCCCCCCCCCCCCACGATCGCCTGAATATTCGGAGCGGTTATGACCAGTTCCTACACACGATGACCACTACTCTGATGCGCTGTCAGCACTGGAATCCATTCGAACCCGAGGACGATGGGATGGAAGACACGTGGCTCCGATACGGATCGGGTTCTGAGTAAATTTTCACCTATAAATACCTCGCCTAGAGACAATTAAAGGGATCTTCTTTTTGGCACTTTGAGAGTTCAAACACTTTAATAAACCGAATTCCAGCACTCCCAGATAATCCAAATTGTCTTTCAACATTTGTTTTGAGACAATTGAGTGAAAGTGTATGAGTTGTGAGAGTAATTGAGTGAATATCTCATTGTAATTGCAACTATATCATCGAAAATAGTGATTGCAAAGTGGACGTAGGCTTTTCAACGCCGAACCACTATAAATTATGTGTCTCCATTTTACTTTTGATCTTATTTTATTTCGATTTTAGTCAATTTGGGTGTTAGAACCACTTTTTGGTCTAACATTTTGGTGCTTTCACTGAAAATCATCTGAATTCTCTGTTTTTCGGGATTATCGTTCTACTTTTTGGACCGTTGAGTTCAAAGAAGTTAAACCTCAAGTTTCGACGCTCTTGAATATTTGTTGATTGATTATTGAAGAACTATGGCCAAAGGAAAAGGCAAGGAAGCTCAAACCAGTCGAGGGAACGGAGTTGGTGAAGATCAGCAAAATGCGGTTGTGACAAGGTCTCGTGGGCAGAGCTCGGCAGTGGATCGGACCGATACAGGAAATCCGAACCGCACTCAAAGGGAGAGCTCCGATCCAATCCGAGTAGGAGAATCTGAAGCAGTGCACTCCCCCAACCTGAACCGACCCGAACAAATCGCACTACACCGATCCGGCTTGGCTTCCCAGCTCCGACCCGAACAAGCTTCCCAGCTCCGACTCGAACAAGCCTCTCAGCTCCGACCCGACCTGATTTCCCAGTTCCGATCCGATCCGTCGCTTGGTGATGTTGGGACCTCTACTCGAGCCCCTCCAAATGCTCCGACCCCAGCCACCAGAGTCAATGATCAGGTCAATCCATCTGCGCCTATTACTCAAGGAGATTTCTCGCGCCTACTTGACATGCTTGAGAGTACTAGGGAGGCTATGAAAATCCACGAGCGCACCAATCTCATGATGCAAGAAAACATGAGACTCATGAGCAGGGAAATTAGCGAACTCCGTAGATAGAGAACCCCATCCCCGGTTTGTCACACACCAACGGATCAGTCTTCTTCTTCTGAGGAAGAACGGCCCCGTGAAAGGAGGCCGCTTGAATGACCTCAGAATTTGGAGCAGCTGACGTTCGGATCTTTGGGGTCCCGCGAGGAAGCTGCACGAGTACTAGGACCCAATGATCCAAGCTTGAGAGAGCCTATATTGTTACCGATGCAGGGATCCCATGTATTACCTAGAGACCCTAACCTTACCAATCCCACTCAAGGACAAATGCTCCAGCCCCTTCCTCCCGAGATCGACCGGGAGCGTAGAGAACGAAGCAGAGCAGAAGCGGCTCGAAGAAGGTGGGCGTCCCCTGATCAAGAGCCCAGAGGAAACCCGAACATCAGAAGGAGGGCATCTCCTGATCAAGAACCCAGAGGGAACCCGGATACCAGAGCTAGGGAGCCCGAACGGCCCCTGACCAATGCTGACGTATAGGCAATGGTACGCCAGATCATGTCCGAAAGCCGGAACTACACCAATGAAGATTGTGGCATTGAGCGAAGCCATACCCCCTTTACTGACGACATCCTCAACTTTCAGTTTCCCCGACGTTTTAACCTGCCGCAGATGGACAAGTACAATGGGAGAACCGATCCGGGACAGCATTTGATGCGATACTCATGGGTCATGAATGCTACTGCTGCCCCCAACGCAGTGAAGTGTAAAGCATTCCCGATCTATTTAGAAGATGTGGCGTTGCTATGGTTTACCCGACTTCCCCCTCGGTCGGTATCGAATTTTAGGGAATTGAGAGAACGTTTTATGAATCAGTTCCGACTCCATACCCGAAAATCTAAGAGTGTTATTGAATTATCAAGAATCAAGCAGGCGCCAGGAGAGTCTTTGAGGTCATATCTCGACCGTTTCAACTTAGCTGTGACAGAAGTCAGTGACCCGCACGAGCCCACCATCTTGATGGCTTTGATGGAAGGAGTCGATCCTGATTCAGAGTTTGGAGATTATCTTTCTGGGAAGCCACCTCCCACGAGAGAGTTATTCAATGAAAAGGCCGATATTCAGTTAAGACGAGAGGAGGCAAGGGCAAACCGAAAGAGAAAGTCTGGAGCGGCTTCAAAAGAAAATGTTCAGAGTAATGTCGCCGTGAAGCAGTCCGGAGAAAGTTCCGGGAAAGTTGAGGTGAATGTGGGAAACAAGAGTGGAAACGACAATAATGGAAACGGGGGCAACAACAACAACCGTAACGCGAATGGTAACAGAAGAAATAGGGATAGAGGAAGTGATCCTCACAAAAGACCCTAGTTCCAGACTTGTGAGAATTATACACCGTTGAACGACACCCAGGAGAACATTTACTTGGATACATACAATGTTTTGCAATATAAAAGACCGCCACCTCGAGACTCAACGGAGAAAGAAATCGTGACTGGAAAGTTTTGCCTGTTTCATGGAACTCATGGGCATTCAACCAATGAATGTCGACACTTGAGAGACGTGATTGAGAAGCTGCTGCGCGAAGGGAAATTGGATGAATATAAGGTTACCCCGAGAGACAGGGGGCAAGGAGAACAGGCTCCAAAACAGATCCAATCTGCTCCCAAGCCTACAGCGCAGCAGAAAGGCAAGGGAATTGTTATCAACTCCATAGTGGGTGGACCCCACCCAGCGATCCACAGTTTTAGAGCAATGGATCAATACGTAAATGCAGCTAAGCACGTTGATGTGGATGAATGTGATGATTTGGAAGATATCGCCCCTGTGAAGCAACAGAGGACAATGTTTGACGACGTGGTATTCCGCAGCAGAGACAATACCGGAATCCAGTCACCCACCGACGATCCGTTAGTCATTACCTACACCATTGGACCGGCACTGGTTCATAAGGTGCTAGTAGACAATGGAAGCTCTGTTAATATTTTATTTAAAAAGTCATTCGATCAGATGAAGCTTGGGTCTGAAGATTTGAAGCCATGCGAAGGTTGGATCCGAGGCTTCAACGGAGCATCGACAACTCCAATGGGGTATATAGAATTGCCCGTAACCTTGGGGCAAGGAGAACGCCGAAGAGTACGGATGCTTCAGTTCGTAGTGTTGGACGTAGATTCGCCTTATAATGCATTTTTGGGAAGGCCTGCCCTTGCTGAGTTCAGGGCTTGCATCGCCCCTTGGTGTTTATTGCTTAAGTTCCCAACTGATGCCGGAACTAGAGTAGTGAGAGGAGATCAAGTCTCCGGACGGGCCTGCTATGTTGTCGAATTAAAGATGTTGATGAAGGGACTTAACATCGAGAGTAAAAGTGCCTCGCCTCCTCCAAAAGAGGGCTCGGCGTAGCAATTAGAGGGATCGGCCCCGAAGGAGTTTCCCAAAGGAACGCTTGAAGACCTGGATCCCAGAAAAGATGAGGAACCAGAGGCTAGAAATGCAACTCCTAACGAAGCGACAGTGGACATTCCCATTGATGAAGCTGATCCAACAAGAGTTTTGAAGATTGGATTCCAGTTGGATCCACATCGAGCCAAAGAACTAACTGACTTCCGGAAGGCAAACCTGGATGTGTTTGCCTGGACCCACGCTGACATGTGTGGGATATCTCCATCCGTCATAAGTCATTCATTAAATATAAACCCAAAACACCCGCCTGTAAAGCAGAAGAGGCGTGTGCTGGGCCCAGAGAGGTCGGCAGCTCTGAAAGAAGAAGTGGAGAAGCTGAAACAGAACGGATTTATTCGAGATTCGACATATCCCGACTGGATATCGAATCCCGTTTTAGTAAAGAAGCCAAACGGAAAGTGGCGGACGTGCATTGATTTCTCAGACTTGAACAAAGCTTGCCCGAAAGATAGCTTCCCACTGCCCAAGATTTACCAGCTTGTAGATTCGACAACGGGACACGAACTTCTTTCTTTCATGGACGCATATTCCGGGTACAACCAGATTCCTATGCACGTGCCAGATCAAGAACACACGAGCTTCATTACAAATTTGGGGTTATACTGTTATGTGGTCATGCCATTCGGATTGAATAACGCTGGAGCCACCTACCAACGCATGGTGAACAGGATGTTTTATAACCAAATAGGGAAGACTATGGAAGTTTATGTGGATGATATGCTTGTCAAATCGAAACAGTCCTCCAGCCATACACGAGACATGGCAGAAATGTTCGGTATCCTGCGAAAGTATCGGATGAAGTTAAATCCTTTGAAATGCTCATTTGGAGTGGCATCGGGAAAGTTCCTAGGCTTTATTGTGAGCTCTCGGGGGATTGAGATCAATCCCAGCCAAATAGCAGCGATAAGAAACATTGAAGAGCCGAGGAGAATCAAAGATGTCCAAAGTCTTGCGAGGAAAGTAGCCGCGTTGAGTAGATTTATCTCCAAAGCAACGGACAAATGCTTCCCATTTTTTGACTTGATTAAAAGAGGAAAGAAGAACTTCGAATGGACTCCGGACTGTGTTGAGGCCTTTCGAAATTTATTGGAGTTACTAGAAAAACCGCCGATTTTGTCGAAGCCAGTGGATCACGAAGAGTTATTTGTTTACTTAGCAGTTTTGGCTCACGCTGTTAGCACAGCCTTGGTCCGAGAAGAAAACAAAGTGCAAAGGCGAGTATATTATGTAAGCAAGAAATTGGCAGTAGCAGAACGCAACTACCCAAAGATTGAGAAGCTCGCTTACAGCCTCCTAATCGCCTCCCGAAAACTTCGTCATTATTTCCAAGCTCACCCAATAACCATATACACTGACCAGCCTCTAAGGCAGGTGTTGCAGAGACCGGAAGCATCAGGGTGTTTGATCAAATGGAATATTGAGTTAAGTCAGTTTGATTTAAATTTCCAGCCGCGGAGGTCGATCAGGGGGGCAAGCTCTGGCTGACTTTATAGCAGAGTTTACAATCCCAGAAGAGGAAATAATCGACGACAGAGTGGTCAAGTCAGAGGATGAATTAAAATTAGATCCATGGAAGCTGTAAACAGACGGAGCCAAGAACGACTGAAGGTCCGGAGCTGGAATCGTCTTAGTCACTCCTGAGGGACGGTCGTTATATTACGCCCTACGATTAGAATTTTCAGCGACTAATAATGACTCTGAATATGAAGCCCTGACTGCCGGGCTGAAGCTTGCTAAAGACCTCGGAGTAAAGACATTGGACATATTCTGCGACTCCAAAATAGTTGTCTGTCAAGTGCAAAAGGAATTTGTGTCTCGGGGACCTCGACTTATCACCTACCTCAAGAAAGTGGAAAAGCTGTTAAGCAACCTGGAGCGGTACAACATAACGCATATCCCAAGAGCCGAAAACCAGAAGGCAGACAGGCTGGCAAAGCTAGCTACTTCCGACAACCCGGAAGAAACTGAAATAATTCCAATTGAAACGTTGGAATCGCCAAGCTTTGAGTCGATGGAAATTGAGTTCGCTATCGAAGCGAAACTGGAGAGGGAGTCGTGGATGACCCCAATTAAGAATTTCCTTAAGAATGGAATACTCCCATTAAAGAAGAGTGAGAGACGGGCTATAGTTCGCAAGGCTACCAGATATATCCTTCAAGATGATACTCTTTATAGACAAGGATTTTCTATGCCCCTGTTACGATGTATAGCACACAACGACATCAAACGTGTACTAAGAGAAGTACACGAAGGTGAGTGTGGAGATCATACAGGAGGTCAGACTTTAGCGAAAAAGATATTGCGGTATGGATACTTCTGGCCCACAATTAATAAAGATGCCGCTGATTATTCACGACGCTGCGACAAGTGCCAGAGATTCGCCAAAATCCCCAGAGCACCATCGACCCAACTCAAATCGATGGTGAGTCCTTGGCCTTTTGCCACGTGGGGAATTGATATCATCGGAGTTCTACCAATAGCTAAAGGAGGAGCGAAATATGCAATAGTCGTTGTGGACTATTTTACGAAGTGGGTGGAAGCTAAGCCCCTAACCAAAATTACGGCGAGAAAGGTGATAAGTTTCGTGGTTAGAAATATTATATGCCGATTCGGGATCCCAAGGACCATTATAACTGATAACGGGACCCAGTTCGATGGTGCCGAATTCAGAAATTTCTGCCTAAGATCGACAAACGGTACACTGCGGTCGCTTATCCGCAGTCGAATGGGCAAGTAGAAGCAATAAACAAAGTTATAAAATCCATCCTCAAGAAACGGTTAGAACGCACAAAGGCAAAATGGGTTGACGAATTGCCCTTCGCTTTGTGGGCATATCGGACAACGTTTAAGACAGCTACCGGTCATACCCCTTTCTCTCTCTCATTTGGTTCAGAAGCAGTAATTCCAGTAGAGCTTGAAGTTCCCTCCCACAGGGTGACATATTATGACCCGATGACGAATCAGGCACTCTTACTCGAGTCTCTTGATGAAATCAAAGAAAAAAGGGAGGAAGCAGATTTGCGCGCGGCAAGACATCGACGTCAGATGGCACGCTATTACGACAAAAAAGTTCGCCTTAGGACTTTTGAACCGGGAGATTTGGTGCTAAAGAGAGTCTTTCCATCCCTTCCTCACCTCGGACCAAAGTGGGAAGGACCCTTTGTCATCCAACGGAAACTTGAAACAGGAACCTTCAAGTTAACGACTGTAGATGGCGAAGAGGTACCTAGGGCATGGAATGTCCAACATTTGATGCGATATTTGAATTAGGAATGTTGTACTCTTTGCTGTTTTTCTTATGAACTCTGTAAAAAGGCAGGACTTGCCTTAGAAAAATCTGTTGATATGAACAAAGAACTATAAAGTGGATGTAGGCTACGACTTAGCCGAACCACTACAAAAATATCGTGTGTCATTTACTTTCCTGCATTATATATACCTTCAAATACTATTCTGTTGTGATTACGGAATATAAGATGATTTAAAACCTGAAAGGTTGAAAACAGTTTGTACGCAGGAAAAAGAGCAATGACTACTTGTGCAATAAGACATAAAAGAATGGGAAGACGACATTCTTAACTCTAACTCTCGAGAATTGAGAGAGAGTATAAAGGACGGGAAGACGACGTCCTCTGAGGCGTGAAGGTGCACCCAGACAAGAGACCGCCTCAGTAAGAGCTCTAACCTGAGTATAAGACGGGAGAGTATAAAAAACGCCTGAAAAAACGACAGGCATTAACGAAACAGAGAATGTAACCTCGTCGGAGAATCGGGAACATTCAAACTACTTGACTAAATCTTGAATAGTTTTTCAAGACGAACTGCGGGGCGTATATGTACACACATATTTCCCCCCACCATAAATTCATTACACAACTATAGTAGGACATGCATTCTTACATAAGTGCAAAACTAATGACTAACAGACATTGCAGAAAACGAATTATTTTTTATTTACAAATGAACGAATTTGTACAGGAAAACAGACGAAAAGAAGGTGCAAGGGCCATCCTTGTAGCAACAATGATTGGTCAATCAAATGCTAAAATAACGCAAGACACTCTATCATTTGGACTTCGAAGAGGGCTTGGACTTCTTAGCAGCCTTCTCCGCATCCCTCGCCTCTTTCTCGGCCTCCGTCAAGATGCGCTTTGACTTTTTCTTCCCTGAAGCTGAAGTGCTCGAATCAGTTGACTTCTTCCCGGAAGGCGGAGCGCTGGAATCATTAGAAGACTTTTTAGCAAGTTCCTCTGTAATAGATCTAGTCGAAAGCTTAACAACTAACCTTGATCCCGCGTCCACTACTGCGAGGGGTTTAAGGCTTTCAGGGCCTAAGTCTTCAGATTTAAGCTGCATGCGTTTATCTTGGTCAGCTTTCAGTGCAGCTAAGGTAACATCATCAGCATTCTTCGACTCCCCGACTATGGCCACCTCAGGGTCTTCCTCATGTCCCCCGTCGCCACCATCATCCTTCAAGGCATTTATCATCTCGTCATCATGAGGAATAGTATCACCCTTAGGCGGTTCAATTCCTTCTCCCGAATCTATGGGGGTAGCCTTGTCTTTTCCCCCTTTAGCCCGCTCCGCATGCTCTGCTCCAAAGGCGGTTCCCTGGGACACATCTGTCTTTTCGGACGGTTCAATACCTGCAGAGTGAGAAGCAACAGTTATCAAATCAGGAGAAAATAATGGGTTCTTCATCGATTGCTCAATCACGTGACGAAAGGTAGAGATAGCTTTGATGAATTGAGGTGAAAATGTAGAGATACCTTCCGAAGACTTCTCGGCTGGAGTGACTGCTGTCTCCGATGCCGTTTCGGGTATAGGGGATAAAAGAGTTGTCCAAGGGATCCCCGGGTTTTCAGGATCATATCCCTCTACTTCAGAAGTTGCAGAAGCGGTAGAGGAAGAACCAGCCTCGGGAATGTTCTTTTGCTTAATCCTCCGCCTCTCTTCGTCCATAACAGCAGCAATGAGGCGGCGCCCTTCGGCTAGGCGTTCTGGTTCATCATCTCGTAAATATTTCTCCATCAGATTGTCCTCGTCAATGGAGTCAACCTTGAGCTCCTCTTTCTCCTACTCAACGATCTGACTCCATACTTGGACTAGAGTAGATGGATAATCTTCAATCCAAGAAATGTTTTAGCGGAGGATGATATGCGCAAAGAATTCGATCATTAATTCGCCGAAACCCTGAACCTCTCCCTCAGCCTCTGACAGTTGTTTACGTGCCTCTTCAGCAGACTTGATAGCACATTCGACGTTACCCTCCGCTAGGGAAGCCCTATTCTCCGCCTCCGCTAGCTTAGAAGCCAAGTCAATGTTTTTCTTTTCCAATTCAGCATTCCTCCTTGCTAACTCGGCATTCTTCCGCTCAAGGTCAGCGTATGCAAGTCGCGTTTTGGCAGCATCTGACTTGGCATCTTCGGCTTGCTTTTTAAGCTCCGAACGCTCTTCGGTTTGGGACTCAAGAAAATCATGATAGCGTTTTTGCAGATCTTCAAATTGTTGTCTGAAACTAGTAGCATCCCGTTGAGCAACAGCAAGCTGGGCCTGGGTATCCTCCAAGTCTTTTCCTAGATTTTTTAAGGCCTTCGCATCGTCTTCTGCGGTTTTTTGCAACGAGTCAGCATTAGTGATTAAAGTGCAGATGATTCTGGAAAGGCTACGCGAATACTTGAACATTTCAGAATACTGTTTCTCGACCGCATCTATCATTGCTTTGGCCTCATCTGCCCACCTTGAAGAAATATGCTCAAGGGCAGGTAAAAATGTCAAGTTTTCGAAGTAATGTTCAGGAAATTGCTTCTCCAGATATGCCCGCTTAACTGCAGTTTCAGCGTCTAGCGGCGGAGGGGCAAGGATTGTCAGCTCAGTATCCCTGTGCGTGGAGGACTCAATAGCCTCTTTATCCGTTCTAGGCCGTTTAGCAGGGACCTTACGCTTGTTTCGTGATTCAGTATCCTTTGGCGGACTCCTCTCCTTACTGCGCTTTTCTTGAGAAGTGGTTGAGTCTTTTGATTGTGGCCTGTCCTCTTCCCGACGACCTTGGTAACCTTTACATCGTTCTAGGTCTGTCCAGACAGGAGAGCGAGAACGCGAGGTTCGCGAACAATAAGGATCATAGGGCCTTCTGTCCTCCCTACCGCGATCTTCAATGCGATCATGCTCAGTATCATAGGGCGGATTTGACATGCTGCGGCGGAGTTTCCTCATATCATAGTAAGATCGGGGCATCGTGCCTGCACAACAAAATAAATGAAATTCAGGATCAATATTTTCACAAAGAGAAAGATGCTGTAAGTTGTAGTGCTACTGTGTAAAGTGTGACCTACGTGGTGTTTTCCCCCCGACAAACCCGAGTCCGGAGCTAGACTAGTACGAGCGGGCTCTTTGGCCTTAGCAGGAGTGGTCTCTTCGGAAGAAGTGAAAACTAAAGGATTCTTTCCAAAATCCTCTGAAGTGTAAATAGTTTCAGGTAAGGGGAGATCCCCCAAACCCTGAAACAGTGGGTCATCAGTACTAGGGGTTTCTCCCTCAGAAGCATCGATCTGTGATCCTTTGGAAGACATTGATCTGTCCGAAGAAATGGCATCCTCGGGAACAGTATACCCTTCGCGATGCTTTTCGGCCATGTTTGCCAATTCATCATCTTGGGTAGAAGAAGGAGAGGGTGAAGCATGAAGAGGCACTGTAGGGGCTCTCGAACCTTTGCTCGTTTCAGGGATTACGTCCACTGGGGGAATATATACATATGGAGCCGTCCCGTGACCAATGCTACGGGTAATGGATAGCAAACCATGAAGGTGAAGATATTCGTCCTTAAGGACTTCATCAATAGTCAAAAACTTCTGATCACCATTAAGGAGCTGGTGCATCCGATCAAAGAATACTTGGTCTGATATTTGTTTTTGGTTATCAACTGCAAACAAAAAGAAAAGAGAATTAATGCGGTGGTTTGTATGTACAGAGTTGGGATGTAGAAAACCAGTGCTTTACTTGATTTCGTCCACCTCCTAGCACACCCTGGTTGTTGCTTTACATAAAACCATTCCAGTCTGGATTCCCCAGCTTTACTACTGAGTGGTGCTAGAATTATCTTCCTCTTAGGGATAGACTCGAAGTAACAGAAAGAAGGGGTCTCTCGAGTCCGGTGCTTGAAGTTATAGAAGAAATGAACGTCGTCAAAAGTGAGCTCTATGCCTAAGATCTCACGATACGCTACATATAGGGTGTACAAGTAAGCATAGGAATTGGGATGTAGCTGCATGGGGTCAATCCGCATTTGTCTTAGAAAATCAACGATGAAAGGAGAAAATGGAGGAATAGCCCCGACCATGCACATCAACCGAGTGATTGCCATATACCCCTCCATAGGGTTATGGGGACGATCAGATTTTGATGGCAACAAGGTATCCCCATTGGGTATCCCGTACTTTAGTCGTATTCGAACAAGTCTGTCATTGTCGATCGTCGATTCAACGGAATCTTGAGGTGATTCCAATATGACGGCAGACTCAAATTCATCAGGAGCTCGGTTATCACCAATCCCTCCTTCCTCTTCACTACCTAGAGAAACTCCACCCTCAAAAGACACGTTGTCGCTTTCGTGAGTTCCAACCTCGTAGTCTGAGCCCTCGTCATTCCATTCTGGACCGAGGAAGAAGATATGTCCTCAAGAGTAATTTTGTTGGATGTCTCCGGGGCCTCCTTCTTCTCTGCTAGTCTAGAAGAGCATCTGGATGTCATGGTCACAAAACTATTGAAGAAGTAATAGCACAAGTTAGAGTAAATTAGCCTGTATCCCCCCGTGCATGTGTACAAACTAAAGTGTGAGAGGTGTATGCAGAAAGTGTAAAGTTAACATTTGAAAGTGCGACGCAAAATCTTGACAAAGTAATTAGGATCAAGGCAGTTCTTGATATCCATTTATGTACGCAGGGCACTATCCTTACTATCCATTAAGTTGACGATTATGCCAAGAGTTGATTAGTCCAGTTAGACGAATTTTTATGCATTAAGTTGGACTGCTCTTCGGTTTGGTTCGGGTGCATTTATTAGGATCGGATCGGAGGCGTAGCCCTGCCTTAGACTCGGATAAACATTGAAGCCCAGGAATCAAAATCGGATCGGTTCGGAAGTAGATTCCCCAAACAGTTCGGGTCGGATTAGGCAGTCATGCCTCTCTCCTCCTTTGTTCTACAATCCGACCCGATCCGGTTAGATGCTCTATTCCCCTCTTCAATTGTTTGCCCCGACCCGATCCGACCTTTTGGATCTCTTTTCCTTTTCTTTTCCTTCATTTTCCATACTTCTCCACCCGAACCGACCCCTTATGTTCTATATCTTCTTCTTTGTCCTCAATCACAGTCGAACCCGATCTGATTTCTAAAACTCCACAGGAGAATGAGTATATATCCTCTCCAACCTCCCAGCGCCTCGAGGTGGTGTCGGAGCCAGCGACGACGACGGCGAGGAAGGAGGAAACCACGGCGTCGAAGCCATGTGATGGATACGCTCGATTTGCTCGAATTAACCATAAAATTTTGATTAAAGACGGTTACAGCAATAGGATTCAAAGTTTCGAGACTACCTATGTGTTTGTTTCAAGAATTGAAGCAAGAAATTCGAGATTCTTGGAAGATTATGGTTCGGTATGAAAATTAGAAAACAAGAATAATGAAGGAGGAAGAAGGAAGCTGGCGAATGACAGGGTTATATATAGGTATTAGTGTTGACCCCTCGTATTCCTACCATGTTTTCTCGCTCGGATCGGATCAAGAATCCAGCATTGCAGCTTGGCCCACTAGTCCAATGAGAAATAGAAAAACGAAGAAAAGAAGAGGTTCGGGTCGGAGCCCGAACCGAACAGAATATCGTATGACAACTGGGCATTTGAATTAGGCAAAAAAAAATTCGAAGAGAAAGATGAAAGCACAAGGAAAATTACCAGGAAGGCACTGTGCAACGACAATCAAAGCATGCTCCGTTTCCAACAGAAGCATCCTTTGAGGGGGCAAAATGTTAGCCTACTTTGTGAACTAGGCAACACAAAGTCGAGATGTCAAGCGATGAAGAATATTTCTTCCTAGAAAGCATCGGGTCGGATCGGAGAGCTATCACCAATCAGATCGGAGAGCTATCACCAATCGGATCGGAGAGCTATCACCAATCGGATCGGAGAGCTATCATCAGTCGGATCGGTGAGCTACTACCAGTCAGATCGAAGGGCTACGACCAGGTCGGAACAGAGCAGAGAGAAATGGATGAGGACTTAGTATCATCTTAGTTCGGGTCGGATTAGATGGCCCGATCCTAACCCCTTCTGCACGCTCCTCCGAACCGAACCCATATTCCATATCACTTCCCCCCCACGATCGCCTGAATATTCGGAGCGGTTATGACCAGTTCCTACCCACGATGACCACTACTCTGATGCGCTGTCAGCACTGGAATCCATCCGAACCCGAGGACGATGGGATGGAAGACACGTGGCTCCGATCCGGATCGGGCTCTGAGTAAATTTTCACTTATAAATACCTTGCCTAGAGACAATTAAAGAGATCTTCTTTTTGCCACTTTGAGAGTTCAAACACTTTCATAAACTGAAATCCAGCACTCCCAGATAATCCAAATCGTCTTTCAACATTTGTTTTGAGACAATTGAGTGAAAGTGTATGAGTTGTGAGAGTAATTGAGTGAATATCTCATTGTAATTGCAACTATATCATCGAAAATAGTGATTGCAAAGTGGACGTAGGCTTTTCAACGCCAAACCACTATAAATTCTGTGTCTCCATTTTACTTTTGATCTTATTTTATTTCGATTTTAGTCAATTTGGGTGTTAGAACCACTTTTTGGTCTAACACCTACATGTTGGTGGGAATCTACGGATAAGATCTTACTTGGGCCCGATATGATTAGGGAGACTTCGGAGAAGATCGACTTGATTCGAAGGAGGATGAAAGCAGCGCAAGATAGGCAGAAATCTTATGTGGATAAGAGGAGGACAGATCTCGAGTTTGAAGTTGGGGACATGGTCTTTGTCAAATTGTCTCCATTACGAAACGTTGTTCGCTTTGGGTCCGTTGGGAAATTAGCACCAAGGTTTGTAGGGCCGTTTCATATTAAGGAGAGGATTGGACGGATGGCGTATAGAGTGGAGTTGCCCGAGTAACTTAGTGGTGTACATGACGTATTCCATGTGTCACATTTGAGGAAGTTCTTGCACGAGACCGCGGAAGTGGTAGAGCCGAGCTTGCTTAGAGAGGTGGAGATAGAGCGTGATGCGACAATTCGACGAGCTCCTACGCGCATTCTTGGGTCGGAGATCAAGAGGTTGAGGAATCGAGAGGTCAGACTAGTCAAAGTGCAATGGGTAGATGATGAGAGCAATGTTACTTGGGAGACGGAAGAGAAGATGCGTTCACGATACCCTTTTCTTTTTGAGGGTATGTCCTTTAATTTCTCCTTTATCGCTTAGCTTGTACTTATCTTATCTTTAGTATATCCTCTCGCTGGTATCTTTGACCTTTAGTTAGGATAATCCTATGGTTGAAACATGTGTTTGAGACAAGTTATGTATGGTGGATGCAAAGTGTATGCAAGTGTTTGCTAGTGGTTGCTCGTGGATGCATATACACACACTATTAGGCACCAGATCGGCTCAGTCACTTCATATTGCATATTGCATATATATGGATGTATTTAGTAAAATGGATGTATAATGGTTGTATTATCATATAGTTGATGCATTCGGGTGGATGGTTGTGCACGCATATAGAATTAATATGTATCATTTGGAATCTTTTGCATACATATTGGATGCATGGCACTATCATGAATTGCACTAAGGAGGTCGACTGAATCAGTAGACCGCCTAATTTTGCATTAGATATGGACATATACATACATTGTGCATATAAACATTAAAGCATTAGAAGTCTTTTAAGGACAATGGATGCTGGTGTTTGATGGTTGAGTAGATGGACGATTAGATGGTAGGATATACATTCTTCTTGACTTGGAGATTTCGGGGACGAAATCCTTTAAGGGGGGGACAATGTAACACCCCGTAATTTTATAACATTAAAATTCACAAATTAGAGTATACTTAATTTTTAGAAAAGAATTAAGTGAAATGGGTTGCGCAGAGAAATATATAAATATTGATATATATATATATAAATTAAAAATTAAATAAATAAATATGCGAAAAAGTTCAAAACAGCGAATTGGGAGGGGAAATAACCGAACCGGCCCATTTTTGAGGTCGACCCGAGCCAGGTCGACTAGGGGTTAATCCAGGGTGTTTGGCTGTCAACCCGTGGGCCAATTCGCTCAAATGCAGATTTTTCATTTGATTTGTTCTCATGGTTCAGGGTTAATCTAATGGTCCTAAATAACTTCCTACACCTATAAATACATCCTAATGCTAACCCTAAACCTAATTAAAATAGAATAGTTACCGACGCCATGGAAATCAATGGAGCCGCCGCCAACTAAGAAAGAAGAAAAGCAAATTCAATTCTAATTCTCTCAACCCTAAAGCAAAGCAAAACTCTCTCTTTTCTTCTCTAAATTGTGAGTATGATGATCTTAACAAGGTTATTATCATTTTAATTAGGTTGAGTTATGAATGGATTATGAGTAGATGATGTGAACTATCATATATGTTGTTGTAAACCCCTTTTGCTATCATGTATATTGTAAATCCAATGTTATGTGATGATGATATCTTATATGTTGTAAATCATGCTATTATGATGTTATGTATGTTGACAGTTTCTATGCTAAGTTGTGATGAATCATACATGTTAAAAAGGCCCTGATGTTACCATCTATGCTAGTTAGTTCATATTAATTAAATCATCATGTTTGGGTTATGTTGATCTATATGACAAGTCACATATGCAAGTTAGATTGAATAGAAAAGTTATGAACATATGGCAAGACATCTATTATGACATCTAGAATTATGCTATGACATATGTGATATCCTATGTTAGTTCACACCATCCTTATGTTGCCTAAAAACCCCATATGCAAGTTTATGTATAGATTTGGGCTATGATCATATCATGTAAATTGAGACATTTAACAAGTTGACACTTTTTGATCCTTAACATGTGTAGTTTATGCAAGTTTCACCCCTATTACGATTAGATTTATTTTAATTGTCTATATGTTGTGATAATTTATCTTTGTGCTAGGTGTTAGACTATACAAGTCTAGCCTATATTATGCGTTGAATAAGCGAACGTAGAAATGTGGGGTAGGGGTAATATTAAGGATTTAATATTAAAAAGTTGGGGTGCAATTGATATGATTTTGCATGCCATAAGTGGATGGCCATAATTGAGTCAGTTATGGACATCATTAAAAGTTGACTTAATTAATAATTTGAATAGGGAATTATTAAAACTGGGGTAAAAGATTTTAAGTTTTAATCAATGCTTAGGACACGAGGTTGGACTCGTTTGTGACGTAAACCTGCCCGGACCCGCACGGCAAATCCGGTGGTCACAAATGTCCGCCCAATGTGAGAGGTCCTAGGCCTAAACTAAAGCATAACGGTTGTAAAGACACGAGGTTAGACTCTTTTATGGTGTAAGACTACCAGGACCCGCCCGGCAAATCCAGCTGCCATAAATGCCAGTCTAATGTGAGAGGTCTTTATGAGGTTATGGCCTGAATGAATTAAGAAATACTTAACCAGATAAACATGTAAGGTGGGATACGGGGGTTAAGTAGGTGCCTTGGGTGGCATGAGGAATCTAGGGGGTGCCCTTAGTGGCATGTGAAATACGATTAGTAAGACTTAACCAAACACACATGTAAATGAACATGACTAAGAGGGTTATGTGGGATATACTAGTGACAAGCTTAGGTGGGTAGCTTGTGGGGGCCCATTTCGACCATTATCCCAAACGTATCTTTGTGGGCTCGACCGAAGTCGAGGACGGGACACGCATGCTGGGTTCGACTGTAAGAGGCCAAAACGGGGAGCGGTGGAAACGCAAGTCTAACGGGTTTCATATGCGTGTGTGGACCCGGGCTGGTAGGTAAGACGTTGTTGCATCGTGTAGGTATAAGCCATGCATTCTCAAGTTGTATCGGGTTGCCACTTTAGGGGAGTGATACACCCCACTGTGGGGCCAGCACGGGTATTTACGAGTACGGAGCCGATCGAAAGTGGGTAGTGGGGTACACCTAGTGGAGATAGGGGCAGACGGCACCTATGTAGTCAACTAGGGGTACGTAAGGCTATTTATAAAGTTTCTGTGTGAAGCAAGTGGGATCAAACAATAGGGTGACAGGTGCGGTGCAGTGTAGTAATGTGCGGTGCAGTGTAGTAATTATTCGTTAGTAACTAGGTTATCTTTACCGTTATCCTAAACGCTATCTTTATCTTCCTAAGAGTTCATAGACATTTACTTGTCTTCCAGCTTATGCCTTAGTCTAGTTATTTTGATAATAGTATTGTTAGAATTATCATACTCGCCAGACTTTATGTCTGACCCCCTCCATTTCTATCCTTTTTCCCCCTCCAGGTCCTCAGGTTGGGCCCAGCTCTAGTGGAGTTTGATTGGATTTCTTTATCTCTCTTAGAAAGCTTGGACCGTTGAAGTAAAGTCCAGCTTGTTATCTTTTTAATGGCTATTTATGTAATGGGATTATGTATTTTGTTTTTATGAAGATGGATATTGTACTTGGTTATGATCTATGGTTTTATGATGTAACAAACATGTTTAATTTCCATTGCAATAAAATTAAGTTTTAGATTTCCAAGTACTATTTATTATCAGTCTTGTTGTAAGTTTTCTGTTCTATATTCACTTATAACCTCCATGGAAGTTAATGCATTCCCTTTGTGAGTGACATTAATGGACGTGGGGTGTTACAAACCTCCTATAGATAGTTTTCCTATTTCTATCCTATCCACTAGCCACGAGAGTGTTTGCTTGCCTTCCAGAAGTTGGTCCTGCCCTCTGCCCTTGCCATCGTTTCTTCGGACAGTCCCTAGTGAAGTGTCCCATCTCACCACAATTGAAGCAAGTGCTCTTTCTTTTTCTGCAATCCTTGTTCAGATGAGTTGAGCTTCCACAAGTAAAGCATTTTTTCACCTTCTTATCTTTAGACTTTTCACCCTTCTTTTGTGTTTCCTTTTTGGGCCATGCTTTCTTGTTCTGTGGTGCTTCCTTCTTTGCCTCTTCTTTCTTGCCGTTGTCTACTTCGTGCAGTAGTGCCATATCCACCAATCTCTCGTAAGTCACTCCCATAGGTACATGGGTCATGGCTAGGCTGTGTAGTGGCTCGTTCAATCCTTTAACAAAGCGGAGAGCCTTTTTATGCTGGGTGTTGACTAAATCTAGCCCGAACCTAGCCAGTTGGTTAAACTGGTTGACGTATTCCTTGACCGTCATACTTCCTTGCTTAAGAGATAAGAACTTCTCTAGTTGCAGACTTCGTTCAGCTTGCAAGAGGAATTTAATCTCAAACCTTGTTCTGAAATCCATCCATGTTTCAACCGGCCTCTCGGCGTTAGTGATTTCCCACCAGTAGGAAGCTTCGTCCTTGAGCAACCATACCGCCAATTGTACCTTCTGCCTATCGTCCACCTCGAAGATAACGAACAGATCCTCAGTTTCCTTGAGACCGTTCCTCGCTTCTACGAATGATTCAGTTCCCTTGAAATCCTTTCCACCATGGCCCTAAAATCTTTACAGATATTTGAAAAAGCAATTGCACGAGGAGGGGGCGGAGGAGCAGGAATCGCTGCAGCTGGAGGAGGAATATCTGCAGGGCCTACATCGTTTGCCCTAGCCTCTAAGTACCTCCTGAATCAGCCAGGTATTGGCACGCCCTCTAGAAAGTTAAGACTCCCAGACATGCGGGAATGAAAGAAAAAGATTTAAAACGGAGAACGGAAAAGATAGATATATGGCTTTTTGGGGATTATGTTTTTCGAAATAAACTTCATTTTTTGTAAATACTTCCTTTTAAAACCTTTTTAAAAATAGTTTTCAAAAACTTTTTATCTAATCTGGTAACCTTTAGCTCTGATACCAAGTGTAACACCCAACCTCCATTAAGGTCACTCACAAAGGGAATGCCTTAACTTTGGTGGAGCGTTTTAGTAGACAGAACAGAAATTTACAAGAAAGATAAACAATACTTCAGAAATTATAACTTTATTACAATGAAAAACAGAAATCAGTTTGGTTACACCTTACCCAAAAAACTCAAGTACATAAATATCAGCCTTGTTCAGAAAATCATAAGAGTACAAAACTTTAAAATCATAATCCCCACAGAAGCTGCCATAAGGAGTCAAGCCATACTTTAAGCACTCTAAGTACTTCAAGCAAAAGAAATCTGGATCAAGCTAAAGTGTTCCCTCCTTGGAAAACCTGGGGGGAAATGGAAGAAAAGGGGCGAAAACAAGCAAGGTCAGACATAAAGTCTGGCAAGTCCAGTGACTTTCAGCATATGAACAGATAATAATAATCATGGCATGCAAATAAAACTGGATGAGAGATAATAGTAACAGGAGCAGCAGATGTACTTAGGTTAAACA
This sequence comes from Allium sativum, assembly GCA_030737875.1. Lineage (NCBI taxonomy): Eukaryota > Viridiplantae > Streptophyta > Magnoliopsida > Asparagales > Amaryllidaceae > Allium > Allium sativum. The sequence goes on from CM060926.1 coordinate 378,655,721, forward strand.
GAAGGAACAAAATAATATTACTTTTCATTTCTCTGCACTAATACTAGTATAGCAGGATTAGGTGTCACCCTAATGTCTAAACTAAAACAGAAACGGGAACGGAATAATTCCCACATAAGAGAATGCTAGTAATGGGCCTTTACCACCCCAACGGATACAGACAAAAACAGAATTGCTAATAATGGGCCTTTACCACCCGAACAGAAACAGACAGAAACAAAATGCTAATAATGGGCCTTTACCACCCAGACAGAAGGTACAGAAACAGATTCAGATTAATCCTTAAGGAAATAGAATTTAGAATTAGGTGTACACTAGTAAATGGGCCTTTACCACCCGAACAGACGGTACCACGCAGATAGTTGTTGCCACCCAACAGAAACAGACGGTACCAACAGAAACAGACAGAACTAAGTGTACCCTAAAACCCTACCCCAAGCGATCGGCCCCCTAATACATAAATACCCAGTGACGGCTCCACAATAGGGTGTATCACTCCCTAAAGTGACAACCAATTGGCACAGACCTATTTACAGATGTCACGGCGTCTTACATCATCAGAGGCAGACCGGGATCCATGCACGCACATGACCCGGCTGGAACGCACCTTCAACACCCCTCGCCATTATCAGAATGAACCACTTATAATTAGTTCAGTAAGGGTGCCCGGACCCTCCCTACTGTTGGGTCAAAGTTTTGATATCAGAAAGGGTTACTAACTAATATGGGTCCCAAACAATAGATGACACAAGTAATTTCCCTCCTAACCTTGTGTCCCCAGACTAACAGATTTCAGACTAACATGTTTACATGTTCAGACATACAGAGTTCAGTTCAACTAGTTCACAGATCAAACAAGTTTTCAAACAAACGGATCAGATATACGGATTTAACAGATTTACAGATTTGTCTAACTTTGTAATTGGGCCTACAGATTCACGAAACGGGTTTGTTAAATTCATTAGTCCAATTGGTTTTACCCTATCCACCCAACACGTTTTAAACATCATATTTATCCTAGATTTGCATTAATTAAATATTAATGCACAGACCTCTCACATTAGGTCGGTAGCTTGTGGCCGCTGGATATGCCGGGCGGTTCCGGGTAGACTTCTGCCACAAGCCAGACCTAACCTCGTGTCTAAGCATATTTTAGTTATGCCTATGACCTCTCACATTAGACTGACAGTTTGCGATCGCTGGTTAAGCCGGTTGGTTCCGGGTAGGCTTCTACCGCAAACAGAGTCTAACCTCATGTCATAGCCAATTCATTCCAATACAGATTTTTCAGATATCAGACTAATTCTGTTTAGTTAACAGATTAAACTTCTGTACAAGTTACAGCAGATTATTCGAGGTTCTATTAACAAGTTTTGCTCAATTTTAAGTCGAGCCTACAGATTCACATACTTCAAATTTCAGCATTTCTGTTCCAATAGATTACGTCATTCAACAGATTGAACAGATAACAGATCTTGCAGATTAGGCTATTTAGCAGATTTAGCAGATAAGGCAATTTAACATAATTAGCAGATTAGGCAATTTAATATAATTAGCAGTTTAGGCAATATAACAGAACTAGCAGATTAGGCAATATAATAGATTTAACAGATAACATGTTTAGCAGATTATATATATATATATATATATATATATATATATATATATATATCATATCCTGCCAAATCATAAATTTAGCCTAAACTCACTTGCCAAATCTTGGTCATAATTCATAATACCACATATGCTCCTAATTTTTAGTTAAACATTACACAGTACAGAATATTCTCCATAAACCACGATAAACAATATGAATTAATCCAAATTATAGCCTACGATGTCAGATATCCAAAGATCCTTATTTAGGCGCATTCACATTAATAGTTATCCTATTTTTGTATAGGTCTTTACGCCTAAGTCACATATCCCTTTTTCAAGTCATGAATTTTTACATAAAAGAATATGTCCAAAAATCTATATTTTTAAACACGTAGTATGTCCTCAACATGCATTACTATTCATGCATAACATGTTGTAAATTATCTTTAAACTCTAACACCAGACCTTGATTTAAAACATGCTTTATGCCCCCAAGTTTCAAGTTGTCCTATAATTCCCCTTCTCCCAAATCACATATTATCATACCTAGTATGAACAGATCTAGATCTAACACATGTTTATTTCTCAAATTAACTACATATCTAGATTACAACATGTACTATGTATCTAAATTAGTTTCATGTTTACGGTAAAATCTACGTCCCGAATCCTAAGTCATAATTCCAATATATTTTATGCCTCAATCTCAAGTCATATGTTCAATATGCCACATGTCCAATTGTATGCCTCAGATTTTATGTCATGTCCTCGAATCAGTCCTGTCCAATTATGCATCATTCATTATTTGTCCCAAACATTTTAGCGTTCGCGCGTTGATCTCTTATGAGATTTGGCTCAGGCTCGTGGTAGCCTGGATATAGAATAGAAAGAAGAAAGAATAAGATAGATCTAAATAGAAAAGAACAGACATAACCTCAAATTCAGATTTACAGTTCATGTCACAATCATAATTAATGTTTATAGCGGAAAATAACTGTACTTGCCATTCGTGGTTTTAAGAAAGGATAATAAACGGTCGTTGATGCAGAAATGTTGAATTACTCCTCTTTAATTTTTGTTGTAGCTCTAAACTTTGATTTGAGATTTGATTTAGCTTTTAATTCTATTCAGATTCGAAGAAGATGCATCGGTCGAAGTTTTGATTTCAGCGGAGTAGCGACGCCATTTTTATTTTTAATTAGAACAGAGGGAGAATATAGACAGAATGAAATTGTGTAGAGAAAATGAGGCTAGGGGGTTGTTTATATAGGATTAGGCGGACGAATCTAGACAGAAATGAGACCGGATACATCAGAATGAACCAGGTTCAAAAACTGAGTTTCGAGAGCAGGTCGACCTGGTCTGGCCAGGTCAACCCCCCGGTCGACACTATGGTGGACCTAGCCCCTGGGAGGTCGACAATATGGTCGACCCCCAGGTCGACCTGGTCCATGGGCGGGAATTTTCCCGCCCAGCCTGTTCTGGGATTTTGAATTCGAATTTTCGAGTTGTTTTCGATTCTGAAATTCTTTGAAAGTTCGGAGGGCCATATCTCCCTCATACGGACTCCGTTTTTCAAAAACTCGGACTCGTTTCCAAGTAGAATTTCAAGACAAACGCAATGGCGCAACCCATTTCCCTTGATTCCTAATTTATAATTTAATTATTCTCTGATTTGTTACTTATATGATCACAGACAATACGGGGTGTTACACTCCAATAATGTCAATTCCCCACATGGAAAATGGCTACGGACTTACCATTGACTTGAGATGAGTCGGAGGTGCTCTGGGAACTTTGGCATATCTTTGACATCTCTCGCAGCGTCGTGAATAAGCAGCCGCGTCTTTGTTCACGGTAGGCCAGAAATATCTGTACCGTAACACTTTCTTTGCTAAGGTTTGGCCCTCGGTGTGATCTCCACACTCACCTTCATGTACCTCTTGCAGTACACGTTTGATGTCGTCGTGTGCGATACACCGTAGCAGGGGCATCGATAATCCTTGACGATAAAGGACGTCGTCCAATAAAACGTATCTTGTGGCCTTACGTTTTACAGCCCGTCTTTCACTCTTTTTCAATGGGAGGGTTCCATTTTTGAGAAAATTCTTAATTGATGTCATCTAGGATTCTCTTTCTGTTTCAACTTCCAGGGCTAGCTCTGTTTCCATTAGATCGAAACTTGGTGAATCCAACACCTCTATCCGAACCATTTCGGATTCTTTAAAACTATTTGAACTTGCTAGCTTCGCCGGATCTGCTTTCTGATTTTCCGCTCTTGGAATGTGTGTTATGCTATAATGCTCCAAACCTTCCAACAACTCCTTTACTTTCTTGAGATAAGTGATAAGTCGAGGTCCTTTAGCAGCAAATTCTTCTCGAACTTGACATACAACTATCTTGGAATCGCAATATATATCTAGTGTCTTCACTCCCAAATCTTTGGCGAGTTTCAGCCCGGCAATCAGGGCTTCATACTCGGAATCATTGTTAATTGCAGTGAATTCCAACCGTAATCCATAATAAATAGATCGTCCTTTAGGAGTTATTAAAACAACTCCGGCGCCGGACTTTATATCGTTCTTGGCTCCGTCTGTATATAGTCTCCATGGACTAAGCTCTAACTCTTGATCCAAAGCAACTATCTTGTCACCCACCATTTCTTCTTCAGGAATTGTAAATTCAGTTATGAAGTCAGCCAAGGCCTGCCCCTTATTGATCTTCGTGGCTGAAAGTTCAAATCAAACTGACTCAGCTCGATATTCCATTTGAGTAATCGCCCCGATGCTTCGGGTTTCTGCAACACTTGTCTCAAAGATTGGTCGGTATACACAACTACTGGGTGTGCCTGAAAATAATGGTGGAGTTTACGGGAAGCAATCAGGAGGCTATAAGCAAGCTTCTCTATCTTTGGGTAGTTACGTTCTATAGCAGCTAGTTTTTTGCTTACGTAATACACAGGTTTTTGGATTTTATCCTCTTCACGTACTAGTGTAGCACGGATGGCGTGAGATGATACCGCCAAATAGACGAACAAATCCTCATGTTGCACGGACTTTGATAATATTGGAGGCTTTTCTAAAAAGTCTAGCAGATTCTGGAACGCCTCCACACAGTCGGGAGTCCACTCAAAATTTTGCTTTCCCCGTTTTATGAGATCGAAGAAAGGCACACACTTGTCTGTTGCTTTGGAGATGAACCTGCCCAGTGCTGCAACCTTTCAAGCTAAGCTTTGAACATCCCTAATCTTTCGCGGCTCCTCTATATTCCAGATTGTTGCTATTTGGTCCGGACTGATTTCAATTCCTCTGGAACTCACGATAAAGCCAAGGAACTTGCCTGATGCCACGCCAAAAGAACACTTCAAAGGGTTCAACTTCATCCCATACCTTCGTAGTATGCCGAACATTTCTGCTAAGTCCTTCGTATGATCCGGAGATTGTTTGGATTTTACAAGCATATCATCTACATAAACTTCCATGGTCTTCCTAATTTGATTGTACAACACGCGGTTAACCAGGCGTTGATATGTGGCTCCCACATTTTTTAATCCAAACGGCATTACGACGTAACAATACAATCCCCAGTCTGTAATAAAGCTTGTATGCTCTTGATCTGGTACATGCATGGGAATTTGACTGTATCCGGAATAAGCGTCCATAAAGGATAAAAGTTCATGCCCAGTAGTTGAATCTACAAGTTGATCAATTCTGGGGAGAGGAAAGCTACCCTTCGAGCAATCCTTGCTCAAATCAGAAAAGTCGATGCACGTTCTCCACTTCCCATTTGACTTTTTAATCAGGACAGGATTCGATATCCAGTCGGGATACTTCGAATCCTTAATGAATCTGTTACCTTTTATCTTCTCTACTTCTTCTTTCAAGGCTGCTGACCACTCTGGACCCAACATCCGTCTCTTCTGCTTGACTGGTGGGTGCTTTTCATTAATACACAAAGAGTGGCTCATAATGGTAGGCGAAATCCCGCACCTGTCAGCGTGAGTCCAGGCAAACACATCTAGATTTCCCTTTAAGAAATCAGCGAATTCCCTTGCCCTAACTGGATCTAGTTGCGAGCCGATCTTTAGTGCTTTTGTTGGATCAGTTTCATCAATAGGTATGTCAATTATTATTTCATTGGGAGTTGCTTTCATTTCCCTAGGTTCTCTATCCTCTCTGGGATTTATATCCTCGAGCACGTCTGAGGGCAACTCTCTTGGGGCAGGACCCTTAGTTGCTATGTTGAGGCCCCCTTTGGAGAGGCGGAATCGTCTTTAGTATCTATATTCAGCCCCTTCATTAGCATCTTTAACTCTGCTACATAACAAGCTCGTCCCATAGCTTAGTCGCCTCTCGTCGTCCCAACTCCCGAGTCAGTCAGGAATTTTAGCAGCAAACACCAAGGCGCAATACATGCCCTAAATTCGGCAAGGGCTAGTCGGCCTAGGAAGGCATTATAAGGCGACTCCAAATCCAGAACTACAAACAGCAGCATCCTTACTTTCTGGCGATCCCCCTGCCCTAGTGTGACTGGTAATTCCACAAAACCCATTGGAGCTGTGGATACTCCGTTAAAACCACGTATCCATCCTTGACATGGCTTTAAGTCTTTTGCTTCGAGCCTCATTTGTTCGAAGGCTTTCTTGAAGAGGATATTGACCGAGCTTCCATTGTCCACTAACACCTTATGGACCAGAGCAGGGCCAATTATCGTGGTTATCACTAGCGGATCGTCGGTTGGAGATTGAACCCCAAACTCGTCTCTATTGCGAAATACGACATCATTGGACATCGTTTTTTGCTGTTTTATTGGAGTGACGTCTTCAAGGCTACTGCATTCTCCTGCTTCATAATGCTTGGCGGCGTTGATGTACTGGTCCATTCCTTTAAAACTACGACCAACCAAGTGAGACCAGCCAATAATGGAGTTGATGACGATCCTTTTACCTTTTTGCTGAGCCATGGGTTTTGAAGCAGGCTGTTCTTGGTTCGGGGCTTGTCCCCCTTGCCCCCTATCCCTTGGGGTAGCTTTGTACTCATCCAACTTCCCTGCTCGCAGCAATTTTTCGACGATATCACTCAGATGACGACACTCATTGGTGGAATGACCGTGTGTACCATGAAACAAGCAAAAATTTCCTGTTTCAATTTCCTTCTCAGTAGAATCTCTAGGTGGTGATTTTTTATACTGCAATATGTTGTATGTGTCTAGATAAATGTTCTCCAACGTATCATTTAACAGTGTGTAATTTTCAAAACTCTGGAATCGGGGCCTTTTATTAGGGCTATTTCCATGGTTTATGTTCCTTCTATTGTCATTCCCATTTTTTTTGCTATTACCACCACTCTGGTTGCCAACATTTACTTCCACTTTTCCTGAACTACCACCAGACCATTTCACGGCGACATTGCTCTGGACGCCTTCCTTCGAGGTCGGACTTTCTCTTCCGATTTGCCATAGCTTCTTCTCGCCTTAAACGGACATTACCTTTTCATAGAATAATTCTCTTATAGTAGGTGGTTTTCCAGCCAAGTAATCCCCAAACTCTGTGTCGGGATCTACTCCTTCTATCAAGGCCATCAGGATAGTGGGCTCATGGGGATCAGTGACTTCGGTGACAGCCAGGTTGAAGCGATAAAAATATGACTTCAAAGATTCTCTTAGGCCTTGTTTAATTCGTGACAATTCTATGAAGGTCTTGGACTTTTGGCCATGGAGTCGAAACTGATTCATGAAACGCTCGCTCAATTCTGTGAAATTTGACACCGATCGAGGAGGAAGTGAGTGAACCATATTAACGCTACATCTTCAAGATAGATGGGAAAAGCTTTGCACTTTACGACATTTGGAGCTACTGCCACGTTCATGAACCATGTATATCTCATTAGGTGTTGCCCTGGGTCTGTTCTTCCTGAATATCGATCCATCTGAAGCAAGTTGAATCGTCGGGGCAACTAGAAATTCAGGATGTCATCTGTGAAAGGGGTATGACTTCGCTCAATGCTCCAATCTTCATTAGTATACCGCCGGCTTTCAGACATAATCTGGCGCACCATTTCCCATACATCGGTGTTAGTCAATGTCTGCACTGGATCTCTAGATCTGATGTTCGGATTACCCTTGGGTTCCTGATCAGGGGATGACCTTCTGTTTCTGGAGGCAGCCGCTCTACGTTGCTTTCTGCGCTCCCAGTCGATCTCTGGAGGTAGAGGTTGGAGAAGTTGCTGCTGTGTGGGGTTAGTAACATTAGGATCCCTGGGTAAGACGTGGGATCCGCGCATAGGTAGCAACATAGGCTGTTGCATACTCGGGTCATCAGGGCCCAATACATGGGCAGCATCTTCTCGGGATCCTTAAGATCCAAAAGTCAATTGATCGAGGTTCTGAGGTAGTTCAAGCGGCCTTCTCTCACAAGGACGTTCCTCCTCCGAAGAAGATGAATCATCAACGCGACGCGGTAGGGAAGGAGTTCTCTTCCTCCGGAGCTCTTGTAATTCTCTACCCATGGTGATCATGTTTTCCTGCATGCGAAGGTTGTCACACCTTTGGGCTTCCATTGCTTCTTTAGTGCTCTGAACCAAGTCAAGAAAACGTGAAAAATCTCCCTGTGTAATGGGTGCAGATGGATCAGGATGAACATTAGTCATCGTGGCTGGAATCGGAGCATTGGAGGGAGCTCGAGTAGAGTTCCAGCTTCATTCTGATTCAGATCATATCGGTTTACAACAGCCTGGTCAGTGTGGTTCGGATGGAGAGAGTGAGAGCCCCCGACATCATCGGTTCGGATCGGATCACCACCACGGATCGGATAACCACCACGGATCGGATCATCACCACGGATCGGATCATCAGTTCGGATCGGTGTTAACACGATCCGATTCTTTTCGTCCTGATTAGAATGATCTGCTCCAGAGCTTTGAGTGTGTGACCTTGTTAACACGATAGCTTGCTAATTTTCTCTAGCATCATTTCCCCTAGCACCTTGCACTTCTTTTCCTTTGGTCTTAGCCATAATATTTGATTCTTCAACAGTTAGTCAACAAGTAGTGAAATATGTCAGAGAGAAGGTATTAACTTCTTTGAACTTGAGAGTCCAAATAGTAGAATGATAATCCCGAAAAAGCTAAGAATTCGAAGGTTCTCAGTGAAAGCACCAAAATGTTAGACCAAAAATTGGCTCTAACACCCAAATTAGATATGAATTCTCTGGGTGGTGGTTTTTTATACTGCAATATGCTGTATGTGTCTAGATAAATGTTCTCCAATGTACCATTTAACGGGGTGTAATTTTCCAAACTCTGGAATCGGTGCCTTTTATTAGAGCTATTTCCATGTTTTATGTTCCTTCTATTGTCGTTCCCATTTCTGTTGCTATTACCACCACTCTGGTTGCCAATATTTACTTCCACTTTTCCTAAACTGTCACCAGACCGTTTCACGGCGACATTGCTCTAGACACCTTCCTTCGAGGCCCGTTCGGACTTTCTCTTCCGATTTGCCTTAGCTTCTTCTCGCCTTAAACGGACATTAGCCTTTTAATAGAATAATTCTCTTGTAGGAGGTGGTTTTCCAGCCAAGTAATCCCCGAACTCTGTGTCGGGATCTACTCCTTCTATCAAGGCCATCAGGATAGTGGGCTCATGGGGATCAGTGACTTCGGTGACGGCCAGGTTGAAGCAATCCAAATATGACTTCAAAGATTCTCCTGGGCCTTGTTTAATTCGTGATAATTCTATGACGGTCTTGGACTTTTGGGCATGGAGTCGAAACTGATTCATGAAACGCTCACTCAATTCTGTGAAATTTGACACCGACCGAGGAGGAAGTCGAGTGAACCACATTAATGCTACATCTTCAAGATAGATGGGAAAAGCTTTGCACTTTACGGCATCTGGAGCTGCTGCCGCGTTCATGAACCATGCATATCTCATTAGTTGTTGCCCTGGGTCTGTTCTTCCTGAATATCGATCCATCTGAGGCAAGTTCAATCGTCGGGGAACTGGAAATTCAGGATGTCATCTGTGAAAGGGGTATGACTTCGCTCAATGCCCCAATCTTCATTAGTATACCGACGTCTTTGAGACATAATCTGGTGCACTATTGCCCATACATCAGCGTTAGTTAATATCTGCACTGGCTCTCTAGATCTGATGTTCGGAATACTCCTGGGTTCCTGATCAGGGGATGACCTTCTGTTTCTGGCGGCAGCCGCTCTACGTTGCTCTCTGCGCTCCCGATTGATCTCTGGAGGTAGAAGTTGGAGAAGTTGTTGCTGTGTGGGGTTAGTAATATTAGGATCCCTGGGTAAGACGTGGGATCCGTGCATAGGTAGCAACATAGGCTGTTGCAGACTCGGGTCATCAAGGCCCAATACACGGGCAGCATCTTCTCGGGATCCTAAAGATCCAAAAGTCAATTGTTCGAGGTTCTGAGGATGTTCAAGCGGCCTTCTCTCGAGAGGACATTCCTCCTCCGAAGAAGATGAATCATCTGTAGGAATGCGGCGCAGTGGGGAAGGAGTTTTCTGCCTCCGTAGCTCTTGTAATTATCTACCCATGGTGATCATGTTTTCCTGCATGCGAAGGTTGTCACGCCTTTGGGCTTCCAATGCTTCTTTAGTGCTCTGAAGCATGTCAAGAAAACGTGAAAATCTCCCTGAGTAATGGGTGCAGATGGATCAGGCTAAACATTAGTCATCATGGCTGGAATCGGACATTGGAGGGAGCTCGAGTAGAAGTTCCAGCTTCATTCTTATTCGGATCGGTTCACAACAGCCTGGTCAGTGCGGTTCGGATGGAGAGAGTGAGAGCCCCCGACATCACCGGTTCGGATCGGATCACCACCACGGATCGGATCACCACCACGGATCGGATCATCACCACATATCGGATCATCAGTTCAGATCGGTGTTAACACGATCCGATTCGTTTCCTCCTGATTAGAATGATCTGCTCCAGAACTTTGAGCGCGTGACCTTGTTAACACGATAGCTTGCTGATTTTCTCTAGCATCATTTCCCCTAGCACCTTGCACTTCTATTCTTTTGGTCTTAGCCATAATATTTGATTCTTCAACGGTTAGTCAACAAGTAGTGAAAGATGTCAGAGAGAAGGGATTAACTTCTTTGAACTTGAGAGTCCAAATAGTAGAATGATAATCCCGAAAAAGCTAAGAATTCGAAGGTTCTCAGTGAAAGCACCAAAATGTTAGACCAAAAATTGGCTCTAACACCCAAGTTAGATATGAATTCAATGAAATAGAATCAAAAATCAATAAAGAACATGCAATTTATAGTGGTTTGGCGTTAACGAGCCTATGTCCACTTTGTTTTCTTTTAATTGATGATTTGAATACAAGTACAGCAATGATTCTCACTCAACTTCACAATTACAATGCATAAACTCACTCAAATCTCTCAAAATTAGACTTTAAGAGATGATTTTGATCTGAATATGATTGTAGAATACGGCTATGGAGGAAGTATGGACTGAGAATTTGCCAAAAGATCCTTTCAAATGCCTCTAGATGGTGTATATATAGGTGAAAAATCCCTTCGAAGTGGCTCTGGTTCGGAATTGCGTGGCACCCATCCCATGAGAGTCGGGTTCGGAGGCTCCCAAATGATGACAGCGCATTGGATTAGTAGGAGATCGTGAGAGAAATGGTCAGGCTTAGTCTGAGTCTTCAGGAGATATGCGCAGCAGTGGCTACACATTCAAAGGGAAAAAGGGGTTCGGATCGGGGCCTCCGATCCGATCCGGTGATGCAACTTGCTATCCCTTGATGTTGCTGACGTACTCATCCGATCCGAACCGATGGAATTGCTAGCTTTCTTCTGATGCCGCTGAAGTGTTCCCCCGATCCGAACCACTGAAACCACCTGCTTTACGATGTTGCTGCCACACTTCTCCGATCCGATCCGATGTAATCTCTGCATTCTTGATCGTTACTTACCTCCTGCACTATCTTCCTTTGATCCAAACCGATTGGTGTCTTTCTCACTATTTGCTCTTTGTGTTGCCTAGTTCACAAAATAGGCTAACAAAATGGAAAAAGAAACTTGGTTTGTTTATACAAGCAAAAGGTTTCTTCGGGTGAAAGGAGTAGGTGTGTGCGGGTACAACGAAATAGGTCAACTAGAGTACAAAATAATTAAATTCGTTTTGATTTAAATTAATACGATTTGATATATAGATATTTTTATTCTTTTAAAATGGATTTCACTTTGATTTCGAGCTTATCCACTAATCAAATATCTTGGGGTTCATAACTTGAAAGCACTAACCCTATTTTAACGTAGGGATCGACATTTCAATGTTATAACGCTATTGTGAACTCAATGGAATAGATTCTGAAATTTAATTCAACATATATATAAAATAACCCTATTAACTTGATATAATATAATTTTATTTCATAAATAATCAATCCCTCAATAATAAATTATTATTGTTATTGTTTATAGTCAAATACAATTTATATTAATCATCTAAATCATTTCGATTTAGTTTTATGAATTCAATTATTTCAGATCTCGTATATAATAATTATATATTCAAAGTTAAATCATAAATGATTATTAAATCGTTAAACTAAAAAAATCCATTTATATTATTAGCTCAACATTTAAAATAAATGTGAAATGTTTAAAATAAATCAATTAAGAATCTAGGTCATTACAATAAGCCTCACAACATTCCACAAACAAAGAACAACGCTCTTCTCTAAATTATTCTAACATTGCTTCCAAATGCTCCAAATTCCATATTTATTTCAAAGTAAATATTAAGACAGCGCCACTTCACTCCACAAATATTCAAATCTGGTCAAATTCAATTCCTAGTCTCCACACATTCAATCTGCATAATTATTGTTGAAGGTTGTAGAAGTTGTACTCAATTGTGACTTATCCGTGTTATCAAGAACACAAATACGATCAAAAATAACTTTTGTAATTGTTTGAAGTCTAGTTCTACTGCTCTGGCAACGACTACTGAGGAAAAATCTCATTTGGCTGCTCAGGTCCCTGTTCTATTGCTCGAGTGTTTGTAAACCTATTCCACTGGGTGAAGTGAGGGTATTTATTAGTGGAATTTCAGAAGGAGTCTGGGACTGGATGTTGGACGGAGTTCTAAACTAGTATAAAAATATCTGGTGTTATTTATATTTTCTACTACTGTTATAATTATTTTACTTCTACTGTGATTAATGTGCTTCAAATTCTACGTATATATATTGGCCATTATCGATCCAGTGCATAACAACTATTCATTCATCGCTGCACCCGACTTAACAATTAGTATCAAAGCAAGGGATTTTGTTGATCGTCACAGCATCACAGAATAATAGCCAGAAGCAGAAGTGATCAAAATACAGCAAGCAAAAAGTCTCATATAAGCAATGCTACAACAAATAAGGAATAAAGGTACTTTTTGGTTTTTTAATGAAAAATAATGATGGTTACAGGAAACTTAATTTCATTATTTTAAAGAAAATGAAATATGTTGAGCTTGGAAATGAGAAATTAAGAAAAGACAAAACTTATTTATAAAATCAAAATAGTATTTTGTAAAGTAATTTTATGAATCTTAAAGATTTTGTAGATGAATTGAAAACACAAAATAGTTTATCACAATCATCTGTAGATAATTCTGAATCTCGAATTAGTCGTCTCGAATATGAGTGTAGTACGTTGAAGAAGGAGAATTCTGAATTAAATAAGAAGACTGATGATTAGAAGAATATCAAAATTTCTTTTAAAAATGTCAATCGCGGCTTTGGATTCAAATTTGAAAAATGTACAAGTGAGTTCATGAAATTTAATAAAGGTCAAGATAATTTAAATTAAGATTTTATCTAGTTCTAGAACTTTACACGACAAAAGTGGTTTAGGATATACTAAAACTAACGTTAAAATTAATATTAGATATTCTTTTATTTATAATAAAATACTAGTGCTAGTAATAAATTTCGAGCAAGTTTTAGAACATGTTTTCATAGAAATTTAAGTGCGTCTATTATAACACCCCACATCCGTTAAGGTCACTCGCAAAGGGAATGCCTTAACTTCAATGGAGCATTATGGGTACTGGAACAGAAATATTACAAGACAGACATATATAAAACAGCGGAAGGTAAAGTAGAAGTACTTCAAATCGTTTATTAAATATAACTGCTTACAATAAAAGCCCATCAACTTCCAATACCTAATTTCATAGCTAAAATATCTGTCTTGCGCAAAAACAAAGAAGCATAAAAATGAATTGTAGTATTCCCAAATAAAGCAAAGCAAGCCATAACCAAGAGAGATCCAAGCCGTACATGAACGAGCCTGGGAGCTTGGTAACATCTGAACTAAGCTGTATTCCCAACCTGCGAACTAGGGTGGAACGGAAGAAAAAGAGGCGAAACAAAACGGGTCAGCCATAAAGACTGAGTAAGTCCTAGTGACTTTCAGCATAAAAATAGGTAAAGATTACATGGCATGAATAAACTGAAAGTAAACATAAGCATGATGACAAGATAAGCTATAGGCACTATAACTAAGAATAACATCATATGATTTTTGTCAAGTATAACATCGCAAGGTTCCCATTCAAGATAAACTAAGTATAATTTCGCAAGATTTCTAACAAGCATCGCAAGATTTCTCTGCTTCACCATTAAAATATTTCTATGATATCTATTTGCTCTGCACCACCCGTACTAGTATCCCAACGCGTGTCATGTGTTGACTATAAAATGATTCCTTGCCCAATGTCATGAAATGACCCATTACTTGGTCCCAAGAAACGATCTATTAATCGATCGGCTCCTTACAAGTCATAGCTTGTTCATGTGTCTGTGTCATACGACCCTATCACGAATGTAGTTACCTGTGCTAGGTCCACCATAGGGTGTCTCAGGCCCTAGGGTGCCAACCACCGACACGAATCAATCATGCACATTGTAAACCTACTGATGCCCAATGCCTGCTTTTTCAACTCCGGACTACGTGCACGACCATAGTTCTCCTGAACCTACATTAGCGCATCAACTCAGCCGTCGTTCTGGTTGCTTACAATCAGCCCAGTAATCGTACCCCACCCTGCCTAGTTCTAGGGTACCATGATACATCTAGTGGGTTAATGCTGAAATGGACCGCATAACTAGGGTTTTCGTCCAACAGGTTAAGTGTTGTCATTTAAATTCATGACTTAACCCTTATCAGTCTAGCATTTTAAGTTGGTTAAGTGTTGTCATACAAGTTCGTGACTTAACCCGCTTATGTGACATGCCAAATTGGCTAAGTGTTGTCGTTCAAGTTCATGACTTAGCACTATCAATCATGTGTTAAGTTGGTTAAGTATATTCAAGCGGTTCATGACATAAACCTACCAAATCATTGTGTCAAATTGGTTAAGTATATTCAAGCGGTTCATGACTTATCCCTACCAAATCATCGAGTCAAATTGGTTAAGTACATTCAACCGGTTCATGACTTAACCCTACCAAATCATTGTGTCAAGTTGGTTAAGTGTTGTCTTTCATGTTCATGACTTAACCCTATCATGTGGCATTAATTCATTAATGCACCCCAACCTCTCACATCAGACTTGTTGTTATGGTCACTGGATATGCCGGGCGGTTCCGGCTAGATTTACACCACGACTCAGTCTGACCTCGGGTTTTAAGCGCGATATGACCAACTGCCCACATTGTATCCTATTGTTTGCAGTCACTGGATTTGTCGGGCGGTTCCGGGGAGAATTACACAGTAAACTCAACCTAACCTCGAGTTGGCCATTTTCAAGTTCATTCTAGTGTCATGTCCATGTTCAAGTTTCATGTCAAGTTCGTGTCAAGTTTCAAGGCAAGTTTCATGTCCATATCCATATTCAAGTTATAACAATGTTCATGTTTCATGTTCATAACCAATTCATGTTTTGCCAAATCTACCCAAATCGTATTCCCATCGCACATAAATGTGAACCGATCTAGATTACAAGTAAATCCAAATCCAAAATGAAAGGGAATGACATCAAAACTATGATAGGCAACAGAACGAGCACAAGGCGATAAATCTAGACTGATATAGCTTGAGATAATTGGTAATAACATCACTGGCATATAGAATAATAGTCCCAAAACATTAGGATTACACATCTAGCATAATAAGGTGATAGTCATGATTAAGGTGATAATCCAAACTTGTGAATAATTACTGATTCAACATCACAGGCATGATAATATTATGGACATGAAAGGATTTGATTTACAACATGAATAAGCCCAAATTAATTTCATAGCAATGTTCCCAAAAGTCAAGATCCAAGATGAACAAGAATAGATATGAATCAATTATCATACATAGGTCTAATTCCAATTTATAACATGTCCGTATTAAGTTTATAGTTTTAATCAAAAAGTAACTTGAACTTACAGTGCGTGGATCGAGAATTAGAAAGCAGAAGTTGATGTTGAATCTCTATTTGATTAATCGTGTTCTAAATGAAAACCCCCAATTTGCAAATCTCTATGCGTAGTCTTAATGGAGAAGAAGTAGTCTTTTAACTAGAATTTGAGCAGCATAAGGCTAGAGAGAATTGGTGTAGAGAGAATGGGGCTAGGAGGGTGTTTATATAGGTTTAGAGTCAAGAATTTGGTCATGAAACAAGTCTAGATTCATCAGAATGCATCAGGTTCAAAAACCTGATTTCGGGAGGCAGTCGACACTATGGTCGACCTGACCCTGGGAGGTCGACACCATAGTCGACCCCCAGGTCGACCTGGCCTTGGGCGGGAATTTTCCTGCCCTGCCTATTGTGGGGTTTGAATTTGAATTTGAATTTCGAGTTGTTTTTAGTTCTAGAATTTTCTAAAACTTCGAAGGGTCATAACTTGGTCATACGGACTCCGATTTTCGAAAACTCGGACTCAATTTCATGCAGAATTCCGAGACGAAAACAATGGCGCAACCCGTTTTCATTGATTCTTATTTTAAAATTTATTTCTTCCTTGATTTCTTGTTTCAACATGTTTTTAAAATTTGGGTTGTTACATTCTCCCCTCCTTAAAGGATTTCGTCCCCAAAATCTTCAGGTTAAGAAGAACATGTCCTACCATCCAACCATCCATCTACTCAAAACATCATCCACAAGCAATCATTGTCCTTGAAAGATTTCTAATGCTGTATGAACATATGCAGAAGGTGTGTGTATATTTTCCTTATCTAATGCAAATGATCAGGCCTGATTGATATTCTTAATGCAAAATATGTTTAGTGCCATGAGTCCAACATGTATGCAAATAGTCCTATTCACATAAACACTATATGTGTGCACAAACATCCATCCATATGCAACATCCACATGATAACACATTCTATTTCATCCATAAACAAGTATAAACACTCATGCATATGCAATATGAAAGGTGACTGAGCCGATCTAGGGTCTAATGTGCGTGTATATGCATCCACGAGCAACCACTAGCAACCACTTACAACCACTTGCAACCATCAATCATAACATGTCTAAAACACATGTTTACACACAATTGTTCCTACCTAAAGATATAGTCGAATGATAGAAGCAAGTAAAAACTTTGTGCCCATTAGGCAATGTCAAAACTGGAAATCTACGTCACATATATACTGATTAGGAGAAGAATTCCCTAAGCACACCGGAATCAACATCAGACTGATACCCAAAGAATTTCTCAACCCAACCAATATATATGTTTCTAGGAAACTAAGCATGATAGACTCCTTTTAGGTTACAAGAAATCCCTTCCTAAAACTAACCCATATTCTATAAAACCCAAAAAGTTTAGTTAACCCAACGAACACCTTCAGGCCCCAACATGTATTACTAACAGATGAGTCAAACTCCCTATGGGGTTTGCAACAAAAATAGGATTGAGAATAGGACCGAGAGGATACACTTAAAAGATAGCATGCAAGTAAGCTCTACAGAAAAAGAAGGATCAAGGATATACTCTTAAAAAGAGATATGATGCGCGTATCTAGTCTTTAATCTTCTAAGTCGCATTGCCTTGAGCTTAACTCCATTGTGCTTTGACCATATTTTACTTCACAATTTCGTAGCTTCTTAATTCCTATTTCCAAAGTATGATTTGGAACTCATTTCACTGTTGCCTATCGTTCCACTTTCACTTATTCTTTTTCTAGTATACTCGGCTCAAACATAACTGTGTACTCATGGTTTCATGCAAGCTCTCCAAAATTCACTTGTGAATCATGTATCTCGTTTACTCACTATAAGGTGTTCCGTGCAAAAGAACTATCTCTTGAAAATAAACGGATGTCAACCATGTTGCCAAATGTACTTACTAAGGTGATTTTCTATAACTCATGCATAAGTGAAATGAACCATCTGCCTTAATGGTGAACACTACTCGAGCGGATCAATAAATGTATCAGGAGATTCTAGGTAACTAAGCATGGCAGAACCCTAAGGGTTACACTAGACTTTGAGGGCATTACCGAGGCAAGTCAAGAGTTTAACTACCCTCTTTTCATACTCGAGAATGGTATCATTTCATGATAACCACTCCATTCCTAGAATCAACCCATAGCCTAAAACATAAGCATTACTTCTAAGCTCAACACTTTGGATAGACATTCTCAAATCCAAACAAGTCATGAATAAATGAGTCGATTCCCCAACAGGATTTGAGACAAAAATAGGATCCTCTACTACGCTAGCACTAAGGTGCATAGACTCAACTATCGAAGCAGAATTAAAAGGATGCGATGTACAAAAACAAAGTTCCCATGGTATGGTAGAAAAGAAAAGCTACACTTTTAACAGAACCGTTACCACCTCTCTTAGGTATGCTAGTAGTGAGAGCATACAATTGCCCTCTCGACGATCTTGTCCTTAGGCTTGTGTTCTTTATCCTCATTCTTACTATCCTTGTATAGTTTGTTGGCTGGTTTCTCGAAAGGTACCTCCATCACACAGCAACCCTACAAAGCTTGAAATAATATTAGTCGCAAGTAAAACTATTGCGGCTACAAATGGAGGTTGGGCACTCCTTTGCCCTCCTACATGTGTCGTACACCTACAAAACTATGGTTAAAAGAGAGAAAGAAGAGATTCAAAGAGAGACTCAAAAGATAGTGCATATGGCTTTGGGGAATATGCCTTTCGTAAAACAAAACTTTTCTTAGAAAAATGCTTTGTAAACGTTTTGAAAATAATTTCAGAAGGCTTTTAAAAGCTTTTGCCCAGTCTGGTAACCTTCTGCTCTGATACCAAATGTAACACCCCACATCCGTTAAGGTCACTCACAAAGGGAATGCCTTAACTTCAATGGAGCATTATGGGTATTGGAACAGAAATATTACAAGATAGACATATATAAAACAGCGGAAGGTAAAGTAAAAGTACTTCAAATTATTTATTAAATATAATTGTTTACAATAAAAGCCCATCAACTTCCAATACCCAATTTCATAGCTAAAATATCTGTCTTGCGCAAAAACAAAGAAGCATAAAAATGAATTGTAGTATTCCCCAATAAAGCAAAGCAAGCCATAGCCAAGAGAGATCTAAGCCGTACATGAACGAGCCTGGGAACTTGGTAACATCCGAACTAAGCTGTATTCCCACCCTGCGAACCTGGGGGGAGGGGAGAAACAGAAGAAAAAGAGGCGAAACAAAATGGGTCAGTCATAAAGACTGAGTAAGCCCTAGTGATTTTCAGCATAAAAACAGGTAAAGATAACATGGCATGAATAAACTGAAAGTAAACATAAGCATGATGACAAGATAAGCTACAGGCACGATAACTAAGAATAACATCATATGATTTTTGTCAAGTATAACATCGCAAGGTTCCCATTCAAGATAAACTAAGTATAATTTCGCAAGATTTCTATCAAGCATCGCAAGATTTCTCTGCTTCACCATTAAAATATTTATATGATATCTATTTTCTCTGCACCACCCGTACTAGTATCCCAACGCGTGTCATGTGTTGACTATAAAATGATCCCTTGCCCAATGTCATGAAATGACCCATTACTTGGTCCCACGAAACGATCTACTAATCGATTGGCTCCTTACAAGTCCTAGCTCGTTCATGTGTCTGTGTCATACGGCCCTATCACGAATGTAGTTACCTATGCAAGGTCCACCATAGGGTGTATCAGGACCTAGGGTGCCAATCACCGACACGAATCAAGCATGCACAGCGTAAACCTACTGATGCCCAATGCCTGCTTTTTCAACTTCGGACTACGTGTATGACCATTTTCCGCCTGAACCAACACTGGCGCACGAACACAGCCGTCGTTCTGGTCGCTTACAATCAGCCCAGTAATCGTGCCCCACCCTGCCTAGTTCTAGGGTACTATGATACATCTAGTGGGTTAGTGCTGAAATGGACCGCATAACTAGGGTTTCCGTCCAACAGGTTAAGTGTTGTCATTTAAATTCATGACTTAGCCCTTATCAGTCTAGCATGTCTAGTTGGTTAAGTGTTGTCATTCAAGTTCGTGACTTAACCAGCCTACGTGTCATGTCAAATTGGCTAAGTGTTGTCGTTCAAGTTCATGACTTAGCCCTACGAATCATGTGTCAAGTTGGTTAAGTATATTCAAGCGGTTCATGACTTAACCCTACCAAATCATCGTGTCAAATTGGTTAAGTATATTTAAGCGGTTCTTGACTTAACCTTACTAAATCATCGTGTCAAATTGGTTAAGTATATTCAAGCGGTTCATGACTTAACCTTACCAAATCATCGTGTCAAGTTGGTTAAGTGTTGTCTTTCATGTTCATGACTTAACTCTATTATGTGGCATTAATTCATTAATGCACCCCAACCTCTCACATCAGACCTGTTGTTGTGGTCGTTGGATATGTCGGACGGTTCCGGGCAGATTTACACCACAACTCAGTTTGACCTCGGGTTTATGGCACGATATGACCAACCACCCGCATTGGATCCTATTGTTTGCAGTCCTTGGATTTGCCGGGAGGTTCCGGGCAGAATTACACTGAAAACTCAACCCAACCTCGAGTTGGCCATTTTCAAGTTCATTCTAGTGTCATGTCCATGTTCAAGTTTCATGTCAAGTTCGTGTCAAGTTTCAAGGAAAGTTTTATGTCCATATCCTGATTCAAGTAATAACAATGTTCATGTTTCATGTTCATACCCAATTCATGTTTGCCTAATCTACCCAAATCATATTCCCATCGCACGTAAATGTGAATCGATCTAGATTACAAGTAAATCCAAATCCAAAATGAAAGGGAATGACATCAAAACTATGATAGGCAAAAGAAAGAGCATAAGGTAATAAATCTAGCATGATATAGCTTGAGATAATTGGTTATAACATCACCGGCATACAGAATAATAGTCCCAAATCATTAGGATTACACATCTAGCATAATAAGGTGATAGTCATGATTAAGGTGATAATCCAAACTTGTAAATAATAACTGATTCAACATCACAGGCATGATAATATTATGGACATGAAAGGATTTGATTTACAACATGAATAGGCCCAAATTAATTTCATAGTAATTTTCCCAAAAGTCAAGATCCAAGATGAACAAGAATAAATACGAATCAATTATCATACATAGGTCCAATTCCAATTTATAACATGTCCATATTAATTTATAGTTTTAATCTAAAAGTAACTTGAACTTATAATGCGCGGATCGAGAATTAGAAAGCAGAAGTTGATGTTGAATCTCTATTTGATTAATCGTGTTCGAAATGAAAACCCCCAATTTGCAAATCTCTATGCGTAGTCTTGATGGAGAAGAAGTAGTCCTTTAACTAGAATTTGAGCAGCATAAGGCTAGAGAGAATTGGTGTAGAGAGAATGGGGCTAGGAGGGTGTTTATATAGGTTTAGAGTCAAGAATCCTGTCATAAAACGAGTCTAGATACATCAGAATGCATCAGGCTCAAAAACCTGATTTCGGGGGGCAGGTCGACCCCCAAGTCGACCTAGCCGTGGGAGGTCGACACCATAGTCGACCCCCTGGTCGACCTGGCCTTAGGCGGGAATTTTCCCGCCCTGCCTGCTGTGGGGTTTGAATTTGAATTTGAATTCGAATTTCGAGCTATTTTTAGTTCTAGAATTTTCTGAAACTTCGAAGGGTCATAACTTGTTCATATGGACTCCGATTTTCGAAAACTCGGACTCGATTTCATGTAGAATTTCGAGACGAACACAATGGAGCAACCCGTTTTCCCTGATTCTTATTTTAAAATTTAATTCTGCCTTGATATCTTGTTTCAACATGTTATTAAATTTCGGGTTGTTACATCTATGAATAGTAATGTATATAATATTTTTCGATGTACAAAACTATTAACAGGAAATATGAGAAATCATCTAAGTATTTGGGTTCTTGTTAATTGGAAAGATAGAGAGAAATATATACATAATTATTTCGATTCAGTTATTAATAATGAAAATTTTATTCTCAAAGGTTCAATTAAACCCTCTTGGGTATGGTTACCTTCCATCTAACCCTTTGGACCCTAATGAAGGAAGTGGGTACCATAATATATAATTTATTTTTTGCAGGTACTTGAGCAAAAATATAAGGGTATATGAATTAAACACAACAAATGTTCTATACATACATTGGAAAATGTGACGATACGGTCCCAACAAAAGTAGTTTCGTCGAATTCTGAAACCGTTTGAAAAATGGCCCTTTTTTGGTTGATCCAATTTAATAGAAATTGACCAAACACATTTTCCTTCGCCACGCTCACATACTAACTTCAAAAATTATGAAATTTGAAATCTAGCAATAATTTGACATCCCGGATCCAACAAAAGTGGTTTCGTCGAATTCTGAGGTCGTTTGCAAAATGGCTATTTTCACGGGCTATATAAACTCCATAGCAACCTTTCTGAAAATTCATTTGGTCATAACTTTTGATTCTCGCTATGAAACTTTGATTTTTCAAATTCGTTAGAAATATATTCACTAACAAATTTAAATTTTTTTTATTTCACTAAAATCTGCTTTGTTTTGCACCTGGTACAGTCAGCCAATGTTTGAATTGAAATTTTGAAATTACCGCGCCATTTCAAGCCTTGTTTATAATTAAAATTAATTATATTTATTTTCAAACATCGATTCAAACTTACTTTTCGTCGTTATTATTTAAAATATTTATTTTAATTATCTAAAATCCACTAAAAATAGCCAATTTAAAATTTTCAAACAGGTTCAGATTTTCCGAGTTGTTACAATATCCCCCACTTAAAACTTTTCGTCCACGAAAAGGAACGAAGTCGAAAGTTGTTTAATTAACCAATTCAAATTTCCTTCTAGCTTCCGTTCTCCAACTTTTCAATTTCTAATAATTTTCTAATTCTTCAAAAATTTGGCTAACACCCTAAATTTTTGAAAAATTTCGCCATAACCTCCTTTGTACGGGGAGGGTTTGGAAATTTATTGGGCCGTATTAGGTACCCAATAAATCCTAATAAGCATGCACATATTTATAGTGATATATTCCGGTGTCCACAGGGGAGTGTGTATAGATCATAACTCCAGAGAATAAAATCTCGTCACCCTATAAATGGTTTTTGTGCCTTAATGACTAGAGAGACATGTTTATTGTCATCTCCAGGCCCGTGTAGGGTTTTTATTAATCTTGCAATTTACCGTTACATTTTATATGATCCATATCAGTCATCAGTTCAACCTGTAATATATAGTCATCGCCATACAAGCCTCTCGCTCGTATGGTAAATCTTCTTCCTCGTCACACAAGCTCCAAATGCTTATGTGGTATATGATGAAGTATGGCTATCTTCAAGAAGTATGCCATGTAGTGTAGTTCAAAATTAATTGTTACTATCCTATAGTGACATTTATTATTACACACAGAACAACCAGCACTCCGCATCCAATGACGTTCACAGGAGTTGATATAATAATAAAATTGCGCATCCAACTCATTAAGGTTTACCTATTTGTCGGGCACGCAAATAAATTCTTTACTCAACAGCTAATCCTTTTACCTATTCAAACATATATAATGCACATGTATATAATTCTATCTATTTTTAAATTAGTTCAATACTTGATTTAATTTCATAAATTTACGATCATTCTCTTCTTGATTAAATTAACTATCATTCTAATAATTTAATTAATCAAATCCACGATCACACAACATAAGCAACAATCAATTTGTTTTTAACTTTTCAAATATATATCTTTTATATATTCAAAAATCATATTTCTAAAACCAGACTATATATATAATCACAAATACGTTATTTATATACATATAACTCTCAACTCATTCTGGGGCATTTCTGACCCCATCTCTAACGAGTTATTCTGATTCTGCTATACTCATACTAGGACATTACTGATCCTATCTATAATGAGTTATTCATCCTAGAACTCTACTAGTTCTATCTCTGAAGAGTTCGTTAATATGTTATATTCCAGAACTAAGCTTAACCAAAGCTCTGATACCACGTTGTGACGATACGGTCCCAACAAAACTAGTTTCGTCGAATTCTGAGAACGTTTGAAAAATGGCCCTTTTCTGGTCGATCCAATTTAACAGAAATCGATCAAACACATTTTCCTTCGCGATGCTCACATACTAA
This sequence comes from Allium sativum, assembly GCA_030737875.1. Classification (NCBI taxonomy): domain Eukaryota; kingdom Viridiplantae; phylum Streptophyta; class Magnoliopsida; order Asparagales; family Amaryllidaceae; genus Allium; species Allium sativum. The sequence continues at coordinate 378,679,945 of CM060926.1, forward strand.
CTTCAAAAATTATGAAATTTGAAAACTAGAAATAATTTGACATCCCAGATCCAACAAAAGTGGTTTCGTCGAATTCTGAGATCGTTTGCAAAATTGCTATTTTCACGGGCTATATAAACTCCATAGCGACCTTTCTGAAAATTCATTTGGCCATAACTTTTGATTCCCGCTATGAAACTTCAATTCTTCAGATTCATTAGAAAGATATTCACTAACAAATTTAAATATTTTTTGTTTCACTAAAATCCGCTTTGTTTTGCACCTGGTACATTCAGTCAAAGTTTGAATTGAAATTTTGAAACTACCGCGCCATTTCAGGCCTTGTTTATAATTAAAATTAATTATATTTATTTTCAAACATCGATTCAAACTTACTTTTCGTCATTATTATTTAATATATTTATTTTAAATATCTAAAATCCACTAAAAATAACCAATTTAAAAAAATTAAATTGGCTCAGATTTTCCGGATTGTTAAAGAAAACGAGTATTTATGATAATAGAACTGCAACTAATTCGGTATATCTAATTTTGTTATTTATTTATTTTGGGGTTGCTCCTTTTATTTTATTTATTAGAATGTCACAACAATGTGTGTGTGCGTGTGTATATACAAACTATTACTATTGTGAAAAAATCTGAATTAATATACGATCCAAATCCAATTATTATTTTCATCCTATTTGTTGATGATAAAAGGGGAGAAAATTATGTATATTGACAGAGGGAGTATATAAATCTAGATAAGCAAATATTAATGGGGAGCAATATTGTATTATTTATCAGTTTCAAAAGTCATATAGTTGTCGTCATCAAAAGGGGAAGAATGTTGAAAATACGATTTCAGTGTTTTGATGATAACAACTGAACGATGGTGGTACTATCATATTTATTAATTTATTTTAGGTGTAGCTGTAATTTGGTGGAATATAAAATTTGCGTAAACTGTAGCATACAAAAAAAAGGAAGGCAAATTTGAAGAATAAAGTTATTTTTTAAAAAAGGATGAAGGATGAAACATGTCACTAAGAAGGCATGTGTAAAAGGCAAATTTCATGAAGGCTTGGAGATGATAATAAAAAACAAACGCACCAGGTTTCGAACCTGAGATGTCCAAGCACCAAATCTAATGACATAACCGTTGCACCACGCATCCTTTCAAGAAGGAATGGGCTAAAAGTTTTGAGATCCTAAAAAAGGCGGATATGTGCAAAAATTAATTCAAACATGCGGGTCCCTACATTAGGCGTGCATGCAGCTGTTGGCCAAGACTCATGCCTTTTCACATACCAAATGTTTTTTCAATATTCATGAACAGATTTGGTTACAAGGCAGCAGGGACATTTCATATTTATATCATAAAATGTAGAACTTAAAAATGAAACAGCCAAGACTTGAACTCATGCCACTTCAAACAAAGCCATGCGCACCTACCAACCAAGCTGTGCAACTTTTTGTGTAAGTAGACAATTGCCAAATAATATTAATGTTACAGATGGAATATTCAAGGCCCACTAGAAGTGTGTTTTTGAAGAGTTGTATATTTTCAGTGGATGCATCTTTTTCAATGGAAACTTCTAAAGAGTTGCAACTATTTGATGACATCTTGTTGCTCCTATATAAGCCTCACAACATTCCAAACAAAAAAGAACAATTCTCTTCTCTAAATTATTCTAACATTGCTTCCAAACGCTCCAAATTCCATATTTATTTCAAAGCAAATATTAAGCCAGTGGCACTTCACTCCACAAATATTCAAATCTAGTCAAATTTCACTTCCTAGCCTATATGCACTCAAACTGCATCATTATTGTTGAAGGCTATAGAAATTGTACTCAATTTTTACTTATCCGTGTTATCAAGAACACATATACAGTCAAAATAAATTTTTATAATTGTTTGAAGTCCTAATCTACTGCTCAAGCAAGAAGTCCTCTTCGGTTGTTGAGGCAAAATCATGTTCTACTGCTCAGGCCCCCATTCTATTGCTTGGGTGTTTGTAAACCTGTTCCCCCGGGTGAAGTGAGTGTATTGATTAGTGAAATTCTAGAAGGAGTCTGGGACTGGATGTAGGATGGAGTTTCGAACCAGTGTAAAAATCTCTACTGTTATTTATATTTTCTAATGTTGTTATATTTATTTTACTACTGCTGTGATTACTGTGCTTCAAATTCTACATATATATTGGCCATCATTGATACTGTGCATAGTGACCATCCATTCATCATTGTACCTGATTTATAAAATCCATGTTTGAATTTTGTGGTTTATATGAAATGGTACATCTTATTTGAGTATTATACTTTATCGTTCCGCTATGTAAGATTTTCATAACGCAATGTCTATATATATATATTATTCTTTACAAATGTAATTCCTTACAGAACCAACGGTCCATTTAGAGTGTCTCTAAGTTTCGATGATCCTTTTCTAGGTTGAAATTTAGGCTCATTCTAGGAGAATTGTAAAAGTTTCCCTCATTGGACCCATACAAGCTCATGACTATGCTGGAACGCACTATAACTACCTCCAGGACTTTGAACCTCTTACGATCCAGATCAGTAGAGCGTTCCCTGGCCCCTACCTAGTGCGAGGCCCCTCTATGATACAAATAGGGATACTGACTGATACGGGTCCCAAACAATAGCAAGATTGACACAATCCACCCTAAGGCTTGGTCCCCTAAGTAATTAGGATTTTATGAGTCCTAAAACTTGACATAAACAGTAAAACGTGGGACTTTTTAGCTTATTAATTAATAGGTTTAACTTAGCAGGTTCAAGTTCATTAATAAGCAAGGTTGTAAATGAAATCTCCTATAAATGTTATTCTATGTACAACCCCACCCCCCAAAACAGACAAGCACCTGCTTAGATGTACATAGATTTATAGTAACCAGTTTTACTTAATTCACACCTAATTCTCATATTTTCCATAACATGTTCTACTTAATATTAAGTTAAATCCAACCTACTCAGATTAACATGTTTGCATATTCTTTCCATTTGTAATTACCCCAAATTTACAATCAAAGGTTCTCAAGTCATAATATGCCCAATTCTCCTTTTTACTGTCATTACAAGTCAATCCAACTTATCCCAATTATATGTATTCAAATGGAAATGCCTTAGGCTCTCGATGACCTAAGCTAAGTGTAAAATAAAAAGGAAAATGAGAAAATAGATCCAAAATCAAACTGAATAAATAGGCATAAAAAAACTATAAGTAAATAAAAGACAGAAAGGGGATAAGGAAGAAAGATGTACATATGAACATATAATAACAATAAACTGAATAGGTAATTGACAATAATCAAAAGAACAACATATAAGAATAAACTTATAAACACTGCTTATTTTATATCCAAATTATCTACTGTAAAAATGCATTTTAACTATCAGATCTAAAAAATTACTAGATCTCACAGTGATTTGAATTAAATCTAGACAAGGTCTCTTTAAAATAGTTGTTGTAGAAAAACTAGAATTATCCCTTCAATCTACATTTTGGCAGCACCTCGGCATCTTCTTAATTTTATTTTAGAATAAAGCTTAGAGGGGGAAGAAGATGAAGAATGTTTGTGTGCAAGAAAATGGTGAGGCTACTAGCCTATTCATAGATATGTTAGGATAATTCTAAAATATAGAATATTTGTGTTAGCCTGCTTTGTGACCAGGCTACCCAAAGCAAAGATCATGTTGACACACCCCTGGGTAAATGCGACCTTATATGGAATCACTTGATAACATCACTCTCCGGCATTGGAAGCATCGTCAGAAGACACAAGGCAGTTTGGTCAAAATCACAACATCAGTATAAACTAGCCCGAAACCCCTATCAAACGACCTCACTTGGATCCATTCACATCATATTCTTGTAGCCCTTTGAATTAGCTTCAGTTTGAGCTTTGGTTTGGCTCAATCGGACTTACGATTTGAAAGTTATGCCCATTTCCGTGAATGGGTGTAAGCTGGCACATGAACCGCGATCCGTGAACCGCGATCCATGAGCCGTGATCCGTGAGCTGCGATCCGTGAACCGCGATCCGTGAACCACGATCCACGAGCCGCGATCCGTGAACCGCGATCCGACCCATGACCGCGATTCGACCTTCGGACCTGTTCTCACGCAGCTTGTTTTGACCTATTCTCAAGGCCACTGGATTGCCTGCCACGTACCCCATCACGAACCGGTCCTCCCAGGGGCTCTCCTACAACTATAAATACACCTCCAGATGGCATTTTCAGGGGACTTTTGGCATCTCAACATCCATGGCTGCCATGGCCAACACTTCTCCATGAATAACCACCATCTTCCTCAATAAATTCAATGGATTCGGAGAGAATTATTCATTGAATTCAAGTGATTGAAAGACAATATTCACTATAATTGTAATCTATGAGTGAAATGAGAAAATATGAAGTGGACGTAGGCTCGTTAACGCTGAACCACTATAAAAATCTTCTTGTCTCGCTTTTTCTATATTTTTCAGTTATTTCTTCATATCATATGCTCAAAATACGACGATTTGGGTGTTAGGTCCAAATTTTTATCTAACATAGGGTATCAAATCAAACCATACACCTCATGCTGCATCAACAAAGAATAAGGTACACAAAACAGATCAGGTTCAGGCACAGGAATCTGCCCTGCATGTAGGTTGGTCGACCCACCTACTATCTTGTGACACTAGGGTCGACCTTCCTTAGACTTGGGTTGACCTATATGTCAACCAGTTAGGGGCTGGGTCGTCCACATACTTTTGCTTTTCTGAGTTGATTTATTTATTTAAAATTTAAATATAATTTAAACCTTTTTAATGCATAACTTATTCATACTTAATTCGAATTACGAAAACCAAAAGTCTATCTAAACCAGAATTTCGTAACAAATGGAACGGTGAAGTCCGTTTTACTTAGTTCTAAACATTTTATTAATTAATATTCATTTTAGTATATTTATTATATAATTAGGGTGTATTAAATTATGGGGTATTATGAAAACACGCCAAAAATTTATGCAAGGTGCAAGTCTCCACTGCAATCATCATTCGGTTCTCCAATTCGCAAATGAATTTCCCAGACTCCCTTAATCCCTATACCTAACTCACTATTTGAAAGTTGCCCTTCCTAAAATAGCGTAGCACCGAAAATGATGATTCAAGATTGAAGCTAAAGCTCATATGAGTTTATTAAATCCAGAATCGAATGATTTCGTTGATTGTGTGATTTTAAATAATTTTTTGAAGAAGAGAGGAAAGGAGGTTATTCTTGATTTGGGTTTAACTAGAAACAAATGAAAATAGAAGTGGAGATGGGTGGTTAAGGTATATTTATAAATGATTATATTAATAAAATATTCTTATGAAACTTAAGACCAAAGTAACACGCATAAATGACCACATACAAGCTCCAATCGCAATGAAACTTGTAATCCTATAACAACTTAATGTTTTGGACACGATGGAAATGGTTTTGTTGAATTCCCAGATCGGTCGTAAAACTTCCTTTTATTCTCAACGTGAATAGATACGCGTTTAAGTCATGCATGATCACAAAATAACTCCAGTTGACTTAACATTGGAAATCTTACAATAATTTACCATTATGGATTTTACAAAATTAGTTTCGTTGAAATACGAGGTCATTTGAAAATCGACTATTCTTAAATTCCAAATTAAATCGATAAACAATAATCGATTCCAAATAAACAACTTGATTGATAATTATTATTATCATATATGCTCAAACAGAATTTTATATAACTTCCAACTAACTTAAATTTTAAACTCGATGTTTTCAAAAATGGTATTCAATTTATTTTAAAATCCTTTAGTATTTCCAATACAACATTTAAAACAAATTTAAATGTTCAAAATTATAAATCTGGGTCATTACACCTCTTTAGACAGCACTTAGAGCCCTTCTACTCGCGAAGGCATTCAAAGCCCTTCCACTCACAAAGGCACTCAAAGTCCACACTTACGCTAAGGCACCTCATTTATGATGAGGCACTCGAAGACCTCACTTATGCTAGGGTTCCTCATTTACGATGGGGCACTCAAAGACCTCACTCATGTTGAGGCACCTTATTTATGATGAGGCACTCAAAGGCCTCACTTACGCTGGGAACCTCATTTACAATGAGGCAATTAAAGACCTCACTTGCGCTGAGGAACCTCATTTACGATGAGGCACTCAAAGACCTCACTTAAGCTGAGGCACCTCGTTTACGATGAGGCACTCAAAGACCTAACTTTCGTTGAGGCACACAATAAACATCGAACACATTCGGCCTTCGGGAACCTAACCAGCTAACGCTAGTTACGAACCTTAGAAAAAAGGGGAATGATATAATTGATAATATTTAGCACCCCAAGACCTCACTACTATTGTAGCACTCGATAAACATTGAACCCATCCGATCTTAGAAGCATAACTGACAAACGTTGGTTACAAGCCTTAGAAAGCAAGGGTATATGATGATCAATGAAATTGAGCAAACCCCTACATGACGTCGGAATTTCCAAAGATGAGATTGTAGCTCCAAAGCAGGCACCCTCGTCTCCAAATGAGGAAAACTGCAAAATCGTTGTTGTAGCAACCTGAATTTCGACAGACCCGAATTTTTTTCTAAAAATCCAATTCTATCAAAGCTCGAGTTGGCTTGTCTAGTATCCTGCAGAAAGTCAAAGATAAGTATATTGGATCTTATAATAGAAATCTCACAGCGGAAGGGAAGAAAATATAATAGTAGGTGAATGCTTTACGATATAATGACACTTATCTAAAAATGTCCCTATGTTGCATTGTGTGATGGGACCTGAGTCTTATAATAGCTTCATTTTTTCCATATAATAGCCAAAAATGCTTTATATGCCAAATTTCTGTTTTATTGTTACTATAAGTGCATAGTGTAGAAATCAATTTTAAAAGTAAATGTATCAATCATAGAAGGCATGGGTACCTTATATCATGTTGCCATACTAGTTCTACAATCAAAACCATACGGTGTTGTATTGGAAGTTGGATTTCCATCATGAACCAAGGCAAGAAAGAGTCCTTACCGAATTTGAGACACTCTAGCCCGTGCCTCAGGATCAGAGCTTGATTGACCCTAAGAGCGCCAGGGCCGGTCATTCATCGATGATTAGTTATACCATAAACTATATGTTAGCCTGCCCTATAGGGCATAAAATAATCTGGCAATAATGTCGACCAGACCACTATCAATATATATATCTGAGGCTTCTCTCTATCCATGAAGTAATAATACAAAACATCCACATGAGTAAAATGCCAGGGCTTGTAAACGCTTACACCCCTCCTAGCTAGAAACTAACATATGTCCATTTCCCTGGGGTCCTTCTCCCATTTATGGTTCATACCGGGGTGTAAGGCTTGCGATGTAATGTTGTCCACAAAGCTATGCCTAAATAAGCTGTGCTTTGATCATTAACCACAAATCTTTGCTTTTCAACAAGAGCCTTGATCATTTGCATCTTAGCATGCCACATTGTCAGTCCGTACCATACCATTGATTTCTACCAATATATAACCTCTAAGCTCGTACATCTCAGAGAAGGGTGATAAGCAAGAGAATAAATTCTTCGCCACCAAACAGATATACATATATATATATATATATATATTTTTAGCAGAGATCAACGAATACAGCATAAAGGAATACAACGTCAGACATACCATCCATTTACAAGTTCGTTCTGGGTCTGAACGAAACCGGAGGCACCTTATTCCTCGTCCCATATGTCCAATACAGGAGAGAGGTCCACGTATATCCATCGATCTCCAAGTATGTTTGGACAATCACCATTTATTACCTCGTCTTGGGTGCACGGCCCAATCAAGACATCAATAATCACCCAAACGATGTGAAGACCTCTGGTCTTCAACCACCATCTTCATCTTCGACTCTTAATCTTCGTAGAAATTATTCAGAATGGGTTAAACCCAGTCTTTCTGAATAATTCACGTATTATATAAACAAGTGCTATAAAAACACATCATATGCCTCATTCCAATTCAGAATATTCTTTTATTAAAATATTCATATTATTAGGGAGAGGTTCCCATTAATTTTATCAAAGATAAAATTCATTTAAATTTATCTTTAATCTTCTTGAAAATAACAGATACATTAAAAAACCAATTTGGTTTTAATCTCTAAAAATCATTACTTAATGATTATTCAAATTTAAGAAATTAATCTTATCTTTAACTGAGTTAAAGAACCAATGTCGTTAAAAACACAGTTCACGGCAAACCCAAAACCATCTTCCATTAAATATGGAATCTTCACAGAAATCAGATCAATATATAATCGATATAAATTTCTGTATCAGACTAATAATATAAATGGAATAACGGCAAGGCCTTTTAAATTCCATATATAGTAACATTCTTTGTTCACAGAAGCTCATCTCGATTATTACCAAATCAAATTCCATTCAATTATAATTTAATATTAAATTGGAAAACTTTACTTTGGAAAATTTCCATTTAAATCTTAATAGAAGATTTATAAATTTCAAAATTATATTTTTACTGTTCATCGGGTTAAAGAACGAATGACGTTAAAAACACAGTTCACAATAAACCCAATTCACATTTCATTTTATTCCAATTACAAAATATAATTGGAAAATCTACTAATCTTAATTAAAAGATTTATTCTTTTCATAGGGGGTTTAAGAACAGTGTTATTGAAGACACCATTCACGCAAACCCAAAATCCTGTTTGACATTAAATATAAGGTTCTGAATAGGAATTATATCGGCTTATATTCAATATCATATTCTGAAACCAACAGATATTGTATTAGGAATAACGATATATATATCTTCCAAATTCCTCACAATATTCATATAATAACGGAATCTAATATCAAAATATTTCGAAGATAATTTCCATTCAAATCCATTCCAATATATATAAATATATATTGGAAAATTAATATATATATATATATAAATATATATTGGAAAATTTTGGTTATTTCAAAACCATTATCAGATCCAATTTATTTATTTCCAAAAATAATTAAATTATTATTTTAGTTAATAACTAGTTCATTTCGACAAAATGACATTTTTATCTTTTCAAATATGGAATTTTCATTCAAAGAATTTCCAAATCACTTATTATGATTTTACATAATTTTTCCATATTTTTATTAATTTTATCAAGGCACGTAAAGTCAGTTTCCAGTAACGACCACCGAACTGCATTTACAACGACCTTTTCCAAAATTGGTCTGGACATATTTTAAAATCTAGCCATTAGATTTTAAACTCTTATATTCATTGGAAAGCTCTTTTCGATACGAACCCAACGGTTCCGGATTTAGGAGAATCTGGCGGTCGATCTCCCGTTACGCCCATTTAAAGTTAATGGTCGAAATTCGCGAGCGGTCGCTGAGCGGCGCGTTTCTATTCAAGCCATTAAATATAATATATATATATATATATATTATATATATCGTCGATTTCCATTTGAATCGTATTTTATAAATCACTTTTAAACTCGTTTTAAAATGATTCCAACTTCATTTTTCAATTTTAAATCAAAATTGAATATTCTATATCTTTATCATATTAAAATGATAATATTTTCCAAATATTATATTTTGAAATCATTTCTTTTCGATATTCATTATAAAATGGATAAAATCGGTCGATAAACCTGATCAGGTTAAAATGGCGTTTGCTACTTAACTCGGCTTCATATTTTTATATTTTTGTGTCCATCCAAAATCGAACATCGAAAATCATGATTTTATTCTTGACTACATAATATTCAAAAATATTCATTATTTTAAAATATTCTTAATTTTTAAAGATTCTTTATTTAAAGTATCCTTTATTTGAAAATATTCTTTATTTGAAAATGTTCTTTATATTAAAGTGATCTTTTACATCGAAATGTTCTTTTACATATAAATGTTCTTTTTCATATAAATGGTCTTTTATATATAAATGGTCTTTTATATATAAATGGTCTTTTAAATATAAATGGTCTTTTATATATAAATGTTCTTTTATATATAAATGCTTCTTTACATTAGAATGTAAAACATATTCTTTACATTAAGATGTTCGATTACATTAAAATGATTCTTTTATTTTGTTGACAATACTATTTCAACAAATGAATAAAAAGAGAAAATTCATTTTGTTAACAATTCTATTTTAACAAAATGAATTTAAATGATAACTTCATTTTATTTACAATAATCTAATTCAACAAAATTGACAATTTTGTTTTAACACAAATCTACTTAACAAAAAATGTTATATTTATTTTGACTATTTCATTTCAACAAAAAATGATATTTTGGTTTCAACTATTCTCTTTCAACAAAGATGTTAATTTTAATTCTAAAACATCCTTTTAATTCTAAAATGTTATTTTATTCTAAAATGTACTTTTTCATTCTAAAATGTTATTTGATACTAAATTGTACTTTTTATTCTAAAATGTTATTTGATTCTAAATTGTACTTTTTAGATTATAATGTTATTTTATTCTAAAATGTTATTTATTCTAAAATATATTTACTCTAAAATATTGTTTATTATAAAAACATTGTTTATTTCTGAATCGGAATGCGACTCAATCAATTACCATATAATTTCAGTTATATGGATTTCATACATCGCATGCATGCAACAATAATGATAAATAATCATCAAACAGTCCAATCACATCCAAAGTGAAATTTCCAACTGTGTGAGCATTAAAATAAATAAATTACGCTCATCACAGACTGTCAATCCATCGATTGACATACAAATAAATATTAGGACCAGTGTATGTCAAATATCATCCCAATACCCGTGTGGGGTTTTCAAACAATAACAGATTATTTAAATAAATTATTGGTTAATAAATTTAACCAATTTTCATTGTTCACATTATAAATGAATATTTATAATTTAAATTTCACTATCCTATTAATATTAACATTTTTAATGTGTTAAACATTCCACATAACAAACAACCTGCAATACAGTGAATTTAAATCGTCCATGGTTTGTGGACGAGGAAGGTGATTTAACAAGCACTGTATATAGTTTATAATGATGAAACTGATAAAAATATAGACTGGCAATTCTATATATTTTTCAGTTATAAAAATAAATAAATAACTGTGCGGAAATTTCAGTAAGGAGTTCTCACCTTTGGTTTCCACTCTGCCATCCTTTAGCGGACGATTTTGATTTCGTTCAGCTTCTAGTCGGTTTCATCGCAATCTGTTTCACACAGTTTGTGTTAAAAATCATATTTTTAATATTTTCTATATATATGGTAAAAATCATACTTTTATTTACGTTATGATTATATAAAAATCATATTTTTATATTACTATTTTCATATTTTTATATAACTATTTTCATATTTAAAACAATGCGATTTTTATATTAAAAACAATGCAATCTTTATATAAAAAACAATGTAAATTTTGTTATTGAAAACAATGTAAATTTTGTTATTAAAAACAATGTAAATTTTGTATTTTAAAACAATGCTAATGTTATATTCAAAACAATGCTAATGTTGGTTTCAAAACATATTGCTAATTTTTTTTCAAAGCATATTGCTAAATTTGTTTTCAAAACACATTGCTAATTTTGTTGAAGAAAAATGCAAATTGTATTTTAAAAACAATGTATATTTTATTTACAAAAATAACGTATATTTTATTTACAAAAACATTGCATTTTTTTTTACAAAAACATCGTATGTTTCATTTACAAAAACACTGTATGTTTCTATTTTTTTCATGTTTTTATTTCTAAAAGCCATATTTTAAATAATGTCATTTATGTTAAAAAAATCATACCTTTGAAAAAATGTTATTGATAAATTTAAAAACCACGATTTTTATTAGTGTTATTTTATATTTTTTCTTTTTAAAACAATAATATTTTATTATTTGTTTTAATTAAAAATTCAGATCTATAAAAACAATGCTGTTTTTTTCTTTTCATGTTAACGACAATTTAATTTAGTTAACAACGGAATTAGTAAAAGTAATCTCACCCTTTCCATGTTATTAATCACGTTCCTAAAAGCGCAGTCCTTCTTCTTTGTAAAACCAACGAAGCCCCCTTCTGTAAAAACCGTAACCCATCCTTGATAAAGAAAATCTGATCAACACGCCACCCACAGTCGACTTGGACCCCATCAGAGAACTCCACGCTGACCGCCTACGAACCCCCTCCCTTCGCCAGCAACGATGCTCCCCTCGCTGGTCCTGACGTGCCAGAAAACCGCTCCGAAGTTCGACGCTTCCTGCTGCTGTTGTGGCCACCACGCACCCCCATATATCATCTCCACCGTTCAACATGTCGAGCTCGCCTAGGTCGACGGTTTGGTAGTTGGAAGTATCGCCAAATATTGTGTGGATTGTTGGATCGAAGAGGAGGAAGGTTGGAAGAAAATAGGCCACTCGTTTTAATATTGGAGGCTGTGTGTTTTTACTGTTTAGGGTTAGCGTATAGGCCGTATGTACCAGCATATTTATGCTAGTATATAATATTTATTTTAATTTATTTAATTCCCGAAAAATACATGTGTATTATTATGAACTCCAAATCGAACTCAAGGACTGTCGCCCTAGTTAAATACCCCCGTTCCGGACACAATGGAACATGTTTCATAACCCAATTCGTTAGTTACAATCAGTTTTTATCAAAATTAAAATATAAAACAATATATATTTAATTTAAACGTACATTTTAAATTACTAGGGCCACATACTGACTCTAAAAATTCCAGAAAAATTATTTCTGGCTTTGTTTTGACGATACGGTCCTAACAAAACTAATTTCTTCGACTTTGGAGATTGTTCGAAAAATGGCCATTTTCTGGTCGATCCAAATTGATTGAAATTGACAAAACACGTTTTCTTTTGCCATGCTCACATATTGATTCCAAAAAATATGAAAATTGGAATCTAGCAATAATTTGACATTCTGGATCCAACAAAAGTGATTTCTTTGAAAACGGAGGCCGTTTGCAAAATGGCTATTTTTAAGGGCTGTATATTATATTAAAATATATATGAATTCTACAGCGACTTTTCTGAATTTTAGACTAGACATAACTTATAATTTTAAAGTGAAATCTCAGTTTCTTACATTCATTAGAAAGATATTATTAAACAGATTCAAATATTTCTTCTTTCGTCCAATTCTGATTTAAAATGAATTATGTATATTAAATTGAAATTAGAAATAGAATTTTCAAACTGTCATGCCATTTCAGGCTCGTTTATAATTAAAATAAATTTATACATTCTAACTTCGATTTAAAATATATTTTTTGTCGTTATTATTTAAAATAAATAATTTTAAATATTCTAAATCCATTAAAATTGCTAAAAAAAAATATTTGGTTCTGATTTTCCGGGTTGTTACAGTATCCACCATCATGCCATGGAAGCATACCTGACCTCCATCTTATACCTAGCTGCATACGAAATCTCCATCACTACGTCACGTAAATGCACAAAACCATCATCGCTATGCCACGTAAGCATACATATCCCCATGTACGAACTCCACGGTCGAGATAAGCCCCGATGCGGAGTTATATTCCCTGAAGTCTTTGATACACCACCTAGTGTATGAATCGAGATCCTCACACGAACGTACTTCCTATTACAACCTGATTTTCGCAATTGGGAAGCACATGTGCACGGAACTCAGTCAGGGACTTTTGATATCTATAATGGACATCTTTGTTAGGCCTACAATACAAATACCTACATATAGGTCTATCTCGTTTCACGATGGCTATAGCCCTACCTTGATCTCTCCATCAACTAGTGGAAGACTACTTCTAGAGCTAAGTGATGTGCCCCTAACATCCAATCTAAAGCATCTGATTGGAGTTTCCTTTATCCAATGTCTCCATAGTGAAAGATCATTCGCCTGTTGGTTTAGCTCTAGTCTTCCCACATACCACCGACTACCGATTACAAGTATCAAACGATTGCTATCCTTATTTGGTCCTGACCAGCCTCCTCCCAAGCAAGGCAACTGTTGGATCGTCTTAAGGTCATAATTGCAGCCAAGGTATACTCTTAGATGGAACTATAGACATGCCTCTGGGAGTACGGCTTCATCCGATTTCCTAGAGAACCATCTCAGAGTACCCTCCCACATCCCGTAGAAGTCTCGTACTTCCTTCTAGTCCTATCAAATAACAAGTTGGACGTGCTCCTCTCGCGTTTCTAGGCGGCTACGATGATTCAGCCCACTGAGCTCTTCATTCCAAATACATATGAAATGGTCCAAGCGCATCTCGTCATTATGTTATTAGATCCTATGCGCTTGTTTTACTTACCGCATTGCTAATTAACTTAAAATTTTACTTGTTTATTCTGCATTCAATTTATTGTTTATTATCTTTAGTAGGTCGCTTATTTTCCCTAATCATACTTTGCTGTCGGAATAGACCACCTTCCATTCATTTTATTGGCTACTTATTTTTCCTAATCAGCTCTCGCTGTTAGAACGGGCCACTTCTTATTCTTGTATTCGTTAAACTTAATTCCCCAATTATAAGTGTGTAAGTGCAAACCCATGCTTCGCACATGTTCGTCGTTAAAACATTGGTTTCAGTCATGAAAGAACAAAATTGGAAGAATGGGTATGTCCACGAACTTTTATTATTCATAGAATTTGAAAAAAAAAAAAGATTTGGTATCCGTTTGAATATGAGGCGTTTGTGTTACGGCTTAAAAGCTAGAGTGGTTTTACAACTTAAAGTAGTATTAGCTAATCGATAAGCAAGTAGACATATTTAATTGATAGTTGTTTCAATTATCATAATTTGTGAGTGAATATCCAAATAACAATTGAAATGCATCTTGTTTGGAGGAAAATGGAATCAAAACGGTTTTTCTCACAGTGTAGTGCAAAGAACAATTATTTCTGGTAAAGCGTTGTAGCATGGTGAATCCTAAACGCATGTGGAACAACAGTCTCACTTGGTTTCATAAAGCAATGCCTTTATTTCCTGTTGTATGAGTTGAAACTAATAATTTTTTAAATCAAGTAGTGTCATATGTGTATGCTGCATTGCTTTAGTAATATCCCTCTTGATACATAATTTTCTTAAGAAGGAGATATAATTTTGTAAAATTTACTTTTACATCTGAACCCTTATATATCATAGACTAATAATTTTATTTTATTTTGGTTTCTACCAAATTTAGATAATTGACAAAAGATATTAATTGTGAAATATACAATATACATTTTAGCTTTATGGAAAATTAGACTAATAAAAAATGTCAAAGTGGATATTAAACAATATATAAAGGACATATCATCTCACTGACACACATATTCGGATAATGTAACATCCAGAATTTTTAACAACACTAAAAGAGGAAAAATTAAATAATAATTAATTTAATATTCAAAATTAGAGTAAACGGACTGCATCATTGCGTCCGTCTTGAAATTCTGGTCAAGGTAGACATTTGGTTTGTGTAAAACGGACAATGTATGAAGAAGTTATTAAGGTTTGAAGTTTGTATGCACATAAGGAAGATATATATTTATATATAATTCAAAAATATTCAAAAATCAGCAAAACTAGAAATCTGGTGTGCAGATCGATGAAAGCCCAACCATTTGAGGTTGACCCGAGACCCAGCAGGGTCTACTCAAGCTCATGGGGGTCGACCCCGGGGTCGATCTAGGTGTCAACACCCCTGAAGGGGGATCGACCCATCCGCGACTCTAGAAACTTCTTTTCTGACGTTTACGATTCCGATGGATTCTGGTCTAATTTGATGGTCTTGGTTGCTCCGCTACTCCTATATAAGGGACCCTAAACCTAGGGTTTATTCACATAAAAAAATGGTGACTTCGAAGCTCTTCTGCAATGAAAATTAAGATATCTTTTCTTCTTCTTCTTCTGAGTCAAATTCTGAGATTCAAGCATAGATTCAACATCAACTTCTTTTCTATCTCCTTAACAATCCTAATCACAGTGAGTTGGTTATTTTTAGGATTAAACAAATAAAAGTAAATTATGAAAGACTGATTTGGATAATCTATGCTATTATCATATCTATGCTATGTTATGATAGATCTATTCTATGCTATTATCATATCTTATGATGTCATATTTGGATCTTAACTTGTGCTATGCTAGATCCATTCCTATAGATCTAATTAGCTTATGATGTCATATTTGGATCTTAGCTTGTGCTATGCTAGATTATTCTTATAGATCTAATTCTCTTATGATGTCATATTTGGATCTTAAATTGTGCTATGCTACATCTATTCCTATAAATCTAATTCGTTTGTGATGACACATATGCGAATCTTACCTCCTCCCTAAAGTTGGTAGTTAATTTGGGATTATCAATTTTTGGACTATTAAACCATTATTTAGATCTAGAACACCATATTGTGATTAACTGAGATCCTTTATTATTGAACATAAGAATTCTTATTTGGAGTTGTTCATCCTAAGTTTATTGGATCTAGTTTTATCATTACCCTTTTCACTAGATCTGTCTTTATGTTCACCTTATTATGCCTATTACTTGTCTATGCTAGGATATATGCTTATGATCTAATTCTCAATATAATATTCGAGCTTACAATCAATTCTCACTATAATATTCAAGCTTACAACATATGAATTTTCCCTCATTACAATCTTTTCTCTCTTTTCTCCCTCCTTATGATCTAATTTCTCTTGAATTTGGTGAAGAAAATGAAGAGATCTTTTAGCTTTGTGATAAATCTTCAATCACTTGTGTGCTTTGATCCTCTTTCATGAACTTCATAGATCTCATAGTGAATTAACACTCGATTTAGGCTTTAGAGAGGTTTAGAGAAGATATGAAATTGCTTGAGAGATTTATTATGTAGCTTGAATAAGATTGAAGGTGCTTAGATCCAATTGTAGAAAGCTCTAATGATCATTGATTTGGATTAGATCTTCATGAAGTTAGAAAAGTGTTGATGAATCCATAGAAGCCATTAGAAAGGTTGTAGATAAGCTTTGAATTTGACAGAGTCTCTTTGTAGGAATGAATTTTCAGTCCCCCCTCTCAAGTGAATTATGAGGGGTATTTATAGGTGATTTTAGCCCGTGTGGCAATTATGTAATTATGCAGAAAACGACATGACTCAATTCGACATGACTCAATTCAACATGACTCAATTTTGCCATGGTGAGATATGGTATCATTTTCCTCATTGAGGACTCATGATATGATTTTTATAACGACATGGCACTTGCGACATGAATTACTTTCTGCCTTATGGCGTCCCGTGTCATGAACACATAAACGGCTAAAGATAAAATACCAACTGCATGATTCATGGCATAGCATGACAACTGTTTTTCATTACTTTACAGCTGTCAGTTGACATCAAATGATTAAATGAGCCACGACTTGTTTTATATTTCTTGTTTTGCGGCATGAAATTAGTCCAACGCCTTGCATGTACAGCTTTTGATTGACTCTTGGTATGCATATAGCAGCATGACTTGGGAGCACACGTCACGACATGGATACAGCGGCATGGAGACTTGCAGATTACTCTTTGCACCATAAACTCAAATATTCTGAATGACATGATTCAAATAATTTTTCTAACTTGTCCCATGTACTTTATTTGTATGGTATGAACTAGATGCCATACGACATGTCTTCTTTGCGACATAATTTGGTGATGTGTCTTGAATGCTTGCGCCATGGATGGGCCTCATGACATGAAGAGACGGACGACATGAATACAAATGTCTTGCTGCATGGCCTCTATTGCGAGGAATGACATGGTTTCTTGCATACGGAATGACATGTTGCTTACAATTTCCATAATCCATTTGTATTATTTACTGCCACACGTCACATATGTGTGCTTCATGCCCTTTTGTTACACGTGGCCTCATATCCTTGTCAACATGTATAGGAATTATCCTGTATGTCCGGGACTCTATGTTATTTTATCCCTCATGCGTGCAACATGATGCACTGAACCGACATGATGTAATGAGCGGTCTCCAGGATTTAATACGTCATGGCATGTTATATAGTATGAGATCCATGAAACAATGTCGTTATCCATAATTATGTTGTTGACTATAAAGCTTAACAGTCTGAACCGCATGCTACTGACGTTTGACTTAATGTAAGCAACATGGGTATTAGTCAACAGCAAGGTTATGATCCAACGCCATGCCTTCTTGCGGCATGACTTGAGTTGCTATCATCCGCGGCTTGGCCTCATGTCGTTGTAGCGGTATGGCGTGAATCCTTTGCGGATGACTTTATCGAGTCAGTAAATGTCATTGAATCATGTCGTTGGAATGGAGTGATACCATGTCGTCAGAACATACTTTATGAAACTGCCTGGTCCATAGCATAGTATATCATCCATATGTTTTCCTGAACCATGTCTTAAAAACGGGGTTAACGGTGGAGTTCTATCAAACAACAACAAGATACAATGATATAACGATGATATGATATAAAAGGGTCCTACCGATGAAGAGTTCTGGATGGGTCGCCCTCATGCTCTCTTCTGTCTCCCACGTACAATCGTCACCATCTTCACTCCATTGTAACTTGACTAGCATAACCGTCTTCCTCCTATGTTGTTTCGTGTCATTTGCCACAACAAGAAGTGTCTTACGAGGTCTTGTAATTACGGTTTCAATTTGTAGATCTTCGTACTGCTCCGGAAATACTACCACATTCGAATCATGAACGAACTCCCGTAGGAATGACAAATGGAACACATTATGCATACTCGACATCTTCTCAGGTAACTCCAAACTATATGCATGCTTTCCAATCTGCTGGACTATCGGAAATGGTCCAATGAACCTTAGAGCTAACTTTCTTTTACTACTGAATCGAACCACATGCTTCAACGGCAAAATCTTCACAAAAACCATATTGCCAACGTGTAACACCCCACCTCCGTTATGGTCACTCACAAAGGGAATGCCTTAACTTTGATGGAGCGTTTTAGTAGACAGAAAAGAAATTTACAAGACAGATAAACAATACTTGAGAAATTATAACTTTATTTCAGCGGAAAACAGAAATCGGTTTGGTTACATCTTTACCAAAAACTCAAGTACATAAATATCAGTCTTGTTCAGAAAATCATCAGAGTACAAAACTTCAAAATCATAATCCCCACAGAAGCTTCCATAAGTAGTCAAGCCATACTTTAAGCACTCTAAGTACTTCAAGCAGAAGAAATCTGGATCAAGCTAAAGTATTCCCTCCTTGGAAAACCTGGGGGGAAACGGAAGAAAAAGGGGCGAAAACAAGCAAGGTCAGACATGAAGTCTGGCAAGTCCAGTGACTTTCAGCATATGAACAGATAATAATAATTATGACATGAAAATAAACGGGATAAGAGATAACAGTAACAGGAGCAGCAGATGTACTTAGGTTAAACAAAAGAAATAGAATAATATTACTTTTCATTTCTCTACACTAAATAGTCTAACAGGATTAGGTGTCACCTCAATTTATAAACTGAAACAGAAACGGGAACAGAATAATTTCCACAGAAGAGAATGCTAGTAATGGGCCTTTACCACCCCAACAGAAACAGAATGCTAATAATGGGCCTTTGCCACCTGAACAGAAGGTACAGAAACAGAATGCTAATAATGGGCCTTTACCACCCGAAAAAAAGGTACAGAAACAGAAAAAGATTAATCCCTATGGAAACAGAATGTAGAATTAGGTGTACACTAGTAAATGGGCCTTTACCACCCGAACATACGGTACCACGCAGAAACAGACAGGTGTTACCACCCAACAGAAACAGATGGTACCAACAGAAACAGACAGAACTAAGTGTACCCTAAAACCCTACCCCAAGTGATCGGCTCCCTAATACATAAATACCCTGTGTCGGCCCCACAGTAGGGTTTATCACTCCCAAAAGTGACAACCAATTGGCACAGACCTATTTACAGATGTCACGACGTCTTACATCCTCAGAGGCAGATTGGGATCCATGCACGTACATGACCTAGTTGGAACGCACCATCAAAACCCCTCGCCATTATCAGAATGAACCGCTTATAATTAGTTCAGTAAGCGTGCCCGGACTCGACCTACTGTTGGGTCAAAGTTTTGATACCAGAAAGGGTTACAGACTAATATGGGTCCTAAATAACAGATTACACAAGTAATTTCCCTCTAACCTTGTGTTCCCAGACTAACAGATTTCAAATTGACGTGTTTACAAGTTCATACATACAGAGTTCAGATCAACTAGTTCACAGATCAGACAAGTTTTCAGAATAACGGATCAGATATACGGATTTAACAGATTTACCGGTTTGTCTAACTTTGTAATTGGGCCAACAGATTCACGAAACGGATTTAAATTCATTAGTTCAATTGGTTTAACCCTATCCACCCAACAGGTTTTAGACATCATATTTATCTTAGATTTGTATCAATTAAAAATTAACGCGCAGACCTCTCACATTAGACTGACAGTTTGCGGCCACTGGTTAGGCCGGTTGGTTCCGGGCAGGTTTCTGCCGCAAACTGAGTCTAACCTCGGGTTTCAAGCACGTTATGACTAACTTCTCACATTAGAACCTATTGTTTGCGGCCACTGGATGTGCCGGGCGGTTCCGGGTAGGATTACACCGCAAACTCATTCTAACCTCGAGTTAGCCATGTTTAGCAAATGCATTCATTCACAGACTATGATAATATCAGACTAATCATGCTAATTTAACAAATTAAATTCTGTATAAGTTACAGCAGATTATTTGAGGTTCTATTAACAACTTTAGCAGATCTAGCAGATAAGGCAATTTAACATAATTAGCAGATCAGGCAATTCAATCTAATTAGCAGTTTAGGCAATATAACAGAACTAGCAGATTAGGCAATATAACACATTTAATCATTCCTTAAAGTTTCATTGACATATCTTGCCTGATTATAAATTTGGCCTAAGTTTGCATGCCTAAATAATTGTCATGATTCACAATATGATCATATACCCCGCATTTGCATTGAATTTACATGGCACAGATTATGGTCATAATTTACCATATAACTCATGTCCCAATTTTTGTTAAACTTGCCTACTACAAAAGACTCACACATGAATTATACCAAATATAGCCATCGATTTCAATGCATGTCATATATTCATATTATCTCCCACTTAGGTGTTATTCACATTTAACAGTTATCAAGTCTTAATATAGATCTTCACACCTAAGTCATATTCTTTTTTTTTATCTCAAGTCATGAATCGTTATATAAAAATATACCCAACAATCTAGAACTTTTAAATTATAATAGATCGTAATTTAAAATATGCGTTATGTCCAAAGTCTCAAGTCACATGTTAACATACAATGGTTCCTCTTCTTCCAATTCACAGAATATGCATAGATCTAAATCTAGTTTACAATCATCAGTCACAGATTAGCCATGTCCTATTATTCCATCATTCATTATTTGTCCCAAAGTTTAGCATTTGTGCGTTAATCTCTTATGAGATGTGGCGTAGGCTCGTGGTAGCCTGGCTATAGAACAGAAAGAAGAAAGAGATACAGAATAAAATATATCAGAACAGAATGTACACAACCTCAAATCCAGATTTACAATCATGTCACAATTATAATTAAGGTTTATATCGGAAAATAATTGTACTTGCCTTTCGTGGTTTTAAGAAAGGATAATAAACTGTTGTTGATGCAGAAATGCTGAATTACTCCTCTTTAATTGTTGTTGTAGCTCTAAACTTTGATTTGAGATTTGATTTAGCTTTTAATTCAATTCAGGTTGGAAGAAGATGCATCAGTCCAAGTTTTGATTCCAGCAGAGTAACGACGCCATTATTTTATTTAATAAGAACGCAGGAAGAATGAAATTATGCAGCATAAGGTTAGAGAAGAATGGTGTAAAGAGAATAGGGCTAGGGGGCTGTTTATATAGGGTTTCAAACTAATTAGAGACGTTGATGAAGCTAGAGTTAATCAAGGCCATCCATCTCAAGAGAAGCCAATCAGAGAGTGACAAGTTAGCCCTAGTGACACAGCAGAGCTCAGAAATCCGACCAGAACCCGACCGGGCCAGCCAGGGTCAAACCAGAAAGCCGTGCAGGTTTTCTCTTGGCCTGGGCACACTTGGGAAGTGCGCCAATGTAAACTTGTACTGGCTCACTTCCCAAGTGCGCCAGTGCAATCTTTTTTTTTTCTATTTAGCCACTAAAATTCGTTCGTCCATATCTTCTTCATACGGTATCCGTTTTATGCAAACTCAGACTCTATTTCAAGAAGAATTCTGAGATGAACGCAATGGCATAACCCATTTCCCTTGATTCTTATTTTTGTAATTAATTATTCTCTGATTTTTTACTTATACGTTCACAGAAAATACGGGGTGTTACATTCTCCCCTCCTTAAAGGATTTCGTCCCTGAAATCTTCAGGTTAAGAAGAATGTGTCCTACCATCCAGTCATCCATCTACTCAACCATCATCCACAAGCATCCATTGTCCTTAGAAAACTTCTAATGTTGTATGAACATATGCAAAAGTGTGTGTATATGTTCCTTATCTAATGCAAAGATTAGGTGGTCCACTGATTCAGTTGACCTCCTTAATGCGAACTATGTTAGTGTCATGAGTCCAACATGTATGCAATTTTCCGATTTGATACATATCATTCTTATATGAGTGACAACCATTCATTCATATGCAACATCCATATGATGAGTCAATCATTTTGCATCCACAAAAATTGAAAATGATCACACATCCGTATGCAGTATGAGAGTGTTTTCGAGCCGATCTAGTGCCTAGTGTGTGTATATGCATCCACGAGCAACCACTTGCATCCACTTGCAACCATCAAACATAACATGTCTCAAACACATGTTTACATCCATAGGATTCCTATCTATAGGTCGAAGACTCGATCGATAGGATACAGTCGAGTGATGGGAGCGAGTGCAGATAAACAAAAACTTGGTTTCCATTAGACCTTGGTTGAGAGACAAATTCCCCTAAGTATCAACCTCGAAGACCGAATACAACATCAGATTGACACCCAGAGGATTACCTTCCTTAGACAATGTCAAAACTGGAAATCTCAACCTTATCAGAAATATTCAGATATTTACAGATTACCGATACAGATCAGATTACTAAATGATTCTTAGGAAACTAAGCATGATATAAACCCAAAATGTATGCGTCATAGTCAACTTAATGCTCAACACAGATACCCAACTTATCACAATTGGATGAGTCATTAGCCTTATGGGTCTGAGTCTACAGCGAAATCAGAAACAATACTAGTATTCAAGTGCAGAGTATTGATTATAGAATCGAAATGCTAGAATCAGAAAAGAGTTTTAACTCAAAAATCAGATAAAGAAATTAAACCTCCTACATAAAGTTTTCCTATTTCTATCCTATCCACTAGCCTCGAGAGTGTTCGCCTGCCCTCCAGAAGTTGGTCCTGCCCTCTGCCCTTGCCCTCATTTCTTCGGGTAGTCCCTAGTGAAGTGTCCCATCTCACCACATTTGCAGCAAGTGCCCTTTCTTTTTCTGCAATCCTTGTTTAGATGAGTCGAGCTTCCACAAGTAAAGCACTTTTTCTCCCTCTTATCTTCAGACTTTTCATCCTTCTTTTGTTTTTCCTTTTTGGGCCATGCTTTCTTGTTCTGTGGTTCTTCCTTATTTGCCTCCTTCTTGCCCTTGTCTTCCTCGTGTGGTAGTGCCATGTCCACCAATCTCTCGTTAGTCGCTCCCATGGGTACATGGGTCATTGCTAGGTTGTGCAGTGGCTCGTTCAATCCTTTAACAAAGCGAAGAGCCTTTTTGTGCTTGGTGTTGACTAAATCTAGTCCGAACTTGGCCAGTTGGTTGAACTGGTTGACGTATTCCTTGACCGTCATACTTCTTTGATTAAGAGATAAGAACTTTTCCAGTTGTAGACTTCGTTCAGCTTGCGAGAGGAATTTCGTCCCAAACCTTGTTTTGAAATCCATCCATGTTTCAACCGGTCTCTCGGCGTTAGTGACTTCCCACCAATAGGAAGCTTCGTCCTTGAGTAACCATACCGCTAATTATACCTTCTGCCTATCGTCCACCTCGAAGATAACGAACAGATCCTCAGTTTCTTTGAGCCAGTTCCTTGCTTCTACAAATGATTCAGTTCCCTTGAAATCCTTTCCACTCATGGCCCTAAAATCTTTAAAGATTTTTGAAAAAGCAATTGCACGAGGAGGGGGCGGAGGAGGAGGAATCGCTGCAGTAAGAGGAGGAATATCTGCTGGGCCTGCATCATTGGCCCTAGCCTCTAGGTACCTCCTGAACCAGCCAGGTATTGGCACGCCCTCTGGAAAGTTAAGATTCCCAGATATGCTGGAATGAAAGAAAAAGATTAAAACGGAGAACTGAAAAGATAGATATATGGCTTTTTGGGGATTATGTTTTTCAAAATAAACTTTATTTTGAAAATACGTACTTTTAAAACCTTTTCGAAAATAGTTTTCAAAAACTTTACCCAATCTGGTAACCTTCAGCTCTGATACCAAGTGTAACACCCCACCTCCATTATGGTCACTCACAAAGGGAATGCCTTAACTTTGATGGAGCGTTTTAGTAGACAAAACAGAAATATACAAGACAGATAAACAATACTTGAGAAATTATAACTTTATTTCAGCGGAAAATAGAAATCGGTTTGGTTACATCTTTACCAAAAACTCAAGTACATAAATATCAGTCTTGTTCAGAAAATCATCAGAGTACAAAACTTTAAAATCATAATCCCCACAGAAGCTGCTATAAGAGTCAAGCCATACTTTAAGCACTCTAAGTACTTCAAGCAGAAGAAATCTGGATCAAGCTAAAGTATTCCCTCCTTGGAAAACCTGGGGGGAAACGGAAGAAAAAGGGGCGAAAACAAGCAAGGTCAGACATAAAGTCTGGCAAGCCCAGTGACTTTCAGCATATGAACAGATAATAATAATTATGACATGAAAATAAACTGGATAAGAGATAACAGTAACAGGAGCAGCAAATGTACTTAGGTTAAACAGAAGAAACAAAATAATATTACTTTTCATTTCTCTACACTAATACTAGTATAATAGGATTAGTTGTCACCCCAATGTCTAAACTGAAACAGAAACGGGAACAGAATAATTTCCACAGAAGAGAATGCTAGTAATGGGCCTTTACCACCCCAACAGAAACAACAGAAACAGAATGCTAATAATGGGCCTTTGCCACCTGAATAGAAGGTACAGAAACAGAATGCTAATAATGGGCCTTTACCACCCGAACAGAAGGTACAGAAACAGAAACAGATTAATCCCTATTGAAACAGAATGTAGAATTAGGTGTACACTAGTAAATAGGCCTTTACCACCCGAACAGACAGTACCACGCAGAAACAGATAGGTGTTACCACCCAACAGAAACATACGGTACCAACAGAAACAGACAAAACTAAGTGTATCCTAAAACCCTACCCCAAGCGATCGACTCCCTAATACATAAATACCCTGTGTCGGCCCCATAGTAGGGTGTATCACTCCCTAAAGTGACAACCAATTGGTACAGACCTATTTACAGATGTCATGGTGTTTTACATCCTCAGAGGCAGACTGGGATCCATGCATGCACATGACCCAGTTGGAACGCACCATCAACACCCCTTGCCATTATCAGAATGAACCGCTTATAATTAGTTCACTAAGCGTGCCCAGACCCTACCTACTGCTGGGTCAAAGTTTTGATACTAGAAAGGATTACTGACTAATATGGGTCCCAAACAACAGATGACACAAGTAATTTCCCTCCTAACCTTGTGTCCCCAGACTAACAAATTTCAGATTAACTTGTTTACAAGTTCATACATACAGAATTCAGATCAACTAGTTCACAGATCAGACAAGTTTTCAGACCAACGGATTAGATATACGGATTTAACATATTTACCGATTTGTCTAACTTTGTAATTGGGCCTACAGATTCACGAAACGGGTTTAAATTCATTAGTTCAATTGGTTTAACCCTATCCACCCAACAGGTTTTAGACATCATATTTATCTTAGATTTGTATCAATTAAAAATTAATGCGCAGACCTCTCACATTAGACTGACAGTTTGCGGCCATTGGTTAGGCCGGTTTGTTCCGGGCAGGTTTTTACCGCAAACTGAGTCTAACCTCGGGTTTCAAGCACATTATGACTAACTTCTCACATTAGAACCTATTGTTTACAGCCACTGGATGTGCCGGCAGTTCCGGGCAGGATTACGCTGCAAACTCATTCTAACCTCGAGTTAGCCATGTTTAGCAAATGCATTCATTCACAGACTATGCTAATATCAGACTAATCATGCTAATTTAACAAATTAACTTATGTACAAGTTACAGCAGATTATTCGAAGTTCTATTAACAAGTTTTTCTCAATTTTAAATCGATCCAACGGAATTACATACTTCAAATTTCAGCATTTCAGTTCCAACAGATTATGCCATTCAACAGATTAAACAGATAACAGATCTTGCAGATTAGGCGATTTAGCAGATCTAGCAGATAAGGCAATTTAACATAATTAGCAGATTAGGCAATTCAATCTAATTAGCAGTTTAGGCAATACAACAGAACTAGCAGATTAGGCAATATAATATATTTAATCATTCCTTAAAGTTTCATTGACATATCTTGCCTAATTATAAATTTGGCCTAAGTTTGCATGCCTAAATAATTGTCATGATTCACAATATGATCATATACCCCACGTTTGCATTGAATTCACATGGCACAGATTATGGTCATAATCTACCATATAACTCATGTCCCAATTTTAGTTTAACTTGCCTACTACAAAAGATTCACACATGAATTATACCAAATATAGCCATCGATTTCAATGCATGTCATATATTCATATTATCTCCCACTTAGGTGTTATTCACATTTAATAGTTATCAAATCTTAATATAGATCTTCACACCTAAGTCATATTCTTTTTTCTTATCTCAAGTCATGAATCGTTATATAAAAATATACCCAACAATCTAGAACTTTTAAATTACAACAGATCTTAATTCAAAATATGCGTTATGTCCAAAGTCTCAAGTCACATGTTAACATACAATGGTTCCTCTTCTTCCAATTCACAGAATATGCATAGATCTAAAACTAGTTTACAATCATCATTCATAGATTAGCCATGTCGAATTATGCCATCATTCATTATTTGTCCCAAAGTTTAGCGTTTGTGTGTTAATCTCTTATGAGATGTGGCGCAGGCTCGTGGTAGCCTGGCTATAGAACACAAAGAAGAAAGAGATACAAAATAAAATATATCAGAACAGAACGTACACAACCTCAAATTCAGATTTACAATCATGTCACAATTATAATTAAAGTTTATATCAGAAAATAACTGTACTTTCCTTTTGTGGTTTTAAGAAAGGGTAATAAACTGTTGTTGGTGCAGAAATGCTAAATTACTCCTCTTTAATTGTTGTTGTAGCTCTAAACTTTGATTTGAGATCTGATTTAGCTTCTAATTCTATTCAGGTTGGAAGAAGATGCATCAGTCCAAGTTTTGATTCCAGCAGAGTAACGACGCCATTATTTTATTTAATAAGAACGGAGGCAGAATGAAATTATGCAGCATAAGGTTAGAGAAGAATGGTGTAAATAGAATGGGGCTAGGGGGCTGTTTATATAGGGTTTCAAACTAATTAGAGCCATCGATGAAGCTAGAGTTAATCAAGGCCATCCATCTCAAGAGAAGCCAATCAGAAAGTGACAAGTTAGCCCTAATGACACAGCAGAGCTCAGAAATTCGACCAGAACCCGACCAGGCCAGCCAGGGTCAAACCAGAAAGCTTGCAGGTTTTCTCTCGTCCTGGGCGCACTTGGGAAGTGCGCCAATGTAAATTTGTACTGGCGCACTTCCCAAGTGCGCCAGTGCAATCTTTTTTTTCCTATTTAGCCACCAAACTTCGTTTGTCCATATCTTCTTCATACGATATCCGTTTTACGCAAACTCGGACTCTATTTCAAGAATAATTCCGAGACGAACGCAATGGCGTAATCCATTCCCCTTGATTCTTAATTTTGTAATTAATTATTCTCTGATTTGTTACTTATACGTTCATAGAAAATACGGGGTGTTACACAACGTCGAATCGAAATCCTTTCGAGCTTATCAACATAGCTCTTATGATGATCTTGTGCTGGCTTTATTCTTTGCCGAACGTTCTCGATACAATTTGAGGTCTCTCTAATCATTTCTGGCCAAAGTATCAACTAATGTCCAATTTCTGACCAACAGTCCAGAGAATTACATGGTCTACCATACAATGCTTCGTATGGTGCCATCCCAATGCTAGACCGGTAGCTACTATTATATGCAAACTCAACTAGATGTAGATGGTCTTCCCATGATCCCCCAAAATCCAACACACAAGATCTTAGGAGATCTTCCAAAACTCGGTTTACTCTCTCGGTTTGACCATCAGTTTGGGGATGGTAGGCCATACTTAAACACAACTCGGTTCCCAAAGCTTCTTGCAAACTCTTCCAAAATCCACTCGTAAATAATGGATCTCGGTCACTTAATATGCTCTTCGGGATACTGTGAAATCGAACTATCCACTTCATATAAAGTTCAGCCGATTTTGATGTCGTCCTAGTCGACTTGACAGTAATGAACCTTGCACTTTTGGTCAAGCGATCCATAATGACCCAAATTCCTTCATTTCCTGCCCTGGTTCTAGGTGGTCCATCAATAAAATCAATCGATATCATCTCCCACTTCCATGTAGGAACTTCCAATGGCTGAAGAAAACTACTCGGCTTCTTCTGTTCAGCTTTCACCAACTTACAGTTCATGCACTTGGAAATGAACATCCAATATCTCGCTTCATCCCCTCCCAATAGTGTACTCGCTTCATGTCCTGATACATCTTATTACCAACGGGATGAATCGTTGAATTCGAGTGATGACATTCTCTTAGAACCTCATCTCTTAATCCATCGATATCAGGAACAACTAATAGCCCTTGCTTTCGAAGCCCACCTTCTCAATCGACTTTGAACTCTTTATCTTATGGTTCCATCTTCTGGATAAACTCGACAAGCTTTGTATCTCGCTTTTGGCTTTCACCAATCCTTTCGATAAGAGTGGGTCTTATCTATAAGCTTTCCAACATTTCAGGTGCCAACATTTCAGGTTCCTTTGTGGCCTGAAATCAAACCTGGCCAAATACTCAAGGCTCATCCATTCTGAAAACATCGCTCCCAAACTCGCGTGTCTTCGACTTAACACATCAGCCACTACGTTGCCTTTGCCAGGAGTATAGGATATACCAAAATCATATGATGCCAGAAACTCTAACCATCGTTACTGCCGAAGATTCAAATCTTTTTGGAAGAAAAGATACTTCCATGACTTGTGATCCAAAAATAACTCGAATCGAACTCACAACAGGTCATGTCTCCACAGCTTCAGAGCGAACACAATCGCCGCCAATTCTAAATCATGAGTTGGGTACTTTCTCTCATGCGGCTTCAGCTGTCGACTCGCATAGGCCACAACCTTATCCTTTTACATTAGCACTTCTCCAAGCCAAGTACCACATGCATCGGTGTATACCACCATCTCTTCATTCCCACTTAGAATGGTCAACACAGGTGCACTTTTCAATCCCTCTTTCAGGATCCCGAACGCTTGCTCACACTTTGCATCCCATGTGAACACTTGGTTCTTCTTCATCAATCCTTTCAACGATGTAGCTACCTTGGAGAAGTCCTTAATAAACCGGTGGTAATAACTGGCTAACCCAAGGAACTCCAAACATTTGTCACATTCTTAGGTTTATCCCAGTCCTGGATTGTTGCCACTTCAGCAGTGTCAATCGCTATTCCATTTCCATAGACTATATGGCCTAAGAATCTCACTTCATTCTTCCAGAAGTGACACTTCAAGAACTTAATCTTCAGCTGATGCTTTCGCAAGATCTCTAACACAACTCTCAAGTGTGTCTTGTGTTCTTCCTAATTCTGAGAATAAACCAGAATATCATCCACGAACACAAGTACAACTTATTCAACTGATTCCTGAAAATTCTATTCATATGATCTACGAAATATGCTAGCGTGTTAGTCAACCCGAATGGCAACACCAACCATTCGAAGAAACCGGATGGTGTCCTAAAATCAGTCTTTGGCATACTATCCTTAGCCACCCTCAACTGGTGAAATCCCATTGCCAAATCCATCTAAGAAAACACTTCGGCTTTGTGAAGCCGATCAAACAAGTCATCAATCCTTGGCAACGGATACTTGTTCATTTTAGTCACCTAGTTTAGCTCACGATAGTCCACACGCAAACTTAATGAGCCATCTGCCTTAGTTGCAAACAAGATTGGTGCACCCCATTCGGAAACACTCCATCGAATGAACCCCTTCCCTAGAAGGTCTCTAACTTGTACCTCCAACTCTCGTTGTTCCATGGGCGCCATCCGCCTAAGAGGCAAAACGACTGGTCTAGCACCCTCGACCAAATCGATCCAAAACTCAATCTCATGATATAGCGGCAACCCTTTGACCTTTTCAAAGATATCCTCAAATTCATTTGCAATTAGCATAGATGACAAGTCTTCTTGTGGAATCACAAGCGAATATAGATAGCTGACGAAGACACCCTCTTTGCGCTTACACCGTATCAACACCTTTCGCGCATTCACATCCCCGACTCTCACCTCTAGCTTCTCACAATTCACCCTTTCCACATACCTCTTGAGCCAATCCATGCCCAAGATGATCCCAAAAATAGCGAAGTTAAGAACAAAGCAATCACACACAAAAGAGCAACCATGACTTGACAACACAAGACCACGACACAACATGCACAAACTGGATGAACCCCCAACCGGATTAGTCACGATCAATGGTCTATCACAAATATTAGGTTCCAAACCCAAGTGACACACAAGCTCATTGCATATGAATGAATGCGATGCTCCAGTATCAAACAAAACTCGAATTGAAACACCTTGAATAGAAAGAGTACCTTGCACCACGACACCCTTTTCCTTCTCCTCAGCGGTAGGAGCTTTTAAATAAGATGGCACAGCCCTCAAAGCATGAGCCTTAACCACTTGCTTCCCTTTAGCTGACCCTGGACAATCTTTCTTCTCATGTCCCGACTTTCCACACATGAAGCGCTTCTTCTCAGCTTTTGGATTTTTTCATTCACTAGCAAAATGGCCCTTATGCCAACAATTGAAGCAATTCACTTCTCCCTTCTTCTTCTTTTGGCCATCCTTTCCTTTCTGTTGGTGCTACTTTCTTTTCTTATTGTTACCATCATGTTATGGCTTCTGTTCTTCCTTAGGCGCAGCAACAGACATCATCTAAGGAAATAGACTTTCATGCCTTAAAGCCTTCTTGAAGATCTTCTCAAAATTATCATCAAGGTGATCCATAATTTGATTCCCAAGATATTCATCCAATCCCAAGAAAAACTTCTCGTTCTTTTGATAAGGAGCATCCACATATGAATGAGCATACTTTGACAAAGCCTTGAATTCAGATATATAGTCAAGAACTGAGCGACCATTCTGTTTAAGCTCTACGAATCCCTTAAACAGAACTGCACGATGGAGATAAACTTCGCTTCAAACTTAGTTTGGATGAGCTCCCATGAAATATCCTCTTCAGGAGTCTCAAGTGTAAAAGAGTTCCACTAGTCAATTGCCCTGTCCACTAACTGCCTTGATGTAAGTTTCCTCTTTGTTGCATCCTCAATGCCTAAGTCCTTGAAGATTCTAACACGAGTATCCAACCACCTTTGAACCTCTTCAACTGGTCCAGTGCCCTTGAACTGTTTTTTTCCCAATGATGTAAACTCTTTGCACAACTTTGCAAATTCTAAAGCTCTGGGCACTTGGACCCCAACATCAACCGTAGCTGCCACTGGAGTGGGATTCCTTCGAAGGCATGCTTCCATCATAGCTTAAAACATGGCCAGGTAGTCAGGTTCACCGCCATTTCCCCATCCAGTGCCAGCTCCCCTAGCAGCGTGTCTTCATGGTCATCTACTCATTCTAAATCTGAAATTTAGAATAATTAGCCACTTCTAAGAAAAACTGCTAAAGTAATACAACCGCTACTACTGTACATGCTAATATATGTAGTAAGCATCCAATTGAAATCTACAAATACATCTCTCATATGTAATTATGTCTTTGAACTTTGGCTAAAATCGTTAACCAGAGCTCTAATACCAAATGTGACGATCACCCATAACCCCTGCACTATGCAAGAGGAATAATGCACAGAAAGGTGTGCACGACAATTATGGACGATCATTAAGGTAGGTAACCACAAGCAGAACCTTTCGTAAACTCACATCACAAGGAGAAAATATAATAGAACATATTCAGGAGGTAGTGATAGTGAAGCAGAAACATCATACTTTCATAACAACAAGAAAGTAATTCCCATACACGTGGATAACAATAATAGTGTTTGTACAATTTGCCTCACTACAACACTCAGAGAAATAGCAAAAAGAAAAAAATCCAAATACTAGATAGTTGTAGAACTAATACGTAAGCCTCCAGCTCGCCATCGATCAACATCACCATTCCCACTAAGGCATCACCTGTCACCTGCACTTAGTCTGCCTATCCAGCAATCGGATGAGAAGCCCAAGGTAATAAGAGGGAAACATAAAACCTTGAGTCAGACAACAGTCATAGTGAGATAAAACAGATAACAAATTTTATCAATAAAGTATATGAGAATGGGTAAATAAACGGACTAATCTACCCAGCTCTAGAGAAGAGCTTGCACCCGCCTTCCCCGCCCTGACGGTGATAGCCTTTACGATCCAAAACATCCAAAGGAAAAACAGTTCAGTCATGGCAACCAGAACTACAATTTATACATAGCAAAGGCAGCTCAACCATCATCACAACAGGGCACTCAAACGTCCATGACTGACTCTGGCTATCACCACTGACCTTGCTTTGAAACCATCATTAATCGTATGACCGACCAAACAATTTGTGGTCCGTCAAGGGCCAATGGTGAACCCCGGTTCCAGCAAAAACCCCACACACCATACAATGAAATGTGTCTAGGCCATAATACGAAACCAAGGGTACTCGACCATACACGAAATCGTGTAACCCCTGCTTTGAGCCCACTAAAACCTAAGACAATGATAATCTCTCAGCCTCCATGATCTCTAGTCATCATCAACGGCGACTATACCACTGTTATCACCCAACTCAGGAAACCTTTGAATTAGTTTCACCCATTGCACTACGATTGACAACGTAGACATTACGTCACTTCGATATTCCCCACTGAACTTACCTAGAAGTTATTACCATTCTCGAACCAAAGAAAACACCAATCGTAAGGTCTGAAACAATTCATAGCATTCATACACATTTGCTAGAGGAAAGAAACCATAATACATAAGTCATCAACCACAACGTTTTAAAAGCGCTGCCAAAAGTCATAACCAACCAGGTTATGAACGACCGACCAGCCTCCACCACAACTCTTTGGCTTCAACCCTGAACGACCGACCGACCCATACAACTAGAAGGGATTGACCCAAACTGTAACAACCCACGTCCATTAATGTCACTCCCAGAGGGAATGCATTAACTTCCATGGAGCATTTTAAGTGTGTATAGAACAGAAACTTAACAACAAGACAGATATAAATAGTACTTTAAACTCTAAAATTTTATTCATTGCAGTGGTAAACACATAAGTTTGATTACATCATCAAAAACCAGAGTCAAAGTACATAATATCCATCTTGACTAAATCAAATTACATAAATTGAAAGACATAACCCCAGTACAAAATAGCCATAAATAAGAGAGGCTGAACTTTACTTCAGCGATCCAAGCAACTTCTAAAAGCAGAGATACAACTGTCCAAAATCAAGCTCCACTGGTGCTAGTTCCACCTTGAGAACCTGGGGGGGAAGGAAGAAAAGAGGTGGAAACAAAGGGAGTCAGACATAAAGTCTGGCGAGTACGATAACTTTAACAATATAATTACCAAAATAACTAGGCTAAGGCATAAGTTGGAAAATAAGGAAATGACTATGAACAATTGAGTAAGACAGTGTAAACTAGGAAACAAGATGAACAAAGATAACGTTAAAGGCGCACCTAAACCACTATAAGATATTTACTATACTGCACCACCACTACTATACTGCACCACCACTAGTCACCCTAAGGTTGATCCAACCTACAGAACTTAATAATGATAATGGTAGTTTCGTGCACCCCTAGCTGCCTTCATAGGTGCCGCCTACCCTTGTCTCCACTAGGTGTACCCACTACCCCCATGCGATCGGCTCCCAAACTCGTAGATACCCGTGCTGGCCCCACAGTGGGGTGTATCACTCCCCAAAGTGGCAACCCGATACCACCAATAATGCATGGCTTATACCTACACGATGCAACAACGTCTTACCTACTAGCCCAGGCCCACACACGTATATGATCCCGTTGGACTTGCGTTGCCACCGGTAATCCATTTTGGCCTCTTACAATCAAGCCCAGTACGCGTATCCCGTCCTCAACTTGGGTCGAGCCCACAAAGATACTTATGGATTACTGGTTGAAAAAGGCCCTCATTACTTGACACAAGCTATCCACCTAAGCTTCGTCCCCTCTAATACATCCCACTTAACCCTTTTCTCATTCATGTTCACTTACATGTTTCAATTTTTGGTTAAGTGTTTCTAATCGTATTTCAAATGCCACCCAAGGCACCCTCTGAATTCCACATGCCACCCAAGGCACCCACTTAACCCCCTCATGTCCCACTACATGTTTATCTAGTTAAGTGTTTCTTAATTCATTAAGACCGTAACCTTATAAAGACCTCCCACATTAGACTGGCATTTGTGGCAGCTAGATTTGTTGAGCGGGTCCGGGCAGTCTTACACCACAAACGAGCCTAACCTCATGTCTTTACAACTGTTGCGTGTTTAATTTATGCCTGAGACCTCTCACATTAGACTGGAATTTGTGGTAGATGGATTTGCTGGGCGGGTCCGGGCAGTCTTACACCACAAAAGAGCCTAACCTCGTGTCTTAGACGATTAATTACACCTAATTAATCATTCCCCAATTTGAATTAATTTCCCTATTCAAATTATCATTCAATTCTAAATTTAACTATGGCCATAATTGACTCAATTATGTCCATCCATTTATGGTATGCCAAATTATACTAATTATCACCACAAATTTATTTTATGCCATTTAAGGCATTTATGCCAAATTCTCAATATTATATCTTTTAATGTTATCCCATTACCCCACGTTGTACGTTTGTTCGTTTAACGTAAAATATACGTTAGACTCTAATAGTCTAACTTATGGAATAAAGAGAAAACACCACAACATACATATAGATAAAACTAGATCTAAACATAAGGGGTGAACTTGTATGTGTGAATGAGGTTCAACATCTAAAACTTGCATAGGACAAAGTCACAAACTTGCATAAAACTACATATGTCATAGATCCAAATCTAAAGATGTGAACTTGTTTAGGCAATAGTCATAAAATTGCATAAATCATGTATGTCATAGATCTAGATCTAAAGGTGTAAACTTGCATAGGCAATAACCACAAACTTGCATAACATGATTCATACTCCAAACACATATATTTATATAAACTTGCATATGTGATTTATGCAACATAACGATGGTGTAAACTTACATCTAAACATATAAACTAGCATGTAAAATTTAGCATATAACTCGCACATGTCATAGCCTAACTTTAGATCTAAAATAGATGTCATGAAACATGTAAGATTATGCATAAAATTTTCACTAACTTGCATATGATCTATGTATCAATTAACATCCTAACTTGCATATATACATATGATTTATCATATGAATTAGTTCCAACAGCATAACCAAACTAGTATATGAAACATCATAATGAATTGATTTTACATAATCGTAGAATTACAACATGGATGATAACATCACAACTTTACAACATAGATGATAACATCATAGAATTTACAACATAAATGATAACATCACAATTTTACAACATAGATGATAACATGCGGTCAATAATTCACAACATAACCATATAATCCGCATCATAGCTTAATCCAATTAAATTGTTAATTATTTAATTAAAGAAATCGAACTCATAACTCAAAGAAGGTCTTGAGTTCTGAAATCTGAGTTCTGAAGTTGAATTAGCTTTCCTTTGTAGTAGATTCGTTGTTAGAGTTGAATAGAATTGAATTTGATTAGCTTTCTTCCTCTCTAATTGGTGGCAGCTATTCTAGGTTGCTAGGTGACGGCATGAAGGCCATGAATCTAATTTTAATTTGATTTTAGGGTTTGAGTCTACATGTCTTTTTATAGAGTTTAGGATTAATTTAAGCCATCTGATCAACCTAGAATTAATCCCAGCCAATCAGAGCAGATCAGAAACCCTAATGAGTCAGCACATAGTCATAAACAGGTCATCAATCAAATCTTCCCGGGAGGGGGGGGCAGGCCGACCCTATGGTCGACCTGGTCAGGGTAGGCCGACCCTATGTCGACCTGGCCCTGGCGGGAAATTTCCCGCCTAGCCCATCTGACTCTGAAATTTTGAATTTTGAAATCTGTTTTGAATTTTCTGAAATTTCCGATGGCCATAACTTCTTCATACGAAGTCCAATTTACGCAAACTCGGACTCTATCTCAACCCGAATTCCGAGATGAACACAATGACGCAACCCGTTTCCATTAGTTCTCACATCTGAGATTAGTTATTCTTTAATTTGTAACTTTAGAGTTAACAGAAATACGGGGTGTTACACAAACCACCTGGGTACAACAGACCATTTCACTTTACCATTTTCAGGCTTCACAACTGACAAGGACAGATGCACGATCAACTAGCTACTCAACATGTACATTCTTCTCGAGCTAACCTCGCTCGACCAACCACCCAAATTTTCTTTTCACCAAAACATGGACGATCGACCAGGACCTGAACGATCGAACCCTTTCTCCTCTTGGCTCGCTTGTACGTTTTCCTTACACCCATATCGCTCGATTGATCAACTCCCTGGCTCGCACAAGCTTGCTTTCTGCCTTGTTTCCCAAGAAATCACGCCATGGAACGACAATCCCCCACCCCAACCCCCCTCCCCCCGAGAAATGACGCAACACCTACAATCTCCAATGCAATACCAATTTCAACTCAAAACTTCTCCAATCGACACAATCGACGAAGTATACTCGTCCAAATCATTCAACATAGCCACAAACA
This sequence comes from Allium sativum, assembly GCA_030737875.1. NCBI lineage: Eukaryota > Viridiplantae > Streptophyta > Magnoliopsida > Asparagales > Amaryllidaceae > Allium > Allium sativum. The sequence continues at coordinate 378,717,350 of CM060926.1, forward strand.
TGTTATGAAACCAATAACATCACCAATTTGGCAAATTTCAATGACAATTAAGTAAAATTCATCAAAATCACCATAAATGTAAATATGAACAAAACTATTGTTCTAACTTGCATAATCATATGGAATAGCATAGAAATAACATAAAATAATGGATTTAAACATACTAAATGTTGGCCTACTTTGTGAACTAGGCAACACAAAGTCAAGAAATCAACCATCGAAGGACATTTTTAAGTATAAGATTTCGGTTCGGATTGGAGGAATGCATACAATTCAGATTGATAGCAGCATATTGGTTCGGATCGGATAGAGCTCTCTGTTCGGATCGGTGATCTCTTACTGGATAGATTAACAAAGCATATCCAATCGGATCGGAAGGCGAATAAATCTCAAATGGATCGGAAAGCCATCTACTTGCCATGACGCTGGAGCGAAGCGGAGTAAGTTAGAGAAGGAGAGATGTCCAAGCCACTCCGGTTCGGATCGGGTATTCCGATCCGACCCCCAATCTGCACGCCTCCGACCCGCACCCATGATCCAGGTTAATCTCCTATAAAATAGCCTGGAGAACCGGACCGGCTATGACTGATTCCTACCCCTAACGTTCATCTCTTTGATGTGTTGTCAACCTGATAGTTCATCCGAACCCGAAGAGAATGCGATGGATGACACGTGGCCCGACCCGGATGAAGTCTTAAGCAAATTCTCACCTATAAATACCCCACCTGGAGGCAAAGAGAAGGAGCTTTTTTCAGCACTTAAAGAATTCAATCACCTTCGACATCCGACCTCCATTACTCCCGGAAAATCCAAATCATCTTTTATTTCTTGTTTTAGTCAATTGAGTGAACAAAAGTGAGTTGTGAGTGAATCTTTCATTGTATTTGCAACTGAATTATTGAATATAGTAAAGAATAAGTGGACGTAGGCATTTGTTCGCCGAACCACTATAAATCTTGTGTGTTCATTTTTATTTTTATCTCGTTTTATCTTGTTTCAAATCAATTTGGGTGTTAGAACCACTTTTGGGTCTAACATTTTGGTGCTTTCACTGAGAACCCTCATCTAAATTCTTTATTTTCCGGGATCTCTTTCTACTTTTTGGACCGTTGAGTTCAAAGAAGTGAATCCTTAAGTTTCTCCGCTTTCTTGCATTCGTTGAAGTAATTGTCAAAGACTCATGGCCAAAGGAAAAGGCAAGGATGTTCAGTCTGTTCAAGGAAATGGAGCTGGCGAAGATCAGCAACATGCTGTTGAAACAAGGTCGCGGGGGCAGAGTTCAGCAGCAGGAAGAATCAATGCAGGAAATCCGAACCGACAGCAAGGGGAGAGCTCCGATCCGATCCGGGTAGGAGACTCTGAAGCAGTGCACTCCCCCAATCTGAACCGACCCGAGTTGCTCGCTGTACACCGATCCGACCAGGCACCCCAGCTCCGATCCGACCCGACTTCCAACCTCCGATCCGACCCGATGCTCGGTGAAGCTGGAACATCTACTCGAGTCCCCACGAATGCTCCAATTCCAGCTGCCAGGGTTGGAGACCAGGTCAATCCATCTGCTCCCATCACTCAAGGAGATTTCTCGCGCTTGCTTGATATGCTTGAGAGCACGAGGGAAGCTATGAGAGTTCATGAGCGCACTAATCTCATGATGCAGGAAAATATGAGGCTCATGAGTCGGGAGATCAATGAGCTCCGCCGGCAAAGAACTCCATCACCGGTTCGTCACACACCCGTAGATCAATCTTCATCTTCCGAGGAAGAGAGGCCCCGTGAACGAAGGCCACTCGAACGACCTCAGAACGTGGAGCAGCTAACGTTTGGATCTTTGGGATCTCGCGAGGATATCGCACGAGCATTAGGAAACGATAGCCCCACTCGGGGGCAAAGACTCCAGTCCCCTCTTCCCGAGATCGACCGGGAACACAGGGAAAGGAATCGAGTAGAGGCAGCTCGAAGAAGAAGGGCATCTCCTGAGCAAGAGCCCCGAAGGAACTCGGACACTAGGGCCAGGGAACCTGAGCAGCCCCTAACTAGTGCCGATGTGCAGGCAATGGTTCGCCGAATTATGTCCGAGAGCCGGAATTATACAAATGAAGACTATGGCATTGAGCGAAGTCATACTCCGTTCACTGACGATATCCTAGACTTCCAGTTTCCCCGACGCTTTAACTTGCCACAGATGGACAAATATAACGGAAGGACTGATCCGGGACAGCATTTGATGCGGTATTCGTGGCTCATGAACGCCGCTGCTGCCCCTGACGAAGTGAAGTGCAAAGCATTCCCAATCTATCTAGAAGATGTGGCATTATTCTGGTTTACCCGACTTCCTCCTCATTCAATTTCTAATTACAAAGAACTAAGCGAGCGTTTCATGAACCAGTTCCGACTACATGCCCGAAAGTCCAAGAGTGTTATTGAATTGTCGAGGATCAAACAGGCACCAGGAGAGTCTTTAAGGGCATATTTAGATCGTTTTAACCAAGCTGTAACTGAGGTCAGTGACCCGCATGAGCCCACTATTCTGATGGCATTGAAGGAAGGAGTCGATCCTGAATCTGAGTTTGGAGACTACCTTTCTGGGAAGACACCCCCCACAAGGGCGATATTCTACAAAAAAGCCGATATTTATTTAAGACGAGAGGAGGCCAGGGCAAACCGGAAGGGAAAGTCTGAGACAGCTTCAAAGGAGAATGTGCAGAGTAATATTGCCGTGAAGCAGTCTGGGGAAAGTTCTGGCAAGGTTGAAGTAAATGTAGGAAACAAAGGTGGAAACAGCAATACTGGAAACGGGGGAAACAACAACAACCGTAATTCGAACGGTAACAGGAGAAACAGAAATAGGGGAAGCGACCCTAACAAAAGGCCCCGATTCCAGAACTACGAGAACTATACGCCATTGAATGACACCCTGGAAAATATTTACCTGGATACGTACAATGTGTTGCAGTACAAAAGACCGCCACCTCGTGATTCGACCGAGAAAGAAATGGCGACAGGGAAATTTTGCTTGTTTCACGGAACACATGGACATTCGACCAATGAGTGTCGGCATTTGAGGGATGTAATTGAAAAGCTGCTGCGTGAAGGAAAGTTGGATGAGTACAAGGTTGCCCCGAGGGACAGGGGGCAAGGAGAGCAGGCTCCAAAACAGATCCTACGTGCTCCTAAGCCTACCGCGCAGCAGAAAGGTAAAGGGATCGTCATCAACTCCATAGTAGGCGGACCTCACCCGGCAATCCGAAGTTTTAGGTCAATGGACCAATATGTGAATGCTGCCAAGCATCTAGATGTGAATGAAGGTGACGATTTGGAAGATGTCACCCCCATAAAACAACAAAAAACCATGTTCGACGACGTGGTATTTCGCAACCGAGACAACACGGGGATACAATCTCCCACCAATGATCCGTTGGTTATTACCACCACCATTGGGCCGGCCTTGGTCCATAAGGTATTAGTAGACAACGGAAGTTCCGTTAATATTTTGTTCAAGAAGTCATTTGATCAGATGAAGCTTGAGCCCGAAGATCTGAAACCTTGTGAAGGATGGATTAGAGGCTTCAACGGAGCGACGACAGCTCCCATGGGATATATAGAGTTGCCCGTGACCCTAGGGCAAGGAGAACGTAGAAGAGTGTGAATGCTTCAGTTCGTAGTATTGGACGTAGATTCGCCATATAACGCATTTTTGGGGAGACCTGCCCTCGCTGAATTTAGAGTTTGTATCGCCCATTGGTGCTTGTTACTAAAGTTCCCAACTGAAGCCGGGACTGGAGTAATAAGAGGGGATCAGGTTTCTGGACGGGCCTGCTATGTGGCCGAGCTGAAGATGTTGATGAAAGGAGTTAATGCTGAGAGTAAGGATGCCTCATCTCCCTCAAAGGGGGACTCGGCATAGCAATTAGAGAGATTGAACCCAAGGGAGTTGCCCAAAGGAACGCCTGAAGACCTGGATCCTAGAAAAGACGAGGAACCAGAGGCTAGGAATGCAACTCCTAATGAAGCGACAGTGGAAATTCCTGTTGATAAAGCTGATCCGACGAAAGTTTTGAAGATTGGTTCCCAATTGGATCCACGTCGTGCTGAAGAGCTGACGGACTTCTTGAAGGCAAACTTAGATGTGTTCGCCTGGACCCATGCTGACATGTGTGGGATATCGCCTTCCATTATCAGTCACAAATTGAATGTAAATCCGAAGCATCCGCCTGTGAAGCAAAAGAGACGCATGCTGGGCCCAGAGAGGTCGGCTACTCTCAAAGAGGAAGTAGAGAAATTGAAGCAAAATGGATTTATTCGAGATTCGACTTATCCCGACTGGATATCGAATCCTGTCTTGGTAAAAAAGCCAAACGGAAAGTGGCGAACTTGTATTGACTTTTCAGATTTAAATAAGGCTTGCCCAAAAGATAGTTTCCCACTTCCCAGGATTGACCAGCTCGTAGACTCGACAGCAGGTCATGAACTTCTCTCTTTCATGGATGCATACTCTGGATACAATCAAATTCCTATGCATGTACCAGACCAAGAGCATACAAGTTTCATTACGAATTTGGGGTTATATTGTTATGTTGTAATGTCGTTCGGATTAAAAAACGCTGGAGCTACTTATCAGCGGTTGGTAAATAGAATGTTTTATGATCAAATGGGAAAAACTATGGAAGTTTATGTGGATGATATGCTTGTTAAATCAAAGCAATCTTCCAGTCATACGCAAGACTTAGCGGAAATGTTTGGTATCTTGCGAAAATACCGTATGAAATTGAATCCTTTAAAATGTTCATTTGGAGTGGCGTCGGGAAAGTTCCTTGGCTTCATTGTGAGTTCCCGAGGAATTGAGATCAACCCTAGCCAGATAGCGGCGATTAGAAATATCAAAGAACCAAGGAGAATTAAAGACGTCCAAAGTCTGGCAGGGAAGGTAGCGGCGCTAAGTAGATTCCTCTCCAAAGCCACCGATAAATGTGTTCCGTTTTTTGATTTGATAAAAAGGGGAAAGAAGAACTTCCAGTGGACTCCCGATTGTGTCGAGGCCTTTCAAAATCTGTTAGAGCTGTTAGAGAAACCGCCAATCTTATCAAAGCCCGTAGATCACGAAGAACTATTTGTTTATCTAGCAGTCTCGGCTCACGCTGTCAGCACAGCTCTGGTTCGAGAAGAAGACAAAGTACAAAGGCCAGTATACTATGTGAGTAAGAAATTAGCAGCGGCAGAGCGCAACTACCCAAAGATCGAGAAGCTTGCTTACAGCCTCCTGATTGCATCCCGAAAACTTCGTCACTACTTCCAAGCCCATCCAATAACCATATACATCGATCAGCCGTTAAGACAGGTGTTGCAGAGACCCGAAGCGTCGGGAAGGTTGATTAAATGGAACATAGAACTAAGCCAGTTTGATTTGAATTTTCAACCACGAAAGTCAATCAGGGGGCAAGCTCTAGCAGACTTTATTGTGGAGTTCACCATTCCAGAGGAAGAAATAATCAATGACCGAGTGGTCAAATCCGAGAATAAGCTAGAGATGAATTCGTGGAAATTATATACAGATGGAGCTAAGAATGACCGAAGATCCGGAGCTGGAATTGTCTTAGTCACTCCCGAGGGACGGTCGTTATATTACACCCTGCGATTAGAATTTTCGGCAACAAACAATGACTCTGAGTATGAAGCCCTGGTTGCCGGGCTGAAACTCGCTAAAGACCTCGGAGTAAAAACGATGGACATATTTTGTGACTCTAAGATTGTTGTTTGTCAAGTGCGAGAGGAATTCGCGGCTCGAGGACCTCGACTTGTCGCTTACCTCAAGAAAGTGAAAGAGCTATTAAATAGCTTAGAGCGGTACAACATAACACATATTCCCAGAGTAGAAAACCAGAAAGCGGATAGACTAGCAAAATTGGCTAGTTCCGACAATCCAGAAGAGACTGAAATAATTCCAATTGAAACGTTGGAGTCGCCAAGTTTTGAGTCAATGGAAATTGAATTCGTTCTTGAAACGGAACCAGAGAAGGAGTCATGGATGACTCCAATCAAGAGTTTTCTTAAGAACGGGACACTCCCATCGAAGAAAAGTGAGAAAAGAGCTGTAGTTCGCAAAGCTGCCAGATATGTTATGCAAGACGATACTCTCTATAGACAAGGATTTTCTATGCCCCTATTACGATGTATCGCACACGACGACATCAAGCGTGTACTGAGAGAAGTGCACGAAGGTGAGTGTGGAGATCATACAGGAGGTCAAACTTTAGCAAAGAAAATATTGCGGTACGGATACTTCTGGCCTACAATCAACAAAGATGCAGCTGATTATTCACGACGCTGCGATAAGTGCCAGAGATTCGCCAAAATCCCCAGGGCACCGTCAACCCAGCTTAAATCGATGGTGAGTCCTTGGCCATTTGCCACATGGGGAATCGATATCATTGGAGTGTTACCGATTGCTAAAGGAGGGGCTAAGTATGCCATAGTAGCCGTGGATTATTTCACAAAGTGGGTGGAAGCTGAGCCCTTGACTAAGATCACCACAAGAAAGGTGATAAGTTTTGTGGTCAGAAATATTATATGCCGATTCGGAATCCCAAGGACGATTGTTACTGACAACGGGACCCAATTTGATAGCACTGAATTCAGAAATTTTTGCCAGAAATATAAGATAGACAAACGATATACTGTAGTTGCCTATCCACAATCTAATGGGCAAGTAGAGGCGATAAACAAGGTAATAAAATCCATCCTCAAGAAGCGATTAGAGCGTGCAAAGGCAAAATGGGTTGATGAATTGCCCCTAGCCTTGTGGGCATACCGAACAACGTTCAAAACAGCTACCGGTCATACCCCTTTCTCTCTCTCCTTTGGCTCAGAAGCAGTAATTCCAGTTGAACTGGAAGTTCCTTCCCACAGGGTGACGTATTATGACCCGATGACGAATCGGGCACTTTTACTTGAGTCTCTTGATGAAATCGAAGAGAAAAGGGACGAAGCAGACTTGCGTGCAGCAAGACATCGGCGTCAAATGGCACGCTATTATGACAAAAAAGTTCGTCTCAGAACTTTTGAACCAGGAGATTTGGTGCTAAAGAGAGTTTTTCCATCCCTTCCTCACTTCGGCTCAAAATGGGAAGGACCCTTTGTCATCCAACGGAAACTTGAAAAAGGAACCTTCAAGTTAACGACCGTAGATGGCGAAGAAGTTCCTCGAGCATGGAATGCCCAACACTTAATGCGATATTTGGATTAGAAATGCTATATTTTTTATTTTTACTGTGGATTCTGTAACAAGACATGCTTTGCCTTGGGAAAATCTGATGATATGAATAAAGGACTATAAAGTGGATGTAGGCTATGACTTAGCTGAACCACTATAAAAATATTGTGTGTTATTTACTTTTATGCATTTACATTCGTTAGTTGTTCTGTTGTGATTATAAAATACAGGATAACTTAGAGCCTAAAAAGGTTGAAACAGTTTGGACATAAAAAGAAGCACAATGATTATTTGTGCAATAAGACATAAAAGAATGAGAAAACGACATTCTAACTCTAACTCTCCAGAGAAAGAGAGAGTACAAAAGCGTCTCAAACTGAGCGCTGAAAAAAAAATTCTATTCTGAACTCTAACTCTCCAGAGAAAGAGAGAGAGAGTATAAAAGCGTCTCAGACTGAGCGCTGAAAAAGAAATTCTATTCTGAACTCTAACTCTCCAGAGAAAGAGAGAGAGTATAAAAGCGTCTCCGACTGAGCGCTGAGAAAGAGGTTCAACTCCGAACTCTAACTTTCCAGAGAGAAAGAGAGTATAAAGGCGTCTCCGACCGAGCGCCGAGAAAGAAATCTTTTCCCGTTGAACGACCGGGGAATAAACAAATAACTGAACTCGAACTCTAACTCTCAAGAGAATGAGAGAGAGTATAAAAGAAATGCCAGGAAAAACAACAGGTATTGATGACACAGGAAATGCTATCCCGTTAGAGAATCGGGAGCATTCAGATTGCATGGTTAAGCACTGAATAACTTATGGAGATTGACTGGGGACACATATACATACACATATCTCCCCTCTCCACAACTTTGTTTCATAACTATAGATATGCATTTTTACATAAGTACAGAACTGCTAACAAATAAACATTGCAAAAAGTGAATTATTTTTATTTACAAATGAATGAATTTGTACAGGGAAATAACTGAAAAAGAAAGTGCGGAAGCTGCTGGTATAGCAGCACTTATTGGTTTACAAAGATGCTAAAAGGACACAGGGGAACCCACTATTTGGGTTTGGGATGAGCCTTCGATTTCTTGGCAGTTTTTTCCGCATCCTTTGCTTCCTTCTCGGCTTCAGTCAAGATTCGCTTTGATTTCTTTTTCCCTGAAGATGTAGTACTGGAGCCAGCAGACTTCTTCCCGGAGGGCGGGGCGCTGGAATCAAGAGAAGATTTTTTAGCAAGTTCTTCGGTAATAGATCTAGTTGAGAGCTTAACAACTAACCTTGAACCTGCATCCACAACTGCGAGGGGCTTGAGGACCTCAGGGTCTAATTCTTCAGCCTTTAATTGCAAGCGCTTGTCTTGATCGGCCTTCATGGCCGCCAAGGTAACGTCATCGGCGCTTTTTGACTCCCCGGTTATTGTAACCTCTGGTTCCTCATCATGCCCCTCGTCTCCTCCGTCGTCTTTTAAAGCTGCAATCATTTCTTCATCATGGGGAGTAGTGACCTTAGTTGGCTCACTTCTTTCCCCCAGGTCTGTTGAAGCAGCCTTGTCTTCCCCTTCTTTGACCCTATCAGCGGGCTTTGTCCCAGCGGTAGCTCCTTGAGCTACATCTGTCTTTGCGGATGATTCAACGCCTACAAAATGAGAAACATTGGTTATCAACTCAGGCGAGAGCAAAGGATTTCTCATCGAACATTCAGTCATGTAGCCAAAGGTAGTAGTAGCCTTGACAAATTGAGGAGAAAAGATAGGGATACCTTCTGAAGACTTTTCAGCGGGGGTGACTACTACCTCTGGAGTTATTTCAGGAATAGGAGATAGCAAAGTTGTTCGGGGAATTCCCGGGTTTTCGGGATCGTACCCTTCTACTTCGGGAGTTACAGGAGCAGAAGAAGAGGAACCAGCTTCAGGAACGGTTTTCTGTTTAGACTTCCGCCTCTCTTCTTCCATGGCCTCAGCAATTAGACGGCGCCCTTCAGCTAGGCGCTCCGGTTCGTCGTCTCTCAAGTATTTCTCCATCAGCTTATCTTCATCGAGGGAATCGACCTTAAGTTCTTCTTTTTCCCACTCGACGATTTGATTCCACACTTGAACCAGAGTAGATGGATAGTCCTCGATCCAGGAAATGTTTCGACGACGAATAATGTGCGCGAAGAATTCAATCATTAGCTCGCCGAAGCCCTGAATATCAGCCTCCGCCTCTGATAGTTGTTTGCGGGTTTCCTCCGCAGATTTAATAGCGCATTCCACATTGCCCTCAGCCAGAGCAGCCCTGTTTTCCGCCTCCAAAAATTTTGAAGCCAAGTCTGTGTTTTTCTTTTCTAACTCAGCACTCCTTTTCACTAACTCGGCGTTTTTCTGCTCAAGCTCAGCATAAGCAAGGCGTGTCTTAGCAGCCTCTGATTTGGCCTCGTCAGCTTGTTTCTTCAACTCAGAACGCTCCTGAGTGTGGGATTCAAGCAAATCATGATAGCGCTTTTGCATGTCCTCAAACTGTTGTTTGAAGTTAGAAGCGTTCTTCTGAGCGATAGCTAGTTGAGCTTGAGTATCTTCTAAATCTTTTCCTAAGGTTTTTAGGGCCTTAGCATCCTCCTCTGCAGTCTTTTGCATCGAGTCAGCATTTGTCATTAGAGTGCGGATGATTCTAGAAAGATTGCGGGAATACTTGAACATCTCGGTATATTGTTTTTCCACCAAATCGATTTTTGCCTTGGCCTCCTCTGCCCAATTAGAAGAAATAGGTTCAAGGGTAGGTAGAAAGGTCAGAGTCTCGAAGTAGTGCTCGGGAAATTGCTCCTTTAAATATGCCAGCCTTACTGCAGTTCCCGCATCTGGTGGAGGAGGAGCGAGGATTGTTAGTTCAGTGTCCCTTCCTGAAGAAGATTTTGTAGAACCCTTGTCTGTCCTAGGTCGTTTAGTAGCAGGGACTTTTTGCTTACTTCTAGACCCAGTTTCCTTTGGAGGAGTTTTCTCTCTACTCCGCTTTTCATGGGAGGAAGTGGAATCCCTGGATTGTGGTCTATCCTCCTCCCTACGACCTTGATAGCTCTTGTATTTTTCTTGTTCCGGTCGAACTGGTGAGCGGGAGCGTGAGAGTCGAGATCGATAGGAATCATAGGGTCTTCTTTCCTCCATACCACGGTCATCCCGGCGATCATACTCGGCATCCTGAGGAGGATTGGACATGCTGCGACGAAGCTTTCTTATATCATAATAGGACCGAGACATTGTACCTGCACAATAAAATAAGCGAAGTTTAGAATCAATGGATTCATGGAGAAAGAAGTGCAATGAATGCTAATGCTGTGGTATAAAGTGCATCCTAAGTGGTGTGTGTGTCCCCCCAACCAACCCGAGTCTGAAGCTAGACTGGTGCGGGCAGGCTCTTTGGCCTTAGCAGGAGTAGTTTCTTCAGAAGAAGTGAAGACTAAAGGGTCCTTCCTAAAATCTTCTGAAGTATATATAGTCTCGGGTAAGGGGAGATCCCCCAAACCCTGAAATATGTGCTCGTCGGTGCTAGGAACATCCCCTTCGGAAGCGTGAAGTGGCGACCCTTGGGAAGATTTTGATTTGTCTAGCGAGGTAGTTTCCTCGGGGGCAATATACCCTTCACGATGTTTCTTGGCCAGATTAGCCAGTTCATCATCTTGAGTGGAAGAGGGAGAAGGTGAAGTTTGAAGAGGAGCTGCAGGAATTCCCGAGCCTTCTCCTATTTCTGGAACTGTTTCCACTGGAGGAATATATGCATAAGGGACCGTCCCATGACCGATGCTACGGAAAACGGATAGCAGCCCGTGAAAATGAAGGTACTCATCTTTAAGGACCTCGTCAATAGTCAGGAATTTTTGGTCGCCATTGAGAAGACGGTGCATCCGATCAAAGAACACTTGGTCTGATATCTGTTTGGGATTGTCGACTGCAAACAAAAAAGGAAAATAGGTCAGAGTGATGATTCAAGTGTATAGAGTCCGGGTTCAAAAAATCAATGCTTTACTTGATTTTGTCCATCTCCTGGCGCATCCAGACTGTTGCTTTATATAGAACCACTCTAGTCTGGAATCTCCAGCTTTACTGCTAAACGGCGTAGAGATTATCTTCCTCTTTTGGACTGATTCAAAGTAACAGAAAGAAGGGGTTTCTCTAGTCCGATGTTTGAAATTATAGAAGAAATGAACATCGTCGAACGTGAGCTCCACGCCTAGAATTTCACGATATGCTATGAATAAGGTATGCAGATAGGCATATGAATTGGGATGCAACTGCATGGGGGCAATCCGCATTTGTCTTAAGAAGTCAACGATGAAAGGCGAGAATGGAGGAATGGCGCCAACCATGCACATCAGTCGAGTGACCGTCATATATCCTTCTGGAGGGTTATGGGGACGGTCAGAGCGTGAGGGCACTAAAGTGTCCCTTTTCATTATTCCATACTTCAAGCAAATCCGAACAAGTCGGTCGTTGTCGATTGTCGATTTTACGGAATCTGGAGGTGACTCCAATATAATGGCCGAGTCAAATTCATCGGGTGCTCGATTGTCACCAATCCCTCCTTCCTCCTCAAAGCCTAGGGAAACTTCATCTTCTGAAGACATTTCGTCGCTTTCCCGATGACCAACTCCGTAATCCGGACCCTCACTGTCCCATTCTGTGTCAGATGAAGAAGATATATCCTCAAGAGTGGTTTTGTTGGAAGTTTCCGGAGCTTCTTTCCTCTCAGCTAGACGAGAAGAGCGTCTGGGCCTCATTGTCATGGAACTATTGAAGAAGCAACAGCACGGATTAGAGTGAATTATCCCGTGTCCCCCTTTTTTTTGTGTATGTGTGTGAACTAAAATGTGTGCAGCAAATGTGGGAAATACAAGATAAAAGTACAGCAATGTAAGACGAAGCTTTAAAGAGAAGGTGATAGTCAGCGTTGTTCTTAATTCTCGTTTATGTTCACAAGGCACTATCCTAACTGTCCGCGAAGCATATTCGTCTAGAGTAAGTGTTAGTTGAATTAGTTGGGTAGTCTTTATGTGCCAAGTTTGATACGTTCGGTTCAGTTCGGATATGCATATGACGACTGGCTCAATACAAATGCGGATAACAGTCGGTTCGGATGCCTCATTAAAGCAAGGTCAGTTCAAGACAAGGGAAGCAACGGGTTCGGAAGCAGGACTGATCTGATCGGATCGGGTGACCCGATCCGAACCGAACCAGTATCGCTTAACCAGACCATTTATTTCAACCTCTTATCCCATTCACTTCTCCGACCCGAACCGACGTTTTCTTTCCTTCCTGTCTTTCTAAAGTATTAAACCCGAACCGATCCCCTTTCCTTCTCCTTCCTTTTTGCTCCTTCGTCTTCTGTCCGAACCAGCTCCAATTTTTCATCACGCTCCTCATCTTCTTCCTCTTTCCCCTCTACTCGCAAACAAACCTGATCCATCGCCAAAGCTACCGTTAAGGACAATTGTTTGCCCTCTCCAGCATCGCAACGCCTCGAAGCGATGGCGGATCCACCAGTAACGACGTGGAGTTCAAGCAAAGTCTGTGACTAAACCATCCCAATCCAACACAAATTGAAATCAAGAGCAGTTACTATGAAGCTATTCGAGATTAAAGAGCTACCTATATGTTCGATTTGAGAAATCTACAAGGAACGGTTTCGAAATATTGGAGTTTTTAAGGTTTTCAATACTAGGTTCGGAAGCGGCGGTGAAGAAGAAGAAGAAAAGAAAGAAGACGGTTGTGAACTTATATAGGGGGCAATGTTCACTCCTCGTATTCCTATTCTTTCTCGCCCGTTCGGACCGGAGTTAAGGCCCAAAAGCACAACTCTCCCTGAAGGCCCAATGTCAAAGAGCCAAACCCACGAAAGCGCTTCGGATCGGCATCCGAACCGAGCAGATTTCACACGTTAATTTAGCATCCGACTCGAATTGAGTTCAAAAGAAGAAGAACAAAGGAAGAGTACGCCTGCAAGAAGCATTATATGTCAAGAAAAAATTTCCAAATTTGCTCAGAAATGAAGATAATGTGCGTTCTTCTAACACCCGAACCGAATAAGAAATCTGTGCATCCCTCCTGACTGTTCTGATTCAAGGGCTAGCAGTTAAAACGACATCAAAGCATGCTTCGTACAACAGAAGCATCCTTTGAGGGGGAAAAATGTTGGCCTACTTTGTGAACTAGGCAACACAAAGTCAAGAAATCAACCATCGAAGGACATTTTTAAGTATAAGATTTCGGTTCGGATTGGAGGAATGCATACAATTCAGATTGATAGCAGCATATTGGTTCGGATCGGATAGAGCTCTCTGTTCGGATCGGTGATCTCTTACTGGATAGATTAACAAAGCATATCCAATCGGATCGGAAGGCGAATAAATCTCAAATGGATCGGAAAGCCATCTGCTTGCCACGACGCTGGAGCGAAGCGGAGTAGGTTAGAGAAGGAGAGATGTCCAAGCCACTCCGGTTCGGATCGGGTATTCCGATCCGACCCCCAATCTGCACGCCTCCGACCCGCACCCATGATCCAGGTTAATCTCCTATAAAATAGCCTGGAGAACCGGACCGGCTATGACTGATTCCTACCCCTAACGTTCATCTCTTTGATGTGTTGTCAACCTGATAGTTCATCCGAACCCGAAGAGAATGCGATGGATGACACGTGGCCCGACCCGGATGAAGTCTCAAGCAAATTCTCACCTATAAATACCCCACCTGGAGGCAAAGAGAAGGAGCTTTTTTCAGCACTTAAAGAATTCAATCACCTTCGACATCCGACCTCCATTACTCCCGGAAAATCCAAATCATCTTTTATTTCTTGTTTTAGTCAATTGAGTGAACAAAAGTGAGTTGTGAGTGAATCTTTCATTGTATTTGCAACTGAATTATTGAATATAGTAAAGAATAAGTGGACGTAGGCATTTGTTCGCCGAACCACTATAAATCTTGTGTGTTCATTTTTATTTTTATCTCGTTTTATCTTGTTTCAAATCAATTTGGGTGTTAGAACCACTTTTGGGTCTAACACTAAATGAGATCATAGGGTGATTATATGAAAATGAACTTATAATAGCATAGATCTATGGTTAAACACTTGAATTTGATGAAAAACATAATTAAACACTCATACACTTCATTGAATCCATGAGAGAGATGTAAACCACTCACCGATTCTCCAAAATAAGCTAAAATCAATGCAATAAGATTTCGGACAGCAAGCACTTCGCATAGATTCCCTTGATTCGATGAATTCTTGCTTCAATTGATGTAGATATAGCCTCCAATGGTGTAGATATATGATATTCCTCCTTAGATTTGATTTTCAATGGTGGAAATCTGTTAGAGCAAGGAGGAACATAAGGCCTCCAAATGAGAGAATGGGGAAACTAAACTATTTCCCATATCCCTTACCCCCTATTTATACCTTCCTATCAGCCCACTAATGGGCCTTCCAAAATTAGCCCATTAGACTCCCAAAACTTGAACAACCAACTAAAAAACCATAAAACAGCGATTGCTCCCAAACCGCTGATCCAAATCTTTATCGTAACCAATCCACGGAAAGGCAACCATCATTTTCTTTCCAATGGCATAGGTCTCATCGCCTAATTCGACTTGAGTCAAAAGTTATGTCCTATACAAGGCTAACAGGGGTAAAATTATCACAAACAAAGTCGGTAAAATATATGGACATGTCTCGCATCCCAATAAGCAACATGTTAAAAGATGAGAATGATCCAACCCTCAGAAAATAAAATAAAAATATTTTACGACCTTCGATACGTAAAATACGGGTTGTTACCGTAAACCTTTAGTAAACGGATCTGCTAGGTTGCCATTTGTTCTCACATAATCTGTAGATATAGTTCCATTTGAGAGTAACAGCCTAACTGTGTTATGGCATCTATGAATATGTCATTACTTTCCATTATGCATAAAGTTTTACGCTCTGCTTAGCTGCTTGGTTAACATAGTGTATGCATATGGCCGATACATGTCTTGGCCAAAACTAAATATCTACTAAAAAGTAACGAATCCATTCTTCTTCTTCGCCTACTTTATCTAAAGCGATGAAATCTGATTCCATAGTGAACCGAGCTATGCATGTCTGTTTAGTATATATTTCCATGACACTGTTGCCCCTGCTAAGGTAAATACATGACCATTTGTTGATTTTGATTCCTCTGAATCAGCAATCCAATTAGCATCACTATATCCTTCTAAGACAAAAGTATATGCTCCATAGTGTAGGGAATAGTTTGCGATATTTTTTAAATATCCAAGCACTCTTATTAGTGCTTTCCAGTGTTCATCTCATGGATTTCTTGTATATTTGCTCAATTGACTTACTACATAAGCTATATTTAGTTTTGTGCAATTCATAAGATACATTAGATAACGTATTACACGAGAATATTCCAGTTGCATTACACTCTCCTTACAGTTTTTATGCATTACTTATGGTGGATTGAAATGTGTCTATAATCCTTTAAATCCAAAATTTTAAATTTTTCAATCACTTTATCTACATAATGAGATTGAGATTATTCAATTCCATTAGGAGTTCTTATTATTTTGATTCCCAAAATAACATCTGCAACTCCTAAGTCTTTCATATCGAAATTTTTTATTAACATTTTCTTTACAGTCTTTGTAACTTTAATGTTAGGACCAAAGATCATCATATTGTCTACATATAGACAAAGCATCATGTATGATTGTCTGACTTATTTATAATAAACACATTTATCACATTCATTTATATGAAAACCATTTTTCATCATGACACTATCAAATTTTGCATTCCATTGTTTGGGAGCTTATTTTAGTCCATATAATGATTTTACTAATTTACAGACTTTGTTTTCATTTCCTTTGGAAATAGAACCTTCAGGTTGCTCCATGTAGATCTACTCATCGAGATCTCCATTTAAGAATGTTGTTCTTACATTCATATAATGAATTTCTAAATTATTTATGTATGTAATTGCTATCAACATTATTATAGAGGTTCTTCGCCTTACCGGTTAATATGTATTAAAGAAGTCTACTCCTTCTTTTTGACGGTATCCTTTGGCAACTAATCTAGCTTTATACTTATCGGTAGAGCCATCCGGTTTCATTTTCTTCTTGAAAATCCATTTGCAACTAATTGGTTCTATTCTAAAACAACCTGTATTTTTAGAACCAATTTAAAATTTTATTTTTAATTAATTTTAATGATTTAAAATGGTTTATTTTGAGAATTAATGATTTAAAATTTATTTAAATCAAAGTTAGAACATATAAATTTAAAATTTAATTAAAATGAACTCGAAATGGCGCAGTAGTTTGAAAGTTCATTTTAAACTTCAAATGAATGTACAAAATTCATTATAAGTCAGAATTTGACGAAACCAGAAACATTAGAATCTATTTAACTCTATCTTTCTAATGAATGTAAGAAATTTAGATTTCACTTTATAAATTGTAAGTTATGTCCAGATCAAAATTTAATATAGTTGCTGTGGAATTTATATATTTTTAATATTATATATAGCCCTTAAAAATAGTCATTTTGCAAACGACCTCCATTTTCAATGAAACCACTTTTGTTGGATCCGGAACGTCAAATTATTATTAGCTTTAAAATTTCAAATCAATTGAAATTAATATGTAAGTGTGGTAAATTTAAATGCGTTTTGTAATTTCAGTTTAAATTTAATAAGCTAGTTAAAAGGCCATTTTTCAAACGGTCTCCAAATTTGATGAAATTAATTTTGTTATGACTGTATCGTCAAAACATGGCCAGATTTCAAATTTCATAATCTTTGGAGTTAGTATGTGGCCCCGGTAAAAGAAAATGTATGTTGGAATTTAATATTCAATGCTATATTAATTTATATTTTTAATTTTGATAAAAATTGTTCAAAATAGTCGAATTGGCCTACGAAACATATCTCACTGTATTCAAAATGGGGGTATTTGGCTAGGGGCGGAAGTTGTTGGATTTAATTTGGTGTTCGGGGCATTAAATGAATAACGTATGAATTTAATATTAATATAATTTATATATAAATACCCTTTCTATTGGTCAAAACCCTAGGATTTTCTTCTTGCACGGTCAACCATATTTCTGCGCCCCAATTACAAAATCGATGACAGCCGTTCTCCAAGTTTCTTCCTCCTCTAGCTACAAATCCACGCAATAATCAACGAAAATTTCTGTTGCAAATGGGTAGAGGGTAATGAGATCTTCATAATGAACGGATGAGATCGATTTTAATTGTGTAAATCATGAGATCTTGGTGCTTGAACGTGTTTCATTCGCTGGTTATTTTTGATGCTAGGAGGGGTTCGGGTTTGGGGATACTCATCATGATGGGGGAGTGGACTTAGGCGGTTACGGTGATGCCTCCAGATCGGACTCCGGCTCCTTGTGGCCTCGTGCGGCGTGAATGTTTGGAAGGTGGCTATGAGTTTCTGCAGTGACAAATAGGGAACGATGAACATGGAATAAAGGGAAAGGGCGGCTTAGATTTGCTAGATGAATGTTTAGGTTAATTAAAATTATTAAACATCTTAATTAATTATTTATGTAATTTAATGCTTAAAACGTCATATCTTATCCAAAACAAAAAAGAATTTGACGAAACTGAGTTCGTTAGAATCGTGAAGTCGAACACTACATAATGGAACTGACTAGAACAGAAATAGAGCAACCTGAATTTTTGAGCTAAATTAAATGTCGGTTTAATTTAGTTTAAAAATAAATCTTCAGTTAAAGATTGATGGAGTGGAAACCAATTGTGAGAACTCTCTCACTCAAATATTTTGTATAGTTATTTATTTTTATAACTGAATATATATATATATGGATTGCCTGTGATTGCAATATTTGTTTGTTGATTGATGGATGTTACAGTTTCAATGTTATCATTATTAAACTGTGACAAATATATGTTGTTAAAAAAACTTTTATATTATGAATTATGTTCACATGGACTGTGATGTAAACCCCACATGGGTGTTGGGACGATAATTTTACACATCTCCCAAGTATACGAATAATAATATTTGTTTGAAAACCCCGCACGGGTCTGGGGTTGACAATTAATTCACATCTCCCTTGGATTTAATTGTATGTCGACCGATAGGTTGACAGAGTGTTATAAGCGTTATTTAATTATTTAATGCTTATAAAATTTTAAATTGCACTCTAGATGTGAATTGAATGTTTAATAGTCGTTTATCACTACTTTTGAATGCATCCTATGTATGGATTCCATATAAATAAAATTATATGGTAATTGATTGAGTACGATTCCAATTTAGAAATAACGAATATTTTAAAATAAAATTCAGCAAAGAATCAAAACATGATTTTGATGTACGATTTTGGATGGACACAATAATATTGAAATATTCATAACTGAAATGAGTATGGAGCCAAGTTAAGTAGATATACGCCATTTTAACTCGAACGAAATTTTCAGCAGATTTTATTCATTTTATAATGAATATCGAAAAGGTTTGATTTCAAAATCTGATATTTTGAGAATATTATCATTCTAATATAATAATGATATAGTATATTCAGTTTCGATTAAAAATTGAAATGGAAGTTGGAATCATATTTAAAACGAATTTATAAACAATTTATAATATATGTTTTAAATGGAAACTGACGAAATATGTTGTTAACACCAAAATTGGCACTGGCAGAATACAAAGAAGTAGAAGCTCCAATACCAGAAAGTATAAAAGGAAAAGCCTTGGATACACCTATGTCGATACCAAAAAAAGGAGATGAAATCTTGTTTCTCCTATAACTTTTGATTAGTGAGAGATTCAGACCTGAAACCACATCCGTTAGATTCAGATGATGGTTTCCCATTCCGTAGAGTGGTCACATTAAATAAACGGACAAACCGTTAAGGAATAATGGCTAAAACAAGTTTAACAAAGGCTGGTGAGGAAAGGTTGTTGACCGAAGGCTGGTGATGAAAGGTTGTTGACGAAAGGCTGATGACGAAAGGTTAGTGACGAAAGGCTGTTGACGGAAGGCTGATGACGAAAGGTTGTTGGTGAAAGGATGATGACGAAAGGCTGGTGACGAAAGGCTGGTGACGAAAGGCTGATGACGAAAGGGTGGTGACAAAAGGCTATTGATGAAAGGTTGTTGACGAAAGGCTGATGACGAAAGCTTGGTGACGAAAGGTTATTGATGAAAGGTTATTCATGAAAGGCTGGTGATGAAAGGCTGATGACGAAAGGCTGGTGACGAAATGTTGTTGACGAAAGGCTGATAACGAAAGGGGTAAAGCCAGAAAAAGACAAAAACGATAGCAAAGGCTGTAGGAAGCTGGAGAAAGCCAGAAAAAGACAAAAACAACAGCAGAAGGCTGTAGGAAGCAGGAGAAAGCCAGAAAAAGATAAAAACGATAGCAGAAGGCAGTAGGAAGCAGGAGAAAGCCAGAAAAAGAAAAAAAACGTGACCAGAATGATACAAAAAGCTGGAGAAAAGCAGAAAAAAGACAAAAAACACAAAAGCCAAAAACGAGAGCAAAAAGGTGACACCAAAAAAGTGGCCAAAAAGAGCGGGAAAAAGAAGCAGCAAAAAGGAGCCCAAAACCTCTATAAAGAAGACCCTAGGGATCACATTTGGGGGGACTTTTCTCCTTATTCAACAATCTTCCTCTCTTATTCTAGAGAGTAAACCCAAGTTTGTAAAACAATTTGGGAATTTCTTACGTAACCTCCTCCATTAATAAAATCATCAAAGTTCTTAAAGTGGATGTAGGTTCAAGTTGAACCGAACCACTATAAATTGTGTGTTCTTACGTTTTCCACTTGATGTACTACTTTTTAGTTTATTTTTGTGTGTACTTTGCTAGGCAGTTGGATCACCAAAATATCCTCGCTCAAGCCGTTAGGTTCTTAGCAACCTGACGCCTTCTCCATGGTCCAGTTCCATAGATCTATCTTCAGTGTGGATGAAAAATATCATTAAAATTTTGGCGCTAGAAGGAGGGCCTGAACCTCCATTCCTTTTTTCTACCTTTCACATTTTGGATAGTACTGCCACATTTCTAACAGTGTTGTTCCGTCCCGGTTTGGACGAAGCTTTGAAGAAGCAAGATTATAGAAGGAATCTTAACAAGGAGCCTCTGAATACCAAGGTACTCTAAAAATCAATTAAAGGATGATTCAATTGGGGAAAAGTGGAAAAGAAGGAACCAACATGTCATTCATTCTAGAAAGCAACATCAAAATTGCCAAACTAGAAACTGGAGGATCTTCAACTTAACAATAGATGAGTTGGAAATATTACACTTGTCTACGCAAATTGATACCACAGACTTGGTCCAAGGATCCTCTGAAGTAGAACCTTATGAAGTGGAATCAAGGATCATAGCACCTCAGGAACTCTAAAATCAAATCGAGTCTTCATCAATTCTACATAACATCCCAATCTCATGGAGAAGTAACGAAGCATAAAAATAAGCGGTTTGTTCAGAAGAAAACGAAAGCCTAACATGGATAAAAGATAGGAAGTTGCAAGGAATCACCTTCTCCAAAGAGGTAATGATGGTAAAGGTTCCATATGGTATAAAAGAGCACAAACTTGCGTATGATGGGACTATAGATCCTGAAAAATACCTTTCCATGTTTGAGAATTACATGGATACATATAACGCTTCTGAAGCCCTTCGATGCAAGGCCTTCGTAACAACTCTTCATGGAAGAGCTCTTAAATGATGCAAACATTATCATGGCCCTCTCATCATATCTTGGAAGCAATTGTCTACTGCATTTAGCATGCAATTCTATATACAAAAGGATTCAGGAAGTAGCATTTATGATTTGGCCAGAATCAAGCAAAGACCGAAGGAGTCCCTTAATTGCTATCTAAATAGGTTTCACAATAATTCACTCAAAGTGAAAGGGGCAACAGATAGAGAGAAGCTAAGAGATGTACGATCGAAGCTGCTTGTACCATCCCCTTTTTGGAAGGCACTTGTCTTAAACGAATGTGAAAGCTTGAATGATTTATATTCCAGACCTAATAAATTCATTCTCATGGAAGAAATACTTAACACAAGGAAAAGCTTGAAGCAAGAACAAGCGGAAGGGCCTGGTTCCAATCCCCTTGCAAAAGGTTCTAAAAAATTGAACAAAACGAAAGACTATTGCTCTTATCGCAAGACAGAAGACACAAAACCAAACATTGTTGGAGTTTCATAAAGATACATCAAGCAAAAAGGAAAAGAAAACTCATTCGAGAAATTCAAAGTAAAATTAATGGGAAAGCTAGTTAGAGACAATGCAACATGGAAATGAGAACTTAACGATAGGCCTCTTATCTCAAAAGATTACTTCTATTATTCATTGTAACACCCCGAATTTCAGTTAATACTAATATTCACTAATTACAGAATAAATAATCTCAGATGTGAGAATTGGGGGAAACGGGCTGCGTCATTGCGTTCGTCTCGGAAAAATACGCGAAATAGAGTCCGAGTTTTCGAGAATCGGAGTCCGTATGGCCCGGTTATGGCCCAATGAAGTTTACAGAAAATTCAAAGTTCAAAACAGATTTAAAAATCCAGGTTCAAATTTCGAAACATGCAGAAATGGGGCCAGGCGGGAAAACTCCCGCCCAGCCTGGTCGACATGGCTGTCGACAGGGCAGTCGACTTGCCTGTCGACATGCCTGTCGACTTGGCTGTCGACAGGGCTGTCAACTTGCCCTGTCAGCTGATGCTGGCCTGGTGCACCTAGTTGAGTTTGGGTTAGGCTTTGGGGCTGGTTTCTGGAAACTTCCTAAATCTGACGGACCTAATCTAACCTAGGGTTAATCCTATGGTCTAAAACACACCCTAATCCTATAAATACACCCTAATGCAAGCCTAATCCCTACTAAAAATAGAAATGATGCCATCATGCCGCCAAAATCAAACTTGAGAGGAGCCTCCACTAGTTTATGAAGAAAGTTGCAAGCTAATCAACCTCTAATCATCATCTCCTTCTTGTATAGCAACTAGTTCTACTTCATAAGTTTGCTAATCTTGGTTTTGGTGAGTTTCTATCACTTTAATAACCAATTGCTAAATTAAGTAGATGAGATATGATGAGATCATGCGGTTTTGTATGCGGATTTGTGGGTTTTAAGTCATATGATATGATGTTGGCTTGCTAATCTATGTTTAATGTTAACCCTATGTTCATGCAAGCTAAGTATGTGGGTTTATGCAAGTTAAGTATATGGGTTTATGCAAGTTAGGTGGTGGATTTTATGCATGCTAAGTATTTGATTTTATGCATGCTAAGTATTTGATTTTATGCATGCTAGGTGTTTGGTTTTATGCATGCTAGGTATTTGATTTTATGCATGCTAAGTGTTTGGTTTTATGCATACATTATGACATGCAAGTTTACCCTTTTTAAATAAGATGCATACATATGCAGGATGACACCTTTGTATGCTATGCATACATATGCATGTTTACCCTATTATGATGCAAGTTCATATGCAAGTTTGTCTCTTTTTATGATATGCATAACATATGCGAGTTTGCCTCTATGTATGACATGTTATGCAAGTTCACATGCAAGTTTATGTGCAAGTTCATATGAAAGTTTATGTGCAAGTTCATATGCAAGTTTGTCTCTTTTATGGTATGCATAAGGCAAGTTTGGGTTAAATGCTAGTTGGGTTTAATGTATGTTCATATATGCAAGTTGACACCTTTTGAACCCATGATAAAGCTATATGCTATGTTGGTTAAACCCATGACATTTGTGATGAATCTTCCCGTTATTATGTCATGTTATGAGAACGAATTACGTGGGGAACGATGGGGTTAAGATGCATGTTAATAAAATGATGTGAAATAGGTATGATTAAGCATACCACAAATTAAATGGACATAATTGGGAATTTACCTATTGAGTTAGGTCTACCCATATTATGGAGTTGGGAATTTACCTATTAAGTTAGGTCTACCCATACTATGGAGTTGGGAATTTACCTATTGAGTTAGGTCTACCCATATTCTTAAAAATGTGTAATTAATTAGGGATAATTAATACAAATTATGGGGGTGATTAATTAAGTGTAATTAATCAACTAAGACACGAGGTTGGACCCTTTTGTAGCGGAAGTCTGCCCGGAACCGACCGGCTATCCAGCAGCTACAAATGATTGGCCCAATGTGGGAGGTCTTAGTCATAAGTTAAATACGTGATTAAAGTAAAGACACGAGGTTAGGCCCTTTTTATGACGTAAGGCTGCCCGGACCCAACCGGCATATCCAGCAGTCATAAGAGATGGTCTAATATAAGAGGTCTTTATGAGGTCATGATCTTAATTAATTAATTAAGAAACACTTAACCATGTTAGCATGTAGAGGGACATGAGGGGTTAAGTAGGTGCCTTGGGTGGCATGAGGAATCTAGTGGGTTGCCTTGGGTGGCAATAGACAATACAATTAGAATACTTAACCAAAGTGGAACATGTAATTAAACATGGGTAAAGGGTTAAGTAAGTGCTTTGGGTGGCATGTGGAAATCTAGTGGGTGCCCTAAGTGGCAATTGAAATATGATTAGATGACTTAACCAAACCTTAACATGTAGGTGGGCATGATTATAAAAGGGGTTAAGTGGGATACACTAGATAAAATAACAAGCTTAGGTGGTAGCTTGTAGGGGCCCATTTCAACCAATATCCCAAACGTATCTTAGTGGGCTCGACTCTAGTCGAGTGACGGGACACGCATATTGGGCTTGACTATAAGAGGCCAAAACGGGTTAGCGGTGGCAACGCGAGTCCAACGGGTTTCATCTGCGTGTGTGGACCCGGGATGGTAGGTAAGACGTTGTTGCATCGTGTAGATATAACCCGTGCACCATTTGTTGTATCGGGCTAGCCACTTTGGGGAGTGATACACCCCATTGTGGGGCCAGCACGGATATCTACGTAGGGAGCCGATCGCTTGGGAGTAGTG
This sequence comes from Allium sativum, assembly GCA_030737875.1. Lineage (NCBI taxonomy): Eukaryota > Viridiplantae > Streptophyta > Magnoliopsida > Asparagales > Amaryllidaceae > Allium > Allium sativum. The sequence goes on from CM060926.1 coordinate 378,741,544, forward strand.
GGTACACCTAGTGAAGATAGGGGCAGACGGCACCTAGGTAGTCAACTAGGAGTACAAGAAACTACTGGGTAAAATTACTAAGTACACTTAGTGGGATCAACCTTTAAGTAGGAATTACCCTTGGGTGGGTAGAACTGGTGTGGTGCAGTGTAGGAATTACCCTTGGGTGGGTAGATCTGGGGTGGTGAAATCTAGGAATTATCCTTGGGTGGAAGAATGCGTCTTTACGGTTATCTCAATTTATCCTAAGTCTACCAAGCTGCTTAGTGTAGCCATTCATCCCCAGACGTTACCGTATATCAAGCTTATGTCTTCTCTGGTTACTTTAATGATTGTATTGTTAAAGTTATAGGACTCGCTCAGACTTATGTCTGACCCCATTGTTTTTATCTTTTTTCCCAACCCTCAGGTTATCAGAGTGGGCCCAGTACGAGTGGGCTTTGATCAGGCTGCTTTATTCTCTTTTGGAGCTTGGACCATAGATGTAGAGCTCAGCTTACCCTTTCTTTTATGGCTATCAGTTCATGTATTGGGATTATGTACTTTTATTTATCAGGATGGATATTTTGTACTTGACTCTTATTATGGTTTTGTGATGTAACCAAACATGTTTTACTTTCCGCTGCAATGAAATGATGTTTTAAAAGTTTCAAGTATTACTTATATCTGTCTTGTTGTAATTTTTCTGTTCTATATTCACTTAAAATACTCCACCGATGTTATGGCATTCCCTTAGCGAGTGACCGTAGCGGGTGTGGGGTGTTACATTCATTTAACTTTATCATTTTACTTATAAGCAAACAAATATTAATGTAAGTTCGAGTTCTAATATAGGTAAAAACCAAACCATGTTCAGGCTCATGCAAATAACAAAAGCTCAAATAGATCACTTTTTGTTTATGTCTCATCCCATGAGAGGGAACGAAAGGTCAAATGGAAGCACTTAAAGAAACACAATACATGAATACACAACAAAGTTATCAATAGAAGACAAGCTTCGTTGGAGGCTATTCATACAAATATGCAGCAATGGAATGATTAAATACTCATCATAGCTCCAATCAAATAAGATTCTTCTAAATCTTATCTTCCCTATTTCAGAATTTCATGACTTTGTCAGACATGTTATATTGACATACCTAAATATTTCTATGGAAGGTGTGGAACCTACCCTTTATAAATGATATTAATAAATCTTCCGAGGGAAGAAGCTACATCAACAAAGCTTCCGAAGAAAGAAGCTACATCAACAAAACTTCTGAGGAAAGAAGCCACATCAACAAATCTTCTGAGGGAAGAAGCCACATCAACAAAGCTTCCATAGAGAGAAGCAACAACAAACACAACCTCCCAAAAACAGGAGCGACAAACAAAGCTTCCAAAGAGAGAAGCAACAACAAACACAACCTCCCAGAAGAGGAGCGTCTAATAAAGCTTCCAAGAAGAGAAGCCATAAAGTTACATCTCTACCTAGTGGAGTCGCCTCCTAAGTGGGGCTAACATGCAAAGTTACATCTCAACCTAGTGAAGTCGCCTCCTAAGTAGGGCTAACAAACAAAGTTACATCTCCACCTAGTTGAGTCGCCTCCTAAGTGGGGCTAACATGCAAAGTTACATCTCCATCTAGTGGAGTCGCCTCCTAAGTAGGGCTAACAAACAAAGTGGGGCTAACATGTAAAGTTACATCTTCACCTAGTGGAGTCGCCTCCGAATTGGGGCTAACAAACAAAGTTTACATCTCCACCTTATGGAGTTGCCTCCTAAGTGAGGCTAACACCCCCTACAAATTATAATATCCCAAAGTGGAACTGGCAATTCCCACATCTTCCCATATAAAGGGACTAGTGTCGTTCTCTTAGAGAGCATTCATTCATTTGCATATCCTATAGGTTAGGAGTAAGGCTAGACGCTAGATACCTTACGGCTAGAAAACTGAGAGAAGCTCCTGCTAAACGACTAATCATCTTCTGATAGGGTTATTTTATTATGAAAGCAGTTATCTATATATACACACCCAAAGATTACTTCTCGGAATATTTAAGACTCTTTCTTCCAAATGTTCTCTGAGTGAACCTCCGAGAAACCACACATAATCTATGGTTGCTTGATCTCTTTCAATAATATTTGGATAGGTTGACATTATACACATGTATGGTCTTTGGATGGTTTATGATGCTTTCATTGGATGATCCTTAAGTAACCTTCTATGTTTCTTCCATGCCTTTTTTAGTGCATTTTATTTAGCTATGAAACTCTTTAATAACTCTTAGTTAAAGATATGTTCTTTCACATGAATTTCTGATTTATGCTTTACCCAAGTATGAATCTTGGGGCTTCCCTATGATTACTGATTTATGCTTTACCCAAGTATGAATCTTGGGGCTTCCATGTGATTTCTGGTTTATGCTTTACCCAAGTATGAATCTTAGGGCTTCCATATGATTTCTGATTTATGCTTTACCCAAGTATGCATCTTGGGGTTTCCATATGATTTCTGATTTATGCTTTACCCGAATATGAATCTTGGGATTTCCATATGATTTCTAATTCCTATTTACCGAAGTATGAATCTTGGGGTTTTTACTAATTCGGTTTGCAGGGTTCTAACCTTGTATCATAAGTACTCGGCTTGGCGTTTCTAGTCTCCTACTTGAAATCTCTAAGCAAAGGTTATAGTTTCCTAGTGCCTAACAAAGGGATGTTTTTGACCTTATGTTATTTTATCCCAAATCCTGTTGTTGTAGGTTTGGATTGAAAATAAGGATTCACATATTATAAGTGGAATGTCACTCAATATTCAAGTCATGTTACTTTTATTAACACATTATATTCGTCAATGATGAACATTTGACTGCAAATATCAAAATGTAAATCTTGGATTTGTTATATCAAACTTTTAAGAATGAATTCTTGATAATTGAATGTTTAAGTAACAATAATAATGCTCATCCAGTATTGATAGAAGAATGTTGTTCTTTAAATCACATCATCCTGCATGAATACACGTTTTAATTTGCACACTATGTCCACAAAAAGTTCATAACTTTGGCTTTATGTCAGGCCCAAGTTGATTGAGGAAATTTTATGCTTCCCCTTGCATCATTACTATTGGTTATACGAAACTAATACCAAATATTTATGTTGGTTCTTGAGTGACAAGCAAGCTGTGCAGGAGCCATAGGATTTTGTCCTAAAGAACAAAAGCTTCTTTATACTAAAGGGGGCTAATTATTAAAACCAAAATTCGCACTAGCAGAATATTAAGAATCAGAAGCTCCAATAACAGAAAGTATAAAAGGAAAAGCCTTGAATACACCTATGTTGATACTAAAAGAAGGAGATAAATCTTGTTTCTCCTATAACTTTTGATTAGTGAGAGACTCAGACCTGAAACCACTTCCATTTGATTCATATGATGGTTTCTCATTCCGTAGATTGGTCATATTAAATAAACGGGCGTACCATTTGGGAATAATGGCTAAAACAAGTTTAACAAAGGCTGGTGATGAAAGGCTGGTGAGGAAAGGTTGTTGACAGAAGGCTAATGATGAAAGGTTGTTGACGAAAGGCTGATGATGAAAGGTTGGTGACGAAAGGCTATTGACGGAAGGCTGATGATGAAAGGTCGTTGACGAAAGGCTGATAATGAAAGGCTAGTGACGAAAGGCTATTGACTAAAGGCTGATGACGAAAGGTTGGTGACAAAAGGCTGTTGAAGAAAGGCTATTGATGTAAGGCTATTGACGAAAGGCTGATGACGAAAGGTTGGTGATGAAAGGTTATTGATGAAAGGCTGGTGATGAAAGGCTGATGACGAAAGGCTGGTGATGAAAGGCTGTTGACGAACAGCTGATGACAAAAGGGGTAAAGCCAGGAAAAGACAAAAACGACACCAGAAGGGTGTAGGAAGTAAGAGAAAGCCAAAAAAAACGACAGCAGAAGGCTGTAGTAAGCAGGAGAAAGCCAGAAAAAGACAAATAACACAAAAATCCAAGAATGAAAGCAAAAAGGTGACACCAAAAAAGTGGCCAAAAAAGAGCGGGAAAAAGAAGCAGCAAAAAGGAGCCTAAACCTCTATAAATAAGAGCCCAGGGGTCACATTTGGGGGAACTTTTATCCTTATTCCACAATCTTCCTCTCTTATTCTAGAGAGTAAACCTACGTTTGTAAATCAATTTGGGAATTTCTTATGTAGCCTCCTCCATGAATAAAATCATCAAAGTCCTTAAAGTGAATGTAGGTTCAAGTTGATCCGAACCACTATAAATTGTGTGTTCTTACTTTTTCCGCATGCTATGCTACTTTTCAGTATATTTTTGTGTGTATTTTGTTATGCGGTTGGATCGCCAGAATGTCCTCGCTCAAGCCGTTATGTTCTTAGTAACCTGATGCCTTCTCCATGGTGCACTTCAATAGAACTATCTTCGGTGTTAACGAGAAATATCGTTAACATACATTATATATATTTAAATGGTCTAAATAGAACATTTCACGCGGCGACCGTTCGCGAATTTCGACCATTAACTTTTAACGGGCGTAACGGGAGATCCGACCATCGGATTCTCCTGAAACCAGAAGCATTGGGTTTGTATCTAAAATAAATTACGAATGATATGAGATTAATTATCTAACAATTAGATTTTAATATATATCCAAATAAGTTTTGGAAAAGGTCGATATAGATGCAGTTCATTGGTCGATATTAGAAACCGAATGTAAGAGCCTTAATAAAATTATTAAAAATATGAATAAATTGTGTAAAATCATAATAAATGATTTGAAATGATTTTGGGATGAAATATTCCAAGTTTGTAAAGATAAAATATTTTTTTTATCTGAACAACTTGTTTATCAACTTGAGTAAAGAATTGAAAGGGTTTTAATATAACCAAAATTTTCCAATGTATGAATTAGAAAGGATTTGAATGGAAATAATCTTTGAAATACCGTGATTATACAGATATTGTTGAGGAATTTGGAAGATATAGATATTGTTCTTCCCAATATGATATCTGTTGGTTTCAGAATTTGATTTTGAATTTAAGCCGATATGATTTCTATTCAGAGCCTTGTATTTAATATCAAATTGGATTTTGGGTTTGTCGTGAATGATGTCTTCAATAACACTGTTCTTAAACCCAGTCGAAAAAAGAATAAATATTTTAATTAAGATTTAGAGAAGTATATCAATTAATTATTTTAATTGGAATTGAATTGGATTTTGGGTTTATCAAGAGTGATGTTTTAAATAACCAAAGTTCTTTAACCCAATTAATAGTGAAGATATGATTTGGAATTTATAAATCTATTTATTAAGATTTTATGGAAATTTTCCAAAGTAAAGTTTTCCAATTTAATATATTAAATTGGAATTGAATGGAACTCAATTTGCTAATTGTAACGACACGGGGAATTTGCGATCCTTGATATCGGTATACAACATTATGTCGATAATTCAAGCATCGAAAATACCGGATAGTCCATGAAAGAAATTAGAGGGTGAGGATAGATAAGATAGAAACTTAGAATAGAAGAAGAAGAAGAAGAAGAAGAAGAAGAAGAACATACAACATCAGAGTAAACACGAATCTAATAGCGGAACGAATAAATATATTTCATAACATAGCTCTGAAATATAAATATGTACATGAATATACATATCATTTCCAAAGTACAGCACTTACAACACAGCGGAAATAACAATAGCTACGTAATCCTGAAGCCTCATGTTCCAAGCTCTCCTAGTATATCTGTAAAATCCTGACTACTTGACTTCCTGTACAGAATTGGGCACCAAAGAGTTTAGGGAAAACAAAACAAAATAAACTCCGGGTCAGTCATGGGACTGGTGTGAGTAAAACAATTTAAAACAGTTTGAGCAATAAAACGATATCTCATAAGACCACACTGTATAACGGAACGGGTTTTTCCCTTATGAGAATCCAAACATTTGACTTAACTTTCAAAATCTTTTTGAAAAGAATGATAAACTTTATATCTAAACACTTTTGATATTATAATAATGTCTATCAGCCACAATATAATAATCATCTAGTAGAAACGTTTGCATCTAACATTCTACATATATAATATACAATCAAAACTGTGTGCTCTTATTTTGGGAATGGATTCCAACTATGACAAGGTATGGATCCACCTTCCGCTCAGTGTACTCTAGAAGTGATACACTGGAGTTCAACAAGAACATCTTGCAACTCGGCCGCACATGACCGACCACTCATTTTGCTTGAGTGTATCGAATATATTGTCACCTTACAGTTGGTAAACCAACATAACCATTCCCGGGAGATACAGAATTGAAAGAGGTAACAAATATGAATATTCTCTAGATGGTGACAATATACCCTACTTGGTTGCGAACCACTTAGCCATGTTGCCTGCCCGATTTCTGTGATTTCCCAGTTGATGAGGTTGGAGGTCATAACGTACCTTTCAACAGATTACTCATTCATTCACTTTGAATGCCACATCGTCATACCCGTCAACTCACAAATTTATTTCCCTAAAAATATCACGGGTATAAGCTAAGAGAAACGAATTCCTCCGCCACCAATGTAAATATGTTTGAAATGATCAACTTACGCAATCTACCACATATACTCTATCAGACATTCATCCATTCAAGTTGTCCTGGGAATGGACAGACCGAAGGAACTATTCTGTAAATCCATCTTAGGCAATCTCTACCTAAGATTTATACAATAGCCCTTGTATAAACTCCGTCTTCAATTTGTCTTCGATCTATTTGATTCGAAACGCTAACGCCCATACATTGTGGTTCTTTGGATAAGAATCCAACCGGTCTCTTCGTATTGACGACGGAAAAATGTTCAAACTCTAATAGTCTATGATTTAACTATCAAAGAAAAACATGTGTGCAAACACCGAAATTATTTCAAATGGAAATTTTATCGATCAATCAACATTCAACATTTATCTCTTAAATTAATTTATCATTAATTTATTCATTCTCCATTTCCTGTTTCTGTATATATATATATATATAAATACAGAAATTCTTATTTTCTAAATTTTGAAAATATACGTTATTAATCATTGGAAAACATTTCCATCTCCTTTCCACGTATCACTATCATTTCAGTATTTTTTACCGCCCAACATTTCATTTTCTATGATTAGAAAATATCTCTGATTATATTTGGAAAACGTTTCCAAAACCCATTCCTCAGATTTAAACAGATATTTAAATAAAACATCGCTATGCCAATTCGAACCATTACCTTCATTAACTATATTCACTTAATAAACCTTCGATATCAAACCTTACCATTCCTTAGTTAAGAAGGAAGTCAATCAATTTGGGGTATAATTACCTCTCAAACCTTAACTGAATAACATTTAAACTTTGAAATAGTCAAAGTTTATCATTTAAATCTTTAATAAACTTCCTTACGTAACTTTCTTTCGAATAAATCTCTATTCGATAACTCTTTCCTTCAAATAAACTATATTTGATAATCTCTCTTCTTTGAATAACCTATATTCGAATAACTCTATTCAATTAACACTATTCGATTAACTCTAATCGATTTATTCTTATCAGTTAGCTCTATTTGATTAACTCAATTCTATTAACTCTATCTGGTTTACTCTACTGGATTAACTTTATTCAATTAACTCTAACTAATTTACTCTTATCAATTAACTCCTTTCGAATAAAGTATATTCGATTAACTCCTTTCGAATAAACTATATTCGATTAACTCCTTTCGAATAACTAATATTCGATAACTCCTTTCGAATAACTAATATTCGATTAATTCTCTTCTTCGAATAACCTTATTCGATAACTCTTTCTTCGAATAAACTATATTCGATTAACTCTAATCCGACTAACTCTAATTCAATTAACTCTATACGATATAACAAATGTTCGATTAACTCTTGTTCGATTAACTCTATTCGAATAACTCTAGTTTGATTTAACTCTAATCGATTAACTCTAACTCTAATCGATTAACTCCTCTAACTCATTTTGATTAACACATTTTGATTAACTCCTTTGATTAACTCTACGTCCATATTCAGTTTCAAATATCGATGTTGAAATCGATTCTTACTTCTCTATATAAGCCCTGACTTATATATTCTATTTATCCAATGATAAATATTTTATTTAATTTATAGAATATTATTTATAAATTTATCTTCTCCACTCATCTGTTAAAATAGATTTCTATCAAAAATCTACTTTAAATTCATATAATGTTATACCCGTGTGCGAAGCACGGGTCTAGACTTTCCTGATGTAAAATTTTATTCATTTGCCAAATATATCCTTATATAACATTCTTCTCATTTTACAATCAATTCCTTTTATAACTCTATTTATTTTCTACATAAATATCTCCTTCTATAACTCTATTTATTTAACAAATAAATATTCTTTTCCAATCCTATTTATTTAACACATAAATATTTTCTTTTCAACTCTATTTGTAAATGTTTTTTTTTACAAATATTCGCTTTCCAAATCTATTTGTAAATGGTTTACAAATATATCCTTTTCATTTCTATTTGTAAATGTTTACAAATATATTATTTTCATTTCTATTTGTAAATGGTTTACAAATATATCCTTTTCATTTCTGTTTTACAAATATTTTTCCTTTATATTTATTTTACAAATAATTTCCTTTATATTTGTTTTACAAATAATTTCCTTTATAAAATCCCTTGATTTTATAAATATTCCTTTATATAAAATCCTTTGATTTTATAAATATTCTATTTAAATATACAGTTTGAAATCTTCCTTCTATATAAAATCTTTTGATTTTATACAATATTTTATTTCAATATAGTTATTGAAATTTTCCTTTTTCATCCCAGGGTTTTCTTGCGGGATTTAAAATATCAAACAACAGTGATCGATATCATTCAAACACACATAATCAACAACATATTATATATCACATCATATATCACAATATATGAAACAAAACAGTATTTTATATATTGAGGAACCCAGTTGGGTCCCTCCAACCTGTTTCCCTGCATCACAGATGTTAAACAATATAATTAACATCGATTTCATTTCACTATAAAATATTCTTCTAAATAGAATCAATATTTGATTAACGATTTATATATATATATATATCGTTATCTATAATTTCAACCAATACATAAGCAATTCCACCAAACCATTAATACACAGCAATCAACAGATAATTATCAGTTCTAAGAATACGTTATAGAAATATAACTGTTCAGAGTTGGTGAGTTTTACTCACATTGGTCAGTTATCATTAAACAACAAATAATTGTCGTTGATTTGATTCTGACAATTTATTTCACTGTAAATTTTAACGAGCTCCAATCCACTCCCGGTCAGTTCAATTGGGTAGTGTTCGTCCATACGATCCTGTCGGATCTTGTTTTACCCAATTCTGATAATGTATGATAAAGTTACGATTGATTAAAGTTAATACACTAATATAGTTTAATTAAAACTTCATAACATATTAGATTGGGATTTTACCATACTAGTTCGGCCCACTCACTCCTTATCCTTATCGGCCTAGACATCAAGCCGGCCTACAAACTCATCTCCACATATGATACCACATTCCACCACTTTATTCACCTCTCCGACGCCACTGACCTACTCACTACCTCACTCGTTTAACCTCCAGGATCGCAACCACCTTAGTTCGATGCCACCTGCCATCGAATGCTTGAACTACCAAAATACAATGCCTCAAAGAGTTGCTGCTACCCCAATATAGGAAAGTCGCGATATATGTATATATTCCAAAATGAACCATTCTTCTCCTGTTCAATTGCTTTTTAACTTGATCATCAGCAACCTATTGTCCTCCTTCATATCAGTAAAACAAACCAACTTCTCCCTTAATTACCCTACTAATCCCCCTTAGCCTTAACCCAACTTCGTCACTAACCCAAAGAGAACGAACCACCTGAACTCGTGTCCTGCTCCATCGCTGGACCTCCTAGGATGACGCCATCCACGCTGACGAAATCAGCACCTGAAACCCCTCCTCCATATACCTTCCTTGTCCCACTGGAATTCATCACCGTGGATCCGACTTCGGCCTTCAACTGCCTGCTAATGACACCATCGATAAAAATTATTAAAAACCCCCATACAAATAACACCAACGAAACAACTTGATGCCACGAACTCAACCAGTACCTCATTTCCTCCTAACACCCTTCACACCGTTAGATTTCCAAAGCCCTAGCTTCAAATGCCGGGGTCTTTGGGTTACAGGAGTTTAAATCGAAACCTATGAAATAAATATCAAAATTAGGAGAATGTTATGAGGATCGCAAGCTTATAGGTGTAGTGACCCGAAAATCCAGTAGAATTTGAGCTGACCAAAAACACAAGTCCAACCCCAAATATCACGGAAATTCGAACCATTAATAGAAAGAAGTTAGAGGGTGAGGAAAGATAAGATAGAAAATTAGAATAGAAGAAGAAGAAGAACACAACATCAGAGTAACACGAATCTCACAGCGGAATGAATAACATATAATATATATAACATAACTTGAAATATACATTTGTACTTGAATATACATCAATATCAAAGTACATCACTTACAACACAGCAGAAATAACTATAGCTATATGATCCTGAAGCCTCCTGCTCCAAGCTCTTCCAGTATATCTGTAAATTCCCGACTACTTGACTGCACGTACAAATTTAGGCACCCAAGAGTTTAGGGAAACAACAAAGTAAACTCCGGGTCAGTCATGGGACTGGTATGAGTAAACAGTTTAAAACAGTTTCAGAAAACTAAATGATATCTCATAAGACCACGCCGTATAACACGAAACGGGTTTTTCCCTTATGAGAATCCAAACACTTGATTTATCTTTATATCAAAACACTTTTGATATTATAATAATGTCTAAATCAAGTAGATAACAATCTAGTGGAACGTTTGCATCTCACGTTCCGCATATATAATATACAATCAAAACCGCAAGCACGTATTGGGTAATGGATTTCCAACTATGACAAGGTATGGAATCACCTTCCGCTGGTATATCTCTAGAGGAGAATACACCGAGTTCAACAAGAACATCTTGCAACTCAGCCACACATGACCGACCACTCATTTCGCTTGAGTGTATCGAATGTATATCACCAACGATTGGGATCAGCAACCGTTTCCCGAATGGGACAGCATCGACAATAGATTTTTAGAAGTAAATGAAACTCTAGATCAGGTGATTATACACCCTAATAGGTGCGACCTACATAGCCATGTTGCCTGCCCGATTTCTGTCATTTACCGGTTGATGAGGCTAGAAGCTACACTTTATCATCACGCCATATTCACTTCGAATGTCACATCGTCAAATCCATCAAATCACTGATTGACGTCCTCAACAGTACATTACGTGTTAGCTAAAAGAAGTTTCCTTCTCCGCTTCCACTCTTGGTACGATTGGAGAAATCAATATACGTGACCATTCTGGAAATACACTGTCAGACATTCATCCATACAAGTCACCCAGGAACAGGATGAACTGAAGGCACTAATTCTATTAATAGAAAAGTCCTTGCACTCTACTCCGTCTTCGATTATCTTTATATAATCTGATTCGCACGCTACTGCCGATATGGAGTGGTTCTTGGGATAATAATCCAACCGGTCTCTCCATATTGACAATGATGGTCAAAACTTCGATAGTCTGTGATTTAACTATCGAATAAAAACAAGTGTTTCGATAGTCGATGATTTAACTATCGAATAAAACAAGTGTTCATCCAAACATCCAACAATCACTGAACCTTTAATTAATATTCCATTAATTAAATCTCTTCTCTATTTCTTTATCAATATTTGTTAACCAAATATTTTTAATAACCATATTGACCTGTTACGTTATTTGGTTTTCCATATATCGCCTTCTTTTATTTTCTATACTAGGAAATATTCATTATTCTATTTCCAAGCTTTGCACATATTTGGGTTAAAACAGATGTTGTGTAAAACATCGTTACGACAACCCAAATACTGTATTTAACTAATTCTTACTCCACATTGATCTTCGAGCCTGAATCTTGCTACTTATCGGTATATCATGAAATCAACCAAGTTGGGGTATAATTACCTCTCAGACCTTGACTGAATAACATTTAACGTCAAAACAGACAAGACTACTTACTCGAATAATCAATACCATACAACTGATTATTCACCTTTAAACACATATACATTTTCTCTTTCTATTCTTACTAGATTTTATTCCTAGTCTTCCTTTTTGATTATACTATTCTATTTCTAAGTTCGTTTTCTTATCGACTTCTATATATTTTGATATGTTAATTTCTAACTATCAAATTATCTTAAAAATATTCTATCTCCTTAAATTCCCGGAAAAATTCGCCATAACCTCCTTTGTACCGGGAGCATCGGGAAATTTCAAATAGCTTTCCCGGTCCTTCTCATCTCAAAAAGAAAAAGAAAAAGCCAAGCGGCTAGCCGATACGGCGCATAAAATCTCATATGGAAATTAAATACGTACCTTTTTGTCGGGCATTCTATTTATTTCACTTCTATACTTTATTCCATACCTGTCTCCTGTATATTTATGCCTGTCCAATCTATTTAACTATACCAAATCGTTTTAACTCAATTTGTTAATTATCTCTTTAGTCCATTTCTCTTTTAATATTTGAATTCTATATTCAAACTCCAATTCGCTTCTATTATTCAAATTCCATAGTTTAAAGTCCGTTGAATTTCTATATTCAAATCTATCGTTTAAAGTCCATTTGAATTTCTATATTCAAATCTATAGTTTAAAGTCTATTTGAATTTCTATATTCAAATCTATAGTTTAAAGTCCATTTGAATTTCTATATTCAAATCTATAGTTTAAAGTCTATTGAATTTCTATATTCAAATCTATAGTTTAAAGTCCATTGAATTTCTATATTCAAATCTATCGTTTAAATTCCATTTGAATTTCTATATTCAAATCTATCATTTAAAGTCCATTTGAATTTCTATATTCAAATCTATATTCAAAGTCTATTTTGAATTTTCTGCATTATTTATAAACAACGTTTATAACTTTAATTCAAATCCCACCTTTCTATTTATAAACAACTTTATAAATTCGATTCAAATTCCATCTTTCCATTTATAAACAACTTTATAAATTCGATTCAAATTCCATCTTTCCATTTATAAACAACTTTATAAATTCGATTCAAATTCCATCTTTCCATTTATAAACAACTTTATAAATCCGATTCAAATTCCATCTTTCTATTTTGATTCAAATTCCATCTTTCCATTTATAAACAACTTTATAAATTCGATTCAAATTCCATCCTTTCATTTATAAACAAAGTTTATAAATTCAATTCAAATTCCATATTTCCATTTATAAACAACTTTATAAATTCAATTACTTGTTTATATATATTCAAAACAAGTTAATGTTTCTATACTTCATTTAAATTCAAATTCTATTTATAAAAATAGAATTCCCCTTTTAAATTTCAAATACCCTTTTTGATATTTTTATAAATCAATATCCCAAGCCCCAGTGATATTTAAACAATCAAATCTACCAATTTTCAATCATTTGATTTTTAACACATCATATATGAATATATATGAAATCAAACAAACAACAAGCAGATAATATATTTTTGAGGAATCCAGTTGGATTCCTCCAACCTGTTTTCCTGCATCCACAGATGTTAGTAAACATAGTAATACCCATCCTGCTTCGAGGCAGGATATCGCGGTATGAAGGTCATCCACTAATCATAGCGTGGGGCGTATAGGGTAATCATCCGCTAATGATACCGCGGGCATCCGCTAATGATACTGCGGGAATCCAACCAATCATCAACCCAATATATATATATATATATATATATATATATATATATATATATCAACCAATCCTAGATAACTAATATATTTTTAACAGCAATAAATAATATTAAAGCATCCAAACAATCAACAACATTTATTTTTAACGAAATAAAAATAATTCAAAACAGGGTGAGTGAGATTTACTCACCAGATTCTAAATTGTTGAATATCCATCAAATTTCCAAATCGTCCCAACTACGAATTTTCTCGAATTGATTACCTTGCACCTACGTTTATGTAATTTAATTTATCGATTACATTCTATAAACCAAATTAAATAACTTATCTTATGGATTAATTTTATAAAAGAAAATGTATACCTTGCTTTGCAAACCATTCGACTAATCCATGAACAACCTCAACACTCACCGATCAGCTTTGCTGCAAATCAGCCCCAACGAAACTGCCACTATTCATTCTAGCATTTCATCGAACGATTGATGTTCATAGCTAGTGCTTCTTTATTTCAGCATCTGGACCCATACTGACCAATTCAGACTACTGCTTCCATCACTGACAGTCCAAAACCCAACATACATCGCACCGCTCCTTCTCGATCACGACTCCTTCCATCAGAAAAGATCCCGACCTGTTTTTCCTGCGTCGCCAGTACCAAACGCGATCGAAACTCTAGTTCGAAGTCTAGCATCAGGGAGTCGGCGGTCTTTGATTTCGATTTCCGTCTGAATCCCAAATCGCGAGTGCTTCATCGCGTCAGGAAACTCAAGATCCTCGATTTCGATACCAATTTTGTGTCTTCAAATCACAAGTTTCAGACTTCGAGCTTCCTATGGATCTCATGCCGACATCGTGATGCCTGATCCCATCCTAAATCGCGAACTCCTCAAAGTCCGAATCCTTCTGACAACCCATCCCCAAATCGACAGTAACAACAACCATAGATTACAGTGTCTTCGTTCGAATGGTTTCAGCGAGTATCGCATATGAGTTTAAACGGTATAACATTGAAGTATTTGAAGGGAATGAAGCAATCGTTTATAAAGCTTTGATTTTTTTTTCCTGAGTAAAAGAAAAGGGGATGGCACGGCTTTGTATAGAAGGGAGGGGGTACGAATTTGTGGAGGGAGGATAAGGCACGGTTTAATGTTTTTGGCCTAAGCTTTTGTGTGGTGGAAAAAGAAGCACCAATGCCAAAATATTATATTTTAATTAATTTAAATCCCGTATCCTTTAATTAAAATACACCCTAATTCTGACTCCTTTCTGAACCCAACAACAGTCCATTCTAGGGTAAAACCACTATTCTGTACCTACTGGGATAAGTTTCGAAGTCCAGTTTGATCATTCCGAACAAATATTAATTTAAATCGATTTAATTTAAATTTCAAACCATTTAAATTCTTGATAATAATCTAATATTATTATTCTAATTCAACCAGGAGTTTGAATTAATTATCTGAACTATTTCAAATTCAGTTTTGACTTCGAATTGAATTATTCGCTGATTCCTTATTTTGATAATTTAATATATATGATATTAAATCGAAATCGATAACATAAATATAAAAATTCATTTATATTACCAAATCAATATTTAAATGAAATATTAAATATTCAAAAATCAACCCATAAGGATCCGGGTCATTACAATCTTCCCCACTTAAAATAATTTCGTCCTCGAAATTGCTAAGGTAGGAAAAGTGCTACAAACCCATTAACTTTTCAAAACTTATTTATGTTGATACTCAACATTTCAAACTTCCTTACGTAACTCTCTTTCGAATAAATACCTATTCGATAACTCCTCCCTTCGAATAACTATATTCGATAATCTCTCTTTCGAATAACTAGATTCGAAAACCTTTCTTCGAATAAACTATATTCGATTTACTCTCTTCAATTTACTCTTATCAATTAACTCTATTGGATTTAACTCTATTGGATTTAACTTTTTTCGATTAACTCTATCGAATAACTAAATTCGATAACTCCTTCGAATAACCAATATTCTATAACTCACTTTGATTAAACTAATCGATAACTCTTTTCGATTAAACTATAATCGATAACTCCTTTGATTTACTAATAATCGATAACTCCTTTGATTTACTAATAATCGATAACTCCTTTGATTAACAAATAATCGATAACTCCTTTGAATAAATTATATTCGATAACTCCTTCGAATAAACTATATTCAATAATTTCTCTTTCGAATAACTAAATTCGATCAACTTTAATTGAATAACTAACATTCAATTAAATCCTAATTCGATTAACTATGTTCAATTAACTTTATCTGGTTAACTCTTAATTTGAAATAACAAATATTCGATAATTTCTAATTGAATAACTAATATTCAATTAACTCTACGGATTAACCCTAACCGATTAACTCTATCTGGTTAATCTTTACTCTAATCGATTTATTCCAACTCTAATCGATTATTTCCAACTCTAATCGACTTTTCTTATTCGAATATCTCCTATTGGATACATTTATTCCTTTATACAGTTTTACTTTTAGTAACGGTTCTTCACTTTATAAATGTTCTCTTTAATAGCGTTACTTCACTTATACAAGTGTTGTGTACCCCTTCTATTTAAAACTATCGGTGTTAAAAACCAATATCTCTTCCCTATATAAGTTCAGACTTATATATTCCATTTATCGAATGATAAATATTTAATTTAATTTATAAACTGTCATTTTATAAATTAATCTTTTCTATTTATCTGTTAAAAACAGATTCCCACTTTCTATTCATCTTCTAAATATTCCTTTGATTAATTTCTATTTATTTAACAAATAAATATCTCATCTATAACATTCTATTTATTTACTATAAATAAATATTTCCATTGAATCTATTTGTAAATGTTTTACAAATATTTCCTGTTCAAATTCTATTTGCAAATGTTTTTACAAATATTTCTCTTTTTATTTGTTTGCACATAACTTCATTTGTATTTGTGTTACAAATATATTTCCTCTTTAACTCTTTTGGTTTCTCCTTTATCCACACCCAATTCATATTTTATTCACATTGATTTTACTCAATTTATTCATTTCGATCCATTTAACTTACGTAAGTTAAATTTAATTTTCAACCATTCAAATTCCCATTAACTCGTTGGTAATTAACCGTTTTGCCTATTTTACCCTTTTTATTTGAATATAACTTGTTCAAATATATGTCAACTAAATTATAAACTAATCTAATTATATTTTCAACTCGAGATATATATTCGATTTTTGAATATGAATTCTCAATTTCTCTCACTTATCCAAAAGCCCAATTTCGATTCAAATTTCCTTTAATTAATTAATTCTATTTAACCATTTAAAATATGATTTTTGTCTTAAAAATAATTTTACCTACTTCACTGGAGTTCATATTTATTTTATATCTCCAGCCTGGATTTTTCTAATGCCAATTCGGATTTTATTTCCTAAAAATCCTTTTATTTATTTAATTAAACCGTTATGGTTTTATAATGGTTCTGGCGCTGCTTTTCTAAAAATTTGATTTTGACATAACTCAAAATCTATACGACGAAATCCAGATTTTTCTCTTTCATTAGAAAACTATTGTTCAACCGGTCCCGACGATTCTTGTTTCAAAGAATTCCGACTTCAATTGAGTTCTGTATACTAAATTGAAGTTCGAATCGCCAATTTACGAACTGCCGCGCTACGGCGAGCTCGTTTTAATTATATTTATAAATATAAACGTTTTAACTTTGTTTATAATAAATTCAACTCCATCTGATATATTTTTAATATATATCCAATTCATTCCAACATAATATTCCCGATCTATTTCACTTCTAATATTCAAATCCTATATCTTAATTATTCAAATTCCATTTGAATTTCTTTATTCAAACTCTATATTTGAATTTCCTTCTATTCAATTTCTATTTGAATTTCCTTCGATTCAAATTCTAATTCAACTTCTTATCTTCAAATTCTATTTGAATTTCTTATCTTCAATTTCCATTTAAATTCCTTATCTCAAAACCCATTTCAAATCCCTTATTCAAATTCCATTTGAAATCCTTTATTCAATTTCTATTTGAAATCCTTTGAATTTAAATTCTATTTAAATTCCTTATTCAAATTCCTATTTCAAACTTTATATTTTCTTGAATTCTAATATTCAACCTCCACTTTATATTCTCTTTGAAATTCTATTTAACCAAATTCCATTTGAATTCTAATATTCAAATCTCTATTTGACTTTTCCTTATTCAAATCCATTTGAATTCCTTTGAATTCAAATTCCATTTCAATTTTTCTTATACAATTTCTATTTGAATTTTCTTTATTCAAATTCATTTGAATTCCCTTGAATTCAAATTCTATTTCACTTCTATTTGAATTATATATATATTCAAATTCCTTTACTTTACTTCTATTTGAAATCTATATTTCAATTCCCATTTCACTTCTATTTGAAATCTATATTCCAATTCCCATTTCAAAATTTCGTTGAAGTCATATAAATATATACATATATTTATATCTATCTCAAATTCAAAACATCTGAATTTTCAAACAACTTGTTTCTTTCAAACAAATTTCCATCAAAACTTTTCTAAGGCAGCAATTCATCACTTAGAAACTCGGAAATGAACACTGATGATGTTGCGACCATCATCAGAATTATTTCCCAGCTACTGAATGAGTTCAATACTATATTTCTTTCAAAATCCATTTAGAAAAAATATTTTCCAAACTCCCAGGATTTTAAATTCTGAATTCTGGTTGGAATTCAATTTCAATTCATCTTATTTGTATATTTGATTTCATATACAAATTCCATTGGTTATATATATAACTATTTCTGTTTTATAATCTAATTCGATTATAATCCTAACAATCAATTCAACTATTTAAAAACAATATCGTGTCCAATCTCCTGTTCAAGTGTTTATAAACTCCTATCGACATCATGGCGTCCCACAATTCGACCAAAATTTATAATCCACTAAACAGACTAGTCAACACAATATAAAACAGTTTTTATAGCAAATAACAAATACGCTCTCTCGTATATATATACACTCAACTCATTCTAGGATACTACTGATCCTATCTCTAATGAGCACATTTCCACACAGCCTAGGTATTCGCTCAACCTAAGCTCTGATACCAACTGTAGTGACCCGAAAATCCGGTAGAATTTGAGCTGACCAAAAACACAAGTCCAACCCCAAATATCACGGAAATTCGAACCATTAATAGAAAGAAGTTAGAGGGTGAGGAAAGATAAGATAGAAAATTAGAATAGAAGAAGAAGAAGAACACAACATCAGAGTAACACGAATCTCACAGCGGAACGAATAACATATAATATATATAACATAACTTGAAATATACATCTGTACTTGAATATACATCAATATCAAAGTACATCACTTACAACACAGCAGAAATAACTATAGCTATATGATCCTGAAGCCTCCTGCTCCAAGCTCTTCCAGTATATCTGTAAATTCCCGACTACTTGACTGCCCGTACAAATTTAGTCACCCAAGAGTTTAGGGAAACAACAAAGTAAACTCCGGGTCAGTCATGGGACTGGTATGAGTAAACAGTTTAAAACAGTTTCAGAAAACTAAATGATATCTCATAAGACCACGCCGTATAACACGAAACGGGTTTTTCCCTTATGAGAATCCAAACACTTGATTTATCTTTATATCAAAACTCTTTTGATATTATAATAATGTCTAAATCAAGTAGATAACAATCTAGTGGAACGTTTGCATCTCACGTTCCGCATATATAATATACAATCAAAACCGCAAGCACGTATTGGGTAATGGATTTCCAACTATGACAAGGTATGGAATCACCTTCCGCTGGTATATCTCTAGAGGAGAATACACCGAGTTCAACAAGAACATCTTGCAACTCAGCCACACATGACCGACCACTCATTTCGCTTGAGTGTATCGAATGTATATCACCAACGATTGGGATCAGCAACCGTTTCCCGAATGGGACAGCATCGACAATAGATTTTTAGAAGTAAATGAAACTCTAGATCAGGTGATTATACACCCTAATAGGTGCGACCTACATAGCCATGTTGCCTGCCCGATTTCTGTCATTTACCGGTTGATGAGGCTAGAAGCTACGCTTTATCATCACGCCATATTCACTTCGAATGTCACATCGTCAAATCCATCAAATCACCGATTGACGTCCTCAACAGTACATTACGTGTTAGCTAAAAGAAGTTTCCTTCTCCGCTTCCACTCTTGGTACGATTGGAGAAATCAATATACGTGACCATTCTGGAAATACACTGTCAGACATTCATCCATACAAGTCACCCAGGAACAGGATGAACAGAAGGCACTAATTCTATTAATAGAAAAAGTCCTTGCACTCTACTCCGTCTTCGATTATCTTTATATAATCTGATTCGCACGCTACTGCCGATATGGAGTGGTTCTTCGGATAATAATCCAACCGGTCTCTCCATATTGACAACGATGGTCAAAACTTCGATAGTCTGTGATTTAACTATTGAATAAAAACAAGTGTTTCGATAGTCGATGATTTAACTATCGAATAAAACAAGTGTTCATCCAAACATCCAACAATCACTGAACCTTTAATTAATATTCCATTAATTAAATCTCTTCTCTATTTCTTTATCAATATTTGTTAACCAAATATTTTTAATAACCATATTGACCTGTTACGTTATTTGGAAAACATTTCCATATATCGCCTTCTTTTATTTTCTATACTAGGAAATATTCATTATTCTATTTCCAAGCTTTGCACATATTTGGGTTAAAACAGATGTTGTGTAAAACATCGTCACGACAACCCAAATACAGTATTTAACTAATTCTTACTCCACATTGATCTTCGAGCCTGAATCTTGCTACTTATCGGTATATCATGAAATCAACCAAGTTGGGGTATAATTACCTCTCAGACCTTGACTGAATAACATTTAACGTCAAAACAGACAAGACTACTTACTCGAATAATCAATACCATACAACTGATTATTCGCCTTTAAACACATATACATTTTCTCTTTCTATTCTTACTAGATTTTATTCCTAGTCTTCCTTTTTGATTATACTATTCTATTTCTAAGTTCGTTTTATTATCGACTTCTATATATTTTGATATGTTAATTTCTAACTATCAAATTATCTTAAAAATATTCTATCTCCTTAAATTCCCGGAAAAATTCGCCATAACCTCCTTTGTACCGGGAGCATCGGGAAATTTCAAATAGCTTTCCCGGTGCTTCTCATCTCAAAAAGAAAAAGAAAAAGCCAAGAGGCTAGCCGATACGGCGCATAAAATCTCATATGGAAATTAAATACGTACCTTTTTGTCGGGCATTCTATTTATTTCACTTCTATACTTTATTCCATACCTGTCTCCTGTATATTTATGCCTGCCCAATCTATTTAACTATACCAAATCGTTTTAACTCAATTTGTTAATTATCTCTTTAGTCCATTTCTCTTTTAGTATTTGAATTCTATATTCAAACTCCAATTCGCTTCTATTATTCAAATTCCATAGTTTAAAGTCCGTTGAATTTCTATATTCAAATCTATCGTTTAAAGTCCATTTGAATTTCTATATTCAAATCTATAGTTTAAAGTCTATTTGAATTTCTATATTCAAATCTATAGTTTAAAGTCCATTTGAATTTCTATATTCAAATCTATAGTTTAAAGTCTATTGAATTTCTATATTCAAATCTATAGTTTAAAGTCCATTGAATTTCTATATTCAAATCTATCGTTTAAAGTCCATTTGAATTTCTATATTCAAATCTATCGTTTAAAGTCCATTTGAATTTCTATATTCAAATCTATATTCAAAGTCTATTTTGAATTTTCTGCATTATTTATAAACAACGTTTATAACTTCAATTCAAATCCCACCTTTCTATTTATAAACAACTTTATAAATTCGATTCAAATTCCATCTTTCCATTTATAAACAACTTTATAAATTCGATTCAAATTCCATCTTTCCATTTATAAACAACTTTATAAATTCGATTCAAATTCCATCTTTCCATTTATAAACAACTTTATAAATTCGATTCAAATTCCATCTTTCCATTTATAAACAACTTTATAAATTCGATTCAAATTCCATCCTTTCATTTATAAACAAAGTTTATAAATTCAATTCAAATTCCATATTTCCATTTATAAACAACTTTATAAATTCAATTACTTGTTTATATATATTCAAAACAAGTTAATGTTTCTATACTTCATTTAAAATTCAAATTCTATTTATAAAAATAGAATTCCCCTTTTAAATTTCAAATACCCTTTTTGATATTTTTATAAATCAATATCCCAAGCCCCAGTGATATTTAAACAATCAAATCTACCAATTTTCAATCATTTGATTTTTAACACATCATATATGAATATATATATGAAATCAAACAAACAACAAACAGATAATATATTTTTGAGGAATCCAGTTGGATTCCTCCAACCTGTTTTCCTGCATCCACAGATGTTAGTCAACATAGTAATACCCATCCTGCTTCGAGGCAGGATATCGCGGTATGAAGGTCATCCACTAATCATAGCGTGGGGCGTATAGGGTAATCATCCGCTAATGATACCGCGGGCATCCGCTAATGATACTGCGGGAATCCAACCAATCATCAACCCAATATATATATATATATATATATATATATATATATATATATCAACCAATCCTAGATAACTAATATATTTTTAACAGCAATAAATAATATTAAAGCATCCAAACAATCAACAACATTTATTTTTAACGAAATAAAAATAATTCAAAACAAGGTGAGTGAGATTTACTCACCAGATTCTAAATTGTTGAATATCCATCAAATTTCCAAATCGTCCCAACTACGAATTTTCTCCAGTTGATAACCTTGTACCTACGTTTATGTAATTTAATTTATCGATTACATTCTATAAACCAAATTAAATAAATTATCTTATGGATTAATTTTATAAAAGAAAATGTATACCTTGCTTTGCAAACCATTTGACTAATCCATGAACAACCTCAACACTCACCGATCAGCTTTGCTGCAAATCAGCCCCAACGAAACGGCCACTATTCATTATAGCATTTCATCGAACGATTGATGTTCATAGCTAGTGCTTCTTCATTTCAGCATCTGGACCCATACTGACCAATTCAGACTACTGCTTCCATCACTGACAGTCCAAAACCCAACATACATCGCACCGCTCCTTCTCGATCACGACTCCTTCCATCAGAAAAGATCCCGACCTGTTTTTCCTGCGTCGCCAGTACCAAACGCGATCGAAACTCTAGTTCGAAGTCTAGCATCAGGGAGCCGGCGGTCTTTGATTTCGATTTCCGTCTGAATCCCAAATCGCGGGTGCTTCATCGCGTCAGGAAACTCAAGATCCTCGATTTCGATACCAATTTTGTGTCTTCAAATCACAAGTTTCAGACTTCGAGCTTCCTATGGATCTCGTGCCGACATCGCGATGCCTGATCCCATCCTAAATCGCTAACTCCTCAAAGTCCGAATCCTTCTGACAACCCATCCCCAAATCGATAGTAACAACAACCATAGATTACAATGTCTTCGTTCGAATGGTTTCAGCGAGTATCGCATATGAGTTTAAACGGTATAACATTGAAGTATTTGAAGGGAATGAAGCAATCGTTTATAAAGCGTTGATTTTTTTTCCTGAGTAAAAGAAAAGGGGATGGCACGGCTTTGTATAGAAGGGAGGGGGTACGAATTTGTGGAGGGAGGATAAGGCACGGTTTAATGTTTTTGGCCTAAGCTTTTGTGTGGTGGAAAAAGAAGCACCAATGCCAAAATATTATATTTTAATTAATTTAAAACCCGTATCCTTTAATTAAAATACACCCTAATTCTGACTCCTTTCTGAACCAAACAGCAGTCCATTCTAGGGTAAAACCACTATTCTGAACCTACTGGGATAAGTATCGAAGTCCAGTTTGATCATCCCGAACAAATATTAATTTAAATCGATTTAATTTAAATTTCAAACCATTTAAATTCTTGATAATAATCTAATATTATTATTCTAATTCAACCAGGAGTTTGAATTAATTATCTGAACTATTTCAAATTCAGTTTTGACTTCGAATTGAATTATTCGCTGATTCCTTATTTTGATAATTTAATATATATGATATTAAATCGAAATCGATTTTTAAATCGATAACATAAATATAAAAATTCATTTATATTACCAAATCAATATTTAAATGAAATATTAAATATTCAAAAATCAACCCATAAGGATCCGGGTCATTACAATAGGTTTCCAGATTTATAGGAATTCATGTGAATTTTATGGATTTTATGAAGCTTTGCGCTTTTATTTTTTGAATAAAATGGTGGCGGCTCATATAGTTTGACTGGGGGATGAATGAAATTAGGTTTACAAAGGGTAAGGGTATTATATAGGTAAATTATAATATATTTTTATTCAATTATTTTATTGGTTTTTAAGCAAACGTTATTTTTATTTGTCCTCTAAAATTCCTGTAATCGCACGTGATATCCAAAAATCACGAATCTGGACATACTGCTAGAGTTCGACATTACAGTCCCAACGAAACTGTTTTCGTCAAATTCTGACTCCGTTTGCTCACACAGCGTGTTTTTAAAGGTCAAATTATCGACTGTATTCCACATAAAAATCCCATACGGCCACATACTGACTTCAAAAATCACAAAAATTGAAATCTAACAATAATTTAACAATTGCAGATCCAACAAAATTAGTTTCGTCGAATTCTGAGGTCGTTTGCAAAACTGGCTATTTTTAAAGCTCAAAATGACCCTTTTAAATATGTAAATAAATTTAAAAAAAAAATTAATATTTAAAAATAAATATTATCGTGTATATTCACAATAGAATATCATACAGCTCTAGAATATTCCTATATGAATTTCTAACTCGATATTTCAAATCCCGATTAAATCGATATTCGATTTATAATGAAATCCCTTTTATATATCGTTATAATTTATAAAGGGAATTCCACAGCGACTTTTCTAAAATTTAATTTGGACATAAATCAAAATCTACACGATGAAATCTCGATTTTTCTCTTTCATTAGAAAAATATACTTCACCAACTCCTAACGTTACTTATTTCACAGAAATCCGATTTAAAACGAATCATGTATATTCAGTTGAAGTTCGAATCGCTAAATCTCGAACTGCCGCACCATTTGGAGCTCGATTTTAATTATAATATAATTATACGTTCAAACTGTCGTTCAAATAATATATTCGTCAATCTAATTAAATTCTAAGCTGAATTAAATACTTTGAATTGTCCAGTACACATTATATTGTCAATTCACTATTTCTGATTATTTCATAATTAAATATATTATTCTGTTATTTATATTAATTAAATATTCAATATCATTTAATTAAACAACCATTTTCACTATTTAAATAATTAAATAAATTAATTATTATCCGTATAAAAACGGGTCGTTACATTCTTCCCCCCTTAAAATAATTTCGTCCTCGTAATTGCTAAGGTAGAAAACAAACTCTATTGACTGGTTAGAACTTATTTGTTCACCTCTTAACTTCAGTTTCAACTGAACCAATTTAATATCAATTAAAATTCTATTTAGTTCTTATCAGCGAAAATTTTCTAACACCCGAAATTTTCGAAAAATTTCGCCAGCACCTCCTTTGTATTGGTCAATCGGTATAACTACAACACGCCTCTCTGGGCCATCTCCAACCCAAAAGAAAATCAAACAGCCAAGCGGCTTGCCAATTCGGCTCATAAATCTCATTCCCATATAAAATAAACTTGTACCTTTTTGTTCGGCATATCATTATATCATCTCCATCTGCTATCAATTCAGCATATACCAACGTCAACCCAATCAAACTCAAACCACTTTTATCTCCAACACAACCATTCGCTTATATACAAGTCGAATTCCATTCTCAATCTCAAGTACCATTCCTGATTTTTAAATTCTTAACTCACCAATCCAATATACTTAACCTCGTTAAGTTCAATCCACATATTTCATTAACTGGTTAATTTCATTAATCAGTTATCTTTATCTCATAACTCAAATCAGATTTTTATTTCAAAAATCAAACCATTTACTCAACTAAGTCTAATTATATACCAAATTCTAGTTCAACTCGATATTACTCCATTTCAATACGGTTTCCACTTTACTGGCTTTAACTCAATTTCAGTTTGTTTCTACAAATTTCTATTTAATTTGCTTTTAATTCAAACAGTCTCTTCCTGGGAGTTTTAAACAGCTTTGCTTTTCTCAAAAGTCAAACTTTCCTTTTCAGGACTCAAAACAACTTGTTTTTTGTCAAAACAAGTCAAAACAAAATCTTTGGTAGTAATATGTCACTTAGCAACTCGAAAAGGAACACTGATGATGGAGCTGTCATCATCAGAATTTATTTTCCAGCGATCGAAGTGAGTTCAATACTATATCACTTTTTAAACCCATTCCTAAACATTTCCACTTTGAAATATAATTTGAAATACCATTCATACTGCTTGTAAAACAATTTAAAATCTCTCAGGATTTTAAAATTCTCATATATCTAATCCATATCCATTTACAAACACCTTCCAAATTTCCAGTGTTTTAATTCCAATTCTGGTTTTAACTTCAAATTTAATTCATCTAATTTCAAATATCACACTTATGTAAATTCTGATTGGTTATTTACATAACCATTTCTATTATGATCTCCCTCGATTATAATAACAACCCATATATCCAATATATTATAATTCCAATATATATAATTTCTCTATATTAAAATATACTTTGGGTAAAACTATTTTCATTTACCCTCTTTTCAAAACATAGCGTGTCGACCCATCGTATTCGAGTGTTTATAAACTCCTACCGATACAGTGGATCAAACTGATCGACCAGAACTCATAAACAACTCAACCAATAAATCACCACAATATAAAACAATTTTATATCAAATAACAAATACGTTCACTCGTATTTATACACTCAAACTCAATCTAGGGTATTTCTAACCCATCTCTACTGAGTCACACCACAGAGCTAAGGTAATTACTTAACCTTAAGCTCTGATACCACTGTAACGAACCAGGGAATTTGCGATCCTGGATATCGGCATACAACATTATGTCGACTATTCAAGCATCGGAAATACTGGATAGTCCATGTAAGAAATTAGAGGGTGAGGATAGATAAGACAGAAAATTAGAATAGAAGAAGAAGAAGAACATACAACATCAGAGTAAACACGAATCTCAAAGCGGAACGAATATATATATTTCATAACATAACTTTGAAATATAAATTTGTACTTGAATATACATATCATTTCCAAAGTACAACACAGCGGAAATAACTATAGCTATGTAATTCTGAAGCCTCATGTTCCAAGCTCTCCTGGTATATCTGTAAAATCCGGACTACTTGACTACCCGTACGAAATTCGGCACCCAAGAGTTTAGGGAAAACAAAACAAAATAAACTCCGGGTCAGTCATGGGACTGGTGTGAGTAAAACAATTTAAAACAGTTTGAGCAATAAAACGATATCTCATAAGACCACGTCGTATAACGGAACGGGTTTTTCCCTTATGAGAATCCAAACATTTGATTTAACTTTCAATATCTTTTTGAAAGGAACGATAAACTTTATATCAAAACTCTTTTGATATTATAATAATGTCTATCAGCCACAATATAATAGTCAACTAGTAGAAACGTTTGCATCTAACGTTCTACATATATAATATACAATCAAAACCGCAGGCTCTTATTTGGGGAATGGATTCCAACTATGACAAGGTATGGATACACCTTACGCTTAGTGTACTCTAGAAGCGATACACTGGAGTTCAACAAGAACATCTTGCAACTCGGCCACACATGACCGACCACTCATTTCGCTTGAATGTATCAAATATATTGTCAGCTTACAGTTGGTAAACCAACATAACCATTCCCGGGAGATACAGAATTGAAAGAAGTAACAAATATGAATATTCTCTAAATGGTTACAATATACCCTACTTGGTTGCGAACCACTTAGCCATGCTGCCTGCCCGATTTCTGTCATTTCCCAGTTGATGAGGCTGGAGGTCATAATGTATCTTTCAACAGATTACTCATTTATTCACTTTGAATGCCACATCGTCATACCCGTCAAATCACAAATTGATTTCCCTAAAAATACCATGGGTATAAGCTAAGAGAAACGAATTCCTCCGCGACCAACGTAAATACGTTTGAAACAATCAATTTACGTGATCTACCAGATAAACTCTGTCAGACATTCGTCCATTCAAGTTGTCCTGGGACTGGACAGACCGAAGGAACTATTCTGTAAATCCATCTTAGGCAATTTCTACCTAAGATTTATACAATAGCCCTTGTATAAACTCCGTCTTTAATTTGTCTTCGATCTATTTGATTCGAAACGCTAATGCCCATAGGAGTGGTTCTTTGGATAAGAATCCAACCGGTCTCTCCATATTGACGACGGAAAAATGGTCAAAACTTTGATAGTCTGTGATTTAACTATCAAAGAAAAACATGTGTGCAAACAACCATATTATTCCAAATGGAAATTTTATCGATCAATCAACATTCAACATTTATCTCTTAAATTAATTTATCATTAATTTATTTGTTCTCCATTTCCTGTTTCTGTATATATATATATATATATATATATATATATATACAGAAATTCTTATTTTCTAAATTTAGAAAATATACGTTATTAATCATTAGAAAACATTTTCATCTCCTTTCCACGTATCACTGTCATTTCAGTGTTCTTTACCACCCACCATTTCATTTTCTATGAATAGAAAATATCTCTGATTATATTCGGAAAACGTTTCCAAAACTCATTCCTTTGATTTAAACAGATGTTTAAATAAAACATCGTTATGCCAATTCGAACCATTACCTTCATTAACTATATTCACTTAACAAACCTTAACTATCAAACCTTACCATTCCTTAGTTAAGAAGGAATTCAATCAAGTTGGGGTATAAATACCTCTCAGACCTTAACTGAACAACGTTTTAACTTCGAAATAGTCAAAGTTTATCTTTTAAATCTTTAACAAACTTACTTACGTAACTTTCTTTCGATTAAATCTCTATTCGATAACTCTTTCCTTCGAATAAACTATATTCGATAATCTCTCTTCTTCGAATAACCTATATTCGAATAACTCTATTCAATTAACACTATTCAATTAACTCTAATCGATTTACTCATATCAGTTAGCTCTATTTGATTAACTCAATTCTATTAACTCTATTTTGTTTACCCTACTGGATTAACTTTATTCAATTAACTCTAACTAATTTACTCTTATCAACTAACTCCTTTCGAATAAACTATATTCGATTAACTCCTTTCGAATAAACTATATTCGATTAACTCCTTTCGAATAACTAATATTCGATAACTCCTTTCGAATAACTAATATTCGATTAATTCTCTTCTTCGAATAACCTTATTCGATAACTTTTTCTTCGAATAAACTATATTCGATTAACTCTAATCCGACTAACTCTAATTCAATTAACTCTATTCGATATAACAAATATTCGACTAACTCTTGTTCGATTAACTCTATTCGAATAACTCTAGTTTGATTTAACTCGAATCGATAAACTCTAACTCTAATCGATTAACTCTAACTCTAATCGATTAACTCCTCTAACTCATTTTGATTAATACATTTTGATTAACTCTACGTCCATATTCAGTTTCAAATATCGATGTTGAAATCGATTCTTACTACTCCATATAAGCCCTGACTTATATATTCTATTTATCCAATGATAAATATTTTATTTAATTTATAAAATATTAATTATAAATTTATCTTCTCCACTTATCTGTTAAAATAGATTTCTATTAAAAATCTACTTTAAATTCATATTATGTTATACCCGTGTGCGAAGCACGGGTCTAGACTTTCCTGATGTAAAATTCTATTCATTTGCCAAATATGTCCTTATATAACATTCTTTTCATTTTACAATCAATTCCTTTTATAACTCTATTTATTTTCTACATAAATATCTCCTTTTATAACTCTATTTATTTGACAAATAAATATTCTTTTCCAATCCTATTTATTTAACTCATAAATATTTTCTTTTCAACTATATTTGTAATTTTTTTTACAAATATTCCCTTTCCAAATCAATTTGTAAATGTTTTACAAATATATCCTTTTCATTTCTATTTGTAAATGGTTTACAAATATATCCTTTTCATTTCTATTTGTAAATGGTTTACAAATATATCATTTTCATTTCTATTTTACAAATATTTTTCCTTATATTTGTTTTACAAATAATTTCCTTTATATTTGTTTTACAAATAATTTCCTTTATAAAATCCCTTGATTTTATAAATATTCCTTTATATAAAATCCTTTGATTTTATAAATATTCTATTTCAATATACAGTTCGAAATCTTCCTTGTATATAAAATCTTTCGATTTTATATAATATTTTATTTCAATATAGTTATTGAAATTTTCCTTTTTCATCCCAGTGTTTTCTAACGGTATTTAAGACACCAAAAAACAGTGGTCGATATCATTCAAACACACACAAACAACAACATACTATATATCACATCATATATCACAATATATGAAACAAAACAATATTTTATATATTGAGGAACCCAGTTGGGTCCCTCCAACCTGTTTCCCTGCATTACAGATATTAAACAATATAATTAACATCGACTTCATTTCAATATAAAATATTCTGCTGAACAGAATCAATATTTGATTAACGATTTATATATATATATATATATCATTATCTATAATTTCAACCAATACATAAGCAATTCAACCAAACCATTAACACACAGCAATCAACAGATAATTATCAGTTCGAAGAACATGTTATAGAAATATAACTGTTCAGAGTTGGTGAGTTTTACTCACATTGGTCAGTTATCGTTAAACAACGAATAACTGTCGTTGATTTGATTCTAACAATTTATTTCACTATAAATTGTAATGAGCTCCAATCCACTCCCATTCAGTTCCATTGGGTAGTGTTCGTCCATACGATCCTATTGGATCTTGCTTTACCCAATTCTGATAATGTATGATAAAGTTACGATTGATTAAAGTTAATACATTAATATAGTTTAATTAAAACTTCATAACATATTGGATTGGGATTTTACCATACTAGTTCGGCCCTTTCACTCCTTATCCTTATCGGCCTAGACATCAAGCCGGCCTGCAAACTCATCTCCACATATGATACCACATTCCACCACTTTATTCACCGCTCTAATGCCACTGACGTACTCACTACCTCACATGTTTAACCTCCAGGATCGCAACCCCCTTAGTTCGATGCCATCTGCCATTGAATGCTTGAACTACCAAAATACAATGCCTCAAAGAGCTACTACTACCCAAATACAGGAAAGTCGCGATATATGTATATATTCCCAAATGAACCGTGCTTCTCCTGTTCAATTGCTTTTCAACTTGATCATCAACAACCTAACGTCTTCCTTTACATTAGTAAAACAAACCAATTCTCCCTTAATTACCCTACTAATTCCGCTTAGCCTTAACCCAACTCCGTCACTAACCCAAAGAGAATGAACCACCTGAACTCGTGTCCTGCTCCATCGCCGGACCTCCTGAGATGACGCCATCCATGCTGACGAAAGCAGCACCTGAAACCCCTCCTCCCTATACCTTCCTTGTCCCACTCGCATTCATCACCGTGGATCCGACTTCGGCCTTCAACTGCCTGCTATTGACACCATCGATAAAAATTATCACGAAATCCCATACAAATAACACCAACGAAATAACTTAATGCCACGAACTCAACCGATACCTCATTTCCTCCTAACACCCTTCACGCCGACAGATTTCCAAAGCCCTAGCTTCAAATGTCGGGGTCTTTAGGTTACAGGAGTTTAAATCGAAACCCATGAAATAAATATCAAAATGAGGAGAATGTTATGAGGATCGCAAGCTTATAGGTTTCTAGATTTATAGGAATTCATGTGAATTTTATGGATTTTATGAAGCTTTGCGATTTTATTTTTTGAATAAAATGGTGGCGGTTCGTATAGTTTGACTAGGGAATGAATGAAATTAGGTTTACAAAGGGTAAGGGTATTATATAGGTAAAATATAATGTTTCTTTATTCAATTATTTTATTGGTTTTTAAGCAAACATTATTCTTATTTGTCCTCTAAAATTTCTGTAATCACATGCGATACCCAAAAATCATGAAATACATACTGTTAGAGTTACATTACGATCCCAAGAAGCTGGTTTCGTCGAATTCCGACTCTGTTTGCTCACACAACGTATTTTTAAATATCAAATTATCGACTGTATTTCACATAAAAATCCTATACGACCACATGCTGACTTCAAAAATCATGGAAATTGAAATCTAACAATAATTTAACATTGCAGATCCAATAAAATTAGTTTCATTGAATTCTGAGGTCGTTTGCAAAACTGGCTCTTTTTAAAGCTCTAAATAACCCTTTTAAATATATAAATATATTTAAAAATAGTTAAATTTAATATTTAAAAATAAATATTATAATGTATATTCACAATAGAATATCATACAGCTGTAGAATATTCCTATATGAATTTCTAACTCTATATTTCAAATCCCGATTAAATCGATATTCAATTTATAATGAAATTCCTTTTATATGTCGTTATAATTTATAAAGGGAATTCCACAGCGACTTTTCTAAAATTGGATTTGGACATAAATCAAAATCTACACGATGAAATCTCGAATTTTCTCTTTCATTAAAAAATATACTTCACTAGCTCCTAACGTTTCTTGTTTCACAGAAATCCGATTTAAAACGAATCATGTATATTCAGTTGAAGTTCGAATCGCTAGCGAACTACCGCGCCATTTGGAGCTCGATTTTAATTATAATATAATTATACGTTCAAACTGTTGTTCAAATAATATATTCGTCAATCTAATTAAATTCTATGCTGAATTAAATACTTTGAATTGTCCAGTTCACATTATATTGTCAATTCACTATTTATGATTATTTCATAATTAAATATATTATTATATTATTTATATTAATTAAATATTCAATATAATTTAATTAAACAACCATTTTAACTACTTAAATAATTAAATAAATTAATTATTATCCGTATAAATATGGGTCGTTACAGTAATAATCGAGATGAGCTTCTGTGAAGGAAGACCGTTACTATATATGGAATTTAATAGGCTTTGTCGTTATTCCATTTATATTATTAGTCTGATACGGAAATTTTTATCAATTATATATTGATCTATTTTCTGCAAAGATTCCATATTTGATGGAAGATGATATTGGGTTTATCATGAACTTTCTTTTAAATGATATTGGTTCTTTAACCCAGTTAAAGACAAGATTAATTTCTTAAAGTTGAGTAACCATTAAGTAATGATTTGTGAGATTAAAACCAAATTGGAGTTTTAATGAATCTTTAATTATATTGGAATGTGAATGAGGTAATTAAATTTAACGAACTCAAGAAATAATGGAGAATGGAGTATCATCAATTTTTCTCCATGCGATAGTTAAATCATTAATTAGATTTGAGACATGAAATGGTAATTTATTTTACCAAAAATGCAATGGGTATTAGATATGGAGTACTACCAGTTTTACTCCATGGGATGAATAGGTTGGGATTGGAAAAATAAAATAAATGATTATTTCGGTAAGGCTCGATAATCCCGACTAGTTTGATAAACCTTAATTTGGTTTAAGATTGTTAAAAGATAATACAAAATCTTTTGCAATGGTTTTCAAAGAAAGATTTAAACAAGAGGTTTAAATGAATTAAATCTTTGATAAGGTTTATGGGAATGATTCCCAAGGTAATGAATATTATAATAAAAGAATATTCCAGATTGAATGAGGCGTATGATGTTGTTAACGATATTTTTCGTCAACACCCAAATTACAGAGTGTGATATCGTATCCACCAAGTTTGCAGTGGCCATGACTCAGAATCCTCAGGCGATGATCCTGGATTTGGGATGGATAGGATTCTAAGCCATGGCAGTTGCTCTGTATATTTCAGTAAGAAGAAAACAGGCTAATACCTCTCGTGAGTTCATGGATGAAAGCCTCGCAATGTTCGCTAACTTTGATAACTCCTTTGTACTTGACCTTCCTGAGGGAGGAGTCTGAAGTACAACGAAGATCAAGCTAATAACTCATACACGATTCTGTCACATTGATGTTTGGGGAACCATTAGGCTTAGTGTGAGGACATGGATCAATCATGGAAGTCCTGTGAGGTGAGGAGAAAGGGGGATTTCATATTTCTACAAAGTCCCCTTTCTCCACCACTGGATCGCCTTGATTTGATCCCCTCATCAGAAAGATTAGTGTTAACTCCTTGTTTCATCATTATGATGCTACAAGATTATCAAATCGCAGGATATATGGGACTTCGAATTCTCCATTTTATAAATTGTAGATATATTACAAGAATTGATGATTTTCTCTCCTTGAGAAAGAAGGAGCTAATTTGAGAAATGAAAGGTTCGTCCCCATTTACTGAGTATCTGGAGTCCTACTTATAGAGAATCCGGTGTCTTTCCATCGATAAGTTGTTGGGCCTGGGCGATCACTGTCGGCCGCCTTTTCCTCGGGTTTCGGGTATCGTCCTATTGGTCCTCTTTGCGGTGCCATTTACAGCTTTCGAAGGGATGGTCTCGGGTTAATTGGACTTTCTTTAAGCTGAAGGGACTTGTTGCCGCAACATATTGGGTGGGTATTTCGGATGTCTTGGCGAATGCTCTTAGTGTCAGTCCTTTGCTGCGGGCTTTCGGATGTAGGCTTTTGGCTTTATTGTGGGTACTCGGAGGGACCTGCCCTCATGTCGTACATAAATGCCTGGTGGTTCAGGTATTAAATGGATTAGTACGAATGGCCTACATCCTTGCTTGAGTCTCGGTTTAGTCTTCCGGTTTAGCTCCCAGGAGGGTAGCTTTCGGTGATATTTGTGTTACTTACTGTAACATCCCGTATTTTCTGGACAATTATTGGAATTATTTTATTATGTAAAAATACTGATTTGGATTTAAATAATTGGATTTAACCATTTTAATCTGAATATTTATTTATATTAATTATATAATAATATTTTAGTTCCAAAATATTTGGAAAAATGTTGAATTTGAAGTATAATGTGATTGAGCAATTTAAAATGGTTTAATATTGTTTATATTGAAATTACAGTATCGATTTCGTTTAAAAAATGACGGTTGAACGATTAATTTATAATTATATTATAAACGAGCTGCAGCTGCACGGTAGTTTGTAATATGACGTTTTAAACATTAAACGGCCGTACAAGATCCAATATTAGTCGGACTTTCTCGAAACAAGAAACGTCTGAATCTGTTGGATAATAATTTTCTAATGAAAGAGAAAATTCTAGTTTTCATAGTGCAGATTTTGTTTTATGTCCAAATCAAATTTTAAAATAGTCACTATGGAATTCCTTTATATATTATAGCGATTTATTTATATAAAACAAAGGGTTTTTATTTATTTTTTAATATCGATTTGGCTTGAAATTCAACCCATGATTTTTACTGTGGTGGTAAATGAAATTCTGCTCGTGTATGGCCGATAATAATACTATATTTATATTATATTGAGTTATTATAAAATTGGTTTATATTAATTTGAATTGGAAAGTTATAAAAGGTCCATTATTCAAAAGACCTCCATTTTCAACGAAACAAATTTTATTGAGACCATAACAGTAAATTATTGTTAAATTTCAAGTTGCACGTAAATCGGAATAATTCTGTGAGTGTGGCAAAATAAAATGCAAATAAAACGACCATTTGGACGTGAACAAGCGTCGTTTGAGCAAACGGACTCGGAATTCAACGAGACAACTTTCATTAGGACCGTAACGTCAAATGGAAACATGACGTCCATTCACATCACGATTGGGGTTTGTACGTGAGCACAGAAGCGAATAAACGGTGTTCAGAATTGCGATAGACACGAAATAAAATATCGTTCGTCAAATCAACATAAATAAATATTAGTTCCGTATATATAAACACCCTACTGAGCCCATATTTCAGTTCACCCCATCCAAATATTTTTCCCAACGTCCAAAATTTGCAATAAACCCCTAAACGCAAATCAATTTATTTCTCT
The DNA here is from genome assembly GCA_030737875.1 of Allium sativum. NCBI lineage: Eukaryota > Viridiplantae > Streptophyta > Magnoliopsida > Asparagales > Amaryllidaceae > Allium > Allium sativum. Next base: position 378,777,734 of record CM060926.1, read on the forward strand.
CGATCTATTGCGAATTAGCCCTGAAAATCTGAACGAAAGTTGTTGATCGGGTAGAGGCCTACTTGCTGAAGAAATTTGAGGTGGAACGATGGTCGGTGGTGACCGGAATCGGTCAAAAACCACCAGATCTGACTTTCGATTTTTGATGATTTGAAGGTGCAGGATGTGTTTTCGGGTGATGGGTCTAAAAGCATACTCGTAGAGGACGAGGAGAGGGTGATTTTTCCCTTTGGTCGGAGGAGTTAGTTTGGCCTGTGGTTGTCGGTGTTCTGAGTTGTACGGAGCTATCTGTTTTGGTGTTGTTTTCGAATGTGAGAATCAGAAATGGCCAAATTTGCAAAGCTGGAGGTCGAACCAGGTTGGTACCCAAAGATCAGTCGAAGGGGGACGTGAGGCGCATCCAACGATGAAGGTGCGGCGGTATGGTTCAATCTGTGGTGGCGGCTTTCTCGAGTTAAACGGGAAAGAGGGAATGACGGTTTCAGGAGGCGTTGATGGATTTTGGGGTCGGGGCTCTCAGGCGACGACGCTACTCCGTTCAGGGGTTCTGGAGACAGAGGTGCGGCAGTCCCAGGTCAAGCGTAGAGGCGGTGGTCGGTGGAACAAGAGGGACGGTTTTGGTTCAAAGAGAAATATTGGGTTTCTGTTAGTTCAGGAAGGAAGCATCAGGTTTGTGCTGATCAAGGTAGGGAAGACGCGTTTTTTAATGATGTGGCGTTAGTGTTAATTAATCAAGGTAATTAAGCTAAAAGTTAGATTAATTATTAATTTAATTTAAATTAAAACTAGTTTAAACTTTAATCGATTATAACTATTTCATACGTTAACGGAATAGCGTGAAACTGGATCCGCTGGGTTCGCAGGGACGAGGCCTAGGTGATGGTGCTGACTGTGAACTGATTGGAGTTGTTTGAAATTTCTGTTATTTTTAAACGTCTACTTAAAATTTAAAGAGAATAAACATGTCAACTGTAACACCCTGTGTATTCTATAACAGTGAAATTCGCAAATTAAAGTATAATAAATTACAAATCAAAGAATTAAGGGAAACGAGATACGTCATTGCGTTCGTCTCGGAATTCTGCTTGAGATAGAGTCCGAGTTTACGTAAACAGACTCCGTATGAAGAAGATAAGGCCTCCGGAAGTTTCAGAATTCAGTTTAAAATTCAAAACAGACCAAAAACAGCTTAGAAAAACCAATTTAAAATTCAAAATCGGGCCCAATTGGCCAGGGCGGGAATTTTCCCGCCCAAGGCACCCAGGTCAACTTGGTAGTCGACCTGGGGCTGCCCAGGTCGACTGGGCAGTCGACCTGGGTCACCCGTGTCGACTGCCAAGTCGACACGGTATCGACTGGCATGTCGACCTGGCCCCTGAGCCAGGTCAAACCCAGCCCCCCTGGCTGGCCTGGTCGGTGTTTGGTCGATTTTCTGAGCCTTGCCTTGTCACTAGGGCTAGGTGTCAGCTCCTGGTTGGTCTCTCCTTCAAACGAATGGCTATTATTAAACCAAGCTCCATCGACGGTCCTAATCAACTCACAAACACTATAAAAAGACCCTAAGACCTAGCCTAAATCATACTATTTCATTTTAGCCTCATGCAGCCGCTATTAAACCTAGAACTATAAATTAAAAATACAAAGAAAAAAATTAGAAGACGAAGGACGATTCTTGAAGGCTACAACTAGAAGCTACAACAACTACGACGCTTTAGACAATGGATTTGGGGCTATTTGATTTGGAATTTTGATTTGGATTACTTGCTTCATATTGTAAGTTCTATGTCACTTTTTAGGCAAAAACGCTAAAATAACATGGACATGCTATGAATTGAAACCGGATTTAGGAACTATTATTAATCCATGTTTGTATTGTTTAACTTTGAATCATAATTTGGGAATATTGCTATGTAAATGTTGCAAGTTAAACTTATCATGATTTTGATGTTGTTATGAATCACTTGGGCTTAATTGTATGGCAAGTTGGACTAATACATGTCCATGGAATCACTATGTTTATTGAAATCTTTATGTTGATTAAACCATGCCTATGATACTAATTAAACCATGTCTATGATGTTGATGGAACTATGCCTGTGATGTTAATATACCTGTCATGTTAATGACAAATTGGGAATTACTAGGTTATGATGAAAAGTTGGAATCATTATGTTTATAATGCTAGATGAGAATCATTATGTTAAAAATGCTAAATTGGAATCCACTATGCCTATTAGAATTACCATGCCTTTAATGTTTCATGTTTGTAATAAAGTTATTATTATGCCCACAATGATTATTATGCCTATGATGTAAAGTTGAAATCATCATGTTAAACTAAGTTGGAACCATTACTATGCCAAGTTATCATCATGCTAGTATTGAAACCATGTGATATGTTATAGCCTGTTTATTATGCAAGTGATGTTGGGATTGTCACATATGCCTATCACATGTTTGGTGTTATTCCCCTTTATCTCTTGAATTGTTTATGCTTGTGAACGAAGTACGTTTATATATGTTGGGGATACGATTGGGTAGAATAGGCAAAACTTGAATTGATTATAATCATAAACCGTGAAATTTGGCATAAGTAGAACATGAAATATGGCACGAAAACTTGACTTGAACATGCCATAACTTGAATTGAAACATGCCTTAGTTGGGCACGAAGTTGACATATGAACACGCTATGGAAATAGCACGAATCTGATAAGAACATGGGCATGGCTTTAGAAAACAAGAAAGCGGCCAACTCGAGGTTGGGTTGAGTTTATAGTGTAAATCTGCCCGGAACCGCCCGACAAATCCAGTTGCTACAAACAATAGGATCCAATGTGGGTAGTTGGTCACATCGCGCTTGAAACCCGAGGTTGGGTTGAGTTCGTAGCGTAAACCTGCCCGGAACCGCCCGGCAAATCCAGTGGCTACGAACAATAGGATCCAATGTGAGTGGTTCGGTGCATTAACAAATCAATTAATGCCAATTAGGGGAAAGTCATGAACATTAAAAGACAACTTAACCAACTTGAACACGATTTGTAGGGCTAAGTCATGAACTTGAAACGACAACACTTAGCCAACTTGACATGACACGTAAGCGGATGAAGTCGCGAATTTAAATGACATACTTAACCAGCTTGACATGACTAGACTGGAAAAGGATTAAGTCACGAATTACATGACTTAATCGGTTAGGCGGGTTAGGTCACGAATTACATGACCTAATCTGTTAAGCGAAACCCTAGACACGACCCTTTTTAGCAGTAACCCTCTAGTTGTATCAAGGTACCCTGGGGCTAGGCCGGGTGGGGCACGATTACTGGGCTGATTGTAAGAGGTGAACGATGGCAGTGGGGTACGCCAGTGTAGGTTCGGTGGACTACGGTCGTGCACGTATTCCGGGGCAGGCACTGGGTATCCGTAAATTTATCTGTGCATCTTGAATCATGTCAGGGGTTGACACCCTAGGGCTGATACACCCAAAGGTGGACCCAGCACAGGTGACTACATTCGTGATTAGCCGTATGACACGGACACTTGACGAGCTAGAACTTGTAGGGAGCCGATCGACTAGATAAGCGCTCTGTAGGACCCCGTACTTAGGTCAGACCCCGTTTCGGGGTCATTTCATGATATTGGGCCGTGGGATTTATTTCATGATTAACTTGTGACATGGGCTTAGTATACTAGTACAGTCGATGCAACGAATCTTGAACATGTGATGCTTTATTTGACTTGTCTTAACTTATCATGATCACCTTAGTCTATCTTGTCCACCTTGACACCATTCTTAAGTTTAGTTCCAGTTCATACATGACATGTTGTTTTAACCGTTTTTACACTAAAAGTCACTAGGACTTACTCAGTCTTTATGACTGACCCTTTTCCTTTTGCCTCTTTTTCTTTCGTTTCCCCCCTCAGGTTCTCAGGGAGGGAATACCGCAGCTTGACCAGCTTTCACATCCAGCTTAAAAAGAAAGAATGTATTGCTTGGATCTTTTTCGTTTTGGACTATGGCTTTGGACAGCAATTATGGGACTTATGCAGTTTATTTATGTTTCCTTTATGCTTCTTTAAATAATGTACTCAAGACAGTTATGAAGGTGTTATGTTTTTGGAAGTATTGTAAGACAGGTTATGACATGGTTTGTGTAACACGTATTTTAATGAAATAAAAATTGCTGTTGTTTTCCGCTGTTCAAAAATATGTGTTCTTATATCTGTCTTGTATATCTGTGACTTATACTTATAAACCTCCACCAAAATTAGGGTATTCCCTTTGAGAGTGACCCTGACGGAGGTAGGGTGTTTCATCAACTGTCAACCGAATAAACTGGTGAGTTAATTCTCACACCTCTTAGAATTCTGTGATGTGTTAAATTCCTAGAAAAATATAATTTACAGCTAACAGTATAAATTGGTTGATTGGATGCTATGGATGCTAATTGGTTATTATTGTTTGATTGGTTGCTGTTATTTTTATTTCATCATTTTAAATGCATTATTGAAATCAAAATCGTATATTATTATCAAAATGTTATTTGTGATGAAAGGAAGGACATAGGGATCCGACCGGATTCCTCAAATAAACTGTATTTTATTTACGATGCGTATTGTTCATATACGAATTGTTCACCCTGACTGACACAAAAAAACTATTTTAATATTGATGGTTGACTGGATATTCATCATTGTTGTATTTATAATCAATCGACAGTATTGATTGGGTGGTTGGCACAGAATGGACTGAAATGTATTGTTTTTAAACGTCGTTCTACCCTTAGGTGAACGGACGTAGTTTTTAAGTTATAAACTATTTTATAACTAAATTGAAGTTTTTCAGTTATTTATAAAAATAAATAAATTAGGAATATATATATATATATATATATATATATACACATATATTAATCGAAATTATAAAAGAAATCGCTTAAATGGTTTATCTTATGATTCATACATATTCTAAAAGCAGAAACCCAAGAAATTTACCTATGGGTTGGTAAAATAGAATAATTGTTTTTTTAAAACAATTAAATAGTGTTTTTAAAATTAATTAAGTTATTTAATTAATTAAAAGGGAAATGACAATGAAATTCAGTTAATAGTTAACTGATATGTACGGTTGACAAAATCAACCGTGTTTAATTAGAATTGATAATGAAATTAAATTGATAATGGGATCAATTGGATTTTCTGAAGATTCGTTAAATTTAACGAATAACGTAAAATACTAGTTAATCCCAGATTAACTATAAATTAAGTAAATTTTGAATTATTTAGCGTTAAATATTAGTTAATCCCCGATTTAACTATAAATTAAGGGAATTATTAAATTGTTTGGTGTAAAATATTAGTTAATCGTCGATTAACTATAATCCAAGGTAATTCTCAAATTAGTTAGTGTTAATAAAATAAATTATTATTTAATCATCTTTTAAAAGTGATAATTAACCTATTTTTAATTAATAGCAAAGTTAACTATTTTTATATAGTTAACGTTAAAGTTATTATTATTTTAATTAATAATAATTAGAGAAATGACTTTTAAATGGAATTCAATTAAGAAATGACTGAGTGGCATTATGGTTTGATCAAGGTGATGGTAAGAGTTTAAAAAAGGGGTTTATAATCCAAGTTTTAAACTAGATTTGAAAATGGGATTTTTTGATGAATGTAGAGGTTTAAATAAGCTTTTTCCTTTAAAAAAAATTAAATTAAGTAAAGTAAAGTAAATTCAATTGAATGGAATTATTAGGAAGATGGTTAATAGATTAGAAATAAACTGGAATATAGTGATGGCATTAGAATAAAATCTAAGAAGTAGTGAAAAGATAGTAAATGGATTATTACAAGTATTTAGGAAGAAATCCAAGCAAGATTTAGAAAATGGTTTTTTTAAACAAAATGATGAGTTAAATGTTGAAGAATTGAATTAAGCGAAACACTGTGATAGAAATAAGGATTCCAACGAAAAGGGAAATACATAAAAATTGTTTGTGTTAAATATTAGTAAGTGGAATATGGGATCCAAGTTAAAAAGGTTTTATTGTAAAGAAGGCAATAAGCGGATTTTAGTTATGAAATCCAAGTAAAGGTTTAATTAAGAATGCCTGAATAGATGTAAGAAAATTATTTGACATGGGATTTGTAATATAAATCCAAAAAGTCATAAGTGGAATTATGTTTGGGATCAAAGTAGTGTTTATTTGAATATTTACTAAATTAAAGGAATTAAGTAAAGGGATTATTGAATGAGGATTTCGAATATAAGAAACGGTTTTATAAAACTAGATTTGAAATCAAGGTGGTAAATGAGGTTTTAATATCTATGGTTAAGTGACAAACTATTACTTATTCTGAGGTAAGAACGTTGTCGATCAAGCTCTGAGAGGTAAATAAAATACCCCAACTTGAACGGCATCACTATTATCGAGGAATGGTATTAGTTTGGAACGAGTAAAGGTATTGAAATTGGTTTTATCCTATACGAAGAATATTGGACACTAATGCGAGATTTTGGAATATAAAGAATACTACAATATTAGCTGCAATGTAAATAAAATATTTGGTTTAAATTATATAAGTCGACATTTGCCTTGCCATATCAGAATTGGTTACATGTTAATACCAATAAGTATAATATATATATATATATATATATGTATATATCGAGATACTCAAATATAAAGAGAAAGGGAAAAAGGTTTTAAAGAAATATATCGATATTTCCAAAAGAAATGGAAAGCTGTCTATATACATATATACATATATACATGCTCTAAAGTATTTAAAATAGTTTTTTGTTATAATTGAGAATAAATATAAGGTTTAATTATATTGAAAGAATTAAAGGTTGATTTACCATTTATTTATTTATTTGTAAATAGGCCAAGTAATGCCAAGTACTGAATCAACAAACTCATTTTACTCACACATTTGTTCTTTGATAGTTAAATCACCGACTATCAAAACCTGATCAATACGATTATTGGTACGGAAAGACCGGGATCGAAATTATATTCTAAAACCATTCCGAACCAACAAATACGTGAATATGGAAATTGAAGATGGAGCAATTGAAGACCGTGGGTCTTCATAAGCGGAAGGACTACTTGTCGAATTTCTCTAGCTTGCAAGTTATTTTGATTTGTAATTCTGTCACGGTTAGAATCTACGGATTTACAAGGACTACTCGGTACTGATCCTTAGGGGTGATTCCTATATAAGGATGCAGTAGGTGGGTGCCTTCGGTTCATCCTGTTCCCGGATGACTTGTATGGGCGATTGTCCGACAGAGTATTTCCCCAAAACCACGTACGTTGATTTTTATAAATATACTGAGTTGGTGGCGAAGAGGGGCACTTCTTTTATACCCAGAGTATATTGGTGGACGTCAATTAGTGATTTAATGGATCTGACAATATGGCATTCAAAGTGAATGAAAACCAGATGTTCAAAAGATTAAATTCTAGCCTCAAGCCTCATCAACCAGGAAATGAAAAAAATCAGGCAGGCAGCAAGGCTATGTGGGTCGCTCCCGTTAGAGTGTTTAATCACCTATCTGTAGAAAGTCCATTTGCTTCTTTAATTTATCGATGCTGTCTCTTTCGGGAAACAGTTGATGATCCCAACCGTTGGTGATATACGTTCGATACACTCAAGTGAAATGAGTGGTTAGTCATGTGTGGGCCGGGTTGCAAGACGTTCTTGTTGAACCCAGTGTATTCACCTCTAGAGATACACTATCGGCAGGTGGTTCCATACCTTGTCATAGTCGGAATCCAATCTCCAATAAGCGCCCGCGATTTTGATTGTATACTATATATGTGGAGCGTGAGATGCAAGTGTTATGCTAAATTGTTATCTATTTGTATTTATACATTATTATAATATCAGAATAAGTAATGATTTCAAAAATGGTTTGGGTTATATTAAGGTAAAAACCGGCCATGTTTATGAGTGGGTTGGTCTTACTATTATCCTTTTATTTCAAAAGGATTTTTCAAAGTTATACAAGTTGTTTGTGCTGTGAATTTATCACTGAAAGTATTCCAGACTGACTTGGTGAATTTTTCTTTGCTTCAAATGTGCTCGGGTCAGACCGAGTACAATTTCAGGTTAGGTTTCCGCTTGGAGTTTTAGGAGCTAGAAGCAGGTGGCTTCACTGCTAGTTATATAAGGTTATTTTCCATTGTGTCTGATATATGTTGTACTCTAATGATTGGTATGTATATACAGTTCATTTGTATAAAAAGATTTGATATTATATTTTTTTCTGTTCCGCTGTAAGATTCTGATGTGGTGTTCTTCTTCTTTCTTCTATTCTAATATTCTTTCTTTCTTTTCTCATCCTCTTATTTCTTTCTATTAACAATCTGGGATTCAATACTTGGGTTTTTGGCAAGTTATATGGATTGATGCATTATTGTCAAAAATTCGAGCGTCGAGTTTTCCCTGAGTCATTACAGTGGTATCAGAGCTACTGGTTTTGAGATAACCTTAGCTCTGTGCCATAACTCAATAGAGATGTGATTAGCAATACCCTAGATTGAGTTGAACATATATATATAAGAGCACGTATTTGTAATTTGATATAAAGTTATTTTTGAAATTATTTTTGCCCAATTTATTTTATAAAGTAATTAAAGTAATGATTTTCACAAATTATTATAATATGGGCAATCATTTAGATTTATTAATATTGATTTGAATGATATGGTTGGATTGTGGATTTGAATGATATGGTTGGATTTTGTTGTTGATGGCTTAAATATAAATCTGAACATGGATAGACTTGGTCGAAAACAAATCTGGAATAAATCAGTTGGATAAATCAATCAAATTTAATGAATCTGAGTGGATATTTAAAGGAAATCTCAAATATGAGATGAGTTAATGGAAATACTGATATTTAATCTTCCTTATACTAAGTAGACCGTAAAAGATGTAATCATACTTGGAAATTTTAGAATTTGAATTGTGATTGGAAAACAGTAAGTCAATAGAATATTAGGAAATCAATGAATTGTTTGGATTTGTATAGTTGGTTGCATGGATATTGATTTGAAACTTGATTGAGGAACAATGAATCAAAGTCTAAGGAATATGAATGGATAATTAAAGAAATAAATGGATTGGTTAAGAAATGATTATAAATAAATCTTATGAGAATTGAATTGTGTGTAGAATTGGTTGAATAGATGGTATAGATATTTTGAATTTAACTGACATTGTTTTGATGACTAATGAGTTCATTGGAGTTGAGAACAGGTGCAGAAGAGATAATTCAAATTTAAAACCCATCCAAGAGAATTCTGGAGTTAATTGAATCCAGTTTGAATAGAGCTTCATAATAACTAAGCAAGCTCTAGTATAATTTATCGCTTATTGCATAATAACGCTCGCAAAAAGGCACTCCTACGCAAAATATAAAATTTTGGTTTTATTTGGATTTTGGGATTGGATTTGGAATTTTTACGACTGTGTTGGTCGATGTATATATAATTCTTGAACCTGCAATATTGCAGATGTCCCTCCGTACAGGGGAGAATCTGCCAAAAAATTCCAAAATTTATGGTGTTAGAATTTTTTTGAAGATTTTTGGAAAATTTCATTATTTGAAATAAATTGGTTTTAAAACCAATTGATTTAGTTTGAAAATAAAACCGAGTTTTAAATTAAATATATTTAAAAGATAACGGGTCATAACGTTCTCTCTGCCTTAGAAATTTCGGGGATGAAATTCTTTTAAGGTGGAAGGAATGTAACGTCCCGTATTTTCTAGCCAATTATTTGAATTATTTTATTATTTAAAAATATTGATTTGAATTTAAATAATTGGATTTAACCATTTTATTTTGAATATTTATTTATACTAATTATACAATAATATTTTAATTCCAAAATATTTGGGAAAATGTTGAATCTGAAGTATAATGTGATCGGGAAATTTAAAATGGTTTAGTATTGTTTATATTGAAATTACAGTATCGGTTTCGTTTATAAAACGACAGTTGAACGATTAATTTATAATTATATTATAAAAAGAGCTGCAACGGCACGGTAGTTCGTAATATGGCGTTTTGAACTTTAAATGGCTGTGCAGGATCCAATATTAGTCGGATTTTCTCGAAACAAGAAACGTCCTAATCTGTTGGATAATATTTCTCTAATGAAAGAGAAAAATCTAGTTTTCATAGTGTAGATTTTTTTTATGTCCAAATCAAATTTTAAAATAGTCGTTGTGCAATTCCTTTATATATTATAGCGATTTATTTATATAAAACAAAGGGTTTTTATTTATTTTGAATATCAATTTGGCTTGAAATTCAACCCATGATTTTTATTATGGTAGTATATGAAATTATGCTCGTGTATGGCCAATAAAAATATTTTATTTATATTATATTGAGGTATTTTAAAATTGGTTTATTTTAATTTGAATTGGGCAGTTATAAAGGGCCATTATTCAAACGACCTCCATTTTTGACGAAACAAATTTTATTGAGACCGTAACAGTAAATTATTGCAAGATTTCAAGTTGCATGTAAATTGGAGTAATTCTGTGAGCGTGGCAAAATAAAATGCAAATAAAACGACCATTTGGACGTGAACGAGCGTCGTTTGAGCAAACGGACTTGGTATTTGACGAAATAAGTTTCATTAGGACCGTAACGTCAAATGGAATCATGGCGTCCATTCGCATCACGAACGAGGTTTGTATGTGAGCACAAAAGCAAATAAATGGTGTTCAGAATTGCGATAGACACGAAATAAAATATCGTTCGTCAAATCAACATAAATAAATATTATTTCCATATATATAAACACCCTACTCAGCCCGTATTTCAGTTCATCCCATCCAAATATTGTTCCCAACGTCCAAAATTTGCAATAAACCCCCTAAACAAAAATCAATTTATTTCTCTCAATCTATTGTGAATTAGCCATGAAAATCTGAATGGAAGTTGTAGATCGGGTAGAGGCCTACTTGCTAAAGAAATTTGGGGTGGTACGATGGTTGGTGGTGGCCAGAATCGATCAAAAACTGCCAGATCTGACTTTCGATTTTTGATGATTTGAAGGCGCAGGATGTGTTTTCAGGTGATGGGTCCAAAGGCATACTTGTAGAGGACGAGGAGAGGGTGATTTTTCCCTTTGGTCGGAGGAGTTAATTTGGCTTGTGGTGGTCGGTGTTCTGAGTTGAACGGAGCTGTCTGTTTTGGCGTTGTTGTAACAACCCGAAAATCTGGGCCAGTTTAAAATTTTTATTTTGGCAATTTTAGCGAATTTTGATTATTTAAAATGAATTATTTTAAATAATATCGACGAAAATTTATTTTGAATATGGAATTAGAACGTATATATTATATACGCCGTCGTTAGAATATAAATATTTATATATAGTTATAAATAGAATTGAAAATGGAGTGGTAGTTCGATAATTCGATTTTAAACTTCAATTGAATGTACCGGGTGCAAAACAATCCGGATTTTAGTGAAACCAAAAATAATGGAATCTAATTGTGAATATCTTTCCAACGAATCCGAAAAATCGAAATTTCATAGCGGGAATCAAAAGATATGTCCGGTTGAAAATTCTGAATAGTCGCTATGGAATTCAGGCCCTTAAAAATGGACATTTTGAAAACGACCTCGGATTTCGACGAAACCAGTTTTGTTGGGTCCGGGATGTAAAGTTATTGCTAGGTTTCAAATTTCATAATTTTTCGAATCAATATGTGAGCGTGGCAAAAGAAAACGCGTTTGACCAGTTTCAGTTGATTTTAATCGACTGGAAAATGACCATTTTTCTAACTGTCTCAGAATTCAACGAAATTAGTTTTGTTAGGACCGTATCGTCAATACGAAGCTAGAAAAAAAAATCGGAAATTTTTAGAGACTGTATGTGTCCCCGGTAAATTGAAACGCGTGTTCAAATTGAATACATAAAGAATTATACTTAAAATTCAACGGAAACTGATTCAAACGATCGAATTAGCCTACGATACATATCCCATTGTGTTCGGAATGGGGGTATTTAGCTAGGGGCGACGGTCGTTGGGTTTGATTAGGGGTTCGGAGCGATTAACAATTAAGGATGGAATTAAATATTAATTTAAAAATATATAAAAGGATTTCTAAACCCTAGTTCCTTTATTCATTCGCATAGCCGCCAAAATCAAGGGCCCAAACCTTCCAATCTTCTCGTTCGATTTTCTCCGAATCCATCGCAAATTACAATCCAAATCAAAACGAAATCTCTAGCGCTTGGAGGGGGCTTTCGATCTGTACTAGTGGGATCGGGTTTAGTGAGGTGTGCTGTTCGATTTCTGTGCTCAAACCCCGCACGTTCGCGGGCGGTTCTAGGGCGGGGGAGGTGATCGAGCATCGCTGTGCTCATGGTGATGGAAGGGGCGACGGATGGGGCTTTCGTGGGGCGAGCTCAGATCATCGAACGACGATGTCTGGTGGCACACGGCGGATTTCATTTGGAGCAGGGTACAACCGATTTCAGCGGGGAAAAGGAAATGCAAGGCGGCCTAGATTGTTTTGAACGAGATTAAGGTAGTTTACAAACCCTAATTAGATTAGTTAATTACTTAATTAAGTTTTAAAACAGAAAATAGCATTATTTTGAAACTGAAATTAGCTTTGTTTCTTTTCTATAAAAATAGCATGGTTTTAGAAAGAAAATATGACTTTTAAAAATGAACTTGTTTTGAAAAATATATAGACCTTGTTCTGAAAAATATATTAGGACTGTTTTTGAAAAATAAAATAGCATTGATTTTGAAATATCTTTGAATTGAAAAATATAGAAGAAGACTTTGCTTTGAAAAATATAGAAGAAGATTTTGTTTTTAAAAATATAGTAGAAGACTTTGCTTTGAAAAATATAGTAGAAGACTTTGCTTTGAAAAATATAGAAGAAGACTTTGCTTTGAAAAATATAGAAGAAGATTTTGTTTTTAAAAATATAGTAGAAGACTTTGCTTTGAAAAATATAGTAGAAGACTTTGCTTTGAAAAATATAGAAGAAGACTTTGCTTTGAAAAATATAGTAGAAGGTTTTGTTTTTAAAAATAGAAATAGGATATGATTTTAAAAATATAAAAGCAAGGAGCTTTAAAAATATAAAAGGATTTTTAAAATAAAAATAGCCTGGGTTTAAAAATTCGATTTTTATATATTGAATGGCAAAGTAAAAATTCGATTTTTATATATTGCATAACAAAGTATAAATTCGATTTTTATATATAGAATAGCAAAGTAAAAATTCGATTTTTATATATTGAACAACGAAGTAAAAATTCGATTTTTATGTATGTAGTGGCTACGGTCAACAAAGGTGACAAAAAGGCGAGAACGACGAAGAATTCTGCAAAAGAAGAGTCGAGATGGTTGGATAGCTATCGGTGAGAATTTCTAACCTTTCAATTTCTTTTTCTAGTTATGTATATATACTAGGATGCAGACGGTGCTTAGTTGCACCCGACACAATCGTCCACAGACCATGGACTTGTTTGTTTGGTTGCATAGATTAGTCAGATTATTTGATTTGAATTTGGTTGTTTGGTGAACTTGATTGACGTGTGAATGGCGTGGGCCTTCACTAGACCGGGGATAAGGCTAGGCCTCGTCCCGTTTCTAGTATCGTGCCGTTATGCCGCCGAAATTTTCTAAAATAAGTTAGAAAAATAAAAATATCATTTTATTGAATAAATGAACTGAATAGAAATTCATATGTTGGAATAAAATGTTTTGTCGTTAAAAATATAATTTTTAACGTGAATGTGAATAAATAAATATTCATTTACAAACCAGACGGTTTGTTTATGTACACCTATTTGAAGGACATTGATTGGGTCGATAAATTTTACACATCGCCCAACTGCACAAATAAAATCTGTGTTTGATTGTTTGAAACCCCACACGGGTGTTGGGATGAAATTTGAAGTTCACTCATCCTGATTGATTAAATATGTCGATCGATTGATTGACAGGCTGTTATAAGCGTTAGATATCTATATTTGATGCTTATACAGTGTAGTGCACTTTGGTTGATGGTTGATTATTTTTCAATGCTATTATATGTGTGTAATGTATGAAAATCCATATAATTAACTTTATATGGTAATTGATTGGGCCTCATTCCAATTTGAAAATTAAAGAATATTATAAAATAAAGGTTCATGTGTTGACAGTACTCATCCATTGAGATTGGTCATGTGTTGAACGAAATATTTTAGTAATAAAATTTACATCTCTATCAATATAAAATAAAGGTTCATGTGTTGACAGTACTCATCCATTGAGATTGGTCATGTGTTGAACGAAATATTTTAGTAATAAAATTTACATCTTTATCAATATAAAATAAAGGTTCATGTGTTGACAGTACTCATCCATTGAGATTGGTCATGTGTTGAACGAGATATTTTGATAATAACAACTATTTTGAAAAAGAAATATTTGAAACAGAATATTTGAAAATAGAAATTTATGAAGCCATGTTGATTAGATTGACGCCATTTTGACGTGAACGATATTTATATCGATTTTATTCATTTTGAAATGAATTGAATTGAAAACGATTTCGAAATGAATTGAATTGAAAACGATTTCGAAATGAATTGAATTGAAAACGATTTCAAAATGAATTGAATTGAAAACGATTTCGAAATGAATTGAATTGAAAACGATTTCGAAATGAATTGAATTGAAAACGATTTCGAAATGAATTGAATTGAAAACGATTTCGAAATGAATTGAATTGAAAACGATTTCGAAATGAATTGAATTGAAAACGATTTCGAAATGAATTGAATTGAAAACGAATTCGAAATGAATTGAATTGAAAACGATTTCGAAATGAATTGAATTGAAAACGAATTCAAATTGAATTGAAAGCGAATTGAAATGAATTCAAATTGAATTGAAATTTGAATTAAATAGAAATGAATTTTAAAACGAATTTATAAAGAAGAATTCAATTTTGATTTGAATTGAAAAGGAAGTTGAAATTACTTTTGAAACGAATTTAAAACTATTTATATAATTCGTTTTAAATAGAAATCGACGAAGTATATATTATATATATTATATATATAATATAATGGCCTGAATAGAACGCGCCGCGCCGCGGTAGTTCGTGAATTTCGACCATTTATTTCAAACGGACATTACGGGAGATTCGACCGTCGGATTCTCCTAAAACCGGAACCGTTGGGTTCGTATCGAAAAGAGCTTTCTAATGAATATTAGAAATTTGAAATCTAACGGTTGGATTTGGAATTATGTCCAAATCAAATTTGAAAAAGGTCGCTGTAAGTGCAGTTCGATGGCCGTTGATGGAAATCGACTGTACGGGCCTTGATAAAATTATTAAAAATAGTAATAATTTATGTAAAATCATAAGAAATGATTTGTGAAGAATTGGGATGAAAAATCCCATATTTGAAAAGGTAAAAATAGATTTTTATCGAAATGAACTAGTTTTGAACTAGAATTATAATTCTATTTATTTTTAAATAAATAAATTGAATTTAAAAAGGGTTTTAAAAATAACCAGAATTTCCAATGATTGCATTGGAGTGGATTTGAATCGAAATTGTCTTCGGAATATTTCGATGTTGGAATTCGTGATTATTCAGATGTTGTTATGGAAATTTGAAAGATATATATTTATATCGTTATTTCCAATACGACATTTGTTAATCGTAGAATTTGATATTGAATATAAGCCGATATATTTTCTATTCAGAGCCTTATATTGGATATCAAATGTGATTTGGGTTTGTCGTGAATGGTGTCTTCACTAACACTGTTCTTGAACCCAGTTAAGAAAAGATTAAATCTTTTTATTTAGATTTAATGAAGTGTACCAATTAAATGATATTTAATTGAAATTGAATTGGTATTGATTTTTGGGTTTATCGTGAACAGTGTTTTAAACAACACTCGTTCTTTAACCCGATAATTAATGAATGTGATTTTGGGTTTATCGTGAACGGTGTTTTTAAATGACGCTGATTCTTTAACCCAGTTAAAGATTAAAACTAAGTGGAGTTTTAATGAATCTTTAATTAGATTGAAAAGATTGAAAATGGAGTACCACCAGTTTTTCTCCAGGCGATAGTTAAATCTTTAATTAGATTTGAACGTGAAATGGTAATTGAATTTACCGATAACACCGTGGTGTTAGATATGAAGTATTACCAGTTTTACTTCATGGGATGAATAGGTTGGGATTGGGAAATTAAAACCAATGATTACTACGGTAAGGTTCGCTAATTCCGACTAATTGAATCGAAATTCAAAGGAAGATTAGAGAATAAATTCAAGAAATTATCTTGGATAAAATTAATGGGAACGTTTCCCTATGAATGTGAAATCAGAAACTAACCGTCGGTTAGCTAAGCAGAATGGTTTTCTGGATATTGATCTGATGTTGGTTTCGGCCTTCGGGGTTAATATTTGGGGAATTATTCTCTTGATTAATTTACGGTTAGTGACTGATGAATTGGAATGAGGCGTATGTTGTGTTTGTGTAACACTTATTTAAAATATACGCGAGTTATTCGGAAAGACCGGGTTTATCCCATTCTGAATAACTGATACGACGATAAGTCGAAGATGAAGACGATGGTCGAAGACCGGAAGTCTTCACGTCGTTTGGGTGATTACTGATGATCCTGATTGGACTGTACACCCAAGAAGATGGAAACCGTTAGTGATCGTCCAGACGTACTTGGAGATCGATGGATATGCGGGGTACTAGGTGCCTCCGGTTTCGTTCAGCCCCAGAACGGACTTGTAAAGGGACTGTGTGTCTGACATTGGATTTTAGTCCGTGTGATTGATCTCTATTAAATATATATCTGTTTGGCGGCGGAGAATTTATTCTCTTGCTTAACGCCCTTCTCTGAGACGTACGAGCTCAGGCGTTATATATTGATGGATATCAAACGCATGGAGTGAATTGCCTGTGTGGCATGCCTAAGTGGCAATTGATCGAGGCTTCTGTTGAAAAGCAAAGTCTTGTGGTGATGATCAAAGCAAGGCCTTTGTGGCGTAGCTTTGTGTAACGTTTGCTTCGCGAGTTTCACACCCGGTATGAACCAAAAACGGGAGAGGACGTCAGGGAGGGCTTGCGTTTCTTTCTAGCTAGAAGTGGCGTCAGTGGTTTTACACGCCCTGACGAGTTTGACTTATGTGGTTGTTGCTGTTGCGATGCGCCTCAGATTGATCGGTCGTTCTCGAACCGATGGAGTCATTTAGTTGGCTCATTTACGCCCCATAGGGCGGGGAAACGCATGTTCAGGGTTTAAGTTTAATCCACATCGGTGGACTGGCCCTGAGGATCCAAGGGTCACTCGAGCTCTGATCCTGAGACATGGGCTAGATTGTCTCGAATCGGTAGAGGACTATCTTTTGCCTCGGTTCATAGACGAAAATCCAATTTCCAAATACGTGACATTTGCGGTTTTAATTGTAGAACTAGTATGGCGACATGATATATGGTACCCATGCCGCCTATGATTGATACTTATGATTTGAAGTTGTTTTATACACTATGCACTTATAATAGTATCAAACGATTTGTTTTAAACGTATCAAGCATTCTTTGGCTGTTATAAGGGAAAACCCTATCCTCGGCTGTGTTGCATTGTGTGATGGGACCTGGGTCTTATAACAGCTTCATTTTTCTTTATTTAGCATTGCGCTGTTTGTTTTATGCACTGGTATTCTTGGGAGGAAACCCGTTCCGTGTTGTATGGCGTGGTCCCTTGATTTACCTAACTTTAAAAATAAAGATTAACTGTTTTAGTTCTCACACCAGTCACATGACTGACCTAGAGTTTATTGTTTTAACCTAAACTCTGGGTGTCCTTATTTTGACACGGGCAGCTAGTAGTTTTGGTTTTGCAGATTTATATTCACAGGATCCTGGTTTACAGCTAGAACGATATCCGGAAAGCTTTGTATCCGTATATCTCTTCTAGTTGTGCATTGTATTATTTTCCGCTACGATGTGTTTAAATGTAATTTAAATCTCTGTTATATGTGTGTAATATTTATTCATACTCTGTATATTCTTGTAATCTAATGCATTGTTGTAATATACAATGAATTGTTCTTTTATATGTGTTCTGTTGTGGCTTGTTCTCGAACTATCCGACGCTTTCCTTTACGGGGAAGTTACGGGTTTTCACAGTTGGTATCAGAGCTTTGGTTTACAAAGCTTAGAGAACAAGACACATTAGAACCGTACGAAAGAATTCATCAGATATTGGATTAGCAATATCCAATGAGAATGACTCGTTAGAGATGGGATCAGTAGTATCCTAGAACGAGAGTGGAGAGTATATTTTTCAAATGAAAACAATTCTGTTTTGAAATTTAGATCGTTTTACACGTATTTGAATAATTTATTTATATCGATTTTGGACAATTCAGTATATAAAGAATTTGCATATACGCCTTGCAAACGTATATTCAAAGTTTTAATATATTGGATAGATATAGCATCACACTCTAGTCGCCCGGAGATGATATTGATGATAGCGATCGCATCATCAACATTTATGTTCGAGTTTCGAAGGTGTGATTTTCTATATATTTCCATTAGACTGGTGTGAGAACCAAAACTAATATAGCTAGAATACATTGTTGTGATTTGGCATCAAAACATGATTTTCTGTATATATATCAAAATTATGAATTTTAAACGTTAAATTCACTAATTGATTGATGTTTGTGTTGTTTGTTTAATTGTTTGATAATTTTGAACCATTATGCCTAATTGAATCAAATATTGAATTGTATTGAAATTTGGTCGCATTTGCTTGCATATGCATATACTTACATTGAACAGGTCATAGCAAGGAGGCTAGAGCAGAGAATAAAATTTGTTTGCCCGACAAATAGGTACATGTTTACTACATGATTTACTGTTTTGTTTGGGTGATGATGATTTTATGAGCCTATTGGCTAGCCGCTTGGCTTTTTCTTTTTCTTTTTGAGATCTGAAGGACCGGGGAAGCTATTTGAAATTCCCCGATGCTCCCGGTGCAGGGGAGGTTATGGCGAAATTTTTCGAAAATTTAGGGTGTTAGCCAAATTTTTGAAAATTTGAAAATTCTCAGAAACTGAAAAGTTGGAGAATGAAAGCCAGATCGAACGTAGAGCTGATTGATCAAACCACTTTCGACTTTGTTCCTTTTCGGGGATGAAAAGTTTTAAGTTGGGGAGATTGTAACAACCCGAAAATCTGGGCCAGTTTAAAATTTTTATTTTGGCAATTTTAGCGAATTTTGATTATTTAAAATGAATTATTTTAAATAATATCGACGAAAATTTATTTTGAATATAGAATTAGAACGTATATATTATATACGCCGTCGTTAGAATATAAATATTTATATATAGTTATAAATAGAATTGAAAATGGCGCGGTAGTTCGATAATTCGATTTCAAACTTCAATTGAATGTACCGGGTGCAAAACAATCCGGATTTTAGTGAAACCAAAAATAATGGAATCTAATTGTGAATATCTTTCCAACGAATCCGAAAAATCGAAATTTCATAGCGGGAATCAAAAGATATGTCCGGTTGAAAATTCTGAATAGTCGCTATGGAATTCAGGCCCTTAAGAATGGACATTTTGCAAACGACCTCGGATTTCGACGAAACCAATTTTGTTGGGTCCGGGATGTAAAGTTATTGCTAGGTTTCAAATTTCATAATTTTTCGAATCAATATGTGAGCGTGGCAAAAGAAAACGCGTTTGACCAGTTTTAGTTGATTTTAATCGACTGGAAAATGACCATTTTTCTAACGGTCTCAGAATTCAACGAAATTAGTTTAGTTAGGACCGTATCGTCAATACGAAGCTAGAAAAAAAAATTCGGGAATTTTTAGAGACTGTATGTGTCCCCGGTAAATTGAAACGCGTGCTCAAATTGAATATATAAAGTGTAACGACCCAGATTTTTGAACAGTTTATTTTAAATATTTAGTATGGTTTTAAATAATATAAATGGTATTTTATTGGGTTATCGATTAAATAAATCGAAAATACGATTTTTATTTTGATAGTCATCGAAATACGAAAACTGAAATAATTTAATTCAAAGATTAAACCGAACCGAAAACAATTCAGTCGACTAATATAAATTATATACTGGATTAGAACGAGTAAAAAATTATTTAAATTTAATTATTTGAAATAGTTTTATATTTTAATCTAATTCAGTTTCAAAATCGAATCCCTTAAGTTTAGAATACTGTATAAACTTGGAAATATCGGTCGTCATGACTAGATAGGAGTGCTGGGTTGCGAATTATGGATCGTGAGATATTTTGGTTATAAAATTAAATAAAATCAAATCAAATTCGTATCATATTTAATTTAGACCGACCTATTTCTTCTGTAATGTCACCCCTAATCAAAACATCGCAGACCTAAGGAGTAAAATCAAGCTGCTCCATTTTTCTCGAGCTGTAGAAAATGCTCCCTACCTTCACCATGAAGTTAAACATCGAATTAATGGCCTCTCGTACGAATGTTCCCCAGTTCGCTCCTATAAATCAACCGAGCCTTCGTATAATTTCAGATTCTCAAGTCCGAAACAATTCATCCCCTTGTTCTTCCTTTTTCCCAGTTAAACCCAAAATCGCGCCGCTGATAAAAAGAAATGTCGATCCTCTTGTATTGAAAACAAGTTTGCTTTTTTTCCCAAACTCAATTCCCACCCTGTTCGTTTCTTTCTAATCAAAGCGAAGCTGTTTTTCCCAAAATCAAATCTAGTTCGGGGTTTGAGGCCGACGCAGTACCAATCGTGAGTCGCGATGGAGTTTTCCAGGCTCGAGTTCTTCGAGCATCAATTCTGGAGCGACGCACTTTGGGGGTTTCAGCGAATTCAAGGGAGGTCGAGGTCGAGGTCGTGGTTCGATGCAGCAAATGGTATAGTGGAAAATGAAGTTCGAAGCATCAGATGTTGAGCTGGGGTTAGAAGAGACGGAGGTTGAACTTGGAATTGGGTTTGACAGTGGGATGCTGGGATGTTCAGGGTTCGTGAATTCGGAGGGGTCGAACTGGGTGACTAGCAGTCGACGTTGAAGCTGAGGTAGGGAGGCCAATACCAGTAGTGAGGAGCAATTTCCGAGAGTGAAGGGGAAGTGCTCGGTGAAATACCAAGGAGAAAGAAGTAATTAAGGTAAATAAATTTTAGTTATCTAAATTGATTTAGGATATTTAATTTATATATCAATATATATTAGTTAGACCCAAATGAGTACTGTTGAAAGAAACGAAAATTTTGTTTACTTTGGAAATTTATTTAAAGTAAATTAGTTTATTTAATTGGAAATAGATTAAATATATAGGAATTAGTTAGTTTTTGTTTCTTTTATTTAAACTATATTAGTTGATTTAGATTTCAAACTCAAAATAAATAAAAGAAGTTGGATATTTAATTAAAACAATTTGATGTTTTACTTAAATGAGAAAAGGGATACATATATATAAGACATTTATTTATTCGTTAATTGAAATGTTAATCGTTAAATTTATATTCGTAGGTGAAAGGTGAAATTAACTCGAATAGATTCAGTTGATGATGACTTGAGTAAATTTGTAAACAACGATACAACATTTGAATGGATGATCGGCAAATGAAATCAAGGTGAGTAAATCTCACTCACCTTTAGAATTATTTTTATTTCGTTAAAAATAATTGTTTGTTGCTTGTGTGAATATATTTTTTTTGGTTGTTTTATATATATTAGTTATTTAGGCTATATATATTGGGTTGATTGATTGGTTGGATTCCCGCAGTCTCATTAGCGGATGCCCGCAGTTTCATAGCGGATGATTACCCTATACGCCCCACGCTATGATTAGTGGATGACCTTCTATACCGCGATATTCTGCCACGACGCAGAATTGGTATTATTTATGTGCTAACATCTGTGGATGCAGGAAAACAGGTTGGAGGAATTCAACTGGATTCCTCAAAAATATATTATCTGTTTGTTTATTTGATTGCATATATATTGTTATATATGATGTGTTAGAAAAATAAATAATTGGTTGCTTTGTGTGTTTTATCACTGGGCTTAAGCAATGATATTTAAAAATATCGTGGAAGGATATTGGTGATTTAAAAAGGAAAAATTCTATTTTTAATAGAATTTGAATTTTTAAATGGAATAAAAATTATAAACTTGTTTTTGAAATAAGACGAGTAGTTTCTTTATAAACGAAGTTTATAAATAGTTCTTTTATAACGAAGTTATAAATGAAGTGGGAAAGAATTATCATTTGATAATTCAGAAATAGAAATACAAGTTTGAAATTGGAATTTGAAATGAAATTTCAAAATAGGATTTGAAATGTAATTTTTAAATATATAAAATGGAATTTGAGTATAACATTTGAATTTTAAAGGGAGTTAAATATTTGAATTTTAAAAGGGGATTGAATATTAGAAATTCAAATAAGAAGTTCAAATAGAATTTGAATAGACGAGATTAGAATGAAAAGTAGAATTTGAATTCAAGGAATTAAATTATAATTTGAATTCAAAGGAATTCAAATAAAGAAATTCAAATAGAGATTTGAATGTAGAATTTCAAAATAGAAATTTGAAATATAGAATTAAATAGAATTTAAAATATAGTATTTCAAAGAAGAATTCAAATGTGAAATTTGAATAGAGATTTGAATGGAATTTAAATATGGAATTTGAATTGAGATTTGAAATAGAAATTCAAGTGTTGAATTTGAACATGGAATTGAATATAGAAATTCAAGTAGAAATTTGAATATGAGATTTCAAAATAGGATTTGAAATAAACTTTGAAAAATAGGATTTCAAAGTCGAATTGGAAATAGAATTTCAAATAGGATTTCAAAATAGGAAATCCAAATAATTTTGAAATGGAATTTGAATTCAAGGGAATTCAAATGGATTTGAGTGAAGAAATTCAAATGGTGTTAATAATGAGTTTGAATATTAGAATTTCAAATGGGGCTGGAAACGAATTTGAATATTAGAATTCAAATGGAAAATGAAATTTGAATATAAGAGATTCAAATTGAATTTAAATAGGATTTGATCTATGGGGTTTGAATATGAAATTCAAATGGGTTTTAAATTATGGAATTCTGAATATAGAATTTAAAAAGGAGTTTGAATATTTGAATTCCAACAGAATTCAAAATATAGAAATTGGAATGTAGAAGTTAAAATGGAATTTAAAAATAGAGTTTGAATAAGAGAATTCAAATGAATTCAAACATAGAATTTGAATATAGGAAATTCAAATGGAAATTTAAGTATTGAATTTGAATATCAAATAGAAAAGGAATTGGAATTTGAAATATAGAATTCAAAAGTGAGATTGGAATTTGAATCAAGGAATTCAAATAGAGCTAAATAGAGTTGAATTCATTTTAAAGAAGTTTAAAGGGTTTTATATGTATAAATATAATTAAAACGAACTCGCCGCAGCGCTGCAGTTCGTAAAATAGCGATTCGAACTTCAATTGAGTATACAGAACGCAATTGAAGTCGAAATTCTTCGAAACAAGAAACGTCAGGACCAGTTTGATAATAGTTTTCTAATGAAAGAGAAAAATCTGAATTTCGTCGTATAGATTTTGAGTTATGTCAAAATCAAATTTTCAGAAAAACAGCGCCAAAACCATTATAAAACCATAACGGTTTATTTAATTTAATTAAAGGATTTTAAGCAAATAAAAATCGAAATTTCTATTTAGAAAAATCCAGATGTGAGTTATAAAATATATGTGAACTCCAGTGGAGTAATGAGTTGATTTCTGAAATAGAAATCAGATTTTTGATTTATTGAATAGAGTTAACTAATTCGAATAGAAATTAGTTAATGAGGTTTCGAGTGAATATTGAGCTTTAAATAAGTGAATTCGATTTGAGAATTTATATTCGAAATAGAAAAGAGAACTAGAATTGAAATTGAAATTCAATTTGGTTATGAACGAGTTAAATATTTTATTTGAACATGTTATGTTCAACAAAGAAGTGAAATAGGCAAAATGGCCGATATAAAGAATAATTAAGCGAAACCGAATTCAAACGATTCAAATTTGAATTCAAACGAATGGATTGAGTTGAATTGAATTGAAAACAGGTGAACATGTGTAAGCAGGTTTGTTATGAAGCATATGAAGATTTTTATTTATGTGCTCGACAAAAAGGTACCTGTTTAATTCATATATGGGTTTTATGCGCCGTATCGGCAAGCCGCTTGGCTTTTCCTTTTTCTTTTTGATTGAGGAAGATACCGGGAAGCTATTTGAAATTTCCCGATGCTCCCGATACAGGGGAGGTTATGGCGAAATTTTCCGGAAATTTAAGGAGTTAGAATATTTTTAAGATATTTTGATAATTAGAGATCATTATATCGACGTATTGAATTCGATAGTAAAGTGAATATAAAAATCGAATGTTGTAAACAAAAAGGGATAGGAATAAGTGATTGGAATTGTTTCCAATTGCAAATAGAGATTTTTCTAATATATAGAAAATAAAAGAAGTTAATATTTGGAAACGTTTTCCAAATGGCAAAAGAGGCAAGATGATTATTGAAAATATTTGGTTAACAAATATTGATAGAGAAAATGGAGAAGAGATTTAATTAATGAAATATTAATTAAAGAGCCCAGTAATTTGTTTGATATGTTTGGATGAACACTTGTTTTTATTCGATAGTTAAATCACAGACTATCGAAGTTTTGACCATCGTTGTCAATATGGAGAGACCGGTTGGATTATTATCCGAAGAACCACTCCGTATCGGCATAAGCGTTGCGAACTAAGTATGCTGAATATATTGAAGACGGAGTAAAGTGCAAGGGCTTTTCTATTAATAGAAATAGTGCCTTCGGTTTCGTTCAATCCCAGAACGAACGTAAATGGACGAATGTCTGACAGAGTATTTCCAATGATCAAATGGGTTGGTCTGTATGAATATATATGGTTGCAACGGATTTATCCCTTAGCATAATATCCAGAATATTTGTGCAAACTCAACTAGTGATTAACGGATCTGACCATGTGGCATTCAAAGTGATTGTGCTATCAATGAATGGTAAGTATTCGTAGCCTCAGGCCTCAACAACCGGGAAAGGACAAAAATCGGGCAGGCAGCATGGCTATGTGGGTCGCACCCATTAGGGTGTATAATCACCTATCTAGAGAAATTCCTTTTGTTTCTAAATCTATCGATTCTGCCCATTCGGGAAACGGTGGTTTGAGTCCAACCGTTGGTGATATACATTCGATACACTCAAGCGAAATGAGTGGTCGGTCATGTGTGGGCCGGGTTGCAAGATGTTCTTGTTGAACCCAGGTGTATTCACCTCTAGAGATACATCATCGGAAGGTGGTTCCATACCTTGTCATGTTAGAAATCCAATCTCCAATAAGCGCCATGCGGGTTTTTGATTTTATACTATATATGTGGAGCGTGAGATGCAAGCGTTCTACTATTTGGTTATTTACTTGATGTAGACATTATTATAATATCACTGGATTTTCGTATCAAAGTGTTTTGGGTTATAGTAAGGTAAAAACCGTCTGTGTTTATGTGTGGGCTGGTCTTACTATTATCTTTTCTTTCGAAAAAGAGTTTTGAAAGTTAAACAAGTGGTTGGAGTTTACTCACACCAGTCCCATGACTGACCCAGAGTTTGTTTTTGTTTGTTTTCCCTAAACTCTTGGGTGCCCAAATTTGTACGGGCAGTCAAGTGTTTCAGGCTTTTACAGATACACTTGGAGGAGCTTGAAGCTGGAGGCTTCAACGTTAGTTATTTAGAGTTACTTCCGCTGAATCAAATGTTATGTACTCTGATGATGGTATGTATATATGTACAAAACAGATTGTATTTCAAAGGTTATGTTATATAATATATTTTATTCGTTCCGCTGTGAGTTTGTGATCTTCGTTTTTCTTCTATTCTACGTTTTCTATCTTATCTATTCTCACCCTCTATCTTCTTTCTATTAATGGTTCGTATTTCTGTGTTATTTGGGTTGGACGTGTGTTGTATTTAGTCAACTCAGGTAGCACGGATTTGCGGGTCGTTTCATAAAGAATTATACTTAAAATTCAACGGAAACTGATTCAAACGATCGAATTAGCCTACGATACATATCCCATTGTGTTCGGAATGGGGGTATTTAGCTAGGGGCGACGGTCGTTGGGTTTGATTAGGGGTTCGGAGCGATTAACAATTAAGGATGGAATTAAATATTAATTTAAAAATATATAAAAGGATTTCTAAACCCTAGTTCCTTTATTCATTCGCATAGCCACCAAAATCAAGGGCCCAAACCCTCCAATCTTCTCGTTCGATTTTCTCCGAATCCATCGCAAATTACAATCCAAATCAAAACGAAATCTCTAGCGCTTGGAGGGGGCTTTCGATCTATACTAGTGGGATCGGGTTTAGTGAGGCGTGCTGTTCGATTTCTGTGCTCAAACCCCGCACGTTCACGGGCGGTTCTAGGGCGGGGGAGGTGATCGAGCATCGCCGTGCTCATGGTGATGGAAGGGGCGACGGATGGGGCTTTCGTGGGGCGAGCTCAGATCATCGAACGACGATGTCTGGTGGCACACGGTGGATTTCATTTGGAGCAGGGTACAACCGATTTCAGCGGGGAAAAGGAAATGCAAGGCGGCCTAGATTGTTTTGAACGAGATTAAGGTAGTTTACAAACCCTAATTAGATTAGTTAATTACTTAATTAAGTTTTAAAACAGAAAATAGCATTATTTTGAAACTGAAATTAGCTTTGTTTCTTTTCTATAAAAATAGCATGGTTTTAGAAAGAAAATATGACTTTTAAAAATGAACTTGTTTTGAAAAATATATAGACCTTGTTCTGAAAAATATATTAGGACTGTTTTTGAAAAATAAAATAGCATTGATTTTGAAATATCTTTGAATTGAAAAATATAGAAGAAGACTTTGCTTTGAAAAATATAGAAGAAGATTTTGTTTTTAAAAATATAGTAGAAGACTTTGCTTTGAAAAATATAGAAGAAGACTTTGCTTTGAAAAATATAGAAGAAGATTTTGTTTTTAAAAATATAGTAGAAGACTTTGCTTTGAAAAATATAGTAGAAGACTTTGCTTTGAAAAATATAGAAGAAGACTTTGCTTTGAAAAATATAGTAGAAGGTTTTGTTTTTAAAAATAGAAATAGGATATGATTATAAAAATATAAAAGCAAGGAGCTTTAAAAATATAAAAGGATTTTTAAAATAAAAATAGCCTAGGTTTAAAAATTCGATTTTTATATATTGAATGGCAAAGTAAAAATTTGATTTTTATATATTGCATAACAAAGTATAAATTCGATTTTTATATATAGAATAGCAAAGTAAAAATTCGATTTTTATATATTGAACAATGAAGTAAAAATTCGATTTTTATGTATGTAGTGGCTACGGTCAACGAAGGTGACAAAAAGGCGAGAACGACGAAGAATTCTGCAAAAGAAGAGTCGAGATGGTTGGATAGCTATCGGTGAGAATTTCTCACCTTTCAATTTCTTTTTCTAGTTATGTATATATACTAGGATGTAGACGGTGCTTAGTAGCACCCGACACAATCGTCCACAGACCATGGACTTGTTTGTTTGGTTGCTTAGATTAGTCAGATTATTTTATTTGAATTTGGTTGTTTGGTGAATTTGATTGACGTGTGAATGGCGTGGGCCTTCACTAGACCGGGGATAAGGCTAGGCCTCGTCCCGTTTCTAGTATCGTGCCGTTATGCCACCAAAATTTTCTAAAATAAGTTAGAAAAATAAAAATATCATTTTATTGAATAAATGAACTGAATAGAAATTCATATGTTGGAATAAAATGTTTTGTCGTTAAAAATATAATTTTTAACGTGAATGTGAATAAATAAATATTCATTTACAAACCAGACGGTTTGTTT
The DNA here is from genome assembly GCA_030737875.1 of Allium sativum. NCBI lineage: Eukaryota > Viridiplantae > Streptophyta > Magnoliopsida > Asparagales > Amaryllidaceae > Allium > Allium sativum. The sequence goes on from CM060926.1 coordinate 378,805,744, forward strand.
ATGTACACCTATTTGAAGGACATTGATTGGGTCGATAAATTTTACACATCGCCCAACTGCACAAATAAAATCTGTGTTTGATTGTTTGAAACCCCACACGGGTGTTGGGATGAAATTTGAAGTTCACTCATCCTGATTGATTAAATATGTCGATCGATTGATTGACAGGCTATTATAAGCGTTAGATATCTATATTTGATGCTTATACAGTGTAGTGCACTTTGGTTGATGGTTAATTATTTTTCAATGCTATTATATGTGTGTAATGTATGAAAATCCATATAATTAACTTTATATGGTAATTGATTGGGCCTCATTCCAATTTGAAAAATAAAGAATATTATAAAATAAAGGTTCATGTGTTGACAGTACTCATCCATTGAGATTGGTCATGTGTTGAACGAAATATTTTAATAATAAAATTTACATCTCTATCAATATAAAATAAAGGTTCATGTGTTGACAGTACTCATCCATTGAGATTGGTCATGTGTTGAACGAAATATTTTAGTAATAAAATTTACATCTTTATCAATATAAAATAAGGTTCATGTGTTGACAGTACTCATCCATTGAGATTGGTCATGTGTTGAACGAGATATTTTGATAATAACAACTATTTTGAAAAAGAAATATTTGAAACAGAATATTTGAAAATAGAAATTTATGAAGCCATGTTGATTAGATTGACGCCATTTTGACGTGAACGATATTTATATCGATTTTATTCATTTTGAAATGAATTGAATTGAAAATGATTTCGAAATGAATTGAATTGAAAACGATTTCGAAATGAATTGAATTGAAAACGATTTCGAAATGAATTGAATTGAAAACGATTTCGAAATGAATTGAATTGAAAACGATTTCGAAATGAATTGAATTGAAAACGATTTCGAAATGAATTGAATTGAAAACGATTTCGAAATGAATTGAATTGAAAACGATTTCGAAATGAATTGAACTGAAAATGATTTCGAAATGAATTGAATTGAAAACGAATTCAAATTGAATTGAAAGCGAATTGAAATGAATTCAAATTGAATTGAAATTTGAATTGAATAGAAATGAATTTTAAAACGAATTTATAAAGAAGAATTCAATTTTGATTTGAATTGAAAAGGAAGTTGAAATTACTTTTGAAACGAATTTAAAACTATTTATATAATTCGTTTTAAATAGAAATCGACGAAGTATATATTATATATATTATGTATATAATATAATGGCCTGAATAGAACGCGCCGCGCCGCGGCAGTTCGTGAATTTCGACCATTTATTTCAAACGGATATTACGGGAGATCCGACCGTCGGATTCTCCTAAAACCGGAACCGTTGGGTTCGTATCGAAAAGAGCTTTCTAATGAATATTAGAAATTTGAAATCTAACAGTTGGATTTGGAATTATGTCCAAATCAAATTTGAAAAAGGTCGTTGTAAGTGCAGTTCGATGGCCGTTGATGGAAATCGACTATACGGGCCTTGATAAAATTATTAAAAATAGTAATAATTTATGTAAAATCATAAGAAATGATTTGGGATGAAAAATCCCATATTTGAAAAGATAAATAGATTTTTATCGAAATGAACTAGTTTTGAACTAGAATTACAATTCTATTTATTTTTAAATAAATAAATTGAATTTAAAAAGGGTTTTAAAAATAACCAGAATTTCCAATGATTGCATTGGAGTGGATTTGAATCGAAATTGTCTTCGGAATATTCCGATGTTGGAATTCGTGATTATACAGATGTTGTTATGGAAATTTAAAAGATATATATATATATCGTTATTTCCAATACGACATTTGTTAATCGTAGAATTTGATATTGAATATAAGCCGATATATTTTCTATTTAGAGCCTTATATTGGATATCAAATGTGATTTGGGTTTGTCGTGAATGGTGTCTTCACTAACACTGTTCTTGAACCCAGTTGAGAAAAGATTAAATCTTTTTATTTAGATTTAATGAAGTGTACCAATTAAATGATATTTAATTGAAATTGAATTGGTATTGATTTTTGGGTTTATCGTGAACAGTGTTTTAAACAACACTCGTTCTTTAACCCGATAATTAATGAATGTGATTTTGGGTTTATCGTGAACGGTGTTTTTAAATGACGCTGATTCTTTAACCCAGTTAAAGATTAAAACTAAGTGGAGTTTTAATGAATCTTTAATTAGATTGAAGAGATCGAAAATGGAGTACCACCAGTTTTGCTCCAGGCAATAGTTAAATCTTTAATTAGATTTGAACGTGAAATGGTAATTGAATTTACCGATAACACCGTGGTGTTAGATATGAAGTATTACCAGTTTTACTTCATGGGATGAATAGGTTGGGATTGGGAAATTAAAACCAATGATTACTACGGTAAGGTTCGCTAATTCCGACTAATTGAATCGAAATTCAAAGGAAGATTAGAGAATAAATTCAAGAAATTATCTTGGATAAAATTAATGGGAACGTTTCCCTATGACTGTGAAATCAGAAACTAACTGTCGGTTAGCTAAGCAGAATGGTTTTCTGGATATTGATCTGATGTTGGTTTCGGCCTTCGGGGTTAATATTTGGGGAATTATTCTCTTGATTAATTTACGGTTAGTGACTGATGAATTGGAATGAGGCGTATGTTGTGTTTGTGTAACACTTATTTAAAATATACGCGAGTTATTCGGAAAGACCGGGTTTATCCCATTCTGAATAACTGATACGACGATAAGTCGAAGATGAAGACGATGGTCGAAGACCGGAAGTCTTCACATCGTTTGGGTGATTACTGATGATCCTGATTGGGCTGTACACCCAAGAAGATGGAAACCGTTAGTGATCGTCCAGACGTACTTGGAGATCGATGGATATGCGGGGTACTAGGTGCCTCCGGTTTCGTTCAGCCCCAGAACGGACTTGTAAAGGGACTGTGTGTCTGACATTGGATTTTAGTCCGTGTGTTTGATCTCTATTAAATATATATCTGTTTGGCGGCGGAGAATTTATTCTCTTGCTTAACGCCCTTCTCTGAGACGTACGAGCTCAGGGGTTATATATTGATGGATATCAAACGCATGGAGTGAATTGCCTGTGTGGCATGCCTAAGTGGCAATTGATCGAGGCTTCTGTTGAAAAGCAAAGTCTTGTGGTGATGATCAAAGCAAGGCCTTTGTGGCGTAGCTTTGTGTAACGTTTGCTTCGCGAGTTTTACACCCGGTATGAACCAAAAACGGGAGAGGACGTCAGGGAGGGCATGCGTTTCTTTCTAGCTAGAAGTGGCGTCAGTGGTTTTACACGCCCTGACGAGTTTGACTAATGTGGTTGTTGCTGTTGCGAGGCGCCTCGGATTGATCGGTCGTTCTCGAACCGATGGAGTCATTTAGTTGGCTCATTTACGCCCCATAGGGCGGGGAAACGCATATTCAGGGTTTAAGTTTAATCCACATCGGTGGACTGGCCCTGAGGATCCAAGGGTCACTCGAGCTCTGATCCTGAGACATGGGCTAGATTGTCTCGAATCGGTAGAGGACTATCTTTTGCCTCGGTTCATAGACGGAAATCCAATTTCCAAATACGTGACATTTGCGGTTTTAATTGTAGAACTAGTATGGCGACATGATATATGGTACCCATGCCGCCTATGATTGATACTTATGGTTTGAAGTTGTTTTATACACTATGCACTTATAATAGTATCAAACGATTTGTTTTAAACGTATCAAGCATTCTTTGGCTGTTATAAGGGAAAACCCTATCCTCGGCTGCGTTGCATTGTGTGATGGGACCTGGGTCTTATAACAGCTTTATTTTTCTTTATTTAGCATTGCGCTGTTTGTTTCATGCACTGGTATTCTTGGGAGGAAACCCGTTCCGTGTTATACGGCGTGGTCCCTTGATTTACCTAACTTTAAAAATAAAGATTAACTGTTTTAGTTCTCACACCAGTCACATGACTGACCTGGAGTTTATTGTTTTAACCTAAACTCTGGGTGTCCTTATTTTGACACGGGCAGCTAGTAGTTTTGGTTTTGCAGATTTATATTCATAGGATCCTGGTTTACAGCTGGAACGATATCCGGAAAGCTTTTTATCCGTATATCTCTTCTAGTTGTGCATTGTATTATTTTCCGCTGCGATGTATTTAAATGTAATTTAAATCTCTGTTATATGTGTGTAATATTTATTCATACTCTGTATATTCTTGTAATCTGATGCATTGTTGTAATATACAATGAAATGTTCTTTTATATGCGTTATGTTGTGGCTTGTTCTCGAACTATCCGACGCTTTCCTTTACGGGGAAGTTACGGGTTTTCACAGTTGTTTTCGAAAGTAGGAATCGGAAATGGCCAAATTGGTGGAGCTGGAGGTCAAACCAGGTTGGTACCTGAAGGTCAGTTGACGGGGGACGTGAGGCTCATCAAACGACGAAGGTGCGGCGGTCTAGTTTAATCGGTGGTGGTGGCTTTCTCGAGTTAAGCGGGAAAGAGGGAATGACGGTTTCAGTCGGCATTAATGGGTGTTGGAGTCGGGGCTCTCAGGCGACGGCGTTGCTCCGTTCAGGGGTTCTGGCGACAGAGTTGCAGCAGTCCCAGGTCAAGCGTAGAGGCGGTGGTCGGTGGAACAAGAGGGACGGTTTTGGTTCAAATAGCAATATCGGGTTTCTGTTAGTTCAGGAAGGAAGCAACACGTTTGTGCTGGTCAAGGCGGGGAAGATGCGTTGTTTTAATGACGTGGTGTCAGTGTTAATTATTCAGGGTAATTAAGCTAAAAGTTAGATTAATTATTAATTTAAATTAAAACTAGTTTAAACTTTAGTCGATCATAACTATTTCATATGGTTATGGAATTGCGTGAAACAAGATCCGTTGGTTCGCAGGGACGAGGCCTAGGTGATGGTGCTGACTGAGCACTGATTGTAGGTGTTTGAAATTTCAGTTAATTTTAAATGTCCGTTTAAAACTAAAAGAGAACAAACATGTCAACTGAATAAACTAGTGAGTTAATTCTCACACCTTCTTGATTCCTGTGATGTGTTAAATTCATACAAAAATATAATTTACAGCTAACAGTATAAATTGGTTGATTGGATGCTATGGATGCTAATTGGTTGTTATTGTTTGATTGGTTTCTGTTATTTTTATTTCATAATTTTAAATGCATTATTGAAATCAAATTCATATATTACTACCAAAATGTTATCTGTGATGCAGGGATGGACAGATTGGAGGGATCCGACCGGATTCCTCAAATAAACTGTATTTTATTTACGGTGCCTATTATTCATATATGAATTGTTCACCCTAACTGACACTAATACCTGTTTTAATATTGATGCTTGACCGGATATTCATCATTGTTGTGTTTAAAATCAATCGACGGTATTGATTGGGTGGTTGGCACAGAATGGCCTGAAATGTATTGTTTTTAAACGTCGTTCTACCGTTAGGTGAATGGACGTAGTTTTTAAGTTATAAACTATTTTATAACTAAACCAATGTTTTTTAGTTATTTATATAAATAATTAAATTAGAAATATGTATATATATATATATGTTAATCGAAATTATAAAAGAAATCACTTAAATGGTTTATCTTATGATTTATATATATTCTAAAAGCAGAAACCCAAGGAATTTACCTACGAGTTGGTAAAATAGAATAATTGTTTTTTTAAAACAATTAAATAGTGTTTTTAAAATTAATTAAGTTATTTAATTAATTTAAAAGGGAAATGACAATGAAATTCAGTTAATAGTTATCTGATATGTACGATTGACAAAATCAACCGTGTTTAATTAGAATTGATAATGAAATTAAATTGATAATGGAATCAATTGGATTTTCTAAAGATTCGTTAAATTTAACGAATAATGTAAAATACTAGTTAATCCCTGATTAACCATAAATTAAGTAAATTTTGAATTGTTTAGCGTTAAATATTAGTTAATCCCCGATTTAACTATAAATTAAGGGAATTATTAAATTGTTTGGTGTTAAATATTAGTTAATCTTTGATTAACTACAATCCAAGGTAATTATCAAATTGGTTAGTGTTAATAAAGTAAATTATTATTTAATCAGCTTTTAAAAGTGATAATTACCTTATTTTTAATTAATTGCAAAGTTAACTATTTTTATATAGTTAATGTTAAACTTATTATTATTTTAATTAATAATAATTAGAGAAATGACTTTTAATTGGAATTCAATTAAGAAATGATTAAGTGGCAATATGGTTTGATCAAGGAGGTGGTAAGAGTTTATAAAAGTGGTTTATAATCCAAGTTTAAACTAGATTTGTAAATGGGATTTGTCAATGGATGCAGAGGTTTAAATAAGCTTTTTCCTTATTTTTTTTAAAATTAAGTTAAGTAAATTCAATTGAATGGAATTATTAGGAAGATGGTTAATAGATTAGAAATAATTTGGAATATAGTGATGGCTTTAGAATAAAATCTAAGAAGTAGTGAAAAGATGGTAAATGGATTATTGCAAGTATTTAGTAAAAAATCCAAGCGAGATTTAGAGAAGGGTTTTTTTAAACCAAAGTGACGAGTTAAATGTTGAAGAATTGAATTAAGTGAAACGCTGTGATTGAAATAAGGATTCCAACGAAAAGGGAAATACATAAAATTGTATGTGTTAAATATTGGTAAGTGGATTTTGGGATCCAAGTTAAAAAGTTTTCATTGTAAAGAAGGTAATAAGTGGATTTTAGTAATGAAATCCAAGTAAAGGTTTAATTAAGAATGCCCAAATGGATGTAAGAAAATTATTTGACATGGGATTTGTATTATAAATCCAAAAACTCATAAGTGGAACTATGTATAGGATCAAAGTAGTGTTTTAGTGAATATATACTAAATTAACGGAATTAAGTAAAGAGATTATTGAATGAAGATTTAGAATATAAGAAACGGTTTTATAAAACCAGATTTGAAATCAAGGAGGTAAATGAGGTTTTAATATCTATGGTTAAGTGACAAACTATTATTTATTCTGAGGTAAGAACGTTGTCGATCAAGGTCTGAGTGGTAAATAAAATACCCCAACTTGAACGGCTTCACTATTATCGAGGAATGGTATTAGTTTGGAATGAGTAAATGTGTTTAAATTGGTTTTATCCTATACGATGAATATTGGACACTAATGCGAGATTTTGGAATATAAAGAATACTACAATATTAGCTGCAATGTAAATAAAATATTTGGTTTAAATTATATAAGTCGACATTTGCCTCGCCATATCAGAATTGGTAACGTGTTAATACCGTTAAGTATAATATATATATGTATATTTCGAGATACTCGAATATAAAGAAAAAGGGAAAAGGTTTTAAAGAAATATATCGATATTTCCAAAAGAAATGGAAAGTTGGGTGTATACATATATACATACTCTAAAGTATTTAAAATAGTTTTTGTTATAATTGAGAATAAATATAAGGTTTAATTATAATGAAAGAATTAAAGGTTGATTTACCATTTATTTATTTATTTGTAAATAGGCCAAGTAGTGCCTAGTACTGAATCAACAAACTCATTTTACTTACACATTTGTTTTTTGATAGTTAAATCACCGACTATCGAAACCTAACCAATACGACTGTTGGTACGGAAAGACCGGGATCGAAATTATATTCGAAAACCATTCCAAACCAACAAATATGTGAAGATGGAAATTGAAGATGAAGCAATTGAAGACTGTGGATCTTCATAAGCGGAAGGACTACTTGTCGAATTTCTCTGGCTTGCAACCAGAGTTATTTTGCTTTGTGATTCTGTCGTGGTTGGAATCTACGGATTTACAAGGACTATTGGCTACTGAGCCTTAGGGGTGATTCCTATACAAGGATGCGGTAGGAGGGTGCCTTCGGTTAATCCTGTTCCTGGATGACTTGTATGGACAAATGTCTAACAGCGTATTTCCTAAAAACCACATACGTTGATTTTTACAAATATACTGAGTTGGTGGCAAAGAGGGGCACTTCTTTTATACCCAGAGTATATTTGTGGACGTCAATTAGTGATTTGATGGATCTAACAATGTTGCATTCAAAGTGAATGTTGACCAGATGTTCTAAAGATAAAATTCTAGCCTCAAGCCTCATCAACCAGGAAATGACAAAAATCGGGCAGGCAGCATGGCTATGTGGGTCGCTCCCGTTAGAGTGTGTAATCACCTATCTAGAGAAAGTCCATTTTCTTCTTTAATTTATCGATGCTGTCTCTTTCGGGAAACAGTTGATGATCCCAACCGTTGGTGATATACGTTCGATACACTCAAGCGAAATGAGTGGTTAGTCATGTGTGGGCCAGGTTGCAAGACGTTCTTGTTGAACCCAATGTATTCACCTCTAGAGATACACTATCGGCAGGTGGTTCCATACCTTGTCATAGTCGGAATCCAATCTCCAATAAGCGCCCGCGGTTTTGATTGTATACTATATATGTGGAGTGTGAGATGCAAGCGTTCTGCTAAATTGTTATTTATTTGTATTTAGATATTATTATAATATCAGAATAAGTTATGATTTCAAAAATGGTTTGGGTTATAGTAAGGTAAAAACCATCCATGTTTATGTGTGGGTTGGTCTTACTATAATCCTTTTATTTCAAAAGGAATTTTCAAAGTTAAACAAGTTGTTTGTGCTATGAATTTATCACTGAAAGTATTCCAGACTGACCAAATGAGTTTTGCTTTGCTTCAAATGTGCTTGGGTCATACCGAGTACAATTCCAAGTTAGGTTTCCGCTTGGAGGTTCGGGAGCTGGAACAGGTGGCGTCACCGCTAGTTATATAAGGTTATTTTCCGCTGTGACTGATATATGTTGTACTCTGATGATTGGTATGTATATACAGTTCTTTTGTGTAAAGAGATTTGATATTATTATTTTTCTGTTCTGCTATGAGATTCTGATGTGGTGTTCTTCTTCTTTCTTCTATTCTAATATTCTTTATTTCTTTTCTCATCCTCTAATTTATGTCTATTAACAATCTGGGATTCGATACTTGGGTTTCTGGCAAGTAATATGGATTGATTTATTGCTATCAAAAATTCGAGCATCGAGTTTTTCCCTAGTTCGTTACACTTATGAAAGTAACCCCTTTCTATATCCATAAAGTCATTCTTCAAGGATCGGTTCCAAATCTTCGTGATGCTCCGTCCCAATGCTCTTCCTATTTTACTGTGTTGGTGTCCATTGGTTGATTCTTGGCTGATAGACCCCGTCGGACGAACCTTTGCCGATGCCTGGTAGATTTCGGGTCCCTTTTCTCCAAAGGGGGTATCGTCCTTGATTGCTTTCGAGTTCTTTATTCCCTCCTTATGTTTACTTAACATCCCTTCACCCGCTATCTTGTGCCAAGATAATTTTGGTAGTAACAAATGTGTTATTATAGCACTTGATTATAAGATACGCGAGTTATTCGGAAACACCAGGTTTAACCCATTTTGAATAACTAATACGACGATTAAAAGTCGACGATGAAGATGGTAGTTGAAGACCGGAGATTTCACATCGAATGTATGATTACTGATGTCTTGATTGGGCTATACACCCAAGACGAGGTAATAAGTGGTGATCATCCAGACGTACTTGGAGATCGACCGGATATGCAAGGACCTCTCTCCTATATTGGACATGCGGGATGAGGAATAAGGTGCCTCCGGTTTCATTCAGACCCAGAACAAACTTGTAAATGGATTGTATGTTTGACATTGTACTTCGCGTCGTATTTATTGATCTCTGCTAAATATATATCTGTTTGGTGGTGGAGAATTTATTCTCTTGCTTAACACCTTTCTCTGAGACGTATGAGCTTAGAGGTTATATATTGGTGGAAATCAATGGCATGGTACGGTATGGATTGTCAATATGGCATGTTGTGATGCAATGATCATGGCTTTTGTTGAAAAGCAGGGTCTTGTGGATGATGATGAAAGCACGACTTTAATATAGCATAGCTTTGTGTATAGCGTTAATTCGTGAGCCTCACACTCCGGTATAAGTCTATAACGGGATAAGGGACGCAGTGATTGCATACATTTCTTTCTAGCTAGAAGTTGTGCCATGGTATGGAGCCCAGGCAATTTTACTTATGTGGATGATGGATAGCAACGCACCTCAAATATGATTAATCGCCAATGGCCAAGTGATAGGTCCGATAGGACTAGAAAACGTACTGTTCAGGAATAATCAATCCTCAAAAGTAAGCGAGGACCGACACTACAGGATCCAAGGGTCACGTGGGTTGATCCTAGGCAACCCGCTAGAGATGGCTCGAAACCGGTAAGGAGTACATCCCTTGCCTTGACTCATGATGGAAATCCAACTTCCAATAAGACATTTTTTGGTTTTAGTTGTAAACCTATATGGCGGCACAATATGTGTCGTCTATGATTGATACATTTATATTTGAAGTTGTTTTCGACACTCTGCACTTATAGTAATATCAAAGTGATTTGTTTTAAAACGTACCAAGCATGTTTGGCTATTTTAAGGTAAAACTCTATCCTCTGGTTTGTGTTGCATTGTATGATGGGACATGAGTCTTATAATAGCTTCATTTTTCAAAAAGCATTGCGTTGTTTTATGTTTTAAACTAGTGTTCATACGGAGTAAACCTGTTCTGTATCATGCGGCGTGGTCCCATGATTTACCTTGTTTTTAAAATAAAGTTAATAATTGTTTTAGTTCTCACACCAGTCCAATGACTGACTCGAAGTTTATTATTTCTATCTAAACTCTGGGTGCCCATATTTTCCACAAGGGTAGCTAGTAGTATTAGTTTTGCAGATTTCTATTTATCAAGATCTTGGTTTATAGCTGGAGCTATATTCAGAAAGCATTGTATCCATGTATTTCTTTCAGTTGCGATAGTTGATGTATTTCCATGAATATCCTTATGTATTTAAATGTAATTTAAATCTCCGATATTTCTCCGCTGTATATTATTTATTTGAATTCTGATATCTTGTACTCTGATGTAAATTGTTGTAACAACAACGAAATGTTCTTATGTTTGTGTTCTTATGCGTTGTGTTCTCAAAAGCAATCCGTCTTCTTGTTTGGTTTAGGTCGGCACAGAAGTTCGGGTCACTATATATTCCAGGTGGAATATCAACAATTTCCTTAGTTTTATACTTACAATTGAATCAATCTCACTTTGGATTGCTTCTTTCCAACATACAAATTCAAAAAAATTCATTGCTTCCTTGAACGTTTTAGGTTCTTGTTCTAACATGTATGTTAGGAATTGCTAATCAATTGTCTTGGAAGTTTTAGCCCTTACGCTTCTTCTAGGTTCAATTTCCTCAATCTCATGAGGAGTTACATCTTCATGTGAATTACTTGATTCTTCTCTTATCCTTTTAGGGACATTATTTCTTTCATTCCTTTTGTGTGGAACACATCTTCAAAGAATGAGGCATCTATTGATTCAATGATTGTATTTACATTGATATCAGCTATATCAAACTTGAATACTAGAAACCTGTAGGCACTACTATTTTGGTCTAGCCCTAGATAGTAACAATCTACATTTTTTGGTCCAAGTTTGAGTTTCTTGGGAGGTGAAACTGGAACCTTTGCCAAACACCCCCACGCTTTGAGGTATTTAAAGCTTAGTTTATGTTCTTTCCATAAATCATATGGAATTACTTCTGTTTTATCGTGAGGGACCTTGTTTAAAATATGGTTAGACATATTTAAAGCTTCCCCCCACAAGTTCGTCGGTAAGACAGAGGTCAATAGCATCACATTAATCATTTCTTTAATGTTCTATTCTTCCTCTTGGCAACACCATTTTATTGTGGTGAATATGGGGCTTTTGTTTGATGAATTATTCCATTTTCAACATACAAATGTTCGAACCATGATTCATATTCTCCACCTCGATCAGATCTCAATATCTTGATCATTTTATTCAACTGATTTTCTACCTCAGGCTTGTTCTTTATAAACAATGTAATAACTTCATTTTTACTGTTAAAAAGATATACACTGCAATAACGCATATAATCATCAATAAAAGTAATAAAATACTTTTTTCCACCTCTTGTAGGTAATGATTTAAAATCACCTAAGTCTGTATGAACCAAACCTAGTGGTTCAGTACTGCTATGAACAATATGAAATAGTTTCTTGACCATTTTTCCTTCTACACATGTCTCATGTTTGAAGTTTTTATCATCTTGGAATTCAGGAATTAATTCCAAGTTTGCCAATTTTTTCATTTTTTGGAAATTTGTTTGTCCTAATCTATCGTGCCATAGTAAAGTTTTGTTCTCAAGAAAATAAGAAACTTCAATTTTATTAATAGCATAATCAAAATACATAGCTTTATTGCCGACTATAGCTACATTTGCCTTAAATAGGCCATCACATAAATATCCCCTTCCTATACACATTTCAGCTTTGGACAGAACCATCTTTTCTGACTCGAAGACCATTTTGAATCCTTTCTATGATATCACTGCACTAGAGATGTGATTCTTGTGGATGTATGGAACATGGAGCACGTCATTCAATTTTACAGTTTTTCCATAAGTAAACTTAAGGATTACTATGCCACTGCCTTCGATCATCGAAACTGCAAATTACCTATATAGTTATTCTTCTTAATCGATTTTATGGTATGTAGAGAACATGGATTTGCCAGAGCAAAAATGACGAGTAGCGCCTATATCCACCCAACATTGGTGAGGATTGCCAAAAAAATTACATTCAGATATAACTGCTGAAAACTTGGACTTGTCCACTTCCACATTATCCACTACATTTGCCTCCGATTTGTGTTGCCTCTTGTGCCTGCAATCTCTAGCGCATGTTTTACTTTTCCGCAAACCCAACACTCACCATTAAACTTCTTGCTTTGTTTGTTGTCTTTGGATTTGTTTTCCTTGTCCTTCCTTTTCTACGGGAATTTCTTCTTTTTTCCTATAGAAATGCCCTTTTTTCTTTGACTCTTCTGCAACAAATGCCTCTTCACTTTGTTTGGTCACTCCGAGATTTTCTGCCTTAATTTTTAGTCTGGCAATAAGATCTTTTAAAGAAATCTTTTTTTTTTTGAAACGCGAGTGAAAATTTTTATTCACAACTTCAAGAGTTACAACCAAAGAAAACAAAAAAAATAGCTAAAACTATTTACATATTCTTAACAATTACCTGCCTTAGACTACCAAAATAGAATTAGAATTACAACAAAAGGCACCCTAGCCATCATGCAATTGATCAAAGCAAACAATATGTCCATAACAATAGCACCATGTTCAAACAATTGTATCACAAAACTGCAGCAAACCATGACACCAAAATAATCCAAACTTCCAAATGAACTAATTAAAGTTGAAGAGACCACAGATCTTCTTCCAATATTTAGAGTGATCAGTGAAAGTATGCTAGCTTTAGATCAATAAGCCATGAAACTGCTGCTAGCATTAAAAAGCCACTTGGTATCATAATCGTCCCCAAGCACAGAAAAGCACTTAACATCAAAGAAATCATAGCTAGTTTCATCAAAGGTAAACAGGATTTATTCTCATAAACAACTAAGAAGTACATCAGCAGCACTTCAAGTAAGAGAAGGGTCATACATTGGATTTTTCCGCGTATGCCTTCTTGTAGTTTTCAGTTTACTACTGAGAGGCATCACATCTTCTGGATCATAATCATTTCCTTCATCTAGATCATCTTCTGCCCAAAATTTTCCTTTTAGTTTATTGCTCTTGAATTTAGAAGATGGAAGTGAGCTTGTGGGCACCGCTGTAGATAGCAGAGCAGTGTTAACAAAAGCAGAAGTCATACCCGAGCCAGTTACATTTGGAGGTGGTAGCTGAAGGTTTGAGGGAGGTTTCAAGTGTTCATAAGGGGAAGATTTTGAGGGTGTAGAAGTTATAGGTGCAGATTTGCATTATTTTGTTGCAATAGGAGAGAATTTAGATGTAAATAGATTAATAGCAGTGGTACTCTTTGAACCAAATGATTCAGGAAAGTTGGGCAAACCAGATTCTCCTTTAGCAGATTTGTCACGATTACCTGAATTAATATTATGACCTGTTGTCTCTTGAGTAGTGTTAACTTGTGCTTCAAAACCATTGGTAGCATCAGCATTACCTCCTTTGTTGTTTCCAATCCCTAGACCATTATCATTGATTGCCTCTGCAGATTTAGCAATATTATCAAAATTTTCCTCAAAGAGATTACCCACCAAGTCTTCTTCTTCAGACAGTGAACCATTATCTACTGTTTCATTTTGTTCTGCAGCTACAGTAATTTGTCCTGCTAACCCAGCAGCATCGGCTAGATTTTTTCCATTGGTAAGATCAATCTCTTTATTATTACTTTGCACACTAGAGTTTAAATTCACCTCTACATTATTCACCACAGTAATTCCATTTCCATCATGTTGTTTTGCTAATACCTCAAAAGGATTAACATTAACCTTAGGCACATCACTTTCAAAATTAACGTTATTCATTCCTTTCTTTCTCTAAAACTTTTTGGCTTTAGTATTAGCTGTAGTCCAATTACTTTGATTGGCATTTGAAAATGGTTTCCTATTATATTGTCTATCATGATCATTAAATCTGACATGAGAGTTATTGTCCAAATCCTGCACATGATTCTCACTGTTCACTTTTGCCTTATCATTAAATTCACAATTACTAGTTGAATGGCCAAAGACCTTACAAATGGTACAAATTTTGGGTCTCCAGTCGTAGGACAATTGAATTGAAGGGCAATCCTTACCTAGACCGCCAACCACTATTTTATCAGGGAGATCAAAATCAGAAGATATCTCAATTAAGGCCTTTGCGTATCTAAATCTATGCAGCTTTTCAGTACTATTATCAAAACAAATGAGCCTACCCACATGACAAACTAGCCAATTTATACCCACTAACGTTCAAAGAATAGTGGGGATTTGATAAAAATGGACCCAAATTGGAACTATTTTAATCTATGCTCATGTATTTCCTATAAATGGATCCTACCTAGTTATAATGAACATACGTCCTCTAATGAAGATAGGATCAGATTTTAAAATTCTTTCTCTGTTAGTTTCATCTGAAAACTTGAAATAAAAATGAATTCCATCTGATTTCATAGTAACTTCGCAGTCTAATTTCCAAAAGCTATTTAGGAAGTTTACCAAAGTTGGATATGATGAACTGCCATCCAGAAAGAAGCCTACAAGGAAATTGCTCCAGTACTTCATACCTTCAGATCTGATTGATTCTGGCATCTTCTTCGGTACTCCATCCCTAGGGATGTCATAATGTTGAGGTTGAATGACACCAGCGTTCCAAGGGAGTGAATCAGAAGGGAATGCAAAGTCCTTAATCATAAAGGGTGGATAAGAAGCATTAGACGAAGATGGATTAACAGAGGGAGGGGCTATCGACGAATTGACATTTGCAGAATTAGATTCAGGAGAGGAAGCATTAGAGAAAGTAGATCTAGTGATAGGATTTCATGCATTTGAAAGATTAGATCCAAGATTTGCATCATCGGGATTGGCCGAGGAGGAATTTACAAAAGAAGGAGACGGATCAAGGAGAATTGGTGGAGAAGAGCGTGAGGGTAGAGTGGGAAAGGTGGTATCAAAGGCGAAGGAGGTGGAAGAAGAGGAGGGAGGGGCTAATGAGGTCGCCAATTTCATGAATTGTGTGAACATGGTCGCCAATTTCCGACATCTATCAATGGAAATCTTCTTTTTTCTTATGTTTCAGATAGCTGTGGTAGTCTTTCCAGGTGGTAATTTCCCTGTTATAGCTTCAACAAGGAATGATTCTCCAACTTGATGTCCTTCTTCTTCAATTTCATAAATTAGGAGTTAGAGTTCCTGCATTGAGTAGTTACGGACTTGGATTCCACCATTTTGTAATCCATAAACTTGTATATGATGAACTTCTTCAAGATGGCATTCTGCGTTTTGTATTTATGTGCAAATGCAGTCCATAAGGATTTTGTTGTCTGATGCGGTTGGAACATTTTATATAGTACTCTATCCAGACAATTCAGAATGTAGTTTCGGCATAGGAAGTCTTGATACTTCCATGAATTAATTTAGAGAAAAATGCCTACGTCTTTTCCTCTAGTTTTTCCATCTTTAGGCTTTGGTTCATCCTCCTCGATGCACTTCTGCAGCCCTAACGTGGTGAGTTAAAACAAAATTTGATTTTTCCATGTTATGAAATCATCATCATCTCCTTTGAATGGATCATGCAAGTTGTGGGTAGTAGCCTTGGTTGATAATTCAACTGTTTTCATCTCTGTTTTAGACAGAAAACGGTAAAATTCTTAAGATGTTATATGTCTTGTATACCAAAATAGAGAATAGTTAATTATAAACTCGTTGCACAAGTTTAGAAATCAAATTTCACTATTCTGGAATTCAATATTAGCTAATGATAGCAATAAGCATGTTGTAATCAATTCACAACAACATCATTATACAATTTTAAAAAATATCATAACGTAAAGAATGGTAAGATTATGAAATAATGTTTATAAATATACAAAATAAATTAGAAATCTAACCGAATAATGTGTATGGTTTGTCGTAACAATTTCCTTAAGAATTTTATTTCAAAATTCTCCCATGGTACAACAGGCGTATTCTGTACAAGATTATAATGAGTATGTCACTCTGTGATTTATTAATAAGAGTAGCAGTGGTAGCAGAGAAGAAAGACGGACGATTCAGATTGGAATGAGTGAGGGAAGTGACCAGTTTTCCTCTTCGTTCTTTGTTGTTATAATAAATCGCACATGTCTTCATTTCGTTGTTATTAACGGGTTACACCTATTTGTGGCTCATGTTCAAAAACCCATGCATGCTCACCCAACGTTTGCATCTGTTCGCCACAAACTGTGCCCACAATTGTTGTGTTCGAAGAGCCGCGCTCGCTCATACAGGTCGCGCATTTTTAGTCGACCCATGCGCGAACAGATCCGCACCTGTTCAGATCGACCGCACAATGCCCGCCAATTTTTGTTCGAATCCAAGCCCAAGCCATTTCATCCCGAAGGATGGAAACATTAAAACAAATGCCTAGAAAAATTAAGGTTATTTATACCCGTACCCCGCTCGGTTTGGAAGAACGGACAGCGGCGGTGTGCGCGCGTGTGTGGTGGTGAAGCATGACTTCCCTCCTCACAACGAAGCAAACATTTGGGTGCCCCAAGGCCGCAACCTCCTTATGAGGATCTTACTTATATCCTTTGATATAATTTTTACTTTTGGCAATGTGGGACTTGGTATATTTCATTTACATTACAATAGGAATTTCAACAGTCGAAAGTGTGTATGATGTGATCTCCTATATATCTAAGATTATATATAATTTTATAATGATTAACCATCTTCAAAAGAATGTTGTAGAAAAGAAAGTTTTAGGTAATGCATTCATATTATTAATTTGTAATAAATCATTTTATGTTTTGTTAACATAAATAAATTTTAGATGTGACCGAATAAGTCTTCACTAGAACCAAATAAATCTTCATTACTGGCGCTGGGATTCCTGAATATAACCTTTTATCATGTAATGTGTAATCACAATCATATGTTACTCCAAACCATCAATTCTTATTTACCCTCTGGCTTTCTAACATCCAGCATGTTGAAATAATACCTTAACTTGAATCCTTCTTTTATATCTTTAACTATCTTTTTTTAGCCTATTGATTAGCTCCTTGGATCTCCATCGAATTCAATTCCAAAGAGACAACTAAATAAAAATAATAGGTCCATTATCATTCAAAAAGTGGCTATTGAGCCTTCTTTGTCTGCATCTTATACGTACAAAAACATGGCATCACTTCATAGTTACTGTTTTATAAGTTAATTATTTATTCATCACTTCATGAACTCCAAGTTTGAAAAAAAATGCAAATTATTATATAGGATCTTCCTAGGGTCTGTCTTGAAGGTTAATAGGCAAAATATGAGTATGTTTTTGCTTTATATTTGAATGTTATTGTTTTATTAAATATACATGTATGGTACTAAAAATACATTTAAACCTCATTATGCATATTTGAAAAATGATGGCTAATTAATTATGTTAATTCATAATCATGTACTGATTTACATATATGTTTACTTATGCTTGTTTTACATTGCCATTAAAGCATGATAGGAATATTCTTTTACTTGAATAGATTTAGCTAGAAATGTTATAATTCCTCTTGCATTACTCAACTCATACCAAAGAAATTGGATTATTAAAGTTTGACTGACAAGTAAAGGCAATTGAGATCCTAAAAAAATATTAAAGGGGAAGGTTACGTTTTAGTATAACACCCATAAATGAAGATGTAAGTTTTTTAATTTTAATATTTTCAATGTCATTATTTTTTGATACTACAACTAGTAAGTTATCATTGCAATGCTAGTTTTCTTCAAATTAATTGGATACTCAAATTCAAACCGCAATGTTTGATAGAGCCACAGATAAATACTATCACTATTTGAGTATGAAAAAAATCTACTGTAACTACAAAAAAACCATTGAGCCTACAAATAAAGAATTCAGCACCACAAAAATTGATAATGAGTTGAATATAAATGAATTTTCATTAGTCGAAAGAGTGTATGATGCGAGCTCCCATACATCTGAGATCATATACAGCTTGTAAAGATTAACCAGCTTCAAAAGTATGCTGCAAAAAAGAAAGTTGTAGGTAATACATTCATATTATTAATTTTTAATAAATCATTGTATGTTTTTTTGGCAAAACCGACCAATTTTAAGGTGACCTCAAATACCTTTTGTTATAACAAATTAAAAAAACAGTATAGTACAGGTGACTGTAGTGACAATTAGCTACATCGATTTTTAAGGCCGACTGCCCACCAAATCATTGTATATTTTTATTTGATAACATAAGTAATTTTTAGATGTGACCGACCTTGTTCAAATAATTTCATCAATCAAAGATGTTAGTTGAAAAATAAGCAATGAGAACATTCCAAAAGACAATCATCATTGTCTCAACTGGTTAGACGGTTGGAGTAGGATGCACGAGATATGGGGTTCGACTCTGTGTACCCCTTTGCCAAGATAATATGATTCATACTATCAAAATCTATATGTATATAACCAATTCTAAAAAATAATTAATTTATTTAATACAAATATCCAGATATGAGTTTAAATTACAGAATCAAAACAATTAATGTTACATTGTGGGGAGAACTTGCTATGGAATTAGCCGATGCAGATGGTTGATAAATGTCCTATAGTAGCCATTAAATATGTTAAAGTTGGAGGTTTTCAATGTAAAAAATGTTTTAATTGCTTTAATTTTTTCCATGCAATTGCTTTTTAAGTTTTTGCATTTTTACTGCAAATTTATCTTTATCAATATGAGTAATAGCAATCTAGCTAGCTATAAATAAAAAAATAGTTGTTGTTTTATAGGTTGTAAACATCCACTTGATAGCACATACGTGTCGAGTGGCTTCTATGACTATAAACTACTCCTTCGAGTTACCAGCAAGGTTGCATTCTGATATTACTGCACATAAATCAAGATCAGAAATGCCTTTCGAAACATCAGTCGTATTTTCTTTTGACTTCTTCTTTTTAGGTGCACAACATTCGGCTGCTTTGTGCCCCTTCTTTCCACAGTTGTGGCAAGAACCCAGAAATTTCTTTAACTACTTAGGAGCTCTCTCCCATTTTCTCTTGTTAGTTTTGTCTAACTTAACTACGTTTGCTTTGGCAGCAATATTTTGAGAAATATTTTTCTCAAAATTTCCGTTATCTTCCTCAATGCGCAACCGAATTATGAGCTTTTCCATTGTCATTTCCTTATGCTTGTGTTTAGGGTAATTCTTGAAGTCCTTCCAAGAAGGAGGCAATTTCTCAACAGTTGTGGCAACTTGAAAAGTCTCGCTAAGAGTCATCTTTTCATCTTCTAGTTGACGGATGATAAGTTGCAGTTCTTGAGTTTGACTGATTACCGTCTTTGAGTCAACCATTTTGAAGTCAAGAAATTTTCCACCAATGAATTTCTTCATGCCTGCACCTTCAATTTTGCACTTCTTTTCTAGAGCCAACCAAAGTTGTTTGGACGTTGCAATAATACAATAGACAATGTAGAGGTTATCATCCAAGCCATTCAGAAATAGATTTTACACATGAAATATGAGTTTTTCTAGATAGTAAAAGCTTCTACTTTGGTTCAACTACATCTTCAGTCAGAAACTTGGCGAGGCACAATGTTGAGAAGTAAAACAACATTTTCTATTGCCAATGCTTGAAATTAACTCCATTGAACTTTTCTAGCATTTAGCCATGGGACAAAGCCATTGTTGGAAGCATGGGCATATGCTGAGCGTTTGTCACCATCGAAATTGGTGCAAAATCATTGTTGATGTTTTGCGTCATCTGCAATAAATATTGTTTCAAGATTATTAGATCTTTTGCCAATACACAATTTTATTACAAATAAACAGTAGCAACAATCAATATAACTCAATTATGCCACAATCGTCACGTCAAACTGCGTTTACAAAAAAGACAGAAAGTGTGATCGATTGTGCATTGGATTGAAGCGGTACAGAAAATATTCTGTGTTAGTAATGTCCGAGTCCAGAAAATATTATGTTTTCTTGAAACAATATCGTCGTCCTATGCACTGATTGACGTAATAGCAATTTGTTTCCCAAAATAAGATAGACCAACCCCATAGCGTAGTGCCTGCAAATGGAGCTCTGATGAACTGAAGTAGATTACAGAAATTAGATCATAAGATTACTTTGAAGAAGAAGAAGCAATACGAGAAGATTAAAAAGTAAAATTTGTCTCATTTTGGGAAATGTATTTACAGGTTGGAGGAGGTGCCTGTATGTCATTAATAACCGTTGGAAATGGAAAGGGTATGACCCATTAAAGATGCGGTCACTAATGTGTGTGCGCTCAGAATTCAAATGGTTGTACCCATTCAGCTGAAGGGACATGCCTTTCAAATGCTGAGAAAAAAATTCTCGTTTTAACGCACTGGACCAAGCAGCAATTATTGGTTCTATTCAATCAAGAGACCCTAAGAGCTTTAAGGCCCAAGGCCTAACCTTTGACACTTTAATATATTATTGTGTCAAGGCATAACACCCACATTCCTCTACAAGCCCTCTTCTTTTTATTTTATATAAGCCTGTAGGCTTGTAATATATAAGGGAGGGTTCAATTTATATTTTGATGATGTGGACTATTGGTTGCAATCTTTTCTTTTTCCCAAATTCCTCTTTCTCTTGCTCATTCATTTCCAACATAAACGCATACGGTACTAAAAATACATCTAAACCTTATTATGCATATATGAAAAATGATGGCTAATTAATTACGTTAATTCCTAATCATGTTGTAATGTCCCGTATTTTTGATAGCCAAATATTTAATTTAATTTATCATTTTAAATATTATATATAGAATATTAATGGATTTTAATATTTAATTCGTTTATTAAAATGAATTTTTGAACTTTAAATTTATATTTAATATAAATCGAGCTCGAAATGGCGCGGTGTAACACCCCGTATTTTCTGTGAACGTATAATTAACAAATCAGAGGATAATTAATTTTTAAAATAATAATCAAAGGGAACGGGTTGCCCCATTGCGTTTGTCTCGGAATTCTGCTTGGAAACGAGTCCGAGTTTGCAAGAATCGGAGTCCGTATGAGGGAGATACGACCCTCCGAAGTTTCAGAAATTTTCAAAATCGAAAACAGCTCGAAATTCGAATTCAAACCCAGAAGCGGGCTGGGAGGGAAATTTCCTGCCCATGACCCAGGTCGACTGGGGAGTCGACTGGGCAGTCAACCCCCAGGACCCAGGTCGATTGGGCAGTCGACCCCCCCCCCCCCCGACCAGGTCGACTGGACAGTCGACCTGGGGGTCGAACCTGGTGCGTGTGTGTGCGATTTTGAGGGCTGTGACGTGTTTGGATGGACCTGATGAGTTCTAGGGTTAATCTGAGGGCCTAAATGAGTTCCTACACCTATTAATAGAGCCTAAGACCTAGCCTTCTCTACACATAATTCTATTCTTCCTCTACTCTACCTCTGTTCTAATAAAAATAAAAATGGCGTCGCTACTCTGCTGGAATCAAAACTAGAAGCTAACCAACATCAACCTAGGCAACTCAATTCAAATTAGAGATTAAGGCTTCTGCAACGATTCTACAACAATTAAAGTTCTTTCTTTAATCCAACCAAGGCAAGTACAGTTATTTTCCGATATAAACATTAATTCTGATTGTGACATGAATTATAACTCTGAATCTGAGGTTATATATGTTCTGTTCTGTTTAGATCTTATTTTGTATCTCTTTCCTCTTTCTGTTTTATAGCCAGGCTACCACGAGCCTGAGCCAATCTCATAAGAGATTAACATACGCTAAAATGTTTGGGATAGTCAAATGAATGATGCATAAATTGGGCATGACCAATAGGTGACTGATTTGAGGAAAGAACATGGACTGTAGCTAGAACATAAATCTGAGGCATATGACTGGACATGTTATATTTATAACATAAAGGGTATTGAACATATGATTTTAGATAAAGAGAACATGGCTTAGGTATAAAGATTTACACGTAAGTAGGGTATCTATTAATGTAAATAAACACCTAAGCAAGGGATTTTTGGGATATATGACATGCATAGTAATCGATGGCTATATTTGGTATAATTTATATATAGGGATCTTCTGTACTATGCAAGTTTAATAAAAATTGAAACATATGATATATGGTATATGGTCACATTGTGAATCATGACTATTATTTATGCATGTGAACTTAGGCAAGATTTATAATTAGGCAAGATATGTTTGGGAAACTTTAAGGAATGATTAAATCTGTTATATTTGCCTAATTTGCTAGTTCTGCTATATTTGCCTAATCTACTAGTTCTGTTATATTGCCTAATCTGCTAGTTCTGCTCTACTGCCTAGTCTGCTAGATCTGTTCACCTGCCAAATCTGTCATCTGCTAAGTCTGTTAAAAATGCCAAATCTGCTAAACTAAATCTGTTGAGATGCCTAATCTGTTGTCTGCTAAATCTGCTAGTTTACTTAATCTGCTAAATTCGTTAGGTCGCCTAATCTGAGAAATCTGTTATCTGCTATATCTGTTGAGTTGATATAATTAGTCCGTTATTGACATAATCTGAATTGGATATAGTTATGAATAATTGACATGTATATTAGGCGTGGGTATAAATGGTAAATCATTAATTAATTGGCCGCAAAGATAAACATGGCCAACTCGAGGTTAGAATGAGTTTACGGCGTAATTCTGCCCGGAACCGCCCGGCATATTCCAGTGGCCGCAAACAATAGGTTCTAATGTGAGAAGTTAGTCATAACGTGCTTGAAACCCGAGGTCAGACTCAGTTTGCGATAGAAACCTGCCCGGAACCAACCGGCCTAACCAGTAGCCGCAAACTGTCAGTCTAATGTGAGAGGTCTGGGCATTAATATTTAATTAATGAAAATCTGAGATAAATATGATCTATAAAGCGTGTTGGGTGGGTAAGGTTAAACCAATTGGACAAATGAATCTGATAAACCTGTTTCGTGAATCTGTAGGCCCAATACAAAGTTAGACAATCTGTAACCTGTTAATCTGTAACCAGTTAATCTGTAAGTCTATTAAATCTGTGTATCTGATCCGTTAGTCTGAAAACTTGTCTGTGAAATAGTTGATCTGAATTCTGTATGTCTGAACTTGTGAGCAAGTTAATCTAAAAATCTGTTAGTCTGGGGACACAAGGT
Organism: Allium sativum; assembly: GCA_030737875.1. Lineage (NCBI taxonomy): Eukaryota > Viridiplantae > Streptophyta > Magnoliopsida > Asparagales > Amaryllidaceae > Allium > Allium sativum. Next base: position 378,829,540 of record CM060926.1, read on the forward strand.
TAGGAGGGGAATTACTTGTTTCATCTGTTGTTTGGGATCCATATTAGTCAGTAACCCTTTCTGGTATCAAAACTTTGACCCAACAGTAGGTAGGGTCTGGGCACGCTTACTGAACTAATTATAAGCGGTTCATTCTGATAATGGCGAGGGGTCTTGATGGTGCGTTCCAACCGGGTCCTGTGCGTGCATGGATCCCGGTCTGCCTCTGAGGATGTAAGACGCCGTGACATCTATAAATAGGTCTGTGTCATTCAAAGGTTGCCACTTTAGGGAATGATACACCCTTTTGTGGGGCTAGCACAGGGTATTTATGTATTAGGGAGCCGATCGCTTGGGTAGGGTTTTAGGGTACACTTAGTTCTGTCTGTTTCTGCTGGTACCGTCTGTTTCTGTTGGGTGGTAACACCTGTCTGTTTCTGTGTGGTACCGTCTGTTCGGGTTGTAAAGGCCCATTACTAGTGTACACCTAATTCTACATTCTGTTTCCGTAGGGTTTAATCTGTTCTGCTTCTGTCTGTTTCTGTTCGTGTAGTAAAGGCCCATTACTAGCACTCTCTTCTGTGGAAATTATTCTGTACCCGTTTCTGTTTCAGTTTAGACATTAGGGTGACACCTAATCCTGTTATACTAGTATTCGTGCAGAGAAGTGTAAAGAAATAGCTTATGTCATTCTGTTCTTCTGTTATATCTGCTACATCTGTTACAGTTATCTCTCATCCAGTTTTATTTTCATGTCATGTTATTATTATCTGTTCATAACTGAAAATCACTGGACTTGCCAGACTTTTGTCTAACCCTTGTTTTTTCGCATCCTTTCTTCCGTCCCCCCCCCCCCTCCCTCCCCCAGGGTTTTGTAGAAGGGAATACTCTAGCTTGATCCAGATTTCTTCCACTTGAAGTGCTTAAAGTATGGCTTGTCTTCTTCTGTGGGGATTATGATTTTAAACTATGCATTCTGAAGGCTTTTGTACAAGACTGATATTTTGTACTTGAATTATGATATTGTGATTTGAAAGGATGTAACCAAGTTTATTTCGGTTCTGTTGAAACAAAGTTATAAATTTTTCAATTACTGTTTTATCTGTCTTGTAAGTTTCTATTCTGTTTACTAAAATGCTCCACCAAAGTTAAGGCATTCCCTTGGTGAGTGACCTTAACGGAGGTGGGGTGTTACACTTGGTATCAGAGCAGAAGGTTACCAGATTGGGTAAAGTTTTTGAAAACTATTTTCAAAAAGGTTTTGAAAGGAATTATTTTGAAAAATAAAGCTTATTTTGAAAAACATAATCCCCAAGGGCCATATATCTTACCTTCAGTCCTTTTTATAATTGAATCTTTCCTTTTTCGTTTCAGCGTGTCTGAAGCATCTGAGATACCAGAGGGTGTTCATGTACCCAGTTGGTTTCGTCAATATCTTGAGGCTAGGACCACCGCCGCAGGTCCAGCAAATGATCCCCCTCCTCCACCCCCTCCTCATGCAATTACTTTCTCAAAGATCTGTAGAGATTTTAGGGCAATGGGTGGAAAGGATTTCAAGGGAACTGAATCATTCGTAGAAGCGAGGAACTGGCTCAAAGAAACTGAGGATCTATTCGTTATCTTCGAGGTGGACAATAGGCAGAAGGTACAGTTGGCGGTATGGCTGCACAAAGACGAAGCTTCCTACTGGTGGGAAGTCACTAACGCCGAGAGGTCGGTTGAGACATGGATAGATTTCAGAACAAGGTTTGAGACAAAATTTCTCTCGCAAGTTGAACGAAGTTTACAACTGGAAAAGTTCCTATCTCTTAAGCAAGGAAGTATGACGGTCAAGGAATACATCAACCAGTTCAACCAACTGGCTAGGTTCGGATTGGATTTAGTCAACACTCAGCATAAAAAGGCTCTCCGCTTTGTTAAAGGATTGAACGAGCCACTGCACAGCCTAGCCATGACCCATGTAACCATGGGGGCGACTTACGAGAGATTGGTGGACATGGCACTACTGCACGAGGAAGACAACGGCCCGAAAGAGACAAAGAAGGAAGAACCACAGAATAAGAAAGCAGGGCCCAAAAAGGAAACACAAAGGAAGGATGAGAAGTCTGAAGATAAGAAGGGGAAAAAGTGCTTTACTTGTGGAAGCTCGACTCATCTGAACAAGGATTGCAGAAAAAGGAAGGGCACTTGCTTCAACTGTGGTGAGATGGGACACTTCACTAGGGACTGCCCGAAGAGACGAGGGCAAGGAGGGCAGGCGAACACTCTTGAGGTTAGTGGCTAGGATAGAAATAGGAAAATTCCTATAGTAGGTTTAATTTCTTTGTCTGATTATGGAGTTAAGACTCTTTCTGATTCTGGTATTTTGATTTTGTAATCGATACTCTGCACTTTAATACTAGTATTATTTCTGATTCCGTTGTAGACTCAGACCCATAAGGGTTATGACTCATCTGTTATGATAGATTGGGGTTTGAGAGATATCTGTGTTAGGCGTCAAGTAGGACGCATACATTCTGGGTTATATCATGCTTAGTTCAGTAACCTGATCTGTACCAATAATCTGTAAATATCTGAATACTTCCGATAAGGATAAGATTTCCAGTTATGACAGTATCTAAAGAGGGTAATCCTCTGTGTGTCAATTTGATGTTGGTTTTGGTCTTCGGGGCCGATACTTAGGACACATGTCTAATGGGAACCAAGTTTTTGTTTTATCTGTACTCGCTTCCATCATTCGACTGTATCCTACCGATCGAATCTTCGAACTTTAGGTAGAAACTAATGAGTGTAAACATGTGTTTGAGACATAACATGTTTGATGGTTGAAAGTGGATGCAAGTGGTTGCTAGTGGTTGCTCGTGGATGCATATACACACACTAGGCACTAGATCGGCTCGAAAACACTCTCATACTGCATATGGATGTGTAAGCATTTTCAATTTTTATGGATGCAAAATGATTGACTCGGCACATGAATGTTGCATATGACTGAATAGTTGTGCACTCATATAGAAATAATATGTACCAAGTAGGAAAATTGCATACATGTTGGACTCATGGCACTGGCATAATTTGCATTAAGGAGGTCAAATAAATCAGTGGACTGCCTGATCTTTGCATTAGATAAGGAACATATACACACACCTTTGCATATGTTCATATAATATTAGAAGTTTCTAAGGACAATGGATGCCAGTGATTGATGATTGAGTAGATGGATGTTGGATGGTAGGACACATTCTTCTTAACTTGAAGATTTCGGGGACGAAATCCTTTAAGGAGGGGAGAATGTAACACCCCGTATTTTCTGTGAACGTATAAGTAACAAATCAGAGGATAATTAATTTTTAAAATAAGAATCAAGGGAAACGGGTTGCACCATTGCGTTCTTCTCAGAATTTTGCTTGGAAACGAGTCCGAGTTTGCAAGAATCGGAGTCCGTATGAGGGAGATATGACCCTCCGAAGTTTCAGAAATTTTCAGAATCGAAAACAGCTCGAAATTCGAATTCAAACCCGGAAGCGGGCTGGGCAGGAAATTTCCCGCCCAGGACCCAGGTCGTCTGGGGAGTCGACTGGGCAGTCGACCCCCCAGGACCCAGGTCGACTGGGCAGTCGACCCTCCATACCAGGTCGACTGGACAGTCGACCTGGGGGTCGACCTCCCTGGTCAAACTTGGTGCGTGTGTGTGCGATTTTGAGGGCTGTGGCGTGTCTGGACGGACCTGATGAGTTCTAGGGTTAATCTGAGGGCCTAAATGAGTTCCTACACCTATAAATACAGCCTAAGACCTAGCCTTCTCTACACACAATTCTATTCTGCCTCTACTCTACCTCTGTTCTAATAAAAATAAAAATGGCGTCGCTACTCTGCTGGAATCAAAACTAGAAGCTAACCAACATCAACCTAGGCAACTCAATTCAAATTAGAGATTAAGGCTTCTGCAACGATTCTACAACAATTAAAGTTCTTTCTTTAATCCAACCAAGGCAAGTACAGTTATTTTCCGATATAAACGTTTATTCTGATTGTGACATAAATTATAACTCTGAATCTGAGGTTATATCTGTTTTGTTCTATTTAGATCTTATTTTGTATCTCTTTCCTCTTTCTGTTTTATAGCCAGGCTACCACGAGCCTGAGCCAATCTCATAAGAGATTAACATACGCTAAAATGTTTGGGACAGTCAAATGAATGATGCATAAATTGGGCATGACCAATAGGTGACCGATTTGAGGAAAGAACATGGACTGTAGCTAGAACATAAATCTGAGACATATGACTGGACATGTTATATTTATAACATAAAGGGTATTGAACATATGATTTGAGATAAAGAGAATATGGCTTAGGTATAAAGATTTACATGAAAGTAGGGTATCTATTAATGTAAATAAACACCTAAGCAAGGGATTTTTGGGATATATGACATGCATAGTAATCGATGGCTATATTTGGTATAATTTATATATATGGATCTTCTGTACTATGCAAGTTTAATAAAAATTGAAACATATGATATATGGTATATGGTCATATTGTGAATCATGACTATTATTTATGCATGTGAACTTAGGCAAGATTTATAATTAGGCAAGATATGTTTGGGAAACTTTAAGGAATGATTAAATCTGTTATATTTGTCTAATTTGCTAGTTCTACTATATTTGCCTAATCTACTAGTTCTGTTATATTGCCTAATCTGCTAGTTCTTCTCTACTTCCTAGTCTGCTAGATCTATTCACCTGCCAAATCTGTCATCTGCTAAGTCTGTTAAAAATGCCAAATCTGCTAAACTAAATCTGTTGAGATGCCTAATCTGTTGTCTGCTAAATCTGCTAGTTTGCTTAGTCTGCTAATTTCGTTAGGTCGCCTAATCTGAGAAATCTGTTATCTGCTATATCTGTTGAGTTGATATAATTAGTCCGTTATTGACATAATCTGAATTGGCTATAGTTATGAATAATTGACATGTATATTAGGCGTGGGTATAAATGGTAAATCATTAATTAATTGGCTGCAATGATAAACATGGCTAACTCGAGGTTAGAATGAGTTTGCAGCGTAATTCTGCCCGGAACCGCCCAGCATATTCCAGTGGCCGCAAACAATAGGTTCTAATGTGAGGAGTTAGTCATAACGTGCTTGAAACCCGAGGTTAGACTCAGTTTGCGACAGAAACCTGCCCGGAACCAACCGGCCTAACCAGTAGCCGCAAACTGTCAGTCTAATGTGAGAGGTCTGGGCATTAATATTTAATTAATGAAAATCTAAGATAAATATGATGTCTAAAGCGTGTTGGGTGGGTAAGGTTAAACCAATTGGACCAATGAATCTGATAAACCCGTTTCGTGAATCTGTAGGCCCAATACAAAATTAGACAATCTGTAATCTGTAACCAGTTAATCTGTAAGTCTGTTAAATCTGTGTATCTGATCCGTTAATCTGAAAACTTGTCTGTGAACTAGTTTATCTGAATTCTGTATGTCTAAACTTGTGAACAAGTTAATCTGAAAATCTATTAGTCTGGGGACACAAGGTTAGGAGGGGAATTACTTGTGTCATCTGTTGTTTGGGACCCATATTAGTCAGTAACCCTTTCTGGTATCAAAACTTTGACCCAACAGTAGGTAGGGTCCGGGCACGCTTACTGGACTAATTATAAGCGGTTCATTCTGATAATGGCGAGGGGTGTTGATGGTGCGTCCCAACCGGGTCCTGTGCGTGCATGGATCCCGGTCTGCCTCTGAGGATGTAAGACGCCGTGACATCTATAAATAGGTCTGTGTCATTCAAAGGTTGCCACTTTAGGGAATGATACACCCTTTTGTGGGGCTGGCACAGGGTATTTATGTATTAGGGAGCCGATCGCTTGGGTAGGGTTTTAGGGTACACTTAGTTTTGTCTGTTTCTGCTGGTACCGTCTGTTTCTTTTGGGTGGTAACATCTGTCTGTTTCTGTGTGGTACCGTATGTTCGGGTGGTAAAGGCCCATTACTAGTGTACACCAAATTCTACATTCTGTTTCCGTCGGGATTAATCTGTTCTGCTTCTGTCTGTTTCTGTTCGGGTGGTAAAGGCCCATTACTAGCACTCTCTTCTGTGGAAATTATTCTGTACCCGTTTCCATTTCAGTTTAGACATTAGGGTGACACCTAATCCTGTTATACTAGTATTAGTGCAGAGAAGTGTTAAGAAATAGCTTATGCCATTCTGTTCTTCTGTTATATCTGCTACATCTGTTACAGTTATCTCTCATCCAGTTTTATTTTCATGTCATGTTATTATTATCTGTTCATAACTGAAAATCACTGGACTTGCCAGACTTTTGTCTGACCCTTGTTGTTTCGCCTCCTTTCATCCGTCCCCCCCCCCCCCCCCAGGTTTTGTAGAAGGGAATACTCTAGCTTGATCCAGATTTCTTCCGCTTGAAGTGCTTAAAGTATGGCTTGTCTTCTTCTGTGGGGATAATAATTTTAAACTATGCATTCTGAAGGCTTTTGTACAAGACTGATAGTTTGTACTTGAATTCTGATATTGTGATTTGAAAGGATGTAACCAAGTTTATTTCGGTTCTGTTGAAACAGAGTTATAAAATTTTCAAGCATAGTTTTATCTGTCTTGTAAGTTTCTGTTCTGTTTATTAAAATGGTCCACCAAAGTTAAGGCATTCCCTTGATGAGTGACCTTAATGGAGGTGGGGTGTTACACACGGCATTTCGTAATATTGGTTTTCAACTTTAATTGAATATACATAATCCATTTTAAGTCGGAATTCCGTGAAACGAGAAATGTTGGAATCTTGTTGATTATAATTTTCATATAGAAGAGAAAAATCCAAATTTCGTGTTATGGATTGTTAGATATGTCCAAATCAAATTTTAAAATAGTTGCTATGGAAATCATTATTAAATTATAACGCTTGTTTAATATATTTAAGAGGGTTTTATTATAATTTGGACATCGGTTAGCTCGAAATTGACGATTGTAGGTTGTATAATTTATATTCAAAGTTGTATATATATTCTGTTTGGATATATGACGACAATAATTTATTATCATTTTATTGAATTATTTGGAAATTTAATTAATATTTTATAAGTTGAAAATAGCCATTTTGCAAACGGGCTCAGTTTTCGACGAAATCGGTTTCATTGGAACCTTAATGTTAAATTATTGTACGGTATTTAATTTCGTGGCAAACCGATGTCGTATGTAACCGCGACAGACATAAACGCCTAGTCTTCTATATAGCGTGCAATTAAATTTATTTAATTTAATAAAGAGATATTTGAGTGTAACTTGAGTAGACAATCGAATTAAGCTACGAAACCAGTTCTATTGAATTCGTATCGACTTTTAGATACAGGATAGATTATAGATTTTTATTTTTGGAGACCGTGAAATTTGGTGTCCAAAATAGCAATGTGGTGCATATAAAAATAGCGTACCGGGAAACAATCTTGGAATGCAACGAAACTGGTGCCGTTGGATTCATATTAATTAATTACTGTAAGAAAAACAAATTTCGTGGTAAAGGGAAATCGTATGTGACTTGGGTGGCCAAAAATGCCTTTGTTTCTATTTAATCGTTTAGACAATTTAGACATGGGTAACTTTAAACGAATAAATGACTAGTCAAATAAACTCCAAATTTAACGAAACAAGAATCATTGGATCCGTAAGGAAGAGGTCTAGTAAAATGTCAACGTCTCATATTTTTTGGATTTTTCCTGTAATTATAGGAATTTTAAACGCTCGATTTTTCACTTTAAAGGGCTTTTCACAAACGACCTTAGAATTTGACGAAACCTATCCGATTGGGTCCGGAATATTTTTTAATGCTAGAATTAGCATTTGTATCGGAAAAAATAAGAATCGATGGTAGTTGTTTTCAAACATTTCTTCATTGCAAAGTTATGTATAATAAAATAATATTATTAAGGTCCAAACTCTATATATATTAACATGTTCTGCACTAAACCCTATTTTTAGTCAAAGAAATTTCGGTGGTCCACTCTTTAGCCTAGCCGCCACCATATAATGGGCGACCAGCGTTCTCCCATCTTCTTCCTCGATTCTCTTCAACTATGCTCATTAATTTGAAAATGTGTCAACTGCAATATTATTGGCCTCGGTGAGATCTTTAGAACTGACAGTGGAGATCGTGTATTAAGAGTTGCGCTGGCTGTAATCTCCTCCGAAAAGAGTGACAGTCTTGGATGATTTCTGGCGAGCGCTGGAGGTTTTAGAGCAAACTGTTTCTGGCGGAAGGGAAGTGGAATGAGGTGCAGAGCGCGGTGACGACAGATCGAAGCCAAATAGCCGGAGTTAGGCGCAGCAGTTGTACGTTGGGGCGAACTAATTCGGTAGTGGTGAAGTATGATGGAATAAGGGCAAAAACGCATGTAGCATGGATTGGGAATACATAACGTGTGAACTGCAGTGAGTGATCAAAGAAGAAATGGGTACTGGAAGTGCGACAACAGTTTAAGGGTAGAGTTGCGTGATATATGGTGCGCGAGTTGGCTTTCAGCGTTGGGAAGAAAAGAATGATGGAATACGTAAATGAAGGAGCAGACTTTGCAAACATTGAACGTGAGAAATAGCTTCAACTTCCATAAATACCGCAGTTAGACTTATATTTATAATTAATTAAGGGATTTTTTTATTTAATTTATTTACATTTGAAACAATGCAGAGACTATTAGTTCACCGTAGAGAATTGGAGCAAAACAAGTGAAGAACATTGTACATGAAAAAAAGAATATCTGCTAATTTAATTAAGTAATGGAATTGGTTTGAAACCGAAATATAATTTATGGTTGATTAATTAAATTGATCATATTGTTATAACTGGTACAGACTTGTAGAACAAGGAAAACACGGTGGAAGGGTTAGCTCAAGCCTAAGTAACTGATAATGAAAATAATTAAACAAATTTAAATTATAATTTAGGATTCTAATTATCTAAATAAATCAAATAACTTATATTATTTATAACTTGTGTGTTTCTTATCAGAATGGAAATAAACGGGTTGCTTTGGAACAGTACTGTCGGGATCTACATTATTGAATTAGTCCGGACAGTGCAAGAGATGATAGGGATTTACAGTTAAATTAAATGACTGTTAATTTAACTGTAACCAAACCGCTTTAGAAAAATGGAATCAATGTGAGTTAAACTCGCTCGGTTCTTCCCACTTATATTTTATATAATTCGGGTCTTATAAATTGTGTGCTATGGTTGCTAATGGTTGATTGTTTGTTAAATACATATTCTTATATTGATTAAATCAATGAAATTAAACGTTGTTTAATTTCAGTGAGATACCAAATCATTATTTTAACGGTTAGATCCAATGAAGGTAACTTACCTTATTGGTCACATTTATAAAATAAACGTGTTGAATTGTTTGAATTGCTTTGTTGATTGGATGATGCTAAATAGCCGTTATTTACTATTACAGAAATTATCAGTTAAATTGGACTGAATGAATTTATTTGAGACAATCTATTTTAATACAGGAAGAACAGGTTTAGGTTATCTGCTTTCATTTTATTTAACTATCAAATAAACGTTACGGATTTCATTTAACTACTTGTTGAATTTCTAAGGATAGCTTCCGACGATATTTGACATGTGATTCTGTCATGATTGGAATCTGTGGATTGCAATGACTGCTCGCTCCTGATACTTGGGGTGATACCTATATAGAACGTGGTAAGAGGGTGCCTTCGGTTCATCCTGTTCCTGGATGACTTGTATGGATGAATGTCTGACAAAGTATTTCTAAAGGATCAAATACGTTGATTTCTTCAAACGTATTTCTGTTGATGGCAGAGAAGACTGGACACCTTCTCTTAGCTAAATACGTAGAATATTTTTGTGGACGTCAATTACTAATTTCTTGATGGATCTAACGATGTGGCATTCAAAGTGAATGATGACCAGATGTTCTAGAAATAATAATAAAGGTAATTAAATAAAAAAAATATGACCTCAAGCCTCATCAACCGGGAAATGGTTAAAATCGGGTAGGTCGCATGGCTATGTGGGTCGCATCCATCAAAAGGGTATATCACTACCAGATCTGGAGAAATAAAATGCCTTCGATTGTCCCTTTTTATTTTTGTATATATGCAATCGGTTCGGTTGGCTATCCCCAAACTGTGGTGATGATATATTCGGCACTCTCAAGCAAAGTGAGGGGTCAGTCATGTTTAGCCTGGGTTGCAAGATGTTCTTGTTGAACCCCAATGTATTCATCTCCAGAGGTACATTGTCGGAAAGGTGGCTGCCCATACCTTGCTATGGAAATCCATTCTCCAATAAGCGCCAACGGTTTTGATTGTATACTATATATGTAGAGCGTGAGATGCAAGCGTTCAGCTAGATTGACATTTACTTGTATGTAGACACTATTATAATATCAAAAAGATATTGATTTCAAAAAGATTTTGGGTTATCGTAAGGTAAAAACAGTCTTTATTTATGTGTGGATTTGGTCTTACATTATCCTTTTCTTTCAAAAAGATTTTGACTTTAGAATCAACTTGTGTGATACCTATAAACTTAGTGTGTTTTTCTCACTCTGGTTCACCAGACTGACCCATCGTTTGTAATGCTTGGGTTAGACTAGGTCGTACAGGTTTAGGTTATCGGATACTATGAAGGGACGAACTGGAGATGTTTAGACATATGATATTTAGTTGTTATTCCACTGTGTGTTGTATATGAGGACAGATTATTATAACTGTCCAGATGTGTGATGTACTCTGATGATTGTAAGTATTATTTCAAAGCTCTCTATAAAGACTTTTTTCTATATTATATTTTGTTCTGCTGCAATGTAGGACCCTGACTCTGTGTTGACTACTTCTTCTTATATTCTAATATTTCTTTCTTCCTTAACTCGCCCTCTAAATTATTCCTAATAAACGTTCATGTGTTTTCGAGGCTTGAATGTTCGACATGGTGTTTTTGTGTCGATTTTCATGGTCGAAAACTGTGTTTGTTACAGTGGTGTCAGAGCTATTTGTTTAGTAATTACCTTGGCTCTATGGTGTAACTCGATAGTGATTGGGTTAGTAATAACCTAGATAGAGTTGACTGTGTGTATATATAAATATGAGAGTGTATTTGTAAAATTTATATATAAATGTTTTATATTGTGTTATTTGATCGGTTCAAGTGTTGAGAAGCATTGAACTGGCGAGGGATACAGTATTGTTTTGGAAAGAGGGTAAATGAAATAATTTTACCTGAAATATATTTTTGTATAGAAAAGAAATAATTTTATTAAATTATTGAGTTATTGTGTTAATTGATTTGATTGGAATAAAAATTTGAATTAAAACTTAACTTGATTAAGTGTAGTTAAATTAAGAAATGATATTGAAATTAATGATTGTTATATGTTTGATTTTGAGAGCTGGTATGGTTATATTTGTTGATTAATGAAATATTACTTAAATTTTCATGTATTCGTTACTTATGTGTTGAATTGAGTTAAGTACAGGTGCCAGGTGGCTAGGCAGATCAATATTGGTTGAGTAGATCGTATACACGATTGAGCAAGTATGCTCAATAGTGCTCGCATAAGGTACGCCTACATGAAAATATAAAAATTTGGTTTTGATTTTTGTTTTCTGACCGTGTGGGTCGATGTATATATATTATTTGTTCTTGCGATATCGCAGATGTCACTCCGTGCAGGGGAGACTCTACCGAATTTTTTCGGGAATTTAATGTGTTAGAATTTCGATATTTTTGAAAAATTTATTTTGTCATAATAAATTAGTTTTCGAGGAAAAAGTTGGATTTTGAAAGTGAATGTGTTCGTAACATTTTTTCTATCCTGGTAATTTCAGGGACGAAATTCATTTAAGGGGGAAAATGTAATGTCCTGTATTTTTGGTAGCCAAATATTTAATTTAATTTATTATTTTAAATAGTATATTTAGAATATTAATGGATTTTAATATTGAGTTTGTTTGTTGAAATGAAGTTTGAACGTTAAATTTATATTTAATATAAATCGAGCTCGAAATGGCACGGCAGTTCATAATATTGAGTTTTCAACTTCAATTGAATATATGAATCCATTTTATGTCGGAATTTTGTGAAACGAGAAGCGTTGGAATCTTGTTGATTATAATTTACTTATGGAAGAGAAAAATCCATATTTCGTGTTATAAATTGTTAGATATGTCCAAGTCAAATTTTAAAATAGTCGCTATGGAAATCGTTATTAAACTATAATGTTTATTTAATATATATTTAAGAGGGTTTTAATATAATTTGGAAATTGGTTAACTCGAAATTGATGATACTAGGTTGTATAATTAATATTCGAAGTTGTATATATATATATTCTTTATGGATATATATGACGACAATAATTTATTATCATTTTATTGAATTATTTGGAAATTTAAGTAATATTTTATAAGCGTTGAAAATAGCCATTTTTGCAAACGGGCTCAGTTTTCGATGAAATCAGTTTCATTGGAACCATAACGTTAAATTATTGTATGGTATTTGATTTCGTGGCAAACCGATGTTATATGTGACCACAGCAGATGTAAACGCCCAATCATTCTATATAGCGTGCAATTAAATTTATTTAATTTAATAAAGAGATATTTGAGTGTAACTTGAGAAGACGATTGAATTAAGCTACGAATCCAGTCCATTGAATTCGTATCGACGTTTAGAGCCAAGGTAGATATATAGTTTGTTATTTTTGGAGACCGTGAAACTTGGTGTCCAAAATAACAATGTTGTGCGTATAAAAATAGCGTACCGGGAAACTGTCTCGGAATGTGATGAAACTGGTGCCGTTGGATTCGTATTAATTAATAATTGTAAGAAAAACAATTTTCCTGGTAAACGGATATCGTGTGTGACTTTGGTGGCCAAAAATGCCTTTGTTACTATAATCGTTTAGACAATTTAGACAAGGGTAACTTTAAACGAATAAATGAGTAGTCCAATAAACTCCAAATTTAATGAAATAAGATTCATTGGATCCGTAAGGAAGAGGTCTAATAAAGTGTCAAGGTCTCATATTTTTTGGATTTTTTCTGTAATTATAGGAATTTTAAATGCTCGATTTTTCATCGATATTTATAAAGGACTTTTCACAAACGACCTCGGAATTTGATGAAACTTGTCCCATTTGGTCCGGAATATTTTTTATGCCAGGATTAACATTTGTATCGGAAAAAATAGGAATTGATGGTAGTTGTTTTGAAAATTTTCTTCATTGCAGAGTTACGTATATTAAAATAATATTATTTAGGTCCAAACTCTATATATATTAACATGTTCTGCACTAAACCCTATTTTTGGTCAAAGGAATTTCGTTGGTCCACTCTTTAGCATAGCCGCCACCATATAATGAGCGACCAGCGTTCTCCCATCTTCTCCCTCGATTCCCTTCAATTCTGCTCATTAATTTGAAAATGTGTCAACTGCAAAATTGTTGGCCTCGGTGAGATCTTCATAAATGACGGTGTAGATCTGTTATTAAGAGTTGTGCTGGCCGTAATCTGCCCCAAAAAGAGTGACGGTCTTGGATGATTTCTGGCGAGCGCTGAAGGTTTTGGAGCGAACTGTTTCTGGTGGAAGGGAAATGGACTGAGGCGGAGAGCACAATGACATGAGATCGAAGCCAGATGGCCGGAGTTTGGCGCAGCGGTTGTACATTGGGGTGGACTGATTCAGTAGTGGTGAAGTACGATGGAATAAGGGCAAAAACGCATGTAGCAGGGACTGTGTAACAACGATGAATTTTGGGGGTAAATTTAAAATTTATTTTAGCTAATTTTAATGAGTTTTTTATATTTAAAATAATTTATTTAAAATAATAATGATTAAAACTTGATTTAAATCGAAGTTTGAATGAATAATTTAATTTTAATTATAAAAGGAATTAGAAATAACGCGGTAGTTTGAAAAGTCAAACTTAAACTTTGACTGAACGTACAGGATGCAAAATTTAACGGATTTTAGTGAAACCAAAAATATTAGAATCTATTTATAAATATCTTTCTAACGAATCTGAAAAATTGAAATTTCATAGCGGGAATCAAAAGTTATGCCCAAATTAAAATTTATAAAGGTCGCTATGAAATTTATAAAGGTCAAAAATGCTACTTTTTGCATATGAAGGAATTTGGACTCGAAACCACTTACATTGAGTTCAGAATGACGTTTCTACATTGAAAAACAGTAAGCACTTATATATTTTGAGTTTCGGAAATTATTGGTATAAAAATGTATTTTTGATATTAAATATATACGCCTTGAAAATAGTCATTTTTCAAACGACCTCTGTTTTCGACGAAACCACTTTTTTTGAATTCGGAATGTCAAAATATAGTTAATATTAATTTTTCATAATTTTTAGAATTAATTTGTGGTCGTGGCAAAAAGATTTCAGTTTTGTCAATTTCGGTCAATTTTAATCGACTTTAAAATAGTCATTTTTCAAATAGGCTCAGAATTGAACAAAAATAATTTTGTTGGGTTCGTATCGTTAAAACAAAGATAAAAATGATTTTTCGGTAATTTTTAGAATTAATATATAATTATAATTGATTTTTCAGTACGGACAATTTTTGACTTTAAAAATTCATTAAAAATTCATACGGGCTCAGAATTGAACGAAATTAGTTTTTCTAGGTCCGCAGCGTCAAAACACAGCTAAATATATATTTTGGGAATTTTTGAAGTTAATTTGTGACCCCGGTGAATTTTCATGTACGGTTGAATTAAAAATTAAGTGATTTATAGTAAAAATAAAGTAAACCTGCTGTAGACTTCGAAATTGGGCCTCGAAACATGTCTCATCGCGTTTAGAAGACGTCAAAACATTAAGATAGATAGTAAGCATGCCTAATTCTGAGTTCGGGCCAAATCGGACCTTCATTGGGTAATTAAGGATTAAATAATCATTAGTTAAACCTAATATTATATTATAAATTTGCATCGCTACAGTACTCCGTCTTCTTCCTTCTCATTTCAGCCGCCACGAAACCCATTACCCTTCGAAACTTCAAGCTTCGATTTCTCCTTTATTTCTCAACGAAAATCTTCATATAAATACACGTTTCGAAGAGAATTCCGAGCTCTTCGATTCCATACCCTAATCACCACCTCTCATCAACTGTAGCCGCCGTCCCACCCTCTTAACCCGCCGCCGTCACACCCCCTTGGGCCCATCATAGGCGTGCGCACCCTCCCCCCTTCTAGGCGCTGATTCCCCTTTCGTAGCTCTCCAAGCTCCAACAAACGGCACCCAAAACCGTTAACTACAGCTCACGAAATCACAAATCAAAGTTTTGAACACTTTAGGTATGAAATCTCATTTCATAATTTGCCACGCTTTTAGATGTGGCAACTGCAGTTGTAAAAAGTCAGTTTCTAATTTATACATATGAACTTCAAATTTAAATCTTTCAGATCCGAAATCGCCGTGACTTCGAACACGAGATCTGACCGAGTTTGGACCTTCATTTCAGTCCCAAGCAATGTGAGAATTTATTTTTAATTAAATTTAATTAATTTAATTATTATCCTAGCGTTATGTGAAGTTTGAATGGTAAATGTCATGCTTACGATACAGATCTATTTTGTTTTGTCATAATTGATGATGGTTGGTATGTGTTTGTGATGGATAGTTTAGATCCGTGTGATTATCACCTCCTACGTAATCACTTGTGTTGATTTGGATTGATCTAATTTATCAATTCAAAATAGTAGAAATATGATTGTAACATTCTTATGTTATCGCTTTTGTATGATTTGAATCAATCAAACTTATCGATTCATAATAAAAGAGACATGGTTTGCCATTGTTATGTTAGTGCTTTTGTTTAAATTGAATTGATCTAGATTATCAATTCAACATAGAAAATAAAGATTTTTCTTTTTATTTGAATTGATCTAGATTATCAATTCAACATAGTAAATAAAGTTTACATTTTTCTATGTAATTAAAATGTGAATTTACACCGTATGATAAAAATTACATTTTTCTATACAATTAAAATGGGAATTTGTACCGTATGATAAAAATTACATTTTTATTTGAAACTATGATATGCAGTTGGCGATGAAAATAAAAATTACATTTTTATTTGAAACTATGATGTGCAGTTGGCAATGAAAATAAAAAGTACATTTTTCTATGCAACTAAAGACATGAGATTTGCAATGCAAATAAAAGTTACATTTTTTTATGTAGCAATGAATGAGATTTGAAAGACGAAAAGAAATCATTTTTTTTTCTTTTTAGAATGAGAAATTGCATAGAGAATGAAAATTCACATTTTATATGTGGATTTAGGACGAGGATTTACATAGTACGAAAATTTTCATTTCTATTATGTAAGTGAAAATTAGAATTTACATATTGAAATAAAATTAACATTTTTATAAGGTAAGTTAAGATATGAATTTGCATAGTAAATATAAATTTACATTTTTATATGTGAATAAAAGTAGGAACTTGCATTTGAAATAAAATTTACTTTTTTATATGAAAATAAGAAGTAGGAATTTATAGTAAAGAAAATTTACATTTTTCTTATATGTAAACAAAAATGAGAATTAGCATGTAATTAAAAACTTCATTTCTATAATGTAAATTAGAAGTATTATTTGCATGTAAGTAACAATTACATTTTTCATATGTAATTAAAGTAAAGAACTTGCATGTAAATTAAATTACATTTTTATAATTAAGTTAGAAGTAGAACTAGCATGTAATTAAAAATTATATTTTTATAATGTAATCAAAAAGTAGGATTTGCATTGTAATATAAATTTACATTTTCATATGTAATTAGAAGTGGAGAATTTACATTAAAAATAAAAGTCATTTTTATATGTATTTAAGAATGAAAGTTTACAATGCAAATTAAAGATTACGTTTTTCTTATATGTAATTAAGAATGGTATTTACATTTTAAATTAAAATTACATCTTTATTATGTAACTTAGGAATAGGATTTACAATGTAAATTGAGATTACATTTTTTTTATGTAATTAAAAAGGCATGAAGTTATACCGCATAGAAAATCACATCTTTATATGTGAATTAAGGAAGAGAATTTACATCGTAATGAAAATTACATTATCTTTTTTATGTGATTAAAATATGAATTTACACCGTAAAATAAAGTTACATTCTTTTTATGTAATTAGGATGAGATTTTACATTGTAAATTAAAAAAGTACATTTTTATATATAATTAGAAATGTGAATTTACATTGTAATTAGAAATTACATTTTTAGAGAAGAGGAATTCAATGTAAATAAAATTACATATTATTAAAGTAATAAAAAAAACCGATTTGGACGGTGTAATTAAAATTACATTTTTAATGTAAATTATAAAGATGGAATTCTTCACCATTATGACTAAGTACATTTTGATGAAATTAGAAAGAGAATTTGATGTGGAAATAGATTTACATTTTTATAATGTAATTAAAAAGAAAATTTGAGCGTTGTATTCGAAAGAACATTTTTGTTTGTAATAGGAATTGTTGTAAATTAAAAAGATATAAAAATTAACACAGAATGTTAACTACATTTTTATCATGTAACTAAAGAAGAATTTGCATTGTAGATTAAAAGAATAAATTGAATGATGAATTATAATTGACATTTTAATGTAAATATTAGATTAAAAGAATGAATTGGACGATGAATTATAATTTACATTTTAATGTAAATATAAGATGAAAAGAATGAATTGCGACGTTGAAATATAATAGACAATTCCAATGAAAATAGATGATTAGGAATTCACATTTCCAATGTAAATAGAATATGAAATAAAGGTTACATTTTCAATATAATAATATATTGAAGTATAAGTTTACATTTCTCAATGTAAATAAAATAGGAATAGAAATTTACATTTTTCAATGTAAATAATAAGATTAGAAATCTACATTTCTAAGGAATGAATTTTCATTAGAAAAATAATGAAACCAAATATACATTTGGTGTAAATTGAAAAATGGAAGAGTAAAATATACACTGTTATGTTTAGGATGTGTATGTAAAGCAAAAATAGTGATAGATCGTTATAAATTATTAACAACGATGTGAAATGGTTTTCAAATTTATATATGCGAGAGTTATTTGGAAAGTCCGAGTTTACTCTCATTCCAAATAATGATACGACGTTCAAAGAATTGAAGATGGCGATTGAAGACCGACGATCTTCACATCGAATGGGTAACTAGTGTTGAGGCCCTTGATTGATTTGCTCCCAAGACGGGGCTAAGATGGTAGTTGTCCGGACGTTGTGTTGACTTGTACGGATTTGGCTTTCGCTCAGACCCAGAGCATAAGCTTATAAATGGAATGTGTGTCTGACATTGTACTCCTTTATATTGTATTTATTGATTTTTTGTCGAATGTATGAATGCTTGGTGGCGGAGAATTTATTCTCTTGCTTAACACCCTTTCATATGTTTCGGTAAAGGATTGGTAGTGTGATATGGAGTGACGATGTCGCATGCTAAGATGCATATGATCAAGGCTTTGTTGAAAAGCAGGCCTTGTGGGATGATCAAAGCATAACCTGTTTAGGCATAGCTTTGTGTATAGCGTGACTTCGCGAGCCTCACACACCGGCGGAGTCTAAAATGGGAGAAGGGAACGCAGGGAGAGCAGCTTATTTCTTTCTAGCTAAAAGTGGTGTTTGGGCTTTAACACGGCCCGGCATTTTACTTATGTGGATGATGGAATGAGGCGCCTCGGATGATAGGTCCTATAGGACGGGAAATGTGTGTTCAGGAATTGTAAATCCACGAAGCTGTATGTGTGGACCGGCCCTGCAGGATCCAAGGGTTAACTGCGGGGAATCCTGAGACATTAGCTAGAGTGTCTCGAATCGGTAAGGAGCTCCTCCCTAGCCTTGACTTATGATGGAAACCCAATTCAATACGACCTCATGCAGATTTGATTGTATTACTAGTATGGAAGCATAGTATTACGGTATCTATGTGTCCTAGGATTGATACATTATGATTGAACTGTTTTTGAAAAGTTATATACACTAATGATAATATCAAATTCGTTTTTTTTCGTACCAAGCATGTTTAATCACCATAAGGTAAAACTCTATCCTCTGGTGTGCGTTGCATTATGTGATGGGACCTGAGTCTTATGGTGATTCCATTTTTCCAAAAAGCATTGCGTTGTTTAACGATTTACTTTGAGTTATGCACGACAATCCATTAGAGTAAACTCGTTTCGCGTTAGCGGCGTGGTCCTTGGATTTGCTTTATTACTATTAGTTAAATTACTTAAGAATTCTCACACCAGTCCCATGACTGACCCGTTGTTTGTTTCCACCTTTGCAAACTCGGGTGCCCTCTTTTCCACACGGGCAGTCGAGTAGTTTGTCTACAGGTCCTTATCTCGAGTAGGATTCTGGATTGAAGCTTAAAGTTGTGTCCAAAGCATAGAAAGTCTTCCGCTGCAATGTATTAAAATATTGTAATTTTCTTCCGCTGTATTTTAATTTCGATGTACTCTGATATATTCTGTACTCTGATGTTATATTATAATGATGTAATAAAAGTCTGCTGCTTTTGTTCTAATGTATTGTATTCCCAAAGTTAAAGTATTCGTGGATTTCCAACTTTTTGGTTAGACTTGTGTGGTTTATGGTCGATCCAAAGAGAGGGAATTTACGGGTCTTTACAGTTGGTATCCGAGCTTTGGTTAGCTCAAATCTTTAGGGTACAACTCATTAGAACGGAACAAAAGACTCATCAGAGATTGGATTATTAATATCCAATAAGAATACTCATTAGAGATAGGATCGGTAATATCCTAGAATGAGAAAACTCATTAGAGATGGGGTTAGTAATGCCCTAGAATGAGTTGAGAGTGCTCAGTTTATAATTAACGTATTTGTGATTATATATAATCTATTTTAGAAAATATGATTTTTGTATATATAAAGTTATATATTTTAAAAGTTAATCAACTAATTGATTGATGGTTGTGTAGTGTAATTATTAGTTCAACTAATAAAATTATAGAAATGAATTAAAGAATGAAAGATGAGATAGGATACTTAAACAACTTTAGCTTCGTTCCTTTTCGAGCACGAAAAGTTTTTAAGTGGGGGAGACTTTAACAACCATGAATTTTGGGGGTAAATTTAAAATTTAATTTAGCTAATTTTAATGAGTTTTTGATATTTAAAATAATTTATTTAAAATAATAATGATTAAAAACTGATTTAAATCGAAGTTAGAATGAATAATTTAATTTTAATTATAAAAGGAATTAGAAATAACGCGGTAGTTTGAAAAGTCAAACTTAAACTTTGACTGAACGTACAGGATGCGAAATTTAACGGATTTTAGTGAAACCAAAAATATTAGAATCTATTTAAAAATATCTTTCTAACGAATCTGAAAAATTAAAATTTCATAGCGGGAATCAAAAGTTATGCCCAAATTAAAATTTAGAAAGGTCGTTATGAAATTTATAAAGGTCAAAAATGCTACTTTTTGCATATGAAGGAATTTGGACTCGAAACCACTTCCATTGAGTCCAGAATGACGTTTCTACATTGAAAAACAGTAAGCACTTATATATTTCGAGTTTTGGAAATTATTGGTATAAAAATGTATTTTTAATATTAAATATATACGCCTTGAAAATAGCCATTTTTCAAACGACCTCTGTTTTCAACGAAACCACTTTTGTTGAATTCGCAATGTCAAAATATAGTTAAGTTTAATTTTTCATAATCTTTAGAATTAATTTGTGGCCGTGGCAAAAAGATTTCAGTTTTGTCAATTTCGGTCAATTTTAATCGACTTGAAAATAGTCATTTTTCAAATAGGCTCAGAATTCAACGAAAATAATTTTGTTGGGTTCGTATCGTTAAAACAAAGATAAAAATGATTTTTTGGTAATTTTTAGAATTAATATATAATTATAATTGATTTTTCAGTGTAAACGGACAATTTTTGACTTTAAAAATTCATTAAAAATTCATACGGGCTCAGAATTGAGCAAAATTAATTTTCCTAGGTCCGCCGCATCAAAACATAGCTAAATATACTTTTTGGGGATTTTTGAAGTTAATTTGTGACCCCGGTGAATTTTCATGTACGGTTGAATTAAAAATTAAGTGATTTATATTAAAAATAAAGTAAACCTGCTTTAGACTTCGAAATTGGGCCTCGAAACATGTCCCATCGCGTTCAGAAGACGTCAAAACATTGAGATAGACAGTATGCATGCCTAATTCTGAGTTCGGGCCAAATCGGACCTTTATTGGGTAATTAAGGATTAAATAATCATTAGTTAAACCTAATATTATATTATAAATTTGCATCGCTACAGTACTCCGTCTTCTTCCTTCTCATTTCAGCCGCCACGAAACTCATTCCCCTTCGAAACTTCAAGCTTCGATTTCTCCTTCGTTTCTCAACGAAAATCTTCATACAAATACACATTTCGAAGAGAATTCCGAGCTTTTCGATTCCATACCCAAATCACTACCTCTCATCAACTGTAGCCGGCGCCGCACCCCCCTAAACCCGTCGCCGTCACACCCCCCTGGGTCCCACCACAGGCGTGTGCACCCTCCCCCCTTCTAGGCACGGATTCCCCTTTCGTAGCTCTCCAAGCTCCAACAAACGGCACCCAAAACCGTTAACTACAGCTCACGAAATCACAAATCAAAGTTTTGAAAGCTTTAGGTATGAAATTTCATTTCAGAATTTGCCACGCTTTTAGATGTGGCAACTGCAGTTGTAAAAAGTCAGTTTCTAATTTATACATATGAACTTCAAATTTAAATCTTTCAGATCCGAAATCGCCGTGACTTCGAACACGAGATCTGACCGAGTTTGGACCTTCATTTCAGTCCCAAGCAATGTGAGAATTTATTTTTAATTAAATTTAATTAATTTAATTATTATCCTAGCATTATGTGAAGTTTGAATGGTAAATATCATGCTTACGATACAGATCTATTTTGTTTTGTCTTATTTGATGATGGTTGGTATGTGTTTTTGATGGATAGTTTGGATCCGTGTGATTATCACCTCTTATGTAATCACTTATATTGATTTGGATTGATCTAATTTATCAATTCAAAATAGTAGAAATATGATTGTCACATTCTTATGTTATCGCTTTTGTATGATTTGAATCAATCAAACTTATCGATTCATAATAAAAGAGACATGGTTTGCCATCGTTATGTTAGTGCTTTTGTTTTAATTGAATTGATCTAGATTATCAATTCAACATAGAAAATAAAGATTTGTCTTTTTATTTGAATTGATCTAGATTATCAATTCAACATAGTAAATAAAGTTTACATTTTTCTATGTAATTAAAATGTGAATTTACACCGTATGATAAAAATTACATTTTTCTATACAACTAAAATGGGAATTCGTACCGTATGATAAAAATTACATTTTTATTTGAAACTATGATATGCAGTTGGCGATGAAAATAAAAATTACATTTTTATTTGAAACTATGATGTGCAGTTGGCAATGAAAATAAAAAGCACATTTTTCTATGCAACTAAAGACATGAGATTTGCAATGCAAATAAAAGTTACATTTTTCTATGTAGCTATGAATGAGATTTGAAAGACGAAAAGAAATCATTTTTTTTCTTTTTAGAATGAGAAATTGCATAGAGAATGAAAATTCACATTTTATATGTGGATTTAGGACGAGGATTTACGTAGTAAGAAAAATTTCATTTCTATTATGTAAGTGAAAAGTAGAATTTACATAGTGAAATAAAATTTACATTTTTATAAGGTAAGTTAAGATATGAATTTGCATAGTAAATATAAATTTACATTTTTATATGTGAATAAAAGTAGGAACTTGCATTTGAAATAAAATTTACATTTTTATATGAAAATAAGAAGTAGGAATTTACAGTAAAGAAAATTTACATTTTTCTTATATGTAAACAAAAATGAGAATTAGCATGTAATTAAAAACTTCATTTCTGTAATGTAAATTAGAAGTAGAATTTGCATGTAAGTGACAATTACATTTTTCATATGTAATTAAAGTTAAGAACTTGCATGTAAATTAAATTACATTTTTATAATGTAAGTTAGAAGTAGAACTAGCATGTAATTAAAAATTATATTTTTATAATGTAATCAAAAAGTAGGATTTGCATTGTAATATAAATTTATATTTTCATATGTAATTAGAAGTGGAGAATTTACATTGAAAATAAAAGTCATTTTTATATGTAATTAAGAATGAAAGTTTACAATGCAAATTAAAGATTACATTTTTCTTATATGTAATTAAGAATGGTATTTACATTGTAAATTAAAATTGCATCTTTATTATGTAACTTAGGAATAGGATTTACAATATAAATTGAGATTAAATTTATTTTATGTACTTAAAAAGGCATGAAGTTATACCGCATAGAAAATCACATCTTTATATGTGAATTAAGGAAGAGAATTTACATCGTAATGAAAATTAAATTAAATTTTTATGTGATTAAATATGAATTTACACCGTAAAATAAAGTTACATTCTTTTTATGTAATTAGGATGAGATTTTACATTGTAAAATAAAAAAAAGTACATTTTTATGTATAATTAAAAATGAGAATTTACATTGTAATTAGAAATTACATTTTTAGAGAAGAGGAATTCAATGTAAGTAAAATTACATATTTTTAATGTAATAAAAAAAAGCCGATTTGGACAGTGTAATTAAAATTACATTTTTAATGATGGAATTCTTCACCATTATGACTAAGTACATTTTGATGAAATTAGAAAGAGAAATTGATGTGGAAATAGATTTACATTTTTATAATGTAATTAAAAAGAAAATTTGAGCGTTTTATTCGAAAGAACATTTTTTTTTGTAATAGGAATTGTTGTAAATTAAAAAGATATAAAAATTAACACAGAATGTTAACTACATTTTTATCATGTAACTAAAGAAGATTTTGCATTGTAGATTAAAAGAATAAATTGAATGATGAATTATAATTGACATTTTAATGTAATTATTAGATAAAAAGAATGAATTGGACGATGAATTATAATTTACATCTTAATGTAAATATAAGATGAAAAGAACGAATTGCGACATTGAAATATAATAGACAATTCCAATGAAAATAAATGATTAGGAATTTACATTTCCAATGTAAATAGAATATGAAATAAAGGTTACATTTTCAATATAATAATATATTGAAGTATAAGTTTACATTTCTCAATGTAAACAAAATAGGAATAGAAATTTACATTTTTCAATGTAAATAATAAGATTAGAAATTTACATTTCTAAGGAATGAATTTTCATTAGAAAAATAATGAAACCAAATATACATTTGGTGTAAATTGAAAAATGGAAGAGTAAAATATACACTGTTATGTTTAGGATGTGTATGTAACGCAAAAATAGTGATAGATCGTTATAAATTATTAACAATGATTTGAAATGATTTTCCAATTTATATATGCGAGAGTTATTTAGAAAGTCCGAGTTTACTCTCATTCTAAATAATGATACGACGTTCGAAGAATTGAAGACAGCGATTGAAGATCGACGATCTTCACATCGAATGGGTAACTAGTGTTGAGGCCCTTGATTGATTTGCTCCCAAGACGGGGATAAGATGGTAGTTGTCCGGATGTAGTGTTGACTTGTACGGATTTGGCTTTCGCTCAGACCCAGAGCATAATCTTATAAATGGAATGTGTGTCTGACATTGTACTCCTTTATATTGTATTTATTGATTTTCTGTCGAATGTATGAATGCTTGGTGGTGGAGAATTTGTTCTCTTGCTTAACACACTTTCATATAATTCGGCAAAGGATTGGTAGTGTGATATGGAGTGACGATGTGGCATGCTAAGATGCATATGATCAAGACTTTGTTGAAAAGCAGGCCTTGTGGGATGATCAAAGCATAGCCTGTTTAGGCATAGCTTTGTGTATAGCGTGACTTCGCGAGTGTAACAACCCGGAAAATCTGGGCCAGTTTAAAATTTTTATTTTGGCAATTCTAGCGAATTTTGAATATTTAAAATAATTTATTTTAAATAAAATCGACGAGAAATTTATTTTGAATATAATTCGAATGTATATATTATACGCGTCGTCGTTAGAATATAAATAATTATATATAATTATAAATAGAATTGAAAATGGCGCGGTAGTTCGATAATTCGATTTCAAACTTCAATTGAATGTACCGGGTGCAAAACAATCCGGATTTTAGTGAAACCAAAAATAATAGGATCTAATTGTGAATATCTTTCCAACGAATCCGAAAAATCAAGATTTCATAGCGGGAATCAAAAGATATGTCCAGTTGAAAATTCTGAATAGTCGCTATGGAATTCAGGCCCTTAAAAATGGACATTTTGCAAATGACCTCGGATTTCGACGAAACCACTTTTGTTGGGTCTGTGATGTCGAATTATTGCTAGGTTTCAAATTTCATAATTTTTCGAATCAATATGTGAGCGTGGCAAAGGAAAACGCGTTTGACCAGTTTCAGTTGATTTTAATCGACTGGAAATTGGCCATTTTTCATACGGTCTCAGAATTCGACGAAACTTGTTTTGTTAGGACCGTATCGTCAATACGAAGCTAGAAAATATTTTTCTCCAATTTATAGAGTTCGTATATGACCCCGGTAAATTGAAATGTACGTTTAAAATTCAATAAAGTGATTTAAATGTAAATTTAACGGAAACTGATTGTAGCAGCCGAATCAGCTGACGATACATATCCCATTGTGTTCGGAATGGGGGTAATTAGCTATGAACGGCAGGCGGTGGGTCTCGTTTCGAGGTCAAATAAAAAGTCAACTTTAAAAGGAATTAAATATATATATATATGCCACTTTTCACATTAACCCCCTCTCTCCCTGTTCGTTTACTTTCAGAAAGAAAAAAAAGCCCTAAATCGATCTCCCCCGTCAGCCTCCATCGCACCCCCCCCTCAGGCGATGCCGCCGTAGCCTCTCCTCCAGTCGCCCTCCACCTCGTCGAACCCCCCCCCCCCCCTCTCTCTCCTCGTCTGCGTTCCCTTCTCTCCCTCTCCAGCACCGCGAGGACCAAATCGCACCCCAATCTAAGACCGACGGCACCCGCAAGCGCCATCCCCTTCTCCTTGTCGAACCCTAGCCCCAGATCCACCGCGAGACCCCCCCTCCCCACCTCCAGCGAAGACACCCGTGGACGCGAGCCATACCCTCCCGGAGCGCCGCTACTTCCCCTTCCTGTCTCTTCTTGAAAACCAACGGTGAGTTTTTCTTTGTAGTTTTATTTTAATTTATTTTATTTTCTTATGCGATTAGTTTAATTAATTTAACTAATAAAAAAAGTTAGAGTTTTTCCAATAAAAGGTTATAATTTTTATTTAAATAAAATTGTGATTTTATTATAGAAGTTGCATGACAAAAATGTGACTTTTAATCATAAAAAGTAGTAATTTTTACATAGACTAAACAAAAAAAAACGATAAGTGAAAGTGTTAATTTCTAATACAAAGAAAGTGTTTATTTTTAACCAAAGAAAAGTTGAATTTTTAACCAAAGAAAAGTTGAATTTTTAACCAAAGAAAAGTGGGATTTTTAACAAATGAAAGGTTTGATTTTTAATCGACAAAAAGAAGTGATTTTTAATCAACAAAAAGATATGATTTTTAATTATATAAAAATATGATTTTTATATAGCAAAGATTATAAAAATATGATTTTTATATAGTTTTGATAATAAAAATTCAATCTTTATATAAAAAGTAGAAATATAAAAATATAATTTTTATATACAAGGAAGCGTTGTAAATATATGAAGTGAAATAAAAATCTGAACTTTATTTTATCGTGAAGTAAAGAGAATATAAAAATGTGATTTTTATATATATAGTGACTACGGGCAACGAAGATGGCGAAGATGGGATAACGATGAAGATTTCTATAAAAGAAGAGTCAAGATGTTTGGATAGCTATCGGTGAGAATTTCTCACCTTTCAATTTATTTTTCTAGTTATATATATATACTAGGATGCAGACGGTGTTTAGTAGCACCCGACACAATCGTCCACAGACCATGGACTTGTTTGTTTGGTTGCATAGATTAGTTGGATATTTGAATTGAAATTGAGTTGTTTGGGTGAATTGAATGAATTTGATTGATGTGTGAATGGCGTGGGCCTTCACTAGACCGGGGATAAGGCTAGGCCTCGTCCCGTTTCTAGTATTGTGCCGTTATGCCGCCGAAATTTTCTAAAATAAGTTAGAAAAATAAAAATATCATTTTATTTAAAGAATGAACTGAACAGAAATTCATATGTTGGAATAAAATGTTTTGTCGTTAAAAATATAATTTTTAACGTGAATGTGAATAAATAAATATTCATTTACAAACCAGACGGTTTGTTTATGTACACCTATTTGAAGGACATTAATTGGGACGATAAATTTTGCACATCGCCCAACTGCACAAATAAAATCTGTGTTTGATTGTTTGAAACCCTACACGGGTGTTGGGATGATATTTGACATACACTAATCCCGATTGTTTAGTTGTGTGTGTCGATCGATTGATTGACAGACTGTTATAAGCGTTGAATAGTTATATTTGATGCTTATACAGTGTAGAATGCACTTTGGATGATGGTTGATTATTCATCGTTGTTGATATATACATGTGTTGTAGAAAATCCATATAATTAACATTATATGGTAATTGATTGGGCCTCATTCCAGTTTTGAAAAAGAAAGTTTTGAAAAAGAAATATTTGAAATAGAAATACTTGAAATAGAATGTTTGAAAATAGAAATTTATGAAGCCGTGTTGATTAGATTGACGCCATTTTGACGTGAACGATATTTATATCGATTTTAACGATTTCGAAATGAATTGAATTGAAAACGATTTCGAAATGAATTGAATTGAAAACGATTTCGAAATGAATTGAATTGAAAACGATTTCGAAATGAATTAAATTGAAAATGATTTCGAAATGAATTGAATTGAAATTTGAATTGAATAGAAATGAATTTTGAAACGAATTTATAAAGAAGAATTCAATTTTGCTTTGAATTGAAATGGAAGTTGAAATAGATTTTGAAACGAATTTTAAAACTATTTATATAATTCGTTTTGAATAGAAAATCGACGAAATATATATTATATATATATTATATATATAATATAATGGCCTGAATAGAACGCGCCGCGCCGCGGCAGTTCGCGAATTTCGACCATTTATTTCAAACGGACATTACGGGAGATCCGACCGTCGGATTCTCCTAAAACCGGAACCGTTGGGTTCGTATCGAAAAGAGCTTTCTAATGAATATTAGAAATTCAAAATCTAACGGTTGGATTTGGAATTATGTCCAAATCAAATTCGAAAAAGGTCGCTGTAAGTGCAGTTCGATGGCCATTGATGGAAATCGACTGTACGGGCCTTGATAAAATTATTAAAAATAGTAATAATTTGTGTAAAATCATAAGAAATGATTTGGGAAAAATTGGGATGAAAAACTCCATATTTGAAAAGATAAAAATAGATTTTTATCGAAATGAACTAGTTTTGAACTAGAAATATAATTCTATTTATTTTTAAATAAATAAATTGAATTTGAAAAGGGTTTTAAAAATAACCAAAATTTCCAATGATTGCATTGGAGCAGATTTGAATCGAAATTGTCTTCGGAATATTTCGATGTTGGAATTCGTGATTATACAGATGTTGTTATGGGAATTTGAAAGATATACATTTATATCGTTATTTCAATACGACATTTGTTAGTCGTAGAATTTGATATTGAATATAAGCCGATATATTTTCTATTCAGAGCCTTGTATTGAATATCAAATGTGATTTGGGTTTGTCGTGAATGGTGTCTTCACTAACACTGTTCTTGAACCCAGTTGTGAAAAGATTAAATCTTTTTATTTAGATTTAATGAAGTGTACCAATTGAATAATATTTAATTGGAATTGAAGTGATATTGATTATTGGGTTTATCGTGAACAGTGTTTTAAATAACACTTGTTCTTTAACCCGATAATTAATGGAATGTGATTTTGGGTTTATCGTGAACCGTGTTTTGAATGACACTGATTCTTTAACCCTGTTAACGATTAAAACTAAGTGGAGTTTTAATGAATCTTTAATTAGATTTAAAAGATCGAAAATGGAGTACCACCAGTTTTGCTCCAGACGATAGTTAAATCTTTAATTAGATTTGAACGTGAAATGGTAATTGAATTTACCGATAACACCGTGGTGTTAGATATGAAGTATGACCAGTTTTACTTCATGGGATGAAGAGGTTGGGATTGGGAGATTAAAATAAATGATTACTTCGGTAAGGTTCGCTAATCCCGACTAGTTTGAATGGATATTCAAAAATAGATTAAAGAATAAATTTTAAAGAATTTATCTTTGATAAAATTAATGGGAACCTTTCCCTATGAATGTGAAATTTAGAAATTAACTGTCGGTTAGCCAAGCAGAATGGTTTTCTGGATATTGATCTGATGTTGGTTTCGGCCTTCGGGGTTAATGTTTGGGGAATTATTCTCTTGATTAATTTACGGTTAGTGACTGATGAATTGGAATGAGGCGTATGTTGTGTTTGTGTAACACTTATTTAAATATACGCGAGTTATTCGGAAAGACCGGGTTTATCCCATTCTGAATAACTGATACGACGATAAGTCGAAGATGAAGACGATGGTCGAAGACCGGAGGTCTTCACGTCGTTTGGATAATTACTGATGATCTTGATTGGGCTGTACACCCAAGAAGATGGAAACAGTTGGTGATCGTCCAGACGTACTTGGAGATCGATGGATATGCGGGGTACTAGGTGCCTCCGATTTCGTTCAGACCCAGAACGGACTTGTAAATGGACTGTGTGTCTGACATTGGATTTTAGTCCGTGTGATTGATCTCTATTAAATATATATCTGTTTGGCGGCGGAGAATTTATTCTCTTGCTTAACGCCCTTCTCTGAGACGTACGAGCTCAGGGGTTATATATTGATGGATATCAAACGCATGGAGTGAATTGCCTGTGTGGCATGCCTAAGCGGCAATTGATCGAGGTTTCTGTTGAAAAGCAAAGTCTTGTGGTGATGATCAAAGCAAGGCCTTTGTGGTGTAGCTTTGTGTAACGTTTGCTTCGCGAGTTTCACACCCGGTATGAACCAAAAACGGGAGAGGATGTCAGGGAGGGCATGCGTTTCTTTCTAGCTAGAAGTGGCGTCAGTGGTTTTACACGCCCTGACGAGTTTGACTTATGTGGTTGTTGCTGTTGCGAGGCGCCTCGGATTGATCGGTCGTTCTCGAACCGATGGAGTCATTTAGTTGGCTCACCTACGCCCCATAGGGCGGGGAAACGCATGTTCAGGGTTTAAGTTTAATCCACATCGGTGGACTGGCCCTGAGGATCCAAGGCTTGACTGAGTACTTGCCTGAGACACGGGCTAGAGCGTCTCGAATCGGTTGAGGACTATCTTTTGCCTCGGTTCATAGACGGAAATCCAATTTCCCAATACGTGACATTTGCGGTTTTATTTGTAGAGCCTAGTATGGCGACATAGTGGGATGGGGCATTCATGCCGCCTATGATCGATACTTATGATTTGAAGTTGTTTTATACACTATGCACTTATAATAGTATCAAATGATTTGTTTTAAACGTATCAAGCATTCTTTGGCTGTTATAAGGTAAAAACCCTATCCCCCGGCTTGCGTTGCATTGTGTGATAGGACCTGGGTCTTATAACAGCTTCATTTTTCTTTATGTAGCATTGCGCTGTTGTTTTATGCACTGGTATTCTTGGGAGGAAACCCGTTCCGTGTTATACGGCGTGGTCCCTTGTTTTGCCTAACTTTAAAAATAAAGATTAATAACTGTTTTAGTTCTCACACCAGTCACATGACTGACCTGGAGTTTATTGTTTTAACCTAAACTCTGGGTGCCCCTATTTTGACACGGGCAGCTAGTAGTTTTGGTTTTGCAGATTTATATTCACAGGATCCTGGTTTACAGCTGGAATGATATCCGGAAAGCTTTGTATCCGTATATCTCTTCTAGTTGTGTATTGTATTATTTTCCGCCGCTATGTATTTAAATGTAATTTAAATCTCTGATATTTCTGTGTAATATTCATTTATACTCTGTATATTCTTGTAATCTGATGCATTGATGTAATATAAAATGAAATGTTCTTCTGTATGCGTTCTGTTGTGGCTTGTTCTCGAACTATCCGGCGCTTTCCTTTACGGGGAAGTTATGGGTTTTCACAGTTGGTATGAGCCTCACACACCGGCGGAGTCTAAAATGGGAGAAAGGAACGCAGGGAGAGCAGCACGTTTCTTTCTAGATAGAAGTGGTGTTTGGGCTTTAACACGGCCCGGCATTTTACTTACGTGGATGATGGAATGAGGCGCCTCGGATGATAGGTCCTATAGGACCGGGAAACGTGTGTTCAGGAATTGCCAATCCACGAAGCTGTATGTGTGGACCGGCCCTGTAGGAACCAAGGGTTAACTGCGGGGAATCCTGAGACATTAGCTAGAGTGTCTCGAATCGGTAAGGAGCTTCTCCCAATTCATGTGTTGAATGGTATTCGCGTTTTAAATATAAAAATCACATTTTTATCTATATATTGAAACTATAGAAAACCTTCATTTTTATAAAAAGCATAGCGATGTTTCAAAAGAAAGATTTGTTTTAAAGCACTGGCAATCCAATGGAGTAAACCCGTTCCACGAAAGTGGCGTGGTCCTGTGATTAGCCATATTATGTATGTGTTGAATGGATTTCTCATACCAGTCCCATGACTGACTCGTAGTTTGTTTCACTCTCAAACTCGGGTGCCCCTTTTTCTACATGGGCAGCCTTGTATTCAGGTTTAGCTGGTTCTTTCTGGATAGCTGGAGCTGAAGATGGATTCTATCATTTATTTCTTTTTATGCTGTTCAGCTCTTATTGTACATATTTTGTTTGTTTTCCGCTGTAGACATTTATGTATAGCTGAACTGTATTTTTACTAAGTAAGATCCTATATACTGTGTAACTCTGATGATTCCTTTTATCCAGTATATTCTATTGTTCATTATCTGGTGTATTTATTTAATTTTATTCTGCTATTATCGGTTTCTGTGTTATATTCCAAAGATAACCCTTGTCTCCGTCTGAACGGGATTTCGGGTCGTCACACTAGCCTTGACTCATGATGAAAACCCAATTTCCAATACGACCTCTTGCAGATTTGATTGTATTACTAGTATGGAAGCATAGTATTATGGTATCTATGTGTCCTAGGATTGATACATTATGATTGAACTGTTTTTGAAAAGTTATATACACTAATGATAATATCAAATTCGTTTTTTTATCGTACCAAGCATGTTTAATCACCATAAGGTAAAACTCTATCCTCTGGTGCGTTGCATTGTGTGATGGGACCTGAGTCTTATGATGATTCCATTTTTCCAAAAAGCATTGCGTTGTTTAACGATTTACTTTTAAGTTATGCACAACAATCCATTGGAGTAAACCCGTTCCGCGTTAGCAGCGTGGTCCTTGGATTTGCATTATTACTATTAGTTAAATTAGTTAAGAATTCTCACACTAGTCCCATGACTGACCCGTTGTTTGTTTCCACCTTTGCAAACTCGAGTGCCCTCTTTTCCACACGGGCAGTCGAGTAGTTTGTCTACAGGTCCTTATCTTGAGCAGGATTCTGGATTGATGCTTAAAGCTGTGTCCAGAGCATAGAAAGTCTTCCACTACAATGTATTAAAATATTGTAATTTTCTTCCGCTGTATTTTAATTTCGATGTACTCTGATATATTCTATACTCTGATGTTATATTATCATGATGTAATAAAAGTCTGTTGTTTTCATTCTAATGTATTGTATTCCCAAAGTTAAAGTATTCGTGGATTTCCAACTTTTTGGTCAGACTTGTGTGGTTTATGGTCGATCCAAAGAGCGGGAATTTACGGGTCTTTATAGACTGGGAATACATAACGTGTGAACTGGGGTGAGTGATCAAAGAAGAAATGGGTACTGGAAGTGCGACAGCAGTTTAGGGGTGGAGTTGCGTGTTGTATGGTGTGCGGGTTGGCTTTCAGCATTAGGAAGAAAAGAATGATGGAATACGTAAACGAAGGAGCAGACTCTACAAACATTGAACGTGATAAATAGCTCGACCAACTTCCTTAAATACCGTAGTTAGACTTATATTTATAAATTGATTAAGGGATTTTTTTTTTAGTTAATTTATTTACGTTTGAAACCATGCAGAGACTATTAAGTTCACCGTAGAGAATTGGAACAAAACAAGTGAAGAATAGTGGACGTGAAAAAAGGAATATCTCTAATTTAATTAAGTAATGTAATTAGTTTGAAACCGAAATATAATTTATGGTTGATTAATTAAATTGATCATATTGTTATAACTGGTACAGACTTGTAGAACAAGGGAAACACGGTGGATGGGTTAGTTCGAGCTTAAGTAACTAATAATGAAAATAATTAAACAAATTTAAATTATAATTTAGGATTTTAATTATCTTAATAAATCAAATAACTTATATTATTTATAACTTGTGCATTTCTTATCAGAATGGAACCAAACGGGTTGCTTTGGAGCCGTATTATCGGGATCTACATTATAGAATTAATCCAGATAGTGCAAGAGACGACGGGGATTTACAGTTAAATTAAACGACTATTAATTTAACAATAACCAAACCACTTCAAAAAAATGGAATCAATGTCAATCAAACTCACTCAGTTCTTCCCACTTATATTTTATATAAGTCGGGTCTTATAGATCGTGTGCTATGGTTGCTAATGGTTGACTGTTTGTTGAATACATATATATATATATATATATATATATATATATTCATATATTGACTGAATCAATGAAATTAAACGTTGTTTAATTTCAGTGAGATACTAAATCATTATTTTAAAGATTGGATCCAGTGAAGGTAAATTACCTTATTGGTCACGTTTATAAAATAAATATGTTGAATTTTTTGAATTGATTTGTTGATTGGTTGATGCTAAATAGCCGCTATTTACTGTTATAGAAATTGTAAGTTAAATTGAACCGAATGAATTTATTTGAGACAATATATTTTAATGCAGGAAAGATGTAATAACCCGGAAATCCGAGCCAATTTAAAAAATTTATTTTGGCTATTTTAATGAATTTTAAATATTTAAAATGATTATTTTAAATAATAACGATGAGAAATTTATTTTGAATAGAATTAGAACGTATATATTTATATAGCTCGACGTTGGAATATAAATATTTTATTTTAATTATAAAAGGAATTGAAAATGGCGCGGTAGTTTGAAAATTCGATTTCAAAGTTCAAATGAATGTACAGGGTTCAAGATAAACCAGATTTTAGTGAAACCAAAAATATTTGAATCCATTTGAAAATATCTTTCCAACGAATCTGAAAAATTGAAATTTCGTAGCGGGGATAAAAAGTTATGCCCAGTTGAAAATTCAGAATAGTCACTTTGGAATTCTGGCCCTTATAAATAGAAATTTTGCGAACGGCCTCGGTTTTCGACGAAACCACTTTTGTTGGATCTGCGATGTCAAGTTATTGCTAGATTCCAGAATTCGTAATTTTTCGAATCAATATGTGAGCGTGGCAAAGGAAAACGCGTTTGACCAGTTTTAGTTGATTTTATTCGACTCGAAAATGGCCATTTTTCAAACGGTCTCAGAATTCGATGAAACTAATTTTGTTAGGACCGTATCATCAATACAAAGCTAGAAAATATTTATTGATGATTTTTCGAGTTAGTGTGTGGCCCTGGTAAATTGAAATGCGTGTTCAAATTCAATATATAGATTTATATTTTGATTTTGATGGAAACTGATCGAAACAATCGAATCAGCTTACGATACATATCCCATTGTGCTCGGAATGGGGGTACTTAGCTATGAATGACAGTCGATGGGCTTGATTTCGAGGTCAAAATAAAAGGGTACTTTTGAAATTAAAAATAATAATATAAAATCTTATATAATGCTGAGTCAACCCACCCCTCTCTCCTCATTATCTCTCTCCTCATTATCTCTCTCCCCATAAAAGCCTTCAGCCCCTCAAAACCTCATGTCGCTCCATCATTCCCGCCGCCAGGCCAAATGCCGTTCGCCCCCTCTGCCTCCTTGCCTCCGGCGATCTCCCCTAGCCGCACCTCCTCATCTCCCCTCTCTCTCCTCGCCTAATTAAAGACCACCGCCCCCCCTCAAATCAGCCGAACCCGCCCAATCCGGCCACCACTGGCCACGCCCCGACCGACGCCACCCCGCTTCGACCTCCCCTCGGCCCAACGACCTCCACTGACCACCCACAACCACCGTGGGTCCCCCTCTAAAGTAAAAACCCGATTTTTGAAGTGGTTTGAGTGCCAAAACCCCAAACCCTCGCTGCTACAGCAAATGTGGGCCACGCCTCCGACCCGAGCACCTCCGCCGAGCCTCCCCGAGCCAATGTAAGTTTTCATGGTGGTTTTTATCCATTTACGTAGAGAGAAATTGGATTTTTATGCTTGAGGTAGCGCTAAATCAATCGGATTTTGGTATAGGAAGTTAGAAATATGATTATTATATTATAGAGAAGATAAAAATGTGATTTCTATATAGTAGGAATAATAAAAATGTGATTTTTATATAGTAGGAATAATAAAGATATGATTTTTATGAGCTAGTGAATATAAAAATATGATTTTTATATTATATAGATAGTAAAGATTTGACCTTTATTATATGAACAACGTTGTAAAAATAGAATTTTTATCTATATAGTAGCTGTGTAAAAATAGAATTTTTATCTATATAGTAGCGATGTAAAAATAGAATTTTTATCTATACAGTAGTGGTGTAAAAATAGAATTTTTATCTATATAGTAGCGGTATAAAAATGTGATTTTTATCCATATAGAGTGATTATAAAAATGTGATTCTTTTATATACATAGCAACAATATAAAAATATGATTTTTATATATGTAGTGACTACGGACAATGAAATTGACAAAAGGCGAGCACGACGAAGATTTCTACATATGAAGAGTCGTGGCCGTTGATTTTGCTAATCGGTGAGAACTCCTCACTTTTAATTTGTTTTCTAGTTGAAATATATACTAGGATGCAGACGGTGCTTAGTAGCAACCCACACCGGTCGTCCATAGACCATGGATGACTTGTTTGTTTGATTGCTGTGTTGTGAAATTTGATTGTGTGATGTGGAATGAAATAAAATATTTTATAGTGGAAAATATTTTATAGTTAAAAATATGGTTTTTAACGTATATATAAAATAAATATTTATAAACAAATCATACGATTTTTTTATATACACTGATTTGACTGATATTGATTGGGACGATAAATTTTACACATCGCCCAACCACACAAATAAAGTACGTGTTTGTTGATTTGAAACCCCACACGGGTATTGAGATGATATTTGACGTACACTAATCCCGATTGTTTAGGTGTATGTCAATCGATGGGTTGACAGACTGTATAAGCGTTAATTATTTATATTTAATGCTTATGCAGTTGTGTGGTGCACTCTGGATGATGGTTGATTATCTATCGTTGCTATTATATACATGTGTTGTATGGAATCCATATAATTAACATTATATGGTGATTGATTTGGCCTCATTCCAATTTGGAAAATAAGAAATATATATTCATGTGTTGAATAGAAAAATATAAATTCATGTGTTGAATAGAAATATAAATTCATGTGTTGAATAAGAAATATATATATTCATGTGTTGAATAGAAAAATATAAATTCATGTGTTGAATAGAAATGTAAATTCATGTGTTGAATAGAAAAATATAAATTCATGTGTTGAATAGAAATATATATTCATGTGTTGAATTGAAAGAAAATTCATGTGTTGAATAGAAAGAAAATTCATGTGTTGAACAGAATAAAAATTCATTTGTTGAATAGAGTAACGAAGTTATTGAAATATATAAAAGTCGTGTTGATTAGGTTGACGCCATTTTGACGTGAAATATTTATATCGATTTTATTCATTTTTATAATGAATATAGAAAAGAAAGTGATTTCAAAATATAACGTTTTGAAAATATTATCATTTGTACATCGATGATATGGAATATTCAATTTTGATTAGAAATTGAATATGAAGTTAAAATCGCTTTGAAAACGAATTTAAAACGATTTATAAAATACCTTTAAAAGGAAATCGACGAAATATATATAATATATATATAGAATGGGCTGAATAGAACGCGGCGCGCCGCGGCAGTTCGCGAATTTCGACCATTGACTTCGAATGGATATTACGGGAGATCCGACTGTCGGATTCTCCTAAAACCGGAACCATTGGGTTCGTATCGAAAAGAGCTTTCTAATGAATATTAGAGATTTGAAATCTAATGGTTGGATTTGGAATTATGTCCAAATCAAATTTGAAAAAGGTCGCTGTAAGTGCAGTTCGATGGCCATTGATGGAAATCGACTGTACGGGCCTTGATAAAATTATTAAAAATAGTAATAATTTGTGTAAAATCATAAGAAATGATTTGTGAAGAATTGGGATGAAAAATTCCAAATTTGAAAAGATAAAAATAGATTTTTTATCGAAATGAACTGGTTTTGAACTAGAATTAAAAAAAACATTTATTTTTGAAATAAATAAAGTGGATTTGACATGGTTTTGAAAATAACCAGAATTTCCAATAACTGAATTGGAATGGATTTGAATCGAAATGGTCTTTGGAATATTTCGATGTTGGATTTCGTAATGATACAGATATTGTTATGGGAATTTGAAAGATATATTTATATCGTTATTTCCAATACGATATTTGTTGGGCGTAGAATTTGATATTGAATATAAGCTGATATATTTTCTATTCAGAGCCTTGTATTTAATATCAAATGTGATTTGCGTTTGCCGTGAATGGTGTCTTCATTAACACTGTTCTTAAACCCAGTTAAGAAAAAGATTAAAATCTTTTTATTTAGATTTAATGAAGTGTACTAATTAAATGGTATTTAACTGGAATTGAATTTGAATTGATTTTTGGGTTTATCGTGAACGGTGTTTTAAATAACACTTGTTCTTTAACCCGATAATTAATGTAATGTGATTTTGGGTTTATAGTGAACCGTGCTTTAAATGACATTGGTTCTTTAACCCTGTTAAAGACAGGATGTGATTTCCTAAGTTAAATAATCATCGATAGTGATTATTGGGAAGATTAAAACCAAGTGGAGTTTTAATGAATCTTTTATTAGATTGAAGTGATCGAGAATGGAGTATCACCAGTTTTGCTCCAGGCGATAGTTAAATCTTTAATTAGATTTGAACGTGAAATGGTAATTAAATTTACCGATAACACCGTGGTGTTAGAAATGAAGTATGACCAGTTTTACTTCATGAGATGAATAGGTTGGGAATGGGAAATAAAATAAATGATTACTTCGGTGTGGTTCGCTAATCCCGACTAGTTTGTGTAATAAAACACTATTTTTAACGATTTAAATTCCGATTTATATCGAGTTTATTTTGAAAATATTTTATAATTTCTCGTAACGGGAATTTGATATTTGAAATACGTACGGTGAGATGTAGCAGTACTGAAAGTTTCACCGAAAAATTTGAATGTTTGTCGATCGCGCGTATTTCAGGGCAAAGTTGCGCATATCAGTTCAAATTTTAGCGATTTTAAAATCTCTTCGAATTCAGTTCGGACAAACATGAAAGATATTCTATTAGTTGTCACCAATCTGACGGCGAAATCCGTTCCGTTAAAATCGAATGTTTTGACCTCCGTTTAATTGTTTTCCTATCCGAATTTTACGTTTAAAGGGGTCCGTAATGCGTTTTTGAACGGAGCGTCATGACACTGCAAATTATATATCGTTGTGTCCGTCTCGTCGCGCTGATTTCAACAATATATTCGTTTGTCAGTTTCGGTGCTCGTTTCGCGCTGAAATTGGGAAAATGCTTGCACAGTTCATTTTTGAAACGGAGCCATCTGAGTTCGATGTGTCTCTTTTCCGATCTTACATACTTTTCTAGCCATTTTGTGTCTGCAAAACCTGTCTTTTAATTTCATTAAAACACCCATTTATTTTTCTGTTTATTTCTTGGGCTTGTAAGGACACATATGTTCAAGAACATGCATTTTACAATGCATGCGTACATGCCATTTCAAAACTAAATGCCACTATGCCACTTTCTTTTCAATGTACCAACGTATTAAAAAAAATAGTTAAATAAGAAAACATGTAAATTTATGGTAATAGCATGGACAAATCTTTGAAATGAAATATACTTAACATTATACTACTGCAAACAAACCATTTTACACTGTACACATATTGCATGCGTTCACCTGTATGATACTCACCACGGCTTCACAGCAAGAGTCACCAAAACTTCTCAACCGGTTGGACCATTTTCCATACACTACATTATAGTTACATAATAATATTTGTTCGCTGCTATTCTTTTACACGTCGTTTTGCCACTTGAAATTTAAATGAAATAGTCTATTTGCTCATAAGGCGGCTCCAAAGCTGTTCAATTTTCCATCCACTTCGTGAATTGAAAACTTCCTATGGTTTCCTCCTTTTTCGGTGAAGAAACGTGGGTTCATTCCTATTAAGTTGTTGCGATCCGTCTCCTCTTCTTTTTCTTTCAGTTCTGAAGTATTCTTCTTCATTTTATAAATAGAAGAAAGGAAAAAGTTGTTGTCCTCTTCACAGTTCTATCCTAATCCCTTCTCCCATCCCATTTTTTTTTACTTAATCCAATCGCTATTTTCTCCTCACCATTCGAGCCACCTGAAGCTCCAACACCGAGCCCTCAACCTTCACCAAGTCCGCTCGCGATGACCGCCTCCGATAAGAACTAATCTGCCCTCCTTCTTCGAAGTCACCCTGTCACGCTTGCCACGAAACCGAACCCACCAAGCTCTGCCTTCCCAATCGAGCTCCCTCCCTGACCTCGTCTTCTCTTCCCCATGAACCATCGCGACGCCCTCCGCCTTGAAGCCCGCTTGACCTCCTCAGCTTGCTTCCACCTCCGCTGACCTGAATCTGAGCCCCAGTCCAATCCGACTAACTCCACCAAAACTCGCTCCTTTTCCTGCTGAACCATCTGCTGCCATACCGCCCTACTGTGCCGCCCCCATCAGCTCCTCTCTCCCTTCCTGTTCCCTTCCCATTGTTCCCTGCGTGCGTAAGTCTGTGTATCTTTTGCATGAGCTATGGTTTGGGTTTTGATTGTATTATTTTGTGTACTGGATAGTTTTGTGTGTGTTTGTTTGAGCTGTGCGTGAGTAGTTGTGTTCTGTGTGCGTGTTATACAGAGTGTGTTAGTTTTGGTGAGTGCTTTTGGTGTGTGGCGTGAGTTGTGTTGCCTGCAGTGTGTAAATGAGTGTTGTGAGTTGGGA
Organism: Allium sativum; assembly: GCA_030737875.1. Classification (NCBI taxonomy): domain Eukaryota; kingdom Viridiplantae; phylum Streptophyta; class Magnoliopsida; order Asparagales; family Amaryllidaceae; genus Allium; species Allium sativum. Next base: position 378,870,092 of record CM060926.1, read on the forward strand.
TATCATTTGATTTTTGTTTTGAAATTTTTTATTGGAAAATATATGTATATATATTTGTTTAAAATGTTTTATATATATGTATATATGATATTGGCTTAGTGTGCTATAAAAATTTATTATATATATAATGCTTTGAATGTATTTTATATGTATATCTAATCGTTTCGAGTATTATATATATTGTCGATGAGTTTAATTTATATGTTTATGTAGGTGTGTAATATTTGGTGTGTTTTAAATATAAATTTTTCGAATGTATATGGTTTGTGTGATATATATATATATGTGTGTGTGTGTGTGTGTGTGTGTGTGTGTGTGTGGTTTTCGGTGTGCGTTGAATTTTAAATTTTATATATATATATATATATATTAATTTTGTGTGTGTATAATATAAATATATATTATTTTTGTAAAATTTATTGTGTTTATATTTGATGTCGTGTGGTGTTGAATACGGAAACTATTCCAAAACCAATTGTCGTGCCGATCCATTTAGACACTCCCCGACCTCCTCTTATAAAAAAAAGAATAAAAATAATAATAATTGAGTGATCATCGGGTGTATCCATTCTGAATTGTGCTTGAAGTTGTCTCATTCAATGTCGATCCGTCAATCATCGTCTCCATTTCTGTGCCACGGAAGGTGAGTTTATCTCACACTTGACTCACATTATTTCATGGATGTTAGATCAATAATGAACTGTTATATGAAATGTATAGGATTACTGATAGAAATTGTTTGATTTGATGTATATGCACATTTTATATGTGACACGATATATTCATATGACACATAGTTTCACTAAGGATATATATGTTGTGATCGTTGCTATGTGATTGTTGTTTGTGATTGTTGATACCTCTAGTTTAGGAAAAATCACTAAGGGTTGAAATGATACATACCCGAACGGACATTAGAATAGGAAAAATCGTTATGGGTTGAAATGATAGACCTAAACGATTTTTATTGAATTTGGGATCGCGGGTTGAAATGATATACCCGTTGAAATTTTATAAATTGCGGGTTGAAAGGATAAATATCCGTATCACTTGACCATAGGTAGAAATGTAAATACGAACATTGTTGGTCATGTTTTCGTAATAAAGTAATTTGGAAATTTTGAGTTTAAATAATAATTTAAGATTTTATATTTTATTTTAAGAATTTTAAACTTTTGTATATTAATATTTTCTTTAAACCTATTTTATTTTATTTTAAATCTTATATATGTTTATAATCTACTTTCTAATTATTATTAGAATCTTACAAACTTATATATATATATATATCAATTTTCAGAACTAAATTATCTTTATATATATATTTTGCAAACTATAAACTCAAAGTTGGTTTAAGTAAGATTTTGTGACTTAAGTCGAGGTTTGAATTTCTAATAACGATATTTGATTTTAACATCGAACTCATATGAGATACAGATTTGAATTCAAATTGAACCGAACTTAACGTGACTAAATGTAAATTAGAATATATATAATGTTATATACGAAATTGGTTCTCATGATCATTTAGTTGAATTTTGAAATTTGTAAAATTGAATTAATAAGATGGTTTTAAAACTTATGATTTGAATTTTTACAATATGGAATTTGTACTACTTGAGTAAATAGGATATGATTTGTCGAATTTGAAATATGAGAGTTTGATTCAAATTTTAAGTAATGAAATTTAAATTTATGTTTCGAGTTATAAAGTATGATACGATTTGTTTTGAATTATAAGCAAAATATGAGATTTTGATTTAAAGTGTATGTATTGAATTTGAACCGAAATATTGGACTTAATAAATAGATGTAAAACGATATCCTATAAATGGTAATCTTGAAACAATTGAATTACTGAACTTGAGTTTTGATGAATATAAATCAAACCGAAATATTCTTGAAGTTAAATATTTTTGTTTGATTTAAACGATAACTGCGACCATTAAGATATGTTTTTGATGTAAATTGTTTTGAATTGAAAGTCGTTATGTGAATATATTTTTTTAAATCGATATAATTAAGCAATATAAATGAGTCGTTTTCAAATATTGAATATAATCGAAGTTAGATATTTAATTTTGATTTCGAAATTCGAATATGAGTTTTCATATAATCTATTTTATAAATTGATTTATAAAATAATGGCCACGATGTGAAAAATGTAAACGTTTGGTTGTTAAAGAGACCGGGATCGGCTATTGTCATACTCTCTGCCAATACCGAAAATCACTTTAACAACTGTGTACGCGGTGGAGTTCCAGAATGAAGGGGATGATTTGGCGAATGACTCCATTTTTTTATTTCATATTAATTACGAGACCCTGACTACCTTGAGTCATCTTGATGTGGCTAAAACAGGAGATACGCACGGACCAAGTGAGGTCATACCTCTTATCGAGCACACTTCTTCGATATTATTCTATTACTGTTGAGATTCGATTTGGGCCCTTTTGATTATGGGAGTGTGTATCGAGGTGGGCGGTAGTATCTACTATGCGTTACCACCAGTCCGGCTCTGCAAACGGTGAATCCACCCTGGCATTCCTTGCGTGCCTTGTCACATGCCTTATACGAGCCCACTACGATTTTGTTTTGTACCGTTTTATATGGAGTGCCCTCTGATCAACCTCCAGTTTACGGAGAAATTACGGTACTGTATATATTATGGGAATATATAAACGATGTAAGGGTAATCATGGTAATCCCGCTTACGCTATTTTGATATTTTACTTTACTGATAGACACTATTGTATATAGCGTATTATACTATATAGTATTAGTTTGATGGATCCTTAGAGGATGGTGATCCCAAACATCCTTTAAGTTACTGATGTATTTCATTGAACATTTCATTTGAGTTGATTTACTTCTATGAGAATGTTAGTCCTGATCCGAGTTGTTTTGTTTTGCATTATTGCTCGGGTCAGATCGAGTATTACAGCTTTCGTGGTTCACTCTTGAAGTTTGGAGCTTATTTTGGGTTTTCCTCACCTATATCTACCTGTTGATTAGTTATTCCAGTCATTTAGTTACTTCTGTCATTCTGTTTCTGACTGTTATCAATTATTTATTGTATTAGACTTCTGCTATATTATTTATGTAAACTCTGATGTAAAATTTTATTTTGTAGCTTCATGAACTACTATTGTATTGTATATTTTCCGCTGCGAGACATTATATTACTCTATGATTTGTGATTCTGTGATTTGTTCTATTTACCTCAGAAGCTAATAACAATCTGTTGTTTTGGACGTTTCGAGTTGACATGTTTTGTCGATTCGGCACGGTCAAAATGGCAGGTCATTACAGTTGGTATCAGAGCTTTGGTTTTTCAAAGCTTTAGCCTATGGGGTAAAAGCTCATTAGAGATAGGGTAGTGATACCCTAGAATGAGTGGAATCAGTTGCAGAATCCTTCTTGAGAGAGCGTATTTTTAAAGTAAAAATAGTTTTCAAAATGGTTTTAAAACATTTTTAAATAAATATTTCGAATATAATATTCTATTTAATATTTAAATCTTCTTCTGAGTTTCGTTTCCATTTGAATATATCTTCCTTCGTAGATCATCTTTGATTAGGTTCTTTTGTTCTTTCAGCTTTTACCTCGAATTCTATAATTTATACTTGTCCATTTCAAGGTAAGAAGTAGAAGAAGAGTGTAAGTCTTCTAGCCAGTCTGTCTTTATTAAATATTGGTTTGAAATTTATATTTTGAAATATATTATTATATAAGATCTTCTTAATGTAATATTTAATTTGATATTTGTAAATAATTTGGTAATACCAATGGTTTGTAAAGATTTTATGTGTAATGTAGTCATATGTTAACTTATAGAATTAATTAAGTGTTATAAGTTTAAATATTGATAACATGAATTTGAAAAGATTTAGATATAGTATAGAATGATTTTGTTATATATTTGATTTAATAATAATATTGTTGTATATTTATTAAGAATTGTAGTTGAATTTTAACAAATAAATGAGTGGGGGAGAGATACATTTTTCCCTACTTGAAATTTTAATGATTTGAAATATATTATTTATAATATATGATTTAGAGTGTGGTATATATTCTATTTAAATATAAAAAGATGTTTTGAGTACTTATTTGACGTTAAAGTTGGCCTATCGAATACCTAGTGATTTGGTGTATACGTCTGATCAACGTATATGTTAAATCCTATGTGTATTAGATAGATATAAAGTCGCACTCTAGTCACTTGGAAATGATTCTCCTGATGACTGCAGCATCATCAATATCTATTTTTGGGTTTCGAAAGTGGGATAAATATATATTGCTAATCGAGATGTCGAGTGAATACTTTAAACTATTTTGAAATATTTGAAATATTTTAACTTTTGTTTATATATATATTTGAAATAATATATATACATATATAATGATAGATATGAACCATTTGATTAATATATACTACATTATTTAATTACTATTTCCCTACCTCATTCCTTTTCGGGGACGAAAAGTTTTAAGTGGGGGAGAATGTAACAAACCACTATTTTTAACGATTTAAATTCCGATTTATATCGAGTTTATTTTGAAAATATTTTATAATTTCTCGTAACAGGAATTTGATATTTGAAATACGTACGGTGAGATGTAGCAGTACTGAAAGTTTCATCGAAAAATTTGAATGTTTATCGATCGCGCATTTTTCAGGGCAAAGTTGCGCATATCAGTTCAAATTTAAGCGATTTTAAAATCTCTTCGAATTCAGTTCGGACAAAAATGAAAAATATTCTATTCGTTGTCACGAATCCGACGGCGAAATCCATTCCGTTAAAATCGGATGTTTTGACCTCCGTTTAATTGTTTTCCTATCCGAATTTTACGTTTAAAGGGGTCTGTAATGCGTTTTTGAATGGAGCGTCATGACACTGCAAATTATATATTGTTGTGTCCGTCTCGTCGCGCTGATTTCAACAATATATTCGTTTGTCAGTTTCGGTGCTCGTTTCGCGCTGAAATTGGGAAAATGCTTGCACAGTTCATTTTTGAAACGGAGCCATCTGAGTTCGATGTGTCCCTTTTCCGATCTTACATACTTTTCTAGCCATTTTCGGTCTTCAAAACCTGTCTTTTGATTTCATTAAAACACCCATTTATTTTTCTGTTTATTTCTTGGGCTTGTAAGGACACATATGTTCAAGAACATGCATTTTACCATGCATGCGTACATGCCATTTCAAAACTAAATGCCATTATGCCACTTTCTTTTCAATGTACCAAAGTATTAAAAAAAATTAGTTAAATAAGAAAACATGTAAATTTCTGGTAATAGCATGGACAAATCTTTGAAATGAAATATACTTAACATTATACTACTGCAAACAAACCATTTTACACTGTACACATATTGCATGCGTTCACCTGTATGATACTCACCACGGCTTCACAGCAAGAGTCACCAAAACTTCTCAACCGGTTGGACCATTTTCCATACACTACATTATAGTTACATAATAATATTTGTTCGCTGCTATTCTTTTAAACGTCGGTTTGCCACTTGAAATTTAAATGAAACAGTCTATTTGCTCATAAGGCGGCTCCAAAGCTGTTCAATTTTCCATCCACTTCGTGAATTGAAAACTTCATATAGTTTCCTCTTTTTTCGGTGAAGAAACGTGGGTTCATTCCTATTAAGTTGTTGCGATCCGTCTCCTCTTCTTTTTCTTTCAGTTCTGAAGTATTCTTCTTCATTTTATAAATAGAAGAAAGGAAAAAGTTGTTGTCCTCTTCACAGTTCTATCCTAATCCCTTCTCCCATCCCATTTTTTTTACTTAATCCCATCGCTATTTTCTCCTCACCATTTGAGCTACCTGAAGCTCCAACACCGAGCCCTCAACCTTCACCAAGTCCGCTCGCGATGACCGCCTCCGATAAGAACTCATCTGCCCTCCTTCTTCGAAGTCGCCCTGTCACGCTTGCCACGAAACCGAACCCACCAAGCTCCGCCTTCCCAGTCGAGCTCCCTCCCTGACCTCGTCTTCTCTTCCCCATGAACCATCGCGACGCCCTCCGCCTTGAAGCCCGCTTGAACTCCTCTGCTTGCTTCCACCTCCGCTGACCTGAATCTGAGCCCCAGTCCAAGCCGACTAACTCCACCAAAACTCACTCCTTTTCCTGCTGAACCATCTGCAGCCATACCGCCCCACTGTGCCGCCCCCATCAGCTCCTCTCTCCCTTCCTGTTCCCTTCCCATTGTTCCCTGCGTGCGTAAGTCTGTGTATCTTTTGCGTGAGCTATGGTTTGGGTTTTGATTGTATTATTTTGTGTACTGGGTAGTTTTGTGTGTGTTTGTTTGAGCTGTGCGTGAGTAGTTGTGTTCTGTGTGCGTGTTATACAGAGTGTGTTAGTTTTGGTGAGTGCTTTTGGTGTGTGGCGTGAGTTGTGTTGCCTGCAGTGTGTAAATGAGTGTTGTGAGTTGGGATATCATTTGATTTTTGTTTTGAAATTTTTTATTGGAAAATATATGTATATATATTTGTTTAAAATGTTATATATATATGTATATATGATATTGGCTTAGTGTGCTATAAAAATTTATTATATATATAATGCTTTGAATGTATTTTATATGTATATCTAATGGTTTCGAGTATTATATATATTGTCGATGAGTTTAATTTATATGTTTATGTAGGTGTGTAATATTTGGTGTGTTTTAAATATAAATTTTTCGAATGTATACGGTTTGTGTGATATATATATATATATGTGTGTGTGTGTGTGTGTGTGTGTGTGGTTTTCGGTGTGCGTTGAATTTTAAATTATATATATATGTATTAATTTTGTGTGTGTATAATATAAATATATATTATTTTTGTAAAATTTATTGTGTTTATATTTGATGTCGTGTGGTGTTGAGTTCGGAAACCGTTCCAAAACCAATTGTCGTGCCGATCCATTTAGACACTCCCTGACCTCCTCTTATAAAAAAAAGAATAAAAATAATAATAATTGAGTGATCATCGGGTGTATCCATTCTGAATTGTGCTTGAAGTTGTCTCATTCAATGTCAATCCGTCAATCGTCGTCTCCATTTCTGTGCCACGGAAGGTGAGTTTATCTCACACTTGACTCACATTATTTCATGGATGTTAGATCAATAATGAACTGTTATATGAAATGTATAGGATTGCTGATAGAAATTGTTTGATTTGATGTATATGCACATTTTATATGTGACACGATATATTCATATGACACATAGTTTCACTAAGGATATATATGTTGCGATCGTTGCTATGTGATTGTTGTTTGTGATTGTTGATACCCCTAGTTTAGGAAAAATCACTAAGGGTTGAAATGATACATACCCAAACGGACATTAGAATAGGAAAAATCGTTATGGGTTGAAATGATAGACCTAAACGATTTTTATTGAATTTGGGATCGCGGGTTGAAATGATATACCCGTTGAAATTTTATAAATTGCGGGTTGAAATGATAAATATCCGTATCACTTGACCATAGGTAGAAATGTAAATACAAACATCGTTGGTCATGTTTTCGTAATAAAGTAATTTGGAAATTTTGAGTTTAAATAATAATTTAAGATTTTATATTTTATTTTAAGAATTTTAAACTTTTGTATATTAATATTTTCTTTAAACCTATTTTATTTTATTTTAAATTTTATATATGTTTATAATCTACTTTCTAATTATTATTAGAATCTTACAAACTTATATATATATATCAATTTTCAGAATTAAATTATCTTTATATATATATATTTTGCAAACTATAAACTCAAAGTTGGTTTAAGTAAGATTTTGTGACTTAAGTCGAGGTTTGAATTTCTAATAACGATATTTGATTTTAACATCGAACACATATGAGATACCGATTTGAATTCAAATTGAATCGAACTTAACGTGACTAAATGTAAATTAGAATATATATAATGTTATATACGAAATTGGTTCTCATGATCATTTAGTTGAATTTTGAAATTTGTAAAATCGAATTTATAAGATGGTTTTAAAACTTATGATTTGAATTTTTACAATATGGAATTTGTACGACTTGAGTAAATAGGATATGATTTGTCGAATTTGAAATATAAGAGTTTGATTCAAATTTTAAGTAATGAAATTTAAATTTATGTTTCGAGTTATAAAGTATGATACGATTTGTTTTGAATTATAAGCGAAATATGAGATTTTGATTTATAGTGTATGTATTGAATTTGAACCGAAATATTGGACTTAATAAATAGATGTAAAACGATATCTATAAATGGTAATCTTGAAACAATTGAATTATTGAACTTGAGTTTTGATGAATATAAATCAAACCGAAATATTCTTGAAGTTAAATATTTTTGTTTGATTTAAACGATAACTGCGACCATTAAGATATGTTTTTGATGTAAATTGTTTTGAATTGAAAGTCGTTATGTGAATATATTTTTTAAATCGATATAATTAAGCGATATAAATGAGTCGTTTTCAAAATTTGAATATAATCAAAGTTAGATATTTAATTTTGATTTCGAAATTCGAATATGAGTTTTCATATAATCGATTTTATAAATTGATTTATAAAATAATGGCCACGATGTGAAAAATGTAAACGTTTGGTTGTTAAAGAGGCCGGGATCGGCTATTGTCATACTCTCTGCCAATACTGAAAATCACTTTAACAACTGTGTACGTGGTGGAGTTCCAGAATGAAGGGGATGATTTGGCGAACGACTCCATTTTTTTTATTTCATATTAATTACGAGATCCTGACTACCTTGAGTCAGCTTGATGTGGCTAAAACAGGAGCTACGCACGGACCAAGTGAGGTCATACCTCTTATCGAGCACACTTCTTCGATATTATTCTATTACTGTTGAGATTCGATTTGGGCCCTTTTGATTATGGGAGTGTGTATCGAGGTGGGCGGTAGTAGCTACTATGCGTTACCACCAGTCCGGCTCTGCAAACGGTGAATCCACCCTGGCATTCCTTACGTGCCTTGTCACATGCCTTATACGAGCCCACTACGATTTTTTTTGTACCGTTTTATATGGAGTGCCATCTGATCAACCTCCAGTTTATGGAGAAATTACGGTACTGTATATATACTATGGGAATATATAAACGGTGTAAGGGTAATCATGGTAATCCCGCTTACGCTATTTTGATATTTTACTTTACTGATAGACACTATTGTGTATAGCGTATTTCACTATATAGTATTAGTTTGACGGATCCTTAGAGGATGGTGATCCCAAACATCCTTTAAGTTACTGATGCATTTCATTGAACATTTCATTTGAGTTGATTTACTTCTATGAGAATGTTAGTCCTGATCCGAGTTGTTTTGTTTTGCATTATTGCTCGGGTCAGATCGAGTATTACAGCTTTCGTGGTTCACTCTTCAAGTTTGGAGCTTATTTTGGGTTTTCCTCACCGATATCTACCTGTTGATTAGTTATTCCAGTCATTCAGTTACTTCTGTCATTTTGTTTCTGACTGTTATCAATTATTTATTGTATTAGACTTCTGCTATATTATTTATGTAAACTCTAATGTAAAATTTTATTTTGTAGCTTCATGAACTACTATTGTATTGTATATTTTCCGCTGCGAGATATTATATTACTCTGTGATTTGTGATTCTGTGATTTGTTCTATTTACCTCAGAAGCTAATAACAATCTGTTGTTTTGGACGTTTCGAGTTGACATGTTTTGTCGATTCGGCACGGTCAAAATGGCGGGTCGTTACAGTTTGAATAAAAGAATATTCTAAATTGAAATGAGGCGTATGTAGTGTTTGTGTAACACTTGTATATTATATACGCGAGTTATTCAAAAAGACCGGGTTTATCCCATTCTGAATAACTGATATGACGTGGTGTCGAGGATGAAGACGGTGGTTGAAGACCAGAGGTCTTCACATCGTTTGGGTGATTACTGATGATCTTGATTGGGATGTACACCCAAGAGGAGGGAATCAGTTGGTGATCGTCCAGACGTACTTGGAGATCGATGGAGATGCGATGTACAAGGTGCCTCCGGTTTCGTTCAGACCTAGAACGAACTTGTAAATGGACTGTGTGTCTGACATTGGATTTTAGTCTGTGTGATTGATTTCTATTAAATATATATCTGTTTGGTGGCGGAGAATTTATTCTCTTGCTTAACGCCCTTCTCTGAGACGTACGAGCTCAAGGGTTATATATTGATGGATATCAATCGCATGGAGTGAATTACCTGTGTGGCATGCCTAAGTGGCAAATGATCAAGGCTTCTGTTGAAAAGCAAAGTCTTGTGGTTGATGATTAAAGCACCGCCTGTGTGGCATAGCTTTGTGTAGCCTTGATTCGCGAGCCTCACACCCCGGTTGTGAACCAAAAACAGGAGAGGACCTCAGGGAGGGCATGCATTCCCTTCTAGCTCGGGTGGTGTCAGTGACCTACCAGGCCTGACATTTATATTATTTTCACCTATGCGGTTGTTGCTGTTGCGAGACGCCTCGGATATATCAGTGACTGTGTGGAGCCAATGGAGTCATTTGGCTCGTTTACGCCCCCAAAGGGTGGGGAAACGCAGTGTTCAGGCATTTTAATCCACATCGGTGGACCGGCCCTGACGATCCAAGGGTCACTCGAGCTCTGATCCTAAGGCTCGGGCTAGAGAGTCTCGAATCGATAGAGGACTATCTTTTGCCTCGGTTCATAGATGGAAACCCAACTTCCAGTACGTGACTTTGCGGTTTTTGATTGTAGAGCCTAGTATGACGACATAGATTGTTTTGACATTATACACTTATAGTATTAATAAAACATGAAATTTCACGTACCAAGCATTCTTTGCTATTATAAGGTAAAAACCCTATCCTCCGTCTTGCGTTGCATTATGTGATGGGACCTGGGTCTTATAATAGCTTCATTTTTCTTTATTTATCATTGTGTTGTTGTTCTATGCACTGGTATACTTGGTATGAAACCCGTTCCGTGTTATACGGCGTGGTCCCTCGATTTACCTAACTTTAAAATAAAGATGAATAACTGTTTTAGTTCTCACACCAGTCACATGACTGACCTGGAGTTTATTGTTTTAACCTAAACTTTGGGTGCCCTTATTTTGACATGGGCAGCTAGTAGTTTTGGTTTTGCAGATTTATATCCACAGGATCCTGATTTACAGCTCGAACGATACTCGGAAAGCTCTATATCTGTGTATTACTTTCAGTTGTGTTTTGTATTGTTTTTCCGCTGCTATGTAATTTATTGTAATCTCTGATATTTTTCTGTTGTATTATAATTATTCATACTCTGTATATTGTTGTATTCTGATGGAATTGTTGTAATAAGAAATGAAATGTTCTTATGTTTGCGTTTCGATGTGGCTTGTCCTCAAAGTATCCGGGCTTTCCTTACTGGGGAAATTCGGGTCATTTTACCTGGTATCAGAGCTTTGGTTTACAGAGCTTGAAGAACAAGACACGTTAGAACCAAATGAAAGAATTCATCGGAAATTGGATTAGTAATATCCAATAAGAATGACTCGTTAGAGATGGGATCAGTAGTATCCTAGAACGAGTGTGAAGAGATGTTTTTAAAATAAAAATGAAAACAATTTTTGTCTTGAAAATTTAAACCAGTTATTCGTATTTAATTATTTATTTTGTATTGGATTTGGACAATCCAGTATATAAAGATTTTGTGTATACGTCTGATCCGCGTGTATTTAAAGTTTTAATATACTGGATAGATATGGAGTCACACTCTAGTCGACCGAAGATGGTACTGATGATAGCACGTGCATCATCAGTATTTATATTCGAGTGCCGAAAGTGGGATATCTATATATTTCCAGTTGACTGGTGTGAGAACCAAAATATAGTTAGAATATATTGTTGTGATTTGGCATCAAAAATGTGATTTTTTGACTATATATTAAAGATATGTGATTGAAAAGCTATTGATTGCTGATTGTGTTGATTGATTACTGGTTGATTAATTAAAATTTGAACCGTTTAGCCAAATTGTATCAAATATTAAATTGTTTGAAAATTAGTCGCATTTGCATGCATATACATGTACTTACGTTGAACATGTCATAGCAAGGAGGCTAGAGCAGAAGAATAAAATTGTTTGCCCGACAAATAGGTACATGTTTACAAGTTTATTGGGTTTGAATGATTTTATGGGCCGATTGGCTGTTTCCTTTTCTTTTTGGATTGATGAGGGCCATGGGAGGCTATTTGAAATATCCCGAAGTCCCCGGTGCAGGGGAAGTTATGGCGAAATTTTTCGAAAATTTAGGGTGTTAGCCAAATTTTTGAAAAATTTGAAAAGTTCTTAGAAACTGAAAAGTTGAAGAACTTAGGCCGTAATAAAAATAATGAAAGTTGAGTTGGTTTGTATAACAACTTTCTATTTCGTTACATTTCGGTGACGAAAAGTTTTAAGTGGGGGAGATTGTAATAACCCGGAAATCCGAGCCAATTTAAAAATTTTATTTTGGCTATTTTAATGAATTTTGAATATTTAAAATGATTATTTTAAATAATAACGTCGAGAAAATTATTTTGAATAGAATTAGAACGTATATATTTATATAGCTCGACGTTAGAATATAAATATTTTATTTTAATTATAAAAGGAATTGAAAATGGCGCGGTAGTTTGAAAATTCGATTTCAAAGTTCAAATGAATGTACAGGGTTCAAGATAAACCGGATTTTAGCAAAACCAAAAATATTTGAATCCATTTGAGAATATCTTTCCAACGAATCCGAAAAATTGAAATTTCATAGGAGGGATAAAAAGTTATGCCCAGTTGAAAATTGTAACAACCCGTAAAATGCGGGCCAGTTTGAAATTTTTATTTTGGCCATTTTAACGAATTTTGATTATTTAAAATGAATTATTTTAAATAATATCGACGAAAAATTTATTTTGAATTGAATTCGAACGTATATATTATACGCGTCGTCGTTAGAATATAAATAATTATATATAATTATAAATAGAATTGAAAATGGCGCGGTAGTTCGATAATTCGATTTCAAACTTCAATTGAATGTACCGGGTGCAAAACAATCCGGATTTTAGCGAAACCAAAAATAATGGAATCTAATAGTGAATATCTTTCCAACGAATCCGAAAAATCAAAAGTTCGTAGCGGGAATCAAAAGATATGTCCAGTTGAAAATTCTGAATAGTCGCTATGGAATTCAGGCCCTTAAAAATGGGAATTTTGCAAACGACCTCGGATTTCGACGAAACCACTTTTGTTGGGTCCGTGATGTTAAGTTATTGCTAGGTTTCAAATTTCATAATTTTTCGAATTAGTATGTGAGCGTGGCTAAGGAAAACGCGTTTGACCAGTTTCAGTTGATTTTAATCGACTGGAAATTGGCCATTTTTCTAACGGCCTCAGAATTCAACGAAACTAGTTTTGTTAGGACCGTATCGCCAATACGAAGCTAGAAAATATTTTTCTGGAATTTTTCTAGTTAGTATGTGACCCCGGTAATTTGAAATGTACGTTTAGAATTCAATATAGTGATTTAAATGTAAATTCAACGGAAACTGATTGTAACGATCGAATCAGCTTGCGATACATATCCCATTGTGTTCGGAATGGGGGTAATTAGCTAGGGGTGACAGTCGTCGGGTTCGAATTGGGGTTCAAACGAAAAGTCAACGCTTAAAAGAGGAAAAAAATTAAAATATTATAAATAAATATATATAACACATTAACAACCCCTCTTCTTTTATTTGGTTTCCCGATCAAAAACTTCAGCCCACCAAATCGAAATGGTGATGGAGACGCCATCGCCACAAGCCAGCGCCGCCATGCCTGGCCGCCGCCTCTCCCTATCGCGCCTCCATCTTCGACCCCATCTCCGACGCTCTCTCTCCTCTCTCCTTTCTCCCCCCCTGACACGAGAAAACCCAGCCCCAAATCGAACGGAGATCATCGCTGCCCCTGTTGGCCCACCACCACCGGCGGAACCTCCCCCACCACCTCAGCAACCCCCCCGCACTCCCCTCAGACCACCCACCTCCACATACCCGAACCCGAACCCCCTCAAACCCATCACGCAGCCACCGTGCCTCCCCAGACCCGCCACCAGAAGACGCGCCACCCCCTCCAGTCCCCAGCGACGATGATGAAACCCCCCTCCTCTGAAATGCAATGTAAGTTTTTAAATTTCGAATTTTATTTATAAACAAGATCTGATTTCTCACAGTGAAAAAGATTTGATTTTTTTTTAATAAATGAAAGGTGGGATTTTTATACCATGAAAGGTCGGATTTTTATAGTTAGGGAGACAAGATTTTTAAATAAACAAAGATTGGATTTTTAATGAAGTAGTGTATATAGAAAGATTAAAAATATAATTTTTTTTTATTAGTAGAAGTAATAAAAATATGATTTTTATAAAGTAGAAGTAATAAAAATATGATTTTTATAAAGTAGAAGTAATAAAAATATGATTTTTATATAATGGAGAATATTAAAATATTATCTTTATATAGTAGGGATTATAAAAATACGATCTTTATATGTGTTGTAGCTAATTAACGATATAAAGAAGTGATTTTGTTTAAAATACAAGTTGAGATTTTTATATAGATAAAAATTCAATTTTTATATATTGAATAGCGAAGTAAAAATTCGATTTTTATATATTGAACTTCGTAGGAAAAAATATGATTTTTATATATTGGACTTCGAAATAAAAATATGATTTTTATATATTGAATAGAGTAGTAAAAATTCGATTTTTACATAGGTAGTGAAAGCGGGAAACGAAGATGACAAAAAGGCGAGAACGAAGAAGATTTATATCAAAGAAGAGTCAAGATGTTTGGATAGCTTTCGGTGGGAATTTCTCACCTTTCAATTTCTTTTTCTAGTTATATATATATACTAGGATGCAGACGGTGCTTATTAGAAGCACCCGACACCCGTCCACAGACCATGGACTTGTTTGATTGGTTGTGTAGTTGGTTAGATTATTTGATTTGGATTGGATTGTTTTGGTGAAATTGAAATTGATATGATTGATATATGAATGGCGTGGGCCTTCACTAGACCGGGGATAAGGCTAGGCCTTGTCCCGTTTCTAGTATTGTGCCGTTATGCCGCCGAAATTTTCTAAAATATGTTAGAAAATAAAAATATCATTTTATTGTGTAAATGAATTGAATAGAAATTCATAGGTTGAAATAAAATGTTTTATCGTTAAAAATATAATTTTTAACGTGAATGTGAATAAATGAATAGTTATAAACAAATCGGCCGATTTGTTTGTATATACACTGATTTGACTGATATTGATTGGGTCGATAAATTTCACACATCGCCCAACTGCACAAATAAAATCTGTGTTTGATTGTTTGAAACCCCACACGGGTGTTGGGATGAAATTTGAAGTTCACTCATCCTGATTGATTAAATATGTCGATCGATTGATTGACAGGCTGTTATAAGCGTTAGATATCTATATTTGATGCTTATACAGTGTAGTGCACTTTGGTTGATGGTTGATTATTTTTCAATGCTATTATACATGTGTTGTATGAAAATCCATATAATTAACTTTATATGGTAATTGATTGGGCCTCATTCCAGTTTTAAAATAGAAATATTTGAAATAGAAATATTTGAAATAGAATATTTGAAAATAGAAATATGTGAAGCCGTGATGATTAGATTGACGCCATTTTGACGTGAACGATATTTATATCGATTTTATTCATTTTAAAATGAATATTAAGAAATGAATTGAATTGAAAACGATTTCGAAATGAATTGAATTGAAAACGATTTCGAAATGAATTGAATTGAAAACGATTTCGAAATGAATTGAATTGAAAACGATTTCGAAATGAATTGAATTGAAAACGATTTCGAAATGAATTGAATTGAAAACGATTTCGAAATGAATTGAATTGAAAACGATTTCGAAATGAATTAAATTGAATATGAATTCAAATTGAATTGAAATTTGAATTGAATAGAAAGGAATTTTAAAACGAATTTATAAAGAAGAATTCAATTTTGATTTGAATTGAAAAGGAAGTTGAAATGGCTTTTGAAACGAATTTAAAACTATTTATATAATTCGTTTTAAAATAGAAATCGACGAAATATATTATATATATATTATATATATAATATAATGGCCTGAATAGAACGCGCCGCGCCGCGGCAGTTCGTGAATTTCGACCATTTATTTCAAACGGACATTACGGGAGATCCGACCGTCGGATTCTCCTAAAACCGGAACCGTTGGGTTCGTATCGAAGAGAGCTTTCTAACGAATGTGAGAAATTAGAAATCTAACGGTTGGATTTGGAATTATGTCCAAATCAAATTTGAAAAAGGTCGCTGTAAGTGCAGTTCGATGGCCATTGGTGGAAATCGACTGTACGGGCCTTGATAAAATTATTAAAAATAGTAATAATTTGTGTAAAATCATAAGAAATGATTTGTGAAGATTTGGGATGAAAAACTCCATATGTGAAAAGATAAAAATAGATTTTTATCGAAATGAACTAGTTTTGGACTAGAAATATAATTCTATTTATTTTTAAATAAATAAATTTAATTTGAAAAGGGTTTTAAAAATAACCAGAATTTCCAATGATTGCATTGGAGTGGATTTGAATCGAAATTGTCTTCGGAATATTTCGATGTTGGAATTCGGGATTATACAGATGTTGTTATGGAAATTTGAAAGATGTAGATATTCATATCGTTGTTTCCAATACGACATTTGTTAATCATAGAATTTGATATTGAATATAAGCCGATATATTTTCTATTTAGAGCCTTATATTGAATATCAAATGTGATTTGGGTTTGTCGTGAATGGTGTCTTCACTAACACTGTTCTTGAACCCAGTTGAGAAAAGATTAAATCTTTTTATTTAGATTTAATGAAGTGTACCAATTAAATAATATTTAATTGGAACTGAATTGATATTGATTTTTGGGTTTATCGTGAACAGTGTTTTAAATAACACTCGTTCTTTAACCTGATAATTAATGAATGTGATTTTGGGTTTATCGTGAACCGTGTTTTAAATGACACTGATTCTTTAACCCAGTCGAAGATTAAAACTAAGTGGAGTTTTAATGAATCTTTAATTAGATTGAAATGATCGAGAATGGAGTATCACCAGTTTTGCTCCAGGCGATAGTTAAATCTTTAATTAGATTTGAACGTGAAATGGTAATTGAATTTACCGATAACACCGTGGTGTTAGATATGAAGTATAACCAGTTTTACTTCATGGGATGAATAGGTTGGGATTGGGGAAATTAAAACAAATGATTACTTCGGTAAGTTTCGTTAATCCCGACTAGTTTGAATTGATATTCAAAAATAGATTAAAGAATAAATTCAAGGAATTTATCTTGGATAAATTTAATGGGAACCTTTCCCTATGAATGTGAAATTTAGAAACTAACTGTCGGTTAGCCAAGCAGAATGGTTTTCTGGATATTGATCTGATGTTGGTTTCGGCCTTCGGGGTTAATATTTGGGAAATTATTCTCTTGATTAATTTACGGTTAGTGACTAATGAATTGGAATGAGGCGTATGTTGTGTTTGTGTAACACTTATTTAAAATATACGCGAGTTATTCGGAAAGACCGGGTTTATCCCATTCTGAATAACTGATGCGACGATAAGTCGAAGATGAAGACGATGGTCGAAGACCGGAAGTCTTCACGTCGTTTGGGTGCTTACTGATGATCTTGATTGGGCTGTACACCCAAGAAGATGGAAACAGTTGGTGATCGTCCAGACGTACTTGGAGATCGATGGATATGCGGGGTACTAGGTGCCTTCGGTTTCGTTCAGACCCAGAACGGACTTGTAAATGGACTGTGTGTCTGACATCGGATTTCATTCTGTGTGACTGATATCGGTTGCATAGGATGGTTTGCCTGTGTGGCATGCTAAGATGCAAATGATCAAGGCTTCTGTTGAAAAGCAAAGTCTTGTGGTTGGTGATCAAAGCACGGCCTTTGTGGCGTAGCTTTGTGTAGCGTTGACTCGCGAGCCTCACACCCCGGTATGAACCAGAAACGGGAGAAAGGACCTCAGGGAGGGCCTACGTTTCCTCCTAGCTAGAAGTGGCGTCAGTGGTTTTACACGCCCTGACGAGTTTGACTTATGTGGTTGTTGCTGTTGCGAGGCGCCTCGGTTAGATCGGACGATCCGGGTCCGATGGAGTCATTCGTTGGCTCGCTTACGCCCCAAAGGGCGGCGAAACGTAGTGCTCAGGCATTTTAATCCACATCGGTGGACCGGCCCTGACGATCCAAGGGTCGATGCATTCTGATCCTGAGACTCGGGCTAGGCAGTCTCGAATCGGTTGAGGACTATCTTTTGCCTTGGTTCATAGATGGAAAACCAATTTCCAAATACGTGACATTTGCGGTTTTATTTGTAAACCTATATATGGCGACATAGTGGCATGGGACGCTCATGTCGCCTATGATTGATACTTATGATTTGAAGTTGTTTTATACACTATGCACTTATAATAGTATCAAATGATTTGTTTTAAA
Organism: Allium sativum; assembly: GCA_030737875.1. Taxonomy (NCBI): domain Eukaryota; kingdom Viridiplantae; phylum Streptophyta; class Magnoliopsida; order Asparagales; family Amaryllidaceae; genus Allium; species Allium sativum. The sequence goes on from CM060926.1 coordinate 378,888,663, forward strand.
CGTATCAAGCATTCTTTGGCTGTTATAAGGGAAAACCCTATCCTCGACTGCGTTGCATTGTGTGATGGGACCTGGGTCTTATAACAGTTTCATTTTTCTTTATTTAGCATTGCGCTGTTTGTTTTATGCACTGGTATTCTTAGGAGGAAACCCGTTCCGTGTTATACGGTATGGTCCCTTGATTTACCTAATGATTTAAAATAAAGATTAATAACTGTTTTAGTTCTCACACCAGTCACATGACTGACCTGGAGTTTATTGTTTTAACCTAAACTCTGGGTGCCCCTATTTTGACACGGGCAGCTAGTAGTTTTGGTTTTTGCAGATTTATATTCACAGGATCCTGGTTTACAGCTGGAACGATATCCGGAAAGCTTTGTATCCGTATATCACTTCTAGTTGTGTATTGTATTATTTTCCGCTGCTATGTATTTAAATGTAATTTAAATCTCTGATATGTCTGTGTAATTTTCATTTAAACTCTGTATATTCTTGTAATCTGATGCATTGTTGTAATATACAATGAAATGTTCTTCTTGTATGCGTTCTATTTTGTCTTGTACTCAACGCTATCCGCGTTTTTCCTTAACGGGGATGTTCGGGTCGTGTCAAAAATTCAGAATAATCGCTATGGAATTCTGGTCCTTAAAAATGAAAATTTTGTGAACGGCCTCGGTTTTCGACGAAACCACTTTGCTGGATCCGCGATGTCAAGTTATTGCTAGATTCCAAAATTCATAATTTTTCGAATCAATATGTGAGCGTGGCAAAGGAAAACGCGTTTGACCAGTTTTAGTTGATTTTAATCGACTGGAAAATGGCCATTTTTCAAACGGTCTCAGAATTCGATGAAACTAGTTTTGTTAGGACCGTATCATCAATACGAAGCTAGAAAATATTTTTCGAGGATTTTTCGAGTTAGAATGTGACCCTGGTAAATTGAAATGCATGTTCAAATTCAATATATAGATTTATATTTTTATTTTGACGGAAACTGATTGAAATGATCGAATCAGCTTACGATACATATCTCATTGTGTTCGGAATGGGGTAATTAGCTATGGATGACAGTCGGTCGGCTTGATTTTGAGGTCAAAATAAAAGGGTACTTTTGAAATTATAAATAATAATATAAAATCTTATATAATACTGAGTCAACCCACCCATCTCTCCTCATTACCTCTCTCCCCGTAAAAGCCTTCAGCCCCTCAAAACCTCCCGTTGCTCCACCATTCCCGCCGCCAGGCCAAACGCCATTCGCCCCCTCCGGTTCCTTGCCTCCGGCGATCTCCCCTAGCCGTACCTCCTCCTCTCCCCTCCCTCTCTCTCTCTCTCTCCTCGCCTAATTAAAGACCACCACCCCCCCTCAAATCAACCGACACTCGCCCAGTCCGGCCACCACTGGCCATGCCCCGACCGGCGCCGCCCCGCTTCGACCTCCCTCGGCCCAGCGACCTCCACCGACCACCCACAACTACCGTGGGTCCCCCTCTTGAGTAAAAACCCGATTTTTGAAGTGGTTTGAGCGCCGAAACCCTAAACCCTCGCTGTTACAGCCAATGTGGGCCACGCCTCCGACCCGAGCTCCTCCGCCGAGCCTCCCCGAGCCAATGTAAGTTTTCATGGTGGTTTTTATCCATTTACGTAGAAAGAAATTTGATTTTTATGCTTGAGGTAGCGCTAAATAAATCGGATTTTGGTATAGGAAGTTAGAAATATGATTTTTATATTATAGAGAAGATAAAAATGTGAATTCTATATAGTAGGAATAATAAAAATGTGATTTTTATATAGTAGGAATAATAAAGATATGATTTTTATGAGCTAGTGAATATAAAAATATGATTTTTATATTATATAGACAGTAAAGATTTGACCTTTATTATATGAACACCGTTGTAAAAATAGAATTTTTATCTATATAGTAGCGGTGTAAAAATATAATTTTTATCTATATGGTAGCGGTGTAAAAATAGAATTTTTATCTATATAGTAGCGGTGTAAAAATAGAATTTTTATCTATATGGTAGCGGTATAAAAATGTGATTTTTATCCATATAGAGTGATTATAAAAATGTGATTTTTTTTATATACATAGCAACAATATAAAAATGTGATTTTTATATATGTAGTGACTATGGACAATGAAATTGACGAAAGGCGAACACGACGAAGATTTCTTCATATGAAGAGTGTGGCATTTGATTTTTCTAATCGGTGAGAACTCCTCACTTTTAATTTGTTTTCTAGTTGAAATATATAATAGGATGCAGACGGTGCTTAGTAGCACCCGACACCCGTCGTCCACAGACTTTGGATGGCTTGTTTGTTTGATTGCTGTGTTGTGAAATTTGACTATGTGATGTGGAATGAAATAAAATATTTTATAGTGGAAAATATTTTATAGTTAAAAATATAAAATGGTTGATTATTTATCGTTGTTATTATATACATGTGTTGTATGGAATCCATATAATTAACATTATATGGTAATTGATTGGGTCTCATTCCAATTTGGAAAATAAGAAATATATATTCATGTGTTGAATAGAAAAATATAAATTCATGTGTTGAATAGAAATAGAAATTCATGTGTTGAATAAGAAATATATATTCATGTGTTGAATAGAAAAATATAAATTCATGTGTTGAATAGAAATATAAATTCATGTGTTGCATAAAAAATTATAAATTCATGTTTTGAATAGAAATATATATTCATGTGTTGAATAGAAAGAAAATTCATGTGTTGAATAGAAATATATATTCATGTGTTGAATAGAAAGAAAATTCAAGTGTTGAACAGAATAAAAATTCATTTGTTGAATAAAATAACGAAGTTATTGAAATATATAAAAGCCGTGTTGATTAGGTTGACGCCATTTTGACGTGAACGATATTTGTATCGATTTTATTCATTTTTATAATGAATATAGAAAAGAAAGTGATTTCAAAATATAACGTTTTGAAAATATTGTCATTTGTACATCGATGATATGGAATATTCAATTTTGATTAGAAATTGAATACGAAGTTAAAATCACTTTGAAAACGAATTTAAAACGATTTATAAAATACGTTTTAAAAGGAAATCGATGGAATATATATAATATATATATTATATATATAGAATGGGCTGAATAGAACGCGCCGTGTCGCGGCAGTTCACGAATTTCGACCATTGACTTCGAATGGATATTATGGGAGATCCGACCGTCGGATTCTCCTAAAACCGGAACCGTTGGGTTCGTATCAAAAAGAGCTTTCTAATGAATATTAGAGGTTTGAAATCTAATGGTTGTATTTGGAATTATGTCCAAATCAAATTTGGAAAAGGTCGCTGTAAGTGCAGTTCGACGGCCGTTGATGGAAATTGACTGTACGGGCCTTGATAAAATTATTAAAAATAGTAATAATTTATGTAAAATCATAAGAAATGATTTGTGAAGAATTGGGATGAAAAAATCCAAATTTGAAAAGATAAAAATGGATTTTTTTTTATCGAAATGAACTGGTTTTGAAATAGAATTAAAAAAACCATTTATTTTTGAAATAAATAAAGTGGATTTGAAATGGTTTTGAAAATAATCAGAATTTCCAATAATTTAATTGGAATGGATTTGAATTGAAATGGTCTTTGGAATATTTCGATGTTGGATTTCGTGGTGATACAAATATTGTTATGGGATTTTGAAAGATATATTTATATCATTATTTCCAATACGATATTTGTTGGTCGTAGAATTTGATATTGAATATAAGCCTATATATTTTCTATTCAGAGCCTTGTATTTAATATCAAATGTGATTTGGGTTTTCCATGAATGGTGTCTTCATTAACACTATTCTTAAACCCAGTTGAGAAAAAGATTAAATCTTTTTATTTAGATTTAATGAAGTGTACCAATTAAATGGTATTTAATTGGAATTGAATTTGAATTGATTTTTGGATTTATCGTGAACGGTGTTTTAAATAACACTTGTTCTTTAACCCAATAATTAATGTAATGTGATTTTGGGTTTATAGTGAACCGTGTTTTAAATGACATTGGTTATTTAACCCAATTAAAGATAGGATGTGATTTCCCAAGTTAAATAATCATCGATAGTGATTATTGGGAAGATTAAAACCAAGTGGAGTTTTAATGAATCTTTAATTAGATTGAAGTAATCGAGAATGGAGTATCACCCGTTTTGCTCCAGGCGATAGTTAAATCTTTAATTAGATTACCATTAAATTTACCGATAACACCGTGGTGTTAGATATGAAGTATGACCAGTTTTACTTCATGGGATGAATAGGTTGGGATTGGGAAATAAAATAAATGATTACTTTGGTGTGGTTCGCTAATCCCGTCTAGTTTGAATAAAAGAATATTCTAAATTGGAATGAGGCGTATGTAGTGTTTGTGTAACACTTGTTTATTATATACGCGAGTTATTCAGAAAGACCAGGTTTATCCCATTCTAAATAACTGATTCGACGTGGTGTCGAGGATGAAGACGGTGGTTGAAGACCGGAGGTCTTCACATCGTTTGGGTGATTACTGATGATCTTGATTGGGTTGTACACCCAAGAGGAGGGAATTAGTTGGTGATCGTCCAGACGTACTTGGAGATCGATGGAGATGCGAGGTACAAGGTGCCTCCGGTTTCGTTTAGACCTAGAACGAACTTATAAATGGACTGTGTGTCTGACATTGGATTTTAGTCTGTGTGATTGATTTCTATTAAATATATATCTATTTGGCGGCGGAGAATTTATTCTCTTGCTTAGCGCCCTTCTCTGAGACGTACGAGCTCAGGGGTTATATATTGATGGATATCAATCGCATGGAGTGAATTGCCTGTGTGGCATGCCTGAGTGGCAAATGATCAAGGCTTCTGTTGAAAAGCAAAGTCTTGTGGTTGATGATCAAAGCATCACCTGTATGGCATAGCTTTGTGTAGCGTTGATTCGCGAGCCTCACACCCCGGTTGTGAACCAAAAACTGGAGAGAACCTCAGGGAGGGCATGCGTTTCCTTCTAGCTAGGGTGGTGTCAGTGACCTACCAGTCCTGACATTTATATTATTTTCACCTGTGTGGTTGTTGCTGTTGCGAGGTGCCTCGGATATATCGGTGACTGTGTGGAGTCGTTGGAGTCATTTGGCTTATTTACGCCCCAAAGGGTGGGGAAACGCAGTGTTCAGGCATTTTAATCCACATCGGTGGACCGGCCCTGACGATCCAAGGGTCACTCGAGCTCTGATCCTGAGGCTCGGGCTAGAGAGTCTCGAATCAGTAGAGGACTATCTTTTGCCTCGGTTCGCAGATGAAAACCCAACTTCCAATACGTGACTTTGCGGTTTTTGATTGTAGAGCCTAGTATGGCAACATAGTGGTATGGGGCACTTATGTCGTCTATGATTGATACTTATGATTTGAAATTGTTTTGACGCTATACACTTATAGTAATAATAGAACATGAAATTTCACGTACCAAGCATTCTTTGCTATTATAAGGTAAGAACCCTATCCTCCGGCTTGCATTGCATTGTGTTATGGGACCTGGGCCTTATAATAGCTTCATTTTTCTTTATTTAGCATTGCGCCATTGTTCTATGCACTGGTATTCTTGGGAGGAAACCCGTTCTGTGTTATACGGCGTGGTCCCTCGATTTACCTAACTTTAAAATAAAGATGAATAACTGTTTTAGTTCTCACACCAGTCATATGACTGACCTGGAGTTTATTGTTTTAACCTAAACTCTGGGTGCCCTTATTTTGACACGGGCAGCTAGTAGTTTTGGTTTTGCAGATTTATATACACAAGATCCTGATTTATAGCTAGAGCGATACTCGGAAAGCTCTGTATCCGTATATTACTTTCAGTTGTGTTTTGTATTGTTTTTCCGCTGCTATGTAATTTATTGTAATCTCTGATATTTTTCTGTTGTATTATAATTATTCATACTCTGTATATTCTTGTATTCTGATGGAATTGTTGTAATAAGCAATGAAATGTTCTTCTGTTTGCATTCCGATGTGGCTTGTCCTCAAAGTATCCGGGCTTTCCTTACCGGGGAAGTTCGGGTCGTTTCAAAAGAACAGGTTGGAGGGATCCAACAGTATTCCTCAAATATATTTAATGTTATTTATTTTCATATTATCATTATATGAACTGTTCTGATTGGACGATTGATTTGATTGTTGACCATTGGCGCAAAATTCAACAATTTATTTTACTTAAACCAATGAGTAGTATTGGTTGAGTAATTGGAAGTATATGGCCTATAAATCAATCGTTTTTCAAATATGGATTTACCGTCAAGTGAATCGACGGGAATGAAATTATAAAATTAATTTTGTAACTAGAAATAGATTTTTAAATCTATTATTTTTAATAAAGGTTTGTTAAAAGAAAATAAATACTTATTATTTAATAATTAAGTATTAAATGATTTTATAAAGCAAATTTTGATATCTATCAGATTTATAAAGCAAGAGAGTAAAATTAACCTAATGGTTAAGATTTGAATAATTGTTTTTAATAAACAATTACATGGAATTATGTAAATTAATTATATTATTAATTAATTTAAATAAAGGACTAATTGGAACTGGTTAACTAGATAATCATGTTTTGAATTGACGAAGTCAACCGTTTTAACTGGGATTGTTTATTAAATTAATTTGTTTTGAATTACTCTAATGAAATAATTTAACATATATTTGTTTTAATTTTAATAAGAGTTTAAAAATAAATTTATCATTTATTAAGCAAATAAAGAATTAACCAATTATACGGTAGTTAATGGTGAAGTAAATTATTAATTTAATTAATAATAATTGAAGAGTTTAGTATTTAAATGAAATCCATTTATGAAAGTAAATCAAGTTTGAAATGAAATAGAATTGAATCGTGAAAGGAGTTATGAACGGTTTTATATTAAAACCGAGTCTTATAATGAAGTTACAAAAGGTTTTTTTTAAGCGAATATGATGACTTAAGTTAAATATTTACTTAATATTTGGAGTTGGAAAAAGGAAATTGAAAAATTGGAAATTAGTATAAAATAACGAAGTGGGATTTTTTTCCGAGGTTCGGAATGTGATATTCCGAACTTCGGAATGTTAAGCGAAGTTGTGAATACAAGCTAAATAAAAGATTTTGGAAATGGCAATGAATATAAGTTGTCGTAAATGATTTACAAACGATTTGTAAATGGAAGTTAAGAGTTTAGAAATGAAATCGAAATATTAGTTGTCGATAATAATTTACAAATGAGATTTTTAAATGAAGTAAGTGTTTTGAGAAGAATGAATTCGTAACAATTGTTAAAAGTAGTAAATTGAACTATTTGATTACAAACTAAAGATCGTCAAAAAGATCACTATGTGATTTTAGATAATGCATAAGTTGTCGGAAAGATTTGAAAAGGATAAAATAAAAGGAAAGTAAAAAGGTTTTGAAATGAAATCTATAACGTTTGTTACAGATGATAAGTGAACTGTTCTGAAAAATGATAAGTTAATTGTTTTGAAAAATAAATAAATATAAGGATTCATAAAATGTATAAATATAAGAGTTGTAAATGCATAAATATAAGAGTTGTAAAAGATATAAATGAATGATTTGTAAAGGATATTTATATTAGATTTGTTAAAGATAACTATATGTGATTTTAAAACAAATATAATATTGTTGCTACAAACGAGTTTGAAGAATATTTATAAAGGATTCTATTTATAATGGAATCTAAGCTCGGGTATAATATTATAAAGGATCATTAAAGATTAATAGAGAATTATTATAATAATAGTTTACTTAATAATTTATTAAGTAAACGGTGTTGAGATTTAAATAAGGTTTCCAAAGGAAACCGTGTGGTTAATAAACTTCTATTTATTTTAACGATATAAATGTTGTTGGCCAAGGCCTGAGAGATAAATAAAATACCCCAACTTGAACGACTTCACAATTATCCAAGAATGATATTAGTTTATAAACAAGAGAAATTGAGGGGAAAACATAAGTTATGATTTTCGTAAAGAATATTGAAAACTGTATTCGAAAAGTTTTTAAGTAAATGAAATGATTTTTAAGAGTATTCTTATTTATAATAAGAAGTAAAAGATAAATTCCAAATATTGGAAGCTTTTAAGAATATCATTAATAGATGTGAATTAAAAAGGCCAAGTAATGCCGAGTACTGAATCAGTGAACTCATTTCATTCTCATAACTATTTATTTGATAGTTAAATCACCGACTATCAAATCTGGCCAAATACGATTGTTGGTAGGGAAAGACCGGGATCGAATTTATATTCAAAAACCATTCTAAACCAGCAAATACGTGAAGATGCTGATTGAAGATGGAGTTACTAAAGACCGTTGATCTTCATGAGCGGAAGAACTACTTGTTGAATTCTAAGGATAGCTTATGATGATATTTGACTTATGATTCTGTCGTGATTGGAATCTGCGGATTGCAAGGACTACTTGCTATTGATCCTTTGGGTGATAATTATATAGAATGTGGTAGGAGGGTGCTTCGGTTCATCCTGTCCCTGGATGACTTGTATGGACGAATGTATGACAAAGTATTTCTAAAGGATCACGTACGTTGATTTCTTCAAACGTAATTCTGTTGATGGTAGAGCAGACAAAACACCTTCTCTCAGCTACATACGTAGAATATTTTTGTGGGCATCAATTAATGATTTCCTGATGGATCTGATGATGCGGCATTCAAAGTGAATGATGACCAGGCGTTCTAAAAATAATAATAAAGGTTACTGAATAAATTATGACCTCAAGCCTTATAAACTGGGAAATGGTTAAAATTGGGTAGGTCGCATGGCTGTGTGGGTCTCACCCATCAAAAAGGTATATCATTACCTGATCTGGAGAAATCAAATGCCTTCGGTTGTCACTTTTTATTTTTGTATATATGCTATCGGTTCGGTTGGCTGGCCCCCAACCGTGGTGATGATATATTTGGTACTCTCAAGCGAAGTGAGGGGTCGGTCATGTTTAGCCTGGGTTGCAAGATGTTCTTGTTGAACCCCAATGTATTCATCTCCGGAGATACATTGTCGGAAAGGTGGTTGCCCATACCTTGCCATGGAAATCTATTCTCCAATAAGCGCCAATGGTTTTGATTGTATACTATATATGTAGAGCGTGAGATGCAAGCGTTCTGCTAGACTGAAATTTACTTGTATTTAGACACTATTATAATATCAGAAAGATATTGATTTCAAAAATATTTCGGGTTATCGTAAGGTAAAAACTGTAACACCCTGTGTTTTCGATAAACCTTAAAGTAACGAATTAAAGAATAATTAATACTAAATGTGAGAATTAAGGGAAATGGGATACGCCATTGCGTTCGTCTCGGAATTTTGGTTGAGATAAAGTCTGAGTTTGCGTGAATTAGACTTCATATGAAGAAGTTATGGCCTTCGGAAGTTTCAAAATTCAAATTTAAACAAAGAAGGGGGCAGGGAAGGAAAAATTCCCACCCAAGAGGTCGACCCTAGTGTCGACCCCGGGCAGATCTGAAAGGATGACGATTTCTGACTCCCTGCTGAGTCATTAGGTCTGAGGTGTTATCCTATGTTGACTGGATGGTCTTGATTATTTCTAGGGTTAATCTGATGGCTCTAAATTAATTAAACCTCTATAAAAGCAACCTAACTCTCAACCCTAAATCACAAATATTCATACCAAGAGTCACCATGCCGTCAATGGTGAACCTGGAATAGCCGTCTTCTCTTTCAACTCAAAGGAAAGATTGAAGCTACATAAAAATTAAATCTAATCTAATTCAAGTAAGAAAATTCAACGATCTACATCAAAGGCGAGCAATTCAATTTCAGAATACAGATCCCAGAACTCAAGAATTCCTTTTTGTTTGTAAGTGTAGTTATCTTTCAAATCTGAATGAATTAAAGACATGGTTGTAATGAATTGTAAAATAGAATTGTAACAAGTTGTATATGATGTTGATTTATGTTTATTCACGTCTATTTTATCGTATATGCCTATGAATTTTTGTGGTCTATCATGTTATGTGGAAATTGGTGAATAAACCTATGATGTTATGAAATTATCATGTGTAAGTTTGGTGATATTATATAAGTTTTAGGATAAATCATGTAGTTTATGCTTAATTGTTTAGATCCATTATGCATACGTGTTTAGATCTATGACCTTGTGTTGACATCTATATGTTATATATCAATTTAGAAATTATGCCATGTTTATGCAAGCTAAATGATGCTATCATGTTATGAACACATGCAAATTTATAGGTTAAAAACATGATTATATAAATCTATATATTAAGATCTACCCTTTATATGTTAGATCCATATGCCTCTATGTTAGATCCATGTTAGCATGATTCAATCCCTATGCAAGTTCACCACTACATGTTTAATTAGATTTTGGTAGTTCTTTGGAAAACTATTATTTTATGACTCATTTTGCATAGATCTAGTTTACAAGTTCATAATTAAAATTATATTATGCCAAGTTCATGTGACACATCTGTAGTTAGATCCATATTTTTGTATGATGTTGGAATGTTGCAAGTTCCACTTTTTCCCTTTTTAGTTTATTAGTTAGGCTAAAATGTCGAGCCTAACATCTTATGTAATTTTGCGAACGTACAACGGGGGTAACGTTGGGGAAAACATGAAATTATACATAATTACCATATTTGGCTCATAACCATGTAAATGGTATGGCATTGAAATGATATAATTTACATATCAAAAATTATGAATTTGATTTAGAAAGAAAGTGGGCCATGACAAATAAATTGTTGACAAATTTACATATAAGCATAAAAGGAAGTATATATAAATTTAGAAAAGATGAATATGCCTAACCCGAGGCTAGACTGGGTTGTGGTGTAAAACTGCCCGGAACCGATCGGCAAATCCAGTGACCACAACAATACCTGTCTAATGTGGGTGGTTAGTGCACTGAGCCCAAAAGGACTCGAGGTTAGACTGAGTTGTGTTGTAAAACTGGCCGGAACCGACCGGCACATCCAGTGACCACAACAGTACCTGTCAAATGTGAGTGGTTGGTGCTCTAATAAAGCTAAGTCAAGAGTGGTAGGGTTAAGTCAATTTAGGAAACACTTAACCAATTCAACATGTTAGCTAAACTGATGGGTGGGGTTAGGTAAATTTGGACGCTTAACCAATATAACATGTTGATTGGAAAACCCTAGCAACGGGGACCCATTTCAGCAGTAACCCACGTAGATGCATCATGGGACCCTGAACTAGGCAGGGTGGGGCACGATTACTGGGCTGATTATAAGCGGTCAAAAATATCGACGGTGGTGCATCAGTGTAGGTTCCAGCGAAGTACGGGCGTGCACGTACTCCGGAGTGGAAAAAGCAGGCACTGGGCATTTGTAGTCATACACTGTGCATCTTGAATCGTGTCGGGTTGCCACCATAGGATTTGATGCACCCCATGGTGGGACCAGCATAGGTATCTACAGTCAAGTGGGGGCCGAAGGACACACGTGACAAATGTATGCTAGTAGGAGCCAATCGATATAAGGGGATCATTTCACCATGAACACGTGGTGCTAGTTAGACAAATATAAGTAGGTGCAGAGAATTAAACATGGGTACGATGTATATTCGGTTTATCCTGCCTTATATAGTTTTATGTTAGTTTGTTGTTCTAGTACTGTTTCAGTTTATTCCTATCATGACCTTTTCCTTATTCACACACTGAAAAGTCACTAGACTTACTCAGACTTATGTCTGACCTATTCTTCTTTCGTCTTCTTTTATTTCGTTTCCCCTCCACCCCTTAGGTAGCTAGAGAGGGAACAACTCAGCTTAATTTGGACCGTTCATCTCTCCAAGCTTGAAGACTCTGTGATATACGGCTTAGAATCTCTTATCTTTGGCTATGGCTTTGGACACACTAGACTTGGGGATTTATGCAGTTTTATTTATGTTATATGCTCCTTTATGTTTTAAGCAAGACAGAGATTATGATGAAATGTTTTGGAAGTTATGTTGAGACAATTTACTGTAATGGTTTTTGTATTGAACCCCGTATGAAATAAAAGTTAGTTTTATTTTCCGCTGCTTATATTTCTGTCTTGTAATATTTCTATGTCTTTTACCTATAATGCTCCATCGAAGTTAAGGCATTCCCTTTGTGAGTGACCTTAACGGAGGTGGGGTGTTTCACTTGGTATCAGACAAAGGTTTACTAGATCAGATAAAAGTTTTTGAAAACTATTTTCAAAAAGAAGCATTTTTAAAGAAAAAGTGTTATTTTACTTTAAAAGGCATAATATCCCAAAGCCATATGCATTATCTTTCTATTCTTTGTTTTGAATCTTTCCTCTTTCATTTCAGCATGTCTGAGAATCTTAACCTTCCAGAGGGTGTACCGATATCTGACTGGTTCAGGAGGTACCTAGAGGCTAGGGCCAACGACGCAGGCCCAGCAGACATTCCTCCTCCCCTGACTGCAGTGGTTCCTCCTCCTCCTCCTCGTGCAAAAGCTTTCTCAAAAATATGTGGGGACTTTCGATCCATGGGTGGAAATAACTTCAATGGAAATGAATCCTTCATGGAAGCAAGAAACTGTCTCAAAGAAACTGAGGATTTGTTCAAGATCTTCGAAGTGGATGATAGGCAGAAGATACAGTTGGCGGTATGGTTGCTCAAATACGAAGCTTTCTATTGGTGGGAAGTCACTAACGTTGAAAGACTAATTGAAACTTGGATGGATTTTAGGATGGGGTTTGAAATAAAATTCCTCTCATAAGCTGAATGGAGCCTACAGATGGAGAAGTTCTTAGCTCTCAGACAGGGAAGTATGTCGGTCAAGGAATACGTTAACCAATTTAATCAGCTGGCTAAGTTTGGATTGGAGCTAGTGAACACTCCATATAGTAAGGCTCTCCGCTTTCTTAAAGGACTGAATGAGCCACTACACAGCATAGCTATGTCCCATATACCTATGGGTGCGACTTATGAAAGACTGGTGGACATGGCACTATTACAAGAAGAAGATAAAGTTGGCAAGAAAGAGACAAAGGTGGAAACATCTCAAGATAAGAAAGGGGAAGGATCACAGAGCAAGAAGACAGATTCCAAGAAAGGCGGGAAAAACAAAAAAAACCATGACAAGAGGAAGTGTAATTTTTGTGGAATTCCTGGACAACTGGTTAAGGACTGCAGGAAGAAGAAAAGGAAGATGGGTGGCTGTTTTCATTGCGGCGAGGCAGGACACATGGCTAGGGACTGCCCAAGAAAACAAGGGCAAGGGAAGAGAGTTGGATCTACTTCTGGAGGGTAGGTTCACTCTCTCATGGCACCTCCGCAAGAATAAGGTAGAAATGTTTCTGTTGAGAGTTTAGTTTATCTTTTTGATCATCCTGTTCGTACACTCTTTGATTCTGGCGCATCGCACTCTTTTATATCTACTACTTTAGTTGAATCTCTGCACCTAGACACCAGTTTAGTAGAGGATCCCTTGGTTGTTTCAAATCCAATTGGGGGCTCAACTTATTTGTCAATGATTTGTTTAGATTTGGAAATTTCTATATTAAGTGTGGGGTTTAGATGTAATGCCTATGTTTTGGGCTTCATTGGTTATGGGTTGATTCTAGGCATGGATTGGCTATCCAGTAATGGTGCCATCCTCGACTATGAAAAGAGAGTAGTTAGACTCATGACTCGCCTTGGTAACACTTTCGAAATTTCTTGTAATCCCATGAACTCTGTTATGCTTAGCTATCTCGAATCTCTTGATGCGTCTATTGAGGATTTGCTGTCTGTTAAGTAGTCCGTGAATACTCGGATGTCTTTGAAGAGTTTAAAGGGTTACCTCTGAAGCGGGAGATATACTTCCGCATATACCTCATTGAAAACGCAAAACCCGTCGCTCTAACCGTTAGATACATGGCTCCAAGGGAGAGGAAAGATCTCAGCAATCAAGTTAAAGAGCTGCTTGAGAAGGGGTTTATTAGGCGGAGTATTTCTGAATGGGGTGCCCCAGTAGTGTTCACAACTAAAGCAGACGGTTCGCTTCGCCTATGCGTTGATTATAGGGAGCTAAACAAGCTGACCAAAAAGAATAGGCACCCACTCCCAAGAATAGATGACTTGTTCGATCAGCTTGTAGGTTCATCGGTTTTCTCCCAACTAGATTTAGCTATCGGGTTTCATCAGGTGAGAGTGGCTGAAGACAGCATTGACAAGACCGCGTTTAGAACTCCGGATGGTTTCTTCGAGTGGCTTGTCATGCCTTTTGGCCTGACAAACGCACTCGCTTACTTCGTCGATAGCAGGGTGTTCAAGGAGTTCCTCAATAAGTCTGTGGTGGTCTTCGTAGATGACATTTTGATTTTCTCGAAGAGTGAGGAAGAGCATGCTCAGCATCTAAAGGAAGTCATGGACACTCTTCGTGCACACTAGTTAAAAGCCAAATTCTCCAAATGCCACTTCTGGAGGGAAGAAGTAAGGTTACTTGGACACGTGGTGTCCAAAGAGGGATTAGCTGTGGACCCTACAAAAGTAGTTGCGGTGCAAGATTGGAAGGTCCTACGGAATGCAACTGAAGTCCGAAGCTTCCTCGGGCTAGCGGGCTTTTACCGGAATTTCATCAAAGATTTTGCAAAAATCTCAGCTCCACTTACAAATTTGACAAAGAAGAACTTAACATTCACTTGGGATTTGGATTGCGATATTGCTTTCCAACACTTAAAAAGAGCTCTAACAACAGCCCCGGTTCTGACATTGCAGGATGGGAGCAAGTTGTTTACCGTATACACAGATGCATGTGGTACGGGATTAGGAGCTGTCTTGATGCATGAAGGGAAGGTATTAGCTTATGGAGGCAGGCAGTTGAAGATACATGAGAAAAACTACCCAACCCACGACCTAGAGTTGGCTGCTATCGTCTTTGCGCTTAAGTCTTAGCGCCATTATCTCCTAGGTGAGAAGTTTGAATTATATACTGACCATAAATCGTTGAAGTACCTTTTCTCGCAGAAAGATCTTAACTTGAGGCAACAAAGGTGGATGAAATTCTTGGCATCCTACGATTTCGAGATTTCCTATACCCGTGGTAAGGGCAATGTAGTAGCATACGCCTTGAGTAGAAAGAAGCTGGCCTTAAGGCCTCTCTTTGTTGAAAGGCAGAGCTTGGAGTATATTGCCAACTTTGATTTTAGACCCTCTGTTGATCATGTGACTGATTTGTTAGCATCGCTAGAGGTGCGGCCTACTCTTTTGGACTCAATAGGGACCGCACAACGTGAAGACCCTTAGCTAGCTGATGTGATAGATAAGTCGAGTAGGGGTGAGACTTCTAGTCACCTCAACAGATACTCCATCGATGATAAAGGTTGGTTGAGGCGGGATGGAAGGCTATGCATCCCACAAGCAAGGGAATTGGTGAAGAAGGTTCTCGAAGAGGCACACCACTCCAAGTTAACCATACACCCCGGTGGAGACAAAATGTACAAAGACATCAAAAGGGTTTTCTTTTGGGATGGCATGAAGAGGGATGTAGCTGAATTCGTCTCGAAGTGCTTAGTATGCAGCAATTCAAGGCGGAGAAGAAGAAGCTTGGTGGTTTTCTTCATCCTCTAGAGGTCCCACAGTGGAAATGGGATAGCATCTCGATGGACTTTATTGATGGGCTGCCTAGGTCAAGAAGAGGCAATACCAGTATTTGGGTAATAGTGGACAGGCTCACAAAAAGCGCTCACTTCATACCCGTTAAGAGTAGAAGGACTGCCTCATCTCTAGCATCCATATATCTTAAAGAGATAGTCCGACTCCATGGGATACCCTCCAGCATTGTTAGCGACCGAGATCCTATCTTTACGAGCGAGTTTTGGAAGAGCTTGCAAGAGGCTCTATGCACACAGTTATGCTTAAGCACGGCCTATCACCCCCAAACCGATGATCAAACGGAGAGAGTGAACAGAGTATTAGAAGACCTCTTGAGATTATGCATTCTTGACTTCGGAGGAACATGGGAGGATCATCTTCCTTTAGTGGAGTTTTCCTACAACAATAGCTACCAATCCACCATAGGTATGGCACCCTTCGAAGCTTTATATAGAAGACCGTGCCAATCACCAACTTGTTGGTGGGAGTCTACAGATAAGCTCATACTTGGACCAGATATGATCAGAGAAACTTCAGAGAAAGTGGACTTGATATGAAAAAGAATGAAGACTGCCCAAGATAGACAAAAGTCCTACGCAGATAAGAGAAGGGTCGACCTTCAGTTTGAGGTTGGGGACAGGGTTTTCCTTAAAGTATCTCCTTTGAGGAACGTCGTTCGCTTCGGATCCGCAGGAAAGTTGGCACCAAGATTTGTAGGGTCGTTTCCTATCATTGAAAGGATTGGGAAGATGGTTTACAGGGTAGAGCTGCCCAAGAGATTGGCTGGAGTTCATAATGTCTTTCATGTTTCTCACTTATGAAAGTTCTTACATGAGTCTGCGGAAGTGGTGAAACCAAGCATATTAGAAGACGTAGAAGTAGAACGAGTGGCGATTGTCAGAAGAGTTCCAACTCGTATCTTGGGTACGGAAGTCAAAAAGCTACGCAACCACGAAGTCAAACTTGTAAAAGTTCAATGGATGTGACGCTGAGGAAGACACAACTTGGGAGACTGAGGCCAAAATACGCACAGTCTACCCTTTTCTTTTTGAGGGTACATCTTTGATCTTTTTTCCTTAAGTTTGTTCATAATCGTATCTATCTTTTTAGTATTTTCCTCAGTGTCGTTCTCAATCCTTAGGTAGAAACTAATGGATGTAAACATGTATTTGAAACATGTTATGATTGATGGTTGCAAGTGGTTGCAAGTGGTTGCAAGTGATTGCTAGTGGTTGCTCGTGGATGCATATACACACACTTTAGGTATTAGATCGGCTCAGTCACTTTCATATTGCATATGCATATATGTACTTATATAAATGATTGAAACTTGATGTGTTATCATGTGGATGTTGCATTTGTATGAATGATTGTGCACTCATGTAGAAAGCATGATTAGGGGTGATTGCATACATAATGGACTCATGGCACCGACATGACTTGCATTAAGGAGGTCAACTGAATCAGTAGACCGCTTGATTTTGCATTAGATAAGGACATGTACACACACTATGCATATGATCATGAAGCATTAGAAGTCTTTTAAGGACAATGGATGCCTATGTTTGATGGTAGAGTAGATGGACAACTGGATGGCAGGATATACGTTCTTCTTGACTTGAAGATTTCGGGGATGAAATCTTTTAAGGAGGGGAGAATGTAACACCCCATGTTTTCGATAAACCTTAAAGTAACGAATTAAGGAATAATTAATTCTAAATGTGAGAATAAAGGGAAACGGGATATGCCATTGCGTTCGTCTAGGAATATTGGTTGAGATAGAGTTTGAGTTTGCGTGAATTGGACTTCGTATGAAGAAGTTATGGCCTTCGGAAGTTTCAAAAATTTCAAAATTCAAATTTAAACACAGAAGGGGGCAGGGCAGGAAAAATTCCCGCCCAGGCCAGGTCGACCATAGTGTCGACCTACCCTACAGGTCGACCTGGGGGTCGAACTCCCCCCCCCCCTCGGGTAGATCAGAAAGGATGACGATTTCTGACTCCTTGCTGGGTCATTAGGGCTGAGGTGTTATCCTATCTTGACTGGATGGTCTTGATTATTTCTAGGGTTAATCTGACGACTCTAAATTAATTAAACCTCTATAAAAGCAACCTAACTCTCAACCCTAAATCACAAATATTTATACTAAGAGCCGCCATGCCATCAATGGTGAACCTAGAATAGCTGTCATCTCTTTCAACTCAAAGGAAAGATTGAAGCTACATCAAAATTAAATCTAATTCAACTAAGAAAATTCAACAATCTACATCAAAGGCGAGCAATTCAATTTCAGAACGCAGATCCCAGAACTCAAGAATTCCTTTTTGTTTGTAAGTGTAGTTATCTTTCAGATATGGATGAATAAAAGACATGGTTTGTAATGAATTGTAAAATAGAATTGTATCAAGTTGAATGTGATGTTGATTTATGTTTATTCACGTATATTTTATCGTATATGCCTATGAATTATTGTGGTCTATCATGTTATGTATAAATTGGTGAATAAACCTATGATGTTATGAAATTATCATATGTAAGTTTGGTGATATTATACAAGTTTTAGGCTAAGTCATGTAGTTTATGCCTAATTGTTTAGATCCATCATGCATACATGTTTAGATCTACGACCTTGTGATGACATCTATATGTTGTATATCAATTTAGAAATTATGCCATGTTTATGCAAACTAAGTGATGCTATCATGTTATGAATACATGCAAGTTTATAGGTTAAAAACATGGTTATATAAACCTATATGTTTAGATTTACCCTTTATATCTTAGATCCATATGCCTCTATGTTAGATCCATGTTAGCATGATTTAATCCCTATGCAAGTTCAGCACTATATGTTTAATTAGATTTTGGTAGTTCTTTGCAAAACTATTATTTTATGACTCATGTTGCATACATCTAGTTTGCAAGTTCATAATTAAAAGTATGTTATGCCAAGTTCATGTGACACATCTGTAGTTAGATCCATATTTTTTGTATGATGTTGGAATGTTGCAAGTACCTGTTTTTCCTTTTTTAGTTTACTAGTTAGGCAAAAATGTCAAGCCTAACATCTTATGTAATTTTGTGAACGTATAATGGGGGTAACGTTGGGGAAAACATGAAATTATACATAATTAACATATTTGACTCATAACCATGTAAATGGTATGGCATTGAAATGATATAATTTACATACCAAAAAGTATGAATTTTATTTAGAAAGAAAGTGGGCCATGACAAATAAATTGTTGACAAATTTACATATAAGCATAAAAGGATATATATATAAATTTAGAAAAGACGAATATGCCTAACCCGAGGTTAGACTGAGTTGTGGTGTAAAACTGCCCGAAACCGACCGGCACATCCAGTGACTACAACAATACCTGTCGAATGTGGGTGGTTAGTGCATTGAGCCCAAAAAGGACCCGAGTTTAGACTGAGTTGTGCTGTAAAACTGCCTGGAGCTGACCAGCACATCTAGTGACCACAGTAGTACCTATCTAATGTGAGTGGTTGGTGCTCTAATAAAGCTAAGTCAAGAGTGGTAGGGTTAAGTCAATTTAGGAAACACTTAACCAATTCAACATGTTAGATAAACTGATGGGTGGGGTTAGGTAAATTTGGACACTTAACCAATATAACATGTTGACTGGAAAACTCTAGCAACGAGGACCCATTTCAGCAGTAACCCACGTAGATGTATCATGAGACCCTGAACTAGGCAGGGTGGGGCATGATTACTGAGCTGATTATAAGCGGTCAAAACATCGGCGATGGTGCATCAGTGTAGGTTTTGGCGGAGTATGGGCGTGCACGTACTCCGAAGAGGAAAAAGCAGGCACTGGGCATCAGTAGTCATACACTCTACATCTTGAATTGTGTCGGGTTGCCACCATAGGAATTGATACACCCCGTGGTGGGACCAGCACAGGTATCTACACTCAAGCGGGGGCCGAAGGACACACGTGATAAATGTATGCTAGTAGGAGTCGATCAATATAAGGGGATCATTTCACCATGAACATGTGGTGCTAGTTGGACAAATATAAGTAGGTGCAGAGAATTAAACATGGGTGCGATGTATATTCGGTTTATCCTGCCTTATATAGTTTTATGTTAGTTTGTTGTTCTGGTACTGTCCTATTTTTAGTTTATTCCTATCATGGCCTTTTCCTTATTCACAGACTGAAAAGTCACTAGACTTACTCAGACTTTTGTCTTACCCATTTTTCTTTCGTCTTCTTTTCTTCTGTTTCCCCCTCCCCTTCCCCCCCCCCCCCCCATTTAGGTAGCTAGAGAGGGAATAGCTCAGCTTAATTTGGACCGTTCATCTTTCCAAGCTTGAAGACTTTGTGATGAATCTCTTACCTTTGGCTATGGCGTTGGACACACTAGACTTGGGGATTTATATAGTTTTATTTATGTTATATGCTTCTTTATGTTTTAAGAAAGATAGAGATTATGATGAAATGTTTTGAATGTTATGTTGAGACAATTTACTGTAATGGTTTTTGTATTGAACCCCGTATGAAATAAAAGTTAGTTTTATTTTCTACTGCTTATATTTCTGTCTTGTAAATTTTCTGTGTCTTTTACCTATAATGCTCCATAGAAGTTAAGGCATTCCCTTTGTGAGTGACCTTAATGGAGATGGTGTGTTTCAAAAACCGTCTGTATTTATGTGTGGATATGGTCTAACGATTATCCTTTTCTTTCAAAAAGATTTTGAATTTAAAATCAACTTATATGATACCTATAAACTTAGTGTGTTTTTCTCACTCACCAGACTGACCCGTCGTTTGTAATGCTTGGGTTAGACCGGGTCGTACAGATTCAGGTTATCGGATACTACGAAGAGACGAACTGGAGATGTTCACACATATGATACTGAGTTGTTATTCTGGTGTGTATTATATATGATGACAGGTTATTATAACTGTCCAGATGTGCGATGTACTCTGATGATTGTAAGTATTATTTCAAAGCTCTCTATAAAGATTTGTTTGTATATTATATTTTGTTCCGCTGCGATGTGAGACCCTGACTGTGTGTTTCTTCTTCTATTCTAATATTTCTTTCTTTCTTAACTCTCCTTCTAACTTCTTCCTAATAAACGTTACTGTGTTTTCAAGGCTTGAATGTTCGACATGGTGTTTTTGTGTTGATTTTCATGACAAAAAACCGTGTTCGTTACACATGTACAGATTTACATATATATGTTTACTTATGCTTGTTTTACATTGCCATTAAAGCTTGATAGGAAAATTCTTTTACTCGAATAGATTTAGCTAGAAATGTTATAATTCCTATTGCATTACTCAACCCATACCAAAGTAATTGGATTATCAAAGTATGACAAATAAAGGCAATTGAGATCCTAAAAAAATACTAAAGGGGAGGGCTACGATTTAGAATAATACCCACTAGCGATGATGTAGGATTTTTAATTTTAATGTTTTCAATGTCATTATTTTTTGATAGTTCAACCAATAAGTTATTATTGTAATGCTAGTTTTCTTCAAATTAATTGGATACTCAAATTCAAGCCATAATGTTTAACAGAGTTGCAAATAAATATTATCACTATTTGAGTATGAAAAAATCTACTGTGTCTCCAAAGAAACCATTAGGCCTGCAAATAAAGAATTCAGGACCATAAAAATTGACAATGAGTTGAATATAAATGAATTCTCATTGGTCGAAAGAGTGTATGATGCGAGCTGCTATACGCCTGGGATCATATACAACTTGTAAAGCTTAACCAGCTTCAAAGGTATCTTGCAAAAAAGAAAGTTGTAGGTAATGCATTCATATTATCAGTTTTAAATAAACCATTGTACGTTTTTTTGGCATAGCCGACCGGTTTTTAAGGTGACCGCAAGCACCTTTTATTATAACTAATTATAATAATCAGTGTAGTACAGGTGATTGTAGTGACAACTAGCTACATCGATTTCTAAGGCAGACTGTCCACCAAATCATTGTATGTTTTAATTTGTTAACAGAAGCAAAATTTTAGATGTGACCGACCTTATTCAAAGAAATTCATCATTCAAAGATGTTTGTAGAAAAATCAGCAACGAGAACATTCCAAAAGACAATCATCACTATCTCAACTGGTTAGAACGTTGGAGTAGGATGCAAGAGATTATGGGGTTCGACTCTGTGTACCCCTTTTCCAAGATAGTATGATTCATACTATCTAATTCTGTATATAAATACCCAATTCCAAAAAATAATTAATTTTTTTAGTACAAATATCTAGATATGAGTTTAAATTATAGAATCAAAACAATTAATGTTACGTTGTGGGGAGAACTTGCTATTGAAGTAGCTGATGCAAATGGTTAGTAAATGTCCTTTAGTAACCATTAAATATGTTAAAGTTAGAGGTTTTCAATGTAAAAAATGTTTTAATTTCTTTAATGTTTTTACCATGCAACTGCTTTTTAAGTTTTAGCAATGTTATTGCAAGTTTGTCTTTATCAATATGAGTAATAGCAATCTAGCTAGCTATAAATTAAAACATAGTAAAAGCTAAAAAGCTTAGAATTTGGTATAATACCGAAGGCAAAAATGCACACCTAAAATCTACTAATTGTGATAGAGTTATGTTTTTTCATATAATAAACAATCCAAGTTTTGCTCAAGAAAAGGTTGGTCCTAACCATTTTAATTGATATCATACGTACATTAGTATTGTCATATCAATTAATTATTTACTTTTTTCCATATGTAGTCTATCTTCTTCAGTATATTTGCTTATGTAAATCACATTAAGACTCAATCTCTGTGGTATTGAGTTTGTAAGAGTCGTAAAAAAGGTAACTGAAGCTCTACGATCGCACCATTGGTTTGAAGCATGTCAATGGAATGAAGACACATGTAAGTGTAGCGCAAAATCAGAGATTTGGGCAGCGGAATACGAATAAACCCAATGATCTAGTCTGTCAACTATTTCAACAATGCCAAAAATTTATAAAAAAAAATCAAGTGGCACAAATTATAGAGAATACAAAAACAGAAAATAAAGGAAAGAATACATCAATTTTAATGTGGTTCGGCTTTGCCTACGTCCACGGAGACCCAACAACTTTTATTTCTTAATGAAGAAATGAGTACAAAAAGATTACAATAGAGAGAATACTAATGGTGGATTTCTTGCTTCATACATTAACATGACCCCTATTTATATAGAGGGATTTCTTGAGGATAAAGAAGAGAAGTTTCTAGAATACTTGGACATGAAGGAAAAATAAATATAATATCTTCCTTGATTTGATTGGAGCATAAATGGATGGCGCAATTATGGTCTCAATCTCTTTCCCTGAGTAAATTGATTCTTCGTTAATTGATTGATTGGCCTTTTATTTTTCTTCCAAAAACTTCCTCTTATATCTTTCCATATACGAGCCAATTAATTGATTGACAATCATTCAATTTCTTTCCTTCTCTACAAATATTTGAATCATTAATTTCAACACTCTACCTTGATTCAAATATGGCAATCTTTCTTCATTATCTCATCTTCAACAATCAACATAGAAATTGTTGGGCCCAGCGCCCCCATGGCGCTCAAATAACAGGAAACAAATTGATCAAGTTTGAGCAATGCTCAAACTTGTCCTTTGGAAGTGACTTGGTCATCATATCTGAAGTATTATCTGAATTACCGACCTTCAATAATTTGATCTTGCTTCGTTCTTCGTCAAGCATAAGAAAGAAGCCTCTAACGTCAATGTGCTTCGTCCGTGAACTATAAGCCTGATTCTCAACAAGATGAATCGCACTCTAATTGTCTGAAAATAGCTCCACTATCTGCTGCACCATTGAAAGATCTTCCAACAACTGAAGTAAGTACAATCCTTCCTTTGTTGCTTCCACAATCGATATCAACTCTTCTTTGGTAGTCGACAAAGCTACGATAGACTGCAACTTTGATCTCCATGAAATTTGGCCTTTGCCAAGTGAAAAACATAGCCCGACACCAACTTCCGTCCATCTCTATCCCCAGCGTAATCTGAATCACAATATCCTCTAAGAGAGATGTCTCCATCAACTCCACCATATAACAAGCCATAAAGAAGTGTCACGAAGATATCTGAGTATCCACTTCACTGCTTTCCAATGCTCTTTACCTGGGTTAGACATATATCGACTGACAACACCAACTGCATGGGCCAAATCTGGTCTCGTGCACACCATTGCATACATGAGAATACCAACAGCACTAGAACAAGGTATATTACGCATATCTCTTTTGTCTTCATCCGATGTGGGACACATATCTTTGGATAGCTTGAATTGAGAGCCTAACGGAGTAGCCACCGGTTTAGCATTCTCCATACCGAATCGAGATAGGACTTTCTCGATGTATTGAGTTTGAGTGAGCCTCAAAACTCTTTGCTTTCTATCCCTTTGAATCTCCATCCCTAAAATTCTCTGTGCGTTTCCCAAATCTTTCATCTCAAATTCTTTACTGAGCTCCATCTTCAACTCTGAAATTTTAGACATGCTCTTAGAAGCTATCAACATATCATCGACATAAAGTAACAAATAGAAGATGTCATCATTACATTTTTTAAAATAGACACATTGGTCCTTAAAGCTTCTAGAGTAACCATGTGAGATCATAAACTTATCAAATTTCTTATACCACCGTCTAGGAGACTGTTTTAAGCCATAAAGAGATTTGTTAAGTTTACAAACATGACCTGGCCTACTGCTATCAATGAACCCCTCTTACTGCTATAGGTAAATGTCCTCCTCAAGATCACCATGCAAGAATGTTGTCTTGACATCTAGTTGTTCCAACTCCATGTCGAAGTGAGCAACCAATGCCAAAAGAATGCGAATGGAAGTATGTCTAACAACTGGAGAAAAAATATCATGAAACTCCACTTCTTTCTTCTGAACATAACCCTTCGCCACTAATCTTGCTTTGCACCTCAAGTCGCCATTGCCGCCATCTTTCACCTTATAGATCCATTTACATCCAATTACTCTCTTGCCGAAAGGAAGTGGCACTAAATCCCAAGTGTGATTTTAATGCAAAGACTCAATCTCCTCCTCCATTGCTACTAGCCAACTGGAGCTATCAACTGAACTAATGGAATTCTGTTGTCTCTTGGTTCATCATGAAATATGCTTAATGCATAAGCTGCCATGTCATCAAAGTCAATATCTTCAATGCTCAATCCCACAAAATCATCGAGCCATGTAGGTCTTTTCTTCTCTCTTGTTGGCCGAGTTTGAATTTGAGCTCCACCTTGAGGTTGATCTTCTGTCTCTTCCCTATCAACCACGGTGTCATCGAAATCGCCATTTTTACTCGTATGGAATTTTGATGATCTGCCTTGTGTTTGGTATTTTGAATTTGTCCTCTCAATATCATCATTAACTGAAGAAGAAGGCACCACCTTCAACATAGCCTTCTCATCAAATGTAACATGTCTGCTAGTAACAATCTTTTGGTTAGTAGGACACCACATCCTATAACCCTTAATTCCTTTTTTATATCCAAGAAAAATACACTTGCACGATCTTGGATCCAACTTCCCTTTGCTCTCATGCACATAAGCTGGAGAACCAAACACTCTGAGAAAGGAATATGATACAGGCTCTCCCTTCCATACTTCTTCAGGAATCTTCATATCTATGGCGGTAGAAGGTGTGCGGTTGATAAGGAAAACTGCCGTAAATAATGCTTCTGCCCAAAATCTCTTATTTAATCCCGCAGTCGGCCGTAAGCAATAAGTTCTTTCCAACAAAGTTCGATTCAATCTCTCTGCAACCCTATTTGACTGAGGATCTCCTGGTGTGGTGTAATGACTTTTGATTCCCTTGGACTCACAAAATTTGATGAATTTTTGAGAAGTGAATTCACCACCATTATCTGAACGAAGAACCTTCACTTTCTTTCCAGACTGCTTCTCAACAAGAGATTTCCAACTTTGAAACCTATCAAAAGTTTCATCTTTGGACTTCATTAAGTAACCCCATACTTTTCTAGAAAAATTATCAACAAATGAAACGAAATACCTGGCTCCTCCATAAGATAGGCATGGTGTGGGACCCTAAACATCAGTATGAACATATTCTAAAACATCTTTAGACTTATGCTCTGCAATGCCAAAAGAAACCTTCATCTGCTTTCCAAGTACACATCCTTCACAAAAGTCAAGTTTTGAATGATGAACACCGTCAATCAAGCCTCGTTTTCTCAATACTTCTAAACTGCGCTCTCCAATGTGTCCTATACGAAAATGCCACAGTCTGGTAGAATCGGAATCAACTGAATCAATGACTAAAGCAGACTCCGCAACAGCAGTTGTACCCTTCAGCAAACATAGATTTCCATCTTTTACCCCTTTCATTACTATTAATGACCTATTTGTAATTTTCAATGAATCTTTTTCTATTACACACTTTAAGCCAAAATTGCACAATGCTCCAATTGAGATCAAACTACGCCTTAAATCAGGCACATGCCTGACATTACATAAAGTACGAACAACACCATCAAACATCCTGATTTTTACTGTTCCAATACCAATCATGCAACAAGAAGCATTATTTACCATGAGAACCTCTCCACAATCAAGCTAACGATAAGTGGAAAAAAGTGCCTATCAGATGTCATGTGATAAGATGGTCCCGAGTCAATAATCTACAAAGTACTCTTCATAGGAGAGGCAGAAACTGTAAAAATGCCAAGATCATTATCTGAATCTGATGTCTCCGCTGTAGATGTTGAAGCCTTCTAGGGAACAACTTTGTTTTTATTCTCCAACTTGGGGCAACTTGCAATATAATGTCCAGTTTTTCTGGAATAATGATAAACTCCCTTCCGGACTCCTTTTGACTGAGATCTTGACTTAGCTCTATCTCCACCATATTTGGGTCTACTTTTACTTCTTCCTCTCTGTGCAGCAAGGCTTTCAGAATCATTCTCCGTGCTCATGCATGCTGACTTTCCTCTCAACATCTCATTATGCAAATTTGTCTGTACATCCTCAAAGCAAATAGACGAATGTCCATTGATCATAGAATTAACCAAAGTGTTATACTCTGCAGGTAAAGAACATAAAAGAATAACAGCTTGCACCTCATCCTCAATCTTTACATCAGCTGCTCGAATATTCATAACAAGTTTGTTGAGGGGATCTATATGAGCAAATACATCTGTTCTGGTCCTCATTTTGAAAAAATAAAGTTGTTGTTGTAAGATGATACGGATGGTGAGAGACTTGTCGTAGAACTTTCTTTGAAGAGCATCCCACAATTCATTAGCAGTTTTCACATGAGAAAACTCTCTAAGTACTTCATCAGAAAGGCTAAGTTGGATGGTAGTAAGAGCATCCTCTTCCAATTCTTCTAAATCTTCAGGTGCTGATTTTTTCAATTTCTCTATATCTGAGACAACCTTAAATGTCCTCTCTTTCTTCAACACTGCTTCCATCTTCATCATCCATGTGCCAAAATCCTCCTTTCCATCAAATTTAGCAACTCCATAATTTGTAGCACTTCTACCATCATTATTCTTTGCGGAATTTGACATGGTTGAAAAGTCTTTGAACATGACAACTTGCTCTGATATCAATCTGTAGTGCAAAATCAGATATTTGGGCAGCGGAATACGAACAAACCCAATGATCTAGTCTGTCAACTATTTCAACAATGCAAAAAAAAAATAAAAAAATCAAGTGGCACAAATTATAGAGAGTACAAAAATAGAAAATAAAGGAAAGAACACAT
This sequence comes from Allium sativum, assembly GCA_030737875.1. Lineage (NCBI taxonomy): Eukaryota > Viridiplantae > Streptophyta > Magnoliopsida > Asparagales > Amaryllidaceae > Allium > Allium sativum. Next base: position 378,916,086 of record CM060926.1, read on the forward strand.
CAATTTTAATGTGGTTCGGCTTTGCCTACATCCACGGAGACCCAATAACTTTTATTTCTTAATGAAGAAATGAGTACAAAAAGATTACAATAGAGAGAAGACTAATGGTGGATTGTTTGCTTCATACAATAACATGACCCCTATTTATATAGAGGGATTTATTGGGGATAAAGAAGAGAAGTTTCTATATTACTTGGACATGAAGGAAAAATAAATATAATATATTTCTTGATTTGATTGGAGCATAAATGGATGGCGCAATTATGGTCTCAATCTCTTTCCCTAAGTAAATTGATTCTTCATTAATTGATTGATTGGCCTTTTATTTTTCTTCCAAAAACTTCTACTTATATCTTTCCATATACGAGCCAATTAATTAATTGCCAATCAATCAATTTCTTTCCTTCTGTACAAATATTTGAATCATAAATTTCAACAGTAAGTTAAGGTTAAAAAAATATTAGAGCTAAACATTTTTAGTAAACATTATTGTTTGTAATTATATATTTTTTATAATACAAATATATTTTGGTAATTAATATTTTCGATCCAACTGTGAAGCTTGGATTACTGCTTTCAATGAACCAGTAAAGGAAATTAATTATATGTTGCAGTGTTGATGACCTCTATAAGATTAAGAACAATGAATGTGAAAATATATACCAACAAAAGGTAAAAGAATTGTAATGAATGTCTCGTTCATTTAGGGTTGGTGTTGTGCCTAGATTGAATATATGAACGAAAAAAAAAGAAAAAAATCATTGTTATATCGTAATCAGTCATCGATTATTTAAATGAATCGAGCTTTTTGCTGGAAAAAAATATCACCAATGACGAAGTTCAACATTTATTTTTAACTTCAATATTTGTATTTTAGCTGTTTCAATATTTTAAATAACAATAATACTTTTTAGTGATTTATTTGCATAAATTTATTGAATAATTTATGAATTATTTATTACATTAGCTCTTGCATTTTTTGTTACAATTAAATATTCACTAATAGTTCAAGAATTAGCTCTTGCATAAGATTCTTCAACAAAGGAGTCACCTTTCATCGTCAAGACGATTCATGCGCACCCTCTAAGCCTCGCTATGTAAGTTCTAGCTACTTCGAGATGTTAACGGTAGTTTAATCATGGCATGGAATAAAATGTGGCTAAACATGAGTGCTATAACCTATGCGAGCCTAGTTTGCTCCTTTAACATGAACATAGGACTTTAGGTTGTGTTTTAGCGACTAAACCATGCTATTCATGTTGCATTGGACTTAGTTTGCCATGCAAGATTGGACCTTTACTTGTGGTATGTTAGCAAGGACACTTGAAACCACTTTAACTCATGAAACATGTGCATAAATGTGACTTTGAGGCTATGCAAGTATATGAACCCGAAGTCCCTTATGATAATATGCAAGTTTACCCCTTTTTATGATATAAGTAACATGTGCATGTTTATCCCTTCATGATAGGTTTATGACATGAACACTTATGCAAGTTACCCTCTTTATGACATTGTGCATGCTTGTGGCCAACCCCTATATGATAGTATGCATGTACAAGGCCAATCCCTTGATGATACCATGCATGTTTGAAGCCAACCCCGTCGTGGCATCGTGCATGTTTTGGGGTCAATGTGTACCATAGTATTTATACTATGTTGACTCGCTTTCACTCAAGTGAAAACACGATTTTGGGGTAGTTAGACAAACGTGAACGTGACGCGAAAACTTGACTTGAATGTGGCATGAAAACTTGACATGGGGTTGCATGAAAATGTGACACTCTTGAAACACTTAAACATGAACATGACACATACGAAAACATGGAACATGGGGCGGGACACGTATGGGTTGTAGGTGTGATATGACACTAGACCAAACATGAAGGTGGCCAACTCGAGGTTGGGTTGAGTTTGTAGTATAAATCTACCCGGACCTGCCCGGCTTAACTAGTGGCTACAAACAATAGGACCCAATGTGAGTAGTTGGTCACATAACACTTAAAACCCGAGGTTAGACTAGGTTGTGGTGTAAATCTACCCTGACCCGCCCAGCTTAACTAGTAACCACAACAAAGTCAAATGTGAGAGGTTGGGGTGCATTAATCTAATTAATGCCACATGAAAAAGTTAAGTAATTTTGACTAATGACACTTAACCGATATGACACGAATGGGTAGGTTAAGTGGAACCGGACTTGATTTCTTAATGACACTTAACCATATGAGACAATTAGGGGATGGGGTTAAGTAATTTACACTTAACTAATCTAAACATGGTAATTAGATGGGGTTAAGTAACTTAGACTTAACTAATCTAAACACGGTAATTAGCTGGGGTTAAGTAACTTTCACTTAACTAATCTAAGCACGGTAATTCGATGGGGTTAAGTTAAACACTTAAAAATCTAAACTTGGTAATTCAATGAGGTTAAGTAACCAATACTTAACCAACTTAACATGACAACTTAATGGGGTTGAGTAACCTATACTTAACCAATTATACATGATGATTTGATGAGGTTAAGTAACCTATACTTAACCAATCTAATATGTGGACCTGACGGGGTTAAGTCATAAGACCTTTTGAGTATACTTAACCCTTGTAGTATGATTAGTGGATGAGGTTAAGCTAACCCATACTTAACCAATCCGACTCGATAATCCGATGAGGTTAAGATAATCTATGCTTAACCAATCTAACACGATAATCTGATAGGGTTAAGATAAACAAATACTTAACTAATTTGACTTGATGATTGAATAAGGTTAAGTCATGAGCTTCTTGGTATACTTAACCAACTTGTAGGGCTAGGTCCTGGACTTGAATACTTAGCCAAATCTTGACATGATTCGTAGGCAGGTTAAGTCATGAACTTAAATGACAATACTTAACCCATTAGACAAAACCCTAGTTCAGGGGACTATGTGGAAAAAGGGATTAACAAGGAGACTAAGTGGTAAACCTTAGTTTAGGGAACTAAGTAATAATTCTTAGTCAAGGAATTTGGACCAGTCCACAGATAGATGAGTAACCCGATACGGTAGGTCATCGCTTAAAATACGAGGTGGAGCAATATCTGATTTAGATAAAGGCTCCAACGAACTGGGTGACGAAGCGGTAGCTTCGGGGAACGTGAGGGTACTCTTGGTATCCCTCTGTGAGGTTGCGGATGGTCCATGAAACCTAGCCTCACAGAGGTTAAGGTCTGCGGTAGAAGAGCCAAGAGTATGCCTTGGTTGCTATGCGAGCGACCTAAAGACTGAGATGGATTAGCATGGAGTCGACGATACTTGATTTTGCCCTGGATAGCACGTCGCCGACTACCTACCATCGTTAGTCAATCGTGTACGAACGGAAAGGCAGAGAACTCCCAACAGACCATGTTCTTGCTATCGAGTCATGGGTGAGGTTGGCCCATAGGAAAGTGGGGCTATAGTGGGGCCGGGATGCAGTTCTCATACATGATTTTTCTTGGATTTCCTTTCAGTAGTTGAGGGAGGGGTCACGTGGGACCATAGCCACGGGTACAAAAACAGACCTTGATATCTGCATCAGCAGACGACTTAAAGCTCCCGACCGAGTTCCGTATTTCTTGATTTGCCCTGGCACGGAACTCGGATGGCACATTGAGGAACATGTGCGTCTAGGCATGGAAAACGATTCACGATACATACGCAGGATAAAGGGCGCGGTTGACGGGTGGCATAATCCCTAGTGGCCCTAGGTGGCTGAACCCAAACCGAGACACGGAAACGTTCATTAGGTAGTATAATCCCTAGTGGTCATAGGTGACAAAAACCCTAAGTGAACACGCGATAGTTCATGGTAAGAAAACATAACCAGATCATGGGTAGCAGTCCAAAATAACCTCAAGGATAAAACGTTTACATGGGAAAGCCCGTATGGCCTACGGCAAAGGACTGAACTTATACATGGAAAGAAACATACGAGTTGGGAAAACCTACATATGCTATATATATTAGGTTGACATGGACCATTACATGATATTGGGCAAGGGACATTCATAGTTGACACATGACGTGGGTTGGGATACTAGTACGAGAGGTGCAGAGCAAATATACATGATAAATACCCTGGGATGGTATACGTGATAGACACCATGGGATGGTATACAGGATAGATACCTTGGAATAGTATACTTGATAGAAACCTGACGATGTGATACCTTGATTTATCATGACACCGTAGTTTATCATGATATCTTAGTTTACCTTGCTACAGTAATTCAGCCTGTTACCCTGGTTTAGTTTATATATCTTGTCGTCATCCTTATGTTTACTTTCAGTTTATGCATGTCATGTTACCTTTACCTATTTTTATACTGGAAGTAGATAGGACTTACCAGTCTTTATGACTGACCCCGTTTTGTTCCGCCTCTTTGTCTTCCGTTTCCCCCCAGGTTTCAGGGAGGAAACATTGTTATCTAGTTCGGACTTCTTCGGCTTGAAGGTCATCACGCATGGCTTGGACTTTTCTTGGCTATGGCTACTTTACTGTTTTACTTGGGGAATAATTTATGAAATGGTTTTATGCTTCTTTACTATTGCAAGACAGGTTTTGATGTATTCTGATGTAAAAGGCTTTAGACCTTATTTTATAAGGTAATAAAATTTGTTTTACTTCCGCTGTTTTATATATGTTCTGTCTTGTAATATTTCTGTGCATGTTTACCTCGATAATGCTTCACCAAACCTAGTGCATTCCCTTTGTGAGTGACCCTAGTGGAGGTGGGGTGTTACACCTACTTACTTTCCAAATATTTTCTTTTGTGATACCTTATTTATTTTCTAAATAAATATTCCTTCTATCTTTCTATTTATTTCCCAATATATATTCCTTTTATCTTTCTATTTATTTCCCAAATAAATATTCCTTTTCAATTCTATTTATTTTCTAACTATCTCCTTTTCTATTCTATTTGTTTAACAAATATTTCATTTTCTATTTGTTTCACAAATATTTCCTTTTCTTTTTGTTTCACAAATATTTTCCTTTTCTATTTGTTTCATAAATATCTTCCTTTTCTATTTGTTTCACAAATATCTTCCTTTTCTATTAGTTTCACAAATATCTTCCATTTCTACTTGTTTCACAAATATCTTCCTTTTCTACTTGTTTCACAAATATCTTCCTTTTCTATTTGTTTCACAAATATTTTCCTTTTCTATTTGTTTCACAAATATCTTCCTTCTCTATTTGTTTCACAAATATTTTCCTTTCCTATTTGTTTCACAAATATCTTCCTTTTCTATTATTTTGATTTTATAATTTTCTTTTGTAAAATTCTTTTCCTTTCATATATAAAATCCATTGATTTTATATAAATAATTCATTTTCAAAATACACTTTGAAAATCCCCTTTTCTACATCGCTGTATTTCTTATGGTATTTAAAATACCACACAATAATGATCGATATCATTCAAACACACATAATCAACAACAGATTCTATATCACATCATATATCACCATATATGAAAAGCAGTAAAATAAATGTTAAGGAATCCACCGACCTGTTTCCTTGCATCCACAGATGTTAAACAATATAATTACTATCAACTTCACTTCAATATGAAATATTCTGATAAACAGAATCAATATTTAATAAACGATATATATATATATCGTTATCTATACTTTCAACCAATCACTTAGCAGTTCAACCAAATAGTCAACACACAGAATCAATCATCATTTTTCAATTCTAAATATACATTATAAAAATATGAACTGGTAGAGTTGGTGAGTTTTACTCACATTGGACGATCAATGTTAATAACGATAACCATCGCTTGATTCAGATGAACAATTTATTTTGCTATAAATTGTACCTAGCTCGGATTCACTCCTAGTCAGTTCCAGCGTGTAGCCCTTGTCCATACGATCCCAACGGATCTTGTTTCATCTGATTCTGATAATGTATATAATAGTTATACATTTTATAAGTTTTAACTATTTAACATTAAAAATTAAAATATAATTTCCTTTAACACGATTGGGCTTCACTGTTTAAATGAGAACCGGCCCAACTAGCCAAGTAAATCTGCGTCCACTATTGCCTTCTTCTTCTACACCAGAATTCCTCAAGCTCCCTATACAAAACATAGCCGACTATCCTCATCTCGTTCTCCCTCATTCTCCTACCAAAAAATTCAAACTAACCTGACCGTGAAACTCCTCTTTGCGATGTCTCTACTTCCGTCACTATAAAAGCACCTCCGCCTCAACCCTGTAAAACGCATCGCACTAGTTTTCTGTCGATCTTCACATTTTAAGCGACAACTTTTGTCATGAATTTTAAACAATCTTCTACAACATTTGGTAAACGACGTGCTAATACCCGAATCAAACACCAAATCGAAGATCGATGCCCCAAATTCCATATAAATCGAACCCTTGGTTCGCGGAAAAAACCCCAGCCCCAAAAATGAGCATCGTATAAGCTGAAACTCATATAGAATTGTAGAGAATCTTCTTAGAAACTCATTGATATATATATATATATATATATATATATATCTCATGAATTATCGGATTCTATTTGTATTTCTTTTGATTTTCTTTCCACTATGAAACTCACGTTTATGAAGAGATAGAATGGCGGAAAAAATGGTTGACCGTAAAATGAGAAATTTAGGGTTAGAGGGATGGTCGAATATTTATAGGTAGATTTGTATATTTTTTTATTCGAATTTTATATTCTGTTTTAACCAATCGTTGTTTCTATTTGTCATTTAAAATTCCTACGGTCACACAAAATATCCAAAAATCATGAAAATGGACATACAACTAGAGTTTGACATTACGGACCCAACGAAACTGGTTTCATCGAATTCCGACTACGTTTGCTCACACAGCGTATTTTTAACCATCAAAATATCGACTGTTTTTCACATTAAAAATCTGTACAGCCACACACTGACTCCAAAAATCACGAAACTTGAAATCAAACAATAATTTGACATTACGGATCCAACAAAATTAGTTTCGTCGAAAACGGAGCTCGTATGCAAAACTGACTATTTTTAAAGCTCTAAATAATCCACTTAAATATAAATATATTTAAAAATAATTAAATTAAATATTTATAAATAAATATTATCATATATATTCACAATAGAATATCATACAACTCCATATCGAGATTTATAACTCGATATTCCAAACCCAGTGTTACGTCAATATTCAATTTATATTTAAAATCCATTAAAAATATAAATAAATCGATTTAAAATTATAAAGGAATTCCATAGCAACTTTTCGAAATTTTGATTTGGACATAAATCAAAATCTATACAATGAAATCTTGATTTTTCTCTTCCATTAGAAATATATACTTCACCAGCTTCGAATGTTTCTTGTTTCACAGAAATCCGACTTAAAATGGATTCTGCATATTCACTTAAAGTTTAAATCGCCAAATAGCGAACTGCCGCGCCATTTCGAGCTCGATTATAATTATATTATAATTATACGTTCAAACTTCATTTAAATAATATATTCGTCATCAAAATTCAAATCTAAACTGAATTATATATTTTGAATAATCCAGTTCATCCCATATTGTGAATTCCACTATTTCCGACTATTTCGGAAGTTAAATATATTATTCTACTATTTAAGTTAATTAAATACTCAATATTATTTAATTAAACAACCATTAAATTATCTGAGTCACTATTTTAAATAATTAAATTAATTAATTATAATCCGTAAAAATACGGGGCCTTGCATATATTTTGGTAATTATTATTTTCGATCCAACTTTGAAGCTTGGATTACTGCTTTCAATTAACCAGTAAAGGAAATTAATTATATTTTGCAGTGTTGATGGCCTCTATAAGATTAAGAACGATGAATGTGAAGATATATACCAACAAAAGGTAAAAGAATTGTAATGAATGTCTCGTTCATTTAGGGTTGGTATTGTGCCCAGATTGAATATATGAACGGAAAAAAAAAAGAAAAAAAATCATTGTTATATCGCAATCAGTCATCGATTATTTAAATGAATCGAGCTTTTTGCTGGAAAAAAAAAAATCACCAATGACGAAGTTCAACATTTATTTTTAACTTCAATATTTGTATTTTAGCTGTTTCAATATTTTAAATAACAATAATATTTTTTAGTGATTTATTTGCAAAATTTTGTTGAATAATTTATGAATTATTTATTACATTAGCTCTTGCATTTTTTGTTACAATTAAATATTCACTAATAGTTGAAGAATTAGTTTTATTTCTTTTTAACTAATCCAAAGTTAAATAGCAGGGTTATAAAGTATTATTTTATTTGAATTGACAGGAAGACACAAACACTATCCAAAAAACATGTTGGAAAACTAACGAACATTTTCCAAGCTTCAGAAATTATGAAAGGTTATCTTATAAACTATGAAATGTCGTATACTTTAAAAGGATAATTGTCTTTTCGCTTTGTTGCCTAAGTGGTGATCGAATGCTATATATATTAACCTTCAAAGTTTTTTCTCTCCATCTAATTCATAGTTCTTTCAAAAACCAACTCATATTTCTTTCTAAACCAGTGAAAAGGCTTTGCAACGGATCAACCCCAAGAAAAAGGGGGAAAATATCTTTTGGTGGATAAGGTATAAACGCATACTATCTCTCCTGTAAAAAAGGGTCGACTTGTTAAACACATGTTTTACTACCGCATTTTGGAAATTTTTGAACGTATGCATACTGAACAACGGTACAGTTTGTTTGTTTCTATAAATAGCCGTAGTATGCTGTATAATCATCACTGACTAAGCAAATCCTCTTTGCACTATACATAGACGTAGCTTTCAGAAATAATCTAGAGGTACAACTCCGTTTAATTAATATATATTCACGTAGCTAGACATGTTTTGCTTTCTGCGTTTGATATCTTATCTACTTATCTGCAGAGATTACATATATACCTACGATATATATCTCTGTTTATAATGCAAAATTCGCATATTGCAGCTGTGTTAAACTGAAACGAGAAGAATGAAGATGAGGAAGAGAGACATCTTCGCTGTGTTGTTTGTAATTTCCTGCTTTTTGGCGAATGCTGGTTCAGCAAGGCATAAATTGATGGCAGCATCCCCACCACCAAACTACCCAAATGTATTTCTAAACGTCGATGCTTCTTCTATGAGAGAAATGCCCGAAGATTTCTTTGGTATTTTCTTTGAGGTAATTAATCAATACACTTAATTGTTCTTCATAGCAACTAGCACGCATACAATGCTCATTATTCACATGATGATCAATTTATTCATATGTATGTGTCAATGCAGGAGATTAACCATGCTGGATCCGGTGGCATATGGTCAGAGCTAGTTAGCAACCGAGGTAGACCAAAAAAATTAGTTAATTTACGGAAGCAAACTAATTAGTAAAAGCTTAATTAACGCTTGCTCTGTATAATGTTATAAGCAAATTTTCCCTCTAATATGATCATTTGCAGGTTTTGAGCATGTAAATGACTCAGCCCCAAATCCATTAGATCCATGGATGACGATTGGAGATGAAGATTCAATATATGTATCAACTGATAATAGTTCTCTTTTTGATGGCAATAAAGTGGCACTGTACATGAAAGTTGAATGTGATACTACTTGCTCTCACGGTGGAGTTGGAGTCTATAATCCTGGATTTTGGGGAATGGTATACATGCCACTTCTTCTTTTATATTGACGACTTTTTCTTGTTTATTTATTTTTCTAAAATAATAACAATAATATTCCTTTAATGGCGATGTTATTTTGTTTTGTTCTTGCAGAACATAGAGATAAAGAAGACGTACAAATTGATCTTTCATGTTAGGGCAGACAACCTGTCTCATGACTTGGAAATGAAAGCTTCTCTTTCGAGTCAAGATGGGAAGCAAACGCTGGCGTCTGTTAACATCTCGTAAGCTCATCAATATGCATGGTTCATTAATTAGTTATATTTGCATTCCATAGTTACATACATGTGCTCATAAATACGATCTAATTCGATGTAGTATGAGTGCTGCACAAGCAAAAAACTGGACAAGGGTGGAGTACACTTTCGCACCAACTGCAAGTGATACAGCCGCAAGGCTTCAAATCACAACCAATAGAATTGGTAAATATTGGCTGGATCAAGTATCTTTGATGCCCACCGACACTCACAAGGTCCGTGTTCATATATGCCTTGTATTCATCTCTTAATATGGAGTTACTCCAACAATAATAATCAACCTTTTTTATTTATTTTTCATACAGGGACATGGTTTTAGGAAGGATCTGTATGCAATGCTTGAAAACTTAAGTCCTAGTTTCATGAGATTTCCAGGTATGTAATTATCTGCTTTGCGTATTTGGTTTATGTTTAAAAACGAGGTTTATTATTTGGCAGGTGGAACGTATGTTCAAGGAAAGCTAGAAGAAAATCGATTTAGATGGAAAGAGTCGATTGGTCCATGGGAGAACAGATCCGGACATTACAATGACAACTGGCATTACTGGACTGATGATGCACTTGGATACTATGAACTCCTACTTGTATGCATTTTACCTTCTCTTTTCTTTAAGGACGTACTCAACTACTTCGTTAGGTCAAGCATCATAATGTGTTTTTTTGGAATATACAGCTAGCAGAAGATCTTGGTGCAAGTCCAATTTGGGTGTTTAATGTTGGTTAGTAATCTATCTACTTCTTGATGAAAATCATTCATTTATGTCATTAATTAATTAATCAATTACTGAGTATATAGTTTGCATATATAGGAATGGGTGCTGAAGATTTCCCTCTTATTAAAGCCGAAGATGTTTATAAATATGTGCAGGTAAGCATCATTTGATTAATATATATTTCAAAATTTTCAGTTAGCTGAAGTCTCTAAAGCTATATATGACCAATATTATATACATATATATTCTTAATATCCAAGTTATATAGGTTGGTTATAAATAACATGTACTATAACATCATGCCAATAGTTGATAAACAATTAATCATGTTTTGCTTATTATATCAGGAAGCTCTGGATGGTGTTGAGTTTGCAACCGGAAGCATTAATTCAACATGGGGTTCAGTTAGGGCGCAAATGGGCCATCCAGAACCATTTACCATGAAGTATATTTCCGTTGGAAATGAAAACTGTTTCATAGATTCCAGGAATCGTAGACAGCATTACGAAGGTTTAATGTTATACACTTGCAAAATTTATTTCCCTTGTTTGCATTTGTTAATTTTATGTACTAATTAAAATGCAGTTAACAAAATATATAGTGGTCTGTTTTAATGAAGAAATAAGGCAATTAACATGCACCAAATAATTGATTCTGCTTTTATTGGTTGTGCGTTGCTTTCAGATGTTGTATATCCACAGTTCTACAATGCATTTAGGAAAGCTTACCCCAACCTCAAACTTATTTCCAACTGTGATGCAACTGTGAAACCATTGAAGGGCGAAGCTGATCTATTTGATTTTCACGTATGTTTTCTTACGTTAATTACTATTTGATCAGTAGGATTCTTGAATTACAAATGCTAACTAAATTTTTTAACATGGCCAAACCTTTTTTTTGATTGAATGGGCAGCCATATGAAGGTTATGATGGTATTTTCAATCTGAATACTAAATTCGATAATTTCACCAGAAGGGGACCAAAGGTTATTTATATTAGCTACTGTTTACTACTTCAATTCATGTAACATAATCGTTTCTTTAATATACGCTTTGTTCACATTTTATCAAGGTTTTTGTCAGCGAGTACGCTGTTACTAGTCCTGATTGTGGAATAGGATGCTTCCACGGCGCTTTAAGTGAAGCTGCATTTTATATTGGTTTGGAAAGAAACAGGTATAGTACATACACACATATGTGCTTAACCAACAAAATTGAATATACGGTTATATAGAAGATATGACAGGGTTAATTTGATCCAATTTCAAACTATTCGCTATATTACATTTCCAAACATGCAGTGCTTCTGTTTATGTTTTTGCAGTGACATAGTTGAGCTAGCAAGTTACGCTCCCCTTTTCGCCAATGTACATGATATTGGGTAATGTATCTGTACTCCTATGCTATTCAATTAGCACAAACAATACACATTTTATGTTAACATATGTGCTATATAACTAACTTCTACACATCATGCAGTTGGAGACCAGATGCCATTTGGTTCAATAGCTGGCAAGCTTTTGGATCGCCCAGTTATTGGGTGCAATACATGGTTAAAGAATCCAGTGGCGCAACCCTTCTTTCATCAACGCTCCAAACAAATTCTTCTGAAAAAATCGTTGCATCTGCCATTATTGCCCATAATGTTACATCAAAAGTTAACAAAATCAAAGTAAAAGTAAGTCAAATTAATCTGTATACAGTTTTTATATATTTTGAACATATCATCTTTTAAAACATCATATTTTGAACAGGTTGTGAATTACGAAGACAAGATGGTCAATCTGACATTATCGATAACTAATCTGAACCGTGAAATAAACCCATCGACGTCCACGGTGACGATGCTATCTTCTGCTCACCTAAACGATCAAAACACCATCAGAGAACAAAGAAAGGTATAACAACTTAACACTTGATAACTTTTCTATTTTTTACTTTTGTCATCATTAAATTTGAATTCGATGCTATTTTAATTGTTATCTAACATATTGTCTTCTGTCAAATATTGTAGGTATTTCCTCAAACCGAGTACATAAAGCCAGCAGGATCCCTGATGAATCTTTATCTTTCAGCTCGATCATTTAGTGCATATGACCTATATTTAGATTGAATATGTCTGTTGTTTGAATTCTCTTAATGAAGATTAGTGCTCAATTAATTGTCTAGCCTAGGTAGACAAGTTCTGTTCATTCTAATTGGTAATAAAATCTGTATTTAGTCATGTTCCATTGTCTCTTCTTATCTATGTTATTTATTAACTTGTATTCTGCAAATTTGTTAATCGTCAGACACCTTAATAAACATTGCCTTACGGAATAATTGAATATGGAATAAGTGGATAAAGGTTTGAACTTACTTCAATATTGCATGTTGCGTGTCTGAAAAAGCATGTGATTTAACAAAAATGGTACTAAGCTAAAGTTTCCTTGTTTAAGTTTGAAAACGATTGGCAGTCTACAATGTCTATCCAATCACAAATGTAACATGCATATATCATTCAGGATGAAGATATCTATCTTTGAAGTCATAAGTGGAACTATTTTTATAAAAGTACTGCTTTTTTATATGAGAATCCTTTGAGTTTAACCATTAAGTACACTTAAATAGTAACAGAAAAGGATTTATCTTATATTGTAAGAGGGGGAAAAAACAACAGAGTAAATTAGGAGATCAGAGATCTTACGGTATCTATTATCTAAATGATGGAAATAAAAGGGATCTAGCATCGAAAGAGGCAATCCCGAATATCATTAGTTTGTTTAAATGTGTAGGCATAAGAAGTAACAACCACCAAACAAATTGTTGCCCACAATCTTAATCAATTCTTCAGTTGCATCGTGGTGTGCTGTGTAGGTAGAGCCTACTTGAAATGTTGTGATAAGAATACAAAGAATGATGATAGCGAAGGATAGGTGAAAACATTTTTATGGTCGGCAACAGTAGCCTAACGGTTAAGAATTTGTGTCATGTAACAGTGGCATGGGATCGAAATCTGGAATGGTATACTAAGAGTTTGTCATGTACGGCCCAGACTATGTGTATTAGGGAGAGCTTTACTTTACTATTGCAGTCTGTTTTCGTTCTAAACAAGTTAAGGGAAAAAAAACATTTTTATGAACTTACATTGCAACATACCTCAGGTTAACTTTCAAATTGCAATCAATTTGAGAAGACATGAAGCTCCACGCTTTCCAGGTAAATACCTTCTCTAATAGGCAGATATTTTTCCAAGAAGCAAAGCTTTGATTTTATATCTTGGAAATATGGTGGGGAACTCCTATGAAACGTAGGCTCTTGTTCTTAATCATTATCACCACTTTCTTCCGCTTGCAACTAATATGTAAGTGAAAACTGTGGACCTATGTCGGCACCTGGAGGCTTGTATAAACCATGTATGTAGTAGAAGTTAGAAACATAGATAGTACTATCTGACCGCTCAAAAGACTAACTGGGGTTTTTTTTTTAGGAGATAATAAACCTGCTGCAAGAAATTCGAGTAGGGATGGCAATGGGGCGGGGCGGGCGCGGGTAGTACCAACCCATCACCCGCCCCGTTGGGTGATTTTTTGCCCCGTGCCCGCCCCATACCCGCACGGGTATCCATTAAACGGGTTTTAAACAGGTTGCGGGTAATGGCGGGTATTCGTGGGTATCCATTATATTTATTCAATTTATTTTTTAGCCATTTATTGAAATTATTCAAAAGTACATTTGGTTAATAAAACATATTAGACCAATGATTATATGCTAACCTCAAAATACCAATACATATTTATACCAACATCCAAAAAAGAAGAGATAGCAACAGAAGTATCCATCAAAATATCAACAACCAGTTATAAACTGTTGAGTAAAAGCATGCACACAAATACCGAACAACCAACAACAATATTTTTGGTATTAACTATTGAAAATAAATCACATTCAATACGGGCACGGGTACCCGCGGATATGGATATCTTACTATCCGTACCCGCCCCATTAATTAACGGATATTAAAAATACCCGTTTATTTTACTCATAGATACCCATTTAACTATCCGTTTCATATCCATGACGGATTTTACCCGCGGATAACCGCGGGTACGGATTTTTTTGCCATCCCTAAATTCGAGTGATAAAACCACAAACACGCACGCTTGAAATCCCCCGATATTAATGGTATGTCCCAAATTAATATTTGTTCTCCCTGCCAAGGTGAGAAAAAAAGAAGATAATGAGTTTTATGTTGAAACATGTTGTTGAAATCAAAAGGATTTGACGTGTTGCAAAGGTGAAATGTAGTCAATCCTTATCTCCATTTACATACATACATATGTGTAGGTAGGTATGTATGTATGTATATAGGGGGGTAAGAATCAACTGCACCTCATTCTCGCTACACATAAAATTAATTCCACGCATTTTTTAAACCATCCTGCAACTAGGATCAATATTAAACAATGAAAATACAAATCATATAAGAGAAACTATTAGCATCAAACTAAAACCAAGTATTATGGATTTGCAAATGAACCATGTTTCAAAAAAAAAAAAAAAAAAAAAAAAAATTAACTAAAAATATTATGTTTTTCTCAGCTATACATAAAAAATGCATTACATAAACCAAATTGTCACACATGCGTACAATGGAACAATCTAAAAGTCTATGTTGCATTGAGATAAGATTTATTCCGCTATTATTTATAAGTTACTAAAATATATATTGAAGAAACAAAGCTTTGCCCTTATAGCCTAAATTTCACTAACCAAGCTAGTTGAAGTATTATGTTGCTCAAACAAAAATTCACATATTCGTTTTAGGTTTAAAAAACATATATATGTTAAATTTGAATTATTTAAATCTATTTCAAACATTAAAAAGGAGAGAAAACATTAATTATTGATTACTATAATCAATTATATATGGGAAACAAAAATTGGTTAATTATAGAAAAAATGTTAATTGATTTGAGAAACCAATTAAATAAGGATATACATAAAAATAAAAAGATTTCATCTTTATCTCCAAGGCAATCTTCATCAATATCTCCAAGGCAACCTTTATATCTCACCTATAAATATGAAGACATTTGTTCTTAAAGATTTGTCAATCCGATAATGATTTTGCAGTAGCGATGCCCATACAGCAAGTGGGAGTGTCCAGCATCGATGCTTCTACATCCTCGCTCCTTCCTCCCCCATCTTTGATTGGTTCCCCTTCTTGTTCCTCGCATTCTTTCAATCTTCTTAGTAAGGAGGATATTTCGATTATTAACTATCGACTATCTCGTCTTAATAAGAATTCCTACCCTGCTAGTTCAGGTGTTTCACTATCGGTTTCATCCTTTCCCCACTTCGAGTCGACTTTGGTGTTTTTCGTTGAGCGGAAGGCGCCAATTCGCACTACAACACTTTCCTCTCGATCTTCGCGTCGGAGACCGAGTTCATTTCCTTGCACTCCCTACACCATTCACACACGCTCTGTAGCAGCGTCCGAGCAGATTGTCCGATCTACTCAATTCACTCTTTATCTTATTTGTGTCGGTTTCTCGGCGTTGTCTTCTTCTTTCCCCCCATCTGTTTTTTCTTCTCTTTCTGCTGTTGGTTTTTCTTCCTCTTTCTGTCTGCTTATTGCTTTCAGTGCGCATGGCGAACTTTTTGTTTTGGAACATTCGTGGTGTCAGCAATGATGCTTCTTTGGCGAGGCTTAAACGCATCATTAAGAGGCATTCTGTTTGTCTGGTGGCACTTTTGGAGCCTTTTATGGATTCAGAGGTGATCACCAGTTTTGTTCTTTACTTTGGCTTTGGGGGAGGTTTAGACAATGTATCCAATAAGATTTGGATTCTTTGGTCTAAAGACGTCTTTGTTCGTTCCCTATTCGATTCTGCCCAACTCCTTTCTATGGATTGCTCGATTAGCTCTTTCTCTTCTTCTTTCTTGTTCTTGGTGGTTTACGCTAAGTGTGATAGAATTGAGAGGTTGTGCCTTTGGTCCAATATCCTCTCTCTTTATGATCTAGGTGTTGAGGCCTCGGTCGTAGGAGGCGACTTTAACATGGTCTACGATCAGGATGAGAAGTGTAGAGGGTCTTCTATTAAACGTGTAGCGGTTGGGATTTTCAGCTCGTTCATCATCAGCTCAGGTCTGTCAGAGGTGCCTTTTGTTGGCTTGGCTTTTACTTGGTATAATAACTAAGAAGGTTCCAACCAAATCCTTTCTCGTTTTGATAGAGTGTTCGAGTTAGAGAGATGTTTTAACCTCCCTTTCTCCTTCTCGATTTCCCTTCTTCACTGTTCTCTTTTGGACCATGCTCCGATGATTCTTTAATGTTTGCCTTTCGCATTGTCGGGACCATCTTGTTTCCTATTTCAGGAAATATGGAGATCCCACCACATGTTCCATCGGGTGGTAGAAGACTCTTGGACCTGTCCTACCTTTGGTAATCCTTTCGTTGTGTTTTCTAGTGAACTTAAACGTCTCAAAGCTTGTCCTAAGGTTTGGAATGTGCAAGTCTTTAAGAATTTCTTCGACCATGTCCGGGTGGCTGAGAAGATTCTTATTTTAACAGAATCTTCTTTCGATGAGAACCCTTCTGCTTTTAACAAGGCGGTTTAGTCCCTAGCCCAGTCACCTTTTCTTCTGAGCTTCGTGTGGAGAATTATTTCCTTCGCCAAAAAGATAGAATTAAGTAGATCATTGATGGAAATTCGAACTCCAAGTTCATTCATTCTTCTATTAGGAAGAAGAATAACATCTTATTGGTTCACCAAACTCTACGTTTGGATCTATCCTTGGCTTCCACTCCTATAAAAGTCAAACAGACTATCCTTTCTCACTTCCAGTCCTTCCTTGATTTCCCTTCGGTTTCCTACTCGGATCCGGCCTTGGTGGCTTTTATTCCGAGGTTAATTCTTCCCGAAGAGGGCGCTGAGGTTTTCTTCCCTCTTTCTAGTAACAAAATTCATTCTTGCATTTTTGCGTTGAGTATGGATAGTGCGAGTGAGCCCAACAGTTTCAACGGGTTTTTTTAACCGGAGCGTGTGTTCTGTCATTCAGTCGGACCTTTTTTGGTTATCCAATATTTCTTATCGGGAGGTGAGCTTCCTATTGGATGGACTTCCACCAACTTGATCCTTATCCTCAAGTGCGAAAGTCCCCGTTCGTGCTCGAATTTTTGTCCCATTAGTTTGTGTAATTTTTCTAACAAGGTTATATCCAAGGTGTTTTTCTCTAAACCAGCACCTTATCTAGATCGTGTTATTTCCTCTTCCTAAGAGGGTTTCGTGAAAGGGCGTCTTATTACAAACAATGTCCTTTTACCTCAAGTGCTAATTTCTTAAATCGATTGAAAGGTCTAGGGCTCTAATATGGTTATCAATGTCATAGTCGATAATCCACCGGATTCGGTACCTTTGGATCTTAATGAAGGTGTGATGAGGCACATTTATACAAGATTTAGCATACCTTGGGACGACGTTCGCGTTCCCCAAAAGGGGGATAAGGCACACGCACCTCCAGAAGGACATACTGCCTCGAACATGCATATGTGTACTTTTGGATGCGTGCCTCCATCTTGCGACTTTGTCTGAGATATGTTGTGTTACTTTCGTTGAGCGCTAATGCGACTTCATCCAAATGGGTACGCCTTCCTCCTTGGTACATATGCCTTGTTTAGGGAGCATCTTCATAGAGAACCTATCGGAGAGGACATCCGGTACATTTTTCATATTAAGAGGAGGACTACCAGTGCACCTTCCCTGTACTACCTAGAGGCCCAGGCCAGCACGCGATTCATCCAGGGGTTGTGGAGTAGACTTTGAGCTATCAAGCATGAGTGGTTCTTTGTTCGCTGTCCTTCTAGAATTGCGAGGCATTGGTTGGTCGGAAGTTAGTATCTTATATTGCTTTGGGCTTGAAATTAGTTGAGTCATGGGCTCCAAGTTAACTTTGCATTTATATAATAGTGATTCCTCTGGCGCCTACAGGGACCGTGTATTAGCAGCATCTTGAGGCATTGAGGGTCGTCCCGACCAAATCTCGATCTAATCAGAATGTCGTGGATAAGCGGATTCTTTATTGGACGGGCTTACACCCCCGCCAATTGTACAGTGTTCAGGCCAACCGCTACAAGAAAAGGAAAGGCGGAATATGAGGGAGAAGGGAGTTCTTTAGGTTGCAAAAGGAGGTTCCCCCTGTATGTCCCAGCGACGCAAAGCCGCAAAGACCTAAGACGAAACCAGTGGGGATGGATTTGGCGATGAGGAGGCGGTCGCTAGAGATGAGGTCCCATCGGCTACTTCTGTCACACCTGTGACAGATGAGGTGATGACGGAAGTTTTTCCCAGGCCGGTGTCTCTAGTAATTTCCTCTGAGACCACTGTTTCACTTGAAAAGGAGGGTCAGTTCGATGACCTGAATAAGCTCCCTTTTGTTGTTACATTTCCTTGGCCTAGCAGCACAAGTATAGTAAGCTTAGCGCTTACCGTTGGGGGGAGTGAGCGGACCGATATCTGGTCTGTTGAGAGGACACTTAGGGCACATAGTCATAAACATTGCATAACACAACATTTATTTATGTGTGTAAGGCATTCAAGTATAAACTTGGATTTGTTCCGTGCAAGTGAAATGGTTCGAGAAGGCGACAGGGATCGAAGCCGAGGATCCGGCGGCTTCCGACAGTAGAAGAGCGGGCTTGTAAGGAATTTTAGGAGAGACACCGACTTGTTTAATTAGTCTCTACCCTCTCGCAACCGTGGTAGAGAGCGTCATCACAAAGATTGATCTCGACATTCTGAATCCACTCCCCCCATCACTCAGTCATCCGGCACAGATCCAAGAGTGGACATAGCAAGCACCGGGAAACCCTCATTGGTAATCCCCTCTTATATTCCACCCTCAACTCCCGTAAGCACTTCCAAAGGAAAGGAGTTGGCGCCTATAGATAAAAGAAAGAAGGGAGTGTCAAAGAAAGGGACTCAATTTCCATACATGCCTGAGGCTCTATTTCTTACCCCTGAACAGAATAAGGCAATATTGAGGGAGCAATTTCCCAGGTATTATTTTGATGAGCTAAAATGGCTACCGGACATCAGTCTGATTCCCCCCGAGGACACTAATGAGGTATGCAGGAAGGTACACACTACTTACTACCAGTGCAAGAAGTTCAGTAAATATGTAGGGCATCTTTCGAGTTGATCGTCCAAAAGAATGTGGGTATATAGAACTTGGAGCTGGCCCTCAAAGTTATGCAGACAGTGCCAGAAACTGGGAGAATGAATTGGGTAAGACAAGTCTTCGGATTGTAACTATTTCCACATAAGAGAGTAACACACTAAAGTGCTAACTTTCTATTATTGAGACAACACAATTAAAGCGAGACTATCAGAAGGTGGAAGAGGATGTTAAAAAGACTCGAGAGTCATATAAGGATACGGTGGTCAGGGTCTTGTCAGAGAACACGACTCTCAAGCAAGATAATGAGATCACGATGAGGAGAAATCTTGAGCTGGAGAAGGAGAACAAAAAACTGCAGAAGCTCCGCAAAGATTATGAGGCTCTTATTGCTGAAAACAAAGAGATGAAAGAAGAGAACGAGCAAGCACAACGTATCCTTAAAGAGAATGAGGAGCTTAAAAAGGCGTTGGGGCTGAGGAATGCTGAGGTTACTTAGGCTATGAAGGAAAAGGCATATGCAGAGGTGTTGGCTCAAGTGGACAGTATCAAGGCTGAGCACCGGCTCGAGGTAGAGAGGCTCGAGGAAAATATCAAGGAGGCGGAGGCCAGTGTGGAGGAGTCTCTAGAGCCATTTATCTGGGGTTTGTATGTTAAAGAGCTTCGGTTCTGCAGAATCTAGTGGATCAAAGATTATCCCCGGATGATGGCTTATACTTGGGAAAAGTTGTTAGAGTTTAAGACTCGGAGGCTATATGTGGAGGCCATAGACAAGTTCCTGTCCATACTTGGAAAAAGTTTGTTAAACATCTTACATCTGACTAGCTCAGACCCAAATCTGATAAGTGTTATTTTGTGGAATATCCAACAAAAGCAAAGGATATTATTTCTATAAATCCTGTGAGAATAAAATGTCTATTGATCAAATTGGTATCACCTCAAAAAAGAGATAGTCTCTAAGATACCAGCGGGAACAAAGTAGAACTCGAAATGTCTCGGGAACCAGAAAATACCAATGAACCTTGTGTAGACAAGAAATTCAGTGGGAGTGACATAATAATTCTAATGTTATATATATATATATATATATATATATATAACACATTAATTATGGTGAATAATGTTAGTTTTAAAACAGCAAATAGTTACTAATTCTAAGAAAGAAAATGCTTGGTTAAGAAGTTCATACTAAACTTAATTCATTGTTGATCCAATGGTTTATATTATGATAAAAATGGGGCAATTGCTTAGGCTTGTAACCTTGAACTCATTATCGATCCAAACATATATTTAAGAAATATAATTTCTTATGTGAAGTTGTTCGCAATGGAAATAAACATATCTGCAAACTTGCAAAAGGTTGTAATGTTGCAGACCAATTGATTTAAACTCTGTCGCAGTAGAAGTTTAATAGTCACACTAGTTTCATGGGTATACGATACATAAATTATTGACTCTAGTGTAAGTGGGAGATTATTAGAGTTTATGCCCTATAGGCAATTCATCTGATGTGATTAATAACATTGTTAATGTTATTGTTTTATTTGGAATAAAATATTCGATTATGTTATATTTACTGCGTTATATAAACAATAACATAATAGAAGTCCTTAGAATAATAATACGAATTTATATATAGTTCAAGTAAGTGACTTGAACATGACATTATATAATATGTTAAGTAATATAATTCTTTAATGTCCCTAGTCAAGTTTTATTGTTTATATAGGACAACAATGAAACATTGAGACTAGTATGTTGATTGACCGATGATCACATCGCATTGATCATTAATATATGTGATATTAATATCAAGACATAAATACATATTGGAGAATAGCGTATTGGGCTGACCCAAGGTGAGAAAACCACATGGAATATAATTAGTAATATCATAAGTTATTCTCATAGAGACAGTGATGTAATAGTCCTCAGAACTGGAATCATTAAAAATTTATTTGAGGATATTTGTGTTTTGATATCATCAAAAGTTACTTTTAACCGAGTGGACGATAAAGGTGATTATTGGATACATCTCGAATCGAATGAAAATTATGAATGATGTAGATGGAATTTAACCATATAACACATTTGTAGTGATATCCATGGGCCTCTTGATTAAGTGAGACTATAAAATGCATGGCCATGCTCAAATATTGATTTGTTTTATATAGTCTACTCATTGATAAAGATAAAAGGATTAAATTATAAAGAGGATGACACGTTCTATGCCGCGAGTTTAATCCTGGAAATATTGGTTAAAAGGTTTATATTACATTGAAACACTTGTCATAAAAGGTTGTATCAAATTGTCAATATTATTATAACTTGGGTGATAGCGATGTGTTGCGAGATACCGGTCACTGTTTATAATTTAAATATTGTTTAAATTATTGCCAATGTTATGGTAACCTGTCACACATAAGAACGTATGAACGGGTAAGAACTGTTCTTAACAAAATGGGTCAAACGTTGACACTTTCTTTTGGTTTGAAATGGTAAAACCGGGCTATATGTTCTACTTTAAAAAATCTCGTTTTATATTAAAAAAGGTGCGACCCTTATTTTAAGAAAACACACAGAGAAAAAAAATGGAGAAAAGAAAACTTTAATTAATTGGCTAGCACCGATTTCATCCTCTTTGATTCGCATGTCGAAATCCAAGCATGAAGTCGTGAATACGGATAGAGGCCATTGATTTGTTGTGCTATCGGTTCGATTCAACCCAGATTCTTCTTCGAATTCGGAAGCATGAAAACCCTAGGTATGATTTTTTTGTCTTGATCTACTATTTTGTACTAGATGCTATTTAGCGTTTAATTATTCCACTGCAAAATCTATTTGAAAACTTCTAAATGTTACTTTCAATGATATCAGAGCTTAGGGTTTACAAAAATAATTGATTGAGTTTAACTGGTATTGTTTCATGCGTGAATCATTTGATTATTGAATCTGGGTTGATTATTAATAAGTTTGAAACTAAACCTAGACACAGTATTGACTATAGATTATTTTACGATACTGTGCCTGCTCCTTGGATGTCCAAATTTGAGTTTAAGCATTAGTGATTGTTATTTAATTGCTTATCTTATATTAGCTACGGTAATGACCACAGTAATGGAATTTCAATGTTCTGTTTGATAACATGTTAGATACACTGGTATGGTTTCAATAAAAGATTTAAACTTTAGTTTTGTTCTGATATAAATTGTTTCAACTAGAATAAGATTTTATATTTGATTTAAATTTGAAAAATAATTTAAGAATTGATATTGGATATTAATTCTGAAGCTAATTCCTATCCTGTTAATCCTATAAAATTGAATTAATTATACTGATCAGAATGGAATTAAGGATTTGTTTTTCAAATTGAATCTTTTATTATTAAGTGAAATCATAACAATACCCCTGGTCTATTTAAAATGTTAAATAGATATTTGGGATTAAACATCCATGTTGATTAAATTTGTTAATACATATTTAAATTACACTTGATCTTGTTCTATAAGCAGTGTCAATATCTGAATCAATTTGTTTTATTACTGAAGTTTATGTTGATAAACTAATGTTTTAAAGTCACTTACATCGTGAAAAGTTGTAATGTCAATATGTAACAGTTAAGATTAGTATGGGATTCAAACAGATTTCAAAATTATGTTAAACTTCCATATGTATCCTCTTTTATATCATATTGATGCTGATCAATTTGTGTTTTCATTTTAATAATGTTGATGTAAAACAAATTGACTCATAACTCAATACAAATGTTATTAACAAAACTGTTTATGTTATACAAGTTTAAGAACTTTTGCATTTTACCCCAGATTTGATATTGGTTCAGTATTTGTAATACTGTTAAAAGTTGTCAATTATGCTAAGTTAAATCTGTCATACGAGTTACCGTGCAATCCTCTGTTTATAACAATATTCTATTACATATACATGATATATTGAATGGTTATGTATAACTGAATTATTAGATATATATATATATCACCTTATGCAAACTAATCATATATATATATATATATATTGATATATGAATATTGTAAATTTGATTTACAGATTTCTCACACCATAGTTGTGCAGATTCCAAAATACACTATATGTATGTATGTATGTATGTATGTATGTATATATATATATATATATATATATATGAATACTGTAAATTTGATTTACAGTTTTTTCACACCATAGTTGTGCAGATTTCGAAATACACTATATATATATATATGTGTGTGTGTGTGTGTGTATGTGTATGTGTGTGTGTATGTATATTGATATATGAATATTGTAAATTTGATTTATAGTTTTTTCACACCATAGTTGTGCAGATCTCTCTCTCTATATATATATATATATACACACACACATACTAATACATCTATAAAGTATTATGATATGAAAGCTACATCAATTTGGAATTGTTGGTTACTAATATACATTTGCATGCATCTGCAAGGAGACAAATCTGATAGAAATGTGATTTGCATAATAAACCCCAAATCAGTGAAATATACATTATATCTTGAAATATGATTTACAATGATATATACACACACAACATTAGATATGTGTATGTAATTTCAATGGCATATATACATTGCTATGTGAGTTCTTCTGCATATATTTGCATCCGATTGGATCAGCAACAGTTAAGTTAAAACTGCACTTGACAATTAATGAATTTGCATTATGAATCATCCATTAGTGTTCAATTTTATGCCTATGCTACCCAATGAAATCAGACGATAGTAGTGTGTATTTTATTGTTTGTTGATTGAGATTACACCTATATATATATATATATATATATATGTTCTTTCTTTCTTTTTAAATCAAGAACAAAATATATTACAAAACGGAGAAACAAGTCATACTCCAACGGCTTACAAAAACATATTTGCAGAAAAGACAACAAATACTGTAACACAACCAACCAACGAACATTACAAAACAGACACGAACAACAAAAAACAGACCAAACAAGACTAAACACAAACAAGACAGCAGCCCGCCCCCAACCAAAAGTAGAACACCATCACCACAGAGCCACCAAAGAACCATAGAGATCAGCAAGAGCCAGATCCACTGAAAGAACACTTCATACCTCCAACCCAACAGAACCTGGCCACAAGCGACAACAAGTCCTCCAAAGCCAAAACAAAAGTAGCCAAGCTTCATGAGAATAACCCCATGACACACAGCCAGATAGACCTCAGTTTGCAATGAAGAAGACGACATGATGGAGTACATTGAAACAAAAGCTCCACAATTTGTAACAACACAAACTGCCCAATGGCTAAATATGCCGAATACCAAAATAAAGCCACCGAGCAAGGCGGAGAATGCAAAGCTCAGTGAGAGAGAAAACAGCTTACCAGACAAGAAAAGGCGACGTTCGGGACAATTTACAGAGGATGGCTTACTGCACACCCATAACACGTCGTGAACATTACAAACCCTCCATAACAAAACCAAGAACCAACCTCCAGATTAAAATCAGATAAAACACACCCAAACAGATAGAGGTAGGGGATCTTAGACCCGAAATTAAGTGAAGAGGCCACCAAGCAATGAAAGGAGGTGAGGTTTGAAGCATGTAGTAAAGAGAAAGCTGTGTGGAATGGGAACAAGAAAACCAGAGCTAGAACTCCCAAAGCACAAGAAACAGGAAATGCAACACCCAGGGAAGCAGACACAAGCGAAAGCACCAAATCGCAAAACCCAACCACCAAACACCAAAGCCACAAACTCTCCACTAGCCAAAAAAGAGAGCAACCCATTGAACGACTAGAAAAAAATATAACAGCAAAGAAACCTATATATATGTTCACACACATATATAATGAGTTACTTGAATGTCAACTTCCTTTAATAGTTAAACCATATAAGTCTGGCCCTTTTATTCACTATGCTATGATGTTTTGATCATTTATGTAAATTTCAACACTATAAAACTATTCTACATAATCGAATTTGTATAGTACGTATAGACTCACTGTACCGAAAATTAATAGATTAATTTCGTTTTAACTGTTTGATCTGTTAACTTGTTATCTCTTACAAGTTACATATATACATTTAAATATATTTATGATAAAAGTGGGCTGTACAGTCTACACATATACAATTTTGATCCTTTGATGATGACTAGTCATCCTATCACAGCAGTAATGTCCCTTTTATCATTTGATTTAATTATTAACAAGCACACTGGGTTATATATTTGGATATAACTCAAAACCAGCAGTAAACTTGTTGATGTACTGTTCAAGTGTGTGTGTGTGTGTGTGTATATATATATATATATATATATATATAGGATCAAGAGCACCCTAAATAGTGCAGCATCCCTTTAGCCCCTTGATTTCCACCATACATTTTTGTTTCTCTCTCCTTCCACTAACTCTCTCTCCTTCCACTAACTTTTTTAATATAAATGTATGGCTATTAATGAGGTGCATTTGGGGTGCTCCCAAATAGGGGTGCCATGGAACCCTCCTCATATATATATATATATATATATATATATATATATATATATATATATATATATATATATATATATATATGGGAAAGTCTATTTGAACACAACAAATAGACACAAATAAGGGGACACAAAATCTACACCATTGGATCTCCCCCTGAATTCCACCTCTCCACATAAAGACAAAAAGATCCAATGGTCAAGATTATATGTCTCTATGTTTGTGTCTAGTTTTGTGTCCCAATAGCTGCCCCCTATATATATTGATGAATATATAAATTGTACTGTTAATATGAATTAAAATACAACAATTGAGGTTTGCTGTTATCTAGATACCAAAATAATTTTTTTAAAAAGTTTGGTTAATATATATAAGGACATTATTGCCTCTACATATATAAAATTGCTGATCCTATTATACATTGATTGAAATTACTCACTTTAGCTGTAAAGTTGAGTTTAAACAAACAAGGGTTAAATACACATATGTATTTGATATGTGTATATATATGCCAACCACTATATATATATATATATATATATATATATATATATATATATATATATGCTGCAAACATGATAGTTGCAGCAGATAAGAATTACCATATAAATTCACACTTGCTATGTGTAAATATATATAAACAAACATGTTTGTTTTAAGACTAACAAGTTGTTTTAATCACCATGTGAAACGACCCAGACTACCCAATCCCCAAGGAGATTGTAACAACCCGTATTTTCAATAACCTGTTATAACATAAATCGAGGCAGAATTTAATTCTAAAATCTGAATCAAGGGAAAAGGGCTATGCCATTGCGTTCGTCTCGGAAAAATACGCGAAATAGAGTCCGAGTTTTCGAAAATCGGAGTCCGTATGACCCGATTAAGGCCCAACGAAGTTTTCAGAAAATTTCAAAGTAAAAACAGATTTCAAATTCAAGTTTGAATTTGGAAAATTAGGTTATATTGGGGCAGGCGGGAAAATTCCCGCCAGAGCACCCAAGTCGACAGCCCTATCGACTTGGGAGTCGACTTGGTTGGACCCAAGTCGACAGCCCTGTCGACTTGGCTGTCGACTTGGTCCAGCCGGGCAGTTTTGCCTGGTGCACCATTTTGGGTTTGTGTTGAGTTTGGGGGCCAGATTCGGTTTTAAGGGCTGAGATTGGAACTAGGGTTTAATCCTAAGGCTAGAACTAGTCCTAATCTCTATAAATAAGGCCCTAACCTAACCTTAAATCATCATTATTCATTCATACAACTAAACTATGGCAAAATCAATCCTCTCATGGCCTCCACTCTCTTCATAAAATTCCTAAATAAATTTCTATGAGATTTTCCATGCATACAAGTGTTTTCAAGCTTGTATGAGCATCATTAGCTTGCATTCAAGTCAAGTTTTCTATATTTGCATCATAAAGCAAGGGTTTTGATCATTTTGGCTTAAGGGTTTTTCTATTGAAGCTTGCATTTTGGGTTCAATTGGTTGCATAAGGGCTTTGTCATATTTTTGTGTCTTCATAAGCATTGTAAGCCCTTTTCTACTTTCATACTTAAACTCTAAAGTTAATGGATGATGCAAGTTGTGTTTGATCATTATGATATGCAAGTTTACTATGATGTGATATGCAAGTTTACTATGATGTGTTATGCAAGTTTATCATGTTATGCAAGTTTGATATGCAAGTTTGTCATATGATATGCAAGTTATGTTATGCAAGTTTGATATGCAAGTTTGTCATATGATATGCAAGTTATGTTATGCAAGTTTGGGTTGATCATTTTGTTCATGTTATCATGTTATGCAAGCTTATCTTGGGTTTATGAGCTTAAAGCTCCAAGCTTTATGCTAAAGGTTGCATTTTGGCAACATGTAAGTTATCATATCTCTTATGATAACTTGCATGTGAGGCTAAATGCGAACTTATGGCCATTTCTACATGTCATTTATCACCATGTATCACCAATATGCTAAGTTTGGTTTTATGCATGCTTTTGAGGCCTAAAATGTAATATGCAAGTATATGAACATATGTACATTTCATATGCCACCATGTTAAACTTGTGGCTTCAACACCTTTATGTCATGATTATGCCAAGTTCCCTCTTTCTATCCTTTATGCGCTATTGCGATATGTAAGCGATGGGATTGCGTTTGGGGTTGGGTAAACTTAAAAGACATAAAAA
Source organism: Allium sativum (assembly GCA_030737875.1). NCBI lineage: Eukaryota > Viridiplantae > Streptophyta > Magnoliopsida > Asparagales > Amaryllidaceae > Allium > Allium sativum. The sequence goes on from CM060926.1 coordinate 378,944,595, forward strand.
CATAAGCTTGGGAATTTACCTATTAAGTTAGGTCTACCCTTTGGGAATTTACCTATTAAGTTAGGTCTACCCAAATGCTTGAAAACTTGTAACATGTTTTGGAAACATGATGGACATGACACTTAGAAAAGATAAGTGTGACCAACTCGAGGTTGGGTTGAGTTTGTAGCGTAAACCTACCCGGAACCGACCGGCTTAACTAGTTGCTACAAACAATAGGACCCAATGTGAGAAGTTGGCCATGTTGTACCTTGAACCCGAGGTTAGACCAAGTTGTGGTGTAAAGCTACCCGGACCCGCCCGGCTTAACTAGTAACCACAACAAGGTCTAATGTGAGAGGTTAAGGCGCATTAAATTAATTAATGCCTCATGATTAGGGTTAAGTCATGGTCCACTTAATACTTAACCAATTTGGGCTTGGTAGATTAATCAGGGTTAAGTCGTGAACTCATCGTTACACTTAACCAAGTTAATCCATGATTAGCAAGAGGGTTAAACCGTACTTAACCCACTAGAAAATCCTAGCAATGGGGTCCACTCCAGCAGTAATCCCAAGTTTGTATCATCATGACCCTAGGGTCTAGGCTAGGGTGTGGGGCACGAATTACTGGACTTGAGGTAAGCGACCAAAAACGGCGGCAGATGGGTACGCCGGTGTAGTTCCGGGCGGACCATGGTCGTGCACATAGTCCGAAGCCGGGGAAAGCATGCACGGGTACCAGTAGATCGAGACTGTGCACTCATGTTTATGGTGTCCAGGGGTTGTCACCCTAGGGCTTGATACACCCGACGGGAGACCCTGCACAGTCTGACTACAATTATATTTGGGCCGCATTGACACCAACACGTGACGAGTTAGGCTTAGGGAGCCGATCGACTAGACCGTTTGGTTGGACCGCGTATTAGGGTCACTTCATGTTATTGGGCCAAAGCGTGGGCCAAGGGATCAATACTTGTTTATTCAAGTCATGTTAGTTTGCTAGTACACCTGTGGTGCAAAACCTTAAACCTGATTATGCGATGACACCTTTATCTACCTTATTAGTTAATCATCATGCTAGTATGTTGTTATCCTTATGTTCATCCCAGCTTTCATCATGCCAGTTAACTTTATCAGTTTACATTGATTGTAGTAGGGCGTACTCAGTCTTTTTGACTGACCTGTTTTCTTTCGCCTCTTTTCTTCCGTTTCCCCCCTCCCCCCCCCCCCCCCCCCCCAGGTTCTCAGGGAGGGAATATTGGAGCTTAGCTTGGATTCCTGATCACTTGCTTGTGGGATTTTAGCTCATGTACGGTTTCGACATGAAGCTAGCTATGGTTATCACTTATTTGGGGATAGTACTTATGTATTTCAGTTTTTCAGTTGATGTTGTTTTTATCTAGACTTGTTTATTTGGAAAGCTATGTTGTACCAGACTTGTTTTGAAATAGTATGAAATCTTCCGCTGTTTTATCTATGTTATTTACTCTGTTTACATATATACATATGTTCTTGTTCTGCCTTGATATATCATTATGCATGTTTACCTGATTCAAACGCCCCTCCAAAGTCAGAGTGCTTGCAAGAGCCACCCTGACGGAGGTGGAGTGTTACAGAGATGGAGGAGCCCGGATTGCTTTGAGAACAAGTCGCATTAGAACACAAACAATAGAACATTTCGTTACTATTACAACAATTACATCAGAGTACAAGAATATATCAGGGTATGAACAAATAACACACAACGGAAAATATCAGAGAATTAAATTACAAAGTAGCGGAAAATAATACATTAGTATAATGTACAGTGTAAATCATCTACAACCACAACTGAAAGAGATATACGGATACAAATCTTTCCGAATATAGCTGCAGCTGTAATCCGGGATCTTGTTAAATTGAAATCTGCAAAACCAAAATTACTAGCTGCCCATGTGGAAAATATGGGCACCCAGTGTTTAGGTAGAAACAATAAACTCCAGGTCAGTCATGGGACTGGTATGAGAACTTAAAACAGTTACTAAACTTTAATTTAAAAATAGGTAATCCATGGGACCGCGTCGTATGTCACGGAACGGGTTTACTCCATGTGAAAACCAAAACTTGAAATAAAACGATTTTAATAAACAACGCAATGCTTTTTGGAAAAATGAAGCTATTATAAGACTCAGGTACCATCACACAATGCAATGCAAGCCGCAGGATAGAGTTTTACCTTGTAATAGGCAAACATGCTTGATACGCTTTAAAACAAATCATATTTGATACTATTATAAGTGCATAGTGTCAAAAACAACTTCAAATATAAATGTATCAATCATAGACAACATGAGCGTCCCATGCCACTATGCCGCCATATAGGTTTACAACTAAAACCGAAAAGTCACGTATTGGAAGTTGGATTTCCATCATGAACCAAGGCAAGGGATCTCTCCTTTCGATTCGAGACAATCTAGCCTACCATATCTCGGGATTCAGCCGTAACTGCACCTGGGATCTAGTAGGGTCGGTCCACACTTACTTTAGTGGATTGGCAATTCCTAAACAATACGTTTTATTTCCTATGGGGCATAAAATTTGGTCAGTATGTTGACCATCACGAGCCATTAGGGACTCAAATCCGAGGTACCTCGCTTTCCAACATCCACATAAGTAAAATGTCTGGGATCCATACCATGACATCACTCCTAGTTAGAAAGAAATGCATGCCCTTCCTGCGGTCCCTCATCCCGTTTTTGGTTCATACCGGGGTGTGAAGCTCGCGAATTAATGCTTACACAAAGCTACGCTAATTAAAGCTTTGCTTTGATCATCATCCACAAGACTCTGCTTTTCAACAAAAGCCTTGTTCATTTGCATTTAAACATGCCACATTGTCAACCCATACCATACCATTGATTTCTGCCAACATATAACCTCTAAGCTCGTACGTCTCAGAGAAGGGTGTTAAGAAAGAGATTAAATTCTCTGCCACCAAACATATATATATAGTAGAGATCAACAAATATAGCACACAATACAATGTCATACATAATCCATTTACAAGTCTGTTCTGAGTCTGAATAAAACAGAAGGCACCTTATTCCTCATCCCATATATCCAGTACAGGAGAGAGGTCCTCGCATATCTAGTCGATCTCCAAGTACGTTTGGATGATCACCACTTATTACCTTGTCTCAGGGGATCAGCCCAATCACGATATCATTAATCATCCATACGATGTGATGATCTCCGGTCTTCAACCACCATCTTCATATCTTTGACTTTTGGTCGTCGTAACAGTTATTCAGAATGGGTAAACCCGCTCTTTCCAAATAATTCGCGTATTTTATAGTCTAGTGATATATAAGCACATCATACGCCTCATTCCAATATAGAATATTCTTTTATTCAAATATTCACATCTTTAGGGAAAGGTTCCCATTAATTTTATCAAAGATAAATTCCTTTAAACTTATAGTTTAATCTTCCTTTGGATATCATTTTCAAAAGGAATCCATTTTATCTTTTAACAAATTTAAACAAAATTAAGGTTTATAAAACTAGTTGGGATTATCAAGTCTTACTGAAGTAACCATTTATTTTATTTTTCCCAAACTCTACCTATTCATCCCATGGAGAAAAATTAATAGTACTCCATATCTAACACCCACGGTGTTATCGTCAAATTTAATTACCATTTCACATTTCAAATCTAATTAAAGATTTAACTATCGCCTGGAGTAAAACTGGTGGTACTCCATCTCGATCATTTCATGAATTCGGTAAATTTAATTAACCCATTCACTTTTCATTCTAATTAAAGATTCATTAGAACTCCATTTTTTTTAATTCCCAAAAATCATTACTTAATGATAAATCCATGTTAGGAAAATTAATCCTGTCTTTAACTGGGTTAAAGAATCAATGTTATTTAAAACACAGTTCACGATAAACCTAAATCATTTTCCATTAACTATGGAATCTTCATGTAAAATGGATCAGTATATAATTGATATAAATTTCCTTATCAGACTAACAATATAAATGGAATAATGGCAAAGCCTTTTAAATTCCATAAACAGTAACGGTCTTCATTCACAGAAGCTCATCCCGATTATTCCCAAATCGAATTCCGTTCGATTCCAATTTAATATATTAAATTGGAAATCCATACTTTGGAAATTTTCCATTAACTCTTAATAAAAATATTTAAAAATTCCAGATCATATCTTCATTGTTAATCGGGTTTAAGAACCAATGTCATTTAAAACATCGTCCACGATGAACCCGCGATCAACTAACACTTAATTCCAATTTATATTTATAAATTGGAAAACTTCATTAATCTTAATTAAAAGATTTATTCTTTTCTCAACTGGGTTTAAGAATAGCGTTAATGAAGACACTATTCACGACAAACCCAAAATCCTGTTTGATATTAAATACAAGGCTCTAAATAGAAATTATATCGGCTTATATTCAATATCAAATTCTGAAACCAACAAATGTATTATTGGGAATAATGATATCTATGTCTTCCAAATTCCTCAATGATATCTGTATAATCATGGAATCCAATGTCGAACTATTCGGAAGACTATTTCCATTTAATTCCATTGTATTTTTTATATTGGAAAATTCTGGTTATATTGAAACCATTTCAATTCATTTTAGTTCTTTACTCTAGTTGTTAACTAGTTCATTCAGATAAAAATATCTTTTATCTTTTCAAACTTGGAATTTTTCACCCAAAATTTTTCCAAATCATTTATCACAATTTTTCCATATTTTTAATAATTTTATTAAGGCCTTTACAGTCGGTTTCCAATAACGGCCACTGAACTACATCCGTAGCGACTTTTCCAAAATTGATTTGGACATAATTTAAAATCTAACCGTTAAAATTTAAATCTCTTATATTCATTGGAAAGATCGTTTCGATACGAACCCAACGGTTTTGACTTTAGGAGAATCTGACGGTCGGATCTCCCGAATCTGACAGTCGGATCTCCCGTTACATCAATTTGAAGTTAGTGGTTGAAATTTGTGAACGGTCGCTGCGCGACGCGTTCTATTCAAAACATTATAATATATATATGTATATATATCATCGATTTCCATTTAAAACATATTTTAATAAATCGTTTATAACTTCGCTTTAAAATGATTTCAACTTCCATTTCAATTTTAAATCCAAATTGAATGTTCCATATCATTATTATATTAAAACGATAATAATTTCAAAATATCTGATTTTGAAATCCATTTCCTTTTCATATTCATTATAAATAAATAAAATCGACAGAAAAATCCATTCGAGTTAAAATGGCACACTTCTACTTAACTCGGCTTCATTCACTTTAATATTTTCATGTCCATCCAAAATGGAACATCAAAATCATATTTTGATTTTTCATTGAATATTATTTCAAAATATTCGTTATTTCTGGATTGAATCAGACTTAATCAATTACCTTACAATTTAATTTATATGGATTTCATACATTGCATGTATTCAACAATAATGATAAACAATCATTAAATATTCAAACATCATCCAGAGTGCATTCTACAATTGTATAAGCATTAAAATAAATAATTAACACTCACAATAGTCTATCAACCCATCGATTGACATATAACTAAATATTGGGATCAGTGTATGTCAAATATCATCACAATACCCGTGTGGGTTTTCAAACAACAGCAATCTATTTAAATAAATTATTGGTTAATAAATTTAACCAATTCTAATTCGGTTTGAATTATTTTTCTAATTAACCAATTTTACTTAGACAAGTAATGAAAATTTACTATTCAAATAATAATAAATGGATATTTACATCACATTTCAACAATCACAAAGTGTATCCACATTATTTGAAATACGAATGTCATATATTCAAACAACGCTTCTTGTGCAGATAAGTCGTGAATAGTTCATGTGCTGAACTCAAGCAATGCCACATACAACAGATAAAAATCAACATTGGCAATTTATATATTTTCAGTTATAAAATAAATAACTGTACAATATTTAGGTGAGAGAATTCTCACTTTGGTTTCCACTCCACCTTTCTTTATTTTTGAATTTCTGTTTTTAAAACTAAATTAAACGACCATTTAATTTAGCTTTAAAATCCAACGTGCTCCATTTCCATTCTGGTCAGTTCCATGCTGTAGTGTTCGACTCCACGATCGCAACGCAACTGAAATCATTAAATTTGGACCTCGTACAAAAAATTACGGTATTTAATACATTTAATTACATAAATAGAATAATTAAATAATTATTATAAACTAATTACATTTGCTAATTCAACCCTTAATCATCTCTCCCATTCGTTGTTTTCTCCAGTCCCAAAAATACGAACCCAACTTCGACTCCCTCCTTCCAAAACGCACACCACACGAGGCCTCTAGCTGGCGATCCACTAACACCACATCGAAGAGCTTCCCACACCCTCCCATCGCCTGACATACTGTGGCGCTCAGCCTCCCCTCCTCGCCTGAAATGGCGCTCAAACCTCTTAGCTTTGAGCCATGAAATCACCCCCAATTCAACACCAATTTTGATCTGGCCCGTTGATAATATAGATCTCTCGTAGATGTTTAATTTTCGTTTTATAATCATATACTAATTCGACATAGATAGGAAGAAATTGGGCTTTGATTTCTAGATGATTTGGGGCGTTGAATGAGGACTGGCGGCTGAGTATTATAGGGATTAGAGTCTAGGGTCAATAAATGAGGGTTTTTATAGAAATATTTTATTTTATTTAATTCAAAAATAATTTGTTTAGTCTTCGAACTCAAAATCGAGCCCAACAATTGTTGCCCCTAGCTAAATACCCTCATTCCGGACACAATGGAATATGTTTTGTAAGCCAATTCAACAGTTTTGATTAGTTTTTATCAAAATTAAAATACAAATTAATATAACGGTCAATATTGAATACCAGCGTACATTTTAATTTACCACGGTTATATACTGACTCCAAAAATTATGAAATTTTGAACTTGACAATAATTTGATATTCTGGATCCAACAAAATTGGTTTCACCGAAAATGGAGGTCGTTTGCAAAATGACTATTTTTAAGGCCTTTATATATATTAATAAAATAAATATAAAATCCATGGCGACTATTTTAAATTTTAAACTGGACATAACTTTCAATTTATGTTATGAAATATCAATTTTTCACATTTGTTAGAAAGTTATAATTAAACAGATTCTAAGGTTTCTGGTTTTACTGAAATCCGATTTATTTTGAATTTTGTACATTCATTTAAAGTTAGAAATCAAATTTTCAAACTACCGCGCCATTTAAGCTTGTTATAAATAAATTATAAATTTATACGTTCTAGTTTCGATTAAAATAAATTTTAAATAGTTATTATTTAAAATAAATCATTTTAAATATCCAAAACCCATTAAAATAGCTAAAATACAAATTTTAAATTGGTTTAGAAATTCCGGGTTGTTACAATCTCCCCTACTTAAAATCTTTTCATCCTCGAAAAGGAACAGAGATGAAAGTTGTTTAACTAACCAACTCAACTTTCATTCTTCAACTTTTCAGTTCTAAGAACTTGCTAATTTCTCAAAAATTTGGCTAACACTATAAATTTTCGAAAAATTTCACCATAACCTCCTTTGTACGGGGAGGGTTTGAAAATTTTAATGGGCCGTATTAGGCACCCAATAAATCAATAAAAAGCACACACAATTTTTGCGACCTATCTATGCCTAAGGGAGACGTGTAAAAATGTCGAAATCTCATACCTTACCCCAGTGTTGGAAATATAATAATCCATGTGCCTTAATTAATAACAAGAGAGACGTGAATTTTTTTTCACCTCCAGACCTTTGTAGGGTTTTTATTAAATCCTTCCCCGAGCACCGTTACATGTATTTTATCAAGTCCATAACCAGTCTTCTGTTTAACCTGTGACACCCCACGTCCGTTAATGTCACTTACAAAGGGGATGCATTAAGTTTCATGAAGCATTATAGGTAAACCGACACAGAATATTACAAGACAGATATAAATAAGATAGCAGTGGAAATTCAAATTTTTATTTCAAACACAAATCATACATCATGGTCCAAAATGCCATAAGTCACAAAATTCATTACAACAATATAACTTCTGTCTTTTACCATCAGAGTACATAAATACTTAAAAGAAAACATAATTCCCCAAATAAAAGAGACAAAGCCATAGTAGAGATAAGAACATGAGCCATACTTCGAAAGCAGCCCTAACAAGATGATATCTGAGTCCTCACTAAGCCTGAGTGTTTCCTCCCTGAGAACCTGGGGGGAAACGGAAGAAAGAAGAGGAAATAAGTAGGGTCAGACATAAAATCTGGCGAGTCTAGTTACTTTTAGTAAGTAAATAAATAAATGTAGCATGACAGGCATATAAAGTGGATAAGAGAGACCACTACATAAATGGCAGGTGTGACAAGGTAGACAGGATAAGGTGTATACGCTTCTCTAATGATTACTCTGTACTATTACTAGTATAACTAGAGTGAGATGATCCCTTCCACTATAAGGTGGTAGACTTAGGCATACGTCCAAATGTACCCTAACTACTACCCTAATCGATCGGCTCCCTACTCCGTATATACTCTTTGCCGACCCCACGGTAGGATGTATCACGTCCTAAAGTGGCAACCCCTCACTGATATGCACAGCCCCATATCTACAGGTGTCACGGTCATCTTATCCCCCTCTGCCCGGCTCATGCACGCACATGGCCCGGTCGGTATGCGCCGCCTACACCTTCCTCCACGTTTGGATCTCTTACAATCGGTCCAATAAGCGTGCTCCTTCTCTGACCTAGTACGGAGTACATGTTTTGATACTTACTCCAGGTTACTGGACGAAATGGGTCCCACACAATATGATACAAGCTCTCCTATTATTTCTACAAGTTATGCTTACTCTAAAGGTGTCTTTAATTACATAACTTCATTATTTCCTCCGGTTATGTATACCACTAGGTGTCTTTAATTACATAACCTTATAGGGTTAAGTTTGTGGGCCTATATGTAAATATTACCCACCCCCTCCAGATTTTCTTAACCCATCCACTATCCAGTCAATTTTACTTAACCCTAACTTTAGTTCACAATCATACAATCCCTATGGATTAGATTTGGTTAAGTAGTCCAATTTATTACCATGTCCATTTATGGTTTATAATGGGCTAGACCTCCCACATTAGGCCTACAACTTGTGGATGCTAGATATGTCGGTCGGGTCTGGGCAGTCTTACTCCACAAGTTGTGCACTTAGACCTCTCACATTAGGTTCAACATTAGTGGCTGCTGGATATGCCGTTCGGGTCTGGGCAGACTTCCACCACTATTACAACCTAACCTCGTGTTATAAGTGCAATTACAATTTCTAATTGTAATCCTAGGCATTCATTATTAATTAATCAATTAATTAAACCTATGCCTTTATCGGTGTTAATGCCCATTTTAACCAATAATTTAAATTATATGTCCAATGATGTTTATATTCAAATTATGCCAATATTAACCTTTTTCCCCTGTTCCTTAACTAGCGCACTCACAAAATTGGCGGCATGCCTAGGCTAGATAATAGCCTAATCATACATGATAAAAAGGAAAAAATAATAGGAATATAACCAAAGTGATTGTTTAACATAACTTGGCATAAACATAAACTAGCATGGTGATAAGGTGAACATATAAGCATAAAACTGATGAACTTGTGGCAATTACTAGTTTTAACATAACTATGATGTCATAGTTAGCATAATAAGATCTAAATTAACCACTTAGATATCCAACTATTCAGATCTAACATAATAGGCACAGGATGACAAACTAGATCTGATTAACAAATTAAATGTCCACATAATTTAAATCCAAAAATTTAAAAGTAAATCTACACAATTAAGGTTTAAGATTAACATCATAGAATGCCACAAAAGTTACACTAGATCCAACAAGATAGAGATTTAGATCCAGTCTTAACCAATTTAGAATATCATATAATCAGAATTTACAATGGATCTGATATAATCTAGGCATATGCACAAGTCTAAGTCATAGTCGTGTCATAATTACTTTTAAATATTCAAATCTAAAAGCAACTAGAAACTCATAGTGTTAGGATTAGAAAATAGAACTTGAAAAGATTGGATCTTGAATCTCCAATTGATTTGCTTTAGTTGAAGAAGATAGCTGATCCAGATCAGTTAAGATACTGGTAGAGTTTGGCCACCACGAATTCTCAATGAAGAAAATATGAGAAATGGCCACGTATATATAGCTGCCAGACCCCTTGAAACCGACTGCCACATCAGCCCTAGGGGTGTCGACGCCCCTGTGGATGGGTCGGCCCTGGTGTCGACACACTTCTAGGGGGGTCGACCCCCTGGAGCAGGAAATCTACCGCCACTTTTTATTTTTCAAATTCCAACTGTTTAGGATAAGATTCTGACTCATCTCTGACTCGTGTGTATATACATCTTTCTTCTACGCATATACAAACTTAAAATCCTCATAACTTCTTCATAAGGTGTCCGTTTTATGCAAACCAAATGTCTATCTCGACCAGAATTTCGAAATAGACGCAGTTGTGCAGTCCATTTTCCTTAATTCTAAATATTAAATTAATTATTATTTAATTTATCCTCTTTTAGTGTTGTTACAAATTCGGGGTATTATATTCTCCCTTACTCAAAGATTTCGTCCTCGAAATCTCTAAGTTGAAAAGAATGTATCCTACCATCCATCATCCATCTACTTGTCCACCAATCACATGCATCCATTGTCATTAAAACTTTCTAATGCTTATATGAGCATATGCAAAGGTGTGTGTACATGTCCGAATACTAATACGAAGATAAGGCGGTCTGCTGATTCAGTCGACCTCCTCAATGCAACGTATGTTAGTGCCATGAATCGAATATGTATGCAAATAATCCTATTATAACATGTAAGTTCTATATGTGTGCACAATTGTTCGTCCAAATGCAACATCCATTTGATAATACACCCATTTTCATCCATTAAAAGAAAAGAAAATGTACATACATCCATATGCAGTATGAGAGTGATTGAGCCGATCTAGTGCCTAATGCGTGTGTGTATGCATCCACAGGTAACCACTAGCAAACACTTGCATCCATCAGACATAACATGTCTCAAACTAATGTTTACATCCATAGGATTCCTATCTAAAGGTCGAAAATACTATGGATAAGATATATTCAAATGATAGAAACAAGTACATATAAGACTTTCGGAAAAAGGAGTTAAGAACATACCCTCGAAAAGAAAAGGGTACGAAGCACGTATCTTATCTTTGGTCTCCCAAGTCGCATCCTCTGGGTTATCTCCCCATTGAACCTTTAACAACTTGATCTCTTTATTGCGTAGCCTCTTAACTTATGATCCAAGAATACGAGATGGAACTTGCCTGACTATCGCCTCCCATTCCACTTCTACCTCTTCCAATACACTCGATTCAACAACTTCTGCGGTGTCATGCAGGCACTTCTGCAAATGAGAAACGTGGAAAACATCATGAACACCGGATAGATTTTCTGGGAGCTTTACTCTATAGGCCATCTGGACAATCCTCTCGGTTATAGGAAATGGTCCCACAAACCTAAGTGCCAACTTCCCTACCGATCTGAAGCGAACCACATTCCTTAAAGGTGATACTTTGATAAAAACTAAGTCTCCCACTTCAAATTCGATGTCAGTCCTTCTATTGTCTGCATAGGACTTCTGCCTATCTTGAGCTGTCTTCATCCACCGTCGAATAAGGTCAATCTTTTCGGATGTTTCTCTAACCATATCTGGTCCAAGTAATAATCTTTCTGTAGATTCCCACCAACAAGTTGGTGACCAACAAGGTCGTCCATACAATGCTTCGAAGGGTGCCATTCCAATGTTGGATTGATAGCTGTTATTATAGGAAAATTCTACTAAAGGAAGGTGCTCTTCCCAAGTCCCTCCGAAGTCTAAGATACACAGCGTCAAAAGATATTCAAGAATTCTATTCACCCTCTCCGTCTGTCCATCGGTCTGAGGATGATAAGCGGTGCTCAAATGCAACTGTGTACCTAATGCTTCTTGCAAGCTCATCCAAAATTCACTGGTAAAAATGGGGTTACGATCGCTTACGATGCTGGAAGGTACTCCATGAAGACGAACTATCTGACGAACATAAATTGCTGCCAACCATGATGCCGTCCTTTTTCTCTTAACTGGAATAAATTGGGCACTCTTAATGAGTCTATCTACCACAACCCAGATACTGGTGTTGCATTTCTTCGATTTAGGAAAACCATCTATGAAATCCATAGAGACGCTATCCCATTTCCACTGAGGAACCTCCAAAAAATGAAGTAGACCACCAGGCTTCTTTTGCTCAACTTTAACTTGCTAACAAACTAAATATTGAGAAACGAACTATGCCACATCTTTCTTCATCTCAGCCCAAAAGAAAACCCTTTTCGTGTCTCTGTACATCTTATCACTACCTGGATGAATAGCCATCTTAGAATGGTGGGATTATTCTTGGGTTGCCTTTATCAAGCTTCCAGTTTGAGGAACACAAAGCCTTCCATCTCGTCGCAACCACCCCATTTCATCTATGGCATATCTATTGAGGTGACTAGAAGTCTCCGCATTTCTAAGCTTATCCATGATGTCTAAAATCTGTGGGTCACCTTGTTGCGAAGCTCCTATCTGATCCATAAGAGTTGGTCGTATCTCCAAGGATGCAAACAAATCAGGAAAAACCTCGATGGAGGGTCTAAAATCAAAAGCTGATATAAACTCCAAGCTCTTCCTCTCCACAAACAGAGGGTTCAAGGCCATCTTCTGCTTACTTAGTGCGTCTGCCACCACATTATCTTTGCCAGGGGTATAGATATCTCAAAATCATAAGAAGCTAGGAACTCCATCTACTGTTGTTGCCTTAAATTGAGATCTCTATGCGAGAACAGATACTTAAGAGATTTATGATCGGTGTATAACTTGAACTTCTCTCCAAGTAAATAATGGTGCCATGTCTTAAGCGCGAATAATATGGCAGCTAGCTCTAGATCATACGTGAGGTAGTTCTTCTCATGAACTCTCTACCCCCATAACACACCACTTTCCCTTCTTGCATTAGAACCGCCCCAAGCCCTGTACCACATGCATCAGTGTAAACAATAAACACTTTACTCCCATTAGGCAAGGTCAAGAATAGGGCTGTTGTCGGAGCCCTCTTCAGTCGTTGGAAAGAAAGGTCACAATCTATGTCTCATGAAAATGCCAAATTCTTTATTGTCAGCCTAGTGAGTGGGGCTGATGTGATGGCCCACCCCGCATCAGCCGACATTTCCAAAGAAATGCGCTATACTGATGTCCAACCAGCACAGGACGGTCGCCAAAGAAGGAAAAAGGGATGGAATTTGAATGGTGAACCAAGAAAGAACCTGTAGTACATCTCACGACGCATGGAGCAAAATATAATAATAACATAACTTGATATAAAACAGGCAAGACAGTGCATAAGCTGAAAACTAAACCATCATAGCAACGGAAAATTCAAATACAGCTTATGATCCAAAACATCATTATTACAACTTTTAAAATTGTCTCTAAAGCAACATAGGAAGGTACACTACTAATGCCCAAAGTAGTGACCAGCAACAACATAGGGATAATATATGGGAACAATAGGTGTAAGCCTCCTGCTCGTCTCCGGACAGCTACTCGTGCATAACCAGCTAACCTGTCTCTAGTCTGCTCGTTTAGGAGCACCCAGTGTAATAAGAAGGGACGTAAAACTCTGGTTCAGACAAAAGTCTAGTATGAGCGATAAGCAGCAAAAATAGAACAATAACAGGTACACATAAACATACCTGAACCTGGACCTGCAACCAAAAAGTTAGCACAACAGGATGTACAATTCTCTAAGGTGACACTAACACATGGTGTGAACTTAATGGGGAGGGGGTGTGCATGTCATGGTGATAGCAAACATCAAACATAGCAATCATCCTCACATCTCTCACTCAGTGCTTAAAGCATACAATATCTACCACTTTGATCAACCAATCCTTTGCTACGATCACTCTGCCCCATGGAGTCATGATAACTCCACTGCACTGATCCATAGCCACCAATCCTTTGCTATGTTCATTCTGCCTCATGGAGTTATGACAACACCACTGCACTGGCTCATATCCCTGCTACGATCACTTTGCCCCTATGAAGTCATGACAACTTCACTACACTGATCCATGGCCAATGTCTGTCTCTCTGTGGTGAGTCAAAGCTATAGATATCGATAACCCCTTTGCATACGTCCCGCAGCAAAGTCCAATTCATGAAGTTAACTCGTTGGTTCCCATCTGGATCCTGAGTTCTTCTTCCTATTTGGACTACGTTTGCATCTCGGGTATTGGTCGAATTGGAGTTGATCTTCAAATGAGTCATCTTGGGTATTGGTCGAATTGGAGTTGATCTTCAAATGAGTCATCGCGTAGAAGTAAAAGTATACATCTAGTTCGGTTCGGTTGTATAGTGTTCAAGTTTCCCCATTCGGTTCGGTTCGGGTGCCATCCTCCATTCGGTTCGGTTCGGGCGCCATCCTCCAACTCGGTTCAGTTTGGGTGCTTCTGCTTGGATACGGTTCGGTCCTCTAGCTCTCCAGTTAGTTCGATCCGATCCCATGCCCTCCTGCCATTCCGATCTGATCCCAACTCCACTCAACTTTAATGGCCTTCCTTTATTCCCTTGCCTTTGTGTGCTACTAAAGATGCCACTACTCTGGTTCGGTCTGGTCCATCCGATCCGATACCCTCCACCGATCTGATCCGGATCTCTGCAGCATTTCCAGCAAGCTTATATCGTCCATTTTCGCCATACGACGGTGTTTTCAACCATTATAACTTTACTAATCAATCATTACACACCACAAACAATAGTTACAACATATGGGTTCAATTAAAAAGATCAAAACATCAAGCATATATACGTCATTTTAGATCAAACATACCTAAAAAGTATGATTTTTCCCTTAATCCCCTTATGCATGTTTAACCATACGATTAGCAAACTTAATCCAAATTTTTATCAGAGCCCTAAAATAATATTTAATAATCTTTACATATTTTTCTAGAATTTTGACATGCATAATTTCGCTAATTATAACTAATCACCCCTAATTAGCCGTAGTTAGTGAAAAACAATGCAAATCACTCACCTTAGCCACAAATAAAACTTTAGATCTAAAACTCTAATGTTTTGGGGCGTTTTCCTATGCAACACAGCAGCTCCAACTCTAATTTGGTGTTGGTTTTCCTTGATTTGATGTAGATCTTCTTAATTAGTGATTAGAAGGTGATTTGGGATGATTTTAGAAGGTGGAGGCCATTGTTAGGGTTAGAGAAATATTTCAGGCGGCTGAGAAAATGAAATAAAATCATTTCCTAACTGATTTCAGCCTCCCCATAACCCTAATCCCGAAATGGGTTATGGGCCTAGCTGTTCATCACCCTAATTAGGCCCGGTTAAGCTGTTTTTCACCTTCTAAACCTTATTTCAGCCATATCTCCAAAACAGTAAGTCCATTTGGCTAATATAACCACTCTACGGAAAGCTAAACCATCATCCTAATTCAATGGAAGTGGTTTAAAGTCAAAACTCCTTAGCAATCAAAAGTTATGGGCAAAACAAGATTCTCTAGGGGGAAAATGGTCATTTAAAAATCGACAAAAATCGTGAACATTGGAAATGACCCCAATAGTCGTTCCCCAAAGTTACACGACAATGCGACTTCATATAGAAATGAAATAAATATCCTACGACCCAATGATACGTAGAATATGGGTCGTTACATTTTCTCCCCCCTCCCCCTTTAAGAAATTTCGCCCTTGAAATTCCCTAATTAAAGTATGCAACGGGTCCCGTATGCCTAACAACCATTTACAAACAATCAAATATACATTACAAACACATCAAGTTTATCCTAGCATAAGGAATAACTAAATCGCAATTTAAAATCTTACCAGGCAAAGAGTTCTGGATACGATTCCCTTATACTCTCCTCCGTTTCCCAAGTACAGTCATTTTTATTCTCGCCCCACTGAACCTTGACCAGTTTCACCGCTTTCCTTCAAAGTTGCTTTGAATCGTACTCGATAATATGGATTGGCCTCGGTTCCCAACCGCCTCGGGTTCTACTTCGATGTCATATAACTGATCCGTTGAAATAGTCATATCGGGGTCATGCACGAACTTCCTCAACTGGGAAGCATGAAATACGTTGTGAACTCCCGCCATCTTGTCAGGTAATTCAACTTTATATGCTAAATTCCCAAGTAGTTCGAGAACTGGGAATGGACCAACAAATCTAGGTGTTAACTTGCTCTCCTACCAAATCGAATCACGCTCTTTAACAGAGAAATCTTGACAAACACTAAGTCGCCAATAGAGAATTTTAAATCTCTTCGCCCCTTATCAGCATAACTCTTCTTCCTATCTTGGGCAGCCTTCATTCGCTGTTGGATAACCTTGATCTTGTCTGAAGTTTCTCTTATTACATCTGGCCCAAGCACGAATTTCTCACCGGTTTCCAACCAACATGATGGTGAGTTGCACGGTCTTCCGTACAAAGCTTCAAATGGAGCCATACCAATGCTGGACTGATAACTATTATTATATGCGAACTCCACTAGATACAAATGGTCATCCCATGATCCTCCAAAATCCAATATACAAGCTCTCAAGAAATCCTCTAATATACGATTCACCCTCTCTGTCTGACCGTTGGTTTGAAGATGATACGCGGTACTGAGATGTAATTCTGATCCTAAAGCCTCTTGTAAGCTCTTCCAAAATCCACTAGTAAACAACGGATCTCGGTCACCCAAATACTATTATGGCCCGATCTAGTCCTCGGTACCCCATCATTGAAATCCATTGAGACTTGTTTTCATTTCCATTCTGGAATTTCTAATGGTTGCAACAAACCACTAGGCTTCTTTTACTCGGCTTTAACTAGCTGGCAATTCATGCATTTGGATATAAACTTCCCAACGTCTCTTTTCATCCCTTCCCAGTAGTAGGCCTGCTTCATGTCTCGATACATTTTGTTACCACTGGGATGTATAGTTAGTTTTGAGTGATGACATTCTCTAAGCACTTCATCTCTCAATCCATTTACATTAGGCACAACTAGTATCGCATTCTTTCTAAGCCATCCATCTCGATCAAGCCCATACTTGTTCATCTCCTCACTGTCGATACCCATCTCTAACTTGGAGATGATTTCCGATAGGTTAGGATCGTTCCTCTGACTGGAACCAATCCGCTCAATCAAAGTGGATTTTATCATCAAACTTGCTAATATCTCTGGATGAAGTCGTACCCTGCGATATACTTCAGTTGCTTCCATTTAAGAAACATAGTCCCTAAATTGGCATGTCTCCTACTCAATGCATCGGCTACCGCATTGCCCTTTCCTGGTGTATATGTGATATTGAAATCATAGGAAGCTAAGAATTCTAACCATCTCTACTGACGAAGATTTAGATCCTTCTGAGAGAAAAGATACTTTAACGATTTATGATCAGTAAACAACTCGAATCTTTCTCTCAAGAGATAATGTCTCCACATCTTCAACGCAAATAAGATCGCTGCCAATTCCAAATCATGGGTAGGATATCTTTGCTCATGCGGTTTCAGTTGCCGACTAGAATAAGCTACAACCCTACCTCCTTGCATCAGTACAACACCTAGTCCGGTACCACGGGCATCCGTGTATACCGTCATCTCTTCGTTCCCTCTTGGAATGACTAACACTGGCACATGCGTCAACTTTTCCTTTAGACTCTTGAATGCATTTTCACACCATTCGCCCCAAATGAAAGCTTGATTCTTCTTGGTCAACTGAGTTAACGGTGCCGCTATCTTAAAGAAGTCTTGGATAAACTTATGATAATATCCATCCAATCCTAAGAAACTTCTTACGTCTGTTGCATTCTTGGTCGTAGACCAATCGTGTACTGTAGCCACCTTCGCAGGGTCCACGGTAATACCATTCCCTGAAACAACATGGCCCAAGAATCTCACTTCCCTTCTCCAGAAGTGACACTTAGAAAATTTTGCTTTCAATTGGTGTTTTCTCAACACCTCCATCACTACTTTCAAATGTTCCTTGTGTTCATCCTCTGTCCTCGAATAAACAAGTATATCGTCCATGAACACAAGAACAAACTTATTCAATTGATCACGGAATACTCTATTTATAAGATCCAGAAAATATGCTAGTGCATTGGTCAACCCGAATGGCATGACCAACCACTCATAGAATCCAGACGGCATCTGAAATGTCGTTTTAGGAAACTCTCAGCTGCTACTCGGAGCTGATGAAATCCTATTGCGAGGTCCAATTGGGAGAACACTCTTGCTCCCTCCATTTGATCAAACAAATCATCTATTTGCGGAAGAGGATACTTATTCTTCCTAGTCACTTTATTCCACTCGAGACAGTCCACACATAAACGAAGGGAACCATCTGCCTTGGTAGCAAATGCAACTGGTGCTCCTTACTCGAAGACACTCCTTCAAATAAATCCCTTCTTCAAAAGATCGCTTGCTTGCACCCCAGCTCTTGCTGCTCCCTTGGTTCCATACGACGAAGTGGCATCACTATAGGTCTGGCATCTTTCACTAAATCAATACGGAACTTAATCTCTCGGTGTGGTGGAAGTCCGTCCACTTCCTCGAAGATATCTGGATACGGGCCAGCAACGGGAACCCCTAATAACTCGTCCTGCGAGATGTCCAAGGAATTTAGTAAACTAGCCATCACCTCATCACTAAGTAGGCCACCAAACACTACCCTTCGTCCATCATCCGTCCTAATAGTCACCGAAAATCCCTCACAGTCTACCACCACCCCATATTTTTGGAGCCAATCAACTCCCAAAATAATGCCAAACCCAGTAAAGCCCAAAACAAAGCAATCACAAGCAAACATACATCCATGACTCGATAAGACCAAATTTCGACAAATCAAACTAAGGCTAGTCGAACCACCGATCGGGTTCGTAACAACTAAAGGCCTATCGACTATCTCGGGTTCCAATCGCAATCTATCTACCAGGTCACTAGACATGAAGGAACGGGAAGCCCCAGTATAAAAAAATACTCGAACAAGAACATCATAAACAGAAAGCATACCTTGAATGGCGACATTCTTTCCTTTCTCTGCAACAGTTGAGGCATTCGATGAAGAAGGAACAGCATTAATAGCATATGCTTTCACAATCTGCTTCTCTTTGGGAGGTTCGGGACACTTATCCTTGTGATGTCCCACTTGGCCGCAGTTGAAGCATTTCTTGTCCGCCGGCTTTGCTCGACATTCTTTGGCATAGTCGCCCTTCTTGCTACAGCTAAAGCACTCAACATCGTTCTTATCTTTCTTTTTCTGACCATCCTTGCCTTACTCTACTTCCTTTTATTCTGAGAATTATTCTTGCCTCCACCGCTTGCCTGCGGCTTTGGCCCCTCTGCAGATGCAACAGCGACTTCAGCCTTGGGCTTAGGATAAAGGCTTTCTGATCTCAATGCTTTTCCAACAATTGATTCAAAAGTCTCATCAATATGGTTTATAAGCCTTTCCCCCAAGTACTGATCTAAGCCTGTTATGAACTTCTCATTCTTCTCGAGAGTGTCAATGAGGGATAATCCATACTTTGATAAAGTATTGAACCCAGCAATATACTCCGAGATTTCCCTACCATTCTGTTTAAGCTCCAAGAACTTCCTAAACAATTCTAATTTCTGAGCAGCTGGTATAAACTTATCACTGAATCGAGCCTTGAACTGATCCCAAGTAACTTGATCCTCAAGGGTAGCTGCCTTAATAGCATTTCCCCAATTCATAGCCCATCCTTGCAGTTGAGGGGATGCTAGCTTTCTCTTCATTGCATCATCGATCCCTAAATCCTCGAAGATGCGCTCACAACTATCAAGCCAATCCTGAACATCCGTAGCCAATTCCATTCCATGGAATGGCTTCCCACCAAGACTAGTGTGCTCCTTATAGAGCTTAGCGAAATCGGCGCTAGGCGCCTGCACCATTGCACCACCACCATTTGCAGCATTAGGAGCTGCCCTCTGAATATCCTTAAGCATCTCCCTCATGAAGTCAGTGAACATCGTCCTCATATCAGGAGCATTCCTATTATTGGCTCCTGAACTAGTATTCCACGTATATTGGCTCATCGTTCAATCTGTAAGGAGAAAACGATTAATCATCTCTTCAGTGGTGCCAGTGCAGTGCGACTCCATCCATATATATATACTAATAGTATGTATATATAACTTTTGAAAACCAAAATATCACAAATACGCGCTCTCATATACGTATATTATCTCTCCCGGGTGTCTTTCCCTAGGTTAATTACGCAACCAAGAGCTCTGATAGCAAGTGTGACGACCCGCCCTGCACCAGCCGACATTTCTAAAGAAATGCGCTGTACCGATGTCCAACCAACAAAGAACCTGTAGTACATCGCGCATGGAGCAAAATATAATAATAACATAACTTGATATAAAACAGGCGAGACAGTGCATAAGCTGAAGACTAAACCATCATAGCAGCGGAAAATTCAAGTACAACTTATGATCCGAAACATCATTATTACAACTTTTAAAACTGTCTCTAAAGCAATATAGGAAGGTACACTACTAATGCCTAAAGTAGTGACCAGCAACAATACAAGGAGAATATATGGGAACAATACGTGTAAGCCTCCTACTCGTCTCCGGACAGCTACTTGTGCATAACCAGCTAACGTATCTCTAGTCTACTCGTTTAGGAGCACACAGAGTAATAAGAAGAGAAATAAAACTCTGGGTCAGACAAAAGTCTGGTATGAGCAATAAGCAGCAAAAACAGAACAATAACAGGTATACATAACCATACCTGAACCTGGACCTGCAACCAAAGAGTTAGCACAACAGGATGTACAATTCTCTAAGGTGACACTAACACATGGTGTGCACTTAATGGGGAGGGGTGTGCATGTCATGGTGATAGCAAACATCAAGCATAACAATCATCCTCACATCACTCACTCAGTGCTTAAAGCATACAATATCTACCACTTTGATCAATCAATCCTTTGCCACGATCACTCTGCCCCATGGAGTCATGATGACTCCACTGCACTGATCCATAGCCACTAATCCTTTGTTGTGTCCACTCTACCCCATGGAGTTATGACAACTTCACTGCATTGGCTCATAGCCCTGCTGTGATCACTTTGCCTCATGAAGTCATGACAACTTCACTGCACCGATCCATAACCAATATCCATCTCTCCGTGGTGAGTCAAAGCTATAGACATCGATAACCCCTTTGCACACGTCCTGCAGCAAAGACGAATTCATGAAGTTAACTCGTTGGTTCCCTTCTGGATCCTGTGTGACGGCCCGCCCCGCACCAACCGACATTTACTCCAAAAGTGTGTTGTACACATGCCCAGTTAGCACGGAACGGGTCGTCAGAAGGAAAAGGAAGAAGGAAATGAAATAATCAAGAACCTGTAGAATGTCTCACAGCACATAGAATAAAATATAATAATAATATACTTGACATAAAACAGGTGAGATAGTGCATAAGCTGAAAACCAGAACTAAACATCATAGCAGCGGAAATCCAAAATACAGCTTATTACAACTTTTCAAACTGTCTCAAAGCAAAAGCAAGATAAAAGAGGTACACTACTAATGCCCAAGTAGTGACCACCAACGACACAGGGAGAATATATATATAATACGTGGAAGCCTCCTGCCCGCCTCCGAATCAGCTACTCGCGCATCACCAGCTAACATGTCTCTAGTCTGCTCGTGTAAGCACCCAGAGTAATAAGAGGAGACATAAAACTCTGGGTCAGACATAAAGCCTGGTATGAGCGATAAGCATCTAAAGTGAACAATAACAGGTAGACTAAAACATACCTGAACCTGGACCTGCAACCAAAGAGTTAGCACTACATACTGTACAACACTCTAAAGTGCCATATCAAACGGTGTAAAGATACGGGGGTGGGGGTGTGCATGTCATAGTGATGGCAAACAATCAAACATAGCAACCATCCACACATCTCTCACTCAGTGCGTAAAGCATACGATATTCACCACCTCGATCACCCATCCTTGCTACGATCACTTTGCCCCCATGAAGTCATAAATGGCTTCAATGCACTGATAACGTAACCACTAATCCTTCGCTATGTCCACTTGCCCCATGGAGTTATTCACCCCATCTGCGCTGGCTCATAGCCTTACTGATCCTTTACTATGTCCACTTGCCCCATGGAGTTATTCACCCCATCTGCGCTGGCTCATAGTCTTACCAATCCTTTACTATGTCCACTTGCCCCATGGAGTAATTCACCCCATCTGCACTGGCTCATAGTCTTACTACGCATCACCTTGCCCCTCGAGTCGTAATGACTCTACTGCACTGATAACGTAGTCTTGCTACCATCACCTTGCCCCTCGAGTCATAATGACTCTACTGCACTGATAAGTAGCCCATCATTCATTTTTAGTGGTGAATCGAAGTTATGAACGTCGACAACTCCTTAGCACACGTCCCGCAGCAAAGTCCAACCAAGAAGTGAACCCATCGGTTCCCAACTGGATCCTGAGCTCTAACTTCCCATATTGGACTACCTTTGCATCTCGGGTTATTGGTCAATACTGGGTCGGGTCGGGTTCCTCTTCAAGCCATCAGTTCGGGTCGGGTCCACTGCATCGCGTCAGTTTGGGTCTTCTTCTGGTACGGTTCGGGTCGGGTGCTTCACTTTGGGTCGGGTCGGGTGTCTCACTTCGGGTCGGGTCGGGTGCCATCTCCCTTCCAGTTCGTGCTTCCACTCCGATCCGCTCCCTCGTTCTTCACGTGCTCCGATCCGATCCCCCTCTTTTAGCCAATCCGATCCCAGTTCAATTAGCGTGGCCTTCCTTTTTGCCAATTTTCTCAAGTGTCAAGTCCCAATCCGATCAGATTCCTTGCCCAGTTCAACTTATCCGATCCGAGCCACCATATCCGATCCGAAACCTGCACGGTTTCCTGAAGCTTTTCCAGCAAGTGTTTACGCCATTCGACGACGTTTTCGACCATTCTAACTATTGAAATCAATCACAAAGCATATCATACAGACATAGCAACATGCATAATCAACCACAAACATCAAAACATCAATATGATAGGTTAAAATGGATCAAACATACCCAAAATCCCATATTTCCCTTTAAGCATGTTTAGGTGAAACTAATGATAGGATTAGCAAAACTTAACCAAATTAACCCAAATTCATATCAGAGGTCTAAAACATCATTTAGGGATTTATGAACATTTTTCCATAATTTTATCATGTTTAAATTCGCTAATTAACACTAATTACCCTTAATTAGCCATAATTAGTGCAAAACTATGCAAATCACTCACCTTAGCCACAAACAAAACTAAGATCTGAAATAAATCTCTGATTTGATGCAAATCCCAATGCTAAACAGCAGCTCCAATGTTGATTTGGTGTAGATCTCCCTTGATTAGATGTTGCTAAGCTTAATCCTTGATCAAAAGAGGATTTGGAGGTGATTTAGAGGTTGGAGGCCATTTTTAGGGTTCTTTGGTGATAAGTGGAGGCTAGAAAACTGAAATGGAATGATTCTCTACTTCATTTCAGCCTCCCCATAACCCTAATCCCAAAATGGGTTATGGGCCTACTCACTAATCACCCTATTTGGCCCGGTTAAGCAATTATTCACCTGCCAAACCTTATTTCAGCCATATCTCCCAAATGGTAAGTCCGTTTGACTATTATGACCGCTCTACGGAAAGGTAAACCATCAAACGAATTTAATGGAAGTGGTTTCAGGTCAAAATTCCTTTCCAATCAAAAGTTATGGCCAAAACAAGATCAACTAGGGGCAAAATGGTCCTTTAGAAATCGACAAAAATCATGAACATGGGAAATGACTCTAATAGATGTTTCCCAAAGTTACATGACCATACGACTTCATACGGGAAAGAAATAAATATTCTACGATCCTCCGATGCGTACAATGCGGGCTGTTAAATTCTTCCCCCCTTAAGAAATTTCGCCCCCGAAATTCCCCAACCAAAACACACACAAAGGGTCCTGCATGCCTATCAACCATAAAACAACAATCAAACATGCAAAACAAGTAAGGTAAGTCTATCCTAGCATGCGGAATAACTAAATTACGAAGTAAGTCTTACCAGGCAAAGAGTTCTGGATATGCCTTCCTAATGCTCTCCTCTGTCTCCCAAGTACAATCATTCTCATCCTCGCCCCACTGAACCTTGACTAACTTCCCCGCCTTCCTTCGAAGTTGCTTCGTATCGTGCCCCACGATATGAATCGGCTTGCGGTTCCCAACCGCCTCGGGTTCTACTTCGAAGTCCTCTAACTGATCAGGTGAAATAGTCACATCTGAGTCGTGAACGAACTTCCTTAATTGGGAAACATGAAATACATTGTGAACTCCCGCCATTTTCTCTGGTAAGCCAACTCTATATGCCAAATTCCCGACTAGTTCAAGAACAGGGAATGGGCCAACAAATCTTGGTGCCAACTTGCCTCTCCTGCCAAATCGTATCACGCTCTTCAACGGAGAAATCTTGACAAACACCAAGTCACCAACGGAGAATTTTAAGTCTCTTCTCCTCTTATCAGCATAACTCTTCTGCCTATCCTGTGCAGCTTTCATTCGTTGCTGAATGATCTTGATCTTATCTGAAGTTTCCCTCACCACATCTGGTCCAAGCATAAACTTCTCGCCAGTCTCTATCCAACACGATGGTGAGTTGCACGGTCTTTCGTACAAAGCTTCATATGGAGCCATACCGATACTGGATTGGTAGCTATTATTATATGCAAACTCTACTAGATGCAAATGGTCATCCCATGATCCACCAAAATCCAATATACAAGCTCTCAAGAGAGCTTCCAGTATACGATTCACCCTCTCCGTCTGACCGTCGGTCTGAGGATGATATGCGGTACTGAGATGTAATCCTGACCCTAGAGCCTCTTGTAAGCTCTTCCAAAACCCACTAGTGAACAACGGGTCTCGGTCACTCACAATGCTTTTGGGTACTCCATGAAATCTCACTACCCACTTCATATACAATTCTGCCAACTTGGCTGCCGTCCTGGTCGATTTGACTGGTATAAATCTTGCGCTCTTAGTCAATCGATCCACAATTACCCAAATGCTATCGTATCTCGACCTAGTCCTCGGTAAGCCATCGATAAAATCCATCGAGACTTGCTCCCATTTCCATTCGGGAATCTCTAATGGTTGCAACAACCCACTAGGCTTCTTTTGCTCGGCTTTAACTAGCTGGCAATTCATGCATTTGGATATAAACTTCCCAACGTCTCTTTTCATCCCTTCCCAGTAGTAAGTCTGCTTCATATCTCGATACATCTTATTACCACCGGGGTGTATAGTCAGTTTTGAGTGATGACATTCTCTAAGCACTTCATCTCTCAAACCATTCACGTCGGGTACAACTAGTCTTCCATTCTTTCGAAGCCATCCATCTCGATCAAGCCCATACACACTCATCTCCTCACCGTCGATGTTCATCTCTAACTTGGAGATGATTTCCGATAGATTAGGATCGTCCCTCTGGCTGGAACCAATCCGCTCTATCAAAGTGGGTCTGATCGCCAAACTAGCTAGCATGACTGGATCCAATTCACACCTTGGTCTGAAATCAAACCCCGCGATATACTCCAGTTGCTTCCACTCAAGAAATAATTCCCCTAAACTGGCATGTCTCCTACTCAAGGCATCGGCTACCGCATTACCTTTCCCAGGTGTGTATGCGATATCAAAATCATACGAAGCCAAGAACTCTAACCATCTTTGCTGATGAAGATTCAGATCTTTCTGAGAGAAGAGATACTTTAACGATTTATGATCGGTAAACAACTCAAATCTTTCTCCCAAGAGATAGTGTCTCCAAATCTTCAGCGCAACCACGATCGCTGCTAATTCTAAATCATGGGTAGGATACTTCTTCTCATGCGGCTTTAGCTGTCGACTAGCGTAAGCTACAACCCTACCTTCTTGCATCAATACTGCACCCAGTCTAGTACCACAAGCATCTGTGTATACCGTCATCTCTTCATTCCCTTTAGGAATGACTAACACTGGCGCACGCGTCAACCTTTCCTTTAGACTCATGAATGCATTCTCACACACTTCGTCCCAGACGAAGGACTGATTCTTCTTAGTCAACTGAGTCAACGGTGCTGCTATCTTGGAGAAGTCCTGGATAAACTTACGATAATATCCAGCTAATCCCAAGAAACTTCTTACATTCGTTACATTCTTGGGTGTAGGCCAATCCTGTACCGTAGCCACCTTCGCAGGGTCCACGGCAATACCACTCTCTGAAACAACATGACCCAAGAATCTCACTTCCCTTCTCCAAAAATGACACTTAGAGAATTTCACTTTCAATTGGTGTTTCCTCAACACCTCCATCACTATCCTCAAGTGTCCCTTGTGTTCCTCCTCTGTCCTTGAGTAAACAAGGATATCGTCCACGAACACAAGAACAAACTTATTCAACTGATCTCTGAATACTCGATTCATAAGATCCATAAAGTAGGATGGTGCATTGGTCAACCCAAATGGCATGACCAACCACTCATAAAATCCAGACGGCGTCCTAAATGCCATTTTCGGAACACTCTCATCTGCTACTCGAAGCTGATGAAATCCTGTCGCGAGGTCCAACTGGGAGAACACTCTTGCTCCTTCCAGCTGATCAAACAAATCATCTATCCGCGGTAGAGGATACTTATTCTTCCTCGTTACCTTATTCAACTTGCGATAGTCCACACACAAACGAAGGGAACCATCTGCCTTAGTGGAAAACACAACTGGTTCTCCCCACTCAGAGACACTCCTTCTAATAAATCCCTTCTTCAAAAGATTGCTGACTTGCACCCCGAGCTCTCGCTGCTCCCTTGGTGCCATACGATGAAGTGGCATCACTATAGGTCTGGCATCTTTCACTAAATCAATACGGAACTCAATCTCTCGGTGTGGTGGAAGCCCGGTCACCTCCTCGAAGACGTCCGGATAATGGCCAACCATGGGCACAACTGACAACTCATCATGCGGGATGTCGAGGGAATTTATAAAACTAGCCATTACCCCATCACTAGGTAGACTACCAAACACTACCCTCTGCCCATCATCCGCCCTAACTGTCACCAAAAAGCCCTCACAGTCTACCACCACCCCGTATCTTTGGAGCCAATCGACTCCCAATATAAAGCCATACCCAGTAAAGCCCAAAACAAAGCAATCACAAACAAACATACATCCATGACTCGATAAGACCACATTTCGGCAAATCATACTAAGGCTAGTCGAACCACCAATCGGGTTCGTCACAACCAATGGTCTATCGACTATCTCGGGTTCCAGTCCCAACCTATCTACCAGGTCACTAGATATGAAGGAACGGGAAGCCCCAGTATCAAACAAAACTCGAACTGGCACATCATAAATAGAAAGCATACCTTGAATAACAACATTCTTTCCTTTCTCCGCCGTAGTTGGGGCATTTGACGAAGAAGGAACAACATCAATAACATATGCTTTCACAATCTGTTTCTCCTTAAGAGGTTGCAGACACTTATCCTTGAAATGTCCCACTTGACCACAGTTGAAGCACTTCTTATCCGCTGTCTTGGCCCGGCAATCTTTAGCATAATGGCCCTTCTTACCACAGCTGAAGCACTCAACATCCTTCTTGTTCTTTTTCTAGCCACCCTTAGATTGGTCCTGCTTCCTCCTGTTCTGAGAGTTATTCTTGCCTCCACCGCCTGCTTGCGGCTTTGGCCCTTCTGCAGATGCAGCCTCAGTCTTGGACTTAGGGTAAAGGCTCTCTGACCTCAAAGCTTTCCCCACAATCGATTCAAAAGTCTCATCGATGTGATTGATAAGCCTTTCCCCCAAGTATCCATCTAAACCAGTAATGAACTTCTCATTCTTCTTCTCAGGAGTATCAATAAGAGATAGTCCATACTTCGACAAAGTGTCGAACTCAGCAATATAGTCAGAAACTGCCCTTCCGTTCTGCTTGAGTTCCAAGAACCTCTTGAGCAACACTGACTTCTGGGCAGCTGGAATGAACTTCTCGCTAAAGCGAGGCTTGAACTGAACCCAAGTAACCTGATCTCTGGAGTAGTTGTTCTAATGGCATTCCACCAATTCATCGCTCGCCCTTGCAGCTGATGAGACGCTAGCCTTCTCTTCACCGCATCCTCAAGACCCAAGTCATCGAAGATACGATCACAGCTATCCATCCAGTCTTGAACATCTGTGTATGACTCCGTCCCATGGAACGGCTTCCCACCAAGGTTAGTGTAATCCTTGCACAACTTGGCGAAATCGACCCTAGGCACCTGCACTACTGGGCCAACACCAACTCCGGGATTGGGAACTGTCCCTTGCACTTCTCTAAGCATGTCTCTCATGAGGTCAGTAAACATCGCCCTCATGTTAGCAGCATTCCCATCATGGGCTCCCCTATCAGCACCTCTAGCATATCAGCTCATCGTCAATCTGTAAAAGGAAACGATTAACGACCCCATAGTGGTGCTAGTGCAGTACGACTTCATTCTTATACAACCAATAGTATATATATATAGCTTTTGAAACCCAAAGTAATCACAAATACGCGCTCTCATATACGTGCTATCTCTCCCTAGTGTCTTCCCCTAGGTTAACTACGCAACCTAGAGCTCTGATACCAAGTGTGACGGCCCGCCCCGCACCAACCGACATTTACTCCAAAAGTGCGTTGTACACATGCCCAGTTAGCACGGAACGGGTCGTCAGAAGGAAAAGGAAGAAGGAAATGAACTAATCAAGAACCTGTAGAATGTCTCACAGCGCATAAAATAAAATATAATAATAATATACTTGACATAAAACAGGTGAGACAGTGCATAAGCTGAAAACCAGAACTAAACATCGTAGCAACGGAAATCCAAAATACAGCTTATTACAACTTTTCAAATTGTCTCAAAGCAAAATCAAGATAAAAGAGGTACACTACTAATGCCCAAGTAGCGACCACCAACGACATAGGGAGAATATATATATAATACGTGGAAGCCTCCTGCCCGCCTCCGAATCAGCTACTATCGCATCACCAGCTAACCTGTCTCTAGTCTGCTCGAGTGAGCACCCAGAGTAATAAGAGGAGACATAAAACTCTGGGTCAGACATAAAGCCTGGTATGAGCGATAAGCATCTAAAGTGAACAATAACAGGTAGACTAAAACATACCTGAACCTGCAACCAAAGAGTTAGCACTACACACTGTACAACACTCTAAGGTGCCATATCAAACGGTGTAAAGATACGGGGGTGGGGGTGTGCATGTCATAGTGATGGCAAACAATCAAACATAGCAACCATCCTCACATCTCTCACTCAGTGCGTAAAGCTTACGATATTCACCACCTCGATCACCCATCCTTGCTACGATCACTTTTCCCCATGAAGTCATAAATGGCTTCACTGCACTGATAACGTAGCCACTAATCCTTCGCTATATCCACTTGCCCCATGGAGCTATTCACCCCATCTGCGCTGGCTCATAGCCTTACTGATCCTTTACTATGTCCACTTGCCCCATGGAGTTATTCACCCCATCTGCGCTGGCTCATAGTCTTACCAATCCTTTACTATGTCCACTTGCCCCATGGAGTTATTCACCCCATCTGCGCTGGCTCATAGTCTTACTACGCATCACCTTGCCCCTCGAGTCGTAATGACTCTATTGCACTGATAACGTAGTCTTGCTACCATCACCTTGCCCCTCGAGTCATAATGACTCTACTGCACTGATAAGTAGCCCATCATTCATTTTTAGTGGTGAATCGAAGTTATGAACGTCGACAACTCCTTAGCACACGTCCCGCGGCAAAGTCCAACCATGAAGTGAACTTATCGGTTCCCAACTGGATCCTGAGCTCTAACTTCCCATATTGGACTACCTTTGCATCTCGGGTCATTGGTCAATACTGGGTCGGGTCGGGTTCCTCTTCAAGCCATCAGTTCGGGTCGGGTCCACTGCATCGCGTCGGTTCGGGTCTTCTTCTGGTACGGTTCGGGTCGGGTGCTTCACTTCGGGTCGGGTGTCTCACTTCGGGTCGGGTCGGGTGCCATCTCCCTTCCAGTTCGAGCTTCCGCTCCGATCCGCTCCCTCGTTCTTCACGTGCTCCGATCCGATCCCCGTCTTTTAGCCGATCCGATCCCAGTTCAATTAGCGTGGCCTTCCTTTTTGCCAATTTTCTCAAGTGTCAAGTCCCGATCCGATCAGATTCCTTGCCCAGTTCAACTTATCCGATCCGAGCCACCATATCTGATCTGATCTGAAACCGGCATTGTTTCCTGTAGCTTTTCCAGCAAGTGTTTATGCCATTCGACGACGTTTTCGACTATTCTAACTATTGAAATCAATCACAAAGCATATCATACAGTCATAGCAACATGCATAATCAACCACAAACATCAAAACATCAATATGATAGGTTAAAATGGATCAAATATACCCAAAACCTCATATTTCCCTTTAAGCATGTTTAGGTGAAACTAATGATAGGATTAGCAAAACTTAACCAAATTAACCCAAATTCATATCAGAGGTCTAAAACATCATTTAGGAATTTATGAACATTTTTCCAGAATTTTATCATGTTTAAATTCGCTAATTAACACTAATTACCCTTAATTAGCCATAATTAGTGCAAAACTATGCAAATCACTCACCTTAGCCACAAACAAAACTAAGATATGAAATAAATCTCTGATTTGATGCAAATACCAATGCTAAACAACAGCTCCAATGTTGATTTGGTGTAGATCTCCCTTGATTAGATGTTGCTAAGCTTAATCCTTGATCAAAAGAGGATTTGGAGGTGATTTAGAGGTTGGAGGCCATTTTTAGGGTTCTTTGGTGATAAGTGGAGGCTAGAAAACTGAAATGGAATGATTCTTTACTTCATTTCAGCCTCCCCATAACCCTAATCCCGAAATGGGTTATGGGCCTACTCACTAATCACCCTATTTGGCCCAGTTAAGCAATTTTTCACCTGCCAAACCTTATTTCAGCCATATCTCCCAAACGGTAAGTCCGTTTGACTATTATGACCACTCTACGGAAAGGTAAACCATCAAACGAATCTAATGGAAGTGGTTTCAAGTCAAAATTCCTTTCCAATCAAAAGTTATAGCCAAAACAAGATTAACTAGGGGCAAAATGGTCCTTTAGAAATCGACAAAAATCATGAACATGGGAAATGACTCTAATGGATGTTTCCCAAAGTTACATGACCATACGACTTCATACGGGAAAGAAATAAATATTCTACGATCCCCCGATGCGTAGAATGCGGGTTGTTACATCCTGAGTTCTTCTTCCTATTTGGACTACGTTTGCATCTCGGGTATTGGTCGAATTGGATTTGGTCTTCAAAAGAGTCGTCGCGCAGAAGTAAAAGTATACATCTGGTTTGGTTTGGTTCGGTTGTACAGTGTTCAAATTTCCCCATTCGGTTTAGTTCGGGTGCCATCCTCCATTCGATTCGGTTTGGATGCCATCCTCCAACTCGGTTCTGTTCGGGTGCTTCTGCTTGGATACGGTTCGGTCCTCTAGCTCTCCAGTTAGTTCGATCCGATCCCATGCTCTCCTACATTCCGATCCCAACTCCACTCAACTTGAATGGCATTCCTTTTTGCACTTTCCTTTGTGCGCTGTTGAAGATGCCACTACTCTGGTTCGGTCTGGTCCATCCGATCTGATCCCTTCCAACGATTCGATCCGGATCTCTGCAGCATTTCCAGCAAGCTTATATCATCCATTTTCGCCATACGACGGCGTTTTCAACCATTATAACTTTACTAATCAATCATAACACATTACAAACCACAGTAACAACATATGTGTTCAACTAAAAAGATCAAAACATCAAGCATGTAGGTCATTTTAGATCAAACATACCCAAAAAGTATATTTTTTTCCTTTAATCCCCTTAAGCATGTTTAACCATACGATTAGCAAACTTAATCCAAATTAACCCAAATTTTTATCAGAGCCCTAAAATAATATTTAAGAATTTTTACATATTTTTCCAAAATTTTAACATGCATAATTTCGCTAATTAACACTAGTTAGCCGTAATTAGTGAAAAATTATGCAAATCACTCACCTTAGCCACAAATAAAACTTTAGATCTGAAACTCTACTATTTTGGGGTGTTTTCCTATGCAACATAGTAGCTCCAACTCTGATTTGGTGTTGGTTTGCCTTGATTTGATATAGGTCTTTTTAATTAGTGATTAGAAGGTGATTTGGGATGATTTCAGAAGGTGGAGGCCATTGTTAGGGTTAGAGAAATGTTTTAGGCGGCTGAGAAAATGAAATAAAATCGTTTCCTAAATGATTTCAGCCTCCCCATAACCCTGATCCCGAAATGGATTATGGGCCTAGCTGTTAATCACCCTAATTAGGCCCGGTTAAGCTGTTTTTCACGCTCTAAACCTTATTTCAGCCATATCTCCCAAACGGTAAGTCCGTTTGGCTAATGTGACCACTCTACGGAAAGCTAAACCATCATCTGAATCCAATGGAAGTGATTTCAGGTCAAAACTCCTTACCAATCAAAAGTTATGGGCAAAACAAGATTCGCTAGGGGCAAAATGGTCATTTAAAAATCGCAAAAAACGTGAACATTGGAAATGACCCCAATAGTCGTTCCCCAAAGTTACACGAGAATACGACTTCGTATAAAAATGAAATAAATATCCTACGACCCTCCGATACGTAGAACTCGGGTCGTTACAGCTGATATCTTTGCAAAGTCCTTAATGAACTTCCTATAATAACCTGCCAACCCAAGAAAGCTTCTCACCTCGGTTGCATTTTTAGAAACCTGCCAATCTTGCACTACAACCACCTTGCGGGATTTACAGCTATCCTTTCTTTGGAGACCACATGCCCTAAGAATCTCACCTCCTTTCTCCAAAAATGACATTTGGAAAACTTTGCCTTAAGCTGATGGTCACGGAGAGTTTTCAAAACTTCTCTCAAAAGCTGGACATGCTCTTCTTTGCTCTTGGAGAAGATCAAAATATCGTCAACAAAGCCCACGACAAATTTGTTTAGAAACTCCCGAAACACCGTACTCATCAAATCAACAAATAAGCAGGTGCATTCGTCAATCAAAAAGGCATAACTAGCCATTCAAAGAAACCATCCGGAGTCCTAAAAGCAGTCTTATCTATGTTGTCTTCAACCACCCTTAATTGATGAAATCCCGTGGCCAAGTCTAACTAGGAAAATACTGAGGCACCAACAAGCTGATCAAGTAAATCATCAATCCTCGGGAGCGGGTGCCTATTCTTCTTGGTGAGTTTATTCAACTCCCTATAGTCAACACACAAACGAAGCGAACCATCCGCCTTAGTTGTGAATACTACTGGAGCACCCCATTCAGATATGCTTCATCTGATAAATCCTTTCTCAAGTAGCTCCCTTACTTGCTTACTCAGCTCCCTCCTTTCCCTTGGAGCCATATGGCGCACTGGTAATGCAACTGGCTTTGCATTGTCCACCAGATATATACGAAAATCGATCTCGCGCCTCGGAGGTAAGCCCCGTACCTCATTAAAACATTAGAATAATCCCGGACTACTGGAACAGATTGCAGATCATCGGTAGATGCATTAAGGGACTCTAGGAAACTAAGCATAACCGACCCTTATGGGTCAAAAGAAATCTCGAGGGTCCTTCCATGACAAGTCAGAAATCTAACGACCCTCCTCTCACAATCTAGAATGGCACCATACGTGGTAAGCCAATCCATTCCTAGAATCAACCCATAGCCCATAAACCCAAGCACATACGCATCGTAGTCAAACTCAATGCCTAACATGGATATTTTCAAACCCCGACAAATCATAGATAAATGAGCCCAACCACCAATGGGGTCTGAAACAACTATAGGATCCACTACCATACTAGCAATTAAGTGCAGAGATTCAACCACAAAACTAGATATAAATGAATGTGAAACGCCAGAATCAAAAAGTGTTCTAATAGGATGGTTTGAAAGAGAAATTAAACCTTCCACATAAATTTTTCTGCCTCTATCAGGAGCACTGACCACGAGAGCATGCACTTACCCTCCAGAATTTCCTGCTCTTTGACCTTGTCCCTTTGATCCCTGTTTCTTCGGGCACTCCCTAGCAAAGTGTCCGACCTCTCCACAATGGTAGCAAGAGTTCTTCGTTCGCTTACAGTCTTTGACCAAGTGACCCTCTTTCCCACAATTATGACATTTTCTCTTATCCTTGCCCTTATCATTCTTTCCATCTTTCTTCTGCTGTTGTTGCCCCTTCATGGACCACACCTTCTTATTTTGCAATGTTTCCTTAGTCTTTACTTCCTTCCTTTCTCCCTTGTCTTCCAAATGCATTAGGGCCATATCGACAAGCTTTTCAAAAGTGGCCCCACTGGATTATGGGACATGGCTAACCATGAAGGGGTTCATTCAGCACTTTAGCAAATCGCGAAGCCCTTTTAAGCGGCGTATCAACCAGCTCTAACCCAAACCTTGCTAGCTAGTTGAATTTGTTCACATATTCTTTTACCGTCAAGTTCCCTTGCTTGAGTGTTAAGAACCTCTCCATCTGCATGCTTCTTTCGGCTTGGGAAAAAAAATTCATTTCGAACCTCTATCTAAAATCTTCCCAAATTTCCACCAGACGTCCAGCTTGGGTGACTTACCATCAAAATAAGGCTTCGTCTTTCAGTAGTCAAGCAACTAACTGAATCTTCCTTCTATCCTTACTTCAAAGATTACGAATAAGTCCTCAGTGTCCTTGAGCCAATTCCGTGCTTCTACGAATGTCTCGTTCCTATGGAACGGATTCCCTCCCATAGCACGGAAGTCCCTGCAGATCTTAGCGAAATTATCTGCCCTTGGAGGAGGAGGAGGAATGACTGGTGCAGCCGGGGGAGGAACATTTCCTTGGCCTTCGGCAAGCGCCCTGGCCTTCAAATACCTACGAAAGCATCCGGGTATCGTGATGCTCTCTAGGATATTAGGAATGTTTTTTCCCCAGACATGCTAAAAAAGGAAAAGGAAGAGATTTAGACAAAGGACTGAAGGATATTACATATGGCTTTTTGGGGAATGTTTTTCAAAATAGACTTTTCTTTTTTTGAAAATGATTTCTTTTAAAACTTTTTGAAAATAATTTTCAAAAAGTTTTATCTAATATGGTAACCTCCAGCTATGATACCAAGTGTGACACCCCATGTCCGTTAATTTCACTCACAAAGGGAATGCATTAAGTTTCGTGAAGCGTTATAGGAAAACATACACGAAATATTGCAAGACATATATAAATAAGATAGCAGCGGAAATTCAAATTTTTAGTTCAGACACAAATCATACATCGTGGTCCAAAATACCATAAGTCACAAAAACCATTACAACAATATAGCTTCAGTCCTTTACCATCAGAGTACATAAATACTTAAAAGAAAACATAATTCCCCAAATAAAAGAGACAAAACCATAGTAGAGATGAGAACTTGAGCCATACTTCGAAAGCGACTCTAACAAGATGATATCTGAGTCCTGATTAAGCCTGAGTGTTTCCTCCCTGAGAACCTGGGAGGGAAGCAGAAGAAAGAAAAGGAAATAAAAGGGTCGGACATAAAGTCTGGCGAGTCTAGTTACTTTTAGCAAGTAAATAAATAAAAGTAGCATGACAGGCATATAAAGTGGATAAGAGAGACCACTACATAAATGGAAGGTGTGACAAGGTAGACATGACAAGATGTATACGCTTCTCTTCTGATTACTCTGAACTATTACTACTATAACCATAATGAGATGATCCCCTCCACTATAAGGTGGTAGACTTAGGCATACGTCCAAATGTAGCCTAACTACTACCCTAATTGATCGGCTCCCTACTCCATAGATACTTTATGTCGACCCCACAGTAGGATGTATCTCGTCCTAAAGTGGCAACCTCTCGCTGATATGCACAACCCCATATCTATAGGTGTCACGGTCGTCTTATCACCCTCTGCCCGGCTCATGCACATGGCCCGGTCGGTTTGCGCCGCCCACACCGTCCTCCACGTTTGGATCTCTTACAATCAATCCAGTAAGCATGTCCCTTTTCCGACCTAGTACGGAGTACATGTTTTGATACTTACTCCGGGTTACTGGATGAAACGGGTCCCATACAATATGATAAAAGTTCTCCCCTTGTATTATATCCCCACTAGGTTTTCTTTGGCTATGTATACCACTAGGTGTCTTTAATTACATAACCTTATTATTTCTACAAGTTATGCTTACCCTAAAGGTGTATTTAATTACATAACTTTATTATTTCCTCTGGTTATATATACCACTAGGTGTCTTTACTTACATTACCTTATCGGGTTAAGTTTGTGGGCCTGTATGTAAATATTACCCACCCCCTCCAGATTTGCTTAACCCATCCACTATCCAATCAATTTTACTTAACCCTAACTTTAGTTCACAATCATACAATCCCTATGGATTAGATTTGGTTAAGTAGTCCAGTTTATTACCATGTCCATTTATGGTTTATAATGGGCTAGACCTCCCACATTAGGCCTACAACTTGTGGATGCTGGATATGCCGGTCGGGTTCGGGCAGTCTTATTCCACAAGTTGGGCCTAACCTCATGTCATAGCCCGATTCGTATTTGCACACTTAGACCTCTCACAATAGGTTCAACATAGTGGCTGCTGGATATGCCGGTCGGGTCCAGGCAGACTTCGACCACTAGTGCATCCTAACCTCGTGTCATAAGTGCAATTACAATTTCTAATTGTAATCCTAGGCATTCATTATTAATTAATCAATTAGTTAAACCTATGCCTTTATAGGTGTTAATGCCCATTTTACCCAATAATTTGAATTAAATGCCCAATGATGTTTAATTCAAATTATGCCGATAATAACCTTTTTCCCCGGTTCCTTAACTAGCGCACTCACAAAATTGGCGGCATGCCTAGGCTAGATAATAGCCTAATCATACACGATAAAAAGGGGGAAAATAATAAGAATATAACCAAAGTGATTGTTTAACATAACTTGGCATAAACATAAACTAGCATGGTGATAAGGTGGACATATAAGCATAAAACTGATGAATTTGTGGCAATTACAAGTTCTAACATAATTATGATGTCATAGTGAGCATAATAAGATCTAAATTAATGACTTAGATGTCCAACTATTCAGATCTAACATAATAGGCACAAGATGTTAAACTAGATCTGATTAATAGGTTAAATGTCCACATAATTTAGATCCAATAGTTTAAAAGTAAATCTACACAATTAAGGTTTAAGATTCACATCATAGAATGCCACAAAAGTTACACTAGATCCAACAAGACAGAGATTTAGATCTGAATCCTAACCAATTTAGAATATCATATAATCAGAATTTATAATGGATCTAATATAATCTAGGCATATGAACAAGTCCAAGTCATAGTCGTGTCATATTGACTTTTAAATATTCAAATCTAAAAGCAACTAGAAACTCACAGTGTTAGGATTAGAAAATAGAACTAGAAAAGATTGGATCTTCAATCTCCAATTGATTTGCTTTAGTTGAAGAAGATAACGGATCAAGATCAATTCAGATTCCGGCAGAGTTTGGCCACCATGAATTCTCAGTGAAGAAAATATGAGAAACGGACACGTATATATAGCTACCAAACCCCATGAAACCGACTGCCACATCAGCCATAGGGGTGTCGACACCCCTGTGGGTGGGTCGACCCTGGTGTCGACAACCCTAAAGGGGGGTCGATCGCGGTGTCGACACCCCACTAGGGGGGTCGACCCTTTAGAGCGGGAAATCCGCCGCCACTTTTTATTTTTCAAATTCGAACTATTTTGGATAAGATTCTGACTCATCTCTGACTCATGTGTATATACATATTTCTTCTACGCGTATACAAACTTAAAATCCTTATAAATTCTTCATAAAGTGTTCATTTTACGCAAACCAAATGTCTATCTCGGCCAGAATTTTGAGACGAACGCAATAGTGGAGTCCGTTTTCCTTAGTTCTGAATATTAAATTAATTATTATTTAATTTATCCTCTTTTAGTGTTATTAGAAATTCGGGGTGTTACACAACCTGTAATTCAGCCCTCTCCATATAAGCATCTCGCTCGTATGGAAATCCAAACCTCGTCATATAAGCGCCAAATGCTTATATGGAATAGGATATAATATGTTATCTTCATGTAGTATGCCATGTGGTGTAGTTCATAATTTATTTGTTGCTATACTATGGTGTATGTTTATAATCTCACATCGAGCAACCATCACAGCGCATCCAAAAACACTCACAGTAGTTTATATAATAAATAAAATTTGTGCAGCCCACTCATTAAGGTGCACTTGTTTGTCGAGAACGCAATTTATTTGTTTACTCAACGCGAAGCCATTAACCTGCTCAACATATATATGTATAATAAATTTTAAATTCAGTTTAACTTAACTCAATTAAATTAAATAACAAGTGTGTCGTATGTTCAATGTCCAAAATTGGCAAAGATAACGTCTAAATTATTTAAATCAGATGTCATAAGTAATAATAAAAAAAACAAATCAAACAATCACCCAAACAATTAATTGGTTATTTATCTTTCTAAAAATATAACTTTCTAAGAATATATCTTCTAAAATCAGATTATATAATAATCACAAATACGTTACATATAAATATATCACTCTCAACGCATTCTAGGGCACTACTAACCCCATCTCTAACGAGTTTCTCATTCTAGGATATTACTGATCCTATCTCTAATGGATACTCTTAAATAGAATGTTAATAATTCGACCTTTAATGAATTCTCTCATTCGGTTCTAATGTGCCTTGTTCTCTAGCTTTGTAAACCAAAGCTCTGATACCATACTGAAACGACCTAGACTACCCGATCCCCGAGGAGATGGAGGATCTCGGATTGCTTTGAGAACACGACGCATTAAAACACAAGCAATAGAACATTTCATTATTATTACAACAATTACATCAGAGTATAAGAATATATCAGAGTATGAATAAATAATACACAACGGAAAATATCAGAGAATTAAATTACAAAGCAGCGGAAAATAATACATCAGTATAATGTACAGCAGAAATCATCTACAGCCACAACTGAAAGAGATATACAGATACAATGCATTATGAATATAGCTCCAGCAGCAATCCAAGATCCTGTTAAAAATAGAATTTTGCAAAACCCAAAACTATTAGCTGCTCGTGTGGAAAATATGGCACCTAAATTTTAGGTATAAATAATAAACTCCAAGTCAGTCATGGGACTGGTGTGAGAACTTAAAAACAATTATTAAACTTTAATTAAAAAATAGGTAATTCACGGGACCACGCCATATGTCACGAAACGGGTTTACTCCATGTGAATACCAAAACTTGAAATAAAAGGATTTTAATAAACAACGCAATGCTTTTTGGAAAAACGAAGTTATTATAAGACTCAGTTCCCATCACACAATGCAACGCAAGCCGCAGGATAGAGTTTTACCTTATAATAGGCAAACATGCTTGATACACTTTAAAACAAATCATATTTGATACTATTATAAGTGCATAGTGTCAAAAACAACTTCAAATATAAATGTATCAATCATAGACGATATGAGCGTTCCATGCCACTATGCCTCCATATAGGTTTACAACTAAAGACGAAAATTCGCATATTGGAAGATGGATTTCCATCATGAACCAAGGCAAGGGATCTCTCCTTCCGATTCGAGATAATCTAGCCTACCATGCCTCGGGATTCAGCCGCAACTGCACCTAGGATCTAGCAGGGTCGGTCCACACTTACTTTAGTGAATTGGAAATTCCTAAACAATACGTTTCCTTGCCCTATGGGGCATAAAATCTGGTCAGTATGTCGACCATCAAGATCCACTAGGGACTCAAATCCGGGGTACCTCACTTTCCAACATCTACATAAGTAAAATGCCTGGGATCCATACCACGACATCACTCCTAGTTAGAAAGAAACGCATGCCCTCCTTGCGATCCCTCATCCCGTTTCTGGTTCATACCGGGGTGTGAAGCTCGCGAATTAATGCTATACACAAAGCTACGCTAATTAATGTTGTGCTTTGATGATTATCCACAAGACTCTACTTTTCAACAAAATCCTTGATCGTTTGCATTTTAACATGCCACATTGTCAATCCATACCATACCATTGATTTCTGCCAATATATAACCTCTAAGCTCGTACGTCTCAGAGAAGGGTGTTAAGCAAGAGAATAAATTCTCCGCCACCAAATAGATATATATTTAGCAAAGATCAACAAATATATCACACAATACAATGTCAGACATAATCCATTTACAAGTCCGTTCTGGGTCTGAACGAAACTAGAGGCACCTTATTCCTCATCTCATATGTCCAATATAGGAGAGAAGTCCTCGCATGTCCAGCCAATCTCCATTCATGTCTGGACGATCACCACTTATTACCTTGTCTTGGGGTATCATCCCAATCAAGACATCATTA
This sequence comes from Allium sativum, assembly GCA_030737875.1. NCBI lineage: Eukaryota > Viridiplantae > Streptophyta > Magnoliopsida > Asparagales > Amaryllidaceae > Allium > Allium sativum. The sequence continues at coordinate 378,985,341 of CM060926.1, forward strand.
ATCATCCATACGATGTGAAGATCTCCGGTCTTCAACCACCATCTTCATATCTTTGACTTTTAGTCGCCGTAACAGTTATTCAGAATGGGTAAACCGGAATTTCCAACTAACTCGCGTATTTCATAATTAAGTGATATATAAACACATCATATGCCTCATTCCAATTCAGAATATTCTTTTATTCAAATATTCACATCTTTAGGGAAAGGTACCCATTAATTTTATCAAAGATAAATTCCTTTAAATTTATAGTTTAATCTTATCGTTTTCAAAAGGATTCCATTTTATCTTTTAACAAATTTAAACCAAATTAAGGTTTATAAAACTAATTGGGATAATCGAGCCATACCGAAGTGTAACCATTTATTTTATTTTTCCCAAACCCAGCCTATTCATCCCATGGAGAAAAACTGGTAGTACTCCATATCTAACACCCACGGTGTTATCGGCAAATTTAATTACCATTTCACGTTTCAAATCTAATTAAAGATTTAACTATCGCCTAGAGTAAAACTGGTGATACTCCATCTTGATCATTTCATGAATTCGGTAAATTTAATTAACTCATTCAATTTCCGTTCTAATTAAAGATTCATTATAACTCCAATTGGTCTTAATTCCCAAAAACCATTACTTAATGATTAGTCCATTTTAGGAAAATTACTCCTATCATTAACTAGGTTAAAGAATCAATGTTATTTAAAACAAAGTTCACGATAAACCCAAATCATTTTCCATTAACTATGGAATCTTCATGAAAAACAGATCAATATATAATTGATATAAATTTCCATATCAAACTAATAATATAAATGGAATAATGGCAAAACCTTTTAAATTTCATAAATAGTAACAGTCTTCATTCACAGTAGCTCATCTCGATTATTCCCAAATCGAATTCCATTCGATTCCAATTTAATATATTAAATTGGAAATCCTTACTTTAAAATTTCCATTAAATCTTAATAAAAAGATTAATAGATTCCAAATCATACCTTCACTGTTAATCGGGTTTCAGAACCAATGTCATTTAAAACATCATTCACGATGAACCCGTAATCAACCACCATTTAATTCCAATTTATATTTATAAATTGAAAAACTTCATTAATCTTAATTAAAGATTTATTCTTTTCTCAACTGGGTTTAAGAATAGTGTTAATAATACACCATTCACGACAAACCCAAAATCTCGTTTGATATTAAATTCAAGGCTCTAAATAGTAATTATATCGGCTTATATTCAATATCAAATTCTGAAACCAACAAATATCGTATTGGGAATAACAATATCTATATCTTCCAAATTCCTCAACGATATCCGTATAATCACGGAATCCAATATCGAAGTATTACGAAGATTGTTTGCACTTAAATCCATTCCAATTTTTATATTGGAAAATTTCGGTTATATCAAAACCATTTCAATTCATTTCAGTTCTTTACTCTAGTTGTTAACTAGTTCATTTAGATAAAAATATCTTTTAACTTTTCAAACTTGGAATTTTTCACCCAAAATTTTTCTAAATCATTTATTATGATTTTACACAATTTTTCCATATTTTTACTAATTTGATTAAGGCCTTTACAGTCGGTTTCAATAACGGCCACTGAACTGCATCCATAGTGACCTTTTCCAAAATTGATTTGGCCATAATTTAAATCCAACCATTCAAATTTAAATCTCTTATATTCATTGGAAAGATCTTTTCGATACAAAACAAACGGTTTTGGTTCTCGGAGAATCCGACGGTCGGATTTCTCGTTACATCAATTTGAAGTTAATGGTTGAAATTCGCGAACGGTCACAGCGCGACGAGTTCTATACAAACCAATATATATGTAACATCTATATATCATCGATTTCCATCTAAAACGTATTTTATAAATCATTTATAAATTCCTTTTAAAACAATTTCAACTTCCATTTCAATTTCAAATCAAAACTTAATGTTCCATATCATTATTATATTAAAACGATAATATTTTCAAAATATCTGATTTTGAAATCCGTTTCCTTTTCGTATTCATTATAAATAAATAAATTCGACAGAAAAATCCATTTGAGTTAAAATGGCGCACTTCTACTTAACTCGGCTTCATTCACTTTAATATTTACGTGTCCATCCAAAATCGGACATCAAAATCATATTTTGATTCTTTGTTGAATATTATTTTAAAATATTCGTTATTTCTGAATTGGAATCAGATTCAATCAATTACCATACAATTTTATTTATATGGATTTCATACATCGCATATATTCAACAATAATAAAAAACAATCATATATTCAAATATCATCCAAAGTGCATTCTACAACTGTATAAGCATTAAAATAAATAATTAATGATCACAACAGTCTGTCAACCTATCGATTGACATACAACTAAATATTGGAATTAATGTATGTCAAATATCATCCAATACCCGTGCAGGGTTTCCAAATAACAATAGTCTATTTAAATAAATTATTGGTTAATAAATTTAACCAATTCTAATTCGGTTTGAATTATTTTTCTAATTAACCAATTTTACTTAGACAAGTAATGAAAATTTACTGTTCAAATAATGATAAATGGATATTTACATCACATTTCAATAATCATAAAGTGTATCCACATTGAAATACGAGTGTCGTATATTCAAACAACGCTTCTTGTGCAGATGCGTCGTGAATAGTTCATGTGTTGAACTCAAGCAATGCCACATACAACAGATAAATTTGAACACTGGCAATTCATATATTTCCGGTTATAAAATAAATAACTGTACAATATTTAGGTAAGAGAATTCTCACTTTGGTTTCCGCTCCACCATTCTTTTTCTGAATTTCTGTTTTTAAAACTAAATTGAAGACCACTTAATTTAGCTTTAAAATCCAATGTGCTCCATTTCCGTTCTAGTCAGTTCCATGTTGTAGTGTTCGACTCCACGATCGCAACGCAACTGAAATCATTAAATTTGGACCTCATACGAAAAAGTTACGGTATTTAATACATTTAATTACATAAATAGAATAATTAAATAATTATTATACATTAATTATATTTCCAATCCAACCCTTAATCATCTCTCCTGTTCGTTGTTTTCTCTAGCCCCAAAAATACGAACCCAACTTCGACCCCCTTCTTCCAAAACATACGCCACACGAGGCCTCCAGCTGGCGATCCACTAACACTACATCGAAGAGCTTCCAACACCCTCCCATCGCCTGACATATGGTGGCGCTCGGCCTCCCCTCCTTACTTGAAACGGCGCTCAAACCTCCCGGCTTTGATCCATGAAATCACCCCCAATTCAACACTGATTTCGATCTCGCCCGTTGATAATATAGATCTCTCGTAGATGTTCAATTTTCATTTTATAATCGTATATTAATTCGAATAGATTGGAAGAAGCTGGGCTTTAATTTCTAGATGATTTGGAGCATTGATTGAGGACTAGCGGCTGAGAATTATGGGGATTAGGGTTCAGGGCCAATAAATGAGGGTATTTATAGAAATATTTTATTTTATTTAATTCAAAAATATTTCGTTTAGTCTTCGAACTCAAAATCGAACCCAACGAATGTCGCCCATAGCTAAATACCCTCGTTCCGTACACAATGGAATATGTTTTATTAGCCAATTCGACTGTTTTGATCAGTTTTTATCAAAATTAAAATATAAATTAATATAACGGTCAATATTGAATTCCAGCGTACATTTTAATTTACCACGATCACATACTGACTCCAAAAATTACGAAATTTTGAACTTGACAATAATTTGACATTCCGGATCCAAAAAAAGTGGTTTCATCAAAAACAGAGGTTGTTTTCAAAATGACTATTTTTAAAGGCTTTATGTATTAATAAAAAATGTATAAAATCCATAGCGACCATTTTAAATTTTAAACTGGGCATAACTTTTAATTTATATTATGAAATATCAATTTTTCATATTCGTTAGAAAGTTATAATTAAGCAGATTCTAATGTTTCTGGTTTTACAGAAATCCGATTTATTTTCAATTCTATACATTCATATAAAGTTAGAAATCGAATTTTCGAACTACCACGCCATTTCAAGCTTGTTTTAAATAAATTAAAAATTTATACGTTCTACTTTGATTAAAATAAATTTTAAATCGTTATTATTTAAAATAAATCATTTTAAATATCTAAAACTCATTAAAATAGCCAAAATACAAATTTTAAATTGGTTTAAAAATTCCGGGTTGTTACGCCATGTCATTGACACAAATTGTAACACCCCGTGTATTCTATAACTGTGGAATTAACAAATTAAAGTATAATTAATTTGAAATCAAAGAACTAAGGGAAACGGGATACGCCATTGCGTTCGTCTCGGAAAAATACGCGAAATAGAGTCCGAGTTTTCGAAAAACGGAGTCCGTATGAAGAAGATATAGCCTCCGGAAGTTTCTGAATTAAGTTTAAAATTCGAACAGCTCAGAAAAACAAGTTTAAAATCAAAAATCGGGCCCAATTGGCCAGGGCGGGAAAATTCCCGCCTAAGACACCCAGGTCGACTGGGCTGTCGACCTGGTCTAGCCAGGTCGACAGGGCTGTCGACAGGGCTGTCGACCTGGTCCAGACCCAGGTCGAACCCAGTCCACCCTGGATGGCCTAGTTTATGTTGGTCGATTTTCAGAAGCATGCTTTGTCATTAGGGCTAGGTGGCAGGCTCTAATTGGTCTCTCTTTCGAATGAATGGCTACGATCAATCCAAGCAACATTGATGGTCCTAATCAGTTCATAAACTCTATAAAAAGGACCCAAGACTCTTCCTAACCTAAGTCTCTAACACAATTCTCTAGCCTCCATTGCTCTCTCTCCTTCTAATTAAAGATAAAAATGGCGTCGCTACTCTGCTAGAATCAAAACTAGAAGTCAATCAACATCATCCTAAATTCAAATTTGAGATAAAAGCTTCTGCAACAATTCTGTAACAACTAAAGTCCTTTCTTTAATCCAATCAAGGCAAGTACAGTTATTTTCTGCTATAAACGTTAATTATAATTTTGATATGTTTTTAATTCTGAATCTGAGATTGTATATATATTCTCTTCTGTCAGATCTGTTTTTTGTGACTGTTCTGTATCCCTTTTCTTCTTTTCTGTTTCTATAGCCAGGCTACCACGAGCCTGTGCCTAATCTCATAAGAGATGAACGTATGAACGCAAATTTTGGGATGAATGATGCGAAATTTGATAAGACTAAATTGAATGTATGACTTTAGGTCTGAGGCATAAAGTATATTGAACATGTGACTTGGGATTGGATGCATAAATTTGACTATGAACATATAATTTATGCATGTTGTATGCATAGTTATGTTGTAATTTAGATCTGTAATTAATTTAAAAAAAAAGATGAGCATATGTTGTAAACTAGATTTGGATCTATGCATATTCTATGATAGAAGAAAAGAGGAACCATTGTATGATTACATATGATTGGAGACTTTGGACAAAATGCATATAAAAGTCAAGATCTGATTTTTTAGAAGATATGATTTAGATTGTTGGGTATATTTTGCATAATGATTCATGACTAAATAATAAGAAGGATTTGGAAACGTAGGTGTAAAAGATTTACATTAATTAGGATCTCTACTATTGTGATTACACCTAAATCGGGAATTTTGCATATATGGCATGCACTGTAATTAATGATCATATTTGGTATAATTTATATGTGAATCTGCTGTATAAGGTTAGTTTAACAAAAATTGGAACATATGTTATAGGGTAAATTATGTCCATATTCTGCGCTATGTAAAGGTATGCAGACATGGAAGTATATGATCTTATTGTGAATCACGACAATTATTTAGGCATATGAATTTAGGCCAATTTATGATTAGGCAAGGCATGTAAATAAAACCCTTAGAAATATTAAACTTGCTAAATATGCTAATTTGCCAAGTTGCCTAAACTGCTAGTTTTATTATATTACCTAGACTGCTAATTAGAATGAAATGCCTAATTTGTTAAATTTGTCGGTTGAAATGCCTAACCTGTTATATGCCAAAATCTGCTAAGTTGCTAAATCTGTTAAATCCGTTAAGTCATATAAAATCTGTTATCTGCTAAAGTCTGTTATCTGCTGTGTTGATATAATCATCCTGTTATTGATGTAATCTGAATTGGCATATATATTAGGCGTGCGCATAAACGGTAAATTATTAATTAATTGGCCGCAAAGATAAACATGGCTAACTCGAGGTTAGAATGAGTTTGCGGCGTAATTCTGCCCGGAACCGCCCGGCACATCCAGTAGCCGCAAACAATAGGTTCTAATGTGAGAAGTTAGTCATAGCCTGCTTAAGACATGAGGTTAGGTCTGGCTTGTGGCAGAAGTCTGCCCGGAACCGCCCGGCCCATCCAGCGGCCACAAGCTAGCGACCTAATGTGAGAGGTCTGGGCATTAATAATTAATTAATGCAAATCTAAGATAAGAATGACGTCTAAAACGTATTGGGGAAAAATAGGGATAAACCAACGGGATTAATAGGTGTAGTAAACCCGTCCAATACAAAGTTAGACAAATCTGAAAAATCTGTACATCTGATCCGTTAGTCTGAAAACTTGTTAACTTAATTTGTGAACTAGTAAATCTGAATTCTGTATGTCTGAACTTGTAAACAAATAAATCTGAAATCTGTTAGTCTGGGGACACAAGGTTAGGAGGGGAATTACTTGTGTCATCTGTTGTTTGGGACCCATATTAGTCAGTAACCCTTTCTGGTATCAAAACTTTGACCCAACAGTAGGTAGGGTCCGGGCACGCTTACTGAACTAATTATAAGTGGTTCATTCTGATAATGGCGAGGGGTGTTGATGATGCGTTCCAACCGGGTCATGTGCGTGCATGGATCCCGGTCTGCCTCTGAGGATGTAAGACGCCGTGACATCTGTAAATAGGTCTGTGCCAATTGGTTGTCACTTTAGGGAGTGATACACCCTACTGTGGGGCCGACACAGGATATTTATGTATTAGGGAGCCGATCGCTTGGGGTAGGGTTTTAGGGTACGCTTAGTTCTGTCTGTTTCTGTTGGTACCGTCTGTTTCTGTTGGGTGGTAACACCTGTCTGTTTCTGTGTGGTACCGTCTGTTCGGGTGGTAAAGGCCCATTACTAGTGTACACCTAATTCCACATTCTGTTTCCGTAGAGATAAATCTGTTTCTGCTTCTGTCTGTTTCTGATCGGGTAGTAAAGGCCCATTATTAGCATTCGGTTTCTGTTAAAGTATTCTGTACCCGTTCCTGCTTCAATTTAGACATTAGGGAGACACCTAATTCTGCTATACTAGTATTAGTGTAGAGAAGTGTAAAACAATAGTTTATATCATTTTGTTTTTCTGTTATATCTGCTACACCTGTTATAGTTATCTCACATCCAGTTTTATGTTCATATCATATTATTATTATCTGTTCATATGCTGAAAGTCACTGGACTTGCCAGACTTTTTGTCTGACCCTTGTTGTTTCGCCTCCTTTCTTCCGTCCCCCCCCCCCCCAGGTTATCCAAGGAGGGAAATACATTAGCTTGATCCGGATTTCTCTTTGCTTGAAGTGCTTAAAGTATGGCTTGGCTCTGTATAGCTTCCGTTCCATGGGGATTATGATTTTAAACTATGCATTTTGAAGGCTTTTGTACAAGACTGATATTTTGTACTTGAATTCTGAAATTGAAAGGATGTAACCATATTAATTTCTGTTTCCGCTGTAATAAAGTTAAAAATTTTCCAGTACTGTTTTATCTGTCTTGTAAGTTTCTGTTCTGTTTACTAAAATGCTCCACCAAAGTTAAGGCATTCCCTTTGTGAGTGACCTTAACGGAGGTGGGGTGTTACACTTGGTATCAGAGCTGAAGGTTACCAGATTTTATAAAAAAAAAAAGTTTTGAAAAATTATTTTCAAAAAAAAAAAGGTTTTGAAAGGAAGTATTTTCAAAAATAAAGCTTATTTTGAAAAACATGATCCCCAAGAGCCATATATCTTTCTTTCAGTCCTTTTTGTATTGAACCTTTCCTTTTTCGTTCCAGCATGTCTGAAGCATCTGAGATACCAGAGGGTGTTCATGTACCCGGTTGGTTTCGTCAATATCTTGAGGCTAGGACCGCCGCTGCAGGTCCAGCAAATGATCCCCCTCCTCCACCCCCTCCTCGTGCAATTGCTTTCTCAAAGATCTGTAGAGATTTTAGGGCCATGGGTGGGAAGGATTTCAAAGGAACTGAATCATTCGTAGAAGCAAGGAATTGGCTCAAAGAAACTGAGGATCTATTCGTTATCTTCGAGGTGGACGATAGGCAGAAGGTACAGTTGGCAGTATGGCTGCTCAAAGACGAAGCTTCCTACTGGTGGGAAGTCACTAACGCCGAGAGGCCGGTTGAGACATGGATGGATTTCAGAACAAGGTTTGAGACAAAATTCCTCTCGCAAGCTGAACGAAGTTTACAATTGGAAAAGTTCTTGTCTCTTAAGCAAGGAAGTATGACGGTCAAGGAATACGTCAACCAGTTCAACCAACTAGCAAGATTCGGTTTGGATTTAGTCAACACTCAGCATAAAAAGGCTCTCCGCTTTGTTAAAGGATTGAATGAGCCACTGCACAGCCTAGCCATGACCCATGTACCCATGGGAGCAACTTACGAGAAATTGGTGGATATGGCACTACTGCATGAGGAAGACAAGGGCCAGAAAGAGACAAAGAAGGAAGAACCACAGAATAAGAAAGCGGGGCCCAAAAAGGAAACACAAAAGAAGGATGAGAAGTCTGAAGATAAGAAGGGGAAAAAGTGCTTTACTTGTGGGAGCTCAACTCATCTGAACAAGGATTGCAGAAAAAGGAAGGGCGCTTGCTTCAACTGTGGAGAGATGGGACACTTCACTAGGGACTGCCCGAAGAGACGAGGACAAGGGGGGCAGGCGAACACCCTTGAGGCTAGTGGCTAGGATAGAAATAGGAAAATTTCTATAGTAGGTTTAATTTCTTTATCTGATTGTGACTTTTTCTATTTTGATTTTGTATTCGATACTCTGCACTTTAATGCTAGTATTATTTCTGAATTCCGCTATAGACTCAGACCCATAAGGGTTATGGATCATCTGTTTGAGATTGGGGTTTGAGGGATATCTGTGTTAGGCGTCAAGTATGGCGCATACATTCTGAGTTTTCGTAGGGTATGATTTTATCATGCTTAGCTTCCTAAGAATCATTAGGGAACCTGATCTGTACCAGTAGTCTGTAAATATCTAAATACTTTTTATAGGATTTCCAGTTTTGACATTGTCTAAAGAAGGTACTCCTCTGGGTGTCAATTTGATATTGGTTTCGGTCTTTGGGGCCGATACTTAGGACCCATGTCTAATGGGAACCAAATTTTCATTCTATCTATACTCGCTTCCATCATTCGACTGTATCCTATCGATCGAATATTTGAACTTTAGGTAGAAACTAATGGGTGTAAACATGTGTTTGAGACATGTTATGTTTGATGGTTGCAAGTGGATGCAAGTGGTTGCTAGTGGTTGCCCGTGGATGCATATACACACACTAGGCACTAGATCGGCTCGAAAACACTCTCATACTGCATATGGATGGGTGAGCACTTTTAAATTCTTGTGGATGCAAATTGGTTGATTCAGCACATGGATGTTGCATTTGAGTGAATGGTTGTGCACTCATATAGAAATAATATATATCATCAGAATTCTATTGCATACATGTTGGACTCATGGCACTGACATAATACGCATTAAGGAGGTCAACTGAATCAGTAGACCGCCTGATCTTTGCATTAGATAAGGAACATATACACACACTTTTGCATATGTTCATACAACATTAGAAGTTTTCTAAGGACAATGGATGCTTGTGGATGATGGTTGAGTAGATGGGTGATTGGATGGTAGGACACATTCTTCTTAACTTGAAGATTTCGGGGACGAAATCCTTTTAAGTGGGGGAGAATGTAACACCCCGTGTATTCTATAACTGTGGAATTAACAAATTAAAGTATAATTAATTTGAAATCAAAGAACTAAGGGAAACGGGATATGCCATTGCGTTCGTCTCGGAAAAATACGCGAAATAGAGTCCGAGTTTTCGAAAAACGGAGTCCGTATGAAGAAGATATAGCCTCCGGAAGTTTCTGAATTAAGTTTAAAATTCGAACAGCTCAGAAAAACAAGTTTAAAATCAAAAATCGGGCCCAATTGGCCAGGGCGGGAAAATTCCCGCCTAAGACACCCAGGTCGACTGGGCTGTCGACCTGGTCTAGCCAGGTCGACAGGGCTGTCGACCTGGTCCAGACCCAGGTCGAACCCAGTCCACTCTGGCTGGCCTAGTTTATGTTGGTCGATTTTCAGAAGCATGCTTTGTCATTAGGGCTAGGTGGCAGGCTCTAATTGGTCTCTCTTTCGAATGAATGGCTACGATCAATCCAAGCAACATCGATGGTCCTAATCAGTTCATAAACTCTATAAAAAGGACCCTAGACTCTTCCTAACCTAAGTCTCTAACACAATTCTCTAGCCTCCATTGCTCTCTCTCCTTCTAATTAAAGATAAAAATGGCGTCGCTACTCTGCTAGAATCAAAACTAGAAGTCAATCAACATCATCCTAAATTCAAATTTGAGATAAAAGCTTCTGCAACAATTCTGTAACAACTAAAGTCCTTTCTTTAATCCAATCAAGGCAAGTACAGTTATTTTCCGCTATAAACGTTAATTATAATTTTGATATGTTTTTAATTCTGAATCTGAGATTGTATATATATTCTCTTCTGTCAGATCTGTTTTTCTGTGACTGTTCTGTATCCCTTTTCTTCTTTTCTGTTTCTATAGCCAGGCTACCACGAGCCTGTGCCTAATCTCATAAGAGATGAACGTATGAACGCAAATTTTGGGATGAATGATGCGAAATTTGACAAGACTAAATTGAATGTATGACTTTAGGTCTGAGGCATAAAGTATATTGAACATGTGGCTTGGGATTGGATGCATAAATTTGACTATGAACATATAATTTATGCATGTTGTATGCATAGTTATGTTGTAATTTAGATCTGTAATTAATTAAAAAAAAAAGATGAGCATATGTTGTAAACTAGATTTGGATCTATGCATATTCTATGATAGAAGAAAAGAGGAACCATTGTATGATTACATATGATTGGAGACTTTGGACAAAATGCATATAAAAGTCAAGATCTGATTTTTTAGAAGATATGATTTAGATTGTTGGGTATATTTTGCATAATGATTCATGACTTAATAAGAAGAAGGATATGGAAACGTAGGTGTAAAAGATTTACATTAATTAGGATCTCTACTATTTTGATTACACCTAAATAGGGAATTTTGCATATATGGCATGCACTGTAATTAATGATCATATTTGGTATAATTTATATGTGAATCTGCTGTATAAGGTTAGTTTAACAAAAATTGGAACATATGTTATAGGGTAAATTATGTCCATATTCTGCTCTATGTAAAGGTATGCAAACATGGAAGTATATGATCTTATTGTGAATCACGACAATTATTTAGGCATATGAATCTAGGCCAATTTATGATTAGGCAAGGCATGTAAATAAAACCCTTAGAAATATTAAACTTGCTAAATATGCTAATTTGCCAAGTTGCCTAAACTGCTAGTTTTATTATATTGCCTAGACTGCTAATTAGATTGAAATGCCTAATTTGTTAAATTTGTCGGTTGAAATGCCTAACCTGTTATATGCCAAAATCTGCTAAGTTGCTAAATCTGTTAAATCCGTTAAGTCATATAAAATCTGTTATCTGCTAAAGTCTGTTATCTGCTGTGTTGATATAATCATCCTGTTATTGATGTAATCTGAATTGGCATATATATTAGGCGTGCGCATAAACGGTAAATTATTAATTAATTGGCCGCAAAGATAAACATGGCTAACTCGAGGTTAGAATGAGTTTGCGGCGTAATTCTGCCCGGAACCGCCCGGCACATCCAGTAGCCGCAAACAATAGGTTCTAATGTGAGAAGTTAGTCATAGCCTGCTTAAGACACGAGGTTAGGTCTGGCTTGTGGCAGAAGTCTGCCCGGAACCGCCCGGCCCATCCAGCGGCCACAAGCTAGCGACCTAATGTGAGAGGTCTGGGCATTAATAATTAATTAATGCAAATCTAAGATAAGAATGACGTCTAAACGTATTGGGGAAAAATAGGGATAAACCAACGGGATTAATAGGTGTAGTAAACCCGTCCAATACAAAGTTAGACAAATCTGAAAAATCTGTACATCTGATCCGTTAGTCTGAAAACTTGTTAACTTAATTTGTGAACTAGTAAATCTGAATTCTGTATGTCTGAACTTGTAAACAAATAAATCTGAAATCTCTTAGTCTGGGGACACAAGGTTAGGAGGGGAATTACTTGTGTCATCTGTTGTTTGGGACCCATATTAGTCAGTAACCCTTTCTGGTATCAAAACTTTGACCCAACAGTAGGTAGGGTCCGGGCACGCTTACTGAACTAATTATAAGTGGTTCATTCTAATAATGGCGAGGGGTGTTGATGGTGCGTTCCAACCGGGTCATGTGCGTGCATGGATCCCGGTCTGCCTCTGAGGATGTAAGACGCCGTGACATCTGTAAATAGGTCTGTGCCAATTGGTTGTCACTTTAGGGAGTGATACACCCTACTGTGGGGCCGACACAGGATATTTATGTATTAGGGAGCCGATCGCTTGGGGTAGGGTTTTAGGGTACGCTTAGTTCTGTCTGTTTCTGCTGGTACCGTCTGTTTCTATTGGGTGGTAACACCTATCTGTTTCTGTGTGGTACCGTCTGTTCGGGTGGTAAAGGCCCATTACTAGTGTACACCTAATTCCACATTCTGTTTCCGTAGAGATAAATCTGTTTCTGCTTCTGTCTGTTTCTGATCGGGTAGTAAAGGCCCATTATTAGCATTCTGTTTCTGTTAAAGTATTCTGTACCCGTTCCTGCTTCAATTTAGACATTAGGGAGACACCAATTCTGCTATACTAGTATTAGTGCAGAGAAGTGTAAAACAATAGTTTATATCATTCTGTTTTTCTGTTATATCTGCTACACCTGTTATAGTTATCTCACATCCAGTTTTATGTTCATATCATATTATTATTATATGTTCATATGCTGAAAGTCACTGGACTTGCCAGACTTTTTGTCTGACCCTTGTTGTTTCGCCTCCTTTCTTCCGTTCCCCCCCCCCCCCAGGTTATCCAAGGAGGGAAATACTTTAGCTTGATCCGGATTTCTCTTTGCTTGAAGTGCTTAAAGTATGGCTTGGCTCTGTATAGCTTCCGTTCCATGGGGATTATGATTTTAAACTATGCATTTTGAAGGCTTTTGTACAAGACTGATATTTTGTACTTGAATTCTGAAATTGAAAGGATGTAACCGTATTAATTTCTGTTTCCGCTGTAATAAAGTTAAAATTTTTCCAGTACTGTTTTATCTGTCTTGTAAGTTTATGTTCTGTTTACTAAAATGCTCCACCAAAGTTAAGGCATTCCCTTTGTGAGTGACCTTAACGGAGGTGGGGTGTTACACAAATAAAGACATGCATATTGTTTACAGATTCATGTATAATTACAATGTCTATGTGAGACATGGATAAGTAAAACTACTAGCATGTACTTATTATTTTTAAAATTTGTTGTGTCATTTAAATAGGACAGTATGAAGATACTGAAATGAATTAATGGATCAGCACATGGGGACGTCCAAGATGTAGCCTTGTTTAAAATATGCCAGTGTGCATACTGATGTACAATCTTGGAGCAAAAGTGTTTTGCAGATCTCAAAGCCTGTATAAATATATAAGTATGTCATGTTTGTGCAAGACATAGTGACAATGCAGTATGTGAAATCCTTTGTATAAATACATGATAATATTTTATTGTGTAAGAGAACGTGTGATAATAGTGGACTCTAATGATAACATCTCAACTGTTTATATCTTTCTTTGTTGATTCCTTTTAGATGCCAATTAATGTATTTAAAAATTATAGCAGAATATATGAATGAAGCATGATTGTAGCAATATGTGATATGGTGAGTGTTCATCTGTTCTTCTCTATTTGATCAAGAATGATATGTGTTTAATTTTTGACCCTGGACAATTACACAGTTTTGATATATATATATATATATATATATATATATATTATGGACACAGACTCTTTATTATAAAACTGGGCTCTGAATCGTTTAGGCTTGGACATGATATAAATCAAGAAACTCATATGGTTACATAAAATTCTATCATACGTGTATAATTTCTACAATGAAAAGTTATGTCTACCGAAATTTTGAAATGTTCAAAAATTAAATAGGCATGCTTACTTATAACGTTGTTTAAATACATATATACGTTTCATATATTTTATTTAAATCCAATTTATATTATGAATATAGAATACATGTTTTTTGATATGTAAATAACACTGATATCGCTCGTTACTACGAATTATAAAATCCCTTTAAAGCAAATTTTGTTATATCAAGCCATGGTGATGTCTTCCAATATATACACCCATCAATGCCAGAATCACTGGATGTAGGTAATGCCAAAGTGTTGTGCGTCCTTCTATTTTGGTTATATGCGATAGACTAATTGTGATACTCGATTGTATTATTGGGTCTGACATAACTAGGCTGCATAATATGATTATGGCTTTAGAGACAAAGAGCATGCATTATTCTATATTTTGATCAAATAAATAATTCTATGAACAAAAAAATTCATCATGCGATCCAAGAATTATATGTACGATATAATTGACATAAGATGTCTACCTAAAAGGTTATGTTTTGGGGTGTTAGCCAAAGCTAGGTCAAGGTATGATTAAATATGGATCTTGGACCACCTTATATATATATATATATATATATACACACACACTGATATATATACATAGAGAGAGAGAGGGATTTTAATTTGAGCGGGAGCATATTTTAGTTTAAATTATACACTTGTATTATTTTGTAATATTCTATGTAATTTTTATTGTCAAAATTTGTACAAATGTATAGCAAGACTTCTACCTTTGTTTTATTATTTATAATCTACTGTAGATATTAAATGAAAACAACTCTGATAATTTATTACTAAAATTAATCCTTGAGAAGGATAAATTGAATTAAATCAAACTTCTTGACTAACATCGAAATTTAAGGGTTGTCCTCAAACAAATTAAAACGTAATTGTCTTACAAATATAGAAGATCTAAAATAAGAATTGAAGTATGACTTCAACCGAGTTAGATATAAATGTTTTTTTTTTTTTGAAAGAAATGGGTACTTAAATTACAATAAAAAGACACAAAGTTAAGTTCGAGCTGGCAAAAAACATTACAACACTAATAAAAAAACAAATTCTATACAAGCAACAAAGCCAGCCCAAACAAAGAGAAAAACACACTACAACGGATACAACATTAAGATCAAGCATGCCAAAAACCAAGGGGACCCACAAAAACATCTAAAAGGCCAAAAAAGAGCCCATATCCCTAAGCTATCAATAGAAATCCGGCTACCAGAGAAAAGACGGTAGAACTCCATCTGAAATACACCAAACATACTTAGGAATATAACTAACAATGCACCAGCACAAGCATCCGAACCAACAAAATGAAAGCTGACACCACTTTAAATTATTCCAAAAAGCTTGCACCGTCAAACACAGAAGCACCCATTCAAGCATCAACTCCTGCATCTACTACATGAAGAAAACTGACACTAAACACTAACTATATAGGCCAAACGACTTCACAACAACAATATTTCAACTCCCATCCAACTGAGAACACAACCATGCAAAAAAAAAAACTAAACATTAAACCCCAAGTATCTCATCTCCACTCACCACACCAAACTGAAAAAGAAATCTAAAAAAATATCACTTCTCAAATCCACCTCCTTTCTTAACTCCACCTGAAATACCACTTTCTTTTGTTTATCTCTTTTTGGATCGGTTTTGGATATCTTGCATAAGTTTAACCCACTCTGGGTTTTCTTTAACCAAAGGTTCTTCAGTTGCAAGCTTGCTACTCTGTTTGAATTTACTGGGTTTGTATTTTGTTTTCCTCTTCTTGAAATTGTTGGTAGAACTGTAAGAGTTATAGGAACTGTCTAACTCGTACATAAGAGCATATTTATTAACTACATCCTTTTTGAAACTCTCCGCAATTGCCATAGTGAAACAAGGTGTTATAACAATCTACATATTCATATCTAGTATTAGATAATAGATATGAAACACATATATGTATGAGTATTAGCAAGAATTGCAAAAGAGTACAAATCTGACAAAATGAGAAGTGAACTTACCAATGGAAATGAAATAAATGTTGCTACATTATCCATAGAAAGTTGTTTCTTGTTCCAATTACTGTCTTAACTAAAGAATTAAAATATTGTTATTATAAAGTTCCATTTAAAATAAATGTTATTCTGTACCTTGTTTAGACAAGTTTGAATTTCATTTGTAATAAAAGGGACAATCGTTGTTCATTTATTTAAATGAAATATCTTATGGAATTGTGCAGTTAGTTAACAATTTTACGAATCCTAAGCTTTAATATGCTTGATAATAACATAAATAATGGACAGATTAAATCTACTGATCCAACATACCTTAGCATCGTTGGTTAGCCCATATAAACAAGAAACTCATATCGAAACTCCATAATGATGGAATTTTGAGGTCATTTAATTTCGAATCACATGAAGAATGCAAATCTTGTTTATTAGGCAAAATAACTGAATCACCTTTCACTTGACACTTTGAATGGGAAAATAAGTATTGGGTCTCATACATAATGATGTACATGGAGCAAGAATACATAAGCTAGAGGTAGGTTTTATTACTTCATTACATTTACTAATGATGTCAGTAGATATAGTTGTGTGTATCATATGAAACACAAATAAGAATCTTTTGAAATGTTCAAAGAATTCAGAAATGAAGTTCAAAACCAATTTTGATAGAATATAAAGACTCTTCGAACACATCAAGAGAACAAATAGACAATAATCAATGACTATCAAATAGTGTGAAATTGTTTCACAACTCACTCCATCACGAACACTATATTGGAGTGGTATGTTTGAAAGGAGAAGTCGCACCTTATAAGATATGGTACAACTGATGATTAGTCATACAGATCTTCCAATAATTTTGAGATTATTCCCATAAAACAATTGCCTTCATTTTAATTGTAATCCTGCTAAAATGACTCTAAAGACGCCATATAAAATATGGATTAGGAAATGTCCTAAATGTCTTTTATGAAGATTTGAGGCGTTTGTTAAACGACTTGCATCTGACTAGCTCAGACCCAAATCTGATAACTTTTATCTTGTGGATAAAATGTTTATTGCTCAAATTGGTATCCCTTTAAAAGAGAGATATTCTCTAAGATACCAGCGGGAATAAAGTAGAACTCGAAATGTCTTGGAAACCACAAAATACCAATGAAACTTGTATAAAAAATAAATTCAGTAGGAGCGACACAATAAATCTAATGTTATATATTGATAACACATTAATTATTGTGAATAATGTTAGTTTTAAAATGAAGTTTAATCCTAGATAGTCTACTCATGGTCATGCTCAAATATTGATTTGTTTTATATAGTCTACTCATCGATCAAGATAAAAGGATTCAATTATAAAGAGGATGATATGTTCCATGCCTCGAGTTTAATCCTGGATATATTGGTTAAAAGGATTATATTACTTTGAAACACTAGTCACAAAGATTGTGTCGATTCGTCAATATTATTATAACTTTGGGTAACAACGATGTGTTGCTAGATACCGCTTACTGTTTATAATTGAAATATTTTTTAAATTATTTCCATCGTTATGGTAACCTGTAGGGTCACACATAAGAATGTATGAAAGGATGAGAACTGTTCTTAACAAAATGGGCCAAACATTGACGCTTTCTTTTAGTTTGGAATGGTAAAACCGGGTTATGCATTCCCCTTTAAAAATCTTGTTTTATATTAAAAAGGGTTCGACCCTTATTTAAAAAAAAACACAAAACATAAATGAGATTAGAAATGGGGAAAAGAAAACCTAAATTAATTGGCTAGCACTGATTTCATCCTCTTCAATTCATATGATGAAATTCAGGCATGCGTTCATGGATACCCATTGAGGCCAGCGATTTGTTATGCTATACAGTTCGATTCAACCCAGATTCGTCTTTGAATTCGAAAGCATGAAAACCCTAGGTACGATTTTTTGTCTCGATCTATTATTTTGTATTAGATCCTATTTAGGGTTTAATTATTCTGCTGCAAAATCTATTTGAAATCCCTAAATGTTACTTTTAGAGGGACCCCATATCGGATGATGATGTTGTGGATGACGAAGTAGATCACCTTCTTGATAGTAAATGTGGTAAGGGGCTTGGCTTCTGCCCATTTAGTGAAGTAATCAACTGCGATGAAAGCATAACATGCACCGCTTCTGGCCATCGGAAGAGTTCTGATGATATCTATTTCCCACATGGCGAATGACCAAGGACTGACCGTTTGCGTTAGCTTGGTAGGCGGTGCTCTTAGAATCTTGGAAAACCTCTGGCATTTGTCGCATCTACGAAATATTCTATGGCACCTTGGTCGAGTGTAGGCCAGAAATAACCATACATGAGAATCTTCCTTGCCAGATTTTGCCACCCAGTGTGGTCGCCATACTCGCCTTTGTACACATCAAGTAGCACACGGTCGGCGTCATTGTGGGCTACACATCGAAGTAACCGAATAGAGAATCTCCTTCCGTGGAGCACTCCATCTTGAATGATGTAGCGAGATGATTCGTGAATGAGTGCCAGTCTTTCCTTGTAGCACTCAAGGAGGATTCCGTGTTGTAGGTAGCTCTTAACTGGCATCATTCAAGACTCAGGTTCAGGCTCGATCTCCATCGTAGCTATCAAATCAACTTGCATTTGACCGATGCTCGGAGAATCGCTCTTTTAAACTAGGGCAAGCCCCAAGAGTTTCTGTAATGACACGAATTTTCAATCAATTTAAAATATGGTTTTAAATACATATAAGGGGATTTTTAAATGTTTAAATATAAAATCAGGGCCTAAAAATTATTGAAATTAAATTCTAAATTTATTTTGTATTATAAAATAGTTAAGATAAGGTTATTGGGCTTTTAAATAAAAATTGAAAAGAATATTTTGAAAATTGATAATTCAGGACTATTTAAAAGCCAAAAATAAGGTTGTTTCTCAAACGGTCTCAGAATTCGATGAAACCAGGAGCATTAATACTATATTTGTGAAACATAGCAAGATTTCAAATTTTGTAGCAATCAGGATTAGTATATGGTCATACGAGTAAAAACAAGAAGTTGTAGTGTAATAAATAAGGTGATTAGTTACATGTATTTGCACTAATTCCTAAGACTCTGGGAATTAGACAACACAACACTAGTGCACATGCCTCCTTCCAAGTGTCACCCTTCCATGGTTTGGCATTTCCTATATGTACATGGTTTATGGAAGAAAAATGCACTTCATTTTCATTTGGTTCCTACTCACTTTCTTCTCTTCCTCCATTGTTCTTTCTCCTCTCCATCACACTTTTACCCATCGGCCACCACTCTCCTAAACCCACCATCGGCGGCGTCAGCCTCCCCCCTATCGTGCCTCCCCTAACCCCCATAACCTCAAAGATCCACCTTTCTATCCAAAACTCCTTTTAGCTCTTCTTGAATTTTTAATCACCACATAACCTAGCTTACACCACCACTACTTCCCTAGCCTCTCCACCCTCCACGTCAGCCCTCCCTTCCCTGTGCCACATCACACTCATGGGCCCTCTTGTCGTGAGCCTCTTTCATTGCTAAAAACTAGAGCCGTCAATTTCTAACACGACCCGAAACACAACTCGTAACCCGCACGAAAACACCCGACCCATTTATAAGCGGGTCAATTTCGGGTCAATCCGCCCTGACTCGTTTAATAAACGGGTTGACCCGATCTGACCCGTGAACCCGTTTCTGACCCGCCTTGACCCGTTTGATATAAAACATATTTTTATTACTCTACAATCTACAAAACATGGTCCCAACCCAGTCCACTACCCATTTGCCGCTCTACTCTAATTTACCAATTACTTAGCCGCCACTCATTCAGTCATTCTAATTTATGCAGTTCTACCTCTTCACCAATTCACTCCTTCACGTTTTCATGTTTATTCCCATTTTGACAATTTTTTGCAATTTTATTCTCATCTTAGCTTGCAACAAGTGAATGATGACAACGCCCTTCTTTCATGTTTTAATCTTTTTATACAAATATTTTTCTTAATGCGTTATCCGAATCAAACCCGAAACCCGCACGATTATAAATGGGTCAACCTGAAACCGACCTGTTTAATAAACAGGTTAAGTTTACACGATCCGAACTCAACCCAAACACGACTTGATCCGACCCGACCCATTGACAGCCCTACTAAAAACCCATCTTTTTCTCTTTGAACCCTTAAAGATCATTTTTTTCCTATAACGCAAGTTAGAACCTATATATATATACACACACATATATATAGTGATTACATAGAAGTGTTATGTGTAAAAAGTGTTCTTTTTGTTGCTAACAAGTTGCGGAGTGATAAAAATCATTGCTTTGAAGTTAGACAAAGTGAAAAGCTATGGTGAGCAATTATAGCTCACGTTTGAATTAATATGCTTACATATATGCTTGTTGATGTTGTGTGTTTGAAAGGCAAGTGAATTATACGTTATGTGGTTAATGTTGATTGTGGTTGAAGTCTATATATATGTGTGTGTGTGTATGTGTGTATACATACATATATATGAATTGTAAAAGTGGGTGTGTATACACACATATATATGAATTGTAAAAGTGGGTTAGTGATTTACATGTTAATGTAAGTGATTTTGAAGTTAAAACCCTAAGAAAAAGATTGGTTGGATTGGATGATAACTTGGTTAAAATCTTGCATGTAAGTTGTTGAAAAATAAATATATGCAAGCTACATTTGGGTTGTTAAGTGATTTAGCAATTAACAATGGGGTTTAGATAATTTACCGTATCCAAAACAACATATGTGTAGTGAAAATGGTAGTTGGAATAATTACTCAGGTAACGAGTATATGGAATGAACAGTAAACATCTATTTATATTGGCACGACTTTTGTCAATATAAACAAGACATGGGTAGACAATCTAGTGTGTTGTATGTTGGTTGGTTTTAATATGGATTGGCTAGAAAATAATAGCTAATCAGTTATTAACGACAATTAATAATTTGGTTACAAAACGGTTTAGAACAGTGTTAAAGTGTTAATAACCTTGACACCTAGGCCGATAATGCTATAATATGTTGTTTGATGATTAACAATAGTGACATATTGAATCCATATAATTTGAATTATATGGAAATTAATTGAGTTTTATTCCAAATTGGGAATTAATTAAATATTTTATTAGTAAAATGTTATGTAAAAAATTAAAGTTTGAGTTTTAAATCCGGAATGATTTGGAAAGCTAGTTTAAATAATTACGAATAGTTTTGGTAAAGAGAAGAAATTGATTTGAAACAGTTTTTAACCAATTAAGGCATGTTTTAAATTTTATTTAATAGTGAAAAGTAACTTTAAAAAGTGAAGTTCGGTTTGGTTATCGCAAAAGTATTTTAACTCCGTTTTATTATCAAAATTGTCTTATTTATTTTATAATGGACATAATGAAAATTTGGGCTCGAACGGATAAGTTTTAAAAAATAGTATTATTTTAATAATATTATAATATCCATTTAATGGAAATATTTGAATTTGAAGTTGAATATGGAAAATATAGTTTCCAAAAATTATTATTATTATTTTTTTTTGAAAGAGAAATGTGTGATCTTCTGAAAAGAAGAGAGCACACATATGTATATTTACGTATATGAAAAAGATTACAATAACAGACTACCAACCTAGAAAAAACAAAGAAACAATCACAATCTATGACCATCCTCACCAAACAAAAGCCACAAGAAACATAAGAAAAGACTATCACAACACACACACTCTAAAATCGAAGGCGAATAACTCCAAAGAAAAATCCATCTCCAGACCAAATCGGTACACTAGAAAACTCCTCTACTTGCCATAAGATCTAATACGTGTGCTACGACGAACCATCCCCGATCTGGGATAAACTCTCCTGCGCCTGCACCTCCTAGTCGAAGAAAGAGTCATATCACATTCCTCTCCATTATTCTCTTGCAATCCATCCGAATCCGGATCAAAAGCCTCGAACATCGGCCTAAACTGATCACATGACGAAGAATCACAGGGAGAGTTAGAGCTCAGACTAGTACACAACCCTGAAAGCACCGAACTCATGCAAATCCCCTTATTCATAAACGACCAGAGCTCATGCTTCGTATCAGAAAAACTACTTCTCCTCTTAACCAAATGAACATTTGCTCTCATACGTCTTACCCTCCTTGACAAACAAGAGTCCACATCCCTGGTCAAGAGAGACTTTATAAAATGCTTCCCATCTTCTGGTCCAGCATATCCCTTAGAAGCCTCATTCAATACAGCATGCCCCTCGCCATTTACATGAACAGATCCCTTACCCCCATCTCGCTTAGGAGAAACCACCTTGTCACGTTTCCTCATCAAAGCCATCTCAGCAGAATACTTAGAACAATCAAAACGGGTGACATCAAAACAAACATCATCATCATCCCCTTCTAAATCATCCAACACTCCAAAATTATTGTACAACTCCAAGTCATTTACCCCATACCTATCAACGTCCCCAGATACACGAGAAGCAACAGTATTCTGAAAATTATTATATATACTTTGTAAAATTAACAAAATATTTTAAAGGCAATTCGATTTGATTTTTAATTAAAATCGAAGTTTGTTTTGAATAGATCTAGTCGCGTAGTGGTAGTTCGCGAATTTCGACCATTGACTTCAAATTGATGTACCGGGAGATCCTACGGTGGATTTTCCGAAATGAAAAACGTTTAGTTCGTAATGAAAAGAGCTTTCAAATGAATTGCAAAGTTTTAAAATCCAACGGTTAGATCTTGAAATAAGTTCAAATCAAATTTGAATAAAAACATCGCTAGTGTCGTTTATGACCGGAAAATGGATTTTAAATAAATGAGCTATTTTTAGATTATGAAAAATAGGAATGAACTATGATAAATCATATTAAATGATTTGAAAGAGATTTGGATTTAATATACCATTTTTGGAAAGTTTGAAAGCTATTTTTCCAAAAATGAGTTGTTTCGGCAACACTATTTACGACGGTTTCGGAACGGTTTAAAATAAAAAGGTTTTGAGATAACCAATAATATTCAAATGATTTGAAAACATACCGAAAGGACTTGAATGAAGTTTTCAGATAAATTTGGACTTTGAAAAATTCAAACCAAAGCTAAGTTTTCTGAATAAAACTGGAATTGAATGGAAATCGATTTAGTGATAATCGAGATGAATCTCTGTGAATGCGACCATTACTATTTTAGGAGTTTAAAATTGCTTTATTCTTATTCCTCTTATAGCATTAGTCGGATACAGGAATTTAAATTGATTATAAACTGATATGATTTCCGTAAAAATTTCATTTAAAATGGAAGTACGATTTTGGGTTTATCGTGAACGATGTTTTAAACAACGTTTGTTCTTTAACCCATCTAAAGGAAAAATAAATTTTCCATGACCAGTTGAAATGAAATCTTGATTTAATTAGAGTATAAAGAAAGAGTTTTCCTTAACAAATGATAATGGGAACGAGTTTAAGAATCGCTTAAAAGAAGATAAGCGTGTTTCCGTGTAAAGATGAGATTGAATCTTAAATAAGGTTTTGAGACAAAGAAAGAAGTGAACTTGATTGTTTTATCGTTGAGTTGGGTGATCTACTGAATGTTTGATATAATGTTGGTTTAGGCCTCGGATGTCATACACTCGATAGGTTATTCTCTTGGCGTTGTGCAATCAAGAATTAATTCTAGTTAATGAATGAGATTCTCTAACGATATGTTTAAGAAATCATAAGCACGATTTTGGGGTAAAATATGATCAATAAGGATTTAAACAAGAGTCTAAAGTGTATAAATGTTTGATAAGATTTAAGGGAGTAATTCCTAAATGAAAAGGTTGATTTGAGCAAAAGAATATTCCCAAATTGGAATATGACTCATGATATCTTATATATTTGCATTGATTTTAAAGATGCGCTAGTTATTCGGAATAACCGGATTTTGACCCAGTTTGAATAACTATACGACGTAATAAAAGTGTCGTTGGCTGTGATTAAAGACCGAAGAGCCTTCACATCGGAAGGATTGCTTGTCAATGCCTCGGGTGGCCACCCAATTATGGTGTTATATTGTGATGGCGATCTAACTGTACTTGAAGCCATTCAGATTGCAAGAGCTTTCGTACCCAACGGAGTCGTGGAATAAAGCGCATTTGGTTTCGTTCAGACCTAGGACGGACTTGTAAATGGATGTATGTTTGACATTGTAATTTACGGCATTACCAATTGGTTTCTATTGATGTTATATTAGTTGGTGGCGGAGAATTTATTTTCTTTTCTTAACACCTTCCTTTGAGACTTATGTAATTGGATGGTTATATATTAATAGACACCAGTTATAAGTTGTGAATTGATAATGTGGCATGCTAAGTGCTGAGTCAATCAAATCTTTTGTTGAAAGCAGAGCTTTATGGATGATGATCAAAGCATGGCTAATATAGTGTAATTTTGTGTTGAAACGAGACCTTAGATCCTTACAACTCAAGAATGGACGAAAATAGGATAATGGACGACAAAGATAAGGACATACGTTTCCTTCTAGTTAAAAAGTGATGCCATGCAATGGAGCCCTGGCAAGTTTACTCATGTGGATGATAGATCGAGGCGCCTTGGATGATGGTCGTTCACGACCTAGGAACGATGTTCAGGAAAGATTCCAATCATCCTGTTAGTGCTGGCAAACTCTGTCGCCCCGACGGATCACACAATTATGAGTCTTGGAACATCCCGCTAGAGGTGTTCCAAACAATTAAAAAAGATCCTTTGCCTTGGTAATTGTTGGAATCCAACTCCCAATACGAACATACGTTTTCATTTGTAACCTAATAGCCAACATAATGGGATGGGACATCATTCGAGCTAAGATTTATACATTTACTTTCAAAAATGATTTCCATACATAGACTGTGATGTCCCGCCCCGCACCAACCGACATTTACTCCAAAAGTGCGTTGTACACATGTCCAGTTAGCATGGGACGGATCGTCAGAAGAAGAGGGAAGAAGGAAATGAACTAACAAGGAACCTGTAAAATGTCTCACAGCGCATGGAACAAAATATAATAACAACATGCTTGACATAAAACAGGCGAGACAGTGCATAAGCTGAAAACAACTAACATAGCAGCGGAAAATCCAAGTACAACTCATGATCCAAAGCTAACATTATTACAACTTTTCAAACTGTCTCAAAAGCAAAAGCAAGATAAAGGAGGTACACTACTAATGCCCAAGTAGCGACCACCAACGACACAGGGAGAATATCTATATATCATACGTGGAAGCCTCCTGCTCGCCTCCGAATCAGCTACTCGTGCATCACCAGCTAACCTGTCTCTAGTCTGCTCGTGTGAGCACCCAGAGTAATAAGAGGAGACATAAAACTCTGGGTCAGGCATAAAGCCTGGTATGAGCGATAAGCATCTAAACAGAACAATAACAGGTAGACTAAAACATACCTGAACCTGCAACCAAAGAGTTAGCACTACATACTGTATAACACTCTAAGGTGCCATTTCAAATGGTGTAAAGGTAACGGGGGTGGGGTGTGCATGTCATAGTGATGGCAAACAATCAAGCATAACAACCATCCTCACATCTCTCACTCAGTGCATTAAGCATACGATATTCACCACTTCGATCACCCAACATACCTTACTATGATCACTTTGCCCCATGAAGTCATAAATGGCTTCACTGCACTGATACATAGCCATAAATCCTTCGCTATGTCCACTTTGCCCCATGGAGTCGCAATGACCCCACTGCACTGGCTCATAGCCTCACTAATCCTTTACTATGTCCACTCTGCCCCATGGAGTCACAATGACCCCACTGCACTGGCTCATAGTCTTACTACGCATCACTTTGCCCCTCGAGTCATAATGACTCTACTGCACTGATAACGTAGTCTTGCTACCATCACCTTGCCCCTCGAGTCATAATGACTCTACTACACTGATAAGTAGCCCATCATCCATTTCCAGTGGTGAATCGAAGTTATGAACATCGACAACTCCTTAGCACACGTCCCGCAGCAAAGCCCAACCATGAAGTGAACTCATTGGTTCCCAACTGGATCCTGAGCTCTAACTTCCATTTGGACTACTTTTGCATCTCGGGTTATGGGTCATCACCGGATCGGTTCGGATCTACCCCTAGTCATTAGTTCAGTTCGGATCGGAGTGCTCCTTCTTCTCTGGATCGGATTGGGTCATCTTCACCTCAGCGGATCGGATCGAATCTCCACGTCCAGTCGCCATCACCGATTCGGATCGGGGTCCTCCAGTTTGCCATGGTTCGGATCGGCTTCTTCTAATCAACTCAGGTCGGGTCGTAGTCTCCAAGCCTCGTCGTAGTACATCGGTTCGGGTCGGGGTACCATGGCAGATCGGGTCGGAGAACACCAGGCGGGTCGAATCGGATGATGTGTGCCACGATAAGTACAAGTGAATCGAAGTGTGGAGTGTGAGGGCGGATCGGGTCCTCCTACCGATCCAATTCGGTTCGGATGTCTTCCTGCATTTTCTTCCAGCAAGCAATTTACGCCACTCGACGGCGTTTTCGACTATTCCAACTATTCTAATCAATCACAAAGCATACCATACAGTCATAGCAACATGCATAATCAACCACAAACATCAAAACAACAATATAATAGGTTTAAATGGATCAAACTTACCCAAAACCCCATATTTCCCCTTAAGCATGTTTAGGTGAAATTAATGATATGATTAACAAAACTTAACCAAATTAACCCAAATTCATATCAGAGGTCTAAAACATCATTTCGAATTTTATAAATATTTTTCCAGAATTTTATCATGTTTAAATTCGCTAATTAACACTAATTAACCCTAATTAGCCATAATTAGTGAGGAACTATGCAAATCACTCACCTTAGCCACAAATAAACTTTAGATCTGAAATAGATCTCTGATTTGGTGCGAATCCCAATGCTAAACAGCAGCTCTTATCTTGATTTGGTGTAGATCTCCCTTGATTTGATGTTGCTAAGTTTAATCCTTGATTAGAAGATGATTTGGAGGTGATTTAGAGGTTGGAGACCATTTTTAGGGTTTTGTTGGAGGTAAGTGGAGGCTAGAAAACTGAAATGGAATGAATCTCTAACTCTTTTCAGCCTCCCCATAACCCTAATCCTGAAATGAGTTATGGGCCCATTCACTAATCACTCTATTTGGCCCGGTTAAGCAGTTTTTCACCTTCCAAACCTTATTTCAGCCATATCTCCCAAACGGTAAGTCCGTTTGGCTATTATGACCACTCTTCGGAAAGGTAAACCATCAAACGAATCTAATGGAAGTGGTTTCAAGTCAAAATTCCTTTCCAGTCAAAAGTTATGGCCAAAACAAGATCAGCTAGGGGCAAAATGGTCATTTAAAAATCGACAAAAATCGTGAACATGGGAAATGAGTCAAATGGTTGTATCCCAAGGTTACATGACTATACAACTTCATATGGGAAAGAAATAAATATTCTACGATCCTCCAATGCGTAGAATGCGGGTTGTTACATTCTCCCCCCCCCCCCCCCCTTAAGAAATTTCGCCCTCGAAATTCCCTAACCAAAACACACAAAGGGTCCCGCATGCCTATCAACCATAAAACAATAATCAAACATGCAAAACAAGCAAGACAAGTCTATCCTAGCATGCGGAATAACTAAATTACAAGGTAAATCTTACTAGGCAAAGAGTTCTGAATACGCCTTCCTAATACTCTCCTCTGTCTCCCAAGTACAGTCGTTCTCATTCTCGCCCCACTGAACCTTGACTAGCCTCACCGCCTTCCTTCGAAGTTGCTTCATATCGTGCTCGACAATATGAATCGGCTTGCGGTTCCCAACCGCCTCGGGTTCTTCTTTGAAGTCCTCCAACTGATCAGGTGAAATAGTCATATCTGGGTCGTGAACGAACTTCCTTGGTTGGGAAACATGAAATACATTGTGAACTCCCGCCATCTTCTCTGGTAAGTCAACTCTATATGCCAAATTCCCGACTAGTTCAAGAACAGGGAATGGGCCAACAAATCTTGGTGCCAACTTGCCTCTCCTGCCAAATCGAATCACGCTCTTCAACGGAGAAATCTTGACAAACACCAAGTCACCAACGGAGAATTTTAAGTCTCTTCTCCTTTTATCAGCATAACTCTTCTGCCTATCTTGGGCAGCTTTCATTCGTTGTCGAATGATCTTAATCTTATCTGAAGTTTCCCTCACCACATCTGGTCCAAGCATAAACTTCTCGCCAGTCTCTATCCAACATGATGGTGAGTTGCACGGTCACAAAGCTTCATATGGAGCCATACCGATACTGGATTGGTAGCTATTATTATATGCAAACTCTACTAGATGCAAATGGTCATCCCATGATCCACCAAAATCCAATATACATGCTCTCAAGAGATCTTCCAATATACGATTCACCCTCTCCGTCTGACCCTCGGTCTGAGGATGATATGCGATACTGAGACGTAATTCAGACCCTAGAGCCTCTTGTAAGCTCTTCCAAAACCCACTAGTAAACAACGGGTCTCGGTCACTCACAATGCTTTTGGGTACTCCATGAAATCTCACTACCCACTTCATATACAACTCTGCTAACTTAGCTGCCGTTCTGGTCGATTTGACTGGTATAAATCTTGCACTCTTAGTCAATCGATCCACAATTACCCAAATGCTATCATGTCCTGATCTAGTCCTCGGTAAACCATCGATGAAATCCATCGAGACTTGCTCCCATTTCCATTCGGGAATTTCTAATGGTTGCAACAACCCACTAGGCTTCTTTTGCTCGGCTTTAACTAGCTGGCAATTCACGCATTTGGATATAAACTTCCTAACGTCTCTTTTCATCCCTTCCCAGTAGTAGGTCTGCTTCATATCTCGATACATCTTGTTACCACCGGGATGTATAGTCAGTTTTGAGTGATGACATTCTCTAAGCACTTCATCTCTCAAACCATTCACGTTGGGCACAACTAGTCTTCCATTCTTTCTAAGCCATCCATCTCGATCAAGCCCATACAAATTCATCTCCTCACCGTCGATGTTCATCTCTAACTTGGAGATGATTTCCAATAGATTAGGATCGTCTCTCTGGCTGGAACCAATCCGCTCTATCAAAGTGGGTCTGATCGCCAAACTAGCTAGCATTTCTGGATCCAATTCGCACTTTGGCCTGAAATCAAACCCTGCGGTATACTCCAGTTGCTTCCATTCAAGAAACATAGCCCCCAAACTGGCATGTCTCCTACTCAAGGCATCGGCTACCGCATTAGCTTTCCTAGGTGTGTATGCGATATCAAAATCATACGAAGCCAAGAACTCTAACCATCTCTGCTGACGGAGATTCAGATCCTTCTGGGAGAAGAGATACTTTAACGATTTATGATAGGTGAACAACTCAAATCTTTCTCCCAAGAGATAATGTCTCCACATCTTCAGCGCAAACACGATCGCTGCTAATTCCAAATCATGGGTAGGATACTTCTTCTAATGCGACTTTAGCTGCCGACTAGCATAAGCTACAACCCTACCTCCTTGCATCAATACAGCACCTAGTCCGGTACCACAAGCATCCGTGTATACCGTCATTTCCTCATTCCCTTTAGGAATGACTAATACTGGCGCACGCATCAACTTTTCTTTTAGACTCCTGAATGCATTCTCACACACTCCGTCCCAGACGAAGGGTTGATTCTTCTTAGTCAACTGAGTCAACGGTGCTGCTATCTTGGAGAAGTCCTAGATAAACTTACGATAATATCTAGCTAACCCCTAGAAACTTCTTACATCTGTTACATTCTTGGGCGTAGGCCAATCCTGTACCGTAGCCACCTTCGCAGGGTCCACGGCAATACCATTCTCTGAAATAACATGGCCCAAGAATCTCACTTCCCTACTCCAAAAGTGACACTTAGAGAATTTCGCTTTCAATTGGTGTTTCCTCAACACCTCCATCACTATCCTCAAGTGTTCCTTGTGTTCCTCCTCCATCCTCGAGTAAACAAGGATATCGCCTATGAACACAAGAATAAACTTATTCAACTGATCTCTGAATACTCGATTCATAAGATCCACAAAGTAGGTTGGTGCATTGGTCAACCCAAATGGCATGACCAACCACTCATAGAATCCAGACGGCGTCCTAAATGCCGTTTTCGGAACACTCTCATCCGCTACTCTGAGCTGATGAAATCATGTCGCGAGGTCCAACTGGGAGAACACTCTTGCTCCTTCCAGTTGATCAAACAAATCATCTACCCGCGGTAGAGGATACTTATTCTTCCTCGTTACCTTATTCAACTCGCGATAGTCCACACACAAACGAAGGTAACCATCTGCCTTAGTGGCAAACACAACTGGTGCTCCCCACTCGGAGACACTTCTTCTAATAAATCCCTTCTTCAAAAGATTGTTGACTTGCACCCCGAGCTCTCGCTGCTCCCTTGGTGCCATACGATGAAGTGGCATCACTATAGGTCTGGCATCTTTCACTAAATCAATACGGAACTCAATCTCTCGGTGTGGTGGAAGCCCGGTCACCTCCTCGAAGACGTCCGGATAATGGCCAACCATGGGCACAACTGACAACTCATCATGCGGGATGTCGAGGGAATTTATAAAACTAGCCATTACCCCATCACTAGGTAGACTACCAAACACTACCCTCTGCCCATCATCCGCCCTAACTGTCACCAAAAAGCCCTCACAGTCTACCACCACCCCGTATCTTTGGAGCCAATCGACTCCCAATATAAAGCCATACCCAGTAAAGCCCAAAACAAAGCAATCACAAACAAACATACATCCATGACTCGATAAGACCACATTTCGGCAAATCATACTAAGGCTAGTCGAACCACCAATCGGGTTCGTCACAACCAATGGTCTATCGACTATCTCGGGTTCCAGTCCCAACCTATCTACCAGGTCACTAGATATGAAGGAACGGGAAGCCCCAGTATCAAACAAAACTCGAACTGGTACATCATAAATAGAAAGCATACCTTGAATAACAACATTCTTTCCTTTCTCCGCCGCAGTTGGGGCATTCGACGAAGAAGGAACAACATCAATAGCATATGCTTTCACAATCTACTTCTCCTTAAGTGGTTGCGGACACTTATCCTTATGATGTCCCACTTGGCCGCAGTTGTAGCACTTCCTTTCCGCTGGTTCGGCCCGACAACCTTTAGCATAATGGCCCTTCTTACCACAGCTGAAGCACTCAACATCTTTCTTGCTCTTTTTCTGGCCATCCTTAGATTGGTTCTGTTTCCTCTTATTCTAAGAGTTATTCTTGCCTCCACCGCCTACTTGCGGCTTCAGCCCTTCTGCAGATGCAGCCTCAGTCTTTGACTTAGGGTAAAGACTTTCTGATCTCAAAGCTTTCCCCACAATCGATTCAAAAGTCTCATTGATGTGATTGATAAGCCTTTCCCCCAAGTATCCATCCAAACCAGTAATGAACTTCTCATTCTTCTTCTCAGGAGTATCGATAAGAGAGAGTCCATACTTCGACAAAGTGTCGAACTCAGCAATGTAGTCCGAGACTGCCCTACCATTCTGCTTGAGTTCCAAGAATCTCTTAAACAACACCGACTTCTAGGCAGCTGGAATAAACTTCTCGCTAAAGCGAGCCTTGAACTGATCCCAAGTAACCTGATCTTCTGGAGTAGCTGTTCTAATGGCATTCCACCAATTCATCGCTCGCCCTTGCAGCTGACGAGACGCTAGCCTTCTTTTCAACGCATCCTCGATACCCAAGTCGTCGAAGATACGATCACAGCTATCCAACCAATCCTGAACATCTGTGGCCGACTCCGTTCCATGGAACGGCTTCCCACCAAGGTTAGTGTAATCCTTGCACAACTTGGCGAAATCGACCCTAGGCACCTGCGCTACTGGACCACCACCAATTCCGGGATTGGGAACTGCCCCTTGCACCTCCCTAAGCATGTCTCTCATGAGGTCAGTAAACATCGCCCTCAAGTCAGCAGCATTCTCATTATTGGCTCCCCTACCAGCACCTCTAGCATATCGGCTCACCGTCAATCTGTAAAAGGGGAAACGATTAACGACCCCATAGTGGTGCTAGTGCAGTACGACTTCATTCTTATACTACTAATAATATATATATAGCTTTTGAAAACCACAGTAATCACAAATACACGCTCTCATATGCGTACTATCTCTCCCTAGTGTCTTTCCCTAGGTTAACTACGCAACCTAGAGCTTTGATACCAAATGTGACGTCCCGCCCCGCACCAACCGACATTTACTCCAAAAGTGCGTTGTACACATGTCCAGTTAGCATGGGACGGATCGTCAAAAGAAGAGGGAAGAAGGAAATAAACTAACAAGGAACCTGTAAAATGTCTCACAGCGCATGGAACAAAATATAATAACAACATACTTGACATAAAACAGGCGAGACAGTGCATAAGCTGAAAACAACTAACATAGCAGCGGAAAATCCAAGTACAGCTCATGATCCAAAGCTAACATTATTACAACTTTTCAAACTGTCTCAAAAGCAAAAGCAAGATAAAGGAGGTACACTACTAATGCCCAAGTAGCGACCACCAACGATACAGGGAGAATATCTATATATCATACGTGGAAGCCTCCTGCTCGCCTCCGAATCAGCTACTCGTGCATCACCAGCTAACCTATCTCTAGTCTGCTCGTGTGAGCACCCAGAGTAATAAGAGTAGACATAAAACTCTGGGTCAGACATAAAGCCTGGTATGAGCGATAAGCATCTAAACAGAACAATAACAGGTAGACTAAAACATACCTGAACCTGGACCTGCAACCAAAGAGTTAGCACTACATACTGTACAACACTCTAAGGTGCCATTTCAAATGGTGTAAAGGTAACGGGGGTGGGGTGTGCATGTCATAGTGATGGCAAACAATCAAGCATAACAACCATCCTCACATCTCTCACTCGGTGCATAAAGCATACGATATTCACCACTTCGATCACCCAACATACCTTGCTATGATCACTTTGCCACATGAAGTCATAAATGGCTTCACTTCACTGATACATAGCCACAAATCCTTCGCTATGTCCACTTTGCCCCCATGGAGTCGCAATGACCCCACTGCACTGGCTCATAGCCTCACTAATCCTTTACTATGTCCACTCTGCCCCATGGAGTCACAATGACCCCACTGCACTGGCTCATAGTCTTACTACGCATCACTTTGCCCCTCGAGTCATAATGACTCTACTGCACTGATAACATAGTCTTGCTACCATCACCTTGCCCCTCGAGTCATAATGACTCTAATACACTGATAAGTAGCCCATCATCCATTTTCAGTGGTGAATCGAAGTTATGAACGTCGACAACTCCTTAGCACACGTCCAACCATGAAGTGAACTCATTGGTTCCCAACTAGATCCTGAGCTCTAACTTCCATTTGGACTACTTTTGCATCTCGGATTATGGGTCATCACCGGATCGGTTCGGGTCTACCCCTAGTCATCAGTTCGGTTCGGATCGGAGTGCTCCTTCTTCTCTAGATCAAATTGGATCATCTTCACCTCAGCGGATCGGATCGAATCTCCATGTCCAGTCGCCATCACCGATTTGGATCGGGGTCCTCCAGTTTGCCACGGTTCGGATCGGCTTCTTCTAATCAACTCAGGTCGGGTCGTAGTCTCCAAGCCTCGTCGTAGTACATCGGTTCGGGTCGGGGTACCATGGAAGATCGGGTCGGAGAACACCAGGCGGGTCGGATCGGATGATGCGTGCCATGAGAAGTACAAGTGAATCGAAGTGTGGAGTGTGAGGGCGGATCGGGTCCTCCTACCGATCCGATCCGGTTCGGATGTCTTCCTGCATTTTTTTCCAACAAGCAATTTATGCCACTCGACGACGTTTTCGACTATTCCAACTATTCTAATCAATCACAAAGCATACCATACAGTCATAGCAACATGCATAATCAACCACAAACATCAAAACAACAGTATAATAGGTTTAAATGGATCAAACTTACCCAAAACCCCATATTTCCCCTTAAGCATGTTTAGGTGAAATTAATGATATGATTAGCAAAACTTAACCAAATTAACCCAAATTCATATCAGAGGTCTAAAACATCATTTTGAATTTTATAAATATTTTTCCAGAATTTTATCATGTTTAAATTCTCTAATTAACACTAATTACCCCTAATTAGCCATAATTAATGAGGAACTATGCAAATCACTCACCTTAGCCACAAATAAACTTTAGATCTGAAATAGATCTCTGATTTAGTGTGAATCCCAATGCTAAACAGCAGCTCTTATCTTGATTTGGTGTAGATCTCCCTTGATTTGATATTGCTAAGCTTAATCCTTGATTAGAAGATGATTTGGAGGTGATTTAGAGGTTGGAGGCCATTTTTAGGGTTTCTTGGAGGTAAGTGGAGGCTAGAAAACTGAAATGGAATGAATCTCTAACTCTTTTCAGCCTCCCCATAACCCTAATCCCGAAATGGGTTATGGGCCCATTCACTAATCACCCTATTTGGCCCGGTTAAGCAGTTTTTCACCTTCCAAACCTTATTTCAGCCATATCTCCCAAACGGTAAGTCCGTTTGGCTATTATGACCAAGGTAAACCATCAAACGAATCTAATGGAAGTGGTTTCAGGTCAAAATTCCTTTCCAGTCAAAAGCTATGGCCAAAACAAGATCAGCTAGGGGCAAAATGGTCATTTAGAAATCAACAAAAATCATGAACATGGGAAATGAGTCAAATGGTTGTTTCCCAAAGTTACATGGCCATACAACTTCATATGGGAAAGAAATAAATATTCTACGATCCTCCGATGCGTAGAATGCAGGTTGTTACATAGACATTAATAATAATTTCAAAATATTTGTTTTGAGAATATCAAGTATTGACTAGCTCTTTGGCAAAAGCCGCCATAACTTAGGATCAAGGCTCTCTCTACCAAACATCGGCCCGGTCCTATGCTAACAGAGTTGACTTTCATTTTGGGTCAATCAATTATGGGCCGACCCAAGGCAACTCTCCCAAAGGCAAGATCAAACCAATCGATCGAGTCATCAACCAATCGATCGACCTGGTTCTGAAAGATCGGATCAACCTGGAATATCGAAACAGAAGTATCCTTTAAAATTATCTCCGATAGTACTGGATCAGCATAACTATCAGAGCGAGTTATTCTCTATCAAACAAAGTTCTATTCCCAAGGCTGAAGCAATTGATGAGCTTTGACCAACACTTCTTTTTATACGCCAAGTTTCAAATTCCACGTATGTCGGATATTCCGAGGAAGATCTCATGAGATACCGGGTCCCGCCTCCTACAGCTACTCAATAGGATCGAGCTACACGTGTCAAAGCCCAAAAAGGACGTGTGCCATACCGCATGAAAATTTGGCCTACTAGATCGCCTATAAATACAACCTTTCCGAAGATAGAAGGACAATTTGGATCCACCACAAGTACATCTTGAATCCGCTACTCAAACTTCCTACTACTCATTCCAGAAATAGTATGCCAAAGATTTTAAGTACAACACAAGGATTTTGTGTAAAGATCTCTTCTTTCTCTACTTTCTTCCACTGAAATCATTGTAACCTGTAATCGATGGTATAAGCAAATATTATAAGTGGACGTAGGCTTGGATTAAGCCGAACCACTCTAAAATATTGTGTCTTCTATGTTTGTTTACTTTTCCTTTTATTTTGTGAATATTATCATGTGTGGTTAAACCAAGATTGGGGGTTGATTATCATTAGACCAATTTTTGACGTCAACACTTTGGCGTGTCAGGTAAGGGCACGTAGACATACCCTACAACCTTTGGCAACTCTTAAGGAAGCAATGACAAAACATAAGAAGGATACAACACCTTCTCACTCTCAATCTCGACCTGCTAATGTAGCAGGAACAGCAACAACGGAGGCAAGCCAGGAGGCTTCCTCCCATGAAGACCTGTCCTAATACCTAACTAGGGACGAGATGGATAAAGTCTTGGCCGAGTCGAGAGGTCAGATGGTACACCAGGATGAACTCCTCAAAAAACAGGAGGAAATGATAAACAACTTTATTGCTCGGATAGAAAAAGGAATTTGCATTCCAGTATCATTTCCTACGCCGGGCGAGGCTGAGGCAACAATTGATCTTCGGTCTGCTGAGAACCAAGCCTAGATAAGTCCACACCTTTTCTTCCTCCTAGTTCTGTTTCATAACCAGATCTACTAGGTTTAATGTCATCACTTCCAGCCTCAAATGCATCTGAGGTAGCTGCAGATTCTCAGGTCGGCCATGGCCAAGTTCTGGACCAGTCGACCATTTTTTCTCCCGTCCAGGGTTCAACTTAACTCCCTGGACAAATAGCTCTTGAAACAGTGCAACCTTTGGATCAACCAGAATATAGACCGGTGCAACTCCTGGTTCGACCTAACATCATACTGCAAACTCGTCTTATGCAACCTTCCCTACAGCCATCGCAGCTTGTCGATCCAAGAAGTGCTGGGGGCAGCAACCCTTCGTGTCACCAAGACCACTCTACCATCCGGTCCCCAATGTGATGGAGGGAAACGCTACAATAAACCACTCTAATATTGCCCCGAATGGGGACAATGCCGAACCCCGGAATGATACTATTCATCTGAACAGGTCCCTTCCAACTGGAGCGGACATGGTTCGGTCCAACCCTCAGTTTAACCAAGCGGCTCCAATTACTCCTAAATCAAGGCCTAAGGCTATAGACCACCTTCACACAACTCTCGTAGGCCGAACCTAGGGATGTAAATTATGTACAAATGTCCGACGTTCGTTCGTGTCCGTTACCGAAATACGTCCGTCCGAGGTCGTTCAATTCTCATTTAGGACATGAGTTAGGACAAGAAAATTTATACAAGAAAAAATCACTTCCGGTCCATGTTGTTTGAACTCGTCTGATTTCCTTGTAATTCAATATATGGCTGAGAGAAAACCGAATAAAAATATAAAATATGATATAAATAGCTATGTCCGATCGAGTCCTCTCGTGTCCGTGTCCGTGTCCGAAAAACATATGTCCGTGTCCGACCGATTTTATTTAGGACAAGAAGATTTGTCCAAGAAAATTTTTCGTCCGGTCCATGTTCGGCCCGATGCTTTTTAGGATAGAAACTGAACATTCCTCCGTCTAGTCTGGTCCGACCGATTTACACCCCTAGCCAAACCCAACTGACCACTAGGCCTCGAAACATGCTTCCCCCCATGCTAGTAATGGGATTCTCATCAACATCCCTAATGTAGAATTGGATTCATGGCAACAAATCTTTGGCGATGGAAACTAGATTGCAAGCATCATCAAATGTTTCACTAGAGGCACGTCTTCTCAACAGGATGTGGATAACACTCATCACAGTCCATTCACATGGGAGATCAGAAGCTCCTGAAATCCAGCAGACTTCAAGCTTCCTGTCCTGGAGCCCTACAGCTACAGGACTGACTTGACCATACATCTCATGCAATACATGCATCACGTGGAAATACTATCAGCATCGACTAATGTCATGGCCAAGTGTTTCCCTCTATTTCTCACTGACATAGTTGGCATGTGGTTTCGGCAGTTAACAACTTAATCGATCAGCAGCTGGAACATGCTTGTTACTCGTTTCATCAAAAAATTCAGAGTTCATATCCCCCGACCAAAGAGTGTAGCATTCCTTACATCCATTAAGCAGCTGTCGGGTGAGACCCCTACGCTCCTTCTTCTTATAAAGATTTAACTCGGCCATAGCATCAGTCGATCGACCCGAGCCATCGATGATGCTTATGGCTATCATAGTCGACGTTCAAAGCCAACCTGAATTTAGGATCTCCCTAACTAGAGATCCCCCCAAAGGTATTGAAGACTTCTATGCAGAAGTCGATAGATTCCTCTGGCAAGAAGACGCTAGCATCGAGATGGACAATCTTGAAGTACTTGCAACCAAAGAAGGAGGCACATCCAATGCCAATGGTCAGAACAAAGGAAAAAGGGAAGCTTTGGAGAAAAACGATCGAAATGTGCGATTCTAAACAGAAGACAAGTATGATCAGTACACCGAGCTCAACTCATCCCTACTAGACATCTACCTCGATGTACGAGGATCTCTACCTTTCCCAAATCCTCCTAGAAGGGAACCGACCCAAAAAAGCTTGAATCAGGAAAGCACTGCATGTATCATAACATGGAAGGTCACGACACCAATGAATGCGAGTATTTTTGTGATCTCAACGAGGAAAGGGTTAGACGTAGAGAGCTACCCGAGTACGTTAAAAAATCTACACTGGCCACGCCGCCGTAACCTTCCACCCAAGCTCCTCAGGTCGGTCCCAGAGCTCCCCGAGCTCCTCGAAACGGAAAGGACCCTGAGCGCAGCGACCGCGACATCATCATTAACTGATCTAGTTTAGATCATCGTGGATATTTCCATTTCTTAAGATATAAGAAATGTGTTTTTATTATTTTCAATAATGAGGTTGTGTTGAAGTACACACGTACGGGGTGTGCTTTGGATTTAATTACCAACATGTTAGGTTTTGTTTTAGTTTTTGTAATAGCTACTTAGCAGCAATAAACTTAATTTTTTCAAACATGGATTATGTTTAATCATTTCAAACACCTTGTCAGGATTCGATAAGTGCCTCAAAGCAAAGTATGGTTAATATTTGCTAACCTCTTAAGCTGAGTATGGTTAATGCTCGCAACCCTCTTAAGCTGAGTATGGTTAATGCTCGCCAAACTCTTTAAGCCAAGTAAGGTTAATGCTTACCGCCCTCTTAAGCCGAACCTGGTTTCTGCTCGCCAACTCCCTAAACCGAGCATGGCTTATGCTCGTCCTTCAGGTATGGTTAATACCAATACTAATACCCTACTTGTCAGGATATGACAAACTTTCCTCTCTCTCCCAATATGAGTGTGAATAATACTCAAACCAAACCTTTTCAGGATTTGACAAGCAAATACCACTAACTCACGAGTATGGCTTATACTCGATCCCTTTGCGTACCTCTCGAACATGGTCAATGTTCAACCTTAAAAGTCCTGGTACGAAAGACTAAACCGTCTTACCAAGAAAATCCAAAACCGAGTATTGTTTGTGCTCGTCCTCCTAAAATTCCGGGTATGGATGATACCCCAATCTTAGTCTCTGAGTATGGTTTATGCTAGATTGCTTGGGTATGGTTTATACCCCAATAATTTACAAACTGAGTATGGTTTATACTCCTAACGCTCATCCAAGCATGGCTTATGCTTAAAACGACACTGTCAGGTTTTGGAATGGCAAATTGTTTACAGTCACTATTTAACTCGGGCCCCGGTTCCACTGCTCTTCTCTGAAGTCAATTGGGCATGGTCGATCTGTTTTCAAGCGTCCTCAAAGACCCAACCTTAATACGATCCTCGGATGATTGTCGGTTTTCCGGCCTTAATACGATCCTCAACAATCGTCAATTTTCTGGCCTTAATACAACCATCGATCGTTGGTTTTATGGCCTTTATATAATATGGTTCCACATAACCATGGCTCTCTGGATTTCCACTATTCATCATTCTCTAAAAGATCTAGAACACATCTCCTTTCACTAAGAAGATATGCTCTGGGGGGCAAAGTATTGACCAACTTTTTGGTAAAAGCCGTCATAACTGAAGATCAAGGCTCTCTCTACCAGATATCGGCCCAGTCTTATGATTACAGAGTCGACTTTCATTTTGGGGCGATCAATTATGGGTCGACCCGAGGCGACTCTCTCAAAGGAAAGATCAAGCCAATCGATCGAGTCATCAACCAATCGGTCGACCTGTTCCTGAGATCGGATCATGCTGGAAAATCGAAACAAAAGTATCCAGTAAAATTATCTCCTATAGTACCAAATCATCATAACTATCAGAGCGAGTTATCCGCTACCAAACAAAGTTCTATTCCCAAGGCTGAAGCAACGGATGTGCTTTGACCAACACTTCTTTTTATACGCCAAGTTTCAAATTCCACATATACCACATATTTTGAGGAAGAACTATTTATGAGAAGTATACCGGGTCCCGCCTACAGCTAGTCAATAGGATCGAGCTACACGTGTCAAAGCCCAAAAAAGATGTGTGCCACGTCGCATGCAAATTTGGCCTACTAGCTCACCTATAAATACAACCCTTTCCAGAAATTGAAGAGCAATTCAGATCCACCTCAAGTGCATCTTGAATCCGCTACTCAAACTTCCTACTAGGCATTCCAAAAATAGTATGCCATATATTCTAAGTACAGCACAAGGATTTTGTGTAAATTTCTGTTGTTTCTCTATTTCCTTCAACTGAAAAATCAATATAACATGTAATCGACAGTATATACAAAAATTATAAGTGGACGTAGGCTTAGATTAAGCCGAACCACTATAAAATATTGTGTCTTCTATGTTTTTTTACTTTTCCTTGCAACTTGTGAGTATGATCGTATGTGGTTAACACACGATTGGGGGTTGATTATCATTTGACCAACTTTTGATGTCAACATCAAGCATGTTTGGTTATTATAAGGTAAAACTCTATCCTTCGGTATGCTTTGCATTGTGTGATGGGACTTGAGTTTAATAATTGCTTCATTTTACAAAACCATGAATTTCGAAACTTTTGAAACTATATCATTGATTGTATTATATGGGTTATGGTTTGTTATCTAGTTCTAAAACCAGTTAATCCAAGTCTGACCCGAGTGTTTTTCACCTGGGTCAAATCCGAGTGTGTTTCACCTGGGTCAAATCCGAGTGTGTTTCAGGTTTAAACAGGTGGATGTGGAGTTTCCAGTTGGTTTGTAAAAATATGGTGTTCTTCACCAGATGGCAGTGTGTACTCTGCTATCTATACTTAGATGTTATGAATGGATGATGTGAGGATAACGTTTATACCTATCCGTGGTATATCAAACTCTGATAACGTGATTGTTTTCCACTGTAAAAATTTCCATTGTAAAGATATATATTGAATATTATACTTTGTTATGTTCCGTTGTGTTTACTTTGACAAAACCCTGATGAATCGAGGTGGCGATATTTTTTTGCGGTACATGAACACCGTGGATGTGTCAAGTATCGACTATCGAAGATCGAAAAATTTGGTATGTCATAGCACTTTCCAATGAAGCTTACTTTCAGAACTTGGCTTGTGTGGTTTATAGTCGGTTTAGAAGACGGGCGGATCTGGGTCATCTCAGTTTCGCTTCCTCGGAGCTTTCCGACTTATTTAATGAATCTGCTTTCTCATTTTGTTCTCGAGGGATGTGTGTATTGATGTAGTGCTCGAAGTTGGTGAGGAATTCATAGGCCTGACCGAGGTAGGGAGCGAGCCGTGACCCCTTGGCTCGGTATTCACCCTATCCCTAGCATACGATAAGCTACGAGTCGGAGTAAATCTGGATAGCCTTGATGTTAAGTTCGACTACAATTCTGATTTCAGCGATCAAGGATTCGTATTCTGCGTCGTTGTTGGTAGCAGGGAAGTCGAGCGTCAAAGCATAGCAGATCAAGTGTCCCTTAGGAGTGACGAGTACGACTCCAGCGCCAAAACATTGACTTTTAGATGATCCATCCACTAATAGTTTCCATTGAATGTCTGGAGGCTCACTATCTTCCGGAGAAGGCTCTTCAGAAATAGTGAACTCCGCTATGAAGTCTGCGAGGGCTTGTCCGAGGATAGCTCGACGAGGGATTAAAGTAATCTCGAATTGGCTCAGTTCTATGTTCCACTTCAAAAGTCGCCCAAACGCCTCAGGTCGTTGTAGGATATGTCGTAGCGGCTGGTCGATGTAGACTTTGATTCGTTGGGACTGAAAATATGGTTGTAGCTTCCGGGAAGAGATCAACAGGTAGTAAGTAAGCTTTTCAAGTTTCAGA
Organism: Allium sativum; assembly: GCA_030737875.1. Taxonomy (NCBI): domain Eukaryota; kingdom Viridiplantae; phylum Streptophyta; class Magnoliopsida; order Asparagales; family Amaryllidaceae; genus Allium; species Allium sativum. Next base: position 379,027,632 of record CM060926.1, read on the forward strand.
TAATTTTTTACTGCCCCCATCAATCTGTTGCTGATATAGTAAACGTGCCGGTGGACACAATCTTCTATGTGCATAAGCGCCGAGCTAATTGTATGCACAAAAACAACAAAATATAGGTATAAGTCTTCGTGGTCCATGGGTTTCGACAAGATAGGTGGTTGCTCTAAGTGGTTCAAGAGGTCCAGGAATGCGGCAACACACTACGATGCACATGTGAAGTTGCGCTTCCCTTTTCTGAGCAAGTAAAAAAAGGGAATGCATTTGTTAGTAACTTTAGAGATGAATCGACTTAGGGCATCCACTTTCCCATTTAAACTTTAAATATCCTTGATGTTCTGAGGGGCATGGATATCCCATATAGCTTGGATTTTTCTGGATTAGCTTCGATTCCCCGCGAATTGACAATGAAACATAGAAATTTTTCCAACGCAATGCCGAAAGAGCATTTCAAGGGATTGAGTTTCATATCATATTTACAAAGGACACCAAACATTTCGGCGAGGTCGTTGACATGGTCGTCCGATATTCTCGTCTTTATGAGCATATCATCCACGTAAACCTCCACGGATCTCCTGATCTGGTTCTTAAAAAAGGTTTTACCACTCGCTAATAGGTGGCTCTACCATTCTTGAGACCTAAAGGCATGATGAGATAACAGTAGAGCCCAAGGTTGGTTATTAATGGTGTGTGCTCCTAGTCTGGAAGGTACATGGGGATCTGATTATAGCCTGAGTACGTGTCCATGAAGGAGATGAGATGGTATCCGGTGGTTGAGTCAACTAGCCGGTCAATCTTTGGAAGTGGGAAGTTGTCCTTTGGGCAGGCTTTGTTCAAATCTGAGTAGTTGACATATATTCACCACTTGCCATTTGCTTTCTTGACCAAGACCGGGTTGGAGACCCATTCGGAGTACAGTGCATTGTGGATGAAGTCGTTGTCAAGTAGCCTATCCACTTCCTTTTTAAGTGCAGTCGATCTTTCAATTCCCAAGATTCAACGCTTCTGTTTGACTGGAAGATGCTTCGGTTTGATACTGAGCATGTGGCAGGCAATTCTTGGGTCGATGCCACACATATCTCAGTGGGGTCCAAGTAAATATGCTGAGGTTGACCCTTAAAAAGTCCATAAGCTCTTCCTTTATTGCGAGGTGGAGTTGTGATCCAATCTTCAAGACCCTTGTTGGTTTGGCGGGGTTGATCGGAATATCCACCGTTGGTTCAACCGGGGTAGCCCTTTTGAAGTAGGGCTCTTCGTCTTCCCTTGGATCGAGATCCCCAAAAAGACGATAGTGGCATCTGAGCCAGGACGCAAACACCTTTAATTGCTATGCATTGGCAGTCTTGGCGCAGGAGGGTAAAGTCATTGTCTTTCCTTTCCCCGCTGTTGACGGCATACCAGGCTATTACTGTTTTTTGGTCGCCCTTGATTGTTCTGATCCCTTTTTTGTTGGAAATTTCACTAGAAGGGACCATGGTGCTATGCAGACTCAGAACTCTATAAGAAATGGGTGTCCAAAGAAGACATTTTAGGGAGAGATGATATCAATCACTACTAAGGTGAGGTTTTAGACTCGGCTATGATCCCCATCTCTAGTTTCGACTAACAGGTCGACCGTTCCCAGGGGTTGGTTGGAAGAACTATTAAAGGCGTGGATCGTGGCGTGGAAAGGCTTCAAGTCCTTGGCCTCAAATTTCGTCTAGTCATAGACCGACTTGAAGAATATATTGACTGTGCTTCCCGAATCGATAATGATTCTTCGGTTATAGGCCGGACCAATGTGTGTAGAGATAACGAGAGGGTCTATGGTTGGGATTTCAATTCCCGTAGACTCTCTCACACAGAAGACGACATCATCCCTCATTGTCTTATAGAGCTTAGCAGGGACAAGTTAGTCCATAGAGGAGCATGCTTCATGTGTGGGATGAGTCCCATGGTCTCTGATTGTTCAACCCAGGTGTCGCATTAGCTAGAGGGGTGCGGGCATTAAAGGCCCACAAGTACTTCTAGAGGAGTAAGATTCTGAACGTACCATTCCCAACATTTCTCACGGATGAGTTTTTCTAAATTGCTCCTTGAGGTGGCGACAGTCGTTGGTGTTGTGCCAAATATATCATGGAATCTGCAATACTTGTCGAAGTTCTTCCCTCGATCGGTAGATTCCCTTGTGTTGGGCTTCTTATACCAGATGGTGTTACTGGTTTATATTGCCTCCAACTCTCGGTTGAGTGGAGTGTAGTTCCTGTAAGTGGGATAGCGGTCATACTTCTTGGGATCTCCAGGAGCATGGTTGTTATTGCGACCCCCAGATTTGCCGTTGTTTGGCTTGGGCTTATACGGGACCGCCCCTTACCCTTGTCAGAAAATTCTCTTACTTATTTTCCCTTGACACAAGCATACGACAGTGCCTGAGTATGGGTTGTTGGGGTGGCCGCCTTGAGCAGCCCTGTTGCGTTGTGCTTCCTCTTGACACAGGAAATGACCGACCTTCTCGTAGAAAGCTTCCAGAGTCTTGGGCTATTTTCCGCTGATCCACGCTCCAAACTCGGAGCTGGGAAGGATGCCCTTGGCAAGTTGAACAAGGACCGTGCAAGGCTCCGGGTCATCAACCTCGGCGGGGGCGGTGTTGAAATGCTCGAGGTAGCTTCTGCGGGTTTTTATCGAGCCCTGGTAGAGGTTGGAGAGAGAGTGAGAGTATCCTTCATCCTAGGTACGTGCATTCTGAATTGTTTGATCATTTCAAAAGCTAGTTGGTCGAAGGTAGCTATGGATCGTTCCGGGAGTCGAGTAAACCAGAGCAAAGCGGTGCCTTCCAAGAAAATCAGGAAGCATTTGCACTTAACAGCATTAGCCAACTAGAGTCCATGTGCATTTTTAGTGGTTTAAGAAACTACAGGGGTCAGTCTTTCCCCCGTAAGGTGCTAGTTGTGGCATATTAAGGCGTTGGGGATACTCGGCTTCATGCACGGCCCTGGTGAAGCGGTTACGTCTCATGTTGGTTTCTCATATGTCATTGATGTTTACCCATGTCTCTCTCATGATTTCATGGATCATGTCAGTGAGATACGCATGTTGAACCTCCGATGGAATCCAGTGGCCGTGGTTCACCTTAGGGGTTCCAGGCCATGGATGTCTTCGGGGATGGACATCGAGATCATCCTCATCCATGTCATCAGCATTGTTCACCTGATTCTGGTATGGTTGATGAGTCTGATTCGGTTGATTTTGATTAAGTGGGACTTGGGCCTATTGGTTTGCTAGAAGCGTAGGCCCCAAGTTTAGAGTGGCGAAAGTTGGCATCTGTCGAGAAGAGGGTCGGTTACTAGGACTTGGTTCATCATTAATAACCAAATAGGAACGGTCACATTGACGCGTTCCCTCACTGAAAGTTACGGTAGTTCTGTTACCGTTTCCATTGTCGTTAGCATTAGTGTTAGCAAGGGCATTGACATTAGAAGTTGTTCTCCTTCTTTGACTTCATCACCGAGTGTCAGAAAAGGAACTTTCCGAGGCATTGACTGTGATCGAGAACTATTCTGATTAAGTTAGAGATGAGCAGCAACGTGACATTGACTTTCCTGAAGTCATTCCATTAGCTCGATGTTCGCATTCAACGTGTCGTTGAGCTCACGAGTTCTATCCTCCAATTTCTTATTAAGTGCGAAAAGCTGCGATTGAGTTGTAGGAGCATCAAGGTCCATAGGAAGAACGATTTCCATGTCGGTCGGGTTTTCCGTGGGGTTGGGGCTGATGTGAGGTAGCAGTGTCAACCGCAGCGGATGTTCCGAATATTATATTCTTTGCTCGTTTAACCATCGTAAGCGAACTCGAGCGGTAGGTCGAGAAAAACCTGAATGGTGCGTCAGAGTCGCGATGGAAGTGCACGGAAAGAATCAAGTTCTAGCTCTCAGTAAAAGCACCAAAGTGGTGATGGCTAACCTTGTCGTTACACCGGGATTCTCAATTGCTTAAGAATAGCGTTTTGCATACAGAAAATTTTTGTGTAGAAAGTAGAAATAACACAAAGGTTTATAATGGTTCGTTCCGTAAGGAACCTACATCCACTTTGAAGGTGTTTGGGGATTTTATTGATTATTGATGGTTACAAGTACACATCATCATCATAGGAATATTGGCAAAGTATTAGGAAGTCATATTTTCAATATGTTATGTCTTGGGAGAAAAATAATGTTCTTCTTTGTTGAGTTCTAGGAAGCCATTAATGAGTTCATATGACCTTGTAGAGCTCTCATATCAACCAAAAATACAACCCATGTGAAGAATGAGCAGGGGTTATTTATAGGTAGTGGGTTGGGTAGGAGTATGTGAGATTTGAGGACCACACAGCATAATTTTGCATCCTAGAACCAGCCTCTCCAGAAAAATCGCATCCCCTCTTCGTGTTCTAGCCGATTTTGTATCCCCTTAGGGTATACGAATTTCGTGTCCCGAAGGATGCAAAATTCGTATCCCGAAGAGATACGATGGCTTCGTATCCCTTGGGGGTACAAAACCTAGGTGAGAGGAGCGACTCTTAGGGATGTGAATCGCAGGAGGGAGGTAGTCTTTGGGATACAGAACTATGGGTGGTGCAAGATAAAAGAGATGCGATGTAATGGGAGGCGAGTTGTGGGATGTGATACTAAGGGGATACAAGACGCGGGGTCGGGGGATGCAGAAATTGGGTTTTGAGGTGTTTCGAGGCCAACGTTCATGCAACTCCATCTGGTCTTGAAACCTTAGTGTTGTGGCGACACTTCGAGATTTAATGATGCGCGATAGGCTAAGTCGAGAAGCTTGGTATGCTTTTGGAATAGGACTAAAAGACCGTTAACATAAATATTAAAAAAAACATTTGTTCTTCTTTTTCAAAAAAACAGTGTTCATTGAATAACATCCTCATTTATGTTATTTTTAAAAGGTAAGTGAAATTTATTGAGTAATTCATACTGTTCTTCTATTGCACTCCATCTTGAAGTGAATAAATAATAAAGAGTTAATGGGTCTCAATGGACGTAGCATACAAAACTAAATCATGTTGAATCTTTTATGTCACTTTTCATTTTAGTATTTGATTTTATTTGATATCATATTTGCTTTTGAATTTGCATTAGTATTCAAATAGGCATACCAACAGTCTGTTTGTTAAGTTGTTCCCAACATTTTCACCATGGTTTGATATCGAAGCTAGTGTAACTATTATATTTGGATATTATTGGAAAGTCTGTTTGTAGATATGCGTTAATTATGGTGTTACAAATTTTGATGGAAAGGATGATTTTATAACCAATAAGATGAAGATGATGCATATTAATAAAGGAGATGATTTTTAAGATTGTTTCTATGCATGAGAAATTGAAGAACGTTGATGCGAATGCTTTGAAAGAGATACAAGATGAAAATGCTACAATAATCCAACTAAGTCTTTCGGATGAAGTCATAGAGAGTTCCACAAAAAAGAAGATGTAATGGAAGGGTTGCAATATCTGATGCATATCAAACAAGCCTATCACGGATTGTATTCTTCTTCAGCAATAACTTTATCCGTTTATGATGAAGCATGAACCAGTTTATGGAGCATGAAGATGTTATGACCACTATGATTATGAACTTCAAGGCAATATAATTTGATATTACTTATGAAACCCAGGTAGTTATTTACTTATGTTCCTTGCCTAATGTGTAAACTGCTTTTGTTAACTCCATGATACATGGTCGTAGTAAGATTAACATATCTAAAGCAAAAGCTGGTGTTCATAATGAAGCATTGGGAGATAGATTGTGCAACTCACCACATTTTTAATAGTAAAAGTGATTATATTAATTATAGAAATAACAAATAATGGAAAACAAACATTTTGGGATTGTCAGAATTTGGTATGAAACGTATACCATTGTGTTCGTAGCAATTTTCTGATTAATTTACGTTTATAATATATTCCAAACGGTGTTTGTACATAAAAGTTATTAATGTTCAAAATCTTGTATAAATGCACATGAAGATATTTATTTTGAAAACATATGAGTACATTAATTTGATAAATAGTATGCGTATAAATTTGAAAAAAGCAAAGTGCAAAATAAATGAGAAATAAATAAAAGTTGACATTATGCAAACATAACGTTGCAATGGTATATATAGAACTGAATAAAAAGAAACATTGTACTGCACTTGTATTTGCTAGGATTGTGCCTTGTGTGACTACCTCGACAGCTTATGATGGAAGTGTATTTTTCTGCTTTTCTAGCTAGATTATCACCCTACGTGGTGGGTTCTTAGGCTAGGAAAAATTTTATAGCAGATAAGTAGTCTGCCTATCTCCTGTACTATTTTGTACTCATTATTTGTTGTAACGGGAAAAGTGGTACGAACCACTTTAAAAATCGGTTGGCCTTGCAAAAAAATATATGTTTTTTAGTTTTTTTACCAAATTTTATTTTTTAGTTATTTTTAGATTACAAAAATGGCTTTAAGCAGTTGAAAATAAGCTTATCAGTGGAATTATGTATCAACAACGCTGTTTCTCAATTATTTTATCGAAGCATTTGGGGCTTGCGATAAACACAGAAAATGAATCCATAAATAACTCATTATCATAATCGGGTCGGATCAACCCGTAAAAGGTATTAGCGAGTCATAAATGGATCATAAACGAGTCAAATACGGGTTCACGGGTTATAAACAGGTTATAGAGAGTCATAAACGGGTCCAATCGGGTTCACAGTTCAAACGGGTTATAAACTCTTCGGTTAACTTACATAAGTATAAACGAGCCAAATTTAGGGTAAAGGGTCAACCCAAAACTAACCAGTTTATAAGCAGGTCAAATTCGGGTTGATCCGAAAATTATCCGCTAACTAAACGGATCAAGTTAACCTGCTAATTTCCGTGCAAGTTTCAAATTGTGTAGGAAATTGACAATCCTATGCCTGATCTAGCTTCGGTTGATGAAGGAAAAGTTATACACAAGACCAATATTCTAATTAGAGAGTGACTGAAATAAGAGGCTATGCCCAGTAAAACTGGAGCTCGTTGGGATATTACTAAAGAGATTGTTTCTGAAAGTGCTGAATGATGGAGAGACCGGGCTGTTGTAAGTATAAAATGCAGTTATTTGTGTAACATCCTGTCATTTTGACCGCTTTAATGCAATTTAAAACGTACAAAATCGACGGATCGTTATTTAGCTTATAGGGTTTAACAACAGAATCAACACAGAAATTCTAAAATAAACAAATAACACATTATTGAATAACGAAATATTTTTTTACATATTATCAGAATTTTTGATACAAATCTTTCTATATAGCGGAACCGAAAATAAATTTGAATACAAGAAATGTTTACTGGTTTAAAAATTCAGAGTGCACATCTTTGGAACCCCAGCTTCGTTAATCTTCGAATCCTAAGTTGTGATCCTTAAATCTGTAACACTTGGGTCTGACCCGAGCGTTCCATGCAAAACATAAAACACTCGATTCAGGATTAAATCATTGTTCAAGTAAATTAACTTCAATAAAAACTAAAATATAACAGTTAATCCTAACAAAAATAAACAGTTTTGTAGTTTCTGTTCTTATCACTGTGCAGTGTCCGTTTTATACCGCTAAAAACTTAAGTATAGCATCTGTTCGATTTAGTTTAACCAGGTTCACATCTAGTGTAGTATCAGTTCAAGAACAAATGTAATATCAATGCATCTCAGTCTTATTTCAGGGACAAACAATTGCAGAAGCCTGCATATACATACGTGTATAGACACACGTGTGCACTACCTTAGCATCCCTGAAACGTATACTGGTCAGTGTGAGCAACTATGGAACGACCACAAGGATCAAGCTCAACACAGAATTCAACACAGTGGCCATACCATGAAAATGCAACGAAATGATCAGAGGTAGGTTGAACATGCATGAATCAGCTGAGACATAAAAATGAATGGCAAGTGTTTAGTGGTCATTTAAGAATGCAAATATGGCTCAACACATCATCATGGTTGAAACAGACATGAACCATGTAAGACAGAACTCAGTGGCAACGTGCCAGACAAATAGTTTATATATAGTGATGAAATCCAATATGGTACACGAGCCAATGGGACAATTTAAACTTGGAAAATATTTCAAATGTTATCAGATTCTTCAAGGGTCCATGGACCGATATATGAATAACGCAGTAAACTAATGTACTACTCCTTTTATTATTAGCTAACTGTGCTTGTCAGAAAATACCAGCATAGAATAACCATCCTATCTTAATCATAAATGAATAATACTAAAGTTAAAATAGTAGAGTGTGTTAAGCTTCTACTCGCAGTATATTTTCAATCTTGATTTTATTCCAGGTTTTTTTTTTCTTTCTTTCTTTCTTCTAAATTTCCAAGACATATTATCACCATTTACAAATGTAAATCCTTTAGACCATCATCAATAATTGAATTGTAAGCACATACTAACACACACAGTGTTTGAATCCAGCTAGAATTTAAGACAAACAGTAAAGATGTCTTAGTGTTTACTCGCATAAAATTTATCCACTATTTTGCTAGTTTTCACTACTAATACCCTTTAAGTGTAGCAATAATGTAGTTCTAATAAAGTTTGCATGCAATAAGCAGGGTAGTTCAATAAGACAACAATTGTCTACGGGTTTTCAACTGGCATTATAAAGTGTGTGTGTATATATATATAACTAGCTTTCAATGACCAAAGTAGTGTACATGGTTCAAGGCAATACTCCGAGACATCATATGAACATAGCTCCATAATTTCAACAAAACCTTAACCAACATACATTAAGTGTTTTCAGTTTTCGAATAGGACAGGGAGAGGTGTCAGGTAAATGAATTTCCCACAAGTTTGGTCACATACAAGTTCATGACAACATTTCAAGTTTACAGACCATCAACCAAATAAAATGAGTGAACTAAGTATTTCGGCATCGGGAAAAATTCCAGTCACAAATTAATTTACATCTTACCATTATTGCAGTTATATGTGAATAAAGTCACATTAAATGAATATATTACAACATATGTATACACACAAATATGTGCATATATACACATGCCGGTTCATGTTTACTAAATAAGAATGCATTCAACAATTCAGGGTAGATAACACAACTTGTATGCTCAGAATTTCTCTCAACATGACAAAATAACACTAACAGTGGTGGCCAAACAAGTGTTACAAGTAGTCAGAGGGTTGCTTCATGTTCAAATGCATACTAATGTAAACAGTCCACATACATGTATTTGAACTCAGGTAGACAACATGTGTCACAGGCAACCGGAAACAATCATGCACCTTATCATACTTACATAAGTCTTAAAGTTCAATTCATGTCAGCATGCAACATTAAAGTGGGGCAACATCTTGGTATTTTCCAAGTTTTAACAAATCATACAATCCAGGAAAACATAAATAACATGCGTCAGTATTTATAAACACCATGAACTCTTCCATAAAGTATTTGTAAAACAACTAGTGAACATATAGGAAATCAAAAGTGAAGTTACTTCTATGCATGGCGAGAGAGTGTTAATGCATAAAATGGCCGTGGCTTCACATTAGCATCAGGAAAGTTTATTAATGAGGCCAACCATCTTCCAAACAGGAAACATGTTTCAGATTTTTAACCCACAAAACTATTCCGGGTTTCAAATTATCCCAAGGTGGCATCAAATGTGAATTTAGCATATAACAGGAAAGGAAGAATATGGTAGCAAAAAAACATAAGTTTCAAAATATCAAAACGTCACATAAACCCATTTATATACTCGCGGCAGTCACCACAAGTGAAACCAATGTTTTAGTTTAAGACTGAAGTTAAAATTCTTGAACAAAAGAAAATCGTGAGTTTTAAACAAAACTCACCTTGAATCAGCGAAGGAATTTAGAGCAGTGACTGGTTTTGGTACGTATCTCAATAGCGGCGACTTTGATTTGATGAACGATGGCTTTAAAGAGTGGTGCTCGTGGTGGCAGTGACAATGCTTCAGGTGATTTCGACTGGGAAGGAGGCTAAAAAGACGGTGGCTAGGGCAGTGAGTCGGTGGCAATGAGCCTGGGGTTGTGGAGTCTCGTTAATGACGGTCGATGGTTGAGTCACTTCGATTTGGGGCAGCTCCGATAGTTGGTGGCGAGACTGATTTAGGGAAAAGAAGCAATTTTGTAGAAGGGAGGAGGAATCATTGTAAATTTTTGATGAAGGAGACCATTAATTGAATTGGGGAAAAACGATTTGATTTTGCTGAATGAAATTGGAGAAAACTTTGTTAAAAATAAGGTGGATGAGGGCCTTAGAGTTTCGCCATTATCGGGTTTGGAAGAGAAACAAATTTTGGGAAGAACGATTGTTGTAATGACCCGGATTTTGAGCGACTTTGGTTATCGACATAACCACGATGTCGATAACCAAAACATCGAAAAATCCTGGTAATTAGTGAAAGAAATTAGAGGGTGAGAATAGATAAGATAGAAACTTAGAATAGAAGAAGAAGAAGAACACAACATCAGAGTAACACGAACCTCACAGCGGAATGAATAACATATAATATATATATCATAACTTGAAATATACATCTGTACTTGAATATACACATCGTTATCAAAGTACAGCACTTACAACACAGCGGAAATAACTATAGCTATATGATCCTGAAGCCTCCTGCTCCAGCTCTTCAACTATATCTGTAAATCCCGGCTACTTGACTGCCCGTACAAATTTAGGCACCCAAGAGTTTAGGGAAAACAACAAAATAAACTCCGGGTCAGTCATGGGACTGGTATGAGTAAAACAGTTTAAAACAGTTCAAGCAGGTAATCGATATCTCATAAGACCACGCCGCATAACGGAACGGGTTTTACCTTATGAGAATCCAAATTATCTTTATATCAAAACCATTTGATATTATAATAATGTCTATCAACCACAGTATAATAATCATATAGCAGAAACGCTTTCATCTCACGCTCTACATATATAGTATACAATCAAAACCGCAAGCACGTATTGGGTAATGGATTTCCAACTATGACAAGGTATGGAACCACCTTTCATTAGTGTACGTCTAGAGAGGAATACACTGGGTTCAATAAGAACATCTTGCAACCCGGCCACACATGACCGACCACTCATTTCACTTGAGTGTATCGAATGTATATCACCAACGGTTGGGATCAGCAACCGTTTCCCGAATGGGATAGCATCAACAATAGATTTTTAGAAGTAAATGAAACTCTAGATCAAGTGATTATACACCCTACTTCGGTGCGACCGACTTAGCCATGATGCCTGCCCGATTTCTGTCATTTACTGGATGATGAGGCTAGAAGCTACGCTTTATCATCATACCAGATTCACTTTGAATGTCACTTCATCAAATCCATCAAATCACCGATTGACGTCCTCAACCACACATTATGTGTTAGCTAAAAGAAGTTTCCTTCTCCGCTTCCATTCTTGGTACGGTTGGAGAAATCAATATACGTGATCGTCTTGAAATACTCTGTCAGACATCCGTCCATACAAGTCATCCAGGAACAGGATGAACCGAAGGCACTATTCTGTAAACAGGATAGCCCTTGCATAACTCCGTCTTCAATTTCCTTGGGCATAAATGCTTCACAACGCTTATGCCAATACAGAGTGGTTCTTTGGATAATAATCCAACCGGTCTCTCCATATTAACAACGTTAAAATGGTCAAAAACTTTGATAGTCTGTGATTTAACTATCGAAGAAAAACAGGTGCGCAACCAACGATATTATTTCCAAATGGAAATTTATATCAATCAAACATCATTCAACATTTATCTCTTTATTTCATAAATTTACTTATCTCCCGTTTCCCTATATTCAATATTTCTTATTTTCTAAATTTGGAAAATATACGTTATTAACAATGGAAAACATTTCCATTTCTTGTCTTCTTTATTAGAAAACATTTCGGGTTTCTTATTTGGAAAACATTTCCAAAGCTTCTTCATTGGACTTAGACAGATGTTTAAACAAACCATCGCGATGCCAACTCAAACCATTTCCTTTACTGTCGAACCTTAACTATTCCTTAGTTAAAAACGAAGCCAATCAAGTTGGGGTAGAGCTACCTCTCAGACCTTAACTGAACAACATTTCTAACTTTGAAATAGGCAAAGTTCACTTTATATTCCTTTTACTAACTTCCTTACTTAACCCTCTTCGAATAGCTAGATTCGATTGACTCTTTTCACTTAACTCTATTCGAATAACTATATTCGATAACTCCTTTTACTTTCTTCGAATAAACTATATTCGATTAATTCATTTGCTTCTATTCGAATAAACTATATTCGATTAACTCCTTTTACTTTATTCGAATAACTATATTCGATTAACTCCTTTTACTTTAACTCTAATCGATTTAACTCTAACATCGATTAACTCCTTTTACTTTAACTCTAATCGATTAAACTAACATCGATTAACTCCTTTTACTTTAACTCTAATCGATTAAACTATCATCGATTAACTCCTTTTACTTTAACTCTAATCGATTAAACTAACATCGATTAACTCCTTTTCGAAAACTATTCATTTATAAAGATTTACTTTTAGTAATAGTTCTTCTCTTTACAAACGATTTCCCTTTTATAAAACTCTATTCGTTTTAAAAACATTTTTCCCTTTTATTTACTTTCGAAATATTTCCTTTTATAAAATCTGTTGATTTTATAAAATCCCTTTATTTCAATTTACATTGAAATAATTCTTTTTACATCCCAGGGTCTTTTATGATATTTAAAATATCGAATAAAAATGATCAACATCATTCCAACACCCATAATCCATAACAGATTATATAACACATCATATATCACAATATATGAAAACAGTAAAATAAATGTTGAGGAATCCAGTTGGATTCCTCCAACCTGTCTCCCTGCATCACAGATGTTAAACAATATAGATAACATCATTATCAGTTCCATATGATATATTCTGTTAAACAGAATTAATATAGAAATTCAACTAACTGACTAGCAGTTCAATCAAAAAGTCAACACACAGTCAATTCGCCAATATTTAACAGTTCTAAAAATACAACATGAAATTATAAACTGTTTAGAGTTAGTGAGATTTACTCACATTGGACTATCATCGTTAATAACGATAATTGTCGTTGATTCAGATGGACAATTTATTTTGCCATAAATTGTAACGAGCTCGGATTCACTCCCAGTCAGTCTCATTGTATTGCTCCCGTCCATACGGTCCCAACGCAACTTACGGTTCGTTAATCTGATACCGGATGTGTTAGATATTAGCCTTACAAGTTTGTACTCTATTTAATATGAATTAAACTTAATTTAATTTCTATATTGGGCTTACCATATGAGATCCGGCCGAATTACCCCTTTTAAAATCCACCACTGCTACATCTTCTTCAACCGATCAGTAATTCCACTTCCAGTATTTTCCCCAAACCTCCGAACCTCAACGTTGACCGTCGATTTCTCCTCCTCCAACCACCAATTGAAGTCGCCTACCCCTCCATTCCACTCAGCACCTCGACCGCCTCCATCCCATACCGAAGACCCTCAGTTCGAACTGCCTGCTCTGGAACTCGACTAAATTCGCTCCGCCATCCACCTCGTCACCGTCCACCGAGATGACCACACCCACCACCAAAACTTGCGCCTCCTCCTCACAAACCCCACGCCGGTCTCGCGACGACCCAGCTCCGCCCCTATCGACGACCAGATCCTGCCCTAGACCGCCTGAAATTCACAACCTCACCAAAGCAGCATCGAGTATGGCAAAATGGACATGGACGTGAACCTTAAGGCCTGAGGATGTCAATGAATCTTGTCTCGAGATTTTTGGATTTTTGTTTTGCTTGTTATGATTTTCCTTTTAAAATGTTCTGCTGCGTTTTGGGTTTGTTATGCGGTTATATATACCTATTTTGGGTTGGTAAGCTTTGTGGATGAGGAGAGAGGTCGCGTGGCCTGTCTCGGATCATAGAAAAAAATGGGGGAGATATTTTCAATTTGATTTTCTATTTTATTTCATCGATTATATGCTTGTCTCTCGTCCTTAAAAATCCCTACGACCACATACGATCTTCTAAAATCATGAAAATTGATATGCCACTAGAGTTTAACATTACGGTCCCAACGAAACTGGTTTCGTCGAATTCCGGCTCCGTTTGCTCACACAACGTATTTTTAACTGTCAAAATACTGACTGTTTTTCACTCTACAAATCCGTATGGCCACATACTGACTTCAAAAATCACAAAACTGGAAATCTAACAACTATTTGACATTGCGGATCCAACAAAATTAGTTTCGTCGAATTCCGACTTCGTTTGCAAAAGTGGCTATTTTTAAAGCACTGGATGACCCATTTAAATATATAAATATATTTAAAAGAAATTAAATTAAATATTTAAAAATAAATATTATCGTCTATATTCACAGTGGGATATCGTACAGCTTCAGAATATTCCTATATGAATTTCTAACTCGATATTCACTTCTGGGTCAACCCGATATTCGATTTATATTGAAATTCGTTTTTAAAATATAAATAATTCCTTTATAATTTATAAAGGAATTCTACAGCAACTTTTCTAAAATTTGATTTGGACGTGAATCAAAATCTACACGACGAAATCCCTATTTTTCTCTTCCACTAGAAAGATATACCCCACCAGCTCCACACGTTTCTTGTTTCACAGAAATCCGGCTTAAAACGAATCCTGTACATTCAGTTGAAGTTCAAATCGCCAAACTACGAACTGCAGCGCCATTTCAAGCTCGATTTTAATTATATTATAACTCTACGTTTCAAACTGTCGTTTATATAATATTCGTTATTCAAATTCAATTCCAAGCTGAATTTAAATATCACAGATGATTCGGTTCACACCATATCGTCATTTCAGCCAATTCTGATTATTTCAAAATTAAATATATTATTTAATTTATTATTTTAATTAAATATTCACCATTATTTAATTCCACGACCATTAAATTCTCTAAACCACCATTTCAATAATTAAATAAATTAATTATAATACCCCTGCCAATGTGGGTCATTACAATTGTTTTGAAGGAAAATGAACGGAATGGTGATTTTTATAGAAGGAAAAACTAAGATAAGAACAACGTCGAGTCATAGATTTTAGGTTAGGGCAGCGCATCAGAAATAGGCTTGCGTAAGTTGTAACTATGGTAGGTGATATTTATATCAAATTAAATATTAAATCTACTGCAAACCAGCATTGAACGTTCCATATTTGAATTGTTAAGACAAACTCTAAATGCGACGAAAATTATACGTACGTCTTTGTCTTCGCGTTCTGAACCCAATAAAATTATTCTGATTGTAAACTTATTCCATCTGTATACAATGTCATTTTATATTTTTAATTACTTATCGGTTTATTGATTTCATCATGTGTTTTCATCAACTCCATTCATTTCCAAATTTGAAACGTTAAATCCAAATTTCTCCACATACACAAACACACACATATTCAAGCCAATTTCCACATCTTTCGACAGATAAAATTTCTAATTTATTAAATGTTAATACGTTTATTTTTAAATTCAACCGTTTATATTTTTCAATCGGATTACAATTCAATTTCAAATATCCGACTAAATTTGTAACACCCCGTGAATTATATAACTGTGAAACTCACAAATTAAAGTATAATTAATTTCAAATCAAAGAACTAAGGGAAACGGGATACGCCATTGCGTTCGTCTCGGAAAAATACGCGAAATAGAGTCCGAGTTTTCGAAAAACGGATATCGTATGAAGAAGTTATGGACGAACGAAGTTGGGCGAAAAACCGGAGAAGGGTCAGAATGCACTGGCGCACTTGGGAAGTGCGCCAGAACAAAAATGAATTGGCGCACCTGTGAAGTGCGCCAGTACATTTTTGACCTGGCGCACCTGCCAAGTGCGCCCAGGTCAAAAATGACCTGCTAGCCAGGTCTGGTCTAGCCCTGGCTGGCCAGGTCTGTGTTTGGCCGATTTTCAGAAGCTTGCTTTGTCATTAGGGCTAGGTGGCAGGCTCTAATTGGTCTCTCTTGCGAATGAATGGCTACGATCAATCCAAGCAACATCAATGGTCCTAATCAGTTTATAACCTCTATATAAACAACCCTAGACTAACCCTAATCTATTCATTCAAAAATAAGAACAAAGCCGCCATGTTGCTGAGGAACGACTAAGAGTAGCCGCCAATTGGAGAGAGAGGATTAGGAGGCAAATTCTAAAGCACAAAGCAACCTAAACAAATCAAATCAACAAGGAATCGTATCTCCAAATCCCTAAATTGGAGAATTCGCCATACAATTGTAAGTAGAGTATTACTTTGGTATGAACAAATAATTGTGTTGGTTTGTATGCTTGAATTGTGGCAATAAAGTAATTCATAATTGTGCGTTCTTATCAATTTGAAATATTATATACGTTTGGATATTCTTGAATTATGTTATTCAATTATAAAGAACTACATGCGGTAGTTCTATGCAAGTATACGTTTGGAATATTTCGCAAATTATGTAATCCATGTTGAAGCTACATGTATGTAGTTGATTTAAATTCATGCAAGTTTGGGGCTTTGCTACTATGCCATCATAATGTGTATTTTTATACAAACGTCATTTTTATGAAATAATTGGAATAGGTTTGGGTTATCATAATCCATATGAAATTAGGTTGAAAATTGGGCATCATGTATTAAGCCATGCTTTTGTACTAGAAAACCTATTTGCAAACTTATGAATATGGCTAGGCTATGAATGATATCTGGCATAATTGAAATCCATGATTAAGTCTATCTTGTTTACAAGAATTTTATGATGACATATGTGGTACATAGCTAGGTTAGGCTCAAAAATCCCTTTTTGTAAGTTTACATGACTAAAGTAAGAATCATGATTTCATGTTAGAAATATTTATGCCATGGTTATGTGAACAAATTTAACTATACTTATGCCATGCTTATGTTTGATATTATGCCATGCTTATGTTTGACATTATGCCATGCTTATGTTAGAAATATTTATGCCATGCTTATGTTTGACATTATGCCTAAATAAAAATATAGGTTCATGTTGTAGTTATGACTATGTGTCAATAATGATACCCAATTTAGATTCTTATCTCAACTACAAGTTTACATGGCTTGATTCATGTCACCTATGCTTTATGACCAAAGTGTATGTTACCACTATGCAAGTACACCAGTTTCTATTTTGTATTTCCAACGTCATATTGCAAGTTCATGCGCTCACATTCCCCTCTTTGTGTATGTAATCATGCTTTAAGCCTCCCCTTTTCGCATGGCTAAATTGGGCTTTAAAAAGGCTAAGCCCAATATATATGTAATAAACGGATGTGTAAAACGGGGGAAAATAACGTTGGGTTAAAATTACTAATGAATGGAAATATAGAATAGAAGGGCCCAAATTCAAGTATGGGTTGGGCCCATGATTGGTGTAACCTTTACACCATTAACTTAATAATTGGCCGCAAATATTTACATATAAGAAAATAAAGAAGAAAGACAAAAATATGTAAATGTAGAAAATACGATGTGTTTAACCCGAGGTTGGATTGAGTTGTGATGTAAACCTGCCCGGAACCGCCCGGCTGTCCAGTAGTCACAACAATACCTATCCAATGTGGGAGGTTAAACATGGAGCCCAATAAGGACCCGAGGTTAGACTGAGTTGTGGCGTAAGACTGCCCGGAACCAACCGGCAACAGGCAGCCACAACAATACCTGTCTAATGTGAGAGGTCAGGGCCTTAATAAGACAATTAAGGCTGAGTCAGGATTGTTAGGATTAAGTGAACTAAAGACTTAATCAAAATGGAACATGCTAAACTAAACGGACTGGTGGGGGTTAGGTTAGAAAACACTTAACCAACTTAGCATGTTGGCTAGAGATAGAAAACCTAGTAACGGGGGACCCTTTTCAGCAGTAACCCTAGAAGGTGTATCAGGATACCCTGAAACTAGGCAGGGTGGGGCACGATTACTGGGCTGATTGTAAGAGGTCAAATCGACGGCGGTGGTGTAGCAGTGTAGGTTCTAACGGGGTGCGGGCGTGCACACACTCCGGCACAGAAAAATAAGGCACTGGACACCAGTAGCATACCTGTGCATTCTAGGATTGTGTCGGGCCGCCGCCATGGGACTTGATACACCCCATGGTGGGACCAGCATAGGTAACTACAACATCGGGGGCCGTAAGACACATGTAACTATGCGAGTAGGAGCCGATCATCGTAGAATGGATCACATCACCCTGATTATGGGGTGCCAGTTGGAAACTAGTTTATATGGGTTCAGAGATTAACATGGGGTACGATAGCGTATTCGACCCTAGACAACTTAACCAAGTTATAGTGCTTTCCCACTTCTTGTTTATACTTATCATACCCAGTTCTTTATTCATAGACAAAATAGTACTAGACTTACTCAGGCTTTATGTCTGACTCTACTTTTCTTTCGTCTTCTTTTCTTCCGTTTCCCCCCCCCCCCCCAGGTCCACAGGGAGGGAACACAGCAGCTTGACCAGCCTTAACATCCAGCTTGAAGAAGAGAAATGTATTGCTTGGACCTTTTCATTTTGAACTATGGCTTTGGACAATCACTATGGGGGCTTTTGCAGTTTTATCTATGTTTTCTTTATGCTTCTTTAAATAATGTAATCAAGACAGATTATGAAAGTGTTATGTTATGTTTTGGAAAAAGTGTAAGACAATTATGGTGTTGTTGTTGTAACACGTATTTGCTTTCATGAAATAAAAGTTTGTTGATTTTCCGCTGTTTACAAATATGTGTTCTTATATCTGTCTTGTATATCTGTGACTTATACTTATAAACCTCCACCAAAATTAGGGCATTCCCTTTGAGAGTGACCCTAACGGAGGTGGGGTGTTTCAAAATTCGACCAAATTCAATTCAAATATTCAATAACAAAAATTCGATTTGTAACCGACCATTCTGAATATTCAATTCAATTCAATTCAAATAATATATTTGATTTGTTAACCCAAGTATCAATATAAAATTGATTATTAATAGTTAAATCTTTAGTTAATCTCATTTCCAATTGTTGAAATTTCTAGGACATCACAATCTCTCCCTTTAAAACTTTTTGTCCCCGAAAATTATAAATCGTTAGAGTTATATTAATGCATACTTCAAATTTCATATTTATGTGAAATTTTTCCACAACTAATTTAAATATCGATATTTAAGTCATCGATCCTCTTTGTTTCCATCATATTCAAGTAATTCAGAAAATCACATTCCCTTTCAAAATTAATCTCTTTTTAAATTCCAAATATGGCAAATTATTCCAAGTTTCTTTATAATCTCATCTGTCAATATTTACTTGCCCCTCATTTTTACAAGTTCAACCACATCTCCTTATATTTGATCCATTTAATCTTTCCAAAAACTAACTGAAGAGTGTAAATAACATCTCCTTTTCAAGTTACAAATTGTCAACTTGAATTTTCTAAAAATCCAAAATCTTTTATAATTTTATATAATACAAAATCCGTGCAAAAACATTTGTATTATTTCTCCAAAATCTTCTTTCTTAATATTAAGCTAGGTATAATTTTAATTCCAATTTATTGATTTTAATATTTTATAACTCGAAGTCTGATAAATCTATTGTCGTTCTCACATATGTTAGGCATACACTGGCCAGACGCACGACTAAAATCTCCAAGTACCGAATATCCTTGCTTCAACTCCTAGTGAAAATATTTCAAAAATTCTTTTAAAAACAGACGGAAAGTACCAATGTGATATTGATATGTTGATTGTACATGAATCGCAGAAACATAATGGTTTCGTCTGGATCCCCCAGAAAACATCCATATCCATAGGAAATCACTTCGCAGTGAATTTCGTCATGGACAGATCAACGAAAGATATTTTAGAATCAAAAGAAAACTGAGGTCACTGAGCGTTGACTGTTCTATCTCAGGGTCATGAAAACATATTATCAAGTTATGAAGATAAACCAAGTCACGAGGATAGATCAAATCATGAGGACCAATCATGTCACGAAGACCAATCCAATCACGAAGATACAGTGCCGCATCAAACAAGTGGCTCCACATCACTAAGATATCTCAAACATTGCATGGCTCCATTTTACCTTTATTAACTCTAGTGGTTACATCTCTTTCACTTGTAGATATGCCATGGGGACCGCAGGTACAAAATGGTTACTCCTGATTCCCTCAAGAAACATCCATACCCTTAAGCTTTCACAACTCTGCGGATTACGCCCTTATCACGACTGTAGATCACAGCAGACACAATTGTTATGCTTGGTTCCCCCAAGAAACATCCGTCCGCCATAGGCCTTCTACAACCCTGCGAATTACGTTACACGGTCGTGCTCTTTCAGACAACTCGAGTTTTATGTCTGGACAACCTACTACCACCAACAACACATCTCAACTAAGCTTGAAATTCAAAGAGAAAGGAAGGTACTTTCCTTATTTTGCTTTGAAAAAATATAGTACTATATACATATAGTACTTCATTTCATACTCCTCATAAATCATACTTATGTTAACTTACATTAGATTTTTCTTCCAAATTGTAATTTCAAACACCTCATTCTTACATAACCCCATTGTATAAAATTTCGTTTTAAATCGGTTACCTTCCAAATCACTAGTTTCCAAATCCACTGAATTCTTATATATATAAGTTTCGGAAATTTCTATATCCAATATCAAAATCGAATATCCTCACATTCCATTAATTCCAAACTTTATCTTAAATCAATTATTTGATATACTTTTCAAACCAAATTTATGAATTATTGGTTCAACCCAATTTTTTCCACAATTTTCCAATTACTCAAATTTTCCAATTATTCACTTCGTCGCTTAATTCAACTCTTTACACTTTTAAAATTCCAGAATTTCTTTTCTTTTTTCCTTATAACAAATTTCTCATTCACGCTCTATTCTCTTTCATATTCACATCCTTAGACCGTAAATTAGCGAGCGAACAACCCCCTAAGCATCAATCCCGATGGCCGAAACTAACATTAGATCAACACTTAGGAAGTCATTCAATACAACTAATCTCCAGCCAGTTTCTACTTTTCTTAACTCTATTTCTAATTTCTTATCAAATTACCGCTACAAAATTCTCGAATTCAAATTAGAATCCCATTTCTCTTACGTTCGGCCGCCCTTCGTTTTCGATGTGTGGCTCTTTTGTTCTTCAGTTCTCGCCTTTTAGAATTATCAAAACCCATTAGCCTCTCACGACCTTTTTGAAAAACATTTCCAATTATCATATTTACTTTGATTCCATTCAAATACAAGTTCAAATCCCTTTAAAATCTCCATACATATCTCGCTTCATTTATAACACATGTTCATAATTCACTTACTGTTAATTAACTAACAAGTTTATACTCACTATCGAAA
Source organism: Allium sativum (assembly GCA_030737875.1). Taxonomy (NCBI): domain Eukaryota; kingdom Viridiplantae; phylum Streptophyta; class Magnoliopsida; order Asparagales; family Amaryllidaceae; genus Allium; species Allium sativum. The sequence goes on from CM060926.1 coordinate 379,049,123, forward strand.
TCATATATTCGATCCTACATCATTAGTTTGACAAATTTTAATTTATCTCGTCACGTTCTGAATGAATTAATCATATTTAACATAGTCGTATTCCAATTATATCTCTTCTCCGATTTTATTTTCATTTATTTCTGTCCCAGATATCAAAATAAAATCCATCGTTTCATTTTTGAAATGATTCAAAATTTCCTCTTTTTATTTAAATTTCTATCGGAATTCTTATTACAATCAATTTCAGTTATCTTGATTTCTAAAATACACAACTATAAGAATACTTATCTTTCCTAGATACCATTCGATAACGAATTCGAGATTCAATCCCAAGAGAACTTATCGAAGATTAGCTCTAGCAAACCTGGATCGGAAGACTGGGGATTCTGGAAAAATTTAAATCTCAAATCAATTTTTGTTTCCGCTATATTGGTTTCAAAATACTAATTTTCAAAATACTAATATTTCCAAAAATAATTTATCTTTCAAAATCAATTTCAAAATTATTTACACATTCTAAAATTTATTTTTCAAAACCTTTTTATTTTCAAAAATCCATTTTTCTAGTGTCGATTCTACTCACTTCAAACCCGATAAGCTAAGTTTTGAATAAACGAAAGCTCTGATACCACTTGTAACATCCCGCCTTTTTGATCGCTTTAAACCGGTAATTTAAACCAATTTAAAACGTACAAAATCGATAGATCATTATTTATCTTATAGGGTTTAACAACAGAATCAACACAAAAATTCCAAAATAAATAAATAAGACATTATTGAATAGCAAAAAAAACTTTTATATATTATCAGAATTTTTGATACAAATCTTTCTATACAACAGAACTAAAAATAAATTTGAATACAAGAAATGTTTATTGGTTTAAAATTTCAGAGTGCGCGTCTTCGGAACCCCAGCTTCGCCAATCTTCGAATCCTAAGTTGTGATCCTTAAATTTGTAACACTCGGGTTTGACCGTAGCGTTCCATGCAAAACATAAAACACTCGAGTCAGGATTAAATCATAGTTCAAGTAACAATAAAAACTGAAATATAACAGTTAATCCTATCAAAAATAAACAACTATGTAGTATATGTTCTTATCATTGTGCAATGTCCGTTTTATACCGCTAAAAACTTAAGTATAGCATCTGTTCGATTTAGTTTAACCAGATTCACATCTAGTGTAGTATCAGTTCAAGAACAAATGTAATATCTATGCATCTCAATCTTATTTCAGGGACAAACGATCGTGGAAACCTGCATGTACCCACGTGTACAGGTACACGTGTGCACTGCCTCAGCATCTCGGAAACGTATACTGGACAGTGTGAGCAACTATGGAGCGACCACAAGGATCAAGCTCGATACAGAAGTCAACACAGTGGCAATACCATGAAAATTCAACAAAATGATCAGAGGTAGGTTGAACATGCATGAATCAGCTGAGACATAAAAATGAATGGCAAGTATTCAGTGGTCATTTAAGAATGCAAATATGGCTCAACACATCATCTTGGTTGAAACAGACATGAACCATATAAGATAGAACTCAATGGCAATGTGCCAGACAAATAGTTTATATATATAGTGATGAAATCCAATAAGGTACACGAGCCAATGGGACAATTTAAACTTGGAAAAATATTTCAAATGTTATCAGATTCTTTAAGGGTCCATGGACCGATATATGTATAATGCAGTGAACTAATGTACTGCTCCTTTTACTACTAGCTAATTGTGCTTATTAGAAAATACCAGCATAGAATAACCATCCCATCTTAATCATATATGAATCCTACTAAAGTTAAAATAGTAGAGTGTGTTAAGCGTCTACTCGTAGTTTATTTTCAATCTTGATTTTATTCCAGGTTTTTAATTTCTTTCTTTTTTTCTTCTATATTTCTAAGACATATTATCACCATTTACAAATGTAAATCCTTCAGACCATCATCAATAATTTAATTATAAGCACATACTAACACACACAATGTTTGAACCCAGCTAGAATTTAAGACGGACAGTAAAGATGTTTCAGTGTTTACTCACATAAAATTTATCCACTATTTTTCTAAAGTTCACTACTAATACCCTTTAAGTGTAGCAATAACGTAGTTCTAATAAAATTTGCATGCAATAAGCAGGGTAGTTCAATAAGACAACAACTGTCTGCGGGTTTTCTACTGGCATTATAATGTATATATATAACTAGCTTTCAATGACCAAATTAATGTACATGGTTTAAGGCATTACTACGAGACATCATATGAACATAGCTCCATAATTTCAACAAAACCTTAACAACCATACATTGAGTGTTTTCAGTTTTGAACAGGACAGGGAGTGTGTCAGGTAAATGAACTTCCCGCAAGTTTAGTCACATACAAGTTCATGACAACATTTCAAGTTTACAGACCATCAACCAAATAAAATGAGTGAACTAAGTATTTCGGCATCGGGAAAAATTCCAGTCACAAATTGATTATACATCTTACCACTACTGTAGTTATATGTGAATAAAGTCACATTAAATGAATATATTACTACATATGTATACACATAAATAAGTGCATATATACACATGCCGGTTCATGTTTACTAAATAAGAATGCATTCAACAATTCAGGGTAGATAACACAACTTATATGCTCAAAATTTCTCTCAACATGACAAAATAATACTAACAGTGGTGGCCAAACAAGTGTTACAAGTAGTCAGAGGGTTGCTTCAGGTTCAAATGCATACTAATATAAACAGTCCACATATATGCATTTGAACTAAGGTAGACAACATGTGTCACGGGCAACCGGAAACAATCATGCACCTTATCATACTTACATAAGTCTTAAAGTTCAATTCATGTCAGCATACAACACTAAAGTGGGGCAACGTTTCGGTATTTTCCAGGTTTTAACAAATCATACAATCCAGGAAAACATAAATAACATGTGTCAGTATTTATAAACACCACGAACTCTTCCATAATGTATTTGTAAAACAACTAGTGAACATATAGGAAATCAAAAGTGAAGTTACTTCTATGCATGGCGAGAGAGTGTTAATGCCTAAAACGGCTGTAGCTTCACATTAACATCAGGTAAGTTTATTAATGAAGCCCACCATCTTCCAAAATGGAATCATTTTTCAGACTTTTAACCCACAAAACTATTCCAGGTTTCAAATTATTCCAAGGTGGCATCAAATGTGAATTTAGCATATAACAGGAAAGGTAGAATAAGGTAGAGAAACAAACATAAGTTTCAAAATATCAAACAATCACATAAAGCCATCTATATACTCGCGGCTGTCACCACAAGTGAAACTAATGTTTCAATTTAAGATTGAAGTTAAAATTCTTGAACAAAAGAAAATCGTGAGTTTTAAACAAAACTCACCTTGAATCAGCAAAGGAATTTAGAGCAGGGGCTGGTTTCGGTGCGTATCTCAACAGCAACAGCTTTGATTTGATGAACGTTGGCTTTGAAGAGTGGTGCTCGTGGTGACGGTGGCAATGCTTCAAGTGGTTTCGACTGAGAAGGAGGCTAAAAAGACGGTGGCTAGGGCAGTGACTCGATGGCGATGAGCCTGAGGTTGGTGAGTCTCGATAGTGGCGGTCGATGGTTGAGTCGCTTCGATTTTGGGCAGCTCCGATAGTCGGTGGCAAGACTGATTTGGGGAAAAAAAGCGATTTTGTAGAAGGGAGGAGGAATCATTGTAAATTTTTGATGAAGGAGGCCATTAAATTGAATTTGGGAAAAACGATTTGATTTTGCTGAATGAAATTGGAGAAAACTTTGTTAAAAATAAGGAGGATGAGGGCTTTAGAGTTTCGCCATTATCGGGTTTGGAAGAGAAACAAAATTTGGGAAGAACGATTGTTCTGAAGGAAAATGAACGGAGTGGTGATTTTTATAGAAGGAAAAACTGAGATAAGAATAATGTCGAGTCATAGATTTTAGCTTAGGATAGCACATCAGAAATAGGCTTGCGTGAGTTGTAACTAAGGCAGGTGATATTTATATTAAATTAAATATTAAATCTACCGTAAACCATCATTGAACATTCCATATTTGAATTGTCAAGACAAACTTTAAATGCGACAAAAATTATACGTAACTCTTTGTCTTCGCATTTTGATCCCAATAAAATTATCCTGATTGTAAACTGACTCCATCTGTATATAACGTTATTTTATATTTTTAATTACTTATCGATTCACTGATTTCATCCTGTTTGTTCATCAACTCCATTCGTTTCCAAATTCGAAACGTTAAATCTCAATTCTCCGCATATACAAACAGACACATATTCAAGCCAATTTCCACATCTTTCGACAGATAAAATTTCTAATTTATTAAATGTTAATACGTTTATTTTTAAATTCAACCGTTTATATTTTTCAATCAGATTACAATTCAATTTCAAATATCAGACTAAATTCGACCAAATTCAATTCAAATATTCAATAACAAAAATTCGATTTGTAACCGACCATTCTGAATATTCAATTCAATTCAGTTCAAATAATATATTTGATTTGCTAACCCAAGTATCAATATAAAATTGATTATTAATAGTTAAATCTTTAATTAATCTCATTTCTAGTTGTTGAAATTTCTGGGACGTTACAATTTATTGTTGGCTAATTTTAAGTTTTAATTAAATATGGTTTATTTGCTGGAATTTGGCCTAAGTATTAGAAATACAAGCCAAATGTTATAGAGAAATTGGAGCTCATGCAATAATTATTTCAAGATACAAATGCAATAGGGAACAATACGTATACGCTACGTGATGCGCAAACTCAAGAAAAATTCACATAACTAGTATCTCCACCAATTTCATCTGCACTTTTTTTGGTTCCTTTTCTCTTTTGCAACATGATGATACATTTGAAACGATTTCAAATTTAAGTTCTAGTTTTAATCCTCCAATTCAACAAACAACACCAGCTTTTCGTCCATTGAGCTATATTGGTTCATCTTCCGATATCAGTAATGTACGAAAACCTGCACGCAGACGTAATCGTGGTGAAATTGATGATAAATTTGAGGAAATAATAGAAATGATGCATAAAAGGTATTCGAAAAAAATCTCATACAAGTTCAGAAAGCCAAAATACATGAAAAAAAAAAACAAACATCGTGGAATCGACATGAACATATTTGAATTAGGAAAACCTGATTGCTCGTCTGCAACAGCTTTTAACTGAAGATATTGAATTCGATGAAATGTTCGTTATTGTAACGCAACCTGAAGAAACTAAGGGTGCGTTTGGTTCACCATTTTTAGTTTTCGATTTTCACCAATACAAAATTGTAAGCGATGCATACAAAACATGGAAAATAACCGTTTTAGAAAACAAGGTTAACAAATAAAATGAAAACAACTTTTTTTTTGTTTTTCATGTTTTCGGAAACAACGAATAAACGACACACAATTCATCCTTACGTCGTCCTCCAACCTCTCCACGGTCCCCTCCATGTTCCTTCCATCCACATTATTATCCATTTACTCTCTTCATCTTACATAACTATCGTTAAAAACTCAAAATGCAAAACAAAAAACAAACCAAACGCCACCTAATTTTTTTTGACATTTTAAATGATGAGTTGACAATAAGCTGGTTGATATTGACAAATGAAACACAAAACAATATCAGTTGTTTCTAATAAGAAATGATAGTGACACCCCAAAAAACAGTGCCGACCCTTTTGCTGGGCAACCTGGGCGACAGCCCAGGGCCCAATTTCCAATGGGGCACATTTTTCTATACGTTAGTCCTAAATTTTGTATCTCGGTCCAACAACAGAACTCATTTCCACGCGTTTTTGATTTTCACGTCCAGAGGTTAATGTTCGAACAGAAGCTGAAGCCATCTACTCACTTTCCTGTGTAGAGTTTCAATTTCCAATAGCGGCTGCTAGAAATTCAATGGAGATAACGTCCTTGTCCGTATCAACATCTCTGCATTCAAATTGGATTTAGATTCCTCTGCATTTCAGAATTCAACCGCAAGGTAAGCTTTAAACTTGAGTATTTAATTCTTATAATTTTTAAATTTTTGCATTGCTTCAGGTTCTCTAGTTTTTGAAACTTCTTATTATGTCGATTTACTGTGTTTTTCTAAAATGCATGAAGGATTTTCTCAATGCCTAAAATGCCTAAAAATATAATATAATATAAATGTTACCAAAAAATAATTTCTGCTTAAATCTATTGTTTCTAACAGAACTGTACCCCTGATAATTCTGAAGCATTCCGTTGACAACTAAAGCTTCTCGTGCTGCTTGAATATCATTTGTTATTTTTTACATTTGATTATGTATTTATTATTGTTTAAAAATGTTATTTGTATAAAAGGGTCCAAACTTAAGTTTTGTCTATGACCCAAAATGACCTAGGACCGGCCCTGTCAACAAGTAGTTAAAGTATATGCAGAAGTTGATTGTATTTTAAATTTATTTTATCAACTTTTTTTTGTGCATTTATTTGATTGTATTCTGTATTTGTTTTATCGATGTATTTTACCAACAAGTATCTGCAATCACATTTTTACAATATACATATAAATAACCGTTTAATTCTTTGTTCAAAACAAATAAAAAGACGCCATCCTTCATTTGAAAAATTCAATTCACCATTCAGAAGGACCATTCGTTTGGGCCGCTCATCATCATTGGAGACGGACCTAAAGTCTTCCTCTCCTCCACAGGCCACGAAGATAAGTTCGTTTTTCCCCTCGCACCATCTTGAAAATTTATAAGCCAACAATGGCTGTAGAATTTGGTAACGTGGTTTCCAAACCAACTCTTCTTCTTTCAAATTATCCATCCTTCTTCAATTCAAGGAACGCTTCAATTGGGATTTTAGGTTATTTCTGCAGCTACTGTTTTCTTCCGATTTTTCATTTATACACCAGTCGTTTCTTTATGTATTTGAAAATAGTTCACAAGTACCTTAACTTGCTTATAGATGTTCGTCGTCACCTAAATTAAGCCTAATCATGTCGTAACTTAAGCATAATAACGAAATTCAAAATGAAGAAGTTGAGTGACGTTACTCGTGCCTTTTGTGTTTTGCAGACACAGTAAGCTGTAAAAATGGGAACAAAACCAGCAATGCTTTGTTTGCAATAAACCCCTCCATTTCAAGTAGAAGAAACAAATTTTTGGTTCCTAGAAGCACAGGATCATCTTCAGATAATAATTCAGAGAACAACGTAGCACAAGAGAAGGAAAAGGTACCACATATTAATCACACGAAATTGATCAATACAACCTTCTGTAAAGAATATTCACAGTCAAGGTAAAAATGCTGCAATACAATTTACAGTATGTGTAGCTTGATGCACTACAGTAAATTAACTTCTTCATTGCACCTCTAACACCCTGCTTTAGTTTTTTAAAACTCTTATAATTATGAGCAGCACTAATGACCAGTTTCAATTTATGCTTTTTGTTGTCAGTTGTTTCTTGTCTGATCAACGACTAACTTGAAGTTCATAACTAAGTAATAACTTTCATAGAGCTAGTCATGGCTTTATGCGTCTGTCAATTTTTCACGCATTTGTATTGAGTAGTATCCCATCAGATTTTGAGAAGGCCCATCTTTTATTGACAAATGTTGGAAATTTATAAGCACGTAGGGATTAGTTTTAGAAATAATTTTTCATTCCTCACTCTTTGGTTTTTAATTTAAAGGGTATTCAATAATCATGTGACATTTCAAATTACATACCAATAAGCTCACTGGACTGGATCATAGCCTTTAATGAGACTGTCAAAGCAAGGGCAAACCCAAACATTTTGTCCAGATGGATCAAAATTTGAGAGGGGTCAGTTTTAATATGCATTTTAGGGGAAATTTGTTTAATAACATGCTACTTAATTAATAATGCACATAATACTGTTTTAAATCTCGCAAATATCACCCGAGATCTCCTCCGAGATCTCGTTTTGGGCTCCTTCCGAAACGAAACAGCAAATATCACTCTAAATCTCCTTTCGAATATATCGCTCGAGATATTGCAATATCGAACGATATATCGACCGAGACGAAATGCTGGAATATCGTCCGAGATTTTAGTTTTTTCGGTTAAAATTTAAATTTGTGCCTGAACTAGAACTATAATTAAAAAACTCTAAATCTAGCCTTATCAATCTTTTGTTATTTTACATTTTGAATGTTAAATGACTCTATTGTATGTTCGTATATGTTTTACAATGCTTATGATTTTCATATTCGTCTTTTTACATACGTGTTACCTATGAAATTATGTATTTTATGGTCTATTTATGCTGAATTTTTTAATGTTTTGGATCCTTTTAATGTTTTCTGTCTAACAATATTCATGTTTTAAGCATATTACGATTTAGGGTATGAATGATCTTTCGCGAAATAAAGAATAATAAAGTTATTTTGCATTTTAAGTTTAAATTACTATGTTTTTGATAGCATTAATAAAAATCATTTTGTTAAAATATCATTTTTAACATATCATGTACCCCGAGATTGTTTCGATATGAACTTTCATACCCGAGATGAAAATCCGAGACGAACACGCGAGTTAGACTCATCTCGTCCGAGATCTCCCCCGATACGAGACCGAGTCTATAAAATCCCCGAAACGAAATGTGACCGATATCCGAGATTTAAAACCTTAATAGCACTAGTATATTAATTTTGAGGGGGGTCAAGTGCTCCTTTTGGAGCATGAATTGATTTGCCCCTGTCAAAGCCAATAGTAAGAGACTCAACCTCATTCCCTAATTATATGTTTCTTAATAAAATTAGAATTTTCGAAACAGTATAACCGGTGAGTAAAATTTTTGGTCGCATGCTTGAAAGGCTCTCCATGGCTTACTACACACATGCTTATGTATGTAAATGTACATGTATTTATCAGTTTCCTTTGCATACAGTGGTGCTTAGAATGTTCAGAACTGCTATACATGCACCGGTTTGTTCTTTTCCATGTTAACAATTATTAGTCTATGCACGTGACTTATTACTGATAACTGTAAATGTATTGTATTCATAGCGCTATTTTCTTTTTTAGATGCTGCTATATTAAAATATAAGACTGAGCTATCTATTGCATCTAGCATATAGACAGTTTGGCTTCTACGCTTGCAGTTTGCTATTACTGTTAAGCTGTAAGTCTTGAACGAACAGATTAAACAGTTTTAAGTGTGTTTCATCATTTTGTCTGGGAAATTTGTTCATTGAAAACTGATTGAACACTAGACAATCCATTAAACCAATACCTGAGCAACTGCATATATTATTTTATAGGTTCCATTTGGATACTCAAGAAAAGATGTATTGTTGATCGGTCTAGGAGTCACATTATTCGGCGTTGGTTTGAAAAGTGGATTGGAGGTATATTACTCTTACTTTTTTACGATCTTTGCTATTTTTAAGTTTTTTCTCCCGTATATTAGCATTGGAAATCACTTATGATGGTAAAAGCAACAGGTACTTTGAACAATACCACTCTGATCATTATATCAATTGAAACGACTCAAATATATGTACACTGTGGCCATGTGGGTGCAACGGAAGTGGATCGTAAGATAAACCTAACACTAGAGGGGGGAGGGTGAATAGTGTTTGTGTAAATTATATAAATCCTTTTGAATTATGTTTGTGTATATGCAAATTATCACAAATTTATCATAGAAATCACATAAATAACAACAAAATCAATGGTAATAAAAAACAGTAAAGTAAATAAAAGAACACATCTGATTATGTACTGGTTTGGGATTACTCTACATCATGTCCCGCACCAAAACCTACACAGACATTCATCGATTTCAAGGCTATAAGGAGGCACCCTCTAGAATTTCTGCCTCTAGGCACAACGGTCCTGTATTTTTGGGATAACAAGACACACTCAGTTGTTTTCTGGGTACAATCAAACCCAACTTGATTTACGGGTTAACAAGTCACAACCTTTAGAGTATATCTAAGTGGATTGTAAATGCAGACTTTATCTTGGGATCTGGATTAGGTCAGCCCTATGACATTGATTTGCACTCTAATCTTGAGAGAGTATGGAAAGAATGATAGAGAATAAAAAACTAAGTAGAAATAGTTTGATTCACTCGAAAATTTGGCACAACATAAGTAGAGTTTTGTTAAGAAATGATGGAAAAGAAAAGAGGGAAGAAGAAGATGAATTTATGAATAAAAATTCACTGAAAACTGGTACTATTTATAAAAGAATAACAATCATGTCCATTCTAGAAAGGATATGGCGAATCAACACTTATTTTGAAAATTGAAAACAAACGGACACTATGTCGACATACTCTATTTGACCATGTCGACATGGTCTAGTTCAAATTTTGAAAAACCTATTTTATAAATTGTTTTGAAAACATAAAACTATATAATTTAACTTGAAACTTTTGAAAACTATCATACACAATAGTAGAGAGTTTTAAACATAAAAATATTTAAGGAAAAACATCAAGATAGTTTTAAACAAATTAAACTTAAATATGTATCAAATAATCAAAATCAATATATAAAGTAAATTTAAATCTAAAACTAAATTCTCAAAACAATAAGGTTTAAAATAGTAATATATAATTCAAATAATAAAATGTATCAAACTATAAACATATATTAATCAAAGTCTAAAATATAATATCAAATATCAAATATAATCAAAATTAAAATAGTAAGTATAATATCAAAGATTCAAATATAATTGAAATAGATTTGAAACTTAAGATATCAAACTTAAATCTTAACAATTATAAAATATATACCTTGACAATACTTTGAAAACATTATTTTGGAAACAATTTGAAAAAACAATTTGAAGAATAATTTGAAAATCATGTGAAAAGAGATCAGATGAGTGCAATCGAGTTTTAACATATATGACTAAGACTCTAATGTACCTTCACTATTCTTGAACCCTTGATAACTCATGATTCTTGATTGCATCACCAAATTTGATAAGCATTTCAATTTTCAATAGCATCACGAACAGTCTTGATTATCAACAAATGTTATAAAGCCTGTACCATATATATACTATATATATAATCATTAGTAATAACTGTTGATATAATCGTAAATAACTGTAAATATATTAGTAATAACTGAAGACAATCCTCCTCCTACTAAGGGGGAGAAAACATAGCAAATGAAGAAAACATCTCAGCCATAACCGTCCAGTCGCCATCTCAAGGATATTGATCAAAGGAGGACGAAGAGTCGGGATGTAGAAGGGCGACTCCTAATGAAACCATGGTGGAGATTTCGATTTCACTTCATTGGATTGATCAGTTTGTCGATTCAACAGTTGGACACAAACTCCTCTCTTTTATGGATGTTTATTCAGGATATAACCAGATCGCGATGCATGTTCCAGACCAAGAACCTACCAGTTTCATAACCGATCTCAGGCTGTATTGTTATGTGGTTATGCCGTTTGGACTAAAAAATGCTGGAGCAACATGTCAGCGGTTGGTCAACTGCATGTTCCATAATCAAACCAGAAAGACAATGGAGGTATACGTTGACGATATGCTGGTGAAGTCAAAGCAATCAACCGATCATGTCTGGGACTTGGCAGAGATGTTCGATGTTCTCCGTGGATATGAGATGAAACTCAATCCTTTGAAATGCTCTTTCGGCGTTGCGTCAGGTGAATTTTTGGGTTTCATCATCAGCTCTCGAAAAATCGAAATCAACCCTGAACAGATAACAACAATTAGAGGCATCCAGGAAACCCTAAGGATCAAAGATGTTCAAAATTTAGCTGGGAATGTGGTAGCCTTAGACAGATTCGTATTCAGGGCTACAGACAAGTGCCTACCCTTCTTCGAGTTGATCAAGTGGGGAAGACGCAATTTTGCAGCTATCCTGTCAATGCTCGTTGATCACGAAGACTTGTTCGTATATCTAGCAGTATCATCACATGCAATCAGTTCAACCTTAGTTCACGAAGAAGACAGGGTTCAACGACCAATCTATTATGTAAGCAAAAAGTTGACGGGAGCAGAGCGCAACTATTCGAAGATCGAGAAATTTGATTACAATTGTTGATAACTTCAAGGAAGCTTCGCTACTACTTTCAGGCCCATCTGATCAAAGTTTATACCGACCAACCGCTACGACGGGTCCTTCAGCGACCTGAGGCGTCTGCGAGGTTACTCAAATGGAACATTGAGTTAAGTCAATTCGATATTGCTTACATTCATCGAAAGACTATTTTGGGACAGGCGTTTGCAGACTTTATAGTTCAATTCACTGCCCCAGAGGATGAAGGAGATATAGAAATGGGCCCGCCGACTGTTATGTGGAAGCTATTCACTGATGGGTCCGAAATGATCAGCGTTTTGGCACCGGGTTGTCTTAACAACTCTTGAGGGACGTCTGATCTGTTATGCATTGAGGTTGGAGTTTCCGGCCAAAAACACCAAAGCCGAGTATGAAGCCTGGATTGCCGGGATGAGACTCGCAAAGGAGCTAGAGGCTAAAGCGTTGGACATTTTCTGTGACTCAAAAGTTGTATTTCAGGTCAAGGAGTTTCAAAAAGGGAGAGCGACTTACTGAGTATCTTAGTCAGGTAGAGCAATTGCTGGGATGGTTCGAGTATTACATCATCTTTCATGTTCCCAGGGAGCAAAATCAACAGGCTGACTCGTTAGCAAAGATGGCCAGCTTAGACAGTCTAGGGCAAATCGAGTCAATCTTGATAGGGACATTGACGACTCTCAACATAAATCAGATGGAAGATGATGTGGTCCTGGATGTTGAGTCTGAAAAGGAATCATGGATGACTCCTATCAGTAACTTTCTCTTGTAGGGAACTCTTCCAGAATGAAGAAATGAAAGGTGTGCTCTCATACGCAAAGCCTCAAGTTACATCATCCTAGGAGATACTTTATATCGGAAGAGCTTCTCAATTCCTTTACTCCGGTGTGTCCCCAACGACGATACCAAACGCGTGTTGTGAGAAGTTCACAAAGGCGAATTCGGCGATCACACCGGGGGGCAAACTTTGGCAAAGAGGATACTTCGATACGACTATTTCTGGCCTATCATCAATAGAGATGCAGTCGTTTATTCACGATGCTGCGACAAATGTCTGAGACTTGCGAAGATTCCAAGAGCTCCACCGACTCAAATGGTCAGTCCTTGGCCGTTCGCGTTTGGAGAATTGACATTATCAGTAGCCTTCCGATCTCAAAAGATGGGGCGAAGTATGCGATCGTGGCAGTAGATTATTTTATGGAATGAGCCGAAGCTGAACCAATGAGCACGATGTCGACAAAGCGGGTGATCAACTTCATTGTCAGAAACATCATATGTCGGTTTGGACTTCCCCGCGCTATCATTACTGATAACGGGATCCAATTCAACAGCTCGGAATTCAGAGATTTCTGTTAGCGATATCACATTGAGAAGAAATGCACTGCATTTGCGCACCCACAACCGAATGGATAGGTCGAAGCAGTGAACAAGATAATCAAGTCCATTTTGAAGAAGCGATTGGAGCGGACCAAAGGGAAATGGGTCGACGAATTACCATTAGCCCTTTCAGTACGAGCTTGAAGTCCCGTCTCATCGAACGACATACTATGACCTTTTGACTAACAAAGCAATTCTCCTGGAATCACTTGACATGATCGACGAGAAAAGAGAGGAGGCTAACTTGTGCGCTTCAGAATATAGGCAGTGAGTCACTCGATACTACAACAAAAAGGTTCAGCCTAGGATCTTTGATCTCGACGACCTCGTACTGAAGCGCATCTTCTCACCTCCAGTTCACTTGGGACCAAGATGGGAAGGTCCTTACGTCATCCGACGAAAGCTTGGTGATGGAACTTTCAGGCTAACGACTGTCGATAGCGATGACCTTCAAAGAGCATGAAATGCTGAGCACTTACGACCGTACCTGACTTAGGCCTTTATTTTCTTTCAAATTTTTGCAAATATTATTAAATTCTTTCAGCTATGTAATAAGGCACGACTTGCAAATTGTTTATGAATAAAAATTCTTTTACATGCTCCATGACTGTGTTTATAAATTTGGATGTGTTGTGATCCGATCGACCCGTGTCAAATCCTAAACGAGGAGGGTGTCCAACTCCCTAACGACGTTCATTGGCTCACGTTTTGATGAGCTAACTCAACCCTATGACTAGTCGGGATGAATCCGAGCTTGACTTCGACATTTAGTACGACGATCCCCACTTTGAGAACCAAAGTGTGGGAACGACGCCAAAGCAAATGTGACATGACCGTTTGCGCAATTAAATCCAACTCTCACAACTTGAGAATGATTATAAATCAATCGGGTGTGAACGGTGCACCATAATTTACGATTGCAAAATCCTTAACTCTACCCTGAACCTTCAGAGAGTATAAAGGACGATACAGAGACGTCCACATAAACTCTGTCACCCTCCGACTTATGGTAGAAGTACAAACGCTGAAGGACCGGACGTCCAAGTTGACTTAACCTGATCACCACCGATGCTGGGGGCATGAGTATAGACTCGTAAATTAACTTCGAACACGACTCGAACGAAACTTTTTTTTTTCAAAATATAAATTTTGATGGATAAATGGTAATTTATCATTATCAGCGTAACGGTAACCAGATTATCAATAAATCAATCAATCGGTAATGGTAAACAACTCTGTCTTACTATATGGTATTTGTCAAACGGTGATGGTAATAATTACCATAACGGCCCTATATAGATATAGTGCTGAATGAATTAAGTAAACTGATTTTGTAAATTAAAAACATTCAAAATGCAGCGATGCTTGTATATTCATAACTTCCATTAATGAGGCAACAAGGATCTCCAATTGAATTGAATCTTTTAAATAGAATCATTTGCCTTTTGATCTCCGTTATTTTTAGCCACCGCTCTTTTCCAATACATCCACCGTCATGCTAGTACATAATTGCAGACTAACTGGTAATATTCCAAATTAGTCATCAGCCACATGATTTGTTTACCTGCTCTCTTTACATTGGTAATCCATCTCAATAGTCAAATGCAACGATGCATTAAAATCTTCCATATGATATATTCACAACTGTCATCAACATAGGAATGTCCTGTTTAACCTTTTTAAAAATGGAAACATTTGGCTTTTGTTATCTCCTTTTAGCAATCACATTTTTCAATCACTGTTCTACTCCAAGACATCTACCCCCATGCTGCTAGCACACTATTTCAGTCCTTATCAAGGCAAAATTCCAAAATGCTTATTACTCGACAGACAGATGATTGATGTACCTTATAGATCCATTGGCTAGGCTTCCACCAATATCAGCATGAGTCAATGGCTGCAAAGGTGTAAATGTATCCCCACTGATTTGGCTATATGTAGAGGTCGAGCCGGAAGCTTCTAAAAAACTGCCAGAAGCCTTGGAGAAATCACCACTTGTAAAATTACTAGTCAAATCTTTCAAATGATATTCAGTCAGATAACTAGGTTTAGCCATGACTTCCGCCACTTCAATGTCTCCGGCAAGCATTGCAATCACCCTCGACATCTGTGGTCTTAGCATTGGTGATGCTTGAGTGCAAAGAAAAGCTATGCCAATAAGCATGTTTGCTTGCTTTTCATCAAAGGAAGATAGCTTTGGGTCGACTAAATCTAGTGCACGCTTGTCTTCGTGTAAACCCCAAGCCCATTCGAGAAGATAAATTTTTTCTTCTTCAAAGCCCTAGCCCAGGCGCTTCTAGGCTCCAAAAACCCCTAGGCCCCAACCTGAGACTTTTTTACCCTTCAAGGCGCCTATGATGCATGAGGCGCCAAAAAAGGCCCAAAGGCACTCGCCTTGTAAAGTGCCAAAAAAGCGCGTTTTTTGCAACATTTGAGTAGAAATTGAAAATTTCAGCATTCGGCTCAATAGGAACCCAAAATCCAACATGCTAAGAAAATTATGCTCGTTTGATTGTTGATTTATAGCGTATTCTATAAAAAAAAAAAATGTTTTTCTTTCCTCAACCAGTTGAAAAGAAAAACCATAAATTTCTTTCGTCGAATCGTCCAAAAAAATCTAGTTCATGGAAGGTTAAAACTCTATTTAAGACTTTACGTAATATTGTTTATAATTTCTACATTTTAAGTATTTTATTGTTTGTAAACATGAGTTGAATGACTTTGCACATTCTTAGTTTGATTTATGTTAATCGTATGGTGTTTTCTTCTTCTAATAATGCTTTTATATGCCCTTTTTAAAATAAAATTTGTGTTTCATTACATTTTCTAAATGCAGTTTTTTAGTTGAAAACTGAAAAAAATGTCATTCAAGGCACCCAAAAAAGCCCTAGACGCAAAAAAGCTCTAGGCCTGAGGCAATTTAGGGCTTTTTCGCCTTGACAACTATGCTGGTAATTCAAGTTAATTGGGGGCATATACGTTGTACCTTCAGACTACGACGCTTGGTACTATGACACTCAAAATTACTTACAGCTTGTTTTACAGATTACTACTTATTACTTGACGTAGTAATTTTTGAATTGCGAGTACACTGAATGGAAAGCAATACATAAATTTGCAGACAGATAACATTGTTTTTATCAAAGGAAACAATACTTTATTTACAAAAATGCAGGTTTTATATAGATTTACAAGCAAAGCGCTAGTGCCGCACTCGCAACATCCAAAGGGCCTAAAAGCAATACAAATGACAAGTTAATTAAGCCTGCGACGACTTATCATCAGTTTTCTTCCTCTTCTAGTACTCCTCCTGCTCAACCAGCTCAATTAGCTCATCAACAGTAATGGACTTCCTTTTCTTGGACTTACTACCAGAGGAATCGAAAGCTCCTGACATGGGTGTATCATGTTTCTTTTTATGACGCTTGGCTGGAGCAGGAGACAGAGTTTGCTTAGTAGGAAAGATTGGACCAGAAGAAGGTGTCATTCGGAGATGGGGAATTGACAAGGAGACTGTTGACGTCTCAACTGTGGTGGTCTCAGCTTTAAGATCTTGAATTCGCTTCGTTTCCTTTACCTGGATCTCCACCATGCTTAACGGTCCCTTCTGCCCACACTCTCCGATGAAAGTAACATCTTCTTCCCCGCCACCTTCAGAGCCATTGCCATATAAGCTTTTCAGTGCGTCAATCATGGCTTCATCCTTTTTAGGATCGTCAGCAGGGGACAAGAGTGGCTCATCAATGACTTTGGATTTAGCTTCAGTAGAAGTCTAGACTGGGCGGGTACTTGTAGCATAGAGAGCAACCACGATTAGTCCTTCAGGGACAAGGGGTGATCTAACTGACACTGGATCAAATCTCTCGAAATTTAAGTGAATTCAGTGAGATACCTTCGTGGAGCCACCACTTGTAAGTACAAGATTCTAAGACGCTTCAGTAATAGGAGTTAATGGCTTTGACGTTTTGAGAGCTGTGAAATCAAGATTATAACCCTCTACCTCTCCAGACCGAGGGACAACAGATGAAGAGCCGGAACAACCTTCCATAGAGTTTTTTTACCTTAGCTAGGCGCTTAGCAGCATCTTCGGCATCTTTCAGCAACCGTATTCCCTTTGTCAAGCACTCAGGCTTGTCGTTTCTCAAGAATATCTTCATTAATTCCTCATGCACAGCTTCGTGCTTAGATTTGTGCCTCTTTTCCTCGACCAGTTCACTCCAAGCATCGGCCAACGTGATGGGATAGTCATTCACCCAGGAGATGGCGCGTTGTCGGAGAACTTTAGAGAAAAACTCTATAATCACTGGCTTAAACTAAAAGTCATCTAATTCTTGTTTCGCATCAGCAAGCTCTTTCTTCAGGCTGACCACTTTGATGTCATGCTGAACCTGAAAGTTGGAAGCAAACTTCAGAGCTGTATTGACATTTTCTTCAGCCTCCTTCGTCCTTTTCCCAGTTTCAGCCAGTTTGGCCTTCAAGTCAGTATTTTCCTTCTCATGGAAATCCTTCTCCGTCTTTGAAAGAATGAAAGCAAGTCTTAAGATGGTATTTTCAGTTGTAACTTTCTTGCACTCCTCCTTGAGGGCCGTTAATTCCTTGCTGGTGAGGTCAAGTTCTTTATGGAAGCGCTATTCTAAATCACTCTACATTTTCATGAGCTTCTTGGCCTCCACCTTCGTTGTTTTCTACTTAGCTTAGGCCTCAGTATATTCCTCCATGGAGTCCAAGACTGACTTATCATAGACCCATAGCTGTTTTTGATTTGTTAGATCTAGATTGAGGTTGCGAATAATTTCAAAGAGCTTTCGCGCGTACTTGCAAGTCTTTATTGTACTACCTGGTAAGGAAGTCTATGTCTTTTTTAAGCCTTTCGCCAAAGTCGGGCATGGGTTGTAGATTAGGAACGAATGCATATGCCCAAAGTAGTATTGAGGAAACTGCTTCCGTAAGGCTTCCATAAGGCTCTTGTGATGAGGTACATTTACAATATTTTGCATTTTCCTACTTTACTATTGTTTCCTTTTTGGGGACAATATCTTGCGTGAACGGAGATGCGGGTTGTTACAGTCTATGTTTCATATGTAAATAAATAAAAATATATTTATACAACAATTTCTATGTTTAATCTGTACAATAAAAAGATTATTTTTATTTTTTTAATAAATTCTAACAAATTCAATTATTAACATATACAATAAAAAGATTATTTTTATTGTTTAACGAATTCTACGATTCACATGTAAACAATAAAAAAGAATTTTATTGTCTAACAATTTTCTATAAATTCTATGACTCATGTATATACAATAAAAAGAAAGTATTTTTTTTATTATATATCAATTTTGTCCAATTATATCTTATCCAATTAGATCCAACGGATCACCACAAACAAAATCAATCAATCCAAATCTCGTACAACACACAACTGAATCTTAACAGCGTATATATAAAAATTTCCAACGCAATAACAATTAATTTTAATTTTTAAATAAAGAGATCTCTCAGTGCTTTAGAATTCTTCAAAAATTTTAGATCGAAAATTCCCTGTTCGCTTCTAAAATGAAGTAGACTCCGCCACGATCCAAACTATTCCTGTTTCATGCGATTCCGACATCGTATGAATAAATTAATTTAAATAAAAATTTCACCTTCTTTTTTTTGAAAAGAGGCCGACGCGTTTCTTCTTTTGTTCGAACATAGGGTTCGAATTCCCACGCAATCAAGAGCACCGGACGCGGATCGAACAGCACCACGTCGTAGTGCTTGGAAAACCGCGCCTAGGGGTCCCAATCTCCTCGAACTCGCACGCGGCAGGGAGCTCCAACCCTCGAACGACGGCGCAGTTTTTGAGAGGGTGATTCGAGCAATTTACAAGACGAGGGCTATTGCTACCCGTACGGATTTGAAGAATGGAGAAATCTCTACAATATTCTCCACAAGATCAACAAGTTTTACTGAGTGAATTAGGAGATTTTAGGAGGGGAAAATCCGAGCTTTTTTGGCCATACACGACGATGGCGACGGCTTGGTTTAGGCTTAGGGTTTTGATTATATAAGGGTATTTATAATATAATATTATTTAATTCATTAATCACTAAAAAAGCCCGTTAACTCATACTGACCCCAAATCCAGCCCAGCGAATGTCGCCCTCAGCCAAATACCCCTATTCCGGACACAATGGACTAGGTCTCATCAACCCATTCGATCGTTTCAGCCCATTTTTCTTTAAATTAAAATATAAAATATTTTAATATTAAATTTGATTGTACATTTTAATTTACTGGGGTCATACACTGACTTCAAAAATTCTCGAAAAATAAATCTAGATATGTTTTGACGATACGGTCTTAACAAAATTAATTTCGTCGAATTTGGAGACCGTTTGAAAAATGACATTTTTAACGGTTGATCCAATTCAACAGAAATTATCAAACGTATTTTAATTTACCACACTCACAAATTAATTCCAAAAATTATGGAAATTTAAACCTAGCAATAATTTGATATTTTGGATCCAACAAAAATGGTTTCGTCGAAAACGGAGGTCGTTTGCAAACTGGCTATTTTTAATAGCTTTATAATTATTTAAAAATGGAAAATTTAAATTCTAACACATTTTCTGTCAAAATTTCTTAAAATAAATTTTTTAAATTGGTTCTGATTTTCTGGGTTGTTACACCCTTGGATCAAAATGCGTTTTGTGAGGTTTCTCTTGAGGTAGTAGCTCCTTTTAATGGGTCAGGGCCTTGACGTCGATTTATCACTCTCACGAGGGTCGCGTTGGCTTTTATGCTTATCAGTGTCGTGGCGGAGCGAGGAAGAGGAATGAGAGTGAGGATGATACTTATATTGATAATGAGAATAAGGTCTAGGAGGAGCCTTATCCTTGTAAACACTGTGTAGAGTTTTCGGGGATCATACCCATGTGAAGACATAGTTCCCGCAAGCAAAAATGAATAAGTGCTAGAACTAGGAAGTTATACGACAGACAAGTGTTGTGATGTGCAGTATGAGTGTTGTGTGTATCCTAGTGCATTCCCTTGAAAAGGCAGTAGTCGACGTCTTGCTGGTAGGCGTAACTTCCTCAGCTGTGGCCGCAGTGTGTTCTTTCTCGAGCGATGAAAAGAATGTTTGAGAATCTATATCTGTAAAATGGAACTGCTCAGATGGGAGAAACAAGTTTTCCAAACCCTTAAAAGGATCTTCCAAGGAGAGTGATTCGCCCTCTTGGACCGACCGATGCTCTAACAAATCTTGCGGCGACAGGGTATGGTTTGGCAACTAAGCACTTTCTTTCCATTGCCGACTTCTTTGAAGAATCCTGTGTCTTTCTTCGACATCCTTATTAGGCGATTTCTCCTTCACTTCTTCAGTGCCTCGACTGGGCCCTGGGACGTCTCTTTTGATGGCCTGTTTTTTACGACCCTGGGATTGAACGACTATCACTTGCCCCCTCGACTGGGGGCACATCCACTATTCTTTCCCCCCTCGACTAGGGGAACGCCAGCCGTCTCCCTGACTGGGGGCATGAATGTTGGTGGCACAGCGGTAGGAACTGGGGCACCGCCCATTTCTAGGGTTTGGTTAGCATTAAGAAGGTTGTACCGATGGAGGAATCCACCTGTTATGCACCTCCTAATAGCCCTGATGTTCATCGGAACACCCTTTAAAGTCCCCAAACGAGCTTGATATTCGTCGTTGATCAGTTTTGATGGATTCTTACCTGCAAAGAAGCGTTGATATTAGAATCCCTTCAGTAAAGTTCCAAGGAATAGGTGTAAGTCAGACACATACGACTTTCCATCCATCGCCGGGAACAACCTTCTTGTTGAGAGACATAAAACCACTCAGTCCTTATGTTGCTTATCTTACCGATCCCTTCTGTCATCACTCGTCTCTTCGCAGCGGGCTCGAGAAAAAGGAAGGACGAGCTATCGTTTCGGTGTTTGAAATTGAAGAGGTAGATAATATCGTTGAGTGTAGACTCGTGATCCAGATGTTCTCTGTAGATAATATATAGAGTGAAAAGATTCGCGTAAGCAGTTCGATGTACTTGCATAGGTGCGATTTCCACGTAACGAAGGATTTTAATGAGGAAAAGGCTGAATGGTGGAATGCAGCCCATTGAGCACATTTGACGGCTAATAGTCATGAAGCCTTCAAGAGGATTGTGTGCGGTATTGCTTAGAGCAGGCACCCGGATCTGATCAAATGGAATCCTATGCTTAGCACAAAGTCGTCGTAGCTTTGGCTCGTCCATACTAGAAGGATAATCTATTGGATTATCTAAGAAAATGACATCTACAAAGGTGTTAGACTCTCCTTCCTCTACGGTTTCTTCGCCTAATGATGATACCTCTCCTGATGACAAGGAATCCGTTTTCGGATCGCGAACTTGTACCTTATAGGCTGAGTCGTCATCTGTATCCGTCTTTAAATTAGAATTAATGTCGGGTCTCGGCTGGAGTGTCTTTCCTCTCCCGACTTAGGAGCCCCTTGTTTCATATCGTCTGGAAGCCATCGCTATGCTATCTAAGAAACCTATTTATGGTTAGAGCAAATAATCTGAATCCCTCTGTGTGTTCTAGTGCAAGTGCGTGTAGTGATTGTGTACATGTAGAAGTAAAAGGCAAGGCATCAGAAGTATGCAGATTGTTCAAAGTCGTATGCCGTTAAGATCATATGCAGGTCCAAATGTCGTGATGGGCTCTATCCTAACTATCTAGATGTTTAGATAATTCAGTCCATTATTATCTTCATGTTTTAAATTAGTGCGATCATCAGGTACGACTGGATCAGTATGGAGCATGAAGTGGCTTTAGATCGGCCTATCCCGGGTCGGTGTTTCCGGCTCGGTGTACCCCGGGTCGGTAGTACCGACCGAGCCTTCTGAAACTTGGAAAATTTTGTAGGGAGCTTTCGGGTCAGCTCGGCCTGAACCTAGCTCGTATATTCCTTATGCGACCCGAACGCTTCCGTGAACCATAGCATTTCCAATCCTTCTTTAATTCCACTGTTGGTCCCACACCTTTGTCACTATTGTCTCTCCTTCTTCCCTAACAGTTACAGGGCATGCCGACCCGAGTAGAAAGAGAGGAAGCTTCAGCTCCTTCGATTTATTCGACAAATCCAGGAGACTTTCGCTTTGCCCCCCCTCGACGACTCTTTTCGAGGCAAGAAGACCGCCGTGTCACCGTCGCCGTTGCTGTAAGCAACAACGTTGGACACCATGGCCATGTCGCTTGAATCAAAAGCCGAACAGATGCAATAACGAAGGATGGGGTTCGATTTACTCAAATCAACATAAAAATCATGAGATTACGACCTACCTAGGTGATGGAGATCAAAAGATTGGTGATTAAATGTATTTTTTGCGAATTTGGTGAATTTTCGTCTTAATACATATAAAAGAAGAAGAGGAAATGAGGTGGGCCCGGTATTTATATTAGAAGCCGAAGACTCTTCGTCTTCTTCTGATGTGACTACATTACCTGGCTCAGATAGCTATCCCGATCCAGAGTGGTACTGACCCGAGCCGGATTATTTTAAAAAAAAGGATGGAAATACTTTCTTCGACAGCTTAGTCTACGATCACACGTGTTGACTCACGTACGATCAAGAGTTTAATTTATTTCGCGCTCGACTTACGCGACAAGACGATGTTGGTTGATAACGACCTGTGTGCACCATCACACGTGAGAGTCAACGACTCGACACAACTCAGTTATATGACTAGCATATTCAACATCTTGACTTGTTGAGGTTTAGCGATTTACCTGTGTCTCCCAAATGCTTTGGTCAACGATTTTGACCTCACAACTATTATCGAGCATAGGACGAGGGATAATTGGGTATTTATACAGAACAGAAAATCCAAGTATTGCGACTTGTCGAAAAAGACGTGACCATTTGACATCATTTCTCTTTAAGACTGATAACTCTTTAGGAAATGCAATTCAACAAATTCAAAGCACATCTCGTCCGTGACGCAATGTACTTTGGGGGACAAAGTGTTGACAGACCTTTTAGCAAGGCCGTCAAAGTTCATGAATAAAGCGTTCAAGACTTGATCCAGGCTACTAGGATAAAGGAAGTAACTCACATTTTACTCAATCATCGGCTCGACCTTCTACCAGGCTCGGTCATCCCCGACTTGGCTTCTCCCAACTTGACGTTCATAAAAGAAGAATAAAGTGAATTGGAATTGGGTCTGGCTCGGATCGGTCCATCGAACCAGATATTGCTGACCCGAATACTGCCTACATCTTAGCCTTATTTTATCGGTTATATCCTCGATCAACAACCTCTATTATTTTGGATTTTGCTACATGTGTCGAATATCTAACTGGAGAAGACACCTCTTGTGGACTAAAGACTTTTTCTAACTACCTCCCTATGAGCTGGGATGGGCGCCGCATAACATACCGAGTTGGATCTAAATTCAGCTCTAAATAGTCCCCAAAAGCTCTAGAAACTGGACTTTTGGGCATTTATTCTCTTCTATATGCCGTGCTACTGACTTGTACTTGAGTGTTTGAAAGAATATCCATTATTGTACTCATTTTATTCAAGTTTTATAATACGAATATAAAGGGGACGTAGGTTCGTTAACGCCGAACCACTATAAACTTGCATTTGATTGCTTTTGCTCATTTTCATTTACTTTTCTTCATTTTTATTCTCTTTGTATTTTCTGTTTGGGTGTTGTGCCACATTTGGCGTTGACAACATACAATGTTAGTTTAATAACTTAAGTGTTGTTACATGATTTTTCATCTCTTAAAGATCCGTTAAATTATATATATATATATATATATATATATATATATATAAGGTGGATACCCAGTGCCAAAGGCTCTCATACTCAAGCGCGAGAGGGCTTCTCAGGTCAGTCTCCCGTCCCGATACCATCCTCACGGCTTTCCGGGCTTTGGGGGTGGTCGATTAGTGCGCACAGTCTTTCCCTCACATATGTGAAGAGGCTAAGACTCGAACCTGCACGCTCCAGATTACCAGCCGGGTAACCTTACCGTTGCGTCAGACGCCACCTTATATATATATATATATACATACATATATATACATACATACATACATACATACATACATACATATATATATATATATATATATTACAATACACTATATCTGTGATGTATATCAGTGAAATAAATATATTAAAATAGCATTAATGATTTACATTTTCTACCGGTTTACCATTTCTTGTTGGTCGTAACCCATACCGGCCGACTGCGTACAACAACCCTAATCAATCGAGGTGCACCAATCGAATCACAAGTCAAGTGAATAATACAAAAATGTGTGTTCGCCTAGAGGTAGCTAGCCTTAGCGTTCAGACATATGCTTCTGTTCTAGTCATTTTGCTTATGATACAAGTGTGAAGGTTATCCATTATCATTCTCTTCATTCCAGTAAACATTCGCTAATTCAGCCACTTCTTTCTAGAACATTCTCCTCGTACATAGTTGTTAAAGTGGTTCCGGAATTGACAAAGAGTATCCAAATATCTAGCTCCAGTCTCTTTAACAACCGATCATCATTTTACATACTATGGTCATTTTATGTTTAAATAAAACATCATATTCCATATCAAAAACCAATTCATATCAAATTTGGATCCCCTATTATCATATTTCAGGTTAGTTCAATATTGGGTTCAAGCTTTCAATTTCATAATTTCATATCACAAACCATTCATTTCAAATTCAAATTTCGATCTAAGATTTCCATGTCAAAATTACCATTTTCAAATGTAATCATACATTTAACATAGTTTTGGGCTTATAACAATTTAGTTTGATTTTTTTTAATCAAAATAGTTATATATATATATATATATATATATATATATATATATATATATATATATATATATATATATATGTGCGCGTGTGTGTGCGCGCGCGCGCGTGTGTGTATATATATAAATTTAAAATATAATAGTTTGATTGAAAATAATTATTTATTGAATAGTATAAAAGTAAATAGTATAAGAGAAAACACTTTAAATAAAAATATAAAGTGATATTACTTTAAAAATAATTTAATATAATATTTTGGGGTAACATAGTTTATTTCCTCTTAACCCATTTGAACTCAATTCCAAGTTTCAAAACACTTTCAAATGTTTCAACCTCATATTTCAATTTGAAACAAACATCAAATCATTTAATGTTCAATTTATCATCAGGTCATATTCCAGTTTTAAACTCAAAATCAACTTCAGTTTAAACAAAGTTGTAAAGATACACATAAGTTCCAAATATTTGACAATTTTTTATCACGAACATTAAATGCTTCAGAATAGTATTAAAAATTAATAAATTACTGTTTTTTTTTTATATTTTACCATATGAGCATTATAAGAGCAGAAGCACTCCACTAACTTATCATATTTTCAGCAAACAGCGCGGCAAAGGCTAGGTTTTTAACTCTTGGCATAATATTAGTTTTTGTAGCTTAACTCTAGTCATTGTAGTCTTTTTGATCAGGTTTAATATACTCAATGTAGCAGCATGATTGTCGTAATAAAACAATTATATATGTGGGATAATGTTGTTACCTGAGCAACTGCAACAACTCTTTCTGCCAAAGTACCAAACGCATGTGATAAATGCTTGAATATCGAACTATCCTTAACTCCCAGAATGACTGTTCTGCCATGTTTTCTGTTCACGCGCACATACATTGCTGTGATGGATAATAGCTCCCAATCAACTGCACCAACAATACGTAATCTGTTGGTTACACAACCATTTGCAGACTTCAAATATTTTTGACCTTATAGCCGCACCATTGTGTCTTCTACCATGCTAATTAACAATCAAAATTTGAGATTAGCATCTAAGTGTGGTCCGATAATAAAAATTGCATTTATATATCAAGTCAATGGTGCTAAGATAGCATGTATTCTCGTAGAAAGTTGTATCTTCTATACGTGGTTCGTTTCCCATTGGTAATCTTCGCATACAAGATGATCTTTAGATGTGCTTTCAATGCTTTGCCGATGGATCCATTGCTAGAGGTCGTAAATTATTGTATATTGAATGATGTCTTTGCGTCTTATATAAAATGAAACCATTTTTGTATTGTAAAAGTGAAATGCTCAATTACTAAGTATTTTTACCGTAGGGAAAAGGATTTGATGTGTCTCAGTACACCATTTGAAAAATAGACAATATAAAATTAGGTATACTTATGTATACATAGCCGCATATAACAATATATGGGCTTTAACATAACCAGGTAGCAAACCCGCTCACAACAAGTGCTGAAATAAAACATCGGTGAACGTTATTTCCTTCAACTCTGCACATCTCTATGCACTAGAGAACTAACAATTCAAAATCGTGAACCTACACCTACACCTCCTCCAATAGAGTTTGTTCCTTGTCTTCCTCCTATCATGCAAATGAATACACTATGATAGTCGTACGAGTACAATAAAAGGTTAATATTAATATCAAATAAATTATTAAGTTATAACTACAATATTAAACCCATATTAGTTCAAAAGCTTCATGATTGGCAATGATACAAAAGGAGGTGAGAGTTGAGAATGATGATGTTGGTGATTATGATTCATTTTAACTACAAAGGTAAGTTTTATTTATTTACTTATTTCAGCTAGCGATGATGATAGTTTGGATGCCATCATGCTCATGGATGAGGATGAAAACATCATATGAACTTTTGCAATTTATGTGGATTTGATTTTTAAATGCTTATAAATGATTGTATTGTGGTTGAAATACTTTATCTTTCTTATTTTAATATTTGACATTTGATGTTATTTTGTATCCAATTTTGTTATATGCTTTTTTTTTTAAACTCAAGTTGCGAAAGCAGACATAAGCGGGAAGGCAGGTTTAACTTAGACCAAATTTGTATGACAGGATATGATGTACATAATATCGCTGATCACTAATTGCTGACATGGAATAACCTTATACTTATTCTCACAGAATCAATTATAATGATATCCAGAGAGACCTCTTAACATTCAACTTAAATATTGTATTAATTTTCGGTGTGTAACTATTGTCAACACTTGGTTTTTTTTTAAAAAAAAAAAAAAAAACTGAACCTACATTATACTCCAAGAGCTTACATTTGTAAATTTTGGAATTACCTATTTATTTCTAAACCTACCCGAGACATCGGTTTAGATTAGGGGTACATTGGCAATATTCTGTTAAATACCATGTATAATTTTCCTTGCTACAACAATCATGTGTGTTAATGGCACTTCATTAATGAAAACGTGCAGTATGGTGGAATGGATCCTTTGCAAGCGGGAAATGTAGTCCAATTGGTGCTGGTTTTAGGGTTAACCGTTGGCTGGATATCCACTTACATGTTTCGAGTATCAAACAAGGATATGACATATGCTCAGCAGCTAAGAGACTATGAGAAAAAAGTCATGGAGGTATCCTATCATTTATGGATTTTTTTTTTCCAGCTGTGTGACGTCCCAGCCTCTATAACTAAATCCTATTGCTTTAGCATATGTGAATAATTCAGGTTACAGTAACTTATTCTCTTTGTGTGTAGTTCTCACTGCATTTTTGTGTAATATAACGAACAGAAACGACTAGAGGGGCTTACTGAAGCAGAACTAGAAGCTCTGTTGGAACAAGTAGAAGAGGAAAAGAGACAAATTCCTAGCGGAGAACAAGTTTAAGGAGCTTCAATTATGTGATGTATGTATTGTAAAGAAACATGTTTGAAATCGTACTATGACTACATATGTTATTACACGGTAACACAGTAGGTTTGTAATTTATAGATATGTTCACTCGAATCGCCGTTTAATGTAATGAAATGTCATTATACTGTTAATGAAATATAATTTTGCTTTTTATATTATTACGTTTTCAGAACATTATTTGCATTCTTGTAGCAAAAGTTATTTTGGTTTTCATATAAAATAAACTCACTAAAATATAAAACATGAGAACGTAAAGCTCGCATTAAAGTCGACAAGTTGAAAGAAGATCAGTAGATTGAGTTGGAAGAGGAAACGTATGAAAGAGGCAATTGGACTTCGTCATCCTCTGAAAATGCCCATCACTAATTGCATGCATACACTACACGCCTTTACTCTTCTCATTTTTAAATAGAAGAAATACGAAGTTTTAGCAATAGAAAAAATTACCAAGTGGAAAAATGGGTAACAGGGCCATGGCTTGTAGACCCCATAAGTGGAAAGTAAGTACATCATCGCCGTCATAGAGATTCCTTTTCGCTTTTCTTTTAAAACGGTTCATAGAACCCAAAAATGCAACCTTTGATAAGATAATATTAATATACAGTTTTCTTAAACGGGCAATGTTCTTTTTTTAACGTCATTACTGAAAAAAAAGCATAAAATATTAGATTATACTCTTTTTAATATCAAACCCTTTAAGAGATTATAAATATGTTATTTTTATTTTTCACAACAAACAAACATCGATTTTCTTAGAATCAACCACTTAATAGACTAGTTCAATGGTTGATAACAGTGGAAAACAGTGTTGATCAACAGTTATTCGTCATACAAAATGATTTTATATGATAATTGATTGTTGCATTAAATGTTTTTGGTATTAGGAAGTATGTATAATTTGTTGTGTTTATTAATCTTATTTATGGTATTAGAAAAAAAAAATTGGATCTCCTCAGCAACACAAATAATCTCATCACGGAAAATAAAAAATAAAGGTATTGCATGTTTAAGAACTTTTTCCCTTCTCAAAAAGGTAGGACTTGATTAATGATTCACTTCGTTGACAATAGAAAGCATGGGAAGCTGGATATTATAAATTTATAACGTTGGACGGCAATGCAAGCGATTCAAATTTCAAAGACATTGGCAATCAAATGTGTTACCAAAACGTGTATGAGAATACAACTCAGAATTCAAAGACATTACCGAAAAACGTAGGATATGTTCCCAAGTTGCATGTCATAGCAAATAGCACTGAGGGAAAAGGTTAGTTGATGTCATTATTTTCTAGCACCGGTGGGCCATGGCCCATGCATGGCTTTAGTGAGGCAAGTTAGGAGTATAATAAAATCATTTGGCTATTACCTTAAATTTATTGTTATCGTACCAATATTAAAGAGAGGTAATTAGGGAAAATGACAAACTTTGCCAAAAAATTAGGCTGAAGGACGTCAAGTTTTATTTTTAGTTTGAAGGACAAACTTCGAACCAAAATTAAGCTGAAGAAAAATACTAAATGTAATTAGCATTATATTCAGCTTTTACACTACATGAAAATGCTAAATGTAATTAGCATTATTCAATTTTACACTGCAGAAAATACTAATTATATTTAGTATTGTCCTTCAGCTTAATCTTTTTCAAAGTTTATCCTTCAGCCTAAAAATAAAACTTGACGTCCTTCAGATTAATTTTTTTCAAAGTTTGTTTTTATGCCTATTTTCCACTATTAAAGATAAGGTAAAATGATATCGCATTATATCAGTATATTAATATTATTGATATGATGATGGTAGATTTACCTTTATTAACAAGATATGTAACGTTAAAGAGATGTCAAAACAAGTGGCAACAATAAATTACTAATCATATTAACTTTGTTTTTTCACTACTTTAGTTAATCATAACATTAATAATAGATTTTAAGGAGATGCTAATAGTATTATTTGTGATTATATTTTATTTTGGCTTTATTAACTTTAAAGTTGAACATTTGCTAAATTATCTTTTAGGTTGTAAATAATTTGCGATGAGTAAAGAAAATGTTCTCTATTAGCTAACTAGGTCAATTTTTTATATAAGCATTAAAAGAGTTGGAATTATCAACGTTATATTTAATTCCCTTTGTGGTTGTCAGAATTTCAATGTAATAAAATTTTAGTGGTTTTATATATTGGTAAATTTACACTTACTAGTCAATGGTTTACGAGTTCATCGGTATATCAACATACTTTTTACCAACGGTAATGAAAATCCATTGATGGTCATTTTTGACTTAACAGTATTGTCGGTACGATAACGGTTTTTTTCTCGTATAAGTAATGGTTATCATTAATACCATAACAACCGTTTTCTGAAAAAACAAGTTTGGTACTTAACGGGAGGCATTTCAAAATAGGGGTGGGAAGTACTCGGTTAGAACAGATTAACTAATCGAACCGTTTTATTTTGGTCGGTTCAGTTCGACTACGAAATTATATCGATTTGAATTAGGTTTGTAAGATAACTTGATTTTGGTTATCAGAATTAACCAAAATTCTATTATACTATTAAAATTTTATGATATTGTAATACTTTTAATAATTGATTTAATAATAGAAAACGGATTCTATCTATTAAAGATAGATGAATTTTCTTATGAAGTATAAACTTAAGAAAATATCCAGAAAACTATTTTCAAACATAAATTTTTGGTTTTCTTTAAGAAAATCAATCATTAAATGGTGACATATTAATTTCTCTTATGCACCTTTTTAGTTTGGTTGAATCGAAGACCATTCGAAACTAATTCCGTGCAATTTGATTTTTTTTTTCTCGGTTTCAATTCGATTTAACATTTTCCCCGTAAAACAGACCCAATCAACCGAACACTCTCCCTTTTTGAAACCAAATATTAACTGTTCTTTGTTCTTGGGTTATTAACCTTAATCAGCTTATTCCACTAACTCATATTTTACAATAATAATTGATTAGTTTTTTTTATTATATTACTTCTTTTTCTTAGTTTTTTTTAATCAATTGTTGCGAGTTTTTGAAGTATTTACAAGCTATTTACGTTGAATCAACACAAATGTTAACACTCTTTGAAACATATATCAATGTAATCCAAAACGTATTAATAAATTTAGTATGGAGTATGGTACATGTAAGTAATTTATTTGTTAAGATGTAAATATACATATCCTTTTTTTCCACATTTACAGGCATAAATTTCCAAATTATATGTATAAACTTGAAAAAGCATTATATGGTTTGAAACAAGCTCATAGAGCTTGGTATGACTGTCTTAGTACATATCTTTTACTTTTAGAAACTGGTTTTAAAAAAGGTGGTGCTGACACAACTTTGTTTCTATTACATGAAGGTGATGATTTTTTGACTCTTCAGATTTATGTTGATGGTGTAACTTATGGTGCTACTAATGAAAATTTGCATCAAAATTTTGGAAAGGTTATGCGGGAATGAGCTTGGTATTGGTAGGAGAATTGAAGTATTTCCTAGAATTTTAAGTCAATCAAAGTGACAAGGGCATTTTTCAAACGAAGTACAGGATAAAATTGTTGAAAAGATTTGGAATTGCAATTGCAAAGCTATGAGTCCTTCAATCAAGCTTGACAAAAATGAAGAAGAAATCACAATTGATTAGAAGAAACATCGAAGTATAATTGGCTCTCTTCTTTATCTTACCGCTTCTAGATGGATTTGAACTCCGGTGCATGGAAAGCAGATACAACAACCTTACCACTACACCACACTCAATCATATTTACATTTTAGCATGTCTAAACCCTTTTGTACATTATAATAATAATTTAAAGCCTTAAAAAATCAGAGTCCTAGGTTACCGCCTAGGTGGCCTTGGGTCAGGATCGGGCTTGGTTTATGGTATCCGTCATGTGATAATTTTGATTTAATTGATTATTCTAATGCCTATTATTTGGTTCTCCTATGGATAGGAAAAGCACAAGCGGAACATGTTTCTTGTTAGGGTATTGATTAGTATCATGGTCAAGTCGAAAGAAAAACTTTGTTGCTTTGTTGACTACTAAAGCCGAGTATATTGCCTTATGAACCTGTTGTGCACAAATTTTGTTGATGATGCAAACCCTATTAGACTTTGGTTTAATTTTTAAACAAGTGCCTTTAAAATGTGATAGTGAAAGTGCAATTGATTTGTGAAACAATCATGTTCACCATTTATGCACTAGACATATAGAGGTAAGACATCATCTTATCCGAGATTATATTTCAAACAAGAATATTTACATTGAAATAATCTCTATTGATTTTCGGCTTGTTGATATTTTTACAAACCTCTTACTGAAAATAGATTTTCACGTTTACGTCTTAATTTCGGGATTATGGATATTTAATAGTTCATTATTTGTCTGTTTAAGTTTTTGTTTGATCTTAAAATAAAATTAGGATTTTTTTCAATATTATCCGTGTTTTTCTTAAAAAAGATAGGATTTTCTTTTAATTGTTGATTTCTTTTTTATATAATGTCAACAAGGAAAAATCTTTTCAGATTATTTTAAAGAATTTGAATTTTTATAAGTGTTTTTCTAAATATGCTGGAAATTTTTTGTTTATCAAATTTATAGATGACGACGACTACGTTTATTAAATTGGAATAGATTGATATAATCCTGAATATTTTTTTTATGTTAGCATGTGTTAAAACATAAGGTAATGGCGTACAATTTCGATTTTTGATTACATTTCCCATACCATTTTCTTGTTTACCATATTCTATCAATCCATTTTTTCATGTATATGTGGATAAGGTTAATATAAACGGTCTTGTGGTAAAGTTTATCCGCTAAAAAGTGAGTACTGAGAAAATGTCATACACATTCGATACGAAAATTAAAAAACATAAAAATATTTAGATAAAAATAACAACAAATGATTAGAGCCTATGCATGAAAAATGGATGTGGTATAAACACAGAGTTATATTACCTATGGGTATCTGACCTTTACTGAAAATTCTTCAATGTCAGTATATGTAAACTCATCATCAAGCAATGCTTACTTTCCTCGTCTAAGAGATCGCACAATAATGGATGGGTATAAGTATCTTGATCTCATTTATAATGAGCTAGGGACAAAACTGTTCTCACATAAATACCTCACTCAGGGATTTTTTTTTTGGAAAGTAGGCTTAGTTTATTGTTAATTAGACAACATGACATAAATTTAATAATTTGTTTTTAAATTAACTTTTACTTTCTAATTATAGGATATGTTTTCATTATTGATATTAGCTCTAGGAATTTTTGCTTAATGTCAAATTTGATATATGTATAACTCTAAAATTCTCACTTTGTTTCATAATCGTCCATCTCGGTTTAATTATGGAAATCATTATTTCATATTTTGATAAAAACAAAAAGGGGAGTGAGGTTAAGATTTGACTGCAACGAATGATTTGACAATGCGTGAAATGTGTTTTCTTGGGTTGAAATTTTCATTTAATTTTCATTTCATTTATGTTCTGAAATCTCATTCATTGCATCAAGTTGATCTTTCATTTATTTTACTTCTTTGTGAAGTACATTCGTAAAGGGGGGGGGGGGGCGCATTTATGTAGCGGAAGATTGCTAAAATTCATTTTATTTTGTTACACATACAAAAACACATCTTCATTTTTATTGTTAAATTTTAATGTATGTTTGTTAATCATCAAAATAGGGAAATTATGGAGTAAACAATCAATGATTTTTGTTCGATGATGATAAAAATAACTTTATTATCTAATTTGTTTTTTGTTAAGTTTTGGAGACACATTAAATTTTGGAGTATTACACTAGCATATAATTTTTTCATCAATCAAAACACATATGCAAGTGATGACAACATCTCAAACTGCACCGACACAAATTTAGCAACCTAAAACAATCAAATACAGCATGGGGAAGTCAAGGCGAGGAGCAGTCAAATTAGACTCTGTTCAAAAATATGCATAAGCGCATGTTGATACGAAAGAAGTCAAGGACATCGAACCATATACAGAAGTACTCCAACAACAAACTAGCGCACAACAACAATGAAGAATGGTGCAAACAATGAAGAATGGTGCAATACAAGTGCACAGCTGTGACGATCCCAAAACCCCGTGACACGGTGTTAAGGATAATCATTGGAATATAACACATTAGTCATCATTAGCTGATCACAGATAATAGCATAGACAGAAAATAGAATAATTTACACACATATGACAGCGGAATCATATAGATATCATCACATCAGAGAAGCACAGTACATGATACAACTTAGTGCATAATGATACATAATCAGTCACCATCGCCTGAGGCGGAATCATACATAAAGAGTACCCAAAATAAATATCAGTCTACATCGCCAATGGCGGAATCATAATATAGATACAATAATGGCAGAGAAAATCCAAGTCAGCACGGTGTAGTCAAGCCTCGCCATGAGCCAAAAGGTGCGTCAGAAACCTGTAACTAGGCTGCCCGTGTGAAGATGAGGGCACCCGAGTTTGCAAGGTGAAACAAACTACGAGTCAGTCATGGGACTGGTATGAGAAATCTACTTAACTTATTAACAACAATAATAAGGCAAATCAAAGGACCACGCCACTTTCGCGGAACGGGTTTACTCCAATGAGTGCTAGTGCATGAGATAAAGTAAACGATTAAATCAACGCAATGCTTTTTATAAAAATGAAGCCATTATAAGACTCAGGTCCCATCACACAATGCAACGCAAGCCGGAGGATAGAGTTTTCCCTTATAATGGCCAAAGATGCTTCATACGAATAAAACAAAAGTGTTTGATATTATTACTAGTGCATATATGTTTCAAAAGCAAATTCAATCATAAATATCAATCCTAGGCGGCATAGCTACCATCTACTATGTCGCCATACTAGTAATACAATCACGTCCGCATATTTCGTATTGGAAATTGGATTCCTTCATGAGTCGAGGCAAGGGGCAAGCTCCTCTCCGTTCGAGACACTCTAGCAAATGCCTCGGGACCGCACACAGCAATCCCCTGGATCCTCCAAGGCCGGTCCTCTCTTAATTTTGAGGATTAATTATTCCTGAACACACGTTTCCCGGTCCTTATAGACCTATAATCGAGGCGCCTCGCATTCCAACAACCACACAGGTGAAAAGTAGATATAAATGTCAGGGCTGGGAGGTCACTGACACCACCATAGCTAGAAAGAAACGTCATGCACTCCTTGGGTCCTTCTCCCGTTTTTGACTCATACCGGGGTGTGAGGCTCGCGAATTCACGTTATACACAAAGCTACGTCACACAGACCATGCTTTGATCATCAACCACAAGACTTTGCTTTGCAACAGAAGCCTTGATCATATGCCACTTAGGCGTGCCACACAGGCAATCCACTCCATGCGACTGATTTCTGTCAATACATAACCTCTAAGCTCGTACGTCTCAGAGAAGGGCGTTAAGCAAGAGAATAAATTCTCCACCGCCAAACGGATATATATTTAACAGAGATCAATCAACACAGAACAAAATCCAATGTCAGACACACAGTCCATTTACAAGTCCGTTCTGGGTCTGAACGAAACCGGAGGCACCAATTCCTCGCATATCCGTACAATCAACATTATGTTTGGACGGCTACTACTTCAATTCCTTCATGGTAGCTACTCCAATCACGAGCATCAGTAGCGCCCATCCATCCAATGTGGAGATCGTCGGTCTTCAACCATCTTCGACTCTTCGACTTCTCAACGTCGATCGATTATTTGAAATGAGATGAACTCGGCCCTTTCAAATAACCCACGTATATTTAGATTTTCAAATCAATTATTCACATGGTTGGACTATTCAACCTTCACATTTCAGTTATTTCGTTATAATTTTCACGTCAAATACATTCAACCATCACATATCAAGCAAACACAACAAAATTGGTTTATTTCCACTCTATATCGTCTATAGTGTTTTATAACGATATCTCGCCATTTTTATTTAATTTAAAACGGCCATATTTAATTAAACGACGTTTCAGGTCGCGTCGATACACTGGCGCTGCTTTTCACTAATTTTGTTTTACACATATCTAGAAATCTAACTGTTGGATCTTCACAAATTTTATATCATTAGGAAGGTCATTTCAAAACGAATCCAACGGTTTCAATTTTGGGAAAATCTGACGGTCGGATCTTCCACACTAGCCATTTGAAGTTACGGTTTCAAAACACGAACTGCATGACCACGTTTCGTTTTAATTCTATTTATATTTATATATTTATATAAATATAGTTCATTCAAAAATTCCTATATCGTTTCCACTTCAATTATTTCACTAACGCCTTTAAATTTCGGAAAATTTCGCCATAACCTCCTTTGTACGGGAGGGTCTGGGAAAAATTCCCAAATAGCCACACGGGCGTCTCATATCATAAAGAAAAAGAAAAAGCCAAGCGGCTAGCCAACAGGCTCATAAAATCATCACCCAAACAAAGCGGTAAATGTGTACCTATTTGTCGGGCACAAAATTTTATTTCTCTTCTTTAGCCCCTTTGCTTTAAACTGTTCAATAGATATGCATATACATATATACAATTTCTATCACTTATCATTTTCCATTCAATTTCATATTTGATTTACTTCGGTTTTAAAAACACCATTCATTCTAATGTTGAGTGCATAGGCTAAAATCATATCATTAGCTAATTAATGTATATTTCAACTCATGCACGTTTATTTGAACAAGTGGCTATTTTTAACACTACACATTTCAAAGATGATAATTTTGGCGAACTAACCTAGATTTCAACACATGACTATTTTACTTAGTTCCTATGCATGTTAAAAAGAATATTTCTTTAACAAATATTTATTTCTACGTCCGCATATCTTTAGCATATCACAAATATGATAAAAATGATATTTTTATCATTCAAAATATTTATTCGACCAATGGATGTTTTCAACACTTCATAGTTTTAATAAAAATGTAATTTTTATTGTTCGATCTTTTTATTCAACACATGAACTTTTCACTACACACACTTCTCAACAAATGAGCATTTCCACACATGGACATTTTATTTATGTTGTTCATATTAGAAAGATGGAATTTTTATTGTTGAAACTATTTATATAAGGCGAATATTTTTCATACTTCATATTTATATAAAAATGTGATTTTTATTGTTTAAACACTTCATTCATTCACAAATGAATTTAATTTTCACACAACACTTTCAACACATGAACATTTTCCACACATGGATATAATTTCAACATATGGCTATAATTTCTATGCATGAAAATTATTTCAACATATGAAAATAATTCTAACACACAAAGATTATTCAAAATTTCGGCAGCATAATGGCAGGGTAGTTAAACCGGCACCGTCCCTAGTACGGCTCCTCGCTCTACCTTAAAACCTCGCGGTTTTTGACAATGGGGATTCATGCATCTAATTCGCACGCAGGCGGCATGTTTATTTTTAATTCCACAAATATTTCCAATTCATTTCAATCACCAATGGGTATTTTTCAACCACAACCAAACAATATCAACCACAAACAATTATTCTACCATTCGTATTTTTCATCCAATATTTCACACCAATTCACAACAATAAATATCGTCCATGGTTTGTGGACGAGGGGAGTGTGTGTGTGTATATATATATATATATATATATACATACATATACATATATAATTGCTATATTTCACTTGCATTTCAACACATATATCAATTATTCTATGCATGTAAAATTCATACTTCGCTTATATAGCTTACACTACGTATGTACATGAGGTATACAACACGTATGTAATTTATATTTTGCTAATATAAATTATACACGCCATTTTCCATTCAATTTCATGTTAATTTAGATTTCTCACATTGGTTTTCGGAGTGCTAAAAATCGATACGATGTCAGAAAAATCCGCGGCTTCTTCTATTGGGTAGAGAGCTTCCTTGCGGTCACGGTGTTTCCTGTTTCATCGAATTTCGTCAACACACCAAAAAGATATGATTTTTCAAAGTGAAGACATCAAAAAGGACTCACCTTTCGCGATGGTTCGAAACTAGGTTTGAGGTTTTCGCGAAATCCGTGGCACGTGGGGACGATCGGGGGTGCTGACGTGGAAGAGCTTCGAGTGGCGGTCCTATCGGTGGTGGTTTGGTGGCGTTCGGTGGTCAGTGGCGATCAGGGCGGCGGCGGGAAGTGTTCGACTTTGGGTCGATGGTTCTGGCGAAGGAGGAGGTGATAGGGGTCGGGGTAAGGTTGGATTTGAAGAGGAGGAGGAGGCGCGTCGAGGTAGGGGGGTGGCGCAGGCGGAAATCGCCTGTGGCGGCGGCGATTTGGGGGAGAAGCAGCGTACGATTTAAGTCATCGATCGGGAGAGAGAAACGAGGGTTTCTGACTTTTTTTTTTTAAAATAATGAATGGAAATTTTTGATTGGCCCATAATTTCAATAAATTTTTAAATAGTGTTTTCTCAAACGAACTCCTTTTTAAACCCAACGACTATCGCCCCTAGCTAAATACCCCTATTCCGAACACAATGGGATATGTTTCGTAGGCCAATTCGACTGTTACAGTCAGTTATTTTCCAAATTAATGTATAAAACATTTAATTTTTAACTTTCAACGTACATTTCAATTTGCCAGGGCCACAAACTGATTCGAAAAATTCCAGAAAAATAAATGTAGCTATGTTTTGACGCTACGGTCCCAACAAAACTAGTTTCGTCGAATTCTGAGGTTGTTTGAAAAATGGCCATTTTCTGGTCGATCCAATTTAACAGAAATTGACCAAACACATTTTCTTTTGCCACGCTCACATACTAACTTCAAAAATTATGAAATTTGAAACCTAGCAATAGTTTGACATCCCGGACCAAACAAAAGTGGTTTCGTCGAATTCCGAGGTCGTATGCAAAATATCAATTTTCCAGGGCTATATATTCAATATACCGACCCTTCTGAAAATTCATTCGACCATAACTTTTGATTCTCGTTATGAAACTTCGATTTTTCAGATTCGTTAGAAAGGTATTGACTAACAGATTTAAATATTTTTGGTTTCACTAAAATCCATTATATTTTCCACCCTGCACAGTCAGTCAAAGTTTGAATTCAAATTTTCAAACTGACTCACTATTTCTAATTCACTATTTTATTGAAATATTCTATTTCAATTGTTCAAATTCCTGTGAAATCACCAATTAAATTTTTTTAAATTGGCTCGTATTTTCCGGGTTATTACAATCTCCCCCACTTAAAACTTTTCGTCCTCGAAAAGGAAACAACAGTAAAGTAGGAAATAAAATGTAAACGCAAAGTATTGTAAAGGTACCTTGCACCGGAGTTAGTCAGAGATATCCACTCTACATTTGGGGTAAGCTTGCTTAATGCTTTCCTCGGTTTCCCAAGTACAGTCTCTAGGATCACTACTCCATTGCACTTTAACTAAATGAACCTTTTTGCTTCTGAGTTCTCTAGTTTCTTTGCTAACAATCTTTAATGGCTCTCTTCTGAGTGATAATTCTGGAGTTATCTCCACATCCTGTTGCGCTGCTTCTTCTACAACAAGATCCAGATCATGAACATGTCTTCTAAGTTGAGATACGTGAAATACATTGTGCACTCCAGGCAACCAATCTGGTAATTGAACCCTATAAGCAAGAGTTCCAATTCGTTCAAGTATAGGAAAG
Source organism: Allium sativum (assembly GCA_030737875.1). Lineage (NCBI taxonomy): Eukaryota > Viridiplantae > Streptophyta > Magnoliopsida > Asparagales > Amaryllidaceae > Allium > Allium sativum. The sequence goes on from CM060926.1 coordinate 379,088,987, forward strand.
GGACCAATAAACCTCGGTGCCAACTTCCCAGTCTTGCCAAATCTGATTACTCCTCTCATCGGAGAAACCTTCAAATAAACATGATCACCAACAGCAAATGTCAAATCTCTCCTTCTAGAGTCTGCATAACTTTTCTGTCGGCTTTGGGCGGTTTTCAATCGCTTCTTGATGAAGTCGACTTTATCAGATGCTTCTCTAATCATATCGGGTCCTAGCACAAGTCTGTTGCCAGGTTCTACCCAACATGCTGGAGATCTGCAGGGTCTGCCATATAATGCTTCAAATGGCGACATTCTCAAACTTGCTTGATAGCTATTATTATATGAGAATTCTGCCAAATGCAAATGATCTTCCCATGACCCACCAAAATCAATTATACAAGCCCACAATAAATCTTCTAGAATTCTATTCACCCACTCAGTTTGGCCATCTGTTTGAGGGTGATAAGCGGTGCTCATATTCAGTTTTGTTCCCAATTCTGTTTGGAAAGCCTCCCAGAATTTGCTAGTAAATAGGGGATCCCTATCACTGACTATGCTGATGGGAATTCCATGCAGCTTAACAATTTCTTTGAAGTATATCTGCGCTAGACTTTGAGCAGTTCTATTGGATCTGACAGGTATAAAATGGGCAGTCTTCGTGAAGCGATCTACGATTACCCAAATGTTGTCATTACCTTTCTTGGTTCGCGGCAAACCATCTATGAAATCCATGGAAATCTGTTCCCATTTCCAGCCTGGGACTTCCAACGGTTGCAACAGTCCAGCTAGCTTCTGTTGGTCACTCTTGACCAATTGACAAGTAGGGCATCTGCTAACATACAAAGAAATATCTCTTTTCATTGCCTTCCACCAAAAAGTGCGTTTGATATCGTTGTACATTTTACTCACACCTGGATGGATGCAAAATTTGGATTTATGGCATTCGTCCAGCACTTCTCTTCGAAGGCCTGGAATATTTGGAATGCAAATCCTACTATTTAACCTGAGAACCCCCTTATTGTCAATACGAAAACTCGTGGTTTCACCTTCCTCGATACTCTGACTGATTCTCTAAATGAACTTATCGTCTTTTTGAAGAGCTGAAATCCTATCAATCAATCTAGGTGTAATTATTAGATTGGCAATGATTGCGGTTTTTCTACTAAGCGCATCCGCTACTACGTTAGCTTTCCCCGGCGTATACAGGATATCAAGATCATACGCTGCAAGAAATTCTAGCCAACGCTGCTGTCTCAGATTCAGATCTTTCTGGGTATATAAATACTTCAACGATTGATGATCTGTGTACAGTATAAATTTCTCACCCAATAAATAATGCCTCCAGATTTTCAAGGCAAATAAGATGGCTAGCAACTCAAGATCATGAGTCACATAATTCTTCTCATGCGGTTTCAGTTGGCGGCTTGCATAAGCGACTACTTGGCCTCTCTGCATTAACACTGCACCAAGACCTCTAATAGAAGCATCTGTCCAAACCGTTAAATCTTGATTGCCATCAATAATAGTTAACACTGGAGCGGTGGTCAGCTTCGATTTCAATTCCTGAAAGGCTTCTTCACAGTCGGAAGTCCACTTAAACTTCTCATGTTTCTTTGTGAGCTTCGTTAACGGACCGGATATCTTCGAAAAATCCTTAACGAACTTTCGATAATAACTAGCCAACCCCATAAAACTTCTAACTTCTGTGGGAGTAGTGGGTTGTTTCCAGTCTTGAATCGCTGTTATGTTGCTTGGGTCAACAGAAATTCCTTTCTCTGACACGACATGGCCAAGAAATTTGACTTCTTCTTGCCAGAAGACACATTTAGAGAATTTGGCTTTGAAGACGTTCTTCCTTAGAATCTCCAATACTTGTTCTAAGTGTTTTTCATGCTCGGGTTTTGATTTGGAGTAGATTAAAATATCATCGATGAAGACGAGGACAAATTTATTCAGAACTCCCCTGAACACTCTATTCATTAGATCGACAAAGTATGCTGGAGCGTTGCATAGGCCAAACGGCATTACTAACCATTCATAAAATATGTCTGGACCTCTGAAAGCTGTCAAAGGAACACACTCTTCTGCTATTCTCAATTGATGAAAACCTGTAGCTAGGTCCATTCGGGAAAATACTTTCGCCCCATTCAATTGGTCTAGCAAATCATCAATGCGGGGTAATGGATATTTATTTTTGAGCGTCTATTTGTTGAGATCTCGGTAATCAACACATAATCTTAGAGTACCGTTTGACTTTGGGACAAACACAACAGCTGCACCCCAATTAGAAAAACTAGGTCTGATTAGACCCTTCCACAACAGTTGATGAGTTTGATCGCCTAATTCTTCTTTTTCTTTTGGAGTCATTCTGCGAATTGGATGCACCACTGGTCTGGCATTGGGAATTAGATCGATTCGGAATTCTATTTCTCTTTGCGGAGGTAAGTTTTCAACTTCTTCAAACACATCCGCATAGTTTCCAACAATCGGAATCTTTTCTATGGAAGTGGGGATAAGTTCTAATGCTGACCAAAATTCTTCTCTATTCGGATTCGAACCATGACAGGGTATATATATATATATGTCCAAGCTCCGTTCGGATTTTAACGATTCTTTCTGCACAATTTACCTCAGCTTCGTATTTCATTAACCATTCTAACCCAAGGATAACGTCGAATTCAGGAAAATCCATAACAATCAAATTAATGGGAAATTTGTAGAAAGAATAAGAGACTGGCACTCTACAACATGTACTGAGAGTAATAGAACCCCCTATCGGGTTATGTACTTCTACCGATTCCTTAAGCTTCCTTTGTTTTAACTTTAATTTGTGCATTGTGTGTCTAGCAATAAAACTACGCGACGCACCTGTGTCAAACAATACAGAAACAGGAATATTTTTAATTGTAAGGGTACCTCCCAAAACATCAGGTTTACCTGCTCCATCGGAAGCAGCTGGCGGGCTCGACCCGTCATAGACATGAGCTACTGTAGCTTTCTTCAGCAAAGGACAGTCTTTGACCAGATGGTCGGTCTTGCGACAGTTGAAGCACGAGCGAGGGTTCTGAGAGCCTTGGCTCGAGCCTTGAGAATTTGTTTTCTGCCTCTTCGGAGCTGTGTAGACGTTTGAGTAGTGCCCCGGCTTACCACAGTTAAAGCAATTTCCTCTTGGCGGCTTGCCAGTCTGAGGTTTTGAAGATGCTGCTTGGCTTGACTCGCCTTGATTTACAGCAGGCTTGCACTTGTTTCCGGCTTGGCTTCTAGCGCGATCCTGATCCAGATGCCTTTGATCAAGGTCTTCGTAGTTGCATGTCATTTCCACCAGCTCGTTGAATTCCAGCTTGACATGGGCCATGGCTCTATCATGATATTGTCGTCTTAGCCCAAGGATAAACCTCTTATTTTTGGATTTCGCAGTGGCGACGAGTTCCGGAGCATAGGGCGACAACATTGTAAATTTATTCAGATAATCTTGCACGGAAAGATCCCCCTGTTGGAGATTGGCGAAGTCATCATGCATTCTTTCTAGAGCTTGTTCGGGGACATATTTCTCTTTGAAGAGTTCTTTAAATCCATCCCATGTTCTTCCAGCTTCTCTATTCCCGGCGGTAAGAGATTCCCACCATAGTTCAGCTTGTTCCTGCATAAGCCAGGCGCCCATAATAGCTTTGTCTTCGTCTCCAAGCCTTAGGCCTTCAAGAATTTTCTCGCATGTTTTGAGCCATGCAAGGGCCTCTATTACGGTGCCAGTTCCCGAGAAGGTCTTGCCTCCTAAGTTCTTATATCTCTTAGCTACACGGTCAAGCTCGAAGTATTGAGCTGCCGGAGGTTATATCAAAGGTCCTTCTTGAGCTGGGACTTCTCCTCTTCCTCGGCCTCGGCCGGCACGACCTCCTCTAGCGGCGGCTGCTCTGGTAGCCATTTGTCAAATTCTGTATAAGCAACGGAAAAGTCAGCTAACAGAAATGATAGTCTATTGCATAGTTAAGCAGAAAATTTTACGGAAAGATAACGATGGACTAATCAATTGTCTTTGCTATTCTGCTCGGCTCATTCTAGGACTTTACTAGTCCTATCTCTAATGAGCGACTCGCCTTAGAATACTACTGATTCTATTTTGACGAAGTGTTTAATGTGTTAGACTCCAGAACTAAGGTTAACCAAAGCTCTGATACCAGCTGTGATGATCCCAAAACCCCATGACACGGTGTTAAGGATAATCATTGGAATATAACACATTAATCATCATTAGCAGATCACAGATAATAGCATAGACAGAAAATAGAATAATTTACACACATATGACAGCGGAATCATATAGATATCATCACATCAGAGAAGCACAGTACAGGATACAACTTAGTGCATAATGATACATAATCAGTCACCATCGCCTGAGGCGGAATCATACATAAAGAGTACTCAAAATAAATATCAGTCTACATCACCAATGGCGGAATCATAATATAGATACAATAATGGCGGAGAAAATCCAAGTCAGCACGGTGTAGTCAAGCCTCGCCATGAGCCAAAAAGTGCGTCAGAAACCTGTAACTAGGCTGCCCGTGTGAAGATGAGGGCACCCGAGTTTGCAAGGTGAAACAAACTACGAGTCAGTCATGGGACTGGTATGAGAAATCTACTTAACTTATTAACAACAATAATAAGGCAATTCAAAGGACCACGCCACTTTCGCGGAACGAGTTTACTCCAATGAGTGCTAGTGCATGAGATAAAGTAAACGATTAAATCATCGCAATGCTTTTTATAAAAATGAAGCCATTATAAGACTCAGGTCCCATCACACAATGCAAAGCAAGCCGGAGGATAGAGTTTTCCCTTATAATGGCCAAAGATGCTTCATACGAATAAAACAAAAGTGTTTGATATTATTACTAGTGCATATATGTTTCAAAAGCAAATTCAATCATAAATATCAATCCTAGGTGGCATAGCTACCATCTACTATGTCGCCATACTAGTAATACAATCACGTCCGCATATTTCGTATTGGAAATTGGATTCCTTCATGAGTCGAGGCAAGGGGCAAGCTCCTCTCCGTTCGAGACACTCTAGCAAATGCCTCGGGACTGCACACAGCAATCCCCTGGATCCTCCAAGGCCGGTCCTCTCTTACTTTTGAGGATTAATTATTCTTGAACACACGTTTCCCGGTCCTTACAGACCTATAATCGAGGCGCCTCGCATTCCAACAACCACACAGGTGAAAAGTAGATATAAATGTCAGGGCTGGGAGGTCACTGACACCACCATAGCTAGAAAGAAACGTCATGCACTCCTTGGGTCCTTCTCCCGTTTTTGACTCATACCGGGGTGTGAGGCTCGCGAATTCACGTTATACACAAAGCTACGTCACACAGACCATGCTTTGATCATCAACCACAAGACTTTGCTTTGCAACAGAAGCCTTGATCATATGCCACTTAGGCGTGCCACACAGGCAATCCACTCCATGCGATTGATTTCTGTCAATACATAACCACTGAGCTCGTACGTCTCAGAGAAGGGCGTTAAGCAAGAGAATAAATTCTCCGCCGCCAAACAGATATATATTTAACAGGGATCAATCAACACAGAACAAAATCCAATGTCAGACACACAGTCCATTTACAAGTCCGTTCTGGGTCTGAACGAAACCGGAGGCACCAATTCCTCGCATATCCGTACAATCAACATTATGTTTGGACGGCTACTACTTCAATTCCTTCATGGTAGCTACTCCAATCACGAGCATCAGTAGCGCCCATCTATCCAATGTGGAGATCATCGGTCTTCAACCATCTTCGACTCTTCGACTTCTCAACGTCGATCGATTATTTGAAATGAGATGAACTCGGCCCTTTCAAATAACCCACGTATATTTAGATTTTCAAATCAACTATTCACATGGTTGGACTATTCAACCTTCACATTTCAGTTATTTCGTTATAATTTTCACGTCAAATACATTCAACCATCACATATCAAGCAAACACAACAAAATTGGTTTATTTCCACTCTATATTGTCTATAGTGTTTTATAACGATATCTCGCCATTTTTATTTAATTTAAAACGGCCATATTTAATTAAACGACGTTTCAGGTCGTGTCGATACACTGGCGTTGCTTTTCACTAATTTTGTTTTACACATATCTAGAAATCTAACCGTTGGATCTTCACAAATTTTATATCATTAGGAAGGTCATTTCAAAACGAATCCAACGGTTTCAGTTTTGGGAAAATCCGACGGTCGGATCTTCCACACTAGCCATTTGAAGTTACGGTTTCAAAACACGAACTGCACGACCACGTTTCGTTTTAATTCTATTTATATTTATATATTTATATAAATATAGTTCATTCAAAAATTCCTATATAGTTTCCACTTCAATTATTTCACTAACGCCTTTAAATTTCGGAAAATTTCGCCATAACCTCCTTTGTACGGGAGGGTCTGGGAAAATTCCCAAATAGCCACACGGGCGTCTCATATCATAAAGAAAAAGAAAAAGCCAAGCGGCTAGCCAACAGGCTCATAAAATCATCACCCAAACAAAGCGGTAAATGTGTACCTATTTGTCGGGCACAAAATTTTATTTCTCTTCTCTAGCCCCTTTGCTTTAACCTGTTCAATAGATATGCATATACATATATACAATTTCTATCACTTATCATTTTCCATTCAATTTCATATTTGATTTACTTCGGTTTTAAAAACACCATTCATTCTAATGTTGAGTGCATAGGCTAAAATCATATCATTAGCTAATTAATGTATATTTCAACTCATGCACGTTTATTTGAACAAGTGGCTATTTTTAACACTACACATTTCAAAGACGATAATTTTGGCGAACTAACCTAGATTTCAACACATGACTATTTTACTTAGTTCCTATGCATGTTAAAAAGAATATTTCTTTCACAAATATTTATTTCTACGTCCGCATATCTTTAGCATATCACAAATATGATAAAAATGATATTTTTATCATTCAAAATATTTATTCGACCAATGGATGTTTTCAACACTTCATAGTTTTAATAAAAATGTAATTTTTATTGTTCGATCTTTTTATTCAACACATGAACTTTTTCACTACACACACTTCTCAACAAATGAGCATTTCCACACATGGACATTTTATTTATGTTGTTCATATTAGAAAGATGGAATTTTTATTGTTGAAACTATTTATATAAGGCGAATATTTTTCATACTTCATATTTATATAAAAATGTGATTTTTATTGTTTAAACACTTCATTCATTCACAAATGAATTTAATTTTCACACAACACTTTGAACACATGAACATTTTCCACACATGGATATAATTTCAACATATGGCTATAATTTCTACGCATGAAAATTATTTCAACATATGAAAATAATTCTAACACACAAAGATTATTCAAAATTTCGGCAGTATAACGGCAGGGTAGTTAAACCGGCACCGTCCCTAGTACGGCTCCTCGCTCTACCTTAAAACCTCGCGGTTTTTGACAATGGGGATTCATGCATCTAATTCGCACGCAGGCGGCATGTTTATTTTTAATTCCACAAATATTTCCAATTCATTTCAATCACCAATGGGTATTTTTCAACCACAACCAAACAATATCAACCACGAACAATTATTCAACCATTCGTATTTTTCATCCAATATTTCACACCAATTCACAACAATAAATATCGTCCATGGTTTGTGGGCGAGGGGAGTATATATATATATATATATATATATATATATATATAATTGCTATATTTCACTTGCATTTCAACACATATATCAATTATTCTGTGCATGTAAAATTCATACTTCGCTTATATAGCTTACACTACGTATGTACATGAGGTATACAACACGTATGTAATTTATATTTCGCTAATATAAATTATACACGCCATTTTCCATTCAATTTCATGTTAATTTAGATTTCTCACATTGGTTTTCGGAGTGCTAAAAATCAATACGATGTCAGAAAAATCCGCGGCTTCTTCTATTGGGTAGAGAGCTTCCTTGCGGTCACGGTGTTTCCTGTTTCATCGAATTTCGTCAACACACCAAAAAGATATGATTTTTCAAAGTGCAGACATCAAAAAGGACTCACCTTTCGCGATGGTTCGAAACTAGGTTTGAGGTTTTCGCGAAATCCGTGGCACGTGGGGACGATCGGGGGTGCTGACGTGGAAGAGCTTCGATCGGCGGTCCTATCGGTGGTGGTTTGGTGGCGTTCGGTGGTCAGTGGCGATCAGGGCGGCGGCGGGAAGTGTTCGACTTTGGGTCGATGGTTCTGGCGAAGGAGGAGGCGATAGGGGTCGGGGTAAGGTCGGATTTGAAGAGGAGGAGGAGGCGCGTCGAGGTAGGGGGGTGGCGCAGGCGGAAATCGCCTGTGGCGGCGGCGATTTGGGGGAGAAGCGGCGGACGATTTAAGTCGTCGATCGGGAGAGAGAAACGAGGGTTTCTGACTTTTTTTTTTTTTTAAATAATGAATGGAAATTTTTGATTGGCCCATAATTTCAATAAATTTTTAAATAGTGTTTTCTCAAACGAACTCCTTTTTAAACCCAATGACTGTCGGCCCTAGCTAAATACCCCCATTCCGGACACAATGGGATATGTTTCGTAGGCCAATTCGACTGTTACAGTCAGTTATTTTCCAAATTAAAGTATAAAACATTTAATTTTTAACTTTCAACGTACATTTCAATTTGCCAGGGCCACAAACTGATTCGAAAAATTCCAAAAAAATAAATCTAGCTATGTTTTGACGCTACGGTCCCAACAAAACTAGTTTCGTCAAATTCTGAGGTCGTTTGAAAAATGGCCATTTTCTGGTCGATCCAATTTAACAAAAATTGACCAAACACATTTTCTTTTGCCACGCTCACATACTAGCTTCAAAAATTATGAAATTTGAAACCTAGTAATTGTTTGACATCCCGGACCCAACAAAAGTGGTTTCGTCGAATTCCGAGGTCGTATGCAAAATGTCAATTTTCCAGGGCTATATATTCCATATACCGACCCTTCTGAAAATTCGTTCGGCCATAACTTTTGATTCCCGTTATGAAACTTCGATTTTTCAGATTCGTTAGAAAGGTATTGAGTAACAGATTTAAATATTTTTGGTTTCACTAAAATCCATTATATTTTCCACCCTGCACAGTCAGTCAAAGTTTGAATTCAAATTTTCAAACTGACTCACTATTTCTAATTCACTATTTTATTGAAATATTCTATTTCAATTGTTCAAATTCCTGTGAAATCACCAATTTAAAATTTTTAAATTGGCTCGTATTTTCCAGGTTATTACAACAACCATCACCATATCATACCACATCGACATGGGTTAACAACTATGGACATGTACAACAAGCAAGGCATACTCAAAAGGAGGTTTAACATAGGAAGTCAACAAGTCAAGTGCACCAAGTACAAGTTAGTATCATATGAAAAAATTAGCTGCAAACTACATGAAACATCCTGCATCCCTTAGTATTCCTAATTAAGGTCATACTCAGTAATGTAGAGCGTTGTAGGTACAAAGAAACAATTCATGCCGATTAAAATTCACAAGACATAAAACAAAAACAACGAAAATATTTATTTTCAATAGTTTGTTATTACAAAACATTAATATACGCAAGATAAGTTTTATTATAAAACACATGTCTTACATAATCTCATCTCAAATCATAATATGTAATTAAACAGTTCCATTCTGAAGTACAAATCCGGATCATGATAAATGAACTGTCAAAAGCTAAGTACAACAAATAGGTTCGTTGACATAAATCTTCCAAAGCTGCTAGAATCAATCAAATCCCTACCTTGTCTGATTACTGAGGGAAAAGAAAAAGGAAGGAAGAGGAGTGGGTCAAACATAAAGCCTGGTGAGCGTTGCAACTACTAGCATGATTGAGTAATAGAGGAAATATAGACTAAATAATGGGTCTAGTGTCAGATATTGTAAGTGTTCATGCACAACTACAAAAGCGAACATGCTAGAATGATATACAAATAAATATTGTAACAACCCACAATTTTAGTAATAATTAAATTAGTAATTTAGTTATACTCCAAAAATGAATTTTTTGCAAACGACATAATTTTACCCTGAAACTTGCACCACTGTGTTCGTGACAGAATTCTGGTCAACTTTCATGTTTGGAACTTTGCGAAGGAGTCCGTATGAAAAAATTACGGATGAAATATGAAAAACAAAAGGAAAATAAATAAAATAGAATAATACATATATGGTAATAAATCGTACCATTATTTCCCCCGTCCTAACCACTGCCAAGTCGACCCAGGCGGTCGACCACTAGGTTAATACGATGACGGTTTTTCTCGTATAAGTAATGGTTATCATTATTACCATAACAATCCTAATCTTATATATGCATTAGTTTTCTAAAAAACAAGTTTGGTACTTAATGGTAGGCATTTCAAAATACAGGTGGGTAGTACTCGGTTAGAACAAATTAACTAATCATATCGTTTTATTTTGGTCGGTTCAGTTCGGCTATGAAATTATACTGATTTGAATTTGGTTTGTAAGATAGTTTTATTTTGGTTATCAGAATTAACCAAAATTCTATTATGTTATCAAAATTTTATGATATTTAATACTTTTAATAATTGATTTAATAATAGGAAACAAATTCTATCTATTAAAGATAGATGAATTTTCTTATGAAGTATAAACTTAAGAAAATATTCAAAAAACTATTTTCAAACATAAATTTAAGATTTTCTTTAAGAAAATCAATCATTAAATAGTGACATATGTTAATTTCTCTTACTCATCGTTTTAGTTTGGTTGAGAAAAGCTAATTCTGTTCGATTTGGTTTTAATTCGATTTAAATTTTTCCCCCTTAAAACAATCCCAGTCAACCGTACACTCTCCCTTTTTGAAACCAAATGCTAACGGTTCTTTGTTCTTGGGTTATTAACCTTAATCAACTTATTCCACTATCTCATACTTTACAATAATAATTGATTTTTTTTATATTCTTCCTTTTTCTTAGTTTTTTTCTTATCTATTGTTGTAAGTTTTTGAAGTATTTAGAAGCTATTAATGTTGAATCAACACAAATGTTAACAGTGTTTGAAACATATATCATTGTAATCCAAAATGTATTAATAAATTTTGTATCGAGTATGATACATGTAAGTAATTTATTTGTCTAGATGTAAATATACATCTACTTTTTATTTTCACATTTACAGTCATAAATTTCCAAAACGTATGTATAAACTTGAAAAAGCATTATATGGTTTGGAACAAACTCATAGAGCTTGATATGACTGTCTTAGTATATATCTTTTGGAAAATGGTTTTAAAAAAGGTGGTGCTGACACAACTTTGTTTCTATTACACGAAGGTGATGATTTTTTGATTCTTCGAATTTATGTTGACGGTGTAAATTATGGTGCTACTAATGAAAATTTGCATCAAAATTTTGAAAAGGTTATGCGGGATAAATTTGAAATAGCTTGGTAGAAGAATTGAAGTATTTCCTAGAATTTTAAGTCAAACAAAGTGACAATGGAGTTTTTCAAACGAAGTACATGATAAAATTGTTGAAAAGATTTGGAATTGCAATTGCAAAACTATGAGTCCTTCAACCAAGCTTGACAAAGATGAAAAAGAAATTACCACTGATTAGAAGAAACATCAAAGTGTAATTGGCTCTCTTCTTTATTTTACCGCTTCTAGATGGATTTGAACTGGAGTGCATGGGAAGCAAATACAACAGCCTTACCACTACACCACACTTAATCATATTTACATTTTGGCATGTTTAAACCTTTTTGTACATAATAATAATATTATGAAGCCTCAAAAAATCAGAGCCCTAGGTCACTGCCTAGGTGGCCTTGGCTCAGGATTAGGCTTGGTTTATGGTATCCCTCATGTGATAATTTTGATTTAGTTGATTATTCTGATGCCTATTATGTTGGTTCTCGTACGGATAAAAAAAGCACAAGCGGATTATGTTTCTTGTTAGGATACTGATTAGTTTCATGGTCAAGTAGAAAGCAAAACTGTGTTGCTTTGTTGACTACCGAAGCTGAGTATATTGCCTTATGAACTTGTTGTGCACAAATTTTGTGGATGATGCAAACCCTATTAGACTTTGGCTTAATTTTTAAACTAGTGCCTTTAAAATGTGATAGTGAAAGTGCAATTGATTTTCAAACAATCATGTTCACCATTTACGGACTAGACATACAAAGGTATGACATCATTTTATCCGAGATTATATTTCAAATGAGAATATTTATGTTGAAATAATCTCTACTGATTTTTGGCTTGTTGATATTTTTACCAAACCTCTTACTGAAGATATATTTTCACATGTACTTCTGAATTTCGGGATTATGGATATTTAGTAGTTCATTTTCTTGTCTGTTTAAGTTTTTTGTTTGATCTTAAAAAAATTAGGTTTTTTTTCTTTTCAATATTATCCGTGTTTTTCTTAAAAAAGATAGGATTTTCTTTTCATTATTGATTTTTTTAAAGAAAAGCAATCTTTTTTATAAAATTTCAACAAGTAAAAATCTTTTCGGGTTATTTTAAAGAATTTGCATCTTTGATAAGTGTTTTTTTGACTATGCTGAAATTTTTGTGTTTGTCATATTCATGGATGATGACTACGTTTATTAAATTGGAATAGATTGATATAATCCTGAATAATTCACTACAAGAAAAATGATTTTTTGTTACAAAAATTGGTGGTGTTTATTCTTAAATGCAAGCAAAAGTGTTTAGTACCAATATAAGCGCGACAAAAATTATTTCACACTCCCGCCTCATCGTAAACATAAGCCCGCGTGTCCAAAGTAAACGTAACCAACCTATTCTCTATTCCTCACCCCTCATACTTAAAATCTTTTAACCCTCGTTCCCTTTTCTCCCTTTTTCCAGAGAAAAACCTAGCTTCTAACCACTTTCAATCTACAGCTTATTATTTCTTAATTCAATACGATTTCGTAAAGACGATCTCGTTCAACGTTCGTATGGATACCAGTAGAGGCGGTGCATCTCAGCGACGCTACAAAGTGATTTGATTTAATTCCAAATCATATTCACGTTTGTGAAATCGCTAAAGCTAGGAAGGTATAAAATCAAACTTGATTTGTCTAATTTTGTTTGCTATCGTTGAGGGTTTTGAATAGTTAAAATCCATTGTGTGCTGATTTCTGCAACCACAAACCAAAACAATTGGTTTCTGCAAACAATGTTTGTAAATGGTTTTATATCTGCGTTTTTAAGTTACTTTTGAACTCTGGGTTTTGATAGTATACCGATTAAATTTATATGCTTATGACTTCCCGTATGCTTCAAATTTAGATCTAGATATACGTATAAATGTTTCATAATAGTACGTATGAAAGCAAATGGTGTTTATACTTGTTATAATATCTTCCATGTTGTTTGCATCTGAATTGAATGGGTTTTGAACCTGTTTTGTATATATATATATATATATATATATATGTTGATTGCCTAAATTATATGGATTGGAATTTAATCTGGACATTGATTTTAAATGTTAACATGTTCATTTAAATTGCTTGATTGAGTACTTGCAGCAAACATATTACACTGATATATATATATATATATATATATATATATATATATATATGAACCTTGCATTGCATGACTTATATATATGAGTTACATAGTATATAGATTGTGCAGCATATGACTTTAACAGTATATGAATTTTGCAATATGTGATATTATGCAAGTATATCAGAATGTGCTTATGTATTTTATTTTATTTTATTCCATCTGATTTGCATGTATAGGAGTATACATGAATACTGAAATTGTGTAGCTAAAAGAGAGTCACTTTATAATTATTAATACCTGCATACCTTGTGTTTGACATTAGCATATGCAAATGAGCATACATACATACATAGTGTAGGTGATAATTGTTTTATACGTGTGAAGCATGAGCGCATTTGTTTATGAGGGATGTATTTATCAAGTATGTGTTTATTCCTAGATATATATATATATATATATCAAGTGTGTGTGAACATTTCGAAATTTCTTGGGAGTTACTAAAGCGAGTAACATTTCGAGATCGATTTATCTTGGGAGTTACTAAATTAAGTGATTGCATTCAATGGATTGACAATTAATTTGAAAGGTAACACTAACACGGTAGGATCTCCTATCAAAGTTCATTTTTAGGAGGTATATTTCAGATCCATGTTGGCAGATGTTTATTATTTTTAGGATACTACGACTTATTTCCATGAAAATGGAACATTCACGTGTTATTAAGAAACAAATCACGAGTTCTATGCGTCTACGTGGAGGTAAGAGAGGTATTGACCTAGCTTTATGTGGTCTGGTTAAGGAAATACTTCGAAATGATGAAAACTTTAAAATAAGGTTTTTAGTCATTAAAGAGCTTCGAAATTTAGTAACTCAGGTTCCGAAGAACAATAAGTTTCAACGGATCAATTTAGTAACTCGCAAGATAAGTCGAGGTTAGTTGGTTTGTTAATCAGACCAAATTATTTAACACTAAGCGGTAAAAATATTTGTCCATATGATCAACTTTATCATTTCGTAGTGTTTCCTCAACCAGCCCACAGAATACTTGTTCAGTACCTCTTTTATCTTCAGGTATACGCATATAACTCGTGATTTAGTACTTAATAAAACGTGAGTGTTCCATCTTCATGGATTTTGGTCGCAGTATGTTAAATTTACTGAACACCTCGTCGACATAGTTCTGGAATTTACTTTTTGGCAGTATTACTTAATAGTGTTAGGATCTTCAAAAGTTTATCTTGGCTGTGCCTTTTTTCCTACAGTGCTGAATGTTACATATCATAAAGATGTCATACTTGTAACGCCCCGTAATTTTATAACACATTAAGATGATAAACTATGGAACACTTAATTAAATAATTGGGATTAAGTGAAACGAGCTACGCCATTGCGTTCGTCTCGGAATTTTGCTTGAGATAGACACCAAGTTTGCGTAAAACAGATGCCGTATGAAGAAAATATTAATGTTTGAAGTTTGTATACGCATAAGAAGAATATCACACACATATATATATATAATAAGTTTCAGAATTCAAAACAGTTCAAAATCGAGCGGCTGGAAGGCAGTAGGAAAAATCCCACCCATAGATGTCGACCCCATCAAGGGGGTGTTAACCCATGGGTCACCCCATCAAGGGGGTGTCGACCCTTGGGTCAACGCACCAAGGGGGTCGACCCCCTCACCGCTGATCTGGGCAGATTCTTCTGTTTGAATGTGGACTCCTTTCTTGGCTTGGTTCGTTGGTTTTAGGCTATAAATAAGACCCCATTTCTCTTGTTTTTACACACAAAAAACAATGGAGAACTAGATGATGCCGCTGCCCAAATTAGATTAGCCTTTTCTTCTTCAACAGATAATGTGATGACAAGGAATTTCGCTCGATCCGAATCAGTCGTTAAACCGATCTAGACCGTTCGAAACCACTGATCGTTTGAGAATAGGACAAATCAGAACGCAGATGGGAAAACATTTCATTGCTATTACAAAATTCCATCAGATACAAGAATATACAGAGTATAATGAATAAATTACATTCGATAAATATCAAAGATTACATTAAATTACATAGCAGCGAAAAAATAATACGAAGCACAACTGAAGGTGATATACGGATACAGAGCTTTCCGGATATCATTCCAGCTGTAAACCAGGATCCTGTGAATATAAATCTGCAAAACCAAAATTACTAGCTGCCCGTGCGGAAAATAAGGGCACCCAGAGTTTAGGTTAAAACAATAAACTCCAGGTCAGTCATGTGGCTGGTGTGAGAACTAAAACAGTTATTTAAAGCTCTACTTTAAAAGAGAGTAATTCAAGGGACCACGCCGTATAACACAGAACGGGCTTCCTTCCAAGAATACCAGTGCATAGAATAAACAACGCAATGCTTTTTCGAAAAAAGAAACTATTATAAGACCCAGGTCCCATCACACAATGCAACGCAAGCAGGAGGATAGGGTTTTCCCTTTTAATAGCCAAACATGCTTGGTACGTTTAAAACAAATCATTTGATACTATAATAAGTGTATAGTGTCAAAACAATTTCAATTATAAATATAAATCATAGACGGCATGGGTACCATATATCATGTCGCCATACTAGTTCTACAATTAAAACCGCAATACACGTATTGGAAATTGGATTTCCGTCATGAGTCGAGGCAAGGGGCAAGCTCCTCTCCGCTTCGAGACACTCTAGCAAATGCCTCAGGACTACACACTCTGGGTAACCCTGGATTCGGCTAGGCCGGTCCTGTCTTACGTTTGAGGATTAGTTATTTCTAAACACACGTTTCCCGGTCCTTACAGACCTATAATCGAGGCGCCTCGCATCCAACAACCACAAAGGTGAAAAGTATATAAATGTCAGGGCTGGTAAGTCACTGACACCACCAAAGCTAGAAAGAAACATCGTGTTCTCCCAGCGGTACGTATCCCGTTTTTAACTCATACCGATGTGTGAGGCTCGCGAATTCGCGTTATACACAAAGCTGCCACGTAGGCCGTGCTTTGATCATCAACCACAAGACTTTGCTTTTCAACAGAAGCCTTGATCCATGCAACTCAGCGTGCCACACAGGAAATTCATGCCATGCGGTTGATATCTATCGATATATAACCTCTAAGCTCGTACGTCTCAGAGAAGGGCGTTAAGCAAGAGAATAAATTCTCCGCCGCCAAACAGATATATATTTAACAGAAATCAATCAACACAGAATAAAATCCAATGTCAAACACACAATCCATTTACAAGTTCGTTCTGGGTCTGAACGAAACCGGAGGCACTTTCCTCGCATATCCATCGATCTCCAAGTACGTCTGGACGACCACTAAATGATTCCCTCATCTTGGGTGTACAGCCCAATCAAGATCATCAGTAATCACCCAAACGTTGTGAAGACTTCCGGTCTTCAACCACCGTCTTCATCTTCGACTTATCGTCGAATCGGTTATTCAGAATGGGTGTAAACCCGGCCTTTCCGAACAACCCGCGTAAATTAAAAACAAATGTTACACAAACACAATATACGCCTCATTCCAATTCATTAGTCACTAACCGTAAATCAGTAAGAGAGCAATTCCCCAAAAATTAACCCCGAAGGACGAAACCAACATCAGATCAATATCCAGGAAACCATTCTTCTTAACTATTCTACAGCTAGTTTCTAAATTTCACATTCTTAGGGAAAGGTTCCCATTAATTTTATCCAAGATAAATTCTTAAAAATTTATTCTTAAATCTTCCTTTGGATGTCATTTCAAACCAAATTATGGTTTTCCAAACTAGTCGAGATTAGCGAATCACACCGAAGTAATTATTTATTTTATTTCCCAATCCCAACCTATTCATCCCATGAAGCAAAACTGGTAATACTCCATATCTAACACCACGGTGTTATCGGTAAAATTAATTACCATTTCACGTTCAAATCTAATTAAAGATTTAACTATCGCTTTGGAGCAAAACTGGTGATACTCCATTCTCGCTCATTTGCCAAATTTGATAATTTGAATTATCAATTCACATGTCAATTCTATTTAAAACCCATTTCAAATCCAATTTATTTATTTAAAAATAAATGGATTTTAATTTTAGTTCAAAACTAGTTCATTTCGATAAAAATCTATTTATATCCCTTCAAATATGGAGTTTTTCATCCCAATTTTTCCCAAATCATTTCTTATGATTTTTCACAAATTATTACTATTTTTAATAATTTTATCAAGGCCCGTACAGTCGATTTCCATCAACGGCTGTCGAACTGCACTTATAGCGACCTTTTCCAAATTTGATTTGGACGTATCTCTAAATCCAACCGTTAGATTTTGAATTTCTAATATTTGTTAGAAAGCTCTTTTCGATACGAACCCAACGGTTCCTGTTTTAGGAGAATCCGACGGTCGGATCTCCCGTAATGTCCGTTTGAAGTTAATGGTCGAAATTTACGAACTACCGCGGCGCGTTCTATTCAGGCCATTATATTATATATATAATATATATTTCGTCGACTTCTGTTTTAAAATTCATTTCTATTCAATTCAAATTTCAATTCA
Source organism: Allium sativum (assembly GCA_030737875.1). Lineage (NCBI taxonomy): Eukaryota > Viridiplantae > Streptophyta > Magnoliopsida > Asparagales > Amaryllidaceae > Allium > Allium sativum. The sequence goes on from CM060926.1 coordinate 379,107,121, forward strand.
ATTTGAATTCATTTCAAATCGATTCTTATTCTATTTCAATTCGGTTTCAATTAAATTCGAATTCGTTTTATATTCAATTCAATTCGAAATTGGATTTCTATTCAATCCCATTCGAATTCGTTTTCGATTCAAATCAAATTCGTTATATATTCAATTCAATCAAATTCATTATATATTCAATTCAATTCGTTTTCTATTCGATTCAATTCGAATTCGTTTTCAATTCAAATCAAATTCGTTATATATTCCATTCAATCAAATTCGTTATATATTCAATTCAATTCGTTTTCTATTCGATTCAATTCGAATTTGTTTTCAATTCAAATCAAATTCGTTATATATTCAATTCAATTCGTTTTCTATTCGATTCAATTTGAATTCGTTTTCAATTCAAATCAAATTCGTTATATATTCCATTCAATCAAACTCGTTATATATTCAATTCGAATTCGTTTTCAATTCAAATCAAATTCGTTATATATTCCATTCAATCAAATTCGTTATATATTCAATTCAATTCGTTTTCTATTCGATTCAATTCAAATTGGTTTTCTATTCAATTCAATTTAAATTGGTTTTCTATTCAATTCAAATTGGTTTTCTATTCAATTCAATTCAAATTGGTTTTCTATTCAATTCAATTCAATTTGAATTCGTTTTCTATTTAAATCAAATTCAATTCGAATGTAATCGATATAAATATCGTTCGCGTCAAAATAGCGCATCTCTAATCAAAACGACTTTATATATTTCAATAAATTCGTTATTCTATTCAACAAATGAATATTTATTCTATTCAATATGTGAATCTATATTTTTGTCAACACACGACTAATCTCAACGAATGAGTACTGCCCACGTGTGGCTATTTTTGTTATTTAATATATTTTATAAAAATTAAGCTATCCATCGTTTGATATTAAATCAGACTCCAACCGTAAATTAGTAAGAGAACGATTCCTCGAATATTAACCCCGAAGGCCGAAACCAACATCAGATTAATATCCAGGAGACCACTCACCTTATCTATTTTCCAGTTAGTTTCTAATTTTATATATGATAAAGATGTAAATTTTATTATTAAAATATTTCGTTCAACACATGACTAATCTCAACGGATGAGTACAGTCAACACATGAACCTTTATTTTATAATGATAAAGATATAAATTTTATTGTTTAAAATACTTCGTTCAACACATGACTAATCTCAACGGATGAGTACAGTCAACACATGAACCTTTATTTTATAATATTCTTTATCTTCTAAATTGGAATGAGGCCCAACCAATTACCATATAACGTTAATTATCTGGATTCCACACAACACATGTATATAATAGCAACGATAAACAATCAACCATCATCCAAAGTGCACTACACTGTATAAGCATCAAATATAGATATCTAACGCTTATAACAGCCTGTCAATCAATCGATCGACATACAACTAATTATTGGGATTAGTGTATGTCATATATTATCCCAATACCCGTGTGGGGTTTCCAACAATCAAACACAGATTTTATTTGTGCAGTTGGGCGATGTGTAAAATTTATCATCCCAATCAATATCAGTCAAATCAGTGTGTATAAACAAATCGGTCGATTTGTTTATAAATATTTATTTATTCACTTTCGCGTTAAAAATTATATTTTTAACGATAATTAATTTATTTCAACACATCTACATTTTATTATCGATTTCACATCCACAACACAAACAAATTCACAACACAACAATTAAACAAACAAGCCATCCATGGTCTGTGGATGACGGGTGTCGGGTGCTACTAAGCACCGTCTGCATCCTAGTATATATATATATAACTAGAAAAAGAAATTTAGAGTGAGAAGTTCTCACCGATAGCTATTCCAACTCCATGACACTTCATTTGTAGAAATCTTCGTCGTTTTCGCCTTTTAACACTTTCGTCGCCCGTAGCCACTACATATGTAAAAATCGAATTTTTACTTTGCTATTCAATATATAAAAATCGAATTTTTACTTTGCTATTCAATATATAAAAATCGAATTTTTACTTTGCTATTCAATATATAAAAATCGATTTTTACTTCGCTATTCAATATATAAAAATCGAATTTTTACTTCGCTATTCAATATATAAAAATCGAATTTTTACTTCGCTATTCAATATATAAAAATCGAATTTTTTCTTCGCTATTCAAGAAATAAAAATCGAATTTTTACTTCGATGCTATATAGATAAAAATTCTATTTTTCTAATGCTACTATATAGATAAAAATTGAATTTTTACTACGCTATTCAATATATAAAAATCTCGCCTTTTCAAATATATTTTTATTTCCGCTATAATATAAAAATCACATTTTTATTACCCGCCTTATATAAAAATCATATTTTTATTATTAAAAATCAGTTCTTTCTAACAATAAGGATCATTTCTTTATAAGCAATAAAAATCATTCCTTTTAGCGAGTAAAAATCATTCCTTTTAGCGATGTTTACATTGTAAAAATCAAATCTCTTCATATAATAATAATCGACTTTTCTTTCACAATGATATATATATATATAAAATCAGATTTGAATTGTCTTTGTTATTAAAAATATAAACTTTCATGTTATAAAAATATAACTCTTCATCGTATAAAAATAACGACTTTTCATAATTGAAAATATCGCCTTTTCAATATTAAAAATATCGTTTTTCCATTGTTAAAAATTCGACCTTTCTATTACTAAAAATTCTAACTTTTCCTTTATAAAAATTCTAACTTAACTAAAATCGAATTCAAAGTAAAAGCATAAAAGAAAAAAAAAAGAAAAAGAATAAAGTAAAAATAAAAACTTACAGATGAAAACTGGAGAGGGGGGGGGGCTCTGGTGCGCAGCAGTCGGAGAAAAGGGGGGGTCTGGCGTCAGCCGAGGTGGAAGGGGGGGGGGGTAGCGCGGTCGACATCAGGAATGGGGGGGTTTCGATCGCGAGGCAGCAGAGGGGGGGGGGGTGGGTTCGATCGAGGCTGAGGAGGAGGGGGGGTTTGCGGTGGCGCGCCGCTTGGGGGATTGGCGGCTGGCAATTTGGGGTGGAGCGGGCTCCGCCCCTTTCTCCTTTTTTTTTGTTTTTTGTTTTGGTTTTAATCGAAAGGGGGGGTCTGAGGAGAAAAAGGGGGTGGAGGGGATTTTTAATTTATTTTATTTTAATTTACAGAAAGTTGACTTTTTCATTTGAATTCGAAACGGGACCCAACGACTGTCGTCCCTAGCTAATCACCCCCATTCCGAACACAATGGGATATGTAACGTAAGCTGATTCGATCGTTTCGATCAGTTTCCACCAAAATCAACATATAACTCTATATATTGAATTTGAACGCGCATTTCAATTAACCGGGGTCACATACTAACTAGAAAAATTCCAGAAAAATATTTTCCAGCTTCGTATTGACGATACGGTCCTAACAAAACTAGTTTTGTCGAATTCTGAGACCGTTGGAAAAATGATCATTTTCCAGTCGATTAAAATCAACTAAAACTGGTCAAACGCGTTTTCCTTTGCCATGCTCACATATTGATTCGAAAAATTATGAAATTTGGAATCTAGCAATAATTTGACATCACGGACCCAACAAAAGTGGTTTCGTCGAAATCCGAGGTCATTTGCAAAATGTCTATTTTTAAGGGCCTGAATTCCATAGCGACTATTCAGAATTTTCAACTGGACATATCTTTTGATTCCCGCTATGAAATTTCAATTTTTCGGATCGTTGGAAAGATATCATCAATTAGATCCTATTGTTTTTGGTTTTGCCAAAATCCGGATTGTTTTGCACCCGGTACATTCAATTGAAGTTTGAAATCGAATTATCGAACTATCGCGCCATTTTCAATTCTATTTATAATTATATATAATTATTTATATTCTAACGACGACGTATATAATATATACGTTCGAATTATATTCAAAATAAATTTCTCGTCGATTTTATTTAAAATAATCTATTTTAAATATTCAAAATTCGCTAAAATTGCCAAAATAAAAATTTTAAACTGGCCCAGATTTTCGGTTTGTTACAATCTCCCCTACTTAAAACTTTTCGTCCCCGAAAAGGAACAAAGTCGAAAGTGGTTTGATTAATCAACTCTACGTTCGATCTGGCTTTAATTCTCCAACTTTTCAGTTTCTGAGAATTTTCAAATTCTTCAAAAATTTGGCTAACACCCTAAATTTTCGAAAAATTTCGCTATAAGCTCCCCTGCACCGGGAGCCACGAGAAAATCCCGAAATTGCCATATAGGCCTTCTGATGTCAAAAAGAAAAAGAAAAAGCCAAGCGGCTAGCCAATAGGCTCATAAAATCATCATCACCCAAACAAAACAGTAAATTATATAGCAAACATGTACCTATTTGTCGAGCAAACAAATTTTATTCTCTGCTCTAGCCTCCTTGCTATGACCTGTTCAATGTAAGTACATGTATATGCCAGCAAATGCGACCAATTTTCGATACAATTCAATATTTGGTATAATTAGGCTAAATGGTTCAAAATTATCAAACAAATAAACAAACATCAATCAATTAGTGAATTTAACGTTTCAAATTCATAATTTTGATATATATATACAAAAATCATGTTTTGATGCCAAATCACAACAATGTATTCTACCTATATTTTGGTTCTCACCCCAGTCTAATGGAAATATATAGAAATCACACCTTCGTCGCTCGAAAATAAATTCTGACGACGAGTACTCAACCATCAGAATCATCTTCGTGCCACTAGAGTATGATTCTATATCTATCCAGTATATTAAAACTTCGAATATACGTTCATGACGCGTATACGCGAAATCTTTATATACTCGATTGTCCATATTCAAAATAAATAATTATTCAAATACGTATAAAGCGATTTAAATTTTAAAACAAAATTGTTTTCAATTGAAAAATATACTCTTCACACTCGTTCTAGGATACTACTGATCCTATCTCTAACAAGTCATTCTAATTGGATATTACTAATCTAATTACTGATGAATTCTTTCGTTCGGTTCTAATGTGTCTTGTTCTCGAGCTCTGTAAACCAAAGCTCTGATACCAAATGTGACGACAAGGAATTTCGCTCGATCCGAATCAGTCGTTAAACCGATCTAGATCGTTCGAAACCACTGATCGTTTGAGAACAGGACAAATCAGAACGCAGATGGGAGAACATTTCATTGCTATTACAACAATTCCATCAGATACAAGAATATACAGAGTATAATGAATAAATTACATTCGATAAATATCAAAGATTACATTAAATTACATAGCAGCGGAAAAATAATACGAAGCACAACTGAAGGTGATATACGGATACAGAGCTTTCCGGATATCATTCCAGCTGTAAACCAGGATCCTGTGAATATAAATCTGCAAAACCAAAACTACTAGCTGCTCGTGCGGAAAATAAGGGCACCCAGAGTTTAGGTTAAAACAATAAACTCCAGGTCAGTCATGTGACTGGTGTGAGAACTAAAACAGTTATTTAAAGCTCTACTTTAAAAGAGAGTAATTCAAGGGACCACGCCGTATAATACAGAACGGGTTTCCTCCCAAGAATACTAGTGCATAGAATAAACAACGCAATGCTTTTTCGCAAAATGAAGCTATTATATGACCCAGGTCCCATCACACAATGCAACGCAAGCCGGAGGATAGGGTTTTCCCTTATAATAGCCAAACATGCTTGGTACGTTTAAAACAAATCATTTGATACTATAATAAGTGTATAGTGTCAAAACAATTTCAATCATAAATATAAATCATAGACGGCATGGGTACCATACATCATGTCGCCATACTAGTTCTACAATTAAAACCGCAATACACGTATTGGAAATTGGATTTCCGTCATGAGTCGAGGCAAGGGGAAAGCTCCTCTCCGCTTCGAGACACTCTAGCAAATGCCTCAGGACTACACACTCTGGGTAACCCTGGATTCGGCTGGGCCGGTCCTCTCTTACGTTTGAGGATTAGTTATTCCTGAACACACGTTTCTCGGTCCTTACAGACCTATAATCGAGGCGCCTCGCATCCAACAACCACAAAGGTGAAAAGTATATAAATGTCAGGGCTGGTAAGTCACTGACACCACCAAAGATAGAAAGAAACGTCGTGTTCTCCCAGCGGTCCGTATCCCGTTTTTAACTCATACCGAGGTGTGAGGCTCGCGAATTCACGTTATACACAAAGCTGCCACGTAGGTCGTGCTTTGATCATCAACCACAAGACTTTGCTTTTCAACAGAAGCCTTGATCCATGCAACTCAGCGTGCCACACAGGCAATTCCTGCCATGCGATTGATATCTATCGATATATAACCTCTAAGCTCGTACGTCTCAGAGAAGGGCGTTAAGCAAGAGAATAAATTCTTCGCCGCGAAACAGATATATATTTAACAGAAATCAATTAACACAGAATAAAATCCAATGTCAGACACATAATCCATTTACAAGTTCGTTCTGGGTCTGAACGAAACTGGAGGCACTTTCCTCGCATATCCATCGATCTCCAAGTACGTCTGGACGACCACTAACTGATTCCCTCATCTTGGGTGTACATCCCAATCAAGATCATCAGTAATCACCCAAACGATGTGAAGACTTCCGGTCTTCAACCACCGTCTTCATCTTCGACTTATCGTCGAATCGGTTATTCAGAATGGGTGTAAACCCGGCCTTTTCGAACAACCCGCGTATATTAAAAACAAATGTTACACAAACACAACATACGCCTCATTCCAATTCATTAGTCACTAACCGTAAATCAGTAAGAGAGCAATTCCCCAAAAATTAACCCCGAAGGCCGAAACCAACATTAGATCAATATTCAGGAAACCATTCTTCTTAACTAATCTACAACTAGTTTCTAAATTTCACATTCTTAGGGAAAGGTTCCCATTAATTTTATCCAAGATAAATTCTTAAAAATTTATTCTTAAATCTTCCTTTGGATGTCATTTCAAACCAAATTATGGTTTTCCAAACTAGTCGAGATTAGCGAATCACACCGAAGTAATTATTTATTTTATTTCCTAATCCCAACCTATTCATCCCATGAAGCGAAACTGGTAATACTCCATATCTAACGCCACGGTGTTATCGGTAAAATTAATTACCATTTCACGTTCAAATCTGATTAAAGATTTAACTATCGCTTTGGAGCAAAACTGGTGATACTCCATTCTCGCTCATTTGCCAAATTTGATAATTTGAATTATCAATTCACATTTCAATTCTATTTAAAACCCATTTCAAATCCAATTTATTTATTTAAAAATAAATGGATTTTAATTTTAGTTCAAAACTAGTTCATTTCGATAAAAATCTATTTTATCCCTTCAAATATGGAGTTTTTCATCCCAATTTTTCCCAAATCATTTCTTATGATCTTTCACAAATTATTACTATTTTTAATAATTTTATCAAGGCCCGTACAGTCGATTTCCATCAACGGCCAACGAACTGCACTTATAGCGACCTTTTCCAAATTTGATTTGGACGTATCTCCAAATCCAACCGTTAGATTTTGAATTTCTAATATTCGTTAGAAAGCTCTTTTCGATACGAACCCAACGGTTTTGGTTTTAGGAGAATCCGATGGTCGGATCTCCCGTAATGTCCGTTTGAAGTTAATGGTCGAAATTTACGAACTGCAGCGGCGCGATGCGTTCTATTCAGGCCATTATATTATACATATAATATATATAATATATATTTCGTCGATTTCTATTTTAAAATTCATTTCTATTCAAATCAAATTTCAAATCAATTTGAATCCATTTCAAATCGATTTTTATTCTATTTCAATTCGGTTTCAATTAAATTCGAATTCGTTTTATATTCAATTCAATTCGAAATTGGTTTTCTATTCAATCCCATTCGAATTCGTTTTCGATTCAAATCAAATTCGTTATATATTCAATTCAATCAAATTCGTTATATATTCAATTCAATTCGTTTTCTATTCGATTCAATTCGAATTCGTTTTCAATTCAAATCAAATTCGTTATATATTCCATTCAATCAAATTCGTTATATATTCAATTCAATTCGTTTTCTATTCGATTCAATTCGAATTCGTTTTCAATTCAAATCAAATTCGTTATATATTCAATTCGATTCGTTTTCTATTCGATTCAATTCGAATTCGTTTTCAATTCAAATCAAATTTGTTATATATTCCATTCAATCAAACTCGTTATATATTCAATTCAATTCGAATTCGTTTTCAATTCAAATCAAATTCGTTATACATTCCATTCAATCAAATTCGTTATATATTCAATTCAATTCGTTTTCTATTCGATTCAATTCAAATTGGTTTTCTATTCAATTCAATTTAAATTGGTTTTCTATTCAATTCAATTCAAATTGGTTTTCTATTCAATTCAATTCAAATTGGTTTTCTATTCAATTCAATTCAAATTGGTTTTCTATTCAATTCAATTCAAATTGGTTTTCTATTCAATTCAATTCAATTTGAATTCATTTTCTATTTAAATCAAATTCAATTCGAATGTAATCGATATAAATATCGTTCGCGTCAAAATAGCGCATCTCTAATCAACACGGCTTTATATATTTCAATAAATTCGTTATTCTATTCAACAAATGAATATTTATTCTATTCAATATGTGAATCTATATTTTTGTCAACACACGACTAATCTCAACGAATGAGTACTATCCACGTGTGACTATTTTTGTTATTTAATATATTTTATAAAAATTAAGGTATCCATCATTTGATATTAAATCAGACTCCAATCGTAAATTAGTAAGAGAAAGATTCCCTAAATATTAACCTCGAAGGCCGAAACCAACATCAGATTAATATCCAGGAGACCACTCACCTTATCTATTTTCCAGTTAGTTTCTAATTTTATATATGATAAAGATGTAAATTTTATTATTAAAATATTTCGTTCAACACATGACTAATCTCAACGGATGAGTACAGTCAACACATGAACCTTTATTTTATAATGATAAAGATATAAATTTTATTGTTTAAAATACTTCGTTCAACACATGACTAATCTCAACGGATGAGTACAGTCAACACATGAACCTTTATTTTATAATATTCTTTATCTTCTAAATTGGAATGAGGCCCAACCAATTACCATATAAAGTTAATTATATGGATTCCACACAACACATGTATATAATAGCAATGACAAACAATCAACCATCATCCAAAGTGCACTACACTGTATAAGCATCAAATATAAATATCTAACGCTTATAACAGCCTGTCAATCAATCGATCGACATACAACTAATTATTGGGATTAGTGTATGTCATATATTATCCCAATACCCGTGTGGGGTTTCCAACAATCAAACACAGATTTTATTTGTGCAGTTGGGCGATGTGTAAAATTTATCATCCCAATCAATATCAGTCAAATCAGTGTGTATAAACAAATCGGCCGATTTGTTTATAAATATTTATTTATTCACTTTCGCGTTAAAAATTATATTTTTAACGATAATTAATTTATTTCAACACATCTACATTTTATTACCGATTTCACATCCACAACACAAACAAATCCACAACACAACAATTAAACAAACAAGCCATCCATGGTCTGTGGATGACGGGTGTCGGGTGCTGCTAAGCACCGTCTGCATCCTAGTATATATATAACTAGAAAAAGAAATTTAGAGTGAGAAGTTCTCACCGATAGCTATTCCAACTCCACGACACTTCATTTGTAGTAATCTTCGTCGTTTTCGCTTTCGTCGCCCGTAGCCACTACATATGTAAAAATCGAAATTTTACTTTGCTATTCAATATATAAAAATCGAATTTTTACTTTGCTATTCAATATATACAAATCGAATTTTTACTTCGCTATTCAATATATAAAAATCGAATTTTTACTTCGCTATTCAATATATAAAAATCGAATTTTTACTTCGCTATTCAATATTTAAAAATCGAATTTTTACTTCGCTATTCAATATTTAAAAATCGAATTTTTTCTTCGCTATTCAATATATAAAAATCGAATTTTTACTTCGATGCTATATAGATAAAAATTCTATTTTTCTAATGCTACTATATAGACAAAAATCGAATTTTTACTACGCTATTCAATATATAAAAATCTCGCCTTTTCAAATATAAAGATTTATATTTTTATTTCCGCTATAATATAAAAATCACATTTTTATTACCTGCCTTATATAAAAATCATATTTTTATTATTAAAAATCAGTTCTTTCTAACAATAAGGATCATTTCTTTATGAACAATAAAAATCATTCCTTTTAGCGAGTAAAAATCATTCCTTTTAGCGATGTTTACATTGTAAAAACCAAATCTCTTCATATAATAATAATCGACTTTTCTTTCACAATGATATATAAAAAAAAATCAGATTTGAATTGTCTTTGTTATTAAAAATATAAACTTTCATGTTATAAAAATATAACTCTTCATCGTATAAAAATATCGACTTTTCAATATTGAAAATATCGCCTTTTCAATATTAAAAATATCGTTTTTCCATTGTTAAAAATTCGACCTTTCTATTACTAAAAATTCTAACTTTTCCTTTATAAGAATTCTAACTTAACTAAAATCGAATTCAAAGTAAAAGCATAAAAGAAAAAAAAGAAAAAGAATAAAATAAAGTAAAAATAAAAACTTACAGATGAAAACTGGAGAGGGGGGGGGGGGGGCTCTGGTGCGCAGCAGTCGGAGAAAAAGGGGGGGTCTGGCGTCGGCCGAGGTGGAAGGGGGGAGGGGGTAGCGCGGTCGACATCAGGATTGGGGGGGGGGGGGTTTCGATCGCGAGGCAGCAGAGGGGGGGGGGGTTTCGATCGAGGCTGCGAAGGATGGGGGTTTGCGGTGGCGCGCCGCCTGGGGGATTGGCGGCTGGCGATTTGGGGTGGAGCGGGCTCCACCCCTTCTCCTTTTTTTATACATTTTTTTGTTTTGGTTTTAATCGAACGGGGGGGGGGGGGGGAAGGGGGGGTCTGAGGAGAAAAAGGGGATGGAGGGGATTTTTAATTTAATTTAATTTAATTTACAGAAAGTTGACTTTTTAATTTGAATTCGAAACGGGACCCAACGATTGTCGTCCCTAGCTAATTACACCCATTCCGAACACAATGGGATATGTAACGTAAGCTAATTCGATTGTTTCAATCAGTTTCTGCCAAAATCAACATATAATAACTCTATATATTGAATTTGAACGCGCATTTCAATTAACCGGGGTCACCTACTAACTAGAAAAATTCCAGAAAAATATTTTCCAGCTTCGTATTGACGATACGGTCCTATCAAAACTAGTTTCGTCGAATTCTGAGACCGTTGGAAAAATGGCCATTTTCCAGTCGATTAAAATCAACTTAAACTGGTCAAACACGTTTTCCTTTGCCACGCTCACATATTGATTCGAAAAATTTTGAAATTTGGAATCTAGCAATAATTTGACATCACGGACCCAACAAAAGTGGTTTCGTCGAAATCCGAGGTCGTTTGCAAAATGTCTATTTTTAAGGGCCTGAATTCCATAGCGACTATTCAGAATTTTCAACTGGAATATCTTTTGATTCCCGCTATGAAATTTTGATTTTTCGGATTCGTTGGAAAGATATCATCAATTAGATCCTATTGTTTTTGATTTTGCCAAAATCCGGATTGTTTTGCACCCGGTACATTCAATTGAAGTTTGAAATCGAATTATCGAACTACCGCGCCATTTTCAATTCTATTTATAATTATATATAATTATTTATAATCTAACGACGACGTATATAATATATACGTTCGAATTATATTCAAAATAAATTTCTCGTCGATTTTATTTAAAATAATCTATTTTAAATATTCAAAATTCGCTAAAATTGCCAAAATAAAAATTTTAAACTGGCCCAGATTTTCGGGTTGTTACAGATAAGTTATTTAAGTTTAGAGATCTGTGATTCAACATCTGCAACTATTCTTCTGTCTCTTAGATCCATTCTCTATGAGCCTACGTTATTTTTAGATATAAACACTTAAAAGTTATTTTTGGCATGTCTATGAATTGGATCTAAGCCTGTGACTAATTGAATCATATCAGATCTGCCATAACCTGTGTATCTAAGTTATTTTGACATAACTATGAATTGGATATAAGCCTATGCCTATTTATCATGTCAGATCTTCCATTGTTTGTATATCTAATTCACTGATTAGATCTCATCATGCCTGTTTATGATCATGACACTATGCCTAATCAGTCCTGTTATTACATGTTCATAAGATCTGTTCTTATATGCCTATTTATGCTATCATACGCCCGTTTCTGTTACTTTTGATTTTATGCCTATTCTGTTTTTCTCTCTCTCATTCCCTTTTATTTTTATAGCCAGGCTACTTTCAAGCCTAGGCCGATATCGCTGAAATATGTGTACGAACGAAATTGGGTTAAATTGGGAATGATTGGAAATGTTAATTTAGGGGCATAACATGTACTTTGAATCATGATCGAAATCTAGGGGAATAAGCTATATTGTGATATTGGACTAAAAATTTGGGCATGATTTATACGGTAAATTATGACTTGTGGTTTGGGATATATAAATCTGTAAGCTTAATTTAAGATTAAGAGAAACATTTAATGGAACTGTAAAAACTCTGTGAAGCCTGTTTAATCCGTTAAAATTAGGGTAAAACTTGTATTGGGAAATTTGGGCATAACTTGAATTGAAAACATGAATATGGATTTAGGGCATAAATCAAATTGAGATTTAGATCTTAATTTGGGGCATATGGTACATGATGGACATGACTTGGAAAAGGGGCATGAAAACCTATAATGAAATAGGGATAATTGTTAAAGAATGAAATTCCTAAAATTACAGTAATTAGAAACTGTAGCCGCGCTTAGACACGGTGTTAAATTACACTTGTGGTAGAAGTCTGCCCGGACCCCCTCGACATATCCAGCGACCACAAATGGTGAATCTAATGTGAGGGGTCTAAGTGCATAAACCCGTGACGATGCTAAGACACGAGGTTAAGTCCGACTTGTGGAAGAAGTCTGCCCGGACCCAACCAGCATATCCAGCATCCACAAGTAGTAGACTTAATGTGGGAGGTCTGACACATTATAACCATAAATGAATGTTTGGTAATGAATTTGTAATACTTAACCTGTTTGAATCCATAAGGATTGTATGAGCCTGTTACCTGTGTGGGGTTAAGTAAGCCTGTTAAATCAGTGGGATTAAGTAAACCTGTAAAATCTGTGTGGATTATACGAACCTGTTAATTTAGAAAACTTAACCTGCTAAATCTGTAGGGGTTATATGGACTCGTTAATTAGTAAGGTTTAACCTGTAAATCTGTAGGGGGTTGTGCGAATCTGTTAAATCTGTTAGGCATAACTTGTCAAAATCCTAGTTAATTGGGGACACAAGATCTGTAAGGGTTAGCTTGTGTCGTCTGCTATGTGGGACCTATATTAGTCAGTAACCCATTCTAGTATTGAAGGGGGACCTTGCACTAGGTAGGGTCAGGGCATGCTTACCGAGCTGATTGTAAGAGGTTCACCTGGGAGGAGGTGTGCACTGGCACGTTCCAACGGACTCATGTGCGTGCATGAGTACGGCCTGCTCTGGGAAAATAAGCCGTTGTAGCACCAATAAATAGGTCTGTGTCCTTCTGTAGTTTGCCACTTTAGGAAGTAATACACCCTACTGTGGGGCCAACACAAGGTGTTTATGGGATATGGAGTCGATCGATTGGGGGGTAGTAATTAGGTTACATCTAGTCCTGTCTGTTTCTGTAGGGTACCTGTATTTCCATTTGGGTTAACACCAGTTATTTCTGTTTAGGTACCAGTTAATTCCATTTGGGGTAAACCTCGCTACTAGAGTACACCTGAAACTACCATTATATTTCTGTTGGGATCATCCTATTTCTGTTAAGTAATTAGGGAGTACGCAATCCTGTTACATACCTATTATACTAGTATTGGTGCAGAGAAAAGTACTCAAAGAAGCGCAACATATCCAGTTCTATTATCCTATTTATCATGTTATACCTGCCTTATGATACTATTATCCCTCTCATTCAGTTTATATGCCTGTCATGATGCTTTTACTTATTTATGTGCTAAAATAACTGGACTAGCCAGACTTTATGTCTGACCCATTTTGTTTCCTCTTCTTTCTCTTCCGTTCCCCCACCTCTCAGGTTCTCAGGCTGGGAATACTCAAGTTTGATTAGGATTCTTCTTTCATGCTGCCTGGAGCTGCTTAGAAGTACCGCTTGATTTTGTATCTTCTCTACTATGGTTATATTTTGGGGATTATGCTCTTTTTAAGTATTATTGTACTCTGATAATGATTTATGTATAAGGCAGAAGTTTTCTGTATTCCAGACTTATTATGTAAATGGGTTTGAAGCACGAAGCTTTCCTATTAAATAAAGTTTTATTTCTGCTATCATTTTATATCTATCTTGTAATATTTCTGTTTCTGTTTACCTGTAACGCTTCACAAAACTTAATACATTCTGATAAAGAGTGGCATTAATGGACATGGGGTGTCACGCTTGGTATCAGAGCTGAAGGTTACCAGATCGGATAAAAGATTATGAAAATTGTTTTCAAAAAGGTTTTAAAAGAAAGCATTTTCAAAAGAAAAGTCTGTTTTGAAAAACATATTCCCCAAAGCGATAGGAGATATCTTTTTATTCTCTATTTGAATCTTTTTTTTCCTTTTCTTTTCAGCATGTCTGGGGAACCTAATATTCCTGAGGGAGTTATGATACCAGGCCGGTTCTGTAAGTATTTAGAGGCCACGGCGCTTGCCGATGATCCAGCAGACATTCATCCCCCAGCTGCAGCCGCTGTTCCTCATCCTCCCCCTCCGCGAGTAGATAATTTCTCTAACATCTGCAAGGATTTCTATGCTATGGGAGGAAAGCCATTCCGAGGAACTGATACTTTCGTAGAAGCAAGGAATTGGCTCAAAGAGACGGAGGATTTGTTTGGAATTTTCGAAGTTGACAATCGTAGGAAGATCAGTTAGCCATTTGGTAGCTGAAAGATGAGGCTTCATTCTGGTGGGAGGTGACGCAAGCGAGACGTCCAATTGAGACATGGGATGATTTCCGACAGAGGTTTGAAGTGAAGTTTCTTTCTCAAGCCAAGCAAAGTATGTAAATGGAAAGGTTTTTGGCACTTAAGCAAGGAGGCATGTCTGTTAGAGAGTATGTTAATAAGTTTAATCAATTGGCGGGGTTTGGTTTGGAGCTAGTAAATACCCGCACAAGAAAGCATTGAGGTTTGCTAGAGGATTGAATGAACCCCTCCATGGGTTGGCTATGTCTCATATTCCGGCGGGAGCAACTTTTGAGAAGCTCGTTGATATGGCGTTAATGCACAAGGAAGATAAAGGTGAAAAGAAAGAGGCTAGGGTTGAGGAAACACAAAAAAAGAAAGTGTGGTCTAAGAAAGAACAACAACAAGAGGGCGGAAGGAAAGCTCAAGGCATAAAGAAATGTCATGGTTGCAGGAACGTGGGTCATTTGGTCAAAGATTGCAGAAAAAGGAAGAATGCTTGCTTCAACTGTGGTGAAGTCGGAAACTATACTATGGAGTGCCGAAGAAGTAAGGACAGAGCCAAAGTGCAGGACCTTCTGGAGGGCAGATGCATGCTCTCGTGGCCGGTGCACCAGATAGAGGTAGGAAAGTTTCCGTGGAAGGTCTGATTTCTCTTTCCAATCATCCTGTTAGAACCTTTTTTTATTTGGGCGCTTTGCATTCTTTTATATCTGATTCTGTTGTTGAGTCTCTGCACTTTAGTACTAGTATTGTTTCTGATCTCGTTATTATCTCAAACCCCATTGGGGGTATGGCTCATATGTCTATGATTTGTTGGGGTTTGAGAATATATGTGTTAGGCGTCGAATTTGAATACGACAGATATGTACTTGGTTTTATGGGATACTGTCTGATTCTAGGGCTGGATTGGCTAGCCATGTATGGTGCCATTCTGGATTGTTAGAGAAGGATCATTAGATTTCTGACTTGCCGTGGAAGGACTCTTGAGATTTCTAGTAACCCAAGAGGGTCTAGCATGCTTAGTTTCCTAGAATCATTTAATGCTTCTGACGATGATTTGCGATCTGTACCTATAGTTTGTGAGTATCCAGATGTTTTCGAGGAGGTTAGGGACTTACCTCTGAGGCGCGAGATTGATTTCTAGATATACTTGGTAGATAATGCGAAGCCAGTTGCATTACCTGTGCGCCATATGACTCCTAGGAAAAGGAGGGAGCTCAACAGGCAAGTAAGGGAGCTACTTGAAAAGGTATTGGTTAGGCGAAGAATATCAGAATGAGGTGCTCCGGTCGTCTTTGCAACTAAGGCGTACAACTCACTTCGCTTATGTATGGATATTCATGATGTTTTTCCTCATTTCTTATTTACGGAAGTGTCTGCACGATACAGTAGAGGTAGTTGAGCCGAGCATGCTTGAGGAAGTAGAGGTAGAACGAGAGGCGACAATTAGACGAGTTCCTACCCGTATACTTGGATCATAGGTTAAGATACTGCGCAACAGGAAGGTTAAGTTAATAAAAGTGCAATGGGGAGAAGACAACGAGGATACGACTTGAGAGACTGAAGACAAGAATCACACTTCATACCCTTTCCTTTTCGGGACTATGTTCTTAACTTCTTTTCCAAAGCTTTTATTCGTACTTGCTTCTGTCATTCGTGTGTATCCTATCGATCGAATCTTTAGGTAGAAATCCCATGGATGTAAATATATGTTTGAGACATGTTATGTTCTTCTTAAGTTTTCAGGGTGGGAATACTCAAGCTTGATTAGGATTCTTCTTTCATTCTACTTGGAGCTGCTTAGAAGTACCGCTTGATTTTGTATCTTCTCTACTATGGCTATATTTTGGGGATTATGCTCTTTTTAAGTATTATTGTACTCTGATAATGATTTATGTACAAGGCAGAAGTTTTCTATTTTTAGTATTCCAGACTTATTATGTAAATGGGTTTGAAGCACAAAGCTTTCCTGTTAAATGAAGTTTTAATTCCGCTGTCATTTTATATATGTCTTGTAGTATTTCTGTTTTTGTTTACCTATAACGCTTCACGAAACTTAATGCATTCTGATAAAGAGTGACATTAACGGATGTGGGGTGTCACAATACTTATCATAAAAATGTTCATACAAGCGTTGCATTGGTTATCCATATGAGGATTGTATAACATATTTCATGTTTGTGTCTATGTTATACAACTGATATATTTAATACAAAATTTCCCTGTAGGCTTAGGAGAAGCATTATATTACATAGGCCAACTCAATTCCTTCTTACCTGATCGCCCAAAGGAATGAATACAATTTGTTTTAGACGCATGTCCCGTCAATATCAATAATCGAGATTGCAAAAATTTGTGTTGGGCCATCAATGATCAAGTTGAACCTGAATCGTATTTGCAATCTCGATATTTACATTAATGAGGTCAGAGAAGCGTGAATTGATGTGGGAAATTGAACAGAGAAACAGTTTCAAAACAGGTATAATACTTTGCAATCAAAATGTGTTTATGTATGTTATTTTATTTTATTTTATTCTATCTGATTTGCATGTATATGAGGATACGTGAATACTGAAATATGCCATATATCTGTTGTGATTGAACATTTAAATCTGGGCTGTCCATATATATATATATATATATATATATATATATGTGTGTGTGTGTGTGTGTGCGCGCGCGTGTGTATGTGTGTGTAGTGATATACATGAAAGATTACTACTTTTAAATATAGCTAAATAATGATAGGCTAAAAGAGTGGCACTTTATAATTATTAATACCTACTTACCTTGTGTTTGACATTAGGATATGCAAATGGTATTTGTTTTACTTTAATTATATGCTAGTTGCTTCTAGACATATAATTGGATAATTTGTTATATATAAACATTATCTGGGCATACTGATCCATTTAAAGTTTTCATACGAATGTTATGTTGTAAACACAATTGGATAAATATATGTTTAATGTAGGACTTCTGCATGCACATGTATATATATAACATACAATGATTGTGAGCATACATACATACATAGTGCAAGTGATACTATGTTTTGTATGTGTGAAGCATGAGCACATATGTTTATGAGGGGTGTATATATCAAGTGTGTGTGAACATTTCGAGATTTCTCAGAAATATGAGGAAGTTAATTTTGTGACCTAGAGGTCTAATGTATATGAGCTGACAATTTATTTGACTTGGGAGTTACTAAATTAAGTTAATTTGACTTGGGAGTTACTAAATTACGTGACTACATTCAATTTATCTTGGGAGTTACTAAATTAAGTTACTACATTCAATGGATTGACAATTAATTTTAAATGTTACACTAACATGGTAGGATCTCCTATCAAAATTCATTGTTAATGCATAATAATGCTGGTATGAGGTATATTTCAGATCCATATCGGCAGGTGCTTAGTATTTTTAGGTTACTATGACTTATTTCCATGAAGGTGGAACATTCACGTGTTATTAAGAAACAAATCATGAGTTCTACGCGTATACGTGGATATAAGAGAAGTATTAACTAAGCTTTCTATGGTCTGGTTGAAGAAACACTATGACTTATTTCCTTGTTCGGACAATTATGTTTTTTATTGTCTGAATATGCCTGCAGTTCAAAAGGCTCTTCATGCATGTCACGAGCTTGTCGCATCACTGGGTACTCTACAGGTATGCCTATTACTTACGAAAACTTCATCTATTTTGTTAATTTACCATTGTTATATATCTTAACGAATTTTGATTGCTTTTATATAGCTATGATTGCTTATTGTGCTCTTGGATTTTCTATGAGACAAATTGATTTGGTATGATTTCTTCTTGGATTATATCTATTTGTTAGAAGCTGGACCTTTGATAGCACATATCCTCTCTCTACTTTGGTTATTTTGAGGTTGTGTGATTCCTTAAATATCTATTGCTGCCTGTTGGCACATTTTATCCTAGAACTGATCCAAAGTTACTGCTATTTAAACTAGTTTGCGTTCTGTTATAATATAAGTGCACACCAAATCAGTTACTGGTACACCGTTTACTCTTTTATACTTTTTGTTGTTTGGTTTTGTAAAAGTTATTTGACCTACAACTTATTTTTTTCATGTATGTGTGTACTTTATCGATTTGTGGATGCCTAGAAACATGGTTGAGCTCACCATTTCAATGGAAGTAAGTTCTCACATAAACAATTAGTAGCCTACGCTTAATCTGATGCTCATTTTGCTGTATATAGTTTGACTAATATGTCATTTAAAATGTTCTTGTGTTAGATAATGTTGATCTAGGAACTGCCTGTTGAAAGTACTTTCGGGTTTGTTGCCTTAGCATTGTCGAGACAGGTTAATTCTCCATTTGTTTTTCTGAATTATGCATGTGTGTTTGTGTTTGTGCGTGGAGATATAAAAAATAAATACATGATATATCACATATTGATATGAAACCTGGTTACTCAGACTTCTTATTTTGTGCCTTCATGTTTTAGTGTGTGTTTGATTTTGAACAGGAAGGGGTATTTGAAAGAGTTATTTTGAAGGGGTATTTGAAGGGGTATTGTTGCGAACGGGGAATGTGTTTTTTTTACGAAAGGGGCAAACTGGAAGGGGCAGAGTTATTATTTTATTGTTTTTGTATTTATTATTTTTATTGTTTGTGTTTGTATATGTTTATTGTCGAACAGAATAGTAGAAAGCAAAATACAAATTGAAGAATTGAAATTACATGATTGCAAAATTTAAAATGCTAAAATAAAATTCATAATACAATGAAATTTTTAATGCATTCCCACTGTAACTAGTTCGTTTCATATATTGTCTCGTACTAATGACATGGTGGACGTTGTTCAGGTTCTTTAAACGGGTTCTCGATCTCTGTTTCCACGATTTGATATACTGTAATACTCATCGAGATATTCCTCTAGCACTAAATTAGGGTCATCATTATATGACATAAAATCTGGATCACCAGCGTTGTTTCTTCTGATGTAGTTGTGGATAGACATTGTAGCAGTAACAATTTGTACTTGAACATTGTATGGATACGTCTGCAAGTTACGTAAGATGGCAAATTTTTTCTTCCAAATACCAAAAGTTTTTTCAATTGTCATACACAAACTAGAGTGATAGTAGTTGAAAATTTCATTGTCTGACTTTGCTTCATTCTGTGTGTCATTAAAGTCTGGTATATGATATCTCACGGATCGGTAAGGAGTTATATATCCTTCCAATAGTGGATATCCTGAATCCACTAAATAATACTGTCAGGCAGGATGATGAGGGAAATTAAGATCCGGATTATTTATAATTTCCTGAAATACTTTAGCGTCGTGGGATATTCCTTCCCATCTCACTCTTATAAATGTAAAAATTTAATCAATCACACAAACAACCATTATATTGAAAGTGTACGTGTGTACTTGTCAAGTATAATATACTCACAAGGATCGTGTAATATGACAAACAATATTCAAGTATGAAGTAATAGCTAATCACAGAACTAAATAATAGTAAATGTAGTAAAAATAGAAAAATCACACCAAAGATTTTTATACTGGTTCGGAGCACTGTCCTACGTCCAATCCCAGACTTCTATCTGGATTTTCACTAACAACAAACTCACTTCACCCGGAGGAACAGGTTTACAACACCCGAGCAACCGAATGGGAATTTCACGCCTCTAACAACATGAGGACTTCAACACTTTCCTCTTACAACACAGAGGACTTCACTACTTACCTCTTACAACATGGAGTATTTCAAACAAGATGAATAAACTTGTAGTTTGACAATGTGTGTTCTCAATAACACGAATTTGTCAATTCTTGTACAACCTTCCTATAATCTTATCCTCAAATAGAATTTGTGTTTATGAAGATTTTGGAAGATGATATCGTATTTGAATCAAAAGAATAATATATAAATTCTAGGATTCAAGAACGATATTGTGAAGAATATGAGCATTTAAATACTTGAGAGTTCAAGAATGAAATCAATAATATAGAGATTAGATAGAAAGAAATTGGTGTTTAGAAATGATGATTTCAAAATGTTTAAATAAGAGATAAACAGTTGTAACCATTAGTAAAGAGTTACAAACAATGGATATGATCGTTGGTGAAAAGGAAAAGAAGCAACTCTTGAAGAAATGGAAGTGACTATTCGAATAGTTGCTTCTGTTTAAAAACGGTCGACATGTAAAAATGGACCAGTAGACAGAAATTTGAAAATATATACACGTTATATATATGTGCATGTTCACTGGGTTTTCTGGGCAGAATCGGTCGACCGCTGGTATTTGACTTGTCGACTGGTTTTGACCAGAAAACCATATGAATGTGCACACACACACATATATATATTCCCAATACTGAGGGATATAATTATTTGAGGATAGATTTTAACATTAATAATACTACCAAATAATCAACCTCTAATATAAAATACCATATGAAGCTCTTCGTGTCTTTGTCGAACCATTGATCATCTCTTTTTGTCGAAAATGAATCATCTCTTTGTCAGTAATCAAAACTTCATGAATTCCTTGACTCAACATATATTTTGTGTAGTAGATCCTTTCCGCCCTACAAAACGTTGCATGTCTTCCATAGCCACATGAGTCATTATATGCGTCCCATCAATAGTTCCAATACATTTTTTAAAGAAAGGAAAATATCGGGGAAAGAACGAATTTGTTCCGGAATTCAGTTAAATCAAGTATCCATCGGTCTAATAATATTCACTGCTATAAAGGGAACTAAATTCAAAACTTTATGAAAAATATGACAAATCGTACCATTCGATCTTTGAAACCGTTAAATAACCTGCCTTATAGGAAGAGCCAATACGATAGTATATAGGAATAAAACCACCACCTCTCTGACCGTTATGTGCGTCGAAGCCTCCAATCCATAGTTCCCTAACTGCTTACACAAGGATGCAAAACACAATCGCTTCATTCGAAAATTTTGTTGACAACGGTCTGCATGTCCTGGTAGTATTTCATTAACCCAACCAAGAACGGAACTTAACGGATCGTGTATTCTACTCCTTTCCCGTGTTTGATTTGCCATAATTTCTTGAACATCAAGAATATCTTGAAAATCTTCCATATCAGAATTATCACTATTCGTCATAGCAGATGTGCAGAATGGAGATAGAAAAGGAGAAGTAGAATGAAACAGAAAATGAAAATGTTCCAAAAGGTAAAAGAGGAGTGGAATAGGGGGGGAAATAGTGGAATGGGGTGGGTAAGGGAATAAAACGGTAGTTACTTTAACGACTGACACGACATCGGCACGTCAGACATTAAAGTTATCTTTTCAACCGGGCAAAGTGGTGGGTCCTACGTGCGACTTGTCAGACCCGTCTGATGCCGACGCGAACTTTAACTGCCCAGTCCGAAAATCAAATGGTACCTTATTCTTTCAGTTCAAATGTAATTTGTTTCTTTTATAGGATAAACAAAATCACTAGTATATTTATTTGCATCTATCCTCTCATTTAACTAGTGGTGATGGTACTTGGCCTATTTAGCCAAGAAAATGTAGGCAATGAAGCAGAAGTGCTGGTTTTTGCCATATCTGAGCTGAAACAAGGAGCAATCGAGCAAAAGTTTTGTTCTAGTAACAAGCAGTTGGGAGCTAAAGTGATCTGGGAAGAAGCAGTAGTGAAGCCAAAGCACATTGCTATCGCATGAAGCGCATAACAGGGATGCACTTCAGGTAAAATTGATTATTAACAATTTTGTTTTAGTAATTAATTTTTATTATTTTCTTAGTCTTTTGTTCGGTACTTTGTTGCCGTGTAGATCAACCTTTTTGATGACATTAGCAATAGCATAGTTAGTGATATCTGCTCGGTACCTTAGTTATTTCAGATGTTTATTTCAGTGTTTAATGTACTTTGGTTGCAAGTAGTTTGGTTATGACATTGTTAATGGTAGTTTGGATGTGTAAATGTATGAGTAACTTTTTGTCTTAACACTTCTGTATGTTATGGATATTTGAACGTGTATGTATCTTGTTGATCTTTGAACGCGTACATAGTTTGTGGTTGTTTAATATGTTATGTTAAGAAGCACATATGTTTGTGTATTACAATTTTATATAATTGGAGGCAAAATTATGGGTAAGTCTGGAATATTATGATACAAATTGAGAGCAAATTGTGGTGGAAAAAGGCTATAGAATATTATTTTTATTTGTAGCGTTTAAAAATCACTACAAATCAATGCTTAAAGTAATCAGGAACATTTGGGGTGACGTTCACGAAAAGCTACAAAAAAGATGAGCGAACGACATTAAAAAAAATTGTAGTGAAGAAACCTTTTCAGTGGCGTTTTATAGACGCTGTATAATTCGAAACGTTTAACGAACGCTATTAAAAATAAATATTTAGTGGCGTTTATAAAATGTGCAACTAATACTCAATGATTTTTAGTGGCATGTTTTCTCGTAACGATTATCAAAACGCCACCAAAAATGCTTGGTGGCGGTTTTTGGGCGCTACAAAAAATCATTTTTCTTATAGTGATTTTTTTATGTTAGTATGTGTTAAAACATAAGGTAATGGCGTACAATTTCGATTTTTGATTACATTTCCCATACCATTTTCTTGTCTACCATATTCTATCGATCCATTTTTTCATGTATATGTGGGTAAGATTAATATAAATGGTCATGTGGTAAAGTTTATGTGCTAAAAAGTGAGTACTGAGAAAATGTCATACACATTCTGAAAAACTTAAAAATAATTTGTTAAAAATAACAACAAATGGTTAGAGCCTACGCATGAAAAATGGATGTGGTATAAACACAGAGTTATATTACCTATGGTTATCTGACCTTTACTGAAAATTCTTCAATGTCAATATACGTAAACTCGTTATCAAGAAATGCTTACTTTCCTCGTTTAAAAGATCGTACGATGACGTCTGGGTATAAGTATCTTGATCTCATTTATAATAAGCTAGGGACAAAACTGTTCTCACATAAATACTTCACTCAGGGAAAAAAAGGAAAGTATGCTTAGTTTATTGTTAATTAGACAACATGACATAAATTTAATAATTTGTTTTTAAATTAACTTTCACTTTCTAATTATAGGATATGTTTTCATTATTGATATTAGCTCCAAAATTCTCACTTTTATTTCATATCGTCCTTCTCGGTTTAATTATGGAAATTTTTATTTCATTTTTTTGATAAAAACAAAAAGGGGAGTGAGGCTAAGATTTGACCGCAATGAATGATTTGACAATGTGTGAAATGTGTTTTTTTGGGTTGAAATTTTCATTTCATTTGAAATTTTCATTTCATTTGAAATTTTCATTTCATTTGAAATTTTCATTTCATTTGTGTTTTAAACTCTCTTTCATTGCATCAAGTTGAACTTTCATTTATTTTATTTCTTTGTGAAGTACATTCGTTGGGGGGAGCATTTATGTAGCGAAAGATTGACTGAAATTCATTTTATTTTGTTACACATACAAAAACACATCTTCATTTTTATTGTTAAATTTTAATTTAAGTTTGTTAATCATTAAATTATGGAGTAAAACAATCAATGATTTTTGTTCAATGATGATAGACATAAGTTTATTATCTAATATGTTTTTTGTAAAGATGTGATTTACAGATTACCAATCTCAGTTAAGCACATTAATTGTTCACGGAAATAAGTAGCATTAAATATTGGAGTATTACACAAGCATATAATTTTTGCATCAATCAAAACACATATGCAAGTGATGACAACATCTCAAACTGCACTGACACAAACTTAGAAACCCAAAACAATCAAATACAACATGGGGAAGCCAAGGCGAGGAGCAGTACAAATTAGGCTCTATTAAAAAATATGCATAAGCACATGTTGACACGAAAGAAGTCAAGGACATCGAACCATATACATAAGTACTCCAATTTGACGACCCTATTTCCCGCACTGACGGAGACAAGGGTAATCTTTGGAATATAACACAGAAACAGATAATGGCAGAACAGAATTAAATAAATACACCAGATAATGAATAATAGAATATACTGGATAAAAGTAATCATCAGAGTTACACAATATACAGGATCTTACTTAGTACAATTACAGTTCAGCTATACATAAATGTCTACAGCGGAAAACAAACAAAATATGTACAATAGGAGATGAACAGCATAAAAAGAGATAAATGATAGAATCCATCCTCAGCTCCAGCTATCCAGAAAGAACCAGCTAAACCTGAATACAAGGCTGCCCATGTAGAAAAGGGGCACCCGAGTTTGAAAGTGAAACAAACTACGAGTCAGTCATGGGACTGGTATGATAAATCTACTCAACACATTTATAATATGGCTAATCACAGGACCACGCCACTTTCGTGGAACGGGTTTACTCCATTGGATTGCCAGTGCTTTAAAACAAATCATTCTTCTAAACATCGCAATGCTTTTTATAAAAATGAAGCCATTATAAGACTCAGTTCCCATCACACAATGCAACGCAAACCGGAGGATAGAGTTTTTACCTTATAACGGCCAAAATATGCTTGATACGAATAAAACAAAGGCATTTGATATTATTGCTAGTGTTTATATGTTTTGAAAACAATTTCAAATCATAACTATCAATCATAGACAGCATTAATGCCCCATACCACTATGTCGCCATATATAGGTATACAATCAAAACCGCACAGTCACGTATTCGGAAATTGGATTTCCGTCATGAACCAAGGCAAAAGATAGTCCTTACCGAATTCGAGACGCTCTAGCCTGTGTCTCAGGAACAGCCGCAACTGCCCCTTGATCGTCAGGGCCGGTCCACCGATGTGGATTACTATGCCTGAAATCTACGTTTCCCCGCCCTTTGGGGCGTCAACGAGCCAACGAATGACTCCATCGGACCCGGATCGTCCGATCAAACCGAGGCGCCTTGCAACAGCAACAACCACATAGGTGAAAAGTATATAAATGTCAGGGCTGGTAGGTCACTGACACCACCCTAGCTAGAAAGAAACGCATGCCCTCCCTGAGGTCCTTCTCCCGTTTCTGGTTCATATCGGGGTGTGAGGCTCACGAATTTACATTGTACAAAAAGCTACGGCACCCAGGCGATGCTTTGATCATTACCACAAGACTTTGCTTTTCAACAGAAGCCCTGATCATTTGCCACTTAGGCATGCCACATTAGCAATTCGTACCATGCGACTAATGTCCATCGATATACAACCTCTGAGCTCGTGCGTTTTAGAGAAGGGCGTTAAGCAAAAGAATAAATTCTCCGCCGCCAAACAAATGTATATTTAATAGAGATCAATCAACACAGAATAAAATCCAATGTCAGACACACAGTCCATTTACAAGTCCGTTCTGGGTCTGAACGAAACCAGAGGTACTAAATACCTCGCAAACCCATCGATCACCACGTACGTCTGGACGATCACCACTCATTATCCATATTTTGGGATGCCTCCCAATCAGGACCTCGGTTACCATCCAAACGAGGTGAAGATCTCCGGTCTTCGACCACCGTCTTCATCTTCGACTTTCAATCGTCGGTCAATTATTTGAAATGAGAATTAACCCGGCCTTTTCAAATAATTCACGTATAATTAGAATTTCAAATCAATTTATTTCAATGGTTAAACCATTCGACAACACCAATTTTGTTCTTTAATGTAATTTTCACACCAAACACATTCAACCATCAAATACCACATAAATCGAGCCAATTCAGTTTATTTCCATTGCATATCGTTTATGATATTTTATAACGATTTATCGCTATTTTTATATATTATAGAATAGCCAATTTATTCAAAACGACGCTTCGGGCCATAACGCGGTCGTGGCGCTGTTTTTCTTTAGATTTGATTTACACATATTTGAAAATCTAACCGTTGGATCTTCACACAATTTTTATCATTAGAAAGGTCTTTTCAAAACGAATCCAACGGTTCCAGTTTCGGGAAAATCCGACGGTCGGATCTCCCGGTACAATCGTTTGAAGTTTCGATTTCAAAATACGAACTGCAGCATCGTTATTCGATTTGATATAATTATATTTATATATATATAAATATAATCGATTCTGGCGCTGTTTTTCTTCATATTTGAATTAGACATTCCAGACAATCCAGCCGTTGGATTTTTACAAAGTTGGTGTCGTTGGAAAGATATTTCCAAAGCGAACCCAACGGTTGTGATTTCAGGAAAATCCGATGGTCGGATCTCCCGGTATAATCGTTTGAAATCACGGTTTCAAAATACGAACTGCAGTGTCGTTATTCGATTAAATATACTTATATATATATATATATATATATATCGATTCTTCGATTTCAAAAACTATATTCTTTTCATACATTTGATAAAAATGATATTTTTATCTAACTGTCTTCTATTTCAACACTTCACTATATTTAACAAGTCATGTATATAATAAAAATGTGATTTTTATTATAAAACAATTCATTTCAAAACACTATTATTTCATATAGTTCATATAGATGATAAAAAGGTGATTTTTATTATAGAACAATTTATTTTAAAACAAGGTCATTTTACTTAGTTCATATAGATGATAAAAAAGGTGATTTTTATTATAAAACAATTTATTTCAAAATACGAATACCCTTCAACACATGAATTCCTAGTCAACGAATGAATATCGATTCAACACATGAAGGTTTTCTATAGTTTATATATATAGATAAAAATGTGATTTTTATATTTAAAACACGAAGACCATTCAACACATAAATTTCTAATCAACGAATGAATATCGATTCAACACATGAAGGTTTTCTATTCGACGAATAAGTATAGTTTCAGCAAATGAAAATAATTCAAACACATGAATATTATTCAAAATTTCGGCAGCATAACGATAGGGTAGTTAAAACCGGGACCGTCCCTAGTACGGCTCCTCGCTCTACCTTAAAACCTTGCAGTTTTTGACAATGGGAATCATGCATCTAGTTCGCACGCAGGCGGCATGTATATATTTATTTCATTTCCACAAACTAATCCTATGTGGTTTCAACCAAATATTTCTCACCCACAAATGGGTATTTTTCAACCACAATCAATCAATATCAACCACAAACAATCCCAAACAACCATTCGCTATCAATCAATTTTCACACCAATCACAATCAATAAATATTGTCCATGGTTTGTGGACGAGGGGCGTATATAAATATATATATATATATATATTTATATATAGCAATTCACTTCTATTTCAACACATATATAATTTTTACAATGCATATATAACTTATACATCGAACATACAACTTATACAACGCTTATACAAGAGGTGTACAACGCTTATATAACTCATACATCGACTATATAATTTATACATCGTCGTTTTCCATATCGTTTATAAATTAGAAATCTCACATTGGGTTCCACTCCACCAAAAATAGCAGAAGGCTCAAAAAAATATGCGGTCTCTTATATAATGTAGAAGACGTTCTCACGGTCACGATGTTTCCTGCTTCATCGAATTTCGTTAACGAACGAAAAAGATATGATTTTTCAAAGTTTGCAACGGTTTAAAACTGTTGAAATCAGTTTAAATAATATAAACCGTATACTCACTATTTCGTTCAAAACTAGGTCGCCCGATTTCTTCCAATCCGCGAAGTTGCAGCTCGATCGAAGGATACAGCGTCGAAGAGCTACGAGAGACCTTCGCGCGCGTGGTGGTGAGGTGCAGCTCGGTGGGGTCCAGCTGGCGTGGCGGAGCTCGAAACGGCGGAAGTTGAGGGAGGTGGATCTCGCTGGATACGCGATGGTGGGGGTCGAGGGTGGTATGGATTTGAAGGTGGAAGGGAGATCTTCAAAAAGTTCCAAAGGGTCGGGGGTCAACGAGGTGTGTGGCGGTCGGAAAAAGCTCGGGAACTGGCGAATAGGGTTCCGCCTTCGATCGTCGGGGAGAGAGAAAGTATTTTTTTTTTTATAAAAATTCTGATTGGTCGGGGAAGTTTTAAAGGGGTTTTCTGACACGACCACCAATCGAAACCCAACGACTGTCGTCCCTAGCATTTTACCCCCATTCCAAACACAATAGGATATGTTTCGAAGGCCCATTCGAATGTTACAGTCAGTTATTCTTCAAATTAAAATATAAAACTTTCAATATTTAATTTGAACGTACATTTCAATTTGCCAGGGCCACAAACTGATTCGAAAAATTCCAAAAAAATAAATCTAGCTATGTTTTGACGATACGGTCCCAACAAAACTAATTTCGTAGAATTCTGAGACCGTTTGCAAAAAGGCCCATTTCTGGTCGATCCAACTTAACTGTAATTGACCAAAACACGTTTTCCTTTGCCACGCTCACATACTAGCTTCAAAAATTATGAAATTTGATACCTAGCAATAACTTCACATCCCGGATCCAAAAAATGGTTTCGTCGAATTCCGAGGTCGTATGCAAAATGGCCAATTTCACGGGCTATATAAATTCCATAGCGACCTTTTTGGAAATTCATTTGGCCATAATTTTTGCTTTCCGTTATGAAAATTCGATTTTTTAGACTCGTTAGAAAGGTATTCACTAACAAATTTAAATATTTTTGGTTTCGCTAAAATCCGTTTTGTTTTGCACCCGGTACAGTCCGACAAAGTTTGAATTCAATTTTTGAAACTACAGCGCCATTTCAGGCCTTGTTTATAATTATAATTAATTATATTCGTTTTCAATTGTCGATTCAAACCCAGTTTTCATTGCTATTATTTAAAATATTTATTTTAAATATTTAAACTCCATTATTTTAGCCAATTTAAAAAATTTAATTTGGTTCAGATTTTCTAGGTCGTTACAATCTCCCTCACTTAAAACTTTTCGTCCCCGAAAAGGAACAAAGTCGAAAGTGGTTTGATTAATCAACTCTACGTTCGATCCGGCTTCAATTCTCCAAGTTTTCAGTTTCTGAGAATTTTCAAATTCTTCAAAAATTTGGCTAACACCTGGAATTTTCGAAAAATTTCGCCATAACCTCCTTTGTACGGAGGGAGGTTTGGAAATTTATTGGGCCGTATTAGGTACCCAATAAATCCTAATAAGCATACACATATTTATAGTGATATATTCTGGTGTTTACAGGGGAGCGTGTACTGATAATAACTCCAGAGAATAAATTCTCATCACCCTGCCCCGTGCGGGAAATAAATAGTCCATGTGCCGTATCTAATAACTAGAGAGACGTGATTATTGTCAACTCCAGACCTGTGTGGGGTTTTTATTAATCTGGCAATTTAATCGTTACAATTTAAATAGTCCATATCAGTCATCAGTTCAACCTGTAAAATATAGTCATCGCCATACAAGCCTCTCGCTCGTATGGTAAATCTTCCACCTCGTCACACAAGCTCCACATGCTTATGTGGTATATGATGAAGTATGCCTATCTTCCGAAGTATGCCATGTAATGTAGTTCAAAATTAATTGTTACTATCCTATGGCAACATTTATTATTTCACATAGAAAAACCAGCACTCCGCATCCAATGGCATTCAAAGGAGTTGATATAATAATATTTCGCATCCAACTCATTAAGGTTTACCTATTTGTCGGGCACGCAAATAAAATCTTTACTCAACAGCTAATCCCTTTACCTGTTCAAACATATATAATGCACATGTATATATTTCTATTTATTTTCTAATCAGTTCAATGTGTGATATAATCGAATAAATTCAACCATTATTCCATTGTTGATTAAATTAACTATTGTTTCAACAATTTTAATTGATCAAATCTATAATCACGCAACACAACCAACAATCAAATTGTTTTTAACCTTTCAAAAATATACTAATCAATTTCTATACTCTTTTTTTTTAAAATCATTCAGACTATAGAATTTAAAAGTGCACATCCATGGAAAGAAAATAACAAGAGAGTAGAGAATTAAATGGTAATGCAAAGTACGGTAAATATACCTTGCACCGGAGTCAATCAGAGATATCCACTCGGCATCTAGGATAAGCTTTCTGAATGCTCTCCTCAGTTTCCCAAGAACAATCTCGCGGATCTCCACCACATTGCACTTTGACTAAGTGAACCTTCTTGTTCCTCAGCTCTTTGGTTTCTTTGCCGATAATCTTTAGCGGCTCTCTTCTCACAGCTAATTCTGGAGTAATTTCAATATCCTGCTGAGCTGCTTCTTCGACGATCAAGTCTGGATCATGAACGTGCTTTCGAAGTTGAGATATGTGAAATACATCATGAACTCCAGGCAACCAATCAGGCAATTTGACCCTATAAGCGAGAGTCCCGATCCGTTCCAGAATAGGAAACGGACCAATGAATTTGGGTGCCAACTTTCCAGTTTTACCGAACTGGATAACTCCTCTCATCGGCGATACTTTCAGATATACATAGTCGCCAACAACAAAGGATATATCTCTTCTTCTTCTATCGGCATAGCTCTTTTGTCGGCTTTGAGCGGCGAGTAATCGCTTCTTAATAAAATCGACTTTGTCGGCAGCTTCTCGAATCATGTCTGGCCCTAACACAAGTCTATTTCCAGGTTCGACCCAACAAGCAGGAGATCGGCACGGTCTACCATACAATGCTTCGAATGGCGACATTGTCAGACTCGCCTGGTAGCTGTTGTTATATGAGAATTTAGCCAAATGTAGATGGTCTTCCCATGTTCCACCTAAGTCTATAACACAAGCCCGCAATAGTTCCTCTAAAATATGATTCACCCTCTCAGTCTAACCGTCTGTCTAAGGATGATAAGCGATGCTCAAGTTCAACTTCGTTCCCAGTTCGACTTGAAATGCTTCCCAGAATTTGCTAGTGAATATTGTATCTCAATCACTGACTATACTGGGCGGCACTCCATGTAGTCTAACTATTTCCCTGAAGTATATCTGCGCCAGACTCTGAGCAATTCTGTTTGATCTGACAGGTATGAAATGGGCGGTCTTCGTGAAGCGATCTACGATCACCCAAATACTGTCATTTCCTTTTCTGGTTCTGGGCAGACCATCAATGAAGTCCATAGAAATACGTTCCCACTTCCAACCAGGAACTTCTAGTGGTTGTAATAATCCAGCCAATTTCTGTTGGTCGCTTTTGACTAGCTGGCAAGTAGGGCATCGGCTAACATATATCGAAATGTCCCTTTTCATAGCCTTCCACCAGAATGTTCGTTTGAGATCGTTATACATTTTGGCTACACCAGGATGGATACTCAGCTTGGACTTGTGACACTCGTCTAACACTTCCCTTTTTAACTCTGGGATGTCAGGAACACAAATCCTTCCTTTCAATCTCAAGGTCTCGTCGATATCTATTTGAAAACACGAGGGTTCGCCTTTCTGAATCCTTTTAATCATATCCTTAATAAAGTTATCCTCCTTCTGAAGAATAGATATTTTGTCAATCAAGGAAGTCGTGAGAATAAAGCTGGCGATCATTACATTCTTTCGGCTCAGCGCATCGGCCACGACATTGGCTTTCCCTAGAGTATATATAATTTCAAAGTCATATGCTGCAAGGAACTCCAGCCAACGCTGCTTCCTCAGATTCAAGTCTTTCTGGGTGAATAGATACTTTAACGACTGGTGATCTGTAAACAGTTCAAATCTCTCACCCAGTAGATAGTGCCTCCAGATTTTCAAAGCGAATACTATCGCCAATAACTCAAGATAATGAGTTACGTAATTCTTCTCGTGCGGCTTCAGCTGACGGCTAGCGTAAGCAACCACTTGGCCCCTTTAAATTAACACTACGCCGAGGCCTTCTCTAGAAGCATCGGTCCAGACTTTTAAATCCTGGTTGCCATCGATGATGGTTAACACTGGAGCTGTTGTCAATCTTAACTTTAGCTCTTCAAAAGTCTCCTCACTTTCTGGAGTCCATTTGAATTTCGCGTGCTTCTTTGTGAGCTTCGTTAAGTGACAAGATATCTTCGAAAAGTTTTTAACGAACTTCCGGTAATAACTAGCCAATCCGAGAAAACTGCGGACTTCTGTAGGGGTACTGGGCTGTTTCCAATTCTGAATAGTTGTGATTTTGCTTGGATCCACAGCAATTCCTTCCTTAGATACGACATGGCCCAGGAATTTTACTTCATCTTGCCAGAATATACATTTGGAGTACTTTGCTTTCAATACATTCCTTCTGAGGATTTCCAGAACCTGTTCCAAATGCTTTTCATGTTCGGCCTTTGATTTAGAGAAGATTAGAATATCATCAATGAAAACCAGAACAAATTTATTCAAAACTCCTCTGAACACTCTATTCATTAGATCGACGAAGTAAGTTGGAGCGTTACATAAGCCGAACGGCATTACTAACCACTCGTAGAATAGGTCGGGACCTCTGAATGCTATCATTGGAACACACTCTTCGGCGATTCGAAGTTGATGGAAACCTGTAGCTAGGTCCATTCGTGAAAATACTTGTGCGCCATTTAATCGATCCAACAAATCATCAATCCGCGGCAATGGATATTTATTCTTTATGGTCTGCTTGTTCAAATCACGATAATCCACACATAGACGTAGAGTACCGTCAGATTTTGGGACAAACACCACTGCTGCTCCCCAATCAGAGAAACTGGGCCTGATCAGACCTTTCCAAACTAGCTGTCGTGTTTGATTGTCTAATTCCTCCTTCTCTTTCAAGGACATTCTTCGAATAGCGTGAACTACTGGCCTTGCATTGGGAATTAAAGCAATTTTGAAATCTATTTCTCTCTGCGGAGGTAAGCGAACAACTTCTTCGAACACATCCGCATAGTTCTTGACGACAGGAATATCCTTCACTAGATCGGGAATATTCTCTGTGACTTCAGGGACATTTTCTATTTGGGCTGGAGAAACATTCAAAGCTGCCCAGAAGTCTTTTCTATTAGCATTCTGACCTTCACAGGGAATGGTTATATAATCACCTGATTTAATCCTCGCCTTTACGACTCTGTCGGCGCATTTAACTTCAGCTTCATATTTGGTCAACCAGTCTAACCCCAAGATAAGATCAAACTCTTTAAAATTCATAACGACTGCGATGGTAGTAAACCGATAACGAGAAAAGGAAACCGGCACTCCACAAACCCAACAGAGATCAATGGAACCCCAACCGAGATCAATGGAACCCCAACCGGATTCTGGACAGTCATTGGTTCCTTGAGCTTCTTCAAATTCAAATCCAGCTTCTTAGCTGCATCCTTTGCAATGAAGCTTCGTGACGCGCCTGTGTAAAACAGTACTTTAACTGGGATGTCCTTAACAGTTAGCGTGCCTTCTAAAACATCTGGCCTTTCCAGAACATCTGAGGGCCCAGAAGTTCCTACTATTTCATTCACTTGAACTATTTCAGTCTTTTTCAACTGCCAGCAATCTTGCTTTACGTGACCAGCCTGATGGCAGAGATTGCATTTTCTATTCGCTTGAAGTCCTTCTTTGGATTGAAGTCCACCTTTTAATCGCTTCTTTAAGGGTCCGCAGTTTATCGACAAATGCCCCTTCAGATGGCAGTTAGAGCAAGTGGCGGTCTTTACTGGTTCATTCCCAGACTTAGCCCTTTTTCTCTTAGCACTGGGCTTCTCACTAACCTCAGACCTCGTATTGGCTTCAGGAATATCAGTTTCCGACTCTTCTTTGTCGCTACAACAGACTTCTTCTTCGTCGCGCAACATTCCTTTCTTATGGAGATCTTCATACTGATAAGCCATGTATATCATTTCAGAAAAAGGAAGCTTCACATTCCTCAGTACACTATTCTGATATCTCCTTTGCAGGCCATGAATAAATCTCAGATTTTTCCTCTTTGGATCTTGAATCAGATGAGGAGCAAAGTGAGCAAGTTCGTTGAATTTTTTATGATATTCTGGGATGGTCATGTCACCTTGTATCAGATAAGAAAATTCATCACATAATCGCTCCGTTGCTTCAGGAGGAGTAAATCTTTCTAGGAAAATCACTTTGAATCTGTCCCAGGTGATATCACCTTCTGGATTATCTTTGATGATTGTTTCCCACCTGATTAAAGCTTCTTCTTTGAGCGCCCAAGATGCTACTAACCGTTTCTGGTCATCCCTCAGCTGGATACGCTCAAAAATTCTTTCGATAGAGCTCACCCAAGCTTGAGTTTGAATTATAGATTCATTGCCCGAGAACTGTGCTCCGTTCAGATTTCGATATCTCTTTAATAGAGCCTCCAGATCGGGTTCTGCATTCCTCCTGTTTCTGACACTCATTTTTTTCTAGTACTTCTGCAATTAGCAGATCAAGTGTCAGGTCACAGAAAAGCTATTTTTAAAATATAGAAACACATACTTCAAATGTAAATGTGTCTATCGAGGTGTAATTTTATTCTGCTTTACTCATACTAGGATATTGTTGATCCTATCTGTATAGAGTTACCCGTCCTAAAACACTACAGGTTCTATTTCTGACGAGTTCGTTCAAATGTTATATTCCAGAACTAACCTTAACCAAAGCTCTGGTACCACGTTTTGACGACCCCATTTCCCGCACTGACGGAGACAAGGGTAATCTTTGGAATATAACATAGAAACAGATAATGGCAGAACAAAATTAAATAAATACACCAGATAATGAACAATAGAATATACTGGATAAAAGTAATCATCAGAGTTACACAGTATACAGGATCTTACTTAGTACAATTACAGTTCAGCTATACATAAATGTCTACGGTGGAAAACAAACAAAATATGTACAATAGGAGCTGAACAGCATAAAAAGAGATAAATGATAGAATCCATCCTCAGCTCCAGCTATCCAGAAAGAACCAGCTAAACCTGAATACAAGGCTGCCCGTGTAGAAAAAGGGGCACCCGAGTTTGAAAGTGAAACAAACTGCGAGTCAGTCATGGGACTGGTATGAGAAATCTACTCAACACGTTTATAATATGGCTAATCACAGGACCACGCCACTTTCGTGGAACGGGTTTACTCCATTGGATTGCCAATGCTTTAAAACAAATCATTCTTCTAAACATCGCAATGCTTTTTATAAAAATGAAGTCATTATAAGACTCAGTTCCCATCACACAATGCAACGCAAACCGGAGGATAGAGTTTTTACCTTATAACGGCCAAAATATGCTTGATACGAATTAAACAAAGGCATTTGATATTATTGCTACTGTTTATATGTTTTGAAAACAATTTCAAATCATAACTATCAATCATAGACGGCATTAATGCCCCAAACCACTATGTCGCCATATATAGGTATACAATCAAAACTGCACAGTCACGTATTCGGAAATTGGATTTCCGTCATGAACCAAGGCAAAAGATAGTCCTTACCGAATTCGAGACGCTCTAGCCCGTGTCTCAGGAACAGCCGCAACTGCCCCTTGGATCGTCAGGGCCGGTCCACCGATGTGGATTATTATGCCTGAACTCTACGTTTCCCTGCCTTTTGGGGCGTCAACGAGCCAACGAATGACTCCATCGAACCCGGATCGTCCGATCAAACCGAGGCGCCTCGCAACAGCAACAACCACATAGGTGAAAAGTATATAAATGTCAGGGCTGGTAGGTCACTGACACCACCCTAGCTAGAAAGAAACGCATGCCCTCCCTGAGGTCCTTCTCCCGTTTCTGGTTCATACCGGGGTGTAAGGCTCTTGAATTCACATTATACACAAAGCTACGCCACCCAGGCGGTGCTTTGATCATCACCACAAGACTTTGCTTTTCAACAGAAGCCCTGATCATTTGCCACTTAGGCATGCCACATTAGCAATTCGTGCCATGCGACTGATGTCCATCGATATACAACCTCTGAGCTCGTGCGTTTCAGAGAAGGGCGTTAAGCAAAAGAATAAATTCTCCGCCGCCAAACAGATGTATATTTAATAGAGATCAATCAACACAATAAAATCCAATGTCAGACACACAGTCCATTTACAAGTCCGTTCTGGGTCTGAACGAAACCGGAGGCACTAAATACCTCGCAAACCCATCGATCACCACGTACGTCTGGACGATCACCACTCATTATCCATATTTTGGGATGCCTCCCAATCAGGACCTCGGTTACCATCCAAACAAGGTGAAGATCTCCGGTCTTCGACCACCGTCTTCATCTTCGACTTTCAATCGTCGGTCAATTATTTGAAATGAGAATTAACCCGGCCTTTTCAATTAATTCACGTATAATTAGAATTTCAAATCAATTTACTTCAATGGTTAAATCATTCGACAACACCAATTTTGTTCTTTAATGTAATTTTCACACCAAACACATTCAACCATCAAATACCACATAAATCGAGCCAATTCAGCTTATTTCCATTCCATATCGTTTATGATATTTTATAACGATTTATCACTATTTTTATTTATTATAGAATAGCCAATTTATTCAAAACGACGCTTCGGGCCATAACGCGGCCGTGGCGCTGTTTTTCTTCAGATTTGATTTACACATATCTGAAAATCTAACCGTTGGATCTTCACACAATTTATATCATTAGAAAGGTCTTTTCAAAACGAATCCAACGGTTCCATTTTCGGGAAAATCCGACGGTCGGATCTCCCGGTACAATCGTTTGAAGTTTCGATTTCAAAATACGAACTGCAACGTCGTTATTCGATTTAATATAATTATTTATATATATATATATATATATAAATATAATCGATTCTGGCGCTGTTTTTCTTCAGATTTGAATTAGACATTCCAGACAATCCAACCGTTGGATTTTTACAAAGTTGGTGTCGTTGGAAAGATATTTCCAAAGCGAACCCAACGGTTGTAATTTCAGGAAAATCCGATGGTCGGATCTCCCGGTATAATCGTTTGAAATCACGGTTTCAAAATACGAACTGCAGCGTCGTTATTCGATTAAATATAATTCTATTTATATATATATATATATATCGATTCTTCGATTTCAAAAACTACATTCTTTTCATACATTTGATAAAAATGATATTTTTATCTAACTGTCTTCTATTTCAACACTTCACTATATTTAACAAGTCATGTATATAATAAAAATGTGATTTTTATTGTAAAACAATTCATTTCAAAACACTATTATTTCATATAGTTCATATAGATGATAAAAAGGTGATTTTTATTATAGAACAATTTATTTTAAACTAAGGTCATTTTACTTAGTTCATATAGATGATAAAAAAGGTGATTTTTATTATAAAACAATTTATTTCAAAATACGAATACCCTTCAACACATGAATTCCTAGTCAATGAATGAATATCGATTCAACACATGAAGGTTTTCTATAGTTTATATATATAGATAAAAATGTGATTTTTATATTTAAAACACGAAGACCATTCAACACATGAATTTCTAATCAACGAATGAATATCGATTCAACACATGAAGGTTTTCTATTCGACGAATAAGTATAGTTTCAGCAAATGAAAATAATTCAAACACATGAATATTATTTAAAATTTCGGCAGCATAACGGCAGGGTAGTTAAAACCGGGACCGTCCCTAGTACGGCTCCTCGCTCTACCTTAAAACCTCGCGGTTTTTGACAATGGGAATCATGCATCTAGTTCGCACGCAGGCGGCATGTATATATTTATTTCATTTCCACAAACTAATCCTATGTGGTTCCAACCAAATATTTCTCACCCACAAATGGGTATTTTTCAACCACAATCAATCAATATCAACCACAAACAATCCCAAACAACCATTCGCTATCAATCAATTTTCACACCAATCACAATCAATAAATATCGTCCATGGTTTGTGGACGAGGGGCGTATATATATATTTATATATAGCAATTCACTTCTATTTCAACACATATATAATTTTTACAACGCATATATAACTTATACATCGAACATACAACTTATACAACGCTTATACAAGAGGTGTACAACGCTTATATAACTCATACATCGACTATATAATTTATACATCATCGTTTTCCATATCGTTTATAAATTAGAAATCTCACATTGGGTTCCACTCCACCAAAAATAGCAGAAGGCTCAGAAAAATATGCGGTCTCTTCTATAATGTAGAAGACGTCCTCACGGTCACAATGTTTCCTGCTTCATCGAATTTCGTTAACGAACGAAAAAGATATGATTTTTCAAAGTTTGCAATGGTTTAAAACTGTTGAAATCAGTTTAAATAATATAAACCGTATACTCACTATTTCGTTCAAAACTAGGTCGCCCGATTTCTTCCAATCCACAAAGTTGCAGCTCGATCGGAGGATACAACGTCGAAGAGCTACGAGAGACCTTCGCGCGCGTGGTGGTGAGGTGCAGCTCGGTGGGGTCCAGCTGGCATGGCGGAGCTCGAAACAGCGGAAGTTGAGGGAGGTGGATCTCGCTGGATACGCGATGGTGGGGGTCGAGGGTGGTATGGATTTGAAGGTGGAAGGGAGATCTTCAAAAAGTTCCAAAGGGTCGGGGGTCAACGAGGTGTGTGGCGGCTGGAAAAAGCTCGGGAACTGGCGAATAGGTTTCCGCCTTCGATCGTCGGGGAGAGAGAAAGTATTTTTTTTTATAAAAATTCTGATTGGTCGGGGAAGTTTTAAAGGGGTTTTCTGACACAACCACCAATCGAAACCCAACGACTGTCGTCCCTAGCGTTTTACCCCCATTCCAAACACAATGGGATATGTTTCGAAGGCTCATCCGAATGTTACAGTCAGTTATTCTTCAAATTAAAATATAAAACTTTCAATATTTAATTTGAACGTACATTTCAATTTGCCAGGGCCACAAACTGATTCGAAAAATTCCAGAGAAATAAATCTAGCTATGTTTTGACGATACGGTCCCAACAAAACTAATTTCGTCGAATTCTGAGACCGTTTGCAAAAAGGCCCATTTCTGGTCGATCCAATTTAACTGTAATTGACCAAAACACGTTTTTCTTTGCCACACTCACATACAAGCTTCAAAAATTATGAAATTTGAAACCTAGCAATAACTTCACATCCCAGATCCAACAAAAGTGGTTTCGTCGAATTCCGAGGTCGTATGCAAAATGGCCAATTTCACGGGCTATATAAATTCCATAACGACCTTTTTGGAAATTCATTTGGCCATAACTTTTGCTTTCCGTTATAAAAATTCGATTTTTCCGATTCGTTAGAAAGGTATTCACTAACAGATTTAAATATTTTTGGTTTCGCTAAAATCCGTTTTGTTTTGCACCCGGTACAGTCCGACAAATTTTGAATTCAATTTTTGAAACTGCAGCGCCATTTCAGGCCTTGTTTATAATTATATTTAATTATATTCGTTTTCAATTGTCGACTGAAACCCAGTTTTCATTGTTATTATTTAAAATATTTATTTTAAATATTTAAAATCCATTCTTTTAGCCAATTAAATTTTTTTAAATTGGTTCAGATTTTCTGGGTCGTTACATCCAACAACAAATTAGCGCACAACAACAATGAAGAATGGTACAATACAAATGCACAACCATCACCATATCACACCACATCAACATGGGTTAACAACAATGGACATAGTATAACAAGCAAGGCATACTCAAAAGAAGGTTTAACATAAGAAGGCAGCAAGTCCAGTGCACCAAGTACAAGTTAGTATCATATGAACAAATTAGCTGCAAACTACATGAAACACCCCTCACCCCTTTGTATTTCTAACTAAGGTCATACTCAATAATGTAGAGTATTGTAGGTGCAAAGAAACAATTCATGGAGATTAAAATTCACAAGAAATAAAACAAAAATAACGAAAATAATTATTTTAAATAATTTTTTATTACAAAATATTAATTTACACAAGATATGTTTTATTATAAAACACATGTCTTACATAATCTCAGCTAAATCATAATATGTAATTAAATAATTCCCATCTGAAGTACAAATCCGGATCATGATAAATGAACTGTCAAAAGTTAAGTACACCAAATAGTTTCGTTGACATAAATCTTCCAAAGCTGCTAGAATCAATCAAATCCCTGCCCTGAAAGCTTACTGAGGGAAAAGAAAAAGGAAGGAAGAGGAGTGGGTACGACATAAAGTCTGATGAGTCTTGCAACTACTCGCATGATTGAGTAATAGAGGAAATATAGACTCAATAATAGTTCTAGTGTTTATGCACAACTACAAAGGTGAACATACTAAAATGATATACGAATAAATATTGTAACAACCAACAATTTTAGCAATAATTAAATTAGTAGTTTAGTTATATTCCAAAAATGAAAATTTTGCAAACGATTGAATTTTACCATGAAACTTCACCGCTGCGTTCGTGACAGGATTCTAGGCAACTTTCATTCTCAATCCTCCGATCTCTTCTAAAATTCAAAATATAAACATATAAAAATCTAATTAACAAGAATTAGAAAGGTTTAATTCAGATTTATGAAAAAGGTTTGTTCTTCGAATAGGTATTTTTTTTTAAATTTCCTTCTTCTTTTCCAACTTCTCTTTCAAATCTACAAATCTTAATTAGTGTATATGAATCCCCTTTGTAAACAAATTGTAGATTTATAGTGGAAATTATAAGCCTAAAGGTTGTGTTCAGATTCAGATTTAGATAGCTTTCAGGTGAGTGGGAAATATGTTCATTGTTTATAATATATTACACAATTCGTTTGTGTTAAATCTGGATTGTATGCCTAAAATTCATCAGATTTGTTTTGTTATAGTTAAATCTTAAATAACATGTATGAAATTTGAATATGGATGTGTAGGCCTCTTATTTTAATATTTTAATATTGCATACAATTTATCTTGGGTTTCTTGTGGTTATTGTAAATATCTGAATCTGGAAATCAGTCCCAAAATATTGTTAGATATATAGTGTTGTTATTCAAAGTCAAACCGACCTGTCTGGGTCCAGGTTCAGGTCGCTCCACGAAAGCGTCAGGGGTCGACCACCCTTCTTCATTTGGGTCAACCGCCCTCCCTATTCGAGTGTGACCCAAACCTAGAATGCAATTTACAATGTTTTTTAAAGGTCGAGCATCTTATCTCCTTTGTCTCCCTCAATTTGCAACACCCAAACCCCAACTCCATCACCCTAATCTCCAAACTCAATCCTCCAAGCTCCATTTCTCCTCCAATTACCAATGAAAGTCCTATGTCGTAGATGTTACCCCTTTTATACTCCAGATCTACACTTTCCTTCTCCAATTATGCCGATTTTTCATGGCACCTCCTCGAGCTTCCAATATTCTTGCACAACACCCTAGTCTGATGCCTCAAGATGCTACATGGCTTGACCACACTGAGAGGAAGATAACCGCTTACCTGGAAGTGACGAACTATGAATTCACCAAGAGCGTAAGGTGAAATTTCTTGATTTCGTTCCTTTTCACCTTGTGGAGCTATTTGACCTTGCAGGCCTAGCACCAATATTGCATTACAACACTTTCGAGCATGAGTGCTTTTTGATGCCCAGATGGCTATTGATTTTGATGAGGATGCTAGTTTGATTCAGTCTGAGGTGAAGGGACCATGCCGAGTTCACCGACCAGGATTTGTCTGAGATTTCCACGGTCGGAGCAGATTTGGACAATATACATATGACAGACCCTCATATTCTTTCTCACATCTTTCTTGGAGCTATCAGCGTCTAGGACATTGGTATTTGGTGACCTATTGCTCGTGCGCACCATCCAACACAACGTTATTCCTAAGACGAGAAGCTTCTAGCATATTTATCCTTAAGTGTGCCTACCCACCTAAGTTATCATTGGTGGTCTAACCGTCAATTGAGTGTCCGCACTGTTGATCCACTTCATTGAGCCCTTAGCCAGCACTCCGAGGACCCATTTCCGGTACAGTCATCTTCTCACATGTGTCTTTCGACCCTTCTAGGCAAATCTTCGAAGGGAATCTATGATCAAGAAGACCCCCCACCGTCATCGATCGTGCCTCCCTTTGGAGGATTTGCATTCAGCTGCCTATAGCTCGTGCCTCATCTCCTACTCCAGCTCCAACACCTCCCTCTCTAGTCCAACAGCAGTAGCCGACCGCAGCAGGCCAAGAGAGCCTAAGGTTTCCGACCCCCGCCGAGCTCTATGAGGTTCATACGGGGCAGCGTCGACAGACGCACTAGATTGGATGCATTTCTTCTTTCCTACGTTTCTAGATAGGACGTGGCAATGGATCGAGTTTTAGCCGCGGGGTTTGTCCTTCTCATAGCATGTAGGCATTATCTTTTGTGTCTTGTATATCGTGTGTGTCTTTCACTTTCCTTCATTTTATCTTTATTGTTTGTAGTAGTCGTGCTTGTAACCATTAGTGTTGTTGTTTATGAAAATCACATGACAATGTAGTGAGATTTCGTAATTTGAATTAGAAATGAAATCTCGTTTTCTTTATCTAACTAAAGTTGTTTTAAAGCTGGAAAGAATAAAATTCCGTGGTAGGTAAACTTTAGCGAATGACAGATTTTGCGTTGTTTTGCCACGGGTATTTTTCTTGCTTATTGCTTGTTCATTTTTAAGCTAAAATTTATTTTTGGCTTTTGTGTGTGGTTTCGGTTTTCGCATTTTTTCTATGTAATCAATTTCCTTCTACGTTGAAATGTGACCAGGTCATTTAAGTTTCTGCAAAACCATTTTTGAAAATTCTTACAAACGTTGTTTGAAAAAAAAATCCTTTTAAATTTTAAATATTTGGTTCGATTTACCTTTTGCCATTTTATTTTAGATCCGATTTATGCAAAGACACATATTTAGGTACGGTAACTTACGTATGTTTAAATGTCTGTTTTTTATAAAAATAGATGGTTTAAAGATAGTAAAACACATATTACCAAAATCTTAATTTTTGTACAAAACTCCATACGAAAAGTAAGCAATACCAAAAAGAATTTCAAATTTTACATGAATTTTTAAGCAGAAATTTATATTTGTGGGGAAATTTTCCATTCCATGGTAACATGTAAAGC
The DNA here is from genome assembly GCA_030737875.1 of Allium sativum. NCBI lineage: Eukaryota > Viridiplantae > Streptophyta > Magnoliopsida > Asparagales > Amaryllidaceae > Allium > Allium sativum. The sequence continues at coordinate 379,151,134 of CM060926.1, forward strand.
GTAAGGAAGATTTTGGATGTTTTGTTTGCGAATTTTGCACTAGGGGCGAAGATGCATTGGAAATGTTAACAATAACAATGGAAATATAGTTTAAAACATGGAAGCGTTGTTTCTATACCTCGTCGATAACGCACGTGAGTTGCTATTTAACTCCTTTTACGTTATAGAGTTTGTTTTAAGCCTCCTCTGCAGTCTACAAACGAAGACTTTTGGAGTATTATAAGGAATTGCGGTTCTGTAGGACGAGTGTTGGAAAATTTTTAAGTGGTAAAAATGTTGAAATTCTCCGCTTTAATTTTCTTTTTCCGGCATAGGAGAAATTAGCAAGATATTAGGGTTTGGATGTAGAAATTGCTTGCTTCACACTTCTATTCGTAGTCGTGTGAGGGTTAGGATGTAGAAATATGCTAGTATATTTTAAGGTGTTTGCATCTTGTTTTCAAAAAGAATTTTCAAATAAGATGCATACATATAGGAGGATCCGATTTAGAATCATTATACATATATATTTCGTGGTTGCAATTCATTATGTACATTTCGCACAAGCACACGTTTGGTTGCAAAATTGAATGTACACTAATTGGTTGTGTAGTTTAGGATGATTAGGTGTGAGCACTATGACTTAGTCATTGGTAAAATTTTGGGATGAAATTTATTTTAAGGAGGGAAGAACGTAACAACCAAAAATTTTAGCAATAATTAAATTAGTAATTTAGTTGTATTCCAAAAATGAAATTTTTGCAAATGATAAAATTTAACCATGAAACTTGGCCCGCTGCGTTCATGATGGAATTTTGGTCAACTTTCATGTTTGGAACTTCGGGAACAGAGTCAATATAAAAAAGTTACGAATGAAATGCAAAAATGGATGTAAAATAAATATGATAGAATAATATATATGGTTATAAATCTTACCGCTATTTCCCAGGTCCCTACCACTACTAGGTCGACCCAAGCAGTCGGCCGATCGATTGACTGTTGGATCGACCTCCTGGTCGATTCAGGCAGTGGCGGCTAAGGTTTTTATAATATAATTTTTTATATCAATGGACGGATTTTTCAGGAATTCAATCTAACGGTTCAAGGTCATTTTTATCCTTTAAATAAAGGGCTAGACCGCCACTCTTTTTCTCATATTTTCTAGAGGCAGTAGCGAAGCTCAGCAATTCTCAATCCTCCAATCACTTGTAAAATTCAAAATATAAGCGTATACAAATCTAATTAACAGGAATTGGAGAGATTGAGTTCATATTTATGAAAAGGGGTTGGTTCTTCAAATAGGTAATTCTATTTGTTTAAATTTCCTTCATCTTTTCCAGTTTCTCTTTCAGATCTACAATTCTTAATTAGTGTATATGAATCCTCTTTGTAAACAAATTGTAGATCTATAAGATTTGGAAATTATAAGCCTAAAAGTTGTGTTTAGATTCAGATTTGGATAGCTTTCTGGTAAGTGTGAAATATATTCATTGTTTATAATATCTTATATAATTCATTTATGTTAAGTCTGGATTATATGCCTAAAATTCATCAGATTTATTTTGTTATTGTCTAATCTGAAATATTATGTATGAAATTTGAGTATGGATTTGTAGGCCTCTTAGTTTAATATTCTTATATTGCGTATAATTTATCTTGAGTTGCTTGTGGTTATTGTAACCACCTTGAATTGTTAAATCTGTCCCAAAATATTGTCAAATTTGTAGTGTTGTTATTCTAAATTCATAAGATTTGGGTGTGAATAAAGGATATGTGCAGCATTGATTTTAGAATTATAAACCTGCTTGTGTTTGATATTGTTTGGAGTTTTTACTTGATTGCTGTAAATTTTTCCATTTTTCTTTTTTTATATAGAAATGCATTGTTTGAAATCCACAAGGAATATATAAAAACGAATAGGAAGAGATGTGCAAATTCATGTATTTTTGCACGTAGTCTGCAACATCTATTCTATATAAAATATTAATCTATTTCATTATGATTTGAAATATGCCAATTTTCCTCTTTCAAATAGTTTGGGTAAAACTTACAATAATTACCGTAGATAACAATTTCATGAGATTTTGAATCTTAAACAAGATTAACACAAAAAGGATTATTCTAGTCATTAGTTTAGACTGAAATATTAAAAAAATAGTCTTAATAAAATATAATTAGTAACTACGTTAATACTGCGCTTAAAATATAAATATATAACTATTACAACCTTATCCATCCAAACTTACGTAAATAACGCTATTATATTAAATAGGATTAATTGTTAAGAATAATCCGAAGTTTAACGTGTCTTCCCGTAATAATCCCAAGTATGGATTATTTCTGAATAATCCGAAGTTTGGGGGGTGTCTTCCCATATTGATCCCGATGACCCACTGACGTGTTATTTTGGGATCAATGTGGGAAGATACCCCCAAACTTCTGATTAATATGGGAAGATATAAGTAAATGGGATTAATATGTGAAGACACCCCCAAACTTCAGGTTATTCGGAAACAATCGAAACTTGGGATTATGAGAAGACACGTTAAACTTTGGATTATTCTTGACAATTAATCCTATTAAATAAATGTTTGTCGTTATGTTGTTGAAATTGGATGGTGTCCATTTGATGGGAATATTAATGGAAAATATATTCATATTAAATGGAAATAAATATTTGTGACCGTTATAGCAATAAATGTGGAATTGATTGCTATAATTAAAAGGTCAATATTTAGGTAATAAATATTGTAACCATGTATTTTTTGGGGGACTGAATTGAAAATAAATGCCAAAGTGGTTACTATTTAAATTGTGATTAGGAATGGGGGTTGTAACTCTAACTAGGGAAATAATTGAATAATAAATTTATATATATTCAAATAAGAATTAAATGGAATTAAATCAATATAGAAATGTCTGGAAGTTACAACAATTAGATTTGAATTTTAGATGGGATTGATATGAATGACACTAAATAGGTCATTTGTTGTCTTAGAAAACATGACCATTAAGGTCATTAAAGGCACCCAACAAGTATGGGAATTATTTAATCAAGTGTCAATTTCCTTAGAAATTATGACAATTAGGGTCATTAATGGAATGATATCGTTATGATAATAAATTTGAAATAAAAGGGCATTGAATGGATAATAATTGTCATAGTAAATAGTAAGTCCAATAAAGAAATAAGTAATTAAATGTCCATGATAGGAAATTATAAAGAATGATCCTTATCAATTCTAGTTTAATTCTAGGATTTCTTTAATTAGAAATAAGGACCGGGCTTATGCGAGGTCGGTTGCCTTATTTGGTAGAAGTCTTTAATTTCCAATAGTCGGATATATATACAACTGGTGTGAGATATCATTAACCATAGGAATCTGTGACAATAGTTAATTACGTAACGAGAATTATTCCTAAAAAGGGTTTACTACAGGTGTGAGCTATTAAGTGGCTGTAGGGCCCGCCTCCCTTCCAAAAGAAGAAACCAAAAAGGAAACAATTCATAGAGTAGCCTACTTTGAGAATTATTATAAAGGATAATTGGGTGCAAGATCGGTAATCTCCGAGATGGTTCTATTAGAGGTATTAAATGACCGGGTGGGAGTCCGCCTTGGGATAAGGTATCAAATGCCCATGGGAACTACATATTCTATGGAAAGTATTAACTATTATGTGACTAGGGGATTATCTGATAAGGCCAACTAGATGGTAACACAGGGGTCCACCGGGCGAAGGTTATAAATGACGTTAGTCATCTACCTTTCTTGTAGGTCATAAGTGACTGCTTACTATCTCTAGTGAGGTATTAAGTGGTCAATGGATCCGCCTTTTTGTTTGATAGATAGTGAGGCCATAAGTGGCTATATAGATATGACCTACTTCCTTTATTTATAAGGTATTGAACATTGGAGAGCATGTCTCTTAGTTTTCGGTATTATTTCGAGTGTTGGTTTAAAAGCTTCAAGTGTATGCGTAAAAGTTCTATCTCGATATAGTACGATAACGCTATCTTTAGGAATGGATACCTTGGGTATGGTAGTTATTCGTCATGTGTAATTTCTTACAAGGTTAGATTAGAATTACTAGCCTTATTAGACATATGTTTTGGGTCAAACCAAATGATACATTTGTGCACTGTGGACAAAGTTATTCGTTTTCTACTCACCAAGACTTATTGTTCTGTCCCAACTCCTCATAACAACTCTCAGGTTCATCTCGGGGAAGACAGGTCTTTGCAAGTGTTCGAGTTTGGTTTTTCTGTTCTTGTTCTCTCATGCTTGGTATCGATGTGGAGATTCACTTTTAAGGTTATTGCCTAAGTCGATACTTGTTATCCTGTTTTGTTTCCGTTGTGAGTATGTTTTATCGTACTCTTAATATGCTCATGCTCATCATGCTTGGATGAGCTCGTGTTTTGATTTTTGTCGAAATTAGGGCAAAGTATGGGGCGCAACAAGTATATTGAACTGTACGAGTATAGATTTATTCAATTATTCATCTAGTTCAACTGGCCTTAATTATTTTCACTTTTTTAATTACTGAATGTAATAAACATAATAAGGATTTTCTCCTAATATTACCCATCGATCGGCTACTAGTCTACCATCTTGCATGGTTGCTTATGTCACTATGGATCTTGGGGTTTATTCGATCGATCTGTCAGTAAAGACATAACAAATCGCTATTGGTCACAGTAGTTACTTCTTTTCCCACATTGGTACATATGCATGCTCATTTTACCACCGTAATGCACTATACAACGACCCTGTATCTATTATCCTCTAATTTACTTCAATCATCATAAGTGTGCCCAGTCTCCACCATACATCGTTTATGAGACCATCAGCAATAAACCTAAAATAGAACGCTGCTAGTACGGGTCCTAACAAACAAATATACTAATTTGAGCTCTTTCCTAGATTCCCTGTGATCTAAGGCTTATTCATTGACCACTTATTTTCCCTAATCAGCCCCATGCTGTCGAAATGACCACTGCTAATATGTACTTATTAAACTTAACATCATTTTTAAGTTTGGTTTAATAACATCAGTTTTAAGTTCATTATAATAATAAGCCATTTCATTCAGCTGTAACCTCATCTTATAATTATATCTACAACAAAGTTAAATCAATTTATTATAATTCTTTGTATGCCTATACAACATATCATAATATTTTTTATGCAAATATATGATCAGTCATTTTCAGTTATAACCTACATCATATTTTAATACCAAATCTTACTAAGTTTTCCTATTTCAGGCAAATCCCTTTTTAATTAGAGTTCTATATCTTGTGTTCCTTATCTGTAAATTTAACTTTAACCCTTTAATCCACATTTGCATAATTTTACTTTATTTCCATTTTTTATTCATGAAAATAAAAGTATTATATCAGTCGTAGAATTAAATCAATCGCCAATATGCCATAATTTACCCATTATGGTGTGTTTTGAACATAATCAAAAATTAAACATAAAAACTATAAAATTTCTGTCAGACGTAGAAAGGGGGAAGAAGCTAAGAAGATATCTTACAGTATTTAGAAACGAATTAAATAAAACTATTAGATAAATATTGAAAAAGTATAAAAATATTTTACAGAAAGAAACTTACAGAAAACTACTAACTTCAAGAAAATAAACAAAAATTATAGAAAATCTACAACTATTAGGAACTTTATTTTCCTATATTATCAAAATTCTAAATAATTACAAACTCATCGTGGTCAAAGCGTTCCGCTGTGGCCTCAATAAATCCTATCTCCAAAAGGGTATGTATATATATTATATGAATATATATGTGTATATATATTAATAATCTTTTTCTCTAAAAATTTAGGTCAGGTCCGTCTCAAAATGAGATAATCCAGAGGCGAAGAGATTGTGTCGTGAGGAATATGCGCGGTCTATTTATAGGTTAGGCTAAAGATTTTAAGCCGTTAGAATTATGAATTAAGTATAGGCCATCCATGTGACATGACCAATAAAAACAAGCCATGTGAGCGAAGATTTAATAACAAATCAGCAGAAAAACTCCAACTCAGCACACTAGACGAAGAAAACATATTAGACTCAAAATTATCGTGTTTGGGCATGATTTGCGCCCATAGAGTAAGGCGGGTCGACCCATCGAACACCCGGGTTGACCTGGATATGGGTTAGGTTGACCCAACCCATATATATATATAATTTCTTTTCTTTTCTTTGATTTCCTCTAATTTTTGTTTCTGTGATATCTCTCTCATACGAACTTGGATTTTGACAAGTTATACATGAAAACGATCCAGAAAATCATAATGGACGCAATGGAAACGGTTCCATAGTCAAATTCAGTCATTTTCAAAAAAAATTATTTCTTTTATTAATTATAGAATTATACTTATAACTTGTCTATTTTGTAACTTTTTCATATTTGCTTTGCTTTTACAAAACTGATTTTTAAATTGACAAGAAAATTGCCACGGACATAATAGAGAAAATTCTACAGCTGAATTCTGAAAATTTTGAATACTTATTAATTAGTTCTTAAATTAATTACCATATCTTAAAATTTAGATTGTTACAATTACCCCTCCTTAAAGGATTTCGTCCTCGAAATCTTCAAGGTCAGAAGAACGTTATAAATATTTTCATACAAATATCTATAACCATCAATCCAAACATTATCCATTCACATCCATTGTCCTTAAGTTTTCTAATGCTATTTATGTAGTCATGCAATAATGCAGTGTTTATGACCCTAACTAATGCAAAAAATTAGGCGGTCTACGGATTCAGTTGACCTCTTTTTATGCAATTATGCTTGTGCAATGTATCCATATATATGAAAAAATCCTAATGATAGCAAATAGTTCTATATGTGTGCTTCACACATCATTCATATGCAAAAATCATTTTATAATCATCCATTATATCAACCATGGTAATAAAGTAGAAATGCACACATATCCATATGCATATGTTGTGTCCTAGTCAGCCGATCACTAATAGTGCTTAGTGTGTGTATATGCATCAATTGCATCCCACTTGCGTACATCATACATAACATGCTACATGTTTTCAATCAATCCTACCATCTATAGACTTAACCCTAAGATATACCCTTCTGACGGATATTTAGAAGAAAGATCTTAATTAAAGAAAAAGCTAATGATATAATGTCCAAAAGGAAATATTCTTCAAAAGAACATGGGTAAAAAACTTGAATTTTTCGAAGACATAAGTTGCTATAACTAGAAGTTATCCTATGAGATGAAAGATTTTATAGTAGAATTTATTAATGCTTCATCACATGATGACTCACTAGTGACTCGTATGTTTTCTCCGAAATACCAATCTAAATGCTTTCACTTATAACGACCGAGTTATCCTAAACAAATCCACTGGGGAGCTCTACCGTCTTACCCATCCTAAATACTTTAAGAAGAAACCTTTACAATTAAGTTACCCACTTATCTTCCAAGTTTTATGTTTGTTTCCTCTTTCTCTTTAAACTAATTTAATATGGTTAAGGTGTTGTCACAACTTGGTTTTAAAATTCTAGAGCCCACTTTATCTTCAAGTAGAGCCATTTTACCATACCCATATTCCAAATTCAGGTTCTTACCTTTACAGTCTTGTATTTCTCTATTTGTTCCACTTATATTGTCAAACCATATAATGGCGCACTTCTTTTTAAACTTTATACCTATATTTTTCAAAACCTGGATTTTTATTCTTTCAAATCTCATTTGAAAAATCTTAGTAAGTAGACTTATTTTTCATACATGTTACAAATCACATTCTTTTCAATGTATATTTTACGATCCGAAATCTCCCAATCTCCGAAGAGATGAAAAAGCCCGGATTGAGTTGAGAACATGATAAATCAGAATACAAATAGAAAAACATTTCATTGCTATTACAACAATTTACATTAGAGTACAAGAATATAACATAGTATGAATAAGTAATATACATCAGAAAAATATCATAGATTAAAATTACATAGCAGCGGAAAAATATTACATAACACAACTGAAAGAGATAAATGATTACAAAGCTTTCTGAATATAGATCCAGCTGTAAATCCATGATCCTGGAAAAATAATATCTGCAAAACCAAAATTACTAGCTGCCCATGTGGAAAATATGGGCGCCCAGACTTTAGGTTAAAACAATAAACTCCGGATCAGTCATGGGACTGGTGTGAGAACTAAAACAGTTATTAAATCGTTAGTTTAAAATAAAATAAATCAAGGGATCACGCCGTATAACATGGAATGGGTTTCTTCCCAAGAATACCAGTTCATAAAACAAACAGCGCAATGCTTTTTGAAAAAATGGAGCTATTATAAGACTCAGGTCCCATCACACATTGCAACGCAAGCCGGAGGATAGAGTTTTACCTTATAATAGCCAAACATGCTTGATACGTTTAAAAAAAATCATTTTGGTATTACTATAAATGTATAGTGTCAAAACAACTCCAAATATAAATGTATCAATCGTAAACGGCATAGTACCCCTTCCTACTATGTCGCCATACTAGTTCTACAATTAAAACCGAAATGTCACATACTGGAAATTGGATTTCCACCATGAGTCAAGGCAAGGGATGTACTCCTCGCTGGCTTTGAGACACTCTAGAAAATGCCTCAGGGTTCCCTGCAGTGAACCCTTGGATCCTCCAAGGCCGGTCCTCCCTTACGTATGAGGATTAGTTATTTCTGAACACACGTTTCCTGGTCCTATAGGACATATCCATTGGCTCCTTAGTTACCGGTATATCCGAGGCGCCTCACTATCCATCATCCATATAGGTAAAAATATAATAAAAGTCTGGGATCCATACCATGACACCGCCCATAGCTAGAAGGAAACGTCATGCACTCCTTGGGTCCCTTATCTCGTTTTTGACTCATACCAAGGTGTGCGGCTCGCGAATTAACACTATACACAAAGCTATGCTATTTAAAGCCGTGCTTTGATCATCAACCACAAGACTCTGCTTTTCAACAGAATCCTTGATCGCTGCATCTCTGCATGCCACACTGACAATTCACGCCATGCAACTGATGTTTATCAATATATAACCTCTAAGCTCGTACGTCTCAGATAAGGGTGTAAAGCAAGATAATAAATTCTCCACCACCAAACAGATATATATTTAATAGAGATCAATCAACATAGAACAAAATCCAATGTCAGACACACATCCATTTACTAGTTTGTTCTGGGTCTGAATGACACCGGAGGCACCTTATTCCTCGTCCCATATGTCTAATACAGGAGAGTGGTCCTCGCATATCCGGTCGATCTCCAAGTACGTCTGGATGATCACCACTTATTACCTTGTCTTAGGTGTACAGCCCAATCAAGACATCAGTAATCATCCAAACGATGTGAAGAACTCCGGTCTTAAACCACCGTCTTCATTGTCGACTTATTATCGAACCAATTATTCAGAATGGGTATAAACCCGGCCTTTTTGAATAATTCACGTATCTTATAATCAAGTGCTATAAAAAACACAACATACGCCTCATTCCAATTCAGAATATTCTTTTATTCAAATATTCATATCCTTTAGAGATAGGTTCCCATTAATTTTATCAAAGATAAATTCTTTTAAATTTATTCTTTAATATTCCTTTGGATATCAATTCTAAACTAAATTAAGGTTTATCAACTAGTCGGGATTATCGAGCCTTACCGAAATAATCATCTGTTTAATTTTCTAATCCCAACCTATTCATCCCACGGAGCAAAGCTGGTAATACTACATATCTAACACCACAGTGTTATCGGTAAATTTAATTACCATTTCACGTTCAAATCTAATTAAAGATTTAACCATCGCTTGGAGCAAAACCGGGGATACTCCATTCTTGATCATTTCCCAAATTTTATAATTTAAATTATCTCATTCGCATTTCAATCTAATTAAAGATTTATTAAAACTCCAGTTAGTTTTAATCTTCCCAAAAATCATTATTAATGATTATTTAACTTTGGGAAATCAAACATGTCGCATCGACAATCTACATCGTACCACTAATTTCTGCCGATATATAACCTATGAGCTCGTACATCTCAGAGAAGGGTGTTAAGCAAGAGAATAAATTCTCCGACACCAAACAGATATATATTTAGCAGAGATCAACAATATAGTTCGAAATACAATGTTAGACATGAAATCCTGTCTTTAACTGGGATAAAGAACCAGTGTCATTTAAAACACAATTCACGATAAACCCAAAATCACATTCCATTAACTATGGAATCTTCACAGAAAACAGATCAATATATATTCTATAACCATTTTCCTATCCGACTAATAATATAAATGGAATAATGACAAAGCCTTTTAAATTCCATATATATTAACAGTATTCCTCCATAGAAGCTCACTTCGATTATTACCAAACCGAATTCCATTCAATCCCAATTTATTTTATTAAATTGGAAAACTTTACTTTGGAAAATTTCCATTAAATCTTAATAAAAAGATTTATAAATTCCAATTCACATTTCATTGTTAATCGGGTTAAAAAACGAATGTCGTTAAAAATACAGTTCGCAGTAAACCCAATTCACATTCCATTTTATTCCAATTACTAAATATAATTGGAAATTCTAATAATCTTAATTAAAAGATTTATTCATTTCATACGGAGTTTAATAACAGTGTTATTGAAGACACCATTCACGACAAACCCAAAATCCGATTTAGTATTAAATATAAGGCTCTGAATAGAAATTATATCGACTTATCTTCAATATCAAACTCTGAAACCAACACATATCGTATGGTGAATAACGATATATATATCTATCTTCCAAAGTCCTCCACAATATCCGTGTAGTCACAGAATCCAATATCGAAATCTCCCGAAGATGATTTCTATTCAAATCCATTCCAATTTATAGATTGGAAATTTCTGGTTATATTAAAACCCTTTATAAATCCAATTTATTTATTTAAAAATTATTGGATTATCCTACTAGTTAATAACTAGCTCATTTTGATAAAAAGTATATTTTTATCTTTTCAAATGTGGAATTTTTCATCCCAATTATCTCTAAATCATTTATTATTATTTTACACAAATTATTAATATTTTTAATAATTTTATTAAAGCCCGTACAGTCGGTTTCCAATAACGGCCACCGAACTACATCCATAGCGACCTTTTCTAAAATTGATTTGGACATATCTCAAAATCTAACCATTAGATTTCAATTCTCTTATATTCATTGGAAAGCTCTTTTAGAATCGAACCCAACGGTTCTGGCTTTAGGAGAATCAGATGGTCGGACCTCCCGTTACATCCATTTGAAGTTAATGGTCGAAATTTTCGAACGGTCGCTGCGCGGCGCATTCTATGACCATTTAATATATATAATATCTATTATATATATTTCGTCGATTTCCATTTAAATCGTATTATATAAATCGTTTTAAATTCGTTTTAAAACGATTTCAACTTGATTTTCACTTAAGTATTCCATATCATTACAATATTTAAATGATAATATTTTCAAAATATCGGATTTTGAAATCATTTCCCTTTTGATATTCATTATAAAAATGAATAAAATTGATATAAATATCATTCGTGTTAAAATGACGCAAATCTAATCAACACAGCTTCACACATTTCAATATTTTCGTGTCCATTCGAAATTGGACATCAAATTCACCTTTTAATCCTTTATTGAATATTATATTAAAATATTCGTTATTTTTAAAATATTCGTTATTTTTAAAATATTTGTTCTTTTTGAATTGGAATTAAACCCAATCAATTACCATACAATGTTATTTATATGAATTTCATACAACACATGTACACAATAATAATGATACATAATCAACCATTATCCAGAGTGCATTACATAACTGCATAAGCATTAAATATAAATAATTAACGCTTACAACAGTCTGTCAACCAATCGATTGACATACAACTAAACAATTGGGATCAATGTACGTCAAATATCATCGCAATACCTGTGTGGGGTTTCAACCAACAAATACTGAATATTATTTGTTCAGTTGAGCGATGTGTAAAATTTATCATCCCAATCAATGTCAGTAAAATGGGTGTACATAAACAAATCGTCTGATTTGTAAATGAATATTTATTTTCATTTTAGGAGAATTTTATGCCGTTCATATATACGTTAAAAATTATATTTTTAATGATAAAATATTTTACTCAGCACATGAATATTTTATATAGTTCATTCATGCAATAAAAATGATATTTTTATTGAATAAATATTTTATTCAATACACGAATATTATATATAGTTCATTCAAACAATAAAAATGATATTTTTATTGAATAAATATTTTATTCAACACGTGAATATTTTATATAGTTCATTCATACAATAAAAATGATATTTTTATTGAATAAATATTTTATTCAACACATGAATATTTTATATAGTTCTTTCATACAATAAAAATGATATTTTTATTGAATATATATTTTATTCAACACATGAATATTTTATGTAGTCTATTCATACAATAAAAATGATATTTTTATTGAATATATATTTTATTCAACACATGAATATTTTATATAGTCCATTCATACAATAAAAATGATATTTCCATTGAATAAATATTTTATTCAACACATGAATATTTTATATAGTTCACTCATACAATAAAAATGATATTTTTATTGAATAAATATTTTATTCAACACATGAATATTTTATATAGTTCATTCATACAATAAAAATGTTATTTTTATTGAATAAATATTTTATTCAACACATGAATATTTTATATAGTCCATTCATACAATAAAAATGATATTTTTATTGAATAAATATTTTATTCAACACATGAATATTTTATATAGTTCATTCATACAATAAGAATGATATTTTTATTAAATAAATATCCTATTCAACACATGAATATTTTATATAGTCCATTCATACAATAAAAATGATATTTTTTATTGAATAAATATTTTATTCAACACGTGAATATTTTATAAAGTTCATTCATATAATAAAAATGATATTTTTATTATTTAAATATTTTATTCAACACAATCAATTTTACAACTGCAATCCAAATTTCCACAATACAATCCAAACAAACAACCATGGTTTGTACAATAAATAGTGTCTTGGGCTTCTAAGTCCCGTCTACATCCTAGTATATATTTAACTGTAAAATAATTAGAGTGAGAAGGAGTTCTCACCTTGGGTTCCACTCCGCCATTCTTTATTTTATGAATTTCTGGTCTAATCCTATTCGAATTTAAATCCGTCTGAAATCCTAACATGCTCCGTTTCTGCCCTAGTCAGTTTCATTGCGTAGGATTCGCCGAGAGGAATCCAACACAATTTGAATCATCGGATTTGGACCTCATATGAAGGAGATACAATATTTAATGCACTACCTACAAAATTTGAATAGTTAATTAATTAATTAATTAAGCTAATACCCCTTCTTCCTCTATCTGAAAACCCGCTACCCCACCCCCTCCCCCAACCTGAAACGACCCGATCTTCCCCGATCTCCGAAGAGAAGAGAAAGAACGAATTGTTTTGAGAACACGACAAATCAGAATGCATACAAAAGAACATTTCACTGTATATTACAACAATGCATCAGATTACAAGAATATACAGAGTATAAATGAATATTACACAGAAATATCAGAGATTTAAATTACATTTAAATACATAGCAGCGGAAAATAATACAATACACAACTAGAAGAGATATACGAATACAAAGCTTTCCGGATATCGTTCCAGCTGTAACCCAGGATCTTGTGAATATAAATCTGCAAAAGCAAAACTACTAGCTGCCCATGTCAAAATAGGGGCACCCAGAGTTTAGGTTAAAACAATAAACTCCAGGTCAGTCATGGGACTGGTGTGAGAACTAAAACAGTTATTAATCTTTATTTTTAAGGTTTGGTAAATCAAGGGACCACGCCGTATAACACGGAACGGGTTTCCTTCCAAGAATACCAGTGCATAAAACAACAGCGCAATGCTAAATAAAGAAAAATGAAGCTATTATAAGACCCAGGTCCTATCACACAATGCAACGCAAGCCGGGGGATAGGGTTTTTACCTTATAATAGCCAAGAATGCTTGATACGTTTAAAAGAAATCATTTGATACTATAATAAGTGTATAGTGTATAAAACAACTTCAAATCATAAGTATCAATCATAGGCGGCATGAATGCCCCATACCACTATGTCGCCATATATAGGTTATATAATCAAAATCGCAAAGTCACGTATTTGGAAATTGGGTTTCCATCTATGAACCGAGGCAAAAGATAGTCCTCAACCGATTCGAGACGCTCTAGCCCGTGCCTCAGGACCCAGACACAGGTGGGCCCTTGGATCGTCAGGGCCGGTCCACCGATGTGGATTAAAATGCCTGAACACTGCGTTTCCCCGCCCTTTGGGGGCGTAAATGAGCCAACGAATGGCTCCATCGGACCCGGATCGTCCGATCTAACCGAGGCGCCTCGCAACAGCAACAACCACACAGGTGAAAAGTATATAAATGTCAGGGCTGGTAGGTCACTGACACCACCCTAGCTAGAAAGAAACGCATGCCCTCCCTGATGTCCGTCTCCCGTTTCTGGTTCACAACCGAGGTGTGAGGCTCGCGAATTCACGTTACAAAAAGCTGTGCCACACAGGCTGTGCTTTGATCATCACCACAAGACTTTGCTTTTCAACAGAAGCCTCGATCAATTGCTACTTAGGCATGCCACACAGGCAATTCACTCCATGCGTTTGATATCCATCAATATATAACCCCTGAGCTCGTACGTCTCAGAGAAGAGCGTTAAGAAAGAGAATAAATTCTCCGCTGCCAAATAGATATATATTTAATAGAGATCAATCACACGGACTAAAATCCAATGTCAGACACACAGTCCATTTACAAGTCCGTTCTGGGTCTGAACGAAACCGGAGGCACCTAATACCCCGCATCTCCATCGATCTCCAAGCACGTCTGGACGACCACCAACTATTTCCATCTTCTTGGGTGTACAGCCCAATCAAGATCATCAGTAATCACCCAAACGACGTGAAGACCTCCGGTCTTCAACCACCGTCTTCGTCTTCGACATATCGTCGTATCAGTTACTCATAATGGGATAAACCCGGTCTTTCCGAATAACTCGCGTATATTTTAAATAAGTGTTACACAAACACAACATATGCCTCATTCCAATTCATCAGTCACTAACCGTAAATTAATCAAGAGAATAATTTTCCAAATATTAACCCCGAAGGCCGAAACCAACATCAGATCAATATCCAGAAAACCATTCTGCTTGGCTAACCGACAGTTAGTTTCTAAATTTCACATTCATAGGGAAAGGTCCCATTAATTTTATCCAAGATAAATTCCTTGAATTTATTCTTTAATCATCTTTTGAATTTCGATTCAACTAGTCGGAATTAACGGACCTTACCGAAGTAATCATTTGTTTTAATTTCCCAATCCCAACCTATTCATCCCATGAAGTAAAACTAGTTATACTTCATATCTAACACCACGGTGTTATCGGTAAATTCAATTACCATTTCACGTTCAAATCTAATTAAAGATTTAACTAACGCCTGGAGCAAAACTGGTGATCCTCCATTTCGATTATTTCAATCTAATTAAAGATTCTTTAAAACTCCACTTAGTTTTAATCGTTAACTAGGTTAAAGAATCAGTGTCATTTAAAACACGGTTCACGATAAACCCAAAATCACATTCCATTAATTATAGGGTTAAAGAACGAGTGTTATTTAAAACACTGTCCACGATAAACCCAAAAATCAATATCATCTCAATTCCAATTAAATATCATTTAATTATTACCCTTCATTAAATCTAAATAAAAAGATTTAATCTTTTCTCAACTGGGTTCAAGAACAGTGTTAGTCAAGACACCATTCACGACAAACCCAAATCACATTTGATATTAAATACAAGGCTCTGAACAGAAAATATATCGGCTTATATTCAATATCAAATTATGCGACCAACAGATATCGTATTGGAAATAACGATATATATATCTATATCTTCCAAATTTCCATAACAACATCTGTATAATCACGAAATCCAACATCGAAATATTCCGAAGACAAATTTGATTCAAATCTATTCCAATGCAATCATTGGAAATTCTGGTTATTTTCAAAAAACCTTTTCAAAGTTAATTTATTTATTTAAAAATAAATAGAATTATAATTCTAGTACAAAACTAGTTCATTTCGATAAAAAAATCTATTTTTATCTTTTCAAATATGGAGTTTTTCATCCTGATTCTTTCTAAATCATTTCTTATTATTTTACACAAATTATTACTATTTTTAATAATTTTATCAAGGCTCGTACAGTCGATTTCCATCAACGGCCATCGAACTGCACTTACAACGACCTTTTCCAAATTTGATTTGGACGTATCTCCAAATCCAACCGTTAGATTTCAAATTTCTAATATTCGTTAGAAAGCTCTTTTCGATACAAACCCAACGGTTCCGGTTTCAGGAGAATCCGACGGTCGGATCTCCCGTGATATCCGTTCGAAGTCAATGGTCGAAATTCGCGAACTGCCGCGGCGCGGCGCATTCTATTCAGGCCATTATATTATATATATAATATATATATAATATATACTTTGTCGATTTCCTTTTAAAACGTGCTTTATAAATCGTTTTAAATTCATTTTCAAAACGGTTTAACTTCATGTTCAATTTCAAATCAAAATTGAATATTCCAATATAAATTCGTTTTAAATTCATTTCAAATCGATTTCAATTCAAATTGATTTCTAATTCAATTTCAGTTCTAATTCAATTCAATTCAATTTCAATTCGAATTCATTTGTATTCAATTTCAATTCGAATTCATTTATATTCAATTTCAATTCGAATTTATTTATCTTAAAAAAAAAATCAGATTTTGAAATCACTTTCGATATTCATTATAAAATGAATAAAATCGATATAAATATCGTTCACGTCAAAATGGCGTCAATCTAACCAACACGGCTTCATATGTTTCCATTTTCAAATATTCTATTTCGAATATTTCTTTTCAAATATTTCCTTTTTCAAATATTTTATTTACAAATATTTCTATTTCAAAGGTTTTTATTTCAAATATTTCTTTTTCGAAACTGGAATGAGGCCCAATCAATTACCATATAATGTTAATTATATGGATTTTCTACAACACATGTACATATCAACAACGATGAATAATCAACCATCATCCAAAGTGCATTCTACACTGTATAAGCATCAAATATAAATATTCAACGCTTATAACAGTCTGTCAATCAATCGATCGACATACAACTAAACAATCGGGATTAGTGTACGTCAAATATCATCCCAATACCCGTGTGGGGTTTCAAACAATCAAACACAGATTTTATTTGTGCAGTTGGGCGATGTGTAAAATTTATCGTCCCAATCAATGTCCTTCAAATAGGTGTACATAAACAAACCGTCCGGTTTGTAAATGAATATTTATTTATTCACATTCACGTTAAAAATTATATTTTTAACGATCAAACTATTTTATTCAACCTATGAATATTCTATTTGATTCATTTATTAAATAAAATGTTATCTTTATTTTTCTAACTTACTTTTAGAAAATTTCGGCGGTATAACGGCACGATACTAGAAACGGGACAAGGCCTAGCCTTATCCCCGATCTAGTGAAGGCCCACGCCATTCACACATCAATCAAATCAATTTCATTTCACCAAACAATTCAATTCAAACCAAATAATCTAACCAACTACACAACCAAACGATTAAACAAACAAGCCATCCATGGTCTGTGGATGACGGGTGTCGGGTGCTACTAAACACCGTCTGCATCCTAGTATATATAACTAGAAAAAGAAATTGAAGAGTGAGAAGTTCTCACCGATAGCTATCCCAACTTCACGACACTTCATTTATAGAAATCTTCGCCGTTCTCGCCTCTTGTCACTTTCTTTGCCCGTATTCTCTACATATGTAAAAATCACATTTTTACTTCGCTATTCAATATATAAAAATCGAATTTTTACTTCGCTATTCAATATATAAAAATCGAATTTTTACTATGCTATTCAATATATAAAAATCGAATTTTTACTTTTCAATAAAAATCTTATTTTTATGTAAACCCTTCAATAAAAATCTTATTTTTCAAAATCAACATTCTAGGTTATATTTTTCAAGAACAACTCTAGTTTATATTTTCAAAAACAACTCTAGTTTATATTTTCAAAGCAATGTCAATTTAGTTTCAAAAACAATGTTATTTTCAGTTTTTAAACAATATAAATTTCTGTTTTTAAATAATATAATTTCAGTTTTAAAACAATATAAATTTCAGATTTTAAATAATATAATTTCAGTTTTAAAACAATATAAATTTCAGATTTTAAATAAAGTAAAAGAAATTATAAAACTTACAGTTGCTTTCAGAGGAGGAGGGGGGTGTTCGCTGTTGAATCGGAGGTGGGGGTGGAAGATGGCTGCGTCGGTGTGCGTGCAGGTGGAGGGAGGCGCTCAGGCAGGCGGCGCTGGGCTAGGAGGCAGGAGGAGGCGTTGGCTGGCGGTTTCGGGGGGGGGGGGGGTTCAGGGCTTGGGTCGCGGCCTCGAGGAGCGGGATTTGAGGTGGTCGGAGCAAGGGGGAGGGGGCTGCTCCCTAGCGGAGGCGCGCAGCAAGGGAGGGGCGAGCGACCGGATCCGGCGGCGGCACTAGGGCTCCGCCCTTTTCTATTTTTTTGTCCATCGGGTTTCTGAACGAATAAAGGGGGAGAGAGAATAAGGAGGGGTGAGTTATTATTATTAATTAATTATTATTTTATCCACTAAAGTTGACTTTTATATTTGACCTCCAAACGAGACCCAACGACTGTCGTTCCTAGCGTATTACCCTCATTTTGAACACATTGGGATATGTTTCCCAAGCCAATTCGATTGTTACAATCAGTTTTCATTCAAATTAAAACTTAAATCCTTATATTGAATTTTAAACGTACATTTCAAATTACCGGGGTCACATACTAACTCGAAAAATTCCTGAAAAATATTTTCTAGCTTCGTGTTGACGATACGGTCCTAACAAAACTAGTTTCGTCGAATTCTGAGACCGTTTGAAAAATGGCCATTTTCCAGTCGATTAAATTCAACTGAAACTGGTCAAACACGTTTAACTGCGCCACGCTCACATATTGATTCGAAAAATTATGAAAATTGGAATCTAGCAATAATTTGACATCGCAGATCCAACAAAAGTGGTTTCGTCGAAATCCGAGGTCGTTTGCAAAATTTCCATTTTTAAGGGCCTGAATTTTATAGCGACTATTCAGAATTTTCAACTGGACATATCTTTTGATTCCCGCTATGAAATCTCGATTTTTCGGATTCGTTGGAAAGATATCATTAATTAGATCCTAATGTTTTTGGTTTCACTAAAATCCGGATTGTTTTGCACCCAGTACATTCATTTGAAGTTTGAAATCAAATTATCGAACTACCGCGCCATTTTCAATTCCTTTTATAATTATAAATAATTATTTATATTCTAACGATGACGTATATAATATATACGTTCTAATTCTATTCAAAATAAATTTCTCGTCGATATTATTTAAAATAATTCATTTTAAATAATCAAAATTCGCTAAAATTGCCAAAATAAAAATTTTAAACTGGCCCAGATTTTCGGGGTGTTACAATCTCCCCCACTTAAAACTTTTCGTCCCCGAAAAGGAACAAAGTCGAAAGTGGTTTGATCAATCAACTCTACGTTCGATCTGGCTTCCATTCTCCAACTTTTTAGTTTCTGAGAATTTTCAAATTCTTCAAAAATTTGGCTAACACCCTAAATTTTCGAAAAATTTCGCCATAACCTCCCCTGCACCGGGAGCCAAGGGAAAATCCCAAAATTGCCATACAGGCCTTCTGATCTCAAAAAGAAAAAGAAAAAGCCAAGCGGCTAGCCAATAGGCTCATAAAATCATCATCACCCAAACAAAACAGTAAATTATAGTAAACATGTACCTATTTGTCGGGCAAACAAATTTTATTCTCGGCTCTAGCCTCCTTGCTATGACCTGTTCAATGTAAGTACAAGTATATGCAAGCAAATGCGACCAAATTTCCATATAATTGAATATTTGATACAATTAGGCGTAATGGTTCAAAATTATCAAACAAATAAACAAACAACACAAACATCAATCAATTAGTTGATTGGCTTTTGAAATTCATAACTTTGATATATAGTCAAAAATCAGATTTTTGATGCCAAATCACAACAATAAGCCCTATCTAATTTTGGTTCTCACACCAGTCTAATGGAAATATATAGAAATCTAACTCTCGAAACTCGAAAATAAATACTGGCGACGGTGCCCCATCACCAGAATTATCCCCGGGCAACTAGAGTATGATTCTATAACTATCCAGTATATTAAAACTTCGAATACACGTTTGCAAGACATATATGCAAAATCTTTATATATCGGATTGTCCAAATCAATATAGAATAAATAATCAAATACGAAAAGTTGATTTAAATTTTCAAAACAAAATTGGTTTTCATTTTAAAAATATACTCTTCACACTCGTTCTAGGACACTACTGATCCTATCTCTAACGAGTCATTCTAATTGGATATTAATAATCCAACATCTGATGAATTCTTTCGTATGGTTCTAATGTGCCTTGTTCCCTGCTTTGTAAACCAAAGCTCTGATACCACGATGAAACGACCCAAACTTCCCCGATCTCCGAAGAGAAGAGAAAGAACGAATTGTTTTGAGAACACGACAAATCAGAACGCATACAAAAGAACATTTCACTGTATATTACAACAATGCATCAGATTACAAGAATATACAGAGTATAAATGAATATTACACAGAAATATCAGAGATTTAAATTACATTTAAATACATAGCAGCGGAAAATAATACAAAGCTTTCCGGATATCGTTCCAGCTGTAACCCAGGATCCTGTGAATATAAATCTGCAAAAGAAAAACTACTAGCTGCCCGTGTCAAAATATGGGCACCCAGAGTTTAGGTTAAAACAATAAACTCCAGGTCAGTCATGGGACTGGTGTGAGAACTAAAACAGTTATTAATCTTTATTTTTAAGGTTTGGAAAATCAAGGGACCACGCCGTATAACACGGAACGGGTTTCCTCCCAAGAATACCAGTGCATAAAACAACAGCGCAATGCTAAATAAAGAAAAATGAAGCTATTATAAGACCCAGGTCCTATCACACAATGCAACGCAAGCCGGGGGATAGGGTTTTTACCTTATAATAGCCAAGAATGCTTGATACGTTTAAAAGAAATCATTTGATACTATATTAAGTGTATAGTGTATAAAACAACTTCAAATCATAAGTATCAATCATAGGCGGCATGAATGCCCCATACCACTATGTCGCCATATATAGGTTATACAATCAAAATCGCAAAGTCACGTATTTGGAAATTGGGTTTCCATCTATGAACCGAGGCAAAAGATAGTCCTCAACCGATTCGAGACGCTCTAGCCCGTGCCTCAGGACCCAGACACAGGTGGGCCCTTGGATCGTCAGGGCCGGTCCACCGATGTGGATTAAAATGCCTGAACACTGCGTTTCCCCGCCCTTTGGGGCGTAAATTAGCCAACGAATGGCTCCATCGGACCCGGATCGTCCGATCTAACCGAGGCGCCTTGCAACAGTAACAACCACACAGGTGAAAAGTATATAAATGTCAGGGCTGGTAGGTCACTGACACCACCCTAGCTAGAAAGAAATGCATGCCCTCCCTGATGTCCGTCTCCCGTTTCTGGTTCACAACCGAGGTGTGAGGCTCGCGAATTCACGTTACACAAAGCTGTGCCACACAGGCTGTGCTTTGATCATCACCACAAGACTTTGCTTTTCAACAGAAGCCTCGATCAATTGCTAATTAGGCATGCCACACAGGCAATTCACTCCATGCGTTTGATATCCATCAATATATAACCCCTGAGCTCGTACGTCTCAGAGAAGAGCGTTAAGCAAGAGAATAAATTCTCCGCCGCCAAACAGATATATATTTAATAGAGATCAATCACACGGACTAAAATCTAATGTCAGACACACAGTCCATTTACAAGTCCGTTCTGGGTCTGAACGAAACCGGAGGCACCTAATACCCCGCATCTCCATCGATATCCAAGCACGTCTGGACGACCACCAACTATTTCCATCTTCTTGGGTGTACAGCCCAATCAAGATCTTCAGTAATCACCCAAACGACGTGAAGACCTCCGGTCTTCAACCACCGTCTTCGTCTTCGACATATCGTCGTATCAGTTACTCAAAATGGGATAAACCCGGTCTTTCCGAATAACTCGCGTATATTATAAATAAGTGTTACACAAACACAACGTACGCCTCATTCCAATTCATCAGTCACTAACCGTAAATTAATCAAGAGAATAATTTTCCAAATATTAACCCCGAAGGCCGAAACCAACATCAGATCAATATCCAGAAAACCATTCTGCTTGGCTAACCGACAGTTAGTTTCTAAATTTCACATTCATAGGGAAAGGTTCCCATTAATTTTATCCAAGATAAATTCCTTGAATTTATTCTTTAATCATCTTTTGAATTTCGATTCAACTAGTCGGAATTAACGGACCTTACCGAAGTAATCATTTGTTTTAATTTCCCAATCCCAACCTATTCATCCCATGAAGTAAAACTAGTTATACTTCATATCTAACACCACGGTGTTATCGGTAAATTCAATTACCATTTCACGTTCAAATCTAATTAAAGATTTAACTAACGCATGGAGCAAAACTGGTGATCCTCCATTTCGATTATTTCAATCTAATTAAAGATTCTTTAAAACTCCACTTAGTTTTAATCGTTAACTAGGTTAAAGAATCAGTGTCATTTAAAACACGGTTCACGATAAATCTAAAATCACATTCCATTAATTATCGGGTTAAAGAACGAGTGTTATTTAAAACACTGTCCACGATAAACCCAAAAATCAATATCACCTCAATTCCAATTAAATATCATTTAATTGTTACCCTTCATTAAATCTAAATAAAAAGATTTAATCTTTTCTCAACTGGGTTCAAGAACAGTGTTAGTCAAGACACCATTCACGACAAACCCAAATCAAATTTGATATTAAATACAAGGCTCTGAAAAGAAAATATATCGGCTTATATTCAATATCAAATTATGCGACCAACAGATATCGTATTGGAAATAACGATATATATATCTATATCTTCCAAATTTCCATAACAACATCTGTATAATCACGAAATCCAACATCGAAATATTCCGAAGACAAATTTGATTCAAATCCATTCCAATGCAATCATTGGAAATTCTGGTTATTTTCAAAAAACCTTTTCAAAGTCAATTTATTTATTTAAAAATAAATAGAATTATAATTCTAGTTCAAAACTAGTTCATTTCGATAAAAAAATCTATTTTTATCTTTTCAAATATGGAGTTTTTCATCCTGATTCTTTCTAAATCATTTCTTATGATTTTACACAAATTATTACTATTTTTAATAATTTTATCAAGGCTCGTACAGTCGATTTCCATCAACGGCCATCGAACTGCACTTACAACGACCTTTTCCAAATTTTGATTTGGACGTATCTCCAAATCCAACCGTTAGATTTCAAATTTCTAATATTCGTTAGAAAGATCTTTTCGATACGAACCCAACGGTTCCGGTTTCAGGAGAATCCGACGGTCGGATCTCCCGTGATATCCGTTCGAAGTCAATGGTCGAAATTCGCGAACTGCCGCGGCGCGGCGCATTCTATTCAGGCCATTATATTATATATATAATATATATATAATATATACTTTGTCGATTTCCTTTTAAAACGTGCTTTATAAATCGTTTTAAATTCATTTTCAAAACGGTTTCAACTTCATGTTCAATTTCAAATCAAAATTGAATATTCCAATATAAATTCGTTTTAAATTCATTTCAAATCGATTTCAATTCAAATTGATTTCTAATTCAATTTCAGTTCTAATTCAATTCAATTCAATTTCAATTCGAATTCATTTGTATTCAATTTCAATTCGAATTCATTTATATTCAATTTCAATTCGAATTTATTTATCTTAAAAAAAAAATCAGATTTTGAAATCACTTTCGATATTCATTATAAAATGAATAAAATCGATATAAATATCGTTCACGTCAAAATGGCGTCAATCTAACCAACACGGCTTCATATGTTTCCATTTTCAAATATTCTATTTCGAATATTTCTTTTCAAATATTTCCTTTTTCAAATATTTTATTTACAAATATTTCTATTTCAAAGGTTTTTATTTCAAATATTTCTTTTTCGAAACTGGAATGAGGCCCAATCAATTACCATATAATGTTAATTATATGGATTTTCTACAACACATGTACATATCAACAACGATGAATAATCAACCATCATCCAAAGTGCATTCTACACTGTATAAGCATCAAATATAAATATTCAACGCTTATAACAGTCTGTCAATCAATCGATCGACATACAACTAAACAATCGGGATTAGTGTACGTCAAATATCATCCCAATACCCGTGTGGGGTTTCAAACAATCAAACACAGATTTTATTTGTGCAGTTGGGCGATGTGTAAAATTTATCGTCCCAATCAATGTCCTTCAAATAGGTGTACATAAACAAACCGTCCGGTTTGTAAATGAATATTTATTTATTCACATTCACGTTAAAAATTATATTTTTAACGATCAAACTATTTTATTCAACCTATGAATATTCTATTTGATTCATTTATTAAATAAAATGTTATCTTTATTTTTCTAACTTACTTTTAGAAAATTTCGGCGGTATAACGGCACGATACTAGAAACGGGACAAGGCCTAGCCTTATCCCCGATCTAGTGAAGGCCCACGCCATTCACACATCAATCAAATCAATTTCATTTCACCAAACAATTCAATTCAAACCAAATAATCTAACCAACTACACAACCAAACGATTAAACAAACAAGCCATCCATGGTCTGTGGATGACGGGTGTCGGGTGCTACTAAACACCGTCTGCATCCTAGTATATATAACTAGAAAAAGAAATTGAAGAGTGAGAAGTTCTCACCGATAGCTATCCCAACTTCACGACACTTCATTTATAGAAATCTTCGCCGTTCTCGCCTCTTGTCACTTTCTTTGCCCGTATTCTCTACATATGTAAAAATCACATTTTTACTTCGCTATTCAATATATAAAAATCGAATTTTTACTTCGCTATTCAATATATAAAAATCGAATTTTTACTATGCTATTCAATATATAAAAATCGAATTTTTACTATGCTATTCAATATATAAAAATCGAATTTTTACTTTTCAATAAAAATCTTATTTTTATGTAAACCCTTCAATAAAAATCTTATTTTTCAAAATCAACATTCTAGGTTATATTTTTCAAGAACAACTCTAGTTTATATTTTCAAAAACAACTCTAGTTTATATTTTCAAAGCAATGTCAATTTAGTTTCAAAAACAATGTTATTTTCAGTTTTTAAACAATATAAATTTCTGTTTTTAAATAATATAATTTCAGTTTTAAAACAATATAAAATTCAGATTTTAAATAATATAATTTCAGTTTTAAAACAATATAAATTTCAGATTTTAAATAAAGTAAAAGAAATTATAAAACTTACAGTTGCTTTCAGAGGAGGAGGGGGGGTGTTCGCTGTTGAATCGGAGGTGGGGGTGGAAGATGGCTGCGTCGGTGTGCGTGCAGGTGGAGGGAGGCGCTCAGGCAGGCGGCGCTGGGCTAGGAGGCAGGAGGAGGCGTTGGCTGGCGGTTTCGGGGGGGGGGGGGGTTCAGGGCATGGGTCGCGGCCTCGAGGAGCGGGATTTGAGGTGGTCGGAGCAAGGGGGAGGGGGCTGCTCCCTAGCGGAGGCGCGCAGCAAGGGAGGGGCGAGCGACCGGATCCGGCGGCGGCACTAGGGCTCCGCCCTTTTCTATTTTTTTGTCCATCGGGTTTCTGAACGAATAAAGGGGGAGAGAGAATAAGGAGGGGTGAGTTATTATTATTAATTAATTATTATTTTATCCACTAAAGTTGACTTTTATATTTGACCTCCAAACAGACCCAACGACTGTCGTTCCTAGCGTATTACCCTCATTTTGAACACATTGGGATATGTTTCGCAAGCCAATTCGATTGTTACAATCAGTTTTCATTCAAATTAAAACTTAAATCCTTATATTGAATTTTAAACGTACATTTCAAATTACCGGGGTCACATACTAACTCGAAAAATTCCTGAAAAATATTTTCTAGCTTCGTGTTGACGATACGGTCCTAACAAAACTAGTTTCGTCGAATTCTGAGACCGTTTGAAAAATGGCCATTTTCCAGTCGATTAAATTCAACTGAAACTGGTCAAACACGTTTAACTGCGCCACGCTCACATATTGATTCGAAAAATTATGAAAATTGGAATCTAGCAATAATTTGACATCGCAGATCCAACAAAAGTGGTTTCGTCGAAATCCGAGGTCGTTTGCAAAATTTCCATTTTTAAGGGCCTGAATTTTATAGCGACTATTCAGAATTTTCAACTGGACATATCTTTTGATTCCCGCTATGAAATCTCGATTTTTCGGATTCGTTGGAAAGATATCATCAATTAGATCCTAATGTTTTTGGTTTCACTAAAATCCGGATTGTTTTGCACCCAGTACATTCATTTGAAGTTTGAAATCAAATTATCGAACTACCGCGCCATTTTCAATTCCTTTTATAATTATAAATAATTATTTATATTCTAACGATGACGTATATAATATATACGTTCTAATTCTAATCAAAATAAATTTCTCGTCGATATTATTTAAAATAATTCATTTTAAATAATCAAAATTCGCTAAAATTGCCAAAATAAAAATTTTAAACTGGCCCAGATTTTCGGGGTGTTACAATCTCCCCCACTTAAAACTTTTCGTCCCCGAAAAGGAACAAAGTCGAAAGTGGTTTGATCAATCAACTCTACGTTCGATCTGGCTTCCATTCTCCAACTTTTCAGTTTCTGAGAATTTTCAAATTCTTCAAAAATTTGGCTAACACCCTAAATTTTCGAAAAATTTCGCCATAACCTGCCCTGCACCGGGAGCCACGGGAAAATCCCGAAATTGCCATACAGGCCTTCTGATCTCAAAAAGAAAAAGAAAAAGCCAAGCGGCTAGCCAATAGGCTCATAAAATATTCATCACCCAAACAAAACAGTAAATTATAGTAAACATGTACCTATTTGTCGGGCAAACAAATTTTATTCTCTGCTCTAGCCTCCTTGCTATGACCTGTTCAATGCAAGTACAAGTATATGCAAGCAAATGCGACCAAATTTCCATATAATTCAATATTTGATACAATTAGGCGTAATGGTTCAAAATTATCAAACAAATAAACAAACAACACAAACATCAATCAATTAGTTGATTAGCTTTTGAAATTCATAACTTTGATATATTGTCAAAAATCAGATTTTTGATGCCAAATCACAACAATAAGCCCTATCTAATTTTGGTTCTCACACCAGTCTAATGGAAATATATAGAAATCTAACTCTCGAAACTCGAAAATAAATACTGGCGACGGTGCCCCATCACCAGAATTATCCCCGGGCAACTAGAGTATGATTCTATAACTATCCAGTATATTAAAACTTTGAATACACGTTTGCAAGACATATATGCAAAATCTTTATATATCGGATTGTCCAAATCAATATAGAATAAATAATAAAATACGAAAAGTTGATTTAAATTTTCAAAACAAAATTGGTTTTCATTTTAAAAATATACTCTTCACACTCGTTCTAGGACACTACTGATCCTATCTCTAACGAGTCATTCTAATTGGATATTAATAATCCAACATCTGATGAATTCTTTCGTATGGTTCTAATGTGCCTTGTTCTCTGCTTTGTAAACCAAAGCTCTGATACCACGATGAAACGACCCAAACTTCCCCGATCTCCGAAGAGAAGAGAAAGAACGAATTGTTTTGAGAACACGACAAATCAGAACGCATACAAAAGAACATTTCACTGTATATTACAACAATGCATCAGATTACAAGAATATACAGAGTATAAATGAATATTACACATAAATATCATAGATTTAAATTACATTTAAATACATAGCAGCGGAAAATAATACAATACACAACTAGAAGAGATATACGGATACAAAGCTTTCCGGATATCGTTCCAGCTGTAACCCAGGATCCTGTGAATATAAATCTGCAAAAGCAAAACTACTAGCTGCCCGTGTCAAAATAGGGGCACCCAGAGTTTAGGTTAAAACAATAAACTCCATGTCAGTCATGGGACTGGTGTGAGAACTAAAACAGTTATTAATCTTTATTTTTAAGGTTTGGTAAATCAATGGACCACGCCGTATAACACGGAACGGGTTTCCTCCCAAGAATACCAGTGCATAAAACAACAGCGCAATGCTAAATAAAGAAAAATGAAGCTATTATAAGACCCAGGTCCTATCACACAATGCAACGCAAGCCGGGGGATAGGGTTTTTACCTTATAATAGCCAAGAATGCTTGATACGTTTAAAAGAAATCATTTGATACTATATTAAGTGTATAGTGTATAAAACAACTTCAAATCATAAGTATCAATCATAGGCGGCATGAATGCCCCATACCACTATGTCGCCATATATAGGTTATACAATCAAAATCGCAAAGTCACGTATTTGGAAATTGGGTTTCCATCTATGAACCGAGGCAAAAGATAGTCCTCAACCGATTCGAGATGCTCTAGCCCGTGCCTCAGGACCCAGACACAGGTGGGCCCTTGGATCGTCAGGGCCGGTCCACCGATGTGGATTAAAATGCCTGAACACTGCGTTTCCCCGCCCTTTGGGGCGTAAATGAGCCAACGAATGGCTCCATCGGACCCGGATCGTCCGATCTAACTGAGGCGCCTTGCAACAGCAACAACCACACAGGTGAAAAGTATATAAATGTCAGGGCTGGTAGGTCACTGACACCACCCTAGCTAGAAAGAAACGCATGCCCTCCCTGATGTCCGTCTCCCGTTTCTGGTTCACAACCGAGGTGTGAGGCTCGCGAATTCACGTTACACAAAGCTGTGCCACACAGGCTGTGCTTTGATCATCACCACAAGACTTTGCTTTTCAACAGAAGCCTCGATCAATTGCTACTTAGGCATGCCACACAGGCAATTCACTCCATGCGTTTGATATCCATCAATATATAACCCCTGAGCTCGTACGTCTCAGAGAAGAGCGTTAAGCAAGAGAATAAATTCTCCGCCGCCAAACAGATATATATTTAATAGAGATCAATCACACGGACTAAAATCCAATGTCAGACACACAGTCCATTTACAAGTCCGTTCTGGGTCTGAACGAAACCGGAGGCACCTAATACCCCGCATCTCCATCGATCTCCAAGCACGTCTGGACGACCACCAACTATTTCCATCTTCTTGGGTGTACAACCCAATCAAGATCATCAGTAATCACCCAAACGACGTGAAGACCTCCGGTCTTCAACCACCGTCTTCGTCTTCGACATATCGTCGTATCAGTTACTCAGAATGGGATAAACCCGGTCTTTCCGAATAACTCGCGTATATTATAAATAAGTGTTACACAAACACAACATACGCCTCATTCCAATTCATTAGTCACTAACCGTAAATTAATCAAGAGAATAATTTTCCAAATATTAACCCCGAA
The DNA here is from genome assembly GCA_030737875.1 of Allium sativum. Classification (NCBI taxonomy): domain Eukaryota; kingdom Viridiplantae; phylum Streptophyta; class Magnoliopsida; order Asparagales; family Amaryllidaceae; genus Allium; species Allium sativum. Next base: position 379,180,950 of record CM060926.1, read on the forward strand.
GGCCGAAACCAACATCAGATCAATATCCAGAAAACCATTCTGCTTGGCTAACCGACAGTTAGTTTCTAAATTTCACATTCATAGGGAAAGGTTCCCATTAATTTTATCCAAGATAAATTCCTTGAATTTATTCTTTAATCATCTTTTGAATTCCGATTCAACTAGTCGGAATTAACGGACCTTACCGAAGTAATCATTTGTTTTAATTTCCCAATCCCAACCTATTCATCCCATGAAGTAAAACTGGTTATACTTCATATCTGACACCACGGTGTTATCGGTAAATTCAATTACCATTTCACGTTCAAATCTAATTAAAGATTTAACTAACGCCTGGAGCAAAACTGGTGATCCTCCATTTCGATTATTTCAATCTAATTAAAGATTCATTAAAACTCCGCTTAGTTTTAATCGTTAACTAGGTTAAAGAATCAGTGTCATTTAAAACACGGTTCACGATAAACCCAAAATCACATTCCATTAATTATCGGGTTAAAGAACGAGTGTTATTTAAAACACTGTCCACGATAAACCCAAAAATCAATATCACCTCAATTCCAATTAAATATCATTTAATTGTTACCCTTCATTAAATCTAAATAAAAAGATTTAATCTTTTCTCAACTGGGTTCAAGAACAGTGTTAGTCAAGACACCATTCACGACAAACCCAAATCACATTTGATATTAAATACAAGGCTCTGAATAGAAAATATATCGGCTTATATTCAATATCAAATTATGCGACCAACAGATATCGTATTGGAAATAACGATATATATATCTATATCTTCCAAATTTCCATAACAACATCTGTATAATCACGAAATCCAACATCGAAATATTCCGAAGACAAATTCGATTCAAATCTATTCCAATGCAATCATTGGAAATTCTGGTTATTTTCAAAAAACCTTTTCAAAGTCAATTTATTTATTCAAAAATAAATAGAATTATAATTCTAGTTCAAAACTAGTTCATTTCGATAAAAAAAATCTATTTTTATCTTTTCAAATATGGAGTTTTTCATCCTGATTCTTTCTAAATCATTTCTTATGATTTTACACAAATTATTACTATTTTTAATAATTTTATCAAGGCTCGTACAGTCGATTTCCATCAACGGCCATCGAACTGCACTTACAACGACCTTTTCCAAATTTGATTTGGACGTATCTCCAAATCCAACCGTTAGATTTCAAATTTCTAATATTCGTTAGAAAGCTCTTTTCGATATGAACCCAACGGTTTCGGTTTCAGGAGAATCCGACGGTCGGATCTCCCGTGATATCCGTTCGAAGTCAATGGTCGAAATTCGCGAACTGCCGCGGCGCGGCGCATTCTATTCAGGCCATTATATTATATATATATAATATATACTTCATCGATTTCCTTTTAAAACGTGCTTTATAAATCGTTTTAAATTCATTTTCAAAACGGTTTCAACTTCATGTTCAATTTCAAATCAAAATTGAATATTCCAATATAAATTCGTTTTAAATTCATTTCAAATCGATTTCAATTCAAATTGATTTCTAATTCAATTTCAGTTCTAATTCAATTCAATTCAGTTTCAATTCGAATTCATTTGTATTCAATTTCAATTCGAATTCATTTATATTCAATTTCAATTCGAATTCATTTATCTTCAAAAAAAATCAGATTTTGAAATCACTTTCGATATTCATTATAAAATGAATAAAATCGATATAAATATCGTTCACGTCAAAATGGCGTCAATCTAACCAACACGGCTTCATATGTTTCTATTTTCAAATATTCTATTTCGAATATTTCTTTCTCAAATATTTCTTTTCAAATATTTCCTTTTTCAAATATTTTATTTACAAATATTTCTATTTCAAAGGTTTTTATTTCAAATATTTCTTTTTCGAAACTGGAATGAGGCCCAATCAATAACCATATAATGTTAATTATATGGATTTTCTACAACACATGTACATATCAACAACGATGAATAATCAACCATCATCCAAAGTGCATTCTACACTGTATAAGCATCAAATATAAATATTCAACGCTTATAACAGTCTGTCAATCAATCGATCGACATACAACTAAAAAATCGGGATTAGTGTACGTCAAATATCATCCCAATACCCATGTGGGGTTTCAAACAATCAAACACAGATTTTATTTGTGCAGTTGGGCGATGTGTAAAATTTATCGTCCCAATCAATGTCCTTCAAATAGGTGTACATAAACAAACCGTCCGTTTTGTAAATGAATATTTATTTATTCACATTCACGTTAAAAATTATATTTTTAACGATCAAACTATTTTATTCAACCAATGAATATTCTATTCGATTCATTTATTAAATAAAATGTTATCTTTATTTTTCTAACTTACTTTTAGAAAATTTCGGCGGCATAACGACACGATACTAGAAACGGGACAAGGCCTAGCCTTATCCCCGGTCTAGTGAAGGCCCACGCCATTCACACATCAATCAAATCAATTTCATTTCACCAAACAATTCAATTCAAACCAAATAATCTAACCAACTACACAACCAAACAATTAAACAAACAAGCCATCCATGGTCTGTGGATGACGGGTGTCGGGTGCTACTAAACACCGTCTGCATCCTAGTATATATAACTAGAAAATGAAATTGAAGAGTGAGAAGTTCTCACCGATAGCTATCCCAACTTCACGACACTTCATTTATAGAAATCTTCGTCGTTCTCGCCTCTTGTCACTTTCTTTGCCCGTATTCTCTACATATGTAAAAATCACATTTTTACTTCGCTATTCAATATAAAAAAATCGAATTTTTACTTCGCTATTCAATATATAAAAATCGAATTTTTACTATGCTATTCAATATATAAAAATCGAATTTTTACTATGCTATTCAATATATAAAAATCGAATTTTTACTATGCTATTCAATATATAAAAATCGAATTTTTACTTTTCAATAAAAATCTTATTTTTATGTAAACCCTTCAATAAAAATCTTATTTTTCAAAATCAACATTCTAGGTTATATTTTTCAAGAACAACTCTAGTTTATACTTTCAAAAACAACTCTAGTTTATATTTTCAAAGCAATGTCAATTTAGTTTCAAAAACAATGTTATTTTCAGTTTTTGAACAATATAAATTTCTATTTTTAAATAATATAATTTCAGTTTAAAACAATATAAATTTCAGATTTTAAATAATATAATTTCAGTTTTAAAACAATATAAATTTCAGATTTTAAATAAAGTAAAAGAAATTATAAAACTTACAGTTGCTTTCAGAGGAGGAGGGGGGTGTTCGCTGTTGAATCGGAGGTGGGGGTGGAAGATGGCTGCGTCGGTGTGCGTGCAAGTGGAGGGAGGCGCTCAGGCAGGCGGCGCTGGGGCTAGGAGGTAGGAGGAGGCGTCGGCTGGCGGTTTCGGGGGGGGGGGGGGGGGGTTCAGGGCTTGGGTCGCGGCCTGGAGGAGCGGGATTTGAGGTGGTCGGAGCAAGGGGGAGGGGGCTGCTCCCTAGCGGAGGCGCGCAGCAAGGGAGGGGCGAGCGACCGGATCCGGCGGCGGCGCTAGGGCTCCGCCCTTTTCTATTTTTTTTCCATCGGGTTTCTGAACGAATAAAGGGGAAGAGAGAATAAGGAGGGGTGAGTTATTATTATTAATTAATTATTATTTTATCCACTAAAGTTGACTTTTATATTTGACCTCGAAACGAGACCCAACGACTGTCGTTCCTAGCGTATTACCCTCATTTTGAACACAATGGAATATGTTTCGCAAGCCAATTCGATTGTTACGATCAGTTTTTATTCAAATTAAAACTTAAATCCTTATACTGAATTTTAAACGTACATTTCAAATTACCGGGGTCACATACTAACTCGAAAAATTCCTGAAAAATATTTTCTAGCTTCGTGTTGACGATACGGTCCTAACAAAACTAGTTTCGTCGAATTCTGAGACCGTTTGAAAAATGGCCATTTTCCAGTCGATTAAATTCAACTGAAACTGGTCAAACACGTTTAACTGCGCCACGCTCACATATTGATTCGAAAAATTATGAAAATTGGAATCTAGCAATAATTTGACATCGCAGATCCAACAAAAGTGGTTTCGTCGAAATCCGAGGTCGTTTGCAAAATTTCTATTTTTAAGGGCCTGAATTCTATAGCGACTATTCAGAATTTTCAACTGGACATATCTTTTGATTCCCGCTATGAAATCTCGATTTTTCGGATTCGTTGGAAAGATATCATCAATTAGATCCTAATGTTTTTGGTTTCACTAAAATCCGGATTGTTTTGCACCCAGTACATTCATTTGAAGTTTGAAATCAAATTATCGAACTACCGCGCCATTTTCAATTCCTTTTATAATTATAAATAATTATTTATATTCTAACGACGACGTATATAATATATACGTTCTAATTCTATTCAAAATAAATTTCTCGTCGATATTATTTAAAATAATTCATTTTAAATAATTAAAATTCGCTAAAATTGCCAAAATAAAAATTTTAAACTGGCCCAGATTTTCGGGTTGTTACACAACCTAAAGAAAATCGAACCCGTGCTCTAAACTAGGGTTTCATTTTTGCACCAATACAAGGCGTCAGACCTAGATCGGCTACCACCACGTCAAGCGCCCATGTGAGCCGCGCCAGCCCCTGGTCCTTGTCGCACTCGGTGGCCGCCATTGATCTGAAAAGGGGTTTGAGCTCGTCAGTTTTGAGCAGCAAATCTGGGCGATTCAGCAAACAAAAATGGGTCAAAGTGGTATCAATTGGAAGAGCAAAGAAGGAGCTATGATTTTTGCTTTGGAGTTTGGTTTAATTTACAAAGATTTGGGAGAATTTTGCTTGGGAAATTTCCTTGAATTTTGAAAATTGACGGCGGCTTTGGCCAAACAAAAATTAGGGCTTTCAAGGGCACAAAGTGTAACGGCCCCAGGCTTCGCCCGACCCGATTTTAACCGTATGGATCTGTAGATCTCTCCAAGAGCTTCGATTTGGTATATAATATGTTGAATTTCAATGAGCGGATCAAAAGTTATTGAGGTTTGAATTTTCGGTCATTCATGGCCTTCGGTTTCAATAGCAGGCGGCCGGCCATTTTTAGGGTTTTAAATAATTTTTTTATTAATTTATTCATCGTAAAGCGTGTTATAAAGGTAAAGATGCGGGCTGTCTCCGAATTGGGCCTGCTTACTGTCGTTCTTAAGGTTTTGACGCCTTCTGAATGCAATGGGACAGGTCTCGTGGCCCAATTCCGAAATCTGTAAAAAAATTATTTAAATTTACATTAAAAATTAAATAATTAAATATCCACCGTACATTTAAATACGCCGGGGCCGCAAACTAACCTCAAAAATTCCCGAAAAATATATTTAGCTATGTTTTGACGCTGCAGACCTAGGAAAATTAATTTCGTTCAATTCTGAGCCTATTTGAAAAATGGCCTTTTTCAAATCGATTAAAATTTATCGAAATTAACCAAACTGAAATCTTTTTGCCACGACCACAAATTAATTCAAATTATGAAAAATTAAACTTAGCAATAATTTGACTTTCCGAATCCAACAAAAGTGGTTTCGTTGAAAATAGAGGTCATTCGAAAAAGGCTATTTTCAAGGCGTATATATTAAATATTAAAAATACATTTTTAAACAAATAATTCCCGAAACTGGAAGTATATAAGTGTTTATACTTTTTAAATGTAGAAACGTCATTCTAAACTCAATGGAAGTGGTTTTGAGTCCAAATTTCTTCGTATGCAAAAGTAGCATTTTTGACCTTAATATTATATATAAATTTCATAGCGACCTTTCTAAATTTTAATTTGGGCATAACTTTTGATTGCTGCAATGAAATTTCAATTTTTTTGATTCGTTAGAAAGATATTTTTAAATAGATTCCAAAAATTTTGGTTTCACTAAAATCCGTTAAATTTTGCATCCTGTATGGTCAGTCAAAGTTCAAGTTTGACTTTTCAAACTACCGCGCTATTTCTAACTCCTTTTATAATTAAAATTAAATTATTCATTCTAACTTCAATTTAAATCAATTTTTAATCATTATTATTTTAAATAAATTATTTTAAATACCAAAATCTCATTAAAATTATTTAATATAAAATTTTAAATTTACCCCAAAATTCAGGGTTGTTACAGTAAGTAGTGTTAGTGCTTAAACTGGCTGATATTTTACTTATGTGGATGATGGAATGAGGCGCACCTCAGATGATAGGTCCTATAGGGTCGGGAAATGTGTGTTCAGGATTAACTAATCCACGAAGCTGTATGTGTGGACCGGCCCTGCAGGATCCAAGGGTTAACTGCGGGGAATCCGAAGACATTAGCTAGAGTGTCTCAAATCGGTAAGGAGAGCCTCCCTAGCCTTGACTCATGATGGAAACCCAATTTCCAATACGACCTCATGCAGTTTTGATTGTAGAACTAGTATGGCGACATAGTAGGATGGGGTATTATGCCGTCTATGATTGATACATTATGATTGAACTGTTTTTGAAACTGTTTAAAATGATATTTTTAGTAGAACAATTATAATGATTAATTAAAATTGTACTCGGACACGAGGTTAGGTCACATTTGTGGTGGAATTCTGCATGGACCCGACCGGCATATCCAGCAGCCACAAATGTTGGGCCTAATGTGAGAGATCCAAGTGCGCAAATACAAATTGGGCCAAGACACGAGGTTAAAATAAACTTGTGGGATAAGTCTGCCTGGAACCGACCGGCCTATCCAGCATCCACAAGTTGCAGGCCTAATGTGAGAGGTCTGGCCCATATTAAAACATAAACAGTTAAATAGAAAATACTGTAACGGCCCCAGGTTTCGCCCGACCCGATCTTAACCGTATGGATCTGTAGATCTCTCCAAGAGGTTCGATTTGGTATACAATATGTTGAATTTCAATGAGCAGATCAAAAGTTATTGAGGTTGGAATTTTCGGTCATTCATGACCTTCGGTTTCAATAGCAGGCAGCCGGCCATTTTTAGGGTTTTAAATAATTTTTTTATTAATTTATCCATCGAAAACCGTGTTATAAAGGTAAAGATGCGGGCTGTCTCCGAATTAGGCCTGCTTACTGTCGTTCTTAAGGTTTTGACGCCTTCTGAACGCAATGGGATATGTCTCGTGGCCCAATTCCGAAATCTGTAAAAAATTTATTTAGATTTACATTAAAAATTAATTAATTAAATATTTACCGTACATTTAAATACGCCGGGGCCACAAACTAACTTCAAAAATTCCCAAAAAATATATTTAGCTATGTTTTGACGCTGCGGACCTAGGAAAATTCATTTCGTTCAATTCTGAGCCTATTTGAAAAATGACCTTTTTCAAATCGATTAAAATTTACCGAAATTAACCAAACTGAAATCTTTTTGCCATGGCCATAAATTAAATCTAAAAATTATGAAAATTTAAACTTAGAACAAAAGTGGTTTCGTCGAAAACAGAGATCGTTCAAAAAATGGCTATTTTCAAGGCGTATATATTAAATATTAAAAATACATTTTTAAACAAATAATTTCCGAAACTCGAAATATATAAGTGTTTATACTTTTTATTGCAGAAATGTCATTCTGAGCTCAATGGAAGTGGTTTTGAGTCCAAATTCCTTCGTATGCAAAAAGTAGCATTTTTGACCTTTATATTATTTATAAATTTCATAGCGACCTTTCTAAATTTTAATTTGGGCATAACTTTTGATTCCTGCTATGAAATTTCAATTTTTCGGATTCGTTAGAAAGATATTTTTAAATTGATTCCAAAAATTTTGGTTTCACTAAAATCCGTTAAATTTTGCATCCTGTATGGTCAGTCAAAGTTCAAGTTTGACTTTTCAAACTACCGCGCTATTTCTAACTCCTTTTATAATTAAAATTAAATTATTCATTCTAACTTCGATTTAAATCAATTTTTAATCATTATTATTTTAAATAAATTATATTAAATACCAAAAACTCATTAAAATTACTTAATATAAATTTTTAAATTTACCCCAAAATTCAGGGTTGTTACACAAAGTTGTATATATAATATATTTAAATAATATTTAATTTGTAAAATACTTGTTTAACACGACGAACTCCAAACGAGACCCAACGTTTGTCGTCCACAACTAAATACTCCCATTCTGGACACAATGAGATATGTTTCGTAAGCCAATTCTATTGTTTCGATCAGTTTTTGTAAAATTAAAATATAAATCAATATATTGAATTTTAAACGTACATTTTAATTTACCGGGGCCACATACTGGCTCCAAAAATTCCTGAAAAATAAATCTAGCTATGTTTTGACGATACAGTCCTAACAAAAATAATTTCGTCGAATTTGGAGACCATTTGAAAAATGTTCATTTTCCTGTCGATTAAATTCAAACTGAAATGACCAAACGCGTTTTAATTTACCACGCTCACATATTAATTCCAAAAATTATGAAAATTGGAATCTAGCAATAATTTGACATTCTGGATCCAACAAAATTGGTTTTGTTGAAAACGAAGGTCATTTGCAAAATGATTATTTTTAAGGGCTATATATTATATTAAAAAATATATATAAATTCCTTAGCGATTATTCTGAATTTTAAACTGGACATAGCTTTCAATTCTCGTTATAAAATCTAGATTTTTCATATTTATTAGAAATATATAATTAAACAGATTCAAATATTTCTGGTTTTACTAAAATCCAATTTATTTTGAATTATGTACATAGATTTGAAATTTAAAATCGAATTTTCAAACTACCCGCCATTTCAGGCTCGTTTTATAATTAAAATAAATCTACACATTCTAACTTCAATTTAAATAAATTTTTAGTCATTATAATTTAAAATAAATCATTTAAATATTAAAAATCCATTAAAATTGCCAAAATAAAAATTTTTAATTAGTTCTGAAATTCCAGGTTGTTACAGTTTATATTATTATTCTCATGAAATTCGCAAAAATATAGATTTCCCAACAAAATATGCTAGCCCTTCAAAATTTCTGTTTCTAAAACCATACGCACACGCACACACACACACACACAAATATATATATATATATATATATATATATATATATATATATATGGTTTAGACTTAAGTGGACCTGCAAATTTCCTTTTTCATCAAAATACTTAACTTTTTCAAATTGTTTCCTTGGAACACAATTATTCACCCTCTTATTAACCCATTTCAAATTTTTATATCCTTTCTGTATAAACATTTAATCATCTATCTACTAGCCAAACTTATTGCTTAATTTAATCTAGTGGTCATGTAAAGATCTATTATATCAACATGATTCTTATAATTAGGCGTCAACCTATCCTTATATATGTTATTTCTCTTCTAACAAAATTTCTGGAATCCTCATCTCATGCCCAAATGACATAACCTTTATGAACACCAAGCTCTTGATCATTGAATCATAACTGATGGTGAAACTCGTCCTTATATCCTCAGTTCAAGATATATTTCCAAGCTAAATCTTTTAAGGTTTTAATTGTTACGCTTAAACTTAGTCTTAGTTTCTCTGCATCTTTAGAGATATTACCAAAACACATTACAAGGTGTTTCAATTTAAGCTACATATATTACCAATGCTTCCATTCCAAGGATTCTTACGCTAAAAGTCAAGAATTTAATGTTAACTGTGTTCTTACTTTTACATAGAGCACAAGAAAACCAAAAATCATCGGACACTCGAACTTAATTTACATTTATTATCTTAAGCTCCAATTTGTTGTACAGACAATAAATTAACAATATATTGTAACGCCCCATCCCCAGACCCACCATAATAAAGAGCATTACTGAGTAATATCCGTAATATTGTATTAAATGAATATCGAATACATCGATTAGGTGTTTATATTTTTCTCACCTCAAAGGGATTAATGCACTCAATTTATATAATATAAAACTAAGATGGCCAGGGATCGTATTTAGAACAAATTAGAGCTTACTACAAATAACAGACCATAAAATAGAATACATATATATACAAACACATAATACAACATATTCATGTGCTGCATACTCGAATGGTTTAAATAATTCGTACTCCAAAAGAATAATTATACATATAACACGAATATATGAATGTACACCTTAAGTAATAGCTTCAAGAGATATAGTACCAGATGAAACATCTAAACCCAAATCAGTAACAAGCTCTAACCTGAAACAACCCAGTCTAACCCGAGTATTAATACAGAGGTCAGTCTAACTTAAACATATCAATATAATAGGATAAACGAAGTATACTTTCATGAAAATAATGATTTCTTTTGAATGAAAAGGAATCGTATAATCACAAATAAACTCAAGTTACAAAAGAAATGATTCATTCCCATCAAAAAGAAATAATATGAACTCGGAACAATAGCTTTCATAAAAGCTTAATTCACTAGTTGATAGAAGGAAAACAAGAAGAGTTAGTAAAAGATGTAACATAGGATATTGGGCCACAAGCAACATGATAATGATATAAGGGATTTTACTACGATTAATAAGTGTTAGCTTTGAGCTAAATAGGTATATCATCTTTTTAATCACAAAGGGCACCAAAAACATACACTAAATTTTCATCAGAATGCTCCAAATACTGCATACTCGTGAGAGTTTGATTCCCCAAAAGTGATCACAAAACTAAAATTCTGAAATTAGTCTATATTGAAAATTCATTATAATACGTCACCAAAAATGGATCCAAAACATCACAAACATAAATATCACTAAAGCCACAAAAAATGCATCCAAAACATCAGAAATTATTGTACATGCTTAAAAAATGAGCTCCCCCGGAGCTTATGCCACTACAAACGAATTCAGGTGTCGATCACTATGACCCTCCGATAGAGTGTAACTTTACACCCTCTCTGGTCAAGAGAATATGCATATAAGACTCCCCTAAGTCTAGTTTCCACTCAAAGCGAGTACCAACACAAACCAACAACAAAGAATGTGTCACAAACTGCTAAATGGTAATTTGAACAATTAAAACAATACGTTTCATACCATACATCTTCATTACTCGATTTAGTATAAGCTAGCTCACTTCACACTAGAAAACATCAAATATCTTCGATCGTCGAGTTAGGAATTAAACAATATAATTAATCTATGTGTCCAATACCATGCGATTAATTAAATCATTTGAATAACAACCTAACTTTCTCGAAAGGGGTAAAAAAAATGTGTGATTTTACATACGGAAAATAATTAGTTTTAGAAAACATATTATATAAAACAATTTAAAAAACATTTTGATTGTTTCTTCGAAAATCTGTAAGTTATGGAAAATATTGCTTATCATATTGCCTTGAGACAATGTAATTTTATAAACCCAAAACATATAAAATATTATTTGTATCAAAGCTAATGATATATATATATATATATATATATATACACGAAAATTTATGATATATATATATATATATGTAAGAAAATTCCTTTCTGAAACCTTTACACAAAAGTGCACGGTGTTAAAGAAATATACAAATTTCACAAAGAATCAACACTAGAAATCGACACGAAATTCATTCGAATTACAGATTTTGTGTATTTTGTCTTGTCCTAAAAAAAGATTAAACCTCCATAAAAATCATCAGTCAACTCATCTTGAAAATCATTAAACCATCAATAGAACTAATAAAAATTGGCTCAAAAACACAATACAACATCAGGAAATGCCAGTGAAATTCCTACTACATGTGTCGACACATGCTACCTCTGTGTCAATATATGTATCGACACAGCTGCGGCCTACGTCGGCATAGGGAACACAAATTGCCGAAGCAATTCTACCTGTTTCGCTTTCAACTTTGGACTAGTTTTCTGATCACATTCAGATTGCTTCAAGTTACACCATTATGAAGTATAAAAATAAAGCAACAAAACGGAACAAGGATTATATGAATCAAATTAAAGATGAAAGAGATATCATGATTCAAATTACATCTAGGCAGTGTTGTGCACATAAACATTTACTGAAACAACTCACAATAACAGTAGTCAAATTTCAATGTTTATTCTAATCAAATCCGACATATATTCAAACAAATATTTAAGCTAGAGTGTGTGAGTTGTTCAAACTCACCTTGGCTGGATTTCCTTTAGGTTTGGCCTCAAATAGTTGCAAAGTGGAAGCTTTTGGATGTCCATGGTCCGAAAGCTAAAAATCACTAACAAACAAGACACTAATTTCTTCTCTATAACCTTCCTCTGTTGTAAATAATATACAATAAGAAATCCATTAGAGGAGGAGAAAGAGGTTACTTTTTATTCATTCATCAATCGATACATTATTTACATTACATGAGCTCCTTATATAAAGGCTTGGGATCTTGGAGTAAAACTTATCCCACAATGTGGGACTAAACAGAATATGTCAAAAGCATATTCACTCATATATATTATAACTCTCCCCCTTGAATATGCGTCTTCAAAATATTGAATGCTCTACTAACTTGAAGTTGTCCCTTTTAAAAACATATATGATGATTACTCTCCCTTATAATTATTCGTTCAGTCGATACAACTATTGTCTGTTGTCTTCAAAACTTTATCAGGAAAACCCACTGGGAAAAACCTTGAACGAGAAAAAGTGTACAGCGTCTAACATTATGAATATCATATTAAAATGATATTCCTTAAAAGAGCTTGATTCTTAAGGATCAAAACAATGCCTCATTAAAAATCTTTTTATGAAAAAACCCTATGGGAAAAATTATAAACAAGGAAAAGAGTGCAAATTTATTTCATCTTTAGGTAACATGTTTTATAATGTTACCGTAAGGGTTGATACTTCAGGATCAAGATAATGCCTCAATAAAAACCTTACCAACAAAAACCCAGTGGGAAAAATATTGGTGAAGGAAAAGAGTACATTATAGCATAATTTTATATGTTCCCCCTTATTTATAACTCATTATTCAATTAGTCTATTGATGTAGTCGACGCATGCCAATTTTGTACATCATCTTCTGGAATGTTGATTTAGAAATTGCCTTTGAGAACAGATCTACCCACTTTTCTTGAATTGAATTTATTTCTCCTCATTCTTGTTATCCTTTCATTCATGTGTGAAGAGAAATTTAGAAGAAATTTGATCCATCATATCAGCCTTGATATAATTCACTTGAATCTGAGTCATGCAAACTGCCTTGTCTTCTTCATAAATAATTGTTTACTTCATCAAAAGATGTTTGATACCTCTGGATCAAAATGTGCCTCGTCAAAACCTTACTAAGAAAAACCCGATGGGAAAAATCTTAGTGAAGGAAAAAGAGTGGAATATAAAATGTCATATTTACTACGTCAAAAGTAGTATGATACTTCTGGATCAATGTAATACCTCATTAAAACCTTAATAAGAAAAACCCAGTGGGAAAAATCTTAAATAAGGAAAAAGAGTACATTATAACTCATTTTTGTATGTTACTTTTGGGTTGATACTTCTGGATCATGACCCATGCCTCATTAAAACCTTACTAAGAAAACCCAGTGGGAAAATTAGTTAAGGAAAAAGAGTGCATTATATCATACTTCTGGATGCTCCCCCTGATTTAATAATTTCCTCTGAATTCGTATTCCTCTTTCAATAACTCAAATTGCTTACAAATACTTCTTAATGATGTTTTTTATTTTAAACACTTTATTGCATTTCCATGCTTCAGACATGTTTTCTTATTTAAAACGCCTTCCTTTTGTGATTTGCATGATACTAATATTCATTTATGAATACACTTCAAGTGCTTATAATTTTCTGTTTCAATCGGACTTGCATATTGCAATACATATTTGATGAATAAGACAACTTTCATTACTAAGCAGGAAGTAATCTACTCACCTTGAAGTATATCAAGATTTTCATTACAACAATATTTAGAAGAATGTTGTAGTATATTGTCCATGTTTTAGTAGTCTTTATAGTAACAAATGTTATTTATGTTCTTCAGGAACTTTAATATTATAATAAGTTTTGCATATCGCAACTATCACTTCAATGGATATTAAGAGTTTCATTACAACGATTCTTGAAAGCAGGAAGTGATCTACTCATCATGATTTATTTCAAGATTTTCATCTCAACAATAAAAAGAACGTTGTAATTTACATTTCTTTCTCTTTATCACTACCAAAGTTATTTAAATTCTTATGGAATTTGTATACTTTCACCGTTTATACCTTCAGGGTATTATAAGTGTTTTAAACACTTTCACCATTTTAATCAATTCAATTATCAATGAAAATACAATGCTCATGGCACATAACATGTTGTTGACACTCTATGGTGCTTCAGTCATTAAATATATTTCTATTTTTATCTTATGAACTACAGGTTCATATCTTATGGACTACAGGTCCATATATCTTATTTAGGAGAATTTCATGATGGCCAATCATGTTTCTCTCTAGTATGGGATTTGTAACAACCCGTATTTTCAATAACCTGTTATAACATAAATCGAGGCAGAATTTAATTCTAAAATCTGAATCAAGGGAAACGGGCTATGCCATTGCGTTCGTCTCGGAAAAATACGCGAAATAGAGTCCGAGTTTTCAAAAATCGGAGTCCGTATGACCCAGTTAAGGCCCATTGAAGTTTTCAGAAATTTCTATGCTAAAAACAGATTTAAATTTCAAATTAAAAACAAGGATTAGGGCTAATTGGTGTCAGGCGGGAAAATTCCCGCCAGGGCCCCCATGTCGACAGGCATGTTGACAGGGGTCCTAGGGTGTCGACTGCCCTGTCGACAGCCCTGTCGACACGGGGTGGCCAGGCAGTTTTGCCTGGCGCACCATTTTGATTTGGGGCTTGGTCTTGTGGCTTGGTTCTAGAGAATTCCTAAATCTGACGGGCCTAAACTAACCTAGGGTTAATCCTAGGGCTAAAAACACTCTAATCTTCTATAAATAAGCCCCTAATCCTACTCTAAAGCCTCATTATTCAATCTAGCAACCAAACTATGTCAAATTGAAATCTCAAATGGCCTCCACCTAAGAACCCTAGCCTCCACCCTCTTCAAAAATCATTTCTATTAAGATTTTAATGTTCATAAAAGCTTTTCTAAGTTGTATGAATGATCATTAGCTTGCATACATCATCAAGTTGCAAGCTTTATTTGCTAAGCTAGAGTTTTTGGGATTTTTGTTAATTGAAGCTTGTTTTGGGGTTTTATTTGCTTGCATAAAAGGGCTTCTCAATCTTTATTAGTAGATTTGTGTCTTCATAATATTTGTAAGCCCTCTTACCTTCATTTTAGAAACTCTAAAGTTAATATGTGATGAAAGTTGGGATTTATGCATGTTTAATAAGTTATGCATGCTTATGCGAGTTCACTATGCTATGTTGTGCATGTTTAATGAGTTATGCATGCTTATGTGAGTTCACTATGCTATGTTGTGCATGTTTAATGAGTTATGCATGCTTATGCGAGTTCACTATGCTATGATTTGTAAGTTTAAGAAGTTATGCATGTTTATGCAAGTTCACTATGCCTTGATTTGCAAGTTTAACAAGTTATGCATGTTTATGCAAGTTCACTATGCTATGATTTGCAAGTTTAACAAGTTATGCATGTTTATGCAAGTTCACTATGCCATGATTCGCAAGTTTAACAAGTTATGCAAGTTCACTATGCTAAGTTATGCAAGTCCAACATGTTATGCAAGTTCACTATGCTAAGTTATGCAAGTCCAACATGTTATGCATGCTTATTATGATATGTAAGATTTATCATGTATGTTGTGCCAAGTTCCCTCTTTCTATCCTTTATGCGTTATGACGAATATGTAAGCGATAGAATGACGTTGGGGGGGGGGGGTTTGGGTAAAACTTAAAATACATGAAAATATAAGATTGGGAATTTACCTATTAAGTTAGGTCTACCCCTTGGGAATTTACCTATTAAGTTAGGTCTACCCAAGTTAAACTTGTAATTATGGCTTGAAATAAAGTGGACATGACACTTAGAAAACATGTGTGGCCAACTCGAGGTTGGGTTGAGTTTGTAGCGTAAACCTACCCGGAACCGACCGGCTTAACTAGTTGCTATTAACAATAGGACCCAATGTGAGAAGTTGGTCATGTGTACCTGGGACCCGAGGTTAGACCAAGTTGTGGTGTAAAGCTACCCGGAACCGACCGGCTTAACTAGTAACCGCAACAAAGTCTAATGTGAGAGGTTAAGGTACAATTAAATTAATGCCTCATGATTAGGGTTAAGTCATGGCCCACTAATACTTAACCAATTTGGGGGTACGAGGGATTAAATGGGGTTAAGTGGTGAACTGTTGGTTACACTTAGCTAATTTAATCCATGATTAGTGAGGGGTTAAACCACACTTAACCCTCTTAGAAAACCCTAGCAACGTGGTCTGTTCCAGCAGTAATCCCAATTTGGTATCATTTACAACCCTAGAGGTTAGGCTAGGGCGGGGCACGATTACTGGACTGATGTAAGCGACCAAAGCGACGGCTGAGTGGTACAGCGGTGCGGGTCCAGGCGGGCTACGGACGTGCACGTAGTTCGGTGTTGGACAAACTCGAGGCACGGGTACCAGTAGGTTTAGACTGTGCATTATTGCTTAGGTGTTCGGGGTTGACACCCGAGGGCTTGATACACCCAAAGGTGGACCCAGCACTGTCTGACTACAACCATATGTGGGCCGTATGGACACCAACACTTGACGTGTTAGGTTTATAGGGAGCCGATCGACTAGACCGTTGGGCTGTACCTTGCATTAAGGTCACTTCATGCTATTGGGCCAAAGTTTGGGCTGAGGGATCATTACCTGTTATGTTAGTTTGCTAGTACACTGTGGTGCAAAGCTTAATCTTCTCTATGTGATGACACCTTTACCTATTGCCAGTATATTCATCTCAGTTTCCATCATGATGTTAGCTTTATTAGTTTATAGACTGATCGTAGTAGGGCTTACCAGTCTTTTTGACTGACCTGTTTTCTTTCGCTTCTTTTCTTCCGTTTCCCCCCCAGGTTCTCAGGGAGGGAACAGTGGTGCTTAGCTTGGATTGCTTGCTTGTTCGCTGGATAGCTCATGTATGTCTGGATATTGAGCTCGCTATGGCTTATCACTTTTATTTTTGGGGATAGCACTATGTATTTCAGTATTTCTGTTTATGTTGTACTAGACATATTTATTTTGGCAGATGACTTTATGATGTACTAGACTTGTTTTGAGATGGTTTGAGATATTCCGCTGTTTTATTCTCACTTACTCTGTTTTACATATATTTATGTTCCTGTTCTGCCTTGATATATCATTATGCATGCTTACCCAGTTCTAACGCCCCCCAAAAGCTAGTGCCCCCGAAAGAGTGACCCTAGCGGAGGTGGGGTGTTACAAATTTGGTATCAGAGCCAGGTTTACGAGAAAGAACAAAAAGTTTTCGAAAGACTTTTGAAAAACTATTTTCAAAACAAGTATAAAGTATTTTCCAAAGAAAAGTCTAGTATTTTAAAAAGCCTATTCCCCCAAAAAAGCCATTAGCGTTATCCTTCGTTCCCTTGACCTAATCTTATCTTATCCTTCGTTTCAGTATGGCTGAGGATCTTGCCATCCCGGATGGAGTAAATGTGCCACTCTGGTATAGGAGGCTTCTAGAAGCTAGGGCGGCAGCCGGCCCCGCAAACCCGACTCCCACTCCTCCTCCTGTAGTTGAGAATCCTCTCCCTAATATCCCTCCTCCGGTGGTTCCTGCTCCCCCTCCTCCAGCAGTTAATATTCCTCCTCCCGTTGCTAATGTTCCTCCCCCTCCCGTTGCTGAGGCTCCTCTTCCTCCTCCTCCCCCTCAGCATCCTCAGGTTGAGTTCACGAAGGTTTGTAAAGACTTCAAGGCGATGGGAGGCAAGAATTTCCTAGGCACGGAATCTTTTGTTGAAGCTAGGAATTGGCTGAAAGACACTGAGGACTTGTTTGCTATCTTTGGGATTGATGACGAGAGGAAAATCTTATTGACAGTGTGGCTTTTGAAAGATGAAGCGGCCTATTGGTGGGAGGTCACCAATGGGACGAGGCCCGTTGAGACTTAGGCCGATTTGAGGGCTAGATTTGTGACCAAGTTTCTATCTTCTGCTGAGGCGAATTTACAAATGGAGAAGTTCATTGCATTAAAGCAAGGTGATATGTCTGTTAAGGAGTATGTGAACAAGTTTAATCAGCTGGCCCGTTTTGGTTTGGATATGGTGAACACTCCGGAGAAGAAGGCCCTTCGATTTGCTAGAGGGTTGAATGAGCCGCTACAGGGTTTGGCGATGTCACATATTCCGCATGGGGCTACTTTTGAGAGTTTGGTCAATATGGCTCTGCTTCAGGGAGATGGAAAGAAAGAAGTCAAGTCGAGTGATACTCAAGCAAAGAAGACTGATTCTCAAGGCAAAGGCAATCAAGGTGGTCAAAGCAGCCAGGGGAATCAGGGCAAGAACAAGAAGGGGAACAACAACAACAAAGGCAAGGGAAAGTGCAATTACTGTGGTGTGCCTGGACACTTTGCTAAGGATTGTAGGAAGAAGAAAAGGAAGCTTAGTGGTGGATGTTTTTCCTGTGGTGAGACTGGACACTTCAGCAAAGAATGCCCAAAGAAGAAAGGACAGGCTGGACCTTCAGGAGGGCAAGTTCATGCTCTCAATACCGCTCCAGTTCCCGATCGAGGTAGTGTTTCTGTTGAGAACCTTGTTTATATCTCTGATCTTCCAGTGCGTACCTTGTTTGATTCTGGTGCTTCACATAGCTTTATTTCATCTGATCTTGTTGATAGCTTGCACCTTAGTACTAGCTTAGTGGATGATCCCGTTTGTGTTTCGAATCCCATTGGGGGTTCTGCTCATCTATCTATGATATGTAAGGATCTGAGGATCTCTATACTCAGTGTAGAGTTCTTGTGTAGTGCGTATGTTCTTGGTTTCAGGTGATACGGATTGATATTGGGCATGGATTGGTTGTCCCGATATGGAGCCATTCTTGATTGTGAGCATAGGGTTGTGAGGCTTGTGACTCGCCTTGGCAACACCTTAGTGATTTCATGCAATCCGAAGAATCCCGTCATGTTGTGCTATCTTGAATCTCTCGACTCGTCAGAGGAAGCCCTTCAGTCTGTAAGGGTGGTCCGAGATTATCCAGATGTTTTTGAAGAAGTTAAGGGGCTGCCCCCTAAACGAGAGATTGATTTTCGCATCTATCTGGTGGATAATGCTAAGCCTGTTTCTTTGCCCGTTCGGCATATGGCTCCGCGTGAGAGACGGGAGCTGAGCAAGCAAGTGAAAGAATTGCTTGAGAAGAACTTCATCAGAAGAAGTATATCCGAATGGGGAGCGCCTGTGGTGTTTGCTACTAAGGCAGATGGTTCTCTTCGGCTCTGTGTGGATTATAGAGAATTGAATAAGATGACTAAGAAGAACAGACACCCGTTACCAAGGATCGATGATCTCTTTGACCAACTTGTTGGTGCTTCTGTTTTCTCTCAGCTTGATCTTGCTACCGGATTTCATCAGCTCAGAGTGGCTGAAGATAGCATAGACAAGACTGCATTCAGAACTCCAGATGGATTCTTTGAATGGCTTGTTATGCCATTCGGTCTGACGAATGCACCCGCGTATTTTGTGGACTTGATGAGTAGGGTGTTTCGGGAGTTCTTGAATAAGTTTGTCGTGGTCTTTGTGGATGATATTCTGGTCTTCTCCAAGGATGAAGAAGAGCACGCGAGGCATCTGGTAGAGGTGATGGATACGCTCAGAGCACACCAGTTAAAGGCCAAGTTCTCCAAGTGCCACTTTTGGATAAGGGAAGTTAGATTCCTTGGGCATATCGTATCCAAGCAAGGCTTAGCGGTGGATCCCGCTAAGGTGGTTGCAGTTCAGGATTGGAAGACTCCAAGGAATGCAACCGAGGTGAGAAGCTTTCTGGGTCTTGCGGGTTTTTACCGGAAGTTCATCAAGGACTTCGCGAAGATATCCGCTCCTCTTACTAAGTTGACGAAGAAGAACTTAGTCTTTGCTTGGGATATGGATTGTGAGCTTGCTTTTCAGAGACTCAAGAGAGCCCTTACCTCCGCACCCGTTCTAGCTTTACCCGATGGTGGTAAGATATTTACCGTGTACACTGATGCTTGTGGCACGGGATTGGGCGCCGTTCTGATGCAAGAGGGCAGAGTTATATGTTTTGGTGGGAGGCAACTTAAGGTGCATGAGAGGAATTATCCCACTCATGATCTAGAGCTGGCAGCGATTGTATATGCACTCAAGGCTTGGCGTCATTATCTTCTGGGAGAGAGATTTGAGCTGTATACTGATCATAAGTCTTTGAAGTATCTCTTTTCGCAGAAGGATCTGAACTTGAGGCAGCAGAGATGGATGGAATTCTTGGCTTCCTATGATTTTGATATAGCCTATACCCCTGGCAAGGGGAATGTTGTAGCAGATGCATTGAGTAGGAAAAGGTTGACACTAAGTCCTCTATTTGTTGAGATGAAGAATTTAGAGTTCTTGGCAACCTTTGATTTCTCTTTGACAATTGAGCCGATGACCGGTTCTTTGGCATCTCTAGAGCTCAGGCCTACCCTTCTGGATCAAGTTGGGGCCTCGCAGAAGGAAGACCCTCAGATAGTGGAGGTTATGGAGAAGCTGATTCGAGGGGAGACATCTAGTCACCTTGCTCGATATTCTATAGATGATAAGGGTTGGCTGAGGAGAGACGGAAGGCTTTGTGTTCCGATGGTAGAAGACATGGTGAGGAAAGTTCTTGATGAAGCACATCGCTCCAAAATGACTATACATCCGGGTGGAGATAAGATGTATAAGGATATGAAGCGCATTTTCTTCTGGCCTGGGATGAAGAGAGATGTGGCCGAGGTTGTCTCGAGATGTGTTATTTGTCAGAGAGTAAAGGCTGAGTCGAAGAAGCCCGGTGGGCTATTGCATCCTTTAGAGATCCCGCTATGGAAGTGGGAGAGTATTTCTATGGACTTTATTGATGGGCTTCCAAGGTCAAGGAAGGGGAATACAAGCATTTGGGTTATTGTAGATAGACTTACGAAGAGTGCTCATTTTATCCCAGTGAAGAGCAAAAGGACCGCATCTGGACTAGCATCAGCATATCTCCGTGAGATAGTACGACTACATGGAGTCCCTTCCAGCATAGTCAGTGACCGAGACCCCATCTTTACTAGTCAGTTCTGAAACAGTTTGCAGGAAGCTATGGGCACAAGGTTGAACCTGAGTACGGCCTATCACCCACAAACAGACGGTCAAACAGAAAGGGTGAATAGGGTACTTGAGGACTTGTTGAGGCTTTGCATTCTGGATTTTGGTGGTGCTTGGGAAGACCATCTTCCTCTTGTTGAGTTTGCATATAATAACAGTTATCAGGCGAGCATAGGGATGGCACCATTTGAGGCTTTATATGGGAGGCCGTGCAAGTCACCTACATGTTGGTGGGAGTCCACAGATAAGCTTATACTTGGACCCGACATGATTAGAGATACATCCAAGAAGGTCGAATTGATTAGAAGACGGATGAAGGCGGCCCAAGACCGACAGAAATCCTATGCTGATAAGAGGAGATCCGATTTGGAGTTTGAGGTTGGGGACATGGTCTTCGTAAAGGTTTCTCCTTTGCGGAATGTGGTCCGATTTGGAGATGTTGGGAAGTTGGCATCGAGATTTGTTGGACCCTTCCCTATCATAGAGAGAATTGGGAAGATGGCTTATAAAGTGCAATTGCCCGAGAAGTTGTCCGGAGTGCATAATGTCTTTCATGTCTCGCATCTCCGAAAGTGCCTACATGAGTCCGCTGAGGTGGTTGAACCTAGCATTCTTGAAGACGTGGAAGTAGAGAAAGAGGCAACTTTGAGGAGAGCTCCGATTCGTATCTTGGGGACAGAGACCAAGAAGCTAAGGAATCGAGAGGTTAGGCTGGTAAAGGTCCAATGGGGTGAAGCCGAAGAAGACGCAACTTGGGAAACCGAGGAGAAGATGCGTGGGCTTTATCCATTCCTTTTTGAGGGTACACTCTCAATCCCTTTCCTTTGTTTAGCATATCTTTCTCTAGTTATCGTGTTAATCTTGTCATGAGAACCTTAGGTAGAAAACCCTTTGGATGAAACATGTGTTTGGGACATGTTATGTTTGATGGTTGCAAGTGGTTGCAAGTGTTTGCAAGTGGTTACTCGTGGATGCAAGATACACATTAGGCACTAGATCGGCTCACACACTCCTCATATTGCAAATGCATGAGTGTTTATGCTTATTCTTGGATGAAATTTGTATGCAATCACATGGATGTTGCATATGGATGTATGATTGAGCACGCATGTAGATATTATACATTATGTTAGGGATTTGCATACATATGGATACATTTCACTAACATATTTCGCATTGATCCTTGCATTAGATAAGTACATATACACACACTTTTGCATATGTTCATATATCATTTAGAACCTTTTAAGGACAATGATTGCTCGTGGATGATGCTTTGAGTAGATGGATGATTGGATGGTAGGATACGTTCTTCCTAACTTGAAGATTTCGGGGACGAAATCCTTTAAGGAGGGGAGAATGTAACAACCCGTATTTTCAATAACCTGTTATAACATAAATCGAGGCAGAATTTAATTCTAAAATCTGAATCAAGGGAAACGGGCTATGCCATTGCGTTCGTCTCGGAAAAATACGCGAAATAGAGTCCGAGTTTTCGAAAATCGGAGTCCGTATGACCCAGTTAAGGCCCATTGAAGTTTTCAGAAATTTCTATGCTAAAAACAGATTTAAATTTCAAATTAAAAACAAGGATTAGGGCTAATTGGTGTCAGGCGGGAAAATTCCCGCCAGGGCCCCCATGTCGACAGGCATGTCGACAGGGGTCCTAGGGTGTCGACTGCCCTGTCGACAGCCCTGTCGACACGGGGTGGCCAGGCAGTTTTGCCTGGCGCACCATTTTGATTTGGGGCTTGGTCTTGTGGCTTGGTTCTAGAGAATTCCTAAATCTGACGGGCCTAAACTAACCTAGGGTTAATCCTAGGGCTAAAAACACTCTAATCTTCTATAAATAAGCCCCTAATCCTACCCTAAAGCCTCATTATTCAATCTAGCAACCAAACTATGTCAAATTGAAATCTCAAATGGCCTCCACCTAAGAACCCTAGCCTCCAAGCTCTTCAAAAATCATTTCTATTAAGATTTTAATGTTCATACAAGCTTTTCTAAGTTGTATGAATGATCATTAGCTTGCATACATCATCAAGTTGCAAGCTTTATTTGCTAAGCTAGAGTTTTTGGGATTTTTGTTAATTGAAGCTTGTTTTGGGGTTTTATTTGCTTGCATAAAAGGGCTTCTCAATCTTTATTAGTAGATTTGTGTCTTCATAATATTTGTAAGCCCTCTTACCTTCATTTTAGAAACTCTAAAGTTAATATGTGATGAAAGTTGGGATTTATGCATGTTTAATAAGTTATGCATGCTTATGCGAGTTCACTATGCTATGTTGTGCATGTTTAATGAGTTATGCATGCTTATGCGAGTTCACTATGCTATGTTGTGCATGTTTAATGAGTTATGCATGCTTATGCGAGTTCACTATGCTATGATTTGCAAGTTTAAGAATTTATGCATGTTTATGCAAGTTCACTATGCCTTGATTTGCAAGTTTAACAAGTTATGCATGTTTATGCAAGTTCACTATGCTATGATTTGCAAGTTTAACAAGTTATGCATGTTTATGTAAGTTCACTATGCCATGATTCGCAAGTTTAACAAGTTATGCAAGTTCACTATGCTAAGTTATGCAAGTCCAACATGTTATGCAAGTTCACTATTCTAAGTTATGCATGTCCAACATGTTATGCATGCTTATTATGATATGTAAGATTTATCATGTATGTTGTGCCAAGTTCCCTCTTTCTATCCTTTATGCGTTATGACGAATATGTAAGCGATAGAATGACGTTGGGGGGGTTTTTGGGTAAAACTTAAAATACATGAAAATATAAGATTGGGAATTTACCTATTAAGTTAGGTCTACCCCTTGGGAATTTACCTATTAAGTTAGGTCTACCCAAGTTAAACTTGTAATTATGGTTTGAAATAAAGTGGACATGACACTTAGAAAACATGTGTGGCCAACTCGAGGTTGGGTTGAGTTTGTAGCGTAAACCTACCCGGAACCGACCGGCTTAACTAGTTGCTACAAACAATAGGACCCAATGTGAGAAGTTGTTCATGTGTACCTGGGATCCGAGGTTAGACCAAGTTGTGGTGTAAAGCTACCCGGAACCGACCGGCTTAACTAGTAACCGCAACAAAGTCTAATGTGAGAGGTTAAGGTACAATTAAATTAATGCCTCATGATTAGGGTTAAGTCATGGCCCACTAATACTTAACCAATTTGGGGGTACGAGGGATTAAATGGGGTTAAGTGGTGAACTGTTGGTTACACTTAGCTAATTTAATCCATGATTAGTGAGGGATTAAACCACACTTAACCCTCTTAGAAAACCCTAGCAACGTGGTCTGTTCCAGCAGTAATCCCAGTTTGGTATCATTTACAACCCTAGAGGCTAGGCTAGGGCGGGGCACGATTACTGGACTGATGTAAGCGACCAAAGCGACGGCTGAGTGGTACAGCGGTGCGGGTCCAGGAGGGCTACGGACGTGCACGTAGTTCGGTGTTGGACAAACTCGAGGCACGGGTACCAGTAGGTTTAGACTGTGCATTATTGCTTAGGTGTCCGGGGTTGACACCCGAGGGCTTGATACACCCAAAGGTGGACCCAGCACAGTCTGACTACAACCATATGTGGGCCGTATGGACACCAACACTTGACGTGTTAGGTTTATAGGGAGCCGATCGACTAGATCGTTGGGCTGGACCTTGCATTAAGGTCACTTCATGCTATTGGGCCAAAGTTTGGGCTGAGGGATCATTACCTGTTATGTTAGTTTGCTAGTACACTGTGGTGCAAAGCTTAATCTTCTCTATGTGATGACACCTTTACCTATTGCCAGTATATTCATCTCAGTTTCCATCATGATGTTAGCTTTATTAGTTTATAGACTGATCGTAGTAGGGCTTACCAGTCTTTTTGACTGACCTGTTTTCTTTCGCTTCTTTTCTTCCGTTTCCCCCCCTCCCCCCCCAAGGTTCTCAGGGAGGGAACAGTGGTGCTTAGCTTGGATTGCTTGCTTGTTCGCTGGATAGCTCATGTATGTCTGGATATTGAGCTCGCTATGGCTTATCACTTTTATTTTTGGGGATAGCACTATGTATTTCAGTATTTCTGTTTATGTTGTACTAGACATATTTATTTTGGCAGATGACTTTATGATGTACTAGACTTGTTTTGAGATGGTTTGAGATATTCCGCTGTTTTATTCTCACTTACTTTGTTTTACATATATTTATGTTCCTGTTCTGCCTTGATATATCATTATGCATGCTTACCCAGTTCTAACGCCCCCCAGAAGCTAGTGCCCCCGAAAGAGTGACCCTAGCGGAGGTGGGGTGTTACAGGATTTTTAATCCATTTATAAATATAAGCGCTTTATTATTTATTAATTTATCATCGATGATTATTTCTTGTCAGTTTTATACATAATTTATTGATATCTCAAAACTTATCATGCTTTAGGTACCTAAACCATTTTGAGGTTATTTTGCCAATCATGTCATGGGTTTCTTTCAAAGTACCCTTAAGTGTTTCTTCATGAACACTCACCTCCTTTATTTTTCATCTTTATGACTTACTCCAAAGATATTTTGAACTGACTTTTATACCACATTTTTAGTTGTGATTTACACCTTTTGATCCTTCGGGGATTCAAATCTATATTGGAGAAAGTCTATTAGGGACATAATTGATAATTTATGTAAGTTACTTAATCCTTTGCATAATTCTATATGCTAGCAAATATTCAACATCGATGATTCCTTTATCCTCCCCCTCAATGTTGACAAACATTGTCACTGTAAATAATAAATCTACTTTGGATTCATTTTTGATCCATTATAGCATCATAGCTAGCAAATACATTAGATGTATTTCAATTGTAGGAGGATAATGATCTTATTAGTTGATAAGATGCATTCATATTGTATTGCATATTTCCTTTCAATGATGACTTGGAGGAATTTTCTATCATTTGAATATGCACATGACTTCAGGTCATTAAATATTGATGTCAATTGACTTCATAAATTATAATATGAGTTCATAACAACTTCAGATTGTTAATTAAATATTGCATATATGTGTATATATGTGCGTCCACGTATTACATATGTAATTGATTTGCATATTCTTTCTCATTCAAGTTATATATATTAAAACAATTTTTTTTATAATGTTCCAATCACTAATTTTTTTCTTATCAAGAAATGTCAACGTGAATCTTAAAGATCGTTTCATAATATCCAAAATATCAGATTTGGAATTGTATTAAACTTCTGGTTCAAATGAAATATATGAACAACTTCGAGTTGTTAATCCATATTGAACTTCTGGTTCAAATAATATATAAACAATTTCAAGTTTGTTAAACTGTATTGAACTTCTAGTTCAACTATATTGAACTTATGATTCCACTGTATTGAACTTCTGGTTCCACTGTATTGAACTTCTGGTTCCACTATGTTGAACTTCTGGTTCAAATAAAATATATAACAACTTCGAGTTATTAAAATTTATCCTTCAATATAATATGTAAATATAAATATATATGCAAGATACAACTCATTTTGAAAATTGTGAAATATTTGGATATCAATTTTATTAATGCTATTATTTCACATAGTTTCAATAAAGCTTCAGGCCTTTAAATTATGAACTATTTCAAGTTCTTTGGTTAAGGAACTTCAAGTTCCTATGCATATATATATACACATACATATGTATATCAAATTTATTAATTTATGATGAAGTTCTGGTTCTCAATCTTGTAACATACATTTAATTTAGAAGCTTTTACATTTTTGCTAATTG
Source organism: Allium sativum (assembly GCA_030737875.1). Lineage (NCBI taxonomy): Eukaryota > Viridiplantae > Streptophyta > Magnoliopsida > Asparagales > Amaryllidaceae > Allium > Allium sativum. The sequence goes on from CM060926.1 coordinate 379,207,971, forward strand.
ACAAGATTTCAAACTTGTATACTTTATCAAAAATGTTTTTATATATACATATACATATATAAATATATAATTCAAGACTTCAGGTCCAAGACTTTAAGTTATACAACTTCTAGTATAAATATTTTCTTTGCACAACTTCAGGTTGTGGTTCTATCCTTTCTTCAATAACATTAGTTATTACTAGCTAAATACATTGAATAATAATACATATGTTTATTCTTATTCCAAATACAAACATACATCATTTAACTTACAATAGCCAATGCTTTTAATACATTTATAATAATATGGTAATACAATATATATTACATAACGATACATATAATGCATTTATTATAAAAATAACTGAAATAATCATTATACGGACTAAATATATGAACCAAATAAATAAATTTTACTTAAAACAACATAACAAAATTTGGATCTAGCTACAATGTTGATCAAAACTGAAATAAACAACATATAGTTGTACTGCATTCCCAATAATCATATTTTCTAAAATACCATATACATGCATAATATCTGATCCAGAATTGAGTAGAAATGCTTAATTATAGGACCGATATTTTACATTCTTTAATATGAATGATTTGAAAAACTTACAGATCTATACATAAAATTCACAACATAAAAAAAATTACATGTTTCAAATTATACTACCCATATATAGATCTTTCTTTTTATATCAAAATTACATCTTACCATTATAGCAACTGCAGGTTCTAAGTTTTCCATTTTTACAACAAAAATTACTTTTGCATTCACTTCCGGTGTGCAAAATTAAGATCAGTACTTAGATCTTAACTTAATATGATCTTTGAGAAGCATATTTTCTTTAGTCATTAAATTTGCATCATCATCTTTGATATTTGAATATATTTTAATGCAAATTCTTTTATAGACATATTAGAAAATAATATCGCTTCTGGGATATTCCATAAACACCATTTATGGAGTTTTAATACATATTTTTTTACAAATATTTATCGCCTTTAATTGTAGAAATCTCTTCTGGAGATATTTTATTATTTTCAAATAAACAGATCTCTTCTGGAGATATTTTATGATTTCCAAATATACAAATATCCTCTAAATATATTTTGTTATCACCACTTCTGGGGTGAACTTATCTCTTCCATAGATAAATATATACAAGCTATTGAAATGTCATATCAATATACAAAAATACATTCAAACCTTAATGCATTAACAAAATTAGGTGCATTAAATAAAAATAAGATTCAAGAGAGAAAAGAAATCACTACTTCTGGAGTGTATGATATTCCTTCAGGGAACATATTTTTTACTTATGTAATTGCAGTGCAACAAAAAAACTTCTAACATCTCTTCTAGGATGTTGGATTTGCTATATAAAATTAAATCTCTAAAACATCTCTTCAAGAGATTAATATGTATACTATATCTTCAGGATATTCAGTTAATATAAAATATACATGAAAGATGTCAGTTAAATGAAACATGTTTAGAGATTTTCTACTGAATCTAATGTTTTTATCACATATTATAATGTGTGTGTCTCTTTTAACTTCTTCTGAAAGTACAGTCTTTTTATGTCACAACTTTTAAGAAAGCTTCGGGCTTTTGTTTCATCTTTCTCATTTGCATATGAACTTCGGGTTCTTTATTTGCATATAAACTTCAGGTTCATCATTTGCATATGAACTTCAGGTTCCTCATTTGCATATGAACTTCAGGTTCCTTACTTGCATATGAACTTCAGGTTCCTTATTTAAAAAAAATTTATATGAACTTCAGGTCATTTACATATGAACTTCAGGTTCCTAATTGGTTTACATCACATGAGTTCTCAATCTCACTTACAGTGATAAATAAATATTGCTATTGAATTTAAATTCTATATCATTATATTTTATACCCATAATTCTATTGGATATGCATAAAAAATCATTTTTTAAGAGATATTTTGTCTTTAGTCTATCCAAAAGAATCACATACGAAGAATAATAGTAGATCGGAAAGGATAAAACTAGATCTACCTCTACATCACCAATAATGTAAACAATACATATATAATCAAATCTCCATTTGATTTGGAAACTCAAAGATAGATCCGCAAAGAATTGAAAGAATATATCTATACATATTTAGGATCAGAATAGATAATTAGATCTAAAAAGTTAGATCCACTAAAATAGAATCTAAATCTACAATAACTGAAAAAGAAAAGAGATCAAGAAGTATGGATCACATCTAAGCAGAAGATACAACAAGTTCATATATGTAGATCTATATGATTTCAGAACATAAAAAAATAACATACATGATAGATCCATAAATATAGATCTTGAATATTTCAAACAATAGCACTAATAGAGCTTCGTGCTGATAACGTGTTGTAAATAATATACAATAAGAAAGCCATTAGAGGAGGAGAAAGAGGATAATTTTTATTCATTCATCAATTGGTACATTATTTACATTACATGAGCTCCTTATATAAAGGCTTAGGAGCTTGGAGTAAAACTTATCCCACAATGTGGGACTAAACAGTATATAAAAAAAGCATATTCACTCATATATATTACAACATCCTCCTAATTTTTCCAGAAATTAAGTATTGAATCTCTTAAATGGAACTGGTTACTTATTAGATTGCCCCACACTCATTTCTATTGCACTTTTTTTACATAATTAGTTAGATTTTAGGGTAATGAAGAGGAAGGCAGAGCCATTTCTTTTTACTGATGAAGCTCCAGCACTAAGAAATCTTTTCTTGGAAAAAAAAGTAACATACAAAGAAAAATAAATCTCCAGATCACTCTCTTGCAATCAATCCCTAATGGACCCTAAGCCCACTTAGCCTTATCATAAGTATTCTAGTTTAGGTTAATCACAAATTGTAACACTCTGAATTTTCTGTTAACAGTAAATTAACAAATTAAAGTATAATTAATTCTAAATGAAAGAATTAAGGGAAACGGGTTACGCCACTGCGCTCGTCTCGGAATTCTTCCTAAGATAGAGTCCGAGTTAGCATGAATCGTACTCCGTATGAAGGAGTTATAACCTCCGGAAGTTTCACAATTCAATTTAATATTCAAACAGTTCAAATTTAGTTCGAAATTCGAAAAACAGACCCAAACTGGGCTCGGCGGGAAGATTCCCGCACAGGCACCAGGTCGACCTTGGGGTCGACCTGGGGGTCGACCTGCCCAGTCGACCTGGTTTGGCCCTGGCTGGCCTGGTCAGTTTCTGGTCGAATTTCTGAGCTTGGCTGTGTCACTAAGGCTGATTTTTCACTTTCTGATTGGCTTCTCTTGGTGTGTATGGCCTGGATTCACTCTATGATCATCTGACGGCTCAAATCAATCTGAAATTCTATAAATACGACTCAACTCTTAACCGAAATTCACACAATAATATAGAACTAGAGCCGTCATGCTGCTGGGAGGAAACTAAGAGTAGCCGTTAGTTAGAGAAAGCTTAGAGACGAGAAAAAATAAAGTAAAACAAGAATCAAACGATGTTTGTTTACCCAAAGGAAAGCATTGCAAATTCAGAAATCAGAAAACAAGACCATCATTTGTTGTAAGTATAGTGATTTTTCCGATGCGAATAAAATTAAGACTTGATTCGATGTAAAATGGAAATGGAATTGTGCTATTGTATAGCGATGATGTTCATTCATATTTATGTATTGAAGTGATTGTGTTGTGAATGGTATTGGGATGTTTGGGGTATAGTTGAGTTGATATTGATCCTATTGTACATTTAGAATGAAAACAACATCACATGCAAGTTGTATAGTTCATGTTGTAATCTACACCTATATGTTTATGGGATTATATAGGTTGTATGTGTTATAACTAAGCTAAGATCTCATGTATAAACTTTATGCTAAAGCCTCTATGCCTAAATGATTAAGTTCATATACATGCTCATATGTTTATACAAAAGTTGCAAGTTTATAATTGGATCCACGCCAAGATCCATTTCAATACAAGTTTCATGTTATGGTAGTAAACATGATTTGATCTAGTTCACACACATGTGATAAAATTATACATACTTTATGGACATGTCATATTCTTGTCATATGCTAGTGATGTTCGATGTTATGCCTAGAGCTAAACATGTTTAGGCTTATGTTGTCTAAATCATATGCTAATTCATGTGACACCTGTTTAGTTAGATTCCCCTTTTCAATGCAAGTTCACATGACAAGTTGAAACCCATGATTTAGTCTATGTTGCAAATTCACATATATGTATGTTGATTTAGTCTACATTGCAAGTTCACACCTATGATGTTCATGTTGACTACTTTGCAAGTTCACACCTATGATGTTCATATTGACTATGCCGATAATGCCAAGTTTACACCTATGTCATGTTTATGTTAATGAATTGATTTATGCCAAATTTGTGTACGCTAAATTAAGCTAAGTTTTTAGCCTAATATTATATGTTAAAAATCATGTGGATAAAAAATTAGGCTAAGATTGTTAGCCTAATAATTAGACGGGATAACGTTGGGATAAATTGGTAATATATGAAACTTGACATAAATTGGTGAAGAAAATATGTATTGGCATGTTTGGCACATGCCAGTAATTGGTGGCATTCAAATGGTGTAAAATTCTTATACCAAAAATGATGAACTTGGAAAGTGGGCCATAACATTTAATTGTTAACAAATTTACATATAATAAGTAATAGAGAAAAATATGTAAATTTAGAAAATGCGAGTATGCTTAACACGAGGTTGGATTGAGTTGTGATGTAAACCTGCCCGGACCCGCCCGACTGTCCAGTAGTCACAACAATACCTATCCAATGTGGGTGGTTAAGCATTGAGCCCAATAAGGACCCGAGGTTAGACAGAGACACTGTGTAAACCTGCCCGGAACCGACCGACACATCTAGTAACCATAACAATACCTGTCTAATGTGAGTGGTCGGTGCTTTAAAAAGCTAAGGACAAACAAGTCAGGATGGTAGGGTTAAGTTAACTAAAACACTTAACCAATTCAACATGTTAATTAAACTGATGGGTAGGGTTAGGTAAATACAGACACTTAACCACTTAACATGTTTGACTAGAAAACCCTAGTAACGGGGACCTATTTCAGTAGTAACCCAATTAGGTATCATGGTACCCTGAAACTAGGCAGGGTGAGGCACGATTACTAGGCTGATTGTAAGCGGTTAAAAGCGACAGCGGTGGGTGCAACAGTGTGGGTTCTAACAGAGTGCAGGCGTGCACACACTTCGGAGCAGACAAACAGGGCACTGGGGGCACCAATGGTATAACCTATGCATGCTAGTATTGTGTCGGGTCGCCACTATGGGACTTGATACACCCCATGGTGGGACCAGCGTAGATATCTACAATCTTTGGGGGCCGTATGATACATATGATTTTTCGAGCAAGGAGCCGATCTTTAGAAAGGGGATCACTTCACCCCGATCATGGGGTGCCAGTTGAGACAATGCAAGTAGGTGCAGAGATTTAGTGTGGGGTGCGATAGTATATTCGATTCAAACTGCTTTATCTTAGTTTATGATACTTTCATATTTCCAGTTTATAACTATCATGCCCTTTTTCTTATTCTCATACTGAAGAGTGACTAGACTTATCAGGCTTTATGTCTGACCCTATTTTCTTTCGTCTTCTTTTCTTCCGTTCCCCCTAGGTCCACAGGGAGGAAATAACCCAGCTTAGTCAGACTCTTTGCAAGCTTCAAGATAGTAGATGTACGGTTTGGACTCTTTTTCCTTGGCTATGGCTGTTGGACACATTCTATGGGGATTTATGCAGTTTTAATTATGTTTTATGCTTCTTTATTTAATAACCAAGACAGAAATGATGATGTAATGTTTTGGAAGTTATTATGTGACAGTTATGGAAATGTTTTGTATGAACATATTTATGAAATAAAAAAAGTATGTTTGCTTTCCGCTGCTTATATATATATATATATATATATGTTTATATCTGTCTTGTGTTTTATCTGTGACTTTTACTTACAAACCTCCACTAAAGTTAAGGCATTCCCTTTGTGAGTGACCTTTATGGAGGTGGGGTGTTTCACTTGGTATCAGAGCACAGATTTACCAGACTAGATAAAACTTTTTGAAACTATTTTCAAAAAGAAGTTTAAAGAAGCATTTTTTTTAAAAAAGAAAAACGTTGTTTTTAAAAGGCATAACTCCCCAAAGCCATATGCACTATCTCTCTATCCTTTTGTCTTGAATACTTTCCTTTTTGTTCCAGCATGTCTGGAGATCTTAACCTTCCAGAAGGAGTACTGATCCCTGACTGGTTCCGAAGGTACCTAGAGGCTAGGGCCAATGATGCGGGCCCAGTAGACATTCCTCCTCCGGCAGTGGTAGCGGTTCCTCCTCCTCCTCCTCCTCGTGGAAATACTTTCGCTAAGACGTGTAGAGACTTCAAGGCTATGGGTGGAAAGGACTTTTATGGAACTGAATCATTTGTGGTAGCAAGGAACTGGCTGAAGGAGACCGAAGATTTGTTCGTCATCTTCGAAGTTGACAACAGGCAAAAGATACAACTAGCAGTATGGTTACTTAAAGACAAAGCTTCTTATTGGTGGGAAGTTACCCGTGCTGAGAGGCTAGTGGAGACTTGGGAATATTTTAGGATGACGTTTGAGATGAAATTCCTCTCCCAAGCTGAAAGAAGCTTGCAAATGGAGAAGTTCCTAAATCTTAAACAAGGAAGTATGGCGATCAAGGAGTATGTCAATCAGTTTAATCAGCTGGCCAGATTTGTGCTGGATTTAGTAAACACCCAACATAAGAAGGCCCTTCGCTTCATCAAAGGTCTGAATGAGTCTCTACATAGCCTTCCAATGACCCATATACCCATGAGACTGACTTATGAAAGCTTGGTGGACATGGCGCTGCTACACAAGGAAGATAAAGGCAAGAAAGAGGCAAAGGTGGAAGCGCCTCAAGAAAAGAAAGAGGGTTTACAGGCCAAGAAGCTAGACTTCAAGAAAGGCGGGAAGAACAACAAATCCCGTGAAAAGAGAAGGTGTAATTTCTATGGCATTGTTGTACATATAGCGAAAGACTGCAGGAAGAAGAAGGTAAAGATGAATGGTGGTTGTTTCCATTGTGGAGAGACTGGACACTTGGCTAAGGACTGCCCAAAGAAGCGGGGGCAGGGACAGAGGACTCGATCCACCTCAGGGAGACAGGTTCATGCGCTGGTGGCACCTCCATGGGAACGAGGTAGAAATATTTCTGTAGAAAGCTTAGTTTATTTCTATGATCACCCAGTTCGCACTCTATTTGATTCTGGTGCATCACACTCCTTTATTTCATCTGCTTCAGTAGAATCTCTGCACCTAGACACTAGTATGGTAGAAGATCACTTGGTTGTTTCAAATCCAATTGGGGGCTCGGCTTATTTGTCGATGGTTTGCTTGGATTTGAAAATCTCTATTCTAAGTGTTGAATTTAGATGTAGTGCCTTTGTTTTGGGTTTCTTAGGATATGGATTGATCTTAGGCATGGACTGGTTATCCAATAATGGTGTCATTCTTGATTGTGAGAAAAGAGTGGTTAGACTCTTGACTCGGCTCGGTAACACTCTAGAAATTTCTTGTAATCCCTAGAATGCTGTTATGCTTAGTTATCTAGAGTCGCTTGATGCTTCTGTTGATAATTTGCAGTCGGTTAGAGTAGTCCGTGAATATCCAGATGTCTTTGAAGAGATAAAGGGCTTACCTCCGAAGCGCAAAATAAACTTCTGCATATATCTTGTTGATAATGCAAAGCCCGTAGCTTTACCGGTTCGACACATGGCTCCAAAAGTGAGAAAGGAGCTCAGTAAGCAGGTTAAGGAGCTTCTCGAAAAGGGGTTTATAAGACGGAATATCTTTGAATGGGGTGCTCCAGTGGTGTTCGCCACCAAAGCAGATGGTTCACTACGTCTTTGTGTAGACTATAGGGAGCTGAACAAGCTGACTAAAAAGAATAGACACCCGCTTCCCCGAATAGACGATTTATTTGATCAGCTTATAGGTGCGTCGGTCTTCTCCCAACTTGATATGTCTACTGGGTTCCATCAACTAAGGGTAGCTGAAGAAAGCATTGATAAAACAACATTCAGAACGCCAGACAGTTTCTTCGAGTGGCTTGTCATGCCTTTCGGCTTGACAAACGCACCCGCTTATTTCGTGGACCTAACGAGCAGGGTGTTCAGAGAATTCCTCAACAAGTTTGTGGTTGTCTTCGTAGATGATATTTTGATCTTCTCAAAGAATGAGGAAGAACGTGCTCAACATCTGAAGGAGATCATGGAAACCCTTCAAATTCATCAGCTAAAAGCCAAATTCTCCAGGTGCCACTTTTGGAGAGAAGAGGTAAGGTTTCTTGGACATATAGTATCCAAAGAGGGGTTAGCTGTGGACCTCGCGAAAGTGGCAGGATGGGAAGACACCAAGAAATGCAACCGAGGTCTGAAGCTTTCCTGGGCTAGCCGGTTTTTACCGAAAGTTTATTAGAGATTTCGCAAAAATCTCAACTCAATTAACAAGGCTAACAAAGAAGAATCTAGCATTTGCTTGGGATTTGGACTGTGATATTGCTTTCTAACGCTTAAAAAGGGCTTTTATAATGGCCCCAGTTCTGACTTTGCCCGATGGAAGTAAGATGTTCACGGTATATAAGGATGCTTGTGGTACGGGGCTAGGCGCTGTTCTGATGCAAGAAGGGAAGGTATTAGCTTATGGTGGAAGACAGTTTAAAGTTCATGAAAGGAACTACCCAACCCACGATCTTGAGTTGTCCGCCACCATCTTTGTGCTTAAGTCTTGGTGCCATTATCTCCTAGGTGAGAAGTTCGAATTATATACTGACCATAAATTGTTGAAGTATCTTTTCTCATAGAAAGATCTTAACTTGAGGCAGCAAAGGTGGATGGTGTTCCTTGCCTCGTATGATTTTGAGATTTCCTATACTCCTAGCAAAGGCAACGTAGTAGCAGACGCGTTGAGCAGAAAGAAGCTGACCATATGCCCTCTCTTTGTAGAAAGGCAAAGTTTGGAGTATATAGCCAGTTTTGACTTTAGGCCCTCCTCTGATTTTATACCTGGTTTATTGGCATCCCTAGAAGTATGGCCCACTCTTTTAGACTCAATAGGGGCCTCACAACGCGAAGACCCTCAGCTTGTTGTTGTGATTGATAAACTAATTAGGGGTGAAACTTCCAGTCACCTCAATAGATACTCCATCAATGATAAGGGTTGGCTGATACGGGATGGAAGACTATGCGTCCCACAAGCAAGGGATTTAGTAAAGATGGTTCTCAAGGAAGCACATCATTCCAAGATGACAATACACCCTTGTGGGGACAAGATGTACAAGGACATAAAGAGGGTTTTCTATTGGAGCGGCATGAAGAAGGACGTGGCAGATTTCGTTTCTAAGTGCATGACATGCCAACAGGTCAAGGCGGAACAAAAGAAGCTTGGAGGACTGCTTCATCCTCTAGAAGTCCCACAATGGAAGTGGGATAGCATTTCAATGGACTTCATTGACGGGTTGCCTAGGTCAAGAAAGGGCAATACTAGCATTTGGGTAATAGTGGACAGGCTCACAAAAAGCGCCCACTTTATACCTATCAAGAGTAGAAGGACTGCCTCGTCTCTAGCTTCTCTTTATCTCAAGGAAATAGTTCGACTCCATGGAATAACCTCCAGCATAGTGAGTGACCGAGATCCCATCTTTACGAGCGAGTTTTGGTAGAGTCTGCAAGAAGCTGTAGGCACACAGTTATGATTGAGCACGACCTATCACCCCCAAACTGATGGTCAGACGGAAAGGGTGAACAGAGTACTAGAAGATCTTCTAAGACTGTGCGTTCTTGACTTCGGAGGGACATGGGAGGATCATCTTCCTTTAATGGAATTCGCCTACAACAACAGCTACCAAGCCACCATCGGCGTGGCGCCCTTCGAAGCTCTATATGGAAGACTGTGTTGATCACCAACTTGTTGGTGGGAGTCTACAGACAAGCTTATACTTGGGACAGACATGATTAGAGAGACTTCAGAAAAAGTGGACCTGATATGAAGGAGAATAAAGACTGCCCAAGATAGACAGAAATCCTACGCAGACAAAAGAAGGACCGACCTTGAGTTTGAGGTTGGGGACAGGGTTTTCCTTAAGGTGTCTCCTTTAAGGAATGTAGTTCGCTTTGGATCCGCAGGAAAGCTAGCACCAAGATTTGTAGGACCATTCCCTATCATCGAGAAGATCGGGAAGATGGCTTATAGAGTAGAGCTGCCCGAAAGGTTGGCTGGAATTCACAATGTCTTTCGCGTTTCTCATCTCCGGAAATGTCTACATGAATCTGCGGAAGTGGTGGAGCCAAGCATTCTAGAAGAAGCCGAAGTGGAACGCGAAGCAACTGTGAGGAGAGTTCCAGCTCGAACCGTAGGAACTGAAATCAAGAAGCTATGCAACCGCAAAGTCAAGCTTGTCAAAGTTCATTGGAGCAACGCCGAAGAAGACGTGACTTGGGAAACTGAGGACAGAATACGTGCGGCTTACCCTTTTCTTTTTGAGGGTACATCTTTGATCTCTCTTTTTCCTTAAGTTGTGCTTGTATCTATCTTTTTAGGTATATCTCCTCGATATTATCCTTTATCCTTAGGTAGAAACGACTTTGGATGTAAACATGTAATTGAAACATGTTATGGTTGATGGCTTTAAGTGGTTGCAAGTGGTTGCAAGTGGTTGCTAGTGGTTGCTCGTGGATGCATATACACACACAACCTAGGTTTTAGATCGATTCAGTCACTTCATATTGCATACGCATATATGTATTCATTTTTGTATGTGGTTGAAACTTGATATGTTGTCATATGGATGTCGCATTTGTATGGATGGTTGCGCATTCATGTAGAATTATGAGTAGGGAAAAATTTGCATACATAATGGATTCATGACACTTACATGATTCACATTAAGGAGGTCAACTAAATCAGTAGACCGCCTAATTTTTGCAATAGATAAGGACATATACACACACACTATGCATATGATCATAAAGCATTAGAAGTCTTTTAAGGACAATGGATGCCTGTGTTTGTTGGTTGAGTAGATGGACGATTGGATGTTAGGATATATGTTCTTTTAGACTTGAAGATTTCAGGGACGAAATCCTTTAAGGAGGGGAGAATGTAACACCCCGAATTTTCTATTAAAAGTAAATTAACAAATTAAAGTATATTTAATTCTAAATAAAAGAATTAAGGGAAGCGGGTAACGCCATTGCGCTCGTATCGGAATTCTTCCTAAGATAGAGTCCGAGTTTGCATGAATCAGACTCAGTATGAAGGAGTTATGACCTCCGGAAGTTTCAGAATTCAACTTAATATTCAAACAGTTCAAATTCAGTTCAAAATTCGAAAAACAGACCCAAACTGGGTTGGGCAGGAAAATTCCCGCCCAAGCACCATGTCAACCTGGGGGTCGACCTGGTTTGGCCCTGGCTGGCCTGGTCGGTTTCTGGTCGAATTTCTGAGCTTGGCTGTGTCACTAGGGCTGATTTGTCACATTCTGATTAGCTTCTCTTGGTGTGTATGGTCTTGATTCACTCTATGATCATCTGACGGCTCAAATCAATCTGAAATTCTATAAATACAACTCAATACTCAACCTAAATTCACACAAATAATATAGAACTAGAGCCATCATGCTGCTGGGAGGAAACTAAGAGTAGCCGTCAGTTAGTGAAAGCTTAGAGACGAGCGAAACTAAAGTAAAAAAAGAATCAAACAACGTTTGTCTACCCAAAGGAAAGCATTGCAAATTCAGAACTCAGAAATCAGAAAACAAGACCATCATTTGTTGTAAGTATAGTGATTTTTCGATGCGAATAAAATTAAGACTTGATTCGATGTAAAATGGAAATGGAATTGTGCTATTGTATAGCGACGATGTTAATTCATATCTATGTATTGAAGTGATTGTATTGTGAATGGTATTGGGATGTTTGTGGTATAGTTGAGTTGATATTGATCCTATTGTACATTTAGAATGAAAACAACATCACATGCAAGTTGTATAGTTCATTTTGTAATCTACACCTATATGTTTATGTGATTATATAGGTTGTATGTGTTATGACTAAGCTAAGATCTCATGTATATACTTTATGCTAAGACCTCTATGCATTAATGATTAAGTTCATATACATGCTCATATGTTTATACAAAAGTTGCAAGTTTATAATTCGATCCATGCCAAGATCCATTTCAATACAAGTTTCATGTTATGGTAGTAAACATGATTTGATATCGTTCACACACATGTGATAAAATTATACACACTTTATGGACATGTCATATTCTTGTCATATGCTAGTGATGTTCGATGTTATGCCTATATCTAAACATGTTTAGGCTTATGTTGTCTAAATCATATGCTAATTCATGTGACACCTGTTTAGTTAGATTCCCCTTTTCGATGCAAGTTCACATGACAAGTTGAAACCCATGATTTAGTCTATGTTGCAAATCCACATATATGTATGTTGATTTAGTCTATATTGCAAGTTCACACCTATGATGTTCATGTTGACTACTTTGCAAGTTCACACCTATGATGTTCATATTGACTATGCCGATAATGCCAAGTTTACACCTATGTCATGTTTATGTTAATGAATTGCTTTATGCCAAATTTGTGTACGCTAAATTAGGCTAAGTTTTTAGCCTAATATTATGTGTTAAAAATCATTCGAATGAAAAATTAGACTAAGATTGTTAGCCTAATAATTAGACGGGGTAACGTTGGGATAAATTGGTAATTATAGGAAACTTGACATAAATTGGTGAAAAAAATATGTATTGGCATGTTTGGCACATGCCAGTAATTGGTGGCATTTAAATGGTGTAAAATTCTTATACCAAAAATGATGAACTTAGAAAGTGGGCCATAACATTTAATTGTTAACAAATTTACATATAATAAGTAATAGAGACAAATATGTAAATTTAGAAAATACGAGTATGCTTAACACGAGGTTGGATTGAATTGTGATGTAAACCTGCCCGGACCCACCCTGCTGTCCAGTAGTCACAACAATACCTATCCAATGTGGGTGGTTAAGCATTGAGCCCAATTAGGACCCGAGGTTAGACTGAGTTACGGTGTAAACCTACCCCAAACCAACCGGCACATCCAGTAACCGTAACAATACCTGTCTAATATGAGTGGTCGGTGCTTTAAAAAGCTAAGGACAGACAAGTCAGGATGGTAAGGTTAAGTTAACTAAAACACTTAACCAATTCAACATGTTAATTAAACTGATGGGTGGGGTAAGGTAAATACAGACACTTAACCACTTAACATGTTTGACTAGAAAACCCTAGTAACGGGGACCTATTTCAGTAGTAACCCAATTAGGTATCATGGTACCCTGAAACTAGGCAGGGTGGGGCACGATTACTGGGCTGATTGTAAGCGGTCAAAAGCGACGGCGGTGGGTGCAACAGTGTGGGTTCTAACGGAGTGCGGGCGTGCACACACTTCAGAGCAGACAAACAGGGCACTAGGGGCACCAGTAGTATAACCTATGCATGTTAGTATTGTGTCGGGTCGACACCATGGGACTTGATGCACCCCATGGTGGGACCAGCATAGGTATCTACAATCTTTGGGGGCCGAATGACACATATGATTTTGCGAGTAAGGAACCGATCTTTAGAAAGGGGATCACTTCACCCCGATCATGGGGTGCCAGTTGAGACAATGCAAGTAGGTGCAGAGATTTAGTGTGGGGTGCGATAGTATATTCGAATAACACTGCTTTATCTTAGTTTATGATACTTTCCTATTTCCAGTTTACACCTATCATGCCATTTTTCTTATTCTCATACTGAAGAGTCACTAGACTTACCAGGCTTTATGTCTGACCTTATTTTCTTTCGTTTTCTTTTCTTCCGTTTCCCCCTTAGGTCCACAGGGAGGAAACAACCCAGCTTAGTCAGACTCTTTGCAAGCTTCAAGATAGTAGATGTACGGTTTGGACTCTCTTTCCTTGGCTATGGCTGTTGGACACATTCTATGGGGATTTATGCAGTTTTAATTATGTTTTATGCTTCTTTATTTAATAATCAAGACAGAAATGATGATGTAATATTTTGGAAGTTATTATATGACAGTTATGGAAATGTTTTGTATGAACACGTATTTATGAAATAAAAAAAGTCCGTTTGCTTTCCGCTGCTTATATATATATGTTTATATTTGTCTTGTGTTTTATCTGTGACTTTTACTTACAAACCTCCACCAAAGTTAAGGCATTCACTTTGTAAGTGACCTTTATGGAGGTGGGGTGTTTCACAAATTAGCCCAATTTAATTCTAATACTAATGTTTGTGCATTTTGAACCCAAATTCTATCTAAATGTTAACACTCATCTTGTACATTTTTTATAAGGACATTTAAACATGGTTAAAAATCTTTTTCACAACTTTTAACATAATTCTTAATATGTTAACACAAACTTACATTTTATTTTTAATTGAATAAATATTTTACACAATATGTAACACCCCGTGTATTCTATAACAGTGAAATTCACAAATTAAAGTATAACTAATTCCAAATCAAGGAATTAAGGGAAACGGGATACGCCATTGCGTTCATCTCGGAATTCTTCTTGAGTTAGAGTCCGAGTTTGCGTAAAACGGACTCCGTATGAAGAAGATATGGCCTCCGGAAGTTTCAGAATTCAATTTAAAATTCAAAACAGCTCAGAAAAACCAATTCATAATTCAAAATCGGGCCGAATTGGCCAGGGCGGGAATTTTCCCGCCCAAGGCACCCAGGTCGACTTGGTAGTCGACCTGGGGCTACCCAGGTCGACTGGGCAGTCGACCTGGGTCACCCGTGTCGACTGCCAAGTCGACACGGTGTCGACTGGCGTGTCGACCTGGCCCCTGAGCCAGGTCGAACCCAGCCCCCCTGGCTGGCCTGGTCTGTGTTTGATCGATTTTCTGAGCCTTGCCTTGTCACTTGGGCTAGGTGTCAGCTCCTGGTTGGTCTCTCCTTCAAACGAATGAGTATTATTAAACCAAGCCCCATCGACGGTCTAAATCAACTCACAAACTCTATAAAAAGGACCTAAGACTCACCCTAATTCACACAAACAAAAATGGAGATGAGACCGTCATGCTGCTGAGGAGAGACTAGGGATAGCCGTCAGAAATTGAGAGACAATTAGGAGATAATTCGAAAGCTTAAAGCAACGTCAATTAAATCAAAACAACGCCTACAACAAAGGATAGCATCTCCAAATTCAGAATTCAAATTCCTGAATTGAAGATTCGTCATACATTGTAAGTAGAGTGCTATTCCGATGTGAATAAGTAATTGTGTTTTGATTTGTGTAAAGTGAGAAATGGAATTGTGGCAATAATAATCTATATTTGTATGTTATTTTGATTCTAAACGATTTGGAAATGTTATGGTATACGATTGGATATTTGCAAGTATGTGATTTATTTCGGAAATTAACAACCGTGTGTTGTGGTATTTTATTTGGGATTCATACAAGTACATGATTCATGTTAACAACCATATGTTGTGGTATTTTATTTGGGATTCATACAAGTACATGATTCATGTTAACAACCCTGTGTTGTGGTATTTTATTTGGGATTCATGCAAGTGTATGATTCATGTTAACAACCATATGTTGTGGTATTTTATTTGGGATTCATGCAAGTATATGATTCACTATTATGCCAATATGACGTACATACTTTTATGATCACTTTTAGTGTGTAATTGGACTCGACTAAGTACTATGGTTTATATGAATCTATGTTGGAATTGGAAAATCATGCTTTTGTATTAGAAACAAAAGTAAGCATTTTTATGAACATGACTAAACTATGTTTGGTGTTATGCCTAGTTGAAAACATGTTTTAGGCCTACGTTGTTATCAAAATCATATGGTGATATAAGTGACACATAATTAAGTTGGATTTACATTCTAATTGCAAGTTTACATGAATAGACATAAAAACCATGATTTCATGTTTAGGTATGTTTATGCCATGATTATATGAATAGAATGATTCATGTTTAAGTATTGTTTATGCCATGATTATATGCTATTACAATGCAAGTTCACATGTGCCTAATTCATGTTAATTGAATCGTTATGTTGCAAGTTCATGCGTTCACACTCCCCTTTTTACGTTACCTTATAAACACCATATTATAAACCTCCCCTTTTCATATGGCTAAGTTGGGTTTAAATGTTAAACCCAACATATCTTATATTGTAGCGAATGTGTAAAACGGGGGTAATGACGTTTGGGTTAAAATATAGAACATATGTGTTGGCATGTTTGACGCTTGCCAACAACCTTGAAAAACAATTAAGTGGCATAAATAAATTTTACCCAATAAAGATGAATTTGAATAATGGGCCGCAAATATTTACATATAAAAAGGAAAGAGACAAAATATGTAAATTTAGAAAATACGATGTGTTTAACCCGAGGTTGGATTGAGTTGTGATGTAAACCTGCCCGGAACCGCCCGGTTGTCCAGTAGTCACAACAATACCTATCCAATGTGGGAGGTTAAACATGGAACCCAATAAAGACCCGAGGTTAGACTGAGTTGTGGCGTAAGACTGCCCGGACCCAACCGGCAACAGGCAGCCACAACAATACTTATCTAATGTGAGAGGTCAAGGCTTTAATAAGACAATTAAGGCTGAGTCAGGATTGATAGGATTAAGTAAATTGAATTAATACTTAATCAAAATGGAACATGCTAAACTATACAGACTGATTGGGGGTTAGGTTTACAAAACACTTAACCAACTTAGCATGTTGGCTAGAAATAGAAAACTTAGTAGCGGGGACCCTTTTCAGCAGTAACCCTACAAGGTGTATCAGGATACCCTGAACTAGGCAGGGTGGGGCACGATTACTGGGCTGACTGTAAGAGGTCAAATCGACGGCGGTGGTGCAGCAGTGTAGGTTCTAACGGGGTGCGGGCGTGCACACACTCCGGCGCAGAAAAATAAGGCACTGGGCACCAGTAGCATACCTGTGCATTCTAGGATTGTGTCGGGTCGCCACCATGGGACTTGATACACCCCATGGTGGGACCAGCATAGGTAACTATAACAACGGGGGTCGTAAGACACATGTAACTATGCGAGTAGGAGCCGATCATCAGAAATGGATCACTTCACCCTGATTATGGGGTGCCTGTTGGGAACTAGTTTGTATGGGTACAGAGATTAATATGGGGTACGATAGTATATTCGACTCTAGACAACTTAACCTAGTTTATAGTGCTTTCCCATTTCCAGTTTATACTTATCATACCCAGTTCTTTATTCATAGACTGAATAGTCCTAGACTTACTCAGGCTTTATGTCTGAATCTACTTTTCTTTCGTCTTCTTTTCTTCCGTTTCCCCCCCAGGTCCACAGGGAGGGAATACCGCAGCTTGACCAGTTTTCACATCCAGCTTGAAGAGAAAGAATGTATTGCTTGGATCTTTTTCGTTTTGGACTATGGCTTTGGACAACAATTATGGGACTTATGCAGTTTATTTATGTTTTCTTTATGCTTCTTTAAATAATGTAATCAAGACAGTTATGAAGATGTTATGATTTTGGAAGTGTTGTAAGACAAATTATGACATGGTTTGTGTAACACGTATTCTGTTGAAATAAAAGTTGTGGTTGTTTTCCGCTGTTCAAAAATATGTGTTCTTATATCTGTCTTGTATATCTGTGACTTATACTTATAAACCTCCACAAAAATTAGGGCATTCCCTTTTAGAGTGACCCTAACGGAGGTGGGGTGTTTCACTTGGTATCAGAGCATAGGTTTACCAGATAAGATAAAAGTTTTGAAAATTTTGTTTCAATAAGAAAATTTAAAGAAGCATTTTTAAAAGATAAAATATTATTTTATTTTAAAAAGGCAAAGTCCCCCAAAGC
Source organism: Allium sativum (assembly GCA_030737875.1). Taxonomy (NCBI): domain Eukaryota; kingdom Viridiplantae; phylum Streptophyta; class Magnoliopsida; order Asparagales; family Amaryllidaceae; genus Allium; species Allium sativum. The sequence continues at coordinate 379,225,977 of CM060926.1, forward strand.
CATAGGTACTATCTCTTATCCTTCGTTTTGAATCTATCCCTTTTGTTTCAGCATGTCCGAAGAACTTAACTTGCCAGAGGGTGTACCAATACCTGGTTGGTTTAGACGATTCTTAGAAGCAAGGGCCACTCAGCCAGGCCCTACCGTTCCTCCTCCCCCAGCTGTAGGGAATCATCCGGTTGCAGCAGCACCTCTTTCTCCACCTCCTCCGCGGGGAAATACTTTTGCTAAGATATGTAAAGTTTTTAAAGCTATGGGAGGAAAGGACTTTCATGGAACCGAGTCCTTCATGGTAGCTAGGAATTGGCTAAAGGAAACCGAGGACTTATTCGTCATCTTTGAGGTAGAAGATAGGCAGAAGGTACAACTAGCAGTATGGCTACTTAAAGGCGAGGCTTCCTACTGGTGGGAGGTCACTAATGCAGAAAGACCAGTGGAAACATGGGAGGACTTTAGGGCAAGGTTCGAGGCTAAATTTCTCTCAGAAGCTGAAAGGAGTCTTCAGTTGGAAAAATTCTTATTTCTTAAGCAAGGGAATATGACAGTCAAAGAGTATGTTAACCAGTTTGATCAGCTGGCTAGGTTCGGACTGGACCTAGTCAACACCCCGCACAAGAAGGCTCTCCGCTTTGTCAAGGGGTTGAATGAGCCATTACACAGTTTGTCCATGACCCATATACCCATGGGAGCTACGTATGAAAGGTTAGTGCAGATGGCATTGCTGAACGAAGAGGATAAGGGCAAGAAGGAGACAAAGGCAGAAAGCTCTCAAGGGAAGAAAGAGGGTTTACAGCCTAAGAAGACAGAATTTAAGAAGGGCGGGAAAGACAACAAAGAGAAGAGGAAGTGTAATTTCTGTGGCTAAGTGGGGCACTTAGTGAAAGATTGCCGGAAAAAGAAGGCCAAGATGAATGGCGGGTGCTTTTCTTGCGGTGAGACAGGCCACATGGCTAAGGATTGCTCGAAGAGACGAGGGCAGGGGCAGAGGGCTGGATCCACCTCAGGGGCACAGGTTCATGTGCTAGAGGCGCCACCTTTGCAACAGCGAGGTATAAATACTTCTGTAGAAAGTGTAGTTTATCTTTATGATCACCCAGTTCGCACTTTATTTGATTCTGGCGCATCACACTCCTTTATCTCGTCTGCTTTAGTAGAATCTATGCACCTAGAAACTAGTATGGTAGAGGACCCCTTAATTGTTTCAAACCCAATTGGGGGCCCGGCTCATTTGTCTATGATCTGTGTGGGATTGAAAATTTCTATTCTAAGCGTAGAATTTAGATGTAGTGCCTTTGTTTTGGGCTTCTCGGGATATGGTTTGATTTTGGGCATGGATTGGCTATCCAGTAATGGTGCCGTCCTTGATTGTGAGAGAAGGGTGGTTAGGCTTCTGACCCAACTCGATAACACTCTGGAAATTACTTGTAATCCCTCGTATGCGGTTATGCTTAGTTATCTTGAATCGCTAGATGCCTCTGTTGAAAGTTTGCAATCGGTTAGAGTGGCCCGGGAATATCCGGATGTCTTCGAAGAGGTGAAGGGCTTGCCTCCGAAGCGGGAGATAGACTTCCGCATATATCTTGTAGATAATGCAAAGCCCGTTGCGTTGCCCGTTAGACACATGGCTCCACGGGAAAGGAAAGAGCTCAGTAAACAGATTAAAGAGCTTCTAGAGAAGGGGTTCATTAGAAGGAGCATGGGGCGCTCCAGTGGTGTTCGCTACAAAGGCAGATGGTTCACTCCGTCTATGTGTTGACTATAGGGAGCTCAACAAGCTAACGAAAAAGAATAGGCACCCTCTCCCCAGAATTGACGATCTGTTTGATCAGCTTGTAGGAGCGTCTGTTTTCTCCCAACTCGATTTGGCGACCGGTTTTCATCAGCTAAGGGTGGCTGAAGATAGTATCGATAAAACATCATTCAGAACCCCAGACGACTTCCTTGAATGGCTCGTCATGCCTTTTGGCTTGACAAACGCACCCGCTTACTTCATGGACTTGATGATTAGGGTTTTCAGGGATTTCCTCAATAAGTTCGTAGTGGTCTTCGTAGACAATATCCTTATCTACTCAAAGAGTGAAGAGGAACATGCTCAACACTTAAGGGCGATCATGGAAACTCTGCGAGTCCATCAGCTAAAAGCCAAATTCTCCAAGTGCCACTTTTGGAGAGAGGAAGTGAGGTTTCTTGGGCACATAGTATCCAAGGAAGGGTTAGCTGTGGACCCTGCTAAGGTAGTAGCGGTACAGGATTGGAAGACACCAAAGAACGCAACAGAAGTCCGAAGCTTTCTCGGGCTAGCAGGCTTCTATCGGAAATTCATCAGAGACTTTGCAAAAATATCAGCTCCGCTCACAAGGCTGACAAAGAAGAATCTAGTGTTCAATTGGGACTTGGATTGCGAGTTTGCTTTCCAACGACTGAAAAGGGCTCTTACAACAGCCCCAGTTTTGACGTTGCCAGATGGAAGCAAGATGTTCACAGTTTATACAGATGCATGTGGGACAGGGCAAGGCGCTGTCTTAATGTAAGAAGGAAGGGTAGTAGCTTATGTTGGAAGGTAGTTGAAAGTGCATGAAAAGAACTACCCGACCCACGATCTTGAGTTAGCTGCCATCGTCTTTGCACTCAAGTCTTGGCGACACTATCTCCTAGGTGAGAAGTTCGAACTTTACACTGACCATAAATCGTTGAAATATCTTTTCTCGCAGAAAGATCTTAACCTAAGGCAACAGAGATGGATGGAGTTTCTTGCCTCGTACGATTTCGAGATCTCCTACACTCCGGGCAAAGGCAACGTAGTGGCAGATGCGTTGAGCCGAAAGAAACTGACCCTAAGCCCGCTGTTTGTTGAAAGACAAAGCCTAGAGTTTATAGCTAGTTTTGACTTTAGGCCCTCCTCCGATTTTGTACCGGGCTTGCTAGCATCTCTTGAAGTATGCCCGACTTTAGTGGACTCAATAGGGACAGCACAACGCGAAGACCCTCAGCTGGTGGAGACGACTGACAGGCTAATTAGGGGTGAGACTTCAAGTCACCTCAGCAGATACTCCATCGACGACAAGGGTTGGCTAAGGCGAGACGGAAGACTATGCGTCCCACAGACAAGGGATTTAGTAAAGACGGTTCTCGAGGAAGCACGTCACTCCAAGATGACGATACATCCAGGTGGGGATAAAATGTACAAGGACATAAAGAGAACTTTCTTTTGCAATGGCATGAAGAAGGACGTGGCAGATTTCGTTTCTAAGTGTATGGTGTGCCAACAGGTTAAGGCGTAACAGAAAAAGCCTGGCGGTCTGCTCCATCCTCTAGAGGTCCCGCAGTGGAAGTGGGATAACATCTCAATGGACTTCATTGATGGGCTGCCTAGGTCTAGAAGAGGCAACACTAGCATTTGGGTAATAGTGGATAGGCTTACTAAAAGCGCACACTTTTTACCTGTCAAGAGTAAAAGAACTGCCTCATCCCTAGCATCTCTTTACCTCAAGGAAATTGTTCGACTCCATGGAATACCCTCCAGCATTGTTAGTGACCGAGACCCTATCTTCACAAGTGAGTTTTGGCGGAGTCTGCAAGAAGCGGTAGTGTAACACCCCGCCTCCGCTAGGGTCACTCGCAAAGGAATGCACTAGCTTTAGAGGGGCGTTATTGGTAAACATGCACAGAAGTATCACAAGACAGAACATATAAAATAGCGGAAGTAAAATCGAATTTTCATAAACATTAATAATTAAGGTCTAAAGCCTTTCACATCAGAGTACATCAAAACCTGTCTTGCAATAATAAAGAAGCATAAAAATCTTTTCATAAATTATTCCCCAAAATAAAGCGGTGAAGCAGCCATAGCCAAGAGAAGACCAAGCTATACATCAAGCTATACATGATGACCTTCAAGCATAAGAGGCCCGAACTAAACAACATCATTTCCTCCCTGGAACCTTGGGGGGGGGAAACGGAAGACAAAGAGGCGAAAGAAAACGGGGTCAGTCATAAAGACTGGTAAGTCCTATCTACTCCCAGTATAAAAACAGGTAAAGGTAACATGACATGCATAAACTGAAAGTAAACATAAGGATGACTACAAGATAGATAAACTAAACCAGGGTAACTGGCTGAACTACTGTAGCAAGGTAAACTAAGATATCGTGATAAACTACGGTGTCGTGATAAATCAAGGTATCACATCGTCAGGTTTCTATCAAGTATACTATCCCAAGGTATCTATCCTGTCTAACATCCCCCGGTGTCTATTATGTATATTTTTCCTGGTTCTAACATGTATATTTGCTCTGCACCCCTCGTACTAGTATCCCTACCCGCGTCATGTGTTAACTGAAACACCCCACCTCCGTTAGGGTCACTCTCAAAGGGAATGCCCTAATTTCGGTGGAGGTTTATAAGTATAAGTCACAGATATACAAGACAGATATAAGAACACATATTTGTAAACAGCGGAAAAACAACAACTTTTATTTCATAAAAGCAAATACGTGCTACAACAACATCACCATGATTGTCTTACATCCTTTCCAAAAATATAACATAACATTTTCATAATCTGTCTTGATTACATCATTTAAAGAAGCATAAATAAAACATAGATAAACTGCAAAAGCCCCATAGAGTGTGTCCAAAGCCATAGTTTCAAACGAAAAGGTCCAAGCAATACATTTCTGTTCTTCAAGCTGGATGTTAAGGCTGGTCAAGCTGCTGTGTTCCCTCCCTGTGGACCTGGGGGGGGGGGGGGGAACGGAAGAAAAGAAGACGAAAGGAAAGTAGAGTCAGACATAAAGCCTGAGTAAGTCTAGTACTATTTTGTCTATGAATAAAGAACTGGGTATGATAAGTATAAACAAGAAGTGGGAAAGCACTATAAACTTGGTTAAGTTGTCTAGGGTCGAATATACTATCGTACCCCATGCTAATCTCTTAACCCATATAAACTAGTTTCCAACTGGCACCCCATAATCAGGGTGAAGTGATCCATTCTATGATGATCGGCTCCTACTCGCATAGTTACATGTGTCTTACGGCCCCCGATGTTGTAGTTACCTATGCTGGTCCCACCATGGGGTGTATCAAGTCCCATGGTGGCGGCCCGACACAATCCTAGAATGCACAGGTATGCTACTGGTGTCAAGTGCCTTATTTTTCTGCGCCGGAGTGTGTGCACGCCCGCACCCCGTTAGAACCTACACTGCTACACCACCGCCGTCGATTTGACCTCTTACAATCAGCCCAGTAATCGTGCCCCACCCTGCCTAGTTTCAGGGTATCCTGATACACCTTCTAGGGTTACTGCTGAAAAGGGTCCCCCGTTACTAGGTTTTCTATCTCTAGCCAACATGCTAAGTTGGTTAAGTGTTTCCTAACCTAACCCCCACCAGTCCGTTTAGTTTAGCATGTTCCATTTTGATTAAGTCTTTAGTTCACTTAATCCTAACAATCCTGACTCAGCCTTAATTGTCTCATTAAAGCCTTGACCTCTCACATTAGACAGGTATTGTTGTGGCTGCCTGTTGCCAGTTGGTTCCGGGCAGTCTTACGCCACAACTCAGTCTAACCTCGGGTCCTTATTGGGCTCCATGTTTAACCTCCCACATTGGATAGGTATTGTTGTGACTACTGGACAGCCGGGCGGTTCCGGGCAGGTTTACATCACAACTCAATCCAACCTCGGATTAAACACATCGTATGTTCTACATTTACATATTTTGTCTTTCTTCTTTATTTTCTTATATGTAAATATTTGCGGCCCATTATTAAGTTAATGGTGTAAAGGTTACACCAATCATGGGCCCAATCCGTACTTGAATTTGGGCCCTTCTATTTTATATTTTCATTCATTAGTAATTTTAACCCAACGTTATTTTCCCCCGTTTAACACGTCCGTTTATTATATATATGTTGGGCTTAGCCTTTTAAAGCCCAACTTAGCCATGCGAAAAGGGGAGGCTCAAAGCGTGATTACATACACGAAAAGGAGAATGTGAGCGCATGAACTTGCAATATGACGTTGGAAATACAAAATAGAAACTGGTGTACTTGCATAGTAGTGACATATACTTTGGTCATAAAGCATAAGTGACATGAATCATAGCATGTAAACTTGTAGTTAAGTTAAGAATATCACTATCGACACATAGGCTTAACTACAACAACATAAACCTATATTTTTATTCAGGCATAATGTCAAACATAAGCAAATCATGTTCATAAGACTACTACATGTTTACAAAGGTGCTTACTTTTGTTATTAACACAAAAGTATAGTTCAACTTAATCATAATTTTAAATCTATTCGCATAACCATGGCATAAATATTTCTAACATGAGATCATGATTTTTACTTTAGTCATGCAAACTTGCAAAAGGGATTTTTGAATCTAACCTAGCTATGTACCACATATGTCATCATATAATTCTTGTTACCAATATGAATTTCAATTATGCAAAATATCAATCATAGCCTAGTCATATTCATAAGTTTGCAAATAGGTTTTCTAGTACAAAAGCATGGCTTAATACATAGATCATGATGCCAAATTTTCAACATAATTTTCATATGGATTATGATAACCCAAACTTATTCCAATTACTTCACAAAAATGATGTTTGTATAAAAATACACATTATGATGGCATAGTAGCAAAACTCCAAACTTGCATGAGTTTCAATTAAACAACTACATACATGTAGCTTCAACAAGGGTTACATAATTTGCGAATATTCCAAACGTATACTTGCATATAACTACCGCATGTAGTTTTTCATAACTGAATAACATAATTCGATAATATCCAAACGTATACAATATTCCAAATCGATAAGAATCATAGTAACGCACAAATTATGAATTATTTATCACCACAACCAAGTATACAAACCGACACAGTTATTTGTTCATACCAAAGTAATACTCTACTTACAATGGTGAGGCGAATTCTCAAATTTAGGGATTTGAAGATGCGGTTTGATTTGATTGAGTTGCCTTATGCCTTAGAATTTGCCTCCTAATCCTCTCTCCAATTTGTGGCTACCCCTAGTCGTTCCTCAGCAACATGGCGGCTTTGTTCTTATTTTTGAATGAATAGATTAGGGTTGAGTCTAGGGTCATTTTTATAGGGGTAATGAACTGATTAGGGCCATTGATGTTGCTTGGATTGATCGTAGCCATTCATCCTAAGGAGAGACCAATTAGAGCATGCCACCTAGCCCTAATGACAAAGCAGTCTACAGAAAATCGACCAACATAGAATAGGCCAGCCAGGTTGGACTGGGTTCGACCTGGCTCTGGACCAGGTCGACATGCCTGTCGACAGCCCTGTCGACCTGGCTAGACCAGGTCGACAGCCCAGTCGACCTGGGTGCGTTAGGCGGGTGTTCTTCCGCCCTGGCCCATTGGGCCCCATTTTTAATTTTAAACTGTTTTATTCTGTTTGAATTTTAAATTTAATTCAGAAACTTCCGAAGGCCATATCTTCTTCATACGGACTCCGTTTTTCGAAAACTCGGACTCTATTTCGCGTATTTTTCCGAGACGAACGCAATGGCGTATCCCGTTTCCCTTAATTCTTTGATTTCAAATTGATTATACTTTAATTTGTTAATTTCACAGTTATAGAATTCGCGGGGTGTTACATTCTCCCCCACTTAAAAGGATTTCGTCCCCGAAATCTTCAAGTTAGGAGGAATGTATATCCTAACATCCAATCATCCATCTACTCATCCATCAAACACGAGCATCCATTGTCCTTAAAAGACTTCTAATGCTTCATGATCATATGCGAAGTGTGTGTACATGTACTTATCTAATGCAAAATCAGGCGGTCTACTGATTCAGTTGACCTCCTTAATGCGAATTATGTAGGTGCCATGAATCCATTATGTATGCAAATTTTCCTATTCTTGATTCTACATGAGTGCACAATCATTCAATACAAATGCAGCATCCATATGACAACACATTAAAGTTCAACCACATACGAATGCAAACATATATGCATATGCAATATGAAGTGACTGAGCCGATCTAAAACCTAGATTGTGTGTGTATATGCAACCACGAGCAACCACTAGCAATCACTTGCAACCACTTGCAACCATCATCCATAACATGTTTCAATTACATGTTTCCATCCAAAGGGGTTTCTACCTAAAAGATAAGGTCGAGGAAATATATCTAAAAAGATAGATAAAAGCGCAACTTAAGGAAAAGGAAAGATCAAGGATGTACCCTCGAACAGAAAAGGGTAGGCTGTACGGATTCTAGCTTCAGTTTCCCAAGTCGCGTCTTCCTCTGCGTCGCTCCACTGTACTTTGACGAGCTTGACTTCACGGTTGCGTAGCTTCTTCACTTCCGTTCCTAAGATGCGGGTTGGAACTTTTCTTATGGTTGCTTCGCGCTCCACTTCGGCCTCTTCGAGGATATTTGGCTCCACCACCTCGGCTGACTCATGTAGACATTTTCGGAGATGTGAAACGTGAAAAACGTTGTGGACTCCAGCCAACTTCTCGGGTAGCTCTAATCTATAGGCCATTTTCCCAATTTTCTCGATGATAGGGAATGGCCCTACGAACCTTGGTGCTAGCTTTCCTGTGGTTCCAAAACGAACAACGTTTCTTAGTGGTGATACCTTGAGAAAAACTCTGTCTCCAATCTCAAATTCAAGGTCGGTCCTTCTCTTGTCGGCATAGGACTTTTGTCTGTCTTGGGCCGTCTTCATCCTTCTTCGTATTAAGTCTACTTTCTCTGAAGTCTCTCGGATCATATCTGGTCCAAGTATGAGCTTATCCGTAGACTCCCACCAACAAGTGGGCGATCGACACGGTCTTCCATATAAAGCTTCGAAGGGCGCCATTCCGATGGTTGCTTGATAGCTGTTGTTGCAGGCAAATTCCACCAAAGGATGGTGGTCTTCCCATGTCCCTCCGAAGTCAAGGACGCATAGCCTTAAAAGGTCTTCCAAAACTCTGTTCACTCTCTCTGTTTGGCCATCGGTTTGGGGATGATAGGCTGTGCTCAAGTATAACTGCGTTCCTACTGCTTCTTGCAGACTCCGCCAAAACTCACTGGTGAAGATGGGGTCTCGATCACTAACAATGCTAGATGGTATTCCATGGAGTCGAACGATTTCCTTAAGGTAAAGTGATGCTAGGGATGAGGCAGTTCTTTTACTTTTGACAGGTAAAAAGTGGGCGCTTTTAGTAAGCCTATCCACTATTACCCAAATGCTAGTATTGCCTCTCCTAGACCTAGGCAGCCCATCGATGAAGTCCATTGAGATGCTATCCCACTTCCACTGCGGGACCTCCAGAGGATGTAGTAGTCCGCCAGGCTTTTTCTGTTCCGCCTTAACCCGTTGGCACACCATACACTTAGAAACGAACTCTGCCACGTCCTTTTTCATGCCGTTCCAGAAGAAAGTCCTTTTTATGTCTTTGTACATTTTATCTCCGCCTGGGTGTATCGTCATCTTGGAGTGATGTGCTTCCTCGAGAACCTTCTTTATTAAATCTTTTGTCTGTGGGACGCATGGTCTTCCGTCTCGCCTTAGCAACCCCTTATCGTCGATGGAGTATCTGTTGAGGTGACTTGAAGTCTCACCCCTAATTAGCCTATCAATTGTTTCCACAAGCCGAGGGTCTTCGCGTTGTGCTGTCCCTACTGAATCCACTAAAGTTGGGCGCACTTCGAGAGATGCTAGCAAGCCTGGTACGAAATCGGAGGAAGGCCTAAAGTCAAAGCTGGCTATAAACTCTAGGCTTTGTCTTTCAACGAACAACGGGCTTAGGGTCAGTTTCTTTCGGCTCAACGCGTCTTCCACTACGTTGCCTTTGCCCAGAGTATAGGAGATTTCGAAATCGTACGAGGCAAGAAACTCCATCCATCTTTGTTGCCTCAAGTTAAGGTCCTTCTGCGAGAAAAGATATTTCAACGATTTATGGTCAGTGTAAAGTTCGAACTTCTCACCTAGGAGATAGTGTCGCCAAGACTTGAGTGCAAAGACGATGGCGGCTAACTCAAGATCGTGGGTTGGGTAGTTCTTTTCGTGCACTTTCAACTGCCTCCCGCCATAAGCTACTACCCTTCCTTCTTGCATTAAGACGGCGCCTAGCCCTGTCCCACATGCATCCGTGTAAACAGTGAACATCTTGCTCCCATCTGGCAGCGTCAAAACTGGGGCTGTTGTGAGAGCCCTTTTTAGTCGTTGGAAAGCAAACTCGCAATCCAAGTCCCAATTGAACACTAGATTCTTCTTAGTCAATTTCGTAAGCGGAGCTGAGATTTTCGCAAAATCCCTTATGAACTTTCGATAGAAACCCGCTAGTCCTAGAAAGCTTAGGACCTCAGTTGCATTCCTTGGTGTCTTCCAATCCTGTACCGCCACTACCTTAGCAGGGTCCACTGCTAACCCTTGTTTGGATACTATGTGCCCAAGGAACCTCACCTCTTTTCTCCAAAAGTGGCATTTGGAGAATTTGGCTTTTAGTTGATGGACTCGCAAAGTTTCCATGATTGCCCTTAAGTGTTGAGCATGTTCCTCTTCACTCTTTGAGAAGATAAGGATATCATCTACGAAGATCACTACGAATTTGTTGAGGAAATCTCTAAATACCCTACTCATCAGGTCCACGAAGTAAGCAGGTGCATTTGTCAAGCCGAAAGGCATGACAAGCCATTCAAAGAAGCCGTCTGGGGTTCTGAATGCCGTTTTATCGATGCTATCTTCAGCCACCCTTAGCTGATGAAAACCGGTTGCTAAATCGAGTTGGGAGAAAACAGACGCTCCTACAAGCTGGTCAAATAAATCGTCAATTCTAGGGAGAGGGTGCCTATTCTTTTTCGTTAGCTTGTTGAGCTCCCTATTGTCAACACATAGATGGAGTGAACCATCCGCCTTTGTAGCGAACACCACTGGAGCGCCCCATTCTGAAATGCTCCTCCTAATGAACCCCTTCTCTAGAAGCTCTTTAATCTGTTTACTGAGCTCTTTCCTTTCTCGTGGAGCCATGTGTCTAACGGGCAACGCAACGGGCTTTGCATTATCTACAAGATATATGCGGAAGTCTATTTCCCGCTTCGGAGGCAAGCCCTTCACCTCTTCGAAGACATCCGGATATTCCCGGACCACTCTAACTGATTGCAAATTTTCAACAGAGGCATCTAGCGATTCAAGATAACTAAGCATAACCGCATACGAGGGATTACAAGAAATTTCCAAAGTATTACCGAGCTGGGTTAGGAGCCTAACAACCCTTTTCTCACAATCAAGGATGGCCCCATTACTGGATAGCCAATCCATACCCAAAATCAAACCATAACCCGAAAAGCCCAAAACAAAGGCACTACATTGAAATTCTACACTTAGAATAGAAATTTTCAATCCCACACAGATCATAGACAAATGAGCTGGGCCCCCAATTGGGTTTGAAACAATTAAGGGGTCCTCTACCATACTAGTTTTTAGGTGCAGAGATTCTACTAAAGCAGACGAGATAAAGGAGTGTGATGCGCCAGAATCAAATAAAGTGCGAACGGGGTGATCATAAAGATAAACTACACTTTCTACAGAAGTATTTATACCTCGCTGTTGCAGAGGTGGCGCTTCCAGCACATGAACCTGTGCCCCTGGGGTGGATCCAGCCCTCTGCCCCTGTCCTCGTTTCTTTGTGCAGTCCTTAGCCCTGTGGCCTGTCTCACCGCAAGAAAAGCACCCACCATTCTCCTTGGCCTTCTTTTTCCGGCAGTCCTTTACTAAGTGCCCCACTTTGCCACAGAAATTGCACTTCCTCTTCTCTTTGTTGCCTTTTCCGCCTTTCTTAAAGTCTGTCTTCTTAGGCTGCAAACCCTCTTTCTTCCCTTGAGAGCTTTCTGCCTTTGTCTCCTTCTTGCCCTTGTCCTCTTCATTCAGCAATGCCATTTGCACCAATCTTTCATACGTGGCTCCCATGGGTATATGGGTCATGGCCAAACTGTGTAATGGCTCATTCAACCCTTTGACGAAACGGAGAGCCTTCTTGTGCGGGGTGTTGACTAGGTCAAGCCCAAACCTAGCCAGCTCATCAAACTGATTCACATACTCTCTGACTGTCTTGTCCCCTTGCTTAAGAAATAAGAATTTTTCCAATTGCAAACTTCTTTCCGCATCTGAGAGAAATTTAGTCTCAAACCTTGCCCTAAAGTCCTCCCACGTCTCCACTGGTCTTTCAGCATTAGTGACTTCCCACCAGTAGGAAGCCTCACCCTTCAATAGCCACACTGCCAATTGTACTTTTTGTCTATCCTCTACCTCAAAGATGATGAATAGGTCCTCCGTTTCTTTCAGCCAATTTCTGACTGCCACGAAGGACTCAGTTCCATGGAAATCCTTTCCTCCCATAGCTTTAAAATCTTTACATATCTTAGCAAACATGTTTCCCCGAGGAGGAGGTGGAGGAAAAGGTGCCGCTGCAGCTGGATGATTTCCGGCAGCTGGGGGAGGAGGAACGGTAGGACCTGGCTGAGTGGCCCTTGCTTCTAAGAACCGTCTAAACCAACCAGGTATTGGCACCCCTTCTGGCAAGTTAAGATCTTCGGACATGCTGAAACAAAAAGGATAGATTCAAAACGAAGGATAAGAGATAGTACCTATGGCTTTGGGGAGTGGACTTTGCCTTTTTAAAATAAAATAATATTTTTCTTTTAAAAATGCTTCTTTAAATTTCCTTTTTGAAAATAATTTTTCAAAACTTTTTATCTTATCTGGTAAACCTATGCTCTGATACCAAGTGAAACACCCCACCTCCGTTAGGGTCACTCTCAAAGGGAATGCCCTAATTTCAGTGGAGGTTTATAAGTATAAGTCACAGATATACAAGACAGATATAAGAACACATATTTGTAAACAGCGGAAAAACAACAACTTTTATTTCATAAAAGCAAATACGTGCTACAACAACATCACCATGATTGTCTTACATCCTTTCCAAAAACATAACATAACATTTTCATAATCTGTCTTGATTACATCATTTAAAGAAGCATAAATAAAACATAGATAAACTGCAAAAGCCCCATAGAGTGTGTCCAAAGCCATAGTTTCAAACGAAAAGGTCCAAGCAATACATTTCTCTTCTTCAAGCTGGATGTTAAGGCTGGTCAAGCTGCTGTGTTCCTTCCCTGTGGACCTGGGGGGGGGGGACGGAAGAAAAGAAGACGAAAGGAAAGTAGAGTCAGACATAAAGCCTGAGTAAGTCTAGTACTATTTTGTCTATGAATAAAGAACTGGGTATGATAAGTATAAACAAGAAGTGGGAAAGCACTATAAACTTGGTTAAGTTGTCTAGGGTCGAATATACTATCATACCCCATGTTAATCTCTGAACCCATATAAACTAGTTTCCAACTGGCACCCCATAATCAGGGTGAAGTGATCCATTCTATGATGATCGGCTCCTACTCGCATAGTTACATGTGTCTTACGGCCCCCGATGTTGTAGTTACCTATGCTGGTCCCACCATGGGGTGTATCAAGTCCCATGGTGGCGGCCCGACACAATCCTAGAATGCACAGGTATGCTACTGGTGTCCAGTGCCTTATTTTTCTGCGCCGGAGTGTGTGCACGCCCGCACCCCGTTATAACCTACACTGCTACACCACCGCCGTCGATTTGACCTCTTACAATCAGCCTTGTAATCGTGCCCCACCCTGCCTAGTTTCAGGGTATCCTGATACACCTTCTAGGGTTACTGCTGAAAAGGGTCCCCCGTTACTAGGTTTTCTATCTCTAGCCAACATGCTAAGTTGGTTAAGTGTTTCCTAACCTAACCCCCACCAGTCCGTTTAGTTTAGCATGTTCCATTTTGATTAAGTCTTTAGTTCACTTAATCCTAACAATCCTGACTCAGCCTTAATTGTCTCATTAAAGCCTTGACCTCTCACATTAGACAGGTATTGTTGTGGCTGCCTGTTGCCGGTTGGTTCCGGGCAGTCTTACGCCACAACTCAGTCTAACCTCGGGTCCTTATTGGGCTCCATGTTTAACCTCCCACATTGGATAGGTATTGTTGTGACTACTGGACAGCCGGGCGGTTCCGGGCAGGTTTACATCACAACTCAATCCAACCTCGGATTAAACACATCGTATGTTCTACATTTACATATTTTGTCTTTCTTCTTTATTTTCTTATATGTAAATATTTGCGGCCCATTATTAAGTTAATGGTGTAAAGGTTACACCAATCATGGGCCCAACCCGTACTTGAATTTGGGCCCTTCTATTTTATATTTTCATTCATTAGTAATTTTAACCCAACGTTATTTTCCCCCGTTTAACACGTCCGTTTATTATATATATGTTGGGCTTAGCCTTTTAAAGCCCAACTTAGCCATGCGAAAAGGGGAGGCTCAAAGCGTGATTACATACACGAAAAGGGGAATGTGAGCGCATGAACTTGCAATATGACGTTGGAAATACAAAATAGAAACTGGTGTACTTGCATAGTAGTGACATATACTTTGGTCATAAAGCATAAGTGACATGAATCATAGCATGTAAACTTGTAGTTAAGTTAAGAATATCACTATCGACACATAGGCTTAACTACAACAACATAAACCTATATTTTTATTCAGGCATAATGTCAAACATAAGCAAATCATGTTCATAAGACTACTACATGTTTACAAAGGTGCTTACTTTTGTTATTAACACAAAAGTATAGTTCAACTTAATCATAATTTTAAATCTATTCGCATAACCATGGCATAAATATTTCTAACATGAGATCATGATTTTTACTTTAGTCATGCAAACTTGCAAAAGGGATTTTTGAATCTAACCTAGCTATGTACCACATATGTCATCATATAATTCTTGTTACCAATATGAATTTCAATTATGCAAAATATCAATCATAGCCTAGTCATATTCATAAGTTTGCAAATAGGTTTTCTAGTACAAAAGCATGGCTTAATACATAGATCATGATGCCAAATTTTCAACATAATTTTCATATGGATTATGATAACCCAAACTTATTCCAATTACTTCACAAAAATGATGTTTGTATAAAAATACACATTATGATGGCATAGTAGCAAAACCCCAAACTTGCATGAGTTTCAATTAAACAACTACATACATGTAGCTTCAACAAGGGTTACATAATTTGCGAATATTCCAAACGTATACTTGCATAAAACTACCGCATGTAGTTTTTCATAACTGAATAACATAATTCGAGAATATCCAAACGTATACAATATTCCAAATCGATAAGAATCATAGTAACGCACAAATTATGAATTATTTATCACCACAACCAAGTATACAAACCGACACAGTTATTTGTTCATACCAAAGTAATACTCTACTTACAATGGTGAGGCGAATTCTCAAATTTAGGGATTTGAAGATGCGGTTTGATTTGATTGAGTTGCCTTATGCCTTAGAATTTGCCTCCTAATCCTCTCTCCAATTTGTGGCTACCCCTAGTCGTTCCTCAGCAACATGGCGGCTTTGTTCTTATTTTTGAATGAATAGATTAGGGTTGAGTCTAGGGTCATTTTTATAGGGGTAATGAACTGATTAGGGCCATTGATGTTGCTTGGATTGATCGTAGCCATTCATCCTAAGGAGAGACCAATTAGAGCCTGCCACCTAGCCCTAATGACAAAGCAGTCTACAGAAAATCGACCAACATAGAATAGGCCAGCCAGGTTGGACTGGGTTCGACCTGGCTCTGGACCAGGTCGACATGCCTGTCGACAGCCCTGTCGACAGCCCTGTCGACCTGGCTAGACCAGGTCGACAGCCCAGTCGACCTGGCTAGACCAGGTCGACAGCCCAGTCGACCTGGGTGTGTTAGGCGGGTGTTCTTCCGCCCTGGCCCATTGGGCCCCATTTTTAATTTTAAACTGTTTTATTCTGTTTGAATTTTAAATTTAATTCAGAAACTTCCGAAGGCCATATCTTCTTCATACGGACTCCGTTTTTCGAAAACTCGGACTCTATTTCGCGTATTTTTCCGAGACGAACGCAATGGCGTATCCCGTTTCCCTTAATTCTTTGATTTCAAATTGATTATACTTTAATTTGTTAATTTCACAGTTATAGAATTCGCGAGGTGTTACATTAACCATGAATGTCCCTTGCCCCATGTCATGAAATGGTCCATGTCAACCTAATATATAACATATGTAGGTTTTCCCAACTGTATGTTTCTCTGCATGTGTAAGTTCAGTCCTTTGCCATAGGCCATACGGGCTTTCCCATGTAAACGTTTTATCCTTGAAGTTGTTTTGGACTGCAACCCTTGATCTAGTTGTGTTTCCCTACCATGAACTATCGCGCGTCCACTTAGGATTTATGCCACCTAGGGCCGCTAGGGATTATGCTACCTAATGAACGTTTACGTGTCTCGGTTTGGGTTTTGGCCACCTAGGACCACTAGGGATTACGCCACTCGTCAACCGCGCCCTTGATCCCACTTATGTATCGTGAATCGTTTTCCATGTCTAGATGCACATGTTCCACAATGTGCCATCCGAGTTCCGTGCCAGGGCAAACTAAGAAATATGGAACTCGGTCGGGAGCTTTAAGTCGTCTGCTGATGCAGATACCAAGGTCTGTTTTTGTACCCATGGCTATGGTCCCACGTGACCCCTCCCTCAACTAGTGAAAGGCAACCCACGAAAAATCATGTATGAGAACCACTCCCCGGTCCCACTATAGCCCACTTTCCTACGGGCCAACCTCACCCATGACTCGATAGCAAGCACATGGTCTGTTGGGGGTTCTCTGCCTTTCCGTACGTACACGATTGACTGAAGATGGTAGGTAGTCGGCGATGTGCTATCCAGGGCAAAAACCAAGAATCGTCGACTCCACGCTAATCCATCCCAGTCTTTAGGTCGCTCGCATAGCAACCAAGGCATACTCTTGGTCCTTCTAACGCAGACCATAACCTCTCATGGGCCTAGTATAATTACCTGGCAGCCCACAGAGGGATCCCAAGAATATCCTCACGTCCCCCGAAGCTTCCACTTCGGCACCCAGTGCGCTGGAGCTTTTATCCAAGTCAGATAACTTGCTCCTCCTCGTATACTAAGCGATGACCTACCGTATCAGGTTACTCGTCGCTTTGTGAATTAATCCTATGTCCTTAGCTAAGAATTATTACTTAGTTACCATTAACTAAGGTTTACCACTTAGCTTCCTTTCCCGTTGTCCTTGATTAACCACGATTCTATACCTAGTTCCTCTAACTAGGGTTTGTCTTATTGGGTTATGTGTTATTATTCAAGTCCATGCCTTAACCCGCCCACGAATCACGTCAAGGTTGGCTAAGTATTTAAGTTCAAGACTTAGCCCTACAAGTTGGTTAAGTGTACCCAGAGGCTCATGACTTAACCCTATCAAGTCAAATCGGTCAAGTACTAGCTTACCTTAATCCTATCGGATTATCTTGCTAGATCGATTAAGCATAGATTATCTTAATCCCATCAAATTATCGAGTCGGATTGGTTAAGTGTAGGTGGGCTTAACCCCATCCTCTAATCGTACTACAATGGTTAAGTATATTCTAAAAAGGTCTTGTGACTTAACCTTATCAGGTCCGCGTATTAGATTGGTTAAGTGTAGGTTACTTAACCCCATCAAATCATCATGTATGATCGGTTAAGTATAAGTTGCTTAACCCCATTAAATTATCACGTTAAGTTGGTTAAGTATTGGTTACTTAACCTCATTGAATTACCAAGTTTAAGTTGGTTAAGTGTTTAACTTAACCCCATCGAATTACCGTGTTTAGATTAGTTAAGTGTGGATTACTTAACCCCATCTAATTACCGTGTTTAGATTAGTTAAGTGTGGATTACTTAACCCCATCTAATTACCGTGGTTAGATTAGTTAAGCGTCAATTACTTAACCCCATCTAATTACCAAGTCGGATTAGTTAAGTGTAAATTACTTAACCTCATCCCCTAATCATCTTGCATGGTTAAGTGTCATTAAGAAATCAAGTCCGGTCCCACTTAACCTACCCATTCGTGTCATATAGGTTAAGTGTCATTAGTCAAATTTACTTAACCTTATCATGTGGCATTAATTTAATTAATGCACCCTCAACCTCTCACATTAGACCTTGTTGTGGTTACTAGTTAAGCCGGGCGGGTCCGGGTAGATTTACACCACAACCTAGTCTAACCTCGGGTCTTAAGCGCGACATGACCAACTTCTCACATTGGATCCTATTGTTTGTAGCTACTAGTTAAGCCGGGCGGATCCGGGTAGATTTATGCTACAAACTCAACCCAACCTCGAGTTGGCCACTTCCATGTTTGGTCTAGTGTTATATTACACTTACAACCCATACGTGTCTAATTTCAAGTCCCAAGTTTACCCCACGTGTCATGCCCCCATTTTGGTTCAACTTACATGTCGTGTTCACATGTAACCTCAAGTCAAGTTTTCATGTCATATTCAAGTCAAGATTTCGCGTCATGTTCATGTTCATCTAACTACCCCAAAGTCGTGTTTTCCAACGCAAGCAAAAGCGAGTCAACATAGTAAGGATACTACGTCACATATTGGCCTCAAAACATGCATGATGCCAAAAAGGGATTGGCTTCCACATGCACAACCTTGGCCAAAAACATGCATAGTGTCATAAGGTGATTTGGCCACAAACATGCATAGTATCTCAAGGGGATTTGGCCACAAACATGCATAGCATAAAAGGGGATTACTTGCATAAGTGTTCATGTCATAAACCTATCATGAAGGGATGAACATGCCCATGTTACTCATGTGATAAAAAGGTAAACTTGCATATTATCATAAGGGATTTCGGGTTCATATACTTGCATAGCCTCAAAGTCACATTCATGCGCATGTTTCATGAGTCAAAGTGGTTTCAAGTGTGCATGCTAACATACCACAAGCAAAGGTCCAATCTTGCATGGCAAACTAGGTCCAATGTAACATGAATAGCATGGTTTAGTCGCTACAACATAACCCAAAGTCATATGTTCATGCTAAAGGGGCAAACTAGGTTCCCATAGGCTAACATACTCATGTTACTTTGCATTTTATCCCATGTCACATCAAGATCATCGTTTAAATCTACAATTAGCTAGAACTTACATAGCGTGGCAAGAGGACTAGGAACATGAATCGTTTTGACGAAGAAAGGTGGCTCCTTTGATGAAGATCCGTCATGAAACTCGCATAGCAACGTTGATTTGGCCTCTATTTGGTGTAGCAAGCTTGCACCTTTTGATTTGAACCCGATTTGAATGCATAGGCTCTAGGGATTGGAGATGGAGGCCATGATCAAAATTGATTTTGGCAGCACTTAGTTTCTAGGTTTGATTTTTAGGGATTTAGGTTAGGTTTAGGGTCTTTTTATAGAGATTAGGATAGTTTTAGGCCCTTAGATTAACCCTAGGATAGATCTGAACCATCAAACCACGTCAGAAGCTTCCAGAACAAGACCAGGGACCAGTGCAGGTGCACCAAGCCAGGAATGCTCGTTTGAGCCAAGTCGACAGCCAAGTCGACAGGGCTGTCGACTTGGTCAGACCAAGTCGACTCCCAAGTCGACAGGGTTGTTGACTTGGGTACTGTGGCGGGAATTTTTCCTGCCTGGCCCAACTGGCCCAATTTTCCAAATTCAAGTTTGAGTTTGAAATCTGTTTTTACTTAGAAATTTTCTGAAAACTTCGTTGGGCCTTAACCGGGTCATACGGACTCCGATTTTCGAAAACTCGGACTCTATTTCGCGTATTTTTCCGAGACGAACGCAATGGCATAGCCCCTTTCGCTTGATTCAGAATTTAAAATTAAATTATGCCTTGATTCTCGTCTTAATCATGTTATCGAAATACGGGTTGTTACAGGTAGGCTCATAGTTATGCTTGAGCACAGCCTATCATCCCCAAACCGACGGCCAAACCGAAAGGGTGAACAGAGTTTTGGAAGACCTTTTAAGACTATGCGTCCTTGACTTCAGAGGGACGTGGGAAGACCATCTTTCTTTGGTGGAATTTGCCTACAACAACAGCTACCAAGCAACCATCGGAATGGCGCCCTTCGAAGCTTTATATGGAAGACCGTGCCGATCACCCACTTGTTGGTGGGAGTCCACTGATAAGCTCATACTTGGACCAGATATGATCCGAGAGACTTCAGAGAAAGTAGACTTAATACGAAGAAGGATGAAGACGGCCCAAGACAGACAAAATCCTACGCCGACAAGAGGAGGACCAACCTTGAATTTGAGGTTGGGGACAGAGTTTTTCTTAAGGTATCTCCGCTAAGGAACGTTGTTCGTTTTGGAACCACAGGAAAGCTAGCACCAAGGTTCGTAGGGCCATTTCCTATCATCGAGAAAATTGGGAAAATGGCCTATAGATTTGAGCTACCCGAAAAATTGGCCGGAGTTCACAACGTCTTTCACGTTTCACATCTCCGAAAATGTCTACATGATTCTGCTGAAGTGGTAGAGCCAAATATCCTAGAAGAAGCTGAAGTGGAACGCGAAGCGACCGTGAGGAAAGTTCCAACCCGCATATTAGAAACGGAAGTGAAGAAGCTACGCAACCGCGAAGTCAAGCTCGTCAAAGTTCAGTGGAGCGACGCCGAGGGAGACACAACTTGGGAAACTGAAGCTAGAATACGCTCAGCCTACCCTTTTCTTTTCGAGGGTACATCTTTGATCTTTCTTTTTCCTTAAGTTGCGCTTTTATCTATCTTTTTAGGTATATCTCCTCGACCTTATCTTTTAGGAAGAAACCCTTTGGATGAAAACATGTAATTGAAACATGTTATGGATGATGGTTGCAAGTGGTTGCAAGTGATTGCTAGTGGTTGCTCGTGGTTGCATATACACACACAATCTAGGTTATAGATCGGCTCAGTTACTCCATATTGCATATGCATAAATGTATTTATATTCGTATATGGATGAAGTTTAATGTGTTGTCATATGGATGTTGCATTTGTATGAATGATTGTGCACTCATGTAGAATCATGAATAGGAAAATTTGCATACATAATGGATTCATGACACTTACATGATTTGCATTAAGGAGGTCAACTGAATCAGTAGGCCGCCTGATTTTGCATTAGATAAGTACATGTACACACACTTCGCATATGATCATGAAGCATTAGAAGTCTTTTAAGGACAATGGATGCTCGTGTTTGATGGGTGAGTAGATGGATGTTTGGATGTTAGGACATACATTCTTCCTGAACTTGAAGATTTCGGGGATGAAATCCTTTTAAGTGGGGGAGAATGTAACACCCCGTGTATTCTATAACAGTGAAATTCACAAATTAAAGTATAACTAATTTCAAATCAATGAATTAAGGGAAACGGGATACGCCGTTGCGTTCGTCTCGGAATTCTGCTTGAGTTAGAGTCCGAGTTTGCGTAAAATGGACTCCGTATGAAGAAGATATGGCCTTCGGAAGTTTCAGAATTCAATTTAAAATTCAAAACAGCTCAGAAAAACCAATTCAAAATTCAAAATCGGGCCGAATTGGCCAGGGCGGGAATTTTCCCGCCCAAGGCACCCATGTCGACTTGGTAGTCGACCTGGGGCTACCCAGGTCGACTGGGCAGTCGACCTGGGTCACCCGCGTCGACTGCCAAGTCGACACGGTGTCGACTGGCGCGTCGACTGCCAAGTCGACACGGTGTCGACTGGCGTGTCGACCTGGCCCCTAAGCCAGGTCGAACCCAGCCCCCCTGGCTGGCCTGGTCTATGTTTGGTCGATTTTCTGAGCCTTGCTTTGTCACTAGGGCTAGGTGTCAGCTCCTGGTTGGTCTCTCCTTCAAACGAACGGCTATTATTAAACCAAGCCCCATCGATGGTCTAAATCAACTCACAAACTCTATAAAAAGGACCTAAGACTCACCCTAATTCACACAAACAAAAATGGAGATGAGACCGTCATGCTGTTGAGGAGAGACTAGGGATAGCCGTCAGAAATTAGGAGATAATTCGAAAGCTTAAAGCAACGTCAATTAAATCAAAACAACGCCTACAACAAAGGATAGCATCTCCAAATTCAGAATTCAGATTCCTGAATTGAAGATTCGTCATACGTTGTAAGTAGAGTGCTATTCCGATGTGAATAAATAATTGTGTTTTGATTTGTGTAAAGTGAGAAATGGAATTGTGGCAATAATAATCTATATTTGTATGTTATTTTGATTCTAAACGATTTGGAAATGTTATGGTATACGATTAGATATTTGCAAGTATGTGATTTATGTTGGAAATTAACAACCGTGTGTTGTGGTATTTTATTTGAGATTCATACAAGTACATGATTCATGTTAACAACAATATGTTGTGGTATTTTATTTGGGATTCATACAAGTACATGATTCATGTTAACAACCCGATGTTGTGGTATTTTATTTGGGATTCATGCAAGTGTATGATTCATGTTAACAACCATATGTTATGGTATTTTATTTGGGATTCATGCAAGTATATGATTCACTATTAAGCCAATATGACGTACATACTTTTATGATCACTTTTAGTGTGTAATTGGACTTGACTAAGTACTATGGTTTATATGAATCTATGTTGGAATCGGCAAATCATGCTTTTGTATTAGAAACAAAAGTAAGCATTTTTATGAACATGACTAAACTATGTTTGGTGTTATGCCTAGTTGAAAACATGTTTTAGGCCTACGTTGTTATCAAAATCATATGTGATATAAGTGACACATAATTAAGTTGGATTTACATTCTAATTGCAAGTTTACATGAATAGACATAAAAACCATGATTTCATGTTTAGGTATGTTTATGCCATGATTATACGAATAGAATGATTCATGTTTAAGTATTGTTTATGCCATGATTATATGCTATTACAATGCAAGTTCACATGTGCCTAATTCATGTTAATTGAATAGTTATGTTGCAAGTTCATGCGTTCACACTCCCCTTTTTATGTTACCTTATAAACACCATGTTATAAGCCTCTCCTTTTCATATGGCTAAGTTGGGTTTAAATGTTAAACCCAACATATCTTATATTGTAGCGAATGTGTAAAACGGGGGTAATGACGTTTGGGTTAAAATATAGAACATATGTGTTGGCATGTTTGACGCATGCCAACAACCTTGAAAAACAATTAAGTGGCATAAATAAATTTCACCCAATAAAGATGAATTTGAATAATGGGCCGCAAATATTTACATATAAAAAGGAAAGAGACAAAATATGTAAATTTAGAAAATACGATGTGTTTAACCCGAGGTTGGATTGAGTTGTGATGTAAACCTGCCCGGAACCGCCCGGCTGTCCAGTAGTCACAACAATACCTATCCAATGTGGGTGGTTAAACATGGAGCCCAATAAAGACCCGAGGTTAGACTGAGTTGTGGCGTAAGACTGCCCGGACCCAACCGGCAACAGGCAGCCACAACAATACCTGTCTAATGTGAGAGGTCAAGGCTTTAGTAAGACAATTAAGGCTGAATCAAGATTGATAGGATTAAGTAAATTGAATTAATACTTAATCAAAATGGAACATGCTAAACTATACAGACTGATTGGGGGTTAGGTTTACAAAACACTTAACCAACTTAGCATGTTGGCTAGAAATAGAAAACCTAGTAGCGGGGACCCTTTTCAGTGGTAACCCTACAAGGTGTATCAGGATACCCTGAACTAGGCAGGGTGGGGCACGATTACTGGGCTGACTGTAAGAGGTCAAATCGACGGCGGTGGTGCAACAGTGTAGGTTCTAACGGGGTGCGGGCGTGCACACACTCCGGCGCAGAAAAATAAGGCACTGGGCACCAGTAGCATACCTGTGCATTCTAGGATTGTGTCGGGCCGCCACCATGGGACTTGATACACCCCATGGTGGGACCAGCATAGGTAACTACAACAACGGGGCCCGTAAGACACATGTAACTATGCGAGTAGGAGCCGATCATCAGAAATGGATCACTTCACCCTGATTATGGGGTGCCTGTTGGGAACTAGTTTGTATGGGTACAGAGATTAATATGGGGTACGATAGTATATTCGACTCTAGACAACTTAACCTAGTTTATAGTGCTTTCCCATTTCCAGTTTATACTTATCATTCCCAGTTCTTTATTCATAGACTGAATAGTCCTAGACTTACTCAGGCTTTATGTCTGACTCTACTTTTCTTTCGTCTCCTTTTCTTCCGTTCTTCCCCCCCCCCCCCAGGTCCACAGGGAGGGAATACCGCAGCTTGACCAGTTTTCACATCCAGCTTGAAGAGAAAGAATGTATTGCTTGGATCTTTTTCGTTTTGGACTATGGCTTTGGACATCAATTATGGGACTTATGCAGTTTATTTATGTTTTCTTTATGCTTCTTTAAATAATGTAATCAAGACAGTTATGAAAATGTTATGATTTTGGAAGTGTTGTAAGACAAATTATGACATGGTTTGTGTAACACGTATTTTGTTGAAATAAAAGTTGTGGTTGTTTTCCGCTGTTCAAAAATATGTGTTCTTATATTTGTCTTGTATATCTGTGACTTATACTTATAAACCTCCACCAAAATTAGGGCATTCCCTTTGAGAGTGAACCTAACGGAGGTGGGGTGTTTCACAATATTTTGTACGAACTTTATTATTCCAACATAATTTTGCACAAGTAAACACAAAATTCTCATTTTACAACTAATTTAGACATTTATGTGAACAATATTTACACTTTAAATTTTATAATTGCACAACAAATGTTTTGGCACAAATTTACCTACACAACCATATTAAGTTTATTTTGACACATAAATATTGATTTTCATCAATATTTACATTTTTATATTTTCAACAACTTACAATTTTCAAATACTTAGTCATAAATTATTAATTATCTTGTCAAAACAACTTAGCACTTGGTAATGAAAATATAATTTTCATTTAAATATCGATTGATAATCGGTTTTTTATATTTTCAACATTCATTACATAGTAAATTATTATTTATCAATACTTTCTCAAAATTATCACATTTGAGAAAATAATTCATAAAATACTTCATATAGGATTTTTTTTTTAGTTTATTTAATTTCACCTTTAAATTTATCTAGCAAACACAGATTGGAATAAATTTTCTTATTACACTAAGTGAATTCGGCTTATTACAATACACACAATTTCTTAATCACAATACTTTATTTTCTCAATTTATGCTATCATATGAGTTTAGATTCTTAAATTTGTATTTTATCCTTTCTAGTTTTAAAATTTATAAAACACATTATAATCTGCCCCGGGTACCCAGAAACCCGCAATGTTACAGACTCCTCCCAAATAAATTGCACCCATGCAATTTACTTAAGATAACATAAATATATTTTCCATTTCTAGTAACTCATCCCAAATATTATTTAATTAGGAAAAAAATAGTTTAAAGTTATTAAACACACAACACTCAAGATTTTGATCTCTTCTACCAATTTATCAAAGAAGGAACAACTAAGGTAGGAATTTCAAAAACCTATTTTTACCAAGATTTTAATTCTCAGCTCAAATCATATACATATAAGATTTAAATTATTATAACTTATCTTTAACAAGGTATGTGTTTAAAATACATACTCACATTTCTCTTATTTTCAACCAATAATTAGCGCTGCCTCGCCATCAAAGTTGTTTTAATTTCCCAACAATGAGTGTTGCTTTAATTATAATATAAATTAGCCTCTCCATTTGTTTTTTTATCACTAACTTGATGGCTGCAATCATTTTTATCGTCAAAACACTTTACATTTATTTCATATAATTCTTCTCAAAACATAATTTTAACATAAAGACTTATCAAATTGTTTCGAATAATATTAAACAAGCAAATTTGCAACGCTTTTTCCCATCATTTGGCTGCAAAGTCGATATAATATAGCTTTTGCCTCACCGACTCTACTGCAACTCTCGTCTCTTCTAGTGGTTTAACACTGTTCTCATAAGAATATTTTGTATTATTCTTTTCTAAAATTCAAATTTTTTACATAATATATTATGCTCGATCATCTCGTTAAGTTTTTAAGGAATTCTTATTGGTGTCGTTCATCAGATGTATTGACCAGAACTCTTAAAATGCCCAATGAACAATTCAACATAATAGATAATTACAGATTTTAATTCACATGTGGTCATCCTTATCACTTCATTATCACAATTACTTTTGCTTTATTTCAAATAAAGAAAAGGCAACACTCAGTTTCACAAGTTACTCACTTAATTTATGTTTACTTCTCAATTAAATCTTAACGAACATTTAATCATCTGTATTTACCATCCTATAATCCCACTTATAGATTTATTAAATTTAGCATAGCCAAAACAATTCAATTGTTTTTGTTGTGCAACTCTGATTTATTTTAATTAGTACGGGCTTATTTCAAAACAAATTTCACTTAGTTTACCTTGGATTTAATTAATTTACCCATCCCGATTCATATTATTTAATTCAACGATTAACCAAACACAAGAGGATGGGGTTTAAATTTTATCAAAAAATTTAAAAGGATAAAGACTCCTATTAAGATAAACTACGGATAATAGGATTCTAATCATGGAATACTATAGAATGAAAAGCATTCCTAAACGTATTCCCGGATCTAATATTTACATAAGAATCGGTAGATATGGAATAAGGGATAAGGACAGTGATTATAAAGAGATAAAAGTAGACATGATTGTTATCCTCCTTATTGCAACACATGTATTATTCCAGTTTTGTTCTGTGTCTATCATACTTTGTTCTAAATTTTGCTCTGATATCAATTTATAACGCTCTACATCGAGACCTACCATAATAAAGAGCATTACTGAGTAATCTTGCCTATTAGAGCAGAGAATACGACTGGTTAAGAGCGACCATAAGTAATCTTGTATTAAACGGGTATCAAGTACATCGATTAGGTGTATATTGTTTTCTTACCATAAAAGGATCGATGTACTCAGTTCATTTAATATAAAACTATGATGGCTATGAATCATATTCAGAGCAAATTACAAGTTATCACAGATAACATACAATAAACAGAATATATATAGATACAATCACAAAATACAATATATATGTGTGCTATATACCCGAATGGTTTACATGAACCATATATATATATATATACACTGTGACGACCCGCCTGTAATAACCCAGAAATGCGAGCCAGTTTAAAAAAAAATTATTTTGGCAATTTTAGCGAATTTTGAACATTTAAAATGGATTATTTTAAATAATATCGACGAGAAATTTATTTTGTGTATAATTAGCGTTAAAATATAAATATTTATATATAATTATAAATAGAATTGAAAATGGCGCGGTAGTTCGATAATTCGATTTCAAACTTCAATTGAATGTACCGGGTGCAAAACAATTCGGATTATAGTGAAACCAAAAACGTTAGGATCTAATTGAGAATATCTTTCCAACGAATCCGAAAAATCGAGATTTCATAATGGGAATCAAAAGATATGTCCAGTTGAAAATTCTGAATAGTCGCTATGGAATTCAGGCCCTTAAAAATGGGAATTTTGCAAACGACCTCGGATTTCGACGAAACCACTTTTGTTGGATCCGTGATGTCAAATTATTGTTAGGTTTTAAATTTCATAATTTTTCGAATGAATATGTGAGTGTGGCAAAGGAAAACGCGTTTGACCTGTTTCAGTTGATTTTAATCGACTGGAAAATGGCCATTTTTCCAACGGTCTCAGAATTCGACGAACCTAGTTTTGTTAGGACCGTATCGTCAATACGAAGCTAGAAAATATTTTTCTGGAATTTTTCTAGTTAGTATGTGGCCCCGGTAAATTGAAATGCGCGTTCAAATTCGATATATAGAAGTATATGTTGATTTTGACGAAAACTGATTGTAACAGTCGAATCAGCTTACGATACATATCCCATTGTGTTCGGAATGGGGGTAAAACGCTGGGGACGACAGTCGGTGGGTTCGATTCTGACTTTGAAATATAAAGTTACTTTTTAGAATAAAATGAATAAATAAAATAATATAAACATTTACATACCCCCTCCCCCCTAGCAAATGTCCCAGGGCTACGCACTCTGGGCAACCCTTGGATGCTTCAGGGCCGGTCCTCACTTACGTTAGAGGATTGGTAATTCCTAAACACACGTTTCCCGGTCCTTACAGACCTATAATCGAGGCGCCTCATCCAACAACCACATAGGTGAAAAGTATATAAATGTCAGGGCTGGTAAGTCACTGACACCACCAAAGCGGGAAAGAAACGTCGTGCTCTCCCTGCAGTCCATATCCCGTTTTTGACTCATACCGAGGTGTGAGGCTCGCGAATTCACGTTATACACAAAGCTACGCCACAGGGGCCGTGTTTTGATCATCAACCACAAGACTTTGCTTTTCAACAGAAGCCTTGATCATTGCATCTTAGCGTTCCACACAGGCAATTCATGCCATGCGACTGATGTCCATCGATATACAACCTCTGAGCTTGTACGTCTCAGAGAAGGGCGTTAAGCAAAAGAATAAATTCTCCGCCGCCAAACATATGTATATTTAATAGAAATCAATCAACACAGAATAAAATCCAATGTCAGACACACAATCCATTTACAAGTCCGTTCTGGGTCTGAACGAAATCGGAGGCACTTTCCTCGCATATCCATCCATCTCCAAGTACGTCTGGACGAACACCAACTATTTCCATCCTCTTGGGTGTACAGCCCAATCAGGATCGTCAGTAATTATCCAAACGATGTGAAGACTTCCGGCCTTCGACCACCGTCTTCATCTTCGACATATCGTCGAATCGGTTATTCAGAATGGGTATAAACCCGGACTTTCTGAACAAACCGCGTATATAAAAACAAATGTTACACAAACACAACATACGCCTCATTCCAATTCATTAGTCACTAACCGTATATTAGCAAGAGAACAATTTCCCAAATATTAACCCCGAAGGCCAAAACCAACATCAGATTAATATCCAGGAAACCATTCTTCTTAACTAACCTACAGCTAGTTTCTAAATTCCACATTCTTAGGGAAAGGTTCCCATTAATTTTATCCAAGATAAATTCTTTAAAATTTATCCTTTAATCTTCCTTTGGATGTCATTTCAAACCAAATTATGGTTTTTCAAACTAGTCGAGATTAGCGAGCCATACCGAAGTAATTATTTAATTTATTTCCCAATCCCAACCTATTCATCCCATGAAGCAAAACTGGTGATACTCCATATTTAACACCACAGTGTTATCGGTAAAATTAATTACCATTTCACGTTCAAATCTGATTAAAGATTTAACTATCGCTTTGGAGCAAAACTGGTGATACTCCATTCTCGCTCATTTTCTAAATTTGATAATTTAAATTATCAATTCGCATTTCAATCTAATTGCAGATTCCTTAAAACTCCCTTTACTGGGTTAAAGAACTAATGTCATTTAAAACACAGTTCACGACAAACCCAAATCACATTCTATTTATTATCGGGTTAAAGAACAAGTGTCATTTAAAACACCCTTCACGATAAACCCACTAATCGATTCTATTTACAACCCATTTCAAATCCAATTTATTTATTTAAAAATAGTTGGGTTTTAATTTCAGTTCAAAACTAGTTCATTTCGATAAAAATATATTTTTATCTTTTCGAATATGGAGTTTTTCGTCCCAATTTTTCCCAAATCACTTCTTATGATTTTACACAAATTATTACTATTTTTAATAATTTTATCAAGGCCCGTACAGTCGATTTCCATCAACGGCCATCGAACTGCACTTACAGCGACCTTTTTCAAATTTGATTTGGACGTATCTCCAAATCCAACCGTTATATTTCAAATTTCTAATATTCGTTAGAAAGCTCTTTTCGATACGAACCCAACGGTTCCGGTTTTAGGAGAATCCGACGGTCGGATCTCCCGTAATGTCCGTTTGAAATAAATGGTCGAAATTCGCGAACTGCCGCGGCGCGTCGCGTTCTATTCAGGCCATTATATTATATATATAATATATATAATAAATATTTCGTCGATTTCTATTTAAAACGAATTCTATAAATCGTTTTAATTTCGTTTCAAAAACAATTTCAACTTTCATTTCAATTTGAATTCGTTTTCAATTCAATTCAATTTCAAAGTCGTTTTCTATTCGATTCAATTCAAATTGGTTTTCTATTCGATTCAATTCAAATTGGTTTTCTAATCAGTTTAAATCAAATTCGTTTTCTAATCAATTTAAATCAAATTCGTTTTCTATTTTCAAATATTCTATTCAACAAATGAATATTTATTTTTGTCAACACACGACTAATTTCAACGAATGAGTACTGTCCACGTGTGACTATTTTTGTTATTTAATATATTTTATAAAAATTAAGGTATCTATTGTTTGATATTGAATCAGACTCCAACCGTAATTTAGTAATTTCGTTCTTAATACTTTAGAATTTTTATCTATATAGTAGCGGTATAGAAATGCGATTTTTGTCCATATGGATTTGAAGTAAAAATTTGATTTTTATATATTGAATAACAAAGTAAAAATACGATTTTTATATATTGAATAGCGAAGTAAAAATGTGATTTTTATATTTGTAGAGAATACGGGCAGCGAAGGTGATAAAAAGGCGAGGTCAACAAAGATTTCTATAGAAGAAGTGTCGAGGAGTTGGATAGCTAGTCGGTGAGAACTTCTCACTCTAAATTTCTTTTTCTAGTTATATATATATATATATACACTAGGATGCAGACGGTGTTTAGTAGCACCCGACACCCGTCATCCACAGACCATGGATGGCTTGTTTGTTTAATTGTTTGGTTGTGTAGTTGGTTAGATTATTTGGTTTGAATTGAATTGTTTGGTGAAATGAATTGATTTGATTGATGTGTGAATGGCGTGGGCCTTCACTAGACCGGGGATAAGGCTAGGCCTTGTCCCGTTTCTAGTATCGTGCCGTTATGCCGCCGAAATTTTCTAAAATAAGTCAGAAAAATAAAAATATCATTTTATTTAAAGAATGAACTGAATAGAAATTCATATGTTAAAATAAAATGTTTTATCGTTAAAAATATAATTTTTAACGTGAATAGGAATATAGTGAATGTGAATAAATAAAAATTCATTTACAAACCGGACGGTTTGTTTATGTACACTGATTTGACTGACATTGATTGGGACGATAAATTTTACACATCGCCCAACTGCACAATTAAAATCTGTGTTTGTTGATTTGAAACCCCACACGGGTGTTGGGATGAAATTTCTGGGAGCCACGGGAAAATCCCGAAATTGCCATATAGGCCTTCTGATCTCAAAAAGAAAAAGCCAAGCGGCTAGCCAATAGGCTCATAAAATCATCATCACCCAAACAAAACAGTAAATTATAGTAAACATGTACCTATTTGTCGGGCAAACAAATTTTATTCTTCGGCTCTAACCTCCTTGCTATGACTTGTTCAATGTAAGTGCATGTATATGCAAGCAAATGCGACCAATTTTCAATACAGTCCAATATTTGATTCAATTAGGCATAATGGTTCAAAAATTGTCTAACAAATAACCAAACAACACAAACATCAATCAATTAGTGAATTTAACGTTTCAAATTCATAATTTTGATATATATACTGAAAATCATGTTTTTGATGCCAATTCACAACAAATAAATCTATCTATATAAGTTTTGGTTCTCACACCAGTCTGATGGAAATATATAGATATCACACCTTCAAAACACGAAAATAAATACTGGTGATGGCGCGCCATCATCAGAATCATGTCCGGGCGACTAGAGTGTGACTCTATATCTATCTACTATATTAAAACTTCGAATATACGTTCATGACGCGTATATGCAAAACCTTTATATACTAGATTGTCCAAATTCAAAATAACTAAATATCCAAATACGTATAAAATGGTTTAAATTTTCAAAACAAAATTGTTTTCATTTGAAAATATATTCTTCCGTCTGCGTTCATTTGTGTGTTGTTCTCAAAGTATCCGCTCTTTCCTTAACGGGGAAGTAACGGGTCCTTACAGTTTGGTATCAGAGCTTTGGTTTACAGAGCTCGAGAACAAGGCACATTAGAACCATACGAAAGAATTCATCAGATATTGGATTAGTAATATCCAATTAGAATGACTCGTTAGAGATAGGATCAGTAGTATCCTAGAACGAGTGTGAAGAGTATATTTTTCAAATGAAAACAATTTTGTTTTAAAAGTTAAATCCAAGTATACGTATTTGAATAATTTATTTATATTGATATGGACAATCTAGTATATAAAGATTTTGCATATACGCGTCATGAACGTATATTCGAAGTTTTAATATATTAGATAGATATAGAATCACATTCTAGACACCCGGAGATGATTCTGATGATTGATCGATCATCACCAGTATTTATTTTCGTGTTTTGAAGGTGTGATATCTATATATTTCCATCAGACTGGTGTGAGAACCAAAACTTATATAGATAGATTCAGTTGTTGTGAACTGGCATCAAAAACAAGATTTTCAGTATATATATCAAAATTATGAATTTGAAACGTTAAATTCACTAATTGATTGATGTTTGTGTTATTTGTTTATTTGGTTGATAATTTTGAACCATTAAGCCTAATTACATCAAATATTGAATTATATTGAAAATTGGTCGCATTTGCTTGCATATACATATACTTACATTAAACAGGTCATAGCAAGGAGGCTAGAGCAGAGAATAAAATTTGTTTGCCCGACAAATAGGTACATGTTTACTACATAATTTACTGTTTCGTTTGGGTGATGATGATTTTATGAGCCTGTTGGCTAGCCGCTTGGCTTTTTCTTTTTCTTTTTGAGATCAGAAGGCCTATATGGCAATTTCAGGATTTTCCCGTGGTTCCCGGTGCAAGGGAGGTTATGGCGAAATTTTTCAAAAATTTAGGGTGTTAGCCAAATTTTTGAAAATTTGAAAATTCTCAGAAACTGAAAAGTTGGAGAATGGAAGCCAGATCGAACGTAGAGTTGATTAATCAAACCACTTTCGACTTTGTTCCTTTTCGGGGACGAAAAGTTTTAAGTGGGGGAGATTGTAATAACCCGGAAATGCGAGCCAGTTTAAAATTTTTATTTTGGCAAATTTAGCGAATTTTGAACATTTAAAATGGATTATTTTAAATAATATTGACGAGAAATTTATTTTGAGTATAATTAGAACGTATATAGTTATAAGGATCGTCGTTAGAATATAAATATTTATATATAATTATAAATAGAATTGAAAATGGCGCGGTAGTTCGATAATTCGATTTCAAACTTCAATTGAATGTACCGGGTGCAAAACAATCCGGATAATAGTGAAACCAAAAACGTTAGGATCTAATTGAGAATATCTTTCCAATGAATCCGAAAAATCAAGATTTCATAGCGGGAATCAAAAGATATGTCCAGTTGAAAATTCTGAATAGTCGCTATGGAATTCAGGCCCTTAAAAATGGGAATTTTGCAAACGACCTCGGATTTCGACGAAACCACTTTTGTTGGATCCGTGATGTCAAATTATTGCTAGGTTTTAAATTTCATAATTTTTCGAATGAATATGTGAGCGTGGCAAAGGAAAACGCGTTTGACCTGTTTCAGTTGATTTTAATCGATTGGAAAATGGCCATTTTTCCAACGGTCTCAGAATTCGTCGAAACTAGTTTTGTTAGGACCATATCGTCAATACGAAGATAGAAAATATTTTTATGGAATTTTTCTAGTTAGTATGTGGCCCCGGTAAATTGAAATGCGCGTTCAAATTCAATATATAGAAGTATATGTTGATTTTGACGAAAACTGATTGTAACAGCCGAATCAGCTTACGATACATATCCCATAGTGTTCGTAATGGGGGTTAAACGCTAGGGACGACAGTCGGTGGGTTCGATTCTGACTTCGAAATAAAAAGTTACTTTTTAGAATAAAATGAATAAATAAAATAATATAAACATTTACATAAACCCCCCCCCCCCCTCTTCTTTCTCTTCCCCGAATCAGATTAAATAAAAAAAAGAAGAAGAAGAAAAAGAAGACAAAGGGGGGAGGAGCGCCGTCGCTCCTCCCATTGGGGCGCCGCTGCGCCATCAGGCGCGCCACCTCGGCGCTGGCCCCCTCGCCTCCCCCTCCGTTCGAGCTTCCTCCCCTCCTTCTTCTGCATAGAACCGCCGTCGCCCCCTAAACCCTAAGCTGCCGTGCCCCTGCCACAGCTCCCTCACCCCCTCTGCACGCAACCCCCCCCCCAGCAACCCTGGACCGACCTCTGTACCACCCGACGAACCACCAGCAGCCATCCCGACGTGCTGCGCCGCCCTCAGCCGACCCCGACGATGAAAACCCTCTTTTCTCCAATGCTGTAAGTTTTTAATTATATTTTTATTTATAAAATTAGTTTTTTTTATGAATTAGCATTTATAAAATATGAAAATAAAGTATATATAAAGATTTGATTTTTAAAAATTGAAAAGATTATATTTTTATTTATAAAATTATGATTTTTATATAAGGAAGAGGTAGAAAAGATTTTTATTCAATTAAAAATATGATTTTTATATTTTTAAAGTATTAAAAATATAATCTTTACTATATAGAAGATGTAAAAATATGATTTTGTTTATGTAGAGAATAAAAAATATAACTTTTGCATGATTGGAATATTAGAAATATCATCCTTATATATGTAGCAAAATAAAAACGTGATTTTTATAGTGATGAAACCTTTATTTGAAAAGACGAGATTTTTATAAATGAAAAGATTAGATTTTTAAATTTAAAAAGGCGAAATCTTTATATAGAAAATAGCGTTGTAAAAATAGAATTTTTAAATATATAGTAGCGGTATAGAAATGCGATGTTTATCCATATGTATTTGAAGTAAAAATTTGATTTTTATATATTGAATAACAAAGTAAAAATACGATTTTTATATATTGAATAGCGAAGTAAAAATGTGATTTTTATATTTGTAGAGAATACGGGCAGCGAAGGTAATAAAAAGGCGAGGACAACAAAGATTTCTATAGAAGAAGTGTCGTGGAGTTGGATAGCTAGTCGGTGAGAACTTCTCACTCTAGATTTCTTTTTCTAGTTATATATATATATATATACTAGGATGCAAACGGTGTTTAGTAGCACCCGACACCCGTCATCCACAGACCATGGATGGCTTATTTGTTTAATTGTTTGGTTGTGTAGTTGGTTAGATTATTTGGTTTGAATTGAATTGTTTGGTGAAATGAAATTGATTTGATTGATGTGTGAATGGCGTGGGCCTTCACTACACTGGGGATAAGGCTAGGCCTTGTCCCGTTTCTAGTATCGTGCCGTTATGCCGTCGAAATTTTCTAAAATAAGTTAGAAAAATAAAAATATCATTTTATTTAAAGAATGAACTGAATAGAAATTCATATGTTAAAATAAAATGTTTTATCGTTAAAAATATATTTTTTAACGTGAATAGGAATATAGTGAATGTGAATAAATAAAAATTCATTTACAAACCGGACGGTTTGTTTATGTACACTGATTTGACTGACATTGATTGGGACGATAAATTTTACACATCGCCCAACTGCACAAATAAAATCTGTGTTTGTTGATTTGAAACCCCACACGGGTGTTGGGATGAAATTTGTAGTTCACTCATCCTGATTGATTAAATAGGTCGATCGATTGATTGACAGGTTGTTATAAGCGTTAGATATCTATATTTGATGCTTATACAGTGTAGTGCACTTTGGTTGATGGATGATTATTTTTCAAAGCTATTATATACGTGTGATGTATGAAAATCCATATAATTAACATTATATGGTGATTGATTGGGCCTCATTCCAATTTAGAAGATAAAGAATATTATAAAATAAAGGTTCATGTGTTGACTGTACTCATCCGTTGAGATTGGTCATGTGTTGAACGAAATATTTTAACAATAAAATTTACATCTTTATCAATATAAAATAAAGGTTCATGTGTTGACTGTACTCATCCGTTGAAATTAGTCAGGTGTTGAACGAAATATTTTAACAATAAAATTTACATCTTTATCATATATAGAATTAGAAATCAACTGGAAAATAGATGAGATGAGTGGTCTCCTGGATATTAATCTGATGTTGGTTTCGGCCTTCGGGCATGATATTCAGGAAATCGTTCTCTCACTAAATTACAGTTGGAGTCTGATTCAATATCAAACGATAGATACCTTAATTTTTATAAAATATATTAAATAACAAAAATAGTCACACGTGGACAGTACTCATTCGTTGAGATTAGTCGTGTGTTGAAAAAAAAATATTCATTTGTTGAATAGAATATTTGAAAATAGAAATATATGAAGCCGTGTTGGTTAGATTGACGCCATTTTGACGTGAACGATATTTATATCGATTTTATTCATTTTAAAATGAATATTGAAAAGTGATTTCGAAACCGCATATTTTGAAATGAAATTTGAATTAAATTGAATAGAAAATGAATTCGAATTGAATATAAAACGAATTTGATTTCAATTGAATATATAATGAATTTGATTCAAATAGAAAACGGAAATGAATTGAATATAAAACGATTTCGAAATGAATTGAATATAAAACGATTTCGAAATGAATTGAATATGAAACGATTTCGAATTAAATTGAATAGAAAACAAATTGAATTCAAATGGAATAGAAAACGAATTTGATTTAAATTGATTAGAAAACGAATTTGATTTAAGTCGAATAGAAAACCAATTTGAATTGAATCGAATAGAAAACCAATTTGAATTGAATCGAATAGAAAACGACTTTGAAATTGAATGGAACAGAAAACGAATTTGATTTAAATTGATTAGAAAACCAATTTGAATTGAATTAATTAGAAAACCAATTTGAATTGAATCGAATAGAAAACGACTTTGAAATTGAATTGAATTGAAAACGAATTCAAATTTGAAATGAAAGTTGAAATTGTTTTTGAAACGAATTTAAAACGATTTATAGAATTCGTTTTAAATAGAAATCGACGAGATATTTATTATATATATTATATATATAATATAATGGCCTGAATAGAACGCGACGCGCCGCGGTAGTTCGCGAATTTCGACCATTTATTTCAAACGGACATTACGGGAGATCCGACCGTCGGATTCTCCTAAAACCGGAACCGTTGGGTTCGTATCGAAAAGAGATTTCTAACGAATATTAGAAATTTGAAATATAACGGTTGGATTTGGAGATACGTCCAAATCAAATTTGAAAAAGGTCGCTGTAAGTGCAGTTCGATGGCCGTTGATGGAAATCGACTGTACGGGCCTTGATAAAATTATTAAAAATAGTAATAATTTGTGTAAAATCATAAGAAGTGATTTGGGAAAAATTGGGACGAAAAACTCCATATTCGAAAAGATAAAAATATATTTTTATCGAAATGAACTAGTTTTGAACTGAAATTAAAACCCAACTATTTTTAAATAAATAAATTGGATTTGAAATGGGTTGTAAATAGAATCGATTAGTGGGTTTATCGTGAAGGGTGTTTTAAATGACACTTGTTCTTTAACCCGATAATAAATAGAATGTGATTTGGGTTTGTCGTGAACTGTGTTTTAAATGACATTAGTTCTTTAACCCAGTAAAGGGAGTTTTAAGGAATCTGCAATTAGATTGAAATGCGAATTGATAATTTAAATTATCAAATTTAGAAAATGAGCGAGAATGGAGTATCACCAGTTTTGCTCCAAAGCGATAGTTAAATCTTTAATCAGATTTGAACGTGAAATGGTAATTAATTTTACCGATAACACTGTGGTGTTAAATATGGAGTATCACCAGTTTTGCTTCATGGGATGAATAGGTTGGGATTGGGAAATAAATTAAATAATTACTTCGGTATGGCTCGCTAATCTCGACTAGTTTGAAAAACCATAATTTGGTTTGAAATGACATCCAAAGGAAGATTAAAGGATAAATTTTAAAGAATTTATCTTGGATAAAATTAATGGGAACCTTTCCCTAAGAATGTGGAATTTAGAAACTAGTTGTAGGTTAGTTAAGAAGAATGGTTTCCTGGATATTAATCTGATGTTGGTTTTGGCCTTCGGGGTTAATATTTGGGAAATTGTTCTCTTGCTAATATACGGTTAGTGACTAATGAATTGGAATGAGGCGTATGTTGTGTTTGTGTAACATTTGTTTTTATATACGCGGTTTGTTCAGAAAGTCCGGGTTTATACCCATTCTGAATAACCGATTCAACGATATGTCGAAGATGAAGACGGTGGTCGAAGGCCGGAAGTCTTCACATCGTTTGGATAATTACTGACGATCCTGATTGGGCTGTACACCCAAGAGGATGGAAATAGTTGGTGTTCGTCCAAACGTACTTGGAGATGGATGGATATGCGAGGAAAGTGCCTCCGATTTCGTTCAGACCCAGAACGGACTTGTAAATGGATTGTGTGTCTGACATTGGATTTTATTCTGTGTTGATTGATTTCTATTAAATATACATCTGTTTGGCGGCGGAGAATTTATTCTTTTGCTTAACGCCCTTCTCTGAGACGTACAAGCTCAGAGGTTGTATATCGATGGACATCAGTCGCATGGCATGAATTGCCTGTGTGGAACGCTAAGATGCAATGATCAAGGCTTCTGTTGAAAAGCAAAGTCTTGTGGTTGATGATCAAAACACGGCCCCTGTGGCGTAGCTTTGTGTATAACGTGAATTCGCGAGCCTCACACCTCGGTATGAGTCAAAAACGGGATACGGACTACAGGGAGAGCACGACGTTTCTTTCCCGCTTTGGTGGTGTCAGTGACTTACCAGCCCTGACATTTATATACTTTTCACCTATGTGGTTGTTGGATGAGGCGCCTCGATTTTTGGTCTGTAAGGACCGGGAAACGTGTGTTTAGGAATTGCCAATCCTCTAACGTAAGTGAGGACCGGCCCTGAAGCATCCAAGGGTTGCCCAGAGTGCGTAGCCCTGGGACATTTGCTAGAGTGTCTCGAACGCGGAGAGGAGCTTGCCCCTTGCCTCGACTCATGACGGAAATCCAATTTCCAATACGTGTATTGCGGTTTTAATTGTAGAACTAGTATGTCGACATGATATATGGTACCCATGCCGTCTATGATTTATATTTATGATTGAAATTGTTTTGCCACTATACACTTATTATAGTATCAAATGATTTGTTTTAAACATACCAAGCATGTTTGGCTATTATAAGGGAAAACCCTATCCTTCGGCTTGCGTTGCATTGTGTGATGGGACCTGGGTCTTATAATAGCTTTATTTTTCGAAAAAGCATATCGCTGTTTATTCTATGCACTGGTATTCTTGGGAGGGAACCCGTTCCGTGTTATACGGCGTGGTCCCTTGAATTACTCTCTTTTAAAGTAAAGCTTTAAATAACTGTTTTAGTTCTCACACCAGTCACATGACTGACCTGGAGTTTATTGTTTTAACCTAAACTCTGGGTGCCCCTATTTTCCGCACGGGCAGCTAGTAGTTTTGGTTTTGCAGATTTATATTCACAGGATCCTGGTTTACAGCTGGAACGATGCTCGGAAAGCTCTGTATCCGTGTATCACATTCAGTTGTGTTTTGTATTATTTTTCCGCTGCAATACTATATTTAAATCTCTGATATTCTTTGTTGTATAATATTTATTCATACTCTGTATATTCTTGTATTTGATGGAATTGTTGTAATAACAATGAAATGTTCTTCCGTCTGCGTTCTGATTTGTCATGTTCCCAAAACGATCAGGGGTTTCGAACGGTCTAGATTGGTTTAACAACTGATTCGGATCGAGCGAAATTCCCGGCCGTCATATTTGTGACGTCCGGGAATTTCGCTCGATCTGAATCAGTCGTTAAACCGATCTAGACCATTCGAAACCCCTAGTCGTTTGAGAACAGGACAAAACAGAACGCAGACGGAAGAACATTTCATTGTATATTACAACAATTCCATCAGATACAAGAATATACAGAGTATAAATGAATAAATTACATTCGATAAATATCAGAGATTACAATAAATTACAAAGCAGTAGAAAAACAATATAAAACACAACTGAAGTTGATATACGGATACAGAGCTTTCCAGATATCATTCCAGCTGTAAATCAGGATCCTGTGAATATAAATCTGCAAAACCAAAACTACTAGCTGCCCGTGTGGAAAATAGGGGCACCCAGAGTTTAGGTTAAAACAATAAACTCCAGGTCAGTCATGTGACTGGTGTGAGAACTAAAACAGATATTTAAAATTTGACTTTAAAAGAGAGTAATTCAAGGGACCACGCCGTATATCACGGAACGGGTTTCCTCCCAAGAATACCAGTGCATAGAAAAACAACGCAATGCTTTTTCGAAAAATGAAGCTATTATAAGACCCAGGTCCCATCACACAATGCAACGCAAGCCGGAGGATAGGGTTTTCCCTTATAATAGCCAAACATGCTTGGTACGTTTAAAACAAATCATTTGATACTATAATAAGTGTATAGTGTCAAAACAATTTCAATCATAAATATAAATCATAGACGGCATGGGTACGATATATCATGTCGCCATACTAGTTCTACAATTAAAACCGCAATACACGTATTGGAAATTGGATTTCCGTCATGAGTCGAGGCAAGGGGCAAGCTCCTCTCCGTGTTCGGGACACTCTAGCAAATGTCTCAGGGCTACGCACTCTGGGCAACCGGCCTGGATGCTTCAGGGCCGGTCCTCACTTACGTTAGAGGATTGGCAATTCCTGAACACACGTTTCCCGCTCCTTACAGACCAAAAATCGAGGCGCCTCATCCAACAACCACAAAGATGAAAAGTATATAAATGTCAGGGCTGGTAAGTCACTGACACCACCAAAGCTAGAAAGAAGCGTCATGCTCTCCCTGCAGTCTGTATCCTGTTTTTGACTCATACCGAGGTGTGAGGCTCGCGAATTCACGTTATACACAAAGCTACGCCACAGGGGCCGTGCTTTGATCATCAACCACAATACTTTGCTTTTCAACAGAAGCCTTGATCATTGCATCTT
This sequence comes from Allium sativum, assembly GCA_030737875.1. Lineage (NCBI taxonomy): Eukaryota > Viridiplantae > Streptophyta > Magnoliopsida > Asparagales > Amaryllidaceae > Allium > Allium sativum. The sequence continues at coordinate 379,267,067 of CM060926.1, forward strand.
AGCGTGCCACACAGGCAATTCATGCCATGCGACTGATGTCCATCGATATACAACCTCTGAGCTCGTACGTCTCAGAGAAGGGCGTTAAGCAAAAGAATAAATTCTCCGCCGCTAAACAGATGTATATTTAATAGAAATCAATCAACACAAAATAAAATCCAATGTCAGACACACAATCCATTTACAAGTCCGTTCTGGGTCTGAACGAAACCAGAGGCACTTTCGTCGCATATCCATCCATCTCCAAGTACGTCTGGACGACCACCAACTATTTCCATCCTCTTGGGTGTACTGCCCAATCAGGATCGTCAGTAATTATCCAAACGATGTGAAGACTTCCGGTCTTCAACCACCGTCTTCGTCTTCGACATATCGTCGAATCGGTTATTCAGAATGGGTGTAAACCCGGCCTTTCCGAACAACCCGCGTATATTAAAACGAATGCTACACAAACACAACATACGCCTCATTCCAATTCATATTCTCAGGGAAAAGTTCCAATTAATTTTATCCAAGATAAATTCGTTAAAATTTATCCTTAAATCTTCCTTTGGATGTCGTTTCAAACCAAATTATAGTTTTCCAAACTAGTCGAGATTAGCGAACCACACCGAAGTAATTATTTATTTTATTTCCCAATCTATTCATCCCATGAAGCAAAACTGGTAATACTCCATATTTAACACCACAGTGTTGTCGGTAAAATTAATTACCATTTCACGTTCAAATCTGATTAAAGATTTAACTATCGCCTTGGAGCAAAACTGGTGATACTCCATTCTCGATCATTTGCCAAATTTGATAATTTGAATTATCAATTCACTTTTCAATCTAATTGTAGATTCAATAAAACTCCTTTTACTGGGTTAAAGAACTAGTGTCATTTAAAACACAATTCACGATAAACCCAAATCACATTCTATTTATTATCGGGTTAAAGAACTAGTGTTATTTAAAACACAGTTCACGATAAACCCAAATCACATCTAATTCAGTTCCATTTTATTTATTTAAAAATTAATAGGTTTTAATTTTAGTTCAGAACTAGTTCATTTCGATAAAAATCTATTTTTATCTTTTCAAATATGGGGTTTTTCATCCCAATTTTTTCCAAATCATTTCTTATGATTTTACACAAATTATTACTATTTTTAATAATTTTATCAAGGTCCGTACAGTCGATTTCCATCAACGGCCATCGAACTGCACTTACAGCGATCTTTCCCGAATTTGATTTGGACGTATCTCCAAATCCAACCGTTAGATTTTGAATTTCTAATATTCATTAGAAAGCTCTTTTCGATACGAACCCAATGGTTCCGGTTTTAGGAGAATCCGACGGTTGGATCTCCCGTAATATCCGTTCGAAGTTAATGGTTGAAATTCATGAACTGCCGCGGCGCGGTGCATTCTATTCAGGCCATTATATTATATATATAATATATATTTCGTCGATTTCTATTTAAAACGAATTATATAAATAGTTTTAAATTTGTTTCAAAAACAATTTCAACTTCCATTTCAATTCAAATCAAAATTGAATTTTTCCTTATAAATTCGTTTTAAAATTCATTTCTATTCAATTCAAGTTTCAATTCAATTTGAATTCAATTCAATTCGTTTTCAGTTCAATTCGTTTTCAATTTATTTCAAATTGGTTTTCAATTCATTTCGAATTCGTTTTATATTCAATTCATTTTGAATTCGTTTTATATTCAATTCAATTCAAATTGGTTTTCTATTCGACTTAAATCAAATTCGTTTTCTAATCAATTTAAATAAAATTCGTTTTCTATTCCATTTGAATCAAATTTGTTTTCTATTCAATTTAATTCGAAATCGTTTTATATTCAATTCATTTCGAAATCATTTTATATTCAATTCATTTCGAAATCGTTTTATATTCAATTCATTTCGAAATCATTTTATATTCAATTCATTTCGAAATCGGTTTATATTCAATTCATTTTGAAATCGTTTTATATTCAATTCATTTCGAAATCGTTTTATATTCAATTCATTTCGAAATCGTTTTATATTCAATTCATTTCGAAATCGTTTTATATTCAATTCATTTCGAAATCGGTTTATATTCAATTCATTTCGAAATCGTTTTATATTCAATTCATTTCGAAATCGTTTTATATTCAATTCATTTCTGTTTTAAATTCAGAAACGAATATAATCGATATAAATATCGTTCACGTCAAAATAGCGCATCACTAATCAACACGGCTTTATATATTTCAATAAATTCGTTATTCTATTCAACAAACGAATATTTATCCTATTCAATATGTGAATCTATATTTTTGTCAACACACGACTAATCTCAACGAATGAGTACTGTCCACGTGTGACTATTTTTGTTATTTACTATATTTTATGAAAATTAAGGTATCTATCGTTTGATATTAAACCAGACTCCAACTGTAAATTAGTAAGAGAACGATTCCCTGAATATTAACCCCGAAGGCCGAAACCAACATCAGATCAATATTCAGGAGACCACTCATCTCATCTATTTTCCAGTTAGTTTCTAATTTCATATATGATAAAGATGTAAATTTTATTGTTAAAATATTTCGTTCAACACATGACTAATCTCAACGGATGAGTACAGTCAACACATGAACCTTTATTTTATAAAGATAAAGATATAAATTTTATTGTTAAAATATTTCGTTCAACACATGACTAATCTCAACGGATGAGTACAGTCAACACATGAACCTTTATTTTATAAAGATAAAGATATAAATTTTATTGTTAAAATATTTCGTTCAACTCATGACTAACCTCAACGGATGAGTACAGTCAACACATGAACCTTTATTTTATAAAGATAAAGATATAAATTTTATTGTTAAAATATTTTGTTCAACTCATGACTAATCTCAACGGATGAGTACAGTCAACACATGAACCTTTATTTTATAATATTCTTTATCTTCTAAATTGGAATGAGGCCCAATCAATTACCGTATAGCGTTAACTATAGGGATTTCCATACTACACATGTATATAATAGCATTGAAAAATAATCAACCATCAACCAAAGTGCACTACATTGTATAAGCATCAAATATAGATATTTAACGCTTATAACAGCCTGTCAATCAATCGATCGACATATTGAATCAATCAGGATGAGTGAACTTCAAATTTCATCCCAACACCCGTGTGGGGTTTCAAACAATCAAACACAGATTTTATTTGTGCAGTTGAGCGATGTGTAAAATTTATCGTCCCAATCAATGTCCTTCAAATAGGTATACATAAACAAACCGTCCAGTTTGTAAATGAATATTTTATTTTATTCACTTCCACGTTAAAAATTATATTTTTAACGATAAAATATTTTATTTCAACACATGAATTTCTATTCAGTTCATTTACAAAGTAAAAATGATTTTTTTATTTTTCTAACTTATTTTAGAAAATTTCGGCGGTATAATGGCACGATACTAGAAACGGGACGAGGCCTAGCCTTATCCCCGGTCTAGTGAAGGCCCAAGCCATTCACACATCAATCAAATCCATTCATTTCACCAAACAATTCAATTCAAACCAAATAATATAACCAACTACACAACCAAACAATTAAACAAACAAGCCATCCATGGTCTGTGGATGACGGGTGTCGGGTGCTACTAAACACCGTCTGCATCCTAGTATATATATATATATAACTAGAAAAAGAAATTGAAAGGTGAGAAATTCTCACCGATAGCTATCCAATACCACGACTCTTCATTGATAGAAATCTTCATCGTTCTCGCCTTTTGTCGCTTTCGTTGCCCGTAGCCACTACATATATAAAAATCACATTTTTATATACTGATGTCTTTAAAATAAAAATCACATTTTTATTTTTTCACTTTCAATTTAGAAATCATATTTTTATAATCACTTCATATATTTAAAAATCGAATTTTTACATCGGTATTCAATATATAAAAATCGAGTTTTTTTCTATGTTATTCAATATATAAAAATCGAATTTTTTACAATCATGCTATATGGATAAAACTTCTACTTTCACACCGCTACTATATAGATAAAAATTCTATTTTTACCTCGCTATTCTCTATATAAAGATTTCGCCTTTTCAAATATAAAGATTTCGCCTTTCCACTTTCATCATTATAAAATTTACATTTTTATTTTGCTACACATATAAAGATGATATTTCTAATATTCTTATCATGTAAAAATTATATTTTTAATTCTCTACTTAAACAAAAATCATATTTTTACATCTTCTACATAGTAAAGATTATATTTTTAATACTTTAAAAATATAAAAATCATATTTTTATTATTTTTTAAAAAAAAATAAAAACTATATTTTTAACTTTCCTATATTATAAAAATTATATTTTTATTCTGCTATGAATTTTAAAATCTGAAAATAAAATTCAATACTTCCTTTAAAAAGGAAAACTGATTTTCAAAACCATTTTATCTCATCTAAAAATCCTATCTTTAGTTGCTAAAATAAATAAAAATAGAAATAAATAAATAAATAAAACTTACAATTGAAAATCAGGGAGGAGGGGGTGTTTCACGTCAGTCGAGGAGTCCGAGGAGGTGTCTTCAGCGCTGGAGTTGAAAGCTAGGGGGTTCGGCGGTCGGGGAGAGGACCAGGTGGCGCGTTCTTCGGTGGTGGATCGCCAGACATCGGCGGAGGAGGCGGTCAACGAGGGGGCTAGGGTTTGGGTGTCTTCGTTTGTTCGAGAAGAAGGGGGAAAGAGGAAGAACGAGGCGAAGGAGAAGGATCTGCAAAGGAGGGGGCGCACGCGAGGGGGTGTCACGGCGGGTGGTGGCTGCCCTTCGAGGGCGCGGCGGACGCCTAGCGGCGTTCGATCGCTGGTGGAGCGATTCGTCTCTTTTTTTTTGATTTTTTGATTTGTTCTGATATCGGGGGGGGGGGGGGGGGGCAGAGTATAAGGGGGGAGAGGGTTTTTATTTTATTTTATTTTATTATTTAATTATTTTATTTTTCACAAAAAAGCAACTTTTATTTTCGACCTCAAAACGAGGCCCACCGCCTGTCGTCCATAGCGTTTTACCCCCATTCTGAACACAATGGGATATGTATCATAAGCTGATTCGACTGTTACAATCAGTTTCCGTTAAAATCAACAAATAACTCTATATATTGAATTTGAACGCGTATTTCAATTTACTGGGGTCACATACTAACTCGAAAAAATCCAGAAAAATATTTTCTAGCTTCGTATTGACGATACGGTCCTAACAAAACTAGTTTCATCAAATTCTGAGACCGTTTGAAAAATGGCCAATTTCCAGTCGATTAAAATCAACTGAAACTGGTCAAACGCGTTTTCCTTTGCCACGCTCACATATTGATTCGAAAAATTATGAAATTTGAAACCCAGCAATAATTTGACATCGCGGACCCAACAAAAGTGGTTTCGTCGAAATCCGAGGTCGATTGCAAAATGTCCATTTTTAAGGGCTTGAATTCCATAGCGACTATTCAGAATTTTCAACTGGACATATCTTTTGATCCCTGCTATGAAATTTTGATTTTTCGGATTCGTTGGAAAGAAATTCCCAATTAGATCCTATCATTTTTGGTTTCACTAAAATCCGGATTGTTTTGCACCCGGTATGTTCAATTGAAGTTTGAAATCGAATTATCGAACTACCGCGCCATTTTCAATTCTATTTATAATTATATATAATTAATTATATTCTAACGACGGCGTATATAATATATACGTTCTAATTATATTCAAAATAAATTTCTCATCGATATTATTTAAAATAATCTATTTTAAATATTCAAAATTCATTAAAATTGCCAAAATAAAGATTTTAAACTGGCCCAGATTTTCGGGTTGTTACAATATGGTGCTCAGAACTAAAAATTTGTGCTACACAAGCACCAGATTGATGTAAGGTTATCGTCAAGAGAAAGGAATATAGAAAATAAAAGAAAAAAGAAAGAAAAGAAGGAAACAGAAGAGAAGATAAAAGAGAGAACAAAATATAAAACACAATCACAGATCCTATCGTATATCTCCAAGTGCACCAAGTAATATATAATAATCAAACCACAGACATAAAACAGGCAAGACAGCAATAACTATGTAAACCAGATAATTAGAGTTTACAGGCTCATATTGTTATACACAACGATAATAGAGTTTATACGACAGATGAATAAACTCAACTGATAGGCTTTCTCTAATAAGAAAACACAACACTATCAAGGATCCACAGTGTATACCTTGTCAATACGAGTCCAACATGAAACCTAGTCCAAATCTGATACCGTATAAGGAAGATATGCATGTTAAAAGTATGACGAATTAAATCAACAAAATGACTTAACTAATAACTCATTAAATACATAATCAAAGCCTTAATCATCTTCCCTATCCTCATAAACCCATACACGTACAGTAACCTTTATATGGTTATGCGTCAAATCCTATGATACCAAGTTTCACTCTATTAAATCAAACACCTAATGCACCGCTCACCTTCTCTTCGAAAACTCGACATGTCCATGCCAAAACCCCATCACCTGAACGCCCCTATCAAAACATGTCCTCCAACGCTCCCTTCGGCCTAAAGTATTGGCCCCCACACAAATCGGGTTCGAACCACACCAAAATCTCTCTAATGAAGCATATTGCAACCCTTTATCCAAATACGACCTCAAAATCTCCTAAATATGATCATGGGTGAAGAAAATCCGAACCTTAATTTTGAATGGCTAAACTCTATCATCGCCGTTTGCCTTGAAACTCACATAGGAGATAGATTTCCTTTCCATGATTCCAACGAGCAATAAATTACAATTTTTAGTTAAAAGAATGAGAAATCTTAATTTTTAATTGAAAAGGAAGCGGCGACATATCTTTGTGAATGGAACAGTGAGCATCATTTTGGGGAAGAAGGGGTAACGGGCGGTTACTATAGCTTTGGGCCCAACCACGATATTTATTATTTAATTGTCTTATTCGAATTACAAGAGAAATCAAGCTGCATTCTATCCTGCTACGATCAAACAGTATGTCCAAATGCTATGAGACTTGATTGCGTGCATTATTACAACAATATGGTCCCGATGGTACAAGTTTTGTCGAAATCTGAGACAGTTATGTTGGATCTAGATTAACCCTAGAGGGGGGGTGAATAGGGTTTATCACAGTTTATCAAATAATTAAAAAAAAATCCCAGCACAGATAAAGCAGAGTAAGTAAGTACAGAAAGTAAATAACACACAGAGATACCCAGCTTCGGCAAATCTTGCCTACTGCTGCATTCCTAAGGTTTCTACTAGGTGTTAATAACAGATCCCGCTTACAGACACTGTAAACTCGCACTCCTGCTCCTGTACTAACCCTACACTCAAAATCCTAGACTGATTCAAACCCCTGAATCAGATTTTTCCCAGATTACAAACCCGTAACCTGTATTCCTAGATTTTACAGATTCTAGTACTGTCTCAGTTCGGTTACAAAAGAAATCTAAAACAAAACAATAAAAGCAAAAACAAGTTAAGAGGAAAAAAAACCTAAACAAAATAACACAAAGGAGATTAAAGTAGAGGGTTATCCCCTTTGTTAATCTTGGATTTGGCTAGACTTGGCCGACCACATTTCAAAGCAGTGCACCCATAATTCATTTTGTTGGTCCAATCTCTCTTTTGCCCTGGGAAACAAAAATGGCGGCGGCTAGGGTTTCTTTGAATCCCCAAATCAAATCGCGATGCCTATGAACTTGCTCCTCTCTGAAGCTCGAATCTTTGAATAGCTTTGGTGCTTTGATTTGGAGACTTCTGTCGATCGAAACGCTTGAGGAAAATGTGAGTTTTTCTGATTTTTATTTCTTTGATCTCGTACAAACTTGTTGTTGTGTGTGGATTCGATCTATCTGTTGCCAGTGACGAGTTGGTGTAAAAATAGGATTATGAAATCCTAAAATTGCTCTCTGATTTCGTATAGATGACTCGGTTGATTCATATTGTTTCCCCTTTAGACTTTTCCCGATTTGAGATTGCTTCCTTGACTTTGAAATAGCTTGCGTGATTTGTGAACCTGATTTTGATCTTGGCTCTTTTTCCCAATACCTTGCGTGAATGACTTTAGCTTATAAAAATACTGCCTTGAATCTTCTTGAGTAATATGGCACGGTTTCCTCTAAAAAAATCGGGTTTGAATGAATTTATGCCTTGATTAAAAACTGTGAATTTTGTGATTGAATTTGTGGCCTTGAAAAATTTAGCCGAGGTAAAAACTGGAAACAAATATAAATCAAATTGTGGTCCCTTGATATTATCTCTTGCGTCACTTTGGCTTTCAATTGATTATGAGAATTTTGGGCAACAATAAATAATCCTGTGCCATGAATTTGGAAAATTTATTTGCCCCTCTTTTTGATGCCATGACAAAACATGTGTATTCTGGAAATTAAAACCTTGTCCCATAGCTAATGAACTCGAGCATCTCTGGTATTAAAATGTTGTCATGCTCGAGTTTATCTGCCCTTGGTTCTTTCCAAAATGTGCTTTGTTAATTTCTGGAAACCAATTTAATACTTGCCTTGTTTGTCCATTGTATATACATGCAGTTGTTACCTGATCCTTATTACAATATTTTACCCTTGCCAAAAATGATGATTGTGCTTTTCTTAATTTGTTGCAATTAGGCAAGATTTTTTGCCAAATATTTTGTATACTGAAAACAACATGATTTCTTGTCGTACACATGACATCTGGAAACATTATTTCTGCATTTTTAAGACTTGCCTTGTCTCACACACATCTGTACCATGCACTATTGAGTTGAACCATTTCTGATTTGAGTATGAGGACATGCTGTATACACACCATCCATGCATTAGCCTCTGTATGTTTGCTTTGCACTCATGAGTATTGCCGTCTTCTTTAAACTGATTTGTCTTGAAGGATGCACCCCTGTTTGAACACCCTGATGCATTGCTATACACCATATATCCTTTGAGATGCTGAGTTACTCATGACTTTGTTTGTATGAACATTCTTGGTTCATGCATGCTTGAAACAGAGCATCACATGAAAGTCTTGTTCACCCTGTCTCCTTGTTGCATGCTCTTTCACCATGTCAAATCTTCCTTAACTCATGTTGTAAAGCCCACACTTAATATTGCCACTACACTTGATCTTTTTGCTGCCTTGTAGTCTGTACATGCTAATTGCTGTGTGCATTTTGAACTTGAAGGCATATGTTTGAGTTTGTTGATTTTCTAGACACTTTGGATACATGTATACATACGCCATTGTGTTTGTATACATGTATATGCTCCTGCTTTGATGAACATGATATTGGCATTAATCCTGGCACTTTATTTTTGTTGCTTGACTTTGTATTGTTCCATGCATTGAGCATTATATATGCTGCATTGATGTCCACTGCTGTTTGGCATCACCATGCTACATGTGTACATACTTCACTTTGTTGCATTACTGTTTTGCCATATCATCCACTATGTTTGCTGAAACACATACTTGACTAGCATCCACGACAGTTTGAATTTGATGTATTCCATGAACATGTGCTATTTTACTTGTAACCTGAACCACTGATCATTGCTGTAGTATAGTGTCGTTTTGCTTCTACATTTCTGGCTCGACCATTCTTGGTTTCACTGTTTTGTACCTGAAATATGAGCATACCATCTCTTGTGCTCGACCATTTTGAATTTTAATGTTTGACATTTTGTTTTTATGATATATCAGCAGACTAGTCACACTATGTTGAGGCTGATCAAAATTCAGCAAACTAGTGTGATTATGTCGAGGCTGATCAAATCAGATCGAGTCAGAAAAATGATGAGAAACACACCGAAATTCTGAGGCAAATTAAATTTTAAAAATAAAAATTATATTTTCATGAATTCTATTTTATTTCTATTGCAGTGTACTGTGTGTGTGTTTATGTGAATGATAGGTATGAAGACGATGACTGGACTGATAGAGCTGTGACAACTGAAGACAAAAGACAAAAGAAGACAGGAACACAGAGTGTTAGTGTATATATGTAACAATGTATGTATAGATGAAAAAATGTACATCAGTGAAATGTATGAGAGTTGCAGTGAGGAGCTGTGTATATACATATAAATTGTAATGATGTTTGTAATAAACAAAATCTGTTTGAAATAAAATATCATTTCATTGTTGTCAAACTGACTTTGTCTATTCTGTTCTGTTGATTTATAAGTACAACAATTCTGTGAAGCAATTAAATAGTGGAGTTGATAAATTTGTACTGTTGTGGTAGTGAAATAAAATATTATATTTAAATAAAATACTGTGTGAATATTTATATTTCTGTACAGTCGTATTTTGCTTAAATATAAATATTATATTCTAGTCTGTGATGTATAATAACAGTACAATATCAAACACATTAAAATAATATTTATTTGGTTGTTATCATCAAACAAAAATCATATAATTGTGTATACAACACCGTTATATACAACAATCTCCCCCTTTTGATGATGACAAACAAATAAAAGATTTTGAATATAATAAATGTGTTTGTTCGTGAATATTTGAACTCCCCCTATTTAAATGCTCCCCCTACAACAGAAACTCCCCCTATAACTGTGCATGAGTGAAATGTATGAATAATAATAAATTTTCAAAATTAAAAATATTTATAAAATATTCACTCATAAATCAAAATCTAATCCATTCTCCCCCTTTTGTTATCATCAAAAGGATACAGATTTTAAAATACAGATGAAAAATTGACTAAAAATCTAATTTCATCTTAAGAGGAAGAACGGTCATCATAAATTTCAATCAGTCAAACAAAAATCATAATAGATTAAGAACTGGTGGCATATCTCACATTGTAGAGAATGACGAATTTACGATGAATTTTATATAAAATGGGGAGAGTTTTATAAAATTCATCATTTCCAATTATTTTCAAAAGATTTTTAAAAGTAAAGCACAAAAAACAGTGATGGACTTGGACTATAATTAATAATCCAATTTAAGTGACAAAGTAGTATAATCTCAACTCCCAATAGCTATCAATCAACAAATCATAATATTTCATAAGATTTCAACACATTTCACAGATTAGAAAGATGGATTGATAGGCTGGTTTTTATAAACACCAAGGAGAATTTCAAATTAATTTCAATTTATAGCACAATTTCCCTTTTTCTTTTTATTTTATTTAAGAGCACACTGACCACGCATAACCAGAGCTTGGATTTTTAAATGAAGTCAGTTGCAGCTTAAATTATAAGTTGTCTCTTAACTATGCATGACCAGAGCTTGGATTTTTAAATGAGGTTAGAGACACACTTATATATTAATTATATTTTCATCATTTTCAGCTTTTAAAAAAGGAAAAACTCCTCGATATATAAAACCAATATGGATGATAGAAATGTGGTAAGTACAGAGATGGACTGTGAAATAAATTTCTAAATTAATTATATTATGAGATATGCATGAACTGTACCAGGATTCTTGAAAATTTTCAATTGTCACTAATTCTGAAAAAAATAATGCAGTCACATTTCCATCACAACTATTTTCACTGTTTTAAGATTATTTTAAAAATATAAACTCTCCACATTAATATAAACTCATAATGGATGACAGAATGATGAGAGGCATAGAAGATGTTCGTGAAATCATTCCCAGTTCAAAGATATTATAATAAATATTCAACCGTCATGAAAATCTAAATAAACTCTCCTCTTATTGTGAAATATATTGTAGTCATAATTCATCACAATTTCAAATTCTGATATATTTTGATGAATTATAAATACAGTTCAATTGGATATTGATTTCAATTTCTAAATGAATAATCAACAAATAATTTTAAAGTTGAAAATCAATTACAAGAGGAAATGTGAAAAGCTATACAGGACAAGAGGGAAAAAAAATCAGCACTTCTGATACCCATTGTTCTCTCTTCTCGAGGATTTAAAATTGACACTTGAGACGAACAAGGATATCAAAGAGTTTCAAACACAGAGCGCACGCAGACAAGATTTACAAATTTGGCAAGCAACAGACAAGTCAAAACAGGCAGTTATTTGAAAACAGTATCAGAGCAGCACAAAAATAGTTTCAAAAAACAAACTTGTTAGAATGATGGTCACATAAGATGGTTCATGATCCAAGATTAAAAATACCATTTATTTTAAATCATTTGATGAATATGAAATACTCTAGATTCAATGAATCGATCACACCAAATTATTAATGTCAGATTCAAGATATGTGTGTGATTCAATAAATCAATAATTTCAAATGATTTTAAACAAATAAATATTTAAATCAATTAATCATGAAATATCAATGATTTTCAAAGACCATTTTCAAAAAGAACTTTTCAAGAATTTCTCAAAAACTATTTCTTACAAGCCCAATAGAAATATCAGATCATTTACATCAAATTTGAGAGGTATTCATGATACCAGAAATTAAAAAATAATTTATTTGAAATCACTTGAATCAATGTTAAGTTTGAGATATAATGAATCAGTCACACAACGTTGATTATTTCAAATTTTAAGAGGTGTGTGATATTCAAAATATCAAGAATTTCAGATGATTTCAAACAAACTAATTTCAACCATAATAATCATGAATAAAGATGAATTCTAAGATGTATCACTGAGATTCTAGCCAATCCAAAAATGTTCAAGTCAATCTGAAAATTAATGAAATCATCACAACTGATAAATAGCAGAGTGCTGCAATGAGTATAATATTTTGAGCTTTTCTAAAATGAATTAGAATAAACTCGGAACAGTAAAGGTGTGTGAAATTTCATTGAATATTCAGAACTTCAAAAAATTTAGAATTCAAATTAACAGTGTTCAAGATATGACAAGAATACTACAACACGGTTATGAATTCAGAAATAAAAATAAACTTCAAAACAATTGCAGATATTTACAAGCTTAAATTCAGAATCTGGAAATGATTATAAACAAGAGAGTTTTATTCAAATAAAATGAATTTCCAGAAAATCATGAGAACTGCAATTGGAAGTTTAAGAAGCACAGAATAAACAAAGAGATATGGTAGTGACAAATCAAATAAAAAACAAACAGCAGGAAATAAAAAAGAAAAGGGTAGAAGAATGAGAAAAATATATTTACAAGGATGAGGTTAGAAATCATACCTGACATACGATGAAAAAACAGAATTTCTAACTCATCAAATCCTGGTTGGAGGAATTGTGAATGATACAGTAGAATAGACAGCTTTGCTTCACTTTTCTTTTTGCAAGGCAGTTCCTCAGCCTCCTCTGGTACCTAACTGTTTAGAGGATTGAGTGGTCTAACAAAGGCAGTAAAACCACTGACAGTTGTATTTGTTCGTTTTGGTACCCAAACCTGTTTATATAACAAACCATCAGAATAAACCTTTGTACCCTTAGGAACCCAAATCTGTTTGAATTTCACGAAGTTTGGTTTATTTCTTTTTGGGATCCAGGATTGTTTAGAAGGATTATTATAAAACAATTTCTCATTTTGATTTTGACTCAAAAAACCTTTGAAATTATAAGAGTTCAAATTTTCAAATTGATTCTTTTCAAGGTTGTTTGGAGGATTTTTCAAATCATTCGAAATTTGTCTTTCAAAAACATTATTTTTCTCAAACCCAAGTCCACATTTATTTTGAACAGAAAATTGGTTTTTCAACAACATATTCAAAGATTTTTCACCGTTTGAAAAATTAGACAAGATTGTTTCAAGTTGTTGAATTTCAGTTTTAAGATCACCATTTTCTTTCAATAAATCTGAACAACGATTTTTAGTGATCTCACATCTTTCAAAATCAGATTTCAAAACCAAATTTTCATCATTGAGTAACTTTATTTTGGTTTGGGACTCAGCAATCTCAGACTCAAAATGTTTTCGACTTTCAGACTCAAATTTCTTGAAATTTTCAATCTCGTTTTCAAGTTCTTTCAAAATCGAATTTGATTTCAACAAATTTTCCTTTTCTGCAATTTCAAGTTTGGAATGAATATTAGTTTTAAAAATTTCAAATTCCTTTTGCAGATGATTGTTCAAATTTGATAACTCAATCTTGTTTGCTTTTAAGATCAAAATTTCATCTTCAAACTTTTGAATATTTTTATTGAGATGAACAAGATTGGTTTTCAATTTCAAACAATTTGTACAATCTGAATCTGAAAGGTTTTTAAAATATTCAAGCTGTGATTCCAAATCATCAATTTTGCTGGTCAACTCAGAATTCCTAGATTTTAGAGTTTTGTTTTTAGATTTGAGTTTATCAACAGATTTAGTTAAATCAACACACATATAAACCAAATCTTCGTATGAGAAATTTTCAACTTCAGCATCCGTTGATTCTCCATCATCTGATCCTTCTGAATTCTCATTTGTAAATCCTGTTAAACAGAATTCTGAACCTGAGTTGACAATCTGGGGTTTTGAGCTGGAGTTGTCAATTTGACCATACTTCGTATTGAGAGCTGTCCAAATTTCCTGCGCAGTTAAACAATGGGAAATCAGACTGTATTGATTATCATCAAGATGAGAATAAAGAATATGTGTAGTATGAGAATTAAAAACTTTATCTACCATATCGTACCCATTGATAACAACATCCCAACATTTAATATTAACAGATTTTAAATAAAATTCCATTTTGGATTTCCAGTTTAAAAAATCTGTTCCAGTGAAAATAGTTGGAGATGAACTGGACTGACTCTCGCTAGACAGACAACTAGGGTTACCCATGACTCTAGAGTTAATGAAATAACCTGCTCTGATACCACTTGTAGTCTCCTTCTCGAGGATTTTAATCACACCCCGTTGGCCTACAATGGCACCTCAGAGACTGATTTCACGTCCTGCCTCTCGACATGGACAACCACCCACGGACATGTAGGGATAAGAGTCACTACTTCGCCACTAGATTATAGAGCGAGAACTCCCTATCATGTTGTAACCTTATACCAGCTCTGATACCACTTGTTGGATCTAGATTAACCCTAGAGGGGGGGGTGAATAGGGTTTATCACAGTTTATCAAATAATTAAAAAAAAAAATCCCAGCACAGATAAAGCAGAGTAAGTAAGTACAGAAAGTAAATAACACACAGAGATACCCAGCTTCGGCAAATATTGCCTACTGCTGCATTCCTAAGGTTTCTACTAGGTGTTAATAACAGATCCCGCTTACAGACACTGTAAACTCGCACTCCTGCTCCTGTACTAACCCTACGCTCAAAATCCTAGACTGATTCAAACCCCTGAATCAGATTTTTCCCAGATTACAAACCCGTAACCTGTATTCCTAGATTTTACAGATTCTAGTACTGTCTCAGTTCGGTTACAAAAGAAATCTAAAACAAAACAATAAAAGCAAAAACAAGTTAAGAGGAAAAAAAAACCTAAACAAAATAACACAAAGGAGATTAAAGTAGAGGGTTATCCCCTTTGTTAATCTTGGATTTGGCTAGACTTGGCCGACCACATTTCAAAGCAGTGCACCCATAATTCATTTTGTTGGTCCAATCTCTCTTTTGCCCTGGGAAACAAAAATGGCGGCGGCTAGGGTTTCTTTGAATCCCCAAATCAAATCGCGATGCCTATGAACTCGCTCCTCTCTGAAGCTCGAATCTTTGAATAGCTTTGGTGCTTTGATTTGGAGACTTCTGTCGATCGAAACGCTTGAGGAAAATGTGAGTTTTTCTGATTTTTATTTCTTTGATCTCGTACAAACTTGTTGTTGTGTGTGGATTCGATCTATCTGTTGCCAGTGACGAGTTGGTGTAAAAATAGGATTATGAAATCCTAAAATTGCTCTCTGATTTCGTATAGATGACTCGGTTGATTCATATTGTTTCCCCTTTTGACTTTTCCCGATTTGAGATTGCTTCCTTGACTTTGAAATAGCTTGCGTGATTTGTGAACCTGATTTTGATCTTGGCTCTTTTTCCCAATACCTTGCGTGAATGACTTTAGCTTATAAAAATACTGCCTTGAATCTTCTTGAGTAATATGGCACGGTTTCCTCTAAAAAAATCGGTTTTGAATGAATTTATGCCTTGATTAAAAACTGTGAATTTTGTGATTGAATTTGTGGCCTTGAAAAATTTAGCCGAGGTAAAAACTGGAAACAAATATAAATCAAATTGTGGTCCCTTGATATTATCTCTTGCGTCACTTTGGCTTTCAATTGATTGTGAGAATTTTGGGCAACAATAAATAATCCTGTGCCATGAATTTGGAAAATTTATTTGCCCCTCTTTTTGATGCCATGACAAAACATGTGTATTCTGGAAATTAAAACCTTGTCCCATAGCTAATGAACTCGAGCATCTCTGGTATTAAAATGTTGTCATGCTCGAGTTTATCTGCCCTTGGTTCTTTCCAAAATGTGCTTTGTTAATTTCTGGAAACCAATTTAATACTTGCCTTGTTTGTCCATTGTAAATACATGCAGTTGTTACCTGATCCTTATTACAATATTTTACCCTTGCCAAAAATGATGATTGTGCTTTTCTTAATTTGTTGCAATCAAGCAAGATTTTTCGCCAAATATTTTGTATACTGAAAACAACATGATTTCTTGTCGTACACATGACATCTGGAAACATTATTTCTGCATTTTTAAGACTTGCCTTGTCTCACACACATCTGTACCATGCACTATTGAGTTGAACCATTTCTGATTTGAGTATGAGGACATGCTGTATACACACCATCCATGCATTAGCCTCTGTATGTTTGCTTTGCACTCATGAGTATTGCTGTCTTCTTTAAACTGATTTGTCTTGAAGGATGCACCCCTGTTTGAACACCCTGATGCATTGCTATACACCATATATCATTTGAGATGCTGAGTTACTCATGACTTTGTTTGTATGAACATTCTTGGTTCATGCATGCTTGAAACAGAGCATCACATGATAGTCTTGTTCACCCTGTCTCCTTGTTGCATGCTCTTTCACCATGTCAAATCTTCCTTAACTCATGCTGTAAAGTCCACACTTAATATTGCCACTACACTTGATCTTTTTGCTGCCTTGTAGTCTGTACATGCTAATTGCTGTGTGCATTTTGAACTTGAAGGCATATGTTTGAGTTTGTTGATTTTCTAGACACTTTGGATACATGTATACATACGCCATTGTGTTTGTATACATGTATATGCTCCTGCTTTGATGAACATGATATTGGCATTAATCCTGGCACTTCATTTTTGTTTCTTGACTTTGTATTGTTCCATGCATTGAGCATTATATATGCTGCATTGATGTCCACTGTTGTTTGGCATCACCATGCTACATGTGTACATACTTCACTTTGTTGCATTACTGTTTTGCCATATCATCCACTATGTTTGCTGAAACACATACTTGAATAGCATCCACGACAGTTTGAATTTGATGTATTCCATGAACATGTGCTATTTTACTTGTAACCTGAACCACTGATCATTGCTGTAGTATTGTGCCGTTTTGCTTCTACATTTCTGGCTCGACCATGCTTGGTTTCACTGTTTTGTACCTGAAATATGAGCATACCATCTCTTGTGCTCGACCATTTTGAATTTTAATGTTTGACATTTTGTTTTTATGATATATCAGCAGACTAGTCACACTATGTTGAGGCTGATCAAAATTCAGCAAACTAGTGTGATTATGTCGAGGCTGATCAAATCAGATCGAGTCAGAAAAATGATGAGAAACACACCGAAATTCTGAGGCAAATAAAATTTTAAAAATAAAAATTATATTTTCATGAATTCTATTTTATTTCTATTGCAGTGTACTGTGTGTGTGTGTTTATGTGAATGACAGGTATGAAGACGATGACTGGACTGATAGAGCTGTGACAACTGAAGACAAAAGACAAAAGAAGACAGGAACACAGAGTGTCAGTGTATATATGTAACAATGTATGTATAGATGAAAAAATGTACATCAGTGAAATGTATGAGAGTTGCAGTGAGGAGCTGTGTATATACATATAAATTGTACTGATGTTTGTAATAAACAAAATCTGTTTGAAATAAAATATCATTTCATTGTTGTCAAACAGACTTTGTCTATTCTGTTCTGTTGATTTATAAGTACAACAATTCTGTGAAGCAATTAAATAGTGGAGTTGATAAATTTGTACTGTTGTGGTAGTGAAATAAAATATTATATTTAAATAAAATACTGTGTGAATATTTATATTTCTGTACAGTCGTATTTTGCTTAAATATAAATATTATATTCTAGTCTGTGATGTATAATAACAGTACAATATCAAACACATTAAAATAATATTTATTTGGTTGTTATCATCAAACAAAAATCATATAATTGTGTATACAACACCGTTATATACAACAAGTTACACAAAACAATAATTTTATGCGTATATCGAGATCGTTATGACCACCAACTGGTTCGAACTCAAAATATGTGATCCTTATTGTGACGGTCCGCCCCGCACCAGCCTGCATTTCCTCCGGAAGTGCGCTGTACACATGCCCAACTAGCACGGGACGGTCGTCATGAGAAAAGAAAGAAGAGAATGAACTAATCAAGGAACCTGTAGAATGTCTCACAGCGCATGGAATAAAATATAATAATAACATACTTGACATAAAACAGGAGAGACAGTGCATAAGCTGAAAATCAAAACTAAACATCATAGCAGCGGAAAATTCAGAATACAGCTTATTACAACTTTCAAACTGTCTCAAAGCAAAAGAAAGCTAAAATGGAAGATACACCACCAATGCCCAAGCAGTGATCTTCAACAACACAGGGAGAATACTATATATATTACGTGGAAGCCTCCTGCTCGTCTCCGGATCATCTACCCGTGCATCACCAGCTAACCTGTCTCTAGTCTGCTCGTGTGAGCACCCAGAGTAATAAGAAGAGACATAAAACTCTGGGTCAGACATAAAGCCTGGTATGAGCGATAAGCATCTAAGCAGAATAATAACAGGTATACTAAACCATACCTGAACCTGGACCTGCAACCAAAGAGTTAGTACCACATACCGTACAATACTCCAAGGCGCCATAATAAATAGTGTAAGAATACGGGGGTGGGGTGTGCATGTCACAATGATAGCAAACAAACCATCCATAGCAACCATCCTCACATCTCTCACTCAGTGCGTAAAGCATACGACATCTACCACTTTGGAACACTAGACAAACTGAGGTAACGACGAATCCCGACTTGTAGAAACCTTGCTGTGACCAAGCCAAACACTTGGAGTCATGACCAAACATTTCAATGACCCACTTCATTGGTCGTAGCCCTTGGTTCTACCGATGCCATAATGGCCCTGAATCCGCCTTCGTACCTCCTACCATAGTGGTTCAAAGCTATAGACGTCGATAACCCCTTGGCACGCGTCCCGCAGCAAAGCCCAACTCATGAAGTGAACCCGTTGATTCCCATCTGAATCTTGAGCTCTAACTTCTCATTTGGACTTCCTTTGCATCTCGGGTTTCTGTCATCACCCTCCGGATCGGTCTTCATTTTGTACGTAACTTCCTGATTCGGTTCGCAGTCACCAGCTCGTAGCCATCAACCTCGGATTGGTTCGGATCATCCTTCACGCTCGGGTCGGATCGTGGAAGCCCTCCTTCAGTCGTAGAGGCACATCGGCTCGGATCGTGAGCTTCTTAAGTGGATCGGTTCGGGTCGGAGTAGCTCATGCTCACGAGAGACGGATCGGGTCGCGCCATCGGATCGCACCTCGTCAGCTCGTGGCGCCTTGTCGGGTCGGTTCGGGCTTATCAGTTCGTGGCAATCCACTGGTTCGGGTCGAGCTACCCATCTGGATCATGGCGCCTCATCAGCTCGTGGTGCTTCCTCTCCAAGTTAGATCATGGTCTTCCGTTCGTGGCTCCGAGCTCTAGCACGTGGTGCGGTTCGAGAAGGCGGGTCGGTTCGTGGGCATGGGGGCGATCCGATCCGGATAAATTCCTGCACTTCGTTCCAGCGACAGTTTCTCGCCATTCGACGGCGTTTTTGACCAAACTAACACTTCTAAGCAATCACAAAACACACCATAGAGTCATAGCAACATGTAATAGCAACCACAACAGCAACCAATCACTCAAATGAATCAAAATGGATCAAAAGTGGCCAAAGCTCCTTATTTTCCCTTAAGCATGTTTAAGTAAAACTGATCATAGAGTTAACAAAACTTAATTAAACCGAACCAAATTTCAACCAGAGGCATAAAACATTATTTAAGAATTTCTAAACATTTTTCCAGAATTTATTAGTGTATAAATTCGCTAATCTTCACTAATTACCCTTAATTACCGTAATTAGTGCAAAAACTATGCAAATCACTCACCTTGGCCACAAATAAAATTTTCAGAACTGAAACTCCTCTGATTTGGGGCGAATACTGATGTCCAACAGCAGCTCTAACCTTGCTTTGGTGCTTTTTCTTCTTAATTTGATGTTGTTAAGCCTAATCTTCAATTAAAGAGTGATTTTGGGTGTTTTAGATGTAGGATGCCATTGTTAGAGTGTCTAAGGATGAAAGTGGCGGCTGGAAAATGTCTAAAGAAATGTTTTCTAACCCTAATCAGCACCTATATACCCCTAAACCCGAAATCCCCCTTGGGCCTAGCTGCTAATCACCCGATTAAGCCCAATTAAGTTGTTTTTCACCATCTGAAACTTGTTTCAGCCATATCTCCCAAACGGTAAGTCCGTTTGGCTAATGTGACCACTCTACGGAAAGAGAAACCATCATCCGGAGCCAATGGAGGTGGTTTCAGGTCAAAATTCCTTTTCAGTCAAAAGTTATGGCCAAAACAGTGCCAACCAGGGGTAAAATGGTCATTTAAAAATCGGGAAAAATCATGAACATGGGAAATGACCCCAATAGTCGTCCCCCAAAGTTACATGACCATACGACTTCGTATGTGACAGAAATAAATATTCTATGATCCTGTGATGCGTAGAATGCGGGTCGTTACACTCTCCCCCCCTTAAGAAATTTCGCCCCCGAAATTCCTTAACCCAAAACATACAAAGGATCCCGCATGCCTAACAACCACATACAACAATCAATCATGCAAAACAAGCAAACAAGTCTATCCTAGCATGCGGAAAACTAAATCGAAGTCAAAATCTTACCAGGCAAAGAGTTCTGGGTGTGACTTCCTAATGTTCTCCTCTGTCTCCCAAGTACAATCTTTCTCGTCCTCGCTCCACTGAACCTTGACTAACTTCACCGCCTTCCTTCGAAGTTGCTTCATGTCGTGCTCGACAATACGGGCCGGCTTGCGGCTCCCAACCGCCTCGGGTTCTAATTCGAAGTCCTCTAACTGATCAGGTGAAATAGTCATATCTGAGTCGTGAACGAACTTCCTTAGTTGGGAAACATGAAATACGATGTGAACTCCTGCCATCTTCTCCGGTAAGTCAATTCTGTATGCCAAATTCCCGACTAGTTCAAGAACAGGGAATGGGCCAACAAATCTTGGTGCCAACTTGCCTCTCCTGCCAAATCGTATTACGCTCTTCAACGGAGAAATCTTGACAAACACCAAGTCGCCAACGGAGAATTTTAAGTCTCTTCTCCTCTTATCAGCATAACTCTTCTGTCTATCTTGGGCAGCCTTCATTCGTTGTTGAATGGTCTTGATTTTATCTGAAGTTTCCCTCACCACATCTGGTCCAAGCATAAACTTCTCGCCAGTCTCTATCCAACATGATGGTGAGTTGCACGGTCTTCCGTACAAAGCTTCAAACGGAGCCATACCGATACTGGATTGGTAGCTATTATTATATGCAAACTCTACTAGATGCAAATGGTCATCCCATGATCCACCAAAATCCAATATACATGCTCTCAAGAGATCTTCCAAAATACAGTTCACCCTCTCCGTCTGACCGTCGGTCTGAGGATGATATGCGGTACTGAGATGTAACTCTGACCCTAGAGCCTCTTGTAAGCTCTTCCAAAACCCACTAGTGAACAACGGGTCTCGGTCGCTCACAATGCTTTTAGGTACTCCATGAAATCTCACTACCCACTTCATATACAATTCTGCTAACTTAGCTGTCGTTCTGGTCGATTTGACTGGTATAAACCTTGCACTTTTAGTCAGTCGATCCACAATCACCCAAATGCTATCATGTCCCGATCTAGTCCTTGGTAAACCATCGATGAAATCCATCGAGACTTGCTCCCATTTCCATTCGGGAATTTCTAAGGGCTGTAACAACCCACTAGGCTTCTTTTGCTCGGCTTTAACTAGCTGGCAATTCATGCATTTGGATATAAACTTCCCAACGTCTCTTTTCATTCCTTCCCAGTAGTAAGTCTGCTTCATATCTCGATACATCTTGTTACCACCGGGGTGTATAGTCAGCTTTGAGTGATGACATTCTCTAAGCACTTCATCCCTCAATCCATTGACATTGGGTACAACAAGCTTTCCATTCTTTCTAAGCCATCTATCTCGATCAAGCCCATACTTGTTCATCTCCTCATCGATACCCATCTCTAACTTGGAGATGATTTCCAATAGGTTAGGATCGTCCCTCTGACTAGAGCCGATCCGCTCAATCAAAGTGGGTCTGATCGTCAAACTTGCTAACATTTCTGGATCCAATTCGCACTTTGGTCTGAAATCAAACCCCGCGATAAACTCCAGTTGCTTCCATTCAAGGAACATAGCCCCTAAGCTGGCATGTCTTCTACTCAATGCATCAGCCACCGCATTGCCCTTTCCCGGTGTGTATGCGATGTCAAAATCATAGGAAGCTAAGAACTCCAACCATCTCTGCTGACGGAGATTCAGATCTTTCTGAGAGAAGAGATACTTTAACGACTTATGATCTGTAAACAGCTCAAATCTTTCTCCCAAGAGATAGTGTCTCCACATCTTTAACGCGAACACGATCGCTGCCAATTCTAAATCATGGGTAGGGTATCTTTTCTCGTGCGGCTTCAATTGCCGACTTGCGTAAGCTACAACCCTACCGCCTTGCATCAATACAGCACCCAGTCCGGTACCACAGGCATCCGTGTATACCGTCATCTCTTCATCCCCCTTAGGAATGACTAACACTGGTGCGCTTGTCAACTTGTCCTTTAGACTTTTAAATGCATTCTCGCACCTTTCATCCCAAACAAAAGCTTGATTCTTCTTGGTCAACTGGGTCAATGGTGCTGCTATCTTGGAGAAACTTTGGATAAACTTACGATAATATCCCGCTAACCCCAAGAAACTCCTTACATCTGTTGCATTCTTGGGCGTAGGCCAATCCTGTACCGTAGCCACCTTCGCCGGGTCCACGGCAATCCCATTTTCTGATACAACATGGCCCAAGAACCTCACTTCCCTCTTCCAGAAGTGACACTTAGAAAACTTTGCTTTCAATTGGTGTTTTCTCAACACCTCCATCACTATTCTTAAATGTCCCTTGTGTTCTTCCTCTGTCCTCGAGTAGACCAAAATATCATCAACGAACACAAGGACAAACTTATTCAACTGATCTCTGAATACCCTATTCATAAGATCCACAAAATATGCTGGGGCATTGGTCAGCCCGAATGGCATGACCAACCACTCATAAAACCCAGACGGCGTCCGAAATGCCGTTTTAGCTATACTCTCAGCTTCCACTCTAAGCTGATGAAAACCTGTCGCGAGATCCAACTGAGAAAATACTCTCGCGCCACTCAACTGATCAAACAAATCATCTATCCGCGGTAGAGGATACTTGTTCTTCCTCGTCACTTTATTCAACTCGCGGTAGTCTACACACAACCGAAGGGAACCATCCGCCTTGGTAGCAAACACAACTGGTGCTCCCCATTCAGAAACACTCCTTCTGATAAATCCCTTCTTCAAAAGATCGCTGACTTGCACCTCGAGCTCTCGCTGCTCCCTTGGTGCCATACGACGAAGTGGCATCACTATAGGTCTGACATCCTTTACCAAATCAATACGAAACTCAATCTCTCGGTGTGGTGGAAGTCCGGTCACTTCTTCGAAAACATCCGGATACTGGCCAACCACGGGCAAACCTGACAACTCACTATGCGGAATGTCGAGGGAGTTTAGAAAACTAGCCAATACCCCCTTACTGGGTAGACCACCAAACACTATCCTCCGCCCATCATCCGCTCTAGATGTCACCAACAAGCCCTCACAGTCTACCACCACCCCGTATCTTTGGAGCCAATCTACTCCCAAAATAATGCCAAACCCAGTAAAGCCCAAAACAAAGCAATCACAAACAAACATGCATCCATGACTCGATAAGACCACATTACGACAAATCATGCTAAGGCTAGTCGAACCACCAATCGGGTTCGTCACCACTAAAGGTCTATCGACTATCTCGGGCTCCAATCCCAACCTATCTACCAGGTCACTAGATATGAAAGAACTGGAAGCTCCGGTATCAAACAAAACTCTAATAGGAACATCATAAACAGAAAGCATACCTTGAATGACGACATTCTTTCCCTTCTCCGCCGCTGTTGGGGCATTCGACGAAGAAGGAATAGCATTAAGAGCATATGCTTTCACCATTTGCTTTTCCTTAGGAGGTTGTGGACACTTGTCCTTGTGATGTCCCATTTGGCCACAGTTGAAGCACTTCCTATCCGCTGGCTTGGCCCGACAATCACTAGCATAATGGCCCTTCTTACCAAAGCTGAAGCACTCCACATCTTGCTTATTCTTTTTCTTCTGGCCATCCTTAGCTTGGTTCTACTTTCTCTTATTCTGGGAACCACCCTTGCCTCCACCACTTGCTTGTGGCTTTGGCTCATCTGCGGATGCAACCTCAGTTTTCGGCTTAGGGTAGAGACTTTCTGACCTCAATGCTTTCCCTACAATCGACTCAAATGACTCATCGATGTGGTTAATAAGCCTTTCCCCCAAGTACTGGTCCAAACCGGTTATGAATTTCTCATTCTTTTTCTCGGCAGTATCAATAAGAGATAACCCATATTTTGACAAAGTGTCAAATTCGGCAATATACTCGGAGACAGCTCTGCCATTCTGCTTGAGCTCCAAGAATTTCTTAAACAGCACTGACTTCTGAGCAGCTAGAATGAACTTCTCGCTAAAGCGAGCTTTAAACTGCTCCCAAGTAATCTGATCTTCGGGAGTAGCTGCTTTTATAGCATTCCACCAATTCATTGCCCGCCCTTGCAGCTGACGGGACGCTAGCTTTCTCTTCATTGCATCCTCAATACCCAAATCCTCGAAGATACGTTCGCAACTATCCAACCAATCTTGAACATCCGTGGTCGACTCCGTTCCGTGAAACGGCTTCCCACCAAGACTAGCATAATCCTTATTCAGCTTGGCGAAGTCGACTCTTGGCGCCTGCACTATTGGACCACCACCATTTCCACCATTGGGAGCTGCCCTCTGCACATCTCTAAGCATCTCTCTCATGAGGTCAGTAAACATCGTCCTCATGTCAGCAGCATTCCCATTATTGGCTCCTCTACCAGCACCTCTAGTATATCGGCTCATCGTCAATCTGAAAAAAGGAAACGATTAACGACTCCATAGTGGTGCTAGTGCAGTACGACTTCATCCTTATACTAGTAATAGTATATATATATATATAGCTTTTAAAAACCAAAGTAATCACAAATACGCTCTCTCGTATACGTATTTTATCTCTCCCTGATAACTTCCCTAGGTTAACTACGCAACCTAGAGCTCTGATACCAAGTGTGACGGTCCGCCCCGCACCAGCCTGCATTTCCTCCGGAAGTGCGCTGTACACATGCCCAACTAGCACGGGACGGTCGTCATGAGAAAAGAAAGAAGAGAATGAACTAATCAAGGAACCTGTAGAATGTCTCACAGCGCATGGAATAAAATATAATAATAACATACTTGACATAAAACAGGAGAGACAGTGCATAAGCTGAAAATCAAAACTAAACATCATAGCAGCGGAAAATTCAGAATACAGCTTATTACAACTTTCAAACTGTCTCAAAGCAAAAGAAAGCTAAAATGGAAGATACACCACCAATGCCCAAGCAGTGATCTTCAACAACACAGGGAGAATACTATATATATTACGTGGAAGCCTCCTGCTCGTCTCCGGATCATCTACCCGTGCATCACCAGCTAACCTGTCTC
Organism: Allium sativum; assembly: GCA_030737875.1. Lineage (NCBI taxonomy): Eukaryota > Viridiplantae > Streptophyta > Magnoliopsida > Asparagales > Amaryllidaceae > Allium > Allium sativum. Next base: position 379,293,234 of record CM060926.1, read on the forward strand.
TAGTCTGCTCGTGTGAGCACCCAGAGTAATAAGAAGAGACATAAAACTCTGGGTCAGACATAAAGCCTGGTATGAGCGATAAGCATCTAAGCAAAATAATAACAGGTATACTAAACCATACCTGAACCTGGACCTGCAACCAAAGAGTTAGTACCACATACCGTACAATACTCCAAGGCGCCATAATAAATAGTGTAAGAATACGGGGGTGGGGTGTGCATGTCACAATGATAGCAAACAAACCATCCATAGCAACCATCCTCACATCTCTCACTCAGTGCGTAAAGCATACGACATCTACCACTTTGGAACACTAGACAAACTGAGGTAACGACGAATCCCGACTTGTAGAAACCTTGCTGTGACCAAGCCAAACACTTGGAGTCATGACCAAACATTTCAATGACCCACTTCATTGGTCGTAGCCCTTGGTTCTACCGATGCCATAATGGCCCTGAATCCGCCTTCGTACCTCCTACCATAGTGGTTCAAAGCTATAGACGTCGATAACCCCTTGGCACGCGTCCCGCAGCAAAGCCCAACTCATGAAGTGAACCCGTTGATTCCCATCTGAATCTTGAGCTCTAACTTCTCATTTGGACTTCCTTTGCATCTCGGGTTTATGTCATCACCCTCCGGATCGGTCTTCATTCTGTACGTAACTTCCTGATTCGGTTCGCAGTCACCAGCTCGTAGCCATCAACCTCGGATCGGTTCGGATCATCCTTCACGCTCGGGTCGGATCGTGGAAGCCCTCCTTCAGTCGTAGAGGCACATCGGTTCGGATCGTGAGCTTCTTAAGTGGATCGGTTCGGGTCGGAGTAGCTCATGCTCACGAGAGACGGATCGGGTCGCGCCATCGGATCGCACCTCGTCAGCTCGTGGCCCCTTGTCGGGTCGGTTCGGGCTTATCAGTTCGTGGCAATCCACTGGTTCGGGTCGAGCTACCCATCTGGATCATGGCGCCTCATCAGCTCGTGGTGCTTCCTCTCCAAGTTGGATCGTGGTCTTCCGTTCGTGGCTCCGAGCTCTGGCACGTGGCGCGGTTCGAGAAGGCGGGTCGGTTCGTGGGCATGGGGGCGATCCGATCCGGATAAATTCCTGCACTTCGTTCCAGCGACAGTTTCTCGCCATTCGACGGCGTTTTTGACCAAACTAACACTTCTAAGCAATCACAAAACACACCATAGAGTCATAGCAACATGTAATAGCAATCACAACAGCAACCAATCACTCAAATGAATCAAAATGGATCAAAAGTGGCCAAAGCTCCTTATTTTCCCTTAAGCATGTTTAAGTAAAACTGATCATAGAGTTAACAAAACTTAATTAAACCGAACCAAATTTCAACTAGAGGCATAAAACATTATTTAAGAATTTCTAAACATTTTTCCAGAATTTATTAGTGTATAAATTCGCTAATCTTCACTAATTACCCTTAATTACCGTAATTAGTGCAAAAACTATGCAAATCACTCACCTTGGCCACAAATAAAATTTTCAGAACTGAAACTCCTCTGATTTGGGGCGAATACTGATGTCCAACAGCAGCTCTAACCTTGCTTTGGTGCTTTTTCTTCTTAATTTGATGTTGCTAAGCCTAATCTTCAATTAAAGAGTGATTTTGGGTGTTTTAGATGTAGGATGCCATTGTTAGAGTGTCTAAGGATGAAAGTGGCGGCTGGAAAATGTCTAAAGAAATGTTTTCTAACCCTAATCAGCACCTATATACCCCTAAACCCGAAATCCCCCTTGGGCCTAGCTGCTAATCACCCGATTAAGCCCAATTAAGTTGTTTTTCACCATCTGAAACTTGTTTCAGCCATATCTCCCAAACGGTAAGTCCGTTTGGCTAATGTGACCACTCTACGGAAAGAGAAACCATCATCCGGAGCCAATGAAGGTGGTTTCAGATCAAAATTCCTTTCCAGTCAAAAGTTATGGCCAAAACAGTGCCAACCAGGGGTAAAATGGTCATTTAAAAATCGGGAAAAATCATGAACATGGGAAATGACACCAATAGTCGTCCCCCAAAGTTACATGACCATACGACTTCGTATGTGACAGAAATAAATATTCTATGATCCTATGATGCGTAGAATGCGGGTCGTTACACTCTCCCCCCCTTAAGAAATTTCGCCCCCGAAATTCCTTAACCCAAAACATACAAAGGATCCCGCATGCCTAACAACCACATACAACAATCAATCATGCAAAACAAGCAAACAAGTCTATCCTAGCATGCGGAAAACTAAATCGAAGTCAAAATCTTACCAGGCAAAGAGTTCTGGGTGTGACTTCCTAATGTTCTCCTCTGTCTCCCAAGTACAATCTTTCTCGTCCTCGCTCCACTGAACCTTGACTAACTTCACCGCCTTCCTTCGAAGTTGCTTCATGTCGTGCTCGACAATACGGGCCGGCTTGCGGTTCCCAACCGCCTCGGGTTCTACTTCGAAGTCCTCTAACTGATCAGGTGAAATAGTCATATCTGGGTCGTGAACGAACTTCCTTAGTTGGGAAACATGAAATACGATGTGAACTCCTGCCATCTTCTCCGGTAAGTCAATTCTGTATGCCAAATTCCCGACTAGTTCAAGAACAGGGAATGGGCCAACAAATCTTGGTGCCAACTTGCCTCTCCTGCCAAATCGTATTACGCTCTTCAACGGAGAAATCTTGACAAACACCAAGTCGCCAACGGAGAATTTTAAGTCTCTTCTCCTCTTATCAGCATAACTCTTCTGTCTATCTTGGGCAGCCTTCATTCGTTGTTGAATGGTCTTGATTTTATCTGAAGTTTCCCTCACCACATCTGGTCCAAGCATAAACTTCTCGCCAGTCTCTATCCAACATGATGGTGAGTTGCACGGTCTTCCGTACAAAGCTTCAAACAGAGCCATACCGATACTGGATTGGTAGCTATTATTATATGCAAACTCTACTAGATGCAAATGGTCATCCCATGATCCACCAAAATCCAATATACATGCTCTCAAGAGATCTTCCAAAATACAGTTCACCCTCTCCGTCTGACCGTCGGTCTGAGGATGATATGCGGTACTGAGATGTAACTCTGACCCTAGAGCCTCTTGTAAGCTCTTCCAAAACCCACTAGTGAACAACGGGTCTCGGTCGCTCACAATGCTTTTAGGTACTCCATGAAATCTCACTACCCACTTCATATACAATTCTGCTAACTTAGCTGCCGTTCTGGTCGATTTGACTGGTATAAACCTTGCACTTTTAGTCAGTCGATCCACAATCACCCAAATGCTATCATGTCCCGATCTAGTCCTTGGTAAACCATCGATGAAATCCATCGAGACTTGCTCCCATTTCCATTCGGGAATTTCTAAGGGCTGTAACAACCCACTAGGCTTCTTTTGCTCGGCTTTAACTAGCTGGCAATTCATGCATTTGGATATAAACTTCCCAACGTCTCTTTTCATTCCTTCCCAGTAGTAAGTCTGCTTCATATCTCGATGCATCTTGTTACCACCGGGGTGTATAGTCAGCTTTGAGTGATGACATTCTCTAAGCACTTCATCCCTCAATCCATTGACATTGGGTACAACAAGCTTTCCATTCTTTCTAAGCCATCTATCTCGATCAAGCCCATACTTGTTCATCTCCTCATCGATACCCATCTCTAACTTGGAGATGATTTCCAATAGGTTAGGATCGTCCCTCTGACTAGAGCCGATCCGCTCAATCAAAGTGGGTCTGATCGTCAAACTTGCTAACATTTCTGGATCCAATTCGCACTTTGGTCTGAAATCAAACCCCGCGATAAACTCCAGTTGCTTCCATTCAAGGAACATAGCCCCTAAGCTGGCATGTCTTCTACTCAATGCATCAGCCACCGCATTGCCCTTTCCCGGTGTGTATGCGATGTCAAAATCATAGGAAGCTAAGAACTCCAACCATCTCTGCTGACGGAGATTCAGATCTTTCTGAGAGAAGAGATACTTTAACGACTTATGATCTGTAAACAGCTCAAATCTTTCTCCCAAGAGATAGTGTCTCCACATCTTTAACGCGAACACGATCGCTGCCAATTCTAAATCATGGGTAGGGTATCTTTTCTCGTGCGGCTTCAATTGCCGACTTGCGTAAGCTACAACCCTACCGCCTTGCATCAATACAGCACCCAGTCCGGTACCACAGGCATCCGTGTATACCGTCATCTCTTCATCCCCATTAGGAATGACTAACACTGGTGCGCTTGTCAACTTGTCCTTTAGACTTTTAAATGCATTCTCGCACCTTTCATCCCAAACAAAAGCTTGATTCTTCTTGGTCAACTGGGTCAATGGTGCTGCTATCTTGGAGAAACTTTGGATAAACTTACGATAATATCCCGCTAACCCCAAGAAACTCCTTACATCTGTTCCATTCTTGGGCGTAGGCCAATCCTGTACCGTAGCCACCTTCGCCGGGTCCACGGCAATCCCATTTTCTGATACAACATGGCCCAAGAACCTCACTTCCCTCTTCCAGAAGTGACACTTAGAAAACTTTGCTTTCAATTGGTGTTTTCTCAACACCTCCATCACTATTCTTAAATGTCCCTTGTGTTCTTCCTCTGTCCTCGAGTAGACCAAAATATCATCAACGAACACAAGGACAAACTTATTCAACTGATCTCTGAATACCCTATTCATAAGATCCACAAAATATGCTGGGGCATTGGTCAGCCCGAATGGCATGACCAACCACTCATAAAACCCAGACGGCGTCCGAAATGCCGTTTTAGCTATACTCTCAGCTTCCACTCTAAGCTGATGAAAACCTGTCGCGAGATCCAACTGAGAAAATACTCTCGCGCCACTCAACTGATCAAACAAATCATCTATCCGCGGTAGAGGATACTTGTTCTTCCTCGTCACTTTATTCAACTCGCGGTAGTCTACACACAACCGAAGGGAACCATCCGCCTTGGTAGCAAACACAACTGGTGCTCCCCATTCAGAAACACTCCTTCTGATAAATCCCTTCTTCAAAAGATCGCTGACTTGCACCTCGAGCTCTCGCTGCTCCCTTGGTGCCATACGACGAAGTGGCATCACTATAGGTCTGACATCCTTTACCAAATCAATACGAAACTCAACCTCTCGGTGTGGTGGAAGTCCGGTCACTTCTTCGAAAACATCCGGATACTGGCCAACCACGGGCAAACCTGACAACTCACCATGCGGAATGTCGAGGGAGTTTAGAAAACTAGCCAATACCCCCTTACTGGGTAGACCACCAAACACTATCCTCCGCCCATCATCCGCTCTAGCTGTCACCAACAAGCCCTCACAGTCTACCACCACCCCGTATCTTTGGAGCCAATCTACTCCCAAAATAATGCCAAACCCAGTAAAGCCCAAAACAAAGCAATCACAAACAAACATGCATCCATGACTCGATAAGACCACATTACGATAAATCATGCTAAGGCTAGTCGAACCACCAATCGGGTTCGTCACCACTAAAGGTCTATCGACTATCTCGGGCTCCAATCCCAACCTATCTACCAGGTCACTAGATATGAAAGAACTGGAAGCTCCGGTATCAAACAAAACTCTAATAGGAACATCATAAACAGAAAGCATACCTTGAATGACGACATTCTTTCCCTTCTCCGCCGCTGTTGGGGCATTCGACGAAGAAGGAATAGCATTAAGAGCATATGCTTTCACCATTTGCTTTTCCTTAGGAGGTTGTGGACACTTGTCCTTGTGATGTCCCATTTGGCCACAGTTGAAGCACTTCCTATCCGCTGGCTTGGCCCGACAATTACTAGCATAATGGCCCTTCTTACCAAAGCTGAAGCACTCCACATCTTGCTTATTCTTTTTCTTCTGGCCATCCTTATCTTGGTTCTGCTTTCTCTTATTCTGGGAACCACCCTTGCCTCCACCACTTGCTTGTGGCTTTGGCTCATCTGCGGATGCAACCTCAGTTTTCGGCTTAGGGTAGAGACTTTCTGACCTCAATGCTTTCCCTACAATCGACTCAAACGACTCATCGATGTGGTTAATAAGCCTTTCCCCCAAGTACTGGTCCAAACCGGTTATGAATTTCTCATTCTTTTTCTCGGCAGTATCAATAAGAGATAACCCATATTTTGACAAAGTGTCAAATTCGGCAATATACTCGGAGACAGCTCTGCCATTCTGCTTGAGCTCCAAGAATTTCTTAAACAGCACTGACTTCTGAGCAGCTGGAATGAACTTCTCGCTAAAGCGAGCTTTAAACTGCTCCCAAGTAATCTGATCTTCGGGAGTAGCTGCTTTTATAGCATTCCACCAATTCATTGCCCGCCCTTGCAGCTGACGGGACGCTAGCTTTCTCTTCATTGCATCCTCAATACCCAAATCCTCGAAGATACGTTCGCAACTATCCAACCAATCTTGAACATCCGTGGTCGACTCCGTTCCGTGAAACGGCTTCCCACCAAGACTAGCATAATCCTTATTCAGCTTGGCGAAGTCGACTCTTGGCGCCTGCACTATTGGACCACCACCATTTCCACCATTGGGAGCTGCCCTCTGCACATCTCTAAGCATCTCTCTCATGAGGTCAGTAAACATCGTCCTCATGTCAGCAGCATTCCCATTATTGGCTCCTCTACCAGCACCTCTAGTATATCGGCTCATCGTCAATCTGAAAAAAGGAAACGATTAACGACTCCATAGTGGTGCTAGTGCAGTACGACTTCATCCTTATACTAGTAATAGTATATATATATATATATATCTTTTAAAAACCAAAGTAATCACAAATACGCTCTCTCGTATACGTATTTTATCTCTCCCTGATAACTTCCCTAGGTTAACTACGCAACCTAGAGCTCTGATACCAAGTGTGACGGTCCGCCCCGCACCAGCCTGCATTTCCTCCGGAAGTGCGCTGTACACATGCCCAACTAGCACGGGACGGTCGTCATGAGAAAAGAAAGAAGAGAATTAACTAATCAAGGAACCTGTAGAATGTCTCACAGCGCATGGAATAAAATATAATAATAACATACTTGACATAAAACAGGAGAGACAGTGCATAAGCTGAAAATCAAAACTAAACATCATAGCAGCGGAAAATTCAGAATACAGCTTATTACAACTTTCAAACTGTCTCAAAGCAAAAGAAAGCTAAAATGGAAGATACACCACCAATGCCCAAGCAGTGATCTTCAACAACACAGGGAGAATACTATATATATTACGTGGAAGCCTCCTGCTCGTCTCCGGATCATCTACCCGTGCATCACCAGCTAACCTGTCTCTAGTCTGCTCGTGTGAGCACCCAGAGTAATAAGAAGAGACATAAAACTCTGGGTCAGACATAAAGCCTGGTATGAGCGATAAGCATCTAAGCAGAATAATAACAGGTATACTAAACCATACCTGAACCTGGACCTGCAACCAAAGAGTTAGTACCACATACCGTACAATACTCCAAGGCGCCATAATAAATAGTGTAAGAATACGTGGGTGGGGTGTGCATGTCACAATGATAGCAAACAAACCATCCATAGCAACCATCCTCACATCTCTCACTCAGTGCGTAAAGCATACGACATCTACCACTTTGGAACACTAGACAAACTGAGGTAACGACGAATCCCGACTTGTAGAAACCTTGCTGTGACCAAGCCAAACACTTGGAGTCATGACCAAACATTTCAATGACCCACTTCATTGGTCGTAGCCCTTGGTTCTACCGATGCCATAATGGCCCTGAATCCGCCTTCGTACCTCCTACCATAGTGGTTCAAAGCTATAGACGTCGATAACCCCTTGGCACGCGTCCCGCAGCAAAGCCCAACTCATGAAGTGAACCCGTTGATTCCCATCTGAATCTTGAGCTCTAACTTCTCATTTGGACTTCCTTTGCATCTCGGGTTTCTGTCATCACCCTCCGGATCGGTCTTCATTCTGTACGTAACTTCCTGATTCGGTTCGCAGTCACCAGCTCGTAGCCATCAACCTCGGATCGGTTCGGATCATCCTTCACGCTCGGGTCGGATCGTGGAAGCCCTCCTTCAGTCGTAGAGGCACATCGGTTCGGATCGTGAGCTTCTTAAGTGGATCGGTTCGGGTCGGAGTAGCTCATGCTCACGAGAGACGGATCGGGTCGCGCCATCGGATCGCACCTCGTCAGCTCGTGGCGCCTTGTCGGGTCGGTTCGGGCTTATCAGTTCGTGGCAATCCACTGGTTCGGGTCGAGCTACCCATCTGGATCATGGCGCCTCATCAGCTCGTGGTGCTTCCTCTCCAAGTTGGATCGTGGTCTTCCGTTCGTGGCTCCGAGCTCTGGCACGTGGCGCGGTTCGAGAAGGCGGGTCGGTTCGTGGGCATGGGGGCGATCCGATCCGGATAAATTCCTGCACTTCGTTCCAGCGACAGTTTCTCGCCATTCGACGGCGTTTTTTACCAAACTAACACTTCTAAGCAATCACAAAACACACCATAGAGTCATAGCAACATGTAATAGCAACCACAACAGCAACCAATCACTCAAATGAATCAAAATGGATCAAAAGTGGCCAAAGCTCCTTATTTTCCCTTAAGCATGTTTAAGTAAAACTGATCATAGAGTTAACAAAACTTAATTAAACCGAACCAAATTTCAACCAGAGGCATAAAACATTATTTAAGAATTTCTAAACATTTTTCCAGAATTTATTAGTGTATAAATTCGCTAATCTTCACTAATTACCCTTAATTACCGTAATTAGTGCAAAACTATGCAAATCACTCACCTTGGCCACAAATAAAATTTTCAGAACTGAAACTCCTCTGATTTGGGGCGAATACTGATGTCCAACAGCAGCTATAACCTTGCTTTGGTGCTTTTTCTTCTTAATTTGATGTTGCTAAGCATAATCTTCAATTAAAGAGTGATTTTGGGTGTTTTAGATGTAGGATGCCATTGTTAGAGTGTCTAAGGATGAAAGTGGCGGCTGGAAAATGTCTAAAGAAATGTTTTCTAACCCTAATCAGCACCTATATACCCCTAAACCCGAAATCCCCCTTGGGCCTAGCTGCTAATCACCCGATTAAGCCCAATTAAGTTGTTTTTCACCATCTGAAACTTGTTTCAGCCATATCTCCCAAACGGTAAGTCCGTTTGGCTAATGTGACCACTCTACGGAAAGAGAAACCATCATCCGGAGCCAATGGAGGTGGTTTCAGGTCAAAAAGTTATGGCCAAAACAGTGCCAACCAGGGGTAAAATGGTCATTTAAAAATCGGGAAAAATCATGAACATGGGAAATGACCCCAATAGTCGTCCCCCAAAGTTACATGACCATACGACTTCGTATGTGACAGAAATAAATATTCTATGATCCTATGATGCGTAGAATGCGGGTCGTTACACTTATACCTTTTATTAACGTAACGAACCATACGAACTTAACTAGTCTCAAGTCCCAATTTGATCGTTTGTGAGAAATCACCTTTTGGAACCGTCAATCGAATAATTAACGCTCAATATTTAAATATCCAATCATTAAAATACGGGTTGCTACATTCTTTCCTCCTTAAAAGTTTTGGCCTCCGAAATCCTCAAGGACAAAACAACATAACTCAACTCTCCCAAATAAGTGACAACACAAAGGAAATTGTCACTTATTGCTCTCAACAACAACAAATGAAAGCAACTATAACAAAGGAAATCGACTCAGAATTTAGGAAGGAGCCAACATCCCCATTCCTTTGTATAACCATCATCAAACTCGGGATCGATGCAGCCAAGCCAAACACCTAACTTGTACCCTTATTTCCCTAACAGATAGATGATGGAAAATAAAAGTGACAACTTATTATTTGGAAGGCAATTCAACTTAGCATCGCATATAGAATTTCTTTCCAAATATGGCAAAATTCACGGAAAATTTCGGCAGTACCTTCCCTGTATGGTTTGATTTGGAAAAATCCAAAATTAACTTGCAAGTGTCATCTAACAAAAGAAAACAAAATCCCAAAAGTGGCTATCCATACATAGGGAAAAAATCACTAAAATGCTTCAAAAGGCAAAAACCATAACTCTATATCTACTGCATACATCTTTTTTAAGCAAACTTAGCGTTTAGATGCAAATAGAAATGAATAAGCATCCCAAAAAAAATCAAATCTTACTTACTTGGGCATGTAATCTACAAAAAGGCTTAGATGCAATAAAAGAAATAGCAACAAGAGAATTAAACATGTTAAATGAACTGAATTATCTAACATAATATGTCATGTATGGATTTCATTTCGAATAATTAAGTGATACAACAATACAATTATCCTGCATTTTGGAGGAATTTCAAAATTTATTTTTCAAACGATACAATAATACAATTATCTAACAATACAATTTACATAAGAAGTTAATTTCCCAAACTTATTTTGGAGGAATCAATTCTCTGATGTTGTTATGTTTATTGCATTTATTGCTTTCTGTAGATTTTGTTTGTTTTTCTTTTATTTATTCATTTTCATTTTATTTACAATATCCTTTGTCTTCATTCTTTTATAGCGATCATCAAAAACAGCTAGAAAAAGAATTTCACACTAAACTATTATATTTTTCAATAATAAAACAGAATACAACAGAGGAGTGCAAATCTACCAAAAGAAAACATGCTCTACTGCTATCACTACTGGGTAAAAGATACAATGACTAAATGTAGCTAATCACTAGGACAAGTAGGCCTAGGACCCTATCCCTATGACATAAAAAGGTCCTCATCACTGAATCTATACAACTATATAGCGCTCCTTCCTTTCATCTACCACTTTATGCACACTTATGTGGCGTACCCCTACTTCTCATTCCATTAATATAGTCATCCCACTTTAAAAACTCGAAAATACATACTGATGATGATGCAATCATCAACATAATCATCTTCAAGCGACAAGATTGTGATTCTATATCTTATTTATACTTCGTATATACGTTAGCTAGGCGTATATTCAGAATTTTCTTATACTTGATAGTCCAACCTCATCATCAAATAAAATACTCAAGCTCTTACTGTTTATTTTAATTTCTAACCATATTAATCAGTTTGTTTAGAGGAGAATTACCAGTACCTTAACAAATTTAACCCAAGTTTATCCCTTAACATGAGTTCTGTTATATATTAATCCCAAAACTTATTCATTTTATGTGAAAAGGTGCTCTCTCGAACATATAGTAACTCATTCTAGGGCATTACTAACCCTAACTCTAATGAGTTCGTCATTATGGGATATTATTAATCCCAACTCTGATGAGTCCTTTATCTTTTGTTCAAATGAGAGTCGTACCCCAAAGCTTTATATAAACCAAAGCCCTGATACCACTTCTGTAACGACCAACCTTTTTGCTTGGTTTTCATCAGTAATTGAACCGACTCAAACCGTTTATAAAGACAGATTGTTAAAGGTACTTACACATTTGCACAAAAGTAAATAAACTTTTGCATTATCATTACAATAATGTTACATCAGAGTTACAAGAATCATCAGAGTATAACAGAAACACAGTAGAAAAAAAATATACAAATACACTCTCAGTGGAAGGAAAATGATCCAAAACATAGCTCTAGCTCCAATCCTGAATCCTTCTCTAACCAACCCCTAAGGTTGAATCTGTAATCAAACTACTAAGCTGCCCCAGTGGAAAATTATGAGCACCAAGAGTTTAGGTATAAGAACAATAAACTCCAGATCAGACATGGCACTAGTATGAGAACTAAAAACAGTTGTTTTTAGGGTTTATTTTAAAGTTAGGAAATTCACCGGACCACGCCACTAAACGCGGAATAGGTTTACTCCATGTGAATACTAATGCATAGAAATTCGCAATGAGTTTTTGAAAAATGAAACTAACATAAGGTCTCGCGGCGCACACAATATGCAATGACCGCCCACAACTCCTGCACCAAACAAGGAAAATAATGTGCTGAAAGACATACCAAACAGCTATGGACGATCATCAGGGTAAAATAACACAAGCGAAACCTGTCGCATAACTCACAGCACAAGGATTACATATAATTAAACATATACAACAAGCAGTAATAGTGAATCATATTTGCACAAAATTCTAAAACTTGCATATCATCAAGGAATATCCATAACATCTTTGGATTGAATCAACAAACTATGCACAAAAGGCCTCACTACAACACTCAGAGAAAACATCAAACAACAGAAAACATCATAATATGTATAGTAGGAAACTAGTACGTAAGCCTCCTACTTGTCGTCGCTCAGCAACATCATCCTCATCAAGATATCACTTGTCACCTGCTACTCAGTCTGCCCATCCAACACATGGATGAACAACTCAAGGTAATAAGAGGGAGACATAAAACCTTGAGTCAGACAACAGTCTTAGTGAGCGATAAAATAACTATCTAACATCATCAATAAAGCATATGAGAATAGGCAGATTCATCTAATCTACCAATCACATCTTCAGGGAAGTACCCAAACCCATCTTCCCCACATCCGACAGTGATAGCCTTTAGAATAAGCAAATAGAAACAAACAGTGCACTGATGGAAATCAGTTATCAAGCGTAGACCATCCTAAACGATATCGACATCTCCCAAGCACAAGCCCCAAAGGCCAAAACCAACATCAGACAAACACCCAAGAGAAATCTCCTTCGATGTCGAACATTCTACACAAGACGATATAAGCAAAACAATCATCATTCACGACTCTGGCTATCACTGCCAATCCTTCTTTGAAACCATAGTTAATTGTATGACCCGCTCAACACCTTATCGTCCGTAATAGGCTAATGGTAAACCCCGGTTCAAGCAAAACTCCATACGCCATCTTGACTCGTATCTCTAGGCCCATCATGACTGCCCAGGGTACTTTACTAGCCACTTCTAGTCTTTGGGTGGCCCCATTGTACCCCTGCTTTGAGTTCGCTAGAACCTACGACAACGATAATCTCTCGGCTTTCGATAACTCGAGCCATCCACCTTGATGACTATCCACATGCTCAAGCGCCATCTCGAGCAACCATTATCCATAACTCAACATCTTTGAGTCGTCTTCATATTCGTTGCATTACGACGATCAACGAACACATCACAACACTTCGAACATTCCCACTTAAACTTATTTTGAAGTCACATCCATTCATGAGCCAAAAATAACACACTTGGTTCACAATTTGATAGGTCGTCTTTTCTCAAGTCGTAGCTCGACCTATTCATTTTGACCAACCCAACAACACAAGCTCATGCCCGACCTATGAGCTTGACCGACCCATACCTCATTGAAGCCCAACAACCTAATCCCTTTCCATACAAACCGACCCCATTGGCTTCTAACAACCTAGGCACTTTGAACGACTCATTCACAAAACGGAGCCGACCCGACCCAAGTGCGTACGAGCTAACTCATCAGATGCTAAACCATCCTCACCAACGACCTGAACTTCAAGGAATGACCCAACCTTATTGACGCTCTAGCGACCCGAAGCCAAGCATGCCACCGACCTGACTTCTCAAGACCCAACCCAAGCAATGAACGACCTAACCTAACTCCAACGAGTCGAAGCTCTTCAATGACCTGAACATCATTTCTTGTAGCACAAGCCATGCGACCCGACTCCAAACCAACCCGAATCCAGGATTTGCCAATCCATCTCCAATCTCAACCAAAATTTATGCAAAACATTCAATTTCATCCTTCAATCAAAATCGACCATCAACAAACATTAATTCAACGATTAATCATCATTCAAACATAAGAATTTCACCAAAATCATGATAAATCAATGAATACAAAAAATTGTGGATATAAACTTGCACAAACATATGAATTAACATAAGAATTACCGATTTAAGTTACTAGATTAGATCCTATGGTGATTCAAATCAAAATATACTTACCATTATGTAGATCTAGGTGAAAACAACTTGAAATGATGAAAACAAGATCAAACAACCCATATACTTGATTGCATCCACGTGACAGATGTTTATCACTCAACAACTCTTCTAAATAACTTGAAATCACTAGATTCCCAATCTGGACAGCGAAGAACACTCTTCAAACCTCTCCATTTTTTGCGATCTTACTTCACTCGATGTAGATCTAGCTTTATTCGATGTATCTAGAATTTTAATGGAGGAAAGGTGGATTTGATTGAGCAAGGAAGATCACAAGCTCAACCAAATGAGAGAATGAAGAAAGTAAACTATTCTCCATGCCTTAACCCCTCTATTTATAACCTCCTACCAGCCCACTAATGGGCCAGATCAAATCAGCCCACTAATGGCTAGCCAAACTTGTACAAAAATTGTGCAGCACTAGAACAGCGATTCCTCCTAAACTACGGAACCAAATCTTTAACGTGACCACTCTACGGGATTGGAAACATCATTTTATTTCCAATGAAATCGATCCTAACACCTGATTCGATTCCAATCAAAAGTTATGCCCTATACAAAACTGTTAGGGGAAAAATGACCACATATAAAATTGGTAAAAATTATGGACATGTCTCACATCCCCATAACCTACATATCAAAATATAAGAATGATCCAACCCTCAGGGAGTTAAATAAAAATAGTTTACGATCCTCCGGTACATAAAATGCGGGCTGTTACATAATGCAAACACATACATGAGAGAGATTTCTCCTTGTGATAGTCAAAAATGCTTTCATACGTGAAATCCTCTTTCATATTATTATTAGTGCATAGTGTGAAAAATCCTTTCGAAAGTAAATATATTAATCTTAGCTAGCATAATGCATCATCCTATAATACTAATGTATTCCTGCTAGTAACCAATATGTGATACAATCAAAACTGTACGGGCTCATAGTAGAGATTTGGGTTTCCAACAAATGACCAGGCAAAGGAACTTCCTTACCGAACTGATGGGTGCACCTCTAAAGGAACTCCCCAACAACCAAACAGGCTCTCTGTCAACACGAGGTCGGTCTCTCCCTTTCTGGAATGATTAGAGCGTGCCTAAGTAAGTCATCCCCCGGCCGTTACCAACTTTTAAACCGGGATCCTGGACCAACACAACCACAAAAACAATTTTCCACATAGGTTAATACCTGGGCTCCATACCATGGTACACCTTTTGTCTAGAAGGGAATGACTACCCATGTCCTCGTTGAATCTTTCCTGTTTCAGCCATTTTCCAGGGTATGAGGCTTGTCGAGGTCACGATATACACAAATTGTAGCTTCAATAAGGCATGCTTTGATCATCACTAGCTCATCACTTAAGTATGCCACATTGTCCATTCACAACGCATCATAGGTATATATCAATATATAACCTCTAAGATCGTACTTCTCAGAGAAGGGTGTTGAGCTAAGAGGATAAATTCTTCATCACCAAATATATATATATATATATATATATATATATATTTAACAGAGATCAGTGCTATGTAGTCAATTACAATGTCAGACACACAATCCATACAAGTCCGTTCTGGGTCTGAACGAAACCAAAATCTGAAAGATCTCCAAATACATCCAGACCTCTTACCAGTTATAGCCTCATACTGGGCGTACGACCCAACCTGTGAGAACCCGTAACTTCCCCGGGAAGGAAAGAGCGGATACTTTGAGAACAACACACAAATGAACGCAAACGGAAGAACATTTCATTGTTATTACAAGAATTCCATCAAATACAAGAATATACAGAGTATAATTGAATAAATTCCATTCGATAAATATCAGAGATTACAGTAAATTACATAACAGTGGAAAAACAATATAAAATACAAACTGAAAGTAATGCACGGATACAGAGCTTCCCGGGCATCGTTCCAGCTGTAAATTAGGATCCTGTGAATATAAATCTGCAAAACCAAAACTACTAGCTTCTCGTGTCGAAAATAGGGGCACCCGGAGTTTAGGTTAAAACAATAAACTCCAGGTCAGTCATGTGATTGGTGTGAGAACTAAAACAGTTATTTAAAGCTTTACTTTAAAAGAGAGTAATTCAAGGGACCACGCCGTATAACACGGAACGGGTTTCCTCCCAAGAATACCAGTGCATAGAATAAACAACGCAATGCTTTTTCGAAAAATGAAGCTATTATAAGAACCAGGTCCCATCACACAATGCAACGCAAGCCGGAGGATAGGGTTTTCCCTTATAATAGCCAAACATGCTTGGTACGTTTTAAAAGCAAATCATTTGATACTATAATAAGTGTATAGTGTCAAAACAATTTCAATCATAAATATCAATCCTAGGCGGCATGGGTACCAACTATCATGTCGCCATACTAGGCTCTACAAATAAAACCGAAATACACGTATTGGAAATTGGATTACCGTCATGAGTCGAGGCAAGGGGCAAGCTCGTCTCCGCTTCGAGACACTCTAGCAAAAGCCTCGGGACTACACACTCTGGGTAACCCCTGGATGCTTCAAGGCCGGTCCTCTCTTACGTTTGAGGATTGGCAATTCCTGAACACACGTTTCCCGATCCTTATAGACCTAAAATCGAGGCGCCTCATCCAACAACCACATAGGTGAAAAGTATATAAATGTAAGGGCTGGTAAGTCACTGACACCACCAAATCTAGAAAGAAACGTCGTGCTCTCCCTGCAGTCCTTATCCCGTTTTTAACTCATACCGAGGTGTGAGGCTCGCGAATTCACGTTATACACAAAGCTATGCCACAGAGGCCGTGCTTTGATCATAAACCACAAGACTTTGCTTTTCAATAGAAGCCTTGATCAATTTCCACTTAGGCGTGCCACACAGGCAATTCATGCCATGCGACTGATGTCCATCGATATACAACCTCTGAGCTCGTACGTCTCAGAGAAGGGCGTTAAGCAAGAGAACAAATTCTCCGCCGCCAAATAGATGTATATTTAATAGAGATCAATCAACACAGAATAAAATCCAATGTCAGATACACAATCCATTTACAAGTTCGTTCGGGGTCCGAACGAAACCGGAGGCACTTTCCTCGCATATCCATCGATCTCCAAGTACGTCTGGACGACCACCAACTGATTCCCTCATCTTGGGTGTACAGCCCAATCAAGATCATCAGTAATCACCCAAACGATGTGAAGACTTCCGGTCTTCAACCACCGTCATCATCCTCGACTTATCGTCGAATCGGTTATTCAGAATGGGTATAAATCCGGCCTTTCCGAACAACCCGCGTATATTATAAACAAATGTTGAACAAACACAACATACGCCTCATTCCAATTCAACAGTCACTAACCGCAAATTAGCAACAGAACAATTTCCCAAATATTAACCCCGAAGACCGAAACCAACATCAGATCAATATCCAGGAAACCATGCTTCTTAACTAACCTACAACTAGTTTCTAAATTTCATATTCTTAGGGAAAGGCTTCCGTTAATTTTATCCAAGATAAATTCTTTAAAATTTATCCTTTAATCTTCCTTTGGATATCATTTCAAACCAGATTATGGTTTTCCAAACTAGTCGAGATTAGCGAACCACTCTGAAGTAATTATTTATTTTATTTCCCAATCCCAACCTATTCATCCCATGAAGAAAAACTGGTAATACTCCATATCTAACACCACGGTGTTATCGGTAAAATTAATTACCATTTCATGCTCAAATCTAATTAAAGATTTAACTATCGCTTTGGAGCAAAACTGGTAATACTCCATTCTCGCTCATTTTCCAAATTTGATAATTTTCATTATCAATTCACATTTCAATCTAATTGCAGATTCATTAAAACTCCTTTTACTGGGTTAAAGAACTAGTGTCATTTAAAACACAGTTCACGACAAACCCAAATCACATTCTATTTATTATCGAGTTAAAGAACAAGTGTTATTTAAAACACCGTTCACGATAAACCCACAAATCACTTCTAATTCAATTTCAATCAAATATATTAGAAATTCCGATTATTTAAAACCCCTTTTTAAATCCAATTTATTTATTTAAAAATAGTTGGGTTTTAATTTTAGTTCAAAACTAGTTCATTTCGATAAAAATCTATTTTTATCTTTACCAATGTGGAGTTTTTCATCCCAATTTTTCCCAAATCATTTCTTATGATTTTACACAAATTATTACTATTTTTAATAATTTTATCAAGGCCCGTACAATCGATTTCCATCAACGGCCATCGAATTGCACTTACAACGACCTTTTCCAAATTTGATTTGGACGTATCTCCAAATCCAACCGTTAGATTCCAAATTTCTAATATTCGTTAGAAAGCTCTTTTCGATACGAACCCAACGGTTCCGGTTTTAGGAGAATCCGACGGTCGGATGTCCCGTAATGTCCGTTCGAAGTCAATGGTCGAAATTTACGAACTGCCGCGGCGCGGCGCGTTCTATTCAGGCCATTATATTATATATATATAATATATATAATATATGTAATATATATAATATATATTTCGTCGATTCCTATCTAAAACGAATTTTATAAATAGTTTTAAATTCGTTTCAAAAACATTTCAACTTCCATTTCCAATTCAAATCAAAATTGAAATTTTCCTTATAAATTCGTTTTAAAATTCATTTCAATTCAATTCCAATTTCAATTCAATTTGAATTCATTTCAAATTGATTTTTATTCTATTTCAATTCGTTTCGAATTCGTTTTATATTCAATTTAATTCGAATTCGTTATATATTCAATTCAACTCGAATTCGTTATCTATTCGATTCAATTCAAATTCGTTTTCTATTCGATTCAATTCAAATTCGTTTTCTATTAAATTCAATTCAAATTCGTTTTCTATTCGATTCAATTCAAATTCGTTTTCTATTCGATTCAATTCAAATTCGTTTTCTATTCGATTCAATTCAAATTCGTTTTCTATTCGATTCAATTCAAATTCGTTTTCTATTCGATTCAATTCAAATTCGTTTTCTATTCGATTCAATTCAAATTCGTTTTCTATTCGATTCAATTCAAATTCATTTTCTATTCGATTCAATTCAAATTCGTTTTCTATTCGATTCAATTCAAATTCGTTTTCTATTCGATTCAATTCAAATTCGTTTTCTATTCGATTCAAATCAAATTCGTTTTCTATTCGATTCAAATCAAATTCGTTTTCTATTCAATTCAATTCAAATTCGTTTTCTATTTGATTCAATTCAAATTCGTTTTCTATTCGATTCAATTCAAATTCGTTTTCTATTCGATTCAATTCAAATTCGTTTTCTATTCGATTCAATTCGAAACGAATATAATCGATATAAATATCGTTCGCGTCAAAATAGCGCATCTCTAATCAACACGGCTTTATATATTTCAATAATTCAGTTATTCTATTCAACAAATGAATATTTATTCTATTCAATACGTGAATCTATATTTTTGCCAACACATGACTAATCTCAACGAATGAGTACTATCCACGTGTGACTATTTTTGTTATTTAATTTATTTTATAAAAATTAAGGTATCTATCGTTTGATTTCAAATCAGACTCCAACCGAAAATTAGTAAGAGAACGATTCCCTGAATATTAACCCCGAAGGCCGAAACCAACATCAGATCAACATCCAGGAGACCACTCATGTTATCTATTTTCCAATTAGTTTCTAATTTTATATATGATAAAGATGTAAATTTTATTGTTAAAATATTTCGTTCAACACATGACTAATCTCAACGGATGAGTACTGTCAACACATGAACCTTTATTTTATAAAGAAGTTAGTTTCTAATTCTA
Organism: Allium sativum; assembly: GCA_030737875.1. NCBI lineage: Eukaryota > Viridiplantae > Streptophyta > Magnoliopsida > Asparagales > Amaryllidaceae > Allium > Allium sativum. The sequence goes on from CM060926.1 coordinate 379,312,923, forward strand.
TATATAATAAAGATGTAAATTTTATTGTTAAAATATTTCGTTCAACACATGACTAATCTCAACGGATGAGTACTGTCAACACATGAACCTTTATTTTATAAAGAAGTTAGTTTCTAATTCTATACATAATAAAGATGTAAATTTTATTGTTAAAATATTTCGTTCAACACATGACTAATCTCAACGGATGAGTACTGTCAACACATGAACCTTTACTTTATAATATTCTTTATTTTCTAAATTGGAATGAGGCCCAATCAATTACCATATAAAGTTAATTATATGGATTCCATACAACACATGTATATAATAGCAACGATAAATAATCAACCATCATCCAAAGTGCACTACACAGTATAAGCATCAAATATAGATATCTAACGCTTATAACAGCCTGTCGATCCATCGATCGACATACAACTAATTATTGGGATTAGTGTATGCCGTATTTTATCCCAATACCCATGTGGGGTTTCAAACAATCAAACACAGATTTTATTTGTGCAGTTGGGCGATGTGTAAAATTTATCGTCCCAATCAATGTCCTTCAAATAGGTGTACATAAACAAACCGTCCGGTTTGTAAATGAATATTTATTTATTCACATTCACGTTAAAAATTATATTTTTAACGATAATTAATTTATTTCAACACATTAATCTATATTATCGATTTCACATCAACATCACAAACAAATTTCACAACACATCAAACAAGCATACAAGCCGTCCATGGTCTGTGGACGACGGGTGTCGGGTGCTACTAAACAACGTCTGCATCCTAGTATATATATATATATATATATATATAACTAGAAAAAGAAATTTTAAAGTGAGAAGTTCTCACCGATAGCTAATCCAATACCACGACACTTCAAATGTAGAAGTCTTCGCCGTTCTCTCCTTTCATCACTTTCGTTGTCCGCTTTCACTACATATATAAAAATCACATTTTTATACCGCTATTCAATATATAAAAATCGAATTTTTACTTCGCTATTCAATATATAAAAATCGAATTTTTACTTCGCTATTCAATATATAAAAATCGAATTTTTTATTTTGCTATTCAATATATAAAAATCGAATTTTTACTTCGCTATAAAAATCACTTTTCCACTTCAACGTATATATATTAAAAATCATATTTTTAATACTTCTATTTTATAAAAATTATATTTTTATTACTTCTACTTTATAAAAATTATATTTTTATTACCTCTACAATATAAAAGATTATATTTTTACTTCATTTCTATTTTCCATAAAAAAACCTGATCTTGATTAACATCGGAATAAAAATCCAATTTTGATTACTATATAAACTAAGTTAATTATTTAAAATGAACTAAAATAATTAAGAAAACTCACCTTATCCCCTTTTTCATTTCAGTTTTTCTTTTTTCGCAGGGGGGGTTCGCTGCCATCAAGGGGGGAATATGTCGGAGGTGGCGCAAGGGGGTGCTAGGGTTTCGGTCGGGCTCGATTTGGGGGTGTTCGTGTGGGGAGCTTCGAGCTGGAAGGGAAGGGGGGAGGTCAGCGACGGAGAGGAGGGTTTCGGCTGAGGTGCGGCGGCGGCGGGGACAGTTTTTTTTTCTTCGATCGACAAAATGAAAAGGAGGAAGGGAGAGAGAGTTAAGGACTTATATATAAATATATATTTTAATTTATTTATTACTAAAAAGCAACTTTTATTTTCGACATCGAAACGAGACCCACCGCCTGTCGTCCATAGCTAATTACCCCCATTCCGAACACAATAGGATATGTATCGCAGGCTAATTCGACTGTTTCGATCAGTTTTCGTCAAAACCAACATATAACTCTATATATTGAATATGAACGCGCATTTCAATTTACTTGGGTCACATACTAACTCGAAAAATTCCAGAAAAATATTTTCTAGCTTCGTATTGACGTTACGGTCCTATCAAAACTAGTTTCGTCGAATTCTGAGACCGTTTGAAAAATGGTCATTTTCCAGTCGATTAAAATCAACCGAAACTGGTCAAACGCCTTTTCCTTTGCCACGCTCACATATCGAGTCGAAAAAATATGAAATTTGAAACCTAGCAATAATTTGACATCCCAGATCCAACAAAAGTGTTTTTGTCGAAATCCGAGGTCGTTTGCAAAATTTCCATTTTTAAGGGCCTGAATTCTATAGCGACTATTCAGAATTTTCAACTGGACATATCTTTTGATTCACGCTATGAAATTTCAATTTTTCGGATTCACTGGAAAGATATTCTCAATTAGATTCTATTATTTTTGGTTTCACTAAAATCCGGTTTATTTTGCACCTGGTACATTCAATTGAAATTCGAAATCGAATTATCGAACTACAGGGCCATTTTCAATTCCTTTTATAATTATATATAATTATTTATATTCTAACGACGATCTATATAATATATACGTTTGATTCTATTCAAAGTAAATTTCTCGTCGATATTATTTAAAATAATCTATTTTAAATATTCAAAATTCGCTAAAATTGCCAAAATAAAATTTTTAAATTGGCTCGCATTTCCTGGTTGTTACACAACCGATACATCAACAATCAATCCAAACGATGTGAAGATCCCTGGTCTTCAATCATTGTCATCAATGTCTCTAATTGCTCCATAACGTCGTATTATTATTTAGATTGTTTTACGGATATAAATCCGATCGTGGTCTTTCCAAATAATAAACGCAATTTTAAAAAACACAATTTTGGATCACATAGGATCTCAACCAAATATCCTCCAAAAAGCGGTTAATAAAAAACCTTTTTTTTGTGCTTGCTTGATTGCTTGATGTGTATATATGTGTCTTTCTGTTAGCTTCTTTTAGACGTTGATATGCCTAATTACCTTTGTATTCTCTTAGTTATTCTTCTTTCCTTGTTTAACTTTGTACTCGTCTTTGGTATATCAATAAAATGGTAGGTGGCCATTTAACCCCCGTTGGTTTTGCCAAAAAAAAAAATCTTTCCGTTCAAAAACTTACTACTCAAAACTCGGTTCCTTTAAAAAACCCTTAATCCATATTTCATAATTTCTAACCCTATTCACAAGTGAAAAGGATTACCTAAAATTCATTTCTTAAATCTTAATTTAAAGAATATAATTCTCTCTTAATTCCTTTCTTTCAATTTCCTTAAATCAAAGAATTGATTAAATCCCCAATTATGATATGAATTTCCACCACTCAATCTCATCGGGTTTCAAGAAGGATATTATTGAAGATACCCTTCATGACAAAATTCAAATCAATCGATATTGAACATAAGTTACACCTAAAGTATACCTACTTATATTCGATATCAATTCTCATAATCAATGAATACTATCAGCAGAATAATGATATAAATATCTTCAAAATTCCTCAAATAATATACGTTTACACCACGAAATTTCACATCAAATATCTAAAGATTATTTCTACCCAATTCATCTCAATTAAATCAGGAAACTCGTATCCGTGTTTGAAATTTTATCAAACCCCTTGACACTAGATCAGGGTAGAAATTCATCATCTTATCTTCGATATTAATTTCCATATCCAACTCAAACTATAAGAGGAATTATGGTTATTACCTTCTAAATTCCTCAAGTAGTAAAAGTCATTGTCTATAGTGATAATGTCAAACATCTGCAGATTCATTTCCAACCATATTTGATTTATTTGTAATTGAAAATTGCTTTAAATATTAAATATCTTAAAAATCTTAAACCTTTGAAAACATTTGACAAATCATTTAAAAATGATTACTTATAGTTCAGAAAATAGTTTGTGGGTTAAAAACTTCAAATTAGATTGTTTTTCAAAGAAGCATTACAAAAATGTTACAAAACAGTTCATATTGCTTAATTTGATCAAAATAACCTTTATATTGCCCAAAACTAAAATTTTCCAATTCAAAACACTTTCAAACAATATATAATGATTTTACAAAAATATCCATATTTTTAAAACATTAAAAATAGCTGTTTACAGTTACGATCGACGAACTGCACTTACAATGACCTTTTCCAAAACTGTTTTGAACATAACCTGAAAACTATTCATCGAGATCTGAAAATTTATTTTTAATTTGAATGACAATATTATTTGAAAGAAAACATTTTTTTGTTTTATTGAAATCCAATTTAAAAAGCTCTAGTTAAAATCATTCAAAGTTATTGGTCGAAATACGCAAACTGTTGCTACGCGACACGTCCTATCACTAGTACAAAACAGGGCTATTGCTTGGCTTTACTTGCATCAGTTGTACTAACAACCGATGCAAATATATTCAGTTGCATCAGTTCCCATTTACCTGTAGAAGCAATTGGTATAGATAAAGCAGCAGAGGGGGGTAAAACGTAATTAACGTCGGTTTTAACCAGTCTTTGAAGCAAATAAATAGAAGCAAATAGTGTTCCATGCGTCACTCACTTTTGCAACTGATGCAAATCTTTTTATTACGTCAGATTCATATTGATTGAAGCAACTAATTCGAAGCAAATGAGTCCATTATTAACCGAGTCTTAGTTTCGGTCCAAGCCCCGTTTAAATTTAGAGGATCCAAGTTCTATTTTCCCTAACTTTTCACTGTTGCGCTCATTTTATTTCGTTTGCGCCATTCACCAGAGACGAAGAAAGGGGAAAACAAACAAACAAATCCAAACTGCTGATTCGTTTCACTCCTGCCTTCGATTTACAGATTACGATTGTCGGATTATAGGTATTTATTTTGATTGCTTATTTCCTTAACCAATTTCTTTTGCCTATTTCGATTTTTATTTTGATTTCGACTTTGATTTCATGGCAGATAATTTTTTGGTATTAAGTCAATTTTGTATCTAATATCATCATTTATGTTAACTCAGTTATTAAATCAATTTTTATGATGTGAGGCGTTTATTTTCCAATGATAAAATTGTATGCTTTCCACTGTTACCTGTACTGAACCAGATAAATTTGTATGAATTATGAGTCCGTTTAGGCATTACTCATTGCTGCATGTATGATGGCTTTATCATGCAAACTCAACATTTTATTATCAAGGATTCAAGCTTGCAAACAAGTTTGTACTTGTTTTGTTTTCTTCTAAACTGAAATTACATGCAGTGGATTTTTCCCATGCATGATTTATATATGGTAAAAGGATTTCAAAACATAATAGTTTGGTTTCTTCACTAACAATGTTAGCGATGTAGTTTACATGCTTTGTGTGCTATAGTATTATTATACCCCAAAATTTGTATACCTAACCAGTAAATGTGCTTTTGCAACTCAATTGATCTTAAACTGCACTATTGTTGATATGGTTAGTACAAAATGAAGTGCATGTTAAAAGCGATAGCAGAACCCCACCCCGTCCCCCCTCCTCCTCCCTTTTTTCCCCCTAAACCAGAAAAAACCACAAAACCCCCAAACCAACCACACACAAAATACCCCAGTAATTTTTCACCGTCGCTTGTTTGCTTAATACAATGGCGAAAAAGGAAATACAAAGGCTAAAACTTGTGGAATAAAAACAGATGAAATAAGAAAAAGATGTGCGATTGTTTTTTGATTGAGGTGGGAATGCATGATTTAATTTTGGATCAATTAACAGTCAGGTCTTTTTATAATTTTTATTTCTTGCAAACTTTCAACATGATAATGTAATTCAGACAGTCGACATTGTTCAAGGTAACCCTATCAGATCCAAAGAATGCACTTGAAAGTTGCTTATAAAATAATACGTTAGAATGCACTTGAAAATTGCTTATAAAACAATATGTGCCACGTCAAATTTACTTACGTGAAGTCATCGCTGCAGTGCATAACATTACAAATAAGTTTGCATAACGCAAGGGACAGGCAGGCTGTGAAATGAATGCATGTATCTATGGTTCTGTCAACGTATACTGAATAGAATCACACACAACACTACAACCGTCCAGATATTAAAATCACAGCCATAAGTTTTCTCCATATCCCCACGTCATCAACCTTCTCTCCGTGCTTTCTCACGTTTTATATTTATTTTATCATCTTCTCGCTTAATTTCAACGGAGAAAAACTATAATTCAATCCTTAAAACAATCCTCGCTGATAACAACAAGCGCGTTAGTGACGGTGCAGTAATGTTTCACTGTTCTCTACTATTGGACAATCCTGCTGTGCTCTTTTTTTCTGTTCTTTTTTCTTTTTTATTTTTTTTCCTTTTTTGTTTTGTCAAAAGTAGGATGTGCTAACCACAGCATCGACGACTTCAGTCTTCAGCTTCGAAATGGTGGTGACCTCTTGCTCTTTTTATTCGTGATATATATGATGTGATATTGTCATATCAAAGTCTTTGTTGTTGTTTGTCAAAACATGTAACGTCTTTGCTGTTGTTTGGCAAAACCTGTAGCAATTTCATGATATATAAGATTTTGGTAACCAAGTTTATGTATGGTTATACTAAAATTCATTCATGAAACCACCTATATATTGCTAGAGTAGTGCAACTGAAAACAATGTTAATTTCATTTTCCGAGTGTCTACTTTTGGGCATCCTGGTTTCCGATATATCAATTGTACATTCTTTTACGTACATTTTCTCTATTTGTTCACGCTGTTAAAAAAAATTGGCAACTAATCATTATTTTGCTATTTATATTTTTGTATCAAAATTCTGCTTATCTTAAAAATCAGCTATTGAATAAGAACACTACAAAAAAAAATTGTATATCCCGACGCTCTTAAAAATCGGTATTTCGTCGGAAAAAACAACTCTTCATGGATTTACCAGTGAAATAAAAGCATCGCTATATTTAACGTGATTAAATTTCCCAACGTTTCATGAAAAAGGTCGACTCTTACCGATAATTTGCGATGTTTTTTCTTTACTTTTTTAATGGAAAACGAAAATTCTATGATGAATTTAGCGATGCCACAAGGGAAAGTGATCACTATACGAACATCAGTAAATTCATCGGAAAATAAACACCAATGGATTACCGACCATACAACAATTTTTTATTTTTATTTTTTTCCGATGAATTTAGTGCCAATTTCCAGTGAAACTATTTCTAGTTATCACATTGGCACTATTTCCAATTATCACATTGGCACTTCTATTTGTACTCTAGATCATATCACACATTAGAAACCACACAATAAATTACTACTATAAATTAATGAATTTATTGTTGATAAACATTTTATTTACAGTGATATAAAGTTACTAAACTATTTTATTTACTGTAATTCTGATTTCAAGTTTTATTTTTTTAATTGTTTCTAGTTCGTTCTACTATTTAAATAAGATATTAAACCACTTTATTAACTACAAATTAAGTTTGATCATATTTTATTTAATTACTTAAATATTTTTTATTAAACAACTTTATTAACTAATCCTGTTTATATCCAATCCCATTTCAGTTCGGACCATCATACAGTTTATGTCAAATCCCATAATTTGGGATTAACCGTTTATTTGTCAATTGACTATATAAAATTCACAACTTTGGTATATATGATCTATCTTGATTGCATTATCATTTTTGTGAAGAGTCCATGATCGTGAACAAACTAAACTAATCAAAAAAATTGTATCGACACGAGGAAAAGTCTTACTTGATGATTGAACATGAATAACAAAACCTTTATGTCGTCTATACTCAATATAATAATTTTTTTCCTCCTATAAGCTATGGAAGCTCATCCCAATATATGCTTGCATCAGAATTTCTATACTTTTGTTTGCTACTGAAGAGGAAATAGTGTGTTAGTATCACTTATTCTTTTGCACCGTCCGTAGATTTCATCATGAGATGATTCCTCAAAGTCATTATGGCATATCAACTCATCCGTTGTTGCCAGCAAAAGACACACAAAAGTATATGTATTGGGTACATGGAAATGTGCACATAGTTAACATTTTTCCAGAAAATTAAGATACATCAATTTCTTGATTAAAGAACCGAATACAAATTCAAATACATTATATTGTGCTCAGCAGTGGATTCAATTATGACAGTCATGATTTATATGGATCATATATTATATCAAATACAGTATTATTTTTGAGACGGCGATGTGTAATACATACAGGAAAATGAGTCTGTCAAATAGATTAACTGATACTTTGTTATAATGCTTCTAATTATTACCTCTCTCTCATTTGATTAAGGTTTACATTTCGCAGTATATTGTAGTCGAAGTAGAATTTGATGAATATGTAGTACTAATTTAACACATGAAGTAGTAAGAATAAGACACAAAAAACTGATTTGGAAACTGAGTGAACAAAATTGTTGTGTGTCGATACTGTGGATCAACAATCGTGCAAAATTATATCATCTGGCACTTGAAACGATCACGTAGAGTTAAATTATCCTGCAGTTGAAACAGTCGACTGAGTTTTTTTCTAGTTTTCTATTTTGTCATTGGAGAGGATGGAAGAAAACGTACGCGCTGAAGAGAAGGGGACGTGATGAACAGAAGGAGCAACGGCTGTTAGATTGACGACTGCGATTTTTAAGTATCTGACGGCTGCAATGCTGTGTGTGATTTTGTGTTTTTTATTGTGTTCCAATAGCCGCTACTCGCTGCTCTAAACAACAATGATATGTTGTTGTTTAAAGCAACGAGCTGCTGCTGTGCATTAACAATCGTTGTTGTTGTCATGATTGCTAAAGTTAATCTGTTTTATCTATTAATGATGTATATAAATCATGATGGAACTGTACATTTTAGACAGAAACTCGACCCTAAAAAAAGCAAGCAGATATTCCAAGGGCGAAACTAGTCCCAGGCAGTAAGAGTCCCAATTGACCATAATGCTAGTTATATTTTTGTCTTTTTTTCTAAAAAAAAATGATAATATTTTATTTTTGATTTAATCACAGTATCTTTGTCTTATGGGATCAAGAAGTGGATAGTTTTGCAGTCGAAAGTATTGAACATGGCTGTTACCAAAGGAGAAATAGATGAATAGATGCAGGCATCAATTTCTTTGAATTCTATAATTCAAAAATTAGGCTTAAGCATGCTGTTGAGCTTGCACCAGCAAGCTTTCCTGGCGAGCTTGCAGGTACCTGCAAGCTTGCTCAGCATGCTTGGCGCAAGCTTGCTGCAGATTGCACTGCACAATCTGCAAGCTTGTGACAGCAAGCTTGCAGATGCAAGCTTGCGTGCAACAATTTAGAAATGGATAATACACAGATAGAAATCATAATGTGCAGCAAGAAAGTGAACAGATCTTATAATGAATAATTCGATGAAATAATTATTGATTTTTTTGGACAATACATACGTTATCTCAATTTGTTGACTCGACTTTGTTGCAAACTTCTATGTGGGTTTTAAATTTCTTGGACAATACATACATTATCATTGACATTAGCATTAGCCATTGATGTACTTGGAATGGATTTGCTACTAAGTTCATGATATATTTGACATTTTAGGAGTCTACAATATGAAAATAAAACAAAACATTCGAATATTGATAGCATATGTGTATATATACATTTATATTGTGTTGTGTGTTTGAAAATGATGATAGCTACATGTGCTTATAGTTTTTCTAGTTTCCACTGCCGCGATAAAAGGTAAGTAAGTAAATATGTAATCTGAATAAGATGATCTGCCTGTGTTCTTTATTTTTTCATTACTGGTCATATTATGATCTGAACTAAATGATCTAACCGTGTCATTCCAGTTAATATGATTTGTGCAGATTGTAAAGCTAAATGTGTCGCAAAGGTGAACATTGAGATCCATGTGTTACATTTTTATTTTTTATGAGATTTCAATTTCACATCCTGCTTCTTTATTTAAACACTGGTTTTGAGTCACTGCTTTGCAAGAGTTATTTTTTCATCTTCAATATTTTTCAATTTACTTATTTTATATTTTTTAATGTCTTGTAATTTTTCTAAAATATATATTTTTCCCATTGAAATTCAAATATTTTATTTGTCATTCTTTTATATTTATTATTTCCATGTGCTGATTTTAGTAACTTTGTTAAACAATTCACTACATATATATTAATGATGAGGATAATTCGGTTTTTTACTTAAACTTTTGGAAACAAATTGACGCAAAATTATATTATTTCCATGTGCTGATTTTAGTAACTTTGTTAAACAATTCACTACATCAACATTAATGATGAGCATAATTTGGTTTTTTTACTTATATTTTTGGAAACAAATTATTGTAAAATTATATGCAGAAATATTCTTATGCCTACTTTTTATATGCAGAAATACACATATATATATATATACATACATACATATGCATATACATACATACATACATACATACATACATATATAAATGTGTGTGTGTGTACTTACTTATCAACACATTTATATCTACTGGTTTATAAAGTGTTTATATGCTCATATAGGCAACTTTATATTTGGTTAATTTTGCAATTATCAAGATCATTTTGAATTGAACACTTATGATATATTATTTGCTTATGTAGCGTGTCTAGCATTTGCATATGGATCGGAGTTGGATGTACAACGTGAAACGCAACGATGGTTAGTTCCTAAACAAAATGGAAGAATTCATCAAGTGTGCACTTGATGATCAATTAACAAGAAGGGAAGAGACTATTTTTTGTGCTTGTAGACGATGCCAAAATAGGAGAAGGTTCCGTAACATAGATCATGTTAGAGACCACATAATTCGTAATGGGTTTAAGCTAAATTATACTCGGTGGATATGGCATGGTGAAAGCATAGCTAGCAGAACCAACTCTAGTAATAAACATCATCATTGCAATAATGAAAATGACTAGGAAGATAACGTGAGCAATGAGGTGAATGATGAGAATGACCGTATTAATGAGATGTTTGGTGATGTTGAAGAACATTTGATGGAAGAGCCAAGATTGTACGAAAAAATATTAATTGATGCCAAGAAGCCTTTGTTCCCTGATTGTGATAAGTTCACAATATTGTCTGATGTGCTCAAGCTTTTCAACCTAAAAGCAAAACATGGATGGAGTGATAAAAGTTTTACATCGTTGTTGGAACTTTTAAAAGATATGCTTTCGGAAGGTAACGGGCTTCCTATTTCTAACTACGAAGAAAAGAAAATTATGTGTCCAATTGGTATAGGGTACAAAAAAGATACATGCATGTCCAAATGATTGTATTTTGTATCGAAGTGAATATGAGAGCTTACATGAGTGCCCCAAGTGTGGATTATCTCGTTATAAGTCGCAAGGGAGTACTCATAAGGACTCGGATAATAAAAGGCCACCGGCAAAGGTCTTATTGTATTTTCCCATTAAACCAAGATTTAAACGCTTATTTGCAAATAAAGAGAACGCAAAAAACTTAAGATGGCATGCAGATGTGAGAAAGAATGATGGATTACTAAGGCATCCGACCGATTCTCTGCAGTGGAGGAATATTGATACAATGTATTCTAGTTTTGGCGAAGAAATTAGGAATCTTAGGCTTGGCCTTTGCACAGATGGCATAAACCCGTTCAGTAATCTTAGCAGTCAACATAGTACTTTGCCGGTTCTTTTGGTAATTTACAATCTTCCACCTTACCTGAGTATGAAACGCAAGCACATCATGCTCTCTCTTCTAATCCCAAGACCACGACAACCAGGAAATGACATCGACATTTACCTTGCTCCTCTTATCGATGATCTAAAATTTTTATGGGATAAAGGCGTGCGCGTGTTTGATGCATATAGCAAAAGTGATTTTACATTGCATGCCATACTTTTTTGTACCATAAACGATTTTCCCGCATATGGTAATTTGTCTGAATATAGTAAAAAAGGAGTCAGAGCATGTCCAATTTGTCAAGATGATATGGTTGTTGAGCGCTTACATTTCTGCAAAAAAATGTATATATGCATCATCGTAGATTTCTCCCTCGCGATCTTCATTATCGTAAAAAGAAGAAGCCTTTCAATGGGGAGATAGCGAGTGGAGTTGCTCGTTTGCCGTTGACGGGAAACGCTGTTTATAACAGGTCAAAGATATTCAAAATGTATTTGGAAAAGCTTTTTCTCTTCCAGAAGGCACGTGGAAAAAGAGATCTATATTTCGGGAACTTCCATATTGGAGACATTTACAAGTCAGACATTGTCTAGATGTAATGCATATAGAAAAAAACGTTTGTGACAGTATCATTGGGACACTTTTGAACATACCTGGGAAGACAAAAGATAGTGAGAAAGCCAAACAAGATATGCTAAAAAATGGGTATTCGAAAGGATTTAGCACCAGTGGAAAAAGGTAAACGTACATATTTACCTCCTGCATGTTATACACTATCCAAAAACGAGAAAATTAGTTTATGCGAGTGTCTTCGTAGTGTCAAGGTTCCAACGGGTTATTCTTCGAACATTAGCAGTCGTGTATCAATGAAATATTTAAAATTGACCGGCATGAAGTCTCATGACTGCCATGTGTTAATGCAACACTTGTTACCTGTTGTAATTCGAGGTATATTTCCGAAACATGTTAGACATGTTATTACAAAGCTTTGTATATTTTTAATGCAATTTGCAGCAAATTGATTGATCCTAATATGCTGGATGATCAACAAGCCGATATTATTGTCACCTAATGCCAATTAGAGATGTATTTCCCTCCTTCATTTTTTGATGTTATGGTGCATTTGATTGTTCATCTGGTAAGAGAAGTCAAGATTTGTGGTCCTGTGCTTATGAGATATATGTATCCGTTTGAAATGCTCATGGGAATTTTAAAAGAAAAACAAAGAATAGATATAGACCTGAAGCTAGTATCATAGAAGGTACCGTAGCTGAAGAGGTTATTGAATTTGTAACTCAATACTTAACTGACGTTTAACCTATTGGACTTTGCAAGTCTCGGCATGAAGGACGACTTGATGGTCATGGCACAATTGGAGGTAAATTGATTTCAATAGGTGATGAAATGTATGACAAATGCCAGCTACTTATTTTACAAAACCTTAGTGAGGTTCATCCTTACTTAGAGGAGCACATGACAATTTTAAAATATGAAAATCCTTCAAAGAATGAAAAGTGGTTAACAAATGAGCATAACCGCTTATTTGTGAGTTAGTTTCAAGAAAGGGTGATATCTCAATTGTATCAAACAAATCATAATGTTTCTGATACAATAAGATGGTTGGCATATGGACCTAAATTTGTCAGCTCTTATGAAGGATATGATATTAGTGGGTACGTTTTTTACACAAAGCACCAAGATGAGAAGAGCAAAATGCAAAATAGTGGAGTTAGTGTTGTGGCATCTTCGAGGGAATTTGCTAGTGCTAAAGATAACAGGCCAATAAATGCGACAATGTCATATTATGGAGTAATTGAGAATATTTGGGAATTTGAGTACAAGGACTTCACGATTCCTCTATTTCAATGTAAATGGGCTAATAACCATCGTGCTGTACGAGTGGATGAACATGGATTCACACTTGTTGACTTTGATAGAGTAAGTCATGATAATGATCCTTTCATCTTGGCATCTCAAGCAAGACAAGTTTTTTACGTGACTAACCCAGCTGATCATAAATGGTACATTGTTCTTTCCAGTAAAAGACGCATTGTTAGGATTGGTGATGTGATAGATGAAGAAGAGTACAATCAGTTTGATGAGAATCCACCTTTCTCCGTTGGCGTAAGACTATCAGAAGAAGAAGTTGATTTAAATGCAAATTATGCTCGTTCTGATCATAATGAAGGAGTTTGGATAGTCGGGTAATTTTTTAACATGCTCATCATACTTTACTTTCCATTTAATCATTTCCTTTGATACTTCTAGTTTTTGGGAAATAACTATACTATAATATATTTTACAGGAATACTTGATTGGTCACAATTTTGTTCAATGCGATGGTCCAGCATGGTATGAGAAATAGTATGTCGTTATTCTCTAAGCTAGCAATATAGCTGAAATAAATTTTATCTTAAAATGGGATTTAAGGTATCAAAGTGTATAAAGGACAATTCTTTTAAGATTTTTTTTCCCAACGTGTCAAAGGGTGGAAAAGTTTTTCTAAAACCATGATTTTGGCGATTAAGTTTAGAAAAAAGAAGAACCACATTCTACAAAATATTTATTTATCATTCATGGTGGTTCAAACGTCAAATTTTAGTCACATAAAATTCAAAGTGGAAATCTACAATGAAACAATTGATATTTCTTCTTATTTTAATTCTTCGTTAATAGCTTTTGGAGGGACAACATAGTCATATGCTTGGACAATTAGGCAAATGCTTTATCCATATTTAGTGGAATACTGTTTTGTTGCTCTTTCTTTTACAAGCTTGCTTTTCAAAAATTATAATAATACTTATATAAAAACCAGCCTGTTGACAAAGAAAACAATATGCTTCAGACAAGCGCGTTAGAATACTGGGCGATGATGGCACCAGGTGGTCTGGGTACAAACCAAAGCCATTGCCTTTGTGCCTGACTTTGATTGTGGCCACCACAGTGATGACAACAAGCGGTGCCTCGATGAGAACTACACACCAGCCAACCGAACGACTTTTACCCCTAGATTCTCCTATTATAGAAGTAGGGCTATGTTATTAGGTTTTGATCTGGCTCGCTTTTGCGGAGCAGATCTAGCTTCAGCTTGATAATATACATGTGATCACCATTCACTAAATATGCTGGTAGATACAGTTCTATGTATTTATATAACCTTCTTTGGATGTTTTCCACTAAATATGCCATCACATACTTTATCCATTTTATCTTAGTTATAATTAGCATTTATGTTAAAGTATCATTCCACCTAGTATTCATTGTGCTGATTCTATTTCCGTTATGTACACCATTTTTCTTTCTATTGAATGAAGTACTAAATTTGTTTTTTTTTTATGTTGTGGTTTGGTAATTTGGTTAACTTGATTGTTTTCTTGCATGCTGTCAATTGAGTGTTACTGAATTTGGTGGTGGTTTACTCGTTGGTAACAAAATATTTAGCATTGCTTGTGCTATTTACTCTCATGTATGCATGTTTATCTTGTCGCCTGTGGTAGAAGAACTGAATTTGATTGACATATGTTCGCTTATTTTTGAGTTTTTTTTCGATGAATATAGGTACAACACAGAGTAAGTCTTTCTGGTTATCCTTCCAATTTAACTTCTGCTGGTAGGTTATCCTAGAACAATTCGAAACTCAGGTGAAAACTGGTAACAGTGTCAGTTCATTAGCTAAGCAGAATATTTGCATGTGAGATTAACATTTTACTTAGAAGAATTGACAACAATGATATTAAACCGTATAATCAAACCAAACAATTATCAATATCAAGGTTTTTCCACTGTAAGCTTGCAAATTGTGCGAAATCACAAAAACAAGAAACTGTCCTTAAATCCCTCCAATGATATTTAGTTTGCTTTCTCCACAAATGTCTCTTTAAATATCATCAATTGAATTTTATTCTATGTTTTCCATATCGGTTTGTCACTCTTCTGTTTGCGACAAACAAATGCATATATATGCAACTGATTTATACTTAAATCCTATTGCACTTGGATTTAACTTTGTGTTCCTATTTTTTTGTTATCTCTCGTCAACATTGAAATAAAATGATGGGTTGTATGTATATGATGTATCTTCACTGAAAACATTTAACAAATATTTTTGAAGTTAGGTAATAACTCATCACTGTTTCATGATGTTATTACATTTGCAGGCACCTGAACTGCATTTGGAGATTCAAACGCAACTGGCAACACAGCAGCCTTCTCTTGGTCGAGTTTTTGCTCCAACTGTCAAGGTACCACAACTCTTCTGCTAGTTATATTTACAGTTTCGTAATAACAACAACCAGTTTCTTGTTTATGTTATGAAAAGTACAAACTGATATTCTGTCATGTTTGCTGTGTACCGCGTTTGTCCACTTGTTCATGCTACCTAGTATTGTTAATGTAAAAGATAAGTACTTTTAATTCCAAATATAAACTAGTCCATTTTCAATAATCTACGAAAAATTATATAGTACTAACGTTATCTTAAGAAGCTGAAAATTCAAGTATTATAATGCATAAATCTTTTTGAATATAAACCAAAGTATTGTAAATGGTGAAAGCAACGGCCATTAAACAGATGTGTTTGAAGATAAGTTGAAATATAAATAAAGAAATGGAAACTAAGAAGTTGTAGCAGTCAAAGAAAGATAGTTAGTGGTTGGAAAGAAACACTGAATTATACCTAATAGTGTTAAAGAAGAAGTTAAGCAATAAAAGATATTTAATCTATTAGAAATATAGAAATAAGCTATAAATAACATTAACCGGCACTAAATATTAATAGCTGAATATAGGAGGTGTAGTAATTCAATAGGACTTATATGAAATTTTGGCAAATAAGAATACCAGTCCATTTCCGTTTATGTTCTGAAATTTTCAGCTCACAGCTCACTTGTTTGAGATGTACATAAACCATATATTTTCATGCACAAGTAGTGTCCCAGTTTTCGTGTCATCACATGATTGTACCCCTTGTTTCATGTAGATATTTTCATTCTTGTAATCTCATGACTCAAATATTTTATCTCATTTGATGACTATGCTTATATAATAAAAAAACATGTTTATAAAATTGTGCCGATGTCCAACACAGTTAATAACGGTTGAGCAGACCAATCACATGTGATGTATTTCTGAATTTTCAAAGTTTTATTTTGAAATATTTTTTCATTTCAGGTTTTTTTTACTGCTTGAAATAATGGAAATGCAACCATACGGACACACTGAAGAGCGGAACGCTTCTGCTTCTGCTTTAGAGTCGTCGCCTAAGAAGAGGCAAGAGGTCCAACAACGGGAAAAAAATATAGAACATCAGAGCCAAAATTCATTGAGTGGAGTGATAATGGAAATCCCATTGGAAAGTGGTTGAAGTGTTATAAGGCATATGTAGGCGCTACAGCAAGAGCCAGAATTGATATTAATATCAAGAATTGGGATAGCGTTAGCGCAGGGCTTAAGGATACCATCTGGGAAGATATTAAGGTATTATAAATTCATTTATTGACTTATTAAATTGTCAGTTTGATACATCAGTTTTAATTTTGGTATATCATTATGGTTAATATGCCTATTTATACTTCTAAACCCATCTAGCCTATTCAGACTTCTAAATTTGTGAACATAAGCCTATTCTAGCATGCAAGGAAACACAAAAATAGAGAAAATGACAAGCACTGCAAACAACAAATTTACTTTTACAAACTGAAAATGTAAGAGGTATAATTTTTTACTGCTCTAACGTTCTTTATTTTTTAATTTTAATTATCTCAGACCGAATTTCACATTGATGACAACATGAGAGGCAATGTGTTAAAAAGTGTTAATTCAAGATAGAAGGATTTTAAAGCAAAGTTGGTTAGTGATGGATTACGAAGACCAGAAAACTTCCAGAGGACCATAAAGAGCCATATGAATTTTATGACGGTATAACAAAAGCACAATGGGAAACTTTTAAGAAGAATTGTGAGACCGAGGATTTTAAGGTATATCTCTTATTTGTTCCGAACAATAATCTTTTTTATTACACTAGAATGTTGGATATTCCAGCCCATATTTGGCATAATTTTATGCAAGCATATTTGGCATAATTTTATGCAGGCTTATTTGGCATAATTTCATGCAGGCATATTTGACATAATTTTATGCAAGCATATTTGGCATAATTGTATGCAGGCATATTTGGCATATCTTTTTATGCAGGCCATGCTAAATTTGTGGGAGAGATTTATTAGTTTTGTCTTTTTTCTAGATTTGTTGTGCAAGCATGCCTTTTGTGCAACAATATCTTTTCTTTTAAGGAAAGACATTTGGGAGATTACTCACAATTTTGGTATGCACATTAAAAGAAAAAGGGTTAATATAACCAGATCTGGTCACATAAGGCAGTAGCAGTTTTTGGTCATTTATCATCTTCTTCAAGGTGTTTTGGTCTTCAAGATTGAGCTTCATTCTTGCTCGATACACCACTGGCCTGAAGTGCACACATAGGGTGTTCTCTTACACCTTTTTCATCTCTTATTGTTTTTGGATTCCGGTGATTAGAAGAGAATCTTTTGTAAACATTTTGGGGTTGTTTTCCCCTTTTGGTTTATCAATAAGAGAAGAGGGTAGACTCCTTAAGAGGTCTCGTGGTTTTTACTCTTCACATCGAAGAGGTTTTCCACGTATAAAAATCTTGTGTCTTGCTATTTTACTTTTATCGTATCTTTTTTATTTGAATGGTGTGTTGATTGATTGTCTTGTGTGTGATATTGTGGGTGTAGCTTGAAGTAACCCCTAATCGATCCTATCAAATTGGTATCAGAGCTTGAGGTTGGTTATTTATCACACTATGGAGTCGAGCAGTCATAGCTCAATGATTAAGTTGACATCAACCAACTATTCTATTTGGAGACCTATGATGGAAGACTTGTTATATTGCAGGGATTTACATGACCCAATTGAAACCGTCACTAGTTCGAGTGGTATTATCTCTAAACCTTCTAAACCCGATAAAATGGAAGAGAATGAATGGATAAAGTTGAAAAGGAAAACTTTAGGAACCATTAGACAATGGGTTGACATTAGCATTTTTAACCATGTGTCACAAAAGACCGATCCATATGATTTGTGGAAGAAATTAGAAGGTTTGTATGAGAGGAAAACCGCCCATAACAAAGCTTCATTGATTAAAAGGCTTGTTAATCTAAAGTTGAAAGGTGGAAAGTCAGTTTCTGAGCATCTTAGTGATTTCCAAGATATTATTAACAAGTTGACAACTATGAAGATCATTTTTGGTGATGAATTGCAAGCTTTGTTCTTATTGAGTTCTTTGCCAGATAGTTGGGAAACTTTAGTTGTGACCATTAGTAATTCAGCTCCAGATGGTGTGCTATCTTTGGATGTGATCAAAGAAAGCATGTTTAATGAAGAAATTAGAAGAAAAGAGATTGGAGTTGACAATTCACAAGCTCTTGTTGTGGAGAATAGAGGAAGAAGCAAGAGCAAAGGACCCAAAGGCCGTGATAACTCAAGAGGAAGATCCAAGTCTAGTGATGGAAAGAATCACTTCATATGCAACTATTGCAAGAAGCCTGGCCATATTAAAAAGTATTGCTTTCATTGGAAAAGAGAACATGGGAAGAAGAATGATTTTCAAAAAGAAGGTGATGATAAAAATGTTGCAGCAGTAGCCTCTAAAAGTGATGATGATGTCACTTTAATTTGCGCAACTAGTGAATGTCATCATGTTAGCAGTACAGATTCTGAGTGGCTGGTTGATACAGGTGCTTCATATCATTGTGTTCCTAAGAGAAAGTATTTTTTGAATTATCAAGCAGGTGATTTTGGCAGTGTCAAAATGGGTAACCAGAGTTCAGCAAGCATAGTTGGGATTGGTGATATTCGTGTGAAGACTAATGTTGGATGCATGCTTACATTGAAAGGTGTACGTCATATTCCGGATTTGCGTCTTAATTTGCTTTCAGCTCATATTCTTGATCAAGAAGGCTTTCGTCACACATTTGAGAGTGGCAAGTGGAAATTATCCAAGGGATCCATGACAATTGCAAGAGGCGAGTTGTGTTGTTCTTTGTACAAGACATATTTGACTGTATGTTTTGGTGAGCTCAATGCAGTGGAAGAAAAAGATTCTCCTAATTTGTGGCATCGAAGATTGGGACACATGAGTGAAAAGGGTTTGAAATATTTAGCAGGTAAATCTCTTATTCCTGTCAATACTACAATTTCACTTAACCCTTGTGATCATTGCTTAGCAGGAAAACAACATAGAGCTTCTTTTGCTAGAAAGTCTACAAGAAAGCAGGCTAAGTTGGAGCTTGTACATTCGGATGTATGTGGTCCTATTGAGGTTGAATCCAATGGTGGCAACAAATATTTTGTCACTTTTATTGACGATGCTACTAGAAAGACATGGATTTACATTTTGAAGACCAAAAGCCAAGTGTTTGAAACTTTTCAGAAGTTTCATGTTATGGTGGAAAGGGAGACAGAAAGCAAGTTGAAGTGCCTTCGTACAGACAATGGTGGAGAGTATACCTCACATGAGTTCAAGAATTATTGTGCGCAATATGGTATTCGACATGTGAAGACAGTTCCAGGCACTCCCCAACACAATGGTGTAGCTGAGAGGATGAATAGAACCATTGTGGAGAAGGTGCGATGCATGTTGAAGATGTCCGATCTACCAAAGTCATTTTGGGCTGAAGCAGTGAATACAGCAGTTTATCTGATCAACCGTTCTCCATCTATTCCATTGGGGCCTGACATTCCAGAGAGAGCATGGAAGGGATGTGATCCTGTATATACACATCTTAGAGTATTTGGATGCAAGGCATACATGCATGTGCCAAAAGACCAAAGGTCAAAGCTGGATTCCAAGACTAATCCATGTGTTTTTGTTGGCTATGGTGATGAAGAGTACGGGTTCAGGCTATATGATCCAGAAAAAGGAAAGGTAGTAAGAAGCAGAGATGTAGTGTTCTTTGAGCATGAAAAAGGTGCAGAACTTTTGAGTGCAAGGTATCATACTAGCTCAGATTTTTTTATTGATACTACTGATGTTTCTTTGTCCCCTACTCGTGGTTTTGTTGAACAGCCAATACAGGCTGATATTGATGCAACACATGAAGGTGTTGATGATGCACAGCTTGATGGTGCACATTTTGATGATGTTCATGATTATGTTCATGATGAAGCTCAACCAAATGGAGAAGTGGCTTGTGAGCAGGGGGAGCAAATTGCCCCACAAGTGGATGATGCTCAAGTTAGAAGGTCAACCAGAGAACATAAACCATCTACAAGATATCCAAGCACAGATTATATCTTAGTTACAGCTGATGGTGAGCCCGAGAGCTTCCAAGAAGTGTTGTCTAGTCAAGACAAGAATCTTTGGCTTGAGGCTATGAAAGAGGAGATGGATTCTTTGATGAAGAATCAGACTTTTGAGCTAGTGAAACTTCCAAAAGGCAAGAAGCTTTTGAAAAACAAATGGGTTTTCAAGAACAAGAAAGATGGTGAGAAGATAGTAAAGCGCAAAGCTAGATTGGTAGTCAAAGGATGCAATCAGAAAAAAGGCATTGATTTTGATGAGATTTTTTCACCAGTTGTCAAGATGACTTCTATCAGAACCATTTTGGGTTTAGCAGCAAGTTGTGACCTTGAATTGGAACAACTTGATGTAAAAACCGCATTTTTACATGGTGATTTGCAGGAAGAAATCTACATGGAACAACCTGAAGGATTTGAAGAAAAGGGAAAAGAAAAACTTGTTTGCAAGTTGAAGAAGAGTCTTTATGGACTTAAGCAAGCACCAAGGCAGTGGTATCACAAATTTGATTCATTTATAACAAGCAATGGTTACAAGAGGACTGTTGCAGATCCTTGTGTGTATTTTAGAAAGTTTCCTGGTGATATCTTCATTATTCTTCTTTTATATGTGGATGACATGTTGGTAGTTGGACAAAACTTAGAATTGATTAGCAACTTGAAGAAAGATTTGTCCAAGTCATTTGACATGAAGGACATGGGTCCTGCAAAGCAAATCTTAGGCATGGAGATTGTTCGTGACAGAAAAGCTAGGAAGTTGTGGCTATCTCAAGAAAAATATATTGAACGTGTGCTTGAAAGGTTCAATATGAAGCATGCTAAGCCGGTTTGTACACCACTCGCATCTCATTTTAAGCTAAGTAAGAGGGATTGTCCAACAACGGAGAAGGAAAAAGCAAGTATGTCTTCTATTCCTTATTCATCTGCAGTTGGTTCATTGATGTATGCTATGGTGTGCACTAGGCCAGATATTGCACATTCTGTTGGTTTGGTGAGTAGATACTTATCCAATCCTGGTAAAGTTCACTGGGATGCAGTAAAGTGGATTTTCAGATATTTGCGTGGTACTTCTAGATTTTGCTTATGTTTTGGAGGTAGCAAACATGTTCTTGAGGGGTATACAGATGCAGACATGGCTGGTGACATTGATAGTAGAAAATCTACCTCAGGTTATGTGTTCACATTTTCAGGGGGAGCCATTTCTTGGCAATCCAAGTTACAAAAGTGTGTGGCTTTATCTTCAACCGAGGCAGAGTATATAGCAGCTGTGGAAGCAAGTAAAGAGATGCTTTGGTTGAAGAGGTTCCTTCAAGAGTTGGGTTTGCAACAAGAAGAGTATATAGTATTCTGTGACAGTCAGAGTGCTATGGATTTGAGCAAGAATTCCATGTATCATGCACGCACTAAGCATATTGATGTTCGGTATCATTGGTTAAGAAATGTGATTGAAGAAAATATGCTCAAGTTAAAGAAAATTCATACAAACAAGAATGGTGCAGATATGTTGACTAAAGTGGTTCCAGGAAACAAGCTTGATGTTTGTAGCAAGCTTGTGGGAATGAGTTTCAAATGATGATTGAAGCATGCACATCTTCCCCAAGTTGGGCTGGAGGGGGAGATTGTTGGATATTCCAGCCCATATTTGGCATAATTTTATGCAAGCATATTTGGCATAATTTTATGCAGGCTTATTTGGCATAATTTCATGCAGGCATATTTGACATAATTTTATGCAAGCATATTTGGCATAATTGTATGCAGGCATATTTGGCATATCTTTTTATGCAGGCCATGCTAAATTTGTGGGAGAGATTTATTAGTTTTGTCTTTTTTCTAGATTTGTTGTGCAAGCATGCCTTTTGTGCAACAATATCTTTTCTTTTAAGGAAAGACATTTGGGAGATTACTCACAATTTTGGTATGCACATTAAAAGAAAAAGGGTTAATATAACCAGATCTGGTCACATAAGGCAGTAGTAGTTTTTGGTCATTTATCATCTTCTTCAAGGTGTTTTGGTCTTCAAGATTGAGCTTCATTCTTGCTCGATACACCGCTGGCCTGAAGTGCACACATAAGGTGTTCTCTTACACCTTTTTCATCTCTTATTGTTTTTGGATTCTGGTGATTAGAAGAGAATCTTTTGTAAACATTTTGGGGTTGTTTTCCCCTTCTGGTTTATCAATAAGAGAAGAGGGTAGACTCCTTAAGAGGTCTCGTGGTTTTTACTCTTCACATCGAAGAGGTTTTCCACGTATAAAAATCTTGTGTCTTGCTATTTTACTTTTATCGTATCTTTTTTATTTGAATGGTGTGTTGATTGATTGTCTTGTGTGTGATATTGTGGGTGTAGCTTGAAGTAACCCCTAATCGATCCTATCATAGAATTCTTAATTATGTCTTCAAACAAAAAATTAGTGAAAGGGCTAGGAAGTGTCAAGCATACAATGAACATCCCCACTATTTAGGACAAGCTGGATATGCAGGGAAGAAACCTAAATGGATAACTGAAGGCCATAATTCTTCAACCACATTACCAAGCGGATCTGGTTTGGATCGAAGTGTCGAATGGGTTTTAGCAAGATCAAAAAAAGATGTTGATGGAAATTATACGGTTCCGAATGAGAAAACTAAGATAGTTGCAGATAAAGTGGTATGACTAATTTCCCTATATTTTTATCACCTCGGATTATCGTAGTGGGTCATGACATGGTACATCCCGATTCAAGGGATGGAGATCAATGCCATAATCAACCAATCTTGATCGATCATGTGAAGGTCGGAATTGATGCAGTGGAGTTTAGGTATGAAGGAACCCCACTTCCAGTTCTAACTAAACATCACAGCACGATAGGAGAAGCGGTTGGGAGTTTTGCTCAATGGCCTAAAAGCCTCGTGCTTTTAAGAGATAATGATAAGGTAATGAGTGCATTTGATTAAACCGAGTTTAACTTTTCACATCCATTTGTTTATGCAAAATGTTTTATTTTAATTTTCTTCAAACAGTAGAAAATAGTGGTTTTAATTTTTAATTTTCTTCAAACAGCAGCAAAATCCTTCTAATAGCCATAACAAAATATTCCAACAAATAGTGGTTTTCACATCCATCATGTATGCTTTGACTTTATTTTTGTAAGTCTAAAGCATGTAAACCATAGGAACCAACCTGATTTTGTAAACTGAAAATCAGTATTCTTTTTGATGATATGGTAGAAACGGGTCTGCATTTACTTATAAACGTAAAACACTCTAAATGAATACACACTCTACTTTCGCATGTAAACTGAAAATCAGTAAACTGTCGAAAAGTTCAAAAGTTAACACAGCAGCATTAATGTCTCATAAAAAGAAATGTAAACATACGCTAAAGGTGATTTTGAACTTAGAAAAATGCAGGCAAGAAACATTCAAGTAAGAAGTGATAAAAAACAATAAAAAACAAAGAAAAGGAAAAAAATATCTTATAAAGCAAGAGGACACTTACAGATGTAGTCGATTATTTAAGCATGCATGCAATATAATGAAACCATTGAAAATTTTGAGACTTGCCTTTAAATGGAAAAGTAGAAACTTCTTATCAAATACTCAACCCCTTTTTTAATGTTTCTGACTTCCACAATCCTTTGATAAAATTATAAAATAAAATAAATCAGGATGCATCAATCAACAGGTAATTATGGAAATCAGAGGAAAGTCATTTTTTATTTCTATTTTTTTGGATAAAAATCAGAGGAAAGTCATTTTTTCCACGGGAATAAAAAAGAGTGGTTTTCATTAAAAGGGAACTTTTAAAAAAGAGAGGATCTTTGCTCTCAATGGCTAAACCATTTATGTCAAAATTGATACAAACATTACTCAGATTTTTGAAGCGAACAATCATTACTCAGTTTTATCTTTGCTCCCATAAAAGGTGCACGGTTGATTCTTTCAACAACACGCTTAGTCTACATGAACAAAAGCATATTTGACAGGGAGTGACCAACAACTATGATTGCATTCTTTGATCTTTAATTGCCCTTTACAGAGTCATGTGACGGCAAATGAAAGATAGACAAGCAAGCAACGACGGTGTATTAAAATTAATTGACTTGACTGAATTGAATAAATCTATTAATTAATATAAAACATTCAGTCAGAATTTGAATATAATATGGATATTTTGTTGTGTATAGGCTGCACCTGTCGTGACCAAAGACAACGTAGAAGAGCGTATTGCTAAGGTATGTTAATCTACAAGTTTTATTGTTTAATTTCAAAGTTTTCATTTAGTATGATACTACTTACAATTTTGAACTAGGGAGCCACATCTCAAACAAACAAGATTTGTTTGAAAATAGTATTGAGAAGATCACCAATCCGATGACAAATGAGCCTGCAAAGCACAACGCTGTCATAGATGAAGAGATCCTCAAAACTTTAACGGACGAGTGCAGATATTTCGATGACTTGATAATTCAAACGATATCCGATGATAATGCCATCATCGCAATTCAAGTGAATAAGGATTTATTCACGTATGCTGAGGATCTTGAAATCCAAATAGGCAAGGATGACGTTATCCAATTCTTTAGTATGGCATGGTTGAATTCATCATGGTTGCAAATTTACATCATGTGAGTACTTTACTTGAATTTGATTACCATGATGTTATTACGTTTGTATTGTGTAAACAAAAGAAACTAATAATATATGTTTACATAATGCGGAGGTGTTTGAATAATATGTGCAACGATCTCAAAGTGGAGACCATCGTGTTTTTGTGTCCTCAACAGCTTTCCCAAGTCCGGAAATTTCCAGACGCGACAAATACATATTTGTCGAACACATGGAGGGCATCAAAATCTAAGACCTTACTTTTAGCTCCGCTATACCAAGGGTTTGAACATTACAGTTTTAGTAACTAGTTTACAAATTTGCTATCGATTAAATTTTTATAAATCTTATAATGCAGGGAACATTGTCTGCTGCTTGTTTTTCGTGTAGAAATGAAAGAGATTTATGTAAAACTGATACCATACACAACGTAAAATTGATAGTTAAATTCTAATACCATACAGAGTGTAAAACTGATACTTAAAAACTGGTAGTCAAATTCCAATACCATGTACACTGTAAAACTGATACCTAAAATCTGATGTTGTCCTTTAAATAAAATTTCAGCAAGTCATTCTTACGGCTAGAAAAACCCGTAACTTTGTTTTTGACACTATTTTTCTATATCCAAAATGATTATTTCAAAATCACAAATTTGAATATTAAAGTGATCCAAAATGCAAATAAAAAAATTGCTACTTTACCCAAAAAAATGAATGTGAAAGACAATCATAAGTGAGAGAAATTTTCAAGAGTATTCCATGTTCCATGTGAGTCACCTAAAATTATTCCTTTCTAGCTCTTGTAAGGACAGTAAACTTGGCGCATGTAGCATGATTTTTTAACATGCTACTTAATACACTTTCATTTTGATTTCCTTAACCTCTAGAAATAAATACAATTTCTATGAAGCCTTTCTAAACATATAAAATGACATTCATTCACTCACACCTTTACATTTAGAACTACTGAAAAACAAAGTAATTCGTCACAGTTCAACTTCATCACCAGAACTCCGTTCCTCTACGGTGATAGCTGAAACTAAACCTTTCTTGGTAATTCCTCAGTCAACCTAAAAATTTCATTCTTTTTATTTTTCATCTTCAAATATTATCTGCAATTATAATATATTGATTTGAGAAGCCATAAATCTTTGGATTATATGATATTTGATTCATGTGAACCTCACTGGGCTCATGCGTTGTGGGAAAGGCTTAATTTAAGGTTATGGCTACCATTGCGTATGTATGCACATTTTATGCATTTAATCAAAATATACTTCTGCTGTTCAATTCGGGACTTATTCGGATGTTTATGACTACCTTTCCGTGTGTGTATATATATGCATCTTTTCTATGAATATTATTGAAATTTCTAACCAAATCCAGTGATAGTGAAAGATGTTTGCTGTTGAGAATAGAATATGAAATGATAAGAGAAAAAAAAAGTAAAAAGGAGGAGAGATGAAGGAAATAGAAAGAAAATAAACAAAAAAGAGGAGGAGACATTAGAAGGAAATAGAAGGCGATCGTATCCGCCCACAGTACGGACCGGTGCTTTCTCTCTCCCCCCTTTTCTCTTCGGAAAAAAAAAATTAACAAAGAAATATGCGATTCGAGCCGAAAAACTTCGGTATTTGATTTATAAAGTTTGTTTCCTAATACTGCAGACCTCATTTTTTCAAGCTCTTTTTTTTAGTTATAGCGATTTTTACCATTGAAGATACTGTCTAGTTTATCTTCCTTGTTAATTTTTAGAAATAGCTATTGTTTTATTTTATTTCAAATAATGATGATTAAATTAGTGACGAGTAGAAATGTAATTGGATATTTGGATCCTGTCCAGCTCTTTCTTCTGCATTGAGGTAATATATTTTCTACGGCGTAATTGTTAAAATTGAGTGAAATTAAGCTGCCAGCTAGTTCTTTGTGCATAGAATTAAAGTAATTTGTTTTTTAGCAACGTTTTTATTGATGAGTTCGTATTAGTTTTGTCTGTTTCTGTTTAACTTATCTTATATTTCCAAGTTAAGACTTTAAGAGTTCCACTGTTTATTAAGTGGGGAAGGTATTGGGAAGAAGATTTATAATCAAATTAGATCTTGTGCTTTTTGATCTGCATGAGGAGGTATCGTTATTGAAAGGTTTCTTTTCCCCTTTCACTTTCTTTTTCTTTTTTCTTTTGCTTTTCAATAATGATTTCATTTAGGTAGTTCTGGTTTACAGTTAGATTGTTAACTAAAACCTAGGTTAAGTGAAAATTTTGAATTCTTCTTTAACTACATAATCGTAACTAGTGTGCAGACTGAATTACACTTTTATAGTTTGAATCTACTTTGCTCAATATAATTTTATACTAGTAAAGAAATGATTTGTGATTTCTAGGATATTCAATCTGATGGTGTGCATCTTCATTATAATCCAAAGTATTTAAACTAAACTATCATATGATTTGTTGAATGTATTATCTCTTTTGTAATAATCTAAATTAAATTTGTCGTTTACGAAATCGTCGTTTCAATTTAATGTGAGTAATTTGATTGGATGCTTTTTAGTTAACTTTTGTATGGTCTAGACTTGATTTTCTTTTTTTTAATCATTTGATGTGTTCATGTGCATTCCTATAGGTTATTTTGGTTGGATGAACTCTTGCATGTTTAATGTATTGCATTTCATATGTTTATAGCTTAACTTATATGTGTTTGCTTCTTTATTTGAAAAAAAGAGAGGATATAATAAATGCTTGAGGGATATGAATCATAACTTTTGACTTCAGATTCTAACTCTTTACCATAAACTGAAATTATCTGACTGCATTTGTTTTGTAAAACCAGGTTGTCTTGAACAATTTGAGTAACAATTTAATGTACAAAACTCCCAAAACCTTGACAATTTTGACAGTTGATTATTAATTTAATAAATAAATTCAGATACTTCTGACACATAAGCAGCATGTGACACTTAGTTATTAAGCAGTTTTTTTTCCCTCTCCCTTTTGCAATGGGTATGAGTTTGATTGCATGCTGAATTTCTAACTCAAATAGTGATACAAACAATAATGGAACCAAGACGTTTTGTTAACCAGTAAGTGTTATTGTTGCCTCAGGTTTAAGGGTATGGGTCGCACAAGAAAAGAAAATGATACTGATATGAATTTGGTGGATGATCAAGAAGAAAACGATGATGGCAGCTCAGGCACATCGATAGCAGATGGTGTAGTGTCAGGTTTAAAAAAGGGGCCCTGGACAGCTGCAGAAGATGCTGTTTTAATTGAATACGTAAGAAAGAACGGAGAGGGTAATTGGAATGCTGTACAAAAGCATTCCGGACTATCTCGATGTGGAAAAAGCTGTCGTTTGAGATGGGCAAATCATCTCCGACCGAGCCTTAAGAAAGGCCCGCTTAGTCAAGAAGAAGAGCAGAGAATTATCGAACTACATGCCCAGATGGGTAACAAATGGGCTCGAATGGCTGTATTTGTAAGTCTTTTCACCTCTTGTGTTTCAAGCACTATTAATTACTTACTATTCAGATAATTTTCATGTCATTGGGTTACCGTATTTGAAAAAAGAAAATCAAGATGTGCCTGTACTATTGTAGCTGTTTTGTTTCTTAGCTTCCAGTAGTCGATGATCTTGTTCTAAGTAGTTCATTCAGTCCTGCAATTTGACCTGTGCACTAAATTTTTCCATTCTTGAAATGTGAATGAAGGAAACAGTGTCAGTTTGTTTATTATTGATGATTCACAATTATAAGCTCCTCGAATTTCAAACTTTCTCCTAGCAATCACATATTTAGTTCATCAGTTATGTTCTAACATGTTTGAAAGACTAAAGTAGCACATTGGTCTTAAAGGGTTTTTGATATAACTCTTATGTTCAATGGGATCTTTGATGTAAGTTAAAACGTTAGTCTTGTTAAACTTAATCATTAATATCTTGAAATTTATCTCAAAATCTATCAAATGTAAATCAATTTATCAAATTTTTCCTTCCAAATGTGCGGGAAAATGAAGTAAATCTAATGAATATGGAGCGATGTTTTAAGTCTGCTAGCCTAAGAATACATATTAGTTATGGCACGTTATTCTATGACATGTTTTATTACAGTTTCAATTCATTTTGTTCTTGATAGCATTGTTGTTAAAAATCTTAAAATCTTTCGATTTGAATCCTGTTTTAAATCAAATCTCTCCCTTTACGATTCGAGTTATATTCCGATTCAAACCAAGCTAATAGCATACTTTAGAAATATCATACGATCCAAATTAATATATTCAATATACATATTTGGGTCTACAAAATTCAATTTTTACTCGTTTAAAAATAAATTAAATTGGAACAAGAGAGAAAATAATGTTTTAGGTTTCGATGTAGAAGTTTAAACCTCAAAATTTATTTCAAAGTGTGTGCAAACTTTCAAATGTATGTTTTTTGAATTTATAATTTAAATCCCGTTTCGATTCATAGTTTGAATTTCACAAGTTACGATTTGAATCTTCATTTTGAAAACCTTGCTTGATTGGTTAGTACGATTAAAGGCAGTCCTCTTTTACTTATCTTAATCGTTCTCTTCAACATCTTGGTTATTATGGCTAGCTACACAAACCTGAACATGATTGTTGGTTTTGCCTGGCATTGTAGTTTGCAACTTCGAATCAGTTGGTTTATCTTTTTGTTTGTCCAAATTGGCATAAATTGGAAAGTATTGTAGTGGTGCACGATCAATTAGTGCAATCAATAATTCTAGTTTGCCGGCAACCAATTAATGGATTGACACAGGAAAGATTGCAACCCCTGCAGCACTCATAATCTGCACCTTTGATTATGAGATCTGCATATTTTTAGTTTCTGTCCTTGTAGCATTTCCCTTAGTGCAGGCAGTTCCTCTATCCCCCTCGTTTGCTTTTGTTCAAAGGCATAATTGTATTCTAAATTAATATCGATTTATGACAGGTATACTACACTCTTATCATCTAACATCTTTATCTGCCGTTTGATTAGTTGCAAGTACTAAAAAGTTCTTTGATTGCAGGGTAAATGGATGTGATTCGGTAGAGCTACATTATTTCATCTGTTGTTTGAATAACTTTCCCTCTTTATTCTATAAAAGTCCTAATTCGTATGCTTTATGTTATGTGGCTGCTGTAAATACAGAACTGATTTTATACAACATAAAATTAAGTATGAAGTAAATGGATTGAAAGAATCAAATGTTAACCATGCTTTTGATTCGATTCAGAATGTTAGATTAGCTTTATATTTGTCAAACTAGGTATAATAGTTCCTGAAGGTATCATACCAGTACTAATAATTCACATCACCCTTTGTCACAGTTACCTGGTCGTACAGACAATGAAATCAAGAATTATTGGAATACCCGTGTGAAGAGGCGAGTGCGTGCTGGATTACCACTATACCCTCCTAATATTTCTGTATCTGATGAAGCTCTGATGGATAACAACCTCACTGATTACACCGACATGATGCAAATTGACAGTTTTGTGACCCCTGACTGCACCTCTGGCTATAATTTACTTTGCGTGCAAGAAAGTTCTTCAAGTAGCAAGTGCCCTCAAGGTCTCAGGTCTCAAAGCAACAACGGATTTATAGGTCAATCGATATACCCAACAGTAGCTCATTCCACCATAGGCTGTGTATTTCCAATGTTTGATAGTTTCTTGAAAAACGAAACTCACCATGAGTCAAACTACCCTTACGGGTACAATAATCAATTTACATATCCAGAAAGCCATACCCTGATAACAAATGGGAACAGTACTATCTCTAGCTCCATGCCTGTGCCTGAAGAGCTAGAACTCCCTTCAATCCAATATGGAAGCAATAATGATACTGACCTAAGCTGGGAAGAACACATTCAGCCTCCTTTAGCTGCTACCATAGAATCTGAAAGTTCTTCCCTTAAGCACACTGGTCTTCTAGACGATGTAGTTCGCGAGTACGAAGCTCGTTGGGGGAAGAAATCCTCTACTGATAAGAGCTTGAATTCCCCTTTGTTTACCAACAGTGATCCTTTCGATAATTATGGAATTAACGATGATGATTTTGACACAGTTTCTCTTTTTGATGGCTATAATGCATCTGTGCTGTACGAGTTCTCTCCTCCACTTAGTGGATATTCCGGTAATCTTTTATCATTCTCTTATTTGTTAAAAAATCAATGTTCTTCAAAGTTTCTATAAGTTTCATGCAGGGTTATTTTCATTTATGTGAAAATTTAAAGCTTATACATGTTGAAACACAAATTAGTGGTTTTTGGAAGCTATTATATATGCGCGATTTTATTCACAGCATACTTATGATGATTGCAGATTCAGGGACGATGGAGAAACACATGAAAGAGAAGCCAGAAAATTTGAGGCCAGATGCCTTGTTAGACTCTGCCTGTTTATTTGACAGGTCCAAATTCTCGAAAGAGCATGTTGAACTAAACAGTGCTGTAGAAGCTATCCTAGGTAGAACTAAGAACAAGGAAAAGCCATCGTTGTCGGAGTCTCCTCAATACTCAGTGGTGATATGATGCTACTTTTCCTTTTGTATTGCAATAACATGCTTTGTGCTGAGCCGTCCAAATATCTGGAATTATCGAAGTTCCTTTTTGACTGATCTGGATTCCTGGCATCTGAGATGAATAAGTTGTCCGCTGAATATTTGGTTTTGATCGATTTGGTTGTTAAATTTGAATAAAACTTGAAACTTGTAATTGAATAAACCTGCTGAGCCTTTGATAGATCCAGTTTGTTATGTTCTTATACTTTACCTTCGTTTATGTTTTCTTCAGGATGTTGATTTATTTGTTGCTGTCTACTTTTGTATATGTTGTGCTATCTATTCTTTGGTTGAAGTCTTATTATATTGTTTGTAGACTTGGGTCCAGGTTGGAATGCTAAGCAAACCATAATGAGTTAATGAGTTAAGACTTACATGTTAAAATCATGCATTTGGTTTGATGACTTTGTGGGCTTTGATGTAATTGTGAGCGTGATTGTGTTAGGAAATTTGACATGTCCAACTAGTCTCACTGAACTCATAGGTGAGTTTGATGAAGTCCGCATTGGAGGACCGGATAAAAATTACCCATATAGAGAGCATGAGAGACATACATTATTTTAGGTATGTCCTCGCTCAATATCCATCGTCTTCAAGTTGGTATGGCATTTCCGTGGAGGTTATGACGAATCAACTTTGCATATTGCTTGTTAATTGTTTGTGGATGTAGAGAATAACTATCCGAAATATATAGAAAAAAAAAAAAAAAAAAAAAAAAAAAAAGAGAACCAAGAAAGAAAATAAGAGAAATCATGGAAATAGTACAATGGCTAGGCCTAGTATACATACACTTTAATTTGAATTTAGTATATTTTCCATTAATTTTAAGAGAATTAAAGTTAGTAACTTGGATCGATGCAATATCTATGTTACATTACCGGTAAAGTCGTCTTTTGATGATAATAATTCGATCCTTTTGTAAGATGTTTCTCCATACGTGTATAGGAGCCAATGGATGTACTAGGTTTATTAAATCAACCTCCATCTTGAAAGTACGGTTCGGAAAATGTCAACACTAGATACTCCAAAGTAGGAGATATTATAAGGAAAATGCATCGTTCACTATGTAGTGCATTTGTTTATCGATCCATCATTGCTTTAGCTTCAAACTATTCTCCAAGTCCAAAAATTATAACAGTTCATTGAGAGTTGACGATTCTATCAATCGGTATCAATCCATAAACTATTGATCGGTACCAATCAATGGTTCTTAATTGTATTTCGACTTTTCTTCTTATAACATCTAGCAACATCAATAAATCATTATGTATGAGACAGTACAAATAACTCTTCCCTACAAAGGTACTTTTCTATGAAAATAAAGCATGTCATGTTAAGAGACAAGCGATTAAATGCTTAATTGATTACATGCTTTCATTACTCAAGTTGTTTCCATAAAGAGTTGTGTCTTATAAAAAAACACTTTAATTTCACACAGTCATTGAGTCACATCTATCCAATTGACATAATTTTGAAATTTTCACCATGAAAATATATATATTTGTTCTAAGTGAAAATATTACCTATCCATAGTTAAATTATAATACATGCCCCTCTCTCCCCCCCCCCCCTAAATCCAACTTTATACATCATGGTACAAACTGCTAGAAAACATAATAAATTCATTGATTTTGATCATTTGGTGTTAATCATTGGGGGCATCGATTGACATCAATCATTATTTTTAAAACAAAATACGACACTCAATCATTTTCTAACTTCCTTGCCTATCTTTGTCTATTGACT
Source organism: Allium sativum (assembly GCA_030737875.1). Lineage (NCBI taxonomy): Eukaryota > Viridiplantae > Streptophyta > Magnoliopsida > Asparagales > Amaryllidaceae > Allium > Allium sativum. The sequence goes on from CM060926.1 coordinate 379,346,643, forward strand.
TATTGCTACTAGTAGTCACTTTCCTTAAATCGACGACTTCTCGATCCAAGTTGATCTAGATCTCTCTAATCAATAAAGATAAGTGATTAAACAACAATTCTACAGACTAATTCATCTCAGATTCAATGATTTCATACAAATTTTCCCATATCTGATCAATGGCTATTCCTTGAGTTTCGTTAATCAACAATAATTCTTTGTTGATTTGACATTTCTCTTCTATACACAAGAATCAACATCAATTTCCTTATCAGATTCAACACATTTTCATCGATCACTTAAACTTTATATGGTTGTTAATCGATATGGGCCGAATTAGTTATATCTGGGGACTTCAGTGACTACAATCAATTGATATTTCGAGAATACACGTTCTCCAAGCTTCTTACATTCTTGGGGTTGCCTCCTTACTATTGCATGCAAACTCATACTCATTGTCTTGCACCTGCTAGCTTGTTGTTAATGCCAAAAACGATACTAATCCCAAATTCATATGAAAGCACTGACTCTCTTAGGGAAATCAAGAGTGATTTTTTGTACATTAAGTACAAATAATTAAATTAAATGAAAGTGAAATAAATAAAGAAGAAGACAAGGTCACAGGTTCCGTTGTTAACTAAGCATACACCCACTTTGAGAATGTTATCCTTATTCTCCACTATCTATTACAATGATTTCCAATACAAGAGTTTGAATAAATATCCTATGATTGATATGTTTGATATCAGAAGTACAAGGGCCAACTGGAATAGATCACAATAGCCACACTGGTGATTGATCTTGACCGTCCTTGAAGAAGAGTTGTGTTAGAGAAGCACTTAGGCAGCATTTAGGTAGGAAGAATCCAGATCCTTTTCATATTGGTGATACATTGGTATTTATAGGAGTTTGGAGATAAACTGGGATGATATATCGCATTGGTAGGACTTTCTAGAGGGTAGAATGAAATGCCAGTAAACTTGGACAAAATAGACCAAGTATGATGGATCGGTACCATCTATGGCCTATGGATCGAAATTAATACAAAAACTAGGACTATTTTGAGTCCTCTTCTATGTCTTCGGCCTTCTTGTGTTCTCATGATGCCTCGTGTCATGTTTCATAGGACTTGGACTTCACTTGTGTATACTTACCATCAAGCCATATAGAATTGTTTTCAAAGTGTACGATTCATCAAACATCTTTAGCTAGGGACATCGAATTGCAACCAAACTTGAAGTAGAAGTTAATATGGTATCAAGGAGCATATTGGTGGGGACTTCAATGGATCACCCACGGTCCTTATGGATCGACGCCGATCCATACCCTATGGATCAGTATTGATCCATGTTGTAACACCCCACATTTTTATTTAAATAATAAAATAAAATTTTGAAATTTTTTCAGAATTTGGTCACGAAATTAGCGTCATTGTGTCCATGGAAATTTTCTGATCAATTTGGACCTATGGTTTGTAGAAAACAGATTTAAAATGAAAAAGATACCTTTAAATGAAATTTTAGAACAAACGTGAAAAAGAAGATATAAGAGGAACACTAATAAAATTGTAAATACCATGTTCTTTTATCATGTAAACAAAAAGGCTAAGTAGGTGTGTTGGTAGAGGCACGTCTCTTCCATGTGAGTGGTACAAATTCGAGTCCCGTAGCGTTATACTTTTTTATTTTAAAGGGATAACCAAAGAAATGCATATTCTAAGAGAAAAATATGTATAAATGTACATATAAGAATTTTTTTACATATAGGTCAGTGTATATATATGTATGTGCGTAATACACACACATCACATAAATACACACACACACACACACACACATATATGAATAAGAAATTCAAAAAGTAACTTGGCAACCAATCAAATTGAGTAAGAAATAAATGACGGCATAAAGCTGTTTGAATTTGAAAAGAAATGAAGATTGTGCGTAAATATATATGCATAAGTTCAAAAATTGAAATTAAAGTGTAATTTAAGTGCAAAAAGTAATAAATGTATAATGAATGAAAAATGGATAAGATGATGACTGCATTTGAAATTAGAATATATATTAGAAGGAAGAAATCAATGAACTAATGGAGTTAATAATGACACTAATTAAGCAGCTATTAAGCACAAAGATTTGAAGAGTTATACTCGTACAAATGCGCATAAGTTTGAAATTCAAATGTTGGATATACATATAAATGGAAGAAAATAATTTTCATAATGATATTTGACAACAACAAAAATAAACGTTACCAATAATATTAAACTAGAAATTAATATGGGCCAAAATTAACGTTAATGACCCAGGTCATTTAGCGTTATAGTTTTCCACTTGTACGTTTTAGATTTTATTTTATCCGACATGCCAGAATCTCCTGTACACCTATTAATAGACTAGCAGAGCCTAGCCTTCAACTCATATTTTCTAAGACAATGCCAAGCCTCTACCATTTTCTTTCTTCTTTAAATCTTTTAGAAATTAGAATATTAGGTTTTAGGAATCCTGATTCAAGATTTGAAGACAAAGAATATAGATCTACAATAAAGGTGTTTAGATTTCTTTTCAACGTGTGGTAAACCCTGTGAATCTAAATTATTTAGGTTTTTTTCTTTCTTTTTTCTTCTTTTAGCATCAGATTTGTAAATCCGTGGTTATCTTAATATTATATTCAATTAGAAAGACTAGGGAATAACAAATCTGAATTGGATTCAAGGATTAGAAAACAGTCAGGTGAGTGGATTTAAAATTATATCATTTGGTAATGGTATATTTTTCGTTTACATTTCCCATAATTCTTAACATGATAAATAATTGGAATTTGTGATAATTAAAATATAATTTATTTTTAAGCACATCAGGAATATTGCTGTTGTACAAATCTATTCCATTAATTTTCTTTTTAGATTAAGAATTATTGTAATACAGAAAATGTGGAATTTATAGTAAACATGAATATGTTCTTAAGATTGTTATTTAATGAAAAATTGGATATATGTAAATGAAATTACAGTGAAATTGGGAATAATGGAAAAAGAAATGATATGACTAATTTTGTATGGAAAATTTATAGTGATTGCAAATGATAAATGAAAACAAGAATTAGTATCCAGCTCAAAAATAAAAAGAGGAAATTTGTAGTGGACCGAGTTGTTGGATTTGGGGAAAAATAAGTACATTACCATACCGACAAAATTACGAAGAATGCAGTTGCAAGAAAAGAAAGGAAAAAAAAGATTAGTGTGAAATAGGAATTCCTTTACCGTTTTGCACACTAATCAAATAAAATATGTATGCATGTCTACATTGAAAATAAAAGAAATAGTTTACAACTACAGATCTTAATCGATGTACGTTATGGAAATAAACCATTGTATCTTCCTGCTAACCAATATAATGAGGTATGTGAAATATTTTTCCGAAATAATAAAAAGGTATATGATGGTAATTAAAGAAAGATTATAACAGTTAAAGTTGGCTCATATTAAGGAACCTAAGAAGGATTGTGATGAATGAGGAATATAACATATTATAATTAATTATATAAATAAGAATGAAATATAATAGGTAGACTTGTGTTAGGGACATGAGAAATTATAACATAGGTTATAATTTAGAAAAGAAGACTTATTAATAAACCTTAGTTAAGAGAACTAAGTTAATAAGTAAATTTACAACAACAGTTGTGATAACAGTGTAAGGAAAGGTTGTGATTTAATAAGAAATATTTAAGTAGGCTTATTATTAGTAGACTTATAATTGAAAGTATTAAGTCTAATAAATTTAATAAATAATAAGCGGAACTCCGCTCCAGCGACAAAGGGCCGAATAAAGAAAGTAAGCAACCAATTGTGATCTAATGAACTAACTAACTTGAATAAAAATTGAATATGTGGATAGTCAAGTTAATTAGAAACTTGATGAGATAAAGCAAGCACACGATTAAAAAATTAGACATAGGATCTTATAACACGTTTGCGTGATGCGCTTGGACCAGTCCGTACATACGAAGGTGAAGAATCCAACGGGGTAGATTATTATGGTGTCTGAAGATACAAGAGAAGCACGTCCAATTGATTATTCTACAGGATTGGAGGGAAGCACATGGCTTCAGCGGGACGTGGTAGGGTACTCCGTGGTGGTCCTATATGCGGTACGTGCTCAGGCCGTACCCGCAGGGGTTTGGTCTGTACGATACCATCCGGTGAGTATAACTTGGATGCAATTGTGGTATTGCAGTCAGAAGGCTGTGACAGATGGCGTTGGGTGATTCAGTGGTTTACCTTGGGAGAGGTTGATCAGAGTCAAATTAAGGATAGTAATCGTCGGATACCCATCATCGGCAGTTAGTGTAATGCGGAAAAACTAGAGTTAAACCTACATAACTTCGATCTTTCACTATCGAGATGTTGGTTGCGGGACACGCCAAATTGGAAGTTAGATTGGTTGATAGGGGGACGTTACTTAGCTCTTGAAGAGGTCTTTCATTGGTTGAGGGAGGGGCCAGGGTGAGACCATAACCACCGTGAAAACAAAGCATATGTGAATATCTGTATTGTAGGCCTAATGAGGTGGTCTTTTACAAATATTGAAAGTTTTTGACCGAGTTTCGTGCATCGTATGCAACCCTATTATGGGACTCGGGTTATAGTAGGCAATATGTTCATGTGCAGGTCTAGATACGCGCACTGGGTGGTGTATTGTAGACAGTAGGGCATTACTCAATGTTGAGACGTGATTCGACCGAGGAGTTTGGATACAACAATCTGTATGCTTACGTGGCATAGAGATGGTAGTGCTATGCGGTTACATGGCGTAATGATATAGATTTCCGTATGCAGTTTGGCATAGGATGGAGGTTGTAACGCTTTTGTTGCATGGCGGTGAAGATCGTACAAGGAGGGTACTATGGAGTAGTACCTTGAGACGTTGGGAATAACTACATATATACTATATTAGTTTAATCTACTAGGGAGTATATGAGTATGTCGTCAGTGTAGAGCCTTGAGTGTTGTTAACCCAAATAACCTAATAATTAAGAAAATGTAACTGAACGGTATATGTAGGGTTATATCAGAATGTACAATTTGTTCATTCACCAAAAACTTTGTGTTCTGACCCCTCCTCATAACATAGTCGTAGGTTAGGTTTATAACAGAGATTTGGTAGCCTTTGGACATTTGTTAGATAATGTTATTATTTCTGTAAGGTTATATTTGATTATTATATTTTATCCATTCCGCTATGAGATGTTTTATCGAGCTCTGATATATTTATTATCTTTGTTTTTTTGTAGGATACCAGACAAACCAACTCAAGCTTTGACAGATTGGGATTTTTTTTTTAAAATAGTCTGTCGAAATTAGGGTTGTTACATCTGCTATCAAAGCTCAGGTTTAAGATTCCTAAGTATAGATAGTGAGTGAACATGTTTGTACTTTTAAAATATAAATAGATTATATATATACACTTAGATCTATAAAGGAACCCACAAAATAGGAACAACGACATATGCAAAGAGTTAGGATATCAATTATGTACACTAAAGAAATGATCATGGAAATTTGAGACCCTTAGGTGGTTTGAGTGAAAAGTATACAATGTGTTTTGTAATGGAAAAAGATGGATCACATACGTTAGTATCTGAAATGTTAGTATTTCAGATTAGTGGGTTTGGTAGTTGAGCCTTATAAATTAAGAAAGAGTAAGAAGGAAAATGAATTAGGAATATATATATATATATATATATATATATATATATATATATAGGAAAAATGACTTTGTGAGAATATTTAGGAAAACTAAATAAGTTGGAAACCAACTTTGAGTCTAACCCCATTGTTAACTTTTGAGAACTTAAAATATTAAAAGGCTTTGGGTAATAGTTTATGGTGTTTTTCAAGTTTTGACCTTAAAAGTTTACAATTTTAAAATATGTACTAGCTAATTTGTATAGAAACAATTTTTGAAACAAAAAGATGTATTTTTGATGTTTGAAAAAAAATATGTAAGAGAAATATTTGAAAAATACATATTGGGTTTTAGAGAAAAATAAAATAAAATGGAGTATATTTTAGAAATGGTGATTATTTTTGAAAATTTTGTCAAAATGAACTCTTTCAAAAAAAAAAATGTGTACATTATAGAGCACGCATTGCTCACTAGTTTTTAAGTTATAAAGTATGAAAGAATTAAATAAGAAAACGTAGAAAAGATCATATTTTGTCAAAACTAAAATTTTCGATAAGGAATGTTTTGAAAATCTCCATCCTTTTGACCTAAATTTTGACAATTGTTTTGACATAAACTTTGGTGGGTAGGCAAAATAAGTTGTTAAAAATGTAGAACTGAGTAGATGTTTGGTATAAGTTTAGAAATTAGCACCTAGTTGTAAGTAGCCGTACTAGCGTAATTACAATGAGCTGTTGTGAAATTAATTGAGGAATAGTTGTCTTTGTCTAATCCAGTTTTTGTGATTTGAAAAAAAAGCTTGGGTTTTCTTATGACATTTCATTTTTTATGGTTTGGCAAAAATAAGTTTTAACGAAGAAAAATAAAGCTTTGAAGCTTTTAGTTTTTGAAAAAAAAGTGATAAAACCAAACCACGTTTTTAAATCATGGAGTAGGTAAGGATTAGTACCATCAAAGACGGAAAATATTTTGAGGCTATAAAATAGATAGCAAGAATTATTTTGGAATAATAATAAATTCCCATAGAGTGCGTAAGCACTATAGAGCCTAAGTTGTTGCTTGAAAAAGATTGTTAGTACACAATAAGGACTAGTTGTTATAAGTGGATGGTAAAGGGCAAGCGGGCTGTTTAGATCCTTTGGTTTGGACTTTTCTTTGTCAGCGGGGACATGGTCCTAGGATTCTTAGCCCTTAGTAGTAGCTGTAAGTGTACTTGTTTTCCTAATTTAGTTTTGAAAGAATTAGAAGGCTTATTTAAAATTAAGTTCAGATTTGTGGATTAAGTTAAATAAGCTAAGGAAAAAGGTGATGACATAACTAAAAGAAAACAACAAATCCAATAACGCAACAAATATGACAATTGAGAAAAATGGGGAATTTCGAGAAATAGAAAAAAATGGATTTTTCCAAAGTAAGTTGGAAAAGAAAATTTATAACAAAGAAAATTTTATTTTGTAATTTGTTCTTGGATGGGAAGGTAGGAAATCTTTACATAATAGTTGCATAAAATTCAAGTACAGAAAGAAAAGATACATAAAAGAAAAATGGAAGATATGAAATTTTTCGTTTTCTACCTTTTTTGTAATATAAGAAGTCAAATTTAGAAAATTAGAATTTTCTATAATTCGTAAATTTAACATTGTTTGGTAGGGTTTGAATGAAAAAATTGGATGAACTACACTCTTGCTCTGTATAAGTGTAGGAAAAATTGGATGAAAAAAAGAGTATTTTTATTTTCCAAATATTGTATTCATATAAAAATTGCTAGTATATTTAGGATGTGTGATTCATGTTTCCAAAAAAAAGGCTTTCAAGAAGATTTTTCATTTATATAGGAGGTACTGCTTAGGCATTCATTGCATTCATGTATTATTATGTTGTATTACATATTGCACAAGTGCATGAATGGTTGTAAGGTCAGATGTACACATGATAGTTGTAAATTATGCAAGGGATTGCTTTATTTTACCTTTACCAAATTTCGGGGATGAAATTTCCTAAGTGTGGGAAAATGTAACACCCCACACTTTCAATTAAATAATAAAATGAATTTGAAAAGTTTTCATAATTTGGTCATGGAATTAGCTTCAATGCGTCCGTGACAATTTTCTGATCAATTTGGACCTATGTTTAGCAGAAAATGGATTCGAAATAAAAAAATGTCTTTAAATTAGTTTTAGAACAAACGTAAAGAAGAAGATTTAAGAGGAACACGAATCAAAATAATAAATACCAATGTTTTTAGTCTTGTGAACAAAAGGCAAGTAGGTGAGTTAGTAGATGCATCTTTCTTCCTTGTGAGCGATGCACCTTCGAGTCCCACTAGCGTTATATTTTTAATTTTATAGGGACGACCAAAGAAATGCATATTCTAAGAGAAAAATCTGTTTAAATGTACATATAACAAAAATTATACAAATAGGTGAGTGTATATATATATATATATATATATGCACACATGTATATGTGTAAATATATTTATGTGTGTGTAAAAATTTTATATATATATATATATATATATATATATATATATATATAAGAAATTCGAAAAGTAAGTGGCAATCAATCAAATTGAGTGAAAAATAAATGATGGCATAACGCCGTTTGAATTTTGAAAAGAAATAAAGATTGTGCATAAATATATACGCGTAAATTCTAAAATTGAAATAAAGTATAGTTTAAGTGTAGAAAGTAATAAATGTATAATGAATGAAAAATGGACAAGAGGATAGCTGCATTTGAATTAGTATATAAATTAAAAGAAAGAAATCTATGAATTGATGGCGTAAATAATGACATTAATTGAGAAGCTATTAACGCATAAAGATTTGATGAGTTATACGCATATATATATGCGCATAAATTTGAAATTCAAATGTTGGATATACATTATAAATGGAAGAAAATAATTTATACGGTGATATTTGGCAACAACAAAAAAGAAACGCTACCAACAACATTAAACAAGAAATTAATATAGGCAAAGATTAACGTTAATAGCCCAGGTCATTTAATGTTATAGTTTTTCACTTGTACGTTTCATATTTTATTTTATTTTATCGGACAGACCAAAATCTCCTGTACACCTATAAGTAGACTAGCAGAGCCTAGCCTTTAACTCATATTTTCCAAGACAATGCTAAGGCTCTGCCACTTTCTTTCTTCTCCAAATCATTTAGAATTAGAATATTAGATGGTGTTTGGTTTAAGCTTTCTAATTTTTAGTTTTCACTCATAGTAAAATGGCAACGAAACACGTATAATGCCAAAAACGATCGTTTTAGAAAACAAAGTTAGCACACGAAATAGAAAACAACTTTTACTTATTTTTCCTATTTTGGGAATTAACACATAAAATGGAGATAATATATCATTCCATCATCCCTCTCTTCTTTACGTGGTCCCTTCCATCACCCTTTTACTCCCTTCGTCATCCCTTATTTTTTCTTATGTTTCATTATCAAAATTGAGAACCCAAAACTCGAAATATACTTTAAACTAAACACTACTTTATTTTAGGAATTTTTATTCAAGATTTATAGACAAAGAATGTAGATCTACAATATAGATGTTCAGATTTCTTGTAGACGTGAGATAACCCTTGTGAATCTGAATTATTTAGGTTTCTTTCTTTTCTTCTTCATTTAGCATCAGACTTATAAATTCTTGGTTATCACAATATTATATTCAATTAGAATGACTAAGGAATACCAAATCTGAATCCAATTCGAGGATTGGAAAGCGGTCAAGCGAGTGAATTTCAAATTATACCTTTTGGTAACGGTATATTTATCGCTTACATTCCCCGTATATTTATAGTAAAAATTAGTTCATATTGAGGAACCTAAGAGGGATTGTGATGACTGGGGAATATAACTTATTATAATTAATTATGTTAATAAAAATGAAATATAATAGGTGGTTTATCTTAGAGATAAGAGATATTATAACATAGTTTATAATTTAGAAAAGAGAACTTATTAATAAACCTTAGTTAAGAGAACTAAGTAATTAAATAAAGTTACAACAAAAGTTGTGATAATAGTGTAAGGCAAGGTTGTGATTTAATAAGAAAGAATTAAGTAGTTTATTATTAGTAGACTTATAATTGAAAGTATAAAGTCTGATAAATTTAATAAATAATAAGCGGAACTCCGCTCCGGCGACATGGGGCCGAATAAAGAAAGTAAGCAACCAATTGTGAGCTAATGAACTAAGTAACTTGAATATAGAGTGAATATGTGGATAATCAAGTTAATTAGAAACATGATGAGATAAAGCAAGCACATGATTAAAATATTAGACATAGGATCTAATAACACGTTGGCGTGATGCGCTTGGGCCAGTCCATACATATGAAGGTGAAGAATCCAACGGGGTAGATTATCATGGCGTCTAAAGACACGAAAGGATCATGCCCAACTGATTGGTCTACGGGACTGGAGGGAAGCACATGGCTTCTACAGGACGTAGTAGGGCACTCCGTGGTGGTCCTCTATGCGATACGTGCTCAGGCCGTACCCGTAGGGGTTTGGTCTGTACGGTACTATACGGTGAGTACACCTTGACTACAACTGTGGTGTGGCAGTCAGAAGGCTGTGGCGGATGATGTTGGGTGATTCAGCAATTTTCCTTAGGCGAGGTTGGTCGGTACCAAACTAAGGATAATAATCGTTGGATTCCCGTCATCGGCAGTCAGTGTGATGCAGAAAAACTACAGCTAAACCAACAGACCATCAATCTTTCACTATCGACAAGTTGGTTGTGGGAAATTGGAAGTTGGATTGGTTGATAGGGGGCGTCATTTATGTCGCGACCCGAACTTCCCCATGAAGGAAAGCCCGGAATGCTTTGAGGACAAGGCGAATCCGAACACAAACAGAATAATATTTCATTGCTTATTACAACAATTTACATCAAAGTACAAGAATATACAGAATAAATATTCCATATCAGAAAAATATCAGAGCTTTAAATTACATTACATAGCAGCGGAAAATAATACAAAACACAACTGAAAGAGGTAAACGGATACAAAGCTTTCCGATTATCATTCCAGTTGTAAACCAGGATCCTGTGAATATAAATCTACAAAACCAAAACTACTAGCTGCCCGTGTGGAAAATAGGGGCACCCAGAGTTTAGGTTAAATCAATAAACTCCAGGTCAGTCATGTGACTGGTGTGAGAACTAAAACAGTTATTTAAAACTTTACTTTAAAAATAAGGTAAATCAAGGGCCACACCGTATAACACGGAACAGGTTTCCTCCCAAGAATACCAGTGCACAGAATAAACAACACAATGCTTTTTGGAAAAATGAAGCTATTATAAGACCCAGATCCCATCACACAATGCAACGCAAGCCGGAGGATAGGATTTTCCCTTATAATAGCCAAACATGCTTGGTACGTTTAAAACAAATCATTTTGATACTATTATAGTGTAAAGTGTACAAAACAACTTCAAATATAAATGTATCAATCATAGGCGGCATGGGCACCATCTATCATGTCGCCAATACTAGTTCTACAATTAAAACTGCAAAATGTCACGTATTGGAAATTGGATTCCATTTGTGAACCAAGGCAAAGGGAATATCCTGTGCTAATTCGAGACACTCTAGCCCGTGCCTCAGGTCTCAGTCGCAACTGCACCCGAATCGCCAGGGCCGGTCATCCATCGATGGTTGGCAACACCAAAAACTATATGCTAGTTTGCCCTATGGGGCACAAAATGGGTCTGTATAAAGACCATACCATCCATCGGCCCCGCAGAGCCGATATATCCGAGGTGCCTCTCTATCCATCAAGTAATAATAAGCAACATCCACATGAGTAAAATGCCAGGGCTTGCAAAACGCTGACACCATTCCTAACTAGAAACCAGCATATGTCCATTTTCCTGATGTCCTTCCCATTTCTGGTTCACACCGGGGTGTGAGGCTCGCGAATTAACGCTATACACAAAGCTACGCTATATTGAAGCCGTGCTTTGATCATCTACCACAAGACTCTGCTTTTCAGCAGAAGCCTTGATCATTTGCATCTCAACATGCCACACAGGCAATTCATGCCATGCGACTGATATCTATCGATATATAACCTCTGAGCTCGTACGTCTCAGAGAAGGGCGTTAAGTAAGAGAATAAATTCTCCGCTGCCAAACAGATATATATATTTAATAAAAATCAATCAACACAGAATAAAATCCAATGTCAGACACATAAAATCCATCTACAAGTTCGTTCTGGGTCTGAACGAAACCAGAGTCACCTTATTCCTCGTCCCGTATATCCAATATAGGAGAGAGGTCCTCGCATATCCGTCGATCTTCAAGTACGTTTGGACGATCACCACTTATTATCTCGTCTTGGATGTACAGCCCAATCAAGACATCAGTAATCTTACAAACGATGTGAAGACCTACGTTCTTCAACCACGTCTTCATCGTTGACATATTGTCGAATCAGTTATTCAGAATGGGTATAAACCCGGCCTTTCCGAATTACTCGCGTATATAATAAGCAAGTGCTATAAAAACACAACATACACCTCATTCCAATTCTGAATATTCTTTTATTTAAATGTTCACATCTTTAGGGATTTGTTCCCATTAATTCAATCAAAGATAAATTCTTTAAAATTCATTCTTTAATCTTCCTTTGGATTTCAATTCAAACCATATTACTGTTGGATCTATATTAACCCTAGAGGGGGGGGGGGTGAATAGGGTTAATCACAGTTTTTTAACTGAATTAAAATTCTAACGAGATATTAAAATAATAATAAATAGATCACAGATTATAGTAGAAACATAAATGCAGAAAATAAATCACACACAGATATACCCAGCTTCGGCAAAACCCTGCCTACTGCTGCATTTCTAAGGTTTCTACTAGGTGATAGAACAGATCCCGCATACGAAACCACGTACACTTGCAAACCCTGCTCCTATTCTAACCCTATGCTCAAAACCGTAGACTGATCGATATCCCCTCGATCAGATTTCCCTGTTTACAACGCTGTAACCAGTAACCCAGAATTTTACAGACTCTGAAACTGACAGTCAACACCCTGACTGTTTTACCTAGAAGTCAACTGCTCGTTTGATTTTTACAACACGAATAAAAAACAAAAGCAAAACAAAAAGAATTTAAACCCTTAAGGAATTAAAACAAAGGGGTCATCCCTTTTAAAAAACATGGCCAGCCCATTTCTTTATTTGTTAAAGCCCGATCCTTTGCTTTCTCTCTTTCTGGAATTGTAAATGGCGGCCGATGGAAAATAACTAGGGTTTCCTTCTGATTCCCAACTCGAAGTCGATTGCTTGACTGATTTTGATTCTCTGATGCTTCACTTAGTTAACGCTGGTCGATTTGATGCTCCTCTCCGATTTGGGCTTTCTCTCGATCGAAAACTGTGAGTATGAATGAATTCGACTTTGTCTGCTCTTTGGATTTTTTGCTATTGGTTTTCGATTTGAAATGTTGGGTTAGTTTTCCATTTTCTGTCACCTTGCCTGTGATGAACTGGTGTAAATATATAGGGTTAACAAACCCTTCGATAGCCTCTGATTTCGTTATAGTGACTTGGCTGATTTCATGCGTGTGAATTTCCCTTTTTGAAAAATCTCGGCTATAATTGTGATTGAGTAATTCTGGAAAACATATCCTTGAATTTCCTTGCGTGATTCTCTGCCTTGATTGAATCCTAAAGGAATTGCCTTGCCAAGAAAACTATTGCCTTTTTCGATTTAAAACCTGTCTTGAATTGATGCTCTGTAAATTGCTTGCCTTACTTTGTTACCATAGATTGAATTCAATCTGCATTTATTTGAGTAAAACAGACAAATAATATCTGTGGCCCCTTTTGATCCTTGTGTGATATCTGAATAATATGAAAACCAGTTTCTTGCCAAAAAGTGATTGTGAGATTTGTTCTTGCCAAGTATGTTTCCTGATTGCATTTTGAAAAGATGCTTGCCAATTATGAATTGAGACGGTTTTGAAAATTTGCGTGTGCCATATCTGGAAATATGCAGTGTCCATACTTGATTGATTAATTTGTATTTGTGGCTCCCAAAACATGATGACTGATTATCACTTTCCAAACACATGAACACAGAATTTCTGGAACCCAATTGTGATTTTCAGGATTGAATTCTTGGCAAAAAAAATAGTTCTGTCGAATTCTTTCCACTGCATTAGAACTGCTGTGCAGTATTGAGCTTCATTGAATGATTAGCATGAACTTCAATATGCTTGCTTATGTTTGCTGCCTTGCATTTGATCACCATATTGACATGTTTTCTGCCTTGAACATGCAACAATAAAACTGCTGTAACTTGTGACCATTTCTGTCTTGAACATGATACACTGTCTAGCTTGCTGAAATGCACTCCACTTTCTTCAATGTCCATGCTTTGCCAATTTCTCTGTCCATTCACATTTGCATTTCAACACTGTTGCATATACACTTGAGCACACACATACACACACACACTTGATCTGTTTATGACATTAGCACCATGTAGCTTCTTGTCTGCACATGTATACCTGATCATCGACTCAACCTGATCTGCCATACCAAATCACTTGAATCTTGAGTGATTTCAAAGTGTTTGTCCATGCTATTTGAACTGATCTGAAATGCTGTTGTTAAGCTGACCATTTGGAACTGGACTTGATTCACTTTGATCATCCATGCTGGATGAATGCTTTGTCATGTGTGTTCATCCTTGTCTGCATAAATGAACTTTGACATGCATGAACCATTTTGTATTTTGAGAAGTATGCTGCACCTATTATTTTTGACCTTGCTGAGCGTACACGTCCTTATATTTGGTACACCTATTGCCATGCATTAACATGCTAGTATCTGCACCATATTGAGTCATTTACACTTGATCACTTGCTTGGCTTCTTGATTCATCTCATGCTCACTGTTTTTGCTGTATCAACTTTGATCATGATGCTCCATATACATGACTTGCTGTGTTTTACTCATGCTGACTTGGACTCGACCATTTTGAGTTTGCTGTTTGATTTTTGCATTGAGTTGTTTTTCATGAATGCACCGAGTCGAGCAGGTCCAAGTGGCTACTCCTCAGTTGCGCGCTGATTGGCGAGGCAGTGCACACGTGTATATTTGTACACGTGTGTATATGCAGCCATCAGTCAAGTTTTCCTGTCCCTGCACTATAATATGTGTATATACATACACATGTATATGTATACATGTATCGTGCTCGTGCTATATTTATATACATCAGATCAAGTCATGAAAAAGGATGAGAAACACACCAGAAAACTGAGGCAAATAAAAAAAATTAAAAATAAAATAATATTTGCATGTATTCTGTTTAAATCTTTGTTGCAGTGTACTGTGTGTTTCTATTTCATGTGACAGGTAATGATGACTGGACTGACTTGACGATAGTGAAGATTGGACTAACAGTGAAGACTGAAGACAAGAAGGCAGAAGACAGTGTCAGTGTATCAGTGTATCAATGTGTTTGTAAATTGAAATGTAAATTGTATAGACAGAGTGTTACAGTGAGGAGCTGTGTAACAACAAAATTGTACTGATGTTTGTATTAAACAAGTTTGCATAAAATAAAATATTATTTTATTGTGTTCAACCAAACTTGTCTATTATATACAGTTTATTTTCAAGTACAATATTCAGTGAATGTTTAAATAGTGGAGTCATATAATTTGTACTGTTAGAATGTTGAAATATTATATTTATATTTAAATAAAATACTGTGTGAATATATGAAATTCTGTACAGTCGTATTCTATTTAAATATAAATATTATATTCCTATCTGTGATGTTATATAACAGTACAATAACAAACACATTTAAAAGAATATATATATATATTTGGTTGTTATCATCAAACAAAAAACATATAATTGTGTATACAACACCGTTATATACAACAATCTCCCCCTTTTGATGATGACAAACAAATGTTAATATTTTGAATATAATAAATGTGTTTGAGAGTGAAGAACTGAACTCCCCCTATTTGAAAGCTCCCCCTACAACAGAAACTCCCCCTATAACTGTGCATGAGTGAAGAAACATGAAAATTGAATGAATTTTCAAAAGTTAAAAATATCTATAAAATATTCACTCATAAATCAAAATCTCAAATGAATTTTCAAAAGTTAAAAATATCTATAAAATATTCACTCATAAACCAAAATCTCAACTCATTCTCCCCCTTTTGTTATCATCAAAAGGATATAGAATTTAAAATATAGATGGATAGTGACTAACAAATATTAAATCAGCTTTAGAGGAAGAACGATTATCATAAATCTCAATCAGTCAAACAAAAATCATAATATTATGAGAACAGCTGGCATATTTCACATTGTAGAGAATGACGGATTTACGATGAATTTTATATAAAATGGGAAGAGTTAAAAAATGAGTTCCAATTATTTTCCAAAGAATTTCAAAAATAAAGCACAAAAACAGTGATGGATTTGGACTATAGTTAATAATTCAATTTAAGTGACAAAAACGAATAATCTCAAATCCCAATCGCTATCAATCAACAAAACATAATACTTCATAAGATATTAACACACTTCACAGATTAGAACATGGATTAATAGGCTGGTTTTTATAAATACCGAGGAGAATTTCATATTAATTTATTTTATCCAAATTATTTTCTTTTCCTTTTTTTTTTTTAATTTAAGAGCACACTGACCACGCATAACTAGATCTTGGATTTTTAAATGAGATCAGTTGCAGCTTAAATATAAGTAATCTCATAACCATGCATAACCAGAGCTTGGATTTTTAAATGAGGTTAGAGAAATACTTATGAATATTATATTGTTATATTTTTCTGTTTCAAAAATGAAAAACTCCTTGAGATATAAAACCAATATGGATGATTGAAAATGTGGTAAGTACAGAGATGGACTGTGAAATAAATTTCTAAATTAAGTATATTATGAAATATGCTTGACTGTACCTGGATTATTGAAAATTCACTTATCACTAATTCTGAATAATAATAACATGGCCACAATTTCATCACAAATATTTTCACTGTTTATTCACGATGATTTTTCAAAAAAAAAAATCAAACTCTCCACATTAATATAGAATTATCATGGATGGCAGAAAGATGATAGGTAATGAAGATGGTCGTGAAATAATTGCCAGTTCAAAGATATTATAATAAGTGTTCATCCATCATGAAAAAACTAAATAAAATCTCCTCTTGTTGTGAAATATACTGCAGTCACAATTCATCACAATTTCAAATTCTGATATATTTTGATGAATTATAAATACTGAACAATTTGGATATTGATTTCAATTTGTGAATGAATAATAAATAAATAATTTTAAAATTGAAAATCAAATACAAGAGGAATATGCTGATCTATACATGACAAGAGGGAAAAAAATGTGTACAAGACAAAAAGAGTGTGTGGATTTATACATGGTGAAGATTTGAATCTAAGTACAGATGGGTGAGACAAATATAAGGCGCTTCTGATACCACTTGGTGTCTCTATTTACGAGGAATGGTAACAAGACATTTGAGACAAACAAGTATACCACAGACAAAAGAATCTTAAATACACAGCCCAGTCAGATCAAACAAATTAATTTCATGTATCAGAGCATGGTATGTATTTGATTCCAAAACAAGCAGTCACCAAAAAATTTCCAGAACTATATCTAAGCACCACAAAAATCATTTTCACAGCAAACTTGTCAATGAGATGTTTTAAAGATATTCCAAACAATCTAATGATGGTTCATGACCCAATATTAAACATAGTTTATTTTAAATCATTTGAACAAATGGTGAAGATATCAGGATTCAATGAATCAATCACACGGTTTATAAATTTTAGATTCAGAATATGTGTCTGATTCAATAAATCAATAAATTCAAATGATTTTAAACAAACTAGTATTCAAGTCAAATATTCATGAAATAATAATGACATTCAAGTCACGATTCTCAAAGAATTTACCCAAATTATTTCTGACAAGCCCAAAGAATTTTTTTTTTTTTTTTTTTTTTTTTTTAGAATTTTTACATCAAGTTTGAGTAATAATTCATGATCCAAAAATAATGGTATATTCGAAATCACTTGATTAAATGTAAATCATGGTATACAATGAATCACATAGAATTAATAATTTCAGATCTGAGAGGTATGTGATATTCAAAGTATCAGAATTTTCAAATGATCTCAAACAAGCAAAAGAACCTAAACCAGATGGTCATGAATAACAGTGAATATCAAGGTATAAGCAATGATTCAACACAGATTAAAAAATGCCTAAGCCAATCTAAAAAATTAAAGAAATTTTCACAGCTGATAAATAACAGAGTGTACTGTAATGAGTATAATATTTTAAGCGTTTCCAAATTAATTGAAAGAAACTCAAAACAGCATAAGTGTGTGAAATTTCATTAATTATTCAGATCTTCAAAAAAAATTTAGAATTCTAGTTAACAGTGTTCAAGATATGATATGAATGCATCAAACACTGTTATGAATTCAACAATCAGAAAAAAAACTTCAAAATAATTGCAGATATATACAAGCTCAAATTCAGAATATGGAAATGATTAACACATGATGATTTTATACAAGTAAGGCAAATTTCCAGAAAGATTATGAATTCTGCAGTTGGAAGTTTAAGAAGTACAGACAAAGAAGAATATGGCAGTGTCAAATCAAAAAACAAAAAACAGAAGGAGATAGAGAAAGGAATAACAACAGAAATAAAAACAAACAAAAAGAATATACAAAGGTGAGTTTAGAGATCATACCAGAATCCAATGTAAAGCAGAATCTCTAACTCAGTAAATCTTGGCCAAGGAACTGTAAAGAATACAGAAATATAGAACAGCTTGAAATCAATCTCTTTTCAGCATAGCAGTTCCTCAACCTTCACTGGTACCTAGCAGTTAAGTGGATCAAGTGGTCTAACAAATTTTGTAAAACCACTCTGAAATTTGTTTACCACTTTTGGTACCCAAACCTGTTTGTATAACATCCCATTCGAATCTATCTTTGTGCCTTTAGGAACCCAAACTTGTTTAGTTTTTCCAAAAAACATTTTATTTCCTTTTGGGGTCCACATCTGTTCAACTGGATTGTTATCAAACCAATTCTTGTCTCGTTTGTGATTTAAAAACCTTTTGGAATTGTCAAAATTCAAATTTTCAGAAAGACCCTTTTTAAAGCAATTTAAAGGATCACAAGAATTCAATTTCTCAAAATCACTTGTTTTTCCAAAACCAAGACCTTGTTTATGACCAACCGAAAATTGGTTTTGTAACAGCAGATTCAACGATTTTTCTCCATTCGAAAATTTATCAAAAGTTGATTCTAATCGTTGAATTTTGGATTTAAGATCAGAGTTTTCTTTTATCAGATTTGAACAACGATTAATGTTGATCTTTCTCCTTTCAGTATCATTTTGTTTCAAAGACAAATTTTCGTTTTCAAGAAGTTTGATTTTGGTCTTGGACTCAAAGATTTCAGATTCAAATTTAACTTGTTTTTCAAATTCAAGTTTCTTGAAATTCTCAATCTCTTTTTCAAGCTCGTTTAAAATTAAATCACTTTTCAACAAGCTTTCTTTCTCAGCAATTTCATGTTTGGAACTTTTGATGGCCTTAAAGTTATTAAATTCTTTTTGCAAAGAATTGTTTGAATCTTTTAGCTCAACCTCGTTATCTTTTAAAATCAGAATTTCCTCTTTAAGCCTTTGAATATTTTTATTGAGATGAACGAGGTCAGTTTTCAAATTCAAACAACTTTCACAGTCAGAATTTTCTAATTTCATGACATTTGTAGATTCTGATTCCAAACAGTTAATTTTGCTCTTTAACTCGTGATTTTTAGATTTCAAGTATTTGTTTTTACGATGGAGTTTATCAACGATTTTTGTTAAATCAGTACACATATAAACCAACTCTTCATATGAGAAGCTTTCAGTCTCATTGTCTATTGAGTCTCCATCGTCTGATCTACTTGAATTTTCATTTGCTTCTTCTCCTGAGCATAGATCTGAATCTGAGTTGACCACTTTGGGTTTTGAGCTGCTGTTGTCGACCTTTCCATACTTTCTATTGAGAAAACCCCATATTTCCTGCGCAGTCAAGCAATGAGAAATGAGGTTATATTGGACAGCATCAATATAAGAATACAAAGTGTGAATAGCACGAGAATTAAATCCAATATCGTTCCTATTGACCATATCATAACCATTAATAACAGTATCCCAACATTTAATATCAATAGATTTTAAATATATTTCCATTTCTAATTTCCAGTTTGAAAAATTTGTACCATCGAAAATAAATGGAGTACGACTGGACTGATTCTCAGAAGACTGACAACTAGAATTCACCATTTCTCTAGAGTTAAAAAATACCTGCTCTGATACCACTTGTTGGATCTATATTAACCCTAGAGGGGGGGGGGGGGGTGAATGGGGTTAATCACAGTTTTTTAACTGAATTAAAATTCTAACGAGATATTAAAATAATAATAAATAGATCACAGATTATAGTAGAAACATAAATGCAGAAAATAAATCACACACAGATATACCCAGCTTCGGCAAAACCCTGCCTACTGCTGCATTTCTAAGGTTTCTACTAGGTGATAGAACAGATCCCGCATACGAAACCACGTACACTTGCAAACCCTGCTCCTATTCTAACCCTATGCTCAAAACCGTAGACTGATCGATATCCCCTCGATCAGATTTCCCTGTTTACAACGCTGTAACCAGTAACCCAGAATTTTACAGACACTGAAACTGACAGTCAACACCCTGACTGTTTTACCTAGAAGTCAACTGCTCGTTTGATTTTTACAACACGAATAAAAAACAAAAGCAAAACAAAAAGAATTTAAACCCTTAAGGAATTAAAACAAAGGGGTCATCCCTTTTAAAAAACATGGCCAGCCCATTTCTTTATTTGTTAAAGCCCGATCCTTTGCTTTCTCTCTTTCTGGAATTGTAAATGGCGGCCGATGGAAAATAACTAGGGTTTTCTTCTGATTCCCAACTCGAAGTCGATTGCTTGACTGATTTTGATTCTCTGATGCTTCACTTAGTTAACGCTGGTCGATTTGATGCTCCTCTCCGATTTGGGCTTTCTCTCGATCGAAAACCGTGAGTATGAATGAATTCGACTTTGTCTGCTCTTTGGATTTTTTGCTGTTGGTTTTCGATTTGAAATGTTGGGTTAGTTTTCCATTTTCTGTCACCTTGCCTGTGATGAACTGGTGTAAATATATAGGGTTAACAAACCCTTCGATAGCCTCTGATTTCGTTATAGTGACTTGGCTGATTTCATGCGTGTGAATTTCCCTTTTTGAAAAATCTCGGCTTTAATTGTGATTGAGTAATTCTGGAAAACATATCCTTGAATTTCCTTGTGTGATTCTCTGCCTTGATTGAATCCTAAAGGAATTGCCTTGCCAAGAAAACTATTGCCTTTTTCGATTTAAAACCTGTCTTGAATTGATGCTCTGTAAATTGCTTGCCTTACTTTGTTACCATAGATTGAATTCAATCTGCATTTATTTGAGTAAAACAGACAGATAATATCTGTGGCCCCTTTTGATCCTTGTGTGATATCTGAATAATATGAAAACCAGTTTCTTGCCAAAAAGTGATTGTGAGATTTGTTCTTGCCAAGTATGTTTCCTGATTGCATTTTGAAAAGATGCTTGCCAATTATGAATTGAGACGGTTTTGAAAATTTGCGTGTGCCATATCTGGAAATATGCAGTGTCCATACTTGATTGATTAATTTGTATTTGTGGCTCCCAAAACATGATGACTGATTATCACTTTCCAAACACATGAACACAGAATTTCTGGAACCCAATTGTGATTTTCAGGATTGAATTCTTGGCAAAAAAAATAGTTCTGTCGAATTCTTTCCACTGCATTAGAACTGCTGTGCAGTATTGAGCTTCATTGAATGATTAGCATGAACTTCAATATGCTTGCTTATGTTTGCTGCCTTGCATTTGATCACCATATTGACATGTTTTCTGCCTTGAACATGCAACAATAAAACTGCTGTAACTTGTGACCATTTCTGTCTTGAACATGATACACTGTCTAGCTTGCTGAAATGCACTCCACTTTCTTCAATGTCCATGCTTTGCCAATTTCTCTGTCCATTCACATTTGCATTTCAACACTGTTGCATATACACTTGAGCACACACATACACACACACACTTGATCTGTTTATGACATTAGCACCATGTAGCTTCTTGTCTGCACATGTATACCTGATCATCGACTCAACCTGATCTGCCATACCAAATCACTTGAATCTTGAGTGATTTCAAAGTGTTTGTCCATGCTATTTGAACTGATCTGAAATGCTGTTGTTAAGCTGACCATTTGGAACTGGACTTGATTCACTTTGATCATCCATGCTGGATGAATGCTTTGTCATGTGTGTTCATCCTTGTCTGCATAAATGAACTTTGACATGCATGAACCATTTTGTATTTTGAGAAGTATGCTGCACCTATTATTTTTGACCTTGCTGAGCGTACACGTCCTTATATTTGGTACACCTATTGCCATGCATTAACATGCTAGTATCTGCACCATATTGAGTCATTTACACTTGATCACTTGCTTGGCTTCTTGACTCATCTCATGCTCACTGTTTTTGCTGTATCAACTTTGATCATGATGCTCCATATACATGACTTGCTGTGTTTTACTCATGCTGACTTGGACTCGACCATTTTGAGTTTGCTGTTTGATTTTTGCATTGAGTTGTTTTTCATGAATGCACTGAGTCGAGCAGGTCCAAGTGGCTACTCCTCAGTTGCGCGCTGATTGGCGAGGCAGTGCACACGTGTATATTTGTACATGTGTGTATATGCAGCCATCAGTCAAGTTTTCCTGTCCCTGCACTATAATATGTGTATATACATACACATGTATATGTATACATGTATCGTGCTCGTGCTATATTTATATACATCAGATCAAGTCATGAAAAAGGATGAGAAACACACCAGAAAACTGAGGCAAATAAAAAAAATTAAAAATAAAATAATATTTGCATGTATTCTGTTTAAATCTTTGTTGCAGTGTACTGTGTGTTTCTATTTCATGTGACAGGTAATGATGACTGGACTGACTTGACGATAGTGAAGATTGGACTAACAGTGAAGACTGAAGACAAGAAGGCAGAAGACAGTGTCAGTGTATCAGTGTATCAATGTGTTTGTAAATTGAAATGTAAATTGTATAGACAGAGTGTTACAGTGAGGAGCTGTGTAACAACAAAATTGTACTGATGTTTGTATTAAACAAGTTTGCATAAAATAAAATATTATTTTATTGTGTTCAACCAAACTTGTCTATTATATACAGTTTATTTTCAAGTACAATATTCAGTGAATGTTTAAATAGTGGAGTCATATAATTTGTACTGTTAGAATGTTGAAATATTATATTTATATTTAAATAAAATACTGTGTGAATATATGAAATTCTGTACAGTCGTATTCTATTTAAATATAAATATTATATTCCTATCTGTGATGTTATATAACAGTACAATAACAAACACATTTAAAAGAATATATATATATTTGGTTGTTATCATCAAACAAAAAACATATAATTGTGTATACAACACCGTTATATACAACAATCTCCCCCTTTTGATGATGACAAACAAATGTTAAGATTTTGAATATAATAAATGTGTTTGAGAGTGAAGAACTGAACTCCCCCTATTTGAAAGCTCCCCCTACAACAGAAACTCCCCCTATAACTGTGCATGAGTGAAGAAACATGAAAATTGAATGAATTTTCAAAAGTTAAAAATATCTATAAAATATTCACTCATAAATCAAAATCTCAAATGAATTTTCAAAAGTTAAAAATATCTATAAAATATTCACTCATAAACCAAAATCTCAACTCATTCTCCCCCTTTTGTTATCATCAAAAGGATATAGAATTTAAAATATAGATGGATAGTGACTAACAAATATTAAATCAGCTTTAGAGGAAGAACGATTATCATAAATCTCAATCAGTCAAACAAAAATCATAATATTATGAGAACAACTGGCATATTTCACATTGTAGAGAATGACGGATTTACGATGAATTTTATATAAAATGGGAAGAGTTAAAAAATGAGTTCCAATTATTTTCCAAAGAATTTCAAAAATAAAGCACAAAAACAGTGATGGATTTGGACTATAGTTAATAATTCAATTTAAGTGACAAAAACGAATAATCTCAAATCCCAATCGCTATCAATCAACAAAACATAATACTTCATAAGATATTAACACACTTCACAGATTAGAACATGGATTGATAGGCTGGTTTTTATAAATACCGAGGAGAATTTCATATTAATTTATTTTATCCAAATTATTTTCTTTTCCTTTTTTTTTAATTTAAGAGCACACTGACCACGCATAACTAGATCTTGGATTTTTAAATGAGATCAGTTGCAGCTTAAATATAAGTAATCTCATAACCATGCATAACCAGAGCTTGGATTTTTAAATGAGGTTAGAGAAATACTTATGAATATTATATTGTTATATTTTTCTGTTTCAAAAATGAAAAACTCCTTGAGATATAAAACCAATATGGATGATTGAAAATGTGGTAAGTACAGAGATGGACTGTGAAATAAATTTCTAAATTAAGTATATTATGAAATATGCTTGACTGTACCTGGATTATTGAAAATTCACTTATCACTAATTCTGAATAATAATAACATGGCCACAATTTCATCACAAATATTTTCACTGTTTATTCACGATGATTTTTCAAAAAAAAAATCAAACTCTCCACATTAATATAGAATTATCATGGATGGCAGAAAGATGATAGGTAATGAAGATGGTCGTGAAATAATTGCCAGTTCAAAGATATTATAATAAGTGTTCATCCATCATGAAAAAACTAAATAAAATCTCCTCTTGTTGTGAAATATACTGCAGTCACAATTCATCACAATTTCAAATTCTGATATATTTTGATGAATTATAAATACTGAACAATTTGGATATTGATTTCAATTTGTGAATGAATAATAAATAAATAATTTTAAAATTGAAAATCAAATACAAGAGGAATATGCTGATCTATACATGACAAGAGGGAAAAAAATGTGTACAAGACAAAAAGAGTGTGTGGATTTATACATGGTGAAGATTTGAATCTAAGTACAGATGGGTGAGACAAATATAAGGCGCTTCTGATACCACTTGGTGTCTCTATTTACGAGGAATGGTAACAAGACATTTGAGACAAACAAGTATACCACAGACAAAAGAATCTTAAATACACAGCCCAGTCAGATCAAACAAATTAATTTCATGTATCAGAGCATGGTATGTATTTGATTCCAAAACAAGCAGTCACCAAAAAATTTCCAGAACTATATCTAAGCACCACAAAAATCATTTTCACAGCAAACTTGTCAATGAGATGTTTTAAAGATATTCCAAACAATCTAATGATGGTTCATGACCCAATATTAAACATAGTTTATTTTAAATCATTTGAACAAATGGTGAAGATATCAGGATTCAATGAATCAATCACACGGTTTATAAATTTTAGATTCAGAATATGTGTCTGATTCAATAAATCAATAAATTCAAATGATTTTAAACAAACTAGTATTCAAGTCAAATATTCATGAAATAATAATGACATTCAAGTCACGATTCTCAAAGAATTTACCCAAATTATTTCTGACAAGCCCAAAGAATTTTTTTTTTTTTTTTTTTTAGAATTTTTACATCAAGTTTGAGTAATAATTCATGATCCAAAAATAATGGTATATTCGAAATCACTTGATTAAATGTAAATCATGGTATACAATGAATCACATAGAATTAATAATTTCAGATCTGAGAGGTATGTGATATTCAAAGTATCAGAATTTTCAAATGATCTCAAACAAGCAAAAGAACCTAAACCAGATGGTCATGAATAACAGTGAATATCAAGGTATAAGCAATGATTCAAGACAGATTAAAAAATGCCTAAGCCAATCTAAAAAATTAAAGAAATTTTCACAGCTGATAAATAACAGAGTGTACTGTAATGAGTATAATATTTTAAGCGTTTCCAAAATTAATTGAAAGAAACTCAAAACAGCATAAGTGTGTGAAATTTCATTAATTATTCAGATCTTCAAAAAAAATTTAGAATTCTAGTTAACAGTGTTCAAGATATGATATGAATGCATCAAACACTGTTATGAATTCAACAATCAGAAAAAAAACTTCAAAATAATTGCAGATATATACAAGCTCAAATTCAGAATATGGAAATGATTAACACATGATGATTTTATACAAGTAAGGCAAATTTCCAGAAAGATTATGAATTCTGCAGTTGGAAGTTTAAGAAGTACAGACAAAGAAGAATATGGCAGTGTCAAATCAAAAAACAAAAAACAGAAGGAGATAGAGAAAGGAATAACAACAGAAATAAAAACAAACAAAAAGAATATACAAAGGTGAGTTTAGAGATCATACCAGAATCCAATGTAAAGCAGAATCTCTAACTCAGTAAATCTTGGCCAAGGAACTGTAAAGAATACAGAAATATAGAACAGCTTGAAATCAATCTCTTTTCAGCATAGCAGTTCCTCAACCTTCACTGGTACCTAGCAGTTAAGTGGATCAAGTGGTCTAACAAAATTTGTAAAACCACTCTGAAATTTGTTTACCACTTTTGGTACCCAAACCTGTTTGTATAACATCCCATTCGAATCTATCTTTGTGCCTTTAGGAACCCAAACTTGTTTAGTTTTTCCAAAAAACATTTTATTTCCTTTTGGGGTCCACATCTGTTCAACTGGATTGTTATCAAACCAATTCTTGTCTCGTTTGTGATTTAAAAACCTTTTGGAATTGTCAAAATTCAAATTTTCAGAAAGACCCTTTTTAAAGCAATTTAAAGGATCACAAGAATTCAATTTCTCAAAATCACTTGTTTTTCCAAAACCAAGACCTTGTTTATGACCAACCGAAAATTGGTTTTGTAACAGCAGATTCAACGATTTTTCTCCATTCGAAAATTTATCAAAAGTTGATTCTAATCGTTGAATTTTGGATTTAAGATCAGAGTTTTCTTTTATCAGATTTGAACAACGATTAATGTTGATCTTTCTCCTTTCAGTATCATTTTGTTTCAAAGACAAATTTTCGTTTTCAAGAAGTTTGATTTTGGTCTTGGACTCAAAGATTTCAGATTCAAATTTAACTTGTTTTTCAAATTCAAGTTTCTTGAAATTCTCAATCTCTTTTTCAAGCTCGTTTAAAATTAAATCACTTTTCAACAAGCTTTCTTTCTCAGCAATTTCATGTTTGGAACTTTTGATGGCCTTAAAGTTATTAAATTCTTTTTGCAAAGAATTGTTTGAATCTTTTAGCTCAACCTCGTTATCTTTTAAAATCAGAATTTCCTCTTTAAGCCTTTGAATATTTTTATTGAGATGAACGAGGTCAGTTTTCAAATTCAAACAACTTTCACAGTCAGAATTTTCTAATTTCATGACATTTGTAGATTCTGATTCCAAACAGTTAATTTTGCTCTTTAACTCGTGATTTTTAGATTTCAAGTATTTGTTTTTACGATGGAGTTTATCAACGATTTTTGTTAAATCAGTACACATATAAACCAACTCTTCATATGAGAAGCTTTCAGTCTCATTGTCTATTGAGTCTCCATCGTCTGATCTACTTGAATTTTCATTTGCTTCTTCTCCTGAGCATAGATCTGAATCTGAGTTGACCACTTTGGGTTTTGAGCTGCTGTTGTCGACCTTTCCATACTTTCTATTGAGAAAACCCCATATTTCCTGCGCAGTCAAGCAATGAGAAATGAGGTTATATTGGACAGCATCAATATAAGAATACAAAGTGTGAATAGCACGAGAATTAAATCCAATATCGTTCCTATTGACCATATCATAACCATTAATAACAGTATCCCAACATTTAATATCAATAGATTTTAAATATATTTCCATTTCTAATTTCCAGTTTGAAAAATTTGTACCATCGAAAATAAATGGAGTACGACTGGACTGATTCTCAGAAGACTGACAACTAGAATTCACCATTTCTCTAGAGTTAAAAAATACCTGCTCTGATACCACTTGTTGGATCTATATTAACCCTAGAGGGGGGGGGGGGGGGTGAATGGGGTTAATCACAGTTTTTTAACTGAATTAAAATTCTAACGAGATATTAAAATAATAATAAATAGATCACAGATTATAGTAGAAACATAAATGCAGAAAATAAATCACACACAAATATACCCAGCTTCGGCAAAACCCTGCCTACTGCTGCATTTCTAAGGTTTCTACTAGGTGATAGAACAGATCCCGCATACGAAACCACGTACACTTGCAAACCCTGCTCCTATTCTAACCCTATGCTCAAAACCGTAGACTGATCGATATCCCCTCGATCAGATTTCCCTGTTTACAACGCTGTAACCAGTAACCCAGAATTTTACAGACACTGAAACTGACAGTCAACACCCTGACTGTTTTACCTAGAAGTCAACTGCTCGTTTGATTTTTACAACACGAATAAAAAACAAAAGCAAAACAAAAAGAATTTAAACCCTTAAGGAATTAAAACAAAGGGGTCATCCCTTTTAAAAAACATGGCCAGCCCATTTCTTTATTTGTTAAAGCCCGATCCTTTGCTTTCTCTCTTTCTGGAATTGTAAATGGCGGCCGATGGAAAATAACTAGGGTTTTCTTCTGATTCCCAACTCGAAGTCGATTGCTTGACTGATTTTCATTCTCTGATGCTTCACTTAGTTAACGCTGGTCGATTTGATGCTCCTCTCCGATTTGGGCTTTCTCTCGATCGAAAACTGTGAGTATGAATGAATTCGACTTTGTCTGCTCTTTGGATTTTTTGCTGTTGGTTTTCGATTTGAAATGTTGGGTTAGTTTTCCATTTTCTGTCACCTTGCCTGTGATGAACTGGTGTAAATATATAGGGTTAACAAACCCTTCGATAGCCTCTGATTTCGTTATAGTGACTTGGCTGATTTCATGCGTGTGAATTTCCCTTTTTGAAAAATCTCGGCTTTAATTGTGATTGAGTAATTCTGGAAAACATATCCTTGAATTTCCTTGCGTGATTCTCTGCCTTGATTGAATCCTAAAGGAATTGCCTTGCCAAGAAAACTATTGCCTTTTTCGATTTAAAACCTGTCTTGAATTGATGCTCTGTAAATTGCTTGCCTTACTTTGTTACCATAGATTGAATTCAATCTGCATTTATTTGAGTAAAACAGACAGATAATATCTGTGGCCCCTTTTGATCCTTGTGTGATATCTGAATAATATGAAAACCAGTTTCTTGCCAAAAAGTGATTGTGAGATTTGTTCTTGCCAAGTATGTTTCCTGATTGCATTTTGAAAAGATGCTTGCCAATTATGAGTTGAGACGGTTTTGAAAATTTGCGTGTGCCATATCTGGAAATATGCAGTGTCCATACTTGATTGATTAATTTGTATTTGTGGCTCCCAAAACATGATGACTGATTATCACTTTCCAAACACATGAACACCGAATTTCTGGAACCCAATTGTGATTTTCAGGATTGAATTCTTGGCAAAAAAAATAGTTCTGTCGAATTCTTTCCACTGCATTAGAACTGCTGTGCAGTATTGAGCTTCATTGAATGATTAGCATGAACTTCAATATGCTTGCTTATGTTTGCTGCCTTGCATTTGATCACCATATTGACATGTTTTCTGCCTTGAACATGCAACAATAAAACTGCTGTAACTTGTGACCATTTCTGTCTTGAACATGATACACTGTCTAGCTTGCTGAAATGCACTCCACTTTCTTCAATGTCCATGCTTTGCCAATTTCTCTGTCCATTCACATTTGCATTTCAACACTGTTGCATATACACTTGAGCACACACATACACACACACACTTGATCTGTTTATGACATTAGCACCATGTAGCTTCTTGTCTGCACATGTATACCTGATCATCGACTCAACCTGATCTGCCATACCAAATCACTTGAATCTTGAGTGATTTCAAAGTGTTTGTCCATGCTATTTGAACTGATCTGAAATGCTGTTGTTAAGCTGACCATTTGGAACTGGACTTGATTCACTTTGATCATCCATGCTGGATGAATGCTTTGTCATGTGTGTTCATCCTTGTCTGCATAAATGAACTTTGACATGCATGAACCATTTTGTATTTTGAGAAGTATGCTGCACCTATTATTTTTGACCTTGCTGAGCGTACACGTCCTTATATTTGGTACACCTATTGCCATGCATTAACATGCTAGTATCTGCACCATATTGAGTCATTTACACTTGATCACTTGCTTGGCTTCTTGACTCGTCTCATGCTCACTGTTTTTGCTGTATCAACTTTGATCATGATGCTCCATATACATGACTTGTTGTGTTTTACTCATGCTGACTTGGACTCGACCATTTTGAGTTTGCTGTTTGATTTTTGCATTGAGTTGTTTTTCATGAATGCACTGAGTCGAGCAGGTCCAAGTGGCTACTCCTCAGTTGCGCGCTGATTGGCGAGGCAGTGCACACGTGTATATTTGTACACGTGTGTATATGCAGCCATCAGTCAAGTTTTCCTGTCCCTGCACTGTAATATGTGTATATACATACACATGTATATGTATACATGTATCGTGCTCGTGCTATATTTATATACATCAGATCAAGTCATGAAAAAGAATGAGAAACACACCAGAAAACTGAGGCAAATAAAAAAAATTAAAAATAAAATAATATTTGCATGTATTCTGTTTAAATCTTTGTTGCAGTGTACTGTGTGTTTCTATTTCATGTGACAGGTAATGATGACTGGACTGACTTGACGATAGTGAAGATTGGACTAACAGTGAAGACTGAAGACAAGAAGGCAGAAGACAGTGTCAGTGTATCAGTGTATCAATGTGTTTGTAAATTGAAATGTAAATTCTATAGACAGAGTGTTACAGTGAGGAGCTGTGTAACAACAAAATTGTACTGATGTTTGTATTAAACAAGTTTGCATAAAATAAAATATTATTTTATTGTGTTCAACCAAACTTGTCTATTATATACAGTTTATTTTCAAGTACAATATTCAGTGAATGTTTAAATAGTGGAGTCATATAATTTGTACTGTTAGAATGTTGAAATATTATATTTATATTTAAATAAAATACTGTGTGAATATATGAAATTCTGTACAGTCGTATTCTATTTAAATATAAATATTATATTCCTATCTGTGATGTTATATAACAGTACAATAACAAACACATTTAAAAGAATATATATATATTTGGTTGTTATCATCAAACAAAAAACATATAATTGTGTATACAACACCGTTATATACAACAATTACGGTTTTCCAAACTAGTCGGGATTAGCGCACCTTACCGAAGTAATCATTTGTTTAATTTCCCAATACCAACCTATTCATCTGATGGAGCAAATTTGGTATTACCCCATAACTAACGCCACGGTGTTATCGGTAAATTTAATTACCATTTCCCGTTCAAATCTAATTAAAGATTTAACTATCGCTTAGAGCAAAACTGGTGATACACCACTCTCGATCATTTCCCAAATTTGATAATTTAGACTATCAATTCACCTTTCAATCTAATTAAAGATTCATTAAAACTTCACTTAGTTTTAATCTACCTAAAAATCAATATTAATGATTATTTAACTTTGGAAACACAAACATGTCGCATCGACAATCTATACCGTACTATTGATTTCTGCCAATATATAACCTTTGAGCTCGTACGTCTCAGAGAAGGGTGTTAAGCAAGAGAATAAATTCTCCACCACCAAATAGATATATATTTAGCATAGATCAACCATACAGTTCAAAATACAATGACATACATGTATTCCTGTCTTTAACTGGGTCAAAGAACTCATGTCATTTAAAACACAGTTCACGATAAACTCAGATCACATTCCATTAATTATGGAATCTTCACGGAAAAACAAGTCAATATATAATCAATATTAATTCTCGTATCCGATTAAAAATCTAAATGGAATAACGGCAAGACCTTTTAAATTCCATATGTATTAATAGTCTTCCTCTACATAATTTCATTTCGATTATTATCAAATCGAATTCCATTCAATTCCAATTTAATATTTTAGATTGGAAAACTTTACTTTGGAAAATTCCTGTTAAATCTTAATAAAATGATTTATAAATTCCAAATCACTTTTCACTATAAATCGGGTTAAAGAACGAATGTCGTTAAAAATACAGTTCATAATAAACCCAATTCACATTCCATTTATTATCAGGTTAAAGAACAAGTGTTATTTAAAACACCGTTCACGATAAATCCAAAAATCCATTCCACTTCTATTCCAATTAAATATTAATTAATTGGTATACTTCATTAAATCTATATAAAAAGATTTAATCTTTTCTCAACTGGGTTTAAGAACAATGTTAATGAAGACACCATTCACGACAAACCCAAATCCCATTTGATATAAATACAAGGCTCAGAATAGAAAATATATCGGCTTATATTCAATATCAAATTCTGAAACCACAAAATATCGTATTGGAATAACGATATATATATCTTCCAAATTCCTCCACAATATCTGTATAATCACGTAATCTAATGTTGAAATATTCCGAAGATAATTTCGATTCAAATCCATTCCAATTCTTTGGAAATTACGGTTATTTTTAAAACCCTTTCAAATCCAATTTATTTATTTTCAAAATATTGGATTTATTATTCTAGTTCATAACTAGTTCATTTCGATAAAAATATATTTTTATCTTTTCAAATATGGAATTTTTTAGCTCAATTCTTACCAAATCATTTATTATAATTTTACACAAATTATTGATATTTTTAATAATTTTATCAGGCCCGTACATTCGATTTCCATAAACGGTCATCGAACTACACTTACAGCAATCTTTTCAAAATTTGATTTGGGCATAATTCCAAATCCAACCGTTAGATTTCAAATCTCCCGTATTCGTTAGAAAGATCTTTTCGATACGAACCCAACGGTTCCAATTTTAGGAGAATCCGACGGTCGGATCTCCCATGATGTCCGTTCGTAGTCAATAGTCCAAATTCGCGAACTGCCACGGCGCGACGCGTTCTATTCAGGCCATTATATATATAATATAATATATATATTATATATTTCGTCGATTTCCATTTAAAACGTATTTTATAAATCGTTTTAAATTCGTTTTCAAAACGATTTCAACTTCATATTCAATTCAGATCAAAATTGAATATTATATATCATCGATATATAAATAGTAATATTTTCAAAACATTAAATTTTGAAATCATTTCATTTTCGATATTCATTATAGAAATGAATAAAATCGATATAAATATCGTCCATGTCAAAATGGCGTTAATCTAATCAACACAGCTTTATATATTTAAATATTTTCGTGTCCATCCCAAATCGAATATCAAAACCAAATTTTGATCTTTTACTGAATATTATTTTAAAATATTCATTATTTTAAAATATTCGTTATTTTAAAATATTCATTCTTTCTAAACTGGAATCAGACACAGTCAATTACCATATAATGTTATTTATATGGATTTCATACAACACATTTACACAACAACAATGATACACAATCAACTATCATCCATAGTGCATTCTACACTGCATAAGCATTAAATATAAATATTCAATGCTTATACAACTTGTCAATCAATCGATCGACATACAACTAATTATTGGGATTAATGTATGTCATATATCATCCCAATACCTGTGTGGGGTTTCAATCAACAAATAATGAATTTTATTTGTGCAGTTGGGTGATGTGTATAATTTATCGTCCCAATCAATATCGGCCAAATGTGTGTCTCGTCCGATTTGTTTATGAATATTTATTTTATTCATATACACGTTAAAAATTATATTTTTAACTACAAATTATTTTATTCCATTCAACAACACACAATCAATTTTCACAACACAATCAATAAAACAAACAAGTCGTCCATGGTCTGCGGATGACGGGTGTCGAGTGCTGCTAAGCACCGTCTGCATCCTAGTATATATTTTAACTAGAAAATAAAATAAAAGTGAGGAGTTCTCACCTTTGGGTTCCACTCCGCCATTCTTTAACGGACGATGATTTGGATTCTGTTCAAAATTCCAACACAATCTTCTTCACATTGTTCACATTAAAAATCACATTTTTATTTCAATTCTAAAAATTATATTTTTACTTTGCTAAAAATTATATTTTTACTTCAAAACCTTGTGTGTAAAAATTGCATCTTTAACACGATGTTTATATTATAAAGATAATATTTTTATTTCGATGTTCATACAATAAAAATCATATTTTTATTGTCTCTATAATATAAAAATCATATTTTTATTATCTCTATAATATAAAAATCATATTTTTATTATCTCTATAATGTAAAAATCATATTTTTAATATACTTCACCTAAAGATCTTTTCTTCTTATTTAAGAAAATCAGACCCTTTTACCTATAAAAATCAACCCTTTTTGTAATGACCCGAAAATCCGCAACATCAGAGTTGACTATATACATCATACGTCCAACCCAAATATCACGAAAATACGAAACATTTTTTTATAGAAGAAAGAGGTAGAAGAAGAACAGAAATAACAACATAGAATCTCACATCGTAGCGGAACAAAATATAATATATTATAACTTTTGAAATACAAAATCTCAACTGTATAACATACACTTATCAGAGTACAACACTTACAACACAACGGAACAACACTATAACTAGATAACGCTGAAGCCTCCTGCTCCATGCTCCTTTAGATATATCTGAAAAATCCTGAACTACTTGACTGCCCGTACAAATTTAGGCACCCAAGAGTTTAGGTAGAACAAAACAAATAAACTCCGGGTCAGTCATGGGACTGGTATGAGTAAATAGTTTAAAACAGTTTCAGAAACTAAATGATATCTCATAAGACCACGCCGTATAACACGGAACGGGTTTTTCCCTTATGAGAATCCAAACACTTGACTTATCTTTATATCAAAACTCTTTTGATATTATAATAGTGTCTAAATCAAGTAGATAATAATCTAGTGGAACGTTTGCATCTCACGTTCCACATATGTATACAATCAAAACCGCAAGCACGTATTGGGTAATGGATTTCCAACTATGACAAGGTATGGAATCACCTTCCGCTAGTATATCTCTAGAGGAGAATACACCGAGTTCAACAAGAACATCTTTCAACTCAGCCACACATGACCGACCACTCATTTCGCTTGAGTGTATCGAATGTATATCACCAACGATTGGGATCAGCAACCGTTTCCCGAATGGGACAGCATCGACAATAGATTTTTAGAAGTAAATGAAACTCTAGATCAGGTGATTATACAGCCTAATAGGTGCGACCTACATAGCCATGCTGCTTGCCCGATTTCTGTCATTTACCGGATGATGAGGCTAGAAGCTACGCTTTATCATCACACCAGATTCACTTCGAATGCCACATCGTCAAATCCATCAAATCACCGATTAACGTCCTCAACAGTACATTACGTGTTAGCTAAAAGAAGTTTCCTTCTCCGCTTCCACTCTTGGTACGATTGAAGAAATCAATGTACGTGACCTTTCTGGAAATACTCTGTCATACATTCATCCATACAAGTCACCCAGGAACAGGATGAACCGAAGGTACTATTTCTATAAACAGAAAAAGTCCTTGCACTCTACTCCGTCTTCGATTATCTTTATATAATCTGATTCGCACGCTACTGCCAATATGGAGTGGTTCTTTGGATAATAATCCAACCGGTCTCTCCATATTGACAACGATGGTCAAAACTCCGATAGTCTGTGATTTAACTATCGAATAAAAACAAGTGTTTCGATAGTCGATGATTTAACTACCGAATAAAACAAGTGTTCATCCAAACATCCAACAATCAGTGAGCCTTTAATTAATATTCCATTAATTAAATCTCTTCTCTATTTCTTTATCAATATTTGTTAACCAAATATTTTCAATAACCATATTGGCCTTATACGTTCTTTGGAAAACATTTCCGAATATCGCCTTCCTTTATTTTCTAAACTTTAGAAAATATATGCTAGTTATAATTGGAAAATATTCCAATTACTTATCTCTTTTCCAATCTCGTTTATTCCTATACTTAGGAAACGTTCATTATTCTATTTCCAAGCTTTGCACATATTTGGGTTAAAACAGATGTTGTGTAAAACATCGTTACGACAACCCAAATACAGTATTTAACTAATTCTTATTCCACATTGATCTTCGAGCCTGAATCTTGCTACTTATCGGTATATCATGAAATCAACCAAGTTGGGGTATAATTACCTCTCAGACCTTGACTGAATAACATTTAACGTCAAAACAGACAAGACTACTTACTCGAATAATCAATACCATACAACTGATTATTCACCTTTAAACACATATACATTTTCTCTTTCTATTCCTACGAGATTTTATTCTTATACTTCCCTTTTTATTATACTATTCTATTTCTAAGTTCGTTTTCTTATCGACTTCTATATATTTTGATATGTTGATTTCTAACTATCAAATTATCTTAAAAATATTCTATCTCCTTAAATTCCCGGAAAAATTCGCCATAACCTCCTTTGTACCGGGAGCATCGGGAAATTTCAAATAGCTTTCCCGGTCCTTCTTATCTCAAAAAGAAAAAGAAAAAGCCAAGCGGCTTGCCGATACGGCGCATAAAATCTCATATGGAAATTAAATACGTACCTTTTTGTCGGGCATTCTATTTATTTCACTTCTATACTTTATTCCATACCTGTCTCCTGTATGTCTATACCTGTCCAATCTATTTTAAATATACCAATCGTTTTAACTCAATTTGTTAATTAAATCTGTTACTTAACTTTTCAGTCTATTTCACCTTCATATTTGAACATGACATGTTCAAATATATTTTAACTGCATATTAACAAATTCTAATTATACTCATACTCTCGTTCCCTTATCGACTTCTTATTCAAATTCCAATTCAATTCTATTTGAATTCTTTTTATTTAAAGTCCATTTGAATTTCTATATTCAAATCTATAGTTTAAAGTCCATTTGAATTTCTATATTCAAATCTATAGTTTAAAGTCCATTTGAATTTCTATATTCAAATCTATAGTTTAAAGTCCATTTGAATTTCTATATTCAAATCTATAGTTTGATTCCTTATATTCAAAGTCCATTTGAATTCTCGGCATTATTTATAAACAACGTTTATAACTTCAATTCAAATCCCACCTTTCCATTTATAAACAACGTTTATAAATTCAATTCAAATCCCATATTTTCATTTATAAACAAAGTTTATAAATTCGATTCAAATCTCATCCTTTCATTTATAAACAAAGTTTATAAATTCGATTCAAATCTCATCTCCCATTTATAAACAACGTTTATAAATTCAATTTCCATCCCATCTCCCATTTATAAACAAAGTTTATAAATTCGATTCAAATCCCATATTTTCATTCGTAAACAAAGTTTACAAATTTGATTCAAATCCCATCTTCTATTTATAAACAAAGTTTATAAATTCGATTACTTGTTTTATATATCTTCAAAACAAGTTAATATCTTCTATAGTTTTATTTAAAATTCAAATTCTATTTATAAAAATAGAATTTTCTCTTTTTAATATCAAATACCCTTTCCGATATTTTTATGAATCAATATTCAAGCCCTAGTGGTATTTTCAACAATCAGATCAACCAATTTTCAATCACTTGATTTTTAACACATCATATAGGTATATATATGATATCAAACAAACAAACAGATAATATATATTTTTGAGGAATCCAGTTGGATTCCTCCAACCTGTTTTCCTGCACCCACAGACGTTAGCACATAGTAATACCCATCCTGCTTCGAGGCAGGATATCGCGGTATTAAGGTCATCCACTAATCATAGCGTGGGGCGTATAGGGTAATCATCCGCTATGGTACCGCGGGCATCCGCTAATGAAACTGCGGGAATCCAACCAATCATCAACCCAATATATATATATATATATATATATGTATACCCTAAATAACTAATATATATTTTAACAGCCACAGAAATATTTTAACGCAGCCAAACAATCACAAACAATTATTTTTAACTGATAAAAATAAATTATAAATAAGGTGAGTGAGATTTACTCACCGCAATATTTATCTGACGAAATATATTGGAGATGTTTGATTTAACCAAAACTCCCAACTGTCTTGAAAACACTTCGATATAAATTCCACTTCATAGCCTTCACCAATATGATTTTGATGCAACTTAAATTGCTAAATCCAATACTATATGACATAGTTATGGGTTCATAAGTTTTGATTTAAACTAAAATAAATCAACTTTGTTAACATAGTTAATTAATTAAATAATTAAATTTAAATCTTCATTTCAATTTTACCTTGCTAAACAAAGCTGAAGTCTGCAAATACATGGTCGTGACCCCCTTAAATTACCCATCCTCGACCCATCATCACTACAGACCTTTTTCTTCCGGTTCCTGCTACCTAGGAGAGCTCAACGCCATTTCTGAACACTTGTCCTTCACCTCTTAGCTACATCGAACAACTTGCTACTCTTAGGGATGTCGCGACTTCGAACCTTCACTCGCAACTACAGGGAGTTGAACGTGACATCTTTATGAACGGAAATATCACAAACCCTCCAGGAAGATGCTGAACGACCCCAATCACATCCTAGTCCTCACTGTCGCACCTGGATGGTATCGATGCTTTTGATTCAAACCATCGGCTTCTCCAGCATCCATCGCACACCCTCCATTGACCATCGCAATAACCCTAGCTTACTGTATACAAATCGAGATCCAATAACTCGCGTCGCACCCATTTCTTCTTGGGGATTATCAGCTCGAACGTAAAACCAAAGACCGAAGCTTTGGATTTAAAAAAGAACGAGTGCGAATTGGTGGGGAGTGGCCATTCTTCTTTGATTTGGAGCTCACGGTTGATTTTTGATTCCATTCGAAATGAAATGGGTTTAGTTTTAGAAGGGGAACAGTGGCCATTTTATTGATGATCTTATGGAGATGAAGAAAGCACGATTTGATTTTGTTTGTGGATATAAAGGGAGGCACGGGTTCTTTGATTTGTGGTGCTGAAAGGGAGCACGGGTTCTGTTTAAGTCCACAAGAAAGATTTACTTTATTTTATTTAATTTAATTTAAATAAAAACTATATCCTTAAAATTTAGACAACCCTTGATCCTGAGCTCCTTACTGAACCCAACAACTGTCCATTCTAGGGTAATACCCCCATTCCGGATACAACGGAATAGGTCACGAAGTCCCATTCGATCATCCTCAACGGATATTAATTTATATTGATATAAATTAAATTTCAAATCTTTTAAATTCTGCGATAATATTATTATCATTATAAATTCAAATGAAATTTCTCATTAATTAATTGAACTGTATTTAATTCAAATTAAATTTTGAATTCAACTTAATCCATTTTCTTATTCTGATAATTTAATATTTTCAATATTAAATTGGAATTTATTTTTAAATCCATAACTCCCTATAAAAATTTGATTTATTTACTTAACTAAATATTTAAATCCATATCAAATATTTTTAAAAATTTACCCCTAAGAGTCCGGGTCATTACAATCTTCCCCACTTAAAATAATTTCGTCCTCGAAATTGCTAAGGTAGGAAAAGCGCTACAAACCCATTAACTTTCAAAACTTATTTATGTTGATACTCAACATTTCAAACTTCCTTACGTAACTCTCTTTCAAATAAATCCCTATTCGATAACTCCTCCCTTCGAATAACTATATTCGATAATTTCTCTATTTTCGAATAAATAGATTCGAAAATCTTTCTTCGAATAAGCTATATTCGATTTACTCTATTCAATTTACTCTTATTGATTTAACTCTTTTCGATTAACTCCATCGAATAACTAAATTCGATAACTCCTTCGAATAACCAATATTCTATAACTCACTTCGATTAAACTAATCGATAACTCTTTTCGATTAAACTATGATCGATAACTCATTTCGATTAACAAATAATTGATAACTCCTTTCGAATAAACTATATTCGATAACTCCTTTAATTATATTCGAATAACTAATATTCGATTTAACTCCATTCGCTTGACTCTAGACCGCAGCGATCACAAATGGTTACGCCTGATTCCCCCAGGAAACATCCGACCGCCCTAGGCTATCTGCAGCCCTGCGAATTACGCTAGCAGTCGTACGAAATGGCAACTTATCCTGAGTAACTATGTTTGACTAATTCTATCTCAATACTATATTCGATCAACTTTAATTGAATAACTAACATTCAATTAAATCCTAATTCGATTTACCATGTTCAATTTACTCTATCTTGTTAACTCTTTATTTGAATAACAAATATTCGATAAATTCTAATTGAATAACTAATATTCAATTTACTCTACGGATTTACCCTAACTGATTAACTCTAACTGGTTAATTCTTACTCTAATCGATTTATTCTAACTCTAATCGATTATTTCTAACTCCAGTCGTCTTCTCCTATTCGAATAACTCCTATTCGATAACGTTTATTCATTTATAAAGATTTACTTTTAGTAACGGTTCTTCACTTTATAAATGTTCTCTTTAATAACGTTACTTCACTTATACAAGTGTTGTGTAGCCCTTCTATTTAAAACTATCGGTGCTAAAAACCAATATCTCTTCTCTATATAAGTTCAGACTTATATATCCCATCTATCGAATGCTAAATATTTAATTTAATTTATAAACTGTTATTTATAAATTTATCCTTTCTGTTTATCTGTTAAACACAGATTTCATTTTCTATTCATCGTCTAAATATTCCTTTGATTAAATTCTATTTATTTAACAAATAAATATCTCATTTATAACATTCTATTTATTTTCTATAAATAAATATTTCCATTGAATCTATTTGTAAATGTTTTTACAAATATTCCCTCCTCCTATTTGTTTGCACATAACTTCCTTTGTATTTGTTTTACAAGTATATTTCCTTTATTCACCCCCAATTCATATTTCATTCACATTGATTTTACTCAATTTATCCTTTTCGATCCATTTAACTTACTTAAGTTAAATTTAATTTCAATCATTCAAATTCCCATTAGCTAGTTGCTAATTAACCGTTTTGCCGATTTCACCATTTTTATTTGAATATAACTTGTTCAAATAAATGTCAACTCAATTATAGACTAATCTAGTTATATTTTCAACTCGAGTTATATATTCGATTTCGAACATAAATTCTCAATCTTTTTCACTTATCCAAAAACCCGATTTCGATTCAAATTTCCTTTAACTAATTATTTTCCAATTTAGTTAATTCTATTTAACCATTTAAAATATGATTTTTGTCTTAAAAATCATTTCACTTACTTCACTGGAGTTCATATTTATTTTATATCTCCAGTCTGGATTTTTCTAGTGCCAATTCGGATTTTATTTCCTAAAAATCCTTTTATTTATTTAATTAAACCGTTATGGTTTTCCTAATGGTTCTGGCGCTGCTTTTCTAAAAATTTGATTTTGACGTAACTCAAAATCTATACGACGAAATCCAGATTTTTCTCTTTCATTAGAAAACTATTATTCAACCGGTCCCGACGATTCTTGTTTCAAAGAATTCCGACTTGAATCGAGTTCTGTATACTAAATTAAAGTTTGAATCGCCAATTTACGAACTACCGCGCTACGACGAGCTCGTTTTAATTATATTTATAAATATAAACGTTTTAACTTTGTTTATAATAAATTCAACTTCATTCTGATATATTTTTAATATATATCCAATCCATTTCATAATATTCCCGATCTATTTCTCTTCAAATATTCAAGTCCTCTACATCTACAATATTCAAATTCCATTTGAATTTCTTTATTCAAACTCTATATTTGAATTTCCTTCTATTCAATTTCTATTTGAATTTCCTTCTCTTCAAATTTTATTTGAATTTCTTATCTTCAATTTCTATTTGAATTTCTTTGAATTTAAATTCTATTTTAACTCCTTTGAATTCAAATTCTATTTTAACTCCTTTGAATTCAAATTCTATTTCAAACTTTATATTTTCTCGAATTCTAATATTCAACCTCCACTTTATATTCTCTTTGAAATTCTATTTAACCAAATTCCATTTGAATTCTAATATTCAAATCTCTATTTGACTTTTCTTTATTCAAATCCATTTGAATTCCTTTGAATTCAAATTCCATTTCAATTTTCTTATACAATTTCTATTTGAATTTTCTTTATTCAAACTCATTTGAATTCCTTTGAATTAAAATTCTATTTCACTTCTATTTGAATTATATATATATTCAAATTCCTTTATTTTTTTTCTATTTGAAATCTATATTCCAATTCTCATTTCAAAATTCCTCTGAAGTAATATACATATATACATATATTTATATCTATCTCAAATTCAAAA
The DNA here is from genome assembly GCA_030737875.1 of Allium sativum. Classification (NCBI taxonomy): domain Eukaryota; kingdom Viridiplantae; phylum Streptophyta; class Magnoliopsida; order Asparagales; family Amaryllidaceae; genus Allium; species Allium sativum. The sequence goes on from CM060926.1 coordinate 379,388,961, forward strand.
CATTTGAATTTTCAAACAACTAGTTTCTTTCAAACAAATTTCCATCAAAAATTTTCTAAGGCAGCAATTCGTCACTTAGAAACTCGAAAATGAACACTGGTGATGTTGCGACCATCATTAGAATTATTTCCCAGCCACTGAATGAGTTCAGTGCTTTATTTCTTTCAAAGATCCATTTAGAAAAATATTTTCCAAACTCCCAGGATTTTAAATTCTGAATTCTGGTTGGAATTCAATTTCAATTTCATCTCCTTTGTATATTTGATTTCATATACAAATTCCATTGGTTATATATATAACTATTTCTGTTTTATAATCTAATTCGATTATAATCCTAACAATAAATTCAACTATTTAAAAACAAAATCGTGTCCAATCTCCTGTTCAAGTGTTTATAAACTCCTATCGACATCGTGGCGTCCCACGATTCGACCAAAATTTATAATCCACTCAACAGACTAGTCAACACAATATAAAACAGTTTTTTATATCAAATAACAAATACGCTCTCTCGCATATATATACACTCAACTCATTCTAGGATACTACTGATCCTATCTCTAATGAGCACATTCCAACAAGCCTAGGTATTCGCTCAACCTAAGCTCTGATACCAACTGTAATGACCCGAAAATCCGCAACATCAGAGTTGACTATATACATCATACGTCCAACCCAAATATCACGAAAATACGAAACATTTTTTTTATAGAAGAAAGAGGTAGAAGAAGAACAGAAATAACAACACAGAATCTCACATCGTAGCGGAACAAAATATAATATATTATAACTTTTGAAATACAAAATCTCAACTGTATAACATACACTTATCAGAGTACAACACTTACAACACAACGGAACAACACTATAACTAGATAACGCTGAAACCTCCTGCTCCATGCTCCTTTAGATATATCTGAAAAATCCTGAACTACTTGACTGCCCGTACAAATTTAGGCACCCAAGAGTTTAGGTAGAACAAAACAAATAAACTCCGGGTCAGTCATGGGACTGGTATGAGTAAACAGTTTAAAACAGTTTCAGAAACTAAATGATATCTCATAAGACCACGCCGTATAACACGGAACGGGTTTTTCCCTTATGAGAATCCAAACACTTGACTTATCTTTCTATCAAAACTCTTTTGATATTATAATAATGTCTAAATCAAGTAGATAATTATCTAGTGGAACGTTTGCATCTCACGTTCCACATATGTATACAATCAAAACCGCAAGCACGTATTGGGTAATGGATTTCCAACTATGACAAGGTATGGAATCACCTTCCGCTAGTATATCTCTAGAGGAGAATACACCGAGTTCAACAAGAACATCTTGCAACTCAGCCACACATGACCGACCACTCATTTCGCTTGAGTGTATCGAATGTAAATCACCAACGATTGGGATCAGCAACCGTTTCCCGAATGGGACAACATCGACAATAGATTTTTAGAAGTAAATGAAACTCTAGATCAGGTGATTATACAGCCTAATAGGTGTGACCTACATAGCCATGCTGCTTGCCCGATTTCTGTCATTTACTGGATGATGAGGCTAGAAGCTACGCTTTATCATCACACCAGATTCACTTCGAATGCCACATCGTCAAATCCATCAAATCACCGATTGACGTCCTCAACAGTACATAACGTGTTAGCTAAAAGAAGTTTCCTTCTCCGCTTCCACTCTTGGTACGGTTGAAGAAATCAATGTACGTGACCTTTCTGGAAATACTCTGTCAGACATTCATCCATACAAGTCACCCAGGAACAGGATGAACCGAAGGTACTATTTCTATAAATAGAAAAAGTCCTTGCACTCTACTCCGTCTTCGATTGTCTTTATATAATCTGATTCGCACGCTACTGCCAATATGGAGTGGTTCTTCGGATAATAATCCAACCGGTCTCTCCATATTGACAACGATGGTCAAAACTCCGATAGTCTGTGATTTAACTATCGAATAAAAACAAGTGTTTCGATAGTCGATGATTTAACTACCGAATAAAACAAGTGTTCATCCAAACATCCAACAATCAGTGAGCCTTTAATTAATATTCCATTAATTAAATCTCTTCTCTATTTCTTTATCAATATTTGTTAACCAAATATTTTTAATAACCATATTGGCCTTATACGTTCTTTGGAAAACATTTCCGAATATCGCCTTCCTTTATTTTCTAAACTTTAGAAAATATATGCTAGTTATAATTGGAAAATATTCCAATTACTTATCTCTTTTCCAATCTCGTTTATTCCTATACTTAGGAAACGTTCATTATTCTATTTCCAAGCTTTGCACATATTTGGGTTAAAACAGATGTTGTGTAAAACATCGTTACGACAACCCAAATACAGTATTTAACTAATTCTTATTCCACATTGATCTTCGAGCCTGAATCTTGCTACTTATCGGTATATCATGAAATCAACCAAGTTGGGGTATAATTACCTCTCAGACCTTGACTGAATAACATTTAACGTCAAAACAGACAAGACTACTTACTCGAATAATCAATACCATACAACTGATTATTCACCTTTAAACACATATACATTTTCTCTTTCTATTCCTACGAGATTTTATTCTTATACTTCCCTTTTTATTATACTATTCTATTTCTAAGTTCGTTTTCTTATCGACTTCTATATATTTTGATATGTTAATTTCTAACTATCAAATTATCTTAAAAATATTCTATCTCCTTAAATTCTCGGAAAAATTCGCTATAACCTCCTTTGTACCGGGAGCATCGGGAAATTTCAAATAGCTTTCCCGGTCCTTCTTATCTCAAAAAGAAAAAGCCAAGCGGCTTGCCGATACGGCGCATAAAATCTCATATGGAAATTAAATACGTACCTTTTTGTCGGGCATTCTATTTATTTCACTTCTATACTTTATTCCATACCTGTCTCCTGTATGTCTATACCTGTCCAATCTATTTTAAATATACCAATCGTTTTAACTCAATTTGTTAATTAAATCTGTTACTTAACTTTTCAGTCTATTTCACCTTCATATTTGAACATGACATGTTCAAATATATTTTAACTGCATATTAACAAATTCTAATTATACTCATACTCTCGTTCCCTTATCGACTTCTTATTCAAATTCCAATTCAATTCTATTTGAATTCTTTTTATTCAAAGTCCATTTGAATTTCTATATTCAAATCTATAGTTTAAAGTCCATTTGAATTTCTATATTCAAATCTATAGTTTAAAGTCCATTTGAATTTCTATATTCAAATTTATAGTTTAAAGTCCATTTGAATTTCTATATTCAAATCTATAGTTTGATTCCTTATATTCAAAGTCCATTTGAATTCTCGGCATTATTTATAAACAACGTTTATAATTTCAATTCAAATCCCACCTTTCCATTTATAAACAACGTTTATAAATTCAATTCAAATCCCATATTTTCATTTATAAACAAAGTTTATAAATTCGATTCAAATCTCATCCTTTCATTTATAAACAAAGTTTATAAATTCGATTCAAATCTCATCTCCCATTTATAAACAACGTTTATAAATTCAATTTCCATCCCATCTCCCATTTATAAACAAAGTTTATAAATTCGATTCAAATCCCATATTTTCATTCATAAACAAAGTTTACAAATTTGATTCAAATCTCATCTTCTATTTATAAACAAAGTTTATAAATTCGGTTACTTGTTTTATATATCTTCAAAACAAGTTAATATCTTCTATAGTTTTATTTAAAATTCAAATTCTATTTATAAAAATAGAATTTTCTCTTTTTAATATCAAATACCCTTTCCGATATTTTTATGAATCAATATTCAAGCCCTAGTGGTATTTTCAACAATCAGATCAACCAATTTTCAATCACTTGATTTTTAACACATCATATAGGTATATATATGATATCAAACAAACAAATAATTTTTTTTTTTGAGGAATCCAGTTGGATTCCTCCAACCTGTTTTCCTGCATCCACAGACGATAGCACATAGTAATACCCATCCTGCTTCGAGGCAGGATATCGTGGTATGAAGGTCATCCACTAATCATAGCGTGGGGCGTATAGGGTAATCATCCGCTATGGTACCGCGGGCATCCGCTAATGAAACTGCGGGAATCCAACCAATCATCAACCCAATATATATATATATATACCCTAAATAACTAATATATATTTTAACAGCCACAGAAATATTTTAACGCAGCCAAACAATCACAGACAATTATTTTTAACCGATAAAAATAAATTCTAAATAAGGTGAGTGAGATTTACTCACCGCAATATTTATCTGACGAAATATATTGGAGATGTTTGATTTAACCAAAACTCCCAACTGTCTTGAAAACACTTTGATATAAATTCCATTTCATAGCCTTCACCAATATGATTTTGATGCAACTTGAATTGCTAAATCCAATACTATATGACATAGTTATGGGTTCATAAGTTTTGATTTAAACTAAAATAAATCAACTTTGTTAACATAGTTAATTAATTAAATAATTAAATTTAAATCTTCATTTCAATTTTACCTTGCTAAACAAAGCTGAAGTCTGCAAATACATGGTCGTGACCCCCTTAAATTACCCATCCTCGACCCATCATCACTACAGACCTTTTTCTTCCGGTTCCTGCTACCTAGGAGAGCTCAACGCCATTTCTGAACACTTGTCCTTCACCTCTTAGCTACATCGAACAACTTGCTACTCTCAGGGATGTCGCGACTTCGAGCCTTCACTCGCAACTACAGGGAGTTGAACGCGACATCTGTATGAACGGAAATATCACAAACCCTCCAGGAAGATGCTGAACGACCCCAATCGCATCCTAGTCCTCACTGTCGCACCTGGATGGTATCGATGCTTTTGATTCAAACCATCGGCTTCTCCAGCATCCATCGCACACCCTCCAGTGACCATCGCAATAACCCTAGCTTACTGTATACAAATCGAGATCCAATAACTCGCGTCGCACCCATTTCTTCTTGGGGATTATCAGCTCGAACGTAAAACCGAAGACCGAAGCTTTGGATTTAAAAAAGAACGAGTGCGAATTGGTGGGGAGTGGCCATTCTTCTTTGATTTGGAGCTCACGGTTGATTTTTGATTCCATTCAAAATGAAATGGGTTTAGTTTTAGAAGGGGAACAGTGGCCATTTTATTGATGATCTTGTGGAGATGAAGAAAGCACGATTTGATTTTGTTTGTGGATATAAAGGGAGGCACGGGTTCTTTGATTTGTGGTGCTGAAAGGGAGCACGGGTTCTGTTTAAGTCCACAAGAAAGATTTACTTTATTTTATTTAATTTAAATAAAAACTATATCCTTAAAATTTAGACAACCCTTGATCCTGAGCTCCTTACTGAACCCAACAACTGTCCATTCTAGGGTAATACCCCCATTCCGGATACAACGGAATAGGTCACGAAGTCCCATTCGATCATCCTCAACGGATATTAATTTATATTGATATAAATTAAATTTCAAATCTTTTAAATTCTGCGATAATATTATTATCGTTATAAATTCAAATGAAATTTCTCATTAATTAATTGAACTGTATTTAATTCAAATTAAATTTTGAATTCAACTTAATCCATTTTCTTATTCTGATAATTTAATATTTTCAATATTAAATTGGAATTTATTTTTAAATCCATAACTCCCTATAAAAATTTGATTTATTTACTTAACTAAATATTTAAATCCATATCAAATATTTTTAAAAATTTACCCCTAAGAGTCCGGGTCATTACACTTTTCATATAAAAATCCAACCCTTTTCATATAAAAATCAACTAATCTTCTTATTTATAAAAATAAAAAACTGAATTTAAAACAATGTATTTAAATTAAAACTAGATTTAAAATAAATTAAAAAGGGGCTCACTGTTTTCGGTGTTGACTACGGAGGGAGGGGGTCTTCGTTTGATGGAGGTGGTCAGGGGACAAAGGTACAAGGCGGCGGCAGGCCTCTGCGGTGGCTGGAGACGGAATGAGGGTCTCGCGACATGGTGGTGGGGGGTTTCATCGCCGTTTAGAGGAGGATGGAGGCATCGGGAGGGGGGCGGGCTTCTCCTTGGGTGGCGTGCTCGACGGTGGAGGCGGCGAGGTGGGCGGCGACCTCTAGGAGCGGCTCCGTCGAAGTCATTCTTCCCTTTTTTTATTTAAATCGATTTGGATATGAGCGTGGAGAGAGAGAAGATGGGTGAGGTTTTATAATAATATATAATTTAATTCTCCATTAAAGTTGACTTTCCATTCAACCTCCAAACGAAACCCAACGACTGTCGCCCTAAGCTAATTACCCCCATTCCGAACACAATGGGATATGTTTCGCAAGCTGATTCGGCTATTTCAATTAGTTTCCATTTAAATTAACATTTAAATCATTATATTGAATTTTAAATGTACCTTTCAATTTACTGGGGTCACATACGGACCCCAAAAATTAGAAAAATTATTTCTTGCTTCGTATTGACGATACGGCCTTAACAAAAATAATTTCGTCAAATATGGAGACCGTTTGAAAAATGGCCATTTTATGGTCGATCTAAATTGAGTGAAACTGTCAAAACATGTTTTCTTTTGCCACACTCACATATTGCTTTCAAAAATCATGGAAATTTGAATCTAGCAATAATTTGAGATCCCGGATCCAACAAAGTGGTTTCGTCGAAAATGGAGGTCGTTTGCAAAATGGCTATTTTTAAGGGCTATATTTCCATAGTGACTATTCTTAATTTTCAACTGGACATAACTTTTTATTCCTGCCATGAAATTTCAATTTTTCAGATTCGTTGGAAAGGAATTCTCAAATAGATTCTAATATTTTTGGTTTCGCTAAAATCCGGTTTATTTTGAATCCTGTAAATTCATTTGAAATTTGAAATCGAATTTTCAAAATATCGCGCCACTTTCAATTCCTTTTATAATTAAAAATAAATATGTATATTCTAACGTCGATTCAAATAAATATTTCCATTCTAATTCTATTCAAAATAAATTTCTCGTCGTCATTATTTAAAATGAATCATTTTAAATATTCAAAATGCATCAAAATTGCCAAAATAAAAATTTTAAATTGGTTCGGATTTTCTGGGTTGTTACAACCTCCCCCACTTAAAATCTTTTCGTCCTCGAAAAGGAATGGAGCTGAAAGTTTGTTTTACTAATCAACTCAACTTTCAGTTTCGCTTTCATTCTTCAACTTTTCAGTTTCTAAGAATTTTCCAATTCTTCAAAAATTTGGCTAACACCCTAAATTTTCGATTTTTTTTTGCAATAAACTCCTTTGTACGGGAGAACCGGGAAAATCTCCAAACCGCCAAACAGGCCCTCTCATCTCAAAAAGAAAAAGAAAAAGCCAAGCGGCTAGCCGATCGGCTCATAAAATCATCCAAACCCAATAAATTAGTAAACATGTACCTATTTGTCGGGCATAAAATTTTATTCCTCTGCTCTAGCCTCTTTGCTATGACCTGTTTACACACACACACACACACACACATATATATATACATACATATATATGTACATGCATGCATTTTCAAACAATTTGCAATTCAGTTCAATATTTGATACCATTTGGTTATATGTATCGTTCTTTCACATAATGGTTTTATTAGATAACAAATAATCATACAACAAAACCATCAATCAATTAGTGAATTAACGTTTCAAATTCATAATTTTGCTACATGTACAGAAAATCATGTTTTTGATGCTAATTCACAACAATAAACCCTATCTAGTTTTGGTTCTCACACCAGCCAATTGGAAATATATAGACATCCCACTTTCGAAACTCGAACACAAATGCTGATGATGTCTAGACTATCATCAGAATTGTCTCCGGGCGACTAGAGTGTAATTATACATCTATCCAGTATATTTCGAACTTCGTATACACGCTAGCTAGACGTATATGCAAAATCTTCATATACTAGGTTGTCTAGATTCAATATAAAATAAATATTCAAATACATATAATTCGATTTAAATTTTCAAAGCAAACTTTGTTTTCATTTTTTTATTTTAAAAATATACTCTTCACACTCGTTCTAGGATACTACTGATCCCATCTCTAACGAGTCGTTCTCATTGGATATTACTAATCCAATCTCTAATGAATTCTTTCGTTCGGTTCTAATATGTCTTGTTCTCGAGCTCTGTAAACCAAAGCTCTGATACCATATGTCGCGACCCGAACTTCCCCATGAAGGAAAGCTCGGATTGCTTTGAGTACAAGACTAATCCGAACACAAACAGAAGAACATTTCATTGCTTATTACAACAGTTTACATCAGAGTACAAGAATATACAGAGTATGAATAAATATTCCACATCAGAAAAATATCATAGATTTAAATTACATTACATAGCAGCGGAAAATAATACAAAACACAACTGAAAGAGATAAACGGATACAGAGCTTTTCGAATATCATTCCAGCTGTAAACCAGGATCCTGTGAACATAAATCTGCAAAACCAAAACTACTAGCTGCCCGTATGGAAAATAAGGGCACCCAGAGTTTAGGTTAAAACAATAAACTCCAGGTCAGTCATGTGACTGGTATGAGAACTAAAACAGTTATTTAAAACTTTACTTTAAAAATAAGGTAAATCAAGGGACCACGCCGTATAACACGGAACGGGTTTCCTCCCAAGAATACCAATGCATAGAATAAACAACGCAATGCTTTTTGGAAAAATGAAGCTATTATAAGACCCAGGTCCCATCACACAATGCAACGCAAGCCGAAGGATAGAATTTTTCCCTTATAATAGCCAAACATGCTTGGTACGTTTAAAACAAATCATTTTGATACTATTATAGTGTAAAGTGTACAAAACAACTTCAAATATAAATGTATCAATCATAGGCGGCATGGGCACCATCTATCATGTCGCCAATACTAGTTCTATAATTAAAACCACAAAATGCCATGTATTGGAAATTGGATTCATCTGTGAACCAAGGCAAAGGGAATATCCTATGCTAATTCGAGACACTCTAGCCCGTGCTTTAGGTCCCAGTTGCAACTGCACCCGGATCGTCAGGGCCGGTCATCTGTCGATGATTGGCAATACCATAAACTATATGCTAGTCTGCCCTGTGGGGCACAAAATGGGTCTTACAAAAACCATACCCTCCATCGGCCTCGCAGAGCCAATATATCTAAGGCTCCTCTCTATCCATCAAGTAATAATAAGCAACATCCACATGAGTAAAATGCCAGGGCTTGCAAAACGCTAACACTACTCCTAGCTAGAAACCAGCATATGTCCATTTCCCTGATGTCCTTCCCGTTTCTGGTTCACACCGGGGTGTGAGGCTCGCTAATTAACGCTATATACAAAGTTACGCTATATTAAAGCCGTGCTTTGATCATCTACCACAAGACTCTGCTTTTCAACAGAAGCCTTGATCATTTGCATCTCAACATGCCACACACACAATTCATGCCATGCGACTGATATCTATCGATATATAACCTCTTAGCTCGTACGTCTCAGAGAAGGGTGCTAAGCAAGAGAATAAATTCTCCGCCACCAAACAGATATATATTTAATAGAAATCAATCAACACAGAATAAAATCCAATGTCCGACACACAATCCGTCTACAAGTTCATTCTGGGTCTGAACAAAACCGGAGGCACCTTATTCCTTGCCCCATATGTCCAATATAGAAGAGAGGTCCTCGCACATCCGTCGATCTCCAAGTAGGTCTTGACAATCACCACTTATTACCTCGTCTTGGGTGTACAGCCCTATCAAGACATCAGTAATCATCCAAACGATGTGAAGACATCCAGTCTTTAACCACTGTCTTCATCGTCGACATATCGTCGAATCAGTTATTCAGAATGGGTATAAACTCGGCCTTTCCGAATAACTCGCGTATATAATAAACAAGTGCTATAAAAACACAACATATGCCTCATTCCAATTCTTAATATTCTTTTATTTAAATATTCACATCTTTAGGGATTTGTTCCCATTAATTTTATCAAAGATAAATTCTTTAAAATTTATTCTTTAATCTTCCTTTGGATTTCAATTCAAACCATATTACGGTTTTCCAAACTAGTCGGGATTAGCGCACCTTACCGAAGTAATCATTTGTTTAATTTCCCAATCCCTATCTATTCATCCCATGGAGCAAAACCGGTATTACCCCATAACTAACACCACAGTGTTATCGGTAAATTTAATTACCATTTCCCGTTCAAATCTAATTAAAGATTTAACTATCGCTCAGAGCAAAACTGGTGATACTCCTCTCTCGATTATTTCACAAATATGATAATTTAGATTATCAATTCACCTTTCAATCTAATTAAAGATTCATTAAAACTCCACTTAGTTATAATCTTTCCAAAAATCAATATTAATGATTGTTTAACTTTGGAAACACAAACATGTCGCATCGATAATCTATACCGTACTATTGATTTCTGCCGATATATAACCTCTAAGCTGGTATGTCTCAGAGAAGGTTGTAAAGCAAGAGAATAAATTCTCCGCCACCAAACATATATATATTTAGCAGAGATCAACCATAGAGTTCGAAATACAATGACAGACATGTAATCCTGTCTTTAATTGGGTTAAAGAAATCATGTCATTTACAACACAGTTAATGATAAACCCAAATCACATTCCATTAATTATGGAATCTTCATGGAAAAAAAATCAATATATAATCGATATTATTTCCCGTATCTGACTAATAATATAAATGGAATAATGGAAAAGCCTTTTAAATTCCATATGTATCAACAGTCTTCCTCCACCGAATTTCATTTCGATTATTATCAAATCGATTCCTTTCAATTCCAATTTAATATATTAAATTGGAAAACTTTACTTTGGAAAATTCCTGTTAAATCTTAATAAAAATATTTATAAATTCCAAATGAAATTTCACTATAAATCGGGTTAAAGAACGAATGTCATTAAAAACACAATTCACAATAAACCCAATTCACATTCCATTTATTATCGGGTTAAAGAACAAGTGTTATTTAAAACAACGTTCACGATAAACCCAAAAATCAATTCCACTTCTATTCCAATTAAATATTAATTAATTGGTATACTTCATTAAATCCATATAAATAGATTTAATCTTTTCTCAACTGGGTTTAAGAACAGTGTTAATGAAGACACCATTCACGACAAACCCAAATCCCATTTGGTATTAAATACAAGGCTCTGAATAAAAAATATATCGGCTTATATTCAATATCAAATTCTGAAACCGCCAAATATCGTATTGGAATAACGATATATATCTTCCAAATTCCTCCACAATATCCGTATAATCAGGGAATCTAATATTGAAATATTCCGAAGATAATTTCGATTCAAATCCGTTCCAGTTCATATATTGGAAATTCCGGTTATTTTTAAAACCATTTCAAATCCAATTTATTTATTTTAAAAATATTGGATTTATTATTCTAGTTCATAACTAGTTCATTTCGATAAAAATATATTTTTATCTTTTCAAATATGGAATTTTTCAGCCCAATTCTTTCCAAATCGTTTATTATGATTTTACACAACTTATTGATATTTTTTATAATTTTATCAAGGCCCGTACAGTCAATTTCCATAAACGGTCATCGAACTGCACTTACAACGACTTTTCCCAAATTTGATTTGGGAATAATTCCAAATCCAACCGTTAGATTTCAAATCTCCCATATTCGTTAGAAATCTCTTTTCGATACAAACCCAACGGTTCCAGTTTTAGGAGAATCCGACGGTCGGATCTCCCGTGATGTCCGTTCGTAGTTAATGGTCGAAATTCGTGAACTGCCTTGGCACGACGCGTTCTATTCAGGCCATTATATATATATATATATTATATTATATATATTTCGTCGATTTCCATTTAAAACGTATTTTATAAATCGTTTTAAATTCGTTTTCGAAACAATTTCAACTTTATATTCAATTTACATCAAAATTGAATATTCCCTATCATCGATATATAAATGATAATATTTTCAAAACATTAAATTTTGAAATCATTTCATTTTCGGTATTCATTATAGAAATGAATAAAATCAATATAAATATCATTCACGTCAAAATGGCGTTAATCTAATCAACACGGCTTTATATATTTAAATATTTTCATGTCCATCCCAAATCGGACATCAAAACCAAATTTTGGTCTTTTACCGAATATTATTTTAAAATATTCATTATTTTAAAATATTCGTTATTTTAAAATATTCATTCTTTCTGAACTGGAATCAGACACAGTCAATTACCATATAATGTTATTTATATGGATTTCATACAACACATTTACACAACAACAATGATACACAACAACCATCATCCAGAGTGCATTCGACACTGCATAAGCATTAAATATAAATATTCAACGCTTACACAACTTGTCAATCAATCGATCGACATACAACTAATTATTGGGATTAGTGTATGTCATATATTATCCCAATACCTATGTGGGGTTTCAATCAACAAATAATGAATTTTATTTGTGCAGTTGGGCGATGTGTAAAATTTATTGTCCCAATCAATATCGGTCAAATGTGTATACATAAACAAATCGTTCGATTTGTTTATGAATATTTATTTTATTCATATACACGTTAAAAATTATATTTTTAACTACAAAATATTTTATTCCATTCCACAACACATAGTCAATTTTCACAACACAATCAATCAAACAAACAAGTCGTCCATGGTATGTGGAGGACGGGTGTCAGGTGCTGCTAAGCACCGTCTGCATTCTAGTATATTTTGTAACTAGAAAATAAAATAAAAGTGAGGAGTTCTCACCTTTGGGTTCCACTCCGCCATTCTTTAACGGACGATGGTTTGGACTCTGTTCAAAATTCCGATGTAATCTTCTTCACGCTGTTCACATTAAAAATCACATTTTTATTTCAATTCTATTTTTACTTCGCTAAAAATTATATTTTTACTTCAAAACCATACGTGTAAAAATTGCATCTTTAACACGATGTTTACATTATAAAGATAATATTTTTATTTCGATGTTCATACAATAAAAATCATATTTTTATTATCTCTATAATATAAAAATCATATTTTTATTATCTCTATAATATAAAAATCATATTTTTAATATGCTACTTCACAATAAAGATCTTATCTTTTTATTTAAGAAAATCAAACCCTTTTACCTATAAAAATCAACCCTTTTCATATAAAAATCCAACCCTTTTCATATAAAAATCAACTAATCTTCTTATTTATAAAATAAAAACCGAATTTAAAACAATGTATTTAAATTAAAACTGAATTTAAAATAAATTAAAAAGGGGCTCACTGTTTTCGGTGTTGACTGCTGAGGGGGGTCTTCGTCGGACGGAGGTGGTCAGGGGACGGAGGTGCAAGGAGGCGGCTGGCCTCTGTGGTGGCTGGAGGCGGAGTGGGGGTCTCGCGACACGGTGGTTGGATCTGGGGGGGGGGGGGGGGGTTCGCGTCCGTTTAGAGGGGGATGGAGGCGTCGGAAGGGGGGCTTCTCCTTTGGTGGCGTGCTCGACGGTGGAGGACGCGAGGTGGGCGGTGACCTCCAGGAGCATCTATTTCGAAGTCATTCTTCCCTTTTTTTTCTTTATTTAAATCGATTTGGATCTGAGCGTGGAAAGAGAGAGAGAAGAGGGGCAAGGTTTTATAATAATATATAATTTAATTATTTAATTTAATTTTATTCTCCATTAAAGTTGACTTTCCATTCAACCTCCAAACGAAACCCAACGACTGTCGCCCCTAGCTAATTACCCCCATTCCGAACACAATGGGATATGTTTCGTAAGCTGATTCGGCTGTTTCGATCAGTTTCCATTTAAATTAACATTTAAATCATTATATTGAATTTTAAACATACCTTTCAATTTACTTGGGTCACATACAGACCCCGAAAATTCCAGAATAATTATTTCTAGCTTCGTATTGACGATACGGTCTTAAGAAAACTAATTTCGTCAAATTTGGAGACCGTTTGAAAAATGCCTTTTTCTGGTCGATCCAAATTGACTAAAACTGTCAAAACACGTTTTCTTGTGCCACGCTCACATATTGCTTTCAAAAATTATGGAAATTTGAATCTAGCAATAATTTGACATTCCGGTTCCAACAAAAGTGGTTTCATCGAAAACGGAGGTCGTTTGCAAAATGGCTATTTTTAAGGGCTATATTTCCATAGCGACTATTCTTAATTTTCAGTTGGACATAACTTTTTATTTCCGCTATGAAATTTCAATTCTTCAGATTTGTTGGAAAGTTATTGTCAAATAGATTCTAATATTTTTGGTTTTGCTAAAATCCGATTTATTTTGAACCCTGTACATTCATTTGAAATTTGAAATCGAATTTCTAAATACCGCGTCATTTTCAGTTCCTTTTATAATTAAAAATAAATATTTATATTCTAACGTCGATTCAAATAAATATTTCCATTCTAATTCTATTCAAAATAAATTTCTTGTCATCATTATTTAAAATGAATCATTTTAAATATTCAAAATTTCCAAAATAAAATTTTTAAATTGGTTCAGATTTTCCGGGTTGTTACAATTTAGCTCTTGATGAAGTCTTTCATTAGTTGAGGGAGAGGCCAGGGTGGGGGCCATATCCACCGTGAAAAGACATACCATATGTGAATATTTGTATTGTTGGACTAATGAGGCGGTCCTTTACAAATATTGAAAGTTCTCGACTAAATTTCATGCATAAGATGCGGCCTTATTATGGGACTAGTGTTATTTTAGGCATTACGTTTTTATGCGGGTCTAGATACACGCACTGGGTAGTGTATTGTAGACATTAGGGTATTACTTCATGTTGAGACGTGATTTGAGCGAGGAGTTCAGATACGACGATCCGTACACTTACGTGGTATAGCGATGGTAGTTCTGTGTAGTTACATGACGTAACGATATAGATTTCCGTATGCACCTTGGTGTAGTATGGAGGTTGTGTACGCTTCCATGGCATGAAGGTGGAGACCGTATGAGGAGGGTACTATGGGGGAGTACTTTGAGATGTTGGATATAGTTACATATATACTATATTAGGGTTAATCTACTAGGGAGTATATGGGTACGACGTGAGTGCAGAACCTTGAGAGTTGTTAACCCAAATAACCTAATAATTAAGAAAATGTAACTGAACGATATAGTAGGGTTGTTTCAGAATGTATAATTTTTTCATTTACCATAACCTTTTGTTCTGACCCCTCCTCATAACACACTCGCATATTAGGTTTATGATAGAGATTTGGTAGCCTTTTGGATACTTGTAAAACAGTGTTAATATTTCGGTATGGCTATATTTGATTATTATATTTTATCCATTTGTTATAAGATGTTTTATCGAGCTCTGATATATTTATTGTCTCTGTCTTTCTATAGGATACCAGACAAATCAACTCGAGCTTCGATAGATTGAGATTTTGGAAAAAAATCTATGTCGAAATTCGGGTTGTTACACATGTACTTAGCATATTTCAATCTAATCTTTTATGGATCTCGTTCTTGCCTTCATTTGAACCTTTTGTTGAGTCTGAAATGATCCTTACTTCGTTTTAACTTCTAACTTCTATGGGATTTCCTGTTGGGGTAAAAAAGGGTTAACATTTTCCCCGGATAGTAAGTCTTCGTTACTGGCAAGATATACACTGAAATAATCCATTCCTTTGTTCTATAGCCTGATGGATTTGATTACAGTAATGAGCTATCTTGGGAAATTATCTCTGATTGGATGATGATTATCTTGAATTTCTGAGTCAAGAATAAATATTTGATGATACCATTGAATTCTAGGTTCAAATTTTATTAGATGCTATAGAATGAGGTGTGCATAGTGTACGAGAAAATTGATGGTCAATAGGGATAAGTTGATGGATCGGTACCAATACATTAGACTTGAAAAAATAAAAGAAATTTCCTTCTCATACGTATATCTAGACCGACCCCTTCTTTTATATTTCTGTTCCGTTGTGTTTTCCATCCGACCCAATCCATGTCTTTCTTCTTAGGCTAAACAAAGCCCTATCTTCACAACATTGAGCATCCACCTCCAGAGCCCAATATCTCTGCCTCCTCCAACTATCGTCAGCCTTCACCGTAAAACGGTCCATCAATCAAGCCCCCAATCGCATGTTCTAATTTAAAGGTCAAGCCTGGCCGATACATCCGATTACTCACCTTCGAATATCACCTGAGTTCATCACCGATCACCGACTTTCCAATGTCCATCTCATCCTTCCCATTGGATAGCCTGTCGCCAAGCTTTGAGATTCGAGATTTTGACCTCCTTGAAATTCTAATTGTTGTTAACTTTTGACTATATAAGCTTAGGCCTTAGGGGTTTAGCACAATGTTGGATTTGAACTTGGTCTCGAGTAAATTTTTGTAATATCCTTAATTTTAGTAAGACACTGTTCAATAATTTAATTATGTGATTAAATTGAAATAATGTGATGGATGAGGTAACGAGATTTGTGTTTAATAAATTAATTAGAAGATTGTCCTTTATAACCAAATAAAATGTGCATAAGAAAGGGAGACATGAGAAGGGCAATATCAGAACTTTCAACATATATATATATATATATATATATATATGTCATGTTCTACAACATTTCATTCACAATCCTTATTCTGCAACCTAAAAGAAAACTAAAAGGAAACTAAAGAAAGGTCAACCATTACAAGGTAGGAGAATAATAAGATGATAAAGCTATGAAAATTTTGAACTTGATATATTTCATTAACAAATCTCATCATCTCTATCCAGTCGAGGATAATAATAAACTTGCCCATATGGTTTCAGTTATTTTGGTGTAGTCTAAAAGTATGTTAATTGTTATGTTGATTTCATGTTGTTCTTGAAGTTATTGTTTTTATAAGTTACCCATGTTTAGTTTTGTGTTATCAGTTGGTTTCATATGTTATTGTCAAACATAAAAATGAATAAGTTATAGGGTGAAACCAGTAGATAGAGATCTCCAAATAGTATGAAACTTTTGCATAATGAGTGTTGAATGATTACGAAGATTGGGTTCAGATTTGATAAATTGTTATGATGATATGAATTTGTTATAAGTTTCCTAGGTGTGCATGTTTTAAGAAAGATTATGCGCTAATTTCGGTATTAATATATAAGACGATATTCTCAAGTATTTTGAATTTTATGTGCTACAAAGTACCAGAAAATTGTTTATACTTCATTTTGAATACTTTTTGTAAACAAATATAATTTCGACAAATATTTCTGAGTTGGCAAAAAGATATGCTTTATAAATAAATAAACTGATTTTTCCTATTATTATTGTCAATGTCATTGCTAGTTCCGGAAGTTTCCAATAATAATCGAAACCACCCTTCCATAGTGTTGGATGCTTGAAATATCACTAGTATGGTATATGAAGCGTTAAGGGATTCCATCTTGTACCTTTCGAATATGGGACTGGGTCCTAATACTTGTAAGTATTTTATTTTTGAAAGATAGCCACTCCATATGAGGCTTTCTCCTTGACTCTTTCGAACAAGCTGAATGGGTACTTTTTAAAAACAAATATTTTATAAAAGAAAGAATTTAAAATAGTGACTCCAAAAGGAATAGGTGTTATATGCCTCTAGGTCTTTCGTTGGAACTTGAAGGGGCTTCCTACTGAAGCCTATGCTTCTATAAGTTTTTTTTTGAATAAAATTGGGTACTTTATTTACACATAAGAAGTACATAAACGAGAAGCTTGGCGAAAATAGACTTACAGCAAACGAATACTATACAAAAAACGACCAACTACCAAACTTCTCAAAGACAAACCCTTACAAATACATGACGGACATAGAAAACACACAACAAAAACATACGAAAAGCACAAAAAATATCATTAAGCCCAGAATCCCATAAATAAAACACCACCAGAGATAAGCACACAAAAGCTTGAAAAACAGCAACAAGGATCCTTGGCCGAGAGCAATCTTCAACTAACAAAACCACCACGAACAAGACAACCCATAAATGCCATGCAGCGGACCCGTAGTTGAAAACTGCACCATTCATGCAAACCAAGCATTCTCTGAAAAGCCAATGCTACACACTACATCAGAGTTTCTCCAAAATAACATCTAATATAACTAGAGCAATTCTGCAAATCCACATCCCCACAACAGACACAAAAAAAATCAATAAACAACAACTCACTTCTTAGATATACCCCAACACAAAACTCCACCAGGAATGCCTCCTTCATCCTTTACTTTACTTTTTTTTATTTGGATCTTATCTATTGTAACTGAGATACTGATTTCACCCACTCTGGTTTGGTTTCCACTAAGGGTTTAGTGTATATCAAATTACTACCCTCTTTAAACTTACCTGCTTTAAACTTGTTTCTTTTCCTCTTGAAACTGCTGGAGGAGCTATATGACTCGTCCATTATATTATCAGCTACATCATTAAAATGAACCACATTACTTTCATCAATATTTCTATCATTATCAGATTGAGCTTCATATATATTAGTATCCTTTTCATTCTTATTCACCTGCTCACAACCATCTTGCATGTAAACGTAACTATTTGATAACTCTTCTGGAGTCTTAGATCCTTTATCCTCACTATTTTTTCCTTTACTAAATCTTTGCAAGGATTACAACAAGCCTCGGTAGACCTATATAATGACTGATTACTATAATGAGCATTAAAACCCACTTCTTTCGCAATCGCAATATTTTTCTGCAATATAGAAGGTTCCTTAACAATAACATTCATTTGTTTATCCTGAGAAACCATATTTTCATCTAAATCCATACCACTGTCGTTATTGGAATTATTCATAGGAATCCAAACTTTAGTAGATTTACACACATCATTAGGGTGCCAGAAAACTTTACAGTAAGAACATATTGGGAACCCATTCATAACATACTTTTTGCCATATAATCATTACTGAATAGGCACAGTTTCAGGAAAATTGAAATCAATACTAACCTCAACTAGAACTCTAGCATAGGAAATACGACATGCATTTTTTGTAATACTGTCCATTCTTAGAGGCTGACCTAATAAAGAGGCTATCCTACTTACCGCTTCGACTGACCAAAAATCTAGATCTAGATTTGGAAGTTTAACCCAAATTAGAATGGAATTGAGAAACTCCCTTGTCAATTTCATACCAAGCGTCTATTTTTCCTAAAAATCAACCTTTTATTGTAAAAGTTTGGACCAGTAGCTAAAATCCTATCACAATCTTCAGCTAATTCACACTTAATAATGAAAAATCCATTCTCTCTCGTGAATAGCTGATAATTACCTTTCAATTTCCAATTTCTATCAATGCAATCCTTTAAGAAATTGAAATATGGTTTACTGTCATACACATAAAATACAATTGAATTGGACCATCTTTCCCTAGCCTTACTCACTAAATTGTCACTTATAGCAGCAATCTTAAGATCATCTCTAGTTAAAGGCTCATAATAATGGAGTTGGATGACATTTTGATGCAAATTATTCTCCATTACAACATCTATCCACTTTTTAGATTGTACAACAGTAAAATTAGTAGAACTTGCCTAAACTATAGATCCAAGATTTGGAAATTCCGTCTTAAATCCAAGATCTGGGCTTCGGGAGAATACTTGATATGATGAACGAAATCGGCCTGCATGTTTCGGAGATGAGGAAGGACCGGGCGGTATGGTCGATCTGAAGTTAGAATCCACTTGGATGTTAGTCTTGGACGCAGCTTTGGATTTTTGGAGAAAAGAAGACACCATTTTTTTTTCTCTCGACAACTCTCTAAGTTAAATTAATTTTTTTCCTTTATGTTTATGCTCTTTTAATAACCGCTTCTAAAAGTTGTTAACCCTTGAAGTCATTACCTACGCAGACATGCCTTTGCAAAACCATTTTCTATAAGAAAACACTTCAATTTTCTACACAAAATTTCCTACGCTGTTCCTACGCCAAAATGTGGGGATTAGAGAAGGCGTAAGAAATATGTAGAAATAGGTTATGACATTGGAAAGTCGTAGGAAATTTTCTACGCCTTTCCCACACCTCGTAGTAGCAGAAAATTAAATAAGGCATATAAAAGGCATAGAAAATTAACTACGTCAAAATTACTTGCGTAGAAAAGACATAGATAATCTCCTACGCCTTGTTAATTTTCTATAGATTCAGATTGACGTAGTCATGGCGTAGGAAAGTTCATATGCCAACTCTTCGGAAAAAAAAAAAAAAGATTAATTAGTACCGTACTAATTTATTATAAGCTTATACATAATAACTATATACTAATTAATTAATATTTAATTTTTGTATTATAAGATTAACCATACGAGCCAAATGGATCCTAGAATATTTCGTTCCCACACAACCCTTCAATCAAATAATGGTAAAGCAGAACCTTTTAAAGCTCTCTCCTTAATTTTAGAAATTTTCTCATTTATCCTTAATTCCCTTTGGATATTTTATTTTTAAATTACTTTATCATTCACATGTATTTACTATTTCTCTTGCATTATTTTACCTCTTCTATCGTTGTGCATTTTGATATGGTTATTTCAAAGTACACAATTGTTTATTAATTGTTATCTCATAATATTTTATATTTAAGTCTACATATTTAAGTTAACTAAAAAACACAAAATTTAAGTAATTTAAATAAATTGAATTAATTAATATTTCTTTTAAATACTCAAAATGACAAAACTATTTTTTTTGTGGCTCCAAGTGCCTACACTTCAAATTTTCTATTATCTTTTTAGTCGCTTTCAATTCTTTTCTAATATTTTACATTTAGTATCATATTTACAATTAGTTACATAATATTAAAACTATTTAAATAACTTTAACAAATATTATTCGTTTATTCGCCTAAAAAACCACATCACGATTAATCATATTCGTTTTAACAAAAATGAAAAAAAAATCAAATATATAAACTATTGAAATTTTTTGGCACCCTAAAGCGTTTTCATGTGCGCGCACTTCATTCAGCGCAGAGGTACTACAAACCGCTGAACGAAGCCTTCTTAGTGCAAGCATAATGAGTGGATATCCTACATGTCCCTAGGGCATACATATGTTCATGGCAATAATCAATTGTAACAAAAGGAATCCCTTGTTGCTACATGTCATCAATCCCATATATACCCATCTTCTTTAAGATATCCTGCGATGTGGGACTAATTGCAAATCCAACTCATACAATGCGAGCCACACCTAAAAGTTCTCCACCTTGGCAAGCATTTTCTCAACTGAACATGAAGTTATATAGAGTACCCAAACACTTGGAAAGGTCGCTAAAACCTCCGGCGGTTCGGCTTAGGTTGTTACCACCTCTAAGCAACTTCGTCAAGTTGTTTTATAACGATCGGTAACTTCCCCGTGAAGGAAATACTGGATTGCTTCGAGAACACGACAAATCAGAATACAAATAGAAGAACATTTCATTGCTTATTATAACAGTTCCATCAGAATACAAGAATATAATAGAGTATGGATATATAATACACATTTAATATGCATTAGAGATTTAAATTACATTTAAATACATAGCGGCGGAAAAATAATACAAAACACAACTAAAAGAGATAAAAACTAAAAGAGATAAATGGATACAGAGCTTTCCGAATATCATTCCCGCTGTAAACCAGGATCCTGTGAATATAAATCTGTAAAACCGAAACTACTAGCTGCCCACGTGGAAATTAGGGCACCCAGAGTTTAGGTTAAAACAGTAAACTCCAGGTCAGTCATGTGACTGGTATGAAAACTAAAACAGTTATTTAAAACTTTACTTTAAAATTTGGTAAATCAAGGGACCACGCCGTATAACACGGAACATGTTTCCTCCCAAGAATACCAGTGCATATAACAAAACAACGCAATGCTTTTTGGGAAAATGAAGCTATTATAAGACCCAGGTCCTATCACACAATGCAACGCAAGCTGGGGGATAGGCTTTTCCCTTATAATAGCCAAACATGCTTGGTACGTTAAAACAAATCATTTGATACTATTATAAGTGCATAGTATATAAAACAACTTCAAATATAAATGTATCAATCCTAGACGACATGGTACCATATATCATGTCGCCAATACTAGGCTCTACAATCAAAACCGCAAATGTCACGTATTAGAAGTTGGATTTCCGTCTGTGAACCAAGGCAAGGGATCGTCCTTACCGCTTCGAGACGCTCTAGCCCGTGTCTCAGGAACAGCCGCAACTGCACCTTGGATCATCAGGGCCGGTCTACACAGAGTGAATTAAAATGCCTGAACACTGTGTTTCCCTGCCTTATGGGGCGTAAATCTGGTCTGTATAAACACCATCCATCGGCTCCGCAGAGACCGAAATAACCGAGGCGCCTCTCTATCCATCATCCACATAAGTAAAACGTCAGGGCTTGCAAAACGCTGACACCACTCCTAGCTAGAAGGAAACGCATGCCCTCCCTGATGTCCTCTCCCGTTTCTAGTTCGCACCGGAGTGTGAGGCTCACGAAGTAATGCTACACAAAGCTATGCTATATTAAAGCCGTGCTTTGATCATCAACCACAAGACTCTGCTTTTCAATAGAAGCCTTGATCATTTGCATCTTAACATGCCACACAAGCAATTCACGCTATGTAACCGATGTCTATCAATCACACAGAATGAAATCCGATGTCAGATACACATCCATTTACAAGTTCGTTCTGGGTCTGAACAAAACCGGAGGCATCTTATTCCTCATCCCGTATGTCCAATACAGGAGAGAGGTCCTCGCATATCCGGTCGATCTCCAAGTACGTCTGGACGATCACCACTTATTACCTTGTCTTGGGTGTACAGCCCAACCAAGACATCAATAATCATCCAAACGATGTGAAGACCTCCGATCTTCAACCACCGTCTTCATCCTCGACACATCGTCGAATGAATTATTCAAATTGGGATAAACCTGATCTTTTTGAATAACTCGCGTATATAATAAACAAGTGCTATAAAACACAACATACGCCTCAATCCAATCTAGAATATTTCTTTATTCAAATATTCTTATACTTTGGGAAAGGTTCCCATTAATTTTATCAAAGATAATCAAATTTATTCTTTAATCTTCCTTTGAATATCATTTCAAACCAAATTATGGTTTATCCAAACTAGTCGGGATTAGCGCACCTTACCGAAGTAATCATTTGATTAATTTCCCAATCCTAACCTATTCATCCCATGAAGCAAAACTGGTAATGCTTCACATCTAACACCACAGTGTTAACGGTAAAATTAATTACCATTTCACGTTCAAATCTAATTAAAGATTTAACTATCGCTTGGAGCAAAACTGGTGATACTCCATTCTCGATCATTTCTTGAATTTGATAATTTTAGTTATCAAATTCATCTTTCAATCTATTTAAAGATTCATTAAACCCTAATTCAGTTTTAGTTTCCAAAAATCATCACTTAATGATTATTCGAAGTTAAGAAATTAATCTTATCTTTAACTGGGTTAAAGAACTAATGTCATTTAAAACACAACTCACGATAAACCCAAAATCACATTCCATTAACAATTGAATCATCATGGAAAACAAATCAATATATATAATCGATATGAACATCCATATCCAACCGATACTATAAATGGAATAACGACAAAGCCTCTTAAATTCCATATATAGTAACAGTCTTCCTCTACAGAAGTCCACTTCGATTATTACCAAATCGAATTCCATTCCAATTTATTTTATTAAATAGGAAAACTTCACTTTGCAAAATTTCCTTCTAATCTTAGCAAAAGATTTATAAATTCCAAATCACATTTCACTGTAAATCGGGTTAAAGAATAAATGTCATTAAAAACACAGTTCACGATAAACCCAATTCACATTCCATTTTATTCTAATTATTAAATATAATTGGAAACTCTAACAATCTTAATTAAAAGATTTATTCTATTCACATGGGGTTCAAGAATAGTGTTACTGAAGACACCGTTCACGACAAACCCAAAATCCCATTTGATATTAAATGTAAGGCTCTGAATAGAAAATATATCGGCTTATATTCAATATCAAATACTACAACCAATAAATATTGTATTGGAAAATAACGATATAACTATATCTTCCAAATTTCCATAACAATATCTGTATAATCACGAAATCCTACATCGATATATTTCGAAGACAATTTCGATTCAAATCCATTCCAATTTATATATTGGGAATCCTGGTTATTTTTAAAACCATTTCAAATCCAATTTATTTATTTAAAAATATTGGATTATAATTCTAGTTAATAACTACTTCATTTCAATCTATTTTTATATTTTCAAATATGTAATTTTTCATCCCAATTCTTTCCAAATCATTTCTTATGATTTAACACTAATTATTGATATTTTTAATAATTTAATCAAGGCCCGTACAGTCGATTTCCATAAATGGCCATCGAACTGCACTTACAACGAGCTTTTCCAAATTTGATTTGGACCTAATTTCAAATCCAACCGTCAGATTTCAAATCTATAATATTTGTTAGAAAACTCTTTTCGATACGAACCCCACGGTTCCGGTTTTAGGAGAATCCAACGGTCGGATCTCCCGTAATGTCCATTCGAAGTCAATGGTCGAAATTCGCGAACTGCCGCAGCGCGGCGCATTCTATTCAGGCCATTATATTATATATATAAATATATAATATATAATATATATATTTCGTCGATTTCCATTTAAAACATATTTTATAAATCGTTTTAAATTCGTTTTCAAAACGATTTCAACTTCATATTCGATTTCAAATCAAAATTGAATATTCCATACCATTAATATATAAATGATAATCTTTTCAAAACATTAGATTTTGAAATCAATTCCTTTTCGATATTCATTATAAAAATGAATAAAATCGATATAAATATCGTTCACGTCAAAATTGCGTTAATCTAATCAACACGACTTTATATATTTATATATATTCGTGTCCATCCCAAATCGGACATCAAAATCAGATTTTGATCCTTTTCTGAATATTATTTTAAAATATTCATTATTTTAAAATATTTGTTCTTTCTAAACTAGAATATGACACAGTTAATTACTATATAATGTTGATTATATGGATTTCATACAATACATGTATACAACAACAATGATAAACAATCAACCATCATCTAGAGTGCATTCTACACTACATAAGCATTAAATATATATATATATATATATATATATATATATATATATATATATATATATATATATATTCAAAGCTTACAACATCCTGTCAACCAATCGATTGACATACAACTAAACAATTGGAATTAGTGTACGTCAAATATCATCCCAACACCCGTGTGGGGTTTCAACCAACAAATACTGAATATAAAATATATCGTCCCAATCCATATCAGTAAAATGGGTGTTCATAAACAAAACATCTGATTTGTAAATGAATATTTATTTTATTCATATACACGGTAAAAATTATTTTTTTAACTATAAAATATTTATTCAGTTCATTTATACAATAAAAATGAAATTTTTATTGTTCTAACATATTTTAGAAAATTTTGGCGGCATACGACGCAATATCAAAACCGAGTAATGTCTAGCATTACCCCTCTCCTGATACTGGCCCGCGCCGTACACATATAACAATTCTAATCCATTCATTTCACCCAAACAACCAAATTCAACCAAATAATCTAACCAACCAAACCAAACAATCAACAAGTCATCCATGGTCTGTGGACAACGGGGAATAGTTCATATATGCAGTTATAAAAATAAATAACTTTATAAAAAAATATGGTGAGGAGTTCTCACCTTGGGGTTGCACTCCTCCATTCTTTATTTCTGAACGGTTGGGATTTCTTTTTGATCTCAATCCGTTCCATCGTCATCTGTTTTACGTAGTTGATATTAAAAATTATAATTTTCTTCTAATGCTACACAGACAAAAAATCACCTTTTTCTAACACGATGTTTATATTTTGAATCGATATTTATGTTTTAAATGTCACATTTTTATAATGCCATTTTCTATATAAAAATTATATTTTTATGTTGCTATTTATATAAAAAAATCAAAATTTTCTATCGCTATCTTCATAATAAAAACCAAAATTTTATAGCACCATCATATATATAAAAAACGAATTTTGTCTTGCTATTCAAATAAAATTATATTTTTTACATCGCTTTTCCATATATGAAAATCATATTTTGTTCGCTAGAAATATAAATAAAAATCCAATTTTTAAACAAATAAAAATCAAATCTTTCTACAAATAAAAATCATATCTTTACTTATTAAAAATTTAATCTTTCTTACATAAAATTCTAAGCGTTCTTACATTAAAAATCTAACCTTTCTTACAAATAAAAATATACAATCTTTACGGGGTGAGGAGTAGAGATCGCGATGAGGCAGCGCGATTTTGATTTTGATTTTTCTTCTTTTTTATTTTTGTTCGATCTGTATAATGAGAGGAGAGGGAGAGAGTGGAGAGAGTTTTATATAATTATTTTATTTAATATCTATAAAGTTACTTTTTGATCCGAACACCAAATTGGACCCAACGACTATTGCTCCTAGCCAATTATCCCTATTCCGAACACAATGGGATACGTATCGTGAGGTAGTTCGGCTGTTATGATCAGTTTTTGTTTAAATTAATATATATATATATATATACACACACATATTCAATTCAAACGTACACTTCAATTTACTGGGACCAAATACGGACCCCAAAAATTCCAGAAAAATTATTTCTAGCTTGGTATTGACGATACGGTCCTAATAAAACCAATTTTGTCAAATTCAAAGACCGTTTGAAAAATGGTCATTTTCTGGTCGATCCAAATTGACTTAAACTGTCAAAACACGTTTAACTTCACCACGCCTACATATGATTCCAAAAATTATGAAAATTGAAATCTTGCAATAACTTGACATCACGGATCCAACAAAAGTGGTTTCGTCGAAAACGGAGGTCGTTTGCAAGACGACTATTTTTACGGGCTATATTTCCATAATGACTATTCTGAATTTTCAACTGGACATAACTTTGTATTCTCGCTATGAAATTTGGATTTTTCGGATTCGTTGGAAAGATATTTTCAAATAGATTCAAATATTTTTGGCTTCGCTAAAATCCGATTTATTTTGAATCCTGTACATTCATTTGAAATTTGAAATCGAATTTTCAAACCACCGCGCCATTTCCAATTCCTTTTATAATTAAAATAAATATTTATATTCTAACTTCGATTTAAATAAATATATACGTTCTATTTCTATTCAAAATAAATTTCTAGTCGTTATTATTTAAAATAAATCATTTTAAATATTCAAAATCCATTAAAATTGGCAAAATAAAAAATTTTAAATTGGTTATGATTTTCCGGGTTGTTACATGTTTTCTATAAAGAGTCTCATTTCTACTGTTGGTTAGGTCGCTTTCTAGCATATAACTCCTCCTTAATGAGGATCTGAAGCTCAAGCTACATATTGGAGCAAACTTAAGTCAATGCTACATCATATTCGTCCCCTCGAACCAACGTCTCAGATACCATGTTGAAATTTTTCGGCACCCCAAAAGCGTCTTTATGTGCACGCACTTCGTTCAACGTAGAGACACTGCAAACTGTTGAATGAAGCCCTCTTGGTGTCAGCGTTATGATTGGACATCCCAACATCTCCTTAGGGCTTACTTATGTTCATGGAAACAATTAACTATAAAAAGGGAATCTCTTATTGTTACATGCCACAAATCCCATATATATACCCATTTTCTTTAAGATACCCTGTGATGTGGGACTAATTGCAAATCCAATCTACGTACCCTTTCTCATATAATGTGAGCCACACCTAACATAAACATGCCAATCACATAACATAAATTATGTACATAAATAACTATCACAAGTTCAAAGTTGAACTCATTTACCTCAATATACTTTTCGTTCATTGTACTGTAATATTAACGTCAAACACAACATTTAAACACTGCACAATATCACTTAACATTGCACATTTAAGTCTAAATGTTTAAATTAATTATGTGATTTTGAATTTAACAAATGATTCAACAGATAAATTGTTGTTAGTTCGTCTAATTAACATCAAGTGTGATGTTTTAGAATGTGCACTATATTCATATCAACAAAAATGACGAAATTTGTTTCTTCTTCTAAATATAAAGTTAAATAAGTTACAAAGTGTAATGACCCGGATTTTGAGCGACTTTGGTTATCGACATAAGCACGATGTCGATAACCAAAACATCGAAAAATCCTAGTAGTTAATGAAAGAAATTAGAGGGTGAGGATAGATAAGATAGAAACTTAGAATAGAAGAAGAAGAACACAACATCAGAGTAACACAAACCTCACAGCGGAACGAATAACATATAATATATAACATAACTTTTGTTAGATCGAAATTTGGACCTAACACCCAAATTGTTATGAACAGTAGAGAATTTTAAAAGAAGAACAAGGAAAAAGAAAATAACACTCGGAATTTAAAGTGGTTCGGCGTTAACGAGCCTACGTCCACTTTATATCTTATTGATTATGCTTTAAAAGCTAATACAACAATGATTTCTCTCAATATTTCAGTAGTTTGACAACAATGGCGGATTCAGTACTCAATATTGCAAAAAGGATCCCGAAAAATGCCAAGCTCTGGGCTATTTATAGCTGATTTTGTCAGGCGGATCGTGGACACGTGGCACGAATCCCGAGAGTATCGGATCGCATCGCCACCCTTGAAGAAACAGTCAAATTAGCCGTTGTGGACAGGTGTCGTGATCTGCTTGAAAATCGGATCGTGCAGATGGGGAGAATTGGTCCAGATGACGGTTAGGGACACGTGTCGCCAGATCCGTGCGATTCGGATCGCTGAAGACTAGCTCGCGCTTGAACAGGTCTGAGGGTTCGCCATGCACCAGGGGATCGGATCGGTTCGCTCGGGGTATCAATGTGAGCTCGGATCGGATCGCCCAGCTACGTCGTTCGCTGATGAGATGGGGCGATCAGTAGAGACGCGATCCGATATTTGGGCGAGACGATGGTGCGCGATTCGATATCGGGCGATACCAAGATGCGCGATCCATTCCTTCATGTTCTTAAATACTGTGGTTTCATGCTTTCTTCTTACGAATGATCCTGGGTAGCTTGATCAAAAAGTGAGCCAACATTTTGCCCCCTCGAAGTATGTTTTATCGATGATGGAACATGCTTCGAAGATTCTGATTTACCTTCTCCTGAAGGGACGTAAATCAACAGTTGCATTGGTTCGAATCATCACATGTATGAATCGGATCGCCATAGGGTGCCACGGTCCGATCTGGTCACGTGCTCGTCTCGTGCTGAGTACCTAGGCCTTTGTGCGAAACGGGGCGTATTTTCCTTCGAGCCGTGTCGGGCTTTGAGTTTTGTGGGCCATCGTTTCAAGGCGGTCCGTGGGCTTCTATGCGATTCAAGCTTTGGATCGTGGCCTACATGGTGCTTCGTGGACCGAATAAGACAAAGAAAGGGAGACAAACGGTCACCCTCTCTGCCTATATAAGCTGACCCTCTCCTCTTCATTCGCCTTCTTACTTCTTTCTGCCGAATCGTCTCGCATTACCGAAGAACGAACCCAAATTTTCCAAAACTTCAAAAATTCAAGTATTCTCTTAGCTTTTAGAAAGGTAACTTCATAGAACACATTCTTAATTGTAAACGTAGCACTTTCTTGAATTCTTACGACTGATTCGAGGGAGAGACAGTGGAAATCCACAATTTTCTGAAGAAAATCACCAAATCGCCATGGCCATCGGCTGTAGAGCTCGGAATTCGAGGATGGAAAGGAGAGGAGAGGAGGAAGACAAAGGAGGCAGAAGGAGAAGGAAAGCCGACTCGGATCGTGGTCAAAGATGGAAGACGAACGCGAGTGGCGAGACGACAGATCGAGGTGGCAACGAAGGGACGGATCGTGGGAGTCGCAACGGTTCATGAAGGGGCGATCCCTTCGTCCGGCGATTCGATGGGGGCGATTCCTATGCTCCGCGAGTCGAAAAAGGGGGCGATCCCTATGCTTTGCGATCCGTCTTACAGCTAACGATACAAAGAAATTTCAGACTTTAATCAACGTCCTGTCACCATAAAACTTTGAACAGTTAGGCTAGAGCCGCGACGTTGGACTTTCTGGACTAAATGACCTCATGATTTGATTGCATATGACGACTAACGACTTCTGATAACCTTGACTGCTTTCATGCTTTATTATTATTTTTAATAATGCGCACACACAAGCACACACACCGGCACTTGCACACACGGGGGACGGGTAGTGTTAATCTTATTGTTCATATTTTCTCGTCCTAGCAGCAATGTCGAACGATCACTCTTCCTCAAGATCTGTAGCAGAAGCGGAATCCGAGACTCCTGAACAGTATAATCCTGAAATTCCTCCAATCAATCCGGGAGGTGAAGATTCTGGATCTGAGTACGAAGCCACAGAATCAGATCAGACAGAAAGTACTTCATCCAGCAACAACTCTGAGTCTGATGAGCGAGCTCCGGACGAAATCCCAGGCGCAGTCGGGATAGATAAATTCTCTGATTCTTTAGCGTCCAAGCTTGACGAGATAAAACTTAAGAGAATCTGCTTAAGACACGGCATTCCTTGGGACGATGTCCTGACACCCGGAAGCGAAGATAGACCCCATCTAGCACCGGAAGGGTATATGGCGATTAGTCGAACAATGTGTCTAGTAGGAGCTATCCCTCTGTTCCCTCCGATTGCCATCGAAACTTTAAGACGACTGGGCATCGCTCCGATGCAGCTCCATCCAAACGTCTACGCATCGTTATATACCTTGTACATTGCATATGCGGAGATCTTACATGCCGAACTTAAATTTAGAGATTTGACGTTCTTCTTTCTTTTCAAGCACCGTTCTTCGGCAACTCCAAACTTCTTCTTTGAGTCTGTGGCGAATAGGAAGGTTTTATATGATGGGTACAGCAATATAGGGGACCCCAAATCGGACTGGTTTTATATAAAGAGATAGGCCGGATGCTCACGAAGATGGCTTAAATCAAGTGAGCTTTGATCATATAATCGAATATCTTGCTCGAGGAGTTTAAGTACTAACGTTCTTCCGCTTTTTCCTTTGTTTCGAACAGATCATGTCTTCCCGAAAACGGAGGGTCCTCTATACAACAATCGATTATCCATTCTTTCACAAAGCAGATCCGACTTTCTAAGGATAAAAAATGCATTACTGACGACAATCTCCATAAGCATCGCCTCCTAGACAGAAGATTTGGACTTGGCAGCGGCGGCAAACCCTATAAGTACTTGCCCCCAGCAGAGGGAGAGGGAACTTCACAAGCGGTAGAAACAACTAAATTTCGCAAAAGTCCTTCTCCGATAGTCATCCAAGACGATGAAGACTTGAATATATACAGAGGGGATGAGTCCCGTGGTGATGTGTCGAAGGAAATCCCTACCTCTTCTCCAATGGAAACTGTTGGCGATGACGACTTGACAGAAGACCAGTTATTTGACGAGCTGAATAAAATCCCTCTACCCGATATTGAATATACAGAAAAAGACTTCGGCGAGGAGCCTTTCTTTTCTGCTCCCGAAGAGGCGACTGCTTCAACAAGGGGACGAGAAACGGGTCAAATGAGCCTGTCTCCAGGCCCGGGTCTGTTAGGGGGAATTATATGGGATGCACACCTCACACACACTGTCTGACCTTGCACTCTAACTTTGCGGGTATTCAAAGTTTTAATATATTCTTTTCTTTTTTGCAGGAACGATGTCTCGCAGGAAATCCTATTCGTATCGCTCTCTCCGCGAGGGCACACCCAGCCTTCGTCCGGATATTGAGCGCCCTCGCGGTCCCCCTCATAGGCCGAGTTCCTCGCAACCTCGATCTCCACCTAAATCAACCTCTACCAGGCCTTCGAGTCATCCGACAATTCCGACTGGGGGAAAGAAACTTCCAAAAGAGCTGACTCCTCCAAAGAGTGTGCCTTCCCACAGTCGGTCGTCCAAGAGGCGTCACGAATCCAAAGATAGGGACAGAGATTCATCCAAAGAAACTGAGAAAGAGAGAAGCGACATTGTCCCCACCAGCCAACCAGAGTTAGCTGCCCCCGGGTCACGGGATTACGTCCATGGTCCCGAGATCCAAGGTAGGCTGGAAAAGTTGCGGGAACAATTTCCAGGAATGTTCTTTGACAGGATGGTCTTTGTTCCTGCCTTGGAACCGGTCCCTAAAAATTGGGATGATGAAGTTATTGGGCACGTCCAGCATGCAGCCAGACAATACGAGATGATGAAAAAACACGCAGTCAATCTTTCGGAAGTCGTCCGAAAACTCGAAGTAGAAGCACACAGGTCTAAAGCAAAACTTGAAAACAACGAGAGGGCTAAGACAAAATTGGAGAAGGACCTGGAAGATGCTCAGGCCCAGCTTGCTTTAGCACGGAGGGACGCTGAAAGTTATAAGACTGAATTAGAGAATGCCAAACAGCGCTTTCATTCTGAACTGGACTCCAATAGCCAAGAAAAAATGGCTTTAAAGAAGGAGGTTGAAGATCTAAAAATTGCCAACGTCGAGTTGAAAACAGCACAAGGCCATTTTGAAGCTGAGAGAGCTGCTTGGGAGGCGGAAAAAGCGAGTCTAAAAGAAAGTTTGGCTCTGGCAGAAGCAGAAAAGGTGATTTTGAATGACTAGGTTGCGGATGCGGAGAGACGGGCAGCTCTCGCCGAAAAGAACGTTGACAGCGCCATTGAAATGGCCACTGCTTCCAACAACAAGCTCCTCGAAAGAGAGAAGGAGATCGACGGATTTGAAGAAATGATTTTCGATTTCCTCGGCCAAGTTCTCAAAACCCGCAACATCTCATGGATCCCGGACTACCATGTTACTTTGGCCAACTTATGGGATGCCATTGTGGAGGGCGAAAAATATAGACTGGGGGTCGAAGAGATCAATGAGGACGAATTGATGAAGAGCATCCTAAGAGACAACGAGCCTGAGGACCTGGCAGAGGGTCGTCGCCTAATCCTGGCGGAAATGGAAAAGGAGAGAAACTTGGCTAAAGGTAAAAGCAAAATTGACGAAGGTTCCAGTTCCGCCGCGAAGCCTAAAACCTCCGAAGTTGAGGAGTACCATCCTGACGATCCGCTAATCCCTTTAGGCCTAACTCCCGTGGTTGTTGGAGCATCCGGAACTACTCAAGAGGGAGCATCTGCTGAAGGTATCTCTCTCTTTTCCCCGCAATTTGCTAAAGCAATTGCGAATTGCCGTCGTCTGGCAGAACAACCAATTGAATTAGTAATGTGTGTCTCTCGTAATGCAGGTGGCGAGCCCGTCGACAAAGGCGCTGGAAAAGAGAGAGAAGTGGAGAAGGAGACTGCCCTGCCGGGTGCTGGTATTGGTGTTTCAGAGCGGGTCGAGGTCACAACAGTAGAAGGAAGCATCCCGGTGCCTAGCGCCGATGTACCCAAAGATGCTGAGACTATCGAAGCTTTAAAAGACTTGGATGGTCGTCATGTGGATGACGAAGAGGACATTACCGGCACCAAAAAGGCCGACGATGATGATGATGAAGAGCCCCTGGCCAGCCGGAAAACCAGACAAGAGAAAGAGTTGGCTTCAAAGAAGGTGGGGGATGAGGCTTTGGACGTAGTCCCTCTTGCAGAATTCGATCCCAAAACTGGGATGATTGTGAAAATCCAGCCCAAGTCCATCAGCCGGCAGCTTCACTTCGCCAACCCTGATGACTTCCCGGCTTCCCTCTCTAGTAGAAGCAAGAGAAAAGAGGTGGGAGAGGAGGCCTCAGAGGAGTCGGATGTTCCCCTTGTAGACAAGCGGAAGAGGAAGAAGGGAGATCCATCTGAAGCCGACAAGGAGAGGCTGGAGAGGCAGAAGCAAGAGAAGAAATCAAATCATAAATAGGATGTTTGTAGTTTGTTGATATTTTGTCTTTAGATTTTCCACTGGCCAGGAAGTGTAATTGTGAGACTGGTCCTCACTTTTGTTCTAGATTGTTTTTCATTTTGCTGACTCGTAGTACATAAATAAGGATTTGTTTCTCCTTACATCATTGTGTACATGTATTCATAGAAACTTTCCATGTTTAGTCGTTAGCCAACTATTAATAATTATAAGTCAGTCAATCAACAGGAAGAGGAATGTTCATGCTATGTTACACTGTTATATCAAAGTTTAGTGTTTGCATATGAGTGCCTGGTGCCCCCCAATCAGTTGTTATCGTAGCATCTGACTGGGGTTTACTAGGGATTAATTAGTACTGACAGCAAGTTGCCCCCTATTTCTGAGTACGGGGGTATAAGAGATTTCATGGGATATCAGTAGTTCAGTCAACCCTCGTTCCTTTAGCAGGGAATAAGTTCTTTCTCAGCGCTCAATTGGAGACGCTTTTGTACTGTCTCTCTTTCTGGAGAGTTAGAGTTTTGCGCTTGGCGATTCATTCGCTCCCCGATCCTTCAACGGGGAAGGAGCTATTTCTCAGCGCTCAATCGGAGACGCCTTTATACTCTCTCTCTCTCTGGAGAGTTAGAGTTCGAGCTCAGCGATTCATTCGCTCCACGATCCTTCAGCGGGAAAGGAGCTATTTCTCAGCGCTCAATCGGAGACGCCTTTATACTCTCTCTCTCTCTGGAGAGTTAGAGTTCGAGCTCAGCGATTCATTCGCTCCCCGATCCTTCAGCGGGAAAGGAGCTCTTTCTCAGCGCTCAATCGGAGACGCCTTTATACTCTCTCTCTCTCTGGAGAGTTAGAGTTCGTGCTTAGGCAGCTTCGATCATGGTAAACCGCCGTTATTCGTGGACGTCGATTTTCGTGTCCTTTATACTCTCTCTCTACTCTGGAGAGTTAGAGTCACGGATCACGCAGTCTGCAATCATGCATTCTCATCAAACTCATCCTTGATGTGTGCTTTAACCCGTGCTCCGTGGGTTAAAGCTAGTCGGACAAGCGGTTGGAGCCTTTGCCCAAGCTTTGGGTTCCTCTGATTAGTTTACGAGAGGAACTGTTGGCACCGGACTTCGGGTACCTACATTATTCACATTGATTTTTCATAAGCAAATAAATAAAGATGCAATAAAGGTAAATGTCACAAAGTATTTTTATAGTGGTTCGGTCGAATCATGACCTATGTCCACTTTATAATCTCTTGCTTTAAGGAATTAGACTGTTCTAGGCAAGTCATGCCCTGTACATAGTTTTTTAACAAAGCAAAAGAATAAATTTGAAACTTCTCATGTTAAGTATGGCCGTAGATGTTGGGCATTCCACACTCTGGGGATTTCCTTTCCATCTACGGTTGCCAGCTTGAAGGTTCCGTTATCAAGCTTGCTGAGAATAGAGTACGGTCCTTCCCACTTTGCTCCCATATGAGTTGGGGGTGGAAAGACAGGTTTCAGAACCAAGTCTCCGGGTTCCCAGGTTCGGGCTCGGACCTTTTTGTTGTAATATCGGGCGACCTGTTGTTTGCATCTTAGGGCACGCAGGTCTGCTTCATCCCTCTTTTCTTCGATCATATCCAGGGACTCAAGGAGCAATTCATTATTGGTCATTGGATCATAATAGGTCACCCGATGAGAAGGTACCTTTATCTCAACCGGGATGACTGCTTCCGTTCCAAAAGCGAGGGAGAACGGGGTATGTCCGGTCGCTGATTTATATGTCGTCCTGTAGGCCCATAGCGCCAAGGGCAATTCATCATCCCACATGGCTCTAGCCCGCTTCATTCTTCTTTTCAGAATGGACTTAATTACTTTATTTGCTGCTTCGACTTGCCCGTTCGATTGTGGGTGTGCCACGGAGGTGTATCGATTCTCGATGTGGTATTTTTGGCAGAAGTTTCTGAATTCAGCACTATCAAATTGAGTTCCGTTGTCTGTTATCACAATCTTTGGAATTCCAAATCGGCAAATGATGTTTCTCACAATGAAGTTGATCACTCGCTTAGTGGTGATTGTAGTTAGTGGTTCTGCCTCGACCCACTTAGTGAAATAGTCTACGGCCACGATAGCAAACTTTGGTCCGCCCCTTGCTATGGGGAGACTTCCTATGATATCAATTCCCCACATAGCAAAAGGCCATGGACTCATCATTGTTTTTAACTGACTTGGAGGCGCTCTAGGTATCTTTGAAAATCTCTGGCACGCATCACATCGTCGTGCATATCTTACTGCATCCTTGTTTGTGGTAGGCTAGAAATAACCATGCCGCAATACCTTTTTCGCCAAAGTTTGCCCTCCAGTGTGGTCGCCACATTCGCCTTCGTGGACTTCTTGCAGCACACGTTTGATGTCATCGTGGGCTATACACCGAAGGAGGGGCATTGAAAACCCTTGTCTATAAAGAACTCCACCTTGCAGTACGTATCGGGCGGCTTTACGAATCACTTTACGCCTCTCGCTTTTCTTGGTCGGAAGCGCTCCATCCATTAGGAAATTCTTTATAGGGGTCATCCATGACTCCCTTTCTGGTTCCGTCTCTAGTACTAGGTCGATTTCCATCTGATCAATGCTGGGGGACCGAAGTACTTCAACTGGGGCTAGCCCTATCACTTCAGGATCGTTAGAACTAGCCATCTTTGCCAACTTGTCTGCCTGCTGATTTTCTGACCGCGGAATATGAGATATGCTGTAGTGATCAAACTCATTCAGCAGTTCTTTCACTTTCTTTAAGTATAGAATCAATCTTGCACTTTTAGCTTGGAATCTTCCAGTGACTTGATTCACAACTAACTTGGAGTCGCAGAAGCTGTTCAGCTTTATGACTTCTAGTTCCTTTGCAATCTTTAATCCGGCTATCAGAGCTTCATATTCGGAATCGTTGTTAGTGGCCTGAAACTCCATTCGGATGGCATAGGTTATCAATCGTTTCTCGGGGGTTTCAAGTACTATTCCAGCGCCGGATCTTTCGCCGTTCCTAGCACCATCAGTATATAATCTCCAGGCATCAGGATCGAAAAGTAACTTTGAGGGTTCCACTTCTTCGTTTGCTATATCTTCTTCAGGAACAGTGAATTCTGCTATGAAGTCGGCTATCACTTGCCCCCGAATTGACCGTCTGGGCTGAAAATTCAAC
Source organism: Allium sativum (assembly GCA_030737875.1). NCBI lineage: Eukaryota > Viridiplantae > Streptophyta > Magnoliopsida > Asparagales > Amaryllidaceae > Allium > Allium sativum. The sequence goes on from CM060926.1 coordinate 379,426,134, forward strand.
TCAAATTGACTTAACTCTATGTTCCATTTGAGTAACCTTCCAGATGCCTCTGGTCTCTGTAAAACTTGCTTGAGTGGATGATCAGTGTATATGGTGATGGGATGTGCCTGAAAGTAGTGCCGAAGTTTTCTGGAGGCAATTAGTAAACTATACGCCGGTTTCTCTACCCGTGGATAATTACGCTCTGCTGCTGTCAATTTTTTGCTCACATAATACACAGGTCTTTGGACCTTGTCCTCTTCCCTTACCAACGCTGAGCTGATCGCATGGGATGACACGGCCAAATACACGAATAAATCCTCGTGATCTATTGGTTTAGATAGAATGGGAGGTTTCTCCAAGTGCCTGAGCAAATTCTGAAACGCTTCTACGCAGTCAGGTGTCCATTTAAAGTGGCGTTTTCCTCGCTTTATTAATTCGAAGAATGGGATGCACTTATCCGTAGCCCTGGAGATAAATCTGCTTAGTGCGGCCACTTTTCCGGCAAAGCTTTGCACATCCCTAATTTGTCTAGGTTCCTGAATGTTTCTGATTGCCGCGATCTGGTCTGGATTAATCTCGATACCGCGTGAACTGACAATGAATCCCAAGAATTTTCCAGAAGCAACACCGAATGAACATTTGGTGGGATTGAGTTTCATCCCATACTTTCGAAGAATGCCGAACATCTCCGCCAAGTTAGTAATGTGTTGAGAGGATTGCTTGGATTTAAACAACATGTCGTCGACGTATACTTCCATTGTTTTCCCGATTTGGTTATAAAACATTCTGTTGACCAAACGTTGGTACGTAGCGCCTGCGTTCTTCAAACCAAAGGGCATTACCACATAACAATATAATCCCAGATCAGTGATAAAACTAGTATGCTCTTGATCTGGAACATGCATTGGAATTTGGTTGTATCCTGAATAAGCATCCATAAATGAGAGAAGCTCGTGACCTGCCGTCGAGTCTACCAACTGGTCAATTCGAGGTAATGGGAAACTATCTTTTGGACAAGCTTTGTTCAAATCTGAGAAGTCGATACATGTTCGCCACTTCCCGTTGGCCTTCTTTACCAGGACTGGATTTGAAACCCAGTCTAGGTAGGTTGAATCTCTGATAAACCCATTACTCTTTAGCTTTCCAACCTCTTCTTTCAAGGCAGCGGACCTCTCTGGGCCCAGCATTCGCCTTTTTTGCTTTACTGGAGGATGTTTGGGGTTAATGCTCAAAGAATGGCTCATGATTGATGGGGATATCCCGCACATGTCCGCGTGGGTCCAAGCAAATACATCCAAGTTGTTCTTTAAGAAATTCGTCAATTCTTCAGCAAGATTCGGACTTGACTGGGATCCAACCTTAAGGACCTTCTCCGGGTCACTGTCAGCGATTGGTACATCCACTGTTGCCTCGTTGGGAGTCGCCATTCTGCCCCCGGGTTCTTGATCCTCTCTGGGATCTATATCCTCGGGCATCTCTCTGAGCAACTCTCCAACGATTATCCTCTTTGGTTGCTATAAGGTCTCCGCCCCCGAAGGGGGAGAAGTGCCTTTAGTTTCGATATCCCCTCTGTTGCGAAGCAACTTTAGTTCGGCAACATAACACGCTCGCGCAGCAACTTGATCCCCTCTGACGATACCAATGCCAGCTTCTGTGGGGAATTTCAATAGCAAGCACCAGGGGGCTATACAGGCTCTGAACTTTGCGAGGGCCGGTCGGCCCAAGAAGGCGTTGTATGGCGATTCAACATCCAAAACCACAAAGGGAAGGATTCTCACTCTCTGGCGTTCTCCTTCCCCAAGTGTAACTGGCAACTCTACATAACCCATTGGAGCGGTGGATGCTCCGTTGAATCCACGGATCCATCCTTGGCAGGGTTTCAAGTCCTTTATTTCAAGATTCATCTGGTCAAAGGCCTTTTTGAAAAGAATATTAACGGAACTCCCGTTGTCTACCAGGACCTTATGAACAGTGGCTGGCCCTATGGGTATCGTAATTACAAGTGGATCTTCAGTTGGAGCATGGACTCCGATGCTTTCTCGTTCTCGAAAAACAACATCATCGGTCATCATCTTCTGCTGCTTCACCGGGATATTGTCCTCGGGGTTGCTACATTCCCCCACCTCGAGGTGTTGTTTGGCTGCATTGACGTATTGATCTAATGCTTTGGAACTGTGCCCAGCAAGATAAAGTCCACCGATCACGGTATTGATAACAATATTCTTTCCTTTTTGCTGAGCAGTCGGCCTAGCAGCAAGTTGATTTTGATTCTGATTTGGGGCCTACACTGCTTGCCCCCTGTCCCTAGGCGTTACTCTGTATTCATCTAGCTTCCCTTCTCGAAGCAGCCTTTCGACTACATCCCTTAGGTGACGACATTCATTCGTCGAATGGCCGTGGATTTGATGAAAGAGACAAAACTTCCCTGTCTCACGCACTTTCTCTGTCGACTCTCTAGGAGGTGGCCTCTTATTCTGGAGGACTTCGTACGCATCCATGAAGATATTTTCCAGAGTATCACTTATGGGTGTATAACTTTCAAAGGCCCTGGGACGAGTCCTTCTCTGGGAGTCGTTCCCTCGGCCCCTCTTCCGGTTGTTGTCGTTACCATTGTTATTGTTGTTACCTAGCTGGCGACCACCCTGATTCTGATTTCCGACGTTAACTTCAACTTTCCCCGAGCAGTCTCCAGTCTGTTTGATGGCGACATTGCTCTGAATTTCCTCCTTATCAATTGTTTTAACCTTTCGGTTTGCGTATACCTCTTCCCGGCTTAGATGTACATTGGCTTTCTCATAGAATAACTCTCTGGTGTGGGGGCGGTTTGCCTGCCAAGTACCTCCCGAATTCAGTGTCCTTATCCACTCCGTCAATCAGTGCTGCGACAATGGTCGTTTCATGAGGATCTTTAACCTCAGTGACGGCCAAATTGAAACGATCCCGGTACATCTTTACACTCTCGCCTGGTCGCTGTTTGACAAGGAATAAATCGATCACGCTTTTCGTCTTCTGTGCGTAGATACGGAATTGTTCTACGAACTTCTCGCTCAGCTCCCTGAAGCTAGAAATCGATCTCGCCGGCAGGCGAGTAAACCATAGCAAAGCCACGTCCTCCAGGAATATGGGAAACGCTTTACACTTAACCGCGTCAGAAGCGGCGGCAGCGGTCATCGACCAAGAGTATCTCATTAGGTGCTGAACAGGATCAGATCTTCCCGCATATCGGTTCATTTGTGGCATGTTGAAACGCCTTGGAAAAGTCGCATCCAAAATATCGTCAGTAAAAGGGGTATGAATGCGGTCGATCCCCCAATCTTCGTTCCGCTGTCCACGGCTGTCGGCCAGAATCTGGTGAACCATGGCTGCGACATTTGCACTGGTCAAAGGAGGTTCAGGGTCAGTGCCTCTGGCCCGACGAGGTTCTCTGATCTCTCTTCGGGGAGCAGCCACAAAATCCGGGGCTCGGACAGGGCTTTGCTGCCCACTGTTATCATGGGTATGCGTGCGGCGACGGGGCTGAGGTGGTCTGTCATGCACAGGACTGTTCACATCTCGAGTCCTGAGAGCCGTTGCTTGACCATTCATATTACGGTTCATGGGCCCCGCCCCTAGTTCTTCTTCTTCCTGTGAGGGCAGAGTCCCGAACCGAAGCTGTTCTATGTTTTCGGCTCTCTCATACTGTCGCCGCGGAGGTCTTGGCGATTCTTCAGATGAAGAGGAATATACTGGGGTGAGTGGACGAACCGGCGATGCTCTCTGCCTTGCTAGCTCATCAAGTCTTCTATCCATAGCCGTCAAATTTTGCCGTAGGATGGAACTTTCCTGCCTTTGGGCAGCCAACTCATCAAACAACCTATCCCACATTTCGACGAAGCGAGAGAGATCCCCCTCAGTGACAGGTGCGTAGGATCATAGTGGTCATCACCACTCTCTCTTATGCGCAAAGAGCTCGAACCGGGTTGAGCAGAGGTTCCAGGACGATAGGAGTGGGTCATAGGTTCTTTTCCAGGTCGAGTTGTATTCTGACCATCAGTTCGGATAGCTGCGGTTCGTGGAGGGCGATTCGCTGTGCCCCCCTGAGATCGACTTGTGGTCGTGGTACGCGGAGGCTTCGAGGTGTTACCCCGGGATCGAGTAACAACCCCTTCAGTAGCACGGATCGTCTCGCTCTCATCGACTCGGAACGAGGTGTCTTCGTCGGATCGGATCGCCCCCTGCGCTCCGCGATCCAGAGTTTCTTCGTTGCCCAGTTCGTGCACACTCTCCTCAATCGTTTCGTTGGTCTGCGAAACTTTAGATCTTTTTCCAGCAATGATATCCGAATCGCTGGAATCCTCAAAGAAGCGAATGGCGAAACTTTAAGACTGAGTTTCTCAGTGAAAGCACCAAAAATGTTAGATCGAAATTTGGACCTAACACCCAAATTGTTATGAACAGTAGAGAATTTTAAATGAAGAACAAGGAAAAAGAAAATAACACTCGGAATTTATAGTGGTTCGGCGTTAACGAGCCTACGTCCACTTTATATCTTATTGATTATGCTTTAAAAGCTAATACAACAATGATTTCTCTCAATATTTCAGTAGTTTGACAACAATGGCGGATTCAGTACTCAATATTGCAAAAAGGATCCCGAAAAATGCCAAGCTCTGGGTTATTTATAGCTGATTTTGTCAGGCGGATCGTGGACACGTGGCACGAATCCCGAGAGTATCGGATCGCATCGCCACCCTTGAAGAAACAGTCAAATTAGCCGTTGTGGACAGGTGTCGTGATCTGCTTGAAAATCGGATCGTGCAGATGGGGAGAATTGGTCCAGATGACGGTTGGGGACACGTGTCGCCAGATCCGTGCGATTCGGATCGCTGAAGACTAGCTCGCGCTTGAACAGGTTTGAGGGTTCGCCATGCACCAGGGGATCGGATCGGTTCGCTCGGGGTATCAATGTGAGCTCGGATCAGATCGCCCAGCTACGTCGTTCGCTGATGAGATGGGGCGATCCGTAGAGACGCGATCCGATATTTGGGCGAGACGATGGTGCGCGATTCGATATCGGGCGATACCAAGATGCGCGATCCATTCCTTCATGTTCTTAAATACTGTGGTTTCATGCTTTCTTCTTACGAATGATCCTGGGTGGCTTGATCAAAAAGTGAGCCAACAACTTTGAAATATAACAGTTATGTATACAATAGCACTTATCAGAGTACAGCACTTACAACACAGCGGAAATAAACTATAGATATATGATCCAGAAGCCTCCTGCTCCCGCTCTTCAAGTATATCTGTAAATCCCGACTACTTGACTGCCCGTACAAATTTAGGCACCCAAGAGTTTAGGGAAAACAACAAAGTAAACTCCGGGTCAGTCATGGGACTGGTGTGAGTAAAATAGTTTAAACAGGTATATGAACAAGTAAACGATATCACATAAGACCACGCCGCAGAACGGAACGAGTTTCTCCCTTATGAGAATCCAAAATATCTTTATATCAAAAACCTTTTGATATTATAATAATGTCTATGTACAAATAGATATCAGCTAGCAGAAACGCTTTCATCTCGCGTTCTACATATATAGTACACAATCAAAATCGCAAGCACGTATTGGATAATGGATTTCCAACTATGACAAGGTATGGAACCACCTTCCGATCAGTGTACTCTAGGAACGATACACTGGAGTTCAACAAGAACATCTTGCAACTCAGCCACACATGACCGACCACTCATTTTGCTTGAGTGTATCGAATGTATATCACCAACGGTTGGGATCAGCAACCGTTCCCGTATATATATGGGACAGCATTGATAGATTTAAGAAACAAATGAATATTCTCTAGATAGGTGATTATACACCCTACTTCGGTGCGACCGACTTAGCCATGTTGCCTGCCCGATTTCTGTCATTTACCGGTTGATGAGGCTAGAAGCTACGCTTTATCATTACATCAGATTCACTTCGAATGCCACATTGTCAGATCCATCGAAAATCACTAATTGACGTTTACAACAGTACATTACGTGTCAGCTAAAAGAATTTTCCTTCTCCGCTTCCACTCTTGGTACGGTTGAAGAAATCAATGTACGTGACCTTTCTGGAAATACTCTGTCAGACATCCATCTTCATTCACTTAAAATGTCACATCGTCATACCCGCCAAATCACAAATTGATTTATCCAAAAGCAACACGGGTATACAGCTTAGAGAAACGAATTCCTCCGCAACCAAACGTGAATACGTTTGAACAGATCAACTTACGCGATCCATTTGATATACTTTGTCAGACCTTCGTCCATACAAGTTGTCCTGGGACTGGACAAACTGAAGGCACTATTCAGTATATCCATCTTAGTCACTGTTATCTAAGACTTATACAACAACCCTTGCATTTTACTCCGTCTTCAATTATCTTTGGCATATATGATTCGCAACGCTTATGCCAATACAGAGTGGTTCTTTGGATAATAATCCAACCGGTCTCTCTATATTAACAACGTTAAAATGGTCAAAACTCCGCTAGTCAATGATTTAACTATCAAAGAAAAACAAGTGTGCAAACAACGATATTATTTCCAGATGGAAATTTTATCGATCAATCATCAACATATATCAATATATATATTCACATTGCCTTATTTTCTATGTTTAAAAAATATATGTTATTAACACTGGAAAACCTTTCCATCTGCTTATTTACAAATCACTACTCTTCCCCAACTATCAGTCCCTGACCGTAAACTAGTATGAGAGCAATTCCCTATGTATAAATCCCGAAGGCCGAAACCAACATCAGATAGACAAACCATTCAATTTACTAATCTCTAGTCAGTTCTAATTTTACTTAACTCTATTTGATTAACTTTGATTGATTAACTTTAACTGGTCAACCTTAATTAATTAACTCTAACTGGTTTTACTTGGTTTGACTAACTCCATTTATTAACTCGACTGACAAATTCAACTTGATTAACTGAACTAATCACTTTGATTAACTCGGCAAATTCACTTTGGTTAACTTAACCAATTCACTTAGTTTAACTTAACTAATTCACATAGATTAATCTAACTATTCACTTAATTCCTGTCGAATAAACTATATTCGATAACTCCTCTAAATCTACTCGAATAAAATATATTCGATTAACTCCTTTAATCTATTCGATTTGATAACTCCCCTTTTAGAATAACCAATATTCGATTAACTCACTTCGAATAACCAATATTCGACTACTCACTTCGAATAACTAATAATTGATAACTCCTTCGAATAAACTATATTCGATAATCTCCTCTCGAATAATTAGATTCGATTAACTTAACTTATTTAACTTAACTTGATTAACTCCTATCGAATAACTAGATTCGTTTAACTTAACTTATTTAACTCATCTTGATTAACTCCTATCGAATAACTAGATTCGATTTAACTCCATTCACTTGACTCTAGATCGCAACGTTCAAAATGGTTACGCCTGATTCCCTTAGGCAACATCCGACCGCCTTAGGCTATTTACAGCCCTGCGAATTACGCTAGCAGTCGTACGAAATGGCAACTTACCCTGAATACTATGTTTGACTAACTCTATCTCAAATGACTATATTTGATTAACTCTAGTTCGTTTTAACTCTAATCGATTAACTCTAACTGAGTAACTCTAACTCGATCAACTCGACTTGATTAACTCGACTTACTTAACTCAACTGGTTAACTCTATTGAACAGGTTAACTCTATTGAACTGGTTAACTCTACTGAACTGGTTAACTCTACTGAACTGGTTAACTCTACTGAACTGGTTAACTCTACTGAACTAGTTAACTCTATTCAACTAACTCGACTCGACTAACCCCTTTCGAATAGCATATTCGTTTTACTAACTTTTGAATACAATATTCGATTTTACTGCCTTCGAATACCATATTCGATTTAACTCCTTTCGAATACCATATTCGATTTAACTCCTTTCGAATAACATATTCGATTTACTTTATTAACTTTATAAAGATTTCCTTTTTAACAACGTTTTATTCATTTGAAAAGATTTACTTTTAAATAACGGTTCTACACTTTAAAAATGATTTCATTTTTATAACGTTTCCTTTTCAATTCTATTTGTAAATGGTTTACAAATATTTCCTTTTCAAATTTATTCTTGAAATATTCTAACTCCTTAAATTCCCTGAAAAATTCGCCATAACCTCTTTTGTAACGGGAGCATCGGGAAAATCCCCAAACCCGCCACACAGGCCTTTCCATTCAAAAAGAAAATGATTTGAAATTATATCCTCTTTGAATATCTCTTATTTATAAATATTCCAGTTTATAAATATTCTGTTTTCAATATCACTTTGAAAATCTCCTTTTCCCCTTTCGATATTTTATGGTACTTAACACCTCAAATCACGATGACCAATCTCATTCAAACCCATATAATCAACCACAGGTTTTAACTACATCATATATCATAATATATGAAAAACAATAAAATAACTGTTGAGGAATCCAGTCAGATTCCTCCAACCTGTTTTCCAGCATCCACAGATGTTACACAATATGATTATCATCACTTTCAGTTCAATATAATTTTTTCTGATAGCAGAATCAATATATAAATATTTAACGGTTTATATATATATTTATATTTATATATATATATATATATATATATAAAATTTCCACTAACTGACTAGCAGTTCAATCAATCAACCAACACACAACAATCAACGGATGATTAACAGTTCTAAAAATACATTATAAAAATATAACTGTTCAGAGTTGGTGAGTTTTACTCACATTGGACTGTTATCGTTAAAACGATTAACTGTCTTTGATTTAGACGGACAATTTATTTTCCCATAAATTGTAACGAGCTCGGATTCACTTCCAGTCAGTCTCATTGTGTTGCTCCCGTCCATACGGTCCCAACGCAACTTACGGTTCACCAATCTGATATCAGATCATCAAGTTATAGCTTCTAGAAGTTAATACACTATCGAAATAATTTAAACACATATATTTTCAAACTTGGACTTTACCAATTAAAAGACTTCGGCCCAACTCCCTTCTATTTCAGTCCAGACTGCTTCTCCTTTCTTCCCCATCTTCTGTTTGTTCCTCCCGAATCAAAACCCGTGGCCTCCTGTTAACCACACCGTAAACCAACTTTCCAGCGCCTCATTCCTCCTCCCCCTTCAACGAAACCAACCGGCACCATCTCCAAATTTCTTCTCTCCCTCGAGCTCTCTCTTCTCAACTTCCTTTCGACGAACTCGATCCCCATCCATGAATCGCGACCTGGACGTCACTGCTCAACCCAACATCGACACCTTTTCGAGCCGAATCCACCCAAAAACATCTCACAAGTTCTGATTCTCTTGCTAATCTCAAAAACGACATTGAATTCATCAACCACGGCTTCAATGATCCATGAACCTCAGCCCTAACTCATCTCGACCATACACTGTGTGATTTCGCACACGACAAACTGATGTCGAACCAAACCAGATGGGTATACGGCTGAAGACAATCTCACTACCATTTCAAATATAAATATTATGCGATTTAAGGGATTTTATATCTTTAGTTTTGGATTTTTTAAAATGGCGATTTTGTTTTCCTGGACAATGAATGGAGGCGGCTACTCGTGTTGACCAGAGGGAGTTTATTTTTAGGATTTAGGGTAGGTAAGTGTATTTATAGAAGTAATATAATATTTTTAATTCATTATTATATTTATTTCTAATCAAACGCTACATATATTCGTTGTTACAAATTCCTATAATCACATACGTTACCCAAAAATCACCAAACTGGACCTGTAGCTAGAGTTCGACATTACGGTCCCAACGAAATTGGTTTCGTCGAATTCCTACTTCGTATGCTCACACAGCGTATTTTTAACTGTCAAAATATTGACTGTTTTTCACTCTAAAATTCCGTACGACCACACAGTGACTCTAAAAATCACGAAACTGGAAATCTAACAACTATTTGACATTGCGGATCCAACAAAACTAGTTTCGTCGAATTTCGACTTCGTTTGCAAAAGTGGCTATTTTTAAAGCTCTGGACGACCCTTTTAAATATATAAATATATTTAAATATTATTAAATTAAATATAAATAAATTTATATTATCGTATATCTTCACATATGATATCGTACAGCTCCAGAATATCATATCAGAATATACAGTTTGATATTTCAGACTCCCGATTACCTCGATATTCAGTTTTACATTGAAAAACCCTTTTATAACGTATATAAAGCGTTACGAATTATAAAGGAAATTCCACAGCGACTTTTCTGAAATTTGATTTGGACATACATCAAAATCTACCCGACGAAATCCCGATTTTTCTCTTCCACTAGAAAGATATACTCCACCAGCTCCAAACGTTTCTTGTTTCACAGAAATCCGGCTTAAAACGAATCCTTTACATTCAGTTGAAGTTCAAATCGCCAAATCGCGAACTGCAGCGCCATTTCAAGCTCGATTTTAATTATAATATAATTATACGTTTCAAACTGACGTCGATTGAATAATTTTGTCAATTTGATTCAACTCTAAGCTGAATTAAATCTTGGGGATGACCCTGTTCACCTTATATTGTGATTTCCAATATTTTTCATTATTTCTGAATTAAATATATTATTTAATTTAATTAAATATTCCATATTATTTAATTAACGACGATTAAATTCCTTATATATCTATTTTAAACAATTAAACTAATTAATTATACCCCTGGAAAATGCGGGTCATTACATTCTTCCCCACTTAAAATAATTTCGTTCTCGAAATTGCTAAGTTAGAGGACGACCCTACCTATTTGAATTCCTAAGATTTGTTTACCCCTTATTTCTGATTTTAACTGAACCAATTAATATCGACTAAAATATTTATTCATTCTGACTAACTAAAATTTTCAAAAATTCTGAAAATTTTCTAACACTTTAAACTTTCGAAAAATTTCGCCAGCACCTCCTTTGTACTGGTCAATAGCTCAAACTCCAACTCGCCTCTCTAGGCCATCTTCAACCCAAAAGAAAATCAAAACGCCAAATGGCTTGCCAATTCGGCTCATAAATTCCAAACTCATATAAAATATAAACTTGTACCTTTTTGTTGGGCATATCATTATATCCCTACCATCTGTTATCAACTCAGCTTATACAAATGCCATCTCAATCAACTCCAACCAAGTTATTCTTAACACAACCATTCGCTTATTCAAGCCGAATTTAATTTCAAATTCGAGTTTCAAATTCCAAACTCTCAACTTATCATTTCAAATCCAGATTATTCTCTAATCACTTCAGTTTTTCTTAATCTATCATCTCAAGTTAAATTCTGGTTTATTATTTACTTTTATCATCCCATTCGAATTAACTTCACAAGTTAAATTTTAATTTCTAGAACTTAAATTCCCAGTTTTATTTCAAATCAAATTTGAAATCATAATACCAATTCAAAACCTTTGAATTTCTAAACAACTTGTTTCCTCAAAACAGTTCAAATTAAAATCTTTGGTAGTAATCCACCACTTAGAACTCGAAAATCACACCGATGATACTGCACAGTCATCATCTGAATTGTTTTCCAGCGACCCAAGTGATTTCAATACTATATCATTTTCAATACCATTACTAAATACTTCCATTTTAAAAACATTTCAAAATCTCCCAGGAACTTAAAATTTCCTTATTTTAATTCCAAATCTGATTTAAATTCATATTTAATTCATCTTATTTCATATACTTTACTTATATGAATTCTGATTAGTTATTTATAGCCATTTCACTTTTATAATCTTACTCGATTATAATACAACCAATATATCCAATATTATATAATTTTGATATATATATCTTTTCTATATCAAGATATATCATGGGTAAACTTATTTTAATTTAACATCGTTTCAAAACATATCGTGACGACCCATCGTATTCGAGTGTTTAGTAACTCCTACCGATACAGTGGATCAAACTGATCGATCAGAACCCATAAACAACCCATCCAATGAATCTCCATAATATAAAACCAATTTTATATCAAATACAAATACGCACTCGTATATATACACTCCAACTCAATCTAGGGTTTTACTAACCCTATCTCTACCGAGTCACGCCACAGAGCCAAGGTAATTCACTTAACCTTCAGCTCTGATACCAACTGTAACGACCCGGATTTTGAGCGACTTTGGTTATCGACATAAGCACGATGTCGATAACCAAAACATCGAAATATCCTGGTAATTAATGAAAGAAATTAGAGGGTGAGGATAGATAAGATAGAAAGTTAGAATAGAAGAAGAAGAACACAACATCAGAGTAACATGAACCTCACAACGGAACGAATAACATATAATATATAACATAACATTGAAATATAACAGTTATGTATACAATAGCACTTATCAGAGTACAACACTTACAACACAACGGAAATAAACTATAGCTATATGATCCAGAAGCCACCTGCTCCAGCTCTTCAAGTATATCTGTAAATCCCGACTACTTGACTTCCCGTATAAATTAGGCACCCAAGAGTTTAGGGAAAACAAAAAAGTAAACTCCGGGTCAGTCATGGGACTGGTGTGAGTAAAACAGTTTAAACTGGTATATGAACAAGTAAACGATATCTCATAAGACCACGCCGCAGAACGGAATAGGTTTTTCCCTTATGAGAATCCAAAATATCTTTATATCAAAAACCTTTTGATATTATAATAATGTCTATGTACAAATAGATATCAGCTAGCAGAAACGCTTTCATCTCACGTTCTACATATATAGTATACAATCAAAATCGCAAGCACGTATTGGATAATGGATTTCCAACTATGACAAGGTATGGAACCACCTTCCGATCAGTGTACTCTAGGAACGATACACTGGAGTTCAACAAGAACATCTTGCAACTCAGCCACACATGACCGACCACTCATTTTGCTTGAGTGTATCGAATGTATATCACCAACGGTTGGGATCAGCAACCGTTCCCGTATATATATGGGACAACATTGATAGATTTAAGAAACAAATCAATATTCTCTAGATAGGTGATTATACACCCTACTTCGGTGCGACCGACTTAGTCATGCTGCCTGCCTGATTTCTGTCATTTACCGGTTGATGAGGCTAGAAGCTACGCTTTATCATTACATCAAATTCACTTCGAATTCCACATTGTCAGATCCATCGAAAATCACTAATTGACGTTTACAACAGTACATTATGTGTCAGCTAAAAGAAGTTTCCTTCTCCGCTTCCACTCTTGGTACGGTTGAAGAAATCAATGTACGTGACCTTTCTGGAAATACTCTGTCAGACATCCATCTTCATTCACTTAAAATGTCACATCGTCATACCCGCCAAATCACAAATTGATTTATCCAAAAGCAACACGGGTATACAGCTTAGAGAAACGAATTCCTCCGCAACCAAACGTGAATACGTTTGAAAAGATCAACTTACACGATCCATTTGATATACTTTGTCAGACCTTCGTCCATACAAGTTGTCTTGGGAATGGACAAACTGAAGGCACTATTCAGTATATCCATCTTAGTCACTGTTATCTAAGACTTATACAACAACCCTTGCATTTTACTCCGTCTTCAATTATCTTTGGCATATATGATTCGCAAAGCTTATGCCAATACAGAGTGGTTCTTTGGATAATAATCCAACCGGTCTCTCTATATTAACAACGTTAAAATGGTTAAAACTCCGCTAGTCTATGATTTAAATATCAAAGAAAAACAAGTGTGCAAATAATGATATTATTTCCAGATGGAAATTTTATCGATCAATCATCAACAATATATCTATATATATACTCACATTGCCTTATTTTCTATGTTTAGAAAATATATGTTATTAACACTGGAAAACATTTCCATCTGCTTATTTACAAATCACTACTCGTCCCCAACTATCAGTCCCTGACCGTAAACTAGTATGAGAACAATTCCCTAAGTATAAATCCCGAAGGCCGAATCCAACATCAGATAGGCACTTAGAAAACCATTCAATTTACTAATCTCTAGTCAGTTCTAATTTTACTTAACTCTATTTGATTAACTCTGATTGATTAACTCTAACTGGTTAACCTTAATTAATTAACTTTAACTGGTTTTACTTGGTTTGACTAACTCCATTTATTAACTCGACTGACAAATTCAACTCAATTAATTGAACTAATCACTTTGATTAACTCGACAAATTCATTTTGGTTAACTTAACCAATTCACTTAACTAATTCACTTAGTTTAACTTAACTAATTCACATAGATTAATCTAACTATTCACTTAACTCCTGTCGAATAAACTATATTCGATAACTCCTCTAACTCTACTCGAATAAACTATATTCAATTAACTCCTTTAATCTATTCGATTTGATAACTCCCCTTTTCGAATAACCAATATTCGATTAACTCACTTCGAATAACCAATATTCGACTACTCACTTCGAATAACTAATAATTGATAACTCCTTTGAATAAACTATATTCGATAATCTCCTCTCGAATAACTAGATTCGATTAACTTAACTTATTTAACTTAACTTGATTAACTCCTATCGAATAACTAGATTCGATTAACTTAACTTATTTAACTCATCTTGATTAATTCCTATCGAATAACTAGATTCAATTTAACTCCATTCGCTTGACTCTAGATCGCAACGATCACAATGGTTACGCCTGATTCCCTTAAGCAACATCCGACCGCCTTAGGCTATTTACAGCCCTGCGAATTACGCTAGCAGTCGTACGAGATGGCAACTTACCCTGAATACAATGTTTGACTAACTCTGTCTCAAATAACTATATTTGATTAACTCTAGTTCGTTTTAACTCTAATCGATTAACTCTAACTGAGTAACTCTAACTCGATCAACTCGACTTGATTAACTCGACTTACTTAACTCAACTGGATAACTCTATTGAACTGGTTAACTCTATTGAACTGGTTAACTCTACTGAACTGGTTAACTCTACTGAACTGGTTAACTCTACTGAATTGGTTAACTCTACTGAACTAGTTAACTCTACTCAACTAACTCGACTCGACTAACCCCTTTCGAATAGCATATTAGTTTTACTAACTTTCAAATACAATATTCGATTTTACTCCCTTCGAATACCATATTCGATTTAACTCCCTTCGAATACCATATTCGATTTAACTCCTTTTGAATAACATATTCGATTTACTTTATTCACTTTATAAAGATTTCCTTTTTAACTATGTTTTATTCATTTGAAAAGATTTACTTTTAAATAACGGTTCTAAACTTTAAAAATGATTTCCTTTTTATAACGTTTCCTTTTCAATTCTATTTGTAAATGGTTTACAAATATTTCCTTTTCAAATTTATTCTTGAAATATTCTAACTCCTTAAATTCTCTGAAAAATTTGCCATAACCTCCTTTGTAACGGGAGCATCGGGAAAATCCCCAAACCCGCCACACAGGCCTTTCCATTCAGAAAGAAAATGATTTGAAATTAAATCCATTTTGAATATCTCTTATTTATAAATATTCCAGTTTATAAATATTCTGTTTTCAATATCACTTTGAAAATCTCCTTTTCCCCTTTCGATATTTTATGGTACTTAACACCTCAAATCACGATGACCAATCTCATTCAAACCCATATAATCAACCACAGGTTTTAACTACATCATATATCATAATATATGAAAAACAATAAAATAACTGTTAAGGAATCCAGTCGGATTCCTCCAACCTGTTTCCCTACATCCACAGATGTTACACAATATGATTATCATCACTTTCAGTTCAATATAAATTTTTCTGATAGCAGAATCAATATATAAATATTTAACGGTTTATATATATATATATATGTATAAAAATATTCCACTAGCTGACTGGCAGTTCAATCAATCAACCAACACACAACAATAACCAGATGATTAACAGTTCTAAAAATACATTATAAAAATATAACTGTTCAGAGTTGGTGAGTTTTACTCACATTGGACTGTTATCGTTAAAACGATTAACTGTCTTTGATTTAGACGGACAATTTGTTTTGCCATAAATTGTAACGAGCTCGGATTCACTTCCAGTCAGTCTCATTGTGTTGCTTCCGTCTATACGGTCCCAATGCAACTTACGGTTCACCAATCTGATATCGGATCATCAAGTTATAGCTTCTCGAAGTTAATACACTATCGAAATAATTTAAACACATATATTTTCAAACTCGGGCTTTACCAATTAAAATACTTCGGCCCAACTCCCTTCTATTTCAGTCCAGACCGCTTCTCCTTTCTTCCCCATCTTCTGTTTGTTCCTCCCGAATCAAAACCCATGGCCTCTTGTTAACCACACCGTAAACCAACTTTCCAGCGCCTCATTCCTCCTCCCCCTTCAACGAAACCAACCGCCACCATCTCCAAAGTTCTTCTCTCCCTCGAGCTCTCTCTTCTCAACTTCCTTTTGACAAACTTGATCCCCATCCATGAATCGCGACCTGGACGTCACTGCTCAACCCAACATCGACACCTTTTCGAGCCGAATCCAACCAAAAACATCTCACAAGTTCCGATTCTCTTGCTAATCTCAAAAACGACATTGAATTCATCAACCACGGCTTCAATGATCCATGAACCTCAGCCCTAACTCATCTCGACCATACGCTGTGTGATTTCGCACAAGACAAACTGATGTCGAACCAAACCAGATGGGTATACGGCTGAAGACAATCTCACTACCATTTCAAATATGAATATTATACGATTTATGGGATTTTATATCTTTAGTTTTGGATTTTTAAAAATGGCGATTTTGTTTTCCTGGACAATGAATGGAGGCGGCTACTCGTGTTGACCAGAGGGAGTTTATTTTTAGGGTTTAGGGTAGGTAAGTGTAGTTATAGAAGTAATATAATATTTTTAAATTCATTATTATATTTGTTTCTAATCAAACGCTACATATATTCGTGGTTACAAATTCCTATAATCACATACGATCCCCAAAAATCACCAAACTGGACCTGTAGCTAGAGTTCGACATTACGGTCCCAACGAAACTGGTTTCGTCGAATTCCTACTTTGTATGCTCACACAACGTATTTTTAACTGTCAAAATACTGACTGTTTTTCACTCTAAAAATCCGTACGACCACACAGTGACTCTAAAAATCACGAAACTGGAAATCTAACAACTATTTGACATTGCGGATCCAACAAAACTAGTTTCGTCGAATTTCGACTTCGTTTGCAAAAGTGGCTATTTTAGAGCTCTGGATGACCCTTTTAAATATATAAATATATTTAAATATTATTAAATTAAATATAAATAAATTTATATTATCGTATATCTTTACATATGATATCGTACAGCTCCAGAATATCATATCAGAATATACAGTTTGATATTTCAGACTCCCGATTACCTCGATATTCAGTTTTACATTGAAAAACCCTTTTATAACGTATGTAAAGCGTTACGAATTATAAAGGAAATTCCACAGCGACTTTTCTGAAATTTGATTTGGACATACATCAAAATCTACCCGACGAAATCCCTATTTTTCTCTTCCACTAGAAAGATATACTCCACCAGCTCCACACGTTTCTTGTTTCATAGAAATCCGGCTTAAAACGAATCCTGTACATTCAGTTGAAGTTCAAATCGCCAAATCGCGAACTGCAGCGCTATTTCAAGCTCGATTTTAATTATAATATAATTATACGTTTCAAACTGACGTCGATATTTAATTTTGTCAATATGATTCAACTCTAAGCTGAATTAAATCTTGGGGATGACCCTGTTCACCTTATATTGTGATTTCCCATATTTTTGATTATTTCTGTATTAAATATATTATTTAATTTAATTAAATATTCCATATTATTTAATTAACGATGATTAAATTCCCTGTATCTCTATTTTAAACAATTAAATAAATTAATTATACCCCTGGAAAATGCGGGTCATTAAACAAAGTTTAACTAATACATGTAAACAATAATATTAAATTAACATATTATACACTTATCTCAATAAATTTATCATAAATTGAAGGAGAAAAATTCCATTTTAAATACCTACATTTTAACATTTCTGCAATTGTTTAAGCTACCAAATCCTTTCGTGATATTTTATATTTCAATCCATATATTTAAACTATTCATGAAATCTTTAATTCTAATTATTTAAATAATTTTTAAGAGTATTTAGTCTATTTTTCTAATAGTCTTAAAAATGTACAACAATTTTACTTTATATATTCATAATAAAAAAGGTATTTTTCCATGCAAGTATAAAAGTATATAAACCACATAACATGAAGTCTACATATCAACAATAATGACAAAGTTAATATGTGAATTAGTTATGATTCGTTAAATTCAGAATTTACCATATATTTTATCATAAAAAAATATTAAACGCTAGTAACTCCACAACAAATTTATACATGTTTTTTTACAAATTTCTTTCCAATTCTTCCTACTATGTCATATAGGTAAATTAACTTCGTAATTATACATTTAACTTATTTAAACAAATTCTACTAAAAATATTTTCTAATTCTTCAAATAAATTATTAACATGCATCAATTTCAACATATATATCCATATTAAAAAAACAATTAAAAATATTCTCAAACACACACATACATATTTTGTAAGCTATAAAACATAAATTACACACAAATAATAGTAATAATTTTAGTTAATAGTATATGTATTTCACATCAAAATTTATCATGTATTGCGTAACAAAATTCTCATTTTAGCATTAAAATAATAAATACTACTTTTAATAATACTGTGCGCAATGCACAGGTTATACGCTAGTTTTTCAGTATTGCCTAAAGAGAAAAGAAGAGGAAGTGAAACCGCAGGTCGCCTCCTTTAGATTGGGGCCTCCTCTCAAATTGATTATTGCCGCCTTTTAGTTTGGGCATCACCACTTTCAGCATAAATTTTGTTAGGTTTTTCGATATCGATTGGTAAATTCTCTCTTTTTCGATGCTTGTAACAACCCGTATTTTTCGATAACATGTTAAAACGAGAATCAAGGCAGAATTTAATTTTAAATTCTGAATCAAGTAAAACAGGCTCTGCCATTGCGTTCGTCTCGGAAAAATACGCGAAATAGAGTCCGAGTTTTCGAAAATCGGAGTCCGTATGACCCGGTTAAGGCCCAAAGAAGTTTTCGGGAAATTTGAATTTCGAAACTTGCAGAAATGAGGCCAGGCGGGAAAATTCCCGCCCAGACATGTCGACAGGCATGTCGACAGGCATGTCGACATGCATGTCGACAGGCATGTCGACAGGCATGTCGACAGGGCTGTCGACTTGCCCTGTCGGCTGATTCTGGTCTGGTGCACCTATTTTCTATCTTGGCTAGGTTTTTGGGCTTGGTTTGAAATCTGACGGTTCAGGTTGGTCCTAGGGTTAATCTAAGGGCCTAAAACCATCCTAATCTCTATAAAAAGACCCTAAACCTACCCCTAAACCCTCATTATTCACTCATGTAACTAAACTATGGCCAAATTTCTACTCTCATGGCCTCCATCTCAAATCCCTAGAGCCTATGCATCCAAATCAAGTTCAAATCAAAAGGTGCAAGCTTGCTACACCAAATCAAGGCCAAATCAACATTGCTATGCAAGTTCCATGACGATTCTTCTACAAAGGAGGCACCTTTCTTAGCCAAGATGATTCATGCTCCTTTCCCTAGGCCTAACTATGTAAGTTCTAGCTACTTTTAGATGGAAACGGTAGTTTTGATAATGACATGGGATAAAATGAGGCTAAACATGGTTATGCGAACCTATATGAACCTTACCTTGCCTCTTGTGTTCATGTTTATGATTTTAGGCCATGTGAGTGACTTAATCATGCCTCTCATGCTATGCATAACCTAGTTTAACTTGCAAGTTTGGATCTTTATGCATGAAATGCTAGCATGAACCTTTAGGAACCACTTTACTCATGAAACATTGGCTAAGGCAAGATTTTGGGGCTTATGCATGTTTATGAACCCAAACCCCTCATGCTAACATGCAAGTTTGTGGCCAAATCCTTTATGAGATTATGCATGCTCGCGGCCAATCCCCTCTATTTTAAGTTGTGCATGTTTATGGCCAAATCCCTTTTTGATAATATGCATGTTTATGGCCAAATCCCTTTTTGATAATATGCATGTTTATGGCCAAATCCCTTTTTGATAATATGCATGTTTGTGGCCCAATTTACCTTATGACACTATGCATGTCTATGGCCAATCCCTTTATGATGTTATGCATGTGGAAGCCAAGCCCTTTTTGGCATCATGCATGTTTTGAGACCAATATGTGACATAGTATCCTTACTATGTTGACTCGCTTTGCTTGCGTTGGGAAAACACGATTTTGGGTAGTTAGATAAACATGAACATGTCGCAAAATCTTAACTTGAATATGACATGTAAGGATGCATAAAAACATGAGCTTGGGAATTTACCTATTAAGTTAGGTCTACCCTTTGGGAATTTACCTATTAAGTTAGGTCTACCCAAATGCTCGAAAACTTGTAACATGTTTTGGAAACATGATGAACTTAGATAATATGAGTATGGCCAACTCGAGGTTGGGTTGAGTTTGCAACGTAAAACTACCCGGAACCGACCGGCCTAACTAGTAGTTGCATACAATAGGACCCAATGTGAGAAGTTGGTCATGTCGCGCTTAAGACCCGAGGTTAGACTAAGTTGTGGTGTAAATCTACCCGGACCCGCCCGGCTTAACTAGTAACCACAACAAGGTCTAATGTGAGAGGTTGAGGGTGCATTAATTAAATTAATGCCACATAATAGGGTTAAGTTAATTTGATTAATGAGGCTTAACCAAATATGATATGGACAAATGGGTTAAGTAATTTTATTAGGCTAATGATACTTAACAAAACATGATAAGCTTGGGTAGGTTAAGTAACTTGATTTGCCTAATGACACTTGACCATTTTTATACGACTAGTGGACGGGATTAAGTTAACCAACACTTAATCAATCCAACACGATAACGTGATAAGGTTAAGTAAATTTTCTTAATGACACTTAACCGTATAATACAGTTGATGGATGGGGTTAAGATTAGGCTTAACTAATCTAAACATGGAAATCGGATAGGGCTAAGTTAGCCTAGACTTAATTAATCCAACTTGGTAATTTAATGGGGTTAAGTTAAACGCTTAACTAATTTAACACGATGATTTGATGAGGTTAAGTGACCTATACTTAACCAATCTAACTCGTTAATTTGATGAGGTTAAGTTAATCTATACTTAACCAATCTAACGTGAAAACATGATAAGGCTAAGTCACGAATCGCTTGAATACGCTTGACCGATTTGATGACAAGGTCAAGTTAATTTATATAATTAACCAATCTAAAATGATAATTAGACGAGGCTAAGTCATGGATTCCTTGATATACTTACATGGTTTGTAGGGTTAAGTCTTGGACTTGTATACTTA
The DNA here is from genome assembly GCA_030737875.1 of Allium sativum. Taxonomy (NCBI): domain Eukaryota; kingdom Viridiplantae; phylum Streptophyta; class Magnoliopsida; order Asparagales; family Amaryllidaceae; genus Allium; species Allium sativum. Next base: position 379,447,637 of record CM060926.1, read on the forward strand.
GCCAATTTTGACATGGTTTGTAGACGGGCTAAGTTATGAACTTAAGTGACACTTATAACCCATTAGATAAGCCCTAATTCGGAGGATTAGGTAAATAACCATAGTTAACAAGGATTATGGAAATAAGGCTAAGTGGTAAACCTTAGTTAAGGGAAACTAAGTAATAATTCTTAGTCAAGGAAATTCAGACCATTTCTTAGATAAGATTAGTAACCCGATACGTTAGGTCAACGTTTAAGTATGCGTGAAGGAGCAGGCTATCTGATTTAGATAAAGGCTCCAACGAATTGGGTAACGAAGCAGCGGCTTCGGGGAACGTGAGGATATTCTTGGGATCCCTCTGTGAGCTGCCAGGTCATTATACTAGGCTCACGAGAGGTTGAGGTCTGCGGTAGAAGAACCAAGAATATGCCTTGGTTGCTATGCGAGCGACCTAAAGACTGGGGTGGATAGCAGTGAGTCGACGAATACATAAGGTGCCCGAGATAGCAAGTTCGTCGATCATCTACCATCTTGAGTCAAGCGTGTGCGTACGGAAAGGCAGGGAACACCCAACAGACCATAATTGCTATCTAATTATGGGTGAGGTAGGCCGTAGGATGTGGGCTGGCCGGAGTGTAGTTCTCATGCAAGATTTTCTCTTGTGTTGCCTTTCACTAGTTGAGGGAGGGGTCTCGTGGGACCATAGCCACGTGTAGAAAAGCAGACCTTAGTATCTGCATCGACAGATAAATCTAAAGCTCCCGACCGAGTCCTGTATTTCTTGTTTTGCCCTGTGATAGGACTCGGATGGCACAATGTGATACATGTGCATACAGTTCTAGAAAAATGATTCACGATGAATGCGTGGGAAAAAGGGCGCGGTTGAGGGTTAGCGTAATCCCTAGTGGCCTAGGTGGTTTGACCCAAACCGAAATACGAAAGCGTGCAATAGGTAAGCGTAATCCCTAGTGGTGCTAGGTGGCGTAAGTCCTAGTAGTTCAAACGACGATTCATATGGAAGAGCCTAGCTAGAACAAGGGTGACAGTCCAAACGATTTCAAGGATAATACGACATGCGGAAGCCCGTACGAGGTACGGCAAAGGACTGAACTTATATATACATGGGAAGAAACATATGATTTGAGTAACCTATATATGCGATATATTAGGTCGACATGGACCGTTACACGACTTTGAGCAAGGGACATTCATGGTTAACACATGACGCGGGTAGGGATACTAGTACGAGAGGTGCAGAGCAAATATGCATGTTAGAACTAGGAAGAATATACATAAGAGATACCGTGGGATGTTAGACGGGGTAGATACCTTGGGATAATGTACTCGATAGAAAACTGACGATGTGATACCTTGACTTATCATAACACCGTAGTTTATCATGATACCTTAGTTTACTTTGCCACCGTAGTTCAACCGGCTACCCTGGTTTATCTATCTTGTAGTTATCCTTATGTTTACTTTCAGTTTATGCATGTCATGTTACCTTTACCTGTTTTATACTGGAAGTAGATAGGACTTACTCAGTCTATTTGACTGACCCGTTTTGTTTCGCCTCTTTTCTTCCGTTTCCCCCCCCCAGGTTACAGGGAGGAAACAATGCTGTTTAGTTCAGACTCCTTCTGCTTGAAGGTCATCATGGATGGCTGGGACTTCTCTTGGCTATGGCTACTTTACTGTTTTTACTTGGGGAATAATTTATTAAAAAGTCTTTATGCTTCTTTATTATTGCGAGACAGGTTTTGATGTACTCTGATGTAAAAGGCTTTAGACCTTAATTATTGAATTTATGAAAGTTCAATTTTACTTCCGCTATGTTATATGTTCTGTCTTGTGATATTTCTGTGCATGTTTACCAATAATGCCCCTCTAAAGCTAGTGCATTCCTTTGCGAGTGACCCTAGCGGAGGCGGGGTGTTACAATGCTTCTATGTTCTCTCTTTTCGAAATTGATTTGCTTACATAGAAAATTAAACACATGAAATCAAATCGATGTTTTTATATTCCCTCTTTTTCGAAATCGATTTGTATTCCAAATTTCAAATATTCGTTTCGAGTTCGGATGGATGCGATTGAGAATTCAGATTATTTCAAGTTTCAAATACTCATTTTGAAATTGTAATATGTTGGAGAATGGAGTTTTGATGACAACAAACTTATTTCAATTATCATTAATTATAAAATATATACTAACATCTCTATCTAGAATATATATATATATATATATATATATATATCACATATATATTCAAGATACTGAAGACTGTATAGTTTTAGAGTTTCATGAGATTCGGAATTCAGAGAAGTTTCAAGAATCATGAGTAATCAAGTTATCAAGAATTCAAGAGTTCAAGACAAATACAGTAATAGAGTCTAGTTTATATGTAAGACTCTGAATAGCACTCCAGGTTCAAATTCAAATTCTGTTTTTCAAATTTTAAATTTCAAAATTCAAATTATGATTTTCTAATTTCAAATTCTAATTTCAAATAGTTTTTCTATCTTACTTATGATTTCAAATATAAGTTTTAAAGTTTATATATATTTATATAGTTATATACTTTTATAGTTTTATATTTACATAGTTTCAAACCTTATAATTTTATGAATATGTTTATATAATATACATCCATGTTTTCATACGATTTTATACTTTATAATACACATTTATATCACAATGTTTTAGTTCAAGAATTTACAGAATAGCATATATATATTTAAACACTTGAAAATGTTCAAAATTCAAATATTTTAAGTATATATGTCGACATACATATATGTATATGTCGACATACATATATGTATATGTCGACATACAACTGTCATTTTTTCAATTTTCAAAGGAAGTGTCTTTTCATTATATGTAACGTCCATAAGCATTGCAACCTTTCAAATCTTATAAATAGTGGTTGAATTAAATTCTTTTAATTCTTCTTCTTCTCAATCTTTACCACTCCTCATCCCTTCATTAGTATTTCTTATTTTATTGATTTCTACACTTCAACTTTACCGATTTCTATTCTAGTTACATAAAACTTCTTCTTTTCTCACTCTCTACTCATTACTCTTTGAATTGAAGTGCTATTGAAGAGTTATAGGGCTATTGTAATCATTTGGAAAGTGTTTGGGAAAGTATGTGTTCCTTATAGACCTGAAATCAAGGAAAGGAGCGGTGGTAATCGTGTAGCCATGAAATCAAGAGCGATTGGAGCGGTGTTAACGTTATAGCAGGGAAATCAAGGGGATTGTACTTGGATTTTTATATAGTTATAAAACTCTACGCAATCCAGCATTGCATGGAACTGGACGTTGGAATAATCTGAATCAATACAAAATCCGATGTGTTTTTTCCTTTTTTTACATACTTTTTGGTTTATTTCTATGTTTGTGTTTAATTCTGTGTCTATGATCATCTCTATAGTGTGTGATTCATATAGTAGATCATGTAAGTTTTGGATTTTCATAAATTTCTTATAAACGCTATTCACCCCTCTCTAGTGTTAGTCTTGCCTTAACAATCTCGTTCCACGATCCCTAACAATTGGTATTAGAGCAAGGTTTTTGATAAAGTTCATAATCTGATTTTTTGAAAATATTATATGTCAACCAACACTTGTAATAATAGTTCTTTTGTAGAGGACCAATCCACTATTTAATGGTAGTAATTATTCATATTGTGCATGTAGAATGAAAATATATTTACAGTTAGTAGGATTGGATATATGGAATATCACACAGAGTGAATATGTAGAACCATAACTAATTTTTCACAATGGACTAATTAACAAAAGATTGCTGCACAAAGCAATTCTAAAGCCATGAATATGTTATTATGTTCAGTATATAGAAATGAATTTAAGAGAGTGTCAACTTGTAAATTTGCTTATGAAATATGGAGAACTTTACAAGTTACTCTTGAAGGAACCAATAAAATTAAACAGACTAAGATATCTATGCTGATTAATCGGTTTGAATATTTCAAAATAAATGAGGATGAATATATCTCCGATATGTACTGCAGATTCCAGGAGATAGTGCATTCATTGATAGCACTAGGAAAAACTTATTCAGGAGAAGACCAAGTCAGAAAAATATTGAGTTCGTTGACTTCAGAATGGGATCAGAAAACACTTGGCGATTGAAGAAGCCCATAATGTCAATGAAATGAAAATTGAGGAGTTTATTGGAAATCTGATGTCTTTTGAAGTCCAACTACAAAAAAGAAAGGAAAATAAGCCAGCTGAAAAGAAATCCATAGCATTTAAAGCAACAACATATGGTTCTGATTCAAATAGTGAAAACGATGAAGAAACAACCTAAATGATAAGATATTTCAGAAAATTTCTGAGATACAGAAGGAGAAATAACTTTCGAAGAAATAATAACAAAGGAAGTTCAGGAAGAAATGATGATCGATGTTATAACAGCAATAAACCAGGCAATATAAAGAGAACTGTCCATACCCAGATAAATCAATTCAATAGACGAACAATATCAATTCATCAAAGAAAAGAAAGAGGGCATACACAACAACTTTTGATGATTCAGATTCATTATCAAGCGATGAAGAGCCAGAAATTAGAAATTCAAATATGTGTTTCACAGCAATTCATAATTTAGAAAATATCGAAGAAATGGATCTATAAATCAGGCATGCCTTAATTAATCTTTAAATTTTTTGGTTGAGTGGATGCTTTGATTGTCTTCCTTGTTTTCTTTGTTTAGAATTTGAAATTTAAACTTAAAAATTTGAAATTCAAATTTAAAATTTGAATTTCGAATTTCAAAATAATATTATAATAACGAATAGTAAATATAATAATAAAATAAATTTTGATGTTTGTTAGAATTAATATTATTTTAGGAATTAGTTAAATCTGAAATATAAATCGATAATTTAAAACCAAAAGTCACAAAATCATATGTTCTTTGAAATTTACGCATGTATGTCGACATACATATGTCCTTATGTCGACATAAAAGCCTACCAAATGAAATTCAAAATTTGAATTTGAAAGGTTTAAACTTTCAAACTTCCCACCAGCTTTTCACCAACTCCCAAGGATTGAAAAGATGTCGTTGATTTCAGAAAAGTTGTGCCCATTCAATTCATATCTATTCAATATCTATTTATAAATCTATTCAATCTTATTTTCTCTACCTTCATTCAAAATTCAAACTACTCCCTTCATATCTATTCTCTTTAAAAAACAAATCTCTAATGGCTTCCTCTAGCACTCCTCAAACAATAAGATTGTCCAAAAACATCAAAGGATATCTCTACAATGATAAAGAAGCAATCAAAACCTATGTTGACTATGTAGCAAAATGCAAAGTCAATACGGATGCTTTTTCAATCTTTGGAGATTTTCCATCTTATGATCTCCCTTCTCTTTTCAATCATAATGAAGTATTGAGCTTGATTGATGCTCGAGATAACGATGAAGTGTGCTATCCGAAACTCGTCAAAATGTTCTATGCTAATCTAAATCGTGGCTTTTACGAAGGAGATGAAAATCAAGTTTGGAGTAGCTTAAAAGGCACACAAATCATTCTAGATTGTGAAATTTTGGGAAAAATCTTAAATTGCAAAAGTACGGGCACAGATTTTTCGGAATTCAAAATTAATGAAATAGGTTTAGAAACCTTTCATCATATATTTGAAAGCGATGCTCACATGGAATTCAAAAATCGCTATTTCTGCCCAAAAACAAGAATCGTAAACCTCCTCCTTCAACATACCAACGAAATTGGTGGCTATGACATAATTGGACCGATATTATCTTAAAAGAACTTAAGCCCAAAGAAATGTCAACTCATGAAAACACTAAATATTATGGAGTTTATCTTACTCGTGTCTTCAAATATTTCGGAATTGATTTCAAGGGAGAAGAGTTTGTCTCAAGAAAGGTGTTTGACTCCGCTAATATGCACCTAATGCAAATTCCACTCACTTTCAGGCCCAATGAGACATTCGAAGACAAACAAGCCTGAATGCAACAAGAACAAGAGCCTATGGATATCGAAGAAGTAGAAACTTTTTTAAGAAGTGCGGAATGTCCACTCAACACTAGAATCATTTTCAAAGAGATGATTGCTTAAAATCAAGTGAAACTAGCCAAGAACCAGAAGAAGCTCAAAAAGAATCTTACCAAAATGACAAATAGTTCATGGGAAAAATAGGAACAAAACTTGGAATTTCATCTTCCTCCTCATCCGTTGAAATCTAGCCTATCTAGTTTAAGCTATCTTTAATATTTGCTTGTATTTGCTTTCGAATCTCGTATTTAGTATCTTATGATTAATTGGATGTATTTGCTTTTTAAGAAGTAATTAATGGAGCTTTATTTATGTCAAAATCATCTTTAAGTTGCTGTAAAAATATTAGAATAAAATATATTAATAAATGACTCAAAATTTCAAATTTCAATTTTTTTATTAAAGTATATTGACATACATATATCTATATGTCGATATATAATTGCTAGTTTTTCAAAATTATTCAAAATTTAAATTTAAATAACTAACTCATGTCCATTCAAATCCAACGAATTCCAGACCCTATTTAAATGTATTTCTTCCAAAAACAGTCATTCTGTTATTCTTCTTTCCTCTCTATTCAATTCTTATCAAAAATATGGCAAATCCAATTCATAATTTGAGTGAAAATCTTGAAGAGACTTTGAATTCCTTTAAGAACAACTTTTCCATAATTCTACGAAATCAGCATCATCTAGAATTATTTTGGATGCGAATGGTTGAGTTTCAAGAGAAACACTTTGTCGTAATTCGTTGGTCAATCTCTTCTCATTTCAGAGATGAAAACAACAAAGCAACACTCACCAATAAAGAAGACTGGAAGGACCCCAAGAAGAACCCAATCACTAGAAAAGATGAATGGTAGAAGTTCCACGAGATGTTTGATTGTTTGGTTTGATTTGTTTTGATTGCTTGACTTAAAACCTGTATATATATACACATATTGATTAAAACATATGTAAATATTGCTTGGATTGGTTTGCTTGGATTTAAAAACTTGTATGTATATGGATTGATACACTTGTAAATATTAAACACTTGGAGTTGATTATTTTATATAGTCATGAATTTAGGGGGAGTTATTTACTTTAGTATAATCATAGGATAAGTAGATATAGGATTTAAAGGGATTATTTTTTTGAATTTTTTTTATAATGGCAAAGGGGGAGAAATTATAAAATATAGACTTAGGTTAAGGGAGAGCATATAGAGTTCATATTGACATAGGGAGTATTAGAAGGATCAGAATCAACAGGTATGAATATTTTATAAACTAAGGTTGTCATCATTAAAAAGGGGGAGAATGTTGGAGAATGGAGTTTTGATGTCAATAACCTTATTTCAATTATCATTGATTATAAAATATATACTAACATCTCTATCTTGAATACACACACACACACACACACACACACACACACACATATATATATATATATGCAGGATACTGAAGACTGCACAATTTTACATTTTCAAGAGATTCAGAATTAAGAGAAGTTCTAAGACTCATGAGTAATCAAGTTATCAAAAATTCAAGAGTTCAAGACAAATATAGTAATAGAGTCTATTTTATATGTTAAACTCTGAATAGCACTCCAGGTTCAAATTCTAATTCTAATTTTCAAAATTCAAATTTTAATTTCAAAAATAGTTTTTCCATCTTACTTATTGTAACAGCCCAGAAAATCTGAACCAATTTAATTTTTTTAAATTGGCTAAAATAATGGATTTTAAATATTTAAAATAAACATTTTAAATAATAGAAATGAAAAGTGAGTTTGAATCGACGTTTGAAAACGAATATAATTAATTCTAATTATAAACAAGGCCTGAAAAGGCGCTACAGTTTCAAAAATTGAATTCAAAATTTGTCGGACTTTACCGGGTGCAAAACAAAATGGATTTGAGCAAAACAAAAAAATATATTTAAATCTGTTAGTGAATACCTTTCTAACGAATCTGAAAAATCGAATTTTCATAGCGGAAAGCAAAAGTTATGGCCAAATGAATTTTCAGAAAGGTCGCTATGGAATTTATATAGCCCGTGAAATTGGCCATTTTGCATACGACCTCGGAATTCGACGAAACCACATTTGTTGGATCCGGGATGTGAAGTTATTGCTAGATTTCAAATTTCATAATTTTTGAAGCTAGTATGTGAGCGTGGCAAAGGAAAACGTGTTTTGGTCAATTATAGTTAAATTGGATCGACCAGAAATGGGCCTTTTTGCAAACGGTCTTAGAATTCGACAAAACTAGTTTTGTTGTGACCGTATCATCAAAACATAGCTAGATTTATTTTCTGGAATTTTTTGAATTAGTTTGTGGCCCTGTCAAATTGAAATGTACGTTCAAATTGAATATTGAATGTTATATATTTTAATTTGAAGGAAAACTGACTGAAACAGTCGAATGGGCCTACGAAACATATCCCATTGTGTTCGGAATGGGGGTAAAACGCTAGGGACGATAGTCATTGGGTTTAGATTGGTGGTCGTGTCAGAAAACCCCTTTAAAACTCCCCCGACCAATCATATTTTTTTTAAAAAAAAAATCCTTTTTTCTCTCTCCCCTTAACAGCCGATCGACGGCGAAAACCATTCTCGCCGTTCCCATCCACTTTCCGACCAAACTAGGGAAAATTAGCCCCTCCTCCAGTTGAATATTTTTAAGAGCTCGAGAAGATCTTCAAATCCATATATAGTTTGTATTTTTTCGTTCAACATTCAAGGAGATATCGAGCTCGAAAGTTTTGAGCTTCCAACCGCCGCCACCACCTTCTGCCAGCGTCGAACTGGCCAACTCCCCCCGGCGCCCGAGCGCCTCTCCTCCCCCTTCAACACTGCATAGCCCGATCGTTCTATCGATTCACGGATTTCACGAAATCGCGTGACCTAGTTTTGAACATTTCAGAAAGGTATACGGCTATATATATTTTCAACAGTTTTAACACCTTTAAACTGTTGCAAACTTTGAAAAATCATATCTTTTTCGTTTCTTGACGAAATTCGATGAAACAGGAATCATCGTGACCGTGTGGACGTCTTCTACCTTCTAGAAGAGACCGCATATTTTTCTGAGCCTTCTACTATTTTTGGTGGAGTGGAACCCAATGTGAGATTTCTAATTTATAAATGATATGGAAAACGACGATGTATAAATTATATAGTCGATGTATGAGTTATATAAGCGTTGTACACCTCATGTATAAGCGTTGTATAAGTTGTATGTTCAATGTATAAGGTATATATGCGTTGTAAAAATTATATATGTGTTGAAATAGAAGTGAATTGCTATATATAAATATATATATATACGCCCCTCGTACACAAACCATGGACGATATTTAATGGTTGTGATTGGTGTGAAAATTGATTGATAGCGAATGGTTGGTTGGAATTGTTTGTGGTTGATATTGATTGATTGTGGTTGAAAAATACCCATTTGTGGTTGAGAAATATTTGGTTGAAACCACATAGGATTAGTTTGTGGAAATGAAAGAAATATACATGCCGCCTATGTGCGAACTAGATGCATGATCCCCATTGTAAAAAACCGCGAGGTTTTAAGGTAGAGCGAGGAGCCGTACTAGGGACGGTCCCGGTTTTAACTACCCTGCCGTTATGCTGCCGAAATTTTGAATAATATTCATGTGTTTGAATTATTTTCATTTGTTGAAACTATATTTATTAGTTGAATAGAAAACCTTCATGTGTTGAGTCGATATTCATTCGTTGGATAGAAATTCATGTGTTGAATGGTATTCGTGTTTTAAATATAAAAATCACATTTTTATCTATATATAGAAACTATAGAAAACCTTCATGTGTTCAGTCGATATTCATTCGTTGAATCGAAATTCATGTGTTGAATGGTATTCGTGTTTCAAATATAAAAATCACATTTTTATCTATATATAGAAACTATAGAAAACCTTGATGTGTTGAATCGATATTCATTCGTTGAATTGAAATTCATGTGTTGAATGGTATACATATTTTGAAATAAATTGTTTTATAATAAAAATCACATTTTTATCATCTATATGAACTATATAAGATAATCTCCTTTTGAAAGAAATTGTTTTATAATAAAAATCCTATTTTTATTACCTATATGAACTATATAAAATAATAGTGTTTTGAAATGAATTGTTTTACAATAAAAATCACATTTTTATTATATACATGAATTGTTAAAAATAGTGAAATGATGAAATAGAAGACAGTTAGATAAAAATATCATTTTTATCAAAAGTATGAAAAGAATATAGTTTTGAAATCGAAGAATCGATATATATATATATATATATATATATATATATATATATATATAGAGAGAGAGAGAGAGAGAGAGAGAGAGAATTAAAATATATCGAATAACGACGCTACTGTTCGTATTTTGAAACCGTGATTTCAAACGATTATTGCGGGAGATCCGACCACCGGATTTTCCTGAAATCGCAACCATTGGTTTCGCCTTGGAAATATCTTTCCAACGACACCAACTTTGTAAAAATCCAACGGTTGGATTGTCTGGAATGTTTACTTCAAATCTGAAGAAAAACAGCGCCAGAATCGATTATATTTATATATATATAAATATAATTATATTTAATCGAATAACGACGCTGAAGTTCGTATTTTGAAATCGAAACTTCGAACGATAACACCGGGAGATCCGACCACCAGATTTTCCCGAAACTAGAACCGTTGGATTCGTTTTGAAAAGGTCTTTCTAATGATGTAAATTTTGTGAAGATCCAACGGTTAGATTTTTAGATATGTGTAAATCAAATCTGAAGAAAAATAGCGCCACAGTCGCGTTATGGCCCGAAGCGTCGTTTTGAATAAAATGGCTATTTTAAAATAAATAAAAATGGCGATAAATCGTTATAAAATATTATAAACAATATGGATGTGATTTAGAAATTGACTGAAGGTTGGCTAAGTCGAATGGTTTCCTGGGTGTTGATCTGATGTTGGTTTCGGCCTTTGGGGTTAATATTTGGGAAATCGTTCTCTTACTGATTGACGATTAGTGACTAATGAATTGAAATGATGTGTGTATATGTTAGTGTTGCACTTGTTTATTATATACGCGAGTTGCTCAGAAAGACCGGGTTTATCCCATTCTGAATAACTGAATCGACGATAAGAAATCGAAGATAAAGACGGTGGTCAAAGACCGGAGATCTTCGCCTCGTTTGGATGGTAACCGAGGTCCTGATTGGGAGACATCCCGAAATATGGATAATGAGTGGTGATCGTCCAGACGTACGTGGTGATCGATGGGTTTGCGAGGTATATAGTGCCTCCGGTTTCGTTCAAACCCAGAACGGACTTGTAAATGGACTGTGTGTCTGACATTGGATTTTATTCCGTGTTGATTGATCTCTATTAAATATACATCTGTTTGGCGGCGGAGAATTTATTCTTTTGCTTAACTCCCTTCTCTGAAATGCATGAGCTCAGAGGTTGTATATTGATGGACATCAGTCGCATGGCATGAAGTGCTAGTGTGGCATGCCTAAGTGGCAAATGAACAGGGCTTCTGTTGAAAAGCAAAGTCTTGTGGTGATGATCAAAGCACCGCCGGTGTGGCATAGCTTTGTGTATAACGTGAAATCGCGAGCCTCACACCCCAGTATGAACCAGAAACGGTAGAAAGGACCTCAGGGAGGGCCTGCGTTTCCTCCTAGCTAGAAGTGGCGTCAGTGGTTTTACACGCCCTGACGAGTTTGACTTATGTGGTTGTTGCTGTTGCGAGGTGTCTCGGTTAGATCGGACGATCCGGGTCCGATGGAGTCATTTGTTGGCTCGCTTACGCCCCAAAAGGCGGGGAAACGTAGTGTTCAGGCATTTTAATCCATTCCGTGTGGACCGGCCCTGACGATCCAAGGGTCACTCGAGCTCTGATCCTGAGACTCGGGCTAGGCAGTCTCGAATTCGGTAAGGACTATCTTTTGCCTTGGTTCATGACGGAAATCCAATTTCCAAATACGTGACTGTGCAATTTTGATTGTATATCCATATTTGGCGACATAGTGGCATGGGACGCTCATGTCGTCTATGATTGATAGTTATGATTTGAAATTGTTTTTGAAACATATAAACACTTGCAATAATATTAAATGCCTTTAATTTATTCGTATCAAGCATATTTTGGCCGTTATAAGGTAAAAACTCTATCCTCCGATTTGCGTTGCATTGTGTGATGGGAACTGAGTCTTATAATGGCTTCATTTTTGTAAAAAGCATTGCGATGTTTTAAAAGAAAGATTTGTTTTTAAAGCACTGGTAATCCAATGGAGTAAACATGTTCCACGAAAGTGGCATGGTCCTGTGATTAGCCATATTATAAATGTGTTGAGTAGATTTCTCATACCAGTCCCATGACTGACTCGTATTTTGTTTCACTTTCAAACTCGGGTGCCCCTTTTTCTACACGGGCAGCCTTGTATTCAGGTTTAGCTGGTTCTTTCTGGATAGCTGGAGCTGAAGATGGATTCTATCATTTATCTCTTTTTATGCTGTGCAGCTCCTACTGTACATTATGTTTGTTTTCCGGTGTAGACATATATGCATAGTTGAACTGTATTTGTACTAAGTATGATCCTGTATACTGTGTAACTCTGATGATTACTCTTATCTAGTATATTCTATTGTTCATTATCTGGTGTATTTATTTATTTCTGTTTTGCTATTATCTGTTTCTGTGTTATATTCCAAGGATTACCCTGGCCACCGTCAGTACGGGGTTTGGGGTCGTCTCATTTGGTATCATAGCTTTGGTTAAGCTTAGTTCTGGAATATAACATATGAACGAACTCGTCAGAAATAGAACCAGTAGTGTTCTAGGATGAATAACTCATTACAAATAGGATCTGCAATATCCTAGTATGAGTGTAGCAGAATCAGAACAACTCGTTAGAGATGGGGTCAGAAGTGCCTCAGAACGAGTCGAGCGTAATATGTTTTTAAATAACGTATTTGTGATTATATATATAGTCTGGTTTTAGAAATATGATTTTTGAATATATAAAAGATATATATTTGAAAAGTTAAAAAGTTAAAAACAATTTGATTTTTGTTTGTATTGTGTGGTAGTAGATTTGATTAATAAAAAAATTATTAAAACGATAGTTAATTTAATCAATAAGAGAATAATGGTAGAATTTATTCGATTATATCACACATTGAACTGATTAGAAAATAGATAGAATTATATACATGTGCATTATATATGTTTGAACAGGTAAATGGATTAGCTTTTGAGTAAAGATTTTATTTGCATGCCCGACAAATAGGTAAACCTTAATGAGTTGGATGCGAAATATTATTATATCAACTCCTGTGAATGCCATTGGATGCGGAGTGCTGGTTATTCTATGTGAAATAATAAACGTCGCCATAGGATAATAACAATTAATTTTGAACTACACTGCATGGCATACTTCTGGAAGATAGGCATACTTCATCATATTCCACATAATCATTTGGAGCTTGTGTGACGAGGTGGAAGATTTACCATACGAGCGAGAGGCTTGTATGGCGATGACTATATTTTTCAGGTTGAACTGATGACTGATATGGACTATTTAAATTGTAACTATAAAATTGTCAGATTAATAAAAAACCCTACACGGGTCTGGAGTTGACAATAATCATGTCTATCTAGTTATTAGATACGACGCATGGACTATTTATTTCCCACACAGGACGAGGTGACGAGGATTTGTCCTCTGGAGCATTTAAAATAAACACTCCCTCAAGCTTTGACAGGGTGACGAGAATTTATTCTCTGGAGTTATTATCAATACACGCTCCCCTGTAAACACCAGAATATATCACTATAAATATGTGTATGCTTATTAGGATTTATTGTTAAATATAGTTTTAAAGTTTGTATAAGTTTATATATATTTATATAGTTATATACTATTATAGTTCTATTTTTATATAGTTTTAAACCTTATAATTTTATGAATATGTGTATATAATACACATCTATGTTTTCATATGATTTTATACTTTATAATACTCATTTATATCACTATGTTTTAATTCAAGAATTTCCAGAATAGTATACATATTTATACACTTGAAAATGTTTAAAATTCAAATATTTTAAGTATATATGTCGGCATACATATATGTATATGTAGACATACAACTGTCACTTTTTCAATTTTCAAAGGAAGTGTTTTTTCATTATTTGTAACGTTCCAGAAGCATTGCTACTTTTCAAATCTTATAAATAGGGGTTGAATTCGATTTTTTTTAATAATTCTTCTTCTCCATCTTCACCACTCTTCATCCCTCCATTAATATTTCTTATTTTATTTATTTGTACACTTCTACTTTGCCGATTTCTATTCTAATTACATAAAACTTCTTCCTTTCTCACTCTCTACTCATTACACTCTGAACTGAAGTGCTATTGAAGAGTTATAGGGATGTTCTAATGATTTGGAAAGTGTCTGGGAAAGTGTGTGTTCCTTGTAGCCCTGAAATCAAGGGAAGGGAGCAGTGGTAATCTTGTAGCCGTGAAATCAAGAGTGGTTGGAGCGGTGTTAACCTTGTAGTCGGGATATCAAGAGGATTGTATTGGATATCAATGTAGCTATAAAACTCTATGCAATCCAGCATTGCGTGGGACTGGACGTTGGAGTAATCCGAATCAGTATAAAATCCGGTGTATTCTTTCCTTTTTCTGCACATTTTTTGTTTATTTCTATGTTTGTGTTTGATTATGTGTCTGTGATCATCTCTGTTGTGTGTGATTCATATAGTAGATCATGTAAGTTTTTGATTTTCATAAATTCCTTATAAACTCTATTCACCCTCCTCGTGACGACCGCCCATAACCCCCACACTATACAAGAGAAATAATGCGCTGAAAGGTGTGCAAGGCAGTCATGGACGATCATCAAAGTAGGTACACACAAGCGGAACCTGTTGTAAACTCACAGCGCAAGGATAAAATATAATAGAACATATACAACAGGTAGTAATAGTGAAGCAGAAACACAAGACTTTCATACAACCAGAAAGTAATATCCAAAAACTTGGAAATAGTGGTTATACAAAGTTGCCTCACTATATCACCCAGAAAAGCAAACAGTGGAAACCCAATTATTAGATAGTAGTAAAACTGGTACGTGAGCCTCCTGCTCGTCATCGATCAGCATCGTCGTCCTCACTAAAGCATTACGTGTAACCTGTTACTTAGTCTTCCCATCCACAACCGGATGAACAACCCAAGGTAATAAGAGGAAACATAAAACCTTGAGTCAGACAACAGTCTTAGTGAGCGATAAAACAGCTAACAAACTTCAATAATAAAGTGTATGAAAAAGGATAGATAAACATACTAATCTACCAACGACACCAAAGAAGAACTCAACCATATCTTCCCCACATCGGACAATGATTGCCTTTACAGTAACAATACAACCATTCATCCATGGAAACCAGAACACCCATTCAATCATGGAAAACATACATGACATCCAGATTATATAAGTCTCACACAAACAACCCTAATCGAGTTTAACATACCCAAAGTACTCTCCCCAAAGGTCTAGATCAATATCAGTTAAGCACTCAAAGAACATCTCCCTTGACTTTGGATAATCTATGTGAGATAGTACAAATAGAAAAACTAATCATCCATGACTGACTCTAGCTATCACCGCCAATCCTGCTTTGAAATCATCGTTAATCGTATGATGGCCAACCTTGCCATATGTCAAGGGCTAATGGTAACCCCAGTTCTAGCATAAACTCTGTAATGACCCGCATTTTTCAGAGATATACTAATTAATTTATTTAATTATTTAAAAGATAGTTAAGAGGATTTAATGGTCGTTGAATTAAATAAGAGTGAATATTTAATTTAAATAATAATTAAATAATATATTTAATTCTGAAATAATCAGAATTGGCTGAAATGGCGATATGGTGTGAATTAGGAAATTCAAAATATATAATTTTGTTTAGAGTTGAATTATATTAACGAATATATTTAATTGACGATGGTTGAATGTATAAATTATAATATAAATATAATCGAGCTCAAAATGGCGTGGCAGTTCGTGAATTGGCGATTCGAACTTTAAACGAATATACAGAAGCCGTTTTAAATCGGATTTATGTGAAACAAGAAACATTCAGAGTTGGTAAAGTATATTTTTCTAGTGGAAGAGAAAAATCGAGATTTCGTCGTGTAGATTTTGATTAATGTCCAAATCAAATTTTAGAAAAGTCGTTGTGGAATTCTTTTATAATTTATAACGATTTATTTATATTTATAAAAGGAATTTCATTATAAATCGAATATCGATTTAATCGGGATTTGAAATATCAAGCTTGAAATTCATATAGGAATATTCTAGAGCTGTATGATATTCCTTTATGAATATATAAGATAATATTTATTTATAAATATTAAATTAAATTGTTTTTAAATATATTTATATATTTAAAAGGGTTATTTAGGGCTTTAAAAATAGCCAATTTTGCAAACGACCTCAGAATTTGACGAAACTAATTTTGTTGGATCCGCAATGTCAAATTATTGTAAGATGTCAAGTTTCGTGATTTTTAGAGTTAGTATGTGGTCGTACCGATTTTTAATGTAAGAAACAGTCGATATTTTGACGGTTAAAAATACGCTGTGTGAGCAAACGAAGTCGGAATTCGACGAAACCAGTTTCGTTGGGACCGTAATGTCGAACTGTAACTGCATGTCCAGTTTCGTGGTTTTTAAGTATCGTGTGTGATCACACGAATTTCTAGAAGGCAAGAACGAGTAGAAAATAAATATAAAACTAAGTATGTGAACATAAACAAAGCCACATCCCCTTCTTTTTCAACCACAAAAAAACAATCCGTCGCCCTTATATAAACAAATTCAAGCCGCCACCAGTTTCTAGTTTCAAACATGAAAAATCTTCAAAAGAAAAATCAAAAGAAAATAAAATCAAAGCCTATAAATCTCAGAACATATATATATGGGTTCCATGAGTGATTCTCTTCGATTTGGTGTCTCTTTTGAATGGTGCGATTCCATTTTGGGTGTGCTCGAAGTTGTACAACAAACTAGGGTTAATGATTTCTTGAAAGTGGTGCACCGAGTTTGGTAATTGATGTTAGTTTTGGGTTTATGAAGTGAAATGAGGTCCATTGGTGTGATTTTTGTGGTATTCGGTGAGGAATGAGGTCGAGCGATTACTGTATTACCTGGGAAGTGCTATCGACGCATTTGGGTAGAGGGATGCAAGTTGTATTCATAGGAGATGAGGAGGAACAACTTTAGGAGGAGCAGCTTTAGGAGGAGAGAAGAATGGTGGCCTTAGTTTTTGATTCGGTTTTGAGAAGGAGGATAACGAAGGAGGAAAACGTCGGCCATTTTTGGGTTTAGAAATACTGGAACGTCTTTTCTTTCGATCGGGGAAGAAGGCTTTCAGCGGCCTGGGTTTGTTTGGTCTTGATGGGCCAGCAAAGAAATATTGGGTAAATCCCAATTCATTTAAATATAAATAGAAATTTATTTTAATTCAAACGATAATGTATTGAACTTATAAATTGCATAACTTGATCATACGATACCAGATTGACGAACCGTAAGTTGCGTTGGGATCGTATGGACGGTGGCTACGCATGGAACTGACTGGGAGTGGATTGAAGCTCGTTTGAATTTATGGCGAAACAAATTGTTTGATTCAAATCAAACAATAGTTTATCGTTCTTTAACGATGAACTGCCAAAGTGAGTAAAACTCACCAACTCTATCAGTTATATTTTTATAACATATTCTTAGAACTGTTAAATATTGGTTGACTGTTGTGTGATGATTTGTTTGGTTGAATCGCTTATGTATCGGTTGAAAATATAGATAACGATATATATAGAAATCGTTAATCGAATATTGATTCTGTTTATCAGAATACTTTATATTTGTATTATTGATGTTGACTAACATCTGTGATGCAGGGAAACAGGTTGGAGGAATCCGACTGGATTCCTCAACAATTATTTTACTGTTTTTCATATATTTTGATATATGATGTGATATATATAATCTGTTATGGATTATGTGTGTTAGAGTGATGTTGATCATTGTTATTCGATATTTTTAATATCATAAGAAACCCTGGGATGTAAAAAGAAATATTTCAATGTATATTGAAATAAAGGAATTTTATAAAATCAACTGATTTTATAAAAGGAAATATTTTGAGATAAAGTATTTATAAAATCATAGGATTTTAAAAAGGAGAATATTTATATAGGAAATAAATAGAATATCAAAAAGGAATATTTATTGGGAAAATAAACTGGATATTATAAAGCGAAAATATTTATAAAAATAAATTGAGTTTTATAAAAGGGATATTTATTTAGAAAATAAATGGAATTAAGGGAATATTTATTTAGGAAAATAAATAGGATTTTTAAAAGGAAATTGACAAGATATAAAAGAGTTAAAAACAGACATAGTAATTCAGGATGAGTCGCAATTTAGCACGACTGCTAGCGTAATTCGCAGGGCTGCAGAAAGCCTACGGCGGTCGAATGTTTCCTGAGGGAATCAGGCGTAACCATTGTGATTGCTGCGATCTAGAGTTATGAGAATGGAGTTAAATCGAATATAGTTATTCGAAATAAAGTTAAACCAGACATAGTTATTCAGAATAGAGTTAATCAATAGGGTTAAATAAATGGAGTTAAACAAAAATTAGAAACTGACTAGAGATTAATAAGTTGAATGGTTTCCTGAGTATCGATCTGATGTTGGTTTCGGCCTTCGGGGTTTATACTTAGGAAGTTTTTCTCTTGTTAGTTAATAGTTAGAGTCTGATAGATGTGGAAGAATAGTGATACGTAATTAAGCCATGGAAATGTTTTCCAATGTTAATAACGTATATTTTCTAAACATAGAAAATGAGGATATATATATATATATATATATTTGATGATTGCTCGATATAATTTCCATCTGTAAATAATATCGTTGTTTACACATGTGTTTTTCTTTGATTGTTAAATCATAGACTATCAAAGTTTTGACCATTTTACGTTGTTAATATGGAGAGGCCGGTTGGATTATTATCCGAAGAACCACTCCGTATTGGCATAAGCATTGGGAATCATATATGCCAAAGATAATTGAAGACGGAGTGAAGTGCAAGGCCTGTTGTATAAATCATAGGTAAAGATTGCCTATGATGGATATACTGAATAGTGCCTTCGGTTTGTCCAGTCCCAGGACGTCCTGTATGGAAGAATGTCTGACAGAGTATATGTAATAGATCGTGTAAGTTGATCTCTTCAAACGTATATACATTTGGTGGCGGAGGAATTTGTTTGTCTTAGCTATCTACCCGTCATATTTTTGAGGAAATCAGTTTGTGATTGGCGGGTATGACGATGTGACATTCAAAGTGAATAAACATGTGATCTGTCAGAGATAAGTGTGGCCTCTAGCCTCACAACCAGGAAATGATAGAAATCAGGAAAGCAGCATGGCTATGTAGGTCGCACCTATTAGGGTGTATAATCACCTGATCTAGAGTTTCATTTACTTCTAAAAATCTATTGTCGATGCTGTCCCATTCGGGAAACGGTTGCTGATCCCAACCGTTGGTGATATACATTCGATACACTCAATGAGTGGTCGGTCATGTGTGGCCGGGTTGCAAGATGTTCTTGTTGAACCCAGTGTATTCCTCTCTAGAGGTACACTAGCGAAAGGTGGTTCCATACCTTGTCATAGTTGGAAATCCATTACCCAATACGTGCTTGCGGTTTTGATTGTATACTATATATGTAGAACGTGAGAAGAAAGCGTTTCTGCTAGATGATTATTATATTGTGGTTGATAAACACTATTATAATATCAGTGAGTTTTGATATGAAGATTATTTTGGATTCTCATAAGGGAAAAACCCGTTCCGTTATACAGCGTGGTCTTATGAGATATTGTTTACTTGTTCAAATTGTTTTAAACTGTTTTACTCATACCAGTCCCATGACCGACCCGGAATTTATTTTTTTCCCTAAACTCTTGGGTGCCCAATTTTGTACGGGCAGTCAAGTAGTCGGTATTTACAGATACTTGAAGAGCTGGAGCAGGAGGCTTCAGGATCATATAGCTATTGTTTATTTCTATTATGTTGTAAGTGTTGTACTTTGAAATGATATGTATATGCAAGTACAGATTTATATTTCAAAGTTATGCTATATATTATATGTTATTCGTTCCGCTGTGAGGTTCATGTTACTCTGATGTTCTTCTTCTTCTTCTTCTTCTTCTATTCTAAGTTTCTATCTTATCTATTCTCACCCTCTAATTTATTTCATTAACTACCGATGTTTTCGATCCTTGGATGTTCAATATGTGTTGTTATCGGATAACCAAGATCGCCTTTTTCCGGGTCATTACAAACTCCATATGTCTAACCTTGACAATGTCCAACCTTGACAACTAGGCCTTTCAACGATACCCAAGGTACTCAACCAGCAACCTTCCAGTCTATTGGGTGCCCCCATTGTACCTTTGATTTGAGCCTGCTAGAACTTACGACAACAATAACTTCTCGACCTTCGCATCTCTAGTCATCCAACCTTGATGACATTTCATAGCTCAAGCAACTTTCTCGAGCAAGCATTATCCACCAACCCACGACCTTTGGGTTGTTACTTCATTTGGTGTTTTACTCCAATCAACGAACACCTTTCAACACTTCAAACCTTCCTACTTGAATTTACTTCGAAGTCACACCATCACCGAGCTAATTACATCACCATAGCATCATCACTATCAACCACAGCGTACTTTCTCCAAATATGAGTCGTACCCGAAAAACGTACTTTTTCAGAAAATAACCCTGTTGGAAACAAACCATAGCATCATCACTATCAACCACAACATTTAAAAGCGCTGCTAAAAACATGACCGATCCGCCCTCTTTCAGACCGACCCGACTCAAACTAGGCCGATCCGATCCAAGATGACCGTTCCGAACCAAGATGACCAATCCAATCCCCTGAATGACCGATCCAAAACAAGATGACCGATCCAATCCCCTAAATGACCGATCCGATCCAAGATGACCAATCCAATCCCCTAAATAACCGATCCGAACCAAGATGACCAATCCAATCTGACTTATTCTCTGTGACCAGACATGAGACCGACCCGATCTACTTATGGCCCGATCCGATCCACTCCTGTCCGATCCAACTCCGTTTTGGTCCAACTTCTAGCCGATTCAACCTATAGCCGAGCCAACTCCTGGCCGATTCAGCCTACGGCCAAGCCAACTCCTGACCGAGCCAATTCCTACATATTGCAATTCAACTCCGATTTCGACCAAAACTTCGCCAAACGATGAATCCGACGAAACCAACTCAACAAAAATCATCAAACACAATCATAAACATATCATAACATTACCAACCACACGAATATGACGTTTACCACAAAAATGATGTAAATCTCACCAAAAACCATAAAAATGAACATATGATCAAAATGGGATATCTAACTAACATAAACATGTAATACGACGTGAATTAAAGAGTAAAACTTGTTAGATTCGATCATAGGGTGATGCATATGAAAATGAACTTGTAATGGTGTAAATCTATGGTAAAACATTCCAATTTGATGAGAAACATGCACAAACACTCATATACTTCATTACATTCATGTGAGAGATGCATATCACTCACCGATTTGCCGAAACAACCTACAACAATAGAAATAAGAATCCAGACAGTGAGCACTTCGAATCAAACTCCTCGATCCGATGAATTCGCCTTTGAAATGATGTAGATCTTGCCTTGGATGGTGTAGATCTTCGATTTCCCCTTGGATTTGGATTTTTAATGGTGGAAAGGTGTAGGAGGAAGAAGGAGATCAAATGCCTTCAAATGAGAGAATGGGGAAAGTAAACCTTTTCTCCCACTCTCACCCCCTATTTATAGGATTCCACTGAGGCTCCAAAACCTGGATAGCCAACTGAAAAACCTTAAAACAACGATTTATCCCAAACCGCTGAGCCAAGTCCTTAATGTAACCACTATACGGAAAGACAATCATCAATTCCTTTCCAATGGCACAGGTCTCACCCTCTGATTTGACCTGAGTCAAAAGTTATGCCTTATACAAGGCTGACAGGGGCAAAATTGTCACAAACAAAATTGACAAAAATTATGGACATGTCTCACATCCCCATAAACAACATATTAAAAGATGAGAATGATCCAACCCTCAAAGAATAAAATAGAAATATTTTACAATCTTCCTATTCGTAAAATGCGGGCTGTTACACCACTCTAGTGTTAGTCTTGCCTTAAGAACCGCATTCCGCGTTCCCTAACAGAATATATATGGAAATGCTTCTTTAGTTCGGAAGGTATTGTGTTTTCATATGATTTGGTCCAACTCAAGTGTTTGCGAGATTATTTTAGTTAGTTAATTCACAATTTTGAAGGACTTATGAATAATGTGTGTATGGAATGCGATATAGATCCTCTATGTTTAGTTTATAAGTGATTGGTTTTCATCCAATCTTCTAATGTGAGATCTCCGAATTAGGAATTTCATTAGTTCCATCACACTTTACTGTGAACAATTCAATATTTCCTTAAATTTGTTTGTTTTCGGTGTTGTGTTTGATCTATGTTAGCAAGTCCACGTTGCACTCCACCTTGTACAAATAAGATCAGTGCTACTTGCTGTATAGTGATTCACAACATCACACTACTAACTGAAGAGCAATATTTGGACCTCTTATCATCAAAAAGAAAAAAGGTTAGCGCATTGATATAGTATTCTATCTCAAAAGTTTGGATGCAACTTGCTTTGAATTTCCTGATGTTTACAACATTAAAAATGAAATATTTACTATAGAAAATAAAATGAACTGTGGATTGTTTTGTAGTACGTATGGTAGAATTTGAAGGTGGCTATATAAAAAAATTGTGATACCGGTTCTGTGCCAATAAAATTGATACTACTCTATAGGCCTTTATTTTATTTTTTCTTTTATTTTCTAGCTTTTGTAAGTTAAAGAAGAAAAAGAAAACACTCAAGCATTTATGGATTAAATAGAGATTGGTTCTTAATCCGGGTTTTCATTTCAATGTTGGTTTTATAACGGAATCAATCTTGTTAGGTATTTACTATCATTTCAAATGTTCCATGTTTATGTTTCTATGCAACTCATCAACTCAGCTCCATTTTCATATCTTTATTACTACATAAATGGATTATTATATAAGTTACATCACCTCAAATGTTTGTTATTCTAGCATATCTTGTTCATACACTACCTTGTGGGCTTGATTTTTGTGTAAGTTACATATCGTATTTGAGTATATTAGTTTAGCTATACATATAAATGTACCAACTTAACAAACGCATGTCTATTTCTGAAAAATCAACAACCAACTCCAGTAGACCTAACCCAGTTGGAAAATTATTTCATTTTTTTCCCATTCAACATAGTAGTAATATGGAGCATCAATGTGACACCAATAGAATTTAGTAAAGATCACCAATTGCATTTAGTAAATCAATCTTAATGGCATACCATAATCTTATAATTTTAGAGTTAATAATATTAGGCTCAGGAATTGTTATTGTTTACAGAAAATGCTACTTCCTTTACATTCTTCTTCTGTATTTAAAAACAAATTTCCTTTCTTATTTGTCCACCGCCTCCTTTCTTTTTTACGTTTTATTTTTTTCAACTCTACATTTATTACCATTAAAAATAAAAAACTGAAATTTGACGATATATTTTTTAATGACAAAATGGAAATTGTTAAATTACGTAATATATTTTCAATGAAATGTATATATGGCATATTAATTGTAGCAATGTCATAATACTGATGCTTAGATATTGAAGCCCAAGCTTTGTATACAAAAATTATCATAAACAAAGTTTCCATGAAAGTCATTTCGTATCAGATCGTGAATATAATGGCAATGTAGAAAAGTAGAAGTGAAGTCCGAGTCAGTCTTAGTTCCATACTTTTTAATACAATATACTATATTATTATTAGTTATGTGTGAGAAATGCTTCAGCAATAAATTCCAGTAGAGTCATGATCCCTCGTGGAGTGCAAGGAAGGAATCAAATGAATTTCACATGGTTTGATACAAGTATTCCCTGCCTGACACAAGTGCATAGTCTGATATTTTTAAATATGTGTGAGAAATGTGCATGTTTTCATAGAGGCCTTTTAGGATGTCTGATAAAAGCGCATATTCTGGAAAATGTTTTATTGGGCTATATAACAGTTGGATTAACATCAATTAAGAAATGATTTGATAGTTTCCTTTGTTTGAATGGTCTCACGAATGTCAGTAAAATGGAATAAAATACCAGGCTCAATCTATGCTTCATTAGTGTTAGATCAAAATTTGGACCTAACACCCAAATTGTTCTGAATGTTATAGAGTTTCAAATGAAGAACGAGGAAAAAGAAAATAACACACTGAATTTATAGTGGTTCGGCGTTAACGAGCCTACGTCCACTTTATATATTATTGATTATGCTTTGAAAGCTAATACAATAAGGATTTCTCTCAATATTTCAGTAGTTTGACAACAATGGCGGATTCAGTACTCAATATTGCCAAAAGATCCCAAAAAATGCCAAGCTCCGGGCTATTTATAGCTGATTTCGTCAGGCAGGTCGCGGTAACACGTGGCACGAATCCTGAGAACATCGGATCGCATCGCCACCGTTGAGGAAACGGTCAAATTAGCCGTTGTGGGCAGGTGTCGCGATCTGCTTGATAATCGGATCGTGCAGATGGGGAGAATCGGTCCAAATGACGGTTAGAGACACGTGTCGCTAGATCCGTGCGATTCGGATCGCTGAAGACTAGCTCGCGCTTGAACGGGTCAGAGGGTTCGCCATGCATCAGGGAATCGGATCGCTTCGCTCTGGGCAACAATATCAGTTCGGATCGGATCGAGCCGCATAGAGGTCTCGTTCCGCTGATGGAATGGGCGAGTCGATAGTGCGCGATCCGATGGTGGGCGATCCAATATCGGGCGAGACGATGAGGCAACCATTCCTTCATGTTCTTAGAGAATGCGGTTTCGTGCTTTCTTCTTATGAATGATCCTGGATGGCTTGGTCAAAAAGCTAGCCAACATTTTTCCCCCTCGAAGTATGTTTTATTAATGATGGAACATGCTTCGAAGCTATAAAATCGTATCTTCCCATCGAAACGCGGGTCACAAACTCTTCTCTTTCTGGGATTTTCTCAGAGTCCTCATTTCTGAATTTATTGATTCGTATCGCAGGCTCGAGTCGCCATCTGTCAGCGAGACGTTCTTTCCGTTCTTGGGTGTGCACTTGGACCTCGGAACGAAGCGGGCTTCCCCTCGAGTCTTGGTGGGCTTTTGGTTCGCGGCCCACTGGTCTTTCGTGGATCGAATAGGACAAAGAAGGGGAGACAAACGGTCGCCCTCTTTGCCTATATAAGTCGATCCTCCCCTCTTCACTTTCCTTCTTCTTTCCTTCTGCCGTATCGCTTCGCCTACACCATCGAAGAACGAACCCAAATTTTCCAACTCTCGAAAATCCAAGCATTCCCTCAATTTTTAGAAAGGTAACTCCACAAAAAGCATTCTTATTTGCGAACGTCGCTCTTTCATGAATTTTCTTGATTGATTTGAGGGAGAAACGATGGAAATTTGCGCTTTTCTGAAGAAAACATCAAAACGCCATGGCTGACTAACGTAGAGCTCGGAGCTCGAGGATGGAAGGGAGAGGAGGAAAACGAAGGAGGAAGAAGAAGAGGGAAGGCCGGTTCGGATCGTGGGCAAGGAGAGGAGAAGATGAAGGCGAGACAAAAGATCGTGGTGGCAGCAAAGGCGCGTATCGTGGGGGTTGCAATGGTTCGCGAAGGAGTGATCCCTTTGGTCTGCGATCCGATGGGGGCAATCCCTCTGCCTTGCGATCCAAAAAGAGGCGATCCCTCTGCCCTGCGATCCGAGAGGGGCGATCCCTCTGCTTGCGATCCAAGAGGGGCGATCCCTCTGCCTTGCGATCCGACTCATAGCTGACAATGCAGAGAAGTTTTAAACTTTAATCAACGCTTTGTCACCAAAAAATTCTGAACAGTTAGGATAGAGCCTTGACGTTGGACTTTCTGGACTAAATGACCACACAATCTGACTGCATATGACGGCTAATTTTTCTGATGATCTTGATTGCTTTCACGCTTTATTTTTAATGCGCACACACAAGCACACACACCGGCACTTGCACACACGGGGGACGGGTAGTGTTAATCTTATTGTTCATTTTTTCTCGTCCTTGCAGCAATGTCGAATGATCACTCTTCTTCAAGATCCGTAGCAGAAACGGAATCCGAGATTCCTGAATAGTACAACCCTGAAATTCCTCCAATCAATCCGAGAGGTGTAGATTCTGGATCTGAGTACGAAGCCACAGAATCAGATCCGGTAGAAAGTACTTCATCCAGCAACGATTCTGAGATAGATGGGCGAGCTCCCGACGAGATTCCCGGCGCGCTCGGAATAGATAAATTCTCTGATTCTATAACATCTAAGCTCGATGATATAAAGCTTAAACGAATTTGCTTGAGGCACGGAATTCCTTGGGATGATGTTTTGACGCCCGGAAACGAAGATAGACCCCACCTAGCGCCAGAAGGATATATGGCGATTAGCCGAACCATGTGTTTGGTAGGGGCCATCCCTCCATTCCCTCCGATTGCCATTGAAACTTTAAGACGACTGGGAATCGCTCCGATGCAACTCCATCCGAACGCCTACGCATCGCTATATACCCTATACATAGCATATGCGGAGATCCTACATGCCGAACTTAAATTCAGATATTTGACATTCTTCTTTCTCTTCAAGCACCGTTCTTCGGCAACTCCAAATTTTTCTTTCTTTGAATCAGTGGCGAATAGGAAGGTTCTGTACGATGGGTATAGCAATATAGGAGACCCTAAATCTGATTGGTTTTATATAAGGAAACAGGCCGGATGCTCACGAAGATGGCTCAAATCAAGTAAACTTTTAAGCTTCTAATCGAATATCTTGTTCAAGAAGTTTAGGCGTTAACACTCTCCCTCCTTTTTCTTTGTTTCAAACAGATCATGTCTTCCCGAAAACAGAGGGTCAACTATACAACAACCGGTTGTCCATTCTTTTACAAAGCAGATCCGACTTTTTAAGGATCAAAAAATGCATTACTGATGACAATCTTCATAAGCATCGTCTTCTAGACAGAAGATTTGGACTTGGCACCGGCGACAAACCTTATAAGTACGTGCCCCCAACTAAGGGAGAGGGAACTTCACAAGCGATAGAAACAACTAAATTTCGCAAGAGTCCTTCTCCGATAGTCATCCAAGACGATGAAGACTTGAACATATACAGAGGGGATGAGGCCCGCGGTGACGTGTCCAAGGAAATTCCTATTTTTGCTCCAATCGAAACCGTTGCTGCCGATGACTTGACAGAAGAGTAGTTATTTGACGAGCTGAATAAAATCCCTTTCCCCGATGTTGTATATACAGAAAAGGACTTTGAAGAGGGGCTTTCTTCCTTGCTCCTGAAGAGACCAGTGCTCCAACTAGAGGACGAGAAACTGGTCAGATGAGCCTGTCTTCAGGCCCGGGTCTGTTAGGGGGAATTATATGGGATGCACACATCACACACACTATCTGACCCTGCACTCTTATATCGTGGGTATTCAAAGTTTTAATATGCTCTTCTCTTTTTTTTTTTTTTTGCAGGAACGATGTCCCGCCGGAAATCTTACTCGTATCGTTCTCTTCGCGAGGGCACACCCAGCCTTCGTCCGGATACTGAACGCTCTCGTGGTCCTTCTCATAGGCCGAGTTCCTCGCAACCTCGATCTCCACCAAAATCAACCTCTACCAGGCCTTCAAGTCACCCGACAATTCCGACAGGGGGAAAGAAGCTTCCAAAAGAGTTAACTCCTCCAAAGAGTGCACCTTCCCACAGCCGGTCGTCCAAAAGGCATCTTGAATCTAAAGATAGGGACAAAGATTCATCCAAAGAGACTGAGAAGGAGAGAAGTGACATTGTCCCCACTAGCCAACCAGAGTTAGCTGCTCCCGGGTCACGGGATTACGTCCATGGTCCCGAGATCCAAGGTAGGCTGGAAAAGCTGCGGGAACAATTTCCAGGCATATTCTTTGACAGGATGGTGTTTGTTCCTGCCTTGGAACCGGTTCCTAAAAATTGGGATAATGAAGTTATTGGGCACATCTAGCAAGCGGCCAGGCAATATGAGATGATGAAAAAGCACACAGTTAACCTTTCAGAAGTCATCCGAACACTCGAAATAGAAGCACACAGATCTAAAGCGAAACTTGAAAATAACGAAAGGGCTAGGACAAAATTGGAGAAGGACCTGGAAGATGCCCAATCCCAGCTTGCTTTAGCACAGAGGGACGCTGAGAATTATAAGACTGAATTAGAGAATGCCAAGTAGCGCTTTCATTCAGAATTGGACTCCAATAGCCAAGAGAAAATGGCCTTAAAGAAGGAGATAGAAGATCTCAAAATGGCCAACATCGAGTTGAAAACAGCACAAGGCCATTTTGAAGCTGAGAAGGCTGCTTGGGAGGCAGAAAAAGCGAGTTTAAAAGAAAGTTTGGCTCTGGATAAAGCAGAAAAGGTGATTTTGAATGACCAGGTCTCGGATGCGGAGAGAAGGGCAGCACTTGCCGAAAAGAACGTTGAAAGTGCCATTGAATTGGCCACTGCTTCTAACAACAAGCTCCTCGAAAGGGAGAAAGAGATCGAGGGGTTTGAAGAGATGATTTTCGATTTCCTTGGTCAGGTTCTCAAGACTCGCAACATCTCGTGGATCCCGGATTACCATGTTACTTTGGCCAATTTATGGGATGCCATTGTGGAGGGCGAAAAACATAGATTGGGGGTCGAAGAAATCGATGAGGATGAATTGATGAAGAACATCCTAAGAGACAATGAGCCTGAGGACTTGGCAGAGGGTCGTCGCCTGATTCTGGCGGAGATGGAAAAGGAGAGAGCCCTCGCTAAGGGTAAAGGCAAAGCTGATGAGGGCTCGAGTTCGGCTGTGGAGCCCAAGACCTCCGGGGTTGAGGAATACCATCCCGATGATCCATTAATCCCCTTGGGTCGAACTCCCTTGGTCATCGGAGCCTCTGCAACTACTCAAGAGGGAGCATCTGCTGAAGGTATCTCTCTCTTTTCCCCACAATTTGTCAAAGCAATTGTGAGTTATCGTCGTCTGGTAGAACAACCAATTGAATTAGTAATGTGTGTTTCTCCTGATATAGGGGGCGAGCCCGTGGACAGGGGTGTTGAAAAAGAAAAAGAAGCGGAGAAGGAGGCTGTCTCACAAGGTGCCGGTGCTAATATATCAAGACAGGATGAGGTCACAACAGCAGAAAGAAGCATCCCGACACCTAGCACTGATGTACCCAAAGATGCTGAGACCATCGAAGCTTTGAAAGACATGGATGAGCGCCATGTAGATGACGAAGAAGACATTATTGGCGCCAAAAAGGCCGATGATGATGACGAGGAAACCTTGGCCAGCCGAAAAGCCAGGCAGGAGAAAGAGTTGGCTTCGAAGAAGGTGGGAGATGAGGCTTTGGACGTAGTCCCTCTTGTAGAATTCGATCCCAAAACTGGGATGATTGTGAAGATTCAGCCCAAATCCATCAGTCGACAGCTTCACTTTGCAAACTCCGATGACTTCCCGGCTTCCCTTTCTGATAGGAGGAAGAGAAAAGAGGTGGAAGAGGAATCTTCAGAGCAGTCGGATGTTCCTCTTATTGATAAAAGGAAGAGGAAGAAAGGGGATCCGTCTGATACCGACAAGGCGAAGCTGGAGAGGCAGAAGCAAGAGAAGAGGCCAAAGCGTAAATAGGATGCTTGTTGATATTTTGCCTTTAGGTTTTCCACTGGCCAGGAAGTGTAATTGTGAGACTGGTCCTCACTTTTGTTTCTAGGTTGTTTTTCACTTTGTTGATTCACAGTATATAAATAAAAGTTTATCTCTCCTTGCATCATTGTGTACCTGTATTCAGATAAACTTTCCATGCTTAGTCATTAGCTAATTAATAATAATTACAAATCAGTCAAACAACAGAAAGAAGAATTTTCATGCTATGTTGCACTGCTGTATCAAAGTTGAGTATATGTATACGAGTGCATGTCCCCCCCAATCAGTTGTTACTGTAGCATCTGACTTGGGTTTACTAAGGATTGATTAGTACTGTCGGCAAGTTGCCCCCTATTTCTGAATATGGGGACATAAGAGATTTCATGGGATAGCAGTAGTTCAGTCGGCCCTTGTTCCTTTAGCAGGGAGTAAGTTCTTTCTCAGCGCTCAATCGGAGACGCTTTTATACTCTCTCTCTCTGGAGAGTTAGAGTTTGCGCTCGGCGATTCATTCGCTCCCCGATCCTTCAGCGGGGAAGGAGCTATTTCTCAGCGCTCAATCGGAGACGCTTTTATACTCTCTCTCTCTGGAGAGTTAGAGTTCGTGCTCAGCGACTCATTCACTCCCCGATCCTTCAGCGGGGAAGGAGCTATTTCTCAGCGCTCAATCAGAGACGCTTTTATACTCTCTCTCTCTGGAGAGTTAGAGTTGGGACTCAGCCGTTCGATCGCTCCCCGATCCTTCAGCGGGGTAAGAATCCTTTCTCAGCGCCAAGTCGTGGACGCTTTTATATTCCCCTGGCGGTTGCCAAGGTTAGACTTTTGCTCAGGCGGCTCCGATCATGGTACACCGCCCTACCTTGTAGAAGTCATCTTCGCGTCCTTTATACTCTCTCTCAGCTCTGGAGAGTTAGAGTTACAGATCAAGCGGTCTGCAATCATGCACGCTCATCAAACTCGTTCTAGGTTTACATTTTAACCCAAGCTCCGAGGATTAAAACCAATCGGACAAGTAGTTGGAGCATTTGCCAAGGCTTTGAGTTCCTCAGAACAGTTTACGGGAGGGGTGGTTGGCAACAGACTTCGGGTGCCTGCATCATTCCATTGATTTTCACAAAAATAAATAGGCAGATAAGTAAAAATGCAATAAAGGTAAATGACACACAATATTTTATAGTGGTTCGGTCGAATCATGACCTACGTCCACTTTATAATCTCTTGCATTAAGGAATCAGACTATTCTAGGCAAGTCATGCCCTGTACATAGTTTTTTAACAAAGCAAAAGAATAAATTTAAAACTCTCATGTTAAATATGGTCGTAAATGTTGGGCATTCGACACTCTGGGGATTTCCTTTCCATCTACGGTTGCCAGCTTGAAGGTTCCATTATCAAGCTTGCTCAGAATAGAGTACGGTCCTTCCCACTTCGCTCCCATATGAGTTGGGGGTGGAAAGACACGTTTCAGAACCAAGTCTTCGGGTTCCCAAGTTCGGGCTCAGACCTTTTTGTTGTAATATCGAGCGACCTGTTGTTTGCATCTCAGGGCGCGCAGGTCTGCTTCATCCCTCTTTTCTTCGATCATATCCAGGGACTCAAGAAGCAATTCATTATTGGTCATTGGATCATAATAAGTTACCCGATGAGAAGGTACCTTTATCTCAACCGGGATGACTGCTTCCGTTCCAAAAGCAAGGGAGAACGGGGTGTGTCCTGTTGTCGATTTATATGTTGTCCTGTAGGCCTATAGTGCCAAGGGCAATTCATCAGCCCACATGGCTCTAGCCCGCTTCCTTCTTCTTTTCAGAATGGACTTAATTACTTTATTTGCCGCTTTGACTTGTCCGTTCGATTGTGGGTGCGCCACAGAGGTGTATCGATTCTCGATGTGGTATTTTTGGTAGAAGTTTCTGAATTCAGCACTATCGAACTGAGTTCCGTTGTCTGTTATTACAATCTTTGGAATCCCAAATCGACAGATGATGTTTCTCACGATAAAGTTGATCACTCGTTTGGTTGTGATTGTAGTTAGTGGTTCAGCCTCGACCCACTTAGTGAAATAATCTACGGCCACAATAGCGAACTTTGCTCCGCCCCTTGCTATGGGGAGACTTCCAATGATATCAATTCCCCACATAGAAAAAGGCCATGGACTCATCATTGTTTTTAACTTACTAAGAGGCGCTCTAGGTATCTTTGAAAATCTCTGGCACGCATCACACCGTCGTGCATATCTTGCTGCATCCTTGTTTATGGTAGGCCAGAAATAACCATGCCGCAACACCTTTTTTGCCAAAGTTTGCCCTCCAGTGTGGCCGCCACATTCGCCTTCGTGGACTTCTTGCAGCACCCGTTCAATGTCATCGTGGGCTACACACCGAAGGAGGGGCATTGAAAACCCTTGTCTGTAAAGAACTCCGCCTTGGAGGACGTATCGGGCGGCTTTACGAATCACTTTACGCCTCTCGCTTTTCTTGGTCGGAAGCGTTCCATCCATCAGGAAATTCTTTAGAGGGGTCATCCCGGACTCCCTTTCTGGTTCCGTCTCCAGTACTAGGTCAATTTCCATCTGATCTATGCTAGGGGACCGAAGTACTTCAACGGGGGCTAGCCCAGTCACTTCAGGATCGTCAGAACTAGCCATCTTTGCCAACTTGTCGGCCTACTGATTCTCTGACTGCGGAATATGAGATATGCTGTAGTGATCAAAATCATTCAGCAGTTCTTTCACTTTCTTTAAGTATAAAATCAATCTTGCACTTTTAGCTTGGAATCTTCCAGTGACTTGATTCACAACTAACTTGGAGTCGCAGAAGATGTTCAGCTTTGTGACTTCTAGTTCCTTTGCAATCTTTAATCCGGCTATCAGAGCTTCGTATTCGGAATCGTTGTTAGTGGCATGAAACTCCATTCGGATTGCATAGGTTATTAATCGTTTCTCGGGGGTTTCAAGCACTATTCCAGCGCCGGATCTTTCGTCGTTCCTAGCGCCATCAGTATACAATCACCAAGCATTGGGATCGAAAAGTAACTTTGAAGGATCAACTTCCTCATTTGCTATATCTTCCTCAGGGACAGTGAACTCTGCTATGAAGTCGGCTATCACTTGCCCCCGAATTGACCGTCTGGGCTGAAAGTTCAAATCAAATTGACTTAGCTCAATATTCCATTTGAGTAACCTTCCAGATGCCTCTGGTCTCTGTAGAACTTGCTTGAGTGGATGATCGGTGTATATGGTGATAGGATGTGCCTGAAAATAATGCCGAAGTTTTCTAGAGGCGACCAGTAAACTATACGCCAACTTTTCTATTCGTGGATAATTACGCTCTGCTGCTGTCAATTTTTTGCTCACATAATACACAGGTCTTTGGACCTTATCCTCTTCCCTTACCAATGGTGAGCTGATCGCATGGGATGACACTGCCAAATACACGAATAAATCCTCGTGATCTATTGGCTTAGATAAAATCGGAGGTTTCTCCAAGTGCCTGAGAAAATTCTGAAACGCTTCTACGCAGTCAGGTGTCCATTTAAAGTGACGTTTTCCTCGCTTTATTAATTCAAAGAATGGGATGCACTTATCCGTAGCCCTGGAGATAAATCTGCTTAGCGCGGCCACTTTTCCGGCAAGGCTTTGCACATCCCTAATCTGCCTAGGTTCCTGAATGTTTCTGATTGCCGCGATCTTGTCTGGATTAATCTCAATACCACGGGAACTGACAATGAATCCCAAGAATTTTCCAAAAGCAACACCGAACGAACATTTGGTTGGGTTGAGTTTCATTCCGTATTTTCGAAGAATGCCGAACATCTCTGCCAAGTCAGTAGTGTGTTGAGAAGATTGCTTGGACTTAACCAACATATCGTCGACGTATACTTCCATTGTTCTCCCGATCTGGTTATAAAACATTCTATTGACTAAGCGTTGATATGTAGCGCCCGCATTCTTCAAGCCAAAGGGCATCAACACATAACAATATAACCCCAGATCAGTGATAAAACTAGTGTGCTCTTGATCTGGAACATGCATCGGAATCTGGCTGTATCCTAAATAAGCATCCATAAATGAGAGAAGCTCGTGACCTGCCGTCGAGTCTACCAACTGGTCAATCCGAGGTAACGGGAAACTATCTTTTGGACAGGCTTTGTTCAAATCCGAGAAGTCGATACACGTTCGCCACTTCCCGTTGGCCTTCTTTACCAGGACTGGATTCGAAATCCAGTCTGGATAGGTCGAGTCTCTGATAAATCCATTACTCTTTAGCTTTCCAACTTCTTCTTTCAAGGCAGCGGACCTCTCTGGGCCCAGCATTCGCCTTTTTTGCTTTACTGGAGGATGTTTAGGGTCAATGCTCAAGGAATGGCTCATGATTGATGGGGATATCCCACACATGTCCGCGTGGGTCCAAGCAAATACATCCAAATTGTTTTTTAAGAAATCCGTCAATTCTTTAGCAAGATTCGGACTTAACTGGGATCCAATCTTAAGGACCTTCTCCGGGTCACTGTCATCGATCGGTACATCCACAGTTGTCTCGTTGGGAGTCGCCATTCTGCCCCCGGGTTCTTGATCCTCTCTGGGATCTATATCCTCGGGCATCTCTCTGGGCGACTCTCCAACGACTATCCTCTTTTGTTGCTATAAGGTCTCCGCCCCCGAAGGGGGAGAGGTGCCTTTAGTTTCGATATCCCCTCCATTACGAAGTAACTTTAGTTTGGCAACATAACACGCTCGCTCAGCAACTTGATCCCCTCTGACGATACCAATGCCAGCTTCTGTGGGGAATTTCAATAACAAGCACCAGGGGGCTATACAGGCTCTGAACTTTGCGATGGCCGGTCGGCCCAAGAAGGCATTGTAGGGCGATTCAACATCCAAAACCACAAAGGGAAGGATTCTCACTCTCTGGCGTTCTCCTTCCCCAAGTGTAACGGGTAACTCTACATAACCCATCGGAGCGGTGGATGCTCCGTTGAATCCACGGATCCATCCTTGGCAGGGCTTCAAGTCTTTTATTTCGAGATTCATCTGGTCAAAGGTCTTTTTGAAAAGAATATTGACGGAACTCCCGTTGTCCACTAGAACCTTATGAACAGTGGCTGGTCCAATGGGTACTGTAATTACAAGTGGTTCTTCAGTTGGAGCATGGACTCCAATGCTTTCTCGTTCTCGGAAGACGACATCGTCGGTCATCATCTTTTGCTGCTTCACCGGGATACTGTCCTCAGGGTTGCTACACTCCCCTACCTCGAGATGTTGCTTGGCTGCATTGACGTATTGATCCAATGCTTTGGAAATGTGCCCAGCGAGATAAAGTCCTCCGATCACGGTATTGATAACAATATTCTTTCCTTTTTGCTGAGCAGTCGGCCTAGCAGCAAGTTGATTTTGGTTTTGATTTGGGGCCTGCACTGCTTGCCCCCTGTCCCTGGGCGTTACTCTGTATTCATCTAACTTTCCTTCTCGAAGCAGCCTTTCGACTACATCCCTTAGGTGACGACATTCATTTGTCGAATGGCCGTGAATCTGATGAAAGAGACAAAACTTCCCTGTTTCACGCTCTTTCTCTGTCGACTCTCTGGGAGGTGGCCTCTTATTCTGGAGGACTTCGTACGCATCCATGAAGATATTTTCCAGAGTATCACTTATTTCTGTATAACTTTCAAAGGCCCTGGGACGAGTCCTTCTCTGGGAGTCGTTCCCTCGGTTCCTCTTCCGGTTGTTGCTGTTACCATTATTATTGTTGTTACCTGGCTGACGACCACCCTGATTCTGATTTCCGACGTTAACTTCAACTTTCCCCGAGCTGTCTCCCGTCTGTTTGATGGCGACATTGCTCTGAATTTCCTCCTTATCAGTTGTTTTAGCCTTTCGGTTAGCATATACCTCTTCCCGGCGTAAATGTACGTTGGCTTTCTCGTAGAATAACTCTCTAGTGTGGGGCGGTTTGCCTGCCAAGTACCTCCCGAATTCAGTGTCCTTATATACTCCGTCAATCAGTGCTGCGACAACGGTCGGTTCATGGGGATCTTTAACTTCAGTAGCGGCCAAATTGAAACGATCTAGGTACACCTTTAAACTCTCGCCTGGTCGCTGCTTGACAAGGAACAAATCAATCACACTTTTTGTCTTCTGTAAGTAGATACGGAATTGTTCTACGAACTTCTCACTCAGCTCCCTGAAGCTAGAAATCGATCTCGCCGACAAGCGAGTAAACCATAACAAAGCCACGTCCTCCAGGAATATGGAAAACGCTTTGCACTTAACAGCGTCAGAGGCGGCGACAGCGGTCATTGACCAAGAGTATCTCATCAGATGCTGGACAGGATCAGATCTTCCCGCGTATCGGTTCATTTGTGGCATGTTGAAACGCCTTGGAAAAGTCGCATCCAAAATATCATCAGTGAAAGGGGTGTGACTGCGGTCGATCCCCCAATCTTCATTCCGTTGTCCACGGCTATCTACCAGAATCTGGTGGACCATGGCTGCAACATTTGCACGGGTCAAAGGAGGTTCAGGGTCAGTGCCTCTGGCTTGGCGGGGTTCTCTGATCTCTCTTCGGGGAGCAGTCACAAAATTCGGGGCTCGGATAGGGCTTCGTTGCCCCCTATTATCATGAGTATGTGTGCGGTGACGGGGCTGAGGTGGTCTGTTATGCACAGGACTGTTCACATCTCGAGCCCTGGGAGCTGTAGCTTGATCATTCACATTACGGTTTGAGGGCCCCGCCCCCAGCCCTTCTTCTTCCTATGATGGCAGCGTTCCGAACCGAAGTTGCTCTATGTTCTCGGCTCTCTCATACGGTCATCGCGGAGGTCTTGGCGATTCCTCAAACGAAGAAGAATATCCCGAAGTGGGTGAACGAACCAACGGCGTTCTTTGCCTTGCGAGTTCGTCAAGCCTTCTATCCATAGCCGTCAAATTTTGCCGTAGGATGGAACTTTCCTACCTTTGGGCAGCTAACTCATCAAACAATCTGTCCCACATTTCGGCGAAGCGAGAGAGATCCCCCTCGGTGACAGGAGCAGCAGGATCATATTGTTCATCATCACTCTCTCTTATGCGCAAAGAGCTCGAGCTGGGTCGACCAGAGGGACCAGGACGATAGGAGCGGGTCATAGGTTCCTTTCCAGGCCGAGTTGTAGTCTGATCATCAATTCGGATAGCTGCGGTTCGTGGATGGCGACTCGCTGCGCCCCCCTGAGGTCGACTCATGGTCGTGGTACGCGGAGGCTGCGAGGCGTTACCTCGGGATCGAGTAACAACCCCTTCAGCGGCCCGGATCGTCTCGTTCTCATCGACTTGGAGCGTGGTGTCTTCATCGGATCGGTTCGCCCCCTGCGCTCCGCGATCCAGAGTTTCTTCATTGCCCAGCTCGTGCACACTCTCTTCAATCGTTTCGTTGGTCTGTGAAGCTCGCACTTCCTTAGATCTTTTTCCAGCCATGATATCTGAATCGCTGGAATCTTCAAAGAACTGAATAGTGAAACTTTAGGACTGAGTTCTCAGTGAAAGCACCAAAAAATGTTAGATCAAAATTTGGACCTAACACCCAAATTGTTCTGAATGTTATAGAGTTTCAAATGAAGAACGAGGAAAAAGAAAATAACACACAGAATTTATAGTGGTTCGGCGTTAACGAGCCTACGTCCACTTTATATATTATTGATTATGCTTTGAAAGCTAATACAATAAGGATTTCTCTCAATATTTCAGTAGTTTGACAACAATGGCGGATTCAGTACTCAATATTGCCAAAAGATCCCAAAAAATGCCAAGCTTCGGGCTATTTATAGCCGATTTCATCAGGCGGGTCGCGGTAACACGTGGCACGAATCCCGAGAACATCGGATCGCATCGCCACCGTTGAGGAAATGGTCAAATTAGCCGTTGTGGACAGGTGTCGCGATCTGCTTGATAATCGGATCGTGCAGATGGGGAGAATCGGTCCAAATGACGGTTAGAGACACGTGTCGCTAGATCCGTGCGATTCGGATTGCTGAAGACTAGCTCGCGCTTGAACCGGTCAGAGGGTTCGCCATGCATCAGGGAATCAGATCGCTTCACTCTGGGCAACAATATCAGTTCGGATCGGATCGAGCTGCATAGAGGTCTCGTTCCGCTGATGGAATGGGCAAGTCGATAGTGCGCGATCCGATGGTGGGCGATCCAATATCGGGCGAGACGATGAGGCAATCCACTCCTTCATGTTCTTAGAGAATGCGGTTTCGTGCTTTCTTCTTATGAATGATCCTGGATGGCTTGGTCAAAAAGCGAGCCAACAATTAGTATTATTTGGAATTCTTTTTTCTTCATAAGAACCAAGAGTGGTAATGTACTTTGTAAATGAAAATGACTCATTTGTTCAAAGTAAACAGGATAGGACTGATTGCTTTAAATTATTAGGAAAATTACCCCTTTGTGGAAGCGACCAGAATCTTATTCACCCAAATACTTAAAGTTGATTTCTATAAAAAACAACACAGATATGAATCACATGCGCAAACAAGATATTCCACCCAACTTGTAACAACCCGGAAATGCGAGCCAATTTAAAAGTTTT
Organism: Allium sativum; assembly: GCA_030737875.1. Taxonomy (NCBI): domain Eukaryota; kingdom Viridiplantae; phylum Streptophyta; class Magnoliopsida; order Asparagales; family Amaryllidaceae; genus Allium; species Allium sativum. The sequence goes on from CM060926.1 coordinate 379,486,222, forward strand.
ATTCTGGCGAATTTAATGAATTTTGATTATTTAAAATGAATTATTTTAAATAATATCGACGAGAAATTTATTTTGAATAGAATTCGAACGTATATATTTATATACGTTGTCGTTAGAATATAAATAATTATTTATAATTATAAAAGCAATTGAAAATGGCGCGGTAGTTCGATAATTCGTTTTCAAAATTTCAATTGAACATACCGGGTGCAAAATAAACCGGATTTTAGCGAAACCAAAAATATTAGAATCTAATTAAGGATATCTTTCCAACGAATCCGAAAAATCGAGATTTCATAGCGGGGGTAAAAAGTTATGTCCAGTTGAAATTTCAGAATAGTCGCTATGGAATTCTGGCCATTGAAAATAGCCATTTTGCAAATGACCTCGGTTTTCGACGAAACCACTTTTGTTGGATCTGCAATGTCAAATTATTGCTAGGTTTCAAATTTCGTAATTTTCTGAATCAATATGTGAGCATGGCAAAGTAAAACGCGTTTGACCAGTTTCACTTGATTTTAATCGACTGGAAAATGGTCATTTTTCAAACGGTCTCGGAATTTGATGAAATTAGTTTTGTTATGACCTTATCGTCGATACGAAGCTAGAAATAATTTTTCTAGAATTTTCTGAGTCAGTATGTGGCCCCGGTAAATCGAAATGTGCGTTTAAAATTGAATATATAGATTTAAATTTTAAATTTAGCATAAACTGATTTTAACTGCCGAACTGGCTCACGATACATATCCCATTGTGTTCGGAATGGGGGTATTTATCTAGGGGGACAGTCGTTGGGTCTCGTTTGGCGTTCGTATACGAAATCACAATTAAAGAGAAAATAAAATAATCAATTAATTAAATTAAACTATCCTTTCTCTCTCTCCTCTAAGTCTACCCTCATCCCTCTATCTCTTTTCAGATCTCACGATCGAATAAGAATAAAAAAAGAGCGACGCCTCAGCCCAGAAACCCACCGATGCTCGCCGCCGGAGACCTCCGCCACCCCCTCCTACAGCCGCACCATAAATCCCTCCTCCACCGCTTCTCTCTCCTCTCTCTCTTACTAGAAACCCACTCCCTAGCCCCAAAACAACCCAACGCCACCTAGCTTCACCTCTCCACGCGCTGACTGGCCACCGCAAACCCCCTACCACCTATCGCCGATGCCAAAACCCCCTCCCCTCTCCACACAGCCCTTGCAAGTTGTTATTTACTTATTTTAGATTATTTTAGTTTATTTACTTGAGGTGATTGATTTTAAAGGATAAGAAAAAAAATCAGTTTTTTTTAAGTAGCAAGAAAAAAATCTGTTTTTTTTTTATGAATAACAATGAAAAGCTATGATTTATCATTTCTTAGTTTTCATGAATATAAAGTAATGATTTTTGTAGTGTTTTCATGAATATAAAGTAATAATTTTTATCATAGAAAAGAGATGATTTTTATACGAACGGGATATGAGTAAAAATATGATTTTTATTATAGGTAAATTTAAAAATATAATTTTTATAATATAGGAAGGTTAAAAATATAATTTTTATAACGAAGTGAAAATAAAGATTCGATCTTTATATATGTAACGAAATAAAAGTCTGATTTTTATTATATCTATGTTGAAATAAAAATGTGATTTTTATAGCGATAAAATGAAAATTCGATCTTTATATATGAAATAGAAAAATAAAAATATAATTTTTAATATGAACAGCAGGAAAGGGTCGTAGTGGAATTTTTGGCATTATCCGAACTGTTCAGAAATTGATAATGGAGGAGTGGATCTCCATGGTGAGAACTTCTCACTTTAATTCTTGTTTTCTAGTTAAAATTATATACTAAGATTCAGACGGTGCTTAGCAGCACCTGGCACCCGTCGTCCACAGACCATGGACGACTTGTTTGCTTGTTTGATTTGGATGTGTAGTTGATTGTGTGATGTGAAATGAAATTAAATTATTTTATAGTGGAAAATATTTTATAGTTAAAAATATAATTTTTAACGTGTATATAAAATAAAATATTTATAAACAAATCAGACGATTTGTTTATATACACTGATTTGACTGATATTGATTGGGACGATAAATTTTACACATCGCCCAATTGCACAAATAAAATCTGTGTTTGATTGTTTGAAACCCCACACAGGTGTTGGGATGATATTTGGCGTACACTAATCCCAATTATTTAATTGTATGTCGATCGATTGGTCGACAGACTGTGTAAGCGTTAATTATTTATATTTAATGCTTATGTAGTTGTGTGGTGCAATTTGGATGATGGTTGATTATTTATCGTTGTTATTATATATGTGTGTTGTATGGAATCCATATAATTAACATTATATGGTAATCGATTGGGCCTCATTCCAATTGGGAAAATAAAGAATATTATAAAATAAAGATACATGTGTTGATGGTACTCATTTGTTGAGATTAGTCAAATGGTGAATGAAATATAGATTCATGTGTTGAATAGAATAAATATTCATTTATTGAATAGAATAACGAAGTTATTGAAAAATATAAAGCCGTGTTGATTAGAGATGAGCTATTTTGACGTGAACAATATTGATATCGATTATATTCGTTTTTAAAATGAATATTTAGAAAGAGATGTAAAAATAAAATAGAATAAAATCGAATTGAAATAAAATAGAATAAAATCGAATTGAAATTGAAATAGAATTGAATTGAAAATGAAATCGAATAGAATTGAAATTGGAATCAAATTGAATTAAATAGAAATTGAAATCGAATTGAATTGAAATCGAAATCGAATTGAATTGAAATCGAATTGAAATTGAAATGGAAGTTGAAATTGTTTTTGAAATGAATTTAAAACGATTTATAAAATTCGTTTTAAAAGGAAAATGACGAAGTATATATTATATACATTATATATATAATATAATGGCTTGAATAGAACGCGCCGCGCCGCGGCAGTTCGTGAATTTCGACCATTGACTTCGAACGGACATTATGGGAGATCCGATCGTCGGATTCTCCTGAAACCAGAACCGTTGGGTTCGTATCGAAAAGAGCTTTCCAATGAATATTAGAAATTTGAAATCTAACTGTTGGATTTGGAATTATGTCCAAATCAAATTTGGAAAAGGTCGTTGTAAGTGTAGTTCGGTGGCAGTTCTTGAAAACCAACTGTACGGGCCTTGATAAAATCACTAAAAATATCTATAATTTGTGTAAAATCATAAGAAATGATTTGGGAAAAACTGGGATGAAAAATTCTATATTTCAAAAGATAAAAATATATATTTATCGAAATGAACTAGTTTTAAACTAGAATTAAAATCAATTTATTTTTGAAATAAATAAATTGAATTTGAAATGGGTTTTAAATAACCAGAACTTCTAATATATTTAATTGGAATTGATTTGTGGGTTTACCGTGAACGGTGTTTTAAATAACACTTGTTCTTTAACCCGATAATAAATAGAATTTGATTTGGGTTTATCGTGAACTATGTTTTAAATGACATTAGTTCTTCAACCTAGTAAAAGGAGTTTTAATGAATCAGTAAATAGATTGAAATGTGAATTGATAATTTTAGTTACCAAATTTGGAAGGTGAGTGAGAATGGAGTATCACCAGTTTTACTCCTAGCAATAGTTAAATCTTTAATTAGATTTGAACGTGAAATGGTAATTAAATTTAACGATAACACCGTGGTATTAGTCGTGGGGTAATAACAGTTTTGCTCCTTGGGATGAGTAGGTTGGGATTGGGAAATAAAATAAATAATTACTTCAGTGTGGTTAGCTAATCTCGACTAGTTTGGAAAACCATAGTCTGGTTTGAAATGACATCCAAAGGAAGATTAAAGAATAAATTCAAAAGAATTTATCTTTGATAAAATTAACGGGAACCTTTCCCTAGGAGTGAATATCTGAATAAAAGAATATACTGTATTGGAATGAGGCGTATATTGTGTTTTATAGCACTTGTTGGTTAAGATACGCGAGTTATTCAGAAAGTCCGGGTATAACCCATTCTGAATAACTGATTCGACGATGAGTCTAAGAGATTGAAGACGGTACAAGACCGACGATCTTCACATCGAATGGATGGGTGCTACTGATGCTCACGATGGGAGTAGCTACCTTGAAGGGGGATAAAGTAGTAGCCGTCCGGACGTACTTGGAGGTCGACGGATATGCAAGGAAAGTGCCTCCGGTTTTGTTTAGAATAGAACGGACTTGTAAATGGATGGTGTGTCTGACATTATATTCCTTTATATCGTATTCTTTGATCTCTGCTAAATATATATCTGTTTGGTGGCGGAGAATTTATTCTCTTGCTTAACGCCCTTCTCTGAGACATACGAGTTCAAAGGTTATATATTGGCAGAAATCAGTGGTACGATATGGATTGATTGTGTGGCATGCTGAGATGCAGTGATCCAAACTTCTGTTAAAAAGCAAAGTTTGGTGGATGATGATCAAAGCGCAGCTTCAATATAGCACAGCTTTGTGTATACCGTTGATTCGCGAACCTCACACCCCGGTATGGTGGTAAACTGATGGTTTGATCAGTATGCTTTTTAGTGGATGGGCACCTTAGTGGTATCGTGGATTCGGTCGACCGAGATTGAGCTTAGTGCTCATGGGGATAGGGTAAGTGGTGCTTTCTCTCGCCGGGACGTAAGCCGCAGTGATACTCGATTTCCCAAAAGTGCGGTGGTGCATTACGGTGATTTCTCTAGCTGATACGTAAGCCGTTGTAGATGGCACTACGCGATCGATCTTTCGAATAAGGAGCCACCATGATGGAAATCCAATTTCCAAATATGACATTTTGTGGTTTTGATTGTAGAGCCTAGTATTGGCGACATGATATATGGTACCCATGCCATCTATGATTGATATATTTATATTTGAAGTTGGTTTCTTCACTTATAGTAATAATATAAGATGAAATTTCGCGTATCAAGCATATTTGACTATTATAAGGGAAAACCCTATCCTCCGGCTTGCGTTGCATTGTGTGATGGGATCTGGGTCTTATAATAGCTTCATTGTTCTTTATTTAGCATTGCGCTGTTTGTTTTATGCACTGGTATTCTTGGGAGGAAACTCGTTCCGTGTTATACGGCGTGGTCCCTTGATTTACCTGACTTTAAAAACGAAGATTAATAACTATTTTAGTTCTCACACCAGTCACATGACTGATCTGGAGTTTATTGTTATAACCTAAACTCTGGGTGCCCTAATTTTGACACGGACAGCTTGTAGTTTTGGTTTTGCAGATTTATATTAACAGGATCCTGATTTCAGCTGGAACGATACTCGGAAAGCTTTGTATCTGCGTGTTACTTCTAGTTGTGTATTGTATTATTTTCCGCTGCTATGTAATTTATTGTAATCTCTGATATTTTATGAACTGTAATATTTATTTATACTCCGTATATTCTTGTAATCTGATAGAATTGTTGTAATATACAATGAAATGTTCTTCTGTCTGCGTTCTTTTGTGGCTTGTTCTCGAAGCAATCCGGGCTTTCCTTCACGGGGAAGTTACGGGTCTTCACACAACCACCCTCTTTATTGATTCAACAATACAAATTTTGTTTACATACAATGGATCTACAACCAAAAAATAAACAAAATTACAAGAATCAATGCCCGTATTGAGATAGGGAAAAAATTATAGATGACTATAACTTTTGTTGGAGAAGGAGAACAATGAAGAATAATGGCAACCTTTGGATTAACTATTTTGGTCTTGGTCCCGTGCCCTTAATCCAATCCTAGATGCTGTTGATACAGGAGAATTGAAGACCTAGACAAATATCGAATTTTCCTCTAAAAAATATATCCAGAATAAAATTAATGATTTCTTTCCTTCTATGATACAATCAATCAATCAATTAACCAATCAATAAATCAATCCATCAAATCAATTAGTCAATTAATCTATTAATCAATCAATCAATCAATTAATCAAACCAATCTTCATTAACATATGTGATTTCATGTCACAAATAAATGCACTCCACCTTGATATGAAATTACATCACATCAAACAAACTTCCAACACATAAGTCATGTCGCTCTTTCAACGACGCCTACTTTCAATTAAACCATTACAAACACAATCCACCGCCTGCCAAAAGAATGCATCTTCCCCTCGAGATGCACCACACAATACTAATGGTCTAAAAATGCTTGTAATACCACAAGGATCTCCGCATTGTGGATTTTCCACATCGACACCCATCTACCACTTGATTTGAGCCCCCTCCTTGATCACTCCGGATCTCTCGAGCATCATCAACATGAAGATCTCTGTCTATACCACTCGCAGTGACCAAATTAACCTCTCCACCTTGATGTGGACTAGGTTCTTCAACCGTCACTCGCCTTCCACAGTTTACCACAGAACCAACCAATCTATACAGGTTTCCCTCTTCCAAGACACCTCTCATCACAACACAACCACCCTTCTTCACTCTCAAAACTCCACCTTGAGTATCATAAGTGCAACCACGACGATCCAACTGACCGAGAGAAATAAGGTTATGCGAACTCGCAGGTACATGTCTACCTCCAGAGACTTCTCTCACCATGTCAACATGTATACGAAACCGGATATATCCAATACCACAAAGTGGTAGCTCTGCTCCATTGGTTGTTCTAATCACGTCAGCATTATTCTCATAAGAAGAAAAATACTTCGCATCTTACAAATGTGAAAACTGGCTCCCGAATCCATCTTCCAAGGATTAACTTCGCTAAACAGGAAATCACAAGAAACATCACTAAAGGAACTTGCAATAAGACCTACCTGTGCCTCATCACTATTAACCATCTGCAACTTTCTTCTTATCCCAATGATAAGCATGACAATCTTTGCGTATGTGACCTTGCTTATAACAATAGTAACAAGTGATGGCACCTTTACCATTAGCCCCTGTAATGACCCAACTTTTGAACACATCGGAAGTCATGTCATTAATAAGAATAGATAGAAGGCAAAATTACAGAAACATCAGAATCTCACAGTGGAATTTTTCAAAAGATGATACTTCATAATATTACACATCAGAACATATTACATCAGAGCCTAATAGATCTAGGGATATAAGCCACTTCATAGTACAACTCTAATTATACATATCATTGATGACTAACTTGCAGATTTAATTATACAGTAGACATGGATCAGCGCACAGAAAGTTCAATTCCAGCTTCCCAAGTTTTATCATGACCTGATTCACTTGTCTACTCATAACAAGTGTTATGAGTACCCAAGAGTTTGAGAAAAACACAGAAAAATAAACTCTGGGTCAGTTAGGGGACTGGTATGGGTAAACAGTTTAAAATAGATTAAAGAATTTAAATACATCCCATAAGACCACACCGTGAATACGGAACGGGTTTTTACCTTATGAGATCAAAACACTTTGTATACTTGAAATCATATATTATCATAGTGTCTAAGTTTTCTACAAGTAATTTAGAATCTAGAAGAATGCTTACATCTCACATTCTTCTATATAGTACAAATAAAACCGCTTGACGCTTATGGAAATTGGATTTCCAACCATTACAAGGTATGGGACCACCTTCCGCTCGTGTATCTCTAGAGGCGAATACACTGGGTTCAACAAGAACGTCTTGCAACCCGGCCTACACATGACCGCCCACTCATTTCTCTTGAGTGTATCGAATGAATATCACCAATGGTTGTGTACGGAAACCATTTCCCGAATGGGCAGAATCAATAGAATAAGGAACAAAAGGAATTTCTCTAGATAGGTGATGCTATACCCTAATGGGAGCGACCCACATAGCCATGCTGCCTGCCCGATTTTTGTCATTTCCTGGGTGTGAGGCTTGAGGCTAGACTGACCTTTTCATCATCACTGTTTATTTCTTTTGAATGCCACATCGCCAATACTCGTCAATCGCTAATTGACTTCGTCAAAGATATATTATAGGCGTAAAGCAAGAGAAACGAATTTCTCCACCACCATATAAACACGTTTGGAGATATCAACGTACATGATCAGTTAGAATTACTCTGTCAGACATTCGTCCATACAATTTGTCTTGGGATTGGACAAATCGAAGGCACTATTCAAGAATAGACCTTGAAAACTTCGTCTCCTCTTATCTTCGATAATCTTTGACTGCGACATAAAAATCAAAATCGAAGTGGACTATAGGTCTGGACTCTTCGAAACGATCGACGTTAATATCATTTAAGGGCAAGTTGTATTGGAACAGATTACAATATTCAAAAATAAATACAAGTTTTTATATTTATTAGTCGTAAATTTGAAATCATCTTCTATTTTCAGAATGTTCATTTATGAATTTAAAACTCAAATGTTTATTTTTGAAAATAATTTCATTTTAAATCGACCACCTTCCGATAGTTATTGTCAAATGAATATCAAATTTTTTCTCAATGCCTCAATTGGAAAATGTTTATTGGATATCGTATTTAAATAATTATTTAAAGGACAAACTAAAGTTTTACAATATAAAACAACTATGATTTTACATATAAATATATGTGAATACGCTTTGCTTCATATTTGTTAGACTTATTTAATTTTTTTTATAAGTATCCTTACTTTTTTTATAAAAAAACATATGAATTGATTGTCTACAACAAAAACAATGGTTTAAATTTGAAATAGCAAAACGTCTCCTTTCTTTGCTTCTTTAACCGACATGAATCAGAAGCTTCCACAATAATTTCTTTTGTTTTATTTTTAACGTTATCACCTACCTTCCCTCATTAAAAACGACTGGTGTAAAACTACCGCCCATTCTTTCCTTATTAATTTTTTTCTCCTTTTTTTTAATGTATAAATCCCGTGGCCCAGAAAATGCTAGCCCATGCCATGAAAGTCCATAGGCCCTTAAGGCCGCACCTCCTTTTAATTTCCTAAGTGGCCACGTGGACTTCAATAATCCACGCAAATACCACACGCTCCCAGTTCTAAAATGAATCCGAGACATGCTACCCTTCTTCCAATTTTTATTACTACCTGATGCTCTTCTACTGATTTTCCATTTGCTTTCTCCCATCCTATTTCTGCTCCTCCACCCGAATCCTTCCCGAGCCTTTCCCCTCCACCATATCTTCACTTCGATGAACAGTCCTTCACGTCCATGATTTACAGACCAATTCATGCCACCCCTCTTCTTTGCCGAACCTACTGTTACTAATTCCCACCCTTCTACGCTTTCCATTTTCTGATGCTTAACGTGTTAGGAGAAATCATTTTCTACTCTGGAACAAACTTGCTTCAGTTTTTGACTCCTATATGCAAAGCGTTTGTTGATGCACTCAAAACTCGGATGAAGTTTCTTGTAAACAAAACAGCTACATTTTAAACTATGTTATAATTTAAAGCCTGTATCTAAAAGTTTCCCCCTATGCACGTTTAATGTGCATATGCACACACGGGTTAGCCCGTACCCTTGCCACTTCACAGACCCACGTACACAAGATCTGGATTGGAGCCATCTCCAGTTGCCTGACCACCTTCCGATATCGGAATCGCAAAGAAACAAGTTTCAGCTTACACCCAAAAAATGACGCACCCACTGACGATCAAAACAAGGGCCATCGTTGCCAACCTACACTATCGATCAAACCCATATTCTCGCAATCTGTTGCTGACCTCATGACCGTCCTCTTCCCCGATTTTCTCAACATTCGATCAACCCAATACATAGCAGTTCAATGTCACACTACTGTAAAAGCTCACCGCCCCATAACACTATGTTGGTCAATAACTCAAAATTTTCACATTTAAAAAAAATATGTTAAGGTTCTTCCTAGTTTACCGAGGTTATACATCTCTTCCGTACTCAATTTTAGCATCAAAAATTTCTCGGATCATTGGCAACAGTTCATATTTGCAGTTCCTATAAAATAGCCTTTCTAAATTTCCTCTTTATGAAAATTTGTGGTATTGTTTATATATTTTGAAGTAGTTGTACCTTTAAAGTACTGGTAATCTAATAACAATTTTTTTTCATGATGGAACCCAAGATTTATTCATATAAGAAACAAACCGGTGGGGTTTAACATGTGAACAGAGTGTATATTTACCAGTATATACATAGTTAAGATTATAGGTAAGGTCACCAGAATTTATACTAACACACACACACTCATATGTTTCAGCAAACAGTTTTGATCATATTCAACAGGTGCATCATATGTATAAAGTTTTCCAGTGTCAATTACATGATCATGGCCAAAGTATTCAGAATATAAATTAAACACATAACATATGGAATCACATATTTATACCTATCCATCTAGTATTACTTAGTCGCAGCTTAAAAGAGTCTACAACAGAGGGTAAAGATCAGTTTTCCCGCAACATACAATAGTCAGTAAATCAAATGAAAGGTTTTACAGTTTGTTTCTCAGTTGTGTATGAGAGGGATAACATGTAAACCAGTATTCATGTCTATAATTCAGTGTTAACATATATGTATAAAATCAAAGGAAAGTTTACTCACCAGAAAAGTTTAAAGTCCTCAGTTTTTCTCCTTTACTGATTGTATTCGAATTCTTGTGTTGTGAGAGGATTGTGCGTGCTCAAGTCTATTTATAGTAGTAGGAAACTATTAAAATAAGTGTGCATTAAATACGTGTTTGGGAAAAAGAGCAAAACAATTTTCAGATTTTCATCTTTGACAAATGATTGACAACATAAAATATCCTTTTCTCTCTAAATCAATACACTACTCCCTAAACTCACATGGCCTTCTCCTGAATGCCCTGCACATGTACATTCTTCCCTCCTATTGGTTTCTTAAGTAATGTCACAAATAAATGCTCATGTACAACCATGTTCTTCTCTATATCCTTCCTTGGTATACACAAATTTGGTAGCTATCTTTTTTTTAACCATACATGCTCAAATTTTCCTTGGATTTCTAAACCATATTTTCACATGTTAATTTGATTTAACACAAAAATACATTAAACTTTTACTTGGCCTTCAAGGTGCTACAAAAATCTGAAAGTTTTGGTACAAAAGATCCATGGTCATGTGATGAATGTGCATAGAAAAATATTACAAAATCTATGTGTTAGTAAGGATCTAGTGTAGGAAAGATCTATGGTTTATATACACAAGATTTAGCAAGATCTTTAGGCACATGCTATAACAAATGTGAACATGTTTTGAAAATGAAAAGGAAAGTAGTATTTTCAGAAAATCACATGTAAGAAAAAGGATTTTAAAACTTAAAATATCTTGATCTAAAATGATTTGGCCATGTGAGAAATATTTTCTCCTAGATCCTAGTTGCTAGCCTAGTACTAGTGTAGGTTGTCTCCTTAAGTTATAAATGAAAACATAAAAAAGAAATGGCACTTCAGGTTTCTTTGTGTTGATGTACATTTGAACACAAAGATTTTCACTTGAACTTGTTTTGACAATAAAATTGGTTTTTAGCATGTTTTATCCAAGTGTACTTTATGTTTAAAATCAAGAATTTGCTTAAAAATAAGTATTTAAACCCTTTGAAAAAAATGCATAAAGTTTGTAATAAAAATGGCACTTTAAAACTTGCTATGCACATGTGTTATCATACATACATGTGTAAAAATGAATTTAAACAAATGTTGTTTCATATATGCTATCATACATACATGTAAAGGTAATGGCAAATGAAACCCTTTGACATGTTTTGAATTATTTAGGGTATGGATTTTTAAATCGTATTTGTAGATACATACTTACGATCAATCAAAATTTGTATTAGCGATGTTAGAAACTGGGCCATTACAATCTACCCCCCTTATAATAATTTTGTTCTTGAAATTTGTAAACAGTAGATTTTAATTAGAGTTATCGACACACATCAATAAATAATTTATTTATAACAGCTATTTCCATAACTAGATATATATGTTACTATGGTTGAAAAATATTTCCATTTATGCATTACTACTTCTTGTCTTCCATCTCTTAAATTCTCATCGACTTCCAAATATCCTTGATTTTATTTGGAAATAGATCCCAAGTCACTTCATTGATTTGAATCAATCCTGCTCAAGCATATGTATCTGTCCAAATTCTCTTTTTAACTTGAATCCATATTCAACTCATTAGTCAAATTCACTTAACTCCGTTAAGTATTATCCACAGTCTCCATTAACTTAGTTAATTATCTCCATTTTGGGACTCACAAATATGATTTTATTCCACAAATTGACCAGTTTACTTTCCCTGAGTTCATATCAAATTAATACTTAAGTCTAGACTTAATTACAGGAAATCCAAATTTTAATTCAATTTATAATTCTAACTTGATTTCTTGTATCAATATGATTAGATATTATTCTAATTTTAATTCAACTATATTTAATTTATCCTAAGGCTAACCCTAGTTAATTAACTCTTTTTATTTAAAAAGAGTAAGGTACTTTCTAAAACTTCTTCCATTTTCACATTCTCAGAAGTTGATGGCTTATCCACTAGGGCATAGATCTTTGGTTGTGTTTCCTTCTTTATAAGCGGACAATCTTTAATCAAATGTCCGGGCTGATGACACTTATAGCATAAAATCTGCTTGACATTAGCATTACCCGGTTCCTGTGGTTTTTATTGAGGTTGCTCTGGCTTCTCCGCTATTGGCTTCGTACAAAACCTAGCAGTGTGTCCCTTCCCCTTACAGTTGTGGCATTGTGTATCCTTATAATGCTCTTTAGCCTTCTCCCCCATTTTTGTTATTCCCTTGTTGTCCCAATTTGGATCAGATTTCCTTTTATTGGGATTTTCACCACTGGTTTTTCCTGTCTGTGCTTTTGCAACTGGCTTCTTTCCCTCAAGTGCTTCATAACGAATTGCCATATCTTCTAGACCAACAAATGAGATCTTGAGATGCCTAATCATTTGAACTTGCAAGCTATCCTTCAATTCCACTATAAACATTTCATTCTTCTTGTGTGGGGTGTTGATCAGTTTTGGCCCGAAACAAGAAAGCGCATTGAACTTATTTTCATATTCGGATATTTTCATGTTCCCTTGTTTGAGATCGATGAAATCCCGATACATCATAGTTTTTCCAGTGGTAGGAAGAAATTGCGCTTCGAATGCCTCTTTGAATTTTTCCCAAGTGAAATCCTCTTCAGGAACATTCGTAGTTTGAGCATCCCACCAAATTACAACAGCTCCTTGGAGTTGCCAGGAAGCCAAAAGGTGTTTCTGCATTCAATTTCAGTCCTTTTGAAAATCCTTTCACAGGACCTCAACCATGTTTGGACTTCGATGAAAGATTCAGTCCCTTGGAAAACTTTTCCTCCCAGAGTGGTATATTCCTTACAGATAGTTGCAAAGCTTTTATCCTGCTGGACCGACGTAACTTCCTCCACTGTTTCTCCTTGATCTTGGGAGGAAGTATTACGACCAGTAATAATGGAAGTTCCTCTAGCTCGACCTCTTCGTGCATGGGTACTCATACATAATTACCTAAATACGACAGGTCGATAATCAAGACTTGATTGGATATAACTAACTTAGGTATATCATTCATGTTGATCTAAATTTATTTTAAATTTTTATAAGAATACGCTCTCTCACATTCACCCAAAGCCTAGGCAATCAGTAACCTAAGCTCTAATACCAACTGTAACGACCCAACTTTCGAACACATCGGAAGTCATGTCATTAATAAGAATAAGAATAGATAGAAGATAAAATTACAGAAACATCAGAATTTCACCGCGGAATTTTTCAAAAGATGATTCTTCATAATATTAAACATTAGAACATATTACATCAGAGCCTAATAGATCTAGGGATACAAGTCACTTCATAGTACAACTCTAACTACACATATCATTGATGACTAACTTGCAGACTTAATTATACAGTAGACATGGATCAGCCCACAGAATGTTCCATTCCAGCTTTCCAAGTTTTATCATGACCCGATTCACTTGTCTACTCATAACAAGTGTTATGAGTACCCAAGAGTTTAAGAAAAACACAGAAAAATAAACTCCAGATCAGTCAGGGGACTGGTATGAGTAAACAGTTTAAAACAGATTAAAGAATTTAAATATATCCCAAAAGACCACGTAGTGAATACGTAACAGGTTTTTACCTTATGAGATCAAAACACTTTGTATACATGAAATCAGATATTATCATAGTGTCTAAGTTTTCTACAAATAATTTAGAATCTAGAAGAATGCTTACATCTCACATTCTTCTATATATACAAATAAAACCGCTTGGCGCTTATGGAAATTGGATTTCCAACCAAGACAAGGTATGGGACCACCTTCCGCTTGTGTATCTCTAGAGGCGAATACACTGGGTTCAACAAGAACGTCTTGCAACCCGGCCCACACATGACCGACCACTCATTTCTCTTGAGTGTATCGAATGTATATCACCAATGGTTGTGTATGGAAACCATTTCCAGAACGAGCATAATCGATAGAATAAGGAACAAAAGGAATTTCTATAGATAGGTGATGTTACACCCTAATGGGAGTGACCCACATGGCCATGCTGCCTGCCCGATTTTTGTCATTTCCTGGGTGTGAGGCCTAAGGCTAGACTTACCTTTTCATCATCAATGTTTATTTCTTTTTAATGCCATATCGCCAAAACTCGCCAATCTCTAATTGACTTCTCCAAAAATATATTATAGGCATAAAACAAGAGAAATGAATTTCTCCGCCTCTATATAAACACGTTTGGAGATATCAACGTACGTGATCAGTTAGAATTACTCTGTCAGACATTCGTCCATAAAATTTGTCCTGGGATTGGACAAATCAAAGGCACTATTCAAGAATAGCCCTTGCTAACTCCGTCTTCTCTTATCTTCGATAATCTTTGACTACGACGTAAAAATCAAAATCGAAGTGGACTATAGGTCCGGACTCTTCGAAACGATCGGCGTTAATATCTTTTAGGGGCAAGTTGTATTGGAACAGATTACAATATTCAAAAATAAATACAAGTGTTTATGTTTATTAGTCGTAAATTTGAAATCATCTTCTATTTTCAGAATGGTCATTTATGAATTTGAAACTCAAATGTTTATTTTTGAAAATAATTTCATTTTAAATTGACCACCTTTCGTTAGTTATTGTCAAATGAATATCAATTTTTTTTTTCAACGCCTCGAATGGAATTTTTTACCGGATATCATGTTTAAATAATTATTTAAAGGTACAATATTAAACAACTATGATTTTACATATAAATATATGTGAATACGCTTTGCTTCATATTTGTTAGACTTGTTTAATTTTTTAATAAGTATCCTTAATTTTTTTATTAAAAAAACATACGAATTGATTGTCTACAACAAAAACAATGGTTTAAATTTGAAATAGCAAAACGTCTCCTTTCTTTACTTCTTTAACAGACATGAATCAGAAGCTTCCACAATAATTTCTTTTGTTTTGTTTTTAACGTTATCACCTACCTTCCCTCATTATAAACGACCTGTGTAAAACTACCGCCCATTCTTTCCTTATTAAATTTTTTCTCCTTTTTTTTAGTGTATAATTCCCATGGCCCCGAAAATGCTAGCCCACGCCATGAAAGCTCATAGACCCTCAAGGTCGCCCCCTTTTAATTTCCTAAGTGGCCACGTGGACTTCAATAATCCACGCAAGTACAACACGCTCCCGGTTCTAAAATGAATCCGAGACCTGCTACCCTTCTTCCAATTTTTATTACTACCTGATGCTCTTCTACTGATTTTCCATTTGCTTTCTCCCATCCCATTAATGCTCCTCCGCCCTAATCCTTACCGATGTAGACCCTTTCCCCTCCACCATATCTTCACTTCGATGAACAGTCCTTCACGTCCATGTTTTCCAGACCAGTTCATGCCACCCCTCTTCTTTGCCGAACCTACTATTACTAATTCCCACCCTTCTATGCTTGCCATTTTATGATGCTTGACGTGTCAGGAGAAATCATTTTCTACTCTGGACCAAACTTGCTTCGGTTGTTGACTCCTATATGCAAAGCGTTTATTGATGCAGTCAAAACTCGGATGAAGTTTCTTGTAAACAAAATATGTACATTTTAAACTTTGTTATAATTTAAAGCCTGTATCTAAAAGTTCCCCCCTGTGCACGTTTAATGTGCACATGCACACACGGGTTAACCCGTACCCCTGCCACTTCACAGACCCACGTACACAAGATCTGGAATGGAGCCATCTCCAATTGCCTGACTACCTTCCGATATCGGAATCGCAAAGAAACAAGTTTCAGCTTACACCCGAAAAATGACGCATCCATTGACGATCAAAACAAGGGCCATCATTGCCAACCTACACTACGATCAAACCCATATTCTCTCAACCTGTTGCTAACCTCATAACCGTCCTCTTCCCCAATTTTCTCAACATTCGATCAACCCAATACATAGCAGTTCAATGTCATACTACTATAAAAGCTCACTGCCCCAAAACATATTGTTGGTCAATAACTCAGAATTTTCACATTTAAAAAAAAAATAAGTTAAGGTTCTCCCTAGTTTACTGAGGTTAGACAGCTCCTCCGTACTCATTTTCAGCATCAACAATTTCTCGAATCATTGGCAACAGTTCATATTTGCAGTTGCTGTAAAATAGCCTTTCTAAATTTCCTCTTTATGAAAATTTATGGTATTGTTTATATATTTTGAAGTGGCTGTACCTTTAAAGTACTGGTAATATAATAATTATTTTTTCATGATGGAACCCAAGATTTATTCGTATAAGAAACAAAGTGGTGGGGTTTAACATGTGAACAGAGTGTGTATTTACCAATATATACATAGTTAAGATTATAGGTAAGGTCACCGGAATTTATGCTAACACACACACACATGTTTCAACAAACAGTTTTGATCATATTCAATAGGTGCATCATATGTATAAAGTTTTCCAGTGTCAATTATATGATCATGGCCAAAGTATTCAGAATATAAATAGGTGTTTACATATAACATATGGAATCACATATTTATACCCATCCATCTGGTATTAATTAGCCGCAGTTCAAAAGAGTTTACAAACAGAGAGTAAAGATTAGTTTTCCCACAACATATTATTGTCAGTAAGTCAAACGAAAGGTTTTACAGTTTGGTTCTCAGTTGTGTATGAGAGGGATAATATATAAACTAGTATTCATGTCTATAATTCAGTGTTAACATATATGTATAAAATCAAAGGAAAGTTTACTCACCAGAAAAGTTTAAAGTCCTGCGTTTTTCTCCTTCACTGATTCTATTCAAATGCTTGTGTTGTGAGGGGAATTTGCATGCTCAGGTCTATTTATAGTAGTAGGAAACTATTAAATAAGTGTGCATTAAATACATGTTTAGGAAAAAGAGCAAAACAGTTTTCAGATTTTTCATCTTTGACAAATGATTGACAACATAAAATATCCTTTTCTTTCTAAATCAATACACTACTCTCTAAACTCACATGGCCTTCTCCTGAATGCCCTGCACATGTACATTCTTCCCTCCTATTGGTTTCTTAAGTAATGTCACAAATAAATGCTCATGTACAACCATGTTCTTCTCTATATCCTTCCTTGGTATACACAAATATGGTAGCTATCTTTTTGTACCATACATGCTCAGATTTTCCTTGGATTTCTAAACCATATTTTCATAAGATAACTTGATTTAACACAAAAATACATTAAACTTTTACTTGGCCTTCAAGGTGCTACAAAAATCTGAAAGTTTTGGTACAAAAGATCCATGGTCATGTGATGAATGTGCATAGAAAAATCTTACAAAATCTATGTTTTAGCAAGGATCTAGTGTAGGAAATATCTATGGTTTATATACGCAAGATTTAGCAAGATCTTTAGGCACATGCTATGACAAATGCGAACATGTTTTGAAAATGAAAAGGAAAGTAGTATTTTCAAAAAATCACATGTAAGAAAAAGGATTTTAAAACTGAAAATATCTAAATGATTTGGCCATGTGAGAAATATTTTCTCCTAGATCCTAGTTGCTAGCCTACTACTACTGTAGGTTGTCTCCTTAAGTTATAAATGAAAACATATTTGCAAAAAGAAATGGCACTTCAGGTTTCTTTGTGTTGATGTACATGTGAACACAAAGATTTTCACTTGAACTTGTTTTGACAATAAAATTGGTTTTTAGCATGTTTTATCCAAGTGTGCTTTATGTTTAAAATCAAGAATTTGCTTAAAAATAAGGATTTAAACCCTTTGAAAAAAATGCATAAAGTATGTAATAAAAATGGCGTTTTAAAACTTTCCATGCACATGTGTTGTCATACATACATGTGTAAAAATGAATTTAAACAAATACTGTCTCATATATGCAATCATACATACATGTAAAGGTAATGGCAAATGAAACCCTTTGATGTGTTTTGAATTATTTAAGGCATGGATTTTTAAATCGTATTTGTAGATACGTACTTACGATCAATCAAAATTTGTATTAGCGATGTTAGTTAGAAACCGGGCCATTACAGCCCCTTTTTTCTTCCTCCTTGTATCTTTCCCCGAGTCCTTTGCTACCATAGCCTTACCTTGAAGTAGTTTCAAACCCGATCCTTTTCTCCTTCATTCTTCATTCAAAAGGCTGCTTCGGACCGTTTCCCAAGAGATAGCTCCACTAGCGTTGGAGTTCCTCAATGAAACAACCAAAGTTTCCCAACTTTCTGAAAGTGAACTCATCAACAAAAGAGCCTGCAACTAATCGTCAAAATTGAAATTTAGATTTTCCAATTGATTGATCACATCTTGAAATTCATTCAGGTGCCCTGCAATAGATTACACCTAATCCAGTCTCAGCTGAACAAGGTTTCGAACCAGAAACCTTACTTGTAGCACTCCTCGACTCATACAAAGATACCAACTTGTCCTACAAATCCTTCGCTGATTCACCACTAGCCACATGTTGGAATACCGAATCTTCAAGATATTGCCAAATTAAGGCAATCGACTTCTTATCCATCTTCTTCCATGTTCCCTCATCCACTTCCTAGGGCTTCATCCCATCTCCATCAATTGGATCATGAAGAACATTGAAGTAAAACACATTCTCCATCTTAGGCTTCCGGATCCCACAATTTCTTCCATCTAAAATCGTCATCTTTGGAAACGCCATCATATCCGACATCAAATATGATTTTTTTTTCAATTCGAAATCACTCCAAGCTTTGCGGTGTTCTAGCTCCGATACAAATTATTAGGAAAATTGCGCCTTTGCGGAAGCGACCAAGATCTTATTCACCCAAATACTTAAAGATGATTTCTATGAAAAACAACACAGATATGAAATCACCCGCGCAAAAAAAATATTCCACCCAACCACCCTCTTTATTGATCAACAATACAAATTTCGTTTACATACAGTGGATCTACAACCAATTTTTTTTATACAAGAATCAATAAGCTTATTGAGATAGGGAAAGAATTCTAGATGACTACAACTTTTGTTGGAGAAGGAAAACAATAAAGAACAATGGCAACCTTTGGATTAACTATTTCGGTCTCGATCCCATGCTCTTAATCCAATCCTAGATGCTGCTAATATAGGAGAATAGAAGGCCTAGGCAAATATCCAGTTTTCCCTCTAAAATAATCTAGAATAAAATTATTCATTTATTTCCTTCAATGATACAATCAATTGATCAATTAACGAATCAATCAATCATCCAATCAATCAAATCAATTAGTTGATTAACTAATTAATTAATTAATCAATCAATTAATCAAATCATTCTTCATTAACATATGTGATTTCATGTAACAAATCACAAATTAAATGAATTAGAAATGTGGCCTTAACTGAAAGGAATATATGAAGGCTATCTAGAAAAAAACCAAACAAAACACTAGACTAAACTGATATCTCATAGTCTCACTTTTCAGTACTATGGGTACTGACCTTGTCCGAAAATATGGGGTTTGATCATTTTATTGAAAGCAGAATTTGAAAAAAAACCGTTATTGATAATATAATGTTTAATCTACACCATGTGTTTTTGATTCAGTGTGAAAGATATGCAACTAGTTCCCTAATAGAGCCAACTTTCCTTGGTTACTTTCTATGTGTGAAGTCGCCAGTGTTTGTGGTAGTTAGCTAACTGAACATTGCAGTAAAATTTTAATATTGTACAAATATTTTCCATGGTTGTTTTCTATGAACTAATCCCCAAGTATTCAATTCATCTTCTCAACCGACAACCACATGTTTTGCCTTTTTTCTGAATAAAGTACAATCGGTTGCGTGATGTGTTACTATTTTAGTGTTATGATGTTTATATCACTTAGGGTTTATTCTTAACAACCCATCATGCTTCACCAGCTGCTCCAATTCAGTTAGGAGGTGGATCTTTCCTTAGAGGAATTGGTTCCACTATCGCTCAAGGTATTTAATATCTCTTAAGCATTCTATGCACATCACAAAATTTCTTTATGTTCGGCTTACAACGATTGATATGACCTTGTGGTTTATATTTTGGGGTTTCATGAGAAATTGTTTTGTTGTATCTATTCCTAGCATTTGCGTAAGATCATAGAATATGTTTCCATTCTTTCTTAAACGCTAGATTTCACGGTATCGGTTTCTATTCAAAGATGCAAGTTGGTACAATTTTTAATATCATCGAAGTTTAGCATGCCTTTTGCGGTTGGTAGTTTAATCTAAGTGTTAGTTTAATCCAAGTGGTAGAATGTGTGTTATTGTGACAGTAGAGTAACGTGCTACCAACAATTAACTATTTTATCAATTTGAACTCCAAACGTGATGAACATGCTTATAGTCATTACGAAATAAGTTGACTAATGTTAAAGATTTCAATCCCTTAAGGACTAGGAGGAATTGGATCAGCCACTTTCAAATGGTATTTTAATGTTGATTTGTCCTTGTGGTAATTGCTTGGGTTTTAATGTTGAAATTTATGGGATTTGGTTTAAAAAAAATTTGTTACTCCTTAATTTACTGTCTTCCCACACACAGCAGTAAATTTTTTTGGGGTTGGCCCTTAGAGATTGATATGCTCTTGTGGTTTATGGGTTGCAGTTTTAATGTCAAATATATAGGTTGGGTTTCAATGACAAATGTTCTTCTTCCATCCTCCCAATGTTTAAGAAAGAACTTCAAAAAAATAACCATTAAATTTCACTGTTATTTATAGTATTATTTGGGATTCCTTTTGCTTCATAAGAACTACGAGTTGTAAACAAGATAAATAAATGGCATTAGTAAATGAAAATGACTTATCTTTTCAAAGTAAACAGGATAGGACTGGTTGCTTTAAATGATTGAGAAACGTGGTCTTAACCAGAAGGAATATATGAAGGCTATCTAAAAAAGCACTAGACTAAAAAGATATCTTAATGTCTCACTTTTCAGTAATATGGGTTTCGATTTGATCATTTGATTGAAAGCAAAACATTAAAAAAACGTTAATTGATAATATAACATTTAATCAACAACATGAAGTTTTGATTCAGTGTGATTAGTCAGGACTTAGTTGATGAGAGGTGAACATACGATGCTTGGTGCTGATTTGGTAGTATGTTATTGTTCGTTTGTTAAAAGATTGTTACCTACTGTGTATGATGCTTATTGGTGAGAGAGTAAACCACATTGATTGTATATCATGAAATCCTCTCTTATCTGAGCTATCAGCTTAGGTATTAAAGATAATTTTTTGGTTACATATAATGCTAAAATCAATTAACTGGATAGTTTACCAGTTTATTCCTAATGCTACATGAGCAGTCTGTCTATTTTTATTTTACATTATTTTTAGTTACACATAACTTTGTTATATAGTAAATAGAAAGTGTTTCCATGCAGGAGGTTACATATACTATTATAAAACGTTATTTTGATTAGTTAAAATGTTGAAATTGATGTAATATTTGACGAAATGCAGAGATACAAGGATGCCACTTATAACATCAGTAAAGGAGAAGCACTGACTAGAGCAAAACTGGACGAAAAGGTGGAATGTCAAGATGGAGAGATTCAAATCCTAAAAAGCAGTATGGATAACTTTCAGAGTTGTTTCGACAATGATTTGATGAAGAACCAAATAATCATCGTAAGAGTTAATTTACTTATTCGTAGTGATATTTTATACAATGTCATGTATCATGAACATATTATTATATTTTTTTTAGATGTATGATAACTTGATTAATGTTATGTTGACTTTGTAATATTGATTAGATATTTGGAGTTAATTGATGATGAATGATTTGATTTTAATGTTTTTATTGGAATGTATATAGATAAGGGATGAGTTTATTTAGTTTTTGTTCAATATGTCGAAATAGAACATGATTTTAATATATCAAAATTATTTCGAAAAATGGTGTACAATGGAAGTAGGAAAGACGTAGGGAAATTAATTTCAATGCACTAAAAGGTCATAGAGATGGCATAGGAAAACATAAAAAACAATGGCATAGGTAATCCATAGCTAAATAATTGGCATAGCATAGGCGTGCGAAACGTAAGACGTATAATTGGCATAGGAAAAGTGTAGAAAAAATGGCACAGGAAGGACGTACGTGGATGGATGGCGCAGAAAAGACGTAGGAAATGTTAGATATAAATATCTCATAGGAAAATCTTCGGAATAACATGACGTAAGAAAAACATAGATAAATAATGGCATAGGTATGGCGTAGGAAACAATCTCATAGATGACGTAGGTAAGACATGGATATATTATTACCTATGTAGGTTTTACCCACGCCAACATTGCCGTAGGGGTTACGTAGCTATTGCATTTACCTACACCCCACCTACGCCATTTGGTGTAGGTAAAACCACTGTTTCTTGTAGTTTGAAGGGGCCGTTAAGGAATTTTTCCAAATTATATGTTTTTAGGATTCGCCTGCTTGGTTGTCGGTGTCAACGACAGAAAACTTTTATCGAAATGATTTTCTATGACTGAATAGAGGTTCCGCCTCTATTGCTTTTTATCATTGTGGGGCGACTAGCATTGATTGTTGTTAAGAAGCAAAGTCGGAAGAGTTTCCCCTTTTGGAATAACTTGAGTTTAGGCTTTGGTATCATTGCGGATGTCAGAGTAGATTGGAGGCGACATGTTGTATGTGTTGTGATGTATGTTGAACTTTGCCTATAATCCCTTGAAATGTTGTGTGTTTTGTCGTTGTTATTGTTGAACATTGCATATGTGAGAGGGAATAACGGGAGGGTCCCATGGGTGGAAACTGAAACTCAACAATGAAGATATAATTAATAATTTTATTTGGATCCATTGCTTCATGCAGTACGAAGGAATTAGGAAAGAGCCATCAGTTTCGTGTTAGTGGGAAGGAACTCTACGAAGCAATGGAGGTAATCGAAGGGGATCATGTTCCGTGTGGGTGGAATATGATACTATGAAGCATTGTAAGGGAATCAACAATAGAATGAGATATTGGCTCCATTGCCTTGCAAAATAGTTCCTTGCAAAAGCATAGAAAAAGAGTAAAATTAGGGGAGGAGATCCATTGTGTATTGCATGATTTGTGACCGTGGTCATTGATATATATAGTATGTGTTGTCATGATAATTGAAATAACCATTTAAAGTGCAAGGGTGCAGGTGTTAGATCGAAATTTGGACCTAACACCCAAATTGTTATGAACTGTAGAGAATTCTAAGTGAAGAACAAGGAAAAAGAAAATAACACTCAGAATTTATAGTGGTTCGGCGTTAACGAGCCTACGTCCACTTTATATCTTATTGATTATGCTTTAAAAGCTAGTACAACAGTTATTTCTCTCAATATTTCAATGGTTTGACAACAATGGCGGACTCAGTATTCACTATTGCCAAAAAGCCCCTGAAAAATGCCAAGCTCTGGGCTATTTATAGCTGATTTTGTCGGACGGATCGCGGACACGTGGCACGAATCCCGAGATTTTCGGATCGCATCGCCACCATTGAAGAAACAGTCAAACTAGCCATTGTGAACAGGTGTCGTCAGATCCGTGCGATTCGGATCGCTGAAGACCAGCTCGTGGTTGAACGGGTCAGGGGATTCGGTTCGTTACAAGGGATCGGATCGCCTGGAGGTGACGCTCGTCGACGAGATGGGAACGATCCGTTCCTGGGCGAGTCGATAAAGCGCGATCCATTCTTGGGCGAGTCGATGACGTGCGATCCATTCTTGCACTTTCTTGGGGGACTTGGTTTCCTGATTTCCTTTTATGAATGATCCTGGATGGCTTGGTCAAAAAGCGAGCCAACATTTTGCCCCCTCGAAGTATGTTTTATTGATGATGAAACATGCTTCGAAGATGCTTATTGACTCTCTCCTGAAAGGGTGTAAGTTAACAGTCGCACTGGTTCAAATTGACACATGCATGAATCGGATCGCCATAGGACGACACGGTCCGATTCGGTCATCTGCTCGTCTCGTGCTGAGTTCCCAGGGTCCTGTGCGATACGGGGCGCATCTTCCTTCGAGTTGTGCCGGGCTTTGAGTTTTGTGGGCCATCATTTCAAAGCAGTCCGTGGGCTTTTTTGCGATTCCGTCTTTGGATCGTGGCGCGTGGGGTGTTTCGTGGACCGAATATGACAAAGGAGGGGAGGCAAACGGTCACCTTCTTTGCCTATATAAGCCGACGCTCCCCTCTTCATTTTCCTTCTTTCTCCTCTCCGCTGAATCGTCTCGCGCGAGCTATCGAACAACGAATCCAAACCTTTAAAACTTTCGAAAATCCAAGAATTCTCTCAGTTTTTAGAAAGGTAACTTTATAGAAAGCACTCTCATACTACTTTCCTGAATTTCTACGGCTGATTCCAGAGAGAAACAATATAAATCCGCTACTTTCCGAAATAATCACCAAGTCGCCATGGCCATTGGACGTGGAGCTCAGAACTTGAGGAGGGGAAGGAGATGAGGAAGAAGAAGGATGCAGAAGGAGAAGGAAGGCCGACTCGGATCGTGGTCAATGATTGAGGACGAAAGCAAGTGGCGAGACGAAAGATTGAGAGGGCAACCAAGGGTCGTACCACGGTAGTCGCAACGGTTCGTGAGGGAGCCTTCCCTTCGCCCGGCGATTCGATGAGGGGCAAACTCTCTGCTCTACGATCCGGAAAGCGGCGATCCCTCTGCCATGCGAGTCGAAGGGGGGGGGGGCGATCCCCCTGTCGTGCGAGTCGAAGGGGGCGATCCCTCTGCTATGCGATCCGTCTCACGGCTGGTGATACGAAGAAATTTCAGTCTTTAATCAGCGCCTTGTCGCTACAAAACTCTGGACAGTTAGGATAGAGCCTTGACGTTGATCTCTCTGGACTAAATGACTTCATGATTTGACTGCATATGACGACTAACGACCTTTAATAACCTCGACTGCTTTCATGTTTTATTATCGTTTTTAATAATGCGCACACACAAGCACACACAGCAGCACTTGCACACACGGGGGACAGGTAGTGTTGATCTTATCGTTCATATTTTCTCGTCCTAGCAGCAATGTCGAACGATCACTCTTCCTCAAGATCTGTAGCCGAAACGGAATCCGAGATTCCTGAACAGCATAATCCTCAAATTCCTCCAATCAATCCAGAAGGTGAAGATTCTGGGTCTGAATATGAAGCCACAGAATCAGATCCGACAGAAAGCACGTCATCCAGCAACAACTCCGAGTCTGACGAGCGAGCTCCGGACGAAATTCCAGGCGCAGTCGGGATAGATAAATTCTCTGACTCTTTAGCGTCCAAGCTCGACGAGATAAAACTCAAGAGAATCTGCTTAATACACGGCATTCCTTGGGACGATGTCTTAACACCTGGAAGCGAAGACAGACCCCATCTAGCACCGGAAGGGTATATGTCGATCAGTCGGACAATGTGCCTAGTAGGAGCTATTCCTCCGTTCCCTCCAATTGTCATTGAAACTCTGAGACGATTGGGCATTTCCCCGATGCAGCTTCATCCAAACGCCTACGCGTCTCTATACTCTTTATACGTTGCTTATGCGGAAATCTTGCACGCCGAACTCAAATTCAGAGACCTGGTGTTCTTCTTTCTCTTCAAGCACCGTTCTTCTGCAACTCCCAACTTTTCCTTTTTTGAATCAGTGGCGAACAGGAAAGTTCTGTATGACGGATACAGCAACATCGGGGATCCTAAGTCTGACTGGTTTTACATAAGAAGACAGGATGGATGCTCACGGAGATGGCTCAAATCAAGTAAATTTTGATCGCCTAGTTGAATATCTTGCTTGGAGAGTCTAAGTAATAACACTCTTCCGCTTTTTCCTTTGTTTTAAACAGATCATGTCTTCCCAAAAACAGAGGGTGCATTATACAACAACCGGCTATCCATTCTTTTGCAAAGCAGATCCGACTTTTTAAGGATTAAAAAATGCATTACGGACGACAACCTTCATAAGCATCGCCTCTTGGATAGGAAATTTGGACTTGGAACTGGCGGCAAACCTTATAAATATGTGCCCCCGACGGAAGGAGAGGGAACTTCACAGGCGGTGGAAACAACCAAATTTCACAAAAGTCCTTCTCCGATAGTCATCCAAGACGACGAAGACTTGAATGTATACAGGGGGGATGAGTCCCGCGGTGATGTGTCGAAGGAAATCCCTACCTCTGCTCCAATGGAAACTGTCGGTGACGACGAATTGACAGAAGAACAGTTATTCGACGAGCTGAATAAAATCCCTTTGCCCGACATTGAATACACGGAAAAAGACTTCGGCTAGGAGCCTTTCTTTTCTGCTCCCGAAGTGGCGGCTGATTCAACAAGGGGACGTGAATCGGGCCAGACGAGCCTGTCTCCAGGCCCGGGTCTGTTAGGGGGAATTATATGGGATGCACACCTCACACACACTGCCTGATCGTGCACTACTATGCCGTGGATATTCAATGTGATAATATGCTCTTCTTTTCTTTTTTGCAGGAGCGATGTCACGCAGGAAATCTTATTCGTACCGTTTTCTTCGCGAAGGCACCCCCAGCCTTCGTTCGGGTACCGAGCGCCCTCGCGGTCCTTCTCACAAGCCGAGCTCTTCGCAACCTCAATCTCCACCCAAATCAACCTCTACCAGGCCTTCGAGTCATCCAATAATTCCGACCGGGGGGAAGACACTTCCAAAAGAGTTGACTCCTCCAAAGAGTGCGCCTTCCCACAGTCGGTCGTCCAAAAGGCGTCACGAATCCAAAGATGGGGACAGGGATTCATCCAAAGACACTGAGCAAGAGAGAAGCAACATTGTCCCCACCAGCCAACCAGAATTAGCTGCCTCCGGTTCACGGGACTACGTTCACGGTCCTGAAATCCAAGGTAGGCTGGAAAAGCTATGGGAACAATTTCCAGGAATGTTCTTCGATAGGATGGTCTTTGTTCCTGCCTTGGAACCAGTTCCTAAAAACTGGGATAAAGAAGTTATCGGGCATATCCGTCACGTGGCCAAGCAGTACGAGGCGATGAAAAAGCACGCGCTTAATCTTTCGGAGGTCATTCGGACACTCGAAATAGAAGCCCACAGGTCTAAAGCAAAACTCGAAAATAATGAAAGGGCTAGGACAAAATTAGAAAAGGATCTGGAAGACGCTCAAGCCCAGCTCGCTCTGGCACAGAGAGACGCCGCAAACTATAAAACTGAATTAGAAAATGCCAAGCAGCGCTTTCATTTAGAACTGGATTCCAATAGCTAGGAAAAAATGGCCTTAAAAAAGGAAGTTGAAGACCTCAGAATGGCCAACATTGAACTGGTAACGGCACAAGGCCATTTTTTGACGGAGAAGGCTGCTTGGGAGACGGAAAGAGCAAGCTTAAAAGAAAGGTTGGCTCTGGCAGAGGCGGAGAAAGTGATTTTGAATGATCAGGTGGCCGACGCGGAGAGGCGGGCAGCTCTTGCCGAAAAGAACGTTGATAGCGCCATTGAAATGGCCACTGCCTCCAACAACAAACTCCTTGAAAGAGAGAAAGAAATCGAGGGGTTTGAGGAGATGATCTTTGATTTCCTCGGTCAGGTTCTCAAAACTCGCAATATCTCATGGATCCCGGATTATCACGTTACTTTGGCCAACTTATGGGATGCCATCGTGGAAGGCGAAAAACATAGACTTGGGGTCGAAGAGATCGATGAAGATGAATTGATGAAAAGCATCCTAAGGGACAACGAGCCTGAGGATCTGGCAGAGGGCCGTCGCTTAATCCTGGCGGAAATGGAGAAGGAGAGAACCATGGCTAAAGGCAAAAGCAAAATTGACGAAGGTTCCAGCTCCACCCCGAAGTCTAAAACCTCCGGAGTTGAGGAGTATCACCCTGACGATCCGCTAATTCCCTTAGGCTTAACTCCCGTGGTTGTTGGAGCATCCGGATCTACTCAAGAAGGAGTATCTACTGAAGGTACCTTTCTCTTTTCCCAACAATTTTGCTAAAGCGATTGCGAATTGTCGTCGTCTAACCGGACAACCCATTGAATTAGTAATGTGTGTCTCTCATAATGCAGGTGGCGAGCCCGCCGACAAGGGTGTTGGAAAGGAGAGAGAAGAGGAGGAGGGGATCGTCCTGCCGGGTGCTGAAATCGATATTTCAGAGCGAGTAGAGGCCGCAACAGCTGAAGGAAGCATCTCGGTGCCTAGCGCCGACCTACCCAAAGATGCTGAGACTATCAAGGCTTTAAAAGATTTGGATGGTCGGCATGTGGATGACGAAGAAGATACCACCGGCACCAAGAACGCCGACGATGATGATGATGATGATGAGGAACCCCTGGCCAGCCGAAAAGCCAGACAAGAGAAAGAGTTGGCTTTGAAGAAGGTGGGGGATGAGGCTTTGGATGTGGTCCCTCTTGCAGAATTCGATCCCAAAACTGGGATGATCATGAAAATTCAGTCCAAGTCCATCAGCCGACAACTTCACTTTGCAAACCCTGATGACTTCCCGGCTTCCCTCTCCGGCAGAAGCAAGGGAAAAGATGGGGGAGAGGAGACCTCAGAGGAGTCAGATGCTCCCCTCGTGGACAAGCGGAAAAGGAAGAAGGGGGATCCATCTGAAGCCGACAAGGAGAGGCTGGAGAGACAGAAGCGAGAGAAGATATCAAAGCATAAATAGGATGTTTACTGATATTTTGCCTTTTAAGCTTCCCACTGTCCAGGAAGTGTAATTGTGAGACTGGCCCTCACTTTAGTTTCTAACTTGTTTTCACTTTGCTGATTTGCAGTACATAAACAAGGATTTGTTTCTTCTTACATCATTGTGTACCTGTATTCATAGAAACTGTCCACATTTAGTCGTTAGCCAGCTATTAATAATTATAAGTCAGTCAATCAACAAGAAGAAGTATGTTCATGCTATGTTACACTTGTTATATCAAAGTTTAGTGTTCGCATAGGAGTGCGTGATGCCCCCTAATCAATTGTTGGAGTTTTATGCTTGGCGATTCGTTCGTCCCCCGATCCTTCAGCGGGGAAGGAGCTATTTCTCAGCGCTCAATCGGAGACGCCTTTATACTCTCTCTCTCTCTGGAGAGTTAGAGTCCGAGCTCAGCGATTCATTCGCTCCCCGATCCTTCAGCGGGAAAGGAGCTCTTTCTCAGCGCTCAATCGGAGACGCTTTTATACTCTCTCTCTCTCTGGAGAGTTAGAGTTCGAGCTCAGCGATTCATTCGCTCCCCGATCCTTCAGTGGGAAAGGAGCTCTTTCTCAGCGCTCAATCGGAGACGCTTTTATACTCTCTCTCTCTCTCTCTGGAGAGTTAGAGTTCGAGCTCAGCGATTCATTCGCTCCCCGATCCTTCAGCGGGAAAGGAGCTCTTTCTCAGCGCTCAATCGGAGACGCTTTTATACTCTCTCTCTCTCTGGAGAGTTAGAGTTCGAACCCAGCGATTCATTTGCTCCCCAACTCGTCTCAGGTTTACATTTTAATCCAAGCTCCGAGGATTAAAACCAGTCGGACAAGCAGCTAGAGCATTTACCAAGGCTTTGGGTTCTTCTGATTAGTTTACGATAGGAACTGTCGGCACCGGACTTCGGGTACCTGCAATATTCACACTGATTTTCATAGGCAAATAAATAAAGACGCAGTAAAAGTAAATGACACACAGTATTTTTATAGTGGTTCGGTCGAATCATGACCTACGTCCACTTTATAATCTCTTGTTTTAAGAAATCAGACTGTTCTGGGCAAGTCATGCCCTGTACATAGTTTTTTTTTTAAACAAAACAAAAGAATAGATTTGAAACTTCTCATGTTAGATATGGCCGTAGATGTTGGGCATTCCACACTCTGGGGATCTCCTTTCCATCTACGGTTGCCAGCTTGAAGGTTCCGTTATCAAGCTTGCTGAGAATAGAATACGGTCCTTCCCACTTCACTCCCATATGAGTCGGGGGTGGAAAGACACGTTTCAGAACCAAGTCTCCGGGTTCCAAGGTTCGGGCTCGGACCTTTTTGTTGTAGTATCGGGCGACCTGTTGTTTGCATCTCAGAGCACGCAGGTCGGCTTCATCCCTCTTTTCTTCGATCATATCCAGGGACTCAAGGAGCAATTCGTTATTGGACATTGGATCATAATAGGTCACCCGATGAGAAGGTACCTTTATCTCAATCGGGATGACTGCTTCCGTTCCGAAAGCAAGGGAGAACGGGGTATGTCCTGTTGCTGATTTATATGTCGTCCTGTAGGCCCATAGTGCCAAGGGCAATTCGTCAGCCCACATGGCTCTAGCCTGCTTCATTCTTCTTTTCAGAATGGACTTAATTACTTTATTTACAGCTTCAACTTGCCCGTTCGATTGTGGGTGTGCCACAGATGTGTATCGATTCTCGATGTGGTATTTTTGGCAGAAGTTTCTGAATTCAGCACTATCAAATTGAGTTCCGTTGTCTGTTATCACAATTTTTGGAATCCCGAATCGACAGATGATGTTTCTCACGATGAAGTTGATTACCCGTTTAGTTGTGATTGTAGTTAGTGGTTCTGCCTCGACCCACTTAGTGAAATAATCTACAGCCACAATGGCGAACTTGGCTCCACCCCTTGCTATGGGGAGACTTCCAATGATATCAATTCCCCACATAGCAAATGGCCACGGGCTCATCATTGTTTTTAACTGGCTCGGAGGCGCTCTGGGTATCTTTGAAAATCTCTGGCATGCATCACATCGTCGTGCATATCTTATTGCATCCTTGTTTATGGTAGGCCAGAAGTAACCATGCCGTAATATCTTTTTTGCCAAAGTTTGCCCCCCGGTATGGTCGCCACATTCGCCTTCGTGGACTTCTTGCAGCACACGTTTGACGTCATCGTGGGCTATACACCGAAGGAGGGGCATTGAATACCCTTGTCTATAAAGGACTCCGCCTTGCAGTACGTATCGGGCGGCTTTACGAATCACTTTTCACCTCTCGCTTTTCCTGGTCGGAAGCGCTCCATCCATTAGGAAATTCTTTATAGGGGTCATCCACGACTCCTTTTCTGGTTCCGTCTCTAGTACTAGGTCGATTTCCATCTGATCAATGCTGGGAGATCGAAGTACTTCAACGGGGGCTAGCCCTATCACTTCAGGATCGTTAGAACTAGCCATCTTTAACAACTTGTCTGCCTGCTGATTTTCTGACCGCGGAATATGAGATATGCTGTAGTGATCAAACTCATTCAGCAGTTCTCTCACTTTCTTTAAGTATAGAATCAATCTTGCACTTTTAGCTTGGAATCTCCCAGTAACTTGGTTCACAACTAACTTGGAATCGCAGAAGATGTTCAGTTTTGTGACTTCTAGCACCTTTGCAATCTTTAATCCGGCTATTAGAGCTTCATATTCAGAATCGTTGTTAGTGGCCTGAAACTCCATTCGGATGGCATAAGTTATCAATCGTTTCTCGGGGGTTTCAAGCACTATTCCAGTGCCTGATCTTTCGTTATTTTTAGCACCATCAGTATATAATCTCCAGACATCAGGGTCGAAAAGTAATTTTGAGGGTTCCACTTCTTCGTTTGCTATGTCTTCTTCAGGAACAGTAAATTCTGCTATGAAGTCAGCTATCGCTTGCCCCCGAATTGATCGTCTGGGCTGAAAGTTCAAGTCAAATTGACTTAACTCAATATTCCATTTGAGTAACCTTCCAGACGCCTCTGGTCTCTGTAGAACTTGCTTGAGTGGGTGATCAGTATATATGATAATAGGATGTGCTTGAAAGTAGTGCCGAAGTTTTCTGGAGGCAATCAGTAAACTATACGCCAGTTTTTCCATTCGTGGATAATTACGCTCTGCCGCTGTTAATTTTTTACTCACGTAATACACAGGTCTTTGGACCTTCTCCTCTTCCCTTACCAATGCTGAGCTGACTGCATGAGATGATACTGCCAAATACACGAATAAATCCTCGTGGTCTATTGGTTTAGATAGAATTGGAGGTTTCTCCAAGTGTTTGAGCAAGTTCTGAAACGCTTCCACGCAGTCAGGTGTCCATGTAAAGTGGCGTTTTCCCCACTTTATTAATTCGAAGAATGGGATGCACTTATCCGTAGCCCTGGAGATAAATCTGCTTAGTGCGGCCACTTTTCCAGCAAGGCTTTGCACGTCCTTAATTTGCCTAGGTTCCTGAATGTTCCTGATTGCCGTGATCTGGTCCGGATTAATCTCGATACCGCGCGAACTGACAATGAATCCTAAGAATTTTCCAGAAGCAACACCGAATGAACATTTGGTGGGATTGAGTTTCATCCCATACTTTCGAAGAATGCCGAACATCTCTGCCAAGTCAGCAGTGTGTTGAAAGGATTGCTTGGATTTAACCAACATATCGTCGACGTATACTTCCATCGTTTTCCCGATTTGGTTATAAAACATTCTGTTGACCAAACGTTGGTACGTAGCGCCTGCATTCTTCAAGCCAAAGGGCATCACTACGTAACAATATAATCCCAGATCAGTGATAAAGCTAGTATGCTCTTGGTCCGGAACATGCATCGGAATCTGATTGTATCCTGAATAAGCATCCATGAATGAAAGAAGCTCGTGACCTGCCGTCGAATCTACCAACTGGTCAATTCGAGGTAATGGAAAACTATCTTTGGGACAAGCTTTATTTAAATCCGAGAAGTCGATACACGTTCGCCACTTCCCATTGGCCTTCTTTACCAGGACTGGGTTCGAAATCCAATCTGGGTAAGTTGAATCTCTGATAAATCCATTGCTCTTTAGTTTCCCAACCTCTTCTTTCAAGGCAGCGGACCTCTCTGGGCCCAGCACTCGCCTTTTTTGCTTCACAGGAGGATGTTTGGGGTTAATGCTCAAAGAATGGCTCATGATTGATGGGGATATCCCGCACATGTCCGCATGGGTCCAAGCGAATACATCCAAGTTGTTCTTTAAGAAAGTCGTCAATTCTTCGGCAAGAGTCGGACTTAGCTGGGATCCAATCTTAAGGACCTTCTCCGGATCACTGTCATCGATTGGCACATCCACAGTTGCTTCGTTGGGAGTTGCCGTTCTGCCCCCGGGTTCTTGATCCTCACTGGGATCTATATCCTCGGGCATCACTCTAGGCAACTCTCCAACAATTATCCTCTTTGATTGCTATAAGGTTTCCGCCCCCAAAGGGGGAGGAGTGCCTTTAGTTTCGATACCCCCGCCATTGCGAAGCAACTTTAATTCGGCAACATAACATGCTCGCGCAGCAACTTGATCCCCTCTGACGATACCAACGCCGGCTTCTGTGGGGAACTCCAATAGCAAGCACCAGGGGGCTATACAGGCTCTGAATTTTGCGAGGGCCGGCCGGCCCAAGAAGGCATTGTATGGCGATTCGACATCCAAAACCACAAAGGGAAGGATTCTCACTCTCTGGCGTTCTCCTTCCCCAAGTGTAACTGGCAATTCTACGTAACCCATAGGTGCGGTGGATGCTCCGTTGAATCCACGAATCCATCCTTGGCAGGGCTTCAAGTCTTTTATCTCAAGATTCATCTGGTCAAAGGCTTTTTTGAAAAGGATATTAAAGGAACTCCCGTTGTCCACCAGTACCTTATGAACAGTGGCTGGCCCAATGGGTATTGTGATTACAAGTGGATCTTCAGTTGGAGCATGGACCCCAATGCTTTCTCGCTCTCGGAAAACAACATCATCAGTCATCATCTTTTGCTGCTTCACCGGAACACTGTCCTCGGGGTTGCTACATTCCCCCACTTCGAGGTGTTGTTTGGCTGCGTTGACATATTGATCTAAAGCTTTGGAACTGTGCCCAGCAAGGTAAAGTCCACCGATCACGGTGTTGATTACAATATTCTTTCCCTTTTGCTGAGCAGTTGGCCTAGCAGCAAGTTGATTTTGATTCTGATTCGGGGCCTGCACTACTTGCCCCCTGTCCCTAGGCGCTACTCTGTATTCGTCTAGCTTCCCTTCTCGAAGCAACCTTTCGACTACGTCCCTCAGGTGACGGCATTCATTCGTCGAATGGCCGTGAATTTGAGGAAAGAGGCAAAACTTCCCTGTCTCACGCTCTTTTTCCGTCGACTCTCTAGGAGGCGGCCTCTTATTCTGGAGGACTTCATACGCATCCATGAAGATATTTTCCAGAGTATCATTTATGGGTGTATAACTTTCAAAGGCCCTGGGACGAGTCCTTCTCTGGGAGTCGTTCCCTCGGCCCCTCTTCCGGCTGTTGCCATTAGCATTGTTACTGTTGTTACCCGGTCGGCGACCACCCTGGTTCCGATTTCCGACGTTAACCTCAACTTTCCCCGAGCTGTCTCCAGTCTGTTTGATGGCGACATTGCTCTGAACTTCTTCCTTATCAGTTGCTTTAAGCTTTCGGTTCGCGTACACCTCTTCCCGGCGTAGATGTACATTGGCTTTCTCATAGAATAATTCTCTGGTGTGGGGTGGTTTGCCTGCCAAGTACCTCCCGAATTCAGTATCCTTATCCACTCCATCAATTAGTGCTGCGACAATGGTCGGCTCATGAGGATCTTTGACCTCAGTGGCGGCCAAATTGAAACGATCTAGGTACATCTTTAGACTTTCGCCTGGTCGCTGTTTGACAAGAAATAGATCGATCACGCTTTTCGTCTTCTGTGCGTAGATACGGAATTGCTCTACGAACTTCTCGCTTAGTTCCCTGAAGTTGGAGATCGATCTTGCTGGCAGGCGAGTAAACCATAGCAAAGCCACGTCTTCCAGGAATATGGGAAACGCTTTACACTTAACTGCATCAGAAGCGGCGGCAGCAGTCATCGACCAAGAGTATCTCATCAGGTGTTGAACAGGATCAGATCTTCCTGCATATCGGTTCATCTGCGGCATGTTGAAACGCCTTGGAAAAGTTGCATCCAAAATATCGTCAGTAAAAGGAGTATGACTACGGTCAATCCCCCAATCCTCGTTCCGCTGTCCACGGCTGTCGGCCAAAATCTGGTGAACCATGGCTGCAACGTTTGCACTAGTCAAAGGGGGTTCAGGATCAGTGCCCCTGGCCCGACGATGCTCTCTGATCCCTCTTCGGGGAGTAGCCACAAAATCTGGGGCTTGGACGGGGCCTCGCTGCCGCCTGTTATCATGAGTATGTGTACGGCGACGAGGCTGAGGTGGTCTGTCATGCACAGGGCTGTTCATGCCTCGAGTCCTGAGGGTCGTTGCTTGTCCATCCATATTACGGTTTGTGGGTCTTGCCCCTAGTTCTTCTTCTTCTTGTGAGGGCAGGGTCCCGAACCGGAGCTGTTCTATGTTTTCGGCTCTTTCATACGGTCGCCGCGGAGGTCTCGGCGATTCTTCAGACGAAGAGGAATATGCTGGGGTGAGTGGACGAACTGGCGATGTTCTTTGCCTTGTTAACTCATCAAGTCTTCTATCCATAGCCGTCAGGTTTTGCCGGAGGATAGAACTCTCCTGCCTTTGGGCGGCTAACTCATCAAATAACCTATCCCACATTTCGACAAAACGGGAAAGATCCCCCTCAGTAACAGGAGCAGCAGGATCATAATGGTCATCATCACCCTCTCTTATGGGCATAGTGCTCGGACCGGGTCGAGCAGAGGTTCCAGGACGATAGGAGTGGGTCATGGGTTCTTTTCCAGGTCGAGTTGTGTTCTGACCATCAGTTCGGGTAGCTGCGGTTCGTGGAGGGCAGTTCGCTGCGCCCCCTGGGATCGACTCGTGGTC
This sequence comes from Allium sativum, assembly GCA_030737875.1. Lineage (NCBI taxonomy): Eukaryota > Viridiplantae > Streptophyta > Magnoliopsida > Asparagales > Amaryllidaceae > Allium > Allium sativum. The sequence goes on from CM060926.1 coordinate 379,522,350, forward strand.
GTGGTGCGCGGAGGCTGCGAGGTGTTGCCCCGGGATCGAGTAACAACCCCTTCAGTAGCGCGGATCGTCTCATTCTCATCGACTCGGAACGAGGTGTTTTCATCGGATCGGATCGCCCCCTGCGCTCCGCGATCCAGAATCTCTTCGTTGCCCAGTTCGTGCACACTCTCCTCGATCGTTTCATTGGTCTGCGAAACTTTAGATCTTTTTCCAGCCATGGAATTCGAATCGCTGGAATCTTCAAGAAAACGAATGACGAAACTTTAAGACTGAGTTTCTCAGTGAAAGCACCAAAAATGTTAGATCGAAATTTGGACCTAACACCCAAATTGTTATGAACTGTAGAGAATTCTAAGTGAAGAACAAGGAAAAAGAAAATAACACTCAGAATTTATAGTGGTTCGGCGTTAACGAGCCTACGTCCACTTTATATCTTATTGATTATGCTTAAAAAGCTAGTACAACAGTTATTTCTCTCAATATTTCAATGGTTTGACAACAATGGCGGACTCAGTATTCACTATTGCCAAAAAGCCCCTGAAAAATGCCAAGCTCTGGGCTATTTATAGCTGATTTTGTCGGACGGATCGCGGATACGTGGCACGAATCCCGAGATTTTCGGATCGCATCGCCACCATTGAAGAAACAGTCAAACTAGCCGTTGTGAACAGGTGTCGTCAGATCCGTGCGATTCGGATCGCTGAAGACCAGCTCGTGGTTGAACGGGTCAGGGGATTCGGTTCGTTACAAGGGATCGGATCGCCTGGAGGTGACGCTCGTCGACGAGATGGGAACGATCCGTTCCTGGGCGAGTCGATAAAGCGCGATCCATTCTTGGGCGAGTCGATGACGTGCGATCCATTCTTGCACTTTCTTGGGGGACTTGGTTTCCTGATTTCCTTTTATGAATGATCCTGGATGGCTTGGTCAAAAAGCGAGCCAACAGCAGGGTTACATATAGTTTCATAATATGATACTAACGAGAGGGAAACCTATTCCTCTATGTGATGTGGTCTCGTTAGATACCAATGGTGCCAGGTACATAAGTCATTATTCATACCAGTCTTTTGGATGGCCCTTAGTTAATGTTTTCCCCTAAACTCTCGTGTACTTATTTGAGTAGACTGAAGGTTAAGGTCTTTTAGATATAGTTTATGAATAAGCTTGCAGAGGGGAGTGAAATATGATAACTATTTAGGTGTTTCGCTGTGTTATTTTTTGTTCAATCTGTTGTATGATTGATGGATGCATTAGCATGTTTTATGAATGCCATCATATATACTCTGATCACCCAAGAGGACATCTTCATATGCCGCTCTTGGTGTTTAATTGTAAAAATCTATAATTTCTTTAGATGATTTATATACGAAGGATTGTATGAATGAATTATTATTATCAATGAATGCTTTGTGAAATTTTTTATACTCCCGTGTTATCTGATGTTAAGATTGAATAACATTCGATTTTCTATCATCGAAAGTTGAAATTGAGATGACTGCAGCATCTGTAGCGTTTAGCTTTCAGCCTTGGAGAATGGGGTGTTACAGTTTGGTATCAGTGCACAGGTTAATGTAAACTTAAATATCCTTTTCTCAACAAGGATTTTCTATCTAAAACCTAAAGAATAGATAAAAATACTAAGGGTTCAGAAAACGAAACTATGAAATATTTGTATTTTATTATATATGTATGTATATATCATACAGTAATAGGCTCAACCTTCGGTATCTTACCAAGGTTTGTCTGAAGAAAGAAAGTAAGATATATAGAGAAGGAGTACAAGGCTTAATATTGGAGGTGGAAGCACCACAATTAATGGTAACTATCAACTTGATGCTAGAGGAGGCCGGGGCTGAGGGGAAAATGAGAATCGAGGTGTTGCTACTCCACCAGTAGATATGGGGAATTTGTTCCAGGATTTTGTCCAAATGTTGCAAGTTGGTGTCATCACCAGTCCCGAAGGAATTAATCCCGGAATGTGAGTTCGAAACAACTACGTAGAAATAACAATGGACTATGTTATCATTCCTTGAAACGGAAGATGCTGCTATTGTGGATACCTATTTGTTGCACTGTGAAAGAATCTTTGAATACTTGGGTTTGATGGAATTAAAATAGTGGAGGTTGGCTTCAGTGTTAGTGGTGTCGGACAGAAAGCATGACTTAGTTGCTTATACTAATGCTTCCGGAACAGGCTTGGGAGCTGTTCTTTTGCAGAAGGGAAGTATTGTTGCTTATGGTTCCTGACAATTGAGGCTACATGAAGTGTGATACCCAACTCATGATCTTGAATTAGTCATTGTAGTTTTTTCCTTTAAAATTTTGAGAAATTATTTATTGGGTGAAAGGTTTGAATTGTTTATGGATCATAAGTCTTTGAGATACATGTTTTCTTAGAAGGAGTTGATAACAGAGATGGTTGGAGTTTTTGGCTATATTTTATTTCAGCGATGAGTATACTCCTGGAAAAGGAAATAAAGTTGTCGATCCCCTTAGTATAATGTATAAAGGCATGGTGTCAGCAATGTTGAGCAAATGTAAGGACTTAGAGACTTGGTTACATGTGATGTGAGGAACCATTCGATGACATGTTTTAGCGGAAGCACACCTATGATGTCATGTTTGGAGTTTTGACCAGTTTTGATTAAGAAGATTGCCTCTAGGCAGAAAAAAGATCCTTCATTAGCCAAAAGGATCATTAGGCTCAAAGTTGCAACAAAAGGCAATGACCTAGAAGGATATATCCTTAACCAAAATGGTTGGTTGAGTAAGAAAGGAAAACTATGCATTTCAGATGTTGGTGATTTAAGGAAAGAAGTTCTTGGGGAATGTTGTTGTTCTAAGTTTACGATGTACCCTGGCGATACCAAGACATGAAAATAAGTTTCTATTGGGAAGGAACAAAGAAGGATGTAGGCTTATGGGAGAAGGAGCGCTGAAACTGCCAGTAAGTAAAATCCTAACATTAGAAATCTACCGGTTTGATTTAGCATTTGGGTATACCAATTTGGAAGTGATATTTGATATTTATGGACTTTTTTGAAGGGTTATGAAGAACAAGAAATGGAAACGAAAGCATATGGTATGTCATGGATAAACTAACTAAGAGTGCCCATTTTATCCCCGTAAGGTCTAATAGGGCGACACCGATTTTGGCTAAGTTATTCATAAAGAATATAGTGAGACTTCATGGAATACCTGGTAGTGTCATGAGCGACAGAGATCCACTATTTACTAGTGAATTTTGGAAGAGTTTACAGAAGTCAATGGGAATGAAGATTAAGATGAGTACTGCGTATCATCCACAGACGGTGTCAGGTCGAAAGATTGAATAAGGTATTAGAAGATCTGTTAAGAGGCTCTGTATTGGATTTTGGAAGTTGATAGGAGGACCATTTACACATAGTAGAATTTTCTCATAGTAATATTTCTCAGACTAGTATATGAATATCACTTTTCTAGGCTATATACGGAAGACCGTGTAAATCACTACCACGTTGGTTAGAGATAGGCAGCCGATTGGTTCTTGGTCATAGAGACGATAGATATCATCCAAAAGCAGATAAAAGAAGCTCAGTCCAGGCAGAAGAATTACGCGGAAATGAGGCATAAGGATATGTACTTTTTGATAGTTGGTAGAGTTTTTATCAAGGTACTCCCGATGAAGGGTGTGTTTCATTTCGGGAAATACGAAAGCTAGCATCAGGGTATGTAGGACCTTTCCCTATATCAATAAGGATTGGAAAGACTTCCTATAGGATAGTGCTATCGGATAACTCTGCAGAGGTCTATAACATGTTTCATGTGTCGCACTTACGAAAATATGTGAACGACTCTAATACTACCGTGGATCTGAACGCGTCGGAGGAGTTAGTAGTGGAACCTGATCTAACTATTGTAAGAAAACAAGTAAGAATTATGGAAAGTGGTAGAAGAAAATTGAGGAAAAAGTCGGTTAAACTGGTGAGAGTCCACTGAAGTGATGACAAAAGGGATTGCACTTGGAAAACCAAAAGTAGAATTATAAAAGCATGCAAAAATTTGTTCATGGCATGACCCATGTTTCTTTGTATATAGCATTTTTTCTTGATTGCTTATTGTTGTGATTATTTAGTCCTTGTATAAATTTCAAGGACGAAATACCTTAAGAGGAGAGGATGTAACATTCTTTATTTTTAGCAATACATTATTCAATAATTTAATCATGTGATTAATTAGAATAATGTGATGGATGAGGTAACGAGATTAGTATTTAATAAATTAATTAAAAATTGACCTTTATAATCAAATAAAATGTACATAAGAAAGGGAGACATGAGATGGGAAATATTGGAACTTTCAGTCCATGTATATATATATATATATGTATATATACCTCTCTGTGTGTGTGTTTGTGTGTCATGTTTTGTGTCATGTTCTTCAACATTTCATTCACAATCGTCATTCTACAACATAAACGATAAAAGGAAACTAAAGAAAGGTCGGCGATTACAAATTAGGAGAAGAATAAGATAAAGCTAAGAAAATTTGGAGATTGGAATATTTCATCAACGAATCTCATCATCCTTATCCAATCAAGGTGAATGATATAATTACCCCTATGGTTTTCGTTATCTTGGTGTAATATGAACATATGTTAATTTTTATGTTGATTTCGTGTTGTTCTTTAATTTATATGTTGTTACGAGTTACCCATGTTTAGTTTTGTGCTATAAGTTGGTTTTGTATGTCATTGTCATACATAAACAGGAATGAGTTATGGAGAGAAACCCTTAGATTACGTCTCCAAATAATATGAAACTTTTGTATGATGAGTGTTGAATGATTATGGAGATAGGTTTTGGATTAAATGAATTGTTATAATGGTATGAATTTGTTATAAATTTCCTAAAGGTGCATGCTTTAGGAATATCATGTGATATTCAAGTATTAGCGTATAAGGTTATATATCCGAGTATTTTGTATCTTATGTAGTACAAAGTACTGTAAAATTGTGTATACTTTATACTAAATATTTTTTGTAAACCAATAAAATTTCAATAACTATTGTGGAGCTGGTAAAAAGATATGCTTTATAAAGAGATAAATCAGTTTTTCCTATTATGACTATCAGTGCCATTCCTAGATCCGAAAGTGCATTTGACAATAACCAGAACCTTGCTTCAGTAGCATTGGATGCTTGAAATATCAGAAGTATAGTATATGAAGCACTCAGGGCTTTCGCCTCTGACCTTTCAGATAAGGGACTAGGTCCTAATACTTGTAAATATTTTAGTTTTGAAAAATAGCCATTCCATATAAGTCTTTTACCTTGACTCTTTTGGACAAGCCAAAGGGGTATTTTCTATAAAGAAATATTTTATAAAAGAAATAATTTAAAATAGTGACTCCAAAAGGAATGGAGGCTATATGCCTTTAGGTCTTTCAGTGGAAATATAACAACCTGAATTTCGATAGACCAAATCTTTCACAAAAATCTCAATCTATCAAAATTCGGGTTATTATATCTGATATCAGAGCTCAGGTTTAGGATTCTTGTATGGATAATGAGTGAACGTATTTGTATATTCTTAAATAAAAGAATAATATATATACCTGTATCAATGAAAGGAATTAAGATACCAAAGCTTCTATACAAGAGTAATGGTCATAGAGATATGAGAAAGATAAGACTCTAAATATTTGGGTTAGAAAGTGTACAAAATAGTTGGTAAATAAAAAGGACATGAAAAAGGATAAAATGGCATAAGTTAATATCAATGAAAAAAGCTCAAGGTCGTTTGAAAGGAGGATGGAAATGGACAGGAAAGAACAATGATAAATTTTTAGGATTTTTAATTGGATTAAATAAGTTATTGGAAACATCGTTACAATAGTGAATGGCCGCATGAGAAGTGGAACAGTCTGTCGGCCGACCCAAGAATATTTTCAAATTTCAGTGTAGCGAATAGTCAGTTAGAAATTCAAAAAGGGGTAGCAAAAAAAATATTGGGCTGGGTCGACCACTACGTTGACCCACCCTAAGGCGGGTCAACACAAGGGTCGATACACCCGAAGAGGTGGGTCGACCAATATCTTCGTTTTTTGGCTACAAGAAAGTGACGAAGTCTAGGCTTCGTCACTTTTGTTTCTCCCACCCGAGAGCTGCGCCAAACCCATCTTCCCCCCCTTCCAACACCCACCACCTCTCCAAAACTCCACCATTTTTCACAAATTTGTGTCAAATCGAAGACTTGTAACCTCCTCTATCTAGATCCAAACCCATTTTTCGTACAGTTGAATTTTTTTTCGCCATGCCTCCCCGATCGTCTTTAGCCGTCGCTTTTCCCTAATTATACCCCAAGGAGATCGCTTGGTGCCAAGACATCGGGTGCGTAGTGTACGCCTATGTAGATTCCATAGGATATCGGATTTTACTTGAAAGACCGGTTAGATTTCTAGACTTTTTGGGCACCCCTTTGGAGCAACTTTTTCTTGTTACAGGATTGCATCAGATTCTTGACGATGCTATGGTAGATCGGACCACTTACCCAAGGTTAGTTCATCTTTTTTATGCTAATTTTATTTATAGAAAGGAGAATAATGAGGCAATGTTTGATGCTAAGGTGAAAGGATATTGATTGTTTTTACTGAGAGCCAATTTAGGGCTATGCTTGGTATTAGAGGTGAGGCTTGGGATTAGAGCATGTTGAGATGACTAATGAGGCCGTGTTGGGTTGGATTTTTATTGGTATTCAATATAGAGCTTGGGATATGGGACATTTGCGCCCTTTAGCTGGGGTAGTTGTACATATATTATAGTATAACTTAATCTCCCGGACTGGTAGTTTTGAAAAAATTAGTGGCACTGTTAGGCGTGCCACTTACGCTATTTTTGTCGGCCTTTAGATTAATTGGACGAGGGAGATTATGGTCCACTTTGCGATTGCCACCGACATTGGACAGTCCACGATCCCCTTTGGACCTTTATGGTCAGTTGTGTTTAGACAGTTCCATTAGGGAATGAGAGTTCTATTGTTGAGACCCACCCTCTGATAGATGCATCCACTCTGACTAGGATGCATAACGATTTGGCCCAGTTACGGGAGGCATATACCGTGTAGTATAAGGAGGACCATGGGGACGATAGTGATGGAAACGGTCAGTAGGACTAGGAAGGCAAGCAGGATTGGGAGGATCGACGGATATATGCTACTGAATATTAGCCAAAAGGAGGATATGGAGATGAGTTTGTTCAGTAGAAGGGGCAACACATGGGTATCAGTATTTTGAACCCCCAACAGGACATGATTATCAGGGCACGAAGCCATACTGGGGAGGCGCCAGGTCTTCCCAATCATCACAGTGGGGACCATAGCCAGGAGAGGAGCCATGGCATGTGAGGAGAGAGGTCAGGTCCATATATGAGAGGCATGACCAGGTATCCAGGGAACACCATGAGATTTTTCTTAGACAACAAGATATGGCTCGTACACAGCTTGACTTTATTCAAACACACCATCAGTCTCTGCAGGAGATACTTTTAGCTCAGTAGCGCTTTGAGCAGATGCATTTGGAGGTTCGAGATAGCACTAGGCGCCAAAAGGAATGCCTAGGTGGATTGGATTCCTTTCTTTAGAATATCTTTGGACAGGGACCCATACCACCATTCTGAGATCAGATTGATATCACAATTGCTTCATGTAGGACTCTTTCTTTTATTTTAGAACTTGGCTATCTTTTGTTATTTTGGCAACTGTAGTAGGAACCTATATTTAGAAGTTATCTTTAAGTTATGGCAGTAGTTTATCTTATTTTGGTAATTATGAGAGACTTTTCTCTATTTGATGAAATTAGTGATAAACCACAATAGATATAACTAAATAACAAAAGAAAGCAGAAAACAAAATTTACATGAAAATAACGAAAACTAAATTTTCCTCGGAAAATTTATAAGAAGCGAAAATTTAGAAAAATTTATTTTTTTGAAATTCGCAAAATTAAAGTTGGTTGATAGGATTGAGAAGCGAAAATTAGGTGAACTACACTCTTAGCTTGTAAGAATGTGGGAAAAATTGGATGATTAATTATTTTTGATTTTCAAAATATTGCATTCATATAGAAATTGCTAGTATAATTAGGATGTGTGCACCACATTTTCAAGGAAAATTTGCATTCATATAGGAGTTACCGTTTAGGCATTCATTACATTCATATATTTTGTGTTGTGTTACACTTTCCACATGTGCACAATTGGTTGAAAGCATTGATGTCCACATGATGGCTGCAAATTATACAGGGAATAACATAACTCTACCCTTATCAAATTTCATGGAAGAAATTTTCTAGGGAGAAGATAATTTAATACCCCGTATATATATAACTAGTTGTCGGAAAATATCGATACTTTGTGATTTCAGAATTTAGCCTTGAAACATATACCATTGTGTTTGTGGCAATTTTCTACTTCATATTCATTTATGACTTTCCCCAAACGGAGCCCGTATGGGGAAGTTATTAACGAACAAAGTAGTGAAAAGTTATACGTGTATATATACACACGAGTTTGAAATTGGATATATGTTATAAACAGAAGAAAATACAAATAATATTCGAAAAGAAAACGAACATTAAAAGCCAATGTTAAACAAAAATTAATATCGACAAAATTAACATAAATGGCTCAGGTCATGGGTTGACCTAGACCATACGTGGGTTAACCTATGGGTTGACACACCTTAGAGGTGGGTCGGCACATGGGTCGACCCATATCTAGGGCGAATTGATGTATTTTTGCCGACTTGTATGGTTTTATTTAATCTGATAGACCAAATTCTCCTGTGCACCTTTAAATAGATTAGCAGGACCTAGCCTCTAACTCATATTATTTAGAAGACATCAAGGCTCTGCCATTTTCTTTCTTCTCCAAAGCTTTCAGAAAAAAGAATATTTGTTTTTAGGAATTCTGATTAAGGATTTTAAGATAAAAGATTATAAATCAACAATATAGGTGTTTGGATTTCTTGTCAACATGAGGTAAATTCCAGATCTGCATTATTTGGATTTCATCTTTTCTTTTAGTATCATATTTGTAAACCCATGGTTTTCTCTGTAACAGCCCACATTTTTCGTATCGGAAGATCATAAAATATTTTTATTTGATTCCCTGAGGGTTGAATCATTCTCATCTTTTGATATATTGCTTATGGGGATGTGAGACATGCCCATAATCTTTACCGATTTTGTTTGTGACCATTTTCCCCCTGTCAGACTTGTACATGGTATAACTTTTGACTCAGATCGAATCAGAGGGTGAGACCTGTGCCACTGGGAAGGAATTGGTGATTTCCTTTCCGTAGAGTGGTTACATTAAAGATTTAGCTCAGTGGTTTGGGAGAAATCGTTGTTTTAAGGTTTTTTAGCTGGTTGTCCACGTTTTGGTAGTCTAGTGGGCTGATTTGGGGAAGGCCCATTAGTGGGTTGATGGAAGGGAATAAACTGGGGGTAATGGATATGAGAAATGGTTTTAGTTTTCCATTCTCTCATTTAGTGCCTTGTGCTCCTCTTTCCTGTAACACTTTTCCAGCATTAAAAATCAAAATCCAAGGAGGGAAATCATAGATCTACACCATTTGAGCTATATCTACATCAATTGAGGCAAAAGTTCATTACATCAAGGTGTTTGGTGCGAGGTGTTGCAGTCCGGATTCCTATTTCATCCATTTTAGCTTGTTTTGGCAAATCAATGAGTGATTTATGTCTCTCACTCGAATGCAATGAAGTATATGAGTGTTTGTGCATTTTTCTCATCAAATTCAAATGTTTTTCCATAGATCTATGCCATATTAAGTCCATTTTTCATATTAACCACCTTATGATCTGATTTAACAAGTTTAGATAGGTAATTTCTATGCTATTTCATATGATTATGCAAGTTAGATCCACAATTAAGATCATATGTTCATTTATTGTGGTTTTTGGTGAAATTAGCCTAATTTGTTGATATTTGTCATTTTCATGTTGCCAAAAGTTTCATAACATGCTTATGATTGTATTGGATGTACTGGATGAGTTGATTTCGTCGAATCTATCGTTTGGCGAAATTTTGGTGGAAATCGGAGTAGAAATTATGAAGTGCAGGTTTTGGGTCGCACGGGAGGGAGGTCGTTCGCTCTAGGGTATGATTTCTTGGGAAACAAGACAAAAAGCAGGCTCAAGCGAGCCAGGGAGTTGGTCGGTCGAGTGAGCGGGGTGTAAGACAAGTGGACGAGCGAGCCTGAAGGAAGAAGGGTTCGGTTGAGCGAGCCTATGGTTGAGTAAAGGGATTGGTCGCTCCTATCGGTCGGTCATGAAGCCTGGAAGTAACAAAGTGACGGGTCAGTTGCTCCAAGTTGGGAGGGTCGTTCGCTTTGATTGATTCTACCAGTGTGAAGGGTCGGTCGCTCAGGTCGGTCGAGCAGTGTGAAGGGTCGGTCGCACAGGGCAAATTTCTGAAAATTTATATTTTCAGGTACGACTATGGTGTAATTGGCTCGGTGATGGTGTGACTTCGAAGTAAATTCAAGTAGGAAGGTTCGAAGTGTTGAATGTGTTCATTGATCAGTGTAGAAAAACGAATGTGATGACAACTCAAAGGTCATGAGTTGGTGGATAATGGTTGCTTAAGGAGGTTGCTTGAGCTATGAGTAATAGTCGGGTTAGATGACTAGAGATGCGAAGGCCGAGGGATTATCATTGTCGTAAGTTCTAGCAGGCTCAAAGCATGGGTACGATGGGGACACCCAAAAGACTGGTTGTAGGTCGAGTACCCTGGGTATCGTTGAAACGCCTAGTTGTCAATGTTGGACATGCATACGTATCGTTGAAAGGCGTATGGAGTTTATGCTAGAACTGGGGTTATCATTAGCCCTTGACATATGGCAAGGTTGGTCGTCATATGATTAACGATGGTTTCGAAGCAGGAATGACGGTGATGGCCAGAGTCAGTTATGGATGATTGGTTGTTCTATTTGTACCGTCCTGTGTGGGTTTTCTAAAGTCGAAGGAGATGTTCCTTGGGTGCCTGTCTGATATTGGTTTAGGCCTCTAGGGCTTGTACTGGAGGGACGTTGAATTCGATCAGGATGGTTTACATGAGATACATATAATCTGGATGTTATTAGTGCTTTACCGGAATTGAATGGGTATTCTAGTTTCCATGGATGAATGGTTAAATTGTTTATCGTAAAGGCTATCACTGTCTGATGTAGGGAAGATAGGGTTGAGTTCTTCTCTGGTGTTGTGGGTAGATTAGTATGCTTATCTATCCATCCTCATATACTTTATTGTTGAAGTTTTGTAGCTGTTTTATCACTCACTAAGACTGTTGTCTGACTCAAGGTTTTATGTCTCCTCTTATTACCTTGGGTTGTTCATCCGGTTGTGGATGGGAAGACTAAGTAGCAGGTTACAGGTGATTAGTGAGGACGATGCTGCTGTGCGGAGGCGAGCAGGAGGCTGACGTACCAGTTTTATTACTATCTAGTATTTCTGTTTCCGCTGTTTGAGTGTTCTATGAGGGTTGTAGTGAGGCCTTATGTACAAACTTTGGTATTAGTCGGATAACCTTTCAGGATGTTTGAGAAAATTTCAAAATTTTACTATGTGTAATGACCCGCATTGTCAGGGGTATTATAATTATTTTATTTAATTATATATATCGTGATGTAGTGAATTAAATAGAGGTTTAATTAAATAATTTGGAATAATTAATTTAATTAAATAATTAAATAATATAATTAATTCAGAAATAATCAAAAATATGGGGAATCACAATATTCTGTGAACGGGGTCGTCCCTTGGATTTAATTCAGCTTAAAGTTGAATTATATTGACGAATATATTCAATCGACGACAGTTTGAACGTATAATTATAATATAATTAAAATCGAGCTCGAAATGGCGCTGTAGTTCGTAAATTGGCGATTCGAACTTCAACTGAATGATTCGTTTTAAGCCGGATTTCTATGAAACAAGAAACGTGTGGAGCTGGTGGGGTATATCTTTCTAGTGGAAGAGGAAGATCGGGATTTCGTCGTGTAAATTTTGATTTACGTCCAAATCCAATTTCAAAAAAGTCGCTGTGGAATTCCTTTATATTTTGCGACGCCTTATATACGTTATAAAAGGATTATCGATATAAACTGAATATCGATAAATCTAAAATCTGAAATATCAAACTGTAAATTCTGATATGATATTCTGGAGCTGTACGATGTCATATGTGAAGATATATGATAGTATATATTTATTTATATTTAATTTAATTATATTTAAATATATTTATATATTTAAATGGGTCATCCAGAGCTTTAAAAATAACCGTTTTTGCAAACGAAGTCGGAATTTGACGAAACTAGTTTTGTTGGATCCGCAATATCAAATAGTTGTTAGATTTCCAGTTTCGTGATTTTTAGAGTCACTGTGTGGCCGTACGGATTTTTAGAGCGAGGAACAGTCAGTATTTTGACAGTTAAAAATATGGTGTGTGAGCATACGAAGTCGGAATTCGATGAAACCAGTTTCGTTGGGACCGTAATGTCGAACTCTAGCTACATGTCCGGTTTCGTGATTTTTGGGCATCGTGTGTGATCACACGAATTTTTAGAAGTCAGATACGAATGTAAAGGATTAAATAAAAATATTAAAATATTAAAATAAAAATATCTAGATATTATCACTACCTATAAATAACACTCAACAATTCTCTAAACCAAATAGACTTGGCTTCCTAGTCAAAATGCGCAGCCACCACAAAAACAAATTCATACAGTGAAAAATCCCAAAAGAAAATCAAAAGAAAATCCAAAGAAATCCTAAAATCTCAAATCATAGGTGTATACGATCCCAAGGAGGAGTGCTTCAACCTGGTTGTTGTTTGACGGTGTTTGGTGTTCGAAGTTGCGGTTGGGGTTTTCAAAAGCTAGGCTAGGGTTGTTTATTTCAAGTTCATAGAGCATCGAGGTGTGATGTTTTTGTTGGATATGGGTATGTGGTCGGATTTGGTTTCAACTGTGATACTTTGGTGGAATTCCGACACACAAACTATCGATGTCTTCCCTGTAAGTCATGGCGTCGAGCTGAAAACTGGAATGAAGATGTGGACGTCGAGTTCAACATTGACGGTTTGGGGTTGGTGTACTCGGAGATTGTAGTAGGATTTAGTGAATAAAACTATCGATCAGTTCCTGTATGCTGCATCGACGGTCTGGAGAACGAGATGAGGTAGTGGTGTTCGAGTTTCATTCTTACAGTTTGGGTAGAAGGTGCTTGGAAAGGGAAGTTAATTGATGCTCTCGATTTTTGATGTCACGATGGGATAAAGGAGAAAGGTCCGGTGAAAGTGTTGGTAATGGCTGTTGTGAGGAGCGGATTCACTTCGGTATTTTGATGGAAGTAAGAAGATACGGTGGAGTAAAAAGCAACACGGGTTTGGGTTATGTACAGGGTTAGATGGGCCGGTGTAAGGTAAAGCCCACAAGAAAGTTTAAATCTAAGTTAATTTCTTTTTTTATTGTGTATTAAGTTTAAAAATTCGTAACTTGCTCGTACGGTGTCAGAATCTGACGAAACAAGATCCGACAGGATCGTATGGACGGACACTACCCGATGGAGCTGACTGGAAGTGGATTGGAGCTCGTTTGAATTTATGACGAAATAAATTGTTTGGTTCAAATCAAACAACAGTTTATCGTTCTTTAACGATAAACTGCCAATGTGAGTAAAACTCACCAACTCTGAACAGTTATATTTTTATAATGTATTTTTAGAACTGTTAATCATCTGTTGATTGTTGTGTATTGGTTGATTGATTGAACTGCTAGTCAGTTAGTGGAAATTATATATATATATATATATAAATATATATATATATAAACCTTTAAAATTTATATATTGATGCTGTTATCAGAATAATCAGTACTGAACTGAAAGTGATGTTGATTTTACTGTGTAACATCTGTGGATGCAGGGAAACAGGTTGGAGGGACCCAACTGGGTTCCTCAATATTTATAATACTGTTTTGATTCATATATTGTGATATAGAATCCGTGGTAAATTTTATGTGCTTGGACGATATTGAACATCGTGATTTGATCCGATTGAATACCATAACATACGGGATGTTGATAAGGGGATTTTCAAAGTGATATTGAAAATAGAATATTTATAAAATGGGATATTTATAAATAAGAGATATTTATAAAGTGGAATATTTATAAATAAGAAATGTTTATAAATTGGAATATTTGTAAATAGGAGATATTCAAAAAGGAAATAATTACAAACCATTTTGTTTTTGAATGGAAAGGCCTGTGTGGCGGGTTTGGGGATTTTCCCGATGCTCCCGTTACAAAGGAGGTTATGGTGAATTTTTCAGAGAATTTAAGGAGTTAGAATATTTCAAGAATAAATTTGAAAAGGAAATATTTGTAAACCTTTTACAAATAGAATAGAAAGAGGAATATTTGTAAAATCATTTACAAATAGAATTGAAAAGGAAATCATTTGTAAAGTGAAGAACCATTACTAAAAGTAAATCTTTATAAATGAATAAACGTTGTTAAAAAGGAAATCCTTTTAAATGGATAAACGTAATTAGAAAGGAGTTAACCGAATATGGTATTCGAAAGTAAGTTAATTGAATCTGGTATTCGAAAGTTAGTTACTCGAATATGTTATTCGAAAGGGGTTTAGTCGAGTTAGAGTAAATCAGTTAGAGTTAATCAGTTAGAGTTAACCAATTAGAGCTAATCAGTTAGAGTTAACCAATTAGAGCTAATCAGTTGGAGTAAATCAGATAAGTGTTAATCCAAATGAGTTGCCATTTCGTACGACTGCTAGCGTAATTCGCAGGGCTGTAAATAGCCTACGGCGGTCGGATGTTTCCTGAGGGAATCAGGCGTAACCATTGTGATCGCTTCGATCTAGAGTCAAGCGAAAGGAGTTAAATAGAGTCATCGAATATTAGTTATTCGAACGGAGTTAAATAGAGTAATCGAATATTAGTTATTCGAATAGAGTTAAACGGAGTTAAATAGAGTTAATCGAATATAGTTTATTCGAATAGAGAAAAGGAGTTAATCGAATATAGTTTATTCGAATAGAGAAAAGGAGTTAATCGAATATAGTTTATTTGAAGGAGTTATCGATTATTAGTTAATCGAAGTGAGTTATAGAATATTAGTTAAATCGAAGGAGTTATCGAATATAGTTTATTCGATGGAGTTAATCGATTAGAGTTAAATCAAATGAGTTGATCGAATATAGTTTATTCGAATAGAGAAAAGGAGTTAATCGAATATAGTTTATTCGAATAGAGACAAGGAGTTAATCGAATATTGTTTATTCGAATAGAGTAAATGAGTTAATCGAATATAGTTTATTCGAATAGAGTTAGAGGAGTTATCGAATATCGTTTATTCGACAGGAGTTAAGAGAATTAGTTAAGTTAAACTAAGTGAGTTAGTTAAGTGAATTGGTTAAGTTAACCAAAGTGAATTAGTCGAGTTAATCAAAGTGATTAGTTCAGTTAATCGAGATAAGTAAATCAAGTTAGGTTAATCGAGTTGAATTAATCAGTCGAGTTAATAAATTGAGTTAGTCAAACCAAGTAAAACCAGTTAGAGTTAGTTAATTAAGGTTGACCAGTTAGAGTTGATCGGTTAGAATTAACCAGTTAGAGTTAATCAATCAGAGTTAATCAAATAGAGTTAAGTAAAATTAGAACTGACTAGAGATTAGTAAATTGAATGGTTTTCTAAGTGCCTATCTGATGTCGGTTTCGGCCTTCGGGATTTATACTTAGGGGATTGTTCTCATACTAGTTTACAGTCAGGGACTGATAGTTGGGGAAGAGTAGTGATTTGTAAATAAGCAAATGGAAAACGTTTTCCAATGTTAATAACATATATTTTCTAAACATAGAAAATAAGGCAATGTGAATATATATATATAGATATATGCTGATGATTTACCGATATAATTTCCATCTGGAAATAATATCGTTGTTTGCACACTTGTTTTTCTTTGATGGTTAAATCGCAGACTATCGATGTTTTGACCATTTTAACGTTGTTAATATGGAGAGACCGATTGGATTATTATCCAAAGAACCACTCTGTATTGGCATAAGCATTGCGAATCATATATGCCAAAGATAATTGAAGACGGAGTAAAAAGCAAGGGCTGTTGTATAAGTCTTAGATAACAGTGACTAAGATGGATATACTGAATAGTGCCTTCGGTTTGTCCAGTCCCAGGACAACTTGTATGGACGAAGGTCTGACAGAGTATATCCAATGGATCGCGTAAGTTGATCTGTTCAAACGTATTCACGTTTGGTGGCGGAGGAATTCGTTTCTCTAAGCTGTATACCCGTGTTCATTTTGGATAAATCAATTTGTGATTTGGCGGGTATGACGATGTGACATTCTAAGTGAATGAGGATGACTTGTGTTGATGAATGTCTGACAGAGTATTTCCAGAAAGGTCACGTACATTGATTTCTTCAACTTTACCAAGAGTAGAAGCGGAGAAGGAAACTTCTTTAGCTAACACGTAACATACTGTTGTAGACGCCAATTAGTGATTTTCGATGGATCTGACAATGTGCCATTCGAAGGGAATCTGATGTAATGATAAAGCGTAGCTTCTAGCCTCATCAACCGGTAAATGAAAGAAATCGGGCAGGCAGCATGGCTAAGTCGGTCGCACCGAAGTAGGGTGTATAATCACCTATCTAGAGAATATTCATTTGTTTCTTAAATCTATCAATGCTGTCCCATATATATATATGGGAACGGTTGCTGATCCCAACCGTTGGTGATGTACATTCGATACACTCAAGCGAAATGAGTGGTCGGTCATGTGTGGCTGAGTTACAAGATGTTCTTGTTGAACTCCAGAGTATCGTTCCTAGAGTACACTGATCGGAAGGTGGTTCCATATCTTGTCATAGTTGGAAATCCATTATCCAATACGTGCTTGCGATTTTGATTGTATACCATATATGTAGAACGTGAGATGAAAGCGTTTCTGCTAGTTGATATCTGTTTGTACATAGACATTATTATAATATCAAAAGGTTTTTGATATAAAGATATTTTGGATTCTCATAAGGGAAAAACCCGTTCCGTTATACGACGTGGTCTTATGAGATATCGTTTACTTGTTCAACTGTTTTTAAACTGTTTTACTCATACCAGTCCCATGACTGACCCGAAGTTTACTTTGTTGTTTTCCCTAAACTCTTGGGTGCCTAAATTTGTATGGGCAGTCAAGTAGTCGGGATTTTACAGATAACATGGAGAGCTTGGAGCAGGAGGCTTCAGGATTCTATAGATATTATTATTTCCGCTGTTGTTGCAAGTGTTGTACTCTGATAAGTGCTATTGTATATATAACTGTTTGTATTTCAAAAGTTATATTTTATTCGTTCCGCTGTAAGATTCGTGTTACTCTGATGATAATGTTCTTCTTCTTCTATTCTATAAGTTCTATCTTATCTTTCCTCACCCTCTAATTTCTTTCATTAATTACCGGGATTTTTTGATGTTTTGGTTATCTACATCGAGCTTATGTCGATAACCAAAGCTACCAAAAATCCGGGTCATTACAATATGATGCTTCATTACTATTACCTGTTGTATTTGTTCTATTATATTTTATCCTTGCGCTGTGAGTTCTATGACAGGTTCCGATGTTGTTTACCTACTTTGGTGATCATCCAAAGCTACCTAACACGCTTTACATCGCATTATCCCTCTTGTCTAGTGCAGGGGTTATGGGCGGTCGTCACATTCTCAATATTAAATTCAATTAGAAAGACCCAGGAATAGCAGATCTGAATTAGATTTTAGAATTGGAAAGCAGTCAGGTGAGTGGATTAAATTATACCTTTTGATAGCGGTATATTTATTGTTTACATTCCCCATAATTATTAACGTGATAAATAATTGAAATTTGTGGTAATTGTGGTATAATCTATTCTTTGAGTACAGTAAGAAAATTGTTGTTTACAAATCTATTATATTAATTTTCCTTTTGGGTTGAGAATTACTACAATACTGAAATTATGAATTTGACAGTAATTATACATATATTCTTAAGATTGTTATTCAATGACAAATTGGATATGTTGTAAAAAGAATTACAATGAATTTTGGAAATAATGGTAAAAGAATTGGTATGGCTAATCTTGTACAGAAATTTACAATAACTAGAAATGGTACATGAAAAACAGGATTAAATATCCAACTTAGAAAATAAAAAAGGGGAAATTAGTAGTGGACTGAGTTAGTTGGTAATACAAAAAAATGGATATACTTCCATAATGGAAAAGTTACTGACATAGTTGCAAGAAAAGAAAGGAAAAGGGGGATTATTGTGAAATAGGGGTTCTTTTACCATATTTCGGACTAATCAAATAAAAAAATGAATTATGTTCACAATGAAATAAAAGATATAGCTTGCAATTACGGATTTTAATTGATGTACATTATGAAAATAGATCTTTATATATTTGCACTAACCAATGTAATGAAGTATGCGAAATATTTTCTTAAAATTATAAGAATATACAAGGCGGTAAATAAAGAAAGGTTACAATAGTAAATGTTTGATTGAATATTAAGGGACCTAGGGAAAATGTGATGAACGGGGAATATAACCTATTATAATTAATTATATAAATAAGAATGAAATATAATAGGTAGGTTTGTCCTTGGGAAAAGTGTAATTTAACATAGGTTATAATTAATAATGAAAAGACAACTTATTAATAAGCCTTAGTTAAGGGAACTAAGTTAATAAGCAAATTCACATCAATGGTTGTGATAACAGGTAAGATAAGGTTATGAGTAATTAAGAAATAATAAAGTTGGCTTATTATTAGTAGACTTATAATTGTAAATATTAAGTCTAATAAACGTCATGAATAATAAGCAGAAGTCCACTCCGACGGCATAAAGCCAATTAAAGGAAGTAACCAGCTAATTGTGAGCTAATGAACCATGTAACTTGAATTAAAAGATAATATGTGGATAATCAAGTTAACTAGCAACTAGATAAGTTAAAGTAAGCATGTGACTAAAAGATTAGATGTAGGATCTAATAACGCAATAGCGTGAGGCGCTGAAACTAGTATGTACGTATGGAGATAAAGAACAAATGGTGTTGATAATCGCAGTGTCTGGAGACCCAAGAGAAGATTGTCTAACTAATTATTCTACGGGATTGGAGAGAGGCATGAGGCTTCCACGGGATGTGGTAGGGTACTTTGAGATAGTCATCCGAGGAATATGCGGATGAAGCCATCGCTTGGAGGCAGGTCTATTGCACTATATAGAGTATACCTTGACTGCAAGTATGGTGTGGCAGTCAGAATGCTGTAGCGGATGGTGTTGGATGATTCAGCGATTTTCCTCGCTCGTGGATGAGATTGGTTAGTACCAAATTAAGAAAAATAATCATCGAATACTTCTCACCGACAGTCAGTGGGACGCAGAAAGACTAAGAGCTAAACCAACAGACAACATTCTTTCACTATCGAGGTGTTGGTGAGGGATACACCAAATTAGATGCTAGATTGGTTGTCAGGGGCACGTCATTAGCTCTTGATGTAGTTGTTCATTAGTTGAGGTAGGGGCCATGGTGGGGCCATTGCCACTATGAAAAGAGGTAGGCCATATGTGAATATATGTATTGTAGGCCTAACGAAGTTGTTCTTTACAGATATTGAAAGCTCCCGACCAAGTTCCGTGCATTGAATGCAGCCCTATTACAGGACTCAAGTTACAGTAGGCAGTACGTTCATGCGAGGGTCTAGATATATGCACTAGGTGGTGTATTGTATACACTAGGGCACACTACGTGTTGAGACATGATTCGACCGTAGAGTTCGGACATGAGGATCTGCACGCTTACGTGGCATTATGATATAGATTTCCATATGCAAATTGGTGTAGGTTGAAGGTCGTGCATACTTCTATTGTGTGACAACGGAGGCCGTACACAGAGGGTACTATGGTTCGTATCATAAGATGTTGGGCATAGTTACATATATATTGTATTAGGTTTAATCTGTTGAGGAGTAGATGTGTACGACGTGAGTAGGGAACCTAGAACTAGGGATGTCAACGGATGCTTTCGGATACGGATAGTGCCATATCCATATTTGTATTCGAAATATTTTCAAATATCCGTATCCGTTTAATTTTCGGATATCCGTATCCGCTTAATTTTCGGATACGGACGGATATCGGATATTTATCCGCTCCGCCTATAATTAGTATGTTTAAGAGTATAAATAAAAAAGTTTAGATTCACACAAAATAATTTTTATACTGATGTTTGTAAAAAAACCAGAAAATAAATAAATGTTATGGTGAAACATTGTTTTTTACTAATATCCATAGATATATCAAAAAAATTCCAAAATTAAACACTAAAACTACCATTTTCACTAAAAATAGACAAAAGATTATATCATAGTAATATCCAACAGTTAAAAAATAATTATTAACTCTATTTTTCAGTTTTTAGTAATATAGATTACATCAATTAGTCGAACGGATATTTTTCGGATACGGATACCACTATAACCATATCCGTATCTGAAAAGCTTTTCGGAAATCCGTATCCGCTTTTCGGATGATGCCAGATAACAGATATTTCAGATGAAAACTACTAGAAGCTACAGTGACAATTGCAAGTTAAAGTTCGAGAGAAACTCCAACCATTTCCGTTTCAAGATTGCATTTAAATATGCATGCCTTCTACTCAACGCATCGACTACGACGTTCCCTTTCCCTAGGGTATACTGGATCATGGAATCAAAAGAGACGATATATTCCATCCATGGTTGTTGTCTTCAATTCAAGTCACATTGAGGGAATAAATACTCTAAGGATTTATGGTCAGTGAAAAGCTCGAATTTCTCTCCTAGAAGATAATGCCTCTACATCTTCAAGGCGAATACTACCGTACCTAACTCCAGGTCATGAATTAGGTATCTTTTCTTGTGGTTCTTCAGTTGTCTACTAGCATAAGCAAAATATCCTTCATTCTTGCATGAGAACCGCTTCTAAACCGGTTTCACATGTGTCAGTGTAAACCGTGAACATCTTTGAACCATCGGGTATAATGGGAACTGGTGCACAGGTTAATGCTTCCTTTAATTTCCTAAAAGCCACATCGCACATATCACCCCCAAGAAAATACCAAGTTCTTTTTCTTCGGTTGAGTTAAAGGGGTAGCAATCTTTGGAAAGTCCTTCATGAACATTTGGTAATATCCTTCTAACCCAAGCAAGCTTCTTACCTCCTAAGCATTTTGGGGTACTTTCCATTTCTTAATACCCTCGACCTTCACAGGGTCAACAACCAAACCTTTACCTGACACAATATGCCCAAAAAATTTAACTTCTTCTCTCTAGAAATGACACTTTTAACACTTGGATTTCAACTGGTTTTCTCTTAGAATTCCTAGTACCTATCTTAGGTGAATTTTATGCTCTTTATGATCCTTGAAAATATAAGGATATCATTTATGAAAGCCACCATGATCTTAATCAGAATGCCCTTAAACTCTCTACTCATAAGGTCAACATAGAAGGCAGGTGCATTCGTTAGTCTAAAGGGCATAACTTCCCAGTGGAATAATCCATCTGGCATTCTAAATGCAATATTATCCTTACTATCTTCTGCAATCCTCGATTGGTGAAATCTAGTTGCAAGATCTAACAGGGAAAAATAACCGATCTCCTCCCAAGCGCTCAAACAACTCATCAATTCTATGTAAGGAGTGCCTATTCTTCTTAGTTAGTTTATTTACTTTCCTATAATCCACACAAAATCTTTGGCATCCATCGGCTTTAGTGGAAAACACAACTGGTGCACCTCACTCAAATGTACTTCATCGGATGAAGCCTTTACGTATCAACTTCGAACTCTGTTTATCCAACTCTTCTTTCTTTAGGTGTCGTATGCCTTAAGGATAAAGCTACTGGCCTGACATCCTTATCTAAGTTGATAAGAAAATATATCTCCTTATGGGGTGGAAGTCCCATGACTTCCTCAAAGACATCCAAGAACCCGTATACTATAGGAACCGAAGATGGTCCTTTCGAACTAGGAGACAAGGCATGCAATAGGGTTTTATCCTTGTTTCTAATATCACAAGGGATTCTCTGACTACGTCCTCCTCGGGTCCTAAGATGAACAACTCTCTTATCACAATCTAGAATGGCTCCATAAAATGATAGCCAATCCATACCTAGAATATGGTCATACCCCATAAAATCCAATGCATACGCATTGCAGAGGAACTCGACATCGTCGATATCCAATACTTGGTATTTGCATATTAACTCAAGATGCTTAGCTCCTCCAATAGGGTTGATAACCTCTATCGTATTTCTAGTGAGAGAAAAGGAAAAGTTCAACGAATCAACTAATCTCTTAGAAATAAAAAAATGGGTTGCTCTAAAGTCAAACAAGGTATATATGGAAATTCCTAAAATAGAAGATATACCTTCAAGTGCGCGTTGTCCTTGATCTTTTGGAGGTGTGCTCTGTATCGTAGCTTCTTCTAATGCATAATTCTGTCTGCTCCAAATAGCTCTAGGCTTTGGGGAATCCCTAGATAATGTCCTTCTTCATGGCAATTGAAACACCGCCCCTAAACTCCTTCTTTGCTAAAGCAGTTCTGCGTTCATTGGCCTCATGGATGTTACGTTGCACCTTGCACAAGTCTTAGCTTCTTTCTTGAACTTACCCCATTTCTCTTGTTTTTCCACCCTTCTTTCTTCTTATTCTTCTTAGAACTAGAATCGCCTTCTCCCTTCTCACCACTCTTGTTCTCTTTAGATCCCACAGTTGTGCACAAGATGGCAGTCTCCAATAATGTCTCGAATGTTGCTCTAAATGTTACTTGGGCCTTCAAAGTCTTTTTTAATGGGGATTTCAAACCCTTGACAAATCTTAAAGCCCTGTTCATTAGGGTACCCACCAAACCCCTACCTAACTTGCATAACTTGGTGAATTTAGCTTTGTACTCCTATCGACTCAGATTTACTTGTTTGAGATGGATAAACTTCTCTAATTGGATTGACATCTCAGCATTAGGCAGAAACTTCATCTTAGAACGGGTCTTGAATTCAGCCTATGTAAATACTCGGCCCACGTTCTCTTGAAATACCAAGTTCCACCATCTGTGGGCTTGTCCCTTTAAGTGCCAAGCCACAACCCTCATGTTAACCTCATCCGACCATCCGGTGGCCTAAAAAATCCTTCCACAGTACATTATCCAAGATTGAGCCCCAACAAAACCCTCTGTCCTGAAGAACGGTTTCCCACCAAGGTTCGCGAAATCCTTACAGAGTCGAGGAAAATCGAAAGCTACCTCAGCGACACGAGCTACAGGCTCCGCTGGGGCAGGATTGGCGATAAGGACTTGTACCACAGTCTAGAGATGCTGTTGGAACCATTCTTGCAAATTCCGAGGTCTTTCTTGGTTTACCTGACCAAAAGGATTGTCAGTCATTCTACTATCTAAAACAAAAAGGAAGAATCCTTCAGCGGACACTCCTAAGATAGTATTTTAGCCGAAAAGTAAAGAAAACAATAAAGCTGCCTAGTATAGTTGGGTAGGCCTATCGGGTATAATAATATATAAGTATATACAAAGAGTGTTTGAAAACCTTTTACAAAATACAAATACGCATCTCATAAGTATATTATTTCATATAATCGAGTAACCTTGGATTGGTACCAAATGTAACAACCCACCCATAGTGGGCCTAAATTCCAACCTAGAAAAGACACGAGCTACAGGCTCCGCTAGGGCGGGATTGGTGACAGGGACTTATACCACAGTCTGGAGATACTATTGGAACCATTCTTGCAAATTCCGAGGTCTTTCTTGGTTTACCTGACCGAAAGGATTGTCAACCGTTCTACTATCTGAAACAAAAAGGAAGAATCCTTTAGCGGACACTCCTAAGATAGTATTTTAGCCGAAAAGTAAAGAAAACAATAAAGCTGCCTAGTATAGTTGTGTAGGCCTATCGAGTATAATAATATATAAGTATATATAGAGAGAGTTTGAAAACCTTTTACAAAATACAAATACGCCTCACATAAGTATATTATTCCATATAATCGAGTAACCTGGCTTTGGTACCAAATGTAACAACCCACCCGTAGTTGGCCTAAATTCCAACCCAGAAAAGACCCATCGAAACTTAAAGCCACTCAACATAGGTCATTGGTTCCTGTAAGGATTTACATTTGCACAGAATAATAAAATAGTTTTATGAGATGGAATCTCAGACAGCAGAACAAGAAAATATCAAAAACACAGATTCAAATACAAAACACCAAATTCATATGTTGATAATGGTACATCATTATTATTCACTATCAAGAGCTTTTAACAATAAAAGAGCAATAACAACTAATAGCATAACAATAGTCTCATTGCTTTCTTTAGGCTCCGTCATCATCTCATCTACCATGCATACGCCGCACCTACTAACCTGTTGGATAGGTTAAGGAGAGGGGTCAGAGCATAAAGTTTCGGTGAATGAAAATAACATGTTCTTACAGACTATAGTCTAAATTTGGTAGGTTATATACTTCAAAGTATGTCTACGAAACACACTACATACACACACAAAGGTATATTTTAATTAATGCAGTGAACATTTGAATCAATCAGTTAAGACCTTTATTAATGTATTTAGGGTGAATAAGTGGTCATTTAGGACCCAACGAGGTGGACATTCTAGGTCACTTAAGGTCCGTTCTAACATATTTATTAAGAATGGGTTCTTATTATCTCTTATGACTCTAAGGTAGACCCTAGTCACTTAAGATCCCGTCCTAACACGTTAACGCCATAAGTATAAATATATTTTTACAAGTAATATGAGAAGTAGTACCTCGCCACATAGTACCGGTTTAGGGTAGACCAACATATAGCCATTTAAGACCCCACTGGTGGACACCTCATGTTACTACTTAAATGATATCATAGTAGTAGACCTATGCCGCTTAGGACTTCCCTCAGACGGTGGTTAATTAAATTGCATGCTACGTCCCACATATACCAATCCCGTACCTAGGTTGGCCCTCACAAAGCTCCTAGAGGAAGTGGACATTTCAGCAAACTATCCTGCTCCGTTATCGCCATGACTAGACCACTTTAGAGAACGAGGACAAATAGACCACTTCGAATCTAATATGGGAGGGTCCCATGACTTTGGCCCAAATCTAAGGAATAAACCTATGTAATAGGCCTAGTCCTAACCACTTAAGACCCAAACTAGATAAGGCGAAAGTCAGCCACTTAAGACCTTCTCAAGGCGAGTAGTAAGCCTACCTATTCACATACATAATAGGTGTATATGCATACACACACACACTGGACATCACGCGTTAAACCAACTACTTATTGATGTTGAGTATGCCCGGTGGTTCTGGGCCGACTTCTACCACAAGTGGGCTTGACCTCGTGTCATAGTGTACTAAGTTTAATGGCTCATGTTACCCAGACCTTTCACAATAGCCAAACTCACTTGTGATTGCTGGATTTGCCAGTTGGTTTCAGGCAGACTTCTACCACAAATGATGACTAACCTCATGTATATGTGTCATTATTTAATATACATATATGAGCCATTTATATACACATAAGCAACAATTCATGTAACAACCCACACTTTTATGCGCCTAAATTTTGACAAAAATTGAAACTCAAACACATCCAAGCATGAAGCATGTAAATCTGGTACCGACAATAAATGAGCATGAGCATAATCAGAGTACGATAAGATAACTCACAGCGGAAACGAAATAGGGTAAACTAATATTAACTCAAGTAACTACCGTTTTAAAGTAAGTCACTTTGCCAGTACCATGCATGAGAGAGAACGAGAACTGAAAGCCAAACTTAAACACCTGTGAGAACCCGACCTTCTCTATAAAACTTGGGTGGTTGTAATGAGGAGGGGGTCAGAATAATAAGATTCTGGTGAATAGGAAATGTACAACACAAAATTATAATACACAGATGTATCCCGTTTGGTTCAACCTGAGATGTATGCCTATCAGGATTAGAGATTCTAGCCTAATCTTGTAGATTTTTATGCACGACTCTACTACTCTACCCAAAATGGTATTCCAAAATATAATACTAAGATAGAATGTTTACACATATATTTAGGAATCCCTTTAAGTAATAATTTAATTAATTATTGGACCGAGAAGTGAACCCCTAACTGCGGAGTTCTCACAAACATATATACCTTTCCATCCACTTTCCCTCTTTTGCTCCCACCTCACTATCTATGATAGATATGGTGGATTCTCTCGATCATTTAAGACCCTAGGCGGACTAATTGGTCGGCGGACTTATAGGTCGCTTAATACCTCTCGATAACTTGTTCCATATTCTTATAAACTAGGGAGCACTATCAACGGGCCCTACTAGTCAAGGATTTCATCATTCACGCATAAAACTTTGCCTCGTATAAGGTGAGAGATGGTATTTTATTGCTCATCATACGTCTAGCTAACCTTATTTGATAACCCCCTTAGTCGCTTACTACTTTCCATAGGGCAGGTAGCCTTATCTGACATTTTTAGTTTCCAGGTTTAGGTAGACAATACGCATACATGCCGTTTAAGACCCCTATTATGAAAGACCTATCCCCAGGTGGACTCTTCAACCCTAACCACTTAAGACCCAAGAATCGAACTACACACGAAGATTATTAGGTTTGTACCCCATTTTCCCTTAAAACCTTTCCCTATTGGGATAAAGTGGGCTACATTATTACAACCTTTCTGTTTAATCTCTCTCCACATGATTTATTATCGTCACGGGTTCTTATGGTTAATAATATTTTTTCATCATTAACCAACTAAGTCCAATTCTATTTAATTGTATGTTTTATATTCATTAATATAAATAAGGAAGCTATATCCTTTTTTAACCTATGATATTTATTTGATTACTTCCCTAATTGGACTTAGTACTGAAACGACAATCAATATCCATTAATCCCATTTTTGACACCTTTTTTCATTTCTATTTTGATTGTCCTTTATGACCGTATCAGTCATATTTTCCTAAGGCAACTATTTAGCAGTCCCAAGGTACCTATTTGTTGTACCCCAACAAACAATTACTATTCTTAATCATTTATTTATTTATTGGTTGACTTATATATATATATATATTAACTAGGCCTCTCACATTAAGTTGACTACTTGTGGATGTTGGATTTGTTGGTCGGTTCCGTGCAGACTTATACCGCAAGTTGAACTTAACCTCGTGCCTTAATACAATTATATTTACGCATAGACCCTTCACGTTATGTTAACTACTTGTGGATGCTGGATTTGCTGGTCAGTTCCGGGCAGACTTCTACCCTAAAGTTGAGCTTAACCTCGTGTCTTAATACGGTTATAATTCAAATTTCCTCGTTTTTGGTGTACAACATTAGTCCTATTTAATTTAGAAATTGTAATCGTTATCCTATTATTTTACTTTCCCTATTCAACATTGGTTACAATTGTTATTTATTGGTTTGCAGTCCTATTTACAGCAATTAATTATATTGATTACTACAAATGGTCACCACGAATATATTAACTCAATATGGATTACATTTTAATATAATTCCATAATTGAACTTTATTCAAACATTCAATACAATATATATTTTACCGTTTTACGCTAATTTGGATGGATAATTTGTATATATTTTATGTTTTCATGTGGTCAACGTAGTTATTATTTTTATTTTTATTTTTGTTCTTTGGTGATTTGGTTTAATTGGCAAGCAAACATTCCATTTTACATTCAATATTGTCAAAAGGTTCCATATCTTACAAAAAGATAGTTAGTTATGGTTATTGTAAATTATGCTTATTAGTGGAATTGACATATTTCCAAATCATAAGAAATATATATAAATATATAATTTGGAATGGTAGATGAAAATTATGCACAAATATGTATATTTATATTTATACGTACATTTGCACCACTTTTCCCTTTTTAATCTTTTTATCATATCTCTTGTGATTTCAAAATAATGCATTTTTACTCAAATCGAGGAAAACGACATATTTACAGCAACTAAGCCAAAAGCCAACAATATTGAATATAAACATGAATATTTCTTTTAATATACAATCACATAATTTGCCAATCATATCTTTTTAATGAAATTCACATTATTTATTATTCAACACTGAACTAGAGATCTGGGATGCAACCACATCTAAATGGTGTTTAATGGGATTGATTTCCAGATCTACAGTGCTTTACAACAACTGCAATATATTTTACAACATAACTGCAGGAATATGTGTAAACAAGTTTAAGCTTCCTACAATTAATCTTATGCATAACCACAATATAATATTCACAAGTTTTAACAATTTTTACAACCAGATCTAGTGGGTGTCAATCTAATTACAACAATTTAATGAGCAGATTTGATAGAAATAGGCATAAAAATTAAGATCTATTACAAACGAGATAAATACATTATTATAAATATATATATAAATTTCACACTCACCTGTAAAGTTCCAAATCCAAAGTTTGAACCTTTTAGGCCTAAAATTCCCAAATTCTTATAAATCTACTATTTATCTGAAAATGGGAAGATTCTAGATCCGCAGAGATGTAAAAAAATAGGAAGAGAGGGGAGAATATATTGTTGAGTGCTAATTTGCATTATTTTCCATTGGATCTGATAATCCTCTCAATCTTATGTGATTTGGATTTGATTTGTTGTATAGGAATATATTAAAATTAAGAAATTAGGTTTGGAGAAGGAGGAAAATGGCAGAGCTCCGTTGCTGTTACAGATTTGTATGGAAAACAATGAGGTCATATCCCCTTTATTTATAGGAGTGGAGTTGGCCTTGAACCATTGGATTCGTTTTAATTTATATACGTTCATCCGTTATACATAAATTATAAACCAAACCTATAAAACCTAGTCGTCACTAGGTGTCAAAACGCTCAGTCACGCTAGTTTAATAAGGTAATGTATATATAAATCCTGATTTATTTATTTTCCATCCATTTTCATATTACGTCTGTAATGTTTTCATACAGACTCGGTTCGCGAAACCCCAAACATGAAACTTGACCAGATTTCCTAGACGACCGTATCTGTTAAAGTTTCATAGTCAAACTCCATCATTTGCAGAAATTCCTATTTTCGAAATTGTAAAAACCCATATTTTAATAACGTGTTATAACCATAAATCTAGGTAGAATTAAATTTAAAAATAAGAACCAAGGGAAATGGGTTGCGTCATTGCGTTCGTCTTGGAATTCTGCATGAAAACGAGTCCGAGTTTTCGACAATCGGAGTCCGTATGACCAAGTTATGGCTCCCCAAAGTTTCAGAAATATTCAGAGTTCAAAACAGCTCGAATTCGAAATCAAAATTCGAAATTTCAAACGCAGAACAGACTGGGCGGGAAATTTCCCGCCCAGACCCAGGTCGACTGAGGAGTCGACACCCCCAGGACCAGGTCGACTGCGCAGTCGACTTGGGTGTCGACCTGGTCACCTAGCCTGTTTTGGAGCCAGATGTATCTGGTCTCGTTGCTTGTCCAGATTCACTCTCTAAACACAATATAAACAGCCCCTGACCCTAGACTTTCTATCACATTCTTGTGCAGCCATATGCTGCTAAAGTTCTGACTGGAAGATAGAGAACAAGGAGGCTATTCAGGATTTTGTTATTGCTACGTTGGTTTGGGGATTTGCTAGAGATTCTGCTTCTACTCTTTTTGCTTTCTCATTCTCTAGACTACGATATATAAGCCCTTTGTCACTCTTAGATTTAAATTGTAAATTTAACCTGAACATGATGTAAACTGAAATTATGCCTAAACATGATAACTAAGTTGGATCTACTCTTGTATATCTTGGATCTATGACTATCACTTTTAAATCTGTTATTTTGAATCTAATTTTGTACACCCCAGATCTATTCATCTTAAATGTTGACTTGTGGAATATCAGTATGAAATTGATTTGGATATATTCATGTTTAATCTAAAACCCCTTTACGATCGTTATCTTGCCATGCCCTGTGATGTTGAAAACTATTATTGGGGTACTATTTTATGTCAACCCTTTACCATGTCTATCGCCATGTCTTGTCAAGTTGATGTTGAGACCCCTATTTCATATGCATGTAATGTTATAATCATCATACTTAACTTGTGAACACCTTTGCCATTCTATGATTATCCTGTTTGTGTTATTCCCTATTTTGACACGTTGTATTAAAGCGAATTCACATACGTTGGGGGTACGTTTTGGGTAGATTAGGCAAACTTGAAAATTTGCTATGGAATTGACATGATATGACATGAAAATATGACATGAAAACTTGACATGAGAATAAGCTTGAAAACATGAACTTGAGACATGACAATTAGATAACTTGAAAATGGCCAACTCGAGGTTGGGTTGAATTTGCAACGTAAGTCTGCCCGGAACCGCCCGACAAATCCAGTAGTTGCAAATAATAGGACCCAATGTGGGTAGTTGGTCATATAGCACTTTAAACCCGAGGTTAGACTAGGTTATGGTGTAAAGCTGCCTGGAACCGCCCGGCACGTCCAGTAACCATAACCAAGTCTAATGTGAGAGGTTGGGGTGCGTTAAGTGAATTAATGCCACATGGTAGGGTTAAGTCATGGACCACTTGAATACACTTAACAAATTTGATACATGTTTGGATAGGGGTTAAGTCATGACCTTTTTAATGATAACACTTAACCCATTAGAAATCCTAGCCACGTGGTCCCTTTCAGCAGTAACCCACTTAGAAGTATCACGATACCCTAGGGACTAGGCAGGGTGGGGCACGATTACTGGGCTTATTGTAAGCGACCAAGAATAACGGCTGAGTAAGGTGCGCTAGTGTAGGTTCAGGCGGACTAGGGTCGTGCACTTAGTCCGGAGTTGGAAAAGTAGGCATGGGCACCCGTAGTACTACATTGTGCGTGCTTGAATTTTGTCAGTGGTTGACACCCTAGGACCTGATACACCCTAGGGTGGACCTAGCACATGTGACTACATTCCGCGATTGGGCCGTATGACACCGAAGCACGATGAGTAAAGTCGATCGATTAGGATGGACTGTTGGACCCTGTATTGGGTCATTTCATGTTATTGGGTTTAGGGATCAATTCTGGATTTATACTTGACATGGATTTGGACACTAGTACAGTTAGTGCAGTAAACCTTGTATATGCGATGCCACTCTTATCCTGTCACCTTTTATTATCATGCCAGTCCAGTTATTATCTTTATGTTTAATCTCAGTTTCTCATGTCCAGTTAACTTTATTAGTTTTTATGCTGATAGTCACTAGGGCTTACCAGTCTTTTTGACTGACCCGTTTTCTTCCACCTCGTTTTCTTTCGTTTCCCCCCTAGGTTCTTAGGGAGGAAACTCTAGCTCTTAGCTTGGACTTTGCTTGCTTTTTGACAGCTCATGTACGGTTTGGTCTTGAGCTATGCTATGGCTGCACTCATGCTCTTTTTGGGGAATAATATTGGACTTATGTTGTTTTAAGTATTTCTTCTTTAGAACTTGGTGTAACGAAATAATGACTTGGTGTTTTGATGTAAGAGGTTTTTGACTCTATTTTCCACGTAATGAGATTTGGTTAAATTTATATCCGCTGCTTTATATACTCTGTTTAATTTATGTTCTGTCTTGTGTTATCTCTGTGCCTGTTTACTATATAATACCCCACCAAAATTAGTGCATTCCCTTTGTGAGTGACCTAGCAGAGGTGGGGTGTTACAGAAATTATAATAATTAATTTATATTGCCAATTCTAGGTTGTTACATTCTTCCCTCCATAAAAGGAATTTCATCCCAAAATTCTGACACCTATAGCCCCACTCTACACAACCAATTTGTGTACATCCACTTTGCAACCATGTGTATATTTGCATGATGTAGACAGTGCAATTAGACCATAAAATGTGCATGCAAGATGATTTTAAATCAGATCCTCCTATATGTTTGCATTATAATTTTGAAATACTTTTGAAAATATAATGCAAAACATCTTAAATATACTGGTAGTTTTATATAAATGCAAATTTTAGAAACTCTTTTTCATCTATTACCTTCACGCAGTTACGAATAAAAGTTTGAAGAAGCAAATTTTGCATCCAAACCTTACCATCCAAAACGTCACGCAATCTAATTGTTTCTATTTAATTTCTCCAAAATTGGGGAAAAGGAAATTGAAGCGAAGAATTTTAACATTTTTCTCGTTTAGAGCTTTTTCATTTCCCGCCTATAATGGAATGTTCACCTCATCTACCCAAAGTACTCCTAAAATTTCCATTTGTAGACTGTAAAAGAGGCTTATAACAATCTCTAAAACGTAAAATGAGTTAATTAATAGCTCGCACACATCGTTGACAAGGTATGGAAATAGCATTTCCAAGTCTAAAACAACATTTCCCTTGTTTTCTCATCGTTTATATCGTATCGGTGATCCTATTTTTGACACCCCACATTCATTAATGTCACTCTTTAAGAGCATGCATTAAGTTTCATGAAGCGTTATAGGTAAGCAGAAACAGAAATATTACAAGACAGATATAAAATAGCAGCGGAATTTAAAACTTTAATTAAGCAGAAAACATCGTGGTTCAAAACATAGTTACATCATAAGTCTGAAATGCATAAAACCAGTACGTCAATTTTAAACTTCTGTCTTGTACTAAAATCATCAGAGTATAATAAACATGAAAAGAGCATAATCCCCAAAAACATAGCCATAGTAGAGAAGATACAAAATCAAGCAGTACATCTAAGTAGCTCCAAGTAGAAGGAAAGAAGAATCCTAATTAAGCTTGAGTATTCCCACCCTGAGAACTTGGTGGGGGAGGGGGGAGGGGGGACGGAAGAGAAAGAAAAGGAAACAAAATAGGTTAGACATAAAGTCTGGCGAGTCTAGTTACTTTTAGCATAAAAATAAGTAAAAGCATCATGACAGGCATATAAAATGGATAAGAGGTATAAAGTATGCAGGGCAGGTATGACAACGTATGCAGGATAAAAGGGATAGAATAAATAGCGCTTCTCTAACACTTTTCCTTCTCTGCACCAATACTAGTATACTAGACAAGATGATTCCCAACAAGTATAAGATGGTAGATTTAGGCGTACTTCCAAGAGAGGTTTAAACCCATACATTAACAGTCATCCCAACTGAACATACCGGAGTTACCCCTAAGGATAACAACGGGTTCCTAAACATACCTGAGTCTAGATGTGCCCTAACTACTACCCCAATCAATCGGCTTCCTACTCTGTAGATACCCTGTGCTAGCCCCATAGTAGGAAGTATCACTTCCTAAAGTGGCAACCCTTTATTTTCAGGATGTGCACAACCATATCTACCAATGTCACGGCGTCGTAGCCACCTCTTGTCTAGACCCATGCACGCACATGACCCTGTCGAAATGCTCCACCCACACCGCCCCTTCATTTTGGATCTCCTACAATCAGCCCAGTAAGCGTGCCCCGACTCCGACCTAGTTCGGAGTACTCATTTGATACCTATATGGGTTATTGATTGAAACGGGTCCCACACACAAGATGATGCAAGCTTCCCCCCTTGGCTTGCATACCCACTACTAGGATTTCCACAAGTTATGCCATACCAGAGTAATAAAATTGCTAACCCCAACATGTTAAGTTTGTGGGCCTATATATAAATATTACCCACCACCCCAAGATATACTTAACCCTCCCACTATTTTAAGCAAGTTTACTCAACCCCTTCTCAAGTTACCATATTCATGTAATCCCTGTGGATTCAACCAGGTTAAGTATTCAAGTTCCTTACCGCTTATTCATTTATGGTTATAATGCACTAGACCTCCCACATTAAGCCTACAACTTGTGGATGTTGGATATGTTGGGCGGGTCCGAGTAGACTTCTTCCACAAGTCGGACTTAACCTCATGTCTTAGCACGTCACATGTTTATGCACTTAGACCCCTCACATTAGATTCATCACTCGTGGTCATTGGATATGTTGGGCAGGTCAAGGCAGATTTCCACTACAAGTGTAATCTAACCTCTTGTCTAAGCGTGGTTACAGTTTCTAATTACTGTAATTCTAGGCACTTCACTGTTTCTCAATTATCCCTATTTCATTATAGGTTTTAATGCCCCTTTTCCAAGTCATGTTCATTATGTACCATATGCCCCAAATTAAGACCTATATCACAGTTTGATTAATTCCCCAAATCCATATTCATGTATTTAAATCAAGTTATGCCCAAATTTCCCAATACAAGTTACGCCCAAATTTTAACGTTTCCCCTCGTTCCCAATTTAACGCGTCTGCATATCGCAACGGTATGCCTAGGCTCGAAGGTAGCCTGGCTATAAAATAAAAAGGGAATAGAAGATGGGAAGAGAACAGAGATAATCAAAATTGACATACGATGGCAGGAATAGGCATATCAATTAGTAAACATATAGTGACATAATTGGGCATAATGACAAGATAGGTATATAGGAACAGATCTGATGAAAAAGTGATAATAGAATTGATTCTAGTATAATAGGGACATTATAAACATGCATGATGAGATCTAAACTGTGAATTAGATCTACAAATAATGGTAGATCTGACATGATAAATAGGCATAGGCTTAGGTCCAATTCATCGTCATGTCAAAATAACTTAGATACACAGGTTATGGCAGATATGATATGATTCAATTAGTCACAGGCTTAGATCCAATTCATAAACATATTAAGATTAACTTTTAAGTATTCATATCTAAAAATAACGTAGACTCACAGTGATTGGATCTAAGAAACATAAGAATAATAGCAGATGTAGAAGCACATATCTCCGAATTTGTCTAACTCTAGTTGTAGAAGAAGAATAAGTTCAGTCTAGGAAGAGGCAACATCTAGTTCTCCATTGATTTAGAATGAATAAAACAGTGAGTATAGGGTCTTATTGATATCCATTAGCCAACGAATCTTGCATAGAAATCAGTCCATATATGGAAATATAAATCTTCCCAGATCTGCATAGGGGCCGACCCCCCTTGGTGTGTCGACCCAGGTGTCGACACCCCCTTGATGGGGTCGACACCCATAGGCGGAATTTTTCCCGCTCCCCTTTTTGCTGCTCGATTTTGAATTTATTTGAATTCTGGAGTTATTTTATTCATATATATTTCTCTTATATGTATACAAACTTCCAACCTTAATATCTTCTTCATACTTTGCCCGTTAAACGCAAACTCGGAGTCTATCTTAAGTAGAATTCTGAGACGAGCGCAATGGCACAGTCGGTTTCACTTAAATTTGAATTTTTAATTAAGTGTTCCTTAATTTATCATCTTAATGTGTTAAAAAATTACAGGGTGTTACACTACTGCACTGCTAAACGCGCACACAGATCATCCAAACATCTTCCTCATGCTACTTATGTGACCAAAAATCGAAATTTTTCATTAAAATAATTTTTTGCTTTAAAATTTCTTTAGTTTATTTGAAAATTCCTTTTCAAAACCATTTCACTTTCCTATAAAACAAAATTATTATTATATATATATTCGAACAACATTTTCCAAAAACTTCAAAAATGTGTTTTGCGGAAACTTAATTAATTCAAGTCACATGTCGGCGAAGAAGGAAGTCAGTCGCACAAATACTCAAAATTGAAATCACACAAAAGACCAAAATAAATTTTAGATTTAACAGGGAGCAGTTATATATTTATATATCTGTGACGAAATACAACGCAGAACCGGTCCTTTGCTAAAATTTATCCAATACAAAATTCTATTCTTTCCAGCCCTAATTCAACTGTTAGTTTAGATAAAAAAAATCCAGATTTCATTAAAACATGCATGCGTGAATGACATAAATATAGCCAAACATAGAAATCTCATTAACCTAAGTCGTGCGATTTAAACAACACTAATAGTTACAAGTAGAATCACCACAAAGCCTAGAACCTAATGCTGGAAAGGTAAAATAACAAAGACGAAAACAACACTGAAACTCCCAAAACAATGGCTATAAACAGCTAGATGTCTTGCTCCACGGCTGGATCTTAAAGTAATTTTATGACCTTCAATTAACCACATCATGGTAGCAAAATGCTTAATATCGTGTTATAAACATTGCTGGTGTTGTCGGAGGTTCCTACAACACCACCTCTTCAAGAGAGAATTTGAGATGAGAAAAGAAACCTACCAAAAAACTGCTTCTCATGGAAATCCACTCAGTATTGCCTACAGACAAAATGGATTGGTGAATTTACAGAAAGTAACTCCATGAGACGACAGACAAGGACAATAAGCTGAATCAAATATGATGCAACACTAAATGATGGTTAAGCCATCGATCAAGAAAAAGATTTGTTCCCGCATCATGAGACAAATCTAGTCATAACTTCCCATTTATAGAATGATGTGCTAAATGGGCCACACGTCTACATGGGCAGCTCGAATATAGATTCCCGAACACAAAAACCGACATCAAGAAAAAGCGATTTGCTGCCAAATCACTAAAGCCGGTCAAACAAAAGACTAATCACATCTGCGTAAGACACTGATTTCTCTAATATCTCATCGAGATTCTCCTCAGAAAAACCATCCAAAGATAGCTTATTCTTCATCTCAGAAATGACAATCACCTTTGAAAGAACCTATTCAAACAAGTTATAGAAAAGGTGGATGCAACACAAACAACAAACCTATCCAATGCATCGACAAACCTTTTTTGCCCTAAAACAGTGAGACCATTTTGCTCATCCTAAGCCAACCGAATGATCTCTTCCCAAAGAATGAGACATAAATGGGACAAGTAAGGTCGGATAGCGTAATTAGGTATTATGGACTAAGAAATGGTCAGAGAGAAGAAGTTATATCTTAGAGTACTAGTGAGGCAAGACCTAATGCGTAAACTAGCACGGAAAAATAGGAGACGAGGTGGCAACAAAGAAAGAGGAGAAGGATAAGAATATGGTTTGACTAGATGAGAAGGAAAGAAGTTAATGGGGTAATTTGGACACAACTCTTATGGTTGAGTCCTAGGTCCGAGTTGTACCTAAACTCATCAACTAATTGACCGTCTTAGTATAACTCTAAACGGTCAACCACCAAATGGACTTTGGACGGAGGTTGAACCTTGGCCGTATTAGGCTATAATAAAATAATGATCGTCCCGGGTTATAATTTAAGATTTAACACGATCCAAAAAATAATTATCCTCATCACCGTGATATTTAAAGACCATACTTAAACTCCAAACTAACTCCAAGGATTTGTATTCTCAACAACGAAGCTGCGATTTCACAACGAACGAACAAATTCGAAAACTAATTCAGCTAGAAATCCGTAATATGAATTAAAATGGATTTTCCCCTTGCCTAGTTGACAACAAATAGACCATTCACAAAATCAAATACCCCAAAAATCAAGATGAAGGATTTTTCTTAGCCTTTCCGAAGAAGAAATTAAAACTTTTCCAAAAATGGAATTTATCATAAACAGATGGTTTTGTATTTATAAACCTCATTTATTATCACTATTATTATTTACATTCCATTTTATACTACAGAATGGAAAACCTTTTTGTGTTCAAAAATTTTGGTGCTTTAAAATATATAAAGATCAATGATGATAATTTCAATAAATTATCCAATACATATATAGGGAGAGGGATACTAGAAACCACAAGTAATGGATATTTATTATTCTTGAGTTTAGTAGCATATTTCTTGTCATTTCTAACTCCTTCCTTCCTACCAATCAAATTATATTTATTAAAATTACTAAATGGCCCTAAAAATATTTGTAACACTAATAAATCAAAATTTGAAAATCATATCTTTATAAAACTAGGCTTTTATACTAACCACTTTTCGAAATTGTATTCCAAATACTTTTTAAAAAATAAATTTTCCTCGAATACAAGACCGAGAACTCAAATGAATGTTTCAATAACGGTAGATTCGAAAATTCAACGAAGTAGTAAATGGATATACCTCATTATTATATTTTCGAAATGGATATGACATAATAACGTGGACTTTCCCGTTTTAGATCGAGTAATGGTCCTAATCAGAACTACTAAACAAAACCAGAACTAAAAACAGTGACTATCTCGGTTGTAGCTAGATTTTTATACGTATATTATATTATAAACTATTCCAATTTCCAAACTTGAATCAACAAAATTCACCATATGTCATCCTCATGCTCTTCATGACAAGATCGCCAATGTACTGTAGGGTAAAAAAGAATTGGTTAGAAACCCAAACTGAACATATTTCAACTCCTAGCCGCTTAAAGCCCATTTTTACTATAATTAGACCCACAACTAATTCATCGTCGAAATAAATTTAAGTCGAGTAGGAAAGATGAAAAACATAAAATTGAATTACTTTCTCTCACGAGTCCTAATTTAACTAATTCTTCTGATCGTTTAACCTATGCTCTGATACCAAATGTAACACTCCACACTTTCCTACGCCCAAATTTCAGCAAAATCGAAACTCAAACACATCCAAGCATGAAGCATGTAAATCTGGTACCTAGAATAAATAAGCATGAGCAAAATCAGAGTACGATAATATAACTCACAGCGGAAACGAAAAAGGATAAACTCGTATTAACTAAAGTAACTACCGTTTAAAGAAAGTCACTTTGCCAGTACCGTTCATGAGAGAGAATGAGAACTGAAAACCAAACTTAGACAACTGTGAGAACCCGACCTTCTATAGAAAACCTGAGTGGTCGTAATGAGGAGGGGGGATCAAAATAACAAGATTCTAGTGAACAAGAAATGTACAACATAGATTATATTACACAGATGTATCCGATTTGGTTCAACCCAAGATGTATGCCTATCAAGATTAGTGATTCTAGCCTAATCTTGTAGATGTTAACGCACGACTCTACTACTCTACCCAAAGTGGTATTCCAAGATATAATACCGAGATGGAATGTTTACGCACATATTTAGGAAGCCCTTTAAGTTATAATTTAATTGATTATTAGACCGAGAAGTGAATCCCTAACTGTGGAGTTCTCACATACATATATACCTTTCCATCCACTTTCCCTCTTTCGCTCCCGCCTCACTATCTATGATAGATAGAGCGGATTCTCCCGATCACTTAAGACCCTAGGCGGACTTATTGGTCAGCGGACATATAGGTCACTTAACACCTCTCAATAACTTGTTCCATATTCTTATAAACTAGAGAGCACTAGCTACGGGCCCGACTAGTTGAGGCTTCCGTCATTCACGCATATACCTTTGCCCTGCATAAGGTGAGAGATGGTATCTTATCACTCATTATACCTCTAACTGACCTTATTGGATAACCCCTTTAGTCGCTTACTACTTTCCGTACGGTAGGTAACTATATCTGTCATTTTTAGTTTTCAGGTGTAGGTAGACAATACACATACATGCCGTTTAAGACCCCTATACTTAAAGACATATCCCTAGGTGGAATCTTCAACCCCAACCACTTAAGACCCCAGAAGCAGACTATACGCGAAGACTATTAGGTTCGTACCCCATTATCCCTTAATACCTTTTCATATTGGGATAAAGAATCTCTCTCCACATGATTTATTATCGTCACGGGTTCTTATGGTTAATAATATTTTTCCACCATTAAATTACTAATCAAATTCTATTTTTAATTATAAGTTCTATATTCATTAATACAAATAAGAAAGGTTATATCCTCTTTTAACTTAGGATATTTATTTGATTACTTCCCTAATTGGACTAAGTATACAAATGACAATCAATATCCATTAATACCCTTTTTGACATCAATTTTCTTTTATTTCAATCTTTATTACCCATTATGACCATAACAGTCATATTTTCTTAAGGCAACTATTTATCAGTCCCAAGACATCTATTTGTTATACCCAACAGACAATTACTATTGTTAATCATTTATTTATTTATTCGTTGACTTATATATATATATATATATATGCACTGTGCCTCTCACATTAAGTTGACTACTTATGGATACTGGATTTATCGGTCGGTTCCGGGAAAACTTCTTCCACAAGTTGAACTTAACCTCGTGTCTTAGTACATTTATATTTACGCATTAGACCCCTTGAATTAAACTGACTACCTGTGGATGCTGGATTTACCGGTCGGTTCTGGGCAGACTTCTAACACAAGTTGAGCTTAACCTCGTGTCTAAACACGGTTATAATTCAAAATTCCTCATTTGGGGTGTACAACACTAATCCTAATTAATTTAGGAATTGTAATTGCGATGACCCAAACACCAATGTGACGGTGGCAAGGATAATCTTTGGAATATAACACATAAACAAATAACAGCAGAACAGATATATAGAATTACACCAGATAATGTAATTCAAATTACACTGGAAATAATATAATCATCAGAGTTACACAATGTAACACCCCACCTCTGTTAAGGTCACTCACAAAGGGAATGCCTTAACTTTGGTGGAGCATTTTAGTAAACAGAACAGAAACTTACAAGACAGATAAAATAGTACTTGAAAAATTTATAACTTTATTACAGCGGAAAACAAAAATCAGTATGGTTACATCTTTTCAAATCACAGAATTCAAGTACAAAATATTAGTCTTGTACAAAAGCCTTCAGAATGCATAGTTTAAAATCATAATCCCCACAAAAGAAGACAAGCCATACTTTAAGCACTTCAAGCAGAAGAAATCCGGATGTAGCTAGAGTATTCCCTCCTTAGAAGACCTGGGGGGGGGGGGGGAACGGAAGAAAAGAGGCGAAACAACAAGGGTCAGACATAAAGTCTGGCA
Organism: Allium sativum; assembly: GCA_030737875.1. NCBI lineage: Eukaryota > Viridiplantae > Streptophyta > Magnoliopsida > Asparagales > Amaryllidaceae > Allium > Allium sativum. Next base: position 379,563,286 of record CM060926.1, read on the forward strand.
AGTCCAGTGACTTTCAGCATATAAACAGATAATAATAACATGACATGAACATAAAACTGGATGAGATATAATTGTAACAGGTGTAACAGATATAACAGAAGAACAGAACGATATAAGCTATTGCTTTACACTTCTCTGCATTAATACTAGTATAACAGAATTATGTGTCACCCTAATGTCTAAACTGAAGCAGGAACGGGTACAGAATAATTTAACAGAAACAGAGTGCTAATAATGGGCTTTTACTACCCGATCAGAAACAGACAGAAGCAGAAACAGATTAATCCCTACGGAAACAGAATGTAGAATTAGGTGTACACTAGTAATGGGCCTTTACCACCCAAATAGGCTGTACCACGCAGAAACAGACAGGTGTTACCACCCAAAAGAAACAGACGGTACCAACAGAAACAGACAGAACTAAGTATACCCTAAAACCCTACCCCAAGCGATCGGCTCCCTAATACATAAATATCCTGTGTCGGCCCCACAGTAGGGTGTATCACTCCCTAAAGTGACAACCAATTGGCACAGACCTATTTACATATGTCACGGCGTCTTACATCCTCAGAGGCAGACCGGGATCCATGCACGCACATGACCCGGTTGGAACGCACCATCAACACCCCTCGCCATTATCAGAATGAACCACTTATAATTAGTTCAGTAAGCGTGCCCGGACCCTACCTACTGTTGGGTCAAAGTTTTGATACCAGAAAGGGTTACTGACTAATATGGGTCCCAAACAACAGAAGACACAAGTAATTCCCCTCCTAACCTTGTGCCCCCAGACTAACAGATTTCAGATTAACTTGTTTACAGGTTCAAACATACAGAATTCAGATTTACTAGTTCACAAATTAAGTTAACAAGTTTTCAGACTAACGGATCAGATGTACAGATTTTTCAGGTTTGTCTAACTTTGTATTGGGCCTACAGATTTACGGAACGGGTTTATCAGACTCATTGGTCAATTAGTTTAACCTTAGCAACAACGTTTTAAACATCATAATTATCTCAGATTTTCATTAATTAAATATTAATGCCCAAACCTCTCACATTAGACTGACCGTTTGCGGCTACTGGTTAGGCCGGTTGGTTCCGGGCAGGTTTCTGTCGCAAACTGAGTCTAACCTCGGGTTTCTAGCACATTATGACTAACTTCTCACATTAGAACCTATTGTTTGCGGCCACTGGATTATGCCGGGCGGTTCCGGGCAGAATTACGCCGCAAACTCATTCTAACCTCGAGTTAGCCATGTTTATCTTTGCGGCCAATTAATTAATGATTTACCATTTATACCCACGCCTAATATACATGTCAATTATTCATAACTATAGCCAATTCAGATTATGTCAATAGCGGACTAATTATACCAACTCAACAGATATAGCAGATAACAGATTTCTCAGATTAGGCGACTCAGCAGATTAAGCAAACTAGCAGATTTAGTATTTTCAACAGGCTTAGCAGATAACAGATTTGGCAGATGAACAAATCTAGCAGACTAGGCAATAGAGCAGAACTAGCAGATTAAGCAATATAACAGAACTAGCAGATTAGGCAATGTAACACAACTAGCAAATTAGGCAAATATAACAAATTTACTCATTTCTTAAAGTTTCATACCTTGCCTAATTATAAATCTTGCCTAAGTTCACGTGCATAAATAATAGTCTTGATTCACAATATTATCATATACCCTATGTTTGTATCAAATCTACATAGCACAGATTATGGTCATAACTTCACCATATATCATATATTCCAAATTTTTATTAAACTTGCATAGTACAGAAGATCCATATAATTTATACGAAATATAGCCACAGATTACTATGCATGTCAAATATTCCAAAGGTCCCTTACTTAGGTGTTTATTTACATTAATAGATATCCTACTATCATGTAAATCTTTATACCTAGGCCATATTCTCTTTATCCTAAATCATGTGTTCAATACAGCCTATATTTAAATTATATACCTTTTTATGTCATGTCCACCAATCATATGTTCAATACCTTTTTATGTTTTAAATATAACATGTCCAATCATATGTCTCAGATTCATGTTCTAGCTACAGTCCACGTTCTTTCCTCAAATTAGTCACCTATTGGTCATGCCCAATTTATGCATCATTCGTTTTACTGTCCCAAACATTTTAGCGCATGTTAATCTCTTATGAGATTGGCTCAGGCTCGTAGTAGCCTGGCTATAGAACAGAAAGAGGAAAGAGGTACAGAATAAGATAAATCAAATCAGAACAGAACAGATATAATCCCAGATTCAGATTCACAATTCATGTCAAAATCAGAATTAACGTTTATAGCGGAAAATAACTGTACTTGCCTTGATTGGATTAAAGAAAGAACTTTAGTTGTTACAGAATTGTTGCAGAAGCTTTTATCTCAAATCTGAATTTAGGATGATGTTGATTGGCTTCTAGTTTTGATTCTAGCAGAGTAGCGACGCCATTTTTATTTTTATCAGAACAGAGGCAGAGAAGAAGCAGAATAGAATTGTGTGTAGAGGAGGCTAGGTCTTAGGATGTATTTATAGGTGTAGTTAGTTGTTTTTGGCCTTTAGATAAACCCTAAAACAGATCAGAACCATCAGAATTCGTCATAGGCTCACCAAAACAGCCCAAAAACCCATCCAGATGCACCCAGGCCGACCTGGCTCGACCAGGGAGGTCGACCCTAGGGTCGACTACCAAGTCGACCTGGTCCCCTCCAGGTCGACCCCTAGGTCGACCCCCAGGTCGACCTGGTCTGGGCGGGAATTTTCCCGCCTGGCTCGTTTTCTGCATTTTTGAAATCTGTTTCGTTTTTATGATTTTTCGTGAAACTTCTGAAGGCCATATCTCGGTCATACTGACTCCTATTTACGAAATTTCGGACTCTATTTCGCGTATTTTTCCGAGACGAACGCAACCGCGAAACCCGTTTCCCTTAATTCTGATTTTATATTTTAATCATACTCATATTTGTAATTCTTAAGTTCACAGAAAATACGGGGTGTTACATTCTCCCCTCCTTAAAGGATTTCGTCCCCGAAATCTTCAAGTTAAGAAGAATGTGTCCTACCATCCAATCACTCATCTACTCAGTCATCATCCACAAGCATCCATTGTCCTTAGAAATTTCTAGTGCTGTATGAACATTTGCAAAAGTGTGTGTATATGTTCCTTATCTAATGCAAAGATCAGGCGGTCTACTGATTCAGTTGACCTCCTTAATGCAAATTATGTCAGTGCCATGAGTCCAATATGTATGCAATTTTCCTATTTGATACATATCATTTCTATATGAGTGCACAACCATCCACTCATATGCAACATCCATGTGCTGATTCAACCATTTTGCATCCATAAAAATTTAAAATGCTCACACATCCATATGCAGTATTAGAGTGTTTTCAAGCCGATCTAGTGCCCAGTGTGTGTATATGCGTCCACGAGCAACCACTAGCAACCACTTGCATCCACTTGCAACCATCAAACATAACATGTCTCAAACACATGTTTACACCCATTAGTTTCTACCTAAAGTTCGACGATTCGATCGATAGGATACAGTCGAATGATGGAGGCGAGTACAGATAGAACAAAAACTTGGTTCCCATTAGACATGGGTCCTAAGTATCGGCCCCAACATCAAATTGACACCCAGAGGATTACAATGTCAAAACTGGAAATCTTATAAGAAGTATTCAGATATTTACAGGCTACTGGTATAGATCAGGTTCCCTAATGACTCTTAGGAAGTTAAGCATGATAAAATCATACCCCATGAAAACTCAGAATGTATGCGTCATACTTGACGCCTAACACAGATATCCCTCAAACCCCAATCTCAAACAGATGAGACATAACCCTTATGGGTCTGAGTCTACAGCGGAATTCAGAAATAATACTAGTATTAAAGTGCAGAGTATCGATTACAAAATCAAAATACCAGAATCAGAAAAAGTCTTAACTCCATAATCAGATAAAGAAATTAAACATACTATAGAAATTTTCCTATTTCTATCCTAGCCATTAGCCTCAAGATTATTCGCCTGCCCTCCTTGTCCTCGTCTCTTCGGGCAGTCCCTAGTGAAGTGTCCCATATCCCCACAGTTGAAGCAAGCACCCTTCCTTTTTCTGCAATCTTTGTTCAGATGAGTCGAGCTTCCACAAGTAAAGCACTTTTTCCCCTTCTTATCTTCAGACTTCTCATCCTTCTTTTGTGTTTCCTTTTTGGGCCCCGCTTTCTTATTCTGTGGTTCTTCCTTCTTTGGCTCTTTCGGGCCCTTGGCTTCCTCGTGCAGTAGTGCCATTTCCACCAATTTCTCGTAAGTCGCTCCCATGGGTACATGGGTCATGGCTAGGTTGTGCACTGGCTCGTTCAATCCTTTAACAAAGCGGAGAGCCTTTTTATGCTGAGTGTTGACTAAATCCAATCCGAACCTAGCTAGTTGGTTGAACTGGTTGACGTATTCCTTGACCGTCATACTTCCTTGTTTAAGAGATAAGAACTTTTACAGTTGTAAACTCCGTTCAGCTTGCGAGAGAAATTTTGTCTCAAACCTTGTTCTGAAATCCATCCATGTCTCAACCAGCCTCTCGGCGTTAGTGACTTCCCACCAGTAGGAAGCTTCGTCTTTGAGCAGCCATACCGCCAACTGTACCTTCTGCCTATCGTCCACCTCGAAGATAACGAATAGATCCTCAGTTTCTTTGAGCCAATTCCTCGCTTCTACGAATGATTCAGTTCCTTTGAAATCCTTCCCACCCATGGCCCTAAAATCTCTACAGATCTTTGAGAAAGCAATTGCACGAGGAGGGGGTGGGGGATCATTTGCTGGACCTGCAGCGGAGGTCCTAGCCTCAAGATATTGACGAAACCAACCGGGTACATGAACACCCTCTGGTATCTCAGATGCTTCAGACATGCTGAAACGAAAAAGGAAAGGTTCAATAGAAAAAGGATTGAAAGAAAGATATATGGCTCTTGGGGATTATGTTTTTTAAAATAAGCTTTATTTTTGAAAATACTTCCTTTCAAAACCTTTTTGAAAATAGTTTTCAAAACTTTTTATAAAATCTGGTAACCTTCAGCTCTGATACCAAGTGTAACACCCCACCTCTGTTAAGGTCACCCACAAAGGGAATGCCTTAACTTTGGTGGAGCATTTTAGTAAACAGAACAGAAACTTACAAGACAGATAAAATAGTACTTGAAAAATTTATAACTTTATTACAGCGGAAAACAGAAATCAGTATGGTTACATCTTTTCAAATCACAGAATTCAAGTACAAAATATTAGTCTTGTACAAAGGCCTTCAGAATGCATAGTTTAAAATCATAATCCCCACAGAAGAAGACAAGCCATACTTTAAGCACTTCAAGCAGAAGATATCCGGATCAAGCTAGAGTATTCCCTCCTTAGAAGACCTTGGGGGGGGGGGGAACGGAAGAAAAGAGGAGAAACAACAAGGGTCAGACATAAAGTATGGCAAGTCCAGTGACTTTCAGCATATAAACAGATAATAATAACATGACACGAACATAAAACTGGATGAGATATAACTGTAACAGGTGTAACAGATATAACAGAAGAACAGAACGATATAAGCTATTGCTTTACACTTCTCTGCACTAATACTAGTATAACAGAATTATGTGTCACCCTAATGTCTAAACTGAAGCAGGAACGGGTACAGAATAATTTAACAGAAACAGAGTGCTAATAATGGGCTTTTACTACCCGATCAGAAACAGACAGAAGCAGAAACAGATTAATCCCTACGGAAACAGAATGTAGAATTAGGTGTACACTAGTAATGGGCCTTTACCACCAGAACAGACGGTACCACGCAGAAACAGACAGGTGTTACCACCCAACAGAAACAGACGGTACCAACAGAAACAGAAAGAACTAAGTGTACCCTAAAACCCTACCCCAAGCGATCGGCTCCCTAATACATAAATATCCTGTGTCGGCCCCACAGTAGGGTGTATCACTCCCTAAAGTGACAACCAATTGGCACAGACCTATTTACAGATGTCATGGCGTCTTACATCCTCAGAGGCAGACCGAGATCCATGCACGCACATGACCCGGTTGGAACACACCATCAACACCCCTCGCCATTATCAGAATGAACCACTTATAATTAGTTCAGTAAGCGTGCCCGAACCCTACCTACTGTTGGGTCAAAGTTTTGATACCAGAAAGGGTTACTGACTAATATGGGTCCCAAACAACAGATGACACAAGTAATTCCCTTCCTAACCTTGTGTCCCCAGACTAACAGATTTCAGATTAACTTGTTTACAGGTTCAGACATACAGAATTCAGATTTAATAGTTCACAAATTAAGTTAACAAGTTTTCAGACTAACAGATCAGATGTACAGATTTTTCAGATTTGTCTAACTTTGTATTGGGCCTACAGATTTAAGGAACGAGTTTATCAGACTCATTGGTCAATTGGTTTAACCTTACCCAACACGTTTTAGACATTATAATTATCTCAGATTTTCATTAATTAAATATTAATGCCCAAACCTTCCACATTAGACTGACCGTTTGCGGCTACTGGTTAGGCCGGTTGGTTCCGGGCAGATTTCTGTCGCAAACTGAGTCTAACCTCAGGTTTCTAGCACATTATGACTAACTTCTCACATTAGAACCTATTGTTTGCAGCCACTGGATTATGCCGGGCGGTTCCGGGCAGAATTACGCCGCAAACTCATTCTAACCTCGAGTTAGCCATGTTTATCTTTGCGGCCAATTAATTAATGATTTACCATTTATACCCACGCCTAATATACATGTCAATTATTCATAACTATAGCCAATTCAGATTATGTCAATAGCGGACTAATTATACCAACTCAACCGATATAGCAGATAACAGATTTCTCAGATTAGGCGACTCAGCAGATTAAGCAAACTAGCAGATTTAGTATTTTCAACAGGCTTAGCAGATAACAGATTTGGCAGATGAACAAATCTAGCAGACTAGGCAATAGAGCAGAACTAGCAGATTAAGCAATATAACAGAACTAGCAGATTAGGCAATGTAACACAACTAGCAAATTAGGCAAATATAACAAATTTACTCATTTCTTAAAGTTTCATACCTTGCCTAATTATAAATCTTGCCTAAGTTCACGTGCATAAATAATAGTCTTGATTCACAATATTATCATATACCCTATGTTTGTATCAAATCTACATAGCACAGATTATGGTCATAACTTCACCATATATCATATGTTCAAAATTTTTATTAAACTTGCATAGTACAGAAGATCCATATAATTCATATGAAATATAGCCACAGATTACTATGCATGTCAAATATTCCAAAGGTCCCTTACTTAGGTGTTTATTTACATTAATAGATATCCTATTATCATGTAAATCTTTATACCTAGGCCATATTCTCTTTATCCTAAATCATGTGTTCAATACAGCCTATATTTAAATTATTTACCTTTTTATGTCATATCCACCAATCATATGTTCAATACCTTTTGATGTTATAAATATAACATGTCCAATCATATGTCTCAGATTCATGTTCTAGCTACAGTCCACGTTCTTTCCTCAAATTAGTCACCTATTGGTCATGCCCAATTTATGCATCATTCGTTTTACTGTCCCAAACATTTTAGCGCATGTTAATCTCTTATGAGATTGGCTCAGGCTCGTAGTAGCCTGGCTATAGAACAGAAAGAGGAAAGAGGTACAGAATAAGATAAATCAAATCAGAACAGAACAGATATAATCCCAGATTCAGATTCACAATTCATGTCAAAATCAGAATTAACGTTTATAGCGGAAAATAACTGTACTTGCCTTGATTGGATTAAAGAAAGAACTTTAGTTGTTACAGAATTGTTGCAGAAGCTTTTATCTCAAATTTGAATTTAGGATGATGTTGATTGGCTTCTAGTTTTGATTCTAGCAGAGTAGCGACGCCATTTTTATTTTTATCAGAACAGAGGCAGAGAAGAAGCAGAATAGAATTGTGTGTAGAGGAGGCTAGGTCTTAGGATGTATTTATAGGTGTAGTTAGTTGTTTTTGGCCTTTAGATAAACCCTAAAACAGATCAGAACCGTCAGAATTCGTCTTAGGCTCACCAAAACAGCCCAAAAACCCATCCAGATGCACCCAGGCCGACCTGGCTCGACCAGGGAGGTCGACCCTAGGGTCGACTCCCAAGTCGACCTGGTCCCCTCCAGGTCGACCTCTAGGTCGACCCCCAGGTTGACCTGGTCTGGACGGGAATTTTCCCGCCTGGCTCGTTTTCTGCATTTTTGAAATCTGTTTCGTTTTTCTGATTTTTCGTGAAACTTCTGAAGGCCATATCTCGGTCATACTGACTCCGATTTACGAAATTTCGGACTCTATTTCACGTATTTTTCCGAGACGAACGCAACCGCGAAACCCGTTTCCCTTAATTCTGATTTTATATTTTAATCATACTCAGATTTGTAATTCTTAAGTTCATAGAAAATACGGGGTGTTACATTCTCCCCTCCTTAAAGGATTTCGTCCCCGAAATCTTCAAGTTAAGAAGAATGTGTCCTACCATCCAATCACTCATCTACTCAGTCATCATCCACAAGCATCCATTGTCCTTAGAAATTTCTAGTGCTGTATGAACATTTGCAAAAGTGTGTGTATATGTTCCTTATCTAATGCAAAGATCAGGCGGTCTACTGATTCAGTTGACCTCCTTAATGCAAATTATGTCAGTGCCATGAGTCCAATATGTATGCAATTTTCCTATTTGATACATATCATTTCTATATGAGTGCACAACCATCCACTCATATGCAACATCCATGTGCTGATTCAACCATTTTGCATCCATAAAAATTTAAAATGCTCACACATCCATATGTAGTATGAGAGTGTTTTCGAGCCGATCTAGTGCCTAGTGTGTGTATATGCGTCCACGAGCAACCACTAGCAACCACTTGCATCCACTTGCAACCATCAAACATAACATGTCTCAAACACATGTTTACACCCATTAGTTTCTACCTAAAGTTCGAAGATTCGATCGATAGGATACAGTCGAATGATGGAGGCGAGTACAGATAGAACAAAAACTTGGTTCCCATTAGACATGGGTCCTAAGTATCGGCCCCAACATCAAATTGACACCCAGAGGATTACAATGTCAAAACTGGAAATCTTATCAGAAGTATTCAGATATTTACAGGCTACTGGTATAGATCAGGTTCCCTAATGACTCTTAGGAAGTTAAGCATGATAAAATCATACCCCATGAAAACTCAGAATGTATGCGTCATACTTGATGCCTAACACAGATATCCCTCAAACCCCAATCTCAAACAGATGAGCCATAACCCTTATGGGTCTGAGTCTACAGCGGAATTCAGAAATAATACTAGTATTGAAGTGCAGAGTAACGATTACAAAATCAAAATACCATAATCAGAAAAAGTCTTAACTCCATAATCAGATAAAGAAATTAAACCTACTATAGAAATTTTCCTATTTCTATCCTAGCCACTAGCCTCAAGATTATTCGCTTGCCCTCCTTGTCCTCGTCTCTTCGGGCAGTCCCTAGTGAAGTGTCCCATCTCCCCACAGTTGAAGCAAGCACCCTTCCTTTTTCTGCAATCTTTGTTCAGATGAGTCGAGCTTCCACAAGTAAAGCACTTTTTCCCCTTCTTATCTTCAGACTTCTCATCCTTCTTTTGTGTTTCCTTTTTGGGCCCCGCTTTCTTATTCTGTGGTTCTTCCTTCTTTGGCTCTTTCGGGCCCTGGTCTTCCTCGTGCAGTAGTGCCATGTCCACCAATTTCTCGTAAGTCGCTCCCATGGGTACATGGGTCATGGCTAGGTTGTGCAGTGGCTCGTTCAATCCTTTAACAAAGCGGAGAGCCTTTTTATGCTGAGTGTTGACTAAATCCAATCCGAACCTAGCTAGTTGGTTGAACTGGTTGACGTATTCCTTGACCGTTATACTTCCTTGATTAAGAGATAAGAACTTTTCCAGTTGTAAACTCCGTTCAGCTTGCGAGAGAAATTTTGTCTCAAACCTTGTTCTGAAATCCATCCATGTCTCAACCAGCCTCTCGGCGTTAGTGACTTCCCACCAGTAGGAAGCTTCGTCTTTGAGCCGCCATACCGCCAACTGTACCTTCTGCCTATCGTCCACCTCGAAGATAACGAATAGATCCTCAGTTTCTTTGAGCCAATTCCTCGCTTTTACGAATGATTCAGTTCCTTTGAAATCCTTTCCACCCATGGCCCTAAAATCTCTACAGATCTTTGAGAAAGCAATTGCACGAGGAGGGGGTGGGGGATCATTTGTTGGACCTGCAGCGGCGGTCCTAGCCTCAAGATATTGACGAAACCAACCGGGTACATGAACACCCTCTGGTATCTCAGATGCTTCAGACATGCTGAAACGAAAAAGGAAAGGTTCAATACAAAAAGGACTGAAAGAAAGATATATGGCTCTTGGGGATTATGTTTTTCAAAATAAGCTTTATTTTTGAAAATACTTCCTTTCAAAACCTTTTTGAAAATAGTTTTCAAAACTTTTTATAAAATCTGGTAACCTTCAGCTCTGATACCAAGTGTAACACCCCACCTCTGTTAAGGTCACCCACAAAGGGAATGCCTTAACTTTGGTGGAGCATTTTAGTAAACAGAACAGAAACTTACAAGACAGATAAAATAGTACTTGAAAAATTTATAACTTTATTACAGCGGAAAACAGAAATCAGTATGGTTACATCTTTTCAAATCACAGAATTCAAGTACAAAATATTAGTCTTGTACAAAAGCCTTCAGAATGCATAGTTTAAAATCATAATCCCCACAGAAGAAGACAAGCCATACTTTAAGCACTTCAAGCAGAAGAAATCCGGATCAAGCTAGAGTATTCCCTCCTTAGAAGACCTGGGGGGGGGGGGGGTAACGGAAGAAAAGAGGCGAAACAACAAGGGTCAGACATAAAGTATGGCAAGTCCAGTGACTTTCAGCATATAAACAGATAATAATAACATGACACGAACATAAAACTGGATGAGATATAACTGTAACAGGTGTAACAGATATTACAGAAGAACAGAACGATATAAGCTATTGCTTTACACTTCTCTGCACTAATACTAGTATAACAGAATTATGTGTCACCCTAATGTCTAAACTGAAGCAGGAACGGGTACAGAATAATTTAACAGAAACAGAGTGCTAATAATGGGCTTTTACTACCAGATCAGAAACAGACAGAAGCAGAAACAGATTAATCCCTACGGAAACAGAATGTAGAATTAGGTGTACACTAGTAATGGGCCTTTACCACCCGAACAGACGGTACCACGCAGAAACAGACAGGTGTTACCACCCAACAGAAACAGACGGTACCAACAGAAACAGAAAGAACTAAGTGTACCCTAAAACCCTACCCCAAGCGATCGGCTCCCTAATACATAAATATCCTGTGTCGGCCCCACAGTAGGGTGTATCACTCCCTAAAGTGACAACCAATTGGCACAGACCTATTTACAGATGTCATGGCGTCTTACATCCTCAGAGGCAGATCGAGATCCATGCACGCACATGACCCGGTTGGAACACACCATCAACACCCCTCGCCATTATCAGAATGAACCACTTATAATTAGTTCAGTAAGCGTGCCCGGACCCTACCTACTGTTGGGTCAAAGTTTTGATACCAGAAAGGGTTACTGACTAATATGGGTCCCAAACAACAGATGACACAAGTAATTCCCATCCTAACCTTGTGTCCCCAGACTAACAGATTTCAGATTAACTTGTTTACAGGTTCAGACATAAAGAATTCAGATTTACTAGTTCACAAATTAAGTTAACAAGTTTTCAGACTAACGGATCAGATGTACAGATTTTTCAGATTTGTCTAACTTTGTATTGGGCCTACAGATTTACGGAACGAGTTTATCAGACTCATTGGTCAATTGGTTTAACCTTACCCAACACGTTTTAGACATCATAATTATCTCAGATTTTCATTAATTAAATATTAATGCCCAAACCTTCCACATTAGACTGACCGTTTGCGGCTACTGGTTAGGCCGGTTGGTTCCGGGTAGGTTTCTGTCGCAAACTGAGTCTAACCTCGGGTTTCTAGCACATTATGACTAACTTCTCACATTAGAACCTATTGTTTGCAGCCACTGGATTATGCCGGGCGGTTCCGGGCAGAATTACGCCGCAAACTCATTCTAACCTCGAGTTAGCCATGTTTATCTTTGCGGCCAATTAATTAATGATTTACCATTTATACCCATGCCTAATATACATGTCAATTATTCATAACTATAGCCAATTCAGATTATGTCAATAGTGGACTAATTATACCAACTCAACAGATATAGCAGATAACATATTTCTCAGATTAGGCGACTCAGCAGATTAAGCAAACTAGCAGATTTAGTATTTTCAACAGGCTTAGCAGATAACAGATTTGGCAGATGAACAAATCTAGCAGACTAGACAATAGAGCAGAACTAGCAGATTAAGCAATATAACAGAACTAGCAGATTAGGCAATGTAACACAACTAGCAAATTAGGAAAATATAACAAATTTACTCATTTCTTAAAGTTTCATACCTTGCCTAATTATAAATCTTGTCTAAGTTCACGTGCATAAATAATAGTCTTGATTCACAATATTATCATATACCCTATGTTTGTATCAAATCTACATAGCACAGATTATGGTCATAACTTCACCATATATCATATGTTCCAAATTTTTATTAAACTTGCATAGTATAGAAGATCCATATAATTTATACGAAATATAGCCACAGATTACTATGCATGTCAAATATTCCAAAGGTCCCTTACTTAGGTGTTTATTTACATTAATAGATATCCTACTATCATGTAAATCTTTATACCTAGGCCATATTCTCTTTATCCTAAATCATGTGTTCAATACAGCCTATATTTAAATTATATACCTTTTTATGTCATGTCCACCAATCATATGTTCAATACCTTTTTATGTTATAAATATAACATGTCCAATCATATGTCTCAGATTCATGTTCTAGCTACAGTCCACGTTCTTTCCTCAAATTAGTCACCTATTGGTCATGCCCAATTTATGCATCATTCGTTTTACTGTCCCAAACATTGTAGCGCATGTTAATCTCTTATGAGATTGGCTCAGGCTCGTAGTAGCCTGGCTATAGAACAGAAAGAGGAAAGAGGTACAGAATAAGATAAATCAAATCAGAACATAACAGATATAATCCCAGATTCAGATTCACAATTCATGTCAAAATCAGAATTAACGTTTATAGCGGAAAATAACTGTACTTGCCTTGATTGGATTAAAGAAAGAACTTTAGTTGTTACAGAATTGTTGTAGAAGCTTTTATCTCAAATTTGAATTTAGGATGATGTTGATTGGCTTCTAGTTTTGATTCTAGCAGAGTAGCGACGCCATTTTTATTTTTATCAGAACAGAGGCAGAGAAGAAGCAGAATAGAATTGTGTGTAGAGGAGGCTAGGTCTTAGGATGTATTTATAGGTGTAGTTAGTTGTTTTTGGCCTTTAGATAAACCCTAAAACAGATCAGAACCGTCAGAATTCGTCATAGGCTCACCAAAACAGCCCAAAAACCCATCCAGATGCACCCAGGCCGACCTGGCTCGACCAGGGAGGTCGACCCTAGGGTCGACTCCCAAGTCGACCTGGTCCCCTCCAGGTCGACCCCCAGGTCGACCTGGTCTGGGCGGGAATTTTCCCGCTTGGCTCGTTTTCTGCATTTTTGAAATCTGTTTCGTTTTTCTGATTTTTCGTGAAACTTCTGAAGGCCATATCTCGGTCATACTGACTCCGATTTACGAAATTTCGGACTCTATCTCGCGTATTTTTCCGAGACGAACGCAACCGCGAAACCCGTTTCCCTTAATTTTGATTTTATATTTAAATCATACTCAGATTTGTAATTCTTAAGTTCACAGAAAATACGGGGTGTTACACACAACATAATAAGATCATAATTAGTACAAAATACGGTTTCATTTCAATATACAATGTCTGCAGCGGAATCAAACACAATATACGTAATGATGACTTAAACTGTACAATAGAAATGATAAAGTCCATCTCCAGCTCCATAGCTATCCAAAATGAGCCTGCTAAAACCTGAATACAAGACTGCCCGTGTAGAAAATAGGGGCACTCGAGTTTGCAAGTGAAACAAACTATGAGTCAGTCATGGGACTGGTATGAGAAATGTCCTTAACTAGTTAAACAATAATAATAAGGAAAATCATTAGACCACGCCGCTAACGCGGAACGGGTTTACCCCAGTGATTGCCAGTGCATGAAATAAAGTAAATCATTAAACAAGTTAATGCTTTTTAGAAAAATGAAGCCATTATAAGACTCAAGTCCCATCACACAATGCAATGCAAACCGGAGGATAGATTTTTACCCTATAATGGCCAAAATATGCTTGATACGAATAAAACAAATCATTTGATATTATTATTAGTGTTTATATGGGTCAAAAACAATTTCAATCATAATCTATCAATCATAGACGGCATAAGTGCCCCATACCACTATGTCGCCAATATAGGTTTACAATCAACACCCCACTGTCGTATTGGAAGTTGGATTTCCATCATGAACCAAGGCAAGGGATCGTCCTTACCGCATTCGAGACTCTCTAGCCCGAGCCTCAGGATACAGCCACAAATGCACCTGGATCGACAGGGCTGGTCCACATAAAGTGGAATAAAATTCCTGAACAATACGTTTCCCCGCCCTACGGGGCGTAAACTGGTCATAAACCGACCAAACCATCCATCGACACCATAGTGACCGATATAACCGAGGCACCTCACTTTCCATCATCCGCATAAGTAAAACATCAGGGCTTGCTAAACCCTGACACTACTCCTAGCTAGAAAGAAACGCATGTCCTCCCTGATGTCCTCTCCCGTTTCTGGTTCATACCCGGGGTGTGAGGCTCGCGAATTAACGCTATACACAAAGCAGCGCTATATTAAACCTATGCTTTGATCATCAACCATAAGACTCTGCTTTTCAACAAAAGCCTTGATCACTACATCTCAGCTTGCCACACAGGCTATTCACGCTATGCGACTGATGTCTATCGATATACAACCTCTGAGCTAGTAGGTCTTAGAGAAGGGTGTTAAGCAAGAGAATAAATTCTCCACTACCAAACATATGTATATTTAATAGAGATCAACTAGCACAGAATAAAATCCAATGTTAGACACGGAGTCCATTTACAAGTTGTTCTGGGTCTAAACAAAATCGGAGGCACTTTATTCCTCATCCCATATGTCCAATACAGGAGAGAGGCCCTCGCATATCCGGTCGATCTCCAAGTACGTCTGGATGACCACCACTTATTACCTTGTCTTAGGATGCCTCCCAATCAAGACATCAGTAATCATCCAAATGATGTGAAGATAACCGGTTTTCAACCACTGTCTTTATCATCGACTTCTTGTTGTCAATCAATTATTTGAAATGAGATTTAACTCGGCCCTTTCAAATAATTCACGTATTTTTAGAATTCAAATCAATTCATTTCATTGTTAAATTATTTGATATCCACGTTTCAGTTCATTAATGTAATTTTCATGTTAAACACATCCAACCATCAAAATATCAAACAAACCAATTAAATTCAGTTTATTTCCATTCCATATCGTTTATAATATTTAATAACGATTTATAGCTATTTTTATTTTTTCAAAAATAGCCCATTTTAATTAAACGATGCTTCAGGCCATAACGTGGCCCTGGCGCTGTTTTTCTTCAGATTCATTAAAATATATCAGAAAATCTATCTGTTGGATCTTAACAAATTTTGTATCGTTGGAAAGATCGATTCAAAGCGGACCCAATGGTTCCAGTTTTGAGAAAATCCGATGGTCTGATTTCTCGGTATAATCGTTTAAAATTACGATTACAAAACGCAAACTGCAGCATTGTTATTCGTTTTATTTTAATTTTGATTTATATATGTATACATACATACATACATATATATATTATTCCGTCTGACGCTGTTTTTCTTTATATTTGATTTACACATATTTGAAAATCTAACCATTGGATCTTTACAAATTTTACATCATTGGAAAGATCTTTTCTAAGCGGACCCAACGATTCCGGTTTTGGGAAAATTCGACGGTTGGATCTCCCGGTACAATCGTTTAAAGTTATGATTTCAAAACACGAAATACAACGTCGTTATTCGTTTTATTTTATTTTATTTATTTATATATAAATATAATTCGTTCATCGATTTCTAAACCATTTTCAATTCATATACGTGTTAAAAATAATACTTTTAACTCATAAATGTTTATTTCAACACTTGAATATTTTAGCGACTTATCCATACAATAAAAATCTAAATTTTATTGTTCAAACCATTTATTCAACACATGAATATTTTTAACACTTCTTATATAGGATAAAAATGTGAATTTTATCGTTCAAAGAATTTACTCCACACATGAATAATTTTATAACTTCATATACATGATAAAGTGGGATTTTCATAGTTCTAATATTTTATTCAGCTTATGAATATTTTCAGAAGTTCACAGACACGATAAAAATGTAATTTTTATCGTTCTACCTGTTTATTCATCATATGAATATTTTTCTAACTTCACAAACACAATAAAAATGTAATTTTATCGTTCTAATATTTTATTCGACACTTAAGTGTTTTTAGTAACTCAACCATACAATAAAAATGTGATTTTTACTGTTTAAATATTTTATTCAACTTATTAATATTTCTAGTGCTTTATCCATACAATAAAAATGTGATTTTTATTGTTTAAACAATTTATTTCCCTCATGAATAATTTATATACTTCATATGCATAATAAAATTGTAATTTTTATTATCTAAACAATTTATGGCAATCAAGAATATATTATCAACACATGAATATATTTCAACACATGAATATTTCAGAAAATTTCGGCAGCATAATGGCAGGTGGTTTAAAACCGGCACCGTCCCAAGTACGGCTCCTCGTGCTACCTTAGGCCTCGCGGCTTTCCCTAAGAGGATTATCCTAATGATCTAAATATTTCAATCATTTTCATATAACATTGAATTTTTCCACAAACAATTCCAATTTTATTTTCAACCACATTCAACCATTCGCAATATCAACCAAATTTCTCACAAATCACAATCAAGTCTCCATGGTTTATGGATGATGGATGTCGGGAGTTTCTAAACTCCGTCTACAACCTAATATATTTTATTTCTAAGTTTAATTGAATTTAGAAATCTCACCTTGCTTTTGGCTTCGCATACAATTGTAGCAAGCTCTAAAAATTCTCCGGTCTCTTCAAGAATATAGAAGACGTCGTCACGGTCCTGGTGTCTCTTGTTTCACTGGATTTCGACCACAAACGAAAACGATATGATTTTTATTCTAAAATCATATTTTGTAACACTTTTATATGTTGAAAATTATTTGATAATTCACCTGCTACTATCAGTTCTTCAGGCCGACGTCGTTCAGCCTTTATTCAAAACTAGGGCTCGATTTCTCGTTCAAACTGTGAAGCTAGAAGGCGATCAGACCCTATCACGTCTTCAAGCTCTGAGACGCATGCCCAGGGGGACCCACCGTGCTTAACTCGAGCTCGCCTGGTCGGAGAAAATTGGTGGCGAACGGCTGAACTTCAGGAGGCTGATTCCCTTCGAATACCCAACGATAATGTAATGGCTCCAAAATTCAGGATTGTTACAGTCTCCCCCACTCAAAAACTTTTCGTCCTTGAAAAGGAACGAAGCAAAAAAGTTGTTTAATTAACTAACTAAATTTTCATTCTTTTATTGATTTCAATAATTTTATTTGTTGTCGGGTTATACAAATACTTTAATTATAAACTTGTTACTCTCAACTCATTCTAAGGCATTACTAACCCCATCTCTAATGAGTTTTCTCATTCTAGGATACTGTTGATCCTATCTCTAATGAGTATTCTTATTAGATATTACTAATCCAATCTCTGATGAGTCTTTTGTTCAGTTATAACGAGTTGTACCCCAAAGATTTGAGCTAACCAGAGCTCTGATACTAACTGTAATGGCTCCAAAATTTAGGGTTGTTACAGATAAACTTCCAAACCACTCTAGATTTGAAGATCGGAAGATTATCTTCCAAATCCTCTGAAGGACCCTTCGATTTCGTGAAGAGATTTGAAAGTTATTACGGAAGGAAGGATTCAACTTCGTCCGCTGTTCATTTTGAGAGGGACGAGGGCTTCAGAGATAATGATTGGTCAATATGGATTTTAATTGGATAATGGTTTTATAATTCAATTTTTCAATTTAATTAAATCCAGATATACCCCTTACTCCATACGAACTCCAAATCAACCCCAACGACTATTGCCCCTAGCTAAATACCCCCATTCCGGACACAATGGAATATGTTTCGTAAGCCCATTTGACTATTTCAGTCAGTTTTTCTTCAAATTAAAATGCAAAACATTCAAATTTGGATTTGAACATACATTTTAATTTGTCGGGGCCACATACTGATTCCAAAAATTATAGAAAAATTATATTTGGATTTTTTTTTTGACGATACAGTCCTAACAAAATTAATTTCATCGAATTTGGAGACCATTTGAAAAATGGACTTTTTCTGGTCGATCCAATTCAAATTGAAAATACCAAACATATTTTCCTTTGCCACGCTCACATATTAATTCCAAAAATTATGGAAATTGGAATCTAGCAATAAGTTGACATTCTGGATCCAACAAAAATGGTTTCATCGAAAACATAGGTCGTTTGCAAAATTTCTATTTTTAAGGGCCATATTTATTCTATATTGACTATTCTGAATATTCAACCGGCCATAACTTTTGATTTTCGCTATGAAATTTGGATTTTTCAAATTCTTTAGAGAGATATTTTTAAATAGATTTAAATATTTTTGGTTTCACCAAAAACCGATTTATTTTGAAGCCTGTACGTTCAGTCAAAGTTCAATTCAAAATTTCAAATTGCCGCGCTATTTCAAAGTCATTATTCATTAAAATAGCCAAATTAATTTTTTTTAATTGGCTCTGATTTTCCTGGTTGTTACAACCTCCCCCACTTAAAATCTTTTCGTCCTAAAAAAGGAACGGAGCTGAAAGTTGTTTAACTAACAAACTCAACTTTCATTATTTTAATTATGGCTTAAGTTCTTCAACTTTTCAGTTTCTAAAAATTTTCAAATTCTTCAAAAATTTGGCTAACACCCGAAATTTTCGAAAAATTTCGTCATAACCTTCTTTGTACGGATAGGGGTATGGAAATTTATTGGGCCGTATTAGGCACGCAATAAATCCTAAAAAGCATACACATATTTTTGGTGATATAAATTTGTGTCCACAGGGGAGTGTGTTTAGATCATGACTCTAGAGAATAAATTATCTTCACCCTATAAATAGTTTTTGTGCCTTGATGACTAGAGAGACGTGATTATTGTCAACTCCAGACCCGTGTTGGGTTTTTTGTGAAAACCCGTAACTTCCCCGTAAAGGAAAGCGTCGGATAGTTCGAGAACAAGCCACAACAGAACACATACAGAAGAACATTTCATTGTATATTACAACAATGCATCAGATTACAAGAATATGCATAGTATGAATAAATATTACACAGAAATATCAGAGATTTAAATTACATTTAAATACATCGCAGCGGAAAATAATACAATACACAACTAGAAGAGATATACGGATACAAAGCTTTCCGGATATCGTTCCAGCTGTAAACCAGGATCCTGTGAATATAAATCTGCAAAACCAAAACTACTAGCTGCCCATGTCAAAATAAGGGCACCCAGAGTTTATGTTAAAACAATAAACTCCAGGTCAGTCATGTGACTGGTGTGAGAACTAAAACAGTTAATCTTTATTTTTAAAGCTAGGTAAATCAAGGGACCACGCCGTATAACACGGAACGGGTTTCCTCCCAAGAATACCAGTGCATAAAACAACAGCGCAATGCTAAATAAAGAAAAATGAAGCTGTTATAAAACCCAGGTCCTATCACACAATGCAACGCAAGCCGGGGGATAGGGTTTTCCCTTATAACAGCCAAAGAATGCTTGATACGTTTAAAAACAGATTATTTGATACTATAATAAGTGCATAGTGTATAAAACAACTTCAAATCATAAGTATCAATCATAGGCGGCATGGGTACCATATATCATGTCGCCATACTAGTTCTACAAATAAAACCGCAAATGTCACGTATTTGGAAATTGGATTTCCATCTATGAACCGAGGCAAAAGATAGTCCTCAACCGATTCGAGACTGTCTAGCCCGAGTCTCAGGATCAGAGCTCGAGTGACCCTTGGATCCTCAGGGCCAGTCCACCGATGTGGATTAAACTTAAACCCTGAACATGCGTTTCCCCGCCCTATGGGGCGTAGGTGAGCCAACTAAATGACTCCATCGGTTCGAGAACGACCGATCAATCCGAGGCGCCTCGCAACAGCAACAACCACATAAGTCAAACTCGTCAGGGCGTGTAAAACCACTGACGCCACTTCTAGCTAGAAAGAAACGCATGCCCTCCCTGACGTCCTCTCCCGTTTTTGGTTCATACCGGGTGTGAAACTCGCGAGGCAAACGTTACACAAAGCTACGCCACAAAGGCCTTGCTTTGATCATCACCACAAGACTTTGCTTTTCAACAGAAGCCTCGATCAATTGCCACTTAGGCATGCCACACAGGCAATTCACTCCATGCGTTTGATATCCATCGATATATAACCCCTGAGCTCGTACGTCTCAGAGAAGGGCGTTAAGCAAGAGAATAAATTCTCCGCCGCCAAACATATATATATTTAATAGAGATCAATCACACGGACTAAAATCCAATGTCAGACACACAGTCCATTTACAAGTCCGTTCTGGGGCTAAACGAAACCGGAGGCACCTAGTACCCCGCATATCCATCGATCTCCAAGTACGTCTGGACGATCACTAACTGTTTCCATCTTCTTGGGTGTACAGCCCAATCAAGATCATCAGTAATTACCCAAACGACGTGAAGACTTCCGGTCTTCGACCATCGTCTTCATCTTCGACTTATCGTCGTATCAGTTATTCAGAATGGGATAAACCCGGTCTTTCCGAATAACTCGCGTATATTTTAAATAAGTGTTACACAAACACAACATACGCCTCATTCCAATTCATTAGTCACTAACCGTAAATTAATCAAGAGAATAATTCCCCAAATATTAACCCCGAAGGCCGAAACCAACATCAGATCAATATTCAGAAAACCATTCTGCTTGGCTAACCGACAGTTAGTTTCTAAATTTCACATTCATAGGGAAAGGTTCCCATTAATTTTATCCAAGATAAATTCCTTGAATTTATTCTTTATTCTATTTTTGAATCTCAATTCAAACTAGTCGGGATTAGCGAACCTTACCGAAGTAATCATTTGTTTTAATTTCCCAATCCCAACCTATTTATCCCATGAAGTAAAACTGGTAATACTTCATATCTAACACCACAGTGTTATCGGTAAATTCAATTACCATTTCACGTTCAAATCTAATTAAAGATTTAACTATCGCCTGGAGCAAAACTGGTGGTACTCCATTTTCGATCTTTTCAATCTAATTAAAGATTCATTAAAACTCTACTTAGTTTTAATCTTTGACTGGGTTAAAGAATCAGTGTCATTTAAAACACGGTTCACGATAAACCCAAAATCACATTCATTAATTATCGGGTTAAAGAACAAGTGTTATTTAAAACACTGTTCACGATAAACCCAAAAATCAATATCAATTCAATTCCAATTAAAGATTATTTAATTGGTATACTTCATTAAATCTAAATAAAAAGATTTAATCTTTTCTCAACTGGGTTCAAGAACAGTGTTAGTGAAGACACCATTCACGACAAACCCAAATCATATTTGATATTCAATACAAGGCTCTAAATAGAAAATACATCGGCTTATATTCAATATCAAATTCTACGATTAACAAATGTCGTATTGGAAATAACGATATAAATATATATCTTTCAAATTTCCATAACAACATCTGTATAATCACGAATTCCAACATCGAAATATTCCGAAGATAATTTCGATTCAAATCCACTCCAATGCAATCATTGGAAATTTTGGTTATTTTTAAAACCCTTTTCAAACTCAATTTATTTATTTAAAAATAAATAGAATTATAATTCTAGTTCAAAACTAGTTCATTTCGATAAAAATCTATTTTTATCTTTTCAAATATGGAGTTTTTCATCCCAAATCTTCACAAATCATTTCTTATGATTTTACACAAATTATTACTATTTTTAATAATTTTATCTAGGCCCGTACAGTCGATTTCCATCAACGGCCATCGAACTGCACTTACAGCGACCTTTTTCGAATTTGATTTGGACGTAACTCCAAATCCAACCGTTAGATTTCTAACTTCTAATATTCGTTAGAAAGCTCTTTTCGATACGAACCCAACGGTTCCGGTTTTAGGAGAATCCGACGGTCGGATCTCCCGTAATGTCCGTTTGAAATAAATGGTCGAAATTCACGAACTGCCGCGGCGCGGCGCGTTCTATTCAGGCCATTATATTATATATATAATATATATAATATATATTTCGTCGATTTCTATTTAAAACGAATTATATGAATAGTTTTAAATTCGTTTCAAAAGCAATTTCAACTTTCTTTTCAATTCAAATCAAAATTGAATTCTTCTTGATAAATTCGTTTTAAAATTCATTTCTATTCAATTCAAATTTCAATTCAATTTGAATTCATTTCAATTTGCTTTCAATCCATTTCGAATTCGTTTTCAATTCAATTTATTTCGAAATCGTTTTCAATTCAATTCATTTCGAAATCGTTTTCAATTCATTTCATTTCGAAATCATTTTCAATTCAATTCATTTCGAAATCGTTTTCAATTCAATTCATTTCGAAATCGTTTTCAATTCAATTCATTTCGAAATCGTTTTCAATTCAATTCATTTCGAAATCGGTTTCAATTCATTTCATTTTGAAATCGTTTTCAATTCAATTCATTTCGAAATCGGTTTCAATTCATTTCATTTCGAAATCGTTTTCAATTCATTTCATTTCGAAATCGTTTTCAATTCAATTCATTTCGAAATCGTTTTCAATTCAATTCATTTCGAAATCGTTTTCAATTCAATTCATTTCGAAATCATTTTCAATTCAATTCATTTTGAAATCGGTTTCAATTCATTTCATTTCGAAATCGGTTTCAATTCATTTCATTTCGAAATCGTTTTCAATTCATTTCATTTCGAGATCGGTTTCAATTCATTTCATTTCGAAATCGTTTTCAATTCAATTCATTTCGAAATCGGTTTCAATTCATTTCATTTCGAAATCGTTTTCAATTCATTTCATTTCGAAATCATTTCAAAATATGCGTTTTCGAAATCACTTTTCAATATGCATTTTAAAATGAATTAAAATCGATATAAACATCGTTCACGTCAAAATGGCGTCAATCTAATCAACACGGCTTCATAAATTTCTATTTTCAAATATTCTATTTCAAATATTTCTTTTTTTTTTAAAATAGTTGTTATTATCAAAATATTTCGTTCAACACATGACCAATCTCAATGGATGAGACTGTCAACACATGAACCTTTATTTTATATTATTCTTTATTTTTCAAATTGGAATGAGGCCCAATCAATTACCATATAAAGTTAATTATATGGATTTTCATACATTACACACATATAATAGCATTGAAAAATAATCAACCATCAACCAAAGTGCACTACACTGTATAAGCATCAAATATAGATATCTAACGCTTATAACAGCCTGTCAATCGATCGATCGACATATTTAATCAATCAGGATGAGTGAACTTCAAATTTCATCCTAACACCCGTGTGGGGTTTCAAACAATCAAACGCATATTTTATTTGTGCAGTTGGGCGATGTGTAAAATTTTATCGACCCAATCAATGTCCTTCAAATAAGTGTACATAAACAAACCGTATGGTTTGTAAATGAATATTTATTTATTCACATTCACGTTAAAAATTATATTTTTAACGACAAAACATTTTATTCCAACATATGAATTTCTATTCAGTTCATTCTTTAAATAAAATGATATTTTTATTTTTCTAACTCATTTTAGAAAATTTCGGCGGCATAACGGCACGATACTAGAAACGGGACGAGGCCTAGCCTTATCCCCGGTCTAGTGAAGGCCCACGCCATTCACACATCAATCAAATCCATTACATCTCACCAAACAATTCCATTCGATCAAATATTCTAACTAACTACTCATCCAAACAATTTAACAAACAAGCCATCCATGGTCTGTGGATGACGGGTGTCGGGTGCTACTAAACACCGTCTACATCCTAGTATATATATAACTAGAAAAATTAAATTGAAAGGTGAGAAGTTCTCACATATAGCTATCCTAAACATCTTGACTCTTCTTTGATAGAAATCTTCATCGCTACCGCATCTTCGTCATCTTCGTTGTCCGCTTTCACTACCTATGTAAAAATCGAATTTTTACTTCGCTATTCCATATATAAAAATCATATTTTTATTTCGAAGTTCAATATATAAAAATCATATTTTTATTTCGAAGTTCAATATATAAAAATCATATTTTTATTTCGAAGTTCAATATATAAAAATCATATTTTTATTTCGAAGTTCAATATATAAAAATCATATTTTTATTCTTTCTATTAATTAAAAGAAATCTCGTCTTTTAACATTATAAAAATTCAATCTTTTATCTATTAAAAATCTAAACTTCTATCATAAAAAAAAATCTAAACTTTTATCGTTTAAAAATCTAAACTTTTCAGTTTTCATAACTAAGAAAAATCAGTTTTAAAACAAAGGAAAAATCAGTTGTCTAAATAACAAAATCAGTTTTCTAATTTAACAAAAATCAGTTTTCTAATTTAACAAAAATCAGAGAAAACTTACTGTTATTTGACCTGGGGGGGGGGGGGGGGGTTCTGTCTCCGCCGTCTGGACTGGGACGAGGTGCGCTCCCTCGCGGTGGTTGCTGCCCTTGGGTGGCGGAGCAGTGGAACTCGCCTGGGCTGAGGAGTTTGGGGCTATCGGGTTATCGCGAGGGCGTGGGGTTCGATGCGGGTTCGGCGGAGAGGAAGAAGGAAGGGGGAAGAAGAGGAGGGTGGGGGCGGCTGTGGTGGCTGCGCCGCCTAGGCGCGGCGGCGAAGTCTGGTGGGGCGCGATGCCCCCTTCCTCTTTTTCTTTTTTTTCTTTTTTTTTCGACTGAAATGAAATTTAGGGGGGGGGGGGGGTTTAGGGATAATTTATATATTATTATTTTTATTTTTATTTTGCCAAAAAGTTGACTTTCACCCACGACCTCGAAACGAGGCCCACCGCCTGTCGTCTACAGCGATTTACCCCCATTCCGAACACAATGGTATACGTATCGTCTGCTGGTTCGGCTGTTACAATCAGTTTCTGTTGAATTTACATTTAAACCACTATATTGAATTTTAAACGTAGATTTCAAATTACCGGGGCCGCATACGAACTTTAAAAATTCCAGAAAAATATTTTCTAGCTTAGTATTGACGATACGGTCCTAACAAAACTAGTTTCGTTGAATTCTGAGACCGTTGGAAAAATGGCCATTTTTCCCGTCGATTAAAATCAACTGAAACCGGTCAAACGTGTTTTCCTTTGCCACGCTCACATATTGATTCGAAAAATTATGAAATTTGGAATCTAGCAATAACTTGGCATCGCGGATCCAACAAAAGTGGTTTCGTCGAAATCCGAGGTCGTTTGCAAAATGTCCATTTTTAAGGGCCCGAATTCCATAGCGACTATTCAGAATTTTCAACTGGACATATCTTTTGATTCCCGCTATGAAATTTCGATTTTTCGGATTCGTTGGAAAGATATTATCAATTAGATCCTAATGTTTTTGGTTTCACTAAAATCCGGATTGTTTTGCACCCGGTACATTCAATTGAAGTTTGAAATCGAATTATCGAACTACCGCACCATTTTCAATTCTATTTATAATTATATATAAATATTTATATTCTAAAGACGACGTGTATAAACGTATACGTCGAATTTAATTCTAAACATTTTTCTCGTCGATATTATTTAAAATAATCTATTTTAAATAATCAAAATTCGCTAAAATCACCAAAATAAAAATTTTAAACTGGCCCAGATTTTCGGGTTGTTACATTTTTATTAACCTGGCAATTTACCGTTACATTTTATATAGTCCATATCAGTCTTCGGTTCAACCTGAAATATAGTCATCGCCATACAAGCCTCTCGCTTGTATGGTAAATCTTCAACCTCGTCACACAAGCTCCAAGTGCTTATGTGGTGCATGATAGAGTATGCTATCTTCAAGCAGTATGCCATGTAGTGTAGTTCAAAATTAATTGTTACTATCCTATGGTGATGTTTATAATCTCACACAGATTAACCAACACTTCGCA
This sequence comes from Allium sativum, assembly GCA_030737875.1. Taxonomy (NCBI): domain Eukaryota; kingdom Viridiplantae; phylum Streptophyta; class Magnoliopsida; order Asparagales; family Amaryllidaceae; genus Allium; species Allium sativum. The sequence continues at coordinate 379,589,880 of CM060926.1, forward strand.
TCCAATGGCATTCACAGTAGTTTGTATAATAAATAAAATTGCGCATCCAACTCTTTAATGTTTACCAATTTGTCGGGCACACAGATAAATTCTTTACTCAATAGCAAATCCATTTACCTGTTCAATATATGCATGTATATATAGAAAACTCTAACAAAACTTCAATCTAGTTCAATATTTGACCGAGTTGGCTAAATTTACCTTTCATTCTCATGTTGGTTTTATTATTCCAGTGTTATTAATTGGTTAAACTAACCATCGCACAACACAACCAGCAATCAATTTATTGATTAGCTTTTCAAATATATAATTTCTTTATATACTTAAAAATTATATTTGCTAAGATTGGATTATACATAGTTAAAACTAATCATCCCAAAACGAAAACAATAGTAAAGTACGAAACAATATTAAAGTAGGAAACAATAGTAAAGTAAGAAACAATATGTAAATGCAAAATATGGTAAATGTACCTTGCACCAGAGTTAATCAGAGATATCCACTCTGCAATTGGGATAAGCTTCTTAATGCTCTCTTCAGTTTCCCAAGTACAGTCTCTAGGATCACCACTCCACTGCACTTTGACTAAATGAACCTTCTTGTTCCTTAGCTCCTTAGTTTCTTTGCTAATAAACTTTATCGGCTCTCTCCTCACTGCCAATTCTGGAGTAATTTCCAAATCTTGTTACGCGGCTTCTTCCAGACCAAGTCTGGATCATGTACATGCTTTCTAAGTTGAGACACGTGAAACACATCATGCACTCTGGGCAACCAGTCAGGAAATTGAACCCTATAAACAAGAGTTCCAATCCTTTCAAGTATAGGAAATGGACCTATGAATCTATGCGCCAACTTCCCCATTTTGCCAAATCGGACTACTCCCCTCATCGGAGAAACCCTCAATTACACATACTTACCAACAGAAAAAGCCAAATCTCTTCTTCTCGAATCTGCATAGCTCTTCTGTCGGCTTTGAGCTGCTAGTAATCGTTTCTTAATGAAATCGACTTTGTTTGAAGCTTCGGGAGTCATATCGGGTCCCAATACAAGTCTATTGCCAAGTTCAACCCAACATGCGGCAGATCTACATGGTCGACCATACAATGCTTCGAATGGTGACATCTTCAGGCTCGCTTGGTAACTATTGTTGTATGAGAACTCAGCTAAATGCAAGTGGTCTTCCCATGATCCGCCAAAATCAATAATACATGCCCGTAATAAATCTTCTAGTATACTCACCCTCTCAGTTTGGCCATCTACTTGAGGATGATATGCGGTGCTCAGGTTCAGTTTTGTTCCCAATTCTGCTTGGAATGCTTCCCAGAATATACTAGCAAAGATTGGGTCTCTATTACTGATTATGCTGATGGGGACTCCAGGCAGTTTAACGATTTCGTTGAAATAAATCTGTGCTAGACTATGAGCGGTTCTATTTGATTTGATAGGTATATAATGGGCGGTCTTTGTGAAACGATCTACGATCAGCCAAATACTGTCATTTCCTTTCTTGGTTCTGCGCAAGCTATCGATGAAATCCATAGAAATTTGCTCCCACTTCCAATTTGGAATTTCTAATTGTTGTAACAATCCAGTCAGTTTCTATTGGTTGATTTTGACTTGTTGGCATGTAGAACACTTGCCAACATATATTGAAATGTCCCTTTTCATCGCCTTCCACCAGAATGTTTGCTTGAGACCGTTATACATTTTGCTCACACCTAGATGGATACTCAGCTTGGACTTGTGGCATTCGTCTAACACTTCTCTTTTGAGCTCGGCGATGTCGGGAACAAAAATTCTTCCTTTCAATCCCAGAACTTCCACGTTATCCACTTGGAAACTGGAGACTTCTCCTTTTTGAATTCTTTTGATCATCTCTTTAACAGAATTATTGTCTTTCTGAAGAATGGATATTTTATCAATCAACGAAGGCGTAATGATAAGATTGGCGATGATCACATCCTTCCTGCAGAGCGCATCATCCACAACATTGTCTTTCCCCGGAGTATACAAAATATCCAGATCGTATGTCGTGGGAAGTTCTAGCCAATGCTACTGCCTTAGATTCAAATCTTTTTGGGTGAATAAATACTTCAATGATTGATGATCGGTGTATAGTTCAAATTTCTCACCCAATAGATAATGTCTCCAGATTTTTAGAGCAAACATGACGGCTAACAACTCAAGATCATGAGTAGCATATCTCTTTTCATGCGGCTTCAACTGACGGCAAGCATAAGCGACTAGTTGGCCTCTTTGCATTGATACCGCACCAAGACCTCCAATAGAAGCATCCGTCTAGACCATCAAATCCTAATTGCCATCAGTAATCGTTAATACTGGAGCAGTTGTCAATCTTAATTTTAGCTCTTGGAAAGCTGCCTCACATTCTGGGGTCCACTTACATCTTGCATGCTTCTTAGTAAGCTGCGTTAATGGACTAGATAGCTTCGAAAAGTCCTTAATGAATTTCTGATAATAACTAGCCAATCCAAGAAAACTTCTGACTTCTGTGGGCATACTAGGCTGTTTCCAATCCTGAATAGCTGTAATCTTGCTTGAATCAACTGAAATTCCTTCCTTTGATACAATGTGACCAAGGAACTTCACTTCTTCTTGCCAGAATATGCATTTGGAAAATTTGGCTTTTAAAACATTCTTTCTGAGAATCTCCAAAACTAGTTCCAAATGTTTAGCGTTCTCACTCTCTGACTTAGAGAAGATTAGAATATCATCAATAAAGACCAGTACGAATTTATTAAATACTTCTCTGAATACTCGATTCATTAGATCGACGAATTAAGCTGGAGCGTTACACAAGCCGAACGACATTACTAACCACTCATAGAATAAGTCTGGACCACTGAATGCTGTCAAAGGAACACATTCTTCGGGAATACATAGTTGATGGAAACCTGTAGCTAGGTCCACTCTGGAAAACACTTGCGCTCCATTCAAACGATCCAACAAATCATCAATTAATGACAACGGATATTTATTCTTCAATGTCTGCTTATTCAAGTCATGATCATCCATGCATAGCCTGAGAGCACCATCTGACTTTGGGACAAACACCACTATTGCTCCTCAATTAGAGAAACTAGGCCTGATCAGACCTTTCCATAATAATTGTTGAGCCTGGTCCACCAATTCTTCTTTCTCCTTTAAAGTCATTCTCCGAATAGGGTGCACTACTGGCTTGGCATTCGGCATTAAATCGATTCTGAAATCAATTTCTCTATGCAGAGATAGGCTATCCACTTCTTCAAACACATCCGCATAATTTTTGATGACAAGAATATTTTCTGTGACGAAGGTAATATGTTCTATTTGAGTAGGACAAACATCAAGAGCTGACCAAAAGTCTTTTCTATCCGAATTCGGACCTTCGCATGGTATGGTTATATAATTCCCTGATTTAGTCTTTGCCTTAACAACACTCTCAATGCATTTAACCTCAGCCTCGTATTTGGTTAACCAATCCAATCCCAAAATAAGATCAAAATCGGTAAAATTCATGACAATCGAGATGGCAGGGATCCGATAACAGAAAAAAGAAACAGACACCCCACAAATCCAACTAAGATTGAGGGAACCCCCAACCGGATTATGGACAGTGATGGGTTCTTTGAGCTTTTTCAATTTCAAATCAAATTTCTTAACCGCATTACTTGCAATAAAGCTTCATGACGCGCCTGTATCAAACAACACTTTAACTGGAATATCTTTGACAGTAAGCATACCTTCCAAAACATCTAGGCTTTCCTGACTAGTTGAGGACGTTGGAACTTCTGCCACTTTATTGACTTGAGCCACTTTAGCGATTTTTAAAAGCCGACAATCTTGCTTTACATGGCCAGAATAATGGCAAAGATTGCACTCTCTAGTCTCTTGAAACTTCTTATTAGACTTAGATCCCTCCTTTCTTTGTTTCTTTAGAGATCTGCAACTTATCGACAAATGACTTTGCTTATTGCAGTTAGAGCATGTGGCCGTCGTTACTAGTTCTTCCTCAGATTTAACCCTTTTCTTATTAGCTTTAGGTTTCTTACTGACCTCAGGCATCATACTTACCTCAGGGCTATCAGTTTTAGATTTCCTTTTGTTACTATAAATGACTTCCTCTTCGTCCTCCAAAAGACCTTTCTTATCGAGATCCTCATACTGATAAGCCATGTATATCAATTCAGAAAAAAGAAGATTCACATGTGTAGTTACGCAATTTTTGTACTTTCTTTGAAGACCATTAATAAACCTCAGATTCTTCCTCTTTGGATCTTCAATTAGTTCTGAGGCAAAACGAGAAAGTTAGTCGAATTTATCCTGATACTCCTGAATGAACATATCTCCTTGTTTCAAATAGTAGAACTCATCGTATAGCCGATCAACTGCTTCTGGAGGAATAAATCTTTCTTTGAAAATTTCTTTAAATCTATCCCAGGTAATATTACCTTTTGGATTACCCTTAATAACAGTTTCCCACCATATTAAAGCTTCGTCTTTGAGTGTCCAAGATGCCAGTAATCTTTTTTGGTTATCCCTCAGCTTTGAACCTTCAAAAATTCTCTTAGCAGAGCGCATCCATGCTTGTGTTTCAATAATGGATTCTTTGCCCAAGAATGGTACTCCACCCAGATTTCGATACTTCTTTAATAGAGCTTCTATGTGTGGTTCTGGCTGTGGGAGCACGATTGGCTCATTAAATTGCTGAACCATAGAAGAACTACTTCTGCTTCTGCCACTCATTTTCTACGATGTCTGCAAATAGCAGACAAAGTGGCAGGCCAATAGAAAAGGTATTTTAAAGCATAGAGACATATACTTGAATGTAAATGTTTCTATTTGGGTGTATTTTATTCTGCTATACTCATTCTAGGACCTTTCTGATCCTTTCTGTAATGAGTTACTCGTCTCAGAATACTACTGATTCTATTTCTGACGAGTTCGTTAATATGTTATATTCCTAAGCTAAGATTAACCAAAGCTCTGATACCATCTATGACGACCCAAACCCACGTGCGACGGTGGAAAGGATAATCTTTGGAATATAACACATAAACAAATAACAATAGAAGAGATATATAGAATTACACCAGATAATGTACATCAAATTACACTGGAAATAATATAATCATCAGAGTTACACAACATATAGGATCATACTTCGTACAAAATACGGTTTCAGTTCAATATACAATGTCTGCATCGAAATCAAACACAATATACATAATGATGACTGAAACAGAACAATAGAAATGATAAAGTCCATCTCCATAGCTATCCAGAATGAGCCTGCTAAAACCTGAATACAAGGCTACTCGTGTAGAAAATAGGGGCACCCGAGTTTGCGAGTGAAACAAACTACGAGTTAGTCATGGGACTGGTATGAGAAATCTCCTTAACTAGTTAAACAATAATAATAAGGAAAATCATAGGACCACGCCGTTAACACAGAACGCGTTTACTCCAGTGATTGCCAGTGCATGAAATAAAGTAAATCAATAAACAACGCAATACTTTTAAGAAAAATGAAGCCATTATAAGACTCAAGTCCCATCACACAATGCAACGCAAACCGGAGGATAGAGTTTTACCTTATAATGGCCAAAATATGCTTGATACGAATAAAAAAAATCATTTGATATTATTATTAGTGCTTATATGTTTCAAAAACAATTTCAATCATAATGTATCAATCATAGACGGCATAAGTGCCCCATACCACTATGTCGCCAATAAGTTTTACAATCAACACCGCACATGTCGTATTGGAAGTTGGATTTACATCATGAACCAAGGCAAGGGATCGTCCTTACCGCATTCGAGACTCTCTAGCTCGAGCCTCAGGATACAGCCACAACTACACCTAGATCGTCAGGGCCGGTCCACACGAAGTGGACTAAAATGCCTGAACAATACGTTTCCCCGCCCTGTGGGGCGTAAACTAGTCAGAAACTGACCAAACCATCCATCGGCACCGTAATGACCGATATAACCAAGGCGCCTCGCTTTCCATCATCCACATAAGCAAAACTTCAGGGCTTGCTAAACCTTGACACCACTCCTAGCTAGAAAGAAATGCATGTCCTCTCTGATGTCCTCTCCCGTTTCTGGTTCATACCCAAGGTGTGAGGCTCGCGAATTAACGCTGTACACAAAGCAATGCTATATTAAAGCTATGCTTTGATCATCAACCACAAGACTCTGCTTTTCAACAAAAGCTTTGATCACTGCGTCTCAGCATGCCACACAGGAAATTCATGCTATGCGACTGATGTCTATCGATATACAACCTCTGAGCTCTTACGTCTCAGAGAAGGGTGTTAAGCAAGAGAATAAATTCTCCGCCACCAAACAAATGTATATTTAATAGAGATCAATCAGCACAGAATAAAATCCAATGTCAGACACACAGTCTCTGAATGAAACCGAAGGCACTTTATTCCTCGTCCCATATGTCCAATACAGGAGAGAGGCCCTTGCATATCCGGTCAAGTACGTCTGGACGACCACCACTTATTACCTTATCGTGGGATGCCTCCCAATCAAGACATCATTAATCATCCAAACGATGTGATGATCTCCGGTATTCAACCACCGTCTTCATTGTCGACTTCTTATCGTCATTATTTGAAATGAGATTTAACTCGGCCTTTTCAAATAATTCACGTATATTTAGAATTCAAATCAATTCATTTCATGGTTAAATTATTTGACTTCTACGTTTCAGTTCATTAATGTACTTTTCATGTCAAACACATCCAACCATCAAAATATTAAATAAACCAATTAAAATCGGTTTATTTCCATTCCATATCGTTCATAATATTTTATAACGATTTATTGCTATTTCTATTTATTCAAAAATAGCCCATTTTAATTAAATGACGCTTCAGGCCATAACGCGGTCCTGGCGCTGTTTTTCTTCAGATTCGATTTACATATATCAGAAAATCTAGTCGTTGGATCATAACAAATTTTATATCGGTGGAAAGATCTTTTCAAAGCGGACCCAACGGTTTCAGTTTCGGGAAAATCCAATGGTCGGATTTCTCAGTATAATCGTTTAAAATTACGATTACAAAACGCGAACTGCAGCATCGTTATTCGTTTTATTTTAATATATATATGTATATATAATTCCTTCTGACACTGTTTTTCTTCATATTGATTTACACATATCTGAAAATCTATCCAGTGGATCTTTACAAATTTTATATCATTGGAAAGACCTTTTAAAAGCGGACCCAACGGTTCCAGTTTTGTGAAAATCCGACGGTCGGATCTCCCGGTACAATTGTTTAAAGTTACGATTTCAAAACACGAACTATAGCATCGTTATTCGTTTTATTTTAATATATATATATATAATTCGGTCATCGATTTTTAAACCAATTTCAATTCATATACATGTTAAAAATAATATTTTTAACTCACAAATGTTTATTTCAACACACGATATTTTTAGCGACTTATCCATACAACAAAAATGTAAATTTTATTGTTCAAACCATTTATTCAACACATGAATATTTTTAACACTTCTTATATAGGATAAAAATGTGAATTTTATCGTTCAAAGAATTTACTCCATATATGAATAATTTTATAACTTAATATAGATGATAAAGTGGGCTTTTCATCGTTCTAATATTTTATTTAGCTTATGAATATTTTCAGAAGTTCACATACATGATAAAAATGTAATTTTTATCGTTCTAACTATTTATTCATCATATGAATATTTTTCTTACTTCACATACACAGTAAAAATGTAATTTTATCATTCTAATATTTTATTCGACACTTAAGTATTTTTAGTGAATCAACCATACAATGAAAATGTGATTTTTACTGTTTAAATATTTTATTCAACTTATTAATATTTCTAGTGCTTTATCCATACAAAAAAATGTGATTTTTACTGTTTAAACAATTTATTTCCATCATGAACATTTTATATACTTCATATGCATAATAAAAATGTAATTTTTATTATCTAAACAATTTATGGAAATCATGAATATATTATCAACATATGAATATATTTCAATACATGAATAAAATTCAAACACATGAATATTTCGGAAAATTTCGGCAGCATAACGGCAGGGTGTTTAAAACTGACACCGTCCCGAGTACGGCTCCTCGCGCTACCTTAGGCCTCACGGCGTTCCCTAAGGGGCTTATCCTAATGATCTAAATATTTCAGTCATTTTCATATCACATTGAATTTTTCCACAAATAATTCCAATTTTGTTTTCAACAACATTCAACCATTCGCAATATCAACCAAATTTCACACTAGTCACAATCTAATCGTCCATGGTTTGTGGACGACAGGTGTCGGGAGTTTCTACACTCCGTCTACAACCTAATATATTTTATTTCTAAATTTAATTGAATTTAGAAGTCTCACCTTACTTTCGGCTTCGCCTACAATTGTAGCAAGCTCTAAAATTTCTCCGGTCTCTTCAAGAATATAGAAGACGTCGTCATGGTCCCAGTGTCTCTTGTTTCACTGGATTTCGACCACAAACGAAAAAGAAATAATATTTATTTTAAAATCATATTTTGTAACACTTTTATATATTAAAAATCATTTAAGTAATTCACCTGCTACTATCAGTTCTTCAGGCCGACGTCGTTCAACCTTTATTCAAAACTAGGGCTCGATTTCTCATTCAAACCGTGAAGCTAGAAGGCGATCAGACCCTATCACGTCGTCGTGCTCTGAGAGGTGCACCCAGGAGGACCCACCGTGCTGAACTCGAACTCGCCTGGTTGGAGGAAATTGGTTGCAAACGGTCGAACTTTAGGAGGCCGATTCGCTTCGAATACCCAATGATAAACTTCCAAACCACTTTAGATTATAAGATCGGAAGATTATCTACCAAATCCTCTGAAGGACCGTTCGATTTCGTGAAGAGATTTGAAAGTTATCGTGGAAGGAAGGATTCAGCTTCTTCTGCCTTTCGTTTTGAGAGGGACGAGGGCTTCAACGATAATGATTGGTCAACGTGGATTTAAATTGGATAATGGTTTTATAATTTAATTTTTAATTTAATTAAATCCAAATATACCCCTTACTCCATACGAACTCCAAATCAAACCCAACGACTGTTGCCCCAGCTAAATACCCCCATTCTGGACACAATGAAATATGTTTCATAAGCCCATTCGACTGTTTCAGTCAGTTTTTCTTCAAATTAAAATATAAAACATTCAAATTTAGATTTTAACGTACATTTTAATTTGCCGGGGCCACATACTGATTCCAAAAATTATAGAAAAATTATATCTAGCTTTGTTTTGACGATACCGTCCCAACAAAACTAATTTCGTCGAATTTGGAGACCATTTGAAAAATGGACTTTTTCTGGTCGATCCATTTCAAACTGAAATAACCAAACACATTTTCCTTTGCCACGGTCACATATTAATTCCAAAATTATGGAAATTGGAGTGTAGCAATAAATTGACATTCCGGATACAACAAAAATAGTTTCGTCGAAAATGGAGGTCGTTTGCAAAATTTCTATTTTTAAGGGCCATATTTGTTCTATATTGACTATTCTGAATATTCAACTGGCCATAACTTTTGATTCCCGCTATGAAATATGAATTTTTCAAATTCATTAGAAAGATATTTTTAAATAAATTTAAATATTTTTGGTTTCACCGAAAACCGATTTATTTTGAATCTTGTACGTTCAGTCAAAGATCAATTCAAATTTTCAAACTGCCGCTTTATTTCTAAGTCATTATTCATTAAAATAGCCAAATTAAATTTTTTTAATTGTCTCTGATTTTCTGGGTTGTTACATTAACCATTATCCTAATATATTTACTTTCCCCATTCAACATTGGTTACAATTGTTATTTATTGTTTTGCTGTCCTATTTACAACAATTAATCATATTTATTCCTACAAATGGTCACCACAAATATATTAATTCAATATGGATTACATTTTCATATAATTCCATAATTGTACATTATTCAAACATTCAATACAATGTATATTTTACCGGTTTATGCTGATTTGGACGAATAATAATTATATATTTATATTTTATGTTTTCATGCGATCAACGTAGTTATTATTTTATTTTTATTATTATTCTTACGTGATTTGGTTTAATTGACAACCACACATTCCGTTTTACATTCAATATTGTCAAAAGGTTCCTAATCTTACAAAAAGACCTTTAGCTATGGTTATTGTAAACTATGCCTAATTAGTGGAATTGACATATTCCCAAATCACAAGAAATATATGAAAATATATAATTTGGAATAGTTGATGCAAATTACGCACAAATATTCATATTTATATTTATACATACATTTGCACCACTTTTCCTTTTTTAGTTTTTTTATCATATCTCTGGTAATTCCAAAATAAAGCATTTTTACTCAAAAGGAGGAAAACGACATATTTACAACAACTAAGCCAAAACCTTACAATCTTGAATACAAATAGGCATATTTCTATTAATATACAATCACATAATTTACCAATCATATCTTTTTACCCAAATTCACATCATTTATTATACAACACTGAACTAGAGATCTGGAATGCAACTACCCCTAAATGGTGTTTAATGGGATTGATTTCTAGATATACAACGCCTTACAACAACTTTAATATATTTTGCAACATTGCTGTAGGAATATGTATAAACAAGTTTAAGAATCCTACAATTAAACTTATGCGTAACCATAATATACAATTCACAAGTTTTATCAATTTTTACTATCAGATATGATGGGTCTCAATCTAATTACAACAATTTAATGAGCAGATCTGATAGAAATAGGCATAAAAATTGAGAACTTTTACAAACGAGATAATTACGTTATTATAAATGTATATTAATTTCCCACTCACCTACAAGCATCCAAATCCAAAGTTTGAACCTTTTAGGCCTACAATTCCCAAATTCTTATAAATCTACTATTTATCTGAAAAGGGGAAGATTCCAGATCTGTAGAGATATAAAAAATAGGAGGAGAGGGGAGAATCTATTGTAGAGTGCTAATTTGTATTCTTTTCCATTAGATCTGATAATCCTCTCAATCTTATGTGATTTTGATTTGATTTGATGTATAAGAATATATTTCAGATTAATAAATTAGGTTTGACGAAGGAGGAAAATGGTAGAGCTCCGCTGTTGTTACAGATTTGTGTGGAAAAAAATGAGGCCTTATCCCTTTATTTATAGGAGTGCAGTTGGCCTTGAACCATTGGATTCATTTTAATTTATATCCGTCCATCTGTTAAATATAAATTATAAACCAAACCTATAATACCTAACAGTAATTGGGTGTTTTGATGCCCAGCGGGTCGACCATAGCAGTTGACCGCTAGAGTCGACAGCCTGGGCGTAAAAAATCCCAGCCAGGCAGGTTTAATAAGGTAATATATATTTTGATTTATTTATTTCTTGTCTATTTTCGTATTTCATCCATAACTTTTTAATACAGACTCTGTTCGCAAAACTACAAACATGAAAGTTGACCAAAATTCCAGGATGAACGCATCGGTTAAAGGTTCGTGGATAAACTCCATCATTTGCAGAAATTCGTACTTTTGAAATTCTAATAATTAATTTATATTTCCAAAATTCCTAGTTGTTACAATTCATATGGGGATATTTACAAATTTCTAATCTTATATTGACGTATTTATTACGCCATTATTACGTCTGATTACATTGATTATGCTATATAAATATATATAATTTAATACTTGTTATAAACGCTAAATTCCATTCTGTAACGACCCAAGGATTTTCAATCAATTCATCCTCAAATCTAATCATTCTCTTATATCCAAATCGAATTCCAATATAAATCAGATTGGGATTTTGTAACGACCCAGATTTTTCTGGTCGGTTTATTTTGAATATTTAATATTATTTTTAACATAGAGCTGATAATATAAATCGATTTTCATTTGAATCAAAATAGTTCAGATAATAAATATAAATTCTATGTGAATGTAATCGATAATGGTAATGATATATTATCGAGAAATATATTTGTTTATAAATTTAAATAATTTAATATCTTATAAAATAACTATTCTATATACGTTTAAATTAAATATAAAATATATTCGGTTAGTTCAGAATAGTGTTAAACTGTTGAAATAACAATGGTTGCGTTAAAATTGCGGTTCTGATTTTCGAATAAGGGTACCTCGAGATATTTTAGTTATCTAATTAAATAAAAATTCAAATCAGTGTTTTTCAGCCGACCTATATCGTTTACATCGCAGACCTACTCCTCTTCCTTGAGCTGAAATATTTGCCCTCTTCCTTTACGACAAAGTAAACCAAAAATTTAAATGGTCGGATTATTTTCTTCCTCGAGCTGCATTATCTGTTTCCCTTATCGCCTATATATGCATCGCAATACCACCCCTTGTTCCTTTCACTTTCATTTCTTCTGAAAATCATCCAAAAAACCTCAAATAAAATGGCCGAGCTTTTCAATTCAAAATCAATTGAATCATCGCGAGTTCTCAGGACAGAAGGGTGGTGCGACACTCATCTAACTATCGCGATGTTCAGGTTGATGTTCGCTATCGAGATTTAGCGAGTTGACCGAGACTAAGGTTCTGGAGGACGGCGTCGAGTGTTTTGGGTAGATCGACCTTGCGATTTGTGGCACGAACTTGAAGTCGCGATGCTGATAAATCGCGATGGTCTTTTGGGTTCGACAGCGGAGCACCTCGTGATGGTCAGTAGACGTTCGTGATAGGAGCAGTGACTTTAGGTGAATCTGGAGGAGTTCGGTTTTTCTGGTGACGATTTGGGGAGATAGGCAGAGGAGTTCGAATGGGGGATTGCGGCTGTGAGGAGCAGTTTCCGAGATTGAAGGAGAAGTGGTTGGTGAAATGCCGAGGAGAAAGAAGTAATTAAGGTAATATAAATTATTTAATTTAATTCTAATTTGCAAGTTAATAACGGTTGTTAAATTTGTTAATAACATTTTTTTAAGTAATTTAGTTAATTTATAAAGTGATTAGGATTTTTAAGTTAGTTTATATAAAGGGATTAGTTAGTTAGAAATAAAATCTGTAAAGTAATCAGTTAAGATTTTAGTTGGAATTTAGTTAACACATAAGTAATTAATTTAAAGTAAGTTAAAAATCAAATTAAGTTTACCTTTAATCCTATTAGTCGATATAATCCGTATATCTGATAAATGCAAAATTTAAATTTATACAAGCTAATTAAATCGAGAAGCCAGTTCCTTAGAATATAGTTGCGGAAAATACTATTGGATGTTGGATTGGAAATTTCTAAAATCAATTGGATCAGAATGGATCGAACAATGAAATCAGGTGAGTAAATCTCACTCACCTTTAGAATTATTTTTATTTCATTAAAAATAATTGTTTGTTGCTTGTGTGAATGCTTTCTGCTTGTTTTATATATATTAGTTATTTAGGCTATTATATATATATTGGGTTGATTGATTGGTTGGATTCCCGCAGTCTCATTAGCGGATGCTCGCAGTTCCATAGCGGATGATTACCCTATACGCCCCACGCTAAGATTAGTGGATGACATTCTATACCGCGATATTCTGCCACGAAGCAGAATGGGTATTATTTATGTGCTAACGTCTGTGGATGCAGGGAAACAGGTTGGAGGAATCCAACAGGATTCCTCAAAAATATATTATCTGTTTGCTGTTTGTTTGATTTCATATATATTCATATATTATGTGTTAAAAATCAAATGAATGAAAATTGGTTGATTTGATTGTTTAAAATATCACTGGGGCTTGAATATTGATTTATAAAAATATCGCGGAAGGGATATTTGAGATTTAAAAGAGAAAATTCTATTTTTATAAAATAGAATTTGAATTTAAAATGGAATAAAAATATTTAACTTGTTTTAAAGGAATAAGACAAGTAGTTCATTTATACATAAAGTTTTAAATGAAGTGAAAAGAATTATCATTGGACAATTCAAAAGTAAATTAGAAGTGTGAATTTGTTAAGGGGAAATCTATTTTTCCAAAGTAGAAATATTTATTTCAAAGGAAATTGGAAGCGATACTTTGTTTAAAAATATAAACAAGTAAAATAAAAGGGAATTTGAATAAAGAGAAATTTGAAAAGAAGTTTGAATATTTGAATTCAAATAGGATTTAAAGAAGTTTTGAATATTGGGATTTCAAATAGAAACCCAAATGGAGTTAAATATTTAAATTCAAGTATGAATTTCAAATATAGGTATTCATAAAAAAAAAGGGATTTGAATATAGAAATTAAAGTGAAATTTAAATCAAGAAAATAAAGTATGAAATTTGAATTCAACGAGATTTAAATATGGTATTTAAATTCAAAAAAAGAACTTAAATATGGCATTTGAATTCAAGGCAAATTTAAATATGGAATTTGAGTCCAAGGAGAATCAATATGGAATTGGAGTTAAAAGGAATTTTAAATACTTGGAATTCAAAAAGAGTTGGAATATTTGGGAATTCAAATAAAAGTAGAAATAAGGTTTGAATAATAGAAATTGGAAGAGAATTTGAAAATCTGAATTATATAATTCAAATGGAATTTAAAACATAGAATTTGAAATAGAATTCAAATAGAATTCAAATATGGGATTTGAATATAGCAATTCAAATAGAATTTGAATAAATGAATTTGAATATAGAATGTCAAGGTAGAATTGTAATGAAATTTGAAATATCGAATTCAAGAGAATTGAATATGGTTTTGAATTTAGAATTCAAAGAAGAATTGAATATAAACTTCAAATAAAATCGAAATAGAGTTTGAATATATAACTCAAATAGAATTGAATATGAAGTTTGAATAGAGATTTGAAATAGAAATTCAAGTATTGAATTTGAATATCAAATAGAAAAGGAATTGGGATTTGAAAATAGAATTCAAAAGTGAGACTGGAATTTGAATCAAGAAATTCAAATAGAGGAAGATGGAGTTTGAATATTAGAAATTCAAATGGAGTTAAAATGGAGTTGGATTCATTTTAACGAAAGTTTAAAAGTTTATATATATAAATATAAATAAAACAAACTCGTCGCAGCGCTGCAGTTCGTAAATTGGCGATTCGAACTTCAATTGAATATACAGAACTCAATTGAAGTCGAAATTCTTTGAAACAAGAAACGTCAGGACCGATTTGATAATAGCTTTCTAATAAAGGAGAAAAATTTGGATTTCATCGAATAGATTTTGAGTTATGTCAAAAATCAAATTTTCAGAAAAGCAGCGCCAGAACCATTATAAAACCATAACGGTTTGTTTAAATAAACTAAAGGATTAAAAAGAAATAAAATCCGAATTTGCCATGAGAAAAATCCAGACTTGAGTTGTAAATTAAATACGAACTCAAGTGGTGTAAATGAGATGATTGTTGAAACAAAAAATCAGATTTTTAATTATTGATTAGAATTGACTAATTTAAAGAAATTAGTTAATGGAATTTTAGAATCGAAATTTGGGCTTTGAATCAGACAAGGGGTGTGTAAATTCATATTCGAAATCGAATATGAAGCTTGAATTAGAAATGACATTCGATTGTTGTATCAACAAATTAATATATATTTGAACGTGATATGTTCAAATAACAAGTGAAATAGGCTAAGAAGCTAATTAAAGAATAAATGGGCGGAACTGAATTCAAACGACTGGTTTGAGTTGAATTGCAAACAGGTGAACATGTGTAAGCAGGTTTGATATGGAGTATATGAAGATTTAAATTTATGTGCTCGACAAAAAGGTACATATTTAGTTCATATATGAGATTTTATGCGCCGTATCGGCAAGCCGCTTGGTTTTTTCTTTTCCTTTTTGAGATGAGATGGACCGGGGAAGCTATTTGAAATTTCCCGATGCTCCCGATACAAGGGAGGTTATGGCGAAATTTTCCGGAAATTTAAGGAGTTAGAATATTTTTAAGATATTTTGATAGTTAGAAATCATTGTATCGACGTTTATAATTCGATAGGTAAGTGAATATAAAAAAAAAATCGAATATTGTAAACAAAAAGGGAAATCAATAAATTAGAAATAGAAAGCGAACTTTATACATGTTTTAAAAATGAACAATTGGATTTTATAGTGTGTTTATTCGAGGTAAGTGGTTTTGCCGTTTTGAAGTTGAGGATGTTTTCAGTTAAGGTCTGAGTGGTAATTTTACCCCAACTTGAGTGATTTCATTCTTAATGGATAAATAGCAAGATCCAGTCTCGAAGAGAAGTGTTTGAAAAAGGGTTAGTTGAATAAAATATTTTGGGTTGTTGTAACGATGTTTTACACAACATTCGTTTTAAACCCAAGTGATGGAATTTGGAAATATAACAAGTAAATATTTCCTGAGTATAATTAAAATAGTCGGGATAGAGATAAGTGATTGGAATTGTATCCAATTGCAAATAGAGATATTTTCTAATATATAGAAAATAAAAGAAGTTAATGTTTGGAAACGTTTTTCAAATGGCATAAGGGCCAATATGGTTATTGAAAATATTTGGTTAACAAATATTGATAAGGAAATGGAAAAGTGATTTAATTAATGAAATATTAATTAAAGAGCCCAGTGATTTGTTTGATATGTTGGATGAACACTTGTTTTTATTCGATAGTTAAATCACAGACTATCGAAGTTTTGACCATCGTTGTCAATATGGAGAGACCGGTTGGATTATTATCCGAAGAACCACTCCGTATCGGCATAAGCGTTGCGAACCAAGTATGCTGAATATATTGAAGACGAAGTAAAGTGCAAGGGCTTTTCTATTTATAGAAATAGTGCCTTCGGTTTCGTTCAATCCCAGAACTAACGTAAATGGACGAATGTCTGACAAAGTATATCCATGATCAAATGGGTTGGTCTGTATAAATATATATGGTTGCAACGGATTTATTTCCTTAGCATAACATCCAGAATATTCGTGCAAACTCAACTAGTGATTAACGGATCTGACAATGTGGCTTTCAAAGTGATTGTGCTATCAATGAATGGTAAGTAATCGTAGCCTCAGGCCTTAACAACCGACAAAAATCGGGCAGGCAGCATGGCTATGTGGGTCGCACCCAATAGGATGTATAATCACCTATCTAGAGGTTCATTTAATTTCTTATTCTATTCGATGCTGTCCCAGTCGGGAGACGGTTGCTGATCCCAACCGTTGGTGATATACATTCGATACACTGAAGCGAAATGAGTGGTCGGTCATGTGTGGGCCGGGTTGCAAGACGTTCTTGTTGAACCCAGGTGTATTCGTCTCTAGAGATACACTATCGGAAGGTGGTCCCATACCTTGTCATGTTGGAAATCCAATCTCCAATAAGCGCCCTGCGGTTTTTGATTTAATATTATATATGGAGCGTGAGATGCAAGCATTCCGCTAGATTCTATTTATTTGATTTAGACACTATTATAATATCATCAGATTTTGATATCGAAATGTTTTGGGTTATCGTAAGGTAAAAACCATCCGTGTTTATGTGTTGATCGGTCTTACGATTATCTTTTCTTTCGAAAGGATTTTTAAAAGTTAAACCAATGGTTGGGGTTTACTCACACCAGTCCCATGACTGACCCAGAGTTTATTTTATTTTGTTTTCCCTAAACTCTTGGGTGCCCAAATTTGTACGGGCAGTCAAGTAGTTGGGATTTCACAGATTCAATTGGAGGAGCTGGAAGCAGGAGGCATCACCAGTTAGCTGTAGATTATCGTATTTCCGCTGTGTACTATGTTGTATCTGGAAACAGGTGTTTATAACTGTTCCAGAAATGACTGTTGTGCTCTGATGATGGTATGTATATAAAGTTACTGATTTGTATTTCAAAAGTTATGTTATATAATATATTTTATTCGTTCCGCTGTGAGTTTGTGATCTTCGATTTTCTTCTATTCTAATATTTCTTTCTTTCTATTTCTCATCCTCTAACTTCTTTCTAATAATGATTCGTATTTCTGTGCAATTTGTGAAACACCCCACCTCCGTTAGGGTCACTCTCAAAGGGAATGCCCTAATTTTGGTGGAGGTTTATAAGTATAAGTTCACAGATATACAAGACAGATATAAGAACACATATTTGTAAACAGCGGAAAAACAACAAACTTTTATTTCATAAAAGCAAATACGTGTTACAAAACATCACCATGATTGTCTTACATCTTTTTCCCAAAAACATAACATAACTCCTTCATAATCTGTCTTGAGTACATTATTTAAAGAAGCATAAATAAAACATAGATAAACTGCAAAAGTCCCCATAGTGGATTGTCCAAAGCCATAGTTCAAAACAGGAAAGTCCAAGCAATACATTTCTCCTCTTCAAGCTGGATGTTAAGGTTGGTCAAGCTGCTGTGTTCCCTCCCTGTGGACCTGGGGGGGGGGGGGGGGAAACGGAAGAAAAGAAGACGAAAGAAAAGTAGAGTCAGACATAAAGCCTGAGTAAGTCTAGTACTATTTTGTCTTTGAATAAAGAACTGGGTATGATAAGTATAAACAAGAGGTGGGCAAGCACTATAAACTTGGTTAAGTTGTCTAGGGTCGAATATACTATCGTACCCCCTGTTAATCTCTGAACCCATATAAACTAGTTTCCAACTGGCACCCCAAAATCAGGGTGATGTGATCCATTTTATAATGATCGGCTCCTACTCGCATAGTTACATGTGTCTTACGGCCCCCGATGTTGTAGTTACCTATGCTGGTCCCACCATGGGGTGTATCAAGTCCCATGGTGGCGGCCCGACACAACCTTAGAGTGCACAGGTATGCTACTGGTGTCCAGTGCCTTATTTTTCTACGCCGGAGTGTGTGCACGCCCGCACCCCGTTAGAACCTACACTGCTACACCACCGCCGTCGCTTTGACCTCTTACAATCAGCCCAGTAATCGTGCCCCACCCTGTCTAGTTTCAGGGTTTCCTGATACACCTTCTAGGGTTACTGCTGAAAAGGGTCCCCCCATTACTCGGTTTTCTATCTCTAGCCAACATGCTAAGTTGGTTAAGTGTTTTCTAACCAAACCCCCACCAGTCCGTTTAGTTTAGCATGTTCCATTTTGATTAAGTCTTTAGTTCACTTAATCCTAACAATCCTGACTCAGCCTTAATTGTCTTATTAAGGCCCTGACCTCTCACATTAGACAGGTATTGTTGTGGCTGCCTGTTGCCGGTTGGTTCCGGGCAGTCTTACGCCACAACTCAGTCTAACCTCGGGTCTTTATTGGGCTCCATGTTTAACCACTCACATTGGATAGGTATTGTTGTGACTACTGGACAGCCGGGCGGTTCCGGGCAGGTTTACATCACAACTCAATCCAACCTCGGGTTAAACACATCGTATGTTCTACATTTACATATTTTGTCTTTTTTCTTTATTTTCTTATATGTAAATATTTGCGGCCAATTATTAAGTTAATGGTGCAAAGGTTACACCAATCATGGGCCCAACCCATACTTGAATTTGGGCCCTTCTATTTTATATTTTCATTCATTAGTAATTTTAACCCAACGTTATTTTCCCCCGTTTTACACGTCCGTTTATTATATATATATTGGGCTTAGCCTTTTAAAGCCCAATATAGCCATGCGAAAAGGGGAGGCTTAAAGCGTGATTACATACACCAAAAAGGGGAATGTGAGCGCATGAACTTGCAATATGACGTTGGAAATACAAAATAGAAACTGGTGTACTTGCATAGTGGTAACATATACTTTGGTCATAAAACATAGGTGACATGAATCAAAGCATGTAAAATCACATAGTCATAACTACAACATGAACCTATATTTTTATTTAGGCATAATGTCAAACATAAGCAAATCATGTTCATAAGACTACTACATGTTTACAAAGGTGTCTACTTTTGTGACTAATACTAAAGTATAATTAAATTTGTTCACATAACCATGGCATAAATGTTTCTAACATGAAATCATGATTTTTACTTTAGTCATGTAAACTTGCAAAAAGGGATTTTTGAATCTAACCTAGCTATGTACCACATATGTCATCATAAAATTCTTGTAAACAAGATAGACTTAATCATGGATTTTAATTATGCCAAATATCATTCATAGCCTAGCCATATTCATAAGTTTGCAAATAGGTTTTCTAGTACAAAAGCATGGCTTAATACATGATGCCCAATTTTCAACATAATTTCATATGGATTATGATAACCCAAACCTATTCCAATTACTTCATAAAAATGACGTTTGTATAAAAATACACATTATGATGGCATAGTAGCAAAGCCCCAAACTTGCATGAATTTAAATCAACTACATACATGTAGCTTCAACATGGATTACATAATTTGCGAAATATTCCAAACGTATACTTGCATAGAACTACCGCATGTAGTTCTTTATAACATGAATAACATAATTCAAGAATATCCAAACGTATACAATATTCCAACGCACAAATATGAATTACTTTATCGCCACAAATCAAGTATACATATCTACACAATCATTTGTTCATACCAAAGTAATACTCTACTTACAATCGTTGCGGCGAATTCTCTAATTTAGGAATTTAGAGATGCGACTCCTTTTGACGTAGGCGTTGATTTGCTTTGTTTGAATTGCTTTAGGCTTTAGAATTTTCCTCCTAATCTTCTCTCCAATTTGGTGGCTACCCCTAGTCGTTCCTCAACAACATGGCGGCTTTGTTCTTATTTTTGAATGAATAGATTAGGGTTAGTCTAGGGTAGTTTATATAGAGGTTATGAATTGATTAGGACCATTGATGTTGCTTGGATTGATCGTAGCCATTCATCATAAGGAGAGACCAATTAGAGCCTGCCACCTAGCCCTAATGACAAAGCAGACCACAGAAAATCGACCAACATAGCATAGGCCAGCCAGGTCAGACTGGGCTCGACCTGGCTCTGGACCAGGTCGACATGCCTGTCGACAGCCCTGTCGACAGCCCTGTCGACCTGGTTAGACCAGGTCGACAGCCCAGTCGACCTGGGTGCATCAGGCGGGTGTTTTTCCGCCCTGGCCCATTGGGCCCCACTTTTAATTTTTTAAACTGTTTTATTCTGTTTGAAATTTAAATTTAATTCAGAAACTTCCGAAGGCCATATCTTCTTCATACGGACTCCGTTTTTCGAAAACTCGGACTCTATTTCGCGTATTTTTCCGAGACGAACGCAATGGCGTATCCCGTTTCCCTTAGTTCTTTGATTTAAAATTAATTATACTTTAATTTGTGAATTTCACAGTTATAGAATTCGCGGGGTGTTACATTCTCCCCCACTTAAAAGGATTTCGTCCCCGAAATCTTCAAGTTAGGAGGAATGTATATCCTAACATCCAATCATCCATCTACTCATCCATCAAGCACGAGCATCCATTGTCCTTAAAAGACTTCTAATGCTTCATGATCATATGCGGAGTGTGTGTGTACATGAACTTATCTAATGCAAAATCAGGCGGTCTACTGATTCAGTTGACCTCCTTAATGCGAATTATGTAAGTGCCATGAATCCATTATGTATGCAAATTTTCCTATTTTGATTCTACATGAGTGCACAATCATTCAATACAAATGCAGCATCCACATGACAACACATTAAAGTTCAACCACATACGAATGCAAACATATATGCATATGCAATATGAAGTGACTGAGCCGATCTAAAACCTAGATTGTGTGTGTATATGCAACCATGAGCAACCACTAGCAATCACTTGCAACCACTTGCAACCATCATACATAACATGTTTCAACTACATGTTTCCATCCAAAAAGATTTTACCTAAAAGATAAGGTCGAGGAAATATACCTAAAAAGATAGATAAAAGCGCAACTTAAGGAAAAGGAAAGATCAAGGATGTACCCTCGAACAGAAAAGGGTAGGCAGTGCGTATTCTAGCTTCAGTTTCCCAAGTCGCGTCTCCCTCGGCGTCGCTCCACTGAACTTTGACGAGTTTGACTTCGCGGTTGCGTAGCTTCTTCACTTC
Source organism: Allium sativum (assembly GCA_030737875.1). NCBI lineage: Eukaryota > Viridiplantae > Streptophyta > Magnoliopsida > Asparagales > Amaryllidaceae > Allium > Allium sativum. Next base: position 379,611,890 of record CM060926.1, read on the forward strand.
CGTTCCTAATATGCGGGTTGGAACTTTTCTTATGGTTGCTTCGCGCTCCACTTCGGCCTCTTCGAGGATATTTGGCTCTATCACTTCAGTAGACTCATGTAGACATTTTCGGAGATGTGAAACGTGAAAGATGTTGTGAACTCCGGCCAATTTTTCGGGTAGCTCTAATCTATAGGACATTTTCCCAATTATTCCTATCTAAAGGTATAGTCGAATGAAGCAAGTAAAAACTTTGTGCCTATTAGGCAATGTCAAAACTGAAAACCTATGCCACATATATATTGATTAGGAGAAGAACTCTCTAAGCATCAGCCCCGAAGACCGAAATCAACATCAGACTGACACCCAAAGAGTTACTCAACCCAACCACCATATATGATTCTAGGAAACTAAGCATGATGGACTCCTTTTAGGTCAAAAGGGAGTCCCTTCCTAAGACCAATCTGTATCCTATAAAACCCAAAAACTTTAGTCAAACCAATGAACACCCTCGAGCCCCAACATGTGTTACTAACAGATGAGTCATACTCCCTATGTGGTTTGCAACAGAAATTGGATTGAGAATGGGACCGAGAGGATATACAGAAAAGATACCATGCAAGTAAGCTCTACAGGAAGAGAGGGATCAAGGATATACTCTTAAGAAGAGATATTATGTACGAATCTAGTCTTCAATCTTCTAAGTCGCATTTCTTGAGCTTAACTCCATTATGCTTTGTCCGTTTATTAACTTCACAATTTTCGTAGCTTCTTAATTCTTGTTTCCAAAATATGAGTTGGAACCTATTTCTCGTTCCTCTTTCACTTATTCTCCTTCTAGTATACTTGGCTCAAGCCTAACTGCGTACTCATGGTTCCATGCAAGCTCTCCAAAATTCACTAGTGAATCTTGGATCTTGTTCACTTACTAGAAGGTATCCCACATAGATGAATTATCTCTTGAAAATAAACAATTGTCAACTTCGTGAGCGGAGCTGAGATTTTCGCAAAATCCCTTATGAATTTTCGTTAGAAACCTGCTAGTCCTAGAAAACTTCGGACCTCAGTCGCATTCCTTGGTGTCTTCCAGTCCTGTACCGCCACTACCTTAGCAGGGTCCACTGCTAACCCTTGTTTGGATACTATGTGCCCAAGGAACCTCACCTCTTCTCTCCAAAAGTGGCATTTGGAGAATTTGGCTTTTAGTTGATGGACTCGCAAAGTTTCCATGATTGCCCTTAAGTGTTGAGCATGTTCCTCTTCATTCTTTGAGAAGATAAGGATATCATCTATGAAGACCACTACGAATTTGTTGAGGAAATCTCTAAATACCCTACTCATTAGGTCCACGAAGTAAGCAGGTGCATTTGTCAAGCCGAAAGGCATGACAAGCCATTCAAAGAAACCGTCTGGGGTTCTGAACGCCGTTTTATCGATGCTATCTTCAGCCACCCTTAGCTGATGAAAACCGGTTGCTAAATCGAGTTGGGAGAAAACAGACGCTCCTACAAGCTGGTCAAATAAATCGTCAATTCTAGGGAGAGGGTGCCTATTCTTTTTCGTTAGCTTGTTGAGCTCCGTATAGTCAACACATAGACGGAGTGAACCATCCGCCTTTGTAGCGAACACCACCGGAGCGCCCCATTCTGAAATGCTCCTCCTAATGAACCCCTTTTCTAGAAGCTCTTTAATCTGTTTACTGAGCTCTTTCCTTTCTCGTGGAGCCATATGTCTAACGGGCAACGCAACGGGCTTTGCATTATCTACAAGATATATGCGGAAGTCTATTTCCCGCTTCGGAGGCAAGCCCTTCACCTCTTCGAAGACATCCGGATATTCCCGGACCACTCTAACTGATTGTAAATTTTCAATAGAGGCATCTAGCGATTCAAGATAACTAAGCATAACCGCATACGAGGGATTACAAGAAATTTCCAAAGTATTACCAAGTTGGGTTAGGAGCCTAACAACCCCTTTCTCACAATCAAGGATGGCCCCATTACTGGATAGCCAATCCATACCCAAAATCAAACCATAACCCGAAAAGCCCAAAACAAAGGCACTACATTGAAATTCTACGCTTAGAATAGAGATTTTCAATCCCACACAGATCATAGACAAATGAGCTGGGCCCCCAATTGGGTTTGAAACAATTAAGGGGTCCTCTACCATACTAGTTTTTAGATGCAGAGATTCTACTAAAGCAAACGAGATAAAGGAGTGTGATGCGCCATAATCAAATAAAGTGCGAACGGGGTGATCATAAAGATAAACTACACTTTCTACAGAAGTATTTATACCTCGCTGTTGCAGAGGTGGCGCTTCCAGCACATGAACCTGTGCCCCTGGGGTGGATCCAGCCCTCTGCCCCTGTCCTCGTTTCTTTGGGCAGTCCTTAGCCCTGTGGCCTGTCTCACCGCAAGAAAAGCACCCACCATTCTCCTTGGCCTTCTTTTTCCGGCAATCCTTTACTAAGTGCCCCACTTTGCCACAGAAATTACACTTCCTCTTCTCTTTGTTGCCTTTCCCGCCTTTCTTAAAGTCTGTCTTCTTAGGCTGCAAACCCTCTTTCTTCCCTTGAGAGCTTTCTGCCTTTGACTCCTTCTTGCCCTTATCCTCTTCATTCAGCAATGCCATTTGCACCAATCTTTCATACGTGGCTCCCATGGGTATATGGGTCATGGCCAAACTGTGTAATGGCTCATTCAACCCTTTGACGAAATGGAGAGCCTTCTTGTGCGGGGTGCTGACTAGGTCAAGCCCAAACCTAGCCAGCTCATCGAACTGATTCACATACTCTCTGACTGTCTTGTCCCCTTGCTTAAGAAATAAGAAAATTTTCCAACTGCAAACTCTTTCCGCATCTGAGAGAAATTTAGTCTCAAACCTTGCCCTAAAGTCCTCCCATGTCTCCACTGGTCTTTCAGCATTAGTGACTTCCCACCAGTAGGAAGCCTCGCCCTTCAATAGCCATACTGCCAATTGTACTTTTTGTCTATCTTCTACCTCAAAGATGATGAATAGGTCCTCCGTTTCTTTCAGCCAATTTCTAGCTGCCACGAAGGACTCAGTTCCATGGAAATCCCTTCCTCCCATAGCTTTAAAATCTTTACATATCTTAGCAAACGTGTTTCCCCGAGGAGGAGGTGGAGGAAAAGGTGCCGCTGCAGCTGGATGATTTCCGGCAGCTGGGGGAGGAGGAACGGTAGGACCTGGCTGAGTGGCTCTTGCTTCTAAGAACCGTCTAAACCAACCAGGTATTGGCACCCCTTCTGGCAAGTTAAGATCTTCGGACATGCTGAAACAAAAAGGATAGATTCAAAACGAAGGATAAGAGATAGTACCTATGGCTTTGGGGAGTGGACTTTGCCTTTTTAAAATAAAATAATATTTTTCTTTTAAAAATGCTTCTTTAAATTTCCTTTTTGAAAATAATTTTTCAAAACTTTTTATCTTATCTGGTAAACCTCTGCTCTGATACCAAGTGAAACACCCCACCTCCGTTAGGGTCACTCTCAAAGGGAATGCCCTAATTTTGGTGGAGGTTTATAAGTATAAGTTCACAGATATACAAGACTGATATAAGAACACATATTTGTAAACAGCGGAAAAACAACAAACTTTTATTTCATAAAAGCAAATATGTGTTACAAAACATCACCATGATTGTCTTACATCTTTTCCCAAAAACATAACATAACTCCTTCATAATCTGTCTTGAGTACATTATTTAAAGAAGCATAAATAAAACATAGATAAACTGCAAAAGTCCCCATAGTGGATTGTCCAAAGCCATAGTTCAAAACAGGAAAGTCCAAGCAATACATTTCTCCTCTTCAAGCTGGATGTTAAGGTTGGTCAAGCTGCTGTGTTCCCTTCCTGTGGACCTGGGGGGGGGGGGAACGGAAGAAAAGAAGACGAAAGAAAAGTAGAGTCAGACATAAAGCCTGAGTAAGTCTAGTACTATTTTGTCTATGAATAAAGAACTGGGTATGATAAGTATAAACAAGAGGTGGGCAAGCACTATAAACTTGGTTAAGTTGTCTAGGGTCGAATATACTATCGTACCCCCTGTTAATCTCTGAACCCATATAAACTAGTTTCCAACTGGCACCCCAAAATCAGGGTGATGTGATCCATTTTATAATGATCGGCTCCTACTCGCATAGTTACATGTGTCTTACGGCCCCCGATGTTGTAGTTACCTATGCTGGTCCCACTATGGGGTGTATCAAGTCCCATGGTGGCGGCCCGACACAACCTTAGAGTGCACAGGTATGCTACTGGTGTCCAGTGCCTTATTTTTCTGTGCCGGAGTGTGTGCACGCCCGCACCCCGTTAGAACCTACATTGCTACACCACCGCCGTCGCTTTGACCTCTTACAATCAGCCCAGTAATCGTGCCCCACCCTGCCTAGTTTCAGGGTTTCCTGATACACCTTCTAGGGTTACTGCTGAAAAGCGTCCCCCCATTACTAGGTTTTCTATCTCTAGCCAACATGCTAAGTTGGTTAAGTGTTTTCTAACCTAACCCCCACCAGTCCGTTTAGTTTAGCATGTTCCATTTTGATTAAGTCTTTAGTTCACTTAATCCTAACAATCCTGACTCAGCCTTAATTGTCTTATTAAGGCCCTGACCTCTCACATTAGACAGGTATTGTTGTGGCTGCCTGTTGCCGGTTGGTTCCGGGCAGTCTTACGCCACAACTCAGTCTAACCTCGGGTCCTTATTGGGCTCCATGTTTAACCTCTCACATTGGATAGGTATTGTTGTGACTACTGGACAGCCGGGCGGTTCCGGGCAGGTTTACATCACAACTCAATCCAACCTCGGGTTAAACACATCGTATGTTCTACATTTACATATTTTATCTTTCTTCTTTATTTTCTTATATGTAAATATTTGCGGCCAATTATTAAGTTAATGGTGCAAAGGTTACACCAATCATGGGCCCAACCCATACTTGAATTTGGGCCCTTCTATTTTATATTTTCATTCATTAGTAATTTTAACCCAACGTTATTTTCCCCCGTTTTAAACGTCCGTTTATTATATATATATTGGGCTTAGCCTTTTAAAGCCCAATTTAGCCATGTGAAAAGGGGAGGCTTAAAGCATGATTACATACACCAAAAAGGGGAATGTGAGCGCATGAACTTGCAATATGACGTTGGAAATACAAAATAGAAACTGGTGTACTTGCATAGTGGTAACATATACTTTGGTCATAAAACATAGGTGACATGAATCAAAGCATGTAAAATCACATAGTCATAACTACAACATGAACCTATATTTTTATTTAGGCATAATGTCAAACATAAGCAAATCATGTTCATAAGACTACTACATGTTTACAAAGGTGTCTACTTTTGTGACTAATACTAAAGTATAATTAAATTTGTTCACATAACCATGGCATAAATGTTTCTAACATGAAATCATGATTTTTACTTTAGTCATGTAAACTTGCAAAAAGGGATTTTTGAATCTAACCTAGCTATGTACCACATATGTCATCATAAAATTCTTGTAAACAAGATAGACTTAATCATGGATTTTAATTATGCCAAATATCATTCATAGCCTAGCCATATTCATAAGTTTGCAAATAGGTTTTCTAGTACAAAAGCATGGCTTAATACATGATGCCCAATTTTCAACATAATTTCATATGGATTATGATAACCCAAACCTATTCCAATTACTTCATAAAAATGACGTTTGTATAAAAATACACATTATGATGGCATAGTAGCAAAGCCCCAAACTTGCATGAATTTAAATCAACTACATACATGTAGCTTCAACATGGATTACATAATTTGCGAAATATTCCAAACGTATACTTGCATAGAACTACCGCATGTAGTTCTTTATAACATGAATAACATAATTCAAGAATATCCAAACGTATACAATATTCCAACGCACAAATATGAATTACTTTATCGCCACAAATCAAGTATACATATCTACACAATCATTTGTTCATACCAAAGTAATACTCTACTTACAATCGTTGCGGCGAATTCTCTAATTTAGGAATTTAGAGATGCGACTCCTTTTGACGTAGGCGTTGATTTGCTTTGTTTGAATTGCTTTAGGCTTTAGAATTTTCCTCCTAATCTTCTCTCCAATTTGGTGGCTACCCCTAGTCGTTCCTCAGCAACATGGCGGCTTTGTTCTTATTTTTGAATGAATAGATTAGGGTTAGTCTAGGGTTGTTTATATAGAGGTTATGAATTGATTAGGACCATTGATGTTGCTTGGATTGATCATAGCCATTCATCATAAGGAGAGACCAATTAGAGCCTGCCACCTAGCCCTAATGACAAAGCAGACCACATAAAATCGACCAACATAGCATAGGCCAGCCAGGTTAGACTGGGCTCGACCTGGCTCTGGACCAGGTCGACATGCCTGTCGACAGCCCTGTCGACAGCCCTGTCGACCTGGTTAGACCAGGTCGACAGCCCAGTCGACCTGGGTGCGTCAGGCGGGTGTTTTTCCGCCCTGGCCCATTGGGCCCCACTTTTAATTTTTTAAACTGTTTTATTCTGTTTGAAATTTAAATTTAATTCAGAAACTTCCGAAGGCCATATCTTCTTCATACGGACTCCGTTTTTCGAAAACTCGGACTCTATTTCGCGTATTTTTCCGAGACGAACGCAATGGCGTATCCTGTTTCCCTTAGTTCTTTGATTTCAAATTAATTATACTTTAATTTGTGAATTTCACAGTTATAGAATTCGCGGGGTGTTACAATTTGGGTTGGATGTGTTGTGTTTTTAGTCAACTCAGATAGCACGGATTTGCGGGCCTTTACAGTGGTATCAGAGCTTAGGTTGAGCGAATACCTAGGCTTTGGTGGAAATGAGCTCATTAGAGATAGGGTCAGCAGTGCCCTAGAATGAGTTAAGTGTATATATATACGAGAGAGCGTATTTGTTAATTGATATAAAGATTGTTTTATATTGTGTTGGCTAGTCTGTTGAGTGGTTTATGAATTCTGGTCGAATCGTGGGACGCCACGAAGTCGATAGGAATTTCTAAACACTTGAACAGAGAAAATCGACACAGTATTGTTTTAAAATGGGTAAATGAAATAATTTTACCCAAAATTCTATCTTTGATATAGAAGGAATAATTTTCTGAAATTATTATACTATATGGATGTGTTGGATGTTAATATTATAATCAGATAAAATTGAGAATGGTTATATATAACCAAATAGAATTTGTATATGAATTAAATATACAAAGGAAATGAATTAAAATTTAATTCAAACCAGAATTAAGAATTCAAAATCCTGGGAAGTTTGGAAATATTTACAAAGTATATTAGAAAAAATATAGCTTTGTTTTGAAATGTTTTTAAATGAAAATCATTTTTGACTAGATTTTGAAATAATAAAGCACTGAACTCACTTCAGTGGCTGGGAAATAATTCTGATGATGATTGCAACATCATCAGTGTTCATTTCCGAGTTTCTAAGTGATGAAATTGCTACCTTAGAAAAAGTTTTTGTTGGAAATTTGTTTGAAAATTCAAATGTTTTGAATTTAAAATGGATGTAAATATATGTATATATTTATATTATTTGAAATAAGAATCCGGGGATTTGAATTCCGGAATTTAAATTTAACATAAGCAAGTTAAGTGGGTCGAAGTGAATAAATTGAATAGAGTCAATTTGGATAAATTGGTGTTGAACCAATATGAAGGGAATATGAATTGAATGTGAACATATTGATTGTAAATCATTCAGATTAAATGAATGAAACCCAAAGTTTTGGTGGAACTAAAATTGTTGAAATATGAGGAGTTGAGTTTCAACATAAGTGAGTTTTTGAAAAGTAATAGATTTGTACCATTTTTCCTACCTTAGCAATTTCGAGGACGAAATTATTTTAAGGGGGGAAGAATGTAACGACCCAGATTTTTCTGGTCGGTTTATTTTGAATATTTAATATTATTTTTAATATAGAGCTGATAATATAAATCGATTTTCATATTGAGTTATAGATCTAATTACCGTAATACGAGATATATTGAATTCGAAGTTAGAATTGAATCAAAATAGTTCAGATAATAAATATAAATTCTATGTGAATGTAATCGATAATGGTAATGATATATTATCGAGAAATTTATTTGTTTATAAATTTAAATAATTTAATATCTTATAAAATAACTATTCTATATACGTTTAAATTAAATATAAAATATATTCGGTTAGTTCAGAATAGTGTTAAACTGTTGAAATAACAATGGTTGCGTTAAAATAGCGGTTCTAATTTTCGAATAAGGATACCTCGAGATATTTTAGTTATCTAATTAAATAAAAATTCAAATCAGTGTTTTTCAGCCGACCTATATCGTTTACATCGCAGACCTACTCCTCTTCCTTGAGCTGAAATATTTGCCCTCTTCCTTTACGACAAAGTAAACCAGAAATTTAAATGGTCGGATTACTTTCTTCCTCGAGCTGCATTATCTGTTCCCCTTATCGCCTATATATGCATCGCAATACCACCCCTTGTTCCTTTCACTTTCATTTCTTCTGAAAATCGTCCAAAAAACCTCAAATAAAATGGCCGAGCTTTTCAATTCAAAATCAATTGAATCATCGCGAGTTCTCAGGACAGAAGGGTGGTGCGACACTCATCTAACTATCGCGATGTTCAGGTTGATGTTCGCTGTCGAGATTTAGCGAGTTGACCGAGACTAAGGTTCTGGAGGACGGCGTCGAGGGTTTTGGGTAGATCGACCTTGCGATTTGTGGCACGAACTTGAAGTCGCGATGCTGATAAATCGCGATGGTCTTTTGGGTTCGACAGCGGAGCACCTCGTGATGGTCAGTAGACGTTAGTGATAGGAGCAGTGAATTTAGGTGAATCTGGAGGAGTTCGGTTTTTCTGGTGACGATTTGGGGAGATAGGCAGAGGAGTTCGAATGGGGGATTGCGACTGTGAGCAGCAGTTTCCGAGATTGAAGGAGAAGTGCTTGGTGAAATGCAGAGGAGAAAGAAGTAATTAAGGTAATATAAATTATTTAATTTAATTCTTATTTGCAAGTTAATAACGGTTGTTAAATTTGTTAATAACATTTTTTTAAGTAATTTAGTTAATTTATAAAGTGATTAGGATTTTTAAGTTAGTTTATATAAAGGGATTAGTTAGATAGAAATAAAATCTGTAAAGTAATCAGTTAAGATTTTAGTTGGAATTTAGTTAACACATAAGTAATTAATTTAAAGTAAGTTAAAAATCAAATTAAGTTTACCTTTAATCCTATTAGTCGATATAATCCGTATATCTGATAAATGCAAAATTTAAATTTATACAAGGTAATTAAATCGAGAAGCCAGTTCCTTAGAATATAGTTGCGGAAAATACTATTGGATGTTGGATTGGAAATTTCTAAAATCAATTGGATCAGAATGGATCGAACAATGAAATCAGGTGAGTAAATCTCACTCACCTTTAGAATTATTTTTATTTCATTAAAAATAATTGTTTGTTGCTTGTGTGAATGCTTTCTGCTTGTTTTATATATATTAGTTATTTAGGCTATTATATATATATTGGGTTGATTGATTGGTTGGATTCCCGCAGTCTCATTAGCGGATGCCCGCAGTTCCATAGCGGATGATTACCCTATACGCCCCACGCTATGATTAGTGGATGACCTTCTATACCGCGATAATCTGCCACAAAGCAGAATGGGTATTATTTATGTGCTAACGTCTGTGGATGCAGGGAAACAGGTTGGAGGAATCCAACAGGATTCCTCAAAAATATATTATTTGTTTGCTGTTTGTTTGATTTCATATATATTCATATATGATGTGTTAAAAATCAAATGAATGAAAGTTGGTTGATTTGATTGTTTAAAATATCACTGGGGCTTGAATATTGATTTATAAAAATATCGCGGAAGGGATATTTGAGATTTAAAAGAGAAAATTCTATTTTTCTAAAATAGAATTTGAATTTAAAATGGAATAAAAATATTTAACTTGTTTTAAAGGAATAAGACAAGTAGTTCATTTATACACAAAGTTTTAAATGAAGTGAAAAGAATTATCATTGGACAATTCAAAAGTAAATTAGAAGTGTGAATTTGTTAAGGGGAAATCTATTTTTCCAAAGTAGAAATATTTATTTCAAAGGAAATTGGAAGCGATACTTTGTTTAAAAATATAAACAAGTAAAATAAAAGGGAATTTGAATAAAGAGAAATTTGAAAAGAAGTTTAAATATTTGAATTCAAATAGGATTTAAAGAAGTTTTGAATATTGGGATTTCAAATAGAAACCCAAATGGAGTTAAATATTTAAATTCAAGTATGAATTTCAAATATAGGTATTCATAAAAAAAAGGGATTTGAATATAGAAATTAAAGTGAAATTTAAATCAAGAAAATAAAGTATTAAATTTGAATTCAACGAGATTTAAATATGGTATTTAAATTCAAAAAAAGAACTTAAATATGGCATTTGAATTCAAGGCAAATTTAAATATGGAATTTGAGTCAAAGGAGAATCAATATGGAATTGGAGTTATAAGGAGTTTTAAATACTTGGAATTCAAAAAGAGTTGGAATATTTGGGAATTCAAATAAAAGTAGAAATAAGGTTTGAATAATAGAAATTGGAAGAGAATTTGAAAATTTGAATTATATAATTCAAATGGAATTTAAAACATAGAATTTGAAATAGAATTCAAATAGAATTCAAATATGGGATTTGAATATAGCAATTCAAATAGAATTTGAATAAATGAATTTGAATATAGAATGTCAAGGTAGAATTGTAATGAAATTTGAAATATCGAATTCAAGAGAATTGAATATGGTTTTGAATTTAGAATTCAAAGAAGAATTGAATATAAACTTCAAATATAATCGAAATAGAGTTTAAATATATAACTCAAATAGAATTGAATATGAAGTTTGAATAGAGATTTGAAATAGAAATTCAAGTATTGAATTTGAATATCAAATAGAAAAGGAATTGGGATTTGAAAATAGAATTCAAAAGTGAGACTGGAATTTGAATCAAGAAATTCAAATAGAGGAAGATGTAGTTTGAATATTAGAAATTCAAATGGAGTTAAAATGGAGTTGGATTCATTTTAACGAAAGTTTAAAAGTTTATACATATAAATATAAATAAAACAAACTCGCCGTAGCGCTGCAGTTCGTAAATTGGCGATTCGAACTTCAATTGAATATACAGAACTCAATTGAAGTCGAAATTCTTTGAAACAAGAAACGTCAGGACCGATTTGATAATAGCTTTCTAATAAAGGAGAAAAATTTGGATTTCATCGAATAGATTTTAAGTTATGTCAAAAATCAAATTTTCAGAAGAGCAGCGCCAGAACCATTATAAAACCATAATGGTTTGTTTAAATAAAATAAAAGATTAAAAAGAAATAAAATCCGAATTTGCCATGAGAAAAATCCAGACTTGAGTTGTAAATTAAATACGAACTCAAGTGGTGTAAATGAGATGATTGTTGAAACAAAAATCAGATTTTTAATTATTGATTAGAATTGACTAATTTAAAGAAATTAGTTAATGGAATTTTAGAATCGAAATTTGGGCTTTGAATCAGACAAGGGGTGTGTAAATTCATATTCGAAATCGAATAAGAAGCTTGAATTAGAAATGACATTCGATTGTTGTATCAACAAATTAATATATATTTGAACGTGATATGTTCAAATAACAAGTGAAATAGGCTAAGAAGCTAATTAAAGAATAAATGGGCGGAACTGAATTCAAACGATTGATTTGAGTTGAATTGCAAACAGGTGAACATGTGTAAGCAGGTTTGATATGGAGTATATGAAGATTTAAATTTATGTGCTCGACAAAAAGGTACATGTTTAATTCATATATGAGATTTTATGCGCCGTATCGGCAAGCCGCTTGGCTTTTTCTTTTCCTTTTTGAAATGAGAAGGATCAGGGAAGCTATTTGAAATTTCCCGATGCTCCCGATACAAGGGAGGTTATGGCGAAATTTTCCGGAAATTTAAGGAGTTAGAATATTTTTAAGATATTTTGATAGTTAGAAATCATTGTATCGACGTATAGAATTCGATAGGTAAGTGAATATAAAAAAAAATCGAATATTGTAAACAAAAAGGGAAATCTATAAATTAGAAATAGAAAGCGAACTTTATACATGTTTTAAAAATGAACAATTGGATTGTATAGTGTGTTTATTCGAGGTAAGTGGTTTTGCCGTTTTGAAGTTGAGGATGTTTTCAGTTAAGGTCTGAGAGGTAATTTTACCCCAACTTGAGTGATTTCATTCTTAATGGATAAATAGCAAGATCCAGTCTCGAAGAGAAGTGTTTGAAAAAGGGTTAGTTGAATAAAATATTTTGGGTTGTTGTAACGATGTTTTACACAACATTCGTTTTAAACCCAAGTGATGGAATTTTGGAAATATAACAAGTAAATATTTCCTGAGTATAATTAAAATAGTCGGGATAGAGATAAGTGATTGGAATTGTTTCCAATTGCAAATAGAGATATTTTCTAATATATAGAAAATAAAAGAAGTTAATGTTTGGAAACGTTTTTCAAATGGCTTAAGGGCCAATATGGTTATTGAAAATATTTGGTTAACAAATATTGATAAGGAAATGGAAAAGTGATTTAATTAATGAAATATTAATTAAAGAGCCCGGTGATTTGTTTGATATGTTGGATGAACACTTGTTTTTATTCGATAGTTAAATCACTGACTATTGAAGTTTTGACCATCGTTGTCAATATGGAGAGACCGGTTGGATTATTATCCGAAGAACCACTCCGTATCGGCATAAGCGTTGCGAACCAAGTATGCTGAATATATTGAAGACGAAGTAAAGTGCAAGGGCTTTTCTATTTATAGAAATAGTGCCTTCGGTTTCGTTCAATCCCAGAACGAACGTGAATGGACGAATGTCTGACAAAGTATTTCCATGATCAAATGGGTTGGTCTGTATAAATATATATGGTTGCAACGGATTTATTTCCTTAGCATAACATCCAGAATATTCGTGCAAATTCAACTAGTGATTAATGGATCTGACAATGTGGCATTCAAAGTGATTGTGCTATCAATGAATGGTAAGTAATCGTAGCCTCAGGCCTCAACAACCGGGAAAGGACAAAAATCGGGCAGGCAGCATGGCTATGTGTGTCGTACCCATTAGGATGTATAATCACCTATCTAGAGGTTCATTTAATTTCTTATTCTATTCGATGCTGTCCCAGTCGGGAGACGGTTGCTGATCCCAACCGTTGGTGATATACATTCGGTACACTCAAGCGAAATGAGTGGTCGGTCATGTGTGGGCCGGGTTGCAAGACGTTCTTGTTGAACCTAGGTGTATTCGTCTCTAGAGATACACTGTCGGAAGGTGGTCCCATACCTTGTCATGTTGGAAATCCAATCTCCAATAAGCGCCCTGCGGTTTTTGATTTAATATTATATATGGAGCGTGAGATGCAAGCGTTCCGCTAGATTCTATTTATTTGATTTAGACACTATTATAATATCATCAGATTTTGATTTCAAAATGTTTTGGGTTATCGTAAGGTAAAAACCATCCGTGTTTATGTGTGGATCGGTCTTACGATTATCTTTTCTTTCGAAAGGATTTTTAAAAGTTAAACCAATGGTTGGGGTTTACTCACACCAGTCCCATGACTGACCCAGAGTTTATTTTGTTTTGTTTTCCCTAAACTCTTGGGTGCCCAAATTTGTACGGGCAGTCAAGTAGTCGGGATTTCACAGATTCAATTGGAGGAGCTGGAAGCAGGAGGCTTCACCGGTTAGCTGTAGATTATCGTATTTCCGCTGTGTACTATGTTGTATCTGGAAATAGGTGTTTATAACTGTTGCAGAAATGACTGTTGTGCTCTGATGATGGTATGTATATAAAGTTACTGATTTGTATTTCAAAAGTTATGTTATATAATATATTTTATTCGTTCCGCTGTGAGTTTGTGATCTTCGTTTTTCTTCTATTCTAATATTTCTTTCTTTCTATTTCTCATCCTCTAACTTCTTTCTAATAATGATTCGTATTTCTGTACAATTTGGGTTGGATGTGTGGTGTTTTTAGTCAACTCAGATAGCACGGATTTGCGGGCCTTTACAGATTTGGATTTGAAATGGAATTTGATTTGGATATAAGAGAATGATTGGATTTGAGGATGAATTGATTGAAAATCCTTGGGTCGTTACAGTGGTATTTCTTGTTCGATAACAAATCCAAATATTAATTATCTCGTCAAATCCTGAAATTTCGATTTGGGCTAGAATATAATAAATTGTTTTTAATTATATTAAAACAAGTGATTTGATTTATAAACGATGTCTATAAATGGGATGAAATAATGACTATTAAATAAATTTGGAATATAAATCTAAGAATAAACTAAAAGGGAATTGGGATTTGTTTTCAAAGGAAAGCGATGGGAGTATTTCGATGTTCAAAATGAAATAGGATTGAAATAAATCCGTATGGATCTATAATTATAATTCGACAATGTCGAATAATATTACTGTAACGAACCAGGATTTTCGACCTAGAAAATCAACATAAAACCCATGTCAATTATTCAGGCATCGAACAATCCAGATCATTAATAGAAAGAAGTTAGAGGATGAGAAATAGAAAGAAAATTAGAATATAAGAAGAAGAATAAAACAACACAATCAGAGTAACACGAATCTCACAGCGGAACGAATAAAAATATAGTATACAACATAACTTTGAAATACAAATCGGTCATTTGTATATACATATCATCATTATAGTATAACACTTACATCACAACGGAAATAAACAATAGCTAGAAAATGCTATTGAATCCACCTGCTCCAAGCTCCATCTAGTGTATCTGTACATCCTGGCTACTTGACTGCCCGAACAAATTTAGGCACCCAAGGGTTTAGGGTAAAACAAAACAAAATAAACTTTGGGTCAGTCATGTGACTGGTGTGAGTAAAGAATTTAAAATATTTTTGAGTAAATAAATGATATCTCATAAGACCATGACGTATAACACGGAATGGGTTTTTCCCTTATGAGAATCCAAAACACTTGAATTAGCTTTCAAAATCCTTTTGAAAGAAATGATAATATTTATATCAAAACTTTTTTGATATTGTAATAGTGTCTATCAACCACAACTAAATAATCGTTAGCAGAACGCTTTCACCTCACGTTCCACATACATAATATATAATCAAAAACCATGGGTGCTTGTTGTGTAATGAATTCCAACTGTCAAGATATGGGACCACCTTCCGACAGTGTATCTCTAGAGAGAAATACACCAAGTTCAACAAGAACATCTTGTAACCCAGGCTCTGGTACCAAGTGAAATGTCCCGAAAATCCGTACTATTTGAGCTGACTAAATACAACTCATGTCCAACCCAAATTGCCCGAAAATACGAATCATTAATAGAAAGAAGTTAGAGGATGAAAAATAGAAAGATAGAAAGTTAGAATAGAAGAAAATAGATAGAAGATCGAACTGAACAACAATATAGAGTCTCACAATCGCAGCGGAATAAAATATAATATATAAATAATCACTTTTGAAATAGTGGTAATGTACCAGGATTTTTGACCCAGAAAATCAATATAAAACCCATGTCAATTATTCAGGCATCGAACATTCGAGATCATTAATAGAAAGAAGTTAGAGGGTGAGAATAGATAAGATAGAAAATTAGAACAGAAGAAGGAGAATAACATAACAACAGAATCAGAGTAACACGATTCTCACAATGGAACGAATAAAGTATATTGTACAACATAGCTTTGAAATATAAATAGGTTATTTGTATATACATATCTCATTAGAGTATAACATTTACATCACAACGGAAATAAACAATAGCTAAAAATATTGTTGAAGACTCCTGCTCCAAGCTCCGTCTAGTGTATTTGTAAATCCTAACTACTTGACTGCCCGTACAAAATGGGCACCCCACTGTCTGTCTAGTGTATTTGTAAATACTAACTACTTGACTGCCCGTACAAAATTGGGCACCCCACTGTAATGACCGCGAATTTTCGACCTAAAAATCGATATGAAACACCATATCGACTAATCAAGCATCGGAAATACCGAATCATTTATAGAAAGAAGTTAGATGGTGAGAAATAGAAAGAAAGAAACTTAGAATAGAAGAAGAAGAAAATCACAATGGAACAGAATCAAAGTAAACACGAATCTCACAATGGAACACATAAAATATATTATATGACACCCTTTGAAATACAAAACTATAACTGGTGATACATACCATTATCATAGTACCGCTTATCACATCACAATGGAAATAAACTCTACATATATCTAACGTTGAAGCCGCCTGCTCCAAGATCCTCCCAGTATCTGTAAATCCCGACTACTTGACTGTCCGTACAAATTTGGGCACCCAAGAGTTTTTGTTTGACTTTATTTAAGTTTTCGGTTCGCTGGGAGGAAATGGGACGAGTGCCACTGCTCGTGTGTATTTATAATGTTATATTCCTTCAACGCGAAGCAATAGCATGTAAAATAGGTTTGCAGGCTTGATGGAAATTTTTATTAGGCTTTTCATAGCTCTACTGTATGGAGGGGTGTATGTTTATTCTTAAGCATTAAGTCATGTATTAATATTTATATATATTTTTATGTAGGGTACTACTAGGCCAATGTTTCCATCGTTGAGCAAGCAACATCATACGTACATTTATTCTTAAGTCCGTTACAACCAACTTTCCTATGCAACTTCCCTGTCCAAACTGATGAGTACACATACAATTTCTAAGTAAAGCAACTTGCAAAAGAAAGGCCCATTTCTTCTGTTCATGAAGTGACCGAATCACTTGCAAAAGAAAGGCCCATTTCTTCTATTCGTGCAGAAGGGACGGGACATATAAAGACTTAACAGCGAAGGAATCCAATATATACATTTATGCATAATACTTACATGTCCATTTTATTTTTGCTATGTCATAAACTATTTGAATATGGTTTAAGGTATTTTAAATACTTTGTGATTGATTATTGTTGTTTGCGAACAAATTAAACAATTGTAAATAACTGTAAAATTCGTTCGGCTTTCCTAAACAACAAGGATCATTGTAGAGGGTGTCGAACTCCGGGACCAAAAATATTTTAATTAATAAATCCAATCAAGTTATTTTAGAATTTTAGTTGGTTGCAAACACAGAAAATAAACAAAAAGAGAGTTTTAACAAAAAAGTGAAAGAAATTAGGGGATAATGACATAGATTTTATTAATACTCATCAATAGCCAATAAATAAATATAGATCGAATTAATATTCCTGTCATAAACATGAATCAATGATAATTAGGTTCTTAGAAACAAATAACTTAATGACGACAAGCATAGCCTATGCAGAGCTGAGCTCTTAAACAACCATAGGCTATCAGGATAGATTCACTAATTAATTCCTAAAACCCTAAAATTTGATCTAAATCTGATAATTGTTAGATCTAAAACGAATATACCATGTGAAGGAGCATAGATCTTAAACGACATAGGATATGAAAGTTCAGATCTAATCTTGATTCAGATCCAGATCTATAAGTATAACATTCGTAACTTTTTGGATATGTGATTCATATTGAATAATATCTATAAGCGTCATCACCCCTAATCAAAGGGGATTAGGTAGACATAGCTAAAGAAGAAGAGAAAAAGAAAATAAATAACATGAACAAAAATAAAATAAAATAAAATAAAAACAGAGAAGAGAAGCAGAAGAATTTTATTCCAATAGAAGTTGTACAGAATAAAACCCAGTGTAATTACAAATGAAGGAGATACAGTGTATTTATAGTTGCATTGGCCAAGACTAAGTGGCTAATTGCACAATGTGGGACAAAATACCTTTTCTAAAATAACACATAAACCAGTGTGAATGCAGCATGAATGAGAGGCCTTGCAAATGAGCTAATGTGAATGCAATGTTAATGTATTTTCAATTGGCATAGATTGCGGGCATCGAATGACATGAAATTCAATTGTTTTGAGCATGAATAGGAACTCCATAGCATCTGCGACAAGCATTAGGCATTGAATCATTAAAATATGTGGTAGAAGGTGGTTGAACAACAACATTTCTTCAAGCTTTAATCTAGCTCTCAAAATCAACACTCTTCATACACCAATATATTCTTCAAACTTTTCAACAATTAAGTGCATTATTCATTTCATCATAAATAATCTGAAAACAAAACTATAAATACATAATATCAATTATTTTAAATATAAAATAATATAAATAAGCGGATAAAATATACACGTTTACGTGCATATCAAATACCCCTACACTTATCATTATATTCGTTCTCGAATAAACTAAACTAAGATATGTCACACTTTCGTAGGAAACACGATTGCATTTAGCGAATGCAATAAGTCGTTAAACCCCTAGGTGTCCCTCGTAGGACGAGTGTTGTCTCGTGAGGGTTTTTAGCAGGTACTACCCACAAAATCCAAAGCGTCTTATGTACGCAGATTAATCAAGCAATATATTTAAGGTCTTTCATATTCCAAGGACTTTACCTGGCTTCAATAATAACGGTTTAGTCCCAAATTTTCCATTCCATAATTGGTGTAAAAATGAATAAAAAATTTCAAGCTGAATTGTAATTCCTTGATAACACTGTAATTGTCTTGAAGGTTAAGAGCGTGGTGTCAACCAAAGTTCTACACATCGACAATGTGCACCCAATCATTTATTCAATTTATTTTTTTTGAATAATTTTGCACCAGTGTAACTGTACAGTATTAGATGTGAGTTATGCATAGATAAAGAGAAATTTTGTAAGTTCTAAAATTGTTATAGATAAGAGGGCGAGTGTATTAGTTGAAATTCAAGCTACAAAAGATAAAGTAATACTAAGGCACGTATGAACATTTTTGTTTCCTTTCATCTCCTCAACTACAATCCTCACTTCTAAGTACGGTTTGATGGATGTGGATGGATTGGAAATGCTTTATAGTCAAGAATGATGAATGACTATTTTATTCTCAGAGATTTTCTCTTTATTGCAATTTTTTTTCTTTTTTTTTCTTTTTGCATGATGAATGATGATTGGAGATGGAATGGAATGATACCGTATATTATTTCATTTGATTCCTTCTCTACCAAGGGAATCATAACCAACACTTCATGAAAGGAAAGTTTTGTTCCCTAGTTACTCTATTTTTATAACTCTAATTCAACACACATGTCTGGATTGATGTTATATAAAAAGCTGAAAGGAATGATAAGCAAAGTTTCGTACGATAGATAACCCATATAAAATAAGATGTGGTTTATGGTTATCCTACCTTTAAACAAGTACAAAGTGGGTAGTGTAATATTGGTATAAAAGTGACGTTTTTAACCTTTGAAAATGAAAGGTTCTTAAGTATACCAATATAAGAAAAACTTGTCGAAACATGGATGTAAATCGACTAAAACTTGGGTTTTAATAATGTAGGGTATCGAAGAAGAACGCTACCATGAGTCATTTCTCCTTATTTGGGCCAAGTGGATTTTAGAACTTACGATTTTGAAAATTTGAGGGAGAAAAAATATTATGCATGAAAATGAACTCAGAAAATCCAACAAATGTAGGTGCAAAATCATTGTTTATTTGATGATTTTTTTTTCAGCTTTTTTTGATTAGTTTTATTTGCACATTCTAAGATGTATAACAAGGGTTGACACGCTTTCTATAGAACACGACTAACGTCTGCACAGTCTCAAGCTAGCATCTTAAAAAGACACATTACAACTCAATGAATAAATAGTGTTCACTCCCATCACCCAACAATTCAACTTATCAAACAAAGAACCAAGGTGTTATTATGAATTTAAGTTAATCCTTGTTCAATGAAAGGCCTTGTTCATAAAATTTGATTGCTGATGTAATGCAAATCCCCCCACACTTGAGTGTGAATGTGTCCTCACAGTCGCTAATCAGACATATCTTAGTAAAAGGAAAAAAAAAGAGAATATTTGCATATGTACAAAAGAGGGTTAGTGTGTCTTACCGAATGTAATATGGCTCATGGAGAACCATGAGCTCTTCCCCTTGGTTGGGTATTGGTTCCAAGTAAGGTTAAGGCGTTGACCATCGACCTTATTCGACGATCCATTGGTTGGATTCTCAATTTCTACCGCACCATACGAAAAAATGGTATGTACAGTGGTAGGTCCTATCCATCTAGATTTTAACTTACCCAGAAATAGATGCAATCTTGAGTCATACAACAGAACTTTTTGACCTGGCGTGAAAGTTTTACGTAAAATTGATTTATCATGAAAAACTTTCGTTTTGTCCTTATAGATACGTTCATATTTATAAGCATCATTTCGAATTTCATCAAGTTCATTATGCTGAAGTTTTCTAAGTTCACCTACTTTCTCTAAGTAAAGATTTAAATTTTTTATTGCCTATAACGCCCTATGTTCAAGTTCAACTAGCAAGTGACATAGCTTACCAAAAATCAACCGATAAGGGGACATACCTAATTTTGTTTTAAAAGCGGTGCGGTAAGCCCAAAGAGCGTAGGTTAACTTTTAGGACCAATCTTTACGATTTCAATTCATAGTTTTCTCAAGGATTTGTTTAATTTTCCTATTCGATACTTCAACTTGCCCACAAGTTTGAGGATGGTAAGGAGTGGATAACTTGTGGGTTATCGAATACTTTCTCATTAGGGCTTCAAAAGAACGATTACAGAAGTGTGTCCCGTTGTCGCTGATTGTTGTGCGAGGTGTGCCAAACCTAGAAAGGATGTTTTATTTTAAGAAGCGCACGACAACCTTGTTGTCATTTATTTTGCACGGAACAATTTCGACCCATTTAGAAACATAATCAACAGCTAAGAGAACGTAAAGGTTGCCAAAATAATTGGGGAAGGGTCCCATGAAGTCTATACACCAAACTTAAAAAAATTCGACCTCTTGAATGGGATTTAAGGGCATCATATTCCGTTTTACCAATTTTCCCTAAGAATTGACATCAATCAAAAGTTTTGCAAAATTTGTTAGCGTCTTTGAAAAGGTTGGGCCAGTAGAAACCTGATTGGAAAACCTTTTCGACTGTCTTTTTGGGATCAAAATGACCACCCCAAGCTTGGTCATGACAGAAAGAAAGGACACGATGAGTTTCTGTGTCGGGAACACACCTTCGGATGATTTGGTCGGGACAATACTTGAAAAAATAAGGGTCGTCCCAGTAAAAATGTTTCACTTGAGATAAGAATTTGTGTTTATCCTGCTTAGACCAAAAAGAAGGGGTTTTCTTGGTGATTATGTAGTTGACAATGTCAGCGAACCAAGGATCAGTGGATAAAGAAAAGAGCTGTTCATCCAGAAAATTCTCACTGATCGGAAGAAAAAAAGATGGGGCATTTGGAAGACGAGACAAGTGGTCCGCAATAACGTTGTCGGATCCTTTTTTATCCTTAATGGTAATATCAAATTCTTGAAGTATAAGGATCCAACAAATGAGATGAGCCTTAGCATCCTTTTTAGAGGAAAGGCACCTAAGTGCGTAGTGATCAGTATGGACAGTGATGTGTGAGCCAACTAGATAAGGTCTGAATTTTTCTAGAGCGAAAACAACTTGTAACACCCCGTATTTTCTGTGAACATAAAAAATAAAAATAAAGGTATAATTAATTATTAGAAAAAGAATTAGGTGAAACAGGTTGCGCCATTGCATTCGTCTCGGAATTCTGCTTGAGATAGAGTCCGATTTTGCGTAAATTGGACTCCATATGAAAAAGATGTCCTTAAATTAAATATTGCAGCAAAACATGGAAAAAGAGGAATGAGAAAAGAATAATGTTTAGCATTGATCTAAGGATTGTAAGAAAAAGACTTAGTAGCTTGTTTGGATAGAACATGTGACTTGCATACAAAAGGTACAGAGTTCGATCCCCGCCAACGCCATATTTTTGTTTTAGGGGAATGGCTAAAAAGCGGCTTAGTGTGAACACGGTTCAAAAAGTGGTTTAGTGTGACAATGGTTAATTGGGAAGATAGGTAAAAGGAAGAATATATATATATATATATATATATAGTTGAGAAGATAAATACAGTTAATTTATTTGGAGGGGAAGATTTATGCATAATAGATATGTATGTATGTAGGTAACTTCATTATGCATTGATTTTGCATGTTGCAAGGAAAGTAGAAAAAAGGGGGAAATTAAATTATATACTCGATTTCCTCTTTTTTAGGTAAGCAATCAATTTGCATTATTTGTCAACATTAGAATTTATGAATAGGTACGTATATATATATATATATATATATATATATATATATATATATATATATATATATATGGGCTGTTAATGTAAACATGAATAGATTAATTTGTAGATGAGTGTTAATTTGTCATTGATATTAATTAAAAGGAAAAAAAATATTAAGTAGACATAATTTGGGAACATGTATCGTGGCATGATTGTTAAGTTATAATTTGGAGTAATTGGAATGAATGACAAAGTATGAAATTTAGCATATAAATCTAGTTTTGGGCATAACTTAGAAATAGGAACATGACTAGTTTTGGGTGAATTTGGGTAATTGGTATGAAACGGTATAATTGGTATACCATTAATTAGGAAGATAATTAATGTTATTGTGAATGATTTACATATAAAACCATAAATATGTAAATCAGTAAAAGATGAACATTTAGTACAAATAGAAGTTTATTAATACATTTGTTGAGTCATCCTTGAACTGTTGCTGAGTCAATAGGATAATTCTATCTAGTTTTGATGGTGATGATGGCTCCTATGAGATCCAATGGCCTAAATTAATCCTAAATTCTATATAAACACATGTAGACTCAAACCCTAAAATCAAATAATAATTTAGAACCATGGCCGCCATAATGTCACTTTGCAACTTAGAGTAGCCGCCACCATTTAGGATAAAGAAAAGCTAATCAACTCAATTCTATTCAACTCAAATCTAAACAATAATGAATTTGTCTTCTTCAAAGGAAAGCTAAATGTAACGACCCAGAAAATCTGAACCAATTTAAATTTTTTAAATTGGCTGAAATAATGGATTTTAAATATTTAAAATAAATATTTTAAATAATGGCAATAAAAAGTGAGTTTGAATCGACAATTGAAAACAAATATAATTAATTTTAATTATAAACAAGGCCTGAAATGGCGCTGCAGTTTCAAAAATTGAATTCAAACTTTGTCGGACTATACCGGGTGCAAAACAAAACGGATTTTAGTGAAACCAAAAATATTTAAATCTGTTAGTGAATACCTTTCTAATGAATCTGAAAAATCAAATTTTCATAGCGGAAAGCAAAAGTTATGGCCGAATGAATTTTCAGAAAGGTCGCTATGGAATTTATATAGCCCGTGAAATTGGCCATTTTGCATACGACCTCAGAATTCGACGAAACCACTTTTGTTGGATCCGGGATGGGAATTTATTGCTAGGTTTCAAATTTCATAATTTTTAAAGCTAATATGTGAGCGTGGCAAAGGAAAATGTGTTTCGGTCAATTACAGTTAAACTCGATCGACCAGAAATGGGCCTTTCAGCAAACGGTCTCAGAATTCGATGAAACTAGTTTTGTTGGGACCGTATCGTCAAAACATAGCCAAATTTATTTTTCTGGAATTTTTCAAATTAGTTTGTGGCCCTGGCAAATTGAAATGCACGTTCAAATCAAATATTGAATGTTTTATATTTTAATTTGAAGGAAAACTGACTGAAACAGTCGAATGGGCCTACGAAACATATCCCATTGTGTTCGGAATGAGGGTAAAACGCTAGGGACGACAGTCGTTGGGCTTGGATTGGTGTTCGTGTGTGACGAGGGGTATTTTCGGATTTAAAAAAAACTTTATAAATAAAAAAATATAATTGGTCCACGTCAGTTCAAACCCCCCTCCCCGCTTTTCTCTCTCCCCGACTTGAACGAACTACGGAAATTGGCCGCCGCCTTCTCTCCTCTTTTTCTTTTGATCCACTCAATGAAATCCAACGCCACAGTTAAGGTTTTTGTAGTACTTCTCATGATCTTCAAATCCATATAAGTGTTGGATTTTTTCGTGGCCTGTAGGGGGAGAACCACCCTCGAGAAGTTCGGCCGTTCGCACCCAGATTCCGCCGCCTGGGGACCACCGAGCTCGACCCCCTTCCTGGCGCACGTGCGCCTCTCCTAGCCCGACAGGGTGGCGCTGGCCGATCGAAGCAACAATCAACGGATTGCCTGAAAGATCGAAACCTAGTTTTGAAGATTTTGAAAGGTAATCGGCTATTTAATTTAAAACTGATTTTAACAGTTTAAAACCGTTGCAAACTTTGAAAAATCATATCTTTTTGCTGTGTTAACGAAATTCGATGAAACAGGAAACATCATGACCGTGTGGACGTCTTCTACATTTTAGAAGAGACCGCATATATTTCTGAGCCTTCTGCTATTTTTGGTGGAGTGGAACCCAATGTGAGATTTCTAATTTATAAACGATATGGAAAACGACGATGTATAAATTATATAGTCGATGTATGAGTTATATAAGCGTTGTACACCTCATGTATAAGCGTTGTATAAGTTGTACGTTCGATGTATAAGTTATATATGCATTGTAAAAATTATATATGTGTTGAAATAGAAGTGAATTGCTATATATATATATATATATATATATATATATATATATATATATATATATATATATATATATATATATATATATATATATATATGCCCCTCGTCCACAAACCATGGACGATATTTATTGGTTGTGATTGGTGTGAAAATTGATTGATAGCGAATGATTGTTTGGGATTGTTTGTGGTTGATATTGATTGATTGTGGTTGAAAAATACCCGTTTGTGGTTGAGAAATAATTGGTTGAAACCACATAGGATTAGTTTGTGGAAATGAAATAAATATATACATGCCGCCTGCGTGCAAACTAGATGCATGATCCCCATTGTCAAAAACCGCGAGGTTTTAAGGTAGAGCGAGGAGCCGTACTAGGGACGGTCCCGGTTTTAACTACCCTGCCGTTATGCAGCCGAAATTTTGAATAATATTCATGTGTTTGAATTATTTTCATTTGCTGAAACTATATTTATTCATTGAATAGAAAACCTTCATGTTTTGAATCGATATTCATTCGTTGATTAGATATTCATGTGTTGAACGGTATTCGTGTTTTAAATATAAAAATCACATTTTTATCTATATATAGAAAATATAGAAAACCTTCATGTGTTGAATCGATATTCATTCGTTGATTAGAAATTCATGTGTTGAATGGTATTCATATTTTTAAATAAATTGTTTCAGAATAAAAATCACCTTTTTATCATCTATATGAGCTATGTAAAATGACCTCGTTTCAAAAGAAATTGTTTCATAAGAAAAATCCTATTTTTATCACCTATATAAACTATATAAAATAATAGTGTTTTGAAATGAATTGTTTTACAATAAAAATCACATTTTTATTATATACATGAATTGTTGAAATGTGAAGTGTTAAAAATAGCAACTCGTTCAAATAAATATGCATGAGTTGAAATATTCACTAATTAGCTAATGATATGATTTTTGCCTATGCATGCAACATTGGAATGAATGGTGTTTCTAAACCAAATGGAATCAAATATGAAGTTGAATGGAAAATGATAAGTGATAAGAACTGTATATATGTACATGCATATTTATTGAACAGGTTATGGCAAAGGGGCTAGAGAAGAGGAATAAAATTTGTGCCCGACAAATAGGTACACATTTACCGTTTTGTTTGGGTGATGATTTTATGAGCCTGTTGGCTAGCCGCTTGGCGTTTTCTTTTTCTTTTCGACATGAGACGCCCGTGTGGCTATTCGGGAATTTTCCCAGCCCCTCCCGTACAAAGGACGTTATGGCGAAATTTTCCAAAATTTAAAGGCGTTAGTGAAATATTTGAATTGAGAACGATATTGAAATTGTTGAATGAACTATATATATATATATGTATGTATGTATAAATATAAATAAAATTAAAACGAAACGTGGCCGTGTAGTTCGTGTTTTGAAACCGTGATTTCAAACAACTAGTGCGGGAAATCCGACCATTGGATTTTCCCGAAACCGCAACCGTTGGGTTCGCCTTGGAAATATCTTTCCAACAACACCAACTTTGTAAAAATCCAACGGTTGGATTGTCTGGAATGTTTAATTCAAATCTGAAGAAAAACAGCGCCAGAATCGATTATATTTATATATATATATATAAATATAATTATATTTAATCGAATAACGATGCTGCAGTTCGTATTTTGAAATCGAAACTTCAAACGATTGTACCGGGAGATCCGACCGTCGGATTTTCCCGGAACTGGAACCGTTGGATTCGTTTTGAAAAGATCTTTCTAATGATGTAAATTGTTTGAAGATCCAACGGTTAGATTTTCAGATATGTTTAAATCAAATCTGAAGAAAAGCAGCGCCACGGCCGCGTTATGGCCCGAAGCGTCGTTTTGAATAAAATGGCTATTTTAAAATAAATAAAAATAGCGATAAATCGTTATAAAATATTATAAACAATATGGATGTGATTTAGAAATTAACTGAAGGTTGGCAAAGTCGGATGGTTTCCTGGTTGTTGATCTAATGTTGGTTTCGGCCTTCGGGGTTAATATTTGGGAAATCGTTCTCTTACTGATTGATGGTTAGTGACTAATGAACTGAAATGATGCGTGTATATGTTAGTGTTTCACTTGTTTATTATATACGCGAGTTGCTCAGAAAGACCGGGCTTATCCCATTCTGAATAACTGAATCGACGATAAGAAATCAAAGATGAAGACGGTGGTCGAAGACCGGAGATCTTCACCTCGTTTGGATGGTAACCGAGGTCCTGATTGGGAGGCATTCCGAAATATGGATAATGAGTGGTGATCGTCCTGACGTACGTGGTGATCGATGGGTTTGCGAGGTATTTAGTACCTATGGTTTCGTTCAGACCCAGAACGGACTTGTAAATGGACTGTGTGTCTGACATTGGATTTTATTCTGTGTTGATGGATCTCTATTAAATATACATCTGTTTGGCGGCGGAGAATTTATTCTTTTGCTTAACGCCCTTCTCTGAAACGCACGAGCTCAGAGGTTGTATATCGATGGGCATCAGTCGCATGGCATGAATTGCCTATGTGGCGTGCTAAGATGCAGTGATCAGGACTTTTGTTGAAAAGCAAAGTCTTGTGGTGATGATCAAAGCACCGCCTGTGTGGCGTAGCTTTGTGTATAACGTGAATTCGCGAGCCTCACACCCCGGTATGAACCAGAAACGGGAGAAGGACCTCAGGGAGGTCATGCGTTTCTTTCTAGCTAGGGAGGTGTCAGTGACCTACCAGCCCTGACATTTATATACTTTTCACCTATGTGGTTGTTGCTGTTGCGAGGCGCCTCGGTTAGATCGGACGATCCGGGTCCGATGGAGCCATTCTTTGGCTCATTTACACCCCAAAGGGTGGGGAAACGCAGTGTTCAGGAATTTTAATCCACATCGGTGGACCGGCCCTGACGATCCAAAGGCTTGACTGAGTACTTGCCTGAGGGGCGGGCTAGAGCGTCTCGAATTCGGTAAGGACTATCTTTTGCCTTGGTTCATGAAGGAAATCCAATTTCCAAATACGTGACTGTGCGGTTTTGATTGTATACCTATATATATGGCGACATAGAGGTATGGGGCATTAATGCTGTCTATTATTGATAATTATGATTTGAAATTGTTTTCAAAACATATAAACACTAGCAATAATATCAAATGCCTTTGTTTTATTCGTACCAAGAATATTTTGGCCGTTATAAGGTAAAAACTCTATCCTCCGGTTTGCGTTGCATTGTGTGATGGGAACTGAGTCTTATAATGTTTTCATTTTTATAAAATGCATTGTGTTGTTTAAAAGAAAGATTTGTTTTAAAGCACTGGCAATCCAATGGAGTAAACACGTTCCACGAAAGTGGCGTGGTCCTGTGATTAGCCAAATTATATATGTGTTGAGTAGATTTCTCATACCAGTCCCATGACTGACTCGTAGTTTGTTTCACTTTCAAACTTAGGTGCCCCCTTTTCTACATGGGCAGCCTTGTATTCAGGTTTAGCTGGTTCTTTCTAGATAGCTGGAGCTGAAGATGGATTCTATCATTTATCTCTTTTTATGCTGTTCAGCTCCTGTTGTACATATTTTGTTTGTTTTTCGCTGTAGACACTTATGTATAGCTGAACTGTATTTGTACTAAGTAAGATCCTGTATACTATGTAACTCTGATGATTACTTTTACCCAGTATATTGTATTGTTCATTATCTGGTGTATTTATTTAATTTTGTTCTGCTGTTATCTGTTTCTGTGTTATATTCCACAGATTACCCTTGCCGCCGTCAGTACGGGGTTTGGGGTCGTCTCACTAAATCAATTTCAGAACTCAGGTTTCAGAACGCAAGACCTTCTTTGAGTTGTAAGTTCGATTTCTTTAATAAGATAATTAACAATTTAATTAGGTTGAGTTATGATTTGGGTTATATGGTTATGTTGTGAATCATTGACTGTTATGTTATTATGTATGTTGTAAATCTATGATGTTATTATCTATGTTGTAAAGCTGTGATGTTATTATCTATGTTGAAAATCTATGTTAATTGTTGGCTTATGTACTATCAATTCATAATGATGATTCATATGCTAGTTTGGTTATGTTTGTTGGGACTAATTCATATGTTAAATCGTATGTAAGTTTAACTTGATAATTCTATATGCAAGTTTGGATGTTAATTTAGATATGAATCATATGCAAGTTAATGAGAATCACATATCACCTTACATGTTTCACGACATCTATTTTATGTGTAAGCTTGGATCTAAAGTTTAGGCTGACATGTGTGAGATATATAATAGTATATAAAATTCTATATGCTAGTTTACATGTAGATCTTAATTTACATGTTTAAACGCAAGCTTACACCATAGTTTATGTTGCATAAATCACATATGCAAGTGTGTGTGTGTGTGTGTGTGTGTCTATATATATATATATATATATATATATATATATATATATATATATATATTGGAGTATGAATCATGTAATGTAAGTTTGTGACTATTGTTTATGCAAGTTTACACCTTATGATTAGATCTATGACATCCATAGTTTATGCAAGTTTGTGACTATTGCCTATGCAACTTTATACCTTATGATTTGATCTATGACATCCATAGTTTATGCAAGTTCGTGACTTTGGCCTATGCAAGTTTTAGATGAAAAACCTTATTCACACATGCAAGTTCACCCCTTATGTTTAGATCTAGTTTTTTTTTAATTCTATGCATGTTGTGATGTTTTCTCTTTGTTCCATAAGTTAGACTATTCGAGTCTAATGTATATTTCACGTTAAACGAACGAACGTACAATATAGGTTAATGGGATAATATTAAAAGATTTAATATTGAGAATTGGCATAAATGCCTTAAATGTGATGTTAATTGGTATAATTTTATATACCATAAATAGATGGACATAATTAAGGTGTTAATTATGGACATAGTTAAATTTATAATTGATTGACAATTTGAATAGGGAAATTAATTCAAATTGGGGATAGTTAATTATGTAATTAATCGCCTAAGACATGAGGTTAGACTCTTTTGTGGTGTAAGACTGCCCGGACCCGCCCGGCAAATCCAGCAGCCACAAATGCCAGTCTAATGTGGGAGGTCTTAGGCATAAATTAAATGCATAACAGTTTTAAAGATACGAGGTTAGGCTCGTTTGTGCTGTAAGACTACCCGGACCTGCCCGACAAATCCAGCTACTACAAATGCCAGTCTAATGTGGGAGGTCTTTACAAGGTTACGGTCTTAATGGATTAAGAAACACTTAACCAGATAAACATGTAATGGGACATGAGGGGGTTAAGTGGGTGCCTTGGTTGGCACGTGGAATTTAGTGGGTGCCTTGGGTGGCATTTGAAATACGATTAGATGCACTTAACCAAGATTGAAACATGTAAGAAGACATGAATAAGAATGGGGTTAAGTAGGAAAAACCTTAGAGGAGACCAAGCATAGGTGGAAAGCTTGTGTCATGCATGGGGGCCCTTTTCAAACCAGTAACCCATTAAGTATCTTTGTGGGCTCGACCCAAGTCGAGGACGGGACACGCGTACTGGATTTGATTGTAAGAGGTCAAAATGGGTCAGAGGTGGCAACGCAAGTCCATCGGGTTCATATGCGTGTGTGGGCCCGGGCTGGTAGGTAAGACGTTGTTGCATCGTGTAGATATAAGCCGTGCATTTTTGGTTTTATCGGGTTGTCACTTTGGGGAGTGATACACCCCACTATGGGGCTAGCATGGGTATCTACGAGTTAGGGAGCCGATCGAATGGGGGTAGTGGGTACACCTAGTGGAGATATGGGCAGACGACACCTATGGAGGTAGCTAGGGGTACACGAAACTACCATTAGCAGTATTAAGTTCTGTAGGCGGGACCAACTTTTAGGGTGACTAGTAGTGGTGTAGTATAGCAATTATCTTATAGCGACTAGGGGCGCCTTTAACGTTATCTTTGTTCATCTTATTTCCTTGTTTGCTCTGCCATGCCCAATTGTTCACAGTCATTTCCTTATTTTCCAACTTATGACTTATCCTAGTTATTTTGATAATTATATTGTTAAAGTTATCACACTCGCCAGACTTTATGTCTGACCCCCTTTTCTTTCCACCTCTTTTCTTCCTTTTTACCCCAATTAGGTTTGCAAGGAGGGAATACTACAGCTTAGTGCCGATTTCTTTCAGTTGCTTGAAGAGAGTAGATGTATTGCTTTGGACTCTCTCATCTTTATGGCTTTGCTTATGCTCAGTGGGGATTTATGCATTTATATTATTTAAGTTTTGCTTCTTTATGTACTTTGATTTTTTTTTGGAAAAGACTATTGATCCTGATGTAATGGTTTTGGAGACTACTTATGTAAACTCGTTTTGAGTTATGATGCTATGAAATAAGTTTTAACTTCCGCTGTGTTGTTTTATTTCTTTATTCTTGTAATTTATCTGTTCTATACAACAATAACGCTTCATGGACATTGATGTATTCCCTTTATGAGTGACATTAATGGACATGGGGTGTTACACGACTGCCAAAAGTTCTTTTTCAATGTTTGTAAAATTGAGTTGGGTGTCGTTCAAAGTCTTACTCGCGTAGTAAATGAAATGAAGAATTTTATCGATACGTTGTCCTAAGACAGTGCCTACAGCGAAATTCGAGCCATCACCCATGATTTCAAAAGGAAGCTTCCTGTTGGGGGAGCAGATGTTAGGGGCAGAAACAAGTTCATTTTTGAGATGCTCAAAAGATGAAAAACAGTTAGACTTGAAGTCGAAAGGAACATCCGTACCAAGAAGATTAGTCAAAGGTCGAGTGATTTTGCTAAAATCCTTTATAAAGCGACGGTAAAAGCCAGCATGACCTAAAAAGGATCAGAGGTCCTTAACAGATTCGGGAATGGGAAGATTAGAAATAACTTCGATTTTGGCTTTGTCTTCTTAAATTCCTTTATTAGAGACGACATGTCCTTAAAACAATGCCATGTTTGACCATGAAGTGACATTTTTTCCAATTAAGAGTCAAGTGTTTATCTTTGCAACGGTTAAGAAAAAGATCAAGGTGATATAAACACTCTGTGTAAGAATCCCCAATGATGGTGTTAGAAAAAATGCTAATCATGCACCTATGAAAGGTTGCAGGTGCATTATAGAGACCAAAAGGCATACGACGATATACAAATGTACAGAAGGGACAAGTGAAAGTGGTTTTCTCTTGGTCCTCAAGAGCGATAGGGATTTGATTATAGCCTGAGTACCCGTCAAGGAAACACTATTACTCGTGACCGACTAGTCGTTCTAACATTTGATCGATAAATGGCAGAGGGAAATGATCCTTACGTGAGACGACCCCAAACCCCGTACTGAAGGTGGCAGGGGTAATCCGTGGAATATAACACAGAACGGATAATATCAGAACAGAAATAAATAAATACACCAGATAATGAACAATAGAATATACTGGATAAAAGTAATCATCAGAGTTACACAGTATACAGGATCTTACTTAGTACAAATACAGTTCAGCTATACATAAATGTCTACAGCGGAAGACAGACAAAATATGTACAATAGGAGCTGAACAACATAAAAAGAGATAAATGATAGAATCCGTCTTCAGCTCCAACTATCCAGAAACAACCAGCTAAACCTGAATACAAGGCTGCCCGTGTAGAAAGAGGGGCACCCGAGTTTGAAAGTGAAACAAACTACAGTCAGTCATGGGACTGGTATGAGAAATCTACTCAACACATATATAATATCGCTAATCATAGGACCACGCCACTTTCTTGGAACGGGTTTACTCCATTGGATTGCCAGTGCTTTAAAACTAATCTTTCTTTTAAACATCGCTATGCTTTTTATAAAAATGAAGCCGTTATAAGACTCAGTTCACATCACACAATGCAACGCAAACCGGAGGATAGAGTTTTACCTTATAACGGCCAAAATATGCTTGATACGAATAAAACAAAGGCATTTGATATTATTGTTAGTGTTTATATGTTTCAAAACAATTTCAAATCATAACTATCAATCATAGACGACATGAGCGACCCATGCCACTATGTCGCCAAATATATATATATATATATATATATACAATTGAAACCGCACAGTCACGTATTTGGAAATTGGATTTCCGTCATGAACCAAGGCAAAAGATAGTCCTTACCGAATTCGTGACTCTCTAGCCCGAGCCATAGGATCAGAGCTCGAGTGACCCTTGGATTGTCAGGGTCGGTCCACCGATGTGGATTAAAATTCCTGAACGCTGCGTTTCCCCACCCTTTGGGGTGTAAATGAGCCAACGAATGGCTCCATCGGACCCGGATCGTCCAATCTAACCGAGGCGCCTCGCAACAGCAACAACCACACAGGTGAAAAGTATATAAATGTCAGGGCTGGTAGGTCACTAACACCACCCTAGCTAGAAAGAAACGCAGGCCCTCCCTGATGTCCTCTCCCGTTTCTGGTTCACACCGAGGTGTGAGGCTCACGAATTCACGTTATACACAAAGCTACGCCACACAGGCGGTGCTTTGATCATCACCACAAGACTTTGCTTTTCAACAGAAGCCCTGATCACTGCATCTTAGCATGCCACACAGGAAATTCACGCCATGCGACTGATGTCCATCGATAAACAACCTCTGAGCTCGTGCATTTCAGAGAAGGGTGTTAAGCAAAAGAATAAATTCTCTGCTGCCAAACAGATGCATATTTAATAGAGATCAATCAACACAGAATAAAGTCCAATGTCAGACACACAGTCCATTTACAAGTCCGTTCTGGGTCTGTACGGAACCGGAGGCACTAAATACCTCGCAAACCCATCGATCACCATGTACGTCTGGACGATCACCACTCATTATTCATATTTCAGGATGCCTCCCAATCAGGACCTCAGTTACCATCCAAATGAGGTGAAGATCTCCGGTCTTCGACCATCATCTTCATCTTCGATTTCTTATCGTCGATTCAATTATTCAGAATGGGATAAACCCGGTCTTTCTGAGCAACTCGCGTATATAATAAACAAGTGCAACAATAAACTACATACACATCATTTCAATTCATTAGTCACTAACCGTCAATCAGTAAGAGAACGATTTCCCAAATATTAACCCCGAAGGCCGAAACCAACATCAGATCAACACCCAGGAAACCATTCGACTTAGCCAACCTTCAGTTAATTTCTAAATCACATCCATGTTGTTTAAAATATTTTATAACGATTTATCGCTATTTTTATTTATTTTAAAATAGCCAATTTATTCAAAACGACGCTTCGGGCCATAACGCGACCGTGGCGCTGTTTTTCTTCAGATTTGATTTACACATATCTGAAAATCTAACCGTTGGATCTTCACAAAATTTATATCATTAGAAAGATCTTTTCAAAACGAATCCAACGGTTCCAGTTTCGGGAAAATCCGACGGTCGGATCTCCCGGTACAATCATTTGAAGTTTCGATTTCAAAATATGAACTGAGCATCGTTATTCAATTAGATATAATTATATATATATATATATAAATATAATCGATTCTGGCGCTGTTTTTCTTCAGATTTGAATTAAACATTCCAGACAATCCAACCGTTGGATTTTTACAAAGTTGGTGCCGTTGGAAAGATATTTCCAAGGCGAACCCAATGGTTGCGGTTTCGGGAAAATCCAATGGTCGGATTTCCCGCACTAGTTGTTTGAAATCACGGTTTCAAAACACGAACTGCATGGCCACGTTTCGTTTTAATTTTATTTATTTATATATATATATTTATATAAATATAGTTCATTCAACAATTTCAATATCGTTTTCACTTCAAATATTTCACTAACGCCTTTAAATTTTGGAAAATTTCGCCATAACCTCCTTTGTACGGGAGGGACTGGGAAAATTCCCAAATAGCCACACGGGCGTCTCATGTCAAAAAGAAAAAGAAAAAGCCAAGCGGCTAGCCAACAGGCTCATAAAATCATCACCCAAACAAAACAGTAAATTTGTACCTATTTGTCGGGCACAAAATTTTATTCCTCTTCTCTAGCCCCTTTGCTATAACCTGTTCAATAAATTTGCATGTACATATATACAGTTCTTATCACTTATCAATTTCCATTCAAATTCATATTTGATTCCATTTGGTTTAAAAACACCATTCATTCTAATGTTGCATGCATAGGCAAAAAAAAATTATATCGTTAGCTAATTAATGAATGTTTCAACTCATGCATATTTATTTGAACGAGTTGCTATTTTTAACACTTCACATTTCAAAAATTCATGTATATAATAAAAACATGATTTTTATTGTAAAACAATTCATTTCAAAACACTATTATTTTAAATAGTTTATATAGTTGATAAAAATAGGATTTTTATTATAAAACTATTTCTTTTAAAACGAGATTATTTTACACAGTCCATATAGTGGATAAAATGTGATTTTTATTATAAAACAATTTATTTTAAAATGTGAATACCATTCAACACATGAATTTCAATTCAACGAATGAATATCGATTCAACACATGAAGGTTTTCTATAGTTTCTATATATAGATAAAAATGTGATTTTTATGTTTAAAACACGAATACCATTCAACACATGAATTTCTAATCAAGGAATGAATATCGATTCAACACATGAAGGTTTTCTATAGTTTCTATATATAGATTAAAATGTGATTTCTATATTTAAAACCCGAATACCATTCAACACATGAATTTCTAATCAACGAATGAATATCGATTCAACACATGAAGGTTTTCTATTCAACGAATAAATATAGTTTCAGCAAATGAAAATAATTCAAACACATGAATATTATTCAAAATTTCGGCAGCATAACGGCAGGGTAGTTAAAACCGGGACCGTCCCTAGTACGACTCCTCGCTCTACCTTAAAACCTCGCGGTTTTTGACAATGGGGATCATGCATCTAGTTCGCGCGCAGGCGGCATGTATATATTTATTTCATTTCCACAAACTAATCCTATGCGGTTTCAACCAAATATTTCTCAACCATAAACGGGTATTTTTCAACCACAATAAATCAATATCAACCACAAACAATCCCAAACAACCATTCGCTATCAATCAACTTTCACACCAATCACAATCAATAAATATCGTCCATGGTTTGTGGACGAGGGGCATATATATATATATATATATATATATATATATATTAATATATAGCAATTCACTTCTATTTCAACACAAATATAATTTTTACAACGCATATATAACTTATACACCGAACGTACAACTTATACAACGCTTACACAAGAGGTGTACAACGCTTGAGTTATACATCGACTATATAATTTATACATCGTCGTTTTCCATATTGTTTATAAATTAGAAATCTCACATTGGATTCCACTCCACCAAAAATAGCAGAAGGCTCAGAAAAATATGCGGTCTCTTCTAAAATGCAGAAGACGTCCTCACGGTCACAATGTTTCCTATTTCATCGAATTTCGTCAAGAAACGAAAAAGATATGATTTTTCAAAGTTTGCATCGGTTTAAAGGTGTTAAAACTATTGAAAATAAATCTGGTCGTATACCTTTCAATATGGTTCAAAACTAGGTTTGATCTTTTCTCCCAATCCGAAGCACGATATCCCGATCAGCCTATGCCACGTCGACGAGCTTGGAGAGGCGCACCTGCACCTATGACGGCGGAGAACTCGGCGGCGGCGAAGAGGAGAAAATCGACCTCGAACGGCGCGACTTTGGAGGAGAAAATCTCGCTGATGGGGCGACGAGGGGTGGCGTACCAGCTATGGATGTGAAGCCCTCGGAGAGATCGACAAAAAGTTCCAAAGGGTCGGGGGTCAACGAGGCGTGTGGCGGCCGGAAAAAGCTCGAGAACTGGCGAATAGGTTTCCGCCTTCGATCGTCGGGGAGAGAGAAAGTAATTTCTTTTTTTTTTTATAAAAATTCTGATTGGTCGTGGAAGTTTTAAAGGGGTTTTCTGACGCGACCGCCAATCCAAACCCAACGACTGTCGTTCCCAGCGTTTTACCCCCATTCCGAACACAATGGGATATGTTTCGAAGGCCCATTCGAATGTTTCAGTCAGTTTTCCTTCAAATTAAAATATAAAACATTCAATATTTAATTTGAACGTACATTTCAATTTGCCAGGGCCAAAAAATGATTCGAAAAATTCCAGAAAAATAAATCTAGCTATGTTTTGACGATACGGTCCCAACAAAACTAGTTTCGTTGAATTCTGAGACCGTTTGCAAAAAGGCCCATTTCTGGTCGATCCAATTTAACTATAATTGACCAAAACACATTTTCCTTTGCCACGCTCACATACTAGCTTCAAAAATTATGAAATTTGAAATCTATTGATAACTTCACATCCTGGATCCAACAAAAGTGGTTTCGTCGAATTCCGAGGTTGTATGCAAAATGGCCAATTTCCCGGGCTATATAAATTCCATAGCGACCTTTCTGAAATTTCATTTGGCCATAACTTTTGCTTTTCGTTATGAAAATTCGATTTTTCAGATTCGTTAGAAAGGTATTCCCTAACAGATTTAGATATTTTTGGTTTCACTAAAATCCGTTTTGTTTTGCACCCGGTACAGTCCGACAAAATTTGAATTCAATTTTTGAAACTGCATCGCCTTTTCAGGCCTTGTTTATAATTATAATTAATTATATTCGCTTTCAATTGTCGATTCAAACTCACTTTCCATTGCCATTATTTAAAATATTTATTTTAAATATTTAAAATCCATTATTTTATCCAATTTAAAATTTTTAAATTGGTTCAGATTTTCTGGGTCATTACAATCTCCCCCATTTAAAACTTTTCGTCCCCGAAAAGGAACAAAGTCGAAAGTGGTTTGATAAATCTACAATCACACAATACAACAACCAATCCAATGGTTTTCAACCTTTCAAAAATATACTAATCAATTTCTATATTCTTTTTTTATAATCATTCAGACTATAGAATTTAAAAGTGCACATACATGGAAAGAAAATAACAACAGAGTAGAGAATTAAATGGTAATGCAAAGTATGGTAAATGTACCTTGCATCGGAGTCAATCAGAGGCACGCGGCATCTAGGATAAGCTTTCTGAATGCTCTCCTCAGTTTCCTAAGTACAATCTCGCGGATCTCCGCTCCATTGCACTTTGACTAAGTGAACCTTCTTGTTCCTCAGCTCTTTGGTTTCTTTGCCGATAATCTTTAGCGGCTCTCTTCTCACAGCTAGTTCTGGAGTAATTTCAATATCCTGTTGAGCTGCTTCTTCCATGATCAAGTCTGGATCATGAACGTGCTTTCAAAGTTGAGATATATGAAATACATCATGAACTCCAGGCAACCAATCTGGCAATTTAACCCTATAAGCGAGAGTTCCGATCCGTTCCAGAATAGGAAACGGACCAATGAATTTGGGCGCCAATTTTCCAGTTTTACCGAACCGGATAACTCCTCTCATCAGTGATACTTTC
This sequence comes from Allium sativum, assembly GCA_030737875.1. Taxonomy (NCBI): domain Eukaryota; kingdom Viridiplantae; phylum Streptophyta; class Magnoliopsida; order Asparagales; family Amaryllidaceae; genus Allium; species Allium sativum. The sequence goes on from CM060926.1 coordinate 379,650,063, forward strand.
AGATATACATAGTTGCCAACAACAAAGGATATATCTCTTCTTCTCCTATCGGCATAGCTCTTTTGTCGGCTTTGAGCGGCAAGTAATCGCTTCTTAATAAAATCGACTTTGTCGGCAGCTTCTCGGATCATATCAGGACCCAACACAAGCCTATTTCCTGGTTCGACCCAACAAGCAGGAGATCGGCACGGTCTACCATACAATGCTTTGAATGGCGACATTGTCAGACTCGCCTGGTAGCTGTTGTTATAAGAGAATTCAGCCAAATGCAGATGGTCTTCCCATGATCCATCGAAATCTAGAACACAAGCCCGCAATAGATCTTCGAAAATACGATTCACCCTCTCAGTCTGACCGTCTATCTGAGGATGATAAGCGGTGCTTAAGTTCAACTTCGTTCCCAGTTCAACTTGAAATGCTTCCCAGAATTTGCTAGTGAATATTGTGTCTCTATCACTGACTATACTGAGCGGCACTCCATGTAGTCTAACTATTTCCCTGAAGTATATCTGCGCCAGACTCTGAGCAGTTCTGTTTGATCTGACAGGTATGAAATGGGCGGGCTTCGTGAAGCAATCTACGATCACTCAAATACTTTCGTTCCCTTTTCTGGTTCTGGGCAGACCATTAATGAAATCCATAGAAATATGTTCCCACTTCCAACCAGGAACTTCTAGCGGTTGTAACAATCCGGCCAATTTCTGTTGGTCGCTTTTGACTAGTTGGCAAGTAGGGCATCGACTAACATATATCGAGATGTCTCTCTTTAATGACTTCCACCAGAATGTGCGCTTGATATCGTTATACATTTTACTCACACCCGGATGGATACTGAGCTTAGATTTGTGGCATTCATCAAGCACATCCCTTCTGAGTTCAGGAATTTCTGGAACACAAATTCGTCCTTCTAACCTTAGAATCCCTTCGCTATCGAGCTGGAAATCCGAAGCATTGCCTTCACGAATTCGCTGACTCATTCCACTGATAAATTGGTCGTCTTTTTGGAGAGCCGATGTCTTGTCAATCAACGAAGTCGCAATGATAAAACTGGCGATCATTTCATTCTGCTTTACTTATACTAGGATATTGCTGATCCTATCTGTATAGAGTTACCCGCCTAGAACACTACTAGTTCTATTTCTGACGAGTTCGTTCAAATGTTATATTCCAGAACTAAGCTTAACAAAAGCTCTGATACCAAATGAGACGACCCCAAACCCCGTACTGACGGTGTCAAGGGTAATCCGTGGAATATAACACAGAACGGATAATAGAAGAACAGAAATAAATAAATACACCAGATAATGAACAATAGAATATACTGGATAAAAGTAATCATCAGAGTTACACAGTATACAGGATCTTACTTAGTACAAATACAGTTCAGCTATACATAAATGTCTACAGCGGAAGACAAACAAAATATGTACAATAGGAGATTAACAGCATAAAAAGAGATAAATGATAGAATCCATCTTCAGCTCCAGCTATCCAGAAATAACCAGCTAAACCTGAATACAAGGCTGCCCGTGTAGAAAGAGGGGCACCCGAGTTTGAAAGTGAAACAAACTACGAGTCAGTCATGGGACTGGTATGAGAAATCTACTCAACACATATATAATTTGGCTAATCACAGGACCACGCCACTTTCGTGGAACGGGTTTACTCCATTGGATTGCCAGTGCTTTAAAACTAATCTTTCTTTTAAACATCGCTATGCTTTTTATAAAAATGAAGCCGTTATAAGACTCAGTTCCCATCACACAATGCAACGCAAACCGGAGGATAGAGTTTTACCTTATAACGGCCAAAATATGCTTGATACGAATAAAACAAAGGCATTTTATATTATTGTTAGTGTTTATATGTTTCAAAACAATTTCAATTCATAACTATCAATCATAGACGACATGAGCGTCCCATGCCACTATGTCGCCAAATATATATATACAATTGAAACCGCATAGTCACGTATTTGGAAATTGGATTTCCATCATGAACCAAGGCAAAAGATAGTCCTTACCGAATTCATGACTCTCTAGCCCGAGCCACAGGATCATAGCTCGAGTGACCCTTGGATCGCCAGGGACAGTCTACCGATGTGGATTAAAATTCCTGAACGCTGCGTTTCCCCACCCTTTGGGGTGTAAATGAGCCAACGAATGGCTCCATCGGACCCGGATCGTCCAATCTAACCGAGGCGCCTCGCAACAGCAACAACCACACAGAGGAAAAGTATATAAATGTCAGGGCTGGTAGATCACTAACACCACCCTAGCTAGAAAGAAACGCAGGCCCTCCCTGATGTCCTCTCCCGTTTCTGGTTCATACCGGGGTGTGAGGCTCGCGAATTCACGTTATACACAAAGATATGCCACACAGGCGGTGCTTTGATCATCACCACAAGACTTTGCTTTTCAACAGAAGCCCTGATCACTGCCTCTTAGCTTGCCACATAGGCAATTCATGCCATGCGACTGATGTCCATCGATAAACAACCTATGAGCTCGTCCGTTTCAGAGAAGGGCGTTAAGCAAAAGAATAAATTCTCTGCCGCCAAACAGATGCATATTTAATAGAGATCAATCAACACAGAATAAAGTCCAATGTCAGACACATAGTCCATTTACAAGTCCTTTCTGGTTCTTAACGGAACCAGAGGCACTAAATACCTCGCAAACCCATCGATCACCACGTACGTCTGGACGATCACCACTCATTATCCATATTTCGGGATGCCTCCCAACCAGGACCTCGGTTAGCATCCAAACGAGGTGAAGATCTCCGGTCTTCGACCATCGTCTTCATCTTTGATTTCTTATCGTCGATTCAATTATTCAGAATGGGATAAACCCGGTCTTTCTGAGCAACTCGCGTATATAATAAACAAGTGCAACACTAAACTACATACGCATCATTTCAATTCATTAGTCACTAACCGTCAATCAGTAAGAGAACGATTTCCCAAATATTAACCCCGAAGGCCGAAACCAACATCAGATCAACACCCAGGAAACCATTCGACTTAGCCAACCTTCAGTTAATTTCTAAATCACATCCATATTGTTTATAATATTTTATAACGATTTATCGCTATTTTTATTTATTTTAAAAAAGCCAATATATTCAAAACGACGCTTCGGGCCATAACGCGACCGTGGCACTGTTTTTCTTTAGATTTGTTTTACACATATCTGAAAATATAACCGTTGGATCTTCACAAAATTTATATCATTAGAAAGATCTTTTCAAAACGAATCCAATGGTTCCAGTTTCGGGAAAATCCGACGGTCGGATCTCCCGGTACAATCGTTTGAAGTTTCGATTTCAAAATATGAACTGCAGCGTCGTTATTCGATTAAATATAATTATATATGTAAATATATATAAATATAATCGATTCTGGCGCTGTTTTTCTTTAGATTTGAATTAAACATTCCAGACAATCCAACCGTTGGATTTTTACAAAGTTGGTGCCGTTGGAAAGATATTTCGCAAACCCAACGGTTGCGGTTTCGGGAAAATCCAATGGTCGGATTTCACGCACTTGTTGTTTGAAATCACGGTTTCAAAACACGAACTAAACGGCCACGTTTCGTTTTAATTATATATATATATATATATATATATATTTATATAAATATAGTTCATTCAACAATTTCAATATCGTTTTCACTTCAAATATTTCACTAACGCCTTTAAATTTTGGAAAATTTCACCATAACCTCCTTTGCACGGGAGGGGCTTGGAAAATTCCCAAATAGCCACACGGGCGGCTCATGTCAAAAAGAAAAAGAAAAAGCCAAGAGGCTAGCCAACAGGCTCATAAAATCATCACCCAAACAAAACAGTAAATGTGTACCTATTTGTCGGGCACAAAATTTTATTCCTCTTCTCAAGCCCCTTTGCTATAACCTGTTCAATAAATATGCATGTACATATATACAGTTCTTATCACTTATCATTTTCCATTCAACTTCATATTTGATTCCATTTGGTTTAAAAACACCATTCATTCTAATGTTGCGTGCATAGGCAAAAAAAATTATATCGTTAGCTAATTAATGAATGTTTCAACTCATGCATATTTATTTGAACGAGTTGCTATTTTTAACACTTCACATTTCAACAATTCATGTATATAATAAAAACGTGATTTTTATTATAAAACAATTCATTTCAAAACACTATTATTTTATATAGTTTATATAGTTGATAAAAATAGGATTTTTATTATAAAACAATTTCTTTTAAAACGAGATTATTTTACACAGTCCATATAGTGGATAAAAGGTGATTTTTATTATAAAACAATTTATTTCAAAATGTGAATACCATTCAACACATGAATTTCAATTCAATGAATGAATATCGATTCAACACATGAAGGTTTTCTATAGTTTCTATATATAGATAAAAATGTGATTTTTATATTTAAAACACGAATACCATTCAACACATGAATTTCTAATAAACGAATGAATATCGATTCAACACATGAAGGTTTTCTATAGTTTCTATATATAGATAAAAATGTGATTTCTATATTTAAAACCCGAATACCATTCAACACATGAATTTCTAATCAACGAATGAATATCGATTCAACACATGAAGGTTTTCTATTCAACGAATAAATATAGTTTCAGCAAATGAAAATAATTCAAACACATGAATATTATTTAAAAGTTCGGCAGCATAACGACAAGGTAGTTAAAACCGGGACCGTCCCTAGTACGGCTCCTCGCTCTACCTTAAAACCTCGCGGTTTTTGACAATGGGGATCATGCACCTAGTTCGCACGCGGGCGGCGTGTATATATTTATTTCATTTCCACAAACTAATCCTATGTGGTTTCAACCAAATATTTCTCAACCACAAACGGGTATTTTTCGACCACAATCAATCAATATCAACCACAAACAATCCCAAACAACCATTCGCTATCAATCAATTTTCACACCAATCACAATCAATAAATATCGTCCATGGTTTGTGGACGAGGGGCGTATATATATATATATATATATTAATATATAGCAATTCACTTCTATTTCAACACATATATAATTTTTACAACGCATATATAACTTATACATCGAACGTACAACTTATACAACGATTATACAAGAGGTGTACAACGCTTATATAACTCATACATCGACTATATAATTTAAACATCATCGTTTTCCATATTGTTTATAAATTAGAAATCTCACATTGGGTTCCACTCCACCAAAAATAGCAGAAGGCTCAGAAAAATATGCGGTCTCTTCTAAAATGCAGAAGACGTCCTCACGGTCACGATGTTTCCTGTTTCATCGAATTTCGTCAAGAAACGAAAAAGATATGATTTTCAAAAGTTTGCAACGGTTTAAAGGTGTTAAAACTGTTGAAAATAAATCTGGCCGTATACCTTTCAATATGGTTCAAAAATAGGTTTGATCTTTTCTCCCAATCCGAAGCACAATATGCCGATCAGCCTATGCCACGTTGACGAGCTTGGAGAGGCGCACCTGCACCCCTGACGGCGGCGAACTCGGCGGCGGCGAGGAGGAGAAAATCGACCGCGAACGGCGCGACTTTGGAGGAGGAAATCTCGCTGATGGGGCGACGAGGGGTGGCGTACCAGCTATGGATGTGAAGCTCTCGGAGAGATCTACAAAAAGTTCCAAAGGGACGGGGGTCAACGATGCGTGTGGCGGCCGGAAAAAGCTCGGGAACTGGCGAATAGGTTTACGCCTTCGATCGTCGGGGAGATAGAAAGTATTTTCTTTTTTTTTATAAAAATTCTGATTGGTCGGGGAAGTTTTAAAGGGGTTTTCTGACGCGACCGCCAATCCAAACCCAACGACTATCGTCCCTAGCGTTTTACCCCCATTCCGAACACAATGGGATATGTTTCGAAGGCCCATTCGAATGTTTCAGTCAGTTTTCCTTCAAATTAAAATATAAAAAATTCAATATTTAATTTGAACGTACATTTCAATTTTCCAGGGCCACAAACTGATTCGAAAAATTCCAGAAAAATAAATCTAGCTATGTTTTGACGATACGGTCCCAAAAAAACTAGTTTCGTCAAATTCTGAGACCGTTTGCAAAAAGGCTCATTTCTGGTCGATCCAATTTAACTATAATTGACCAAAACACATTTTCCTTTGCCACGCTCACATATTAGCTTCAAAAATTATGAAATTTGAAACCTAGCGATAACTTCACATCTCGGATCCAACAAAAGTGGTTTCGTCGAATTCCGAGGTCGTATGCAAAATGGCCAAATTTCCCGGGCTATATAAATTCCATAGCGACCTTTCTGAAATTTCATTTGGCCATAACTTTTTCTTTCCGTTATGAAAATTCGATTTTTCAGATTCGTTAGAAAGGTATTCCCTAACAGATTTAGATATTTTTGGTTTCACTAAAATCCGTTTTGTTTTGCACCCGGTACAGTCCGACAAAGTTTGAATTCAATTTTTGAAACTGCATCGCCTTTTCAGGCCTTGTTTATAATTATAATTAATTATATTCGCTTTCAATTGTCGATTCAAACTCACTTTCCATTGCCATTATTTAAAATATTTATTTTAAATATTTAAAATCCATTATTTTATCCAATTTAAAATTTTTAAATTGATTCAGATTTTCTGGGTCGTTACATTACATGTTGCAGTGTTATTCCTATAGTCAATGCAAACACGCCAACCAGTCTGGGTGCGGGTTGGGATAAGCTCGTTAGCTTTATTTTGGATCATGGTTATCCCTGATTTCTTAGGTACAACATGAATCGGACTAACCCATTAACTATTGGAAATCGGGTAGATGATTCCATTGCCAAGACATTTAAGGATTTCAACATGAACTGCTTCTTTCATGAAGGGTTGTAGTCAATGCTGGGGATCACGAGTGAGTTTGACATCATCTATATGGTGGATTCGATGTTGGACTATCGAAGGACAAATCCCCTTAATATCTGCCATAGATCAACCAACTGCTTCCTTATTTTTCTTATGGATGGGAAAGAGCAATTGTTCTTGCTCTCTAGTAAGGTCAGAAGCGATAATGACAGGAAAAGTTTCATTATCTCCTAAGTAAGCGTACTTAAAAAAGACTGGGCAGTACTTTGAGTTCAGATTTTGGGGATGACTCAACCGAAGAAATTGGTTGAGGAATAGGCTCAGTTGGGAGCAGCTCGATGGGAATCGAATCAGAGACATTTTCGGGAATATCTTGAAATAAAGTTTCGTAATTTGATTCAATATCTTTGTTCAAATGGTCAAGCTCAGGTTCATTGTCGTAGATAGAATGGATTTTAGAAAACTGGTCCACATAAGAGTTAGAAGAGTTTTCAGTTCTAAAGATGTTTAGCTCGACAGTCATGTTACCGAAAGAAAGTTTCATAGACCCATTTCTACAGTTGATAAGAGCATTAGAGGTTGCTAAGAAGGGTCATCCTAGAATCAAAGGGATCTGGTTTGCAAGATTGCTTACCTGTTGAGTTTTTAGGACAATGAAATCAACTGGAAAGATGAATTCGCTTATATTGCTCAATACATTCACGATTTCTCCCACAGGTTTCTTAATTGAACGGTCAGCAAGCTGAAGGGTAACCTTGGTCGGTTTCAGTTCTCCTAATCCTACTTGGCGATAGACAGAACATGGAAGAAAGTTGACTCTAGCACCTAAGTCTAGCAGACATCTATCGATTTTCTTGTCCCCATTAGTACATGATATTGTGGGGTAGCCAGGATCTTTGTATTTCACTGGCATTGAATGGGACAGGACTTCGCTAAGAGTTGCCACTAGAAACACTTTCTTAGGTACTTGTGTATGATGTTTTTGAGTGCACAAATCTTTTAGAAATTTCGCGTACTGTGGAACTTGTTGTATAATATCTAAAAGAGGAATGTTCACTTTAACTTGCTTAAATATTTTTAGGATCTTTTCTAGCTGATCCATCTTTTTCTAGGTTGGAGTCTATGAGGAAATGGAGAAGATAACTCAGTAGGTTGGGCTACTTGAGTTTGAGGATGGTCCTTATCAGAAATTGTCTCAATGTTTTAATCCGAGTTGGTTGAATTTTCAGTCGGTTTTGGAAGATTGTCTGGTAAATGGTTTGGGTTGACCACATGGTAGTCAATCTTTTTGCCAGATCTAAGAGTCGTGACCACATTCAAGTGACTAACATTTGAATCTTGAATGATGTGAATTTGGTTGGAGTTAGGATATTGACGGTTGGGGTTTGGAATGGGTTGACTCGGGAAAGTGCCTCTTTCCCGTTTGCTTACGGAAGTGGCTATCTGACACATTTGCATTTCAAGTTTAGCAATCGACTGACTCATGTTTTGCATGTGCGAAGTATTTTTTTTTGAAGTTTGCTATTTGATTGGAGTTTTGGGTCGTCGCTTTAGTCAATTCTTTGAGAGTTTTCTCAAGTGATGCCAATCGTTTATCGTCTTGGGGAACAAAGGATTGTTGCGGTTGATTTTGAGAAGGTGGCGCAGGGTTTTGGAATTGATTTTGTTGAAAGGGAGGATTCAAAGGATTATTTGAAAATTGTTGGAAAGCAGGTCGAACCAAATTCGAATTTGCATTGTTTTGGGCCTAAGAGAAGTTAGGATGGTTTCTCCAGCCCGGATTGTATGTTGGGGAGAATGGGTCGTTTCTAAAGTTGTTAAACGCGTTGAGTTGTTCTAACGAGGGCATTGATCAACTATGTGGTTAGGATCGTTACATTTGTAACATGAGGGCTGAGACGCTTGAGTTTGATTTACTTGAGTTGATGAAAGGACATTATCAATTTTGGTTAACATTGCGTCAATTTTTGCTTCTAAGGCCGTTGAGGATCCTATAGAATGAGCATTGGATCAGGAATAAATCAATTTCTCGTTAGATCTTTCCCATTGAGCTGATTTTTTGGCCAAATTTTCGAGAAATTGCCAAGCGTCATCATGATTTTGGGCTAGAAAGTTTCTTGGCACATCGATTCAAGCATGGTTCGAGAATTATTTTCAAGTCCATCGTATCCATTTTTCGAAATTGTGACGTGGACATTTAACTAGAAGCTCTTTAATCTTTCAAAATATTTTGCAAATGATTCACCTCCAAATTGATGAAAATTGACGATTTCATTTCGAATTTTGGATGTTTTTCTAAAGGGTAAAATTTCTTTAGAAAAACGTTCACAAATTCACCCCAAGTTCCAATCGGCGAAGTATCTACCCATAAGAGTTCTAGGGGGATTTTCTTCGACCATGGTTAAAGGAATGTTTGTTCGAACTAAATGATTATCCGAAGGATCACGAGTCCAATTACGCATGCACTAGCGAGAAGAATAAGGGAAGATGAGCAAAAACAAATTTGAGAAGTGAATAGAAGCAATTTTTTTTTACAAAACGAGAATTGTTTTGAACCTTTTTTAGAGAAAAATAAATAGTCACAAAAGAAAATTGTTTTTTTATTTTTGGTTTTTTTTTAAATATGGATGAACCTAAAGCAAATTACTTATTTACAATTTTTCTAGAATTATATAATGAAGGTTAGATTTATTTCAACAAAAGATTTCTCAGCCAGTTAACGGACAGGAGTTATCGGTGCACCAGAAATCACCCTAGCAATGCAGCCGAAGGTTTAAGTACCTTCAGAGGAACAACCGAAATAATATTTATGAATCAGCGTAACATTTATAAACGGTTATTACTCTATCGTAGTCTAGTCACCGAGAAATGATCCATTAGAATAAAACAATTTGTCAAAATATAATGAAATCCTTAGAAAATAAAAAATAAAACTAAGATGAATGAATTTTTTTTTAAGAATATTTTAATCATTCACAGAATGAACAATCTTAGAATAGTCAAAGAACAGTCACAGAACAGGACATTGCAGAAATAATATTTTTTTACCAGCAAGCCGATGTCCTGTAGAAGATTTTTTACAAGCAATGTCTATATTTTTTATTTGCAGCAGTAGTCCCTGTGGAGTTCAGAAAATTCTCACCTAGATCGGCAGTCTGTCCAGTGCAACTGAGGAGTGCTAGCGCGTTCACACCCTACTTGGTGTGCAACCGCTCCAACCCAAATCTATTTACAAATCACTTGACTTCTTTATTTTTGAGTTTTTGCTTGATTGTTGACTTCCCAATTTGATTTTCAAATTTTTATCCTTCACTTGGCCTTTGATTTGCGTATTTCTTCTGCCTCCTCTTTTTTGTTTTGTTTTTTTGGTTACAAGAAAACCTAAATAAAACTAAAAAGAAGAGGAAAGAAATAAAGAAAAGACCAATTCCAACCCACTACGAACCTGCAAAAGGCCAAATATAAAATAAAATAAGAAAGCCTAGCCCAATTACAATACTACTAAGCCCAGATAAATCAAGAAAACCGAAAATGTAAATAAAAAGTAGTTCTTTAAGGCAAATCCTTTATTCACCGTAAAAAGTAGTTTTGGGGTGGAAGAGTGCTGATCTCATTCGTCTTGGGGACATGTTGGTGTTGCTGCGGATGGTCTGTGCTGATCAGAGCGGGGGCAACGTACGTAGTGGTGTGAGAGTATGGCTGACTTGCATCACTTTTGGGTATTGGAGAAAAGGTGATTGCGGGATTGGTTGCTGAACCGTAGTGACGATGGACTGAAGTAGATCTGTGATGGTTTCCGGTGACGATCTGGCTTCAGAATTGAAGGGCGGCGGTCGAGTTGGAGGTTGAATTGGAACCTGCAGGGTTGCAGTTTTTATGAAGGGGGGGGTGGTGATAGGGGTTTGGTGATGGTCAGTCCTAGTTTGCAGCGATTTTTGGTAGGAGGAATTTGTCATTTGCTGATGCTTTGTGGAGGGTGTAACTGTTGAGGATGATTGGGTTTTTCGTGGAGTTAATTGCTTGATGGCGTTGTTTGGGTTGGAGATTTCCGGTGGTTTGATGGTGTATGGTACCAGGTTAGAGGAGCGATGAAGTCAAATTCAGGTGTCGGATACTTGAAGTTGCGGATGTAGTGGAGGGTGATGGGGCTGATGTTGTGACGCTAGGGTTAGGTGATGGTCGGATGGGATGAAAGGAGGTTTCTATGATTTATGGGTTTGGAGCAATGAGGCGAGTTCAGAGAAATAGCGAAGACGAGGAGATTTGTTGCTTTTTTTTAAGTTGAATTTGTAAAAAAAAAAGAATTTAAAAAATAAAGGAAAGGAAATATATAAAAAGTGGAAAGAAATTGAAGCAAAAGTAGAAATTTTTTTTATATATCGTAAGAGAAGAAATATTGTACAAAGAAAGGAAAGAAACCTGAAAAGAAGGGAAAGAAAACGAGCAAAACAAGTGGAAATAAATTAAAGAAAAATTGGCAAGTTTTTTCTCTTGTTTTGGAAGATTACGGTATCATAGAATAATATCAAATCAATCCAAGTAAGAAATTTTTCTATCTATAAAAAGAAAACAAAAGAAATAACATAAAAATATTTTGTGGTTTTTTAAAAAAACAAAAAAAAAAAACTATAACCCAAAGGATATAAAAATAAAAATTATTTTGGTCCCCGGCAACAACGCTAAAATTTGTTTGCGAACAAATTAAACAATTGTAAATAACTGTAAAATCCATTCGACTTTCCTAAACAACAAGGATTGTTGTAGAGCGTGTCGAACTCCGGGACCAAAAATATTTTAATTAATAAATCCTATCAAGTTATTCTAGAATTTTAATTGGTTGCAAACACAAAAAATAAACAAAAAGTGAGTTTTAACAAAAAGTGAAAGAAATTAGGGGATAATGACAAAGATTTGATTAATACTCATCAATAGCCAACAAATAAATATAGATCTAATTAATGTTCCTGTCACAAACATGAATCAACGATAATTAGGTTCTTAGAAACAAATAAGTGAATGACGACAAGCATAGCCTATGCAGGAGCTGAGCTCTTAAACAACCATAGGATTTCAGGACAGATTCATTAATTAATTCCTAAAACCCTAAAATTTGATCTAAATCTGATAATTGTTAGATTAAATACGAATACACCCCGTGAAGGAGCATAACTCTTAAACGGCACAAGATATGAAGGTTCAGATCTAACCCTTGATTCAGATCCAGATCTAAGTATAACGCCCTCATCTTTTGGCTATGTGATGCATATTAAATCATATCTATAAGCGTCGTCACCCCCTAATCAAAGGGGATTAGCTAGACATAGCTAAAGAGGAAAAGAAAATAAATAACATGAACATAAATAAAATAAAATAAAAATAGAGAAGAGAAGGAGAAGAATTTTATTCCAATAGAAGTTGTACAGAATAAAACCCAGTGTAATTACAAATGAAGGAGATATAGTGCATTTATAGTTGCATTGGCCAAGACTAAGGGGATAATTACACAATGTGGGACAAAATCCCTTTTCTAAAATAACACATAAACTAGTGTGAACGCAACATGAATGAGAGGCCTTGCAAATGAGCTAATGTGAACGCAATGTGAATGGATTTGCAATTAGCATAGATTGCGGGCATCGAATGACATCAAATTCAATTGTTTTGAGCATGAATAGGAACTCCATAACATCTGTGACAAGCATTGGGCATTGAATCATTAAAATATGTGGCAGAAGGTGGTTGAACAACAACATTTCTTCAAGCTTTAATCTAGCTCTCAAAATCAACACTCTTCATACACCAATTCTTCAAGCTTTTCAACAATTAAGTGCATTAGTCCATTCATCATAAATAATCTGAAAACACGGCTATAAATACACAGTATCAATTATTTTAAATATAAAATAAGATAAATAAGCGGATAAAATATACGCATTTACATGTATATCATTTATGTGATTTGGATGTTTGAATAACATTGACCTGAGATTCTATTTAAAAATAATGTTTTATATATAATAAATAAAATATTTATCATTTGATAAATGGAATATATAAGTCTGAAATTATATAGGAAAGAAAATCAGTTTCAACACCGATATTTGAAATCAAATGTGAACGTAGCAGTTGTTAAGGGAGTTATAAATAAAATTTTACGAATAGTCTATAAATAGAAGTATAAATAGAATTTGGAGATGAGATTCGTGTTTATTCTGATGTTGTAGTTGTCTTCTTCTTTTTCCATTCTAATTTTCTATCTTATCTATTTCTCACCCTCTAACTTCTTTCTATTAATGATCTGGAATGTTCGATGCCTGAGTAATTGACATGGGTTTTATGTTTATTTTCTGGGTCGAAAATTCTCGTTCATTACACCTCGCTAACTCTCCCCAGTTTTATAATTTTATAAATGTTGTTTAAAATTGATAAAAATTATTGAATGGTGTGTGTGATGTTATGTGTTATACTGGTATGTATATACAGTTATAGTTTTGTATTTCAAAAGCTGCTGTATAATCTATTTTATTCGTTTCATAGTGAGATTCGTGTTACTCTGATTCTGTTGTGTTGTGATCTTCTTCTTCTATTCTAACTTTCTTTCTTTCTATTTCTCACCCTCTAACTTCTTTCTAATATTGATCTGGTATTTCTGATACTTGAATAGTTGATATGGTGTTTTATATCGATTTTCAAGGTTGAAAATCCATGTTCGTTACAGTGGTATCAAGATTATTTAAAGAGAGTTAATCAAATATATTTTTTTCAAGAGAATACCAAATGTAATAGCCCGAATTTCCGTACTCTTTGAGTCAACTAATAACACCACACGTCCAACCAAAATTTGCACAGAAAATTGAATCATTAGTAGAAATAAATTAGAGGACGAGAAATAGAAAGAAAAGTTAGAATAGAAGAAAACGGAGAACACAAATCTCACCGTGGAAGGATAAAATACATTAAATAACATAACTTCTGAAAAACAAATCAGTGACAATATATGCATACCATCATCAAAGCATAACAGTTATTCCTGGAACAATTATAAACACATGTTTCCAAATACAACATAGTATACGGCGGAAAATATGATAGTCTATAACTAATAAGTGAAGCCTCCTACTTCAAACTCCTCCAAAATGAATCTGAAAAATCCCGACTACTTGACTGCCCGTACAACGAACCAGGACTTTTGACCCAGAAAATCAACATAAAACCCATGTCAATTATTCAGGCATCGAAGATTCTAGATCATTAATAGAAAGAAGTTAGAGGGTGAGAATAGATAAGATAGAAAACTAGAATAGAAGAAGGAGAAGAATATAACAATAAAATCAAGGTAAGACGAATCTCACTGCGGAACGAATAAAGTATATTATACAACATAACTTTGAAATACAAATCGGTCATTTGTATATACATATCATCATTAGCTTAAAACACTTACATCACAGCGGAAATAAGCAATAGCTAAAAATGCTACTGAAGCCTCCTGCTCCAATCTCCGTCTAGTGTATCTGTAAATCCTGACTACTTGACTGCTCGTACAAAATTGGGCACCCAAGAGTTTAGGGAAATCAAAACAAAATAAACTATGGGTCAGTCATGTGAATGGTGTGAGTAAATATCACTAACTCTACCACTGTAATGATGTAACGACCCAGAAAATCTGAACCAATTTAAAAATTTTAAATTGGCTAAAATAATGGATTTTAAATATTTGAAATAAATATTTTAAATAATGGCAATGAAAACTGAGTTTGAATCGACAATTGAAAACGAATATAATTAATTATAATTATAAACAAGGCCTGAAATGGCGCTGCAGTTTCAAAAATTGAATTTAAACTTTGTCGGACTGTACCGGATGCAAAGCAAAACGGATTTTAGTGAAACCAAAAATATTTAAATCTGTTAGTGAATATCTTTCTGACAAATCTAAAAAATCGAATTTTCATAGCGGAAAGCAAAAGTTATGGCCGAATGAATTTTCAGATAGGTCGCTATAGAATTTATATAGCCCTTGAAATTGGCAATTTTGCATACGACCTCGGAATTCGACGAAACCACTTTTGTTGGATCCGGGATGTGAAGTTAACGCTAGGTTTCAAATTTCATAATTTTTGAAGCTAGTATGTGAGCGTGGCAAAGGAAAACGTGTTTTGGTCAATTATAGTTAAATTGGATCGACCAGAAATGGGCCTTTTTGCAAACGGTCTCAGAATTCGACGAAACTAGTTTTATTGGGACCGTATCGTCAAAATATAGCTAGATTTATTTTTTTGGAATTTTTCGAATCAGTTTGTGGCCCTGGCAAATTAAAATGTACGTTCAAATTAACTATTGAATGTTTTATATTTTAATTTGAAGGAAAATTGACTGAAACATTCGAATGGGCCTTCGAAACATATCCCATTGTGCTCAGAATGGGGGTAATTAGCTAGGAACGACAGTCGTTGGAATTTGTTTGGAGCTCGGACGAAAAATTGAATGAACTTGGAATAAATTAATATTAAAATAATTTATTTATGAATGGTCAAAACCCTAGAAAAAGTCAAAACTGCGGTCCAAGTTCTGGGAGCCGCCAGTGACGATTTAGTGGGCCAGGAATCTCCCGATTTCATCTTCCAATTTCTCGCAAAACACTTAGAACCAAATCAAGACCCCAACATCAAATCAAAGAACTCCCCATACTCTTCAAATCAATACCAAGTTCGTGATTTCTAGCTGTGTAATTCGTTCGATTTTATTCCTAAAAACTGGCGGGTTCGAGCGCCGTTTCAGGGCGGAGCGGTCAACCGAGTTAGGCCATCTTGGTGGCAGTGGGTGATGGCGTCGGGGGCTTCGAAGTGGTGATGGGCGATCAGCTTCCGGCGCCTTGATCGGAGCACAGCGATGGGATATTGTAAATGACGTTATGGGTTTCTCGTAACAGGAGGCGGCTTCTGTTTTTCACGAAGTATTAAGGGGGAGGAAAGTTAATTAAGGTGTTAATTATATTTATTTAATTTAAATATGTGATTAAAGTTCAAAATCTCATAACTTTGCCATACGAATTCAGAAATGGACAAATTCAAATGCGTTGGATTCCTCTTCTCGAGCACTACGAAATGAAACTGACAAAGAATGAAACAGGACAAGTTAGAATTTCAGACAATTTCAAATCTGAAAAGAGATTCAGAAATTCGGAAAAACCCAGTCAATGTGAGAATTCTCTCACTATAAATTTTCATGTACAGTTATTTATATTATAACTGCATATCTGAACTGTTCACATACGTCCACAGACCATGGACGATTTATTTGATTATGTTGTGACTGTGAATTGTATATATATACGAAATGTGAAATGTGAGATTTCTGATTTAAAAGCAATATGGAAAACGACGATGTATAAATTATATAGTCGATGTATGAGTTATATAAGCGTTGTACACCTCATGTATAAGCGTTGTATAAGTTGTATGTTCGATGTATAAGTTATATATGCGTTGTAAAAATTATATATGTGTTGAAATAAAAGTGAATTGCTATATATAAATATATATATATATACGCCCCTCGTCCACAAACCATGGACGATATTTATTGATTGTGATTGGTGTGAAAATTGATTGGTAGCGAACGGTTGTTTGGGATTGTTTGTGGTTGATATTGATTGATTGTGGTTGAAAAATACCCGTTTGTGGTTGAAAAATACCCGTTTGTGGTTGAGAAATATTTGGTTGAAACCACTTAGGATTAGTTTGTGGAAATGAAATAAATATATACATACCGCCTGCGTGCGAACTAGATGCATGATCCCCATTGTCAAAAACCGCGAGGTTTTAAGGTAGAGCGAGGAGCCATACTAAGGACGGTCCCGGTTTTAACTACCCTGCCGTTATGCTGCTGAAATTTTGAATAACATTCATGTGTTTGAATTATTTTCATTTGCTAAAACTATATTTATTCATTGAATAGAAAACCTTCATGTGTTGAATCGATATTCATTCGTTGATTAGAAATTCATGTGTTGAATGGTATTCGCGTTTTAAATATAAAAATCACATTTTTATCTATATATAGAAACTATAGAAAACCTTCATGTGTTGAATCGATATTCATTCGTTGATTAGAAATTCATGTGTTGAAGGGTATTCATATTTTGAAATAAATTGTTTGATAATAAAAAATCACCTTTTATCGACTATATGAACCGTGTAAAATAATCTCATTTTAAAAGAAATTGTTTTATAATAAAAATCCTATTTTTATCACCTATGTAAACTATATAAAATAATAGTGTTCTGAAATGAATTGTTTTACAATAAAAAAATCTCACTTTTATTATATACATGAATCGTTGAAATGTGAAGTGTTAAAAGTAGCCACTCGTTCAAATAAACATATATGAGTTGAAATGTTCATTAATTAACTAATGATATGATTTTTGCCTATACATGCAACATTAGAATGAATGGTGTTTTTGAACCAAAAGGAATCAAATATGAAGTTGAATGGAAAATGATAAACGATAAGAACTGTATATATGTACATGCATATTTATTGAACAGGTTATATCAAAGGGGCTAGAGACGTTGAATAAAATTTTGTGCTCGACAAATAGGTACACGTTTACTGTTTTGTTTGGGTGATGATTTTATGAGCCTGTTGGCTAGCCGCTTTGCTTTTTCTTTTTCTTTTTGACATGAGACGCCCGTGTGGCTATTTGGGAATTTTCCCAGCCCCTCCCGTACAAAGGAGGTTATGGCGAAATTTTCCGAAATTTAAAGGCGTTAGTGAAATATTTGAAGTGAAAGCGATATAGGAATTTTTGAATGAACTATATTTATATAAATATATAAATATAAATAAAATTAAAACGAAACGTGGCCGTGCAGTTCGCGTTTTGAAACCGTGATTTCAAACAACCAGTACGGGAAATCCGACCATTGGATTTTCCCGAAACCGCAACCGTCGGGTTCGCCTTGGAAATATCTTTCCGACGACACCAACTTTGTAAGAATCCAACGATTGGATTGTCTGGAATGTTTAATTCAAATCTAAAGAAAAACAGTGCCCGAAACGATTATATTTATATATAAATATAAATATAATTATATTTAATCGAATAACGACGCTGCAGTTCGTATTTTGAAATCGAAACTTCAAACGATTGTACCGGGAGATCCGACCGTCGGATTTTCCCGAAACTGGAACCGTTGGATTCGTTTTGAAAAGACCTTTCTAATGATATAAATTGTGTGAAGATCCAACGGTTAGCTTTCCAGATATGTGTAAATCAAATCTGAAGAAAAACAGCGCCACGGCCGCGTTATGGCCCGAAGCGTCGTTTTGAATAAATTGGCTATTTTAAAATAAATAAAAATAGCGATAAATCGTTATAAAATACCATCAACAATATGGACTGGAAATAAACTGAATTTGCTCGATTTATGTGGTATTTGATGGTTGAATTTGTTTGGTGTGAAAATTACATTAAAGAACAAAATTGATGTTGTCAAATGATTTAACCATTAAAATAAATTGATTTGAAATTCTAAATATACGTGAATTGATTGAAAAGGCCGAGTTAATTCTCATTTCAAATGATTGACGGACGATTGAAAGTCGAAGATTAAGACGGTGGTCGAAGACCGGAGATCTTCACCTCGTTTGGATGGTAACCGAGGTCTTGATTGGGAGGCATCCCGAAATACGGATAATGAGTGGTGATCGTTCAGACGTATGTGGTGATCGAAGGGTTTGCGAGGTATTTAGTGCCTCCGATTTCGTTCAGACCCAGAACGGACTTGTAAATTTACTGTGTGTCTGACATTGGATTTTATTCTGTGTTGATTGATCTCTATTAAATATACATCTGTTTGGCGGCGGAGAATTTATTCTTTTGCTTAACGCCCTTCTCTGAAACGCACGAGCTCAGAGGTTGTGTACCGATGGACATCAGTCGCATGGCATGAATTGCCTGTGTGGCATGCTAAGATGCAGTGATCAGGGCTTCTGTTGAAAAGCAAAGTCTTGTGGTGATGATCAAAGCACCGCCAGTGTGGCGTAGCTTTGTGTATAACGTAAAATCGAGAGCCTCACACCCCGGTATGAACCAGAAACGGGAGAAGGACGTCAGGGAGGGCATGCGTTTCTTCCTAGCTAGGGTGGTGTCAGTGACCTACCAGCCCTGACATTTATATACTTTTCACCTATGTGGTTGTTGCTGTTGCGAGGCGCGTCGGTTTGATCGGACGATCCGGGTCCGATGGAGTCATTCATTGGCTCGTTTACGCCCCAAAGTGCGGGGAAACGTATTGTTCAGGTATAATAATCCACATCGGTGGACCGGCCCTGTCGCTCCAAGGCTTGCCTACGCGCTTGCCTGAGACTCGGGCTAGGCAGTCTCGAATTCGGTAAGGACTATCTTTTGCCTTGGTTCAGGACGGAAATCCAATTTCCAAATACGACATCGTGCGGTTTTGATTGTATATATATATATGGCGACATGATATATGGTACCCATGCCACCTATGATTGATAGTTATGATTTGAAATTGTTTTCAAACCATATAAACACTAGCAATAATATCAGATGCCTTTGTTTTATTCATATCAAGCATATTTTGGCCGTTATAAGGTAAAAACTCTATCCTCCGGTTTGTGTTGCATTGTGTGATGGGAACTGAGTCTTATAATGGCTTCATTTTTATAAAAAGCATAGCGATGTTTAAAAGAAAGATTTGTTTTAAAGCACTGGCAATCCAATGGAGTAAACCCGTTCCACGAAGGTGGCGTGGTCCTGTGATTGGCCAAATTATATACGTGTTGAGTAGATTTCTCATACCAGTCCCATGACTGACTCGTAGTTTGTTTCACTCTCAAACTCGGGTGCCCCTTTTTCTGCACGGGCAGCCTTGTATTCAGGTTTAACTGGTTCTTTCTGGATAGCTGGAGCTGAAGATGGATTCTATTATTTATCTCTTTTTATGCTGTTCAGCTCCTATTATACATATTTTGTTTATTTCCGCTGTAGACATTTATGTATAGCTGAACTGTATTTGTACTAAGTAAGACCCTGTATACTGTGTAACTCTGATGATTACTTTCATCCAGTATATTCTATTGTTCATTATCTGGTGTATTTATTTAATTCTGTTCTGCTATATTCTGTTTCTGTGTTATATTCCAAAAATAACTCTTGTCTCCGTCAGTACGGGATTTGGGGTCGTCTCAACGTGGTATCAGAGCCTTGGTTAAGCTTATTTCTGGAATATAACATTTGAACGAACTCGTCAGAAATAGAACCAGTAGTGTTCTAGGACGGGTAACTCTATACAGATAGGATCAGCAATATCCTAGTATGAGCAAAGCAAAATGAAATTACACCTCGATAGACACATTTACATTTGAAGTATTTGTCTCTATATTTTAAAATACCTTTTCTGTGACCTGACACTTGATCTGCTAATTGCAGAAGTACTAGAAAAATGAGTGCCAGAAACAGAAGGAATACAGAACCCGATCTAGAGGCTCTATTAAAGAGATATCGAAATCTGAACGGAGCACAGTTCTCGGGCAATGAATCTATAATTCAGACTCAGGCTTGGGTGAGCTCTATCGAAAGAATTTTTGAGCGTATCCAGCTGAGGGATGACCAGAAACGGTTAGTAGCATCTTGGGCGCTCAAAGAAGAAGCCTTAATCTGGTGGGAAACAATCATAAAAGATAATCCAGAAGGTGATATCACCTGGGACAGATTCAAAGTGATTTTCCTGGAAAGATTTACTCCTCCCGAAGCAACCGAGAGATTATGTGATGAATTTTCTTATCTAATACAAGGTGATATGACCATCCCAGAATATCATAAGAAATTCAACGAACTTGCTCACTTTGCTCCTCATCTGATTCAAGACCCAAAGAGGAAAAATCTGAGATTTATTCATGGCCTGCAAAGGAGATATCAGAATAGTGTAATGAGGAATGTGAAGCTTCCTTTTTCAGAAATGATATACATGGCCTATCAGTATGAATATCTCCATAAGAAAGGAATGTTGCGCGACGAAGAAGAAGTTTGTTGTAGTGACAAAGTAGAGTCGGAAACTAATATTCCTGAAGCCAGTATGAGGTCTGAGGGAAGTAAGAAGCCCTGTGCCAAGAGGAAAAGGGCCAGATCTGAAAAGGAACCAGCCACGACGGCTACCTGCTCTAACTGTAAGAAATCGGGGCATTTTACCAGAAGTTGTAAATCCTCGAAGAAGAAAAAGGAGGGTGGGTCTAAATCAAAGGGCGAGTTTCCGGTGACTCGAGAGTGCAGTCTTTGTCATCAGGCTGGTCATATAAAGCGAGATTGCTGGCTGTTAAAAAAGACCAAAGGGGCTCAGGTAAATGAAGTGGCTGAAGTGCCTGCATCTTCATCTGCTCAGGAAAGGGCGGATGTTTTGGAAGGAACGCTTACTGTCAAAAACATTCCAATCAAAGTACTGTTTGACACAGGCGCGTCACGAAGCTTTATCGCCAAGAGTGCAGCCAAGAAGCTGGATTTGAATTGGATGAAGCTTAAGGAACCAATGACTGTCCAGAATCCGGTCGGGGGTTCTATCAATCTCAGTTGGATTTGTGCAGTACCTGTCTCCTTTTCCTGCTATAAATTCCCTACTATCTCTGTCGTTATGGATTTTAATGAATTCGATCTTATTCTGGGATTGGATTGGCTAACCAAATATGAAGCAGAGGTTAGATGCGCCGAGAGAGTTGTTAGGGCTAAGATTAAATCAGGGAGTTATATAACCATTCCCTGTGAAGGTCAGAAATCTAATAGAAAAGACTTCTGGGAAGCTTTGAATGTTTCTCCAGCCCAAATAGAAAATATCTCAGAAATCACAGAGAATATACCCGATCTGGTGAAAGATATTCCTGTCGTCAAGAACTATGCGGATGTGTTCGAAGAAGTCGTTCACTTACCTCCGCAGAGAGAAATAGATTTCAAAATTGCTTTGATTCCTAATGCAAGGCCAGTAGTTCACGCTATTCGAAGAATGTCCTTGAAAGAGAAGGAGGAATTAGATAATCAAACACGACAGCTAGTATGGAAATGTCTGATCAGGCCTAGTTTCTCTGATTGGGGTGCAGCAGTGGTATTTGTCCCAAAATCTGACGGTGCTCTACGGCTATGTGTGGATTATCGTGATCTGAACAAACAAACAATAAAGAACAAATATCCATTGCCGCGGATTGATGATTTGTTGGATCGATTAAATAGAGCACAAGTATTTTCACGAATGGACCTAGCTACAGGCTTCCATCAACTTTGAATAGCCGAAGAGTGTGTTCCAATGACAGCGTTCAGAGGCCCCGACTTATTCTACGAGTGGTTAGTAATGCCGTTCGGCTTATGTAACGCTCCCGCTTACTTCGTCGATCAAATGAACAGAGTATTCAGAGGAGTATTGAATAAATTTGTTCTGGTTTTTATTGATGATATTCTAATCTTCTCTAAATCAAAGGCCGAGCATGAAAAACATTTGGAACAAGTGTTAGAAATCCTCAGGAGAAATGTGTTGAAAGCAAAGTTTTCCAAATGTATATTCTGGCAAGATGAAGTGAAATTTCTGGGCCACGTCGTATCAGAAGAAGGAATTGCTGTGGATCCAAGCAAAATCACAGCTATTCAGAATTGGAAACAGCCCAGTACCCCCACTGAAGTCCGCAGTTTTCTCGAATTGGCTAGCTATTACCGGAAGTTCGTTAAAGACTTTTCGAAGACATCTGGTCACTTAACGAAGCTTACAAAGAATCATTCTAAATTCAAATAGACTCCAGAAAGTGGGGAGGCTTTCGAAGAGCTAAAGTTAAGACTAACGACAGCTCCAGTGTTAACCATCATCGATGGCAACCAGGATTTAAAGGTCTGGACTGATACTTCTAGAGAAGGCCTTGGCGCAGTGTTAATGCAAAGAGGCCAAGTGATTGCTTATGCTAGCCGTCAACTGAAGCCGCACGAGAAAAACTATGTCACTCATGATCTTGAGTTATTGGCTATAGTATTCGCTTTGAAAATCTGGAGACACTATCTTCTGGGTGAGAGATTTGAACTGTTTACAGATCACTAGTCGCTAAAGTATCTGTTCACTCAAAAAGACCTGAATCTGAGTCAACAACGTTGGCTGGAGTTCCTTGCAGCATATGATTTTGAGATTCTATACACTCCTGGAAAAGCCAATGTCGTGGCCGATGCGTTAAGCCGAAAGAATGAAATGACCAGTTTTATTATCACGACTTCACTGATAGATAAAATATCTGCTCTTCAGGAGGATGATCACTTCATTAAAAAGATCAGAGGGATGATTCAACAAGGCGAACCCTCGAGTTTTCAAGTTGATAATGAGGGGATTCTGAGGCTCAAAGGTCGAATATGCGTTCCTAACATTCCTGAGCTTCGGAAGGAAGTACTGGACGAGTGCCACAAGTCGAAACTTAGTATCCATCCGGGAGTAAACAAAATGTATAATGACATCAAACACACTTTCTGGTGGAAGTCGATGAAAAGGGACATTTCCTTATATGTTAGCCGATGCCCTACTTGCCAGCTAGTCAAAAGTGACCAACAGAAATTGGCTGGATTATTACAACCGCTGGAAGTTCCGGGTTGGAAGTGGGAACATATTTCAATGGACTTCATCGATGGTCTGCCCAGAACCAGAAAAGGGAATGACAGTATTTGGGTGATCGTAGATCGCTTTACGAAGACCGCTCATTTCATACCTGTCAGATCAAACAGAATTGCTCAGAGTCTGGCGCAGATATACTTCAGGGAAATAGTTAGACTACATGGAGTGCCGCTCAGTATAGTCAGTGATAGAGATACAATATTTACTAGCAAATTCTGGGAGGCATTTCAAGTCGAGCTGGGAACGAAGTTGAACTTAAGCACCGCTTATCATCCTCAGACAGACGGTCAGACTGAGAGGGTAAATTGTATCTTAGAAGATCTATTGCGGGCTTGTGTTATAGATTTTGGTGGATCATGGGTAGACCATCTGCATTTGGCTGAATTCTCTTATAACAACAACTACCAGGCGAGTCTGACAATGTCGCCATTCGAAGCATTGTATTGTAGACCGTGCCGATATCCCGCTTGTTGGGTCGAACCGGGTAATAGACTTGTGTTGGGTCCTGATATGATTCGAGAAGCTGCCGACAAAGTCGATTTTGTCAAGAAGCGATTACTCGCCGCTCAAAGCCGACTAAAGAGCTATGCCGATAGAAGAAGAAGAGATATATCCTTTGCTGTTGGCGACTATGTATATTTGAAAGTATCGCCGATGAGAGGAGTTATCCGGTTCGGTAAAACTGGACAGTTGGCACCCAAATTCATTGGTCCGTTTCCTGTTCTGAAACGGATTGGAACTCTCGCTTATAGGGTCAAACTGCCTGACTGGTTGCCTGGAGTTCATGATGTATTTCATATATCTCAACTTTGAAAGCACGTTCATGATCCAGACTTGATCGTGGAAGAAGCAGCTCAACAGGATATTGAAATTACTCCAGAATTAGCTGTGAGAAGAGAGCCGCTAAAGATCATCGGCAACGAAACCAAAGAGCTGAGGAACAAGAAGGTTCGCTTAGTCAAAGTGCAATGGAGTGGAGATCCGCGGGATTGTACTTGGGAAACTGAGGAGAGCATTCAGAAAGCCTATCCCAGATGCCGAATAGATATCTCTGATTGACTCCGGTGCAAGGTACATTTATCCTACTTTGCATTACCATTTAATTCTCTATTCTGTTTCTATTTTCTTCCCATGGATGTGCACTATTTATTCTATACCCTGAACGATTTTTAAAGGAATATAGGATTTGATTAGTATATTTTTGGAAGGTTAAAAACAAATTGGTTGTTGTGTTGTGTGATTGTAGATTTATCAAACCATTTTCGTCTTTGTTCCTTTTCGGGGACGAAAAGTTTTAAGTGGGGGAGATTGTAACGACCCAGAAAATCTGAACCAATTAAAATTTTTTAAATTGGCTAAAATAATGGATTTTAAATATTTGAAATAAATATTTTAAATAATGGCAATGAAAACTGAGTTTGAATCGACAATTGAAAACGAATATAATTAATTATAATTATAAACAAGACCTGAAATGGCGCTGTAGTTTCAAAAATTGAATTTAAAATTTGTCGGACTGTACCGGATGCAAAGCAAAACGGATTTTAGTGAAACCAAAAATATTTAAATTTGTTAGTGAATACCTTTCTAACGAATCTGAAAAATCGAATTTTCATAGCGGAAAGCAAAAGTTATGGCCGAATGAATTTTCAGATAGGTCGCTATACAATTTATATAGCCCTTGAAATTGGCCATTTTGCATACGACCTAGGAATTCGACGAAACCACTTTTGTTGGATCCAGGATGTGAAGTTAACGCTAGGATTCAAATTTCATAATTTTTGAAGCTAGTATGTGAGCGTGGCAAAGGAAAACGTGTTTTAGTCAATTACAGTTAAATTGGATCGACCAGAAATGGGCCTTTTTGCAAACGGTCTCAGAATTCGACGAAACTAGTTTTGTTGGGACCGTATCGTCAAAACATAGCTAGATTTATTTTTCTGGAATTTTTCGAATCAGTTTGTGACCCTGGCAAATTGAAATGTACGTTCAAATTAACTATTGAATGTTTTATATTTTAATTTGAAGGAAAACTGACTGAAACATTCGAATGGGCCTTCGAAACATATCCCATTGTGCTCGGAATGGGGGTAATTAGCTAGGAACGACAGTCGTTGGAGTTCGTTTGGAGCTCGGACGAAAAATTGAATGAACTTGGAATAAATTAATATTAAAATAATTTATTTATGAATGGTCAAAACCCTAGAAAAAGTCAAAACTACGGTCCAAGTTCTGGGAGCCGCCAGTGACGATTTAGAGGGCCAGGAATCTCCTGATTTCATCTTCCAATTTCTCGCAACACACTTAGAACCAAATCAAGACCCCAACATCAAATCAAAGAACTCCCCATACTCTTCAAATCAATACCAAGTTCGTGATTTCTAGCTGTGTAATTCATTCGATTTTATTCCTCAAAACTGGCGGGTTCGAGCGCCGTTTTAGGGTGGAGCAGTCAACCGAGTTAGGCCATCTTGGTGGCAGTGGGTGATGGCGTCAGGGGCTTCGAAGTGGTGATGGGCGATCAGCTTCCGGCGCCTTGATCGGAGCACAGCGATGGGATATTGTAAATGACGTTATGGGTTTCTCGTAACAGGAGGCGGCTTCTGTTTCTCACGAAGTATTAAGGGGGAGGAAAGTTAATTAAGGTGTTAATTATATTTATTTAATTTAAATATGTGATAAAAGTTCAAAATCTCATAACTTTGCCATACGAATTCAGAAATGGACAAATTCAAATGCGTTCGATTCCTCTACTCGAGCACTACGAAATGAAACTGACAAAGACTGAAACATGACAAGTTAGAATTTCAGACATTTTCGAATCTGAAAAGAGATTCGGAAATTCGGAAAAACCCAGTCAATGTGAGAATTCTCTCACTATAAATTTTCTTGTACAGTTATTTATATTATAACTGCATATCTGAACTGTTCACATACGTCCACAGACCATGGACGATTTATTTGATTATGTTGTGACTGTGAATTGTATATATATACGAAATGTGAAATGTGAGATTTCTGATTTAAAAGCAATATGGAAAACGACGATGTATAAATTATATAGTCGATGTATGAGTTATATAAGCATTGTACACCTCATGTATAAGCGTTGTATAAGTTGTATGTTCGATGTATAAGTTATATATGCGTTGTAAAAATTATATATGTGTTGAAATAAAAGTGAATTGCTATATATATATATATATATATATATATATATATATGTATGTATATATATATGCCCCTCGTCCACAAACTATGGATGATATTTATTGATTGTGATTGGTGTGAAAATTGATTGGTAGCGAATGGTTGTTTGGGATTGTTTGGGGTTGATATTGATTGATTGTGGTTGAAAAATACCCGTTTGTGGTTGAGAAATATTTGGTTGAAACCACTTAGGATTAGTTTGTGGAAATGAAATAAATATATACATGCCACCTGCGTGGGAACTAGATGCATGATCCCCATTGTCAAAAACCGCGAGGTTTTAAGGTAGAGCGAGGAGCCGTACTAGGGACGGTCCCGGTTTTAACTACCCTGCCGTTATGCTGCCGAAATTTTGAATAACATTCATGTGTTTGAATTATTTTCATTTGCTAAAACTATATTTATTCATTGAATAGAAAACCTTCATGTGTTGAATCGATATTCATTCGTTGATTAGAAATTCATGTGTTGAATGGTATTCGCGTTTTAAATATAAAAATCACATTTTTATCTATATATAGAAACTATAAAAAAACCTTCATGTGTTGAATCGATATTCATTCGTTGATTAGAAATTCATGTGTTGAAGGGTACTCATATTTTGAAATAAATTGTTTGATAATAAAAATCACCTTTTATCGACTATATGAACCGTGTAAAATAATCTCGTTTTAAAAGAAATTGTTTTATAATAAAAATCCTATTTTTATCACCTATGTAAACTATATAAAATAATAGTGTTCTGAAATGAATTGTTTTACAATAAAAAAATCTCATTTTTATTATATACATGAATCGTTGAAATGTGAAGTGTTAAAAATAGCCACTCATTCAAATAAACATATATGAGTTGAAATATTCATTAATTAACTAATGATATGATTTTTGCCTATACATGCAACATTAGAATGAATGGTGTTTTTGAACCAAAAGGAATCAAATATGAAGTTGAATGGAAAATGATAAACGATAAGAACTGTATATATGTATATGCATATTTATTGAACAGGTTATAGCAAAGGGGCTAGAGAAGAGGAATAAAATTTTGTGCTCGACAAATAGGTACACGTTTACTGTTTTGTTTGGGTGATGATTTTATGAGCCTGTTGGCTAGCCGCTTGGCTTTTTCTTCTTCTTTTTGACATGAGACGCCCGTGTGGCTATTTGGGAAATTTCCCAGCTCCTCCCGTACAAAGGAGGTTATGGCGAAATTTTCCGAAATTTAAAGGTGTTAGTGAAATATTTGAAGTGAAAGCGATATAGGAATTTTTGAATGAACTATATTTATATAAATATATAAATATAAATAAAATTAAAACGAAACGTGGACGTGCAGTTCGCGTTTTGAAACCGTGATTTCAAACAACCAGTACGGGAAATCCGACCATTGGATTTTCCCGAAACCGCAACCGTCGGGTTCGCCTTGGAAATATCTTTCCGACGGCACCAACTTTGTAAGAATCCAACGATTGGATTGTCTGGAATGTTTAATTCAAATCTGAAGAAAAACAGCGCCAGAAACGATTATATTTATATATAAATATAAATATAATTATATTTAATCGAATAACGACGCTGCAGTTCGTATTTTGAAATCGAAACTTCAAACGATTGTACCGGGAGATCCGACCGTCGGATTTTCTCGAAACTGGAACCGTTGGATTCGTTTTGAAAAGACCTTTCTAATGATATAAATTGTGTGAAGATCCAACGGTTAGATTTCCAGGTATGTGTAAATCAAATCTGAAGAAAAACAGCGCCACGGCCGCGTTATGGCCCGAAGCGTCGTTTTGAATAAATTGGCTATTTTAAAATAAATAAAAATAGCGATAAATCGTTATAAAATACCATCAACAATATGGACTGGAAATAAACTGAATTTTCTCGATTTATGCGGTATTTGATGGTTGAATGTGTTTGGTGTGAAAATTACATTAAAGAACAAAATTGATGTTGTCGAATGATTTAACCATTAAAATAAATTGATTTGAAATTCTAAATATACGTGAATTGTTTGAAAAGGCCGAGTTAATTCTCATTTCAAATGATTGACAGACGATTGAAAGTCGAAGATGAAGACGGTGGTCGAAGACCGGAGATCTTCACCTCGTTTGGATGGTAACCGAGGTCCTGATTGGGAGGCATCCCGAAATATGGATAATGAGTGGTGATCGTTCAAACGTACGTGGTGATCGAAGGGTTTGCGAGGTATTTAGTGCCTCCGGTTTCGTTCAGACCCAGAACGGACTTGTAAATGGACTGTGTGTCTGACATTTGATTTTATTCTGTGTTGATTGATCTCTATTAAATATACATCTGTTTGGCGGCGGAGAATTTATTCTTTTGCTTAACGCCCTTCTCTGAAACGCACGAGCTCAGAGGTTGTGTACCGATGGACATCAGTCGCATGGCATGAATTGCCTGTGTGGCATGCTAAGATGCAGTGATCAGGGCTTCTGTTGAAAAGCAAAGTCTTGTGGTGATGATCAAAGCACTGCCAGTGTGGCGTAGCTTTGTGTATAACGTAAAATCGCGAGCCTCACACCCCGGTATGAACCAGAAACGGGAGAAGGACCTCAGGGAGGGCATGCGTTTCTTCCTAGCTAGGGTGGTGTCAGTGACCTACCAGCCCTGACATTTATATACTTTTCACCTATGTGGTTGTTGCGAGGCGCCTCGGTTTGATCGGACGATCCGGGTCCGATGGAGTCATTCATTGGCTCGTTTACGCCCCAAAGGGCGGGGAAACGTATTGTTCAGGTATAATAATCCACATCGGTGGACCGACCCTGTCGCTTCAAGGCTTGCCTGCGCGCTTGCCTGAGACTCGGGCTAGGCAGTCTCGAATTCGGTAAGGAATATCTTTTGCCTTGGTTCAGGACAGAAATCCAATTTCCGAATACGACATCGTGCGGTTTTGATTGTATATATATATGGCGACATGATATATGGTACCCATGCCACCTATGATTGATAGTTATGATTTGAAATTGTTTTCAAACCATATAAACACTAGCAATAATATCAGATGCCTTTGTTTTATTCGTATCAAGCATATTTTGGCCGTTATAAGGTAAAAACTATATCCTCCGGTTTGCGTTGCATTGTGTGATGGGAACTGAGTCTTATAACGGCTTCATTTTTACAAAAAGCATAGCGATGTTTAAAAGAAAGATTTGTTTTAAAGCACTGGCAATCCAATGGAGTAAACCAGTTCCACGAAGGTGGCGTGGTCTTGTGATTGGCCAAATTATATATGTGTTGAGTAGATTTCTCATACCAGTCCCATGACTGACTCGTAGTTTGTTTCACTCTCAAACTCGGGTGCCCCTTTTTCTGCACGGGCAGCCTTGTATTCAGGTTTAGCTGGTTCTTTCTGGATAGCTGGAGCTGAAGATGGATTCTATTATTTATCTCTTTTTATGTTGTTCAGCTCCTATTGTACATATTTTGTTTATTTCCGCTGTAGACATTTATGTATAGCTGAACTGTATTTGTACTAAGTAAGACCCTGTATACTGTGTAACTCTGATGATTACATTCATCCAGTATATTCTATTGTTCATTATCTGGTGTATTTATTTAATTCTGTTCTGCTATATTCCGTTTCTGTGTTATATTCCAAAGATAACCCTTGTCTCCGTCAGTACGGGATTTGGGGTCGTCTTAAATGACCAGAAAATTTTCAAACTAGAAAATTGACATACAACACCATGCCGACTATTCAAGAATCGGAAATACTGGAACGTCAATAGAAAGAAGTTATAGGGTGAGATTAGATAGAAAGAAGTTTAGAATAAAATAAGAAGTAAAACACAACAACATCAGAGTAATGCGAATCTCATAGCAGAACGAATTAATATATTGTATACCACTGTAACGAACAGGGATTTTCGACCCTGAAAATCAACACAAATCTTATGTCGACTATTCAAGCACCGGAAATACCAGACCATTAATAGAAAGAAGTTAGAGGGTGAGAAATAGAAAGAAAGAAAATTAGAATAGAAGAAGAAGAAGATCACAACATAATAAACACGAATCTCAAAGCGGAACGAACAAAATATATTATATAACATAAACTTTTGAAATACAAACATATAATTGTATATGCATACCATTTCAGAGTACAAGTAATAACATCACAGCTGAAATAAACTCTATATATAACTAATGCTGAAGCCTCCTGCTCCAAGCTCCTCTAAGTATATTTGTAAAATCCCAGCTACTTGACTATTTGTATTTCCAAAGTTGTTATATAATATATTTTATTCGTTCCGCTGTGAGATTCGTGTTACTCTGATTCTGTTCTGTGGTGATCTTCTTCTTCTATTCTAATTTTCTTTCTTGCTATTTCTCACTCTCTAACTTCTTTCTATTAATGATTCGGTATTTCCGATACTTGAATAGTCGATATGGTGTTTTATATCAATTTTCAGGGTCGAAAATCCCAGTTCGTTACAATGGCAGGGCTCGCTCCATTTCGATCCCTTCCTCTTTCTTCTTGTTTTTGTTTTATATGATCGGGTTGAATTTGATTTGGGGGAGTTTCGATTGTTGAAGGCCCCAGATGAATTGAGGAATTCAGTTTTAGATTGCAGAAAGAATAAAAGGGGCATACGTGATTTTGGGGTAGTGGTTTTATTAAATAATGAGGCTTCCATTGAATTTTTTTCTGAAGAAAATATAGGGAAGATGATAAGCGTGATTTTATAGAGATGTATAACTTAGGTAGTAAGGAATCAGTCAATCCATCAACCACATAAGTAAAAATGTTAGGGATGGTAGGTCACGGACACAACTTCTAGCCAGAAAGAAACGTGTGCACTCCATATGGCCCTGATACCGTTTTTGACTCATACCGGGGTGTGAGGTTCACGAAGTCACGCTATACACAAAGCTATGCCGAAATAGGCTATGCTTTGATCATCCCACATGTCCCTGCTTTTCAACAAAAGCCTTGATCATTTGCATCTTGGCGTGCCACATTGACAATTCATGCCATGTGATCGATAACTATCAATATAAAGCTCGTGCGCCTCAGAGAAGGGTGTTATGCAAGAGAATAAATTTTCCGCCACCAACAGATATACATTAAATAGAAATAAATTTAATTTACATGGAATGAAATTCAATGTCAGACACACATTCATTTACAGGTCCGTTCTGGATCTGAACGAAACCAGAGACACTAGGTTCCCGCATATCCGGACAATCAACAAATACATCCGGACAACTACCACTATTAACATTTTCCTAGGAGCGACCCAGTGTCGGGCATCAGTAGTCGTCCATTCGATGTGAAAATCGCCGGTCTTCAACTACTATCTTCATCGTCGTAGTAATTATTCGGAATCGGACAAACCCAGTCTTTCCGAATAACTCACGTACTTTATAATCAAAATCAAGTGCAATGAAAAACACATCAAGCGCCTCATTCCATTTCATAATATTCTTTTAAATAAAATATTCACAATATTCAATTAAAGATAAATTCTTTAAATTTATTCTTCAATCTTTCTTTTAAAGATTTATTAAAACTCCAATTTGGTCTTATATATCAAAAATCATTATTCAATGATTATTTAAATTTAAAAAGTTATCTTATCTTTAACTGGGTTATAGAACTAATATCATTTAAAACACAGCTCATGGTAAACCCAAAATCGTCTTCCATTAAATATGAAATTTTTCACAGAAATCAAATCAATATATAATCGTTATAAATTTATGTATCCGACCAATAATATAAACGGAATAACGACAAAGCCTCTTAAATTCCATATGTAGTAACGGTCTTCTTTTACAGAAGCTTATCTCGGTTATTTATTAAATCGAATTCCATTCAATTCCAATTTAATACATTAAAATTGGAAAACTTTACTTTGGAAAAATTTCCATTAAATCTTAATAAAAGATTTATAAACTCCAAATCATATTTTTACTATTACTTGAGTTAAAGAACAAATGTCGTTTAAAAACACAGTTCACAATAAACCCAACTCACATTTCATTTTATTCCAATTACCAAATATAATTGAAAACTTTAATAATCTTAATTAAAAGATTTATTCTTTTCTCAACTGGGGTTAAGAAAGGTGTTATTGAAGACACTATTCACGACAAACCCAAAATCCAATTTATTTAATTTAATTCCAATTAAATATTAACAAATTGGAAAACTTCATTAAATCTTAATTTAATGATTTATTCTAGTTAATAACTAGTTCGTTTCGATAAAAATACATTTTTCTAAAATATATTATTTTTCTAAAATATTCTTTTTCTAAGAATATTCTATATTGGAATGTGACTCAATCAACAACCACATAGTTTCAGTTATATGGTTTACATATATGGCATGTAATCAACAATCATGATAAATAATTATCAAGCATCCAAATAACAACAAGAGTGGATTCTACAACTAAATATTGGGATTAGTTTATGTCAAATATCATCCCAATACCCGTGTGGGGTTTCATCCAATAAACAAATAATAAATTATTTGTGCACTTGGGCGATGTGTAGAAATTATTGTCCCAATCACATAAACAAGTCGGATAACTTATAAATGGAAGTGTAATATTCAGTTTGAATACACTAACATTATATTTAGTACATCAAACATTTCAACATCAAAGACATATATTTCAATTCTTTTTATTGTGAAAAAATGACAATAAAAATCTAATCTTCTATTTCAATTCTTTTTATTGAAACAAATAACAATAAAAAAATCCAGTCTTTTAATTCAATTCTTTCATTGAAAACAAATGACAATACAAATCTAGTCTTTTAATTCAATTCTTTTATTATAAACAATGTTACAACAAAATTTAATCCTTTAATTCAATTCTTTCTAATGAAAACAACATTACATAAAAATGTAATCTTTTAATTCTTTTAAATGAAACATTTTATATAAAAATGTTATTTCTTTTCTAAGGCAACATTTTATAACAAAATGTCATTTTATTCTAATGACACATTTTACAACAAGTGTTATTTTAATCTAATGTCACATTTATAATTAACATGCACGACATTTAATAATTAACATAAATGACATTAACATATATGTCATTGTTGTTTTGCATACAAATTCTAATGTATGCATTTACTTTAGAATGATATGTTAATTTTGAATATAATCCTAATGGATACATTTACATTAAAAAGGTATTTTCATTATGCATACAAATCATAATGTATGCATTTGGATTAAAAAGATAATTCCTCTTTTATATATAAATTCTGATGTACACATTTACCTTAAATGACATTTTTATTTAATCCTTTTAAACTAACAAAATGTAAATTTTTGTCTAATCCTTTTAAATGAACAAAAATGTAAATTTTTGTCTAATCCTTTTAAATGAACAAAAATGTTCATTTTTGTCTAATCCTTTTAAATGAATAAAAATGTTCATTTTTGTCTAATTCTTTTCAATGTACAAAAATGTTCATTTTTGACTAATTCTTTTCAATGTACAAAAATGTTCATTTTTGACTAATTCTTTTAATGACCACAAATGTCTATTTTTACTTCATTCTTTTCAAAGTGTCAAAATGAATGTTTTTATTTCATTCTTCATAAAGTGACCAAAAATGAATGTAATCTAATTTTATAATTAACATAAGTGTCAATTACCACATTCTAATAACAAATGTCAAATTTGATTGAATCTAGTTTTATAATTAACCTAAATGTTAATCACCACAATATAATAACAGAATGATACATTTGTTTAAATCTAACTTTATAATTTAGATCAATATTTATAAATCTGAAAATAATAATATAATTTTTTTTCTAGATCTAAATCTAACCATAGCTAGAGATACAGATAAGAGAAAGAATTTTAATTCTAGATTGGAACATGAACATTGCAATCAACACGAACAATAAACAATACATTTCAATCATCATAGATCTGATTCTATTTCTTTCATATTGAGACAGTAATTAATTTTAATTAATTATAAAAAATGGAAATCTCACCTCGATTTGTCTAAATTTTCAAAGTGCTCGCTTTCTTCCCTAGTCAGTTCCTTATTGTAGATTTCGGAAAGACGATTCCAACGGATCTTTGTTTGCTAAATTCTGATATCATATGAACAACTTATGACTTTTAAAACTTTAATTACAATTTAAATTAATTAAAATATAATTAAACCTTAATTACTTTATAATCCATCATCTTCCTCCTTCTCTGTAAAAACGAAACCGCCTTCTAACTTAGGGTTCGATTAAACCTCCACCACGCTGCGCCGGACCGGGATTGACCACCACCACCTGAGTCGCCTACGTGCCACCTTCACCTACGCCCAAGCATGGCCAACACACACCTCCGATGGTGCCTGAAATCGGCTACGAGCTCCCCGAGTTTGAGAACCCAATTCGACTAAGATAAGCAACGATATTTGATCACTGTCTTATAATTTGAAAGAGCTTGAAATGCTCATTAAATTTCAAACGGGAACCATGATTTAACTCTGTAGGGGTGAGGAGAGATTAACAAATTAGAATCGGACGCTTCTAGCCATTGAAGTTGTATAGAGTCGGCGGCTGTGTTTTTATGAGTTAGGGTTACGTATTTCTAATGGTATTTGAGCGGTATTTATAGCGTATTTCCATTTTACTTAATTCACTTATTTCAAAAATTCATGTTTAATAATACGAACTCCAATTTAAACCCAACGAGTGTAGCCCGCAGCTAATAACCCCCCATCCCGGACACAATGGGATATGTTTCGAAGCTCAATTCGGATGTTACGATATGTTTTTCTCAAAATTAAAATATAAATCAATGTATATTAAATTCAAACGTACATTTTAAATTATCAGGGCCACATACTGACTCTAAAAATTCCAGAAAAATTATTTCTAGTTATGTTTTGATGATACGGTCCTAACAAAACTAATTTCGTCGAATTCCGAGACCGTTTGAAAAATGGTCATTTTCAAGTCGATTAATTTTGATTGAAACTGACAAAACACATTTTCCTTTGCCACACTCACATATTAATTCTAAAAATTATGAAAAATTAAACTTAGCCTAATTCCAATCGTGACATTGGTAATCCCGCATCTGAGATGAGTAAGACTAGGAATTTTAACTAAGCCAAATCTCTTTCAAGCGCACTAATTCTATCCTATCTATTCAAGGGGCTATTGCGCTTAGGGAAGGAAGACGATGAAGTGGCTTTTAAGCGTCTTTCTTCACTATCTAGCTATCGAGAATAAAAAGAATATGAGGTGAGGATAATTTGACATTCTGAATGCAACAAAAGTGGTTTCGTCGAAAACGGAGGTCGTTTGTAAAATGACTATTTTAAAGGCTATATTTTATATCAAAATATATATAAATTCTACAACGACTTTTCTAAATTTTAAAATGGACATAACTTCTTATTTATAAGGTGAAATTTCAAATTTTCAAATTTTTTAGAATGATATGATTAAACAAATTTAAATATTTTTGGTTTTACTGAAATTCGATTTATTTTGCATCCTGTACACTCAGTCAAAGTTCAAATTCAAATTTTCAAACTGCTGCGCTATTTCTTACTCCTTTTCTAATTAAATTAAATTTATTCATCTTAACTTCGATTAAAATAAATTTTTAGTCGTTATTATTAAAATATTAAATTCCATTAAAATTTATAAAATAAAAATTTTAAATTGGTTCCAAAATTCCGGGTTGTTACAATCTCCCCCACTTAAAACCTTTTCATCCTCGAAAAGGAACGAAGCTAGAAATTGTTTAATTAACCAACTCAACTTTAAATTTTAATTAATTTTCAATTTAGTTCAATATTAAATCCAATCTAGTTAAATTTATCATTCTATATTATATTGGTTTTATAAATTATCATTCTAATTCTTTAATTAGTTAACTAATTATCAAACATCACAACCTGCAATCAATTAGGTGATTAACTTTTCAAATATATATAATTTATTACATATAGTCAAAAATCATATTTTTAGTGCAAATCTCAGCAATACATCCTATCTAGTTTTGGTTCTCACACGAGTCCATGGAAATATATAGATATAACACCTTCGAAACTCGAACATAAATTCTGATGATGTTTCGACCCACCATTAGAACATCTCCGGGCAACTAAAGTGTGAGTCTATATCTATCCAGTATATTTGAGACTTCAAATACACGTGGATCAGACGTATATTAAAATCTCAATATACTTGATTGTCCAAAATAAAATAAAATAAAATACTCAAATACGTATATTAAGATAAAAATTTCAAAACTAAATTTGTTTTCATTTTTATTTTTATAAAAATAACACTCTTCGGACTCATTCTAGGATGCTATTGATCCCATCTCTAACGAGTCATTCTTATTGGATATTACTAATCCAATCTCTGGTGAATTCTTTTGTTCGGTTCTAATATGCTTTGTTCTCGAGCTCTCTAAACCAAAGCTCTGATACCAAATGAAATGACCCAAACTTCCCCGTAAAGGAAAGCCTGGATTGCTTTGAGAACAACACACATCAAAACACAAACTGATGAACATTTTATTGCTGATTATAACAATTACATTAGAGTACAAGAATATAACAGAGTATGTATACTTATTACACAACAGAAATACAATAATATCAGAGATCTAAATTACATTTAAATAGCAGTAGAAAAATAATACAAATATACAACTAAAAGGAATACACGGATACAGAGTTTACCGAATATCGCTTCAGCTGTGAACCAGGATCCTGTAAATATATTTGCAAAAATCTACTCGACTGCCCGTGTGGAAAATATGGGCACCCGAGTTTGCCAGTGAAACAAACTACAGGCCAGTCATGGTACTGGTGTGAGAAATCTTACTTAACTCATCTAATAATAAGGCAAACCACAGGACCACGCTACTAACGCGGAACGGGTTTACTCCATTGGATTTCCAGTGCATGAAATAAAGTAAATCGTTAAACAACGCAATGCTTTTTAGAGAAATGAAACCATTATAAGACTCAAGTCCCATCACACAATGCAACGCAAACCGAAGGATAGAGTTTTACCTTATATTGGTCAAAAGATGCTTGATACGATAAAACGGATTTTGATATTATTATCAGTGTATATATGTTTCAAAAACAATTTCAATCATAATGTATCAATCATAGACGACATGGGTACCATATATCATGTCGCCATACTTGTTCTACAATCAAAACCGATGATGTCGTACTGGAAATTTGGTTTCCATCATGAGTCGAGGCCAGGGATCATCCTCTCCGATTCGAGACACTCTAGAAAATGCCTTAGAATTCCTTGTAGTGAACCCTTGGAAGCGGTAGGGCCGGTCCACACATACATTAGTGGATTGGTTATGCCTGAACCCACGCTTCCCGGTTTCTTTGAACCTCTGATATGACCACTTTCGGCCTATAAACCTGAGGCGCCTCAATCCATCAACCACATAAGTAAAAATGTCAAAGCTGGTAGGCCGTTAACACCACTTCTAGCCAGAAAGAAATGTGTGCACTCCCTACGGTCCTGATCCCGTTTTTGACTCATACTGGGGTGTGAGGTTCGCGAAGTCACGCTACACACAAAGTTATGCCGAAATAGGCTATGCTTTGATCATCCCACAAGGCCCTGCTTTTCAACAAAAGCCTTGATCATTTGCATCATGGAGTGCCACATTGACAATTCACGCCATGCGATAGATAACTACCAATATATAACCTCTGAGCTCGTGCGTCTCAGAGAAGGGTGTTATGCAAGAGAATAAATTCTCCGCCACCAACAGATATATATTAAATAGAAATCAATTTAATTTACATGGAATGAAATTCAATGTCAAACACACATCCATTTACAAGTCCGTTCTGGGTCTGAACGAAACCGGAGATACTAGGTTCCCGCATATCCAGACAATCAACAAATACGTCCGGACAACTACCACTATTAACCCTTTCCTAGGAGCGATCTAGTGCCGGGCATCAGTAGTCGTCCATTCGATGTGAAAATCACCGGTCTTCAACCACCATCTTCATCTTCGACTCTTCATCATCATAGTAATTATTCGTAATGAGATAAACCCGGTCTTTTCGAATAACTCGCGTATTTTATAACCAAAATCAAGTGCTATGAAAAACACATCAAGCGCCTCATTCCAATTCAGAATATTCTTTTAAATAAAATATTCACAATATTCTATCAAAGATAAATTCTTTAAATTTATTCTTAAATCTTTCTTTTAAAGATTTATTAAAACTCCAATTTGATCTTACATATCAAAAATCATTATTCAATAATTATTTAAATTTAAGAAATTAATCTTATCTTTAACCGGGTTAAAGAACTAATCTCATTTAAAACACAGCTCACGGTAAACCCAAAATCGTCTTCCATTAAATATGGAATTTTTCACAGAAATCAAATCAATATATAATCATTATAAATTTCTGTATCCTACCAATAATATAAATGGAATAACGGAAAATCCTCTTAAATTCCATATGTAGTAACGGTCTTCTTTTACAGAAGCTTATCTCAGTTGTTTATTAAATCGACCATTCAATTTCAATTTAATATATTAAAATTGGAAAACTTTACTTTGGGAAAATTTCCATTAAATCTTAA
Organism: Allium sativum; assembly: GCA_030737875.1. NCBI lineage: Eukaryota > Viridiplantae > Streptophyta > Magnoliopsida > Asparagales > Amaryllidaceae > Allium > Allium sativum. Next base: position 379,689,407 of record CM060926.1, read on the forward strand.
TAAAGATTTATAAACTCCAAATCTATTTTTACTGTTAATTGAGTTAAAGAACAAATGTCGTTTAAAAACACAGTTCACAATAAACCCAACTCACATTTCATTTTATTCCATTTACCAAACATAATTGAAACTTTAATAATATTAATTAAAAGATTTATTCTTTTCTCAACTGGGTTTAAGAAAGGTGTTATTGAAGACACCATTCACGACAAACCCAACAACAACAACAAAGCCATATATCCCAAACAAGTTGGGTTTGGTTAGATATGGAACCCAAAATTAAAATAAAATAAAATTAATCATGATGATAATAATATATATATAAAAGAGTTTAAAATAACTAATCAAATAAAAGTCGTCCGATAAAGGGTTTTTTTAAATAATAATAATAATAAGTAAAAATGTTCAATAAAAGTGAAATAAAATCTAAAACAGTAAATGAAAAGTAAAAAGGTTTAGTAAACGTGAAATTGAAAAAAAAAACTATGGTTCTGGTACATGGATTGCCAATTTCCATGCACTCCTATCAACTACCAGCTCTTCCGATAAACTCCAGTTACTTAAATCTCTCTTTATTATCTCCTCCCATGTCATTATAGGTCGACCTCTACCTCTCTTTGGGCCTTCGGCGCGACCTAGAATTTAATTTAATTTAATTTCAATTAAATATTAAAAAATTTGAAAAATTCATTAAATCTTAATTTAATGATTTATTCTAGTTAATAACTAGTTCATTTCGATAAAAATATATTTTTCTAAAATATATTCTTTTTCTAAAATATTCTTTTTCTAAGAATATTATTTATTGGAATGTGACTCAATCAACAACCATATAGTTTCAGTTATATAGTTTCCATATATGGCATGTAATCGACAATCATGATAAATATTTATCAAACATCCAAATAACAACCAGAGTGGATTCTACAACTGAATATTGCGAATAGTGTATGTCAAATATCATCCCAATACCCGTATGGGGTTTCATCCAACAAACAAATAATAAATTATTTGTGCACTTGGACGATGTGTTGAAATTATCGTCCCAATCACATAAACAAGTCAGATAACTTGTAAATGGAAGTGTAATATTCAATTTGAATATACTAACATTATATTTAATACATCAAACATTTCAACATCACAGACATATATTTCAATTCTTTTTATTGTGAACAAATGACAATAAAAATCTAATCTTCTAATTCAATTCTTTTTATTGAAACAAATGACAATAAAAAAATCTACTCTTTTAATTCAATTCTTTCATTGAAAACAAATGACAATACAAATCTAGTCTTTTATTTCAATTCTTTTATTGAAAACAAATGACAATACAAATCTAGTCTTTTAATTCAATTCTTTTATTGTAAACAATGTTACAATAAAATGTAATCCTTTCATTCAATTCTTTCTAATAAAAACAACATTACATAAAAATGTAATCTATTAATTCTTTTAATGAAATATTTTATATCAAAAATGTTATTTCTTTTCTAAGGAAACATTTTATAACAAAATGTCATTTTATTCTAATGACAAATTTTACAACAAGTGTTATTTTAATCTAATGTCACATTTATAATTAACATGCACGACATTTAATAATTAACAGAAATGACATTTTATAATTAACATATATGTCATTGTTGTTTTGCATACAAATTCTAATGTATGCATTTACATTACAATAATATGTTCATTTTGAATATAATCCTAATGTATACATTTACATTAAAAAGATATTTTCATTATTATGCATACAAATCCTAATGTATGCATTTGCATTAAAATGATATTTCCTCTTTTATATATAAATTCTGATGTATACATTTACCTTAAATGACATAATGACCAAAAATGTAAATTTTTGTCTAATCCTTTTAAATTAACAAAAATGTAAATTTTTGTCTAATCCTTTAAAATGAACAAAAACATAAATTTTTGTCTAATCCTTTTAAATGAATAAAAATGTTCATTTTTGTCTAATTCTTTTTAATGTACAAAAATGTTCATTTTTAACTAATTCTTTTCAATGTACAAAAACGTTCATTTTTGACTAATTCTTTTCAATGACCACAAATGTCTATTTTTACGTCATTCTTTTCAAAGTGTCAAAATGAATGTTTTAATTCATTCTTCATAAAGTGACCAAAAATGAATGTAATCTAATTTTATAATTAACATAAGTGTCAATTACCAAAATCTAATAACAAATGTCAAAATCGATTGAATCTAGTTTTATAATTAACCTAAATGTTAATCACCACAATATAATAACAGAATGATGCTTTTGTTTAAATCTAACTTTATAATTTAGATCAATATTTATAGATCTAAAAATAAAAATATGATTTTTTTAAGATCTAAATCTAACCATAACTTGAAACACCCCACCCTCCATTAAGGTCACTCACAAAGGGAATGCCTTAACTTTGGTGGAGGTTTTTAAGTAAAAGTCACAGGTAAATACAAGAAAAATATATAAACACATATATATAAGCAGCGGAAAACAAACAGACTTTTTATTTCATAAATATGTGTTCATACAAAACATTTCCATAACTGTCACATAATAACTTCCAAAACATTACATCATCATTTATGTCTTGGTTGTTAAATAAAGAAGCATAAAACATAATTAAAACTGCATAAATCCCCATAGAATGTGTCCAACAGCCATAGCCAAGTAAAGAGAGTCCAAACCGTACATCTACTATCTTGAAGCTTGCAAAGAGTCTGACTAAGCTGGGTTGTTTCCTCCCTGTGGACCTTGAGGGGGAACGGAAGAAAAGAAGACGAAAGAAAATAGGGTCAGACATAAAGCCTGGTAAGTCTAGTGACTCTTCAATATGTGAATAAGAAAAAGGGCATGATAGGTATAAACTGGAAATAGGAAAGTATCATAAACTAAGGTAAAGCAGTTTGAATCAAATATACTATCGCACCCCACACTATATCTCTACACCTACTTGCATTGTCTCAACTGGCACCCCATTATCAGGGTGAAGTTATCCCCTTTCTAAAGATCGGCTCCTACTCGCAAAATCATCTATGTCTTACGGCCCCCAAAGATTGCAGATACCTATGCTGGTCCCACCATGGGTTGTATCAAGTCCCATGGTGGCGGCCCGACACAATCCCAAAAATGCATAAGTTATACTACTGGTGCCCCCAGTGCCCTATTTGTCTGCTCCGAAGTGTGTGCACGCCCGCACTCTGTTAGAACCCACACTGTTGCACCCACTGCTGTCGCTTTTGACCACTTACAATCAACCCAGTAATCGTGCCCCACGCTGCCTAGTTCCAGGGTACCATGATACCTAATTGGGTTACTACTGAAATGGGTCCCCGTTACTAGGGTTTTCTAGTCAAACATGTTAAGTGGTTAAGTGTCTGTATTTATCTAACCCCACTCATCAGTTTAATTAACATATTGAATTGGTTAAGTGTTTAAGTTAACTTAACCCTACCATCCTGACTTGCCTGTCCTTAGCTTTTTAAAGCACCGACCACTCACATTAGACAGGCATTGTTACGCTTACTGGATGTGCCGGTCGATTCCGGGCAGGTTTACACCGTAACTCAGTCTGACCTCGGGTCCTTATTGGGCTCAATGTTTAACCACCCACATTGGATAGGTATTGTTTTGACTACTGGACTGTCGGGCGGGTCCGGGCAGGTTTACATCTGTAATGACCCGTATCCTACGTATCGGGGGATCGTAGAATATTTATTTCTTTCCCGTATGATGTCGTATGGTCGTGTAACTTTGGGAAACATCCATTAGAGTCATTTCCCATGTTCTTGATTTTTTTTTATTTTTAAATGACCATTTTGCCCCTAGTTGGTACTGTTTTGGCCATAACTTTTGATTGGAAAGGAATTTTGACCTGAAACCACTTCCATTTGATTCGTTTGATGGTTTACCTTTCCGTAGAGTGGTCACAATAGTCAAACGGACTTACCGTTTGGGAGGTATGGCTGAAACAAGGTTTGGAGGGTGAAAAACTGCTTAACCGGGCCAAATCGGGTGATTAGCGAGTAGGCCCATAACCCATTTCGGGATTAGGGTTATGGGACGGCTGAAATGAGATGGAGAATCATTCCATTTCAGTTTTCTGGCCTCCACTTATCACCAAGGATCCCTAAAAATGGCCTCTAACCTCTAAATCACCTCCAAATCATCTTTTGGTCAAGGATTTGGCTTAGCAACCCCTAATCAAGGAAGATCTTCACCAAATCAACATAGGAGCTGCTGTTGGCATTGAGATTCACATCAAATCAAAGAATCATTTCAGATCTTAGTTTATTTTGTGGCTAAGGTGAGTGATTTGCATAGTTTTACACTAATTATGGCTAATTAGGAGTGATTAGTGTTAATTAGTGAATTTAAGCATGATAAAATTCGGGAAAAATGTTCGTATATTCCTAAATGATGTTTTAGACCTCTGATATGAATTTGGGTTAATTTGGTTAAGTTTTGCTAAACCTATCATTAGTTTCACCTAAACATGCTTAAGGGAAATATGGGATTTTGGGTATGTTTGATCCATTTTAACCTATGATATTGATGTGAATGATGTTTGTGGTTGATTATGCATGTTGCTATGACTGTATGAAATGCTTTGTGATTGATTCCAATAGTTAGAATGGTCGAAAACGTCGTCGAATGGCGTAAACACTTGCTGGAATAGTTTCAGAAAACAGTGCAGGGTTCGGATCGGATCGGATAAGGGGGCTCGGATCGGATATGTTGAACTGAGCAAAGAATCTGATCGGATCAGAACCCAACACTTGGGAAAAGTGGCAAAAAGGAAGGCCACGCTAGCTGAACTGGGATCGGATCGGATAGAAGAAAACGGATCGGATCGAGAAGGACGGATCTAATCGAGGAGGACGGATCGGATCGGAAGCACAAAGACGAATCAGAGCAGGAGCACGGAAGCGGATCGGATAGGAGCATATGAAGGGAGCATGAAGACGGATCGAAAACGCGAACCAAGAAGGGACACCCGACCCGACCCAAAGGGAAGCACCCGACCCGACCCGAAGAGAAGCATCTGACTCGAACACAGAGGAGTACCCGACCCGAACCGCACCAGAAGGAGACCCGACCCGAACGGATGAAGGACACCGACCCGAACCGATAACTTGAGGAGGAACCCGACCCGACCCAGTATTGACCAATAACCCGAGATGCAAAGGTAGTCCAATAGGGGAAGTTAGAGCTCAGGATCCCGGAACCAGTTGGGAACCAAGGAGTTCACTTCATGGTTGGACTTTCCTGCGGGACGTGTGCTAAGGAGTTGTCGACGTTCATAACTTCGATTCACCACTAAGAATGAATGATGGGCTGCTTATCAGTGCAGTAGGGTCATTATGACCTGAGGGGCAAGGTGATGGTAGCAAGACTACGTTATCAGTGCAGTAGGGTCATTATGACCTGAGGGGCAAGGTGATGCGTAGTAAGACTATGAGCCAGCGCAGATGGGGTGAATAACTCCATGGGGGCAAAGTGGACATAGTAAGGATTAGTAAGACTATGAGCCAGTGCAGTGGGGTTCTTGTGACTCCATGGGGCAAAGTGGACATAGTAAGGATTGGTAAGGCTATGAGCCAGTGCAGTGGGGTCCTTGTGACTCCATGGGGCAAAGTGGACATAGCAAAGGATTAGTGGCTACGTTATCAGTGCAGTGAAGCCATTTATGACTTCATGGGGCAGAGTGATCATAGCAAGGTATGTTGGGTGATCGAAGTGGTGAATATCGTATGCCTTACGCACTGAGTGAGAGATGTGAGGATGGATGCTATGTTTGATTGTTTGCCATCCCTATGACATGCACACCTCCCCCACCTCCGTATCTTTATATTGTTTGATATGATACCTTAGAGTGTTGTACAGTATGTAGTGCTAACTCTTTGTTGCAGGTCCAGGTTCAGGTATGTTTTAGTCTACCTGTTATTGTTCACTTTAGATGCTTATCGCTCATACCAGGCTTTATGTCTGACCCAGAGTTTTATGTCTCCTCTTATTACTCTGGGTGCTCACACGAGCAGACTAGAGACAGGTTAGCTGGTGGTGCGCGAGTAGTTGATTCGGAGGCGGGCAGGAGGCTTCCACGTATGATATATATACACATTCTCCCTTTGTCGTTGGTGGTCGCTACTCGGGCATTAGCAGTGTACCTCATTTATCTTGTTTTTGCTTGAGACAGTTTGAAAGTTGTAATAAGCTGTATTTTGGATTTCCGCTGCTATGATGTTAAGTTCTGATTTTCAGTTTATGCACTGTCTCTCCTGTTTTATGTCAAGTATGTTATTATTATATTTTGTTCTATGCGCTGTGAGACATTCTGCAGGTTCTTTGTATGTTCATTTCCTTCTTCCTTTTCCTTCTGACGACCCGTTCCGTGCTAACTGGACATGTGTACAGCGCACTTTTGGAGTAAATGTCGGTTGGTGCGGGGCGGGCCGCCACACTTAGTATCAGAGCCCTAGGTTGCGTAGTTAACCTAGGGAAAGGCACTAGGGAGAGTTAGTACGTATATGAGAGCGCGTATTTGTGATTACTTTGGTTTTCAAAAGCTATGTATATATATACTATTGGTAGTATAAATGAAGTCGTACTGCACTAGCACCACTATGGGGTCGTTAATCGTTTCCCTTTTACAGATTGACGATGAGCCGAGATACGAGGGGTGCTGGTAGAGGGACCAACCAAGGGAATGCCGCTGACATGAGGGCGATGTTTACTAACCTCATGAGAGACATGCTTAGAGAAGTGCAAGGGGCAGTTCCCAATCCCGGAGTTGGTGTTGGCCCAGTAGTGCAGGCGCCTAGGGTCGATTTCGCCAAGTTGTGCAAGGATTACACTAATCTTGGTGGGAAGCCGTTCCACGGAACGGAGTCGGACACAGATGTTCAAGATTGGATGGATAGCTGTGATCGTATATTTGATGACTTGGGTCTTGAGGATGCGATGAAGAGAAGGCTAGCGTCTCGTCAGCTGCAAGGGCGAGTGATGAATTGGTGGAATGCCATTAGAACAGCTGCTCCATAGGACCAGGTTACTTGGGTTCAGTTCAAGGCTCGCTTTAGCGAGAAGTTCATTCCAGCTGCTCAGAAGTCAGTGTTGTTCAAGAGGTTCTTGGAACTCAAGCAGGGTGGCAGGGTGGTTTCTGATTATATTGCTGAGTTCGACACTTTGTCGAAGTATGGACTGTCTCTCATTGATACTCCTGAAAAGAAGAATGAGAAGTTCATTACTGGTTTGGATGGATACTTGGGGGAAAGACTTATTAATCACATCGATGAGTCTTTTAAATCGATCGTGGGGAAAGCTTTGAGATCAGAGGTCAAAGACTGAGGCTGCATCTGCAGAAGGGCCAAAGCCGCAAGCAGGCGGTGGAGGCAAGAATAGCTCTCAGAATAAGAGGAAGCAGGACCAATCTAAAGGTGGCTAGAAAAAGAGCAAGAAGGACATTGAGTGCTTCAGCTGTGGAAAGAAGGGCCATTATGCTAAAGAATGTCGGGCCAAGCCAGCGGAAAGGAAGTGCTACAACTATGGTCAAGTGGGACATCAGAAGGATAAGTGTCCGCAACCTCTTAAGGAGAGGCAGATTGTGAAAGCATATGCTCTTGATGCTGTTCCTTCTTCGTCGAATGCCCCAACTGCGGCGGAGAAAGGAAAGAATGTTGTTATTCAAGGTATGCTTTCTATTCATGATGTACCAGTTCGAGTTTTGTTTGATACTAGGGCTTCCCGTTCCTTCATATCTAGTGACCTGGTAGATAGGTTGGGACTGGAACCCGAGATAGTCGATAGACCATTGATTGTGACGAACCCAATTGGTGGTTCGACTAGCCTTAGTATGATTTGCAAGAATTTGGTCTTATCGAGTCATGGATGTATGTTTGTATGTGATTGCTTTGTTTTGGGCTTTACTGGGTATGGCATTATATTGGGAGTCGATTGGCTCCAAAGATACGGGGTGGTAGACTGTGAGGGCTTTTTGGTGACAGTGAGGGCGGATGATGGGCGGAGGATAGTGTTTGGTAGTCTACCTAGTGATGGGGTTATGGCTAGTTTTGTAAATTCCCTCGACATCCCGCAGGATGAGTTGTCAGATGTGCCCGTGGTTGGCCAGTATCCGGACGTCTTCGAGGAGGTGACCGGGCTTCCACCACACCGAGAGATTGAGTTCCGTATTGATTTAGTGAAAGATGCCAGACCTATAGTGATGCCACTTCGTCGTATGGCACCAAGGGAGCAGCGTGAGCTCGGGGTGCAAGTCAGCAATCTTTTGAAGAAGGGACTTATTAGAAGAAGTGTCTCCGAGTGGGGAGCACCAGTTGTGTTTGCCACTAAGGCAGATGGTTCCCTTCGTTTGTGTGTGGACTATCGCGAGTTGAATAAGGTAACGAGGAAGAATAAGTATCCTCTATCGCGGATAGATGATTTGTTTGATCAGCTGGAAGGAGCAAGAGTGTTCTCCCAGTTGGACCTCGCGACAGGATTTCATCAGCTTCGAGTAGCGGATGAGAGTGTTCCGAAAACGGCATTTAGGACGCCGTCTGGATTGTATGAGTGGTTGGTCATGCCGTTTGGGTTGACCAATGCACCAGCCTATTTTGTGGATCTTATGAATCGAGTATTCAGAGATCAGTTGAATAAGTTTGTTCTTGTGTTCGTGGATGATATCCTTGTTTACTCAAGGACAGAGGAGGAACACAAGGGGCACTTGAGGATAGTGATGGAGGTGTTGAGGAAACACCAATTGAAAGCGAAATTCTCTAAGTGTCATTTTTGGAGAAGGGAAGCGAGATTCTTGGGTCATGTTGTTTCAGAGAGTGGTATTGTCGTGGACCCTGCGAAGGTGGCTACGGTACAGGATTGGCCTACACCCAAGAATGCAACGGATGTAAGAAGTTTCTTGGGATTAGCTGGATATTATCGTAAGTTTATCCAGGACTTCTCCAAGATAGCAGCACCGTTGACTCAGTTGACTAAGAAGAATCAGTCCTTCGTCTGGGACGGAGTGTGTGAGGATGCCTTCAAAAGTCTAAAGGAGAGGTTGACGCGTGCGCCAGTGTTAGTCATTCCTAAAGGGAATGAAGAGATGACGGTATACAAAGATGCTTGTGGTACCGGACTGGGTGCTGTATTGATGCAAGGAGGTAGGGTTGTAACTTATGCTAGTCGACAGCTAAAGCCGCATTAGAAGAAGTATCCTACCCATGATTTGGAATTAGCAGCGATTGTATTTGCGCTGAAGATGTGGAGACACTATCTCTTGGGAGAAAGATTTGAGTTGTTTACCGATCATAAATCGTTAAAGTATCTCTTCTCTCAGAAAGATCTGAATCTCCGTCAACAGAGATGGTTAGAGTTCTTGGCTTCGTATGATTTTGATATCGCATACACACCTGGGAAAGGTAATGCGGTAGCCAATGCCTTGAGTAGGAGACATGGCAGCTTAGGGGCAATGTTTCTTGAGTGGAAGCAACTGGAGTATATCGCGGGGTTTGATTTCAGACCAAAGTGCGAATTGGATCCAGTTATGCTAGCTAGTTTTACGATCAGACCCACTTTGATAGAGCGGATTGGTTCTAGTCAGAGGGACGATCCTAACCTATTGGAAATCATGTCCAAGTTAGAGATGGGTATCGATGTGGAGATGAATGTGTATGGGCTTGATCGAGATGGATGGCTTCGGAAGAATGGAAGACTAGTTGTGCCCAACGTGAATGGTTTGAGAGATGAAGTGCTTAGAGAATGTCATCACTCAAAACTGACTATACATCCTGGTGGTAATAAGATGTATCGAGACATGAGACAGACTTACTACTGGGAAGGGATGAAAAGAGACGTTGGGAAGTTTATATCCAAATGCATGAATTGCCAGCTAGTTAAAGCCGAGCAAAAGAAGCCTAGTGGGTTATTGCAACCATTAGAAATTCCCGAATGGAAATGGGAGCAAGTCTCGATGGATTTCATCGATGGTTTACCAAGGACTAGATCGGGATATGATAGCATTTGGGTAATTGTGGATCGATTGACTAAGAGTGCAAGATTTATGAGACGACCCCAAATCCCGTTCCGACGGAGACAAGGGTTATCTTTGGAATATAACACAGAAATAGATAATAGCAGAACAAAATTAAGTAAATACACCAGATAATGAACAATAAAATATACTGGATAAAAGTAATCATCAGATTTACACAGTATACAGGATCTTACTTAGTACAAATACAGTTCAGCTATACATAAATGTCTACAGCGGAAAAAAACAAAATATGTGCAATAGGAGCTGAACAGCATAAAAAGAGATAAATGATAGAATCCATCTTCAGCTCCGGCTATTCAGAAAGAACCAGCTAAACCTGAATACAAGGCTGCCCATGTAGAAAAAAGGGGCACCCGAGTTTGAAAGTGAAACAAACTACGAGTCAGTCATGGGACTGGTATGAGAAATCTATTCATCACATATATAATTATTGCCAACCACAGGACCACGCCACTTTCGTGGAACGGGTTTACTCCATTGGATTGCCAGTGCTTTAAAACAAATCTTTCTTTTAAACATCGCTATGCTTTTTATAAAAATGAAGCCATTATAAGACTCAGTTCCCATCACACAATGCAACGCAAACCGGAGGATAGAGTTTTACCTTATAATAGCCAAAATATGATTGATACGAATAAAACAAAGGCATTTGATATTATTGCTAGTGTTTATATGTTTTGAAAACTTTTTCAAATCATAACTATCAATCATAGACGGCATGGGTACCATATATCATGTCGCCATATATATATACAATCAAAACCGCACGATGTCGTATTTGGAAATTGGATTTCCGTCATGAACCAAGGCAAAAGATAGTCCTTACCGAATTCGAGACGCTCTAGCCCACCCCTCAGGACCCAGACTCAGGTGGGCCCTTGGATCGTCAGGGCCGGTCCACCGATGTGGATTAAAATGCCTGAACAATACGTTTCCCCGCCCTTTGGGGCGTAAACGAGCCAACGAATGACTCCATCGGACCTGGATCGTCCGATCAAACCGAGGCGCCTCGCAACAGCAACAACCACATAGGTGAAAAGTATATAAATGTCAGGGCTGTTAGGTTACTGACACCACCCTAGCTAGAAAGAAACGCATGCCCTCCCTGAGGTCCTTCTCCCGTTTTAGGTTCATACCGGGGTGTGAGGCTCGCGAATTCACGTTATACACAAAGCTATGCCACACAGGCGGTGCTTTGATCATCACCACAAGACTTTGCTTTTCAATAGAAGCCCTGATCACTGCATCTTAGCATGCCACACAGGCAATTCATGCCATGGGACTGATGTCCATCGATATACAACCTCTAAGCTCGTGCGTCTCAGAGAAGGGCGTTAAGCAAAAGAATAAATTCTCCACCGCCAAACAGAAGTATATTTAACAGAATAAACTCCAATGTCAGACACACAGTCCATTTACAAGTCCGTTCTGGGCCTGAACAAAACCGGAGGCACTAAATACCTCGCAAACCCATCGATCACCACGTACGTCTGGACGATCACCACTCATTATCCATATTTCGGGATGCCTCCCAATCAGGACCTCGGTTACCATCCAAACGAGGTGAAGATCTCCAGTCTTCAACCATCATCTTCATCATCGACTTTCAATCGTCGGTCAATTATTTGAAAGGAGAATTAACTCGGCCTTCTCAAATAATTCACGTATATTTAGAATTTCAAATCAATTTATTTCAATGGTTAAATTATTCGACAACACCAATTTTGTTCTTTAATGTAATTTTCACACCAAACACATTCAACCATCAAATACAACATAAATCGAGCAAATTCAGTTCATTTCCATTACATATTGATTATGATATTTTATAACGATTTATCGCTATTTTTGTTTATTTTAAAATAACCAATTTATTCAAAACGACGCTTCGGGCCATAACGCGGCCGTGGCGCTGTTTTTCTTCAGATTTGATTTACACATATCTGAAAATCTAACCGTTGGATCTTCACAAAATTCACATCATTAGAAAGGTCTTTTCAAAACGAATCCAACGGTTCCAGTTTCAGGAAAATCCGACGGTCGGATCTCCCGGTACAATCGTTTGAATTTTCGATTTCAAAATACGAACTACAGCGTCGTTATTCGATTAAATATATAATTATATATATATATATATATAAATAATCGCTTCTGGCGCTGTTTTTCATCAGATTTGAATTAAACATTCCAGACAATCCAACCGTTGGATTTTTACAAGGTTGGTGCCCTTGGGAAGATATTTCCAAGGCGAACCCGACGGTTGAGGTTTAGGGAAAATCCAATGGTCGGATTTCCCGCACTAGTTGTTTGAAATCACGGTTTCAAAATACGAAGTGCACGGCCTCGTTTCGTTTTAATTTTATTTATATTTATATATTATATAAATATAGTTCATTCAATGATTTCAATATCGTTTTCACTTCAAATATTTCACTAATGCCTTAAAATTTTGGAAAATTTCGCCATAACCTCCCCTGCACCGGGAGCATCGGGAAATCGCAAATAGCTTTCCCGGTCCTTCTAATCTCAAAAAGAAAAAGAAAAAGACAAGCGGCTAGCCAACAGGCTCATTAAATCATCACCCAAACAAAACAGTAAATGTGTACCTATTTGTCGGGCACAAAATTTTATTCCTCTTCTCTAGCCCCTTTTCTATAATCTGTTCAATGAATATGGATGTACATATATATAAAGTTCTTATCATTTATCATTTTCTATTCAACTTCATATTTGATTTCTATTTGGTTTAAAAACACCATTCACTCTAAGGTTACATACATAGGTACAAATCATTTCATTAACTACTTAATGAATATTTCAACTCATATATGTTTATTTGAACAAGTGGCTATTTTTAACACTTCACATTTCAACGATTCATGCATACAATAAAAATGTGATTTTTATTGTAAAACAACTCATTTCAAAATATGAATGCAATTCAACACATGAATTTCTAATCAACGAATGAATATCAATTCAACACATGAAGGTTTTCTATAGTTTCTATATATAGATAGAAATGTGATTTTTATATTTAAAACGCGAATACCATTCAACACATGAATTTCTAATCAACGAATGAATATCAATTCAACACATGAAGGTTTTCTATTTAATGAATAAATATAGTTTAAGCAAATGAAAATAATTCAAACACACGAATATTATTCAAAATTTCGGCAGCATAACGGCAGGGTAGTTAAAACCGGGACCGTCCCTAGTACGGCTCCTCGCTCTACCTTAAAACCTCGCGGTTTTTGACAATGGGGATCATGCATCTAGTTCGCACGCAGGCGGCATGTATATATTTATTTCATTTCCACAAACTAATCCTATGTGGTTTCAACCACAAACGGGTATTTTTCAACCTCAATCAATCAATATCAACCACAAACAATCCCAAACAATCATTCACTATCAATCAATTTTCACAACAATTTCAATCAATAAATATCGTCCATGGTTTGTGGACGAGGGGCGTATATATATATATATTTATATATAACAATTCACTTTTATTTCAACACATATATATATAGCTAGAAAAAGAAATTGAAGAGTGAGAAATTCTCACTGATGTGATCCACTACGCCGTGCTTTACTGTCGCTCAAATTCGTTGTTCTGGATTTCAACGTAATCTGTTTCACGAAATATTATATTAGAAATCATATTCTTAACACTGCTATTTACATTTTCAGATCAAAGTATATAATATTTTCAAACATCAAAGTATATTGTATTTTTAATCTCAAAAACAACGATTTACATTTTCTATTTTGAAAATCAATGCTAATTTTATTTGAAAAGCGATGACAATTTTATTTGAAAAGTGAGGCTAATTTTATTTGAAAAGCGATGACAATTTCATTTGATATAAATAAACTGATTTTATTTAAACAAAGTATATTTCTCCTTTTACCCAATGTATATTTTTGTTTACGAAGAATGCAAATTTATACTTGAAAAAGAATGCAAATTTATACTTGAAAAAGAATGCAAAAATATACTTGAAAAAGAATGCAAATTTATACTTGAAAAAGAATGCAAATTTATACTATTAAAACAAGTTCAGTTTATATTTTAAAACTGCATCTGTTAGCCTACTTTGTGAACTAGGCAACACAAAGTCAAGATGTCAAACATTGAAGAGCATTTTTAATTAGAAGACTTCGGTTCGGATCGGAGAGACCATTACTACTCAGATCGGAGAAGACACTACAGCCTAGATCGGACAGCTGCAATCGTTCGGGTCGGGTCAAAGCAACGTATCGGTTCGGATCGGATAAAATCTCCTGTTCGGATCGGTGAGCTATTGCTGTTGAAAGCAGAGAGCGCATGTTCGGATCGGAGGGCAGTCTTCTTCAAGATGGATCGGAAAGCCACCCGATTGCTACAGAGATAGGTCGGAGCGGAGCAGAATAAAGAGAAGAGAGAATTGTCACCAAGTCAATCCGGGTCGGATCGGATATCCCGATCCGAACCCCTGGTATATATATAGCTCCGACCCGAACCCATTTTTCATATCGTTCCCCCTGCATAAGCGCCCGGATATCCAGATCGGCTATGACCAGTTCTTGTCCATAACGTTCATTACTCTGATGCGTTGTCAACACAATAATTCATCCGAACCCGAGGCTAATGGAATGGATGACACGTGGCTCCGATCCGGATCGGGTTTTGAGAAAATTCACACTTATAAATACCCCGTCTGGATACAAAGAAGAGGATCTTTTTTCTGGCATTTTGAGAGTTCAACTACCTTCATAATCCGAATTCCAGCAATCCCGAAAAATCCAAATCTTCTTTCATTATTTGTTTTCTATAATTGAGTGATTATAAGTGAGTTGTGAGAGGAATCAAGTGAATATTTCATTGTACTTGCAACTAAATCAGTAAATATAGTGAGAGACAAGTGGACGTAGGCATTTCTTCGCTGAACCACTATAAATCCTGTGTGTTCATTTTTATTTTTATCTTATTTCATTGGCTTTCAGTTAATTCGGGTGTTAGAACCACTTTTTGGTCTAACATTTTGGTGCTTTCACTGAGAAACTCATCTGAATTCTTTATTTTCCGGGATTTCTTTCTACTTTTTGGACCGTTGAGTTCAAAGAAGTTAATCCTTAAGTTTCTACGCTCTTTTATATTTGTTGAAGTGATTGTCAAAGAATCATGGCCAAAGGAAAAGGCAAAGAAGTTCAGTCTGGTCGAGGAAATGGAGCTGGCGAAGATCAGCAAAATGCGGTTGTAACAAGGTCTCGTGGGCAGAGTTCAGCAGCAGGAAGAACCAATGCAGGAAATCCGAGCCGCCAACAGGGGGAAAGCTCCGATCCGATCCGGGTAGGAGATTCTGAAGCAGTGCATTCCCCCAATCTGAACCGACCCGAGCAGCTTGCCACGTACCGATCCGACCAGGCTCCCCAGCTCCGAACCGACCCGACCTCCTATCTCCGATCCGATCCGATGCTTGGTGAAGCTGGAAACTCCACTCGAGTCCCTACGAATGCTCCGATTCCAGCCACCAGGGTTAGTGATCAGGTCAATCCATCTGCGCCCATCACTCAAGGAGATTTCTCGCGCTTACTTGACATGCTTGAGAGCATAAGGGAGGCTATGAAAGTCCACGAGCGCACTAATCTCATGATGCAGGAAAATATGAGGCTCATGAGTCGGGAGATTAGTGAACTTCGTCGACAGAGAACTCCATCATCGGTTCGTCACACACTAGTGGATCAATCTTCATCTTCCGAGGAAGAGCGGCCCCGTGAACGAAGGCCGCTCGAACGACCTCAGAATGTGGAGCAGCTGACATTTGGATCTTTGGGATCTCATGAGGATATTGCACGAGCGCTAGGAAACAATGACCCCACTCGGGGGCAAAGACTCCAGTCCCCTCCTCCCGAGATCGACCGGGAGCGCAGGGAACGGAATCGAGCAGAAGCAGCTCGAAGAAGAAGGGCATCTCCTGAACAAGAGCCCAGAAGGAACTCGGATACTAGGGCCAGGGAATCTGAGCGACCCCTAACTAATGCTGATGTGCAGGCGATGGTTCGCCAGATCATGACCGAGAGCCGGAACTATACAAATGGAGATTATGGCATTGAGCGAAGCCATACTCCTTTCACCGATGATATCCTCGACTTCCAATTTCCCCGGTGCTTTAACTATCCACAGATGGACAAGTACAACGGAAGGACTGATCCGGGACAGCATTTGATGCGATACTCGTGGCTCATGAATGCTGCTGCTGCCCCTGATGAAGTGAAATGCAAAGCATTCCCAATCTACTTAGAAGATGTGGCGCTGTTCTGGTTTACCCGACTTCCTCCTCGTTCGATTTCGAATTACAAGGAACTAAGCGAGCGTTTTATGAACCAGTTCCGACTCCATGCCCGAAAGTCCAAAAGTGTTATTGAATTATCAAGAATCAAGCAGGCACCAAGAGAGTCTTTGAGGGAATATCTTGACCGTTTTAACCAAGCTGTGACTGAGGTCAGTGACCCGCATGAGCCCACTATTCTGATGGCATTGAAGGAAGGAGTCGATCCTGAATCCGAGTTTGGAGATTACCTTTCTGGAAAAACACCCTCCACAAGAGAGATATTCTACTAAAAAGCCGATATTTATCTAAGGCGAGAGGAGGCCAGGGCAAACCGAAAGAGAAAGTCTGAGACGGCTTCAAAAGAAAATGTGCAGAGTAATATCACCGTGAAGCAGTCTGGGGAAAGTTCCGGCAAGGTTGAAGTAAATGTGGGAAACAAGGGTGGAAACAACAATGCTGGAAGCGGGGGTAACAACAACAATAACCGTAATCCGAACAATAACAGAAGAAACAGAAATAGGGGAAGTGATCCTAACAAAAGACTCCGATTCCAGACCTACGAGAATTATACACCATTGAACAACACCCTGGAAAATATTTACCTGGATACGTACAATGTGTTACAGTACAAAAGACCGCCACCTCGTGATTCGACCGAGAAAGAAATGGCAACAGGGAAATTTTGTTTGTTTCATGGAACTCATGGGCATTCAACCAATGAATGTCGCCATTTGAGGGATTTGATTGAGAAGCTGCTGCGTGAAGGGAAGTTGGATGAATACAAGGTTGCCCCGAGGGACAGGGGGCAAGGAGAGCAAGCTCCCAAACAGATTCTACCTGCTCCCAAGCCTACAGCGCAGCAGAAAGGTAAAGGAATTGTGATCAACTCCATAGTGGGTGGACCTCACCCGGCAATCCGAAGTTTCAGATCAATGGATCAATATGTAAATGCTGCCAAGCATCTAGACGTGAATGAAGGTGATTGTTTGGAAGATATCACCCCCATAAAACAACAGAAGACCATGTTTGACGAGGTGGTATTCCGCAGCCGAGATAATACCGGGATCCAATCACCCACTGATGATCCGTTGGTTATTACTACCACCATTGGGCCGGCCTTGGTTCATAAGGTATTAGTAGACAATGGAAGTTCCATTAATATTTTGTTTAAAAAGTCATTTGATCAGATGAAGCTTGAGTCTGAGGATTTGAAGCCATGTGAAGGATGGATCAGAGGCTTCAACGGGGCATCAACAGCTCCCATGGGATACATAGAATTGCCCGTGACCTTGGGGCAAGGAGAATGCAGAAGAGTGCGGATGCTTCAGTTCGTAGTATTGGACGTAGATTCGCCTTATAATGCATTTTTCGGGAGGCTTGCCCTTGCTGAATTCAGGGTTTGTATCGCCCCCTGGTGTTTATTGCTTAAGTTCCCAACCGAAGCTGGAACTGGAGTAATGAGAGGGGATCAAGTTTCCGGACGGGCCTGTTATGTGGCCGAACTAAAGATGTTGATGAAAGGACTTAACATCGAGAGTGAAGATGCCTCCCCTCCCCTAAAGGGGGGCTCAGCGTAGCAATTAGAGAAATCGGCCCCGAAGGAGTTGCTAAAAGGAACGCCTGAAGTCCTGGATCCCAGAAAAGACGAGGAACCAGAGACTAAGAATGCAACTCCTAATGAAGCGACAGTGGAAATTCCCATTGATGACACTGATCCGACAAGAGTTTTGAAGATTGGGTCTCAATTGGATCCATGTCGGGCCAAAGAACTAACGGACTTTTTGAAGGCGAACTTAGACGTGTTTGCCTGGACCCACGCTGACATGTGTGGGATATCGCCATCCATTATAAGTCATAAATTGAATGTAAACCCGAAACATCCGCCTGTGAAGCAAAAGATGCGCATTCTAGGCCCAGAGAGGTCGGCTTCTCTCAAAGAGGAAGTAGAGAAGTTGAAGCAGAATGGATTTATTCGAGATTCGACATATCCCGACTGGATATCGAATCCCGTCTTGGTAAAGAAGCCAAACGGAAAGTGGCAGACTTGCATTGATTTTTCAGATTTGAACAAAGCTTGCCCAAAAGATAGTTTCCCACTTCCTAGGATTGACCAGCTTGTAGATTCGACAGCAGGTCATGAACTTCTCTCTTTCATGGACGCATATTCTGGATACAACCAAATTCCTATGGACGCGCCAGACCAAGAACATACAAGCTTCATTACGAATTTGTGATTATATTGTTATGTTGTAATGCCATTCGGATTGAAAAACGCCGGAGCTACTTACCAGCGCTTGGTGAACAGAATGTTTTATAATCAAATAGGAAAGACTATGGAAGTTTATGTGGATGATATGCTTGTAAAATCGAAACAGTCCTCCAGCCATACGCAAGACTTGGCGGAAATGTTTGGTATCCTGCGAAAGTACCGGATGAAATTGAATCCTCTGAAATGCTCATTTGGAGTGGCATCGGGAAAGTTCCTTGGCTTCATTGTGACTTCCCGAGGACTTGAAATCAACCCTAGCCAGATAGCAACGATTAGAAATATCGAAGAGCCGAGGAGAATTAAAGACGTCCAAAGTCTTGCAGGGAAAGTAGCGGCACTGAGTAGATTCATCTCCAAAGCCACAGACAAATGTATTCCGTTTTTTGATCTAATTAAAAGGGGAAAGAAAAACTTCGAGTGGACTCCGGACTGTGTTGAGGCCTTTCGAAATTTATTGGAACTGCTAGAGAAACCGCCGATTTTGTCAAAGCCAGTAGGTCACGAAGAATTGTTTGTTTACTTGGCAGTCTCGGCTCACGCGGTTAGCACAACCCTGGTTCGAGAAGAAGACAAAGTACAAAGGCCAGTGTATTATGTAAGCAAGAAATTAGCAGCGGCAGAGCACAACTATCCAAAGATTGAGAAGCTTGCTTACAGCCTCCTAATCGCATCCCGAAAACTTCGTCACTATTTCCAAGCTCATCCAATAATCATATACACCGACCAGCCCTCGAGGCAGGTGCTGCAGAGACCCGAAGCATCGGGAAGGTTGATCAAATGGAATATAGAATTAAGTCAGTTTGATTTAAATTCTCAACCACGAAAGTCGATCAGGGGGCAAGCTCTGGCAGACTTTATTGCGGAGTTCACTATTCCAGAGGAGGAAGTAATCGATGACAGAGTGGTTAAGTCCGAGGATGAGTTAAAGATAGATCCGTGGAAACTATACACAGATGGAGCCAAGAATGACCGAAGGTCCGGAGCTGGAATTGTCTTAGTCACTCCCGAAGGACGGTCGTTATATTACGCCCTGCGATTAGAATTTTTGGCGACTAACAATGACTCTGAATATGAAGCCCTGATTGCCGGGCTGAAGCTTGCTAAAGACCTCAGAGTAAAAACATTGGACATATTCTGTGACTCTAAAATTGTTGTTTGTCAAGTACGAGAGGAATTTGTGGCTCGGGGACCTCGGCTTATCGCCTACCTCAGGAGAGTGAGAGAGCTATTGAATAGATTGGAGCGATACAACATAACACATATTCCCAGAGTTGAAAACCAGAAAGCGGATAGGCTGGCAAAGCCGGCTAGTTCCGACAATCCAGAAGAGACTGAAATAATTCCAATTGAAATGTTGGAATCGCCAAGCTTTGAGTCAATGGAAATTGAATTCGCTTTTGAAGCGGAACCAGAGAAGGAGTCGTGGATGACTCCAATTAAGAATTTCCTTAAGAATGGGACACTCCCATCAAAGAAGAGTGAGAAAAGAGCTGTAGTTCGCAAAGCTACCAGATATGTCATACAAGATGATACTCATTATAGGCAAGGATTTTCTATGCCCCTGTTACGATGTATAGCACACGACGACATCAAGCGTGTACTAAGAGAAGTACACGAAGGTGAGTGTGGAGATCATACAGGAGGTCAAACTTTAGCAAAGAAGATACTGCGATACGGATACTTCGGGCCTACGATTAATAAAGATGCAACTGATTATTCACGACGCTGCGATAAGTGCCAGAGATTCGCCAAAATCCCCAGGGCACCGTCAACCCAACTTAAATCAATGGTGAGTCCTTGGCCATTTGCCACGTGGGGAATTGATATCATTGGAGTTCTACGAATTGCTAAAGGAGGAGCTAAATATGCAATAGTGGCCGTGGACTATTTTACGAAGTGGGTGGAAGCTGAGCCCTTGACCAAGATCACGGCAAGAAAGGTGATAAGTTTTGTGGTCAGAAATATTATATGCCGGTTCGGGATCCCAAGGACGATTATAACTGACAACGGAACCCAATTTGATAGTACTGAATTCAGAAATTTCTGCCAGAAGTATAAGATAGACAAACGATATACTGCAGTTGCTTATCCGCAATCGAATGGGCAAGTAGAGGCAATAAACAAAGTAATAAAATCCATCCTCAAGAAACGATTAGAGCGTGCAAAGGCAAAATGGGTTGACAAATTGCCCCTAGCTTTGTGGGCATATCGAACAACATTTAAAACGGCCACCGGTCATACCCCTTTCTCTCTCTCCTTTGGCTCAGAAGCTGTAATTCCAGTTGAACTGGAAGTTCCTTCCCACAGGGTGACATATTATGACCCGATGACGAATCGAGCACTCTTACTTGAGTCTCTTGATGAAGTCGAAGAAAAAAGGGACGAAGCAGATTTGCGTGCGGCAAGACATCGACGTCAGATGGCCCGCTATTACGACAAAAAAGTTCGCCTCAGGACTTTTGAACCAGGAGATTTGGTGCTAAAGAGAGTCTTTCCATCCCTTCCTCACCTCGGTCCAAAATGGGAAGGACCCTTTGTCATCCAACGGAAACTTGAAAAAGGAACCTTCAAGTTAACGACCGTAGATGGCGAAGAAGTCCCTAGAGCATGGAATGCCCAACACTTAATGCGATATTTGGATTAGAAATGCTGTACTTTGTGTTATTTTTCTTATGAACTCTGTAATAAGGCACGACTTGCCTTGGGAAAATCTGACGATATGAATGAAGAACTATAAAGTGGATGTAGGCTACGACTTAGCCGAACCACTATAAAAATATTGCGTGTTATTTACTTTTATGCATTACATATATACGTTCATCAGTTATTCTGTTGTGATTATAAAATACAGGACGACTCACATCCTAAAAAGGTTAAAAACAGTTTATACATAAAAAGAAGCACAACGACTATTTGTGCGATAAGACATAAAAGAATGAGAAAACGACATTCTTAACTCTAACTCTCCAGAGAGAGAGAGAGAGAGAGAGAGAGAGTATAAAAGCGTCTCCGACTGAGCGCTGAAAAAGAAATTCTTCTCCTAACTCTAACTCTCCAGAGAGAGAGAGAGTATAAAAGTGTCTCCGACTGAGCGCTGAAAAAGAAATTCTTCTCCTAACTCTAACTTTCCAGAGAGAAAGAGAGTATAAAGGCGTCTCCGACTGAGCGCTAAGAAAGAAATCTTTCCCCGCTGAAAGACCGGGGAATGAATAGATTACTGAGCTCGAACTCTAACTCTCAAGAGAAAGAGAGAGAGTATAAAAGAAATGCCAGAAAAAACGACAGGTACTGACGACACAGGAAGTGCTATCCCGTCAGAGAATCGGGAGCATTCATATTACTTGATTAAGCATTAAATAATTTGTGGGAATTGACTGGGGACACGTATTTATACGCATATTTCCCCCTCCACAACTTCGTTTCATAACTATAGACATGCATTTTTACATAAGTGCAGAACTACTAACAAACAAACATTGCAGAAAATGAGTTATTTTTATTTACAAATGAATGAATTTGTACAGGAAAATAGCTAAAAAAGAAAGTGCAGGAGCCACTCTTGTAGCAGCAATTATTGGTTCACTATATGCTAAAACGAAACAAGGCAATCCACTATTTAGATTTTGAATGAGCCTTGGACTTCTTGGCGGCTTTCTCCGCATCCTTTGCCTCTTTCTTAGCCTCTGTCAAAATTCGTTTTGACTTTTTTTTTCCTGAAGATACGGTGCTGGAGCCAGTAGACTGCTTCCCGGAGGGCGGAGCGCTGGAATCAAGGGAAGATTTTTTAGCAAGTTCCTCTGTAATAGATCTAGTTGAGAGCTTAACAACTAACCTTGATCCCGCATCCACAACTGCAAGCGGTTTGAGGGCTTCAGGGTCGAGTTCTTCGGTTTTTAATTGCAAGTTCTTGTCTTGATCAGCCTTCATTGCAGCCAAGGTAACGTCATCAGCACTTTTTGACTCCCCGATTATTGTAACTTCTGGTTCCTCTTCCTGACCCCCGTCATCGCCATCATCCCTTAAAGCTGCTATCACTTCTTCATCATGGGGAGTGGCGGTCTTAGTCGGCTCACTTCCTTCTCCCAAGTCAATAGAAGCAGCCTTGCCTTCCCCTTTTTTGGCCTTTTCTGCGGGCTCTGTCCCGGCGGTGGCTCCCTGAGTCACATCAGTCTTTTCGGATGACTCAACACCTACAGAATGAGAAGCAACAGTTATCAACTCAGGTGAAAACAATGGGTCTTTCATCGATTGTTCAATCACGTGGCGAAAGGTAGAAATAGCCTTGGCAAATTGAGGAGAAAAGGTAGGGATACCTTCCGAAGACTTCTCGGCAGGGGTGACTACTACGTCTGGTGCTGTTTCAGGAATAGGGGACAGCAGAGTTGTTCGGGGAATTCCCGGATTTTCAGGATCATACCCCTCTACTTCTGAAGTTGCAGGGGCAGAAGAAGAGGAACCAGCTTCGAGAACAGTTTTTTGTTTAGACTTCCGTCTCTCTTCTTCCATGGCCTCAGCAATAAGGCGGCGCCCTTCAGCTAGGCGCTTCGGTTCATCATCCCTCAAGTATTCCTCCATTAGCTTATCTTCATCAATGGAATCGACTTTAAGTTCCTCTTTTTCCCACTCGATGATCTGATTCCACACTTGAACTAGAGTGGATGGATAGTCCTCGATCCAAGAAATGTTTCGGCGACGGATAATATGTGCGAAGAATTCAATCATTAGTTCGCCGAAACCCTGAATATCAGCCTCCGCCTCTGATAATTGCTTGTGGGCTTCCTCCGCAGATTTGATGGCACACTCCACATTGCCCTCGGCCAGGGCAGCCCTGTTCTCTGCTTCCAACAGCCTTGAAGCCAAATCAGCATTCTTCTTTTCTAGTTCAGCACTCCTCTGTGCTAACTCGGCATTTTTCCATTCAAGGTCAGCATAAGCAAGGCGTGTCTTAGTAGCTTCTGACTTAGCCTCGTCAGTTTGCTTTTTTAATTCAGAACGCTCTTGAGTGTGAGATTCAAGCAAGGCATGGTAACGTTTTTGCATGTCCTCGAATTGTTGTTTGAAGTTAGAAGCGTCCCTTTGAGCGACAGCTAGCTGAGCTTGAGTGTCTTCCAAATCTTTTCCTAGAGCTTTTAAGGCTTTGGCATCCTCCTCCGCAGTCTTTTGCATTGAATCAGTATTTGTGATTAGAGTGCGGATGATTCTAGAAAGATTACGTGAATATTTAAACATCTCAGTATATTGTTTTTCCACCGCATCTATCTTTGCTTTGGCCTCGTCTGCCCATTTAGAAGAAACAGATTCAAGGGCAGGTAAAAAAGTCAAAGTCTCGAAGTAGTGTTCGGGAAATTGCTCCTTCAAATATGCCCGCTTTCCTGCAGTTTCCGCATCTACTGGGGGAGGAGCGGGGATTGTCAATACGGTGTCCCTGTGTGAGGAGGATTCGGTAGATTCTTTGTCTGTCCTAGGTCGTTTAGTAGCAGGAACCTTGTGCTTACTCCGAGACCCGGTTTCTTTCAGAGGACTTCTCTCTCTACTGCGCTTTTCATGGGAAGAAGTGGAGTCTTTAGATGGTGGTCTGTCCTCTTCCCTGCGGCTTTGATAACCCTTGTATTTCTCTTGTTCCGACCGAACTGGTGAGCGAGAACGTGAGGGTCGAGAACGATAGGGATCATAAGGCCTTCTCTCCTCCCTACCACGATCATCCCGGCGATCATACTCGATATCCTGAAGTGGATTGGACATGCTGTGGCGAAGCTTCCTGATATCGTAGTAGGATCGAGACATCGTACATGCACGATAAAACAAACGAAATTTAGAATTAATGGACTCACGAAGAAAGAGGTGCAATGAATGCTAATGCCGTTATATAAAGTGTATCCTAAGTGGTGTGTTTCCCCCCAACCAACCCGAGTCTAAAGCTAGACTAGTACGGGCAGGCTCTTTGGGCTTAGCGGGAGTGGTCTCTTCAGAAGAGGTGAAGACTAAAGGATCCTTCCTGAAATCCTCTGAAGTGTATATAGTCTCAGGTAAGGGGAGATCTCCCAAACCCTGAAATATTTGCTCATCGGTACTAGGGACATTCCCCTCAGAAGCATGAAGTGGCGACTCTTGGGAGGATTTTGACTTTTCCAGAGAAGTAGCCTCCTCGGGGGCAGTATATCCTTCACGATGCTTTTCGGCCAGATTAGCCAATTCGTCATCTTGTGTAGAAGATGGAGAAGGTGAAGTTTGAAGAGGCGCTGTAGGAGCTCCTGAGCCTTCTCCTGTCTCTGGGACTACCTCCACTGGAGGAATGTATGCGTATGGAGCCGTCCCATGACCGATGCTACGAAAAACGGATAACAGCCCATGAAAGTGAAGGTATTCGTCTTTAAGGACTTCGTCGATAGTCAAGAATTTCTGATCGCCATTAAGAAGTCGGTGCATCCGGTCAAAAAACACCTGATCTGATATCTGTTTGGGATTGTCGACTGCAAACAAAAAGGAAAACAAGTTAAGGTGATGATTCAAGTGTATAGAGCCCGGATTTAGAAAATCAGTGCTTTACTTGATTTTGTCCACCTCCTGGCGCATCCAGGCTGTCGCTTCACGTAGAACCATTCTAGTCTGGAATCTCCAGCTTTACTGCTGAATGGTGTTGAGATTATCTTCCTTTTTGGAACTGACTCAAAGTAGCAGAAAGATGGAGTCTCTCGAGTCCGATGCTTGAAATTATAGAAGAAGTGAACGTCATCGAACGTGAGCTCTATGCCTAAGATTTCATGATATGCTATGTACAAGGTGTGCAAATAGGCATATGAATTGGGATGCAACTGCATGGGGGCAATCCGCATTTGTCTTAAAAAGTCAACGATGAAGGGAGAGATGGAGGAATGGCGCCGACCATGCACATCAATCGAGTGACCGCCATATATCCTTCTGGAGGGTTGTGGGGACGGTCAGAGCGTGAAGGCACTAGAGTGTCCCTTTTCATTATCCCGTACTTTAAGCAAATTCGGACAAGTCGATCGTTGTCGATTGTTGATTCAACGGAGTCTGGAGGTGATTCCAATATAATGGCCGATTCAAATTCATCAGGGGCTCGATCGTCACCAGTCCCTCCTTCCTCCTCAAAACCCAGAGAAACTTCATTCTCTGAAGACACCTCGTTGCTTTCTCGATTTCCAACCCCGTAGTCTGGACCCTCACTGTCCCATTCTGGATCCGAAGGAGAAGATATATCCTCGAGAGTGATTTTGTTAGAGGTTTCCGGGGCTTCTTTCCTCTCAGCTAGTCTGGAAGAACGTCTGGGTCTCATTGTCATAAAACTATTGAAGAAGCAATAGCACGAATTAGAGTAAATTAGCCCGTACCCCCCCTGTGCATGTGTGTGAACTAAAATGTGTGCAGCGAATGTGAGAAATGCAAAGTAAAGGTGCAACAATGTAAGACGAAACTTTGAAGAGAAAATGATAGTCAGAGTAGTTCTTAATGTTCGTTTATGTCCGCAAGGCACTATCCTAATTGTTCATGAAGTTGGAAGTAATATCTAGCATTGTTTTAAATAGTTGGACAAAAGTTTGTGCTTTGGACTGAGTAGTTGTCGGTTCGGATGTATACATCAGGTTCAGATCGGATAGGCAAGGTCACATGTCGGCTTAAAGCAAAGGCTCACACTCAGTGAGATATACCCGGATCGGTTCGGGGATTGACTTTCGGGGCGGGTCGGATTGACCTGAATAACAATGCCCCTATTCTCTCTTTGTTTCACAACCCGGTCTGATCCGAGCGCATAAGTCTTGACCTCCATTTTATTCATAGGTCCGACCCGACCCGGTCAAACAAGTTAAGTCCCATTTCTTTGCCTTATTGCTCTGACCCGGTCCGGTTCTGTGAATTTCTCTCTTTTCCTTTTTCTCCTACTATTCCCCCACCCAAACCGATCTCCTTCAATTTCCTTCCTCTTCCTCCTCTTAAGTAGCGAACCCAACTCGATATCCAAAGCCTTAATTAAAATCAAGTGCTTAAGCACTCAAGTATTCAACGATGAATCTCAATACCCTCCACCAACGCCTCGAAATGGCGTCGATGCCATTAACGACGAAGGCGGAGGATGAAGGAAGCTATGGCGATGGAATTAGTCAAATACCTTGCTAGAATCGTTCAACTTAACTGCGAATGTAAATTAAAAACAATTATGGCAACGAGATTCGAGATTGCAAGACTACCTATGTATTTGATTCAAAGATTGAAGCGAAAATTTTGAAATTTAATGGAAAGACTAGGGTTTCGATGTGGAATCGGTTGGGCAAGAATGGCGAAAGTAAAAGAAAGAGAAAGAAAGAAGGAGACAGGGACAGAGAATATATACAAGAGGGAGGTGGCTACTCGTATTCCCCTCCTATATTTCCGCTCGGTCCGGAGTACGAGCCTAACAGCCCACACTTTCTGGCCCATTGATCTGTTGCAAGGCATAGAAAATCCATCCGGGTCGGAACTCAAACTATAAATCCGTTCGGGTCGGAACTCAAACTATAAATCCGTTCGGGTCGGAGCCCGAACCGAACAGGATGATGAACAACAACTTGACATGTGAATTCAAAAGGAAGGATGAAGGTATTGTGCCATGGCAATCAAAGCATGCTCCGTTTCCAGCAGAAGCATCCTTTGAGGGGGCAAAATGTTAGCCTACTTTGTGAACTAGGCAACACAAAGTCAAGATGTCAAACATTGAAGAGCATTTTTAATTAGAAGACTTCGGTTCGGATCGGAGAGACCATCACTACTCAGATCGGAGAAGACACTACAGCCTAGATCAGACAGCTGCAATCGTTCGGGTTGGGTCAAAGCAACGTATCGGTTCGGATCGGATAAAATCCCCTGTTCGGATCGGTGAGCTATTGCTGTTGAAAGCAGAGAGCGCATGTTCGGATCGGAGGGCAGTCTTCTTCAAGATGGATCGGAAAGCCACCCAATTGCTATAGAGATAGGTCGGAGCGGAGCAGAATAAAGAGAAGAGAGAATTGTCACCAAGTCAATCCGGGTCAGATCGGATATTCCGATCCGAACCCCTGGTATATATATAGCTCCGACCCGAACCCATTTTTCATATCGTTCCCCCTGCATAAGCGCCTGGATATCCGGATCGGCTATGACCAGTTCTTGTCCATAACGTTCATTACTCTGATGCGTTGTCAACACAGTAATTCATCCGAACCCGAGGCTAATGGAATGGATGACACGGGGCTCCGATCTGGATCGAGTTTTGAGCAAATTCACACCTATAAATACCCCGTCTGGATACAAAGAAGAGGATCTTTTTTCTGGCATTTTGAGAGTTCAACTACCTTCATAATCCGAATTCCAGCAATCCCGAAAAATCCAAATCTTCTTTCATTATTTGTTTTCTATAATTGAGTGATTATAAGTGAGTTGTGAGAGGAATCAAGTGAATATTTCATTGTACTTGCAACTAAATCAGTAAATATAGTGAGAGACAAGTGGACGTAGGCATTTCTTCGCTGAACCACTATAAATCCCGTGTGTTCATTTTTATTTTTATCTTATTTCATTGGCTTTCAGTTAATTCGGGTGTTAGAACCACTTTTTGGTCTAACATTTTGGTGCTTTCACTGAGAAACCTATCTGAATTCTTTATTTTCCGGGATTTCTTTCTACTTTTTGGACCGTTGAGTTCAAAGAAGTTAATCCTTAAGTTTCTACGCTCTTTTATATTTGTTGAAGTGATTGTCAAAGAATCATGGCCAAAGGAAAAGGCAAAGAAGTTCAGTCTGGTCGAGGAAATGGAGCTGGCGAAGATCAGCAAAATGCGGTTGTAACAAGGTCTCGTGGGCAGAGTTCAGCAACAGGAAGAACCAATGCAGAAAATTCGAGCCGCCAACAGGGGGAAAGCTCCGATCTGATCCGGGTAGGAGATTCTGAAGCATTGCATTCCCCCAATCTGAACCGACCCGAGTAGCTTGCCACGTACCGATCCGACCAGGCTCCCCAGCTCCGAACCGACCCGACTTCCTATCTCCGATCCGATCCGATGCTTGGTGAAGCTGGAACCTCCACTCGAGTCCCTACGAATGCTCCGATTCCAGCCACCAGGGTTAGTGATCAGGTCAATCCATCTGCGCCCATCACTCAAGGAGATTTCTCGCGCTTACTTGACATGCTTGAGAGCACAAGGGAGGCTATGAAAGTCCAAGAGCGCACTAATCTCATGATGAAGGAAAATATAAGGCTCATGAGTCGGGAGATTAGTGAACTCCGTCGACAGAGAACTCCATCATCGGTTCGTCACACACCAGTGGATCAATCTTCATCTTCCGAGGAAGAGCGGCCCCGTGAACGAAGGCCGCTCGAACGACCTCAGAATGTGGAGCAGCTGACATTTGGATCTTTGGGATCTCGTGAGGATATTGCACGAGCGCTAGGAAACAATGACCCCACTCGGGGGCAAAGACTCCAGTCCCCTCCTCCCGAGATCGACCGGGAGCGCAGGGAACGGAATCGAGCAGAAGCAGCTCGAAGAAGAAGGGCATCTCCTGAACAAGAGCCCAGAAGGAACTCGGATACTAGGGCCAGGGAATCTGAGCGACCCCTAACTAATGCTGATGTGCAGGCGATGGTTCGCCAGATCATGACCGAGAGCCGGAACTATACAAATGAAGATTATGGCATTGAGCGAATCCATACTCCTTTCACCGATGATATCCTCGACTTCCAATTTCCCCGGCGCTTTAACTATCCACAGATGGACAAGTACAACGGAAGGACTGATCTGGGACAGCATTTGATGCGATACTCGTGGCTCATGAATGCAGCTGCTGCCCCTGATGAAGTGAAATGCAAAGCATTCCCAATCTACTTAGAAGATGTGGCGCTGTTCTGGTTTACCCGACTTCCTCCTCGTTCGATTTCGAATTACAAGGAACTAAGCGAGCGTTTTATGAACCAGTTCCGACTCCATGCCCGAAAGTCCAAAAGTGTTATTGAATTATCAAGAATCAAGCAGGCACCAGGAGAGTCTTTGAGGGCATATCTTGACCGTTTTAACCAAGCTGTGACTGAGGTCAGTGACCCGCATGAGCCCACTATTCTGATGGCATTGAAGGAAGGAGTCGATCCTGAATCCGAGTTTGGAGATTACCTTTCTGGAAAAACACCCTCCACAAGAGAGATATTCTACGAAAAAGCCGATATTTATCTAAGGCGAGAGGAGGCCAGGGCAAACCGAAAGAGAAAGTCTGAGACGGCTTCAAAAGAAAATGTGCAGAGTAATATCGCCGTGAAGCAGTTTGGGGAAAGTTCCGGCAAGGTTGAAGTAAATGTGGGAAACAAGGGTGGAACCAACAATGCTGGAAGCGGGGGTAACAACAACAATAACCGTAATCCGAACAATAACAGAAGAAACAGAAATAGGGGAAGTGATCCTAACAAAAGACCCCGATTCCAGACCTACGAGAATTATACACCATTGAACGACACCCTGGAAAATATTTACCTAGATACGTACAATGTGTTATAGTACAAAAGACCGCCACCTCGTGATTCGACCGAGAAAGAAATGGCAACAGGGAAATTTTGTTTGTTTCATGGAACTCATGGGCATTCAACCAATGAATGTCGGCATTTGAGGGATTTGATTGAGAAGCTGCTGCGTGAAGGGAAGTTGGATGAATACAAGGTTTTCCCGAGGGACAGGGGGCAAGGAGAGCAAGCTCCAAAACAGATTCTACCTGCTCCCAAGCCTACAGCGCAGTAGAAAGGTAAAGGAATTGTGATCAACTCCATAGTGGGCGGACCTCACCCGACAATCCGAATTTTCAGATCAATGGATCAATATGTAAATGCTGCCAAGCATCTAGACGTGAATGAAGGTGATTGTTTGGAAGATATCACCCCCATAAAACAACAGAAGACCATGTTTGACGACGTGGTATTCCGCAGCCGAGATAATACCGGGATCCAATCACCCACTGATGATCCGTTGGTTATTACTACCACCATTGGGCCGGCCTTGGTTCATAAGGTATTAGTAGACAACGGAAGTTCCGTTAATATTTTGTTTAAAAAGTCATTTGATCAGATGAAGCTTGAGTCTGAGGATTTGAAGCCATGTGAAGGATGGATCAGAGGCTTCAACGGGGCATCAACAGCTCCCATGGGATACATAGAATTGCCTGTGACCTTGGGGCAAGGAGAACGCAGAAGAGTGCGGATGCTTCAGTTCGTAGTTTTGGACGTAGATTCGCCTTATAATGCGTTTTTGGGGAGGCTTGCCCTTGCTGAATTCAGGGTTTGTATCGCCCCCTGGTGTTTATTTCTTAAGTTCCCAACCGAAGCTGGAACTGGAGTAATGAGAGGGGATCAAGTTTCCGGACGGGCCTGTTATGTGGCTGAACTAAAGATGTTGATGAAAGGACTTAACATCGAGAGTGAAGATGCCTCCCCTCCCCTAAAGGGGGGCTCAGCGTAGCAATTAGAGAAATCGGCCCCGAAGGAGTTGCTAAAAGGAACGCCTGAAGACCTGGATCCCAGAAAAGACGAGGAACCAGAGACTAAGAATGCAACTCCTAATGAAGCGACAGTGGAAATTCCCATTGATGACACTGATCCGACAAGAGTCTTGAAGATTGGGTCTCAATTGGATCCATGACGGGCCAAAGAACTAACGGACTTTTTGAAGGCGAACTTGGACGTGTTTGCCTAGACCCACGCTGACATGTGTGGGATATCGCCATCCATTATAAGTCATAAATTGAATGTAAACCCGAAACATCCGCCTGTGAAGCAAAAGAGGCGCATGCTGGGCCCAGAGAGGTCGGCTTCTCTCAAAGAGGAAGTAGAGAAGTTGAAGCAGAATGGATTTATTCGAGATTCGACATATCCCGACTGGATATCGAATCCCGTCTTGGTAAAGAAGCCAAACGGAAAGTGGCGGATTTGCATTGATTTTTCAGATTTGAACAAAGCTTGCCCAAAAGATAGTTTCCCACTTCCCAGGATTGACCAGCTTGTAGATTCGACAGCAGGTCATGAACTTCTCTCTTTCATGGACGCATATTCTGGATACAACCAAATTCCTATGCATGTGCCAGACCAAGAACATACGAGCTTCATTACGAATTTGTGATTATATTGTTATGTTGTAATGCCATTCGGATTGAAAAACGCCGGAGTTACTTACCAGCGCTTGGTGAACAGAATGTTTTATAATCAAATAGGAAAGACTATGGAAGTTTATGTGGATGATATGCTTGTCAAATCGAAACAGTCCTCCAGCCATACGCAAGACTTGGCGGAAATGTTTGGTATCCTACGAAAGTACCGGATGAAATTGAATCCTCTGAAATGCTCATTTGGAGTGGCATCGGGAAAGTTCCTTGGCTTCATTATGAGTTCCCGAGGAATTGAAATCAACCCTAGCCAGATTGCAGCGATTAGAAATATCGAAGAGCCGAGGAGAATTAAAGACGTCCAAAGTCTTGCAGGGAAAGTAGCGGCACTGAGTAGATTCATCTCCAAAGCCACAGACAAATGCATTCCATTTTTTGATCTAATTAAAAGGGGAAAGAAAAACTTCGAGTGGACTCCGGACTGTGTTGAGGCCTTTCGGAATTTATTGGAACTGCTAGAGAAACCGCCGATTTTGTCAAAGCCAGTAGGTCACGAAGAATTGTTTGTTTACTTGGCAGTATCGGCTCACGCCGTTAGCACAACCCTAGTTCGAGAAGAAGACAAAGTACAAAGGCCAGTGTATTATGTAAGCAAGAAATTAGCAGCGGCAGAGCGCAACTATCCAAAGATTGAGAAGCTTGCTTACAGCCTCCTAATCGCATCCCAAAAACTTCGTCACTATTTCCAAGCTCATCCAATAATCATATACACCGACCAGCCCTTGAGGCAGGTGCTGCAGAGACCCGAAGCATCGGGAAGGTTGATCAAATGGAATATAGAATTAAGTCAGTTTGATTTAAATTTTCAACCACGAAAGTCGATCAGGGGGCAAGCTCTGGCAGACTTTATTGCGGAGTTCACTATTCCAGAGGAGGAAGTAATCGATGACAGAGTGGTTAAGTCCGAGGATGAGTTAAAGATAGATCCGTTGAAACTATACACAGATGGAGCCAAGAACGACCGAAGGTCCGGAGCTGGAATTGTCTTAGTCACTCCCGAAGGACGGTCGTTATATTACGCCCTGCGATTAGAATTTTTGGCGACTAACAATGACTCTGAATATGAAGCCCTGATTGCCGGGCTGAAGCTTGCTAAAGACCTCGGAGTAAAAACATTGGACATATTCTGTGACTCTAAAATTGTTGTTTGTCAAGTACGAGAGGAATTTGTGGCTCGGGGACCTCGGCTTATCGCCTACCTCAGGAGAGTGAGAGAGCTATTGAATAGATTGGAGCGATACAATATAACGCATATTCCCAGAGTTGAAAACTAGAAAGCGGATAGGCTGGCAAAGCCAGCTAGTTCCGACAATCCAGAAGAGACTGAAATAATTCCAATTGAAATGTTGGAATCGCCAAGCTTTGAGTCAATGGAAATTGAATTCGCTTTTGAAGCGGAACCAGAGAAGGAGTCGTGGATGACTCCAATTAAGAATTTCCTTAAGAATGGGACACTCCCATCAAAGAAGAGTGAGAAAAGAGCTGTAGTTCGCAAAGCTACCAGATATGTCATACAAGATGATACTCATTATAGGCAAGGATTTTCCATGCCCCTGTTACGATGTATAGCACACGACGACATCAAGCGTGTACTAAGAGAAGTACACGAAGGTGAGTGTGGAGATCATACAGGAGGTCAAACTTTAGCAAAGAAGATACTGCGATACGGATACTTCTGGCCTACGATTAATAAAGATGCAGCTGATTATTCACGACGCTGCGATAAGTGCCAGAGATTCGCCAAAATCCCTATGGCACCGTCGACCCAACTTAAATCAATGGTGAGTCCTTGGCCATTTGCCACGTGGGGAATTGATATCATTGGAGTTCTACCAATTGCTAAAGGAGGAGCTAAATATGCAATAGTGGCCGTGGACTATTTTACGAAGTGGGTGGAAGCTGAGCCCTTGACCATGATCACGGCAAGAAAGGTGATAAGTTTTGTGGTCAGAAATATTATATGCCGGTTCGGGATCCCAAGGACGATTATAACTGACAACGGAACCCAATTTGATAGTACTGAATTCAGAAATTTCTGCCAGAAGTATAAGATAGACAAACGATATACTGCAGTTGCTTATCCGCAATCGAATGGGCAAGTAGAGGCAATAAACAAAGTAATAAAATCCATCCTCAAGAAACGATTAGAGCGTGCAAAGGCAAAATGGGTTGACGAATTGCCCCTAGCCTTGTGGGCATATCGAACAACATTTAAAACGGCCACCGGTCATACCCCTTTCTCTCCCTCCTTTGGCTCAGAAGCTGTAATTCCAGTTGAACTGGAAGTTCCTTCCCACAGGGTGACATATTATGACCCGATGACGAATCGAGCACTCTTACTTGAGTCTCTTGATGAAGTCGAAGAAAAAAGGGACGAAGCAGATTTGCGTGCTACATCGACGTCAGATGGCCCACTATTACGACAAAAAAGTTCGCCTCAGGACTTTTGAACTAGGAGATTTGGTGCTAAAGAGAGTCTTTCCATCCCTTCCTCACCTCGGTCCAAAATGGGAAGGACCCTTTGTCATCCAACGGAAACTTGAAAAAGGAACCTTCAAGTTAACGACCGTAGATGGCGAAGAAGTCCCTAGAGCATGGAATGCCCAACACTTAATGCGATATTTGGATTAGAAATGCTGTACTTTGTGTTATTTTTCTTATGAACTCTGTAATAAGGCATGACTTGCCTTGGGAAAATCTGACGATATGAATGAAGAACTATAAAGTGGATGTAGGCTACGACTTAGCCGAACCACTATAAAAATATTGCGTGTTATTTACTTTTATGCATTACATATATACGTTCATCAGTTATTCTGTTGTGATTATAAAATACAGGACGACTCACAGCCTAAAAAGGTTAAAAATAGTTTAGACATAAAAAGAAGCACAACGACTATTTGTGCGATAAGACATAAAAGAATGAGAAAACGACATTCTTAACTCTAACTCTCCAGAGAGAGAGAGAGTATAAAAGCGTCTCCGACTGAGCGCTCAAAAAGAAATTCTTCTCCTAACTCTAACTCTCCAGAGAGAGAGAGAGTATAAAAGCGTCTCCGACTGAGCGCTGAAAAAGAAATTCTTCTCCTAACTCTAACTTTCCAGAGAGAAAGAGAGTATAAAGGCGTCTCCGACTGAGCGCTGCGAAAGAAATCTTTCCCCGCTGAAAGACCGGGGAATGAATAGATTACTGAGCTCGAACTCTAACTCTCAAGAGAAAGAGAGAGAGTATAAAAGAAATGCCAGAAAAAACGACAGATACTGACGACACAGGAAGTGCTATCCCGTTAGAGAATCAGGAGCATTCAGATTACTTGATTAAGCATTAAATAATTTGTGGGAATTGACTGGGGACACGTATGTATACGCATATTTCCCCCCTCCACAACTTCGTTTCATAACTATAGACATGCATTTTTACATAAATGCAGAACTACTAACAAACAAACATTGCAGAAAATGAGTTATTTTTATTTACAAATGAATGAATTTGTACAGGAAAATAGCTAAAAAAGAAAGTGCAGGAGCCACTCTTGTAGCAGCAATTATTGGTTCACTAAATGCTAAAACGAAACAAGGCAATCCACTATTTAGATTTTGAATGAGCCTTGGACTTCTTGGCGGCTTTCTCCGCATCCTTTGCCTCTTTCTCAGCCTCTGTCAAAATTCGTTTTGACTTCTTTTTTCCTGAAGATACGGTGCTGGAGCCAGTAGACTGCTTCCCGGAGGGCGGAGCGCTGGAATCAAGGGAAGATTTTTTAGCAAGTTCCTCTGTAATATATCTAGTTGAGAGCTTAAGAACTAACCTTGATCCCGCATCCACAACTGCAAGGGGTTTGAGGGCTTCAGGGTCGAGTTCTTCGGTTTTTAATTGCAAGTGCTTGTCTTGATCAGCCTTCATTGCAGCCAAGGTAACTTCATCAGCACTTTTTGACTCCCCGATTATTGCAACTTCTGGTTCCTCTTCCTGACCCCCGTCACCGCCATCATCCCTTAAAGCTGCTATCACTTCTTCATCATGGGGAGTGGCGGTCTTAGTCGGCTCACTTCCTTCTCCCAAGTCAATAGAAGCAGCCTTGCCTTCCCCTTTTTTGTCCTTTTCTGCGGGCTCTGTCCTGGCGGTGGCTCCCTGAGTCACATCTGTCTTTTCGGATGACTCAACACCTACAGAATGAGAAGCAACAGTTATCAACTCAGGTGAAAACAATGGGTCTTTCATCGATTGTTCAATCACATGGCGAAAGGTAGAAATAGCCTTGGCAAATTGAGGAGAAAAGGTAGGGATACCTTCCGAAGACTTCTCGGCAGGGGTGACTACTACCTCTGGTGCTGTTTCAGGAATAGGGGACAGCAGAGTTGTTCGGGGAATTCCCGGATTTTCAGGATCATACCCCTCTACTTCAGAAGTTGCAGGGGCAGAAGAAGAGGAACCAGCTTCGAGAACAGTTTTTTGTTTAGACTTCCGTCTCTCTTCTTCCATGGCCTCAGCAATAAGGCGGCGCCCTTCAGCTAGGCGCTCCGGTTCATCATCCCTCAAGTATTTCTCCATTAGCTTATCTACATCAATGGAATCGACTTTAAGTTCCTCTTTTTCCCACTCGATGATCTGATTCCACACTTGAACTAGAGTGGATGGATAGTCCTCGATCCAAGAAATGTTTCGGCGACGGATAATATGTGCGAAGAATTCAATCATTAGTTCGCCGAAACCCTGAATATCAGCCTCCGCCTCTGATAATTGCTTGTGGGCTTCCTCCGCAGATTTGATGGCACACTCCACATTGCCCTCGGCCAGGGCAGCCCTGTTCTCTGCTTCCAACAGCCTTGAAGCCAAATCAGCATTCTTCTTTTCTAGTTCAGCACTCCTCTGTGCTAACTCGGCATTTTTCCGCTCAAGGTCAGCATAAGCAAGGCGTGTCTTAGTAGCTTCTGACTTAGCCTCGTCAGTTTGCTTTTTTAATTCAGAACGCTCTTGAGTGTGAGATTCAAGCAAGGCATGGTAACGTTTTTCCATGTCCTCGAATTGTTGTTTGAAGTTAGAAGCGTCCCTTTGAGCGACAGCTAGCTGAGCTTGAGTGTCTTCCAAATCTTTTCCTAGAGCTTTTAAGGCTTTGGCATCCTCCTCCGCAGTCTTTTGCATTGAATCAGTATTTGTGATTAGAGTGCGGATGATTCTAGAAAGATTGCGTGAATATTTAAACATCTCAGTATATTGTTTTTCCACCGCATCTATCTTTGCTTTGGCCTCGTCTGCCCATTTAGAAGAAACAGGTTCAAGGGCAGGTAAAAAAGTCAAAGTCTCGAATTAGTGTTCGGGAAATTGCTCCTTCAAATATGCCCACTTTCCTGCAGTTTCCGCATCTACTGGGGGAGGAGCGGGGATTGTCAATTCGGTGTCCCTGTGTGAGGAGGATTCGGTAGATTCTTTGTCTGTCCTAGGTCGTTTAGTAGCAGGAACCTTGTGCTTACTCCGAGACCCGGTTTCTTTCAGAGGACTTCTCTCTCTACTGCGCTTTTCATGGGAAGAAGTGGAGTCTTTAGATGGTGGTCTGTCCTCTTCCCTGCGGCTTTGATAACCCTTGTATTTCTCTTGTTCCGACCGAACTGGTGAGCGAGAACGTGAGGGTCGAGAACGATAGGGATCATAAGGCCTTCTCTCCTCCCTACCACGATCATCCCGGCGATCATACTCGATATCCTGAGGTGGATTGGACATGCTGCGGCGAAGCTTCCTGATATCGTAGTAGGATCGAGACATCGTACATGCACGATAAAACAAACGAAATTTAGAATTAATGGATTCATGAAGAAAGAGGTGCAATGAATGCTAATGCCGTTATATAAAGTGTATCCTAAGTGGTGTGTTTCCCCCCAACCAACCCGAGTCTGAAGCTAGACTAGTACGGGCAGGCTCTTTGGCCTTAGCGGGAGTGGTCTCTTCAGAAGAGGTGAAGACTAAAGGATCCTTCCTGAAATCCTCTGAAGTGTATATAGTCTCAGGTAAGGGGAGATCCCCCAAACCCTGAAATATTTGCTCATCAGTACTAGGGACATTCCCCTCAGAAGCATGAAGTGGCGACTCTTGGGAGGATTTTGACTTTTCCAGAGAAGTAGCCTCCTCGGGGGCAGTATATCCTTCACGATGCTTTTCGGCCAGATTAGCCAATTCGTCATCTTGTGTAGAAGATGGAGAAGGTGAAGTTTGAAGAGGCGCTGTAGGAGCTCCTGAGCCTTCTCCTGTCTCTGGGACTACCTCCACTGGAGGAATGTATGCGTATGGAGCCGTCCCATGACCGATGCTACGAAAAACGGATAACAGCCCATGAAAGTGAAGGTATTCGTCTTTAAGGACTTCGTCGATAGTCAAGAATTTCTGATCGCCATTAAGAAGTCGGTGCATCCGGTCAAAAAACACCTGATCTGATATCTGTTTGGGATTGTCGACTGCAAACAAAAAGGAAAACAAGTTAAGGTGATGATTCAAGTGTATAGAGCCCGGATTTAGAAAATCAGTGCTTTACTTGATTTTGTCCACCTCCTGGCGCATCCAGGCTGTCGCTTCACGTAGAACCATTCTAGTCTGGAATCTCCAGCTTTACTGCTGAATGGTGCTGAGATTATCTTCCTTTTTGGAACTGACTCAAAGTAGCAAAAGATGGAGTCTCTCGAGTCCGATGCTTGAAATTATAGAAGAAGTGAACGTCATCGAACGTGAGCTCTATGCCTAAGATTTCACGATATGCTATGTACAAGGTGTGCAAATAGGCATATGAATTGGGATGCAACTGCATGGGGGCAATCCGCATTTGTCTTAAAAAGTCAACGATGAAGGGAGAGAATGGAGGAATGGCGCCAACCATGCACATCAATCGAGTGACCGCCATATATCCTTCTGGAGGGTTGTGGGGACGGTCAGAGCGTGAAGGCACTAGAGTGTCCCTTTTCATTATCCCGTGCTTTAAGCAAATTCGGACAAGTCGATCGTTGTCGATTGTTGATTCAACGGAGTCTGGAGGTGATTCAAATATAATGACCGATTCAAATTCATCAGGGACTCGATCGTCACCAGTCCCTCCTTCCTCCTCAAAACCCAGAGAAACTTCATTCTCTGAAGACACCTCGTTGCTTTCTCGATTTCCAACCCCGTAGTCTGGACCCTCACTGTCCAATTCTGGATCCGAAGGAGAAGATATATCCTCGAGAGTGATTTTGTTAGAGGTTTCCGGGGCTTCTTTCCTCTCAGCTAGTCTGGAAGAACGTCTGGGTCTCATTGTCATAAAACTATTGAAGAAGCAATAGCACGAATTAGAGTAAATTAGCCCGTACCCCCCCTGTGCATGTGTGTGAACTAAAATGTGTGCAGCGAATGTGAGAAATGCAAAGTAAAGGTGCAACAATGTAAGACGAAACTTTGAAGAGAAAATGATAGTCAGAGTAGTTCTTAATGTTCATTTATGTCCGCAAGGCACTATCCTAACTGTTCATGAAGTTGGAAGTAATATCTAGCATTGTTTTAAATAGTTGGACAAAAGTTTGTGCTTTGGACTGAGTAGTTGTCGGTTCGGATGTATACATCAGGTTCAGATCGGATAGGCAAGGTCACATGTCGGCTTAAAGCAAAGGCTCACACTCAGTGAGATATACCCGGATCGGTTCGGGGATTGACTTTCGGGGCGGGTCGGATTGACCTGAATAACAATGCCCCTATTCTCTGTTTCTTTCACAACCCGGTCCGATCCGAGCGCATAAGTCTTGACCTCCATTTTATTCATAGGTCCGACCCGACCCGGTCAAACAAGTTAAGTCCCATTTCTTTGCCTTATTGCTCCGACCCGGTTCGGTTCTGTGAATTTCTCTCTTTTCCTTTTTCTCCTACTATTCCCCCACCCAAACCGATCTCCTTCAATTTCCTTCCTCTTCCTCCTCTTAAGTAGCGAACCCAACTCGATATCCAAAGCCTTAATTAAAATCAAGTGCTTAAGCACTTAAGTATTCAACGACGAATCTCAATACCCTCCACCAACGCCTCGAAATGGCGTCGATGCCATTAACGACGAAGGCGGAGGATGAAGGAAGCTATGGCGATGGAATTAGTCAAATACCTTGCTAGAATCGTTCAACTTAACTGCGAATGTAAATTAAAAACAATTATGGCAACGAGATTCGAGATTGCAAGACTACCTATGTATTTGATTCAAAGATTGAAGCGAAAATTTTGAAATTTTCTGGAAAGACTAGGGTTTCGATGTGGAATCGGTTGGGCAAGAACGGCGAAAGTAAAAGAAAGAGAAAGAAAGAAGGAGACAGGGACAGAGAATATATACAAGAGGGAGGTGGCTATTCGTATTCTCCTCCTATATTTCCGCTCGGTCCGGAGTACGAGCCTAACAACCCACACTTTCTGGCCCATTGATCTGTTGCAAGGCATAGAAAATCCATCCGGGTCGGAACTCAAACTATAAATCCGTTCGGGTCGGAACTCAAACTATAAATCCGTTCGGGTCGGAGCCCGAACCGAACAGGATGATGAACAACAACTTGACATGTGAATTCAAAAGGAAGGATGAAGGTATTGTGCCATGGCAATCAAAGCATGCTCCGTTTCCAACAAGAGCATCCTTTGAGGGGGCAAAATGTTAGCCTACTTTGTGAACTAGGCAACACAAAGTCAAGATGTCAAACATTGAAGAGCATTTTTAATTAGAAGGCTTCGGTTCGGATCGGAGA
This sequence comes from Allium sativum, assembly GCA_030737875.1. Classification (NCBI taxonomy): domain Eukaryota; kingdom Viridiplantae; phylum Streptophyta; class Magnoliopsida; order Asparagales; family Amaryllidaceae; genus Allium; species Allium sativum. The sequence goes on from CM060926.1 coordinate 379,729,968, forward strand.
GACCATCACTACTCAGATCGGAGAAGATACTACAGCCTAGATCGGACAGCTGCAATCGTTCGGGTTGGGTCAAAGCAACGTATTGGTTCGGATCGGATAAAATGTCATGTTCGGATCGGTGAGCTATTGCTGTTGAAAGCAGAGAGCGCATGTTTGGATCGGAGGGCAGTCTTCTTCAAGATGGATCGGAAAGCCACCCAATTACTACAGAGATAGGTCGGAGCGGAGCAGAATAAAGAGAAGAGAGAATTGTCACCAAGTCAATCCGGGTCAGATCGGATATCCCGATCCGAACCCCTGGTATATATATACCTCCGACCCGAACCCATTTTTCATATCGTTCCCCCTGCATAAGCGCCTGGATATCCGGATCGGCTATGACCAGTTCTTGTCCATAACGTTCATTACTCTGATGCGTTGTCAACACAGTAATTCATCCGAACCCGAGGCTAATGGAATGGATGACACGTGGCTCCGATCCGGATCGGGTTTTGAGCAAATTCACACCTATAAATACCCCGTCTGGATACAAAGAAGAGGATCTTTTTTCTGGCATTTTGAGAGTTCAACTACCTTCATAATCCGAATTCCAGCAATCCCGAAAAATCCAAATCTTCTTTCATTATTTGTTTTCTATAATTGAGTGATTATAAGTGAGTTGTGAGAGGAATCAAGTGAATATTTCATTGTACTTGCAACTAAATCAGTAAATATAGTGAGAGACAAGTGGACGTAGGCATTTCTTCGCTGAACCACTATAAATCCTGTGTGTTCATTTTTATTTTTATCTTATTTCATTGGCTTTCAGTTAATTCGGGTGTTAGAACGACTTTTTGGTCTAACAGCATCTTATTTAATCTAAAAACTGCATTTTTTCTTCATACAATATTATTTCATTTACCAATCTATAATTTTAATCCTAAACTAAGTTAATCAATAATTAATTAATTCATACCTAAACCCTTCTTTGACATTAAACTGCTTCAGGCGATTCATTCAAACCCTCGTCGCCATAAACAGTCCATCATCGCACGCCATCCAAAGCCCTAACCACAGATCTGACATGCCCTTGCTGCTCGCCTCCGTGTGCTCCACGTCCGGCCGAAGTCTGGTGAAGTTCGGTCCCCTTTCCGGCTTTGAAACTGAACTCGAACGGCCCGGGTTTAAATGGAGATTCCGACCACGTCAGTTCATAATCGATGATCACCACAGATGGAACCGAAGCTCACATCGAGCTGATAAATTTCGTAGTGGGAAATTTTGGATTAATAGAAGGGATTGGGAGAAAGTCGATCGAGAAGGAATTGAAAGGATGGCCGTTGTTTTTGTGAAGAGGGTGGAGGCGGATTTATTTTCCCAGTTGACCACGAAATGTATTTTGACCGTATATTAGGGTTGGACCATATCCTATAGTGTATACCTACTATATTATTTAATTTAATTATTTTAATTCTCTAATTAATTGTAATTTCGTCTGAACTCCAAATCAAACCCAACAGCTGGTGCCCCAAGCTAATTACCCCCATTCCGAACACAATGGGATATGTTTCGTAACCCAATTCCATCGTTTCAATTAGTTTCCATTGAAATTAAAATATAAATCTATATATTGAATTTGAACGTGCATTTCTATTTACCGGGGTCACATACGGACCAGAAAAATTCCGGAAAAATATTGTCTAGCTTCGTATTGACGATACGATCCTAATAAAACTAGTTTCGTCGAATTCTGAGACCGTTAGAAAAATGGCCAATTTCCAGTCGATTAAAAACAACTGAAACTGGTCAAACGCGTTTTCCTTTGCCACGCTCACATATTGATTCGAAAAATTATAAAATTTGGAATCTAGTAATAATTTGACACTGCGGATCCAACAAAAGTGGTTTCGTCGAAATCCGAGGTCGTTTGCAAAATGTCCATTTTTAAGGGCCTGAATTCCATAGCGACTATTCAGAATTTTCAACTGGACATATCTTTTGATTCCCGCTATCAAATTCCGATTTGTCATATTCGTTGGAAAGATATTATCAATTAGATTCCATTATTTTTGGTTTCACTAAAATCCGGATTGTTTTACACCCGATACAGTCCGACAAAGTTTGAATTCAATTTTTTTTTGAACCTGCAGCGCCTTTTCGAGCCCTGTTTATAATTATAATTAATTATATTCGTTTTCAATTGTTGATTCAAACTCAGTTTTCATCGCCATTATTTAAAATATTTATTTTAAATATTTAAAATCCATTATTTTAGACAATTTAAAAATTTTAAATTGGTTCAGATTTTCTGGGTCGTTACAATCTCCCCCACTTAAAACTTTTCGTCCCTGAAAAGGAACAAAGTCGAAAGTGGTTTGATAAATCTACAATCACACAACACAACAACCAATCCAATTGTTTTTAACCTTCAGAAATATACTAATCAAATCTTATACCCTTTAAAAATCATTCAGACTATATAATTAAAAGTGCACATCTATGAAAAGAAAATAACAATAGAGTAGAGAATTGAATGGTAGTGCAAAGTAAGGTAAATGTACCTTGCACCAGAGTCAATCAGAGATATCAACTCGGCATCTAGGATAAGCCTTCTGAATGCTCTCCTCAGTTTCCCAAGTACAATCTCGCGGATCTCCACTCCATTGCACTTTGACTAAGCGAACCTTCTTGTTCCTCAGCTCTTTGGTTTCTTTGCCTATTATCTTTAGCGGCTCTCTTCTCACAGCTAGTTCTGGGGTTATTTCAATGTCATGTTGAGCTGCTTCTTCCACGATCAAGTCTGGATCATGAACGTGCTTTCAAAGTTGAGATATGTGAAATACATCATGAATTTCAGGCAACCAATTAGGCAGTTTGACCCTATAAGCGAGCGTTCCGATCCGTTCTAGAATAGGAAACGGACCAATGAATTTGGGTGCCAACTTTCCAGTTTTACCGAACCGGATAACTCCTCTCATCGGCGATACTTTCAAATATACATAGTCGCCAACTTCAAAGGATATATCTCTTCTTCTTCTATCGGCATAGCTCTTTTGTCGGCTTTGAGCGGCGAGTAATCGCTTCTTAATAAAATCGACTTTGTCGGTAGCTTCTCGAATCATATCGGGACCCAACACAAGTCTATTTCCAGGCTCAACCCAACAAGCAGGAGATCGGCACGGTCTGCCGTACAATGCTTCGAATGGCGACATTGTCAGACTCGCCTGGTAGCTGTTGTTATAAGATAATTCAGCCAAATGTAGATGGTCTTCCCATGATCCACCGAAATCCAGAACACAAGCCCGCAATAAATCTTCTAAAATGCGATTCACCCTCTCAGTCTGACCGTCTGTCTGAGGATGATAAGCGGTGCTTAGGTTTAACTTCGTTCCGAGCTCGACTTGAAATGCTTCCCAGAATTTGCTAGTGAATATTGTATCTCTATCACTGACTATACTGAGCGGCACTCCATGAAGTCTAACTATTTCCCTGAAGTAAATCTGCGCCAGACTCTAAGCTGTTCTGTTTGATCTGACAGGTATGAAATGGGCGGTCTTCGTGAAGCGATCTACGATCACCCAAATACTGTCATTTCCTTTTCTGGTTCTGGGCAAACCATCAATGAAATCCATAGAAATATGTTCCCTCTTCCAGCCAGGAACTTCTAGAGGTTGTAATAATCCAGCCAATTTCTGTTGGTCGCTCTTGACTAGTTGGCAAGTAGGGCATCGGCTGACATATAAAGAAATGTCCCTTTTCATCGACTTCCACCAGAAAGTGCGTTTGATGTCATTATACATTTTGCTTACTCCCGGATGGATACTGAGTTTTGACTTGTGGCATTCATCCAGAACTTCCTTTCGAAGCTCAGGAATGTTAGGGACACAGATTCGACCTTTGAGCCTTAGAATCCCATCATTATCAACTTGAAAACTCGAGGGTTCGCCTTGTTGAATTATCTCTCTGATCTTCTGAATGAAGTGATCATTTTCTTGAAGAGCAGATATTTTATCTATCAATGAAGTCGTGATAATAAAACTGGCGATCATTTCATTCTTTCGGCTTAACGCATCGGCCACGACATTGGCTTTTCCTGGAGTATATATAATTTCAAAGTCATATGCTGCAAGAAACTCTAGCCAACGTTGCTGCCTCAAATTCAAGTCCTTCTGAGTGAACAGATACTTTAACGACTGGTGATCTGTAAACAGTTCAAATCTCTCGCCCAGAAGATAGTGTCTCTAGATTTTCAAAGAGAATATGATAGCCAATAACTCAAGATCGTGAGTGACGTAGTTTTTCTCGTGTGGCTTCAGTTGACGGCTAGCATAAGCAATCACTTGACCTCTTTGCATTAACACTGCGCCAAGGCCTTCTCTAGAAGCATCAGTCCATACTTTTAAATCCTGGTTGCCATCGATGATGGTTAACACTGGAGCTGTCGTCAATCTTAACTTTAGCTCTTCAAAAGCCTCCTCACTTTCTGGAGTCCATTTGAATTTAGAGTGCTTCTTTGTAAGCTTTGTTAAATGACCAGATATCTTCGAAAAGTCTTTAACGAACTTCCGGTAATAGCTAGCCAATCCGAGAAAACTACGGACTTCAGTGGGGGTACTGGGCTGTTTCCAATTCTGAATAGCTGTGATTTTACTTGGATCCACAGCGATTCCTTCTTTCGATACAACATGGCCCAGAAATTTCACTTCATCTTGCCAGAATATACATTTGGAAAACTTGGCTATCAATACATTCCTTCTGAGGATATCTAGAACCTGTTCCAGATGCTTTTCATGTTCGGCCTTTGATTTAGAGAAGATTAGAATATCATCAATGAAAACCAGAACAAATTTATTCAATACTCCTCTGAATACTCTGTTCATTAGATCGACGAAGTAAGCGAGAGCGTTACATAAGCCGAACGACATTACTAACCACTCGTAGAATAAGTCGGGGCCTCTGAATGCTGTCATTGGAACACACTCTTCGGTAATTCGAAGTTGATGGAAGCCTGTAGCTAGGTCCATTCGTGAGAATACTTGTGCTCCATTTAATCGATCCAACAAATCATCTATTCGTGACAATGGATATTTGTTCTTTATTGTCTGTTTGTTCAGATCACGATAATCCACACATAGACGTAGAGTACCATCAGATTTTGGGACAAACACCACTGATGCACCCCAATCAGAGAAACTAGGCCTGATCAGACCCTTCCATAATAGCTGTCGTGTTTGATTGTCTAATTCTTCCTTCTCTTTCAAGTACATTCTTCGAATAGCGTGAACTACCGGCCATGCATTGGGAATCAAAGCAATCTTGAAATCTATTTCTCTTTGCGGAGGTAAGCGAACAACTTCTTCGAACACATCCGCATAGTTCTTGACGACAGGAATATCTTTGATGAGGTCGGGAATATTCTCTGCGATTTCAGGGACATTTTCTACTTGGGCTGGGGAAACATTCAAAGCTGCCCAGAAGTCCTTCCTATTAGCATTCTAACCTTAACAGGGAATGGTTATATAATCACCTGATTTAATCTTCGCCTTTACGACTCTGTCGGCGCATTTGACTTCAGCTTCATATTTGGTCAACCAGTCTAATCCCAAGATAAGATCAAACTCCTTAAAATTCATGACCGCTGCGATGGTAGGAAACCGATAACGAGAGAAAGAAACCGGCACTCCACAAACCCAACTGAGATCAATGGAACCCCCAACCGGATTCTGGACAGTCATGGGTTCCTTGAGCCTTTTCAAATTCAAATCCAGTTTCTTAGCTGCATCTTTGGCAATGAAACTTCGTGATGCGCCAGTGTCAAACAGTACTTTAACTGGAATGTTTTTGACAGTAAGCGTGCCTTCTAAAACATCGGGCCTTTCCTGAGCAGACGAAGATGCAGGTACTTCTGCCATTTCATTCACTTGTACTGCTTCAGATTTCTGAGATAGCGGGCAGTTTTTCGCAATATGCCCAGCCTGATGGCACTTATGGCATCCTCTGCCCTCAGGAACCTTCTTACTGGGTTCAAATCCTCTCTTTCTTCGTTTGTTCCAAGATTTGCAACTTATCGCCAAATGTCCTTTTCTATTACAGCTTGAGCACGTGGCGGTCGTCGTTGGTTCTCTCCCTGATCTGGCCATTTTTCTCTTGGCAATGGCCTTCTCATTGACCTTAGACCTCGTACTGGCTTCAGGAATGTTAATTTCCGGCTCTTCTTTGTCACTACAACAGACTTCTTCTTCGTCGCGCAACATCCCTTTCTTATGGAGATCTTCGTACTGATAAGCCATGTATATCATTTCAGAAAAAGGGAGCTTCACATTCCTCATTACACTATTCTGATATCTCCTTTGCAGGCCATGAATAAATCTCAGATTTTTCCTCTTTGGATCTTGAATCAGATGAGGAGCAAAGTGAGCAAGTTCGTTGAATTTCTTATGATATTCGGGAATGGTCATGTCACCTTGTATTAGATAAGAAAATTCATCACATAATCGCTCAGTTGCTTCGGGAGGAGTAAATCTTCCTAAGAAAATCACTTTGAATCTGTCCCAGGTGATATCACCTCCTGGATTATCTTTAATGATTGAATCCCACCAAAACAAAGCTTATTCTTTGAGCGCCCAAGACGCCAGTAATCTTTTCTGATCGTCTCTCAGCTTTAAACCCTCAAAGATTTTCTCTGCAGAACGAATCCAAGCTTGTGTTTCCATAATGGACTCCTTGACTAAGAATGGCGATCCACCAAGATTTCGAAATCTCTTGAATAAAACTTCTATATCGGATTCTGGCGGCGGGAGCACAACTGGATCATTAGCTGGTCGAGCCATACGATTATTTCTTCTATTCCTGTCACTCATTTTCTAGTACGTCTGCAAACAGCAGATCAAGTGTCAGGTCACAGAAAAGAAAATTCTCAAACATAGAAACATATACTTCAAGTGTAAATGTGTCTATCGAGGTGTAATTTCATTCTGCTTTACTCATACTAGGATATTGCTGATCCTATCTGTATAGAGTTACCCGTCCTAGAACACTACTGGTTCTATTTCTGACGAGTTCGTTCCAATGTTATATTCCAGAACTAAGCTTAACCAAAGCTCCGATACCACGTTGAGATGACCCCAAATCCCGTTCCGACGGAGACAAGGGTTATCTTGGGAATATAACACAGAAACAGATAATAGCAGAACAAAATTAAGTAAATACACCAGATAATGAACAATAAAATATACTGGATAAAAGTAATCATCAGAGTTACACAGTATACAGGATCTTACTTAGTACAAATACAGTTCAGCTATACATAAATGTCTACAGCGGAAATAAACAAAATATGTACAATAGGAGCTGAATAGCATAAAAAGAGATAAATGATAAAATCCATCTTCAGCTCCAGCTATCTAGGAAGAACCAGCTAAACCTGAATACAAGGCTGCCCGTGTAGAAAAAAGGGGCACCCGAGTTTGAAAGTGAAACAAACTACGAGTCAGTCATGGGACTGGTATGAGAAATCTATTCAACACATATATAATTATGGCCAACCACAGGACCAAGCCACTTTCGTGGAACGGGTTTACTCCATTGGATTGCCAGTGCTTTAAAACAAATCTTTCTTTTAAACATCGCTATGCTTTTTATAAAAATGAAGCCATTATAAGACTCAGTTCCCATCACACAATGCAACGCAAACCGGAGGATAGAGTTTTACCTTATAATGGCCAAAATATGATTGATACGAATAAAACAAAGGCATTTGATATTATTGCTAGTGTTTATATGTTTTGAAAACTTTTTCAAATCATAACTATCAATCATAGACAGCATGGGTACCATATATCATGTCGCCATATATATATACAATCAAAACCGCACGATGTCGTATTTGGAAATTGGATTTCCGTCATGAACCAAGGCAAAAGATAGTCCTTACCGAATTCGAGACGCTCTAGCCCGCCCCTCAGGACCCAGACTCGGGTGGGCCCTTGGATCGTCAGGGCCGGTCTACCGATGTGGATTAAAATGCCTGAACAATACGTTTCCCCGCCCTTTGGGGCGTAAACGAGACAACGAATGACTCCATCGGACCCGGATCGTCCGATCAAACCGAGGCGCCTCGCAACAGCAACAACCACATAGGTGAAAAGTATATAAATGTCAGGGCTGGTAGGTCACTGACACCACCCTAGCTAGAAAGAAACGCATGCCCTCCCTGAGGTCCTTCTCCCGTTTTAGGTTCATACCGGGGTGTGAGGCTCGCGAATTCACGTTATACACAATGCTATGCCACACAGGCGGTGCTTTGATCATCACCACAAGACTTTGCTTTTCAACAGAAGCCCTGATCACTGCATCTTAGCATGCCACATAGGCAATTCATGCCATGCGACTGATGTCCATCGATATACAACCTCTAAGCTCGTGCGTCTCAGAGAAGGGAGTTAAGAAAAAGAATAAATTCTCCGCCGCCAAACAGATGTATATTTAACAGAAATCAATCAACACAGAATAAACTCCAATGTCAGACACACAGTCCATTTACAAGTCCGTTCTGGGTCTGAACGAAACCGGAGGCACTAAATACCTCGCAAACCCATCGATCACCACGTACGTCTGGACGATCACCACTCATTATCCATATTTCGGGATGCCTCCCAATCAGGACCTCGGTTACCATCCAAACGAGGTGAAGATCTCCGGTCTTCGACCATCATCTTCATCTTCGACTTTCAATCTTCGGTCAATTATTTGAAATGAGAATTAACTCGGCCTTCTCAAATAATTCACATATATTTAGAATTTCAAATCAATTTATTTCAATGGTTAAATTATTCGACAACACCAATTTTGTTCTTTAATGTAATTTTCACACCAAACACATTCAACCATAAAATACAACATAAATCGAGCAAATTCGGTTCATTTCCATTCCATATTGATTATGATATTTTATAACGATTTATCGCTATTTTTTTTATTTTAAAATAGCCAATTTATTCAAAACGACGCTTCGGGCCATAACGCGGCCGTGGCGCTGTTTTTCTTCAGATTTGATTTACACATATCTGAAAATCTAACCGTTGGATCTTCACAAAATTCACATCATTAGAAAGGTCTTTTCAAAACGAATCCAACGGTTCCAGTTTCAGGAAAATCCGATGGTCGGATCTCCCGGTACAATCGTTTGAATTTTCGATTTCAAAATACGAACTGCAGCGTCGTTATTCGATTAAATATATAATTATATTTATATATATATATAAATATAATCACTTCTGGCGCTGTTTTTCATCAGATTTGAATTAAATATTCCAGACAATCCAACCGTTGGATTTTTACAAGGTTGGTGCCCTTGGGAAGATATTTCCAAGGCGAACCCGACGGTTGAGGTTTCGGGAAAATCCAATGGTCGGATTTCCCGCACTAGTTGTTTGAAATCACGGTTTCAAAATACGAACTGCACGGCCTCGTTTCGTTTTAATTTTATTTATATTTATATATTTATATAAATATAGTTCATTCAATGATTTCAATATCGTTTTCACTTCAAATATTTCACTAACGCCTTAAAATTTTGGAAAATTTCGCCATAACCTCCCCTGCACCGGGAGCATCGGGTAATCGCAAATAGCTTTCCTGGTACTTCTAATCTCAAAAAGAAAAAGAAAAAGCCAAGCGGCTAGCCAACAGGCTCATAAAATCATCACCCAAACAAAACAGTAAATGTGTACCTATTTGTCGGGCACAAAATTTTATTCCTCTTCTCTAGCCCCTTTTCTATAACCTGTTCAATGAATATGGATGTACATATATATACAGTTCTTATCATTTATCATTTTCTATTCAACTTCATATTTGATTTCTATTTGGTTTAAAAACACCATTCATTCTAAGGTTACATACATAGGTACAAAACATTTCATTAGCTACTTAATGAATATTTCAACTCATATATGTTTATTTGAACAAGTGGCTATTTTTAACACTTCACATTTCAACGATTCATGCATACAATAAAAAAGTGATTTTTACTGTAAAACAACTCATTTCAAAACACTATTATTTTGATATATTTCATATTGGTGATAAAAATAGGATTTTTCTTATAAAACAATTTCTTTCAAAACGAGATTATTTTACACAGTTCATATAGTTGATAAAAGGTGATTTTTATTATCAAACAATTTATTTCAAAATATGAATACCATTCAACACATGAATTTCTAATCAACGAATGAATATCAATTCAACACATGAAGGTTTTCTATAGTTTCTGTATATAGATAGAAATGTGATTTTTATATTTAAAACGCGAATACCATTCAACACATGAATTTCTAATCAACGAATGAATATCAATTCAACACATGAAGGTTTTCTATTTAATGAATAAATATAGTTTAAGCAAATGAAAATAATTCAAACACACGAATATTATTCAAAATTTCGGCAGCATAACGGCAGGGTAGTTAAAACCGGGACCGTCCCTAGTACGGCTCCTCGCTCTACCTTAAAACCTCGCGGTTTTTGACAATGGGGATCATGCATCTAGTTCGCACGCAGGCGGTATGTGTATATTTATTTCATTTCCACAAACTAATCCTATGTGGTTTCAACCACAAACGGGTATTTTTCAACCTCAATCAATCAATATCAACCACAAACAATCCCAAACAATCATTCGCTATCAATCAATTTTCACAACAATTTCAATCAATAAATATCGTCCATGGTTTGTGGACGAGGGGCGTATATATATATATATATATATATATATATATATATATATATATATATATATATATATATAGCAATTCACTTTTATTTCAACACATATATATATAGCTAGAAAAAGAAATTGAAGAGTGAGAAATTCTCACCGATGTGATCCACTACGCCGTGCTTTACTGTCGCTCAAATTCGTTGTTCTGGATTTCAACGTAATCTGTTTCACGAAATATTATATTAGAAATCATATTCTTAACACTGCTATTTACATTTTCAGATCAAAGTATATTATATTTTCAAACATCAAAGTATATTATATTTATAATCTCAAAAACAACGATTTACATTTTCTATTTGGAAAATCAATGCTAATTTTATTTGAAAAGCGATGACAATTTTATTTGAAAAGTGAGGCTAATTTTATTTGAAAAGCGATGACAATTTCATTTGATATAAATAAACTGATTTTATTTAAACAAAGTATATTTCTCCTTTTACCCAATGTATATTTTTGTTTACAAAGAATGCAAATTTATACTTGAAAAAGAATGCAAATTTATACTTGAAAAAGAATGCAAAAATATACTTGAAAAAGAATGCAAATTTATACTTGAAAAAGAATGCAAATTTATACTATTAAAACAAGTTCAGTTTATATTTTAAAACTGCATCTTATTTACTCTAAAAACTGCATTTTTTCTTCATACAATATTATTTCATTTACCAATCTAAAATTTTATTCCTAAACTAAGTTAATCAATAATTAATTAATTCATACCTAAACCCTTCTTCGACATTAAACTGCTTCAGGCGATTCATTCAAACCCTCGTCGCCATAAACAGTCCATCATCACACGCCATCCAAAGCCCTAACCACAGATCTGACATGCCCATGCTGCTCGCCTCCGTGTGCTCCACGTCCACCCGAAGTCTGGTGAAGTTCGGTCCCCTTTCCGGCTTTGAAACTGAACTCGAACGGCCTGGGTTTAAATGGAGATTCTGACCACGTCAGTTCACAATCGATGATCACCACAGATGGAACCGAAGCTCACATCGAGCTGATAAATTTCGTAGTGGGAAATTTTGGATTAATAGAAGGGATTGGGAGAAAGTCGATCGAGAAGGAATTGAAAGGATGGCCGTCGTTTTTGTGAAGAGGGTGGAGGCGGATTTATTTTCCTAGTTGACCACGAAATGTATTTTGACCGTATATTAGGGTTGGACCATATCCTATAGTGTATACCTACTATATTATTTAATTTAATTATTTTAATTCTCTAATTAATTGTAATTTCGTCTGAACTCCAAATCAAACCCAACAGCTGGCGCCCCAAGCTAATTACCCCCATTCCGAACACAATGGGATATGTTTCGTAACCCAATTCCATCGTTTCGATTAGTTTCCATTGAAATTAAAATATAAATCTATATATTGAATTTGAACGCGCATTTCTATTTACCGGGGTCACATACGGACCAGAAAAATTCCGGAAAAATATTGTCTAGCTTCGTATTGACGATACGATCCTAATAAAACTAGTTTCGTCGAATTCTGAGACCGTTAGAAAAATGGCCAATTTCCAGTCGATTAAAAACAACTGAAACTGGTCAAACGCGTTTTCCTTTGCCATGCTCACATATTGATTCGAAAAATTATAAAATTTGGAATCTAGCAATAATTTGACACTGCGGATCCAACAAAAGTGGTTTCGTCGAAATCCGAGGTCGTTTGCAAAATGTCCATTTTTAAGGGCCTGAATTCCATAGCGACTATTCAAAATTTTCAACTGGACATATCTTTTGATTCCCGCTATCAAATTCCGATTTGTTAGATTCGTTGGAAAGATATTATCAATTAGATTCCATTATTTTTTGTTTCACTAAAATCCGGATTGTTTTGCACCCGATACAGTCCGACAAAGTTTGAATTCAATTTTTTTTGAAACTGCAGCGCCTTTTCAAGCCCTGTTTATAATTATAATTAATTATATTCGTTTTCAATTGTTGATTCTCAGTTTTCATCGCCATTATTTAAAATATTTATTTTAAATATTTAAAATCCATAATTTTAGCCAATTTAAAAATTTTAATTTGGTTCAGATTTTCTGGGTCGTTACAATTTATATCAGCCAAATCGACCAGAACGGCAGCCAATTTGGCAGAATTGTATATGAAGTGGGTAGTGAGATTCCATGGAGTACCCAAAAGCATTGTGAGTGACCGAGACCCGTTGTTCACTAGTGGGTTTTGGAAGAGCTTACAAGAGGCTCTAGGGTCAGGATTACATCTCAGTACCGCATATCATCCTCAGACCGACGGTCAGACGGAGAGGGTGAATCGTATATTGGAAGATCTCTTGAGAGCTTGTATATTGGATTTTGGTGGATCATGGGATGACTATTTGCATCTAGTAGAGTTTGCATATAATAATAGCTACCAATCCAGTATCGGTATGGCTCCATATGAAGCTTTGTACGGAAGACCGTGCAACTCACCATCATGTTGGATGGAGACTGGCGAGAAGTTTGTGCTTGGACCAGATGTGGTGAGAGAAACTTCCGATAAAATCAAGATCATTCAGCAACGAATGAAAGCTGCCCAAGATAGGCAGAAGAGTTATGCTGATAAGAGGAGAAGAGACTTGAAATTCTCCGTTGGTGACTTGGTGTTTGTCAAGATCTCTCCGTTGAAGAGCGTGATTCGATTTGACAGGAGAGGCAAGTTGGCACCAAGATTTGTTGGCCCATTCCCTTTTCTTGAACTAGTTGGGAATTTGGCGTATAGAGTTGGCTTACCAAAGAAAATGGCGGGAGTTCACGATGTATTTCATGTTTCCCAATTAAGGAAGTTAGTTCACGACTCAGATATGACTATTTCACCTGATCAGTTAGAGGACTTCGAAGTAGAACCAGAGGCGGTTGGGAACCGCAAGCCGATTCGTATTGTGGGGCACGATACGAAGCAACTTCGAAGGAAGTCGGTGAAGCTAGTCAAGGTTCAGTGGGGCGAGGACGAAAATGATTGTACTTGGGAGACAGAGGAGAGCATTAGGAAGGCATACCCGGAACTCTTTGTCTGGTAAGATTTACTTTGCAATTTAGTTATTCCGCATGCTAGGATAGACTTATTTTACTTGCTTTGCATGATTGATGGTTGTTTTATGGTTGATAGGCATGCAGGAACCTTTGTGTATGTTTTGATTAGGGAATTTCGGGGGCGAAATTTCTTAAGGGGGGAAGAGTGTAATGACCCGTATCCTACGTATCGGGGGATCGTAGAATATTTATTTCTTTCCCATATGATGTCGTATGGTCGTGTAACTTTGGGAAACATCCATTAGAGTCATTTCCCATGTTCATGATTTTTGTTGATTTTTAAATGGCCATTTTGCCCCTAGTTGGTACTGTTTTGGCCATAACTTTTGATTGGAAAGGAATTTTGACCTGAAACCACTTCCATTTGATTCGTTTGATGGTTTACCTTTCCGTAGAGTGGTCACAATAGTCAAACGGACTTACCGTTTGGGAGATATGGCTGAAACAAGGTTTGGAGGGTGAAAAACTGCTTAACCGGGCCAAATCGGTTGATTAGCGAGTAGGCCCATAACCCATTTCGGGATTAGGGTTATGGGAGGGCTGAAATGAGATGGAGAATCATTCCATTTCAGTTTTCTAGCCTCCACTTGTCACCAAGGATCCCTAAAAATGGCCTCTAACCTCTAAATCACCTCCAAATCATCTTTTGGTCAAGGATTTGGCTTAGCAACCCCTAATCAAGGAAGATCTTCACCAAATCAACATAGGAGCTGCTGTTGGCATTGAGATTCATATCAAATCAAAGAATCATTTCAGATCTTAGTTTATTTTGTGGCTAAGGTGAGTGATTTGCATAGTTTTACACTAATTATGGCTAATTAGGAGTGATTAGTGTTAATTAGCGAGTTTAAGCATGATAAAATTCGGGAAAAATGTTCGTAAATTCCTAAATGATGTTTTAGACCTCTGATATGAATTTGGGTTAATTTGGTTAAGTTTTGCTAATCCTATCATTAGTTTCACCTAAACATGCTTAAGGGGAAATATGGGATTTTGGGTATGTTTGATCCATTTTAACCTATGATATTGATGTGAATGATGTTTGTGGTTGATTATGCATGTTGCTATGACTGTATGAAATGCTTTGTGATTGATTCCAATAGTTAGAATGGTCGAAAACGTCGTCGAATGGCGTAAACACTTGCTGGAATAGTTTCAGAAAACAGTGCAGGGTTCGGATCGGATCGGATAAGGGGGCTCGGATCAGATATGTTGAACTGAGCAAAGAATCTGATCGGATCGGAACCCAACACTTGGGAAAAGTGGCAAAAAGGAAGGCCACGCTAGCTGAACTGGGATCGGATCGGATAGAAGAAAACGGATCGGATCGAGAAGGACGGATCAGATCGAGGAGGACGGATCGGATCGGAAGCACAAAGACGAATCAGAGCAGGAGCACGGAAGCGGATCGGATAGGAGCATATGAAGGGAGCATGAAGACGGATCGAAAACACGAACCAAGAAGGGACACCCAACCCGACCCGAAGGGAAGCACCCGACCCGACCCGAAGAGAAGCATCTGACTCGAACACAGAGGAGTACCCAAACCGCACCAGAAGGAGACCCGACCCGAACGGATGAAGGACACCGACCCGAACCGATAACTTGAGGAGGAACCCGACCAGACCCAGTATTGATCAATAACCCGAGATGCAAAGGTAGTCCAATAGGGGAAGTTAGAGCTCAGGATCCCGGAACCAGTTGGGAACCAAGGAGTTCACTTCATGGTTGGACTTTTCTGCGGGACGTGTGCTAAGGAGTTGTCGACGTTCATAACTTCGATTCACCACTAAGAATGAATGATGGGCTACTTATCAGTGCAGTAGGGTCATTATGACCTGAGGGGCAAGGTGTTGGTAGCAAGACTACGTTATCAGTGCAGTAGGGTCATTATGACCTGAGGGGCAAGGTGTTGGTAGCAAGACTACGTTATCAGTGCAGTAGGGTCATTATGACCTGAGGGGCAAGGTGATGCGTAGTAAGACTATGAGCCAGCGCATATGGGGTGAATAACTCCATGGGGCAAAGTGGACATAGTAAGGATTAGTAAGACTATGAGCCAGTGCAGTGGGGTTCTTGTGACTCCATGGGGCAAAGTGGACATAGTAAGGATTGGTAAGGCTATGAGCCAGTGCAGTGGCGTCCTTGTGACTCCATGGGGCAAAGTGGACATAGCAAAGGATTAGTGGCTACGATATCAGTGCAGTGAAACCATTTATGACTTCATGGGGGCAGAGTGATCGTAGCAAGGTATGTTGGGTGATCGAAGTGGTGAATATCGTATGCTTTACGCACTGAGTAAGAGATGTGAGGATGGATGCTATGTTTGATTGTTTGCCATCCCTATGACATGCACACCTCCCCCACCTCCGTATCTTTATATTGTTTGATATGATACCTTAGAGTGTTGTACAGTATGTAGTGCTAACTCTTTGGTTGCAGGTCCAGGTTCAGGTATGTTTTGGTCTACCTGTTATTGTTCACTTTAGATGCTTATCGCTCATACCAGGCTTTATGTCTGACCCAGAGTTTTATGTCTCCTCTTATTACTCTGGGTGCTCACACGAGCAGACTAGAGACAGGTTAGCTGGTGGTGCGCGAGTAGTTGATTCGGAGGCGGGCAGGAGGCTTCCACGTATGATATATATATACACATTCTCCCTGTGTCGTTGGTGGTCGCTACTTGGGCATTAGTAGTGTACCTCATTTATCTTGTTTTTGCTTGAGACAGTTTGAAAGTTGTAATAAGCTGTATTTTGGATTTTCGCTGCTATGATGTTTAGTTTTGATTTTCAGCTTATGCACTGTCTCTCCTGTTTTATGTCAAGTATGTTATTATTATATTTTGTTCTATGCGCTGTGAGACATTCTGCAGGTTCTTTGTATGTTCATTTCCTTCTTCTTTTTCCTTCTGACGACCCGTTCCGTGCTAACTGGACATGTGTACAGCGCACTTTTGGAGTAAATGTCGGTTGGTGCGGGGCGGGCCGCCACAACATCACAACTCAATCCAACCTCGTGTTAAGCATTCTCGTATTTTCTAAATTTACATATTTGTCTTTATTACTTGTTATATGTAAATTCGTCCGCAATTAAATGTTGTGGCCCACTTTCCAAGTTTTACATTTTTGGTATAAGAATTTGTACCAATCAAGTGCCACCAATTTTGGCATGTGACAAACATGAAAATTTCATATATTTTCACCATTTATGTCAAGTTTTCCTATGATTACCAATTTTCCCAACGTTACCCCGTCTAAATATTAGGCTAACAATCTTAGCCTAATTTTCGTTCGTATGGTTTTTAACATATAAAACTAGCCTAAAAACTTAGCCTAATTTAGCGTACACAAATTGGCATTCATTAACATAAACATGACATTGGTGTAAACTTGGCCTTATTGGCATAGTCAATATGAACATCATAGGTGTGAACTTGCAAAATAGTCAACATACATATATGTGAATTTGCAGAATCATAGGTTTTAACTTGTCATGTGAACTTGCATTAAAAAGGGGGATCTAACTAAATAGGTGTCACATGAATTAGCATATGATTTAGACAACATAAACCTAAACATGTTTAGATCTAGGCACAACATTGAACATCACTAGCGTATGACAAGAATATGACATGTTCATAAAGTATGTATAATTTCATCGCATGTGTGAACTAGATCCAATCATATGTCTAACTACAACATGAAACATGTATTAAAGTGGATCTTGGCATGGATCCAATTATTAACTTTGCAACTTTTGTATAGACATATGAGCATGTATATAAACTTAATCATTTAGGCATAGAGGTTTTAGCATAAAGTATGTACATGTGATCTTAGCTTAGTCATAACACATACAACCTATATAATCACATAAACATATAGGTGTAGATTACAACATGAACTATACAACTTGCATGTGATTCTAAATGTACAATAGGATCAATATCAACTCAACTTTACCACAAACATCACAATACCGCAATCATTTCAATACATAGATATGAATTAACATCGTTGTTACACAATAACACAATTCCATTTCCATTTTACATCGAATCAAATCCTAACTTTTATTCACATCGGAAAAATCACTATACTTACAACAAACGACGTTCTTGTTTTCTGATTTTTGAATTCTGAATTCTGAATTTGAATTGCTTTCCTTTGGATAGACAAACGTTGATTGATTCCTGCTTTACTTTAATTTTGGCCCGTCTCTAAGCTTTTCTACAAGTGGAGGCTCCTCTCAGTTTTCTCCCGACAGCATGGCGGCTCCGTTTCTAATTTTTTTATGTGAATTTAGGTTGGAGACTTAAGTTGTTTATATAGAATTTCAGATTGATTTGAGCCGTCAGATGATCACAGATGAATCTAACCATTCACTTCGAGAGGAGCCAACCAAAATGTGACAAATCAGCCCTGGTGATACAGCCAAGCTCAGAAATTCGACCAGAAACCGACTAGGCCAGCCAGGGCCAAACCAGGTCAACTGGGCAGGTCGACCCCCAGGTCGACCCTATGGGCAACCTGGTCACCCAAGTCGACCCCCAGGTCGACCTGGTGCCTGGGCGAGAATTTTCCCTTCCAGCCCAATTTGGGTCTGAATTCGAAATTTGAACTGAATTTTGAACTGCTTGAATTTGAAATTGAATTCTGAAACTTCCGGAGGTCATAACTCCTTCATACGGAGTCCGATTTACGCAAACTCGGACTCTATCTCAAGCAGAATTCCAAGACGAACGCAATGGCATAACCAGTTTCCCTTATTTCTATCATTAACAATTAATTATACTTTAATTTGTGAATTTATAGTTAATAGAAAATTCGGGGTGTTACATTCTCGCCTCCTTAAAGGATTTCGTCCCCGAAATCTTCAAGTCTAGGAGAACGTAAATCCTAACATCCAATCGTCCATCTACTCAACCATCAAACACAGGCGTCCATTGTCCTTAAAAGTCTTCTAATGCTTCATGATCATATGCATAGATTGTGTATATGTCCTTATCTAATGCAAAAATTAGGCGGTCTACTGATTCAGTTGACCTCCTTAATGCGAATCATGTAAGTGCCATGAATCCATCATGTATGCAAATTTTTCCTACTCATAATTCTACATGATCGCGTAACCGTTCATACAAATGCGACATCCATATGATGACGTATTGAGTTTCAACCACATACAAATATGAATACATATATGCATATGCAGTATGAAGTGACTGAGCTGATCTAAAACCTAGGTTGTGTGTGTATATGCATCCACGGGCAACCACCAGCAACCACCAGCAACCACTTGCAACCACTTGTAACCATCAACCATAACATGTTTCAAATACATTTTTACATCCAAAAGGGGTTTCTACCTAAGGATAAAGAATAATATCGAGGAGATATACCTAAAAAGATAGATATAAGCACAACTTAAGGAAAAAGAGAGGTCAAAGATGTATCCTCGAAAAGAAAAGGGTAGGCCGCGCGTATTCTGTCCTCACTTTCCCAAGTTGCATCTTCCTCGGCGTCGCTCCACTGAATCTTAACGAGCATGACTTCGCATTTGTGTAGCTTTTTCACTTCAGTTCCTATGATTCGAGTTGGAACTCTTCTCACAGTTGCTTCGCGTTCCACTTCGGCTTCTTCTAGAATGCTTGGCTCCACCACTTCCGCAAATCCATGTAGACATTTCCGGAGATGAGAAACATGAAAGACGTTGTGAATTCCGGCCAACCTTTCGGGCATCTTTACTCTATAAGCCATCTTCCTAATCTTCTCGATGATAGGAAACGGTCCTACAAATCTTGGTGCTAGCTTTCCTGCGGACCCAAAGCGAACGACGTTCCTTAAAGGGGATACCTTAAGGAAAACCCTGTTCCTAACCTCAAACTCAAGGCCAGTCCTTCTTTTGTCTACGTATGATTTCTGTCTATCTTGTGCAGTCTTCATTCTCCTTCGTATCAAGTCTACTTTTTCTGAAGTCTCTAATCATGTCTGGCCTAAGTATAATCTTGTCAGTAGACTCCCACCAACAACTTGGTGATCGGCACGGTCTTCCATATAGAGCTTCGAAGGGCGCCATGCCAATAGCGGCTTGGTAACTGTTGTTGTAGGCGAATTCCAATAAAGGATGATGATCCTCCCAAGTCCCTCCAAAGTCAAGAACACATAGCCTCAAAAGATCTTCGAATACTCTATTCACCCTTTCTGTCTGACCATCCGTTTGGGGGTGATAGGCCGTGCTCAAGCATAACTGTGTGCCTACAGCTTCTTGCAGACTCTGCAAAAATTCGCTCGTAAAGATGGGGTCTCTGTCACTCACTATGCTGGAGGGTATTCCATGGAGTCGAACTATTTCCTTGAGATAAAGAGAAGCTAGAGACGAAGCAGTCCTCCTACTCTTGATAGGTATAAAGTGGGTGCTTTTAGTAAGCCTGTCCACTATTACCCAAATGCTAGTATTACCCCTTCTTGACCTAGGCAACCCGTCAATGAAGTCCATTGAAATGCTATCCCACTTCCATTCTGGGACTTCTAGAGGATGAAGCAGTCCTCCAGACTTCTTTTGTTCTGCCTTGACCTATTGGCATGTCACGCACTTAGAAATGAAATCTGCCACGTCTTTCTTCATGCCGCTCTAATAGAAAACTCTCTTTACATCCTTGTACATCTTGTCCCCACCTGGGTGTATTGCCATCTTGGAATGATGTGCTTCCTCGAGAACCCTCTTTACTAAATCCCTTGCTTGTGGAACGCATAGTCTTCCATCCCGTCTCAGCCAACCCTTATCATCGATAGAGTACCTATTGAGGTGATTGGAGGTTTCACCCCTAATTAGTTTATCAATCACATCCACAAGCTGAGGGTCTTCGCGTTGTGCGTCCCCTATTGAGTCTAAAAGAATGAGCCGTACTTCTAGGAATGCCAATAAACCAGGTATAAAATCAGAGGAGGGTCTAAAGTCAAAACTGGCTAGATACTCCAGGCTTTGCCTTTCTACAAAGAGAGGGCTTAGGGCCAGATTCTTTCTTCTCAATGCGTCTGCTACTACGTTGCCTTTGCCAGGAGTACAAGAGATTTCAAAATCATACAAGGCAAGGAACTCCATCCACCTTTGCTGCCTTAAGTTAAGATCTTTCTGCGAGAAAAGATACTTCAACGATTTATGGTCAGTGTATAATTCGAACTTCTCACCTAGGAGATAATGGCACCATGACTTAAGCACAAATACAATGGCGGCCAACTCAAGATCGTGGGTTGGGTAGTTCTTTTCATGAACTCTCAATTGTCTTCCACCATAAGATACTACCCTCCCTTCTTGCATCAGAACAGTGCCTAGTCTCGTACCACAAGCATCCGTGTATACTGTGAACATCTTACTTCCATCCGGCAAAGTCAGAACTGGGGCTGTTGTGAGAGCTTTTTTTAATCGTTGGAAAGAAATCTCGCAATCCAAATCCTAAGTGAACACCAAATTCTTCTTTGTTAGTCTTGTGAGTGGAGCTAAGATTTTCGCGAAATCCATAATGAACTTTCGATAGAAACCGGCTAGCCTAAGAAAGCTTCGGACTTCGGTTGCATTTCTTGCTGTCTTCCAATCTTGCACTGCCACTACTTTCGCGGGGTCTATAGCTAACCCCTCTTTGGACACTATATGTCCAAGAAATCTTATTCTTTTCTCCAAAAGTGGCACTTGGAGAATTTGGCTTTTAGCTGATGAACTCGAAGAGTTTCCATGATCTTCTTCAGATGCTGAGCATGTTCTTCCTCATTCTTTGAGAAGATCAAAATATCGTCTACGAAGACCACCACGAACTTATTGAGGAATTCTCCGAACACCCTGCTCATTAGGTCTACGAAATAAGCGGGTGTGTTTGTCAAACCGAAAGAAATGACAAGCCACTCGTAGAAACCGTCTGGGGTTCTGAACGCCGTTTTATCAATGCTATCTTCAGCTACCCATAGCCGATGGAACCCAGCAGCCAGATCAAGTTGGGAGAAGACCGACGCACCTACAAGCTGATCAAACAAATCGTCTATTCTGGGAAGCGGGTGTCCATTCTTTTTAATCAGTTTGTTTAGCTCCCTATAGTCCACACAAAGATGTAATGAACCATCTGCTTTGGTGGCGAACACCACAGGAGCACCCTATTCCGAGATACTCTTCCTTATAAACCCCTTCTCGAGAAGCTCCTTAACTTGCTTACTGAGCTCCTTTCTCTCCTTTGGAGCCATGTGTCTAACAGACAGAGCTACGGGCTTTGCATTATCAACAAGATATATGCGAAAATTTATTTCCCGCTTCGGAGGTAAGCCTTTCACCTCTTCAAAGACATCCGGATATTCCCGGACCACTCTAACTGACTGCAAATTCTCAATAGAAGTGTCAAACGACTCTAGATAACTAAGCACAACAGCATTCAAGGGATTACAAGAAATTTCTAGAGTGTTACCGAGCCAAGTCAAGAGTCTAACCACTCTTTTCTCACAATCAAGAATGGCACCATTACTGGATAACCAGTCCATGCCTAAGATCAGTCCATATCCCGAGAAGCCCTAAACAAAGGCGCTACATCTAAATTCAACACTTAGAATAGAGTTTTTCAAATCCAAGCAAACCATCGACAAATAAGCCGAACCCCCAATTGGATTTGAAACAACTAAGGGATCTTCTATCATACTAGTGTCTAGGTGACTAAGGCAGATCAAATAAAGGACTGTGATACACCAGAATCAAAGAGAGTGCAAACTGGATGATCATAGAGATAAACTAAGCTTTCTACAGAAATATTTCTACCTCGTTTCTATGGAGGTGCCACCTGCGCGTGAACCTGTCCCTCTGAGGTGGATCCAGTCCTCTGTCCCTGCCCCCGCTTCTTTGGGCAGTCCTTAGCCAAGTGTCCAGTCTCTCTACAATGGAAACAACCACCATTCATCTTTGCCTTCTTCTTCCTACATTCTTTTGCTATATGTCCCACAATGCCACAGAAATTGCACCTTCTCTTTTCACAGGTTTTATTGTTCTTCCCGCCTTTCTTGAAGTCTGTTTTGTTAGCCTGTAAACCCTCTTTCTTTTCTTGAGGAACTTCCACCTTTGCCTCTTTCTCGCCTTTATCTTTCACGTGTAGCAGCGCCATGTCCACCAAACTTTCATAGGTCGCTCCCATGGGTATATGGGTCATTGCAAGGCTGTGTAGAGGCTCATTCAGACCTTTGACGAAGCAAAGGGCCTTCTTGTGTTGGGTGTTTACTAAATCCATCCCAAATCTGGCCAGCTGATTAAACTGATTGACGTACTCCTTGGTTGTCATACTTCCTTGTTTATGAGTTAGGAACTTCTCCATCTGCAGGTTTCTTTCAGCTTGGGAGAGGAATTTCATCTCAAACCTCATCCTGAAATCTTCCCAAGTTTCCACTGGCCTTTCAGCATGGGTAACTTCCCACTAATATGAAGCTTCATCTTTAAGCAACCACACTGCTAGTTGTATCTTTTTCTTGTCGTCAACTTCGAAGATGACAAAAAAATCTTCGATCTCCTTCAGCCAGTTCCTTGCTACCACAAATGATTTAGTTTCATAAAAGTCCTTTCCTCCCATAGCCTTGAAGTCACTACACGTCTTAGCGAAAGTATTTCCACGACGAGGAGGAGGAACCGCTGCCATTGTTAGAGGAGGAATGTCTGCTGGGCCCACACCATTGGCCCTAGTCTCTAGGTACCTTCGGAACCAGCCAGGGATCGGTACTCCTTCTGGAAGGTTAAGATCTCCAGACATGCAGGAACAAAAAGGAAAGTATTCAAGATAAAGGATAGAGAGATAGTGCGTATGGCTTTTGGGGAATTAAGCATTTTAAAAATAACTCTTTTTCTTGAAAACAATGCTTATTTAAACTTCTTTTTGAAAATAGTTTCAAAAACTTTTATCTAATCTGGTAAATCTGTGCTCTGATACCAAGTGAAACACCCCACCCTCCATTAAGGTCACTCACATAGGGAATGCCTTAACTTTGGTGGAGGTTTTTAAGTAAAAGTCACAGATAAACAAAAGACAGATATATAAACACATATATATAAGCAGCGGAAAATAAACGGACTTTTTATTTCATAAATACGTGTTCATACAAAACATTTTCATAACTGTCACATAATAGCTTCCAAAACATTACATCATCATTTCTGCCTTGGTTATTAAATAAAGAAGCATAAAACATGATTAAAACTGCATAAATCCCCATAGAATGTGTCCAATAGCCATAACCAAGGAAAGAGAGTCCAAACCGTACATCTACTATCTTAAAGCTTGCAAAGAGTCTGACTAAGCTGGGTTGTTTCCTCCTTGTGGACCTTGGGGGGGGGGGGGGGGGGGCGGAAGAAAAGAAGACAAAAGAAAATAGGGTCAGACATAAAGCCTGTTAAGTTTAGTGACTCTTCAGTATGTGAATAAGAAAAAGGGCATGATAGGTATAAACTAGAAATAGGAAAGTATCATAAACTAAGGTAAAGTATTTTGAATCGAATATACTATCGCACCCTACACTATATCTCTGCACCTACTTGCATTGTCTCAACTGGCACCCCATGATCAGGGTGAAGTGATCCCCTTTCTAAAGATCGGCTCCTACTTGCATAATCATCTGCGTCTTACGGCCCCCAAAGATTGTAGATAACTATGTTGGTCCCACCATGGGGTGTATCAAGTCCCATGGTGGCGGCCCGACACAATCCTCAGAATGCATAGGTTATACTACTGGTGCCCCCAGTGCCCTGTTTGTCTGCTCCGAAGTGTGTGCACGCCCGCACTCCATTAGAACCCACACTGTTGCACCCATCGCCGTCGCTTTTGACCGCTTACAATCAGCCCAGTAATCGTGCCCCGCCCTGCCTAGTTTCAGGGTACCAAGATACCTAATTGGGTTATTGATGAAATGGGTCCCCGTTACTAGGGTTTTCTAGTCAAACATGGTAAGTGGTTAAGTGTCTATATTTACCTAACCCCACTCATCAGTTTAATTAACATGTTGAATTGGTTAAGTGTTTTAGTTAACATAACCCTACCATCCTGACTTTCCTGTCCTTAGCTTTTTAAAGCACCAACCACTCACATTAGACAGGTATTGTTAAGGTTACTGGATGTGCCGGTCAGTTCGGGGCAGGTTTACACCGTAACTCAGTCTAATCTCGGGTCCTTATTGGGCTCAATGCTTAACCACCAACATTGGATAGGTATTGTTCTAACTACTGGACAGCCGGGCGGGTCCGGGCAGGTTTACATCACAAATCAATCCAACATCGTGTTAAGCATAATCGTATTTTCTAAATTTACATGTTTGTCTTTATTATTTGTTATATGTAAATTCGTCAACAATTAAATGTTGTGGCCCACTTTCCAAGTTTAACATTTTTGGTATAAGAATTTATACCATTCAAGTGCCACCAATTTTGGCATGTGACAAACGTGCCAATTTCATATATTTTCACCATTTATGTCAAGTTTTCCTATGATTACCAATTTTCCCAACGTTACCCCATCTAAATATTTGGCTACCAATCTTAGCCTAATTTTTGTTCGCATGGTTTTTAACATATAATATTAGGCTAAAAACTTAGCCTAATTTAGCATACACAAAATTGGCATTCATTAACATAAACATGACATAGGTATAAACTTGGCATTATTGGGATAGTCAATATGAACATCATAGGTGTGAACTTGCAAAATTGTCAACATATATATATGTGAATTTGCAACATAGACTGAATCATGGGTTTCAACTTGTCATGTGAACTTGCATTAAAAAGGGGGATCTAACTAAATAGGCGTCACATGAATTAGCATATGATTTAGACAACATAAGCCTAAACATGTTTAGATCTAGGCATAACATTGAACATCACTAGCGTATGACAAGAATATGACATGTTCATAAAGTATGTATAATTTCATCGCATGTGTGAACTAGATCCAATCATATGTCCAACTACAACATGAAACTTGTATTAAAGTGGATCTTGGCATGGATACAATTATTAACTTTGCAACTTTTGTATAGACATATGAGCATGTATATAAACTTAATCATTTAGGCATAGAGGTTTTAGCATAAAGTATGTACATGAGATCTTAGCTTAGTCATAACACATACAACCTATATAATCACATAAACATATAGGTGTAGATTACAACATGAACTATAAAACTTGCATGTGATTCTAAATGTACAATTGGATCAATATCAACTCAACTATACCACAAACATCACAATACCACAATCATTTTAATACATAGATATGAATTAACATCGTTGTTACACAATAACACAATTCCATTTCCATTTTACATCGAATCAAACCCTAACTTTAATTCACATCGGAAAAATCACTATACTTACAACAAACGACGGTCTTGTTTTCTAATTTCTAAATTTTGAATTTGAATTGCTTTCCTTTTGAGTAGTTGATTGATTCTTGTTTTACTTTAATTTTGGCTCGTCTCTAAGCTTTTCTACAAGTGGAGGCTCCTCACAGTTTTCTCCCGACAGCATGGCGGCTCCGTTTCTATTTTTTTATGTGAATTTAGGTTGGAGACCTAAGTTGTTTATATAGAATTTCAGATTGATTTGAGCCGTCAGATGATCACAGATGAATCTAGACCATTCACTTCGAGAGAAGCCAACCAGAATGTGACAAATCAGCCCTAGTGACACAGAGACCAGAAACCGACCAGTCCAGCTAGGGCCAAACCAGGTCGACCCCCAAGTCGACCTGGTGCCTGGGCAGGAATTTTCCCGCCCAGCTCAGTTTGGGTCTGAATTCGAAATTTGAACTGAATTTTGAACTGTTTGAATTTTAAATTGAATTCTGAAACTTCCGGAGGTCATAACTCCTTCATACGGAGTCCGATTTACGCAAACTCGGACTCTGTCTCAAGCAGAATTCCAAGATGAACGCAATGTCGTAACCCATTTCCCTTAATTCTATCATTAAGAATTAATTATACTTTAATTTGTTAATTTATAGTTAACAAAAAATTCGGGGTGTTACATAACTAGAGATTCAGATGAGAGAAAGAATGTTAATTCTAGATCGGAACATGAACATTGCAATCAACACGAACAACAAACAATACATTTCAATCATCACATATCTGGTTCTATTTCTTACATATCGAGACAGTAATTAATTTTAATTAATTATAAAAAATAGAAATCTCACCTCGATTTGTTTGAATTTTCAAAGTGCTCAGTTCAGCCCTAGTCAGTTCCATATTATAGATTTCGGAAAGACGATTCCAACGGATCTTTGTTTGCTAAATTCTGATATCATATGAACAACTTATGACTTTTTTAAACTTTAATTACAATTTAAATTAATTAAAATGTAATTAAACTTTAATTACTTTATAATCCATCGTCTTCCTCATTCTCTATAAAAACAAAACCGCCTTCTAACTTAGGGTTCGATTAAACCTCCACCACGCTGTGCCTGACTAGGATCGAGCACCACCACCTGAGCCGCCTACGTGCCACCTTCTCCTACGCCCAAGCATGGCCAACTCGCACCTTGTATGGTGCCTGAAATTGGCTGCGAGCTCCCTGAGTTTGAGAACCCAATTCGACTAAGATAAGCAACAATATTTGATCACTGTTGTATAATTTGAAAGAGCTCGAAATGCTCTTTGAATTTCAAATGGGAATCATGATTTAATTATGTAGGGGTAAGGAGAGATTAACAAATTAGAATCGGACGCTTCCGGCCATTGAAGTTGTATAGAGGCGGTGGATATGTTTTCATGAGTTAGGGTTACATATTTCTGATGGTATTTCAGCGGTATTTATAGCACATTTTCCATTTTGTTTAATTCACTTATTTCAAAAATTCATGTTTAATAATACAAACTCCAATTTAAACCCTACGAGTGTCGCCCGCAGCTAATAACCTCCATCCCGGACACAATGGGATATGTTTTGTAACCCAATTCGGCTGTTACGATATTTTTTCTCAAAATTAAAATATAAATCAATTTATATTAAATTCAAACGTACATTTTAAATTACCAGGGCCACATACTAACTATAAAAATTCCATAAAAATTATTTCTAGTTATGATTTGACGATACGGTCCTAACAAAACTAATTTCGTCAAATTCTGAGACCGTTTGAAAAATGTCTGTTTTCAAGTCGATTAAATTTGACTAAAACTGACAAAACACGTTTTCCTTTACCACGCTCACATATTAATTCTAAAAATTATGAAAAATTAAACTGACAATAATTTGACATTCCAAATCCAACAAAAGTGGTTTCGTCGAAAATGGAGGTTAACTGCAAAATGACTATTTTAAGGACTATATTTTATATTAAAAAATATATAAATTCTACAGCGACTTTTCTAAATTTTAAACTAGACGTAACTTCTTAATTATAAGGTGAAATTTCAAATTTTCAGATTCATTAGAAAGATATGATTAAAAAGATTTAAATATTTTTGATTTTACCGAAATTCGATTTATTTTGCATCCTTTACAATTAATCAAAGTTCAAATTCAAATTTTCAAACTGCCCCGCTATTTCTAACTCCTTTTCTAATTAAATTAAATTAATTCGTTTTAACTTCGATTAAAATAAATTTTAGTTGTTATTATCTATAATAAATTATTTTAAATATTAAAATCCATTAAAATTTCTAAAATAAAATTTTTAAATTGGTTCCAAAATTCCGGGTTGTTACATCGTTATTCAACGATTACCGACCAAAGTGAGTAAATCTCACTAACTCTGATCAGTTTATATTTTTATAATGTATTTTTGGAACTGATAAATGTTGATTGATTGATGTGTGTTGACTGTTTGGATGAATTACTAATTAATTAGTTGAGAATATAAATAATGATATATATATATATATGTATATATATTGTTAACCAAATATTGATTCTGTTTATCAAATATTTCATATTGAAATGAAATTGATGTTATTTATATTGTTTAACATCTGTAATGCAGGGAAACAGGTTGGAGGGATCCAACTAAATTACTCATTATTTATAATACCGTTTGTTTTCATATATTGTGATATATGATGTGATATATAGTATGTGATTGATTATGATGACACTGTTCTTTTTTATTGGTATTTTAAATACCATAAGAAATACTGGAATGTAAAAAGGGAACTTTCAAAGTGCATATTGAAAATAAATTATTTATATGAAATAAATAAAATTATAAAAGGAATTATTTGTAAAACAAATAGAATTGAAAAAAGGAAATATTTGTAAAACAACTAGAATTGAAATAGAAATATTTGGAAAACAAATAGAATTAAAAAAGGAAAAATTTGTAAAACAAATAGAATTGAAATAGAAATATTTGGAAAACAAACAAAATTGAAATAGAAATATTTGGAAAACAAATAGAATTGAAATAGAAATATATGGAAAACAAATAGAATTGAAATAAAAATATTTAGGAAATAAATAGAATCATAAAAATAAATTGGCGAGATATAAAAGAACTACGAGAAGATGGATTTAAAGTAGATTTTAAATAGAATCTATTTTAACAGATAAATTGAGAAGATTAATTTATAAATAATGTTTTATAAATCAAATAAAATATTTATCATTTGATAAATGGAATATGTAAGTCTAAAATTATATAGAGAAGTAAAATCAGTTTCAACACCGATATTTGAAATCAAATGTGAACATAGAAGTTGTAAAGGGAGTTATAAATTAGATTTTTACGAATAGTCTACAAATAGAAGTATAAATAGAATTTGGAATCGGGATATTGTTTTTAAATGCGAAACCAAACTGTTTGACTTGATAAAAGAAATATTTTTCACATTTGATGTGAATAAGGGGTTTAACTAAATATTTTGTGAAATGAAAATATTATAAAGGAAACTGGGTTTTGAAATAGGAATTCAAAAAGAGAGTTAGTCAAATATTAATTATTTGAATAGAGTTAATTGAACATTAGTTATTCCAATAGAGTTAATCGAATATTAGCTATTCGAAAAGAATTAATCGAACATTAGTTATTCAAATAGAGTTAGTCGAATATTAGTTATACGAATAGAGTTAATTGAACATTAGTTATTCAAATAGAGTTAGTCGAATATTAGTTATTCGAATATAGTTAATCGAACATTAGTAATTCAAATAGAGTTAGTCGAATATTAGTTATTCGAATAGAGTTATTCAAACATTAGTTATTCAAATAGAGTTAATCGAATAATAGTTATTCAAATAGAATTAATCGAACATTAGTTATTCAAATAGAGTTAGTCAAATATTAGTTGTTCGGATAAAGTTAATCGAACATTAGCTATTCAAATAGAGTTAGTCGAATATTAGTTATTCGAATAGAGTTAATCGAACATTAGTTATTCAAATAGAGTTAGTTGAATATTAGTTATTCGAATAGAGTTAATCGAACATTAGTTATTCAAATAGAGTTAATCGAATATTTGTTATTCGAATAGAGTTAATTGAACATTAGTTATTCAAATAGAGTTAATTGAACATTAGTTATTCAAATAGAGTTAATCCAACATTAGTTATTAGAATAGAGTAAATCGAATATTAGTTATTCGAATAGAGAGTTAATCGAACAATAGTTATTCAAATAGAGTTAATCGAATATAAGTCATTCGAAGAGAGATTATCGAATATAGTTTATTCGAAAGATAGTTATCAAATATAGTTTATTCGAAAGAGAGATTGTCGAATATGGTTTATTCGAAAGAAAATTATCGAATAAAGATTATTCGAGAGATAATTATACATTGGGATTCGATTATATCGAATGTAGGAAAGTACAATTCACTTTTCGGTTTTTAAATCAAGATTTATTTATTTAATAAATCATTTATTTATTTACTTAAATTAAGGTATAAAGGTTTTATTTCAAGTTAGATATTTTGGAAGTACGGATTATAAATCTACCGTCATAACAAAAAAATAATCATAAAAGAATTGGATCCGTAAACTGAATCCGAGAGTTGTGTAAGCAATGATTTGATAAGAAGATTTAAACGGAGTTAAAGAAATTAGAAATTGACTGGAAATTAGTGAAGTTGAATGGTTTCCTAAGTATCGATCTGATGTTGGTTACGGCCTCCGGGGTTGATATTCAGGGAATTGTTCTCTTACTAGTTTACAATTAGAGACTGATAGATATGGGAAGATAGTGATGCGTGAATAAGTAATGGAAATGTTTTCCAATGTCAATAACATATATTTTCTAAATTTAGAAAATAATAACTTCACGAATATATGGAAATGGGGAAATGAATAAATTAATGATAAATTAATTTAAAGGGAAAAATGTTGATTGATGATTGATCGATAAGATTTCCATTTGGAAATAAGATCGTTGTATATATGGATGTTTTCCTCTGGTAGTTAAATAACCAACTATCAAAGTTTTAACCATTTTTCCGTTGTCAATACGAAGAGACCGGGATTAGATTTATTATCTGAAAATCACTTCGTATGGGCATTAGCATTACGAATCAAATATGGTGAAGATAATTGAAGATGGAGTTCATGCAAGGGCTGTTCTGGCAATCCTAGGTAGAAATTTCCTAAGATGGATTTATAGAATAGTGCCTTCGATTTGTCCAGTCCCAGGACAACCTATATGGAAGAATGTCTGACAGAGTATATTTAATAGATCATGTAAGTTGATCTCTTCAAACGTATTTACATTCGGTGTGGTGGATTTCATTTCTCTTAGCTGTATACCCATGGGGTTTTTGGAGAAATCAATTTGTGATTTAGCGGGTATGACGATGTGACATTCAAAGTAAATAAAGGTGTGATCTGTATGTTTTGGTCTCAAGCCTCACAAATAGGAAATGGTATAAATCGGGTAGGTCGCATGGCTAAGTGGTTAGCTGCCAATTAGGGCGTATTGTCACCTGATCTAGAGAAATTTCATTTACTTCTTAAACCTATTTCGATGCTGTCCCTTTTGAGAAATGGTTGCTGATCCTAACCGTTGGTGATAATACATTCAGTACTGTAGTGACCCGAACTTCCCTGCCGGTCTAAACCGAACAAGAAGGCGGACTGCTTTGAGAACAAGACTAATTAGAACACAACAATAGAATATTTCATTGCTTATTACAACAGTTTACATCAGAGTACAAGAATATAACAGAGTATGTGTAACAACCCGGAAAATCAGAACCAATTTAAAATTTTATTTTAAGGAAATTTTGTTAGAAAATGCATCAGAATTTAAAATTCCATTTTTAAATTAAATTATTGGATTTAAAAAGGTTTTTAAATAAAATTCTGATATTCTTATTGAGATTTATTAATATATGCTGGTAGGTTGATTTAAAATAATATGTAGATTCCAAATGAAATAAATTATGACAACTTACATGTGTATATCTTTAGCCATTCGCTTTAATACTTTCCTTATCTATTCAAAGTGTAACGTTCGTTAATTAATTTATTTTGAAATGTGAATAGCTGCATTAAATTTCAGTGCACACCTAATTACTTCCTTAATACTACACTATTCCTCTTCCTCAAAATAAATGCATTCATTTTTAATTACCCTTTCCCAAATATTTCACGGTATTTCCTTCTTCCCCTCTTCTCTCTTGTTCCATTTCTTTCTCACGTAAATTCTCCTAAATTAAAGATGTTTCCAATCAAAAAAATTTATGAAATAAATTACACAAATAATTTTTCTATCCATTCGCATTTCATGCAAGTTTACTTTTATTTCCTATTCCTTTTCCAATTTCCTCAAATTCAGTGCTTCTTTCTCTCCGCTCTATTTCTCCGTTAATTAGCATTCATTTGTTTCCTATTTAATGCATACGTTGCCCATTTCTATTTAAATATAATAAAAATATGCTAAAACAAACAAATAAAGAGAAAGTTTCTTTATTAGAATTACACCTTTCACTCTTCCCTTTCATGAGTTAACGTTACAATTCTTAAATAAATAAAAATAAATAAAAAAACGCATTAGGAAAAAACGCATTAAGAGTTAATGCACTCCTCTACCCATTCTAATTCCTTCATCTTTCTTCTATTTATTCTTATGTCACTCCTCTTTCCTTCCATTTATCTTTCACATATTATTCAATCCTTTTTTCTCCATTAAGTATGCTTTCCTTTATTATATTAATTTGTATACCTTAATCCTATTAATTTCTTTTCATGCATTATATTTTCACGAATCTTATTTTATTTATGTACTCTTATTCCATAGATTTACATTCCCTTATTCTCCTTTCCCGTTTTTCTTTCCTGTTGTTTATTTCTTTTCTCTATAAACAAACCATCTCCATTTATATATATTTCCCTTCTCTTTAATGTAATGTTATCTATATTTAGGAAAAAAACAAGATTGGGAAAAAACCCACAAAACTTTTGACTTTATCTGTGCATATTTTTAACCATTTTCTCTGCTCTATTCTTATTAGTCCAATTGAATATGTTGCATAAATTATGATACTTATTGTTATGTATTTTGAAATTTAAAAAGTCATACGACTTTCTTATAATCAGCATCAGACAATAAATCATGCATTCATTTCTTTTTGTTATCATTTTTCCCTATGTAAATTTTATTTTGAATTTAGAATAATAAATAAAAGTTGATAAGAGTGACACCTTGTGCTTAGTCAGTAAATTTATTTACTTCGTAACCTACCTAATATGAAGGGACACATTAGAGAAATAAATAAGGTATCTTTCTCAATTCCCTTCCTCATTCTTTTGTTTCTTCTTTGCAATTGTCTCTATTAATATTCTCTAATTCTAGACCTTAGCATACTCCTTTTCCTTTATTCTCTGTAAATAAAAATGAGCAGCCACCATTTTATTCTCTTGTTTCCTTCAAAAAAAAGGATTCCAACCAAACCACTCCACGAAAAAAATCTAAAAGAAGTTTGATTTTGAGTAATATCCTCTTCGATTCTATATGATTGTCCAAGAGTGCTATCTCATCTTACGGACGATATGGAATTGTCACGAACCGATTGTTAGAATGTCAAATTTTGGGGAAAAATTGGATCTGAACCATCAAATAAAGGATGATAAAGTGGAAACCATCGGTGAGAAAGTCTCAACTTATAAAGGGGTTTTATTTGCTAATTTTATATGAAGCCTATAAGCTATTTGATGATGTGTCTCTTTGGAAATTTATGGTTTATATGTGGTTATATTGTTGGTATATGTTTGCTAATGATTCTTCAATAGATTCATGGAGTAAAAATGACATTTTTATGGAATTAGGAAGTGAAAGACCTTATGTTAGTTCACAAAATTACACCTTTATAGAATATTAGTTATATAGATTCCTTAGTTGATTTGTGGTGATATGTTTGAATTATTTGCAAGTGATTTAAAGTAGTAAAAATGACATTGATCCCCCTTAACACATTTTTTAAACAATGTGGTCTATATAGGTCCGGTAACACAACTAGTAGAACGTCGGTAGCTAGAAAGTCCCCTATAGGCACATGTTAACTAGAAACTCGTAGTGGTCACGCATAAGAATAAATGGTATGACAAGGCACGTGAGGCAATGCCCAAGGTAGGATACTACCAATTTTCCTGATCCGGACTGGTGGTAACCCCTAACGGCCCACCGCAACACAACACTTCCAAAATCAAGGGTGATCACCAATTAACAAAAGATATAATACACGAAGAAGTGTGTCTGCTAGAGGTAGCTAGCCTCAATGGCCCGGCACGACTCCTGTTTTAGTCATTTCAAATTTGACACAAGTGTCGGTCATCCATTATCGTTCACTTTCTTCAATCCAATAAACATACACCAAAAACAACCACTTCATTTTGGATCATCACTTCACGAACATAGTTATCAAAGTGGTTCCAGTATCGACAGAGAATGTGTCCATAACTCGCTCCGGTCTCTTTGACAACTAACGTCATTCAATTTTATTTTTCCATTGATTAATTTCGAATAGATTAAACCATAATTGTATTTCAACTTCCTTGTTCAAACTTGAATTATCAAATATTCCACTTTGAAATATTAACAATATTTTGTCGTTTACTTAACTTTGTGTCTAATTCCAGTGTCCCATATCAATAAAATATTGTATTTTTCTTTTATAAAATTTTCAATTTCCAAATATTTAATATTTCACTTAAGTTCACCTTCAAATTCCATAATTTTACTTCATTTAACTAAATTGTTTTTGTCAACTAAATTTGTATCCAAAATTTACAATTTTGAAATTTATTTCCTTTAAATATTTAGGCTAACATTTTTTTCAATAAGAGGTTCAACAATGGTTATTTCAATAAGTTTAAATAAAATTTAAATCACTTAATATTTCATTTATCAATTAAAATCAAATTTTCATGTATATAATTTGAAGCAAAGTTTAATCTTCGAAATTTGAAACAATTCTATTTTTTTTCAAATTGGGAATTTGATTACGTAAAGCGAAATGTAGCAGCTATGAAAATTTCGTCGGAAAATTTGAATGTCGTCGGTCGCGCCATTTTCAGTGCAAAGTTGCGCATAATAGTTCAAATTTTAGCGATTTTAAAAATCTCTCCAAAACAACTTTGGACAAACATGAAAAATATTCTATTCGTTGACTGTAATCCAATGGCGGAATTAATTTCGCGAAAATCGGACATTTTTGCCTCCATTTCACATCCGCATTTTTACGTTAAAGGGGTTCGTAACGCGTTTTTGAACAAAGCATGCAGACACTGCAAATTATATACCGTTTTGTCCGTCTCATTGCGCTGATTACCGATATATATTTATTTGTCAGTTTCGGTGTTCGGTTTGCGCTGAAATTGTGAAAAAGCTTGCACAGTTCATTTTTGAAACAACGTCATTTAAGTTCGATGTGTCCCTTTTCCGATCTTACATGTCATTCTTAATATTATGGGTCTGCAAAAGATGTTTTTATTTTATTAAACTACCTAATTATTATTTTTTCTTGCTAATGCATGATGCATGCAAGCCATACACATATGATATACACCAACACATGTACATATTCACGGACACACCATCACAGTCATAACACAACAAGCATCACATTGTTTGTTAACTGAATGCGTCCCTTTCATCCCATTTATTATTATTATTATTATTATTATTATTATTATTATTATTATTAGTTAGTTTACTGTTAAGTGAGTTTGTACCCAAAAGAAATCTCCCCCCACATTCATTTGCATGCATACCTCATACCAGCACACATACACACACGCATAACACACATGCACTCAACACACATTTAACACACGCACTAACTCACGTGCATATACACAACACCACACACTAACAAACTTTTAAACACACATGCATAACACACATTTAAACACATATGCAATGCACATGCACCTCAAGCATATTTATACACACACTCATGTTCCTCCATGAACGCATGAACAAGTACAAACACAGTACTTCATACACTCTCACGCAAAACCGGGAATAAAAGAGAAAGGAATAGGAGGAAGGGAAGTGTCCATCTTGTTTCATGCATGCCAGGCAAAAGAGGAAATAATCATGCTCCGTTCCCCATGCTTGCGTTGAATATATATATTGTTTAATTTTTTTTCCTCTCAGTCATGCACCATAAATCAAGCCCACACATGTGTCCATTGCGAGAGGTAGATAGTGAGAAGGTAGGAGAGAATTAATCAGGTGGGTGGGAGTATATTTGTTGAGAAAAAGGAATGATTTTTGTTGTCATAGAGGAGAAATGTGAAGTAGAGAAGATGGAAAGGGAAGGGCTTTGCCTGGGAGTGAAGAATAACAAAAATATGTTGCCAAGAAAAAAAAAGTTTTTCTCTTCCCTGTTGCTTGCATGCAAAATGAATACCTCTCCAGACATGTCTCTTGCATGAAAACGCATGTATATGCATGTTTTGAAAAGAAAGTGAATGAAGGCATTTTTGTAGCTTCAATAAAATGAAAGTAATGGAAATTTATTTCCATGCATGAAGGGTCCTCCTGAGAAGAGGGAAAATAATGTGGCACTTTTTTTAGTTACACAGCACGTCACAGTGCATTCCAAACTCAGCACAACACACATTATGAAACACATGCTTGGTTCCATCTACACATGCACATGTATGTACAAGCCGCATGCACACACTAACGTTCATATGTGTATAAATAAATAGCAAACCTATTTAGAGATGTTTAGACGTGAGTGACAACTCACATTCGGGTTCCGAGAGATAAATGATGACGACGAAATGGACACGGCGAGAGAAAGGACGACTACGGAAGTGAGCGGAGCTTGAGTTGCTGTCGCGTTTGTTGTCGAGGTTGCCGGAGCTTGGTGGCGTTCGCTTGGGCTGTTGGACTCGGTGCGGTGAGCAGGAGGAGCAAGACAATGGAGCGAATGGGTTTGGCTATGGAACAAGGAAGGGGCATGAGCAAGAAAAGG
Organism: Allium sativum; assembly: GCA_030737875.1. NCBI lineage: Eukaryota > Viridiplantae > Streptophyta > Magnoliopsida > Asparagales > Amaryllidaceae > Allium > Allium sativum. Next base: position 379,767,198 of record CM060926.1, read on the forward strand.
GCTGCTACTTCATGCATTTACCTACATCATGTTGTTTTCTTTGTTTATTTTTATTTTATTTTCTCTTTCTTTTATACCAAACAAAAATTTCCAGAACCAAGAAAAATAGCAAAGGAAAATAGAAAATGAAGATGGAGCGAGAGCACAGCAAGCTTTGGGAGCTTATGTATATAAGATGGGGTAGGTGAATTATTGTGGTGTCCCTTAGGCTTGCGTGTAAATGGAGAGAAAGGTGGGTTGCACACTCCTTGCTTGCACAGAAAAATAAAGTTGACTGGGAATATACATCCGTGAAATCTAAAGAAGAGAAAGTAGTATGTTTTTACTTTGCAACTTGTTTCCAAAAAAAGTATGTTTTTAGGTTCAACAATATATTTCAGTTCAATTGTTTAGGTTGCTATTCTTTACAAGAACACCTGTATGGAAATAACCGTCTACCCATTTGTCTTTACAGACACCATAATATCAGTAAAAATATACCATTGGAATCATGACGTCTATACGAACACAATGGCACACAGTTATCAGTGATTTGAACGTTTTATAAAAATTCTATTTTTTATATTTAATTGCACTGAGTTTAACTAACGGTCATTTAAATTTATTTAGTTTAAATAACCAGAATTATACGGAACGAACTTATAACGTTTGATTACCAATTTGTTTTCAAATTCTTTGCATACAAATATTTATTTTTATGTTTAATTCAATAAACTTTGAATATACTCATTCTAATAACTAAATTTAATCGTTTTATTTTATTTGTTTGTTTGTTTCTAGGAATTTATCGTTAAATAATAATTTTTTTTCGATTTGAAAACCCAGGTCGTTACATTCTCCCCTACTCAAATCTTTTCGTCCTCGAAAAGAACGGAACAAGGAAAAATAAAGAAATAAGCAGGAACGTAAGAATGATTAAAGATGAATTGGGTGCCTTATGCAAACAATTCAGGATTTGAGCCACGGATACTCTTCTCTGTTTCCCAAGTGCAATCTCGGTCATCTCTACTCCACTGTACTTTGACGAGACTAACTATCTTTCTTCTAAGCTGCTTCTTATCTTTATCGACTATACGAAGTGGTCTTTTTTCGATAGTAAGATTTGGCTCAACATCCATGTCTTCAAATAAAGCTGGCTGGACTATAGCTAACGGGTCATGTACATATCTACGAATATGTGAAACATGGAATACATTATGCACACCCGATAATTTCTCCGGTAAATCAACCCTATAAGCCAAACTGCCAATCTTTTCTAAGTTAGGAAAAGGACCAACAAATTTCGGAGCAAGCTTCCCTTTCTTTCCAAAACGAATCATGTTCTTCAAATGTGAAATTTTCAAAAATACAAGATTACCAACAACAAATTCCAAATGTCTCCTCTTTCCATCAGCATACTTCTTTTGCCTATCCTGGGCAATCTTCATCCTCCTTCTGATTTCTTCAACTTTTTCAGAAGCTTCCAAAATCATTTCGAGGCCCAAAACAAGTCGATTTCCAGATTCAATCCAACAAGATGGAGAATTACATGGCCATCTATACAGAGCGTCGAACGGTGCCATTTTAATACTCACCTGAATTTCAAAGATTTACTCAAGATTTACATTTATTTAAATATGACTTTTAATTTGAATCAAATTACCTGATAGCTATTATTATAGGTGAATTCAACGAGATGGAGATGATCCTCCCAAGATCCTCCAAAATCTAAAGGACAAGCACGAAGCAAATCCTCCAGAATCTGATTTATTCTTTCGGTCTGACTGTCTGTCTGAGGATGATAGGCGGTGCTTAGATTCAGTTGAGTTCCCGATGTTATCTGGAAAGCTTTCCAGAATTTGCTGGTAAAAATGGGATCTCTATCACATACAATACTAGATGGAACACCATGAAGTCGGACTATATCCTTCATATAGAGCTCAGCTAAACTTGAAGTAGTTCGAGTTGTCTTCACTGGAATAAAGTGGGCTGATTTGGTTAGTCTATCAACAATAACCCAGATGCTTTCATTTCATCTCCTGGTCCTTTGTAATCCATCTATGAAATCAATAGAAATTTGATCCCATTTCCAGTTAGGAATCTCTAAAGGCTGTAACAACCCTGCAGCCTTCTGATGGTCGGCTTTTACTTGCTGGCAAGTGGTGCATCTACTGATATGGATATAAATGTCTCTCTTCATTCCACTCCACCAATAAAGCTTCTTCATGTTATGGTACATCTTTGTGACCCCAGGATGAATAGAAAGTTTGGACTGATGATTCTCCCTAAGAACCTCCTGTCTTAACCCATCCACATTCGGAATGCAAATACGATCCTTGATCCTCAAAATTCCATTGGTAACAATTTCAGCACCTCATCCCTTCTGCACATTTACAACTTCTCTATTGAGAATGCTTTCCTTTATTCGCCTAAAATTTTTATCTTCTTCTTGCTTAGCAATAATGCAATCCATAAGAGTTGGAGAAGCAGTAATTTGGAACAACAATGCTTTGTTTCTACTCAAAGCATCGGCTACCACATTGGCCTTTCCGGGGGTATAGTTGATGTCGAGGTCATAGGATGCTAAGAACTCGAGCCATCTGACTTGCCTCTGATTCAGATCCTTCTGAGAAAAGATATACTTCAATGATTTGTGGTCAGTGAAGAGTTTAAATTTAATTCCTAAAAGATGGTGCCTCCACAACTTAAGAGAAAAAACTACAGCAAGTAGTTCTAAGTCATGCGCTGCATAATTAACCTCATGAACTCTGAGTTGTCTACCAGCATAAGCAATAACTTTACCATGCTGCATAAGAACAGCTCTCAAACCTTCTCCACAAGCATCGGTATAAATAGTCAAACCTTGACCTCCATCCAGAACAGTAGGAACGGGAGCAGTAGTTAACGTGCGTTTAAGTTCATTAAATGCTTTTATACACTTATCGTTCCAATCGAACTTAACATTCTTTCCAGTTAAAGCTGTGAGTAGTGAAGAAATTCGAGCAAAATTCTCGATGAATCTCCTATAATAACCAGCTAAGCCGAGGAAACTATGAATATCAGTTAGAGTTTCAGGAGTTTTCCAATCCTAAAATTTAAAGAATTATGAATACCTATATAAGAGGATAAGATGAATCGAATAAGAATGAATGGATGTTTTAAATTAAGGGCTTACTTTGATTACGACGATCTTAGCTGGATCGACCGAAATCCTATTCTCCGAAACAACATGTCCAAGAAATCTAACTTCATCTCTCCAGAAATGACATTTAGAAAACTTATTCTTCACCTGATGATCTCTCAAAGTTTTAAGAACAAACTTGAGATGCTCCTCATATTCTTCTTTAGTATTAGAAAAAAATAGAATATCATCAATAAAGACAAGGACAAACCTATTCAGAACATCCCGAAATACTCTGTTCATGAGGTCAATAAAGTAAGTTGGGGCATTAGTTAAACCAAATGGCATAACTAACCATTCATAGAAACCGTCTTCTGTTCGAAAAGCTGTTTTGGGAATACTATCTTCAGAAATTAGAAATTGGTGAAAACCTGTTGCAAGGTCGAGTTGAGAAAATATCTTGGCTCCGTGCAGTTGATAAAATAGGTCATTAATGCGAGGCATTGGATATCGGTTCTTGTGAGTAAGCTTATTCAGTTCTTGATAGTCTACGCACATTCTCAGAGAACCGTCTGATTTAGTAACAAATACAACTGCAGCTCCCCATTCTGAATGACTTCGGCGAATTAGACCTTTAGAAAATAGATCTTCAATTTGCTCCTTTAATTCAATCTTCTCCTTAGGTGCCATTCTTCTTGGAGCAAGTACAATGGGTCTAGCTCCTTGAATGAGATCAATATGGAATTCGATTTCACGATGAGGTGGTAAGGAAGTTACTTCTCCAAAAACATAAGAAAAATGCTGAACAACAGGAGTACTATTAAGATCACTAAGATGTGAATCGAGATAGAAAATGAAACTTCCTACAATATCTTGAGGCAATTGACATTCGATCTTCAAGGGTATATCTTTATCACAACGTAAAGAGATAGTTCGAGCTTAAGATAAGGACAAAATTTGAGAAATTTAAACTGAAGAGAATCCTAATTAAAGAAAATTGGCTAAAGTTTAAAAAGAGATTTTGAAAATAGGTTTGATTTTATAACATTTTATACTTTCAAAATACGCTCCCTTGGAAATGATTCTACTCATTCTAGGGTATTTCTAACCCTATCTATAATGAGCTTTACCCCCAGGCTAAGGTGTTTCTAAACCTTCGCTCTGATACCAACTGTGACAACCTGCCTTTTCTGAATAATCCATGTTTACAATAAAACCACACATGACCAACTCGAACTATTCAAAACTGACAGATAATCAATTTGGGGTGTATAATAGAATCTGAACATAGAATCACATATACAAAATAACACAGAATCTCGCAGCGGAAATGAAATAATATACATAAGGAGTTCATGAAGCCACATAAACAGTTACAATTTAATTATACAATATAGCAACTCATAAAGTTTGCAAATACAACCAAACGGAAATAGGAACTGATACTGGGTAGGATGGAGTCTTCGAATAGGTCTTCGGCTCCAGATAAAGTGCTCCTCAAGAACACTGCAATACTCAGTCCGACCCGAGCGAAAATGAGAAAAACACAAAATACTCGAGTCAGGTCTAAACATTCTAATGTGATTAGATCTAAACTCAAATGCAAATAACTCAAGAGATGTTACGGTATTTTCCATCTCTTAAGGATCCGTTAAACTATCTATATATAATATAAATGCGTTATTATATGTAATGCCTATCAGTAATATAAAATATTAAAATAGCGTTAAGTCTTTACATTGATCCCCTTTAACACATTTTTTAAACAATGTGGTATATACATGTCCTGTAACACAACCAGTAGAACGTCGGTAGCCAGTGAGTCCCCTATAGGCACATGTTAAATAGAAACTCGTAGTGGTCGCGCATAAGGATAAATGGTTTGACAAAGCACGTGAGGCAATGCCCAAGGTAGGATACTACCAATTTGCCCGATCCGGACTGGTGGTAACCCCTAACGGCCCAACGCAACACAACACTTCCAAAATCAAGGGTGATCACCAAATAACAAAAGATATAATACACGAAGAAGTGTGTCTGCTAGAGGTAGCTAGCCTCAATGGCCCGGCACGGCTCCTGTTTTAGTCATTTCAAATTTGACACAAGTGTCGGTCATCCATTATCGTTAACTTTCTTCAATCCAATAAACGTACACCAAAAACAACCACTTCACTTTGGATCATCACTTCACGAACATAGTTATCAAAGTGGTTCCAGTGTCGACAAAGAATGTGTCCATAACTGGCTCCGGTCTCTTTGGCAACTAACGTCTTTCAATTTTATTTTTCCATTGATTAATTTCGAATAGATCAAACCATAATTGTAATTCAACTTCCTTGTTCAAACTTGAATTATCAAATATTCCAATTTGAAATATTAATAATATTTTGTCGTTTACTTAATTTTGTGTCTAATTCCAAAGTCCCAAATCAATAAAATATTGTAATTTTCTTTTATAAAATTTTCCATTTCCAAATATTTAATATTTCACTTAAGTTCACCTTCAAATTTCATAATTTTACTTCATTAACTAAATTGTTTTGTTCAAATAAATTTGTATCCAAAATTGACAATTTTGAAATTTATTTCCTTTAAATATTTAGGCTAACCTTTTTTTCAATAAGAGGTTCAACAATGGTTATTTCAATAAGTTTAAATTAAATTTAAATCACATAATATTTCATTTATCAATTTAAATCAAATTTTCATGTATACAATTTAAAGCAAAGTTTAATCTTTGAAATTTGAGACAATTCTATTTTTTTCAAATTGGGGATTTGATATTTGAAATACGTAGAGCGAAATGCAGCAGCTGTGAAAATTTCGTCGGAAAATTTGAATGTCGTCGATCGCGCCATTTTCAGTGCAAAGCTGCGCATAATAGTTCAAATTTTAGCGATTTTAAAAATCTCTCCGAAACAAGTTCGGACAAACATGAAAAATACTCTATTCGTTGACAGTAATCCAACGACGGAATTAGTTTCGCGAAAATCAGACATTTTTACCTTCGTTTCACGTCCGCATTTTTACGTTAAAGGGGTCCGTAACGCGGATTTGAACGGAGCATGCAGACACTGCAAATTATATACCATTGTGTCTGTCTCGTCGCATTGATTACCGAAATATATTTATTTGTCAGTTTCGGTGTTCGGTTTACGCTGAAACTGTGAAAAAGCTTGCATAGTTCATTTTTGAAACAATGCCATTTAAGTTTGATCTATCCCTTTTCCGATCTTACATATCTTTCTAAATATTTTGGGTCTGCAAAAGATGTTTTTATTTTATTAAACTACCTAATTATTATTATTTTCTTGCTAATGCATGATGCATGCAAGCCATACACATATGATATATACCAACACATGTACATATTCATGGACACACCATCACAGTCATAACACAACATGCATCGCATTGTTTGTTAACTGAATGCATCCCTTTCAACCCATTTATTATTATTATTATTATTATTATTAGTTAGTTTAATGGTAATTGAGTTTGTGCCCAAAAGAAATCTCCCCCCACATTCATTTGCATGCATATCTCATACCAGCACATATACACACACGCATAACACACATGCACTCACGCACACATTTAACGCACGCACTAACTCACATGCATATACACAATACCACACACTAACACACTTTTAAACACACATGCATAACACACATTTAAACACATATGCAATGCACATGCACCTCAAGCATATTTATACACACACTCATGTTCCTCCATGAACGCATGAACAAGTACAAACACGGTACTTCATACACTCTCACGCAAAAATGGGAATAAAAGAGAAAGGAATAGCAGGAAGAGAAGTTTCCATCTTGTTTCATGCGTGCCAAGCAAAAGAGGAAATAATCATGCTCCCTTCCCCATGCTTGCATTGAATATATATATTGTTTGATTTTTTTTCCTCTCAGTCATGCACCATAAATCAAGCCCACACATGTGTCCATTGCGAGAGGTAGATAGTGAGAAGGTAGGAGAGAATTAATGAGGTGGGTGGGAGTATATTTGTTGAGAAAAAGGAATGATTTATGTTGTCAAAGAGGAGCAATGTGAAGTAGAAAAGATGGAAACGGAAGGGCTTTGCCTGGGAGTGAAGAATAACAAAATATGTTGCCAAGAAAAGAAAAAAAAAACATTTTTCTCTTCCCTGTTGCTTGCATGCAAAATGAATACCTCTCCAGACATGTCTCTTGCGTGAAAACGCATGTATACGCATGTTTTGAAAAGAAAGTGAATGAAGGCATTTTTTTTGCTTCAATAAAATGAAAGTAATGGAAATTTATTTCCATGCATGAAGGGTCCTCCTGAGAAGAGGGAAAATAATGTGGCTCTTTTTTTTAGTTACACAGCAAGTCACAGTGCATTCCAAACTCAGCACAACACACATTATGAAACACATGCTTGGTTCCATCTACACATGCACATATACGTACAAGCCGCATGCACAGACTAACGTTCATATGTGTATAAATATATAGCAAACACATTTAGAGAAGTTTAGACGTGAGTGACAACTCACATTCTGGTTCCGAGAGATAAATGATGACGACGAGATGGACACGGCGAGATAACGGACGACGGAAGTGAATGGAGCTTGAGTTGCTGTCGCGTTTGTTGTCGAGGTCGCTAGAGCTTGGTGGCGTTCGCTGGGGTTGTTGGACTCGGTGCGGTGAGTGGGCGGAGCAAGAAAATGGAGTGAATGGGTTTGGCTATGGAACAAGGAAAGGGGCGTGAGCAAGAAAAAGGATGCTACTTCATGCATTTACCTACATCATGTTGTTTTATTTGTTTTTTTCTCTTTCTTTTATACCAGACAAAAATTTCCAGAAGCAAGAAAAATAGCAAAGGAAAAGAGAAAATGAAGATGGAGCGAGAGCACAACAAGCTTTGGGAGCTTATGTATATAAGATGGGGTAGGTGAATTATTGTGGTGTCCTTAGGCTTGCGTGTAAATGGAGAGAAAGGTGGGTTGCACACTCCTCGTTTAGGGATCAATTCTTCTGTACCCAACTTCGGTGTTCCCGTTGCCTGACAAATCACTACCACACATCAACTACACATATTATTAATAATCTAATGAACGGGTGCTACAATCCACTCAGAACCATTAGATTTTTTGCAAATAAATGGATATGATTGATCCGGCATTTAGGAACACCAGAGTTGGGTACAGAAGAATTCATCCCCCTCGTTTAATGCTTGCGTTTAAATGCATTGGCACAAAAAAATAATGTTGACTGGGAATATACATCCGTGAAATCTAAAGAAGAGAAAGTAGTATGTTTTTACTTTGCAACTTGTTACCAAAAAAAAGTATGTTTTTAGGTTCAACAATATATTTCAGTCCAATTGTTTAGGCTGCAATTCTTTACAGGGTCACCTGTAAGGAAATAAATGTCTACCCATTTGTCTTTACAGACACCATTATATCAGTAAAAATATACCATTGGAATCATGACGTCTATACGAACACAATGGCACACAATTATCAGTGATTTGAACGTTTTATAAAAATTCTATTTTTATATTTGGTTGCACTGAGTTTAACTAACGGTCATTTAAATTTATTTAGTTTAAATAACCAGAATTATACGGAATGAACTTATAATGTTTGATTACAAATTTGTTTTCAAATTCTTTGCATACAAATATTTATTTTTATGTTAAATTCAATAAACTTTGAATATACTCATTCTAATAACTAAATTTAATCGTTTTATTTTATTTGTTTGTTTGTTTCTAGGAATTTATCGATAAATAATAAAAAATTTCCGATTTGAAAACCCAGGTCGTTACATTCTCCCCTACTCAAATCTTTTCGTCCTCGAAAAAAACGGAACAAGGAAAAATAAAGAAATAAGCAAGAACGTAAGAATGATTAAAGATGAATTGGGCACCTTATGCAAACAATTCAGGATTTGAGGCACGGATACTCTTCTCTGTTTCCCAAGTGCAATCTCGGTCATCTCTACTCCACTGTACTTTGACGAGACTAACTATCTTTCTTCTAAGCTTCTTCGTATCTTTATTGACTATACGAAGTGGTCTTCTTTCGATAGTAAGATTTGGCTCAACATCCATGTCTTCAAATAAAGCGGGCTGGATTATAGCTAACGGGTCATGTACATATCTACGAATATGTGAAACATGGAATACATTATGCACACCCGATAAATTCTCCGGTAAATCAACCCTATAAGCCAAACCACCAATCTTTTCTAAGATAGGAAAAGGATCAAAAAAATTCGTAGCAAGCTTCCCTTTCTTTCCAAAACGAATCATGTTCTTCAAAGGTGAAATTTTCAGAAATACAAGATCACCAACAACTAATTCCAAATGTCTCCTCTTTCCATCAGCATACTTCTTTTGCCTATCCTGGGCAATCTTCGTCCTCCTTCTGATTTCTTCAACCTTTTCAGAAGCTTCCCAAATCATTTCGAGGCCCAAAACAGGTCGATTTCTAGATTCAATCCAACAAGATGGAGATTTACATGGACGTCCATACAGAGCGTCGAACGGTGCCATTTTAATACTAGCCTGAATTTCAAAGATATACTCAAGATTGACATTTATTTAAATTTGACTTTTAATTTGAATCAAATTACCTGATAGCTATTATTATAGGTGAATTCAACGAGATGGAGATGATCCTCCCAAGATCCTCCAAAATCTAAAGCACAAGCACGAAGCAAATCCTCCAGAATCTGATTTACTCTTTCGGTCTGGCCGTCTGTTTGAGGATGATAGGTGGTACTCAGGTTCAGTTGAGTTCCCAAAGTTATCTGGAAAGCTTTCTAGAATTTGCTAGTAACAATGGGATCTCTATCACAAACTATGCTAGACAGAACACCATGAAGTCAAACCATATCCTTCATATAGAGCTCAGCTAAACTTGAAGCAGTTCGAGTTGTCTTAGTAGGAATAAAGTGAGCTGATTTGGTTAGTCTATCAACAATAACCTAGATGCTTTCATTTCCTCTCCTGGTCCTTGGTAATCCATCTATGAAATCCACAGAAATTTGATCCCATTTCCAGTTAGGAATCTCTAAAGGCTGTAACAACCCTGCAGTCTTCTGATGGTCGGCTTTTACTTGCTGGCAAGTGGCGCATCTACTGATATGGATAGAAATGTCTCTCTTTATTCCACTCCACCAATAAAGCTTCTTCATATTCTGATACATCTTGGTGACCCCAGGATGAATAGAAAGTTTGGACTGATGATTCTCCCTAAGAACCTCCTGTCTTAACCCATCCATATTCGGAATGCAAATACGATCGTTAATCCTCAAAATTCCATTGGTACCAATTTCAGCACCCCATCCCTTCTGCACATTTACAACTTCTCTATTGAGAACGCTTTCCTTTATTCATCTAAGCATTTCATCTTCTTCATGCTCAGCAATAATGCGTTCCATAAGAGCTGGAGAAGCAGTAATTTGGAACAACAATGCTTTGTTTCTACTCAAAGCGTCGGCTACCACATTGGCTTTTCCGGGGGTATAGTTGATGTCGAGGTCATAGGATGCTAAGAACTCGAGCCATCTGACTTGCCTCTGATTCAGATCCTTCTGAGAAAAGATATACTTCAATGATTTGTGGTCAGTGAAGAGTTCAAATTTAATTCCTAAAAGATGGTGCCTCCACAACATAAGAGCAAAAACTACAGCAAGTAGTTCTAAGTCATGCGCTGCATAATTAACCTCATAAACTCTGAGTTTTCTACCAGCATAAGCAATAAATTTACCATGCTGCATAAGAACAGCTCCCAAACCTTCTCCGCAAGCATCAGTATAAATAGTCAAACCTTTACCTCCATGCAGAACAGTAAGAAAATGAGCAGAAGTTAACGTGCGTTTAAGTTCATTAAATGCTTTTATACACTTATCGTTCCAGTCGAACTTAACATTCTTTCTAGTTAAAGCTATGAGTAGTAAAGAAATTCGAGCAAAATTCTCGATGAATCTCCTATAATAACCAGCTAAGCCGAGGAAACTACGAATATCGGTTAGAGTTTCAGGAGTTTTCCAGTCTTAAAATTTAAAGAATTATGAATACCTATATAAGAGAGATAAGATGAATCGAATATGAATGAATGGATGTTTTAAATTAAGGGCTTACTTTGATTACGGCGATCTTAGCTGGATCGACCGAAATCCCGTTCTCCAAAGCAATATGTCCAAGAAATCTAATTTCGTCTCTCCAGAAATGACATTTAGAAAACTTGTTCTTCAGCTGATGATCTCTCAAAGTTTTAAGAACAAACTTGAGATGCTCCTCATGTTCTTCTTTAGTCTTAGAAAAAACTAGAATATCATCAATAAAGACAAGGACAAACCTATTTAGAACATCCCGAAATACTCTGTTCATGAGGTCAACAAAGTAAGCTGGGGCATTAGTTAAACCAAATGGCATACCTAACCATTCATAGAAACCGTCTTCTGTTCGAAAAGCTGTTTTGGGAATACTATCTTCAGAAATTCGAAGTTGGTGAAAACCTATGGCAAGGTCGAGTTGAGAAAATATCTTGGCTCCGTGCAGTTGATCAAATAGGTCATTAAGTATGTGAGAAATCATTTAATTGAAAAGGGCTAGATTAATATTAACTATTTATAGTTAATTGTCTGTGTTTGATAATAGTTATTGATTGATTACACAAATTTAATATGGTGTTAAATGTCGAATAGTGCAATAAAATTATCATTTAATCTGATAAAAGTGAGAAATCGAAAGGGCTAGTTAAATGTTAATCGTAATTAGTGAATTTATATGATTAAGTAATGATTTAGGGTTAATTATATAAGTTCATTTCGATGGTAAATAATGTGTAGTAAGTTAAAAATATCATTTTTACTTGATATATGTGCGTTTGTGACATTTAAACACAAAAGTGTAAGTTGTGAGATCTCTAATCTAAAAATTATAATTAATTGTTATTGCGTTGAGAAATTTATTTATATACGCTGTAAAAATTCATATTGGTGTTGTACGAGATTTGAATTGGTTGATTTTGGTTGTGATGATCTATTTGATTGAATTAGATAAAAAAAATTGTCATGATTATTTGTACAATAAAAATATTCTTTTTATTGTAAATATAAATCATGAAGATTGTTAAAGTTGTTATACAATAAAAATATACTTTTTATCGTACATATAATCAAGAAAATTGTTAAAGTTGTTATACAATAAAAATATTCTTTTTATTGTACATATAAATCATGAAATTGTTAAAGTTGTTATACAATAATTTTTTTATTGTACATATAAATCATGAAAATTGTTAAATTTTGTTATACAATAAAAATATTCTTTTCATTGTATACATAAATCATAGGAATTGTTAGAATTTGATCTACCATAAAATAATCTTTTATTTGTACATGTTAATAATAGGATTGTTTGTATAAATAAAATTCCTTTTTATTGTGAATATGTGAAACATAGAATTTGTTAGACAATAAAATTCCTTTTTATTGTAAATATGTGTAACATAGAATTTATTAGACAATAAAATTCCTTATTATTGTAAATATGTGAAACATAGACTTTGTTAGACAATAAAATTTCTTTAAATATGTGAAACATAGAATTTGTTAGACAATAAAATTTCTTTTTATTGTAAATATGTGAAACATAGAGTTTGTTAGACAATAAAATTCCTTTTTATTGTAAATATGTGAAACATAGAAATTGTTCATATAAATAAAATTCCTTTTTATTTGTACATATGAAACATAAAAATTATGTATACAATAAAATTCCTTTTTATTCTACATATAAATCATAGAAATTGTTAACATTGTTAAAATTGTATATACAATATTTTTTTTATTGTATGTGTGAACGTAGGTATTGTTTACATAAATAAAATTACATTTTATTGTACATGTGAATTAGAGAAAATTGTTTATACAATAAAAGGACTTTTATTGTATATATGTGTGAATCATAAAATTGGACAAAACTATTTATTCAATAAAATTACTTTTTGTTTTCATTGTATACATGTGAATCACAAATTTTAATGTTTAGGGAAAATTGTTGAGACATTAAAGATGATTAATTTTTAATGTATATTTATATTCATTATTAAAAAGAACCATGTTTAGGAAAATGGTTGAAACATTAAAAATGATTAATTTTTAATGTATATTTAGATTCATTATTAAAAAGAATCATGTTTAGGAAAAATGGTTGAAACATTAAAGATGATAAATTTTTAATGTATATTTAGTTTCATTAAAAATGATTCACTATTAAAAATGACATGTTCATTAGAAACTGATTAGGAGTTAAAAAGGACATTTTTAATGTGTATTTAGTTTAATTAAAAAGGATTCACTATTAAAAATGACATGTTCACAAGAAATTGTTTAGAGATTAAAAAGACATTTTCGATGTTTATTTAGTTTCATTAAAAAAATATTACATTCAACATGTTTATTTAAATAAAAAGGATTACATGTTAAGAAAGAATTTACAACCAAAAATGTTACTTTAAACAGGTTTGTTTAGATAAAAAGAATTACATGTTTTAATTCATTAAAATGTAATCACTTACATGTCAACGAAGTAGGAAAATGTTTATATGATAATATTTGCTTTGTTTGTTGAAAACATCACTTTTAACATGTTAGTGAAACCATCGAACGATTTATACTTATATATATATATAATGAATGGCGCGTAGTAGTTCGCGTTTCAGAATCGTAACTTTAAACGATTATACCGAAAGATCCGATCGTCGGATTTTTCCAAAACTGGAACCGTTGGGTTCGCTTTGGGAAGATCTTTCCAATAATATTAAATTTGTTAAGGTCCAATGTTTAGATCTTTCCAAAACAGAGCCAGGGCCGCGTAACGACCTGAAACGTCATTCGAATTAAATAGGTTATTTTTATATAAATAAAAATAGCGATAAATCGTTATAAACATTATTAACGATATGAAATGATTTGATTTATATATATATTCGAGAATTATTTGAAAAGGCCGAGTTAAATCACATTTCAAATAATTATACGACGACAAAAAGTCGAAGACATTGAAGACGGTGGTTAAAGACCGGTGATCTTCACATCGAATGGACGATTACTGATGCCCTGAATTGGCTAGCCCACAGAAAAGGGTTAAAGTGGTAGTTGTCCGGATGTACTTGTTAATTGTTCGGATAAGCGAGAACTTCTCTACTATATTGGACATACGGGACGAAGAATAAGGTGTCTCTGGTTTCGTTCAAACCCAGAACGGACTCGTAAATGGATGTGTGTATGAAATTGGTTTTCTTTCTGTGTGAATTGATCTCTATTAAATATATATCTATTTGGTGGCGGAGAATTTATTCTTTTGCTTAACACCCTTTTTTGAGACATACGAGTTTAGAGGTTATATATTGATAGACATCAGTCGCATGGCATGGATTGTCAATGTGGCATGCTAAGATGCAAATGATCAAGGATTTTGTTGAAAAGCAGAGACTTGTGGTTGATGATCAAAGCACAGCTTTAATTAGCATAGCTTTGTGTATAGCGTTACTTTACGAGCCTCACAACCCTGTAAGAGCCAGAAACGAGATAAGGGAATGCAGGGAGTGCACGACATCTCTTTCTAGCTAGAAATGGTGTCATGGTATGGAGCCCAGACATTTTTACTTATGTGGACGATGGAATGAGGCGCCTCGGATATTGAGTCCCTAGTGGCTCAGAGATAGGTCCTATAGGACTAGGAAACGTGTGTTCATGCATAACTAATCCACTAAAGTATTTGTAGACCGGCCCTACGGGATCTAAGGGTTTCCCGTAGGTGTGATCCTGAGACATTTGCTAGATTTTCTCGAATCGGTAAGGAGACCATCCCTAGCCTTGACTCATGATGGCAACCCAATTCCAATACGACATTACAGATTTGATTGTAAACCTATATATGGCGACATAGTATATGGTAGCTGTGCCGTCTAGGATTGATACATTTACTATAACGACCCATAATTTTCGACATTTAAAATATAAATTAATTTATAGTTCATTGGTAAAAATAGATATCTACAGTGGGTTTTGATGTAGAATTTGAAATTTTGAACATAGTTGGAATATATTTATATTTGGATTTGACTTACATTTTGTTTGAACGTAGAAAGAAAATTCTTTTCTAGATCAATTTTATTTAAAGAAAAGTATTAACCTTTGTTAGATAATTTAAATTACTAGAATGCTTAATTTTGAATTAATTTTTGATGTTGAAGTAAATATTTGGATTGGGATTTATCTATTAGAACGTAAATTGAGTTTAGTTATAATTTAATCCTTTTGTAAATTTATGGACGGTTTGACATCATTATTAATTAGTTTGTACATGTAGCTTCGAACTCTTTTCATTTAATTTTAATATTAATGTTTGTCGAAATTTAAAGTTTGAATTTAAATTAATCTGCCTATGATTTATTGGTATTTGGCATGTATATATATATATTATATTCTTCGTTGTATTCTAAGCTCTTTGTATTTACAATATCCTAGTCTTGGATTTAACTAATTATGTTAATGGTTACGGTATTTTACTCTCTTTGGCTTACACTCTTATTTTATTTATTTTGAATTATTTATTTTATACTAGAAGTATTTATTTTATTCGACTGCCTTACCTTAAATATGTTTTCTGAATCATTTTTATATATTAGTTTACTTGAATTTAGTAAGATACTAAATTTTGTGTTTAGTTTATTATACAGTTTTGTTTGCTTAAATTCTTTTATTTGACTAAATTTTAACTTTTCTATTTGTTTCAACTAGTAAGTAGTTGAATTTTGTCCAGACTACTTAGATTGTTTACTTAAACTATTTTTCTGCATCACTCTATTACTGATAAATTTGGTCAAATTATTTCGAATGACAATACTCGAAGTACGGTTACGACAACAAAAGCAAATAAATAAATTGTGGAAAAGAATTCGCGTATTTTTGGCGTTAGCATTTAAATTTATTTTACGGTTAGTGTTGAATTCATAACGCATTTAAAACCAGTAGACGGTGTCGTCCGTTTCGACCGTAAATCGTTCGCTAAATAATATTCGTTCAAACTGTGTTTTGTGGTGTTCAAGCCTAACGTTGGATACCAATTCACTAATATATCCATCTAAACCCATTTTCATGCGTTAGCCGAATGTTTCGAATTTGAAACCAGATATGAGAAAATATTTGCTGAGATTTGGGCGGTGGTAAGTTTTGCCACCTGTCATCACCGCTCTGTTTTGTTTAACGTGTGCTCTTCTCCTTCTGTCATTGGTCTGCTTTGGTTGAATTATAAAATAGGTACCGTTCTCTGTTGTCACAAAACAAAAATTTCCTTTCTTCTATTTTTCAACAGCCAAATATATTTTTTTACCCACAAGTTTAATCTTCCCCAATTCGATCTTTCTCCAATCAAAGAAAATAATGGCCGTACCTCATCTTATTATCATCTTGTCAACATTCGACTCCCGTCAATGCTCTGGTTCGCGACCTCGGGCCAGCTTCACTACGTCAGTACACCGTTGTTCGTAGCGGCAATACCCTCCGTAGCTAACTAAGTCGACGCTGCCTAATAAACCGGAAGCCACATCTTTGGCACCACCAACAACATCTCGTACCTAAAGCCGGCGGCTTTAAAGCTTTAGCCATCAAGTTCGCTCGCTCCAGTCCATCTGCTAGCGGTGCGCCTGAATTTCCGGCACTTTTCCAGCAAGTCCTTGGTTGCGAGAGTTTCCATTTGCCTCCGTCCCTTTACTGTTGCGATGACAGCAGCGTATTCATATGGGTACGGTGTCGTTTTGGTTTAGAATCTATATCTTAGAGGATATTAGCTGCCGTTACCTGCCTCACATGGTCCGCAGCTCCTGTTCCCTGTCAATTACGCGGTTAAATGTAAGTATACTTACGATTAAATTGGTGTCAAGTTTGTTTACTTCGTGTCACAAAGTATAGTTTGTTTGCTTCTGCATTTCTGTAGCGGTTGGCTATCTTGTTTATGTTTTGATGTATACTTGTTGTTCTCGGCCCTCTTGTTGTAATGCATGCGAGTGATTCAATCTATTTTTGGTATGTATCGATGGCGTATTAGAATGGGCTGTCACAACCCCATGAAATTCCATGTTTACATTGCATACCAGAGTACCCCTTCTCTTGTTGATCTGTTAGTCAAACTTACCCATTTAAGTCACCTTCCACTTTGTTAGAAGTTGGTTGCCAATTTAGTTTGCCTTATTTTCAATACCATACTGCTCCAATTTAAATATCGTTGCATTTTGATGTGTGAACCCACCTAGCAGTTCAGTTAAACTCACCACTGAAAATCATGCTCTTTTGAATCTTATAGTGCCACCTATGAAGCACCACTCTATGGAGGATACCCTTGGCTCGGATTGTTATTTTAGGTATGGACTATACATCATGTGGCCTACTTCAAATTTTATTGTTGCTATATATACCGTGCGCCACAATCTGAACCTGAAACCGAGTCTGCATTACATTGTTTTTTGCATGTCGAGTTTTAGAACACTATTTCGCATGGTACTATGATAATGCACTTGTGTATTTTAATACCCATTTATGAATATATGCCATGTTTTACCCCGATCTTCACCTTTGGATCATGTACAAAGATTTGTAAGGACCGTGTATATTTGGTCTTGGGTTCTCTTATATTTAATAGCGCAACTAATGATCAGTCAAAGAAAACTATAAAGTATGTCCAACCATCATTTTATACGAATACATGTACAACCCAGCAAAGTGTAAATGAATGGTTGCAATAGTAGTGCCAAAATAAGTAAACTTAATATTAATAAGTGGGTTTAGATTCTAGAGTAGACAAGCTATCCTAAGATTTAACTTTTACTTATTTATGTACATAGGAACGCTAACAGTCAACCATATTTATTTCTGTCATTGTTTGGCATATCCTTGTGCATACATACCATTTTATTTGATGAGTGGTTCCCCTCAACCTGCTGCCCTTAGTAAATAATGAGGACCCGTATTGTATAGATGTAAATAGCACCACACATGATCCATCAAATTGTTGGTAGCACTACTTGACATTGCGTAGTTAATATTTATCACCATATATAGTTGTCGGCCTTACACATGTGTGCAAGCTGGATTCATGACCAATACCTTGCGCCACTTTTAGATTTTTTCGATTTGCTGTAGAGTTTTCATATGCATTTTCCTAGTTACTCTCAAACTAGGACTGTCCTCTTAACTCATGAAGTGGTGATCTGTACTCATTAATAATCTTGACCTCGTGCATGTGGTATTAGCGGTGCACTTTTTTTCCGTCCTGCTCCATTTTAATTGCATACGCCCTTGCATGTTGAGCACTTTTACTCCAATAATTCGTTGGAATCTTGCTGAGTTATCATACATGTAACCATGCATGTATATGTAAAATTTCAAATCTAATAGCCACAAAAGCACAATAACATTTAGTTTGGAACGCACTCCACTTGCTGGTCTTAACCGTCCACACTTGAGTACATGGGTTCACACGTATACTGTTCCTTTATGTCACGCGGCTTATGAACTTACCGTCGGATTTCATGCATATATTGCTACCAAACTTTGTCCGTAGTGATTAATTTGATAATCTCTGTTGTTAGTAGTTCACGGGTATTATGCTCGTATTATTTAATGAATTTCAGGATTAAACAAATTATATTCATGTGATTATCGAAGTGTTCTAACTTGAAATAAGTTTGATCCTAATTCTGGTGTTTTGTGTTTTATATGGACACTCGGATCAGGCCCTAAGTGTTCCAGTTTGAGGATATCAGCTCACAAACTGGAGAGGACGTGGAGACGTGAAGACGCTAGCACGTGCTAAGCTCAACAAAAATGTAAATTTTTATTCAGACGAAAATTCATGTATACATTATATATTTTTTCGCTGTGCAATATTGTATACAACTCTGATATTTATACAAAAATTTTATTCCGCTGCAATTTTTGTACCATGTGATTCTGTGTTAATTCGGTTTAAACCGCGTAAGCCAAAAAAATCTGTCGTTTTGAATGTTTCAAATAGGTTAAAGTACCGACTTGATACGGGTAAAATGTCAGGTCGTTACATGTGGTATCGGAGCTTTGGTTCATACAAAGTTTGGCTTATTCGGTTTTAAAAAACTCGTTAGAGATAAGGTAGAAATACCTTAGAATGAGCAGAATTGATGTTAGAATCAGCAGAATTCGAAAAATAAATTATTTTGGAAGAGATTTTGAAATAAAATTCCGGAAAAGGTATTTTCGAAAATAAAGGCTTTTGCGGCTGTTGCGATCGTCAAGTGTTCGAAATGTTCAAAGAAAATAAAAGATGAACCTATTTTTCCAAGAATTTTGAAATCTTCTAATATATTATTTTGAAGAGAAGAGAAAGAAAAGGAAAGATTTCGAGACTAGAATAAAGATTTCGTAATAATTGAAATGAAAGAGTTTCTGAAACCTATAGGTGAATGATGTATGAACGGCGATTAATTCGAGAACTGTTATTCGAAAGGGATTTGACAAATCAGAGCAAGTACTAAATTATGGATTCCAAATTGTTAGACCAAAAATTGGTTCTAACACCCAAATTAGTTATGATTTCAATGAAATAGAATCAAAAAACAACAAAGAACACGCGATTTATAGTGGTTCGGCGTTAACGAGCCTACGTCCACTTTGTTTTCTTTTAATTGATGATTTGAATACAAATATAGCAATGATTCTCACTCAACTTCACAATTACAATGCACAAACTCACTCAAATCTCTCAAAAATAGACTCTAAGAGATGATTTTGATTTGGATATGATTGTTGAATTTGGCTATGGAGGAAATTAGAACTGAGAATTTGCCAAAAGATCCTTTCAAATGCCTCGAGATGGTGTATTTATAGGTGAAAAATCTCTTCGAAGTGGCTCCGGTTCTGAATTGTGTGGCACCCATCCCATACGAGTCGGGTTCGGAGGCTTCCAAATGGTGACATCGCATTGATTTGGCAGGAGATCGTGGGAGAAATGGTCATGCTTGGTCCGGGTCTTCAGGAAGTTTGTGCAACAGCAGTCACAAACTCATAGAAAAGGGTTCGGATCGGCTGCCTCCGATCCGATCCGACGAAGCCACCTGCTTTATGATGTTGCTGCCATACTCCTCTGATCCGAACCGATGAGGCCACTCACTATCCTTTGATATTGCAGACGTATCTCTCTGATCCGATCCGATGTGATCTCTTCGTTCTTGATCTTTACTTACCTCCTGCGCTATCTTCCTCCGATCTGAACCGATTGGTGTCTTTCTCACTATTTACTCTTTGTGTAGCCTAGTTCACAAAGTAGGCTAACATTTTGCCCCCTCGAAGTACACTCTTTTTTAAGATAAAGTGTGCTTCGAAGTAATTTACAAAACATCCTTTGAATTAGAATCATTGAATGATTGCCTCCATTTACTTGTAGTGCCATGTCGCTTCATAAAATCGTGGCTTTTGCTGCTTATATATATCCATAATCCATATGAATTACTTTCTTCATTTTCAAACAACTTTGAGAGATTTTATTTAATGTCCAGTGATTCCTCCAGGTAAGCTTTTTCTTTACTTTTCTTTGAGTTTAACTCGAATGCCAAGTTGTTGTGTTCAATCCCAATTAGTTCGGACCCGATCCGAATGGACGTTTCTCCTGCATTGCTTCACATTGGATTAATCATGTAAGAATATTTTCATAATCTTAATTTCCGGTCCGAACAGGGCAAAAAACAGAGAGGGTAAGCACATACTAGTCCGAACAGTTTTTCTTTTACCCATTGTTAATAAATGGACGGGCCTGGTCAATCAACCCGGGCTTTTATTCCGGTCTGAGCGGAATCAAAGGCCTGGAATACAAAGGGCCATCTTGAATCTATATGAATTCACTACTCCTCTTCTTCCGTTTCTCTTCCTTTTACTGTTCTCATTCTCTGGCTAGTACATCAAAATCCTAGCTCTTAAAAACTTCAAAATTCTCGTTTTAATCCCCGAATCAAACACATAGGTAGTTTTATAATCTTGAATCTCATCTTTATAATTGCTTTTAGCTTAGATTCACGGTTACCTTGAACAATTCCAGCGAGGTATTTAATGGATTTTTTCGCCATGACCTCCTCAACTCCGCCATCGTCGTTAATGGCATTAAATCTATCTCGAGGCGATGGTGGAGGGGGTTAAGATCCTTCATTGAGCATTTGAATGCATCGGTACTCGATTTCAGTTGGGATTTTCGACATAGGATTGAGCTTGACCCCAAAGAGGAGGAAGAGGAAGAGGAGAAGTGCAGGGGATCAGTTCAGGTGACAAGATGGAGACGAAAATGGGGCTCAACTGACTGGATCGGGTCGGACTTGCAAGCTAAGAGAAGAACAAGACTTACTTGACCGGATCAGATCAGAATGTGAAACAAAGGAGGGGAGAAGCATGGTTGCTCAATTCGATCTGGACCGTCCAATTACTCACCTCCGAACCGACCCGACTTTGATCACTGGGCCTCAACTTTTGTCCCAGGCTAGCACAAGGCTTTCTCCCCGATCCGACTCTAATGCGTGTATCCGAATCGAACCAAAAAACAGCCCAAGATTGTACATAAGACCTTGCTTAGCTGGTCAAACCAATTCTTAATATAATCTTCAACTTAATGGATAATTAGGGTAGTGCCTTGCG
Organism: Allium sativum; assembly: GCA_030737875.1. Taxonomy (NCBI): domain Eukaryota; kingdom Viridiplantae; phylum Streptophyta; class Magnoliopsida; order Asparagales; family Amaryllidaceae; genus Allium; species Allium sativum. The sequence continues at coordinate 379,789,017 of CM060926.1, forward strand.
AACATAAACAAATATCAAGAATTGTTCTGAGAATTACTGCTTCCTTGCACCATTACATTATGCTTTCATGTATTTTCTCTGCAACTTTGTTACACGTAGCACACACTTTAGTTCACATACACACGCGGGGGACATGGGCAAATTTACACTAATTCTTGCTATTGTTTCTTCAATAGTCTAGTGATCATGGCCGAGAAACATTCATCTAGGTTAGCAAAGAAGATTGAAGTTGCGGAAACTTCTGAGAGAGTTACCATTGATGACATTTCTTCTTCTTCATACCCTGAATGGGACGACGAGGGCCTAGATTATGAAGTAGGAGCGCATAACAACGAAACGCCTTCCGATAGCGAAGTTTCCCTAGGCTATGAAGAGGAAGGAGGGATAGGAGATAATCAAGCTCCTGAACCCATAGACTCTGTTGAATCGACGATGACAGACTTGTTCGCATATGTATAAAGCACAGGATACTAAAAAGGGACACCCTGGTGCCATCGAAAACTGACCGTCCTCACAATCCCCCAGAAGGATTTATGGCAATTACCCGATTGATGTGTATGGTTGGGGCTATTCCACCATTTCTGCCTTTTGTTGTCGACTTTCTAAGACAGATGCAAATTTCCCCCATGCAGCTACATCCCAACTCCTATGCTTACTTATATACCTTATATATAGCATACCGAGAGATTTTAGGTACAGAGCTCACTTTCGACGACGTTCACTTTTTTTATAATTTCAAGCATCGGACTCGAGAAACTCCTTCCTTCTCTTACTTCGAATCAGTCCCAAAAAGGAAAATCATTTCAGCACCATTCAGCAGCAAGGCCGGCGATTCAAGGCTAGAATGGTTTTATATAAGACAATAGCCGGGATGTGCCAGGAGGTGGACAAAATCAAGTAAAGCATTGGTTTTCTAGATCTCAACTTCGAATGTTCATGCCAACACATTAATCAATTTTCTTTTTGTTTGCAGTTGATAATCCAAAGCAAATATCGGGTCAAGTGTACTTTGATCGGATGCATCGGCACCTCAATGGCGACCAAAAATTTCTCACCATTGATGAAGTTCTTAAGGATGAATACCTCCATCATCACGGGCTATTGTCCATTACCCGTAGCATAGGTCATGGGTCGGGTCCATATGTATACGTCCCCCCAATGGACATAATTCCTGAAACATGCGAGGGCTCGAAAAGTCCAAGAATACCTCTTCGGACTTCACCTTCTCCATCTTCAACTCAATACGATGAGCTGGTCAACATAGCCTAAAAGCACCGAGATGGGTACATCGTCCCTGGGGATGCTATTTCTCCTGAGAAATCACTATCTCCTAAAGAACTGCTAAAAGACGCTTCCCAAGGAGATGCCTCTACTACCGATGATCCTATATTTCTGGGCTTAGGAGATCTCCCCCTACCTGACACTATCTATACTTCAGAAGATTTTGGCACAAATCCTATACTTTTTACTTCTTCAGAGGAGACTACTCCTGTTAAGGCCAAAGAGCCCACTCGTGCTAGGTTGGCTTCGGATTCGGGTTTGTCGGGTGGAACACCACTTAGGATGCACTTAACACAATAGAACCACACTTCACAGCACTTACTTATCATGAGAATACTGACTCTGAATTCCACTTACATTGTTGCACAGGTACAATGTATCGCCCTTACTATGATGTCAGGAAAATACGTCGCAGCATGACTAGACCCCCTTCCGATGTCGAGCATGATCGCTGCAAAAGCCGGGGTAGAGAGGACAGAAGGTCTCATGATTCTTATCAATCGCACACCTTGCACACCTCGCGCTCTCGCTCCCCCGTCAGGTCAGATCCGCACTGATACAAAAGCTACCAGGGTCGTCGAGGAGAAGACACGTTGCAGCCCAAAGACCAAACTTCTCCTCAAGACAAACGCAGTCGGGAAAGGATCTCGCCGAGAGATACTGACTCATGAGGCAAACATAAGGTTTCTGATAAGCGGCCTAGAAAGGGTGATGCAACCATCGTGCCCACTGCACATAAGGATACCGAGCTAACGTACTGCCAACCTCCACCGCTGGATGCTGAGTCTAAAGTTAAGCGGGCATATTTGGAGAAACAATTCCCCAAACACTATTTTGAAAATCTTACTTTCTTACCTTCTCTCAAGCCTATTTCCTTGAGGTGGGCAGACGAGGCCAAAGCGAAGATTGACGCAGTCGAAAAACAATATTTGGAGATGTTCAAGTATTCACGCAACCTCTCCAGAATCATTCGAACTTTAATCACAGATACTAACTCGATGAAAAAGACTGCAGATGCCGATGCAAAAGCCTTGAAAAATTTGGGGAAAGACCTTGAGGATACACAGGCCCGACTTGTCATCGCTCAACGGGATGGTACCAACTTCAAGCAGCAATTTGAAGAGCTACAAAAACGTTGTCATGACTTGCTCGAGTCTCATAGTCAAGAGCGCTTGGAGCTGAAAAAGCAAGTAGAAGATGCTAAGTCGGATAACGCCAAAATGCAACTTGCTTACACTGCTCTTGAGCGAGAAAAAGCCGAGTTAGCGAGAAAGAATGCTGAATTGGAGAAGAGAAACGCTGACTTGGCTTCCAAGTTGATGGAGGCCGAGAATAGGGCTACCCTAGCGGAGGGTAATGTGGAAAGTGTTATTAAGTCCGCCAAAGAGACCCGCAAGCAGCTGTCAGTGGCCCAGGAGGAAGTGCATGGTTTCGGCGAATTACTGATCAAATTCTTCGCGCATATAATTCGTCGTCGAAACATCTCTCGGATTGAAGATTATCCAACTACCTTGGTTCACGTATGGAGCCAAATTATCGAATGGGAGAAAGAGGAACTCAAGGTAGACTCCGTCGACGAGGACAAGCTTATGGAAAAATATCTAAGAGATGATGAGCTGGCACGTCTGGCCGAGGGGCGTCACCTCATCGCTGCTGCTATGGAGGAGTAGAAGAGGATGGCCAAATAAAAGAACATCTCTGAGGCTGGTTCTTCTTCTACTGCCGCTGAAACTTTTGAAGTTGAGGGATATGACCCCGAAAACCCGGGTATCCCTCAGGCATCTCTTTTGTCCCCCATACCCGAGACGGCGTCGGAGACGGCAGTCACTCCAGCTGAGAAATCATCGGAAGGTATTTCTACCTTTTCTCCCCAATTTGTCAAAGCTGTCTCCACTTTTCATCACATAATCCGGCAATCGATGAAGGATCCTTTATTTTCTCCTGAGTTGATAACTTTTTCTTCTCATTCTGTAGGTCTTGAACCGACCGAGAAGACAGACGTGCCTCAGGGAACCACCACCGGAGCCAAATCTGCGGAGAAGGCTCAAGGAGAAAAGGATAAGGATGTCACAGTAGAGTCAGGAGGGGGAGCTGAACAGTCTAAGGCTAATACTCCTCATGATGACAAGACGATAGACGCCTTGGAAGACGATGGCGGTAGCAAGGGACATGAAGAAGAACCCGATGTGGCTATAATCGGGGATTCAAAAAGCGCTGATGACATCACTTTGGCTGAAATGAAAGCCGAACAAGATAGACGTATGCAGCTAAAAGTTGAAGGCCTGAACCCCGAAAGCCTCAAGCCTCTTGCAGTGGTGGACCCTGGATCAAGGTTAGTTGTTAAGCTTTCAACTAGGTCTATTACAGAAGAGCTTGCTAAAAAGTCTTCTCTTGATTCCAGTGCTCCGGCTTCTGGGAAAAAATCAGCTGATTCTAGCACTTCGGTTACAGAGAAGAAAAAGTCGAACGCATTATGACCGATGCTGAAAAGGAAGCTAAGGCTGCTCAGAAAGCCACCAAAAAATCCAAGTCTGATCCGAAGCCCAAATGATGAAGTGCTTTGTTTTATTTTGGTATTTAATTGGTTCGCAATTGTTGCAGCGAGTGCGGCCCTCACGTCTTCTTTTTTGCTTGTTTTCCTTGTACAAACTCACACGTTTGTATATAAAAATAGTTTATTTCATGCAATGTCTTATAGTTGTTAGTTCAGCACTCAAATGAAAATACAAAAGTATGTCATACTAAAGTTGTGCAATGAAGTCATGGTTGAGGGGAGTATATGTGCACATGTATGTCCCCAGTCAATCTTGGATAACTGAGCAAGAACTATTCAAGATTAAATTAAATTAAAAAATCCAAATGTCCTCGATTCTCTGATGGGGCCATATTCCTTTCGTCATTGATGCCTGTTCTTTCTAGCATCTTTATACTTTCCTGTCTCATATCCAGGTTAGAGTTTTAGTTAAGGCGGTCTCTCATCTAGGTGCACCTTCATGCCTTAGAGGACGTCGTCTTCCCATCCTTTATACTCTCTCTCGATTCTAGAAGTTAGAGTTAAGAATGTCGTCTTCCCATTCTTCTATGTCTTATCATACAAACAGTCGTTTTGTTTGTTCCTGCATATAGGTCATCTCCAACTTTCCAAATTTAATTTAACATTTTGTGTTTCACGGTCATAATAGAATAATTGTTGAAGATATAAATAATGCAGGAAAGTAAATGACACATGATATTTTTATAGTGGTTCGGCTAAGTCGTAGCCTGCATCCACTTTATAATCTTTTGTTCACATAGACAGACTTTTTAAGGCAAACATGCCTTTTTACATAGCTTATGAAAACAAAAGAAATGACATTTCATATTTAGCTCAGATATCGTCGTAGGTGCTGAGCATTCCAGGCTCTGGGAATCTCCTCACCATCCACGGACGTTTGCTTGAACACTCCTGTATCAAGCTTCCGTTGGATGGTGCATGGTCCTTCCAATTTTGGACCCAATTGGGTTGAAGGCTGGAAGACTCGCTTCAGTACTAGGTCTCCTGGTTCAAAGGTTTTAAGGCGAACCTTCCGGTCATAATAACGTGCTACTTGATGTCGATGTCTTGAGGCAGGCAAGTCGGCTTCATCTCTTTTTTCTTCAATCATATCGAGAGATTCCAGGAGGAGCGCTTTATTCGTCATCAGGTCATAGTACGCAACTCGATGAGAAGGGACTTCCAATTCTACCGGGATCACCGCTTCAGAGCCAAAGGAAAGTGAATAGGGAGTATGGCCGGTAGCCATCTTAAAGGTCGTCCTTAGGCCTATAAAGCTAATGGCAACTCATCTACCCATCTGGCTTTGGCCTGCTCCAGCCACTTCTTTAGAATTGATTTAATGACTATATTTACGGCCTCGACTTGTCCATTTGACTGCGGATGCGCTACTGCAGTGTATCTGTTAGATCAAAATTTGGATCTAACACCCAAATCGTTCTGATTTTTATAGAGTTTTGACTGAAGAATGAAGAAAAAGCAGAAATCACACAGAATTTATAGTGGTTCGGCGTTAACAAGCCTACGTCCACTTTATATGTTAATGATTATACTTTGAATGTTGGTACAATCAATGATTTCTCTCTAGCTCACTTTTACAATTGTTATTTCTCTCTGTGATCTAGTAATAAAACTGATAAGAAATGGTAGTATGACAATAATGGCGAAATCAGTCATCAATATTGCCAAAAGGATCCCAAAAAATGCCAAGCTCCGGGTTATTTATAGCTGATTTTGTCAGGCGGATCGTGGTAACATGTGGCACGAATCCCGAGAACATCGGATCGCATCACAGCCGATGAAGAAATAGTCAAATTAGCCGTTGTGGACAGGTGTCGCAATCCCCTCGAAAATCAGATCGAGCAAATTGGGAGAATCAGTCAAAATGACGGTTGGGGACTCGTGTCGCTGGATCCGTGCATCTCGAATCGCCGAAGACTGGCTCGTGCTTGAACGGGTCATAGGCTTCGTCGTGCATCAGGGGATCGGATCGGTCTATACTGGGCAGTAATGTATGTACGGATCGAATCCCATAGAGGTGTCGTTTCGCTAATGAAATGGGGGCGATCCGATGAGGGGCGAGTCGATGGTGCGATCTATTCCTTCATATACTTAGGGAATGTAGTTTCATACTTTCTTCTTGTGAATGAACCTGGGTGGCTTGGTCAAAAAGCTAGCCAGCATTTTGCCCCCTCGAAGTATGTTTTATCGATGATGGAACATGCTTCGAAGCTATAGAAACGTCTTTTCACAACGAGACGCAGATCAGTGAACAATTCCTTTTCTGGGATCTTTCAGAGTCTTCATCACTGAATCTTTCGGTTATTTATCAATTCGGATCGCGTGCTGGAGTCGCGGTCTGTTAGCCAGTCATTCGCCTCGTTCTTTGGTGAGCACTTGGGCCTCTTCATGGAACGGAACGAGATGGGCTTCTCTTCGAGACGTGGTGGGCTTTTGGTTCGCGGCCCGTCTATTTTCGCAGATCGAATAAGAAAAAAAAGGGGAGACAAACGGTCGCCCTTTTGCCTATATAAGTCGACCCTCCTCTCCACTTTCTTCCTTCTTCTTGCTTTTGTATCGTATCGCCAACATCGTTGAGGAAAAAACCATATTTTCGATTTCCAAATTCTTGCTCGATTTCGAACTTTAAAAAGGTAACTAGATGATTTCTCTTGAATTTCTACCGTGTTCGCACTAGTTTAGAGAGCATGGACAGCGGGATTTTATAAGATTTGGTGAGAATGGACGTGAGTGTGCCTGGTACGAAGGGGAGAGTTGAGGAAGAAGAAGGAAGAGATGACCAGGTCGATTCGTGGGCGAGGTCGGAGTTCGGAGTGGTGGCGAGACGAGGAGAGAGGGTACTGAACTGGAAAGTTGATTTGGGTAGCGGATCGGATCGCGGAAATGACAAGGCTTCGATTCGTATGAGTGTCGTTTCGCGGGGATACTAGAGCTTCGGATCGTGGAGGATGGGGGCGATACGGATCGCCCAGAAGCCATCGTGATCCATTCAGGATGAGCTGGTGCGCCTCACGGTTCGAATCTTTTCCCTAACCTAATATCCTTCCGCGTATCGAGTCCTTCACCACGATCCGCCCTTACTTCGCGATCCGAACCTGTCTTGCGATCCGATTGCTGACTAAATAATATGATGCGACTTTAACAAATCGATGAACAGTTAGGTTAAAGCCCTTGATATGAACATTCCAGAACGAACAACTGCATAATCTATCAATCGAACGATGACCAATGTCTGGATGATTTTATTGACCCTTGTACTTTTCTTTAATGCATGCACAAGCACACACACCGGCACTTGCACACACGGGGGACAGGTAGTTTTAATCTCATTTTTCATGTTTTCTCGCCTAACAGTAATGTCGGATAATCAATCTTCTTCAAGATCCGTTACAGAAACGGAGTCCGAGGTTCCTGAGCAATACAACCCCGAGGTCCCTCCAATTAACCTAGGAGGTGAAGATTCTGGCTCTGAATACGAGGCAACGGAATCAGATCCGTCTGAAAGTACTTCATCTAGTGAAGAGTCTAAGATAGACAGGCGAGCTCCCGACGAGATTCCTGGCGCGCTCGGGATAGAGAAATTTTCTGATTCTTTAGCATCTAAACTCGATGATATAAAGCTTAAAAGAATCTGCCTGAGACATGGGATTCCTTGGGATGATGTGAGGACACTCGATAGCGAAGATAGACCCCACTTAGCTCCGGAAGGGTATATGGCAGTCAGCCGAACCATGTGCTTGGTAGGAGCTATTCCTCCGTTTCCTCCAATCGTCATCGAGACTTTAAAACGACTGGGTATCGCTCCGATGCAGCTTCATCCTAACGCCTACGCATCTCTATACACCCTATATATTGCATACGCGGAGATCCTATATACCGAACTCACATTTAGAGATTTAACATTCTTCTTTCTTTTCAAGCATCGCTCCTCGGCAACCCCAATTTTCTCTTTCTTTGAATCGGTGGCGAATAGGAAGGTTCTGTATGATGGATACAGCAATATAAGGGATCCTAAGTCTAATTGGTTCTATATAAAGAAACAGGCCGGATGCTCAAGAAGATGGCTTAAATCAAGTAAACTTTAATCTTTTGACTGAATATCTTGTTCAAGAAGCCGAAGCATTAACATTCTCCCCCCTTTTTCTTTGTTTTAAACAGATCACGTCTTTCCGAAAACGGAGGGCCCGTTATACAATAATCGATTTTCTATTCTTCTATAAAGCAGATCCGACTTTCTAAGGATCAAAAAGTGCATCACTGATGAGAATCTTCATAAGCATCATCTTTTGGATATAAGATTTGGACTTCGCGCTGGCGGCAAACCCTATTGATACGTGCCCCCAACGGAGGGAGAGGGAACATCACAAGCAGTAGAAACAACTAAATTTCGCAAGAGTCCTTCCCCGATAGTCATCCAAGACGATGAGGACCTGAACATATGCAGAGGGGATGAGGCCCACGGTGACAAGTCCAAGAAAATCCCAGTTTCTACTCCAATCGAACCTGCTGCTCCCGATGATTTGACAGAAGAACAGTTATTCAACGAGCTGAGAAAAATTCCTCTGCCCGATGATGTATACACAGAGAGGGACTTTGAAGGGGAGCCATTCTTCCCTGCTTCTGAAGAGACCATCGCTCCAACTAGAGAACAAGAAACTAGTCAGATGAGCCTGTCTTCAGGCCCGGGTCTGTTAGGGGGAATTATATGGGATGCACAAATCACACACACTGTCTGACCCCGCACTCTTATATCGTCAGTATTCAAAGTTTTAATATGCTCTTTTCTTTTTTGCAGGAAAGATGTCCCGTAGGCGATCTTATTCTTATCGTTCTCTTCGTGAGGGCACACCAAGTCTTCATCCGGGTACTGAGCGCTCTCGCGGTCCTTCTCACAAGCCGACTTCCTCGCAACCCCGGTCTCCACCGAAATCGACATCTGCCAAGCTTCCCAGTTATCCGGTAGTTCCTACAGGGGGAAAGAAACTTCCAAAAGAGTTAACTCCTCCGAAAAGTGCACCCTCTCACAGCAGGTCGTCAAAAAGGCATCACGAGTCTAAGGATAAAGGCAAGGATCCAATCAAAGAGTCTAAAAAGGAGAGGAGTGACATCGTCCCTGCCAGCCAGCCAGAGTTGGCTGCCCCCGGGTCACGGGATTACATCCATGGTCCCGAGATTCAAGGTAGGCTGGAAAAGCTGCGGGAGCAATTCCCAAACATTTTCTTCGAAAGGATGACGTTTGTTCCAGCCTTGGAACCGGTCCCTAAGAACTGGGATAATGAAGTTGTCGGGCACATCCGCCATGTAGCCAGACAATATGAGATGATGAAGAAACATGCGGTTAATCTTTCCGAAGTCATTCGAACGCTTGAAATGGAAGCCCATAGATCTAAAGTGAAAATTGATAACAACGAAAGGGCCAGAACAAAGATGGAGAAGGACTTGGAAGATGCTCAATCCCAACTCGCCTTAGCGCGGAGAGATGCTGAAAATTATAAGATTGAATTGGAGAATGCTAAGAAGCGCTTTCATTCGGAACTTGACTCCAATAGCCAAGAGAAGATGGCTTTAAAGAAGGAAGTAGAAGATCTCAAAATGGCTAACATTGAGTTGAAAACAGCACAAGGCCATTTTGAAGATGAGAGAGCTGCTTGGGAGGCAGAAAAGGCAAGTTTGAAAGAAAGTTTAGCTTTGGCTGAAGCGGAAAAGGTGATTTTGAATGATCAAGTCGCGGATGCGGAGAGACGGGCAGCTCTCGCCGAAAAGAATGTTGAAAGTGCCATCGAAATGGCTACTGCTTCTAACAACAAGCTCCTCGAGAGAGAGAAGGATATAGAGGGGTTTGAAGAGATGATTTTTGACTTCCATGGCCAAATCCTCAAAACCCGCAACATCTCGTGGATCCCGGATTACCACGTTACTTTAGCCAATTTATGGGATGCCATTGTTGAGGGTGAGAAGCAGAGATTGGGAGTCGAAGAAATTGATGAGGATGAGTTGATGAAGAGCATCCTGAGGGATAACGAGCCCGAGGACCTGGCAGAGGGTCGTCGTCTGATTCAAGCGGAAATGGAAAAGGAGAGGGCCCTGGCTAAGGGTAAAGGCAAAGCTGACGAAGGTTCGAGTTCTGCCGTGGAGCCCAAGACCTCCGGAGTTGAGGGATACCATCCTGATGATCCACTAATCCATTTTGGCCTAACTCCTGTCGTTGTTGGAGCTCCTGCAGCTACCCAAGAAGGAGGATCTGCGGAAGGTATCTCCCTTTTTTCCCCATAATTTGTCAAAGCAATTGTGAATTGTCATCGTCTGGTAGAACAACCAATTGAATTAGTAACGTGTGTTCCCCATAATACAGGTGGTGAGCCCGTCGACAATGGTGTTGAAAAAGGAAAAGAGGCGGAGAAGGAGGCAGTCTCGCCAGGTGTCGGTGTTGATATATCGATGCAGACTAAGAATACAACAGCAGAAAAAAGCGTCCTGGCACCTAGTGCTGATGTCCCCAAGGATGCTGAAACCATCGAGGCCTTGAAAGACATGGATGGGTGCCATGTAGAGGATGAGGAGGATATCATTGGCGCCAAAGAGACCGAAAATGATGAAGACGAAACTTTGGCCAGCAGAAAAGCTAGGCAGGAAAAGGAGATGGCTTTGAAGATGATGGGACAAGAGCCTCTGAACATAGTCCCTATCGCAGAACTTGATCCCAAAACTGGGATGATTTTGAAAATCCAGCCCAAATCCATCAGTAGACAACTTTATTTTGCGAATCCTGATGATTTCCCGGCTTCCCTTGCTGATAAAAGGAAGAGAAAGGAGGCGGAAGAGGAATCTTCTGAAGAGTCGGATGTTCCCCTCATAGACAAAAGGAAGAGGAAGAAAGGAGATCAAACCGACGCTGACAAGGCGAAGCTGGAGAAACAGAAGCAGGAGAAGAGGTCAAAGCGTAAATAGGATATTGTCGCTGGTTTATATTTTGTCTTTAGGTTTTCCACTGGCCAGGAAGTGTAATTATGAGACTGGCCCTCACTTTTGTTTACTAGGTTATTTTTCACTTTGTAGGCTTGCAGTATATAAAGGAAAGTTTACCTCTTTTTGCATCATTGTGTACCTGTTTTCAAATAAACTTTCCATGTTTAGTCATAGACCATCTAATTATAACTACAAATCAGTCAAACAACAGAAATAAATTTTTCGTGCTGCATTAAAGTTCATGTGTATATGCATATGGCCCCAAATCAATCGTTAATGTAGCGCTTAACTAGGGCTTATTAAAGATTGATTAGCATTATTTGCAGGTTGCCCCCTATTTCTGAATATGGGGGACTTAGAAAATTTCATAAGATAACTGTTCTTGTGGTACTGAATTTCTGGCACCTTTCTCAGTGCTTAACCATAGACTCCTTTATACTCTCCTGGCGGTTGCCGGGGTTAGAGTTCAAATTCAATAGTTCAGTCGGTCCCTGTTCCTTCAGCAGGGAAGAAGTTCTTTCTCAGTGCTCAATCGGAGACGCTTTTATACTCTCTCTGTCTCTGGAGAGTTAGAGTTCGAGCTCAGCAATTCATTCGCTCCCCGATCCTTCAGCGGGGAAGGAGCTCTTTCTCAGCGCTCAATCGGAGACGCTTTTACACTCTCTCTCTCTCTCTGGAGAGTTAGAGTTCGAGCTCAGCAATTCATTCGCTCCCCGATCCTTCAGCGGGGAAGGAGCTCTTTCTCAGATCTCAATCGGAGACGCTTTTATACTCTCTCTCTCTCTGGAGAGTTAGAGTTCGAGCTCAGCAATTCATTCGCTCCCCGATCCTTCAGCGGGGAAGGAGCTCTTTCTCAGCGCTCAATCGGAGACGCTTTTACACACACTCTCTCTAGAGAGTTAGAGTTCGAGCTCAGCAATTCATTCGCTCCCCGATCCTTCAGTGGGGAAGGAGCTCTTTCTCAGCGCTCAATCAGAGACGCTTTTATACTCTCTCTCTCTCTCTCTCTGGAGAGTTAGAGTTCCGTCAAGGCGGTTCCGATCATGGTACATTGCCATGACTTATGGACATCGGCTTCATGTCCATTATGCTCTATCTCGGCTCTGGAGAGTTAGAGCGCTATCAACGATATAATTTACTTTATTTTATCCTCAGAATTTTGACTTGTGATTACATTCCATTCTGATTGAAGGCATTTATGATTATATGCTTCTGGGATCATTGCATGATTCACAGTAATTTTCATAAAAATAGAAAGACAGATAAATAATGCAATAAAGGTAAACGACACACAATATTTTTATAGTGGTTCAGTCGAATCATGACCTACATCCACATTATAATTTTTTGCTCTAATGAATCAGACTATTCTAGGCAAGCCGTGCCTTGTACATGGTTTTCAACAAAGCAAAAGAACAGATTTGAAACTCTTATGTTAAGTATGGCCGTAAATGTTGGGCATTCCACACTCTGGGTATTTCCTTTCCATCTACGGTTGCCAGCTTGAAGGTTCCATTATCAAGCTTGCTCAGAATGGAGTACGGTCCTTCCCACTTCGCTCCCATATGAGTTGGGGGTGGAAAGACATGTTTCAGAACCAAGTCTCCGGGTTCCCAGGTTCGGGCTCGAACCTTTTTGTTGTAGTATCGAGCGACCTGTTGTTTGCATCTCAAGGCGCGCAGGTCTGCTTCATCCCTCTTTTCTTCGATCATATCCAGGGACTCAAGGAGCAATTTATTATTGGTCATCGGATCATAATAAGTCACTTGGTGAGAAGGTACCTTTATCTCAACCGGGATGACCGCTTCCGTTCCAAAAGCCAGGGAGAAGGGGGTATGTCCTGTTGCCGATTTATATGTTGTCCTGTAGGCCCATAGTGCCAAGGGCAATTCATCAGCCCACATGGCTCTGTCCCGCTTCAGTCTTCCTTTTAGAATGGACTTAATCACTTTATTCGCCGCTTCGACTTGTCCGTTCGATTGCGAGTGCGCCACAGAGGTGTACCATTTCTCAATATTGTATTTCTGGCAGAAGTTTCTGAATTTAGTGCTATCGAACTGAGTTCCGTTATCCGTTATCATAATCTTTGGAATCCCAAATCGATAGATGATGTTTCTAACAATAAAATTGATCACTCGTTTGGTTGTGATTGTAGTCAGTGGTTCAACCTCGACCCACTTAATGAAATAATCCACGGCCACAATAGCGAACTTTGCTCCGCCCCTAGCTATGGGGAGACTTCCAGTGATATCAATTCCCCACATAGCGAAAGGCCATGGGCTCGTCATTGTTTTTAACTAATCAGGAGGTGCTCTAGGTATTTTTTAAAATCTCTGGCACGCATCTCACCGTCGTGCATATTTTGCCGCATCCTTGTTTATGGTAGGCCAGAAATAACCATGCCGCAACACCTTTTTTGCCAATGTTTGCCCTCCAGTGTGATCGCCGCATTCGCCTTCGTGTACCTCCTGCAGCACACGCTTGATGTCATCGTGGGCTATACACCGGAGGAGGGGCATCGAAAATCCTTGTCTGTAAAGAACTCCGCCTTGCAGAACGTATCGGGCAGCTTTACGAATTACTTTACGCCTCTCGCTTTTCTTGGTCGGAAGCGCTCCATTCATCAAGAAATTCTGTAGAGGGATCATCCACGACTCCCTTTCTGGTTCCGTTTCTAGTATTGGATTGATTTCCATTCGATCTATACTAGGGGACCGAAGCACTTCAATGGGGGCTAGCCCGGTCTCTTCAGGATTGTCGGAACTAGCCATCTTTGCCAACTTATCCGCCTGTTGATTCTCTGACCGCAGAATGTGAGATATGCTGTAGTGATCAAAGTTGTTCAGCAACTCCTTCACTTTCTTCAAATATAGAATCAATCTTGCACTTTTGGCTTGGAATTTTCTGGTAACCTGGTTCACAACTAACTTGGAGTCACAAAAGATGTTCAGCTTTGTGACTTCTAACTCCTTTGCGATCCTTAGTCCGGCTATCAGGGCTTCATATTCGGAGTCGTTGTTAGTGGCGTGAAACTCTATCCGGATAGCATAGGATATCAATCGTTTCTCGGGAGTTTCAAGTACTATTCCAGCGCCGGATCTTTCGCTGTTCCTAGCGCCATCAGTATACAATCTCCTGGCATTGGGATCGAAAAGTAATTTTGAAGGATCAACTTCTTCGTTTGTTATATCCTCCTCCGGGACGGTAAATTCTGCTATGAAGTCGGCTATTACTTGCCCCCGAATTGACCATCGGGGCTGAAAGTTCAGATCAAATTGACTTAACTCAATGTTCCATTTGAGTAATCTTCCAGACGCCTCTGGTCTCTGTAGAACTTGCTTGAGTGGATGATCGGTGTATACGGTAATGGGATGCGCCTGAAAATAATGTCGAAGCTTTCTAGAGGCGATCAGTAAACTATACGCCAACTTTTCTATCCTTGGATAATTACGCTCTGCTACCGTCAATTTTTTGCTCACATAATACACAGGTCTTTGGACCTTATCTTCTTCTTTTACCAACGCTGAGCTGATTGCGTGGGATGACACTGCCAAGTACACGAATAAGTCCTCGTGATCCATCAGCTTAGATAATATCGGAGGTTTCTTCAGGTGCCTCAGTAAGTTCTGAAATGCTTCTACGCAGTCAGGCGTCCATTTGAAGTGGCGTTTTCCCCGCTTTATTAGTTCGAAGAATGGGATGCATTTGTCCGTAGCCCTGGAGATAAATCTGCTTAGTGCGGCTACTTTACCTGCAAGGCTTTGCACATCCTTAATTTGCCTAGGTTCCTTAATATCTCTGATTTCCGCGATCTGGTCTGGATTGATCTCAATCCCACGGGAACTGACGATGAACCCCAAGAATTTTCCGGAGGCAACACCGAATGAACATTTTGTTGGGTTGAGTTTCATTCCGTACTTTCGAAGAATGCCGAACATCTCTGCCAAGTCCGTAGTGTGATGGGAGGATTGCTTGGACTTAACCAACATGTCATCGACGTAAACTTCCATTGTTTTCCCGATCTGGTTATAGAACATTCTGTTGACTAAACGTTGATATGTAGCGCCTGCGTTCTTCAAGCCAAAGGGCATCACTACATAGCAATATAATCCCAGATCCATGATAAAACTATTGTGTTCTTGATCTGGAACATGCATTGGAATCTTGTTATATCCTGAGTAAGCATCCATAAATGAGAGAAGTTCATGACCCGCCGTCGAGTCCACTAACTGGTCGATCCGGGGTAACGGAAAACTGTCTTTTGGGAAGGCTTTGTTCAAATCCGAGAAGTCGATACACGTTCGCCACTTCCCGTTGGCCTTCTTTACCAGGACTGGATTTGAAATCCAGTCTGGGTAGATCGAGTCTCTGATAATTCCGTTACTCTTTAGCTTTTCAACCTCTTCTTTTAAGGCAGCGGACCTCTCTGGGCCCAGCATTCGCCTTTTTTGCTTTACCGGAGGATGTTTAGGGTTAATGCTTAATGAATGGCTCATGATTGATGGGGATATCCCGCACATGTCTGCGTGGGTCCAAGCAAATACATCCAAGTTACTTTTTAAGAAATCCGTCAGTTCTTTAGCGAGATTCGGATTTAACTGGGATCCAATCTTAAGGGCCTTCTCCGGGTCACTATCATCGATAGGTACATCTACAGTTGTCTCGTTGGGAGTTGCCATTCTGCCCCCAGTTTCTTGGTCCTCTCTTGGATCTATATCCTCGGGCAACTCTCTGGGCGACTCTCCAATGGTTATCCTCTTTAGTTTCTATAATGTCTCCGCCCTTGTAGGGGGAGAAGCGCCCTTGGTTTCTATGTCCCCTCCATTGCGAAGTAACTTTAGCTCGGCAACATAACATGCTCGTGCGGCAACCTGATCTCCTCTGACAATACCAACGCCAGCTTCTGTGCGGAATTTCAATAATAAGCACCAGGGGGCTATACAGGCTCTAAACTTTGTGAGGGCTGGTCGGCCCAAGAAGGCATTGTAGGGTGATTCAACATCCAAAACGACGAAGGGAAGGATTCTCACTCTCTGGCGTTCTCCTTCCCCAAGCGTAACTGGTAACTCTACATAACCCATTGGAGCGGTGGATGCTCCGTTAAATCCACGGATCCATCCCTGACAGGGCTTCAAGTCTTTTATTTCGAGGTTCATTTGGTCGAATGTCCTTTTGAAAAGAATGTTGATGGAACTCCCGTTGTCCACTAAAACCTTGTGAACAATGGCTGGTCCAATAGGTACTGTGATTACAAATAGATCTTCAGTTGGAGCATGGACTCCAATGCTTCTCGTTCGCGGAAAACGACATCGTCGGACATCATCTTTTGTTGCTTTACCGGGATATTGTCCTCGGGGTTGCTACACTCCCCTACCTCGAAATGTTGCTTGGTTGCATTGACATATTGATCCAATGCTTTGGAACTATGTCCGGCGAGATAAAGTCCTCCGATTACGGTATTGATAACGATGTCCTTTCCCTTTTACTGGGTAGTTGGCCTGGCAGCAAGTTGATTCTGGTTCTGATTTGGGGCCTGTACGGCTTGCCCCCTATCTCTGGGCGTTACTCTATATTGATCTAATTTTCCTTCTCGAAGAAGCCTCTCGACTACATCTCTTAGGTGACGGCATTCATTTGTCGAATGTCCATGAATCTGATGAAAGAGACAAAACTTCCCCGTTTCACGTTCTTTCTCCGTCGACTCTCTGGGAGGTGGCCTCTTATTATGGAGGACGTTGTACGAATCCATGAAGATATTTTCCAGAGTATCATTTATTGGCGTATAACTCTCAAAGGCCCTGGGGCGAATCCTTCTCTGGGAGTCGTTCCCTCGGTTCCTCTTCCGGTTGTTGCCATTACTATTATTATCATTGTTCCCTGACTGACGACCACCCTGATTCCGATTTCCGACATTAACCTCGACCTTCCCCGAGATGTCTCCTGTCTGCTTAATGGCGACATTTCTCTGGATTTCCTCCTTATCGACCGTTTTTGCCTTTCGGTTAGCATATACTTCTTCCCGGCGTAAATGTACGTTAGCTTTATCGTAGAATAACTCTCTAGTATGGGGTGGCTTGCCTGCCAGGTATCTCCCAAATTCAGTGTCTTTATCTACTCCATCAATCAGAGCTGCGACAACGGTTGGCTCATGGGGATCTTTAACTTCAGTAGCGGCCAAGTTGAAATGGTCTAGGTACACCCTCAAACTCTCGCCTGGTCGCTGCTTGACAAGGAACAAGTCAATCACACTCTTTGTCTTTTGTGCATAGATGCGGAATTGTTCTACGAACTTTTCAGTCAACTCCCTGAAGCTAGAAATCGATCTTGCTGGTAAGCGAGTAAACCATAACAATGCTGCATCCTTCAAGAATATGGGAAATGCTTTGCACTTGACAGCGTCAGAAGCTGCGGCAGCGGTCATTGACCAAGAATATCTCATCAGATGCTGGACGGGATCAGACCAACCCGCGTATCGGTTCATCTGTGGCATGTTGAAACGCCTCGGGAAAGTCGCATCCAAAATATCATTAGTGAAAGGGGTGTGACTGCGGTCGATTCCCCAATCTTCATTCCGTTGTCCACGGCTATACGCCAAAATTTGATGGATCATAGCTGCAACATTTGCACTGGTCAGCGGAGGTTCAGGGTTAGTGCTTCTTGCTTGGCGGGGTTCTCTAATCTCTCTTCCGGGAGCAGTCACAAAATCCGGGGCTCAGATTGGGCTTCGTTGCCCCCTATTACCATGAGCATTTGCGCGTCGACGGGGCTGAGGTAGTCTGTTCTGTACAGGACTGTCCGCACCTCGAGCTCTGGGAGTTGCGGCGTGATTGTTCACATTATGGTTTGAGGGCCCTGCACCCAGTGCCTCTTCTTCTCGTGACGGCAGGGTCCCGAACCGAAGCTGCTCTATGTTTTCGGGTCTCTCATATGGTCGCCGTGGAGGTCTCGGCGACTCCTCTGACGAAGAAGAATATCCTGGAGTGAGCGGGCGAGCTGGCGGCGTCCTTTGCCTCATGAGATCATTAAGCCTTCTATCCATAGCGGTCAAATTTTGTCGCAGAACGGAGCTTTCCTGCCATTGGGCGGCCAATTCATCAAACAGTCTCTCCCACATTTCAGAAAAGTGAGAGAGATCCCCCTCAGTAACGGGAGCAGCAGGGTCATATTGGTCATCATCACTTTCTCTTATGCGTAAAGAGCTTGAGCCAGGTCAAGCGGAGGGGCCAGGACGGTAGGAGCGAGCCATAGGCTCCTTTCCAGGTCGAGTTGTAGTCCGATCATCAATTCGGATCGCTGTGGATCGTGGATGTTGGCTTGCAGCGCCCCCGTGGGATCGGTTCGTGGTCACGGTACGTGGAGGATTCGAGGCGTTATCTCGGGATCGAGTAACAACCCCTTCAGCAGTCCGGATCACCTCGTTCTCGTCGACTCGGAGCGTGGCGTCTTCATCGGATCGGTTCGCCCCCGGCGCTCCACGATCCAAAGTTCCCTCATTGCCTAGCTCGTGCACACTTTCTTCGACTGCTTCATTCGCGGTTTCATTGGTTCGTGAAGCTCGTACTTCGTTAGATCTCTTTCCATCCATGATATTCGAGTCGTTGGAATCTTCAAAAAACTGAATAGTGAAGCTTTAGGACTGTTTTATCAGTGAAAGCACCAAAATGTTAGATCAAAATTTGGATCTAACACCCAAATCATTCTGATTTTTATAGAGTTTTGACTGAAGAATGAAGAAAAAGCAGAAAACACACAGAATTTATAGTGGTTCGGCGTTAACAAGTCTACGTCCACTTTATATGTTATTGATTATACTTTGAATGTTGGTACAATCAATGATTTCTCTCTAGCTCACTTTTACAATTGTGATTTCTCTCAGTGATCTAGTAATAAAACTGATAAGAAATGGTAGTATGACAATAATGGCGAAATCAGTCCTCAATATTGCCAAAAGGATCCTAAAAAATGCCAAGTTCCGGGCTATTTATAGCTGATTTTGTCAGGCAGATCGTGGTAACACGTGGCACGAATCCCGAGAACATCGGATCTCATCGCAGCCGATGAAGAAATAGTCAAATTAGCCGTTATGGACAGGTGTCGCGATCCCCTCGAAAATCGGATCGAGCAAATGGGGAGAATCAGTCAAAATGATGGTTGGGGACATGTGTCGCTGGATCCGTGCATCTCGGATTGCCGAAGACTAGCTCGTGCTTGAACGAGTCAGAGGCTTCGCCGTGCATCAGGGGATCGGATCGGTCTATACTGGGCAGTAATGTATGTACGGATCGAATCGCGTAGAGGTGTCGTTTCGCTGATGAAATGGGGGCGATCCGATGAGGGGCGAGTCGATGGTGCGATCCGTTCCTTCATATACTTAGGGAATGTAGTTTCATACTTTCTTCTTGTGAATGAACCTGGGTGGCTTGGTCAAAAAGCTAGCCAACAGTATCGTTTATCAATCTTATATTTCTGGTAGAAGTTTTTGAACTCGATGCTGTCAAATTGCGTCCCATTGTCGGTTATGATGGTCTTCGGGATCCCGAATCGACAAATAATGTTTCTGACTACAAAACTGATCATCTTCCTCGCCGTGATGGTTGTTAGAGGTTCAGCTTCCACCCATTTTGTGAAATAGTCCACGACAACGATCGCGTACTTAGCTCCTCCTCTGGCAATAGGTAACACTCCAATAATGTCAATTCCCCACTTGGCAAATGGCCACGGACTTACCATTGACTTGAGCTGAGTCGGAGGCGCTCTGGGAACTTTGGCATATCTTGGACATCTATCGCAGCGTCGTGAATAATCAGCCGCGTCTTTATTCACAGTAGGCCAGAAATATCCATACCGTAACACTTTCTTTGCTAGGGTTTGGCCCCCAGTATGATCTCCACACTCACCTTCATGCACCTCTTGCAGTACACGTTTGATGTCATCGTGTGCGAAACACCATAATAGGGGCATTGAAAACCCTTGATGATAAAGGACGTCATCCTGTAAAATGTATCTTGTGCCCTTACGTTTTACAGCTCGTCTTTCGTTCTTTTTCAACGGGAGGGTTCCATTTTTGAGAAAATTCTTAATTGATGTCATCTAGGATTCTCTTTCCGGTTCAACTTCCAAGGCTAGCTCTGTTTCCAATAGATCGAAACTAGGTGAATCCAACACCTCTATCGGAACCATTTCGGATTCTTTAGGACTATCAGAACTTGCTAGCTACGCCAATCGATCTGATTTCTGATTTTCTGCTCTTGGAATATGTGTTATGCTATAATGCTCCAAACCTTCAAACAACTCCTTTACTTTCTTGAGATAAGTGATGAGTCGAGGTCCTTTAGCAGAAAATTCTTCCCGAACTTGACATACAACTATCTTGGAATCGCAATATATATCTAGTGTCTTCACTCCCAAATCTTTGGCGAGTTTCAGCCCGGCAATCAGGGCTTCATACTCGGAATCGTTGTTAGTAGCAGTAAACTCTAACCGTAATGCATAATAGATAGATCATCCTTCAGGAGTTATCAAAACAACTCCAGCGCCGGACTTTCTACATTCTTAGCTCCGTCCATATATAATTTCCACGCACTAAGCTCTAATTCTCGATCCAAAGCAACTACCTTGTCACCCACTGTTTCCTCTTCAGGAATTGTAAATTCTGCTATAAAGTCAACCAAGGCCTGCCCCCTTATTGATCTTCGCGGCTGAAAGTTCAAATCAAACTGACTCAGGTCGATATTCCATTTAAGTAACCGCCCTGATGCTTTAGGTTTTTACAACACTTGTCTCAAAGGTAGGTCGGTATACACAACTATTGGGTGTGCCTGAAAATAATGGCGGAGTTTGCGGGAAGCAATAAGGAGGCAATAAGCAATATTCTCTATCTTTGGGTAGTTATGTTCTGCAGTAGCTAGTTTTTTGCTTACGTAATACACAGGTTTCTGGACTTTATCCTCTTCACGTACTAGTGCTGCACTAACGACGTGAGATGATACCGCCAAGTAGACGAACAAATCCTCATGTTGCACAGGCTTTGATAATATGGGAGGATTTTCTAAGAAGTCTAACAGATTCTGTAACACCTCCACACAGTCGGGAGTCCATTCAAAATTTCGCTTTTTCCGTTTTATGAGATCGAAGAAAGGTACACACTTGTCTGTTGCTTTGGAGATGAACCTGCCCAGTGCTGCGACCTTCCTAAATAAGCTTTGAACATCCCTAATCTTTCGCGGCTCCTCTGTATTCCGAATTGTTGCTATTTGGTCCGGACTGATTTCAATTCCTCTAGAACTCATGATAAAGTTAAGGAACTTGCCTGATGCCACGCCAAAAGAGCACTTCAAGGGGTTCATCCCATACCTTCGTAGTATGCCGAACATTTCTGCTAAGTCCTTCGTATGATCGGGAGATTGCTTGGATTTCACGAGCATATCATCCATGTAAACTTCCATGGTTTTCCCGATTTGATTGTAAAACATGCGGTTGACTAGGCGCTGATCGTGCCTCCCGCATTTTTTAATCCAAACGGCATTACGACGTAACAATACAATCCCAAGTCTGTGATAAAGCTTGTATGCTCTTGATTAGGTATGTGCATGGGAATTTGATTGTACCCGGAATAAGTGTCCATAAAGGATAAAAGTTCGTGCCCGGCAGTTGAATCTACCAGTTGATCAATTCTAGGAAGAGGAAAGCTATCCTTCGGGCAAGCCTTGTTTAAATCGAAAAAGTCGATGCACGTTCTCCATTTCCCGTTTGACTTTTTGACCAGGACAGGATTCGATATCCAGTCGGGATATTTCGAATCCTTAATGAATCCATTACCTTTTAACTTCTCTACTTCTTCTTTCAAAGCTGCTGACCGCTCTGGGCCCAACATCCGTCTCTTCTGCTTGACTGGTGGGTGCTTTGGATTAATACACAAAGAGTGGCCCATAATGGTAGGCGAAATTCCACACATGTCAGCGTGAGTCCAGGCAAACACGTCCAGATTTGCCTTTAAAAAATCAACCAATTCCCTCGCTCTAACTGGATCCAGTTGCGAGCCGATATTTAGTACTTTTGTTGGATTTGCTTCATCAATAGGTATATCAACTGTTATTTCATTGGGGGTTGCCTTCTTGTCCCCGGGTTCACTATACTCTCTGGGATCTATATCCTCGAGAACGACTTAGGGCGACTCTCTTGGGGCAGGACCCCTTAGTTGCTATGTTGAGGCCTCCTTTGGAGGGGCGGAATCATCTTTAGCATTTATGTTCAACCCCTTCATTAACATCTTTAACTCTGCCACGTAACAAGCTCGTCCCGTAGCTTGGTCGCCCCTCATCGTCCCAACTCCTGAGTTAGTCGGGAATTGAAGCAGCAAGCACCAAGGTGCAATACATGCCCCAAATTCGGCAAGGGTCGGTCGGCCTAGGAAGCCATTGTAAGGTGACGCCAAATCCAAAACTACAAACGGCAGGATCCTTACTCTCTGGCAATCTCCCTGCCCTAGAGTGACTGGTAATTCCACAAAACCCATCAAAGCTGTAGATACTCCGTTAAAGCCACGTATCCATCCTTGAAATGGCTTTAAGTCTTTTGCTTCGAGCCTCATTTGTTCGAAAGCTTTCTTGAAGAGGATATTAACCGAGCTTCCATTGTCCACTAACACTTTATGGACTAAGACAGGGCCAATTGTCGTGGTAATCACTAATGGATCGTCGGTAGGAGATTGAACTCCAAAATCATCTCTATTGCGGAATATGACATCATCTGACATCGTTTTTTTCTGTTTTATTGGAGAGACGTCTTTAAGACTACTGCATTCTCCTACTTCAAAATGCTTGGCGGCGTTGACGTACTAGTCCATTGCTTTAAAACTACGACCAACTAGGTGAGGTCTGCCTATAATAGAGTTAATGACGATCCTCTAACCTTTTTGCTGAGTTATGGGTTTTGACGCAGGCTGGTCTTGGTTCGGGGATTGTCCCCCTTGCCCCCTGTCCCTTGGGGCGGCTTTGTACTCATCCAACTATCCTTCTCGTAGTAATTTTTCGACGATATCCCTCAAATGACGACATTCTTTGGTCGAATGACCGTGTGTACCATGAAACAAGCAAAACTTTCCTATTTCAATCTCTTTCTCAGTAGAATCTCTAGGTTGTGGTTTTTTGTACTGCAATATGTTGTAGGTATCTAAATAAATGTTCTCCAACGTATAATTTAACGGTGTGTAATTTTCAAAAGTCTGGAATCTGGGTCTTTTATTAGAGCTATTCCCTCGGTTTCTATTCCTTCTATCGCCGTTCCCATTTCTGTTGCTATTACCACCACTATGGTTGCCAATATTTACTTCCACCTTCCCTGAACTGTCACCAGATTGTTTCACAGCAATGTTACTCTGGACACCCTCCTTCGAGGCCCCTTCGGACTTTCTCTTTCGATTTGCCTTAGCTTCTTCTCGCCTTAAACGGACATTAGCTTTTTCATAGAATAATTCTCTAGTATGAGGGGGTTTTCCAGCCAAGTAATCCCTAAACTCTGTATCAGGATCTACCGCTTCTATCAGGGCCATCAGGATAGTGGGCTCATGGGGATCACTAACTTCGGTGACGGCCAGGTTGAAGCGATCCAGATATGACTTCAAAGATTCCCCTGGGACCTGTTTAATTCGTGACAATTCTATGACGGTCTTGGACTTTTGGGCATGGAGTCAAAACTGATTCATGAAACGCTCGCTCAATTCTATGAAATTTGATACCGACCGAGGAGGGAGTTGGGTGAACCACATCAACGCTACATCTTAAAGATAGATTGGAAAAGCTTTGCATTTTACGGTGTCTGGAGCTGCTGATGCATTCATGAACCACGCATATCTCATCAGATGTTGCCCTGGGTCCGTTCTTCCTGAATAGCGATCCATCTGAGGCAAGTTGAATCGCCGGGGGAACTGGAAATTCATTATGTCATCTGTGAAGGGGGTATGACTTCGTTCGCCCCAGTCTTTATTAGTATAATGCTGGCTTTCGGACATGATCTTGTGCACCATTGCCCATACATCGTCATTTGTTAATGTCTGCACAGGCTCTCTTGATCTGATGTTCGGGTTACCCCTGGGTTCCTGATTAGGGGATAACCTCATGTTTCTGGTGGCGGCTGCTCTACGTTGCTCTTTGTGTTCCCGGTCGATCTCAAGAGGTAGAGGTTAGAGAAGCTGTTGATGTGTGGGGTTGGTAATATTAGGATCCCTGTGCAAGACGTGGGATCCGCGCATGGGCAGCAACATAGGCTGTTGTAGGCTCGGGTCATCGGGGCCCAATGAACGAGCAGCGTCTTCTCGAGATCCCAAAGATCCAAAAGTACATTAATCAAGGTTCTGATGTCGTTCAAGCGGCCTCCTTTCGCTAGGGCATTCCTCCTCTGAAGAAGACGAATCATCTGTAGTAAGACGGCGTGTCGGGGTAGGAGACTTCTACCTCCGGAACTCCTGTAGTTCTATACCCATAGTGATCATGTTTTCCTGCATGCGAAGGTTATCGCGCCTTTATGCTTCCAATGCTTCTTTGGTGCTCTGAAACATGTCAAGAAAATGTGAAAAATCTCCCTGAGTAATGGGTGCAGATGGATCAGGTTGAACATTGGTCATCGTGGCTGGAATCGGAGCGTTGGAGGGAGCTCGAGTATAAGTTCCAACTTCATTCTGGTTCGGATTGGATCGGTTCATAGCAGCCTGGTCGGGGCGGTTCAGATGGAGAGTGTGTGCGCACCCGACCTCACCAGATCGGATCGGATCGGTGCCTTCCATCCGGTTCGGATCGACACCTCCGATCCGATTCGGATCCTCCTGATTGGAATGATCTGCTCCAGAGCTTTGAGCGCGTGACCTTGTTAACATGATAGCTTGCTGATCTTCTCTGGAATCATTTCCCCTAGCCCCTTGCACTTCTTTTCCTTTGGTCTTATCCATAATACTTGATTCTTCAACGGTTAGTCAACAAGTACTGAAATATGTCAGAGAGAAGGGATTAACTTCTTTGAACTTGAAGGTCCAAATAGTAGAATGATAATCCTGAAAAGGATGAGAATTCGAAAGGCTCTCAGTGAAAGCACCAAAATGTTAGACCAAAAATTGGTTCTAACACCCAAATTAGTTATGATTTCAATGAAATAGAATCAAAAAGCAACAAAGAACACGCGATTTATAGTGGTTCGGCGTTAACGAGCCTACGTCCACTTTGTTTTCTTTTAATTGATGATTTGAATACAAATATAGCAATGATTCTCACTCAATTTCACAATTACAATGCACAAACTCACTCAAATCTCTCAAAAATAGACTCTAAGAGATGATTTTAATCTGAATATGATTGCTGAATTCGGCTATGAAGGAAAGTAGAACTGAGAATTTGCCAATAGATCCTTTCAAATGCCTCGAGATGGTGTATTTATAGGTGAAAAATCTCTTCAAAGTGGCTCCGGTTCGGAATTGCATGGCACCCATCCCATATGAGTCGGGTTCGGAGGCTTCCAGATGGTGACAGCCCATTGATTTGGCCAGAGATCGTGGGAGAAATGGTCATGCTTGGTCAGGAAGTGTGTGCAACAGCAGTCGCAAGCTCAGAGAAAAGGGTTTGGATCGGCTGCCTATGATCCGATCCGATGAAGCCACCTGCTTTATGATGTTACTACCATACTCCTCTGATCCGAACCAATGAGGCCACTCGCTATCCTTTGATATTGCTGACGTATCTCTCCGATCCGATCCGATGTGATCTCTGCATTCTTGATCTTTACTTACCTCCTACGCTATCTTCCTCCGATCCGAACCGATTGGTGTCTTTCTCACTATTTGCTCCTAGTTCACAAAGTAGGCTAACACAAATAAAAATTAAAACTGGACGAAGTTGAAATTTGATGGTACTTGAGTTGAGGAACGATGGTGGAAATAGGAGCTGAATCGGAACTGAAACTGACACGGATTGGATTGAAATTGGTATTATTTACTTTTAATATGTTATATTCTATTTTGCTTAAACTTTATTTTAAGTAATCTTGTTTTACCAATTATTATTCAAATTACTTATCAAATTTATTCATTTTGTATACCTAGTTTTCTACTTTTGTCTAAATTATTCATATTTTCGTAATATTGCCTTAACTATTTTAAATTTTATTTATTTTTATTTTTGTTCTTACTATTTGTATTTAACCATTTTATAGTAAATTTGACATTTAAAACCTTTTTACATGACTCTTTTACAATAAAATTATTTAGCTTTCACATATTATGTAACACCCCACGTCCATTAATGTCACTCGCAAAGGGAATGCATTAACTTTCATGGAGCATTTTAAGTATGTATAAAACAAAAACTTAACAACAAGACAGATACAAACAGTACTAAAACTTTAAAACTTTATTTCATTGCAGCGGAAAATACATAAGTTTGATTACATCATCAAAAACCATAGTCAAAGTACATAACATCCATCTTGACCAAATCAAAGTACATAAATTGAAAGACATAATCCCCAATACAAAATAGCCATAAATAAGAGAGGCTGAACTTTACTTCAGAGATCCAGGCAATCTTCTAAAAGCAGAGATATAGCTGTCCAAAATCAGGTTCCGCTGGTGCTACTTCCAACCAGAGCACCTAGGGGAGGGGGAGGAAGAAAAGAGGAGGAAACAAAGGGGGTCAGACATAAAGTCTGGCGAGTGCGATAACTTTAACAATACAATTACCAAAATAACTAGGCTAAGGCATAAGTTGGAAAATAAGGAAATGACTGTGAACAATTGAGTATGGCAGAGTAAACAAGGAAACAAGATGAACTAAGATAACGTTAAAGTGCACCTAAACCAATATAAGATAATTACTATACTGCACCATCACTATACTGCACCACCACTAGTTACCCTAAGGTTGATCCCGCCTACAGAACTTAAAAATGATAAAGGTAGTTTCGTGCACCCCTAGTTGCTTTCATAGGTGCCACCTGCCCTTATCTCCACTAGGTGTACCCACTACCCCCCCCCCCCCCCACGCGATCGACTCCCTAACTCGTAGATACCCGTGCTGGCTCCACAGTGGCATGTATCACTCCCCAAAGTGGCAACCCGATACTACAGATAATGCACGGCTTATACCTACACGATGCAACAACGTCTAACCTACCAGCCCAGGTCCACACACGCATATGAACCCGTTGGACTAGCGTTGCCACCGCTAACCTGTTTTGGCCTCTTACAGTCAAGCCCAGTATGCGTGTCCCCTCCTCGACTTGGGTCGAGCCCACTAAGATACGTATGGGTTACTGGTTGAAACGGCCCCCCATTACTTGACACAAGCTATCCACCTCAGCTAGGTCCCCTCTAATACATCCCACTTAACCCTCTTCTTATTCATGTTCACTTACATGTTTCACATTTTGGTTAAGTGTTTCTAATCGTAATTCAAATGCCACCCAAGGCACCCACTAGATTCCACATGCCACCCAAGGCACCCACTTAACCCCCTCATGTCCCACTACATGTTTATCTGGTTAAGTGTTTCTTAATTCATTAAAACCGTAACCTCATAAAGACCTCTCACATTAGACCGGCATTTGCGGCAGCTGGATTTGCCGGGCGGGTCCGGGCAGTCTTACACCACAAACGAGCCTAACCTCGTGTCTTTACAATTGTTACGTATTTAATTTATGCCTAAGACCTCCCACATTAGACTGGC
This sequence comes from Allium sativum, assembly GCA_030737875.1. Lineage (NCBI taxonomy): Eukaryota > Viridiplantae > Streptophyta > Magnoliopsida > Asparagales > Amaryllidaceae > Allium > Allium sativum. The sequence goes on from CM060926.1 coordinate 379,816,524, forward strand.
ATTTGTGGCAGCTGGATTTGCCGGGCGGGTCCATGCAGTCTTACACTACAAACCTCGTGTCTTAGACGATTAAATACTCCTAATTAATCATCCCCAACTTGAATTACTTTCCCTATTCAAATTATCAATCAATTCCAAATTTAACGTTGTTGATAATTGACTCAATTATGTCCATCTATTTATGGTATGTAAAATCATACCAATTTTCATCACAAAATTATTTTATGCCATTTAAGGAATTTATGCCAATTCTTAATATTAAATCTTTTAATACTATCCCATTACCCCACGTTGTACGTTCGTTCATTTAACGTAAAATATATGTTAGACTCGAATAGTCTAACTCATGGAATAAAGAGAAAACATCACAAAATACATATAATTAAAAATAGATCTTAAACATACAGGGTGAACTTGCATGTGTGAATGATGTTCTACATCTAAAACTGCATAGGCCAAAGTTACAACTTGCATAAAACTACATATGTCATAGATCCAAATTCAAAGGTGTAAACTTGTTTAGATAATGGTCATAACTTGCATAAATCATGTATGTCATAGATCTACATCTAAAGGTGTAAACTTGCATAGGCAATAACCACAAACTTGCATAACATGATTCATATTCCAAACTCATATATTCATATAAACTTGCATATGTGATTTATGCAACATAACAATGGTGTAAACTTACATCTAAACACGTAAACTAGCATGTAGAGTTTATCATAGAACTCACACATGTCATAGCCTAACTTTAGATCAAATTTCATATAAACTAGATGTCATGAAACATATAAGGTTACATATAATTTTCCCCAACTTGCATATGATTCATGTCTTAATCAAAATCTAAACTTGCATAGATACTTATGATTTATCATATGAATCAACATAACCAAACTAGCATATGAAACACCATTATGACTTGATTATACATAAGCCAATCATAAAATTACAACATAGATGATCATAACTTTACAACATGGATGATAGCATCATAGAATTTACAACATAAATGATAACATCACAATTTTACAACATAAATAATAACATGCAGTCAATAATTCACATCATATCCTAATAATCCACATCATAACTGAATCCAATTAAATTGCTAATTATTTTATTAAAGAAATTGAACTCACGTCTCAAAGAAGGTCTTGAGTTCTGAATTCTGAGTTCTGAAGTTGAATCAGCTTTCCTTTGAAGTAGATTCGTTGTTAGAGTTGAATAGAACTGAATTGATTAGCTGTTCTTCCTCTCTAATTGGTGACGGCTACTCTAGGTTACAAGATGACAACATGACGACCATAGTTTCAGTATTTAATTTGATTTAGGGTTTGAGTCTACCCATGCTTATATAGAATTTTAGTTTAATTATAGCCATCGTATGATCTTAGGGTTAATAAAAACCATTCAATTGGGATAGGGTGACACCTCAGCCCTAATGACTCAGCAAGGAGTCAGAAAGGACTCAGCAACAAGTCACAACACGGATCAGACTGAACCAGAAAGCTGTGCAGACCTGCTGCTCGGTCTGGGCGCACTTGGCAGGTGTGCCAGTGCAAAAAAATTTCTGTTTTACTCATCTGACTTTGTTCGTCCATATCTCCTCCATCTGATATCCGTTTTATGCAAACTCGGACTCTATCTCGACCAGAATTCTGAGATGAACACGATGGCGCAAACCATTTCCCTTAATTCTCACGTCTGAGATTAATTATTCTTTAATTTAGTTAATTCGATTATTCAAAAAATCCGGGGTGTTACATTCTCCCCCCATTAAAGGATTTCGCCCCCGAAATCTCCAAGTTAACGAGATTGCATATCCTAACATCCAAACAACCATCTACTCGACCATCAAACATAGGCATCCATTGTCCTTATTAAATTACTAATGTTGTACGAACATATGCCCGAAGTGTGTGTATATGTTCCTTATCTAATGCAAAATCAGGCGGTCTACTGATTCATTTGACCTCCTTAATGCGAACCAAGATAATCTCATGCATCCATTATGTATGCGAAAGAATCCCATCGATACATATTATTTCTACATGTGTGCAAACCATTCACCAAAATGTAGCATCCATACGATAACACAACCATTATACATCCATTACTTAATTATGCACACACATTTATATGCAATATGCAATATGAAGTGACTAAGCCGATCTAGTGCCTAAAGCGTGTGTATATGCATCCACGAGCAACCACTTGCATCCACATGCATCCATCATACATAACATGTCTCAAACACATGTTTCAACCAGAGGACTACCCTATCTAAAGGTCAAAGATACTAGCGAGAGGACATACTAAAGATAAAACAAGTACAAGCTAAGCGATAAAGGAGAAATTAAAAGACATACCCTCGAAAAGAAAAGGGTACAATGAATGCATCTTCTCTTCCGTCTCCCAAGTAGCGTTGCTCTCATCATTTCCCCATTGCACTTTGACTAGCTTGACCTCTCGATTCCTCAACTTCTTAATCTCCGACCCAAGAATGCACATAGGAGCTCGTCGAATCGTTGCATCACGCTCGATCTCCACCTCTCTAACCAAGCTCGGCTCTACCACTTCCGCGGTCTCATGCAAGCACTTCCTCAAATGTGATACATGGAATACATCGTGTACACCACTAAGTCTCTTGGGCAACTCCACTCTATACGCCATCTGTCCAATTCTCTCCTTAATGAGAAACGACACTACGAACCTTGGTGTTGACTTCCCACCGGACCCAAAGCGACCACATTCCGTAATGGAGACACCTTGACAAAGACCATGTCCCCAATATCAAACTCAAGATTTGTTCTCCTCTTGTCTGCATACGATTTCTGCCTATCTTGCGCCATCTTCATCCTCCTTCGAATCAGATCGATCTTCTCCGAAGTCTCTCTGATCATATCGGGTCCAAGCAAGATCTTGTCTGTAGATTCCCACCAATATGTAGGCGAATGACACGGCCGTCCATAAAGAGCCTCGAACGGTGCCATGCCAATGCTAGACTGGAAGCTATTATTATATGCGAACTCTACCAATGGAAGATGTTCCTCCCATGTGCCTCCGAAGTCTAAGACACACAACCTCAACAAGTGCTCTAGAATACGATTCACCCTCTCGGTTTGGCCATCCGTCTGAGCATGATATGCGGTGCTCAAACATAACTGAGTCCCTACCACCTCTTGCAAGATTTTCCAAAATGCGCTAGTAAAGATAGGATCGCGGTAGCTCACTATGCTAGAAGGAACACCGTGCAAACGAACTATCTCTTGAATGTATACGGAGGCTAACCATGGAGCAGTCCTCTTACTCTTCACGGGAATGAAATGGGCGCTCTTTGTATGTCTGTCTACCATGACCCAAATCCCCGAATTATCCTTCCTCGATCTCGGTAATCTGTAAACAAAGTCCATCGAGAGGCTTTCCCACTTCCATTGTGGGACCTCCAATGGTGAAGCAATCCACCGGGCTTCTTTTGCTCTGCTTTTACTTGTTGGCACACCAAGCATCTGGCGACAAACTCAGCCACATCCCTCTTCATGCCGGCCCAAAAGTAAACTTGTCTCATGTCCATGTACATCTTGTCCCCGTCGGGATGAATTGTCATCTTCGAACGATGTGCATCATCAAGAATGGTCTTCCTTAAGTTCTCGTCCCGTGGTACAGAAAGTCTACCGTCCCTACGCAACCAACCCTTATCATCTAGGGTATTCCTACTGAGATGGCTCGATGACTCTCCCTTTTGAGCTTCTCTACTAACTCAACCAACTGTGGGTCGTCTCGTTGTGCCTCACCAATCCGTCCCAAAAGCGTAGGTCTGACCTCTAAGGATGCTAGCAAACCGGGTACAAAATCAACGGAAGGTCTAAAGTCAAGCATAGAGATGAACTCTTAGCTTCGCCGCTCAATAAACAACGGACTCAAGGATAACCTCTTACTACTTAAGGCGTCTGCCACCACGTTACCCTTGCCAGGGGTATATGCTATCTCGAAATCGTAGGACGCTAAGAATTCCATCCACCTTTGCTGCCTTAAGTTCAAGTCCTTCTGAGAGAACAAGTATTTTAGCGATTTGTGGTCAGTGAACAATTCGAATTTCTTGCCAAGAAGATAATGACGCCAAGACTTAAGCGCGAAAACAATAGCGGCCAACTCTAGGTCATGTGTAGGGTAATTTCTGTCATGCACTCTCAACTGCCTTCCACCATAGTCTATTACCGTTCCCTCTTGCATTAAGACTGCGCCTAGTCCTGTCCCACAAGCATCGGTATAAACGGTAAATGGCTTACTCCCATCTGGCAACACTAAGACTGAGGCTGGGGTCAAAGCTCTCTTTAAACGTTGGAATGCATCATCACAATCTATGTCCTATGTGAAAACTAGGTTCTTCTTCGTCAAGCGTGTTAATGGGGCTGATATCTTTGTGAAGTCTTTGATAAACTTCCTATAGTAGCCAGCCAACCCTAAGAAACTCCTCACCTCGGTAGCATTTTTAGGAACCTTCCAATCTTGGATGGCCCCTACCTTCGCGGGATCCACAGCTATCCCTTCTTTGGAAACCACGTGCCCTAAGAACCGCACTTCCTTCCTCCAAAATTGACAATTAGAAAATTTAGCTTTAAGGCTATGCGCTCGAAGAGTCTCCAACACTTCCCTAAGATGCAGGGCATGCTCTTCCTCGCTCTTAGAAAAGATCAAGATGTCGTCCACAAAGACTACCACTAATTTATTAAGGTACTCCCTAAACACCATGCTCATCAAGTCAACAAAGTATGCGGGGGCGTTTGTCAAACCGAAGGGCATCATGAGCCACTCGAAGAAACACTCTAGAGTCCTAAAGGAAGTCTTGTCTATGCTATTCTCAGCCACTCTCAACTGACGGAAACCAGTGGCTAAGTCCAACTGCGAAAACACTGAGGCGCCAACTAACTTATCGAAGAGATCGTTGATTCTCGGTAGTGGGTGCCAATTCTTCTTAGTAAGCTTATTAAGTTCTCTATAGTCCACACAAAGTCTAAGGGACCGATCTGCCTTCGTGGCAAATACTACTGGAGCACCCCACTCCGATATACTAAGTCTGATGAACCCCTTCTCAAGCAATTCTTTCACCCACTTACTGAGTTCTCTTCTCTATCTTGGGGCCATGTGGCGCACTGGCAATGCAACTGGCTTTGCATTATCTACTAGATATATTTGAATGTCTATCTCACGTTTTGGGGATAAACACATCACCTCATCGAAGCATCAACATATTCACGGACTATACGAATAAAATGTAAATCATCATCGGATGCGTCAAGCGATTCTAGGTAGCTAAGCATTACTGGACCTCTAGGGTCACAAGAAATATCAAGGGTCTTTCCACAACGAGTCAACAATCTAACTACCCTTCTTTCACAATCTAGGATGGCCCCGAATCTAGTTAGCCAATCCATACCTAGAACCAAGCCGTATCCCATGAAACCAAGAACAAAGGCATTGCATTCAAACTCAACGCCCAAGATAAATACTCTCAAATCTCGAAAAATCATAGAAAGATGAATCGAAGCACCAATAGGATTTGAGACTACTAAGGGATCCATAACTGGACTAGTATCTAGGTGCAGTGTTTCAACTAATGATGTAGAGATAAACAAATGTGATGCGCCAGAATCGACTAAAGTACGGACAGGATGATCAAACAGAAAAACTAAACTTTCAATGGAAATTGCTCTACCTCGTTCTTGTAGCGGTGGGACCACGAGAGCCTGAACTTGCCCCCTTGTCTGCCTTGGTGCCATAAGAGCCTGCACCTGTTCTCCCAAGGTAGACCCTTCCCTCTGCCCTTTCTTTGGGCAGTCCTTAATTAGATGTCCCGCTTCGCCACAGTGGAAACAACTAGTCTTCTTTTTCTTCATACAATCTTTGCTTAGATGGCCTGGTGTCCCACAGTTAAAGCATCTCTTCTTTCCCGTACCGTTGTTGCCTTTTCCACCTTTCTTGTTTTATTGTTGCTGTTGCAACTTTTTTGATCCCCTTTCTTCTCGGGTGTCTTATTAGCATTGGCGCCCATCTCTTCTTCATGCATAAGTGCCATGTCAACTAGTCTCTCAAAGGTAGCCCCATGGGGATGTGGGTCATAGCTAACCCATGAAGCGGTTCGTTCAAATCCTTAACAAATCTCAGGGCCTTCTTTTCTGGAGTATTCACCAAGTCCAAGCCAAATCTTGCCAACTGATTGAATTTGTTGACGTATTCTTTCACCGATAGATTCCCTTGCTTCAATGCCAAAAATCTTTCCATGTATAGATTCGCTTCAGCCCGTGAGAGAAACTTCGCCTCAAACCTCCGCCTAAAATCTGGCCATGTATTGACTGGACATTCTCCATTAGTGACCTCCCACCAAAACGAGGCCTCATCCTTCATTAGCCAGGCAGCTAACTGGACCTTTCTTCCATCATCCACTTCAAAGATTCCAAACAATTCTTCCACCTCCTTTAGCCAATTACGAGCTTCAACAAATGTCTTCGTCCCGTGAAAAGGTTTTCCAACCATTGCCCTAAAGTCCTTACATATCTTCGCAAAAGTATGGACGCGAGGAGGAGGAGGAGGAGCATTTGTTGGACCTGCGGTGGTGGCCCTAGTCTCCAAATATCTCCTAAACCATCCTGGTATCGTTATCCCCTCGTGTATCTCAGGAATTCCAGATATGCTGAAACGAAAAAGGAAAGATTCAATACAAAAGGACCGAAGGAAAGATATATGGCTCTTAGGTATGCTTTCTAAAATAAGCTTTTCTCTTGAAAATACTTTCCTTAAAACGTACTTTTGAAGGTACTTCTTTATAAAAGTGGTTTTGAAAAACAACTTTTTCAAAATTCATATCTTTTCTGGTAACCTTCTACTCTGATACCACGTGTAACACCCTACGTCCATTAATGTCACTTACAAAGGGAATGCATTAACTTTCATGGAGCATTTTAAGTGTGTATAGAACAGAAACTTAACAACAAGACAGATATAAACAGTACTAAACTTTAAAATTTTGTTTCATTACAGCGGAAAGTACATAAGTTTGATTACATCATCAAAAACCATAGTCAAAGTACATAATATCCATCTTGACCAAATCAAAGTACATAAATTGAAAGACATAATCCCCAATACAAAATAGCCATAAATAAGAGAGGTTGAATTTTACTTCAGTGATCCAAGCAATCTTCTAAAAGCAGAGATATAACTGTCCAAAATCAAGCTCCACTGGTGCTAGTTCCAACCTGAGCACCTTGGAGGGGGGGGGGGAGGAAGAAAAGAGGAGGAAACAAAGGGGGTCAGGCATAAAGACTGGTGAGTGCGATAACTTTAACAATACAGTTACCAAAATAACTAGGCTAAGGCATAAGTTGGAAAATAAGGAAATGACCGTGAACAATTGAGTATGGCAGAGTAAACAAGGAAACAAATGAACTAAGATAACGTTAAAGCGCACCTAAACCACTATAAGATAATTACTATACTGCACCATCACTGGTTACCCTAAGGTTGATCCTGCCTACAGAACTTAAATATGATAAAGGTAGTTTCGTGCACCCCTAGTTGCTTGCATAGGTGCCGCCTGCCCCTATTTCCACTAGGTGTACCCATTACACCCCTATGCGATCGGCTCCCTAACTCGTAGATACCCGTGCTGGCCCCACAGTGGGGTGTATCACTCTCCAAAGTGGCAACTCGATACGACAAATAATGCACGGCTTATACCTACACGATGCAACAACGTCTTACCTACCAGCCTGGGTCCACACACGCATATGAACCCGTTGGAATTGCGTTGCCACCACTAACCCGTTTTGGCCTCTTAAAGTCAAGCCCAGTATGCGTATCCCGTCCTCGACTTGTGTTGAGCCCACTGAGATACGTATGGGTTACTGGTTGAAACGGGCCCCCATTACTTGACACAAGCTATCCACCTAAGCGTGGTCCCCTCTAGTACATCCCACTAACCCTCTTCTTATTCATGTTCACTTACATGTTTCACATTTTGGTTAAGTGTTTCTAATCGTATTTCAAATGCCACCCAAGGCACCCACTAGATTCCACATGCCACCCAAGGCACCCACTTAACCCCCTCACGTCCCACTACATGTTTATCTGATTAAGTGTTTCTTAATTCATTAAAACTGTAACCTCATAAAGACCTCTCACATTAGACTGGCGTTTGTGGCAGCTGGATTTGCCGGGCAGGTCCGGGCAGTCTTACACCACAAACGAGCCTAACCTCGTGTCTTTACAACTGTTACTCATTTAATTTATGCCTAACACCTCCCATATTAGATTGGCATTTGTGGCAGCTGGATTTGCCGGGCGGGTCCGGGCAGTCTTACACCACAAAAGAGCCTAACCTCGTGTCTTAGACGATTAATTACTCCTAACTAATCATCCCCAATTTGAATTACTTTCCCTATTCAAATTATCAATCAATTCCAAATTTAACGATGTCCATAATTGACTCAATTATGTCCATCTATTTATGGTATGTAAAATCATACCAATTTTCATCACAAATTAATTTTATGCCATTTAAGGCATTTATGCCAATTCTTAATATTAAATCTTTTAATACTATCCCATTACCTCACGTTGTACGTTCGTTCGTTTAACGTAAAATATACGCTAGACTCGAATAGTCTAACTCATGGAATAAAGAGAAAACATCACAACATACATATAATTAAAAATAGATCTTAAACATAAAGGGTGAACTTGCATGTGTGAATGATGTTCTACATCTAAAACTTGCATAGGCCAAAGTTACAACTTGCATAAAACTACATATATCATAGATCCAAATTCAAAGGTGTAAACTTGTTTAGATAATGGTCATAACTTGCATAAATCATGTATGTCATAGATCTACATCATAAGGTGTAAACTTGCATAGGCAATAACCGCAAACTTGCATAACATGATTCATATTCCAAACTCATATATTCGTATAAACTTGCATATGTGATTTATGCAACATAACAATGGTGTAAACTTACAACTAAACATGTAAACTAGCATGTAGAATTTATCATAGAACTCACACATGTCATAGCCTAACTTTAGATCAAATTTTCATATAAACTAGATGTCATGAAACATATAAGGTTACATATAATTTTCCCCAACTTGCATATGATTCATGTCTTAATCAAAATCTAAACTTGCATACATACTTATGATTTATCATATGAATCAACATAACCAAACTAGCATATGAAACACCATTATGACTTGATTATACATAAGCCAATCATAAAATTACAACATAGATGATCACAACTTTACAACATGGATGATAGCATCGTAGAATTTACAACATAAATGATAACATCACAATTTTACAACCTAAACAATAACATGCGGTCAATAATTCACATCATATCCTAATAATCCACATCATAACTCAATCCAATTAAATTGCTAATTATTTTATTAAAGAAATCGAACTCACAACTCAAAGAAGGTCTTGAGTTCTGAATTCTGAGTTCTGAAGTTGAACTAGCTTTCCTTTGAAGTAGATTCGTTGTTAGAGTTGAATAGAACTGAATTGATTAGTTGTTCTTCCTCTCTAATTGGTGGCGGCAACTCTAGGTTACAAGATGACAACATGACGGCCATAGTTTCAGTTTTTAATTTGATTTAGGGTTTGAGTCTACCAATGTTTATATAGAATTTTAATTTAATTATAGCCGTCGGATGATCTTAGGGTTAATCAAAACCATTCAGTCGGGATAGGGCGACACCTCAGCCCTAATGACTCAGCATGGAGACAGAAAGGACTCCTCAACGAGTCACAGCACGGATCAAATTGAACCAGAAAGTTGTGCAGGCCTGCTGCTCGGCCTAGGCGCACTTGGCAGGTGCGCCAGTGCAAATTTGCACTGGCGCACTTCCCAAGTGCACCAGTGCAATTTCTTTTTTCTATTTTACCCGTCTGAGTTTTTTCGTCCATGTGTCCTTCATCTGATATCCGTTTTACGCAAACTCGGACTCTATCTCGACCAAAATTCCGAGACGAACAAGATGGTGCAACCCATTTCCCTTAATTCTCATGTATGAGATTAATTATTCTTTAATTTAGTTAATTCGATTATTCAAAAATCCGGGGTGTTACATATTACGTTCTTTGTTTTCTAAATCCTTTGTAATTACTGTAACATTATAAATTTGATTCAATTACTTGTATTTATAGTATTTTATCTTATTTAATCTATTTATTTATTTAAATCTATTTCTTTGTAAACTATTTCAATTTTGTTCAAGTTAACTTGATAGTTTTATTCGGTTCTATTTGCGAAGTTCTATCTTATTTTACTCGACTTGTTTATTCTAATTTACGTTAACTTCACTACTTTATTGTTTTACATACATTATCTTTTGCTTAAAACTATTTAATCGAATTTATTTTGAAAATATATAAATTTCGATCCGAGAAATTTTGGTGTGTAAATTGAGTATGAAGACTCGATCCTCTAACGAAATGCGTGACATGTAAACCCGAATCAAATATGATGTTTTGATGACAAATTTGACTTGAGAATATGGATTTGGATTTGAAATGATATTCGAAACTGAATCGATATAGGAATCAAAAATGATTTTTGGAACTGAATGAAAATTTCCAAGACTCTGATTTGAATTTTTCAGAACTATATGATAAATAAGGAAGCAATTAGTTTGGAAACTATTGTTCGAAGGTAATTGATTTTATACAAAAGGAAGGTATACAAGAATGATGAGTTTGAAAACATGATTTGGAAATCTTATGAAATAGACACTTATGTAAGTGTGATATTTCACAACGTGAAATGAAGTACTATGTATATAGTATCCTATGTTTTCAAATTAAGATACGGGAAGTACCTTCTTGTGAATAATGAATCTATTTAGGTATTTCGTGTGATGATTGGGTTTTCCAGACGTAAAAATTTGTATATTCCCTTCGACTGCATAACGAAATTCGCAGGGCTGGGAGTGCCTATGGCGATAGATGTTTCCTAGGGGATCCAAGCGAAACCATTGTGTCTGCTGTGATTTATGGTCGATTTGTGATGGCGTAATCCGTAGGGCTGGGAGTGCCTACGGGTATGGATGTTTCCTTGGGGATCCAGGCGCAACCATTGTGTATCTGCGGTCCAACTTGAGATATAGGGCGTAAGGTGGTAGTGATTGTCTAACTTAGCTGCGTTCTTTGGGTATCTCAGGTTTTGTTTTTTAGATGCCTTCTGGCAATTTGCTCATGGCGAAATTTGCAGGGAAGAGACTTCCTATGGGTGCAGATGTTTCCTAGGGGACCCAGGCGAAACCATTATGTATCTGCGATTCGTGAAGTAGTTTTAACAATTGGCATCGGTTGGAACTTCCAATATCTATTTTTAAAATTTTTAGAGTATTTTCACAGGGGGTTGAAACAAGTATATATTTAGTAATTGAGGACTTTTAGACATGCGTCGGTGCCATGTATGGCTAAATTTCTTTAAGAACAGAGGTAGACTTGTTAAACTTCGAGTTATCAAGTATTTTCAAAATCTAAATAACAAATCAACAACTTGAAGTAGAACTTATACAACCTCAACTTAATGAATTAAGAATGGCGATTTGAAATGGTTTCCAAGCCTAGAGCTTTGAAATTATATGCAAATCTTTCCGCTTAACTATGGATAATTTTGAAAATCAAAGTTTTGAAATTAATCAAATTGTATGTGGATTTTGTAATCTAACCAAGGAGAATATTATACGTAAATCTGTCGCTGAGTGCAAATAAATAACCGACTTGAATATATGAATAAAAATCATAGTTCACTTAAGAAATTAGAAGATATTTTCGATAATACTAATTTAAGAAATCATATAGAAGGTAATTTCAATTATAACAAATGTTCAAGTGGGGGAGAAGGCTAAGTTTCGGCACTTGAAATAGCAAGAATAAGTCGAATAAGAATGTCTGAACGAATAATCAGTTATAGTGCATTAAAAATAAATTTTGGATTAAAATTTTATTCGAGTATCACATGACTGAACTGCCGATATTTATATTTGTGACTTTCCTATCTTGGCCTAGGCAAATCATTTAAATTTGAGCCGTTATCCTTGAATAATATCAATCATACCTTTATATCTTAGGAATTTGGTCAAGCATCTTAATTCGAACCATTATACCTTTGGATACTTGTTGAACTTCTACTTTTACTTACGCACCTAAAATTTTGACTTGGTTCATAATGGTTCATCCTTGTGTCATTGTCGAATATAACCAAGATTGAATTCAAAACTAATAACTTTGTTTGGTCCAAGATATTATGATAATGGAACCTCAACAATTGAGTTTTATAGTAATCGAAAATGTTTGAAATATAAAAATTCAACTTATGCAAGGAATTTTGATTTTTGAAATATTAGCTTACGGGATTTGGTTCCAAATTTTTTAAAATCAATGTTCTAAAATTAATATTTGTACAATACTAGTTGAAACACGCACATACTAAATCAGAGTGAGCAACGGTAGCGTGATGGTATTTCGTACAGAAATGCTTCAAGAGGTTTTCTAACTAGAAGAATAATGTAACCTTCTCAAACATGATTTGATCTTTAAAAAAGGAAGGTTCCATATTGTTTTGAAAGGAAAGAATTTGGCTATTTGAATTGTATATGAATTAAAGGATATAGTGATTTATATAGCATTTTGATTTATTCCTTTCATTTAGCTTATCATCTCACTAAAGTGTTATAATTCGCGTGTGTACTTACAATTGATCCTTTTCAAGTTCTCTACCTATGTTGTTTTACTATCCTATTGTAGTATCCATTTTCTATCAAGTTTATTATTGTTGTTCATATGTAACCATTTGTTTGTAACTTTTATAGCTATCTTATATTAAACACTTGGAATTTTATAAAACCTACTTTTATTTTGTTTTTAAACTACTTTCCCTTAAATTATTTTGTATGTAGCTTCCTTTTACATTATATAGAAAATTTCCTTTATTTAGTTTTAATATAGTAACTTAGGTTTGCTTACAATTGTCTCGAGATAAGAAGTTTTACTAATTTAATTGTATGATACATTTTATGTTTGATCTATTAAGAACATTTTGACGGGGAAAAAAATCAAGCTTATTAGAAATTGTAAATATTTTGATTTGATAACTTTTATTTATATTTGGTTCTAATAAATTCTATAAGTAAGATTTGTTTTACTTAAGTATAAATTTCTACAACTCTCCTTTCCGAGGATGAAAAGTTTTAAGTGGGAGAGGCTGCAACGACCCATAATTTTCGACATTTAAAATATAAATTAATTAAGAGTTTATCGGTAAAAATAGATATTTATAGTGGGTTTTGATGTAGAATTTGAAATTTTGAAACATAGTTGGAATATATTTATATTTGGATTTGACTTATATTTTTGTTTGAACATAAAAAGAAAATTCTTTTGTAGATTAATTTTTTTTTAAGAAAAGTATTAACCTTTGTTAGATAATTTAAATTACTAGAATGCTTAATTTTGAATTAAGTTCTAATGTTGAAGTAAATATTTGAATTTGGGATTTATTAATTAGAACATAAATTGAGTTTATTTCTAATTCTGTCCTTTTATTAATTTATGGACGATTTGACATCATTATTAACTAGTTTGTACATGTAGCTTCGAATTCTTTTCATTTAATTTTAATATTAATGTTTGTCGAAATTTAAAGTTTGAATTTCAATTAATCTGCCTATGATTTATTGGTATTTGGCCTGTATATATATATTATATTCTTCGTTGTATTCTAAGCTCTTTGTATTTATAATATCCTACACTTGGATTTAACTATTATGTCAATGGTTACGGTATTTTACTCTCTTTGGCTTACACTCTTATTTTATTTATTTCGAATTATTTATTTCATACTAAAAGTATTTATTTTATTCAACTGCCTTACCTTAAATATGTTTTCTAAATCATTTTTATATATCATTTTACTTGAATTTAATAAGATATTAAATTTTGTGTTAATTTATTATACAATTTTGTTTGCTTAAATTCTTTCACATAAAATTCTATTTGACTAAATTTTAACTTTTCAATTTGTTTCAACTAGTAAGTAGTTGAATTTTGTCCAGACTACTTAGATTGTTTACTTAAACTATTTTTCTACATCACTCTGTTACTGATAAATTTGGTCAAATTATTTCGAATGACAATACTCGAAGTATGGTTACAGTAACAAAAGCAAAGAAATAAATTGTGGAAAAGAATTCGCGTATATTTGGCATTAGCATTTAAATTAATATTGTGGTTAGTGCTGAATTCATAACACATTTAAAACCAGTAGACGGTGCCGTCCGTTTCAACCGTAAATCGTTCACTAAATAATATTCGTTCAAATTGTGTTTTGTGGTGTTCAGGCCTAATGTTGGATACCAGTTCACTAATATTTCCATCTAAACCCATTTCTTGCGTCCTCCCAATGTTTCGAATTTGAAACCAAATGTGAGAAAATATTTACTGAGATTTGGTCGGTGGGAAGTTTTACCACCTGTTATCACCGCTCTGTTTTGTTTAACGCATGTTCTTCTCCTTCTGTCGTTGGTTTGCTTTGGTTGAATTATAAAATGGGTACCATTCTCTGTTGTCACAATAGATAAATTTCCTTTCCTCTTCTATTTTTCAATAGCCAAATATATTTATGTCCCCACAACTTTAATCTTCCCCAATTCGATTTGGCCCCAAATCGATCTTTCTCCAATCAAAGAAAATAATGGTTGTACCTCCTCTTATTATCATCCAGTCAACGTTCACCTCCCATCAACGCTCTAGTTCTCCACCTCGGGTCAGCTTCACTGCGTCAGTACACCGCTATTCGTAGCGGTAATACCCTCCATCGCTGACTGAGTCGGCGCCGCCTAGTAAGCCGGAAGTCACATCTTTGGCATCACCAACAACATCTCGTACCCAAAGCCTGCGGCTTTAAAGCTTTAGCCATCAAGTTTGCTCGCTCCAATCCATCTGCTAGCTGTGCGCTTGAATTTCCGACACTTTTCCAGCAAGTCCTTGGTTGCGTGAGTTTCCATTTGCCTCTGTCCCTTTACTGTTGCGATGACAGTAGGGTATTCGTATGGGTACTGTGTCATTATGGATTAGAATCGATATCTCAGAGGATATTAGCCGCCGTTACTTGCCTCACATGGTCCGCAACTCCTGTTCCCTGTCAACTACGCAGTTAAATGTAAGTATACTTACGATTAAATTAGTGTCAAGTTTGTTTACTTCGTGTCACAAAGTATAGTTTGTTTGCTTCTGCATTTCTGTAGTGGTTGGCTATCCTGGTTATGTTTTGATGTATGCTTGTTGTTCTTGGCCCTTTTGTTGTAATGCATGCGAGTGATTCAATTTATTTTGGGTATGTATTGATGGCGTATTAGAATGGGCTGTCACAACCCCATGAAATTCCATGTTTACATTGCATACCAGAGTGCCCCTTCTCTTTTTGACCTGTAAGTCGAATTTACCCATTTAAGTCACCTTCCACTTTATTAGAAGTTGGTTGCCAATTTAGATTTCCTTATTTCCAATACCATACTGCTCCAATTTAAATATCGTTGCATTTTGATGTGTGAACCCACCTAGCAGTTTAATTAAACTCAACACTGAAAATCATGCTCTGTTGAACCTCATAGTGCCACCTGTGAAGCACCACTCTATGGAGGATACCCTTGGCTCGGATTGTTATTTTATGCATGGACTATACATCATGTAGCCTACTTCAAATTTTATCGTTGTTATATATACACCTTAGGCCACAATCTGAACCTGAAACCGAGTCAGCATTGCACTGTTTGTTGCATGTCGAGTTTTAGAACACTACTTAGAAACTGGGAACCGCATGTTACTGTGATAATGCACTTGTGTATTTTAATACCCATCCATGTATACATGCCATGTTTTACCCTGAGCTTCACCTTTGGATCATGTACAAAGATTTGTAAGGACCATGTACATTTGGGCTTGGGTTCTCTTATATTTAATAGCGCAACTAATGATCAGTCAAAGAAAACTATGAAGTATGTCCAACCATCATTTTATACAAACACCTGTACAACCCAGTAAAGTTTAAATGAATGGTTGCAATAGCAGTGCCAAATAAGTAAACTTAATATTAATAAGTGGGTTTAGATTCTTGAGTAGATAAGCTGTCCTATGATTTTACTTTTACTTACCTATGTAGATAGGAATGCAAGCAGTCAACAATATGTTTTTTTGTCATTGTTTGGCACATCCTTGTGCATACAGACCATTTTATTTGATGAGTGGTTCCCCTAAACCTGCTGCCCTTAGTAAATGATGAGGACCCCTATTGTATAGATGTAAATTGCACCACACATGATCCATCAAATTGTTGGCAGCACTAGACGTTGCATAGTTAATATTGATCACCATATATAGTTGTTGGCCTTGCACATGTGTGCAAGCTGGATTCATGACCACTACCTTGCACCACTTCTAGATTTTTCCGGTTTGCTGTAGAGTTTTCATATGCATTTTCCTAGTTACTCTCAAACTAGGACTATCCTATAAACTCATGAAGTGGTGATCTGTACTCATTAATAATCTTGACCTCGTAAATGTGGTATTAGCGATGCACTTGTTTGTCGTCCTGCTCCATTTTAATTGCATATGCCTTGCATGTTGAGCAATTTTAATCCAATAATTCTCTGGAAGCTTGCTGATTTATCATACATGCCTCTTGCTTGTATAAGCCAGCACCGGTACCCATGCTTGCATGTGTAAAATTTCAAATCTAATAGACACAAAAGCACAGTAACATTTAGTTTGGAACGCACTCCACTTGCTGGTCTTAACCGTCCACACTTAAGTACATGGGTTCACACATATACTGTTCCTTTATGTCATGTAGCTTACGAACTTACCGTCAGATTGCATGCATATATTGCTACCAAAATTTGTCCATACTGATTAATTTGATAATCTCTGTTGTTAGCAGTTCACGGGTATTATGCTCTATTATTTAATGAATTTCGGGATTAAACAAATTATATTCATGTGATTATCGAAGTGTGCTAGCTTGAAATAAGTTTAATCCTGACTCGGGTGTTTTGTGTTTTACATGGGACACTCGGGTCAGGCCCCAAGTGTTCCTGGTTTAAGGATATCAACTCGCAAACTGGAGAGGACGTGGAGACGTGAAGACGCTAGCGCGTGCTAAGCTCAACAAAAATGTAAATGTTTATTCAGACGAAAATTCATGTATACATTATATATTTTTCCACCTTGCAACATTGTATACAACACTGATATTTATACAAAAATTTTATTCCACTGCAATTTTTGTACCATGTGATTCTGTGTTAATTCTGTTTAAACCGTGTAAGCCAATAACAATCTGTCATTTTGAACGTTTCAAATGCGACTTGAGACAGGCAAAATGCCAGGTCGTTACATTTTCTTTGAAAATGTTTTAAACTAACTAGACACTAATAATAATATCAAATTTTATACGTATAAATCATGTTTGGCTATTATAAGGTAAAACTCTATCCTCCGGTTTGCGTTGCATTGTGTGATGGGACTTGAGTCTTATAATGGTTTTGTTTTTTCTGAAAAACATTGTTTTTTTTTAAATATGTACTTTATTTTATGCACTGCCGATCCAATGGAGTAAACCCGTTCCACACGGCGTGGTCCTGCGATTAGCCTTATTATTAGATAAGTTAAGTAAGATTTCTCATACCAGTCCCATGACTGACTCGTAGTTTGTTTCATTTGCAAACTCGGGTGCCCTTATTTTGCACACGGGCAGTTGAGTGGCTTGTTTTGCAGATATTTATTTATTGAGCAGAATTCTAGATCGAAGCTTAAAGTTGTGTCCAGAGCATTGATAGTCTTCCGCTTTGTTACTTTATTGATCCCGCTGCATTGTATTACATTTATCATACATTAATCTTCCGTTGTATTATATTTCGATGTACTCTGGTATATTTAGTACTCTGATGTAACATTATTATGATGTTTATAAAATTCTTCTATTGTTGTTTTGATGTGTTGTATGCCCAAAGTTAGCATATCCGACGATTTCCCACGAGGGGGATTTTCGGGTCACTACATGTGGTATCAAAGCTTTGGTTAACTCAAATCTTTAGGATACAACTCGTTAGAACTGAACAAAAGACTCATCATAGGTAGGATTAGAAATATCCTATAAAAGAATACTCATTAGAGATAGGATCAATAGCTAACTAGAATGGGATACTCGTTAGAGATGGGGTTAGAAATACCCTAGAATAAGTTGAGAGTGACAAGTTTATAATTTACGTATTTGTGATTATATATATAATCCGATCTTCAGAAATATGATTTTTAAATTTACAAAAGTTATATATATTTGAAAAGCTAATCAACTAATTGATTGATGATTGTGTTTTTTGTTTATTAGTTGTACTAATAAAATTATTGAAACCAATAAATGAATGAAAATTGACTTGGTTAGTTAAACAACTTTTAGCTCCGTTCCTTTTCGAGGACAAAAAGATTTTAAGTGGGGGAGATTGTAACAACCCTGGAAAATCAGAACCAATTTAAAAATTTATTTTGAGGAAATTTTGTTAGAAAATGCGTCAGAATTTAAAAATTCCATTTTTTAAATTGAATTATTGGATTTAAAAAGGTTTTTAAATAAAATTATGATGTTGTTAATGAGATTTATTAATATATGCTGGTAAGTTGATTTAAAATAATATGTAGATTCTAAATGAAATAAATTATGACAACATACATGTGTATATCTTTAGCCACCCGCTTTAATACTTTCCTTGTCTATTCAAAGTGTAACGTTTGTTAATTAACTTATTTTGAAATGTGAATAGCTACATTCATTTTCAGTGCCTCCTAATTACTTCCTTAATACTGCACGATTCCACTTCCTTAAAATAAATGCATTCATTTTTAATTATCCTTTCCCAAATATTTCATGATATTTCCTTTTTCCCCTCTTCTCTACTATTCCATTTCTTTCTCACTTAACTTCTCCTCAATTAAAGATGTTTCCAATAATTTTTTTAAGGAGATAAATTACACATATAATTTTTCTATCCATTCACATTTCATGCAAGTTTACTTTTCTTTCCTATTCCTTTTTTAATTTCCTCAAATTCAGTGCTTCTTTCTCCCCACTCTATTTCTCCGTTAATTAGCATTCATTTGTTTCCCATTTAATCCTTACGCTACCCATTTCTATTTAAATATAATAAAAATGTGCTAAAACAAACAAATGGAGAGAAAGTTTCTTTATTAGAATTACACCTTCCTCTCTTCCCTTTCACGAGTTAACGTTACAATTCTTAAATAAATAAATAAAAATAAAAAATGCATTAAGACAAAAAACATGAAGAGTTAATTCACTCCTCTACCCATTCTAATTCCTTTCTCTTTCCTCTGTTTATTCTTACTTCGCTCCTCTTATCTTGCATTCATCTTTCACATATTATTCCTTCCTTTTTTCTCCATTAAGTACACATTTATTTCTTTCCTTTATTATTGTAACAACCCGGAAAATCAGAACCAATTTAAAAAAATTTAATTTGGCTATTTTAGTGGATTTGGAAAATTTAAAATAAATTATTTTAAATAATAACGAATAAAAATTCTATTTTGATTGAAGTTATAGTGAATATATTTATTTTAATTATAAAACAAGGCCTGAAATGGCACGGTAGTTTGAAAAATTTGAATTTGAACTTTGACTGACTGTACAGGATGCAAAATAAGACGGATTTTGGTGAAACCAAAAATATTTAAATCTGTTTGAGAATGTCTTTCTACTGAATCTGAAAAATCGAAATTTCATAGTGTGAATCAAAAGTTACGGCGTCGCTATGGAGTTTATATAGCCCTTGAAAATAGACATTTTGCAAACGACCTCCGCTTTTGATGTAACCAATTTTGTTGGATTCGGGATGTCGAATTATTGCTAGATTCCAAATTCCATAATTTTTGGAGTTAATATGTGAGCGTGGCAAAAGAAAAATGTGTTTGGTTAATTTCAGTCAATTTGGATCGACCAGAAAAGGGCCATTTTTTAAACGGCCTCCAAATTCTATGAAACTAGTTTTGTTGGGACCGTATCATTCAAACATAGCTGGATTAATTTTTCTTGAATTTTTGGGATTGGTATGAGGCCCCGGCAAATTGAAATGTACGTTTAAATCAAATATTGAATATTTTATATTTCAATTTGAAGAAAAACTGACTGAAATAATCGAAAGGGCTTACGAAACATATCCCATTGTGTTCGAAATGGAGGTATTTAGCTAAGGTTGACAGTCGTTGGGTTCGAATTGGAGATCGTAGAAGGAAGTACTAGTTTTTGAAATAAAATAAATATCGGCTAATGGATTTTTTTTCTTTTATTATTTAATTAATAAAAAAAATAAGAAAACCCCTTCTCTCTCCCTGATCACGACGGTGAACTGAACTCCGCCCTTCCCAGTCATTTTCCGACCAAACCATGCCCCGTTAATCCTCGCTCCAGTTAAGCTTTTTGAAGCTCTTCTCGCCAGTTTCAAATCGAGACCTGTCTCGCCGATTGTCATCTAGTGTCGAAGGAGAATCACCCCTTTGAAGTTCCTCCGTTTGAGGCGCCGAAGCTCCGCCATCTGCAGTTCGAATTGATGGCGGTGGACACCCCCTGGCGCGGATTTCGAAGCACTACCTCGTGGCGCCGCCCAATCGACGCGAAGCTTCGCGAATTTCGTGCAAATCCCTAACCCAAGTTTGAGCCAAACTGTAGAGGTAACGGATTATAAATCTTCAACTAAAGATAGCACTTTAAAGCGCTACGGATTTTGATTTCACGATAAAAATCATATCTTTTTGCTATTTGGTTGAAATCTAGTGAAACAAGAGACATTGGACTCGTGTGGACGTCTTCTACATTCTAGAAGAGACCGGAGAATTTTTGGAGCTTCCTACAATTTTTGGAGCAGTGGAACACAATGTGAGATTTGTAAATTATAAACAATATGGAATGATGATGTATAAATTATATAATCGGTGTATGAGTTATATAAGCGTTGTACACCTCATGAATAAGCGTTGTATAAGTCGTATGTGTGATGTATAAGTTATATATGCGTTGTACAAATCATATATGCGTTGAATGAAATTGAAATGAAATCGAAATATATTTATATACGTATATCTATATATATATATACACTCCCCTTGTTCACAGACCATGGATGATACATATTGGTTGTGATTGTTTGGATTTGGTTGATGTGAAATTTGGTGAATACTATGAATGGTTGATTTGATATGATTGATTGTGGTTGAAATCCAAATAGGATTAGTTTATGGGAAAATTCATCTGCGTACGAAATAGATTATTGAAATCCTCATTGTCAAAAGCTGTGAGGCTTTAAGGTAGAGCGAGGAGCCGTACTCGGGACGGTGCCGGTTTTAACTACCCTGCCGTTATGCTGCCAAAATTTCCTGAAATATTCATATGTTTGATTAATATGCATGTGTTGTAATATATTCATGTATTGGAAAAATATTCATTTTTAAAATAAATTGTTTGAACGATAAAAATAACATTTTTATCGAATGTTTGAAATAAATTGTTTGAACGATAAAAATAATATTTTTATCGAATGTTTGAAATAAATTATTTGAACGATAAAAATAACATTTTTATCGAATGTATTAAACAAATTGTTTGAACGATAAAAGTAACATTTTTATCGAATGTTTGAAATAAAATGGTTTGAACGATAAAAATAACATTTTTATTGTATGTACGAAGTATATAAAATCTTCATGTTTGAAATTGTTTTAACAATAAAAATCATATTTTTATAATATATATGAATCGCTAAAATCTTCATTTTTGAAATAAATTGTTTTAACAATAAAAATCACATTTTTATCATCTATATGAAGTATATAAAATAATCGTGTTTGAAATAAATTGTTTTGATAATAAAAAACACATTTTTATCATCTATATGAAGTATATAAAATAATCATGTTTGAAATAAATTGTTTTGACAATAAAAATCACATTTTTATTATATATATGAAGTATTAAAAATAGTCATGTGTCGAAATAGATATTTATTAGATACAAATATTATTTTCATATATATAAAATGAAATGGTTTAAAAATCGAAGAACGGATTATATATATATATATATATATATATATAATCAAAATAAATCGAATAACGAAGCTGCAGTTCGTATTTTGAAACGTGATTTCAAACGATTATTTCAGGAGATCCGACCGTCGGATTTTCCCAACACTGAAACTGTTGGGTTCGCTTTGGAAATAACTTTCCAACGATACCAACTTTGTAAAGATCCAACAGTTAGATTGTCTGGAATGTTTAATTCAAATCTGAATGAAAACAGCGCCAGAATGGATTATATTTATATATATATATACAATTAAAATAAATCGAACAATGATGCTGAAGTTCATATTGTGAAATCGTAACTTCAAACGATTGTACCGGGAGACCCAACCGTTGGATTTTCCCAAAACTAGAACCGTTGGGTCCGCTTTGAAAAGATCTTTCCAATGATATAAAATTAGTAAAGATCCGACGGTTAGATTTTCAGATATGTGTAAATCAAATCTGAAGAAAAACAGCGATATGGTCGCGTTATAGCCTGAAGCGTCGTTCGAATAAACCGGCTATTTTTAAATAAATAAAAATAGCGATAAATCATCATAAAATATTATAAACGGTATGAAATGGAAATAAACTGAATTTACCCAGTTTATTAGATATTTGATGGTTAAATGTGTTTGGCGTGAAAATTACAATAATGAACGGAACTATGGATGTCAAATAAATTAACCAAGAGATGAATTGATTTAATTCTAAATATATGTGAATTATTTGAAAAGGCCGAGTTAATTCTCATTTCAAATAATTGATCGCCGATTAGAAGTCGAAGATATAAAGACGGTGCAAGACCGATGATCTTCAGGTCGAATGGATGGCTACTGATGCCTTTGATGGGAGTTGCTGCCCTGAAGGGGTTACAGTGGTGGTTGTCTGGACGTACTTGTTGATCGTTCGGATGTGTGTGGAATAACGTGCCTCCAGTTTCGTTCAGACCCAGAATGGACTTGTAAATGGATGTGTGTTTGATGTTGTAACTTGACAACGTAGCATGCAGAGATGTTGTGATCAAAGCTTTTGTTGAAAAGCAGAGCTTTGTGGTTGATGATCAAAGCATGGCTTTAAATAGATAGCTTTGTGTTTAGTGCTGATTCGCGAGCCGCACACCACGGTATGAACCAGAAACGGGAAAGGACTGTAGGGAGAGCATGCGTTTCCTTCTAGCTAGGAGTGGTGTCAGCGTTTTACAAGCCCCAACATTTTACTTATGTGGATGATGGGTAGGGTGGCGCCTCGGTTATGTCGGTCTCTACGGAGCCGACGGATGGTCTTTATCCAGACCAGATTTACTCCCCATAGGGCGGGGAAACGCAGTGTTCAGGCATTTTAATCCACTTCATATGGACCGACCCTAAAGATCCAAGGATCGATGCATTCTGATCCTGAGACATGGGCTAGATTGTCTCGAAGCGGTAAGGATGATCCCTTGCCTTGGTTCATGGTGGAAATCCAATTTACAAATATGACATCGTACGGTTTTGATTATAAACCTATATATGGCGACATGATATATGGTACCCATGCCATCTATGATTGATACTTATGATTGAATTTGTTTTTGAAACATATAAACACTCGTAATAATATCAAATGCTTTTGTTTTATTCGTATCAAGCATATTTTGACCATTATAAGGTAAAACTCTATCCTCCGGTTTGCGTTGCATTGTGTGATGGGAACTGAGTCTTATAATGGCTTCATTTTTATAGAAAGCATTGCAATGTTTAAAAGATTTACATGTTTTAAAGCATTGGCAATCCAATGGAGTAAACCCATTCCGCGTTAGCGGCGTGGTCCTATGATTGGCCATATTATAAAATAAGTTAAGTAGATTTCTCATACCAGTCCCATGACTGACTCGTAGTTTGTTTCACTTGCAAACTCGGGTGCACCTATTTCTACACGGGCAACCTTGTATTCAGGTTTTAGCAGGCTCTTTCTGGATAGCTATGGAGCTGAAGATGGATTCTATCATTTCTTTCATTTTATGTTGTTTAGCTCCTGTTGTACATACTATGTTTTGATTCCGCTGTAGACATTTTATGTAAAGCTGAACTGTATTTTGTACTAAGTATGATCCTGTATACTGTGTAACTCTGATGATTATGTTTATCCAGTGTATTCTGTTGCACATTATCTGGTGTATTTATATATTTCTGTTCTGCTATTATTTGTTTATGTATTATATACTAAAGTTTACCCTTGCCACCAGGGAAGCGGCGTTTGGGGTCGTCACAACGTGGTATCGAAGCTTTGGTTAAGCTTAGTTCTGGAATATAACATATTAACAAACCTGTCAGAAATAGAACCAGTAGTGTTCTAAGACGGATAACTCATTTCAAATAGGATTAGTAATATCCTAGAATGAGTGTAGCAAAATGAAATACACCCCAGTAGTCACATTTACATTCAAGTATATGTCTCTATGCTTTAAAAAAATAAAAATAAATACCTTTCATGTTGGCCTAACACTTTGTCTGCTATTTGCAGACATTGAAAAATGAGTGGCAGAAGCAGAAGAAATAATCCTATGGTTCAACATCCTAATGAGCCAGTTGTGCTCCCTCAGCTAGGATCAGATATAGAAGCTCTATTAAAGAGATATAGAAATCTAGGTGGAGTATCGTTCTTGGTCAATGAGTCCATTATTCAAACTCAAGCTTGGATGCGTTATGCTAAGAGAATTTTTGAAGGTTTCAAGCTGAGAGATAATCAGAAAAGATTACTGGCATCTTGGGCGCTCAAAGACGAAGCTTTAATCTGGTGGGAAACTGTCACTAAAGATAATCCAGAAGGGGACATCACCTAGGGTAGATTCAAAGAAGTTTTCAATGAAAGATTTATTCCTCCAGAAGCAACTGAGCGATTAAGTGATGAATTCTATTATCTGATACAAGAAGACATGACCATTCCGGAATATCATAAGAAATTCAATGAACTTTCTCGTTTTGCCCCGCATCTAATTCAAAATCCAAAGATGAGGAATTTGAGGTTTATTAACGGACTTCAAAGAAAGTACCAAAGTAGGGTAACTGCAGATGTGGAACAATCTTTTTCTGAAATGATATACATGGCTTATCAGTATGAAGATCTGGATAAGCAAGGTCTTTTGAGAGATGAAGAGGAATGTAGTTCTAGTAACAAAAGGAAATTTGAAACTGATAGCCCAGAGACAAGTAGACACTAGACACCCTGAGGCAAGTACGACGTCTGGGGTTAGTAAGAAGCCTAAAATCAATCGAAAGAAGGTTAAATCTGAGAAAGAACAAGTAATGATTGCCATATGCAATAACTGCAAGAAGCCAGGGAATTTTCAAGGGAATTGCAAATCCTCGAAAAAGAAAAGAAATGGACTGGACATCTTGCGAAGGATTGCCGGTTATTTAAGAAATCCGAAAAAGTACATATAAACGAAGTGGAAGAATATTCAGCACCCTCAGCGAGTCAGGGAAGGCCAGATGTTTTAGAAGGCACGCTTAATGTCAAGAATATTCCGGTTAAAGTACTGTTTGATACGGGCGCGTCACGAAGTTTTATTTCGACTAAGGTGGTAAAGAAATTGGATTTGAAACTAAAAAAGCTCAAAGAACCCATGACTGTCCATAATCCGTTTGGGGGTTCCCTCGATCTTAGTTGGATTTGTGGGGTGCCTGTTTCTTTTTCTTGTTATCGGTTCCCTGCTATCTCGATCGTCATGAATTTCACAGAATTTGATCTTATTTTGGGATTGGATTGGTTAACCAAATATGAAGCAGAAGTTAACTATGCAGAAAGAGTTGTTAAAGTTAAAACAAAGCTTGGATACATAACCATTCCATGCGAAGGTCCGAATTCTGATAGAAAAGATTTTTGGTTAGCACTGGATGTTTCTCCTACTCAAATAGAACCTGTTCCTGTCGTTACAGAGAATGTTTCGGTCGATATAGAAAATATTACTGTTGTCAGGAATTATGCGGATGTGTTCGAAGAATTTGTTAGCTTACCTCCGTGTAGAGAAATTGATTTCAAAATCTCTTTGATTTTGAATGCAAGACCAGTAGTTCATGCTATTCGAAGAATGACCTTGAAGGAAAAAGAGGAGTTAGAGAATCAAACTCGAAAGCTTTTATGGAAGGGTCGGATCAGGCCTAGTTTCTCTGATTGGGGTGCAGCAATGGTGTTTGTCCCAAAGTCAGATGGTACTCTCAGACTATGTGTGGATTATCGTGACTAGAATAAGCAGACATTACAGAGTAAATATCCATTGCCACGAATTGAAGATTTATTGGTTCGATTGAATAGCACAAGTATTTTCACGAATGGACCTAGCTACAGGTTTCCATCAACTTCGTATTGCCGAGGAGTGTGTTCCTTTGACAGCATTCAGAGGTCCAGATTTATTCTACGAGTGATTAGTAATGTCGTTCGGCTTATGTAACGCTCCAGCGTATTTTATTGATCTAATGAACTGGGTATTCATTGAATAAATTCGTACTGGTTTTCATTGATGACATATTGATCTTCTCTAAGTCAGAAAGTGAGCGTGAAAAACATTTGGAACAAGTGTTAGAGATTCTGAGAATGAATGTTTTAAAAGCCAGATTTTCCAAATGTATATTCTGGCAAGAAGAGGTAAACTTCCTTGGCAACGTCGTATCAAAGGAAGGAATTTCTGTGGATCCTAGTAAAATCACTGCAATTCAGAATTGGAAACAATCGACTACACTCACAGAATTCTGAAATTTTCTCGGATTAGCTAGTTATTATCGGAAGTTCGTTAAGGTTTTTCGAAGATATCTAGTTCCTTAACAAAGCTTACTAAGAAACATTCAAGGTTCAATTGGACTCTAGAATGTAAGGCGGCTTTCCAAAAGCTGAAGTTAAGATTGACGACTGCTCTAGTGCTAACAGTTATTGATGGCAATCAAGACTTGAAAGTCTAAACTGATGCTTCTAAAGAAGGTCTTGGTGCAGTATTAATGCAAAGAGGCTAAGTAGTCGCTTATGTTAGCCGTTAATTGAAACCACATGAGAAGAATTATACAACTCACGATCTTGAATTGTTAGCCATCGTGTTTGCTATGAAAATCTGGAGGCATTATCTATCGGGTGAGAAGTTCGAATTATATATCGATCATCAATCGTTGAAGTATTTATTCCCCCAGAAAGATCTGAATATGACACAACAGCGTTAGTTAGAATTTCTCGTGGCATATGATCTTGATATTTTATATAGTCTAGGGAAAGCCAATGTTGTGGCTGATGCGCTCAGCAGAAAGAATGTAATCATTGCCAGTCTTATCGTCACGGCTTCATTGATTGATAACATATCTGCTCTTCAGAAGGATGATCACTTCATTCAGAAGATCAGAGAGAGAATTCAAAAAGGCGAGCCCTCGAGTTTTCAGATTGATAATGATGGGATTCTGAGGTTGAAAGGCTGAATTTGTGTTCCGAATATTTCTGAACTCCGAAGAGAAGTGTTGGATGAATGTCACAAAGCCAAATTGAGTATCCATCCAAGAGTGAGAAAAATGTATAATGATATCAAATACACTTTCTGGTGGAGATCTATGAAACGAGACATCTCCTTGTACATTAGCTGGTGTACTACTTGTCAACAAGTCAAAAGCGATCAAGAGAAACTCACCGGATTGTTGCAACTGTTGGAAATTTCAGGTTGGAAGTGGGAACAGATTTCTATGGATTTAATAGATGGTTTGCCCAGAACCCGGAGAGGAAATGACAGTATTTGGGTGACCGTAGATCATTTCACGAAGACCGCCCATTTTATACCTGTCAGATCGAATAGAACTGCTCAGAGTCTGGCGCAGATTTATTTTAAAGAAATTGTTAAACTTCATGGCGTTCCCATGAGTATCATTAGTGATCATGACCCGATTTTTGCTAGTAAATTCTGAGAAGCATTCCAAGCAGAATTGGGAATGAAACTGAACTTGAACACCGCTTATCATCCTCAAACAGATGGACAAACTGAGAGGGTGAACCATATACTAGAAGATTTATTGCGGGCATGTGTTATTGATTTTGGCGGATCATGGGAAGACCATTTGCATTTGGCCGAGTTCTCATACAACAACAGTTACCAAGCGAGCCTGGAAATGTCAACATTCGAAGAATTGTATGGTAGATCGTGCAGATCTCCTGCTTGTTGGGTAGAACCTGGTAATAGACTTGTATTGGGACCCGATATGATTTGCGAAGCTGCAGATAAAGTCGATTTCATTAAGAAATGATTACTAGCCGCTCAAAGCCGACAGAAGAGCTATGCAGACTCGAGAAGAAGAGATTAAGCATTTGTTGTTGGTGACTATGTATATCTAAGGGTTTCTCCAATGAGAGGAGTAGTCCGATTTGGTAAAACAGGGAAATTGGCACCCAGTTTATTGGTCCATTTCCTGTGCTCGAACGGATTGGAACTCTCGCTTATAGATTTCAATTGCCTGACTGGTTGCTTGGAGTACATGATGTGTTTCACGTATCTCAACTTTGAAAGCATGTACATGATCTAGACTTGCTTGTGGAAGAGTCCACGCAACAAGACATGGAAATTACTCCAGACTTAGCTGTGAGGAGGAGCCGATAAAGATCATTGGCAAAGAAACAAATGAGCTGAGGAACAAGAAGGTTCACTTAGTCAAAGTGCAATGGAGTGGAGATCCGCTATAACACCCCACCTCCGCCAGGGTGGCTCTTGCAAGAACTCTGACTTTGGAGGGGCGTTTGAATAAGGTAAACATGCATAATGATATATCAAGGCAGAACAAGAACATATGTATATATGTAAACCGAGTAAATAACATAGATAAAACAGCGGAAGATTTCAAACCATTTCAAAACAAGTCTGGTACAACATAATGTCAACTTTCCAAATACACAAGTCTAGATAAAAACAACATTACTGAAAAACTGAAATACACAAGTAATATCCCCAAAAAAAGTGATAACCATAGCTAGCTTCATGTCAAAACCGTACATGAGCTGAAATCCCACAAGCAAGCAATCCGAAATCCAAGCTAAGCTCCAACGTTCCCACCCTGAGAACCTGGTGGGGGGGGGAACGGAAGAAAAGAGGCGAAAGAAAACAGGTCAGTCAAAAAGACTGAGTAAGCCCTAGTACAATCAATGTAAACTGATAAAGTTAACTGGCATGATGAAAACTGAGATGAACATAAGGATAACTACATACTGGTATGATAGATAAAATGTGTCATCGCATAATCAGGTTTAAGGTTTTGCACCACAGGTGTACTAGCAAACTAACATGACTTGAATAAACAATTGTTGATCCCTTGGCCCAAGCTTTGGCCCAATAACATGAAGTGACCCTATACGCGGTCCAACCAAATGGTCTAGTCGATCGGCTCCCTATAAGCCTAACTCGTCACGTGTTGGTGTCAATGCGGCCCAAACATAATTGTAGTCAGACCGTGCAGGGTCTCCCGTTGGGTGTATCAAGCCCTAGGGTGGCAACCCCTGGACACCATAAACATGAGTGCACAGTCTCGATCTACTGGTACCCGTGCATGCTTTCCCCGACTTCGGACTATGTGCACGACCATGGTCCGCCCGGAACTACACCGGCGTACCCATCTGCCATCGTTTTTGGTCGCTTACCTCAAGTCCAGTAATCGTGCCCCACACCCTAGCCTAGACCCTAGGGTCATGATGATACAAACTTGGGATTACTGCTAGAGTGGACCCCCGTTGCTAGGATTTTCTAGTGGGTTAAGTACGGTTTAACCCTCTTGCTAATCATGGATTAACTTGGTTAAGTGTAACGATGAGTTCACGACTTAACCCTGATTAATCTCCAAGCCCAAATTGGTTAAGTATTAAGTGGACCATGACTTAACCCTAATCACGAGGCATTAATTAATTTAATGCGCCTTAACCTCTCACATTAGACTTTGTTGCAGTTACTAGTTAAGCCGGTCGGTTCCGGGTAGCTTTACACCACAACTTGGTCTAACCTCGGGTTCAAGGTACAACATGGCCAACTTCTCACATTGGGTCCTATTGTTTGTAGCAACTAGTTAAGCCGGTCAGTTCCGGGTAGGTTTACGCTACAAACTCAACCCAACCTCGAGTTGGTCACACTTATCTTTTCTAAGTGTCATGTCCATCATGTTTCCAAAACATGTTACAAGTTTTCAAGCATTTGTGTAGACCTAACTTAATAGGTAAATTCCCAAAGGGTAGACCTAGCTTAATAGGTAAATTCCCAAGCTTATGTTTTTATGTCTTTTGAGTTTACCCAACCCCAAACGCAATCCCATCGCTTACATATCGCAATAGCGCATAAAGGATAGAAAGAGGGAACTTGGCATAAATCATGACATAAGGGTGTTGAAGCCACAAGTTTAACATGGTGGCATATGAAATGTACATATGTTCATATACTTGCATATTACATTTTTAGGCCTCAAAAGCATGCATAAAACCAAACTTAGCATATTGGTGATACATGGTGATAAATGACATGTAGAAATGGCCATAAGTTCGCATTTAGCCTCACATGCAAGTTATCATAAGAGATATGATAACTTACATGTTGCCAAAATGCAACCTTTAGCATAAAGCTTGAAGCTTTATGCTCATAAACCCAAGATAAGCTTGCATAACATGATAACATGAACAAAAGGATCAACCCAAAAATGCATAACACAACTTGCATATCATATGACAAACTTGCATATCAAACTTGCATAACACAACTTGCATATCATATGACAAACTTGCATATCAAACTTGCATAACATAACATGATAGACTTGCATAACACATCATAGTAAACTTGCATAACATATCATGATAAACTTGCATATCATATCATAGCATACTTGCATAACATGATAAACTTGCATATCATATCATAATGATCAAACACAACTTGCATCATTCATTAACTTTAGAGTTTAAATATTAAAGTAGAAAAGGGCTTACAATGCTTGTGAAGGCACAAAAGATATGACAAAGCCC
This sequence comes from Allium sativum, assembly GCA_030737875.1. NCBI lineage: Eukaryota > Viridiplantae > Streptophyta > Magnoliopsida > Asparagales > Amaryllidaceae > Allium > Allium sativum. Next base: position 379,847,734 of record CM060926.1, read on the forward strand.
TTATGCAATCAAATAGACCCAAAATGCAAGCTCTAACATAAAAACCCTTGAGCCAAAATGATCAAAACTCTTTCTTTATGATGCAAATATAGAAACTTGACTTGAATGCAAGCTAATGACACTCATACAAGCTTGAAAACACTTGTATGCATGGAAAATCTCATAGAAATTTATTTAGGAATTTTATGAAGAGAGTGGAGGCCATGAGAGGAATAATTTTGCCATAGTTTAGTTACTTGAATGAATAATGATGATTTAGGGTTAGGTTAGGGGCTTATTTATAGAGATTAGGATTAGTTCTAGCCTTAGGATTAAACCCTAATTCCAATCTCAGCCCTCAAAACCGAATCTGGCCCCCAAACTCAACACAAACCAAAATGGTGCACCAGGCAAAACTGCCCGGCTGAGCCAAGTCGACAGCCAAGTCGACAGGGCTGTCGACTTGGGTCCAACCAAGTCGACTCCCAAGTCGACAGGGCTGTCGACTTGGGTGCTCTGGCGGGAGTTTTCCCGCCTGGCCCAATCTGATCTAATTTTCAAATTCAAACTTGAATTTGAAATCTGTTTTTACTTTGAAATTTTCTGAAAACTTCGTTGGGCCTTAATCGGGTCATACGGACTCCGATTTTCGAAAACTCGGACTCTATTTCGCGTATTTTTCCGAGACGAACGCAATGGCATAGCCCGTTTCCCTTGATTCAGATTTATAAATTAAATTCTGCCTCGATTTATGTTATAACAGGTTATTGAAAATACGGGTTGTTACATTCTCCCCTCCTTAAAGGATTTCGTCCCCGAAATCTTCAAGTTAGGAAGAACGTATCCTACCATCCAACATCCATCTACTCAAAACATCATCCATGAGCAATCATTGTCCTTACAAGATTCTAAATGTTACATGAACATATGCAAAGTTGTGTGTATATGTACTTATCTAATGCAAATATCATCAATGCAAATTATGTTAGTGAAATGAATCCATATGTATGCAATTCCTAACATAATGTATAACATCTATATGTGTGCACATAACATACATCCATATGCAACATCCATGTGATAACACAAAATTTTTCATCCATGAATAAGCATAAACACTCATGCATATGCAATATGAGGAGTGTGTGAGCCGATCTAGTGCCTAATGTGTATAATGCATCCACGAGTAACCACTTGCAAACACTTGCAACCACTTGCAAACATCAAGCATAACATGTTTCAAACACATGTTTCATTCAAAGGGTTTCTACCTAAGGTTCTCATGACAAGATTAACACGATATAGATAGCAAAAGAAAGATATGCTACAAAGAGATCGGGAAGATAAGCAAAATATACTCCTTTTGGATTACAAGAAATCCCTTCCTACCCAATCCTATAAAAGCCCAAAAGGTTTAGTCAACCTAACGGACCCCTTCAAACCTTGACATGTATTACTAACCGATGAGTCATACCCCCTTATGGAGTTTACAACAGAAATGGGATCGAGAGGATATACGTAAAAAGGTTAACATGCGAGTAAGTTTCACCGAAAAACAAGGATCAAGGATATACTCTTAGAAAGAGATATGATGCGCGTATCTAGCCTTCAGTCTTCTAAGTCACGTTTTCTTGAGTTTAACTCCACTGTGCTTTGACCGTCTTTTACCTCATGATTTCTTAGCTTCTTAACTCTTATTTCCAAATATGAGTTGGAACCCATTTCATTGTCGCCTCTCGTCTTCCTTTTTCACTTACTCTTCTATCATTCTTGGTTTAAACATAACTATGACCTCATGGTTTCATGCAAGCTCTCCAAAATTCACTAGTGAATTCTGGATCTCGTTTACTTACTATAAAGTATTCCACGCAGCAGAACTTTTCTTGGAAATACCCATCCACGTTGCCAATTGCTCTTACCAACGTGATTTTCTATAACTCATGCTTGAACGAAATGAACCATCCGCCTGCGAATGATAGGCCGTACTTAGATTCAGTTGCTTGCCCATGACTTCCCGTAGACTATCTCAAAACTGGCTAGTGAAGATTGAGTCATGGTTACTAACTATACTTTAGGGAACCTCGTGCAACCGCTTTATTTCTTGAAAGTAAACTGTCGCTAGCTATGATGCAGTCCTTTCGCTCTTTACCGGAGTGAAATGAGCACTCTTCGTGAGTCTACCTATTATGACCCACATGCTCTTATTCCCTTTCTTGATTTAGGCAGTCCATCCACGAAATCCTCCGTGACGCTTTTCACTCTTCCATTGCGGGGACCTCCAATGGATATAATAGCCCCCCGGGCTTCTATGACTCGGCCTTTTACCTGTTGGCACAACATGCACCTTGGGTCAAACTCGGCCACCTCCTCGGGTGATGTGCATCTTCAAGAACCTTCTTTCTCTCATCGCGTCTTAGCCACCCCTTGTCATCTATAGCGAGGTGACTTACCATCTCGCCTCGAATCAACTTGTCCATGATCTCGACTAACTGCGGGTCTTCTTTCTCCGAAGTCCCTACTTGATCCAGAAGGGTAGGTCTAAGCTCAAGGGACGCTAACTAACTAATTAAACTGGGAGAACTTCTTACTTCGGTTGCATTCCTTGGAGTCTTCCAATCCTGAACTGCAACTACCTTAGCGGGATCCACCGCTAAGCCTTGCTTAGATACTATATGCCCAAGGAATCTAACTTCCCTTCTCCAAAAGTGATACTTGGAGAACTTGGCCTTCAACTGATGCGCTCTAAGCGTATCCATCACCTACACGAGATGCCCTTCATGTTCTTCCTCATCCTTAGAGAAGATCAGAATATCATCTATAAAGATTACCACAAACTTGTTCAGGAACTCCCTAGACACCCTACTCATCAAGTCCACGAAGTAGGCGGGTGCATTAGTCAAGCCGAACGGCATGACAAGCCATTCGAAGAATCCATCTGGAGTTCTGAACGCAGTCTTGTCTATACTATCTTCAGCTACCCTGAGCTGATGGAATCCAGTAGCAAAATCATCGATCCTTGGCAATGGTTGTCTATTCTCTTTGTTTAACTCACGATAATCAACACAAAGTCGAAGAGAACCATCTGCCTTGGTAGTAAATACTACAGGCGCTCCCCATTCAGATATACTTCATCTAATGAAGTTCTTCTCAAGCAACTCCTTGACTTGCTTTCTTAACTCTCATCTTGCGGGGCCATGTGCCTACCTGGCCACGAAACTATCTTGGCATTATCAACCAAATAAATGCGGAAATCTATTTCTCGTTTAGGGGTAACCCCCTTCACTTCACCCAAGATATCAGGATATTCTCGGACCACCCTCACCGATTGCAAACTATCGATAGACGAGTCGAGGGGTTCAAGATAACACAACATGACGGGACTCATAGGGTTACTAGAAATTTTTAGGGTATTACCGAGGCGAGTCATGAGCCTCTCAACCCTATGCTCAAAAATCAAGAATGGCTCCAAAACTGGACAACCAATCCATGCCCAAAAATCAACCCATACCCCATGAAACCGAGAATATAAGCATCACGCGAGAATTAAAATCCACGTAGATAATAGACAAATGGGCGGAACCCCCAATTGGATTTGAAACACACACGGGATCATTAACTAGACTAGTACTTAGGTGCAAACTATCAACAAGATCAGACGAGATAAAGCTATGCGATGCACCAGAATCAAACAAGGTACGAACTGAAAAATCAGAAATATATACAAGGCTTTCAACAGAAATACTACCTCGATCGGGAACTGGAGCGGCATTGAGAGCATGAACTTGCCCTCCCGAAGGTCCAGCACGTTGAGTCTGACCCTGGCCTTGCCCTTGCTTCTTCGGGCAATCTTTGCTGAAATGTCCAGTCTCACCGCAGAAAAAGCATTCACCACTCTTCCATTTTCTCTTCTTACAATCCTTAATAAGATGCCCAACTGAACCGCAATAATGGCACTTCCTCTTGTCGTTATTGCCCTTGTTGTTGTTCCCCTTGTTGCCTTGACTCTTGTCCTTGTTCTTGTTCTAATTGCCTTGACTGCTCTGACCACTTGGATTACCCTGATTTCCTTTCCACTGGGAATCAGTCTTCTTGGCTTGAGTATCATTCATCTTGATCTCTTTCTTGTCACTCCTATTCTCTTCATTGAGTAGGGCCATATTCACCAAACTCTCGAAAGTTTCCCCCAAGGGTATATGAGTCATGGCTAAACCATGTAATGGCTCGTTTAATCCTAGAGCAAAGTATAGGGCCTTCTTCTGAGCTGTGTTGACCAAGTCTAAACCGACCCGAGCCAGTTGATTAAACTTATCTATGTATTCCCTAATAGTCATGTCCCCTTGCTTCAGTGATAGGAACCTTAGTCCAAACTTTCCCGAAAGTCATCCCAAGTCTCAATTGGCCTAGTAGCGGTGGTGACCACCCACCAACGTGCAGCTTCTTCCTTTAGCAACCACACTGCCAATAAAACCTTCCTACGGTCATCTATATCAAAGAAGGCAAAAAGATCTTCAGTTTCTTTCAACCAGTTCCTTGCCTCTACATAAGTCTCGGTTCCAATGAAATTCTTGCAACCCATCGCCTTAAAGTCTTTGCAAATCTCCTCGAAATCCTCTCGTGGATGCTGAGGGGGAGGAGGAAGAGAAACCTCAATGACAGGAGGAGGAGGAGCATTAACTACCGGAGGAGGAGGAGGAGCATCTGCGGGGCCGGCTTCGGTCGCCCTAGCCTCCAAAAGTCTCCTATACCAAACAGGTACGTGTACTCCCTCCGGAATGGCAAAGTTATCGGCCATACTAAAAACGAAGAAAAAGATAGATTCAGAATGGAGAAAAACGAAGGAATTTTGCTAATGGCTTTTTGGGGAATAGCCTTTAAAATAAACTAGACTTTTCTTTGGAAAATACTTTATACTTGGTTTTGAAAATAGTTTTCCAAAAGTTTTCTAAAAACCTTTTTGTTCCTTCTCGTAAACCATATGCTCTGATACCAAATGTAACACCCCACCTCCGCCAGGGTGGCTCTTGCAAGCACTCTGACTTTGGAGGGGCGTTTGAATCAGGTAAACATGCATAATGATATATCAAGGTAGAACAAGAACATATGTATATATGTAAATAGAGTAAATAACATAGATAAAACAGCGGAAGATTTCAAACCATTTCAAAACAAGTCTGGTACAACATAATGTCAACTTTCCAAATACACAAGTCTAGATAAAAACAACATTACTGAAAAACTGAAATACACAAGTACTATCCCCAAAATAAGTGATAACCATAGCTAGCTTCATGTCAAAACCGTACATGAGCTGAAATCCCACAAGCAAGCAATCCGAAATCCAAGCTAAGCTCCAACGTTCCCACCCTGAGAACCTAGGGGGGGGAAACGGAAGAAAAGAGGCGAAAGAAAACAGGTCAGTCAAAAAGACTGAGTAAGCCCTACTACAATCAATGTAAACTGATAAAGTTAACTGGCATGATGAAAACTGAGATGAACATAAGGATAACTACATACTGGTATGATAGATAAAAGGTGTCATCGCATAATTAGGTTTAAGGTTTTGCACCACAGGTGTACTAGCAAACTAACATGACTTGAATAAACAAGTATTGATCCCTTGGCCCAAGCTTTGGCCCAATAACATGAAGTGACCCTATACGCGGTCCAACCAAACGGTCTAGTCGATCGGCTCCCTATAAGCCTAACTCGTCACGTGTTGGTGTCAATGCGGCCCAAACATAATTGTAGTCAGACTGTGCAGGGTCTCCCGTCGGGTGTATCAAGCCCTAGGGTGGCAACCCCTGGACACCATAAACATGAGTGCACAGTCTCGATCTACTGGTACCCATGCATGCTTTCCCCGGCTTCGGACAATGTGCACGACCATGGTCCGCCCGGAACTACACCGGCGTACCCATCTGCCGTCGTTTTTGGTCGCTTACCTCAAGTCCAGTAATCGTGCCCCACACCCTAGCCTAGACCCTAGGGTCATGATGATACAAACTTGGGATTACTGCTGGAGTGGACCCCCGTTGCTAGGATTTTCTAGTGGGTTAAGTACGGTTTAACCCTCTTTCTAATCATGGATTAACTTGGTTAAGTGTAACGATGAGTTCACGACTTAACCCTGATTAATCTACCAAGCCTAAATTGGTTAAGTATTAAGTGGACCATGACTTAACCCTAATCACGAGGCATTAATTAATTTAATGCGCCTTAACCTCTCACATTAGACTTTGTTGCGGTTACTAGTTAAGCCGGTCGGTTCCGGGTAGCTTTACATCACAACTTGGTCTAACCTCGGGTTCAAGGTACAACATGGCCAACTTCTCACATTGGGTCCTATTGTTTGTAGCAACTAGTTAAGCCGGTCGGTTCCGGGTAGGTTTACGCTACAAACTCAACCCAACCTCGAGTTGGTCACACTTATCTTTTCTAAGTGTCATGTCCATCATGTTTCCAAAACATGTTACAAGTTTTCAAGCATTTGGGTAGACCTAACTTAATAGGTAAATTCCCAAAGTGTAGACCTAGCTTAATAGGTAAATTCCCAAGCTTATGTTTTTATGTCTTTTAAGTTTACCCAACCCCAAACGCAATCCCATCGCTTACATATCGCAATAGCGCATAAAGGATAGAAAGAGGGAACTTGGCATAAATCATGACATAAGGGTGTTGAAGCCACAAGTTTAACATGGTGGCATATGAAATGTACATATGTTCATATACTTGCATATTACATTTTTAGGCCTCAAAAGCATGCATAAAACCAAACTTAGCATATTGGTGATACATGGTGATAAATGTCATGTAGAAATGGCCATAAGTTCGCATTTAGCCTCACATGCAAGTTATCATAAGAGATATGATAACTTACATGTTGCCAAAATGCAACCTTTAGCATAAAGCTTGAAGCTTTATGCTCATAAACCCAAGATAAGCTTGCATAACATGATAACATGAACAAAAGGATCAACCCAAACTTGCATAACACAACTTGCATATCATATGACAAACTTGCATATCAAACTTGCATAACACAACTTGCATATCATATGACAAACTTGCATATCAAACTTGCATAACATAACATGATAGACTTGCATAACACATCATAGTAAACTTGCATAACATATCATGATAAACTTGCATATCATATCATAGCATACTTGCATAACATGATAAACTTGCATATCATATCATAATGCTCAAACACAACTTGCATCATTCATTAACTTTAGAGTTTAAATATGAAAGTAGAAAAGGGCTTACAATGCTTATGAAGGCACAAAAGATATGACAAAGCCCTTATGCAATCAAATAGACCCAAAATGCAAGCTCTAACATAAAAACCCTTGAGCCAAAATGATCAAAACTCTTTCTTTATGATGCAAATATAGAAACTTGACTTGAATGCAAGCTAATGACACTCATACAAGCTTGAAAACACTTGTATGCATGGAAAATCTCATAGAAATTTATTTAGGAATTTTATGAAGAGAGTGGAGGCCATGAGAGGAATGATTTTGCCATAGTTTAGTTACTTGAATGAATAATGATGATTTACGGTTAGGTTAGGGGCTTATTTATAGAGATTAGGATTAGTTCTAGCCTTAGGATTAAACCCTAATTCCAATCTCAGCCCTTAAAACCGAATCTGGCCCCCAAACTCAACACAAACCCAAAATGGTGCACTAGGCAAAACTGCCCGGCTGAGCCAAGTCGACAGCCCACTCGACAGGGCTGTCGACTTGGGTCCAACCAAGTCGACTCCCAAGTCGACAGGGCTGTCGACTTGGGTGCTCTGGCGGGAGTTTTCCCGCCTGGCCCAATCTGATCTAATTTTCAAATTCAAACTTGAATTTGAAATCTGTTTTTACTTTGAAATTTTCTGAAAACTTCGTTGGGCCTTAATCGTGTCATACGGAGTCCGATTTTCGAAAACTCGGACTCTATTTCTCGTATTTTTCCGAGACGAATGCAATGGCATAGCCCGTTTCCCTTGATTCAGATTTATAAATTAAATTCTGCCTCGATTTATGTTATAACAGGTTATTGAAAATACGGGTTGTTACATCCGCGAGACTGTACTTGGGAAACGGAGGAGTGCATTAAGAAAGCCTATCCCAATTGTAGTGTAGATATCTCTAATTAACTCTGGTGCAAGGTACATTTACCATATTTTGCATTTCCGTTTTGTTTTCTACTTAGCCGTTGTTTCCTTTTCATGGATGTAAATTTTTTAATTATATAGTCTGAATGATTTTAAAAGAGTATATGAATTAATTATTAAATTTTTGAAAAGTTAATCAACAAATTGATTTTTATTTGTATTGTGTGATTATGATTTGATTAATCAAATTATTGGAATGATAATTAATTTAATCAATAAGAGAATGATGGTAAATTTATGCAATTAAATCAAATATTGAACTGATTTGAAATAGATAGAAATATATGCATGTACATTACATATGTTTGAACAGGTAAATGGATTCGTTGTTGAGTAAAGAATTTATTTGCGTGCCCGACAAATAGGTAAACCTTAATGAGTTGGATGCGCAATTTTATTGTTATATCAACTCCTGTGAATGCCATTGGATGCGGAGTGGTTGTTGTTCTGTGTGTAATATTAAACGTCGCCATAGGATAGTAACAATTAATTTTGAATTACATTGCATGGCATACTTCTTGAAGATGGCATACTTTATCATATACCACAATAGCATTTGGAGCTTATGTGACGAGGTTGAAGATTTACCATAAGAGCGAGAGGCTTGTATGGCAATGACTATATTACAGTTTGAACCGATGACTGATATGGACTATATACAATGTAATGGTAAATTGAAAGATTAATAAAAATCCCACATGGTTCTGGAGATGACAATAAACACGTCTCTCTGGTCATTAAGGCACAAAAACCATTTATAGGGTGACGAGAATTTATTCTCTGGAGTTATGATCTATACACACTCCCCTGTGGACACCGGAATATATCACTATAAATGTGTGTATGCTTATTAGGATTTATTGGGTACCTAATATGGCCCAATAAATTTCCAAACCCCTCCCCGAACAAAGGAGGTTATGGCGAAATTTTTCAAAAATTTAGGGTGTTAGCCAAATTTTTGAAGAATTAGGAAATTCTTATAAATTGAAAAGTTGAAGAATGGAAGCTAGAATAAAAGTTGAGTTGGTTAATTAAACAACTTTCAGCTTCGTTCCTTTTCGGGGACCAAAAGATTTTAAGTGTGGGAGATTGTAACAACCCGGAAATCAGAACCAATTTAAATTTTTTTAATTTGGCTATTTTAGTGGATATGGAAAATTTAAAATAAATTATTTTAAATAAGAATGACTAAAAATTCTATTTTGATTGAATTTAGAGTGAATATATTTATTTTAATTATAAAACAAGGCCTGAAATGGCACGGCAGTTTGAAAATTTGAATTCGAACTTTGACTAACTGTACAGGATGCAAAATAAGACAGATTTTGGTGAAACCAAAAATATTTAAATCTATTTGAGAATATCTTTCTAACAAATCTGAAAAATCGAAATTTCATAGCGGTAGTCAAAAGTTATGGCCAAATGAATTTTTAGAAAGGTTGTTATGGGATTTATATAGCCCTTGAAAATAGACATTTTGCGAACCATCTCTGTATTCGAGGAAACCACTTTTGTTGGATTCGAGATATTGAATTATTGCTAGTTTCAAATTCCATAATTTTTGGAGTTAATATGTGAGCATGGCAAAAGAAATTGTGTTTGGTTAATTTCAGTCAATTTGGATCGACCAGAAAAGGGCCATTTTTCAAACGGTCTCCGAATTCAACAAAACTAATTTTGTTGGGACCGTATCGTTCAAACATAGCTAGATTAATTTTACTGGAATTTTTGGGATCAGTATGTTGCCCCGGCAAATTGAAATGTACGTTCAAATCAAATATTTAATGTTTTATATTTTAATTTGAATAAAAACTGATTGGAACAGTCGAAAGGGCTTTCGAAACACAACCCATTGTGTTCGAAATGGGGGTATTTAGCTAGGGGTTACAGTCGGTTGGTTTGAATGGGAGTTCGTAGAAGGAAGTACTAAGAAAACCCCTTCTCTCTCCCCGATCTCAATGGCAAACTGAACTTTGCCCTTCCCAGTCATTTTCCTACCAAATCATGCCCCATTAACCCTCGCTCCAGCTAAGCTTTTTGAAGCTCTCATCGTCAGCTTCAAATCAAGACCTGTCTCGTTGATTATCATAGAGTGTCGAAAGAGAATCACTCCTTTGAAGTTCCTCCGTTCGAGGTGCTGAAGCTCTGCCATCTGCAATTCGAGTTGACGGCGGTGGATACCCCCTGGCGTGGATTTCGAAGCACTACCTCATGGTGCCGGCCGATCGATGCGAAGCTTCGCGGATTTCATGCAAGTCCCTGACCTAAGTTTTAACCAAACTGGAGAGGTAACAGATTTATAAATTTTCAACTGAAAATAGCACTTTAAAGCACTACAGATTTTGATTTCACAATAAAAATCATATCTTTTTGCTATGTGGTCGAAATCTAGTGAAACAAGAGACACTAGACTCGTGTGGATGTCTTCTACATTCTAGAAGAGACCGGAGAATTTTTGGAGCTTCCTAAATTTTTTGGAGGAGTGGAACCCAATGTGAGATTTCTAAATTATAAACAATATGGAATGACGATGTATAAATTATATAATCGATGTATGAGTTATATAAGCATTGTACACCTCATGTATAAGCGTTGTATAAGTCGTATGTGCGATGTATAAGTTATATATGTGTTGTACAAATCATATATGCGTTGAATGAAATTGAAATGAATTCAAAATATAATTATATACATATATATATATATATATACACACATACTCCCCTCATCCACAGACCATGGACGATATATATTGGTTGTGATTGTTTGGATTTGGTTGATGTGAAATTTGGTGAATACTACGAATGGTTTATTTGGTATGATTGATTATGGTTGAAATCTCAATAGGATTAGTTTATGGGAAAATTCGTCTATGTACGAACTAGATTATTGAAATCCTCATTGTCAAAAGCTGCGAGGCTTTAAGGTAGAGCAAGGAGCCGTACTCAGGACGGTGCCGGTTTTAACTACCCTGCCGTTATGCTGCCGAAATTTCCTGAAATATTCGTATGTTTGATTAATATGCATTTGTTGTAATATATTCATGTATTGGAAAAATATTCATTTTTAAAATAAATTGTTTGAACGATAAAAATAACATTTTTATCGAATGTTTGAAATAAATTGTTTGAACGATAAAAATAACATTTTTATCGAATGTATGAAACAAATTGTTTGAACGATAAAAATAACATTTTTATCGAATGTTTGAAATAAAATGGGTCGAACGATAAAAATAACATTTTTATTGTATGTATGAAGTATATAAACTCTTCATGTTTGAAATAGATTATTTTCACAATAAAAATCACATTTTTATAATATATATGAATTGCTAAAAACTTCATTTTTAAAATAAATTTTTTTAACAATAAAAATCACATTTTTACTATCTATATGAAGTATGTAAAATAATCGTGTTTGAAATAAATTGTTTTAACAATAAAAATCACACTTTTATCATCTATATGAAGTATATAAAATAATCGTGTTTGAAATAAATTGTTTTGACAATAAAAATCACATTTTTATTATATATATGAAGTATTAAAAATAGTCATGTGTCGAAATAGATATTTGTTAGATAAAAATATTATTTTCATATATATGAAATGAAATGGTTTAGAAATCGAAGAAGGACTATATACATATATATATAATTAAAATAAATCGAATAACAAAGCTACAGTTCATATTTTGAAACCATGATTTCAAACGATTATTTTAGGAGATCCGACCGTCGGATTTTTCCGAAATCGAAACCGTTGGGTTCGCTTTGGAAATATCTTTCCAACGATACCAACTTTGCAAAGATCCAACCGTTAGATTGTCTGGAATGTTTAATTCAAATCTAAATGAAAACAGCGCTAGAATGGATTATTAATATATATATTTATATATATAATTAAAGTAAATCCAATAACGATGCTACAGTTCGTTTTTTGAAATCGTAACTTCAAACGATTGTACTAGGATATCCGACTGTCGTATTTTTCCCAAAACTGGAAACGTTGGATCTGCTTTGAAAATATCTTTCCAATGATATAAAATTTGTAAAGATCCAACGGTTAGATTTTCAAATATGTGTAAATCAAATCTGAAGAAAAACAGCGCCATGGCCTCGTTATGGCCTGAAGCATCATTTGAATAAACTGGCTATTTTTAAATAAATAAAAATAGCGATAAATCATCATAAAATATTATAAACTATATTGAATGGAAATAAACTGAATTTACCGGGTTTATTAGAAATTTAATGGTTAAATGTGTTTGGCGTGAAAATTACATTAATGAACGGAACTATTGATGTCAAATAAATTAACCAGGAGATGAATTGATTTAATTCTAAATATATGTGAATTATTTGAAAAGGCCGAGTTAATTCTCATTTCAAATAATTGATCGACGATTAGAAGTCAAAGATATGAAGACGGTGCCAGACCGAAGATCATCAGGTCGAATGGATGACTACTAATGCCTTCGATGGGATTTTTTGCCTTGAAGGGGTTACAGTGGTGGTTGTCCGGACGTACTTGTTGATCATTCGGATGTGCGAGGAATAAGGTGCCTCCGGTTTCGTTCAAACCCAGAACGGACTTGTAAATGGATGTGTGTCCCATATTGTAACTTGACAACATGGCATGCAGAGATGCTGTGATCAAAGCTTTTTTTGAAAAGCATAGCTTTGTGGTTGATGATCAAAGCAAGGCTTTAAATATCTCTCTTTGTGTTTAGCATTGATTCGCGAGCCTCACACCCCGGTATGAACCAGAAATTGAAGAGGACTGCAGGGAGAGAATGCATTTCCTTCTAGCTAGGAGTGGTGCCAGCATTTTACAAGCCCTGACATTTCATGTATGTGGATGACGGATAGCGAGGCGCCTCGGTTATGTCGGTCTCTGCGGAGCCGATGGATGATCTTTATCCAGACCAGATTTACCCCCCATAGGACGGGGAAACGCAGTGTTCGGGCATTTTAATCCACTCTGTGTGGACCGGCCCTGAAGATCCAAGGGTCGATGTGTTATGATCCTGAGACATGGGCTATTTTGTCTCGAAGCGGTAAGGACGATCCCTTGCCTTGGTTCATGACGGAAATCCAATTTCCAAATATGACATCGTGTGGTTTTGATTGTAACCCTATGTAAAAACCCGTAACTTCCCCGTAAGTGAAAGAGCGGATAGTTCGAGAACAAGCCACAACAGAATGCAGCCGGAAGAACATTGCATTGTATATTACAACAATGCATCAGAATACAAGAATATACAGAGTATAAACGAATATTACACAGAAATATCAGAGATTTAAATTACATTTAAACACATCGCAGCGGAAAATAATACAATACACAACTAGAAGAAATATACGGATACAAAGCTTTCCGGATATCATTCCAGCTGTAAACCAGGATCCTGTGAATATAAATCTGCAAAACCAAAACTACTAGCTGCCCGTATCAAAATAAGGGCACCCAGAGTTTAGGTTAAAACAATAAACTCCAGGTTAGTCATGGGACTGGTGTGAGAACTAAAACAGTTATTAATCTTTATTTTAAAATTAGGTAAATCAAGGGACCACGCCGCTAACGCGGAACGGGTTTTCTCCCAAGAATACCAGTGCATAAAACAAACAGCGCAATGCTAAATAAAGAAAAATGAAGCTGTTATAAGACCCAAGTCCTATCACACAATGCAACGCAAGCCGGGGGATATGGTTTTCCCTTATAACAGCCAAAGAATGCTTGATACGTTTAAAACAGATTATTTGATACTATTATAAGTGCATAGTGTATAAAACAACTTCAAATCATATGTATCAATCACAGGCGGCATGGCTACCATATATCATGTCGGCATACTAGTTCTACAATTAAAACCGCAAATGTCACGTATTTGGAAATTGGATTTCCGTCTGTGAACTGAGGCCAGGGATCGTCCTCAACCGATTCGAGACTATCTAGCCCGAGCCTCAGGAACAGCCGCAACTGCCCCTTGGATCGTCAGGGCCGGTCCACCGATGTGGATTATTATGCCTGGACACTACGTTTCTCCGCCCTTTGGGGCGTAAATGAGCCAACGAATGACTCCATCGAACCCGGATCGTCCGATCTAACCGAGGCGCCTCGCAAAAGAAACAACCACACAGGTGAAAAGTATATAAATGTCAGGGCTGGTAGGTCGCTGACCCCACCCTAGCTAGAAAGAAACGCATGCCCTCCCTGAGGTCCTCTCCCGTTTTTGGTTCACAACCGGGGTGCGAGGCTCGCGAATTCACATTACACAAAGTTGTGCCATACAGGCTGTGCTTTGATCATCACCACAAGACTTTGCTTTTCAACAGAAGCCTCGATCAATTGCCACTTAGGCATGCCACACAGGCAATTCACTCTATGCATTTGATATCCATCAGTATATAACCCCTGGGCTCGTACGTCTCAGAGAAGAGCGTTAAGCAAGAGAATAAATTCTCCGCCGCCAAACAGATATATATTTAATAGAGATCAATCACACAGACTAAAATCCAATGTCAAACACACAGTCCATTTACAAGTCCGTTCTGGGTCTGAACGAAACTGGAGGCACCTAGTACCCCGCATATCCATCGATCTCCAAGTACGTCTGGACGATCACCAACTGTTTCCATCTTCTTGGGTGTACAGCCCAATCAAGATCATCAGTAATCACCCAAACGACGTGAAGACCTCTGGTCTTCAACCACCGTCTTCATCTTCGACACCACGTCGAATCAGTTATTCAGAATGGGATAAACCCGGTCTTTCCGAATAACTCGCGTATATAATAAACAAGTGTTACACAAACAAAACATATGCCTCATTCCAATTCATCAGTCACTAACCGTAAATTAATCAAGAGAATAATTCCCCAAATATTAACCCCGAAGGCCGAAACCAACATCAGATCAATATCCAGAAAACCGTTCTGCTTAGCTAACCGACGGTTAGTTTCTAAATTTCACATTCATAGGGAAAGGTTCCCATTAATTATATCAAAGATAAATCATTAAAATTTATTCTTTAATCTACTTTTGAATTTCGATTCAATTAGTCGGGATTAACGAACCTTACCGAAGTAATCATTTGTTTTAATTTCCTAATCCCAACCTATTCATCCCATGAAGTAAAACTGATTATACTTCATATCTAACACCACGGTGTTATCGGTCAATTCAATTACCATTTCACGTTCAAATCTAATTAAAGATTTAACTAACGCCTGGAGCAAAACTGGTGATACTCCATCCTCGATCATTTCAATCTAATTAAAGATTCATTAAAACTCCACTTAGTTTTAATCTGTGACTGGGTTAAAGAATCAGTGTCATTTAAAACACGGTTCACGATAAACCCAAAATCACATCCTATTAATTATCGGGTTAAAGAACGAGTGTTATTTAAAACACCATTCACGATAAACCCAAGAATCAATTCGAATTCAATTCCAATTAAATATTATTTAATTGGTATACTTCATTAAATCTAAATAAAAAGATTTAATCTTTTCTCAACTGGGTTCAAGAACAGTGTTAATGAAGACACCATTCACGACAAACCCAAATCACATTTGATATTAGTTACAAGGCTCTGAATAGAAAATATGCCGGCTTGTATTCAATATCAAATTCCACGACAAACAAATATCGTATTGAAAATAACGATATAAATATATCTTTAAAATTCCCATCACAATACCCGTATCATCACGAAATCCAACATCGAAATATTCAAAGGATAATTTCGATTCAAATCCATTCCAATATAATTATTGGAAATTCTGGTTATTTTCAAAACCATTTCAAATCCAATTTATTTATTTTAAAAATAAATAGAATTATAATTCTAGTTCAAAACTAGTTCATTTCGATAAAAATCTATTTTTATCTTTTCAAATATGGAGTTTTTCATCCCAAATCTTCACAAATCATTTCTTATGATTTTACACAAATTATTACTATTTTTAATATTTTTATCAAGGCCTGTACAGTCGATTTCCATCAACTGCCATGGAACTGCACTTACAGCGACCTTTTTCAAATTAGATTTGGACATAATTCCAAATCCAACCATTAGATTTCAAATTTCTAATATTCGTTAGAAAGCTCTTTTCGATACGAACCCAACGGTTCCGGTTTTAGGAGAATCCGACGGTCGGATCTCCCGCAATATCCATTCGAAGTCAATGGTCGAAATTCAAGAACTGCCGCGGCGCGGCGCGTTCTATTCAGGCCATTATATTATATATATAATATATGCTTTGTCGATTTCCACTCAAAACGTGCTTTATAAATCGTTTTAAATTCATTTTCAAAACGGTTTCAACTTCATATCCAATTTCAAATCAAAATTGAATATTCCAATATAAATTCGTTTTAAATTCATTTCAAATCGATTTCAATTCAAATTGATATCTAATTCAATTTCACTTCGTTTTCAATTCAATTTCAATTCGAATTCATTTCTATTCAATTTCAATTCAAATTCATTTATATTCAATTTCAATTCGAATTCACTTCTATTCAATTTCAATTCGAATTCGTTTCTATTCAATTTCAATTCGAATTCATTTCTATTCGAACTCAATTCGAATTCATTTCTATTCGAATTCAATTCGAATTCATTTCTATTCGAATTTCAAATCAATTCAGTTTAATTCGAATTTCAATTCACTTAATCTAGTTCGAATTTCAAATCTATTCAATATTCATTGAAGAATGAATAAAATCGATATAAATATCGTTCACGTCAAAATGGCGTCAATCTAACCAACACGGCTTCATATGTTTCTATCTTCAAATATTCTATTTCAAATATTTCGATTTCAAATATTTTTATTTCAAATATTTCCATTCAAATATTTCTCTTCAAATATTTCTATTTCAAATATTTTTATTTTAAATATTTCTTTTTCAAAACAGGAATGAGGCACAATCAATTACCATATAATGTTAATTATATAGATTTTCTACAACACATGTATATATCAACAACGATGAATAATCAACCATCATCCAAAGTGCATTCTACAATGTATAAGCATCAAATATAAATATTTAACGCTTATAACAGTCTGGCAATCAATCGATCGACATACAACTAATTATTGGGATTAGTGCACGTCAAGTATCATCCCAATACCCGTGTGGGGTTTCAAACAATCAAACACAGATTTTATTTGTGCAGTTGGGCGATGTGTAAAATTTATCGTCCCAATCAAAACCAGTCAAATGTGTGTATATAAAAAAATCGTCCGATTTGTTTATTTTTATTTCCTTTCATATATACGTTAAAAATTCTATTTTTAACTATAAAATATTTTTAATTATATAAATATTTTATTTCATTTCACATCACATCACACAATCAACTACACATCAAAATCAAACAAACAAGCATACAAGCCGTCCATGGCCTGTGGACGACGGGTGTCGGGTGCTACTAAACACCGTCTGCATCCTAGTATATATTTATATAACTAGAAAATTAAATTAAAGAGTGAGAAATTCTCATAGAATTGCTAATCCAACGCCACGACTCTTCTTATGTAGAAATCTTCATCGTTCTTGCCTCTTGTCGCTTTCGTTGCCCGTATTCTCTACATATATAAAAATCAAATTTTTACTTCGCTATTCAATATATAAAAATCGAATTTTTACTTTGCTATTCAATATATAAAAATCGAATTTTTACTTCGCTATTCAATATATAAAAATCGAATTTTTACTTCGCTATTCAATATATAAAAATCCAATTTTTACTTCGCTATTCAATATATAAAAATCAAATTTTTACTTCGCTATTCAATATATAAAAATCGAATTTTTACTTCGTTATTCAATATATAAAAATCACATTTTTACTTCGTTATTCAATATATAAGAATTACATTTTTACTTCGTTATTCAATATATAAAAATCACATTTTTACTTCGTTATTCAATATATAAAAATCACATTTTTACTTCGTTATTCAATATATAAAAATCACATTTTTACTTCGTTATTCAATATATAATAATCACATTTTTACTTCGTTATTCAATATATAAAAATTGAATTTTTACTTCGTTATTCAATATATAAAAATCGAATTTTTACTTCGTTATTCAATATATAAAAATCACGTTTTTACTTTGCTATTCAATATATAAAAATCGAATTTTTACTTCGTTATTCAATATATAAAAATCACATTTTTACTTCGTTATTCAATATATAAAAATCACATTTTTACTTCGTTATTCAATATATAAAAATCACATTTTTACTTTGTTATTCAATATACAAAAATCGAATTTTTACTTTCTCTATCCTATAAAAATCATATTTTTAATACTCTACTTATGTAAAATTAATATTTTTAACCTTTCTATATTATAAAAATTCTATTTTTAACCTTGCTATATTATAAAAATTATATTTTTAACCTTCCTATATTATAAAAATTATATTTTTAACCTTCCAATAATATAAAAATTATATTTTTAACCTTGCTATATTATAAAAATTATATTTTTAATATCTCTAAATTATATAAAAATCACATTTTGATTTCTATACATATGTAAAAATTAAAACTTTTCTCTAGTTATTCATGTATATAAAAATTTAAACATGGTTTAAATAAAGAAAATAAATCAGATCTTATAATGTATTTAAAAAAACATATACTCACAATTTTCGATCGATAGCAAGGTTGAAGCTCGCTGGTGGTCGCAGTGGAGTCGATGGGGTGTTTTGGGGCGGGGACAACGGTGTTCGTTTTGGGGCCTGGGGGTTTCAAATGGGAAAGGAGGGAAGCAGGGAGGGTCGGAGGGAGGAGGAGGCTGTAGCAACGGCCAGGGGGCCAGGGAGGCAGTGCTGATGCGGTGGTGGACTGTGGGTGATTGGCGGCGGCGTCTCGTCGATTTGGAGATCGACTGGTCGGAGAGGAGAGGGAGAAGCAAGGGGAAGGAAGGAGGAGCAACGCAGAGAGGGGGGAATGACCTGCGGCAGCGCGTCGGAGGCGGCGCTGGGGCACGATCGCCTGGCGGCGGTTTGGGATGAGGAGCGGCGGGTTTTGGGTCCTGAAGGGGTAGCGGGTTTTTTTTTGACTGGTTGACCATATGAGAGAGAGAGGGGTTAAGTGAAAGGAATTTATATATTTTATTATTTTAATTTTTTTAAAAGTAACTTTTATTTTCGAAGTCAAAACGAGACCCACCGCCTGTCGTCCATAGCTAATTACCCCCATTCCGAACAGAATGGGATATGTATTGCAAGCCGATTCGATCGTTTCGATCAGTTTCCGCCAAAATCAACATATAACTCTATATATTGAATTTGAACGTGCATTTCAATTTACCGGGGTCACATACTAACTCTAAAAATTCCCGAAAAATATTTTCTAGCTTCGTATTGATGATACGGTCCTAACAAAACTAGTTTCGTCGAATTCTGAGACCGTTGGAAAAATGGTCATTTTGCAGTCGATTAAAATCAACTAAAACTGGTCAAACGCGTTTTTCTTTGCCATGCTCACATATTGATTCGAAAAATTATGAAATTTGGAATCTAGCAATAACTTGACATCACGGATCCAACAAAAGTAGTTTCGTCGAAATCCGAGGTTGTTTGCAAAATGGCTATTTTTAAGGGCCCGAATTCCATAACGACTATTCAGAATTTTCAACTGGACATATCTTTTGATTCCCGCTATGAAATTTTGATTTTCCGGATTCGTTGGAAAGATATTCCCAAATAGATCCTATTATTTTTGGTTTCACTAAAATCCGGTTTATTTTGCACCCGGTACATTCATTTGAAGTTTGAAATCGAATTATCGAACTACCGCGCCATTTTCAATTCTATTTATAATTAAAATAAATATTTATATTCTAACGACGACGTATATAATATATACGTTCGAATTCCATTCAAAATAAATTTCTCGTCGTTTTTATTTAAAATAATTCATTTTAAATAATCAAAATTCGCTAAAATTGCCAAAATAAAAATTTTAAACTAGCCCAGATTTCCGGGTTGTTACAATCTCCACCACTTAAAACTTTTCGTCACCGAAAAGGAACAAAGTCGAAAGTGGTTTGATCAATCAACTCTATGTTCGATTTGGCTTCCATTCTCCAACTTTTCAGTTTCTGAGAATTTTCAAAAATTTCAAAAATTTGGCTAACACCCGGAGTTTTCGAAAAATTTCGCCATAACCTCCCCTGCACCGGGAGACATGGAAAATCCCGAAATTGCCATACAGGCCTTCTGATCTCAAAAAGAAAAAGAAAACGCCAAGCGGCTAGCCAATAGGCTCATAAAATCATCATCACCCAAACAAAACAGTAAATTATAGTAAACATGTACCTATTCGTCGGGCAAACAATTTTATTCTTCTGCTCTAGCCTCTTTGCTATGACCTGTTCAATAGATATACATGTATACGCATGCAAATGCGACCAATTTTCAATACAATTCATTATTTGATACAATTAGGCGTAATGGTCCAAAATTATCAAACTATTAAACAAACAACACAAACATCAATCGATTAGTGGATTAACGTTTCAAATTCATTATTTTGATACATAGTCAAAAATCAAATTTTTGATGCCAAATCACAACAATAAGCCCTATCTAATTTTGGTTCTCACACTAGTCAATAGGAAATATATAGAAATCTCACTTTCGAAACTCGAAAATAAATACTGGCGATGGTGCCCCGTCACCAGAATTATCCCCGGGCACTAGAGTATGATTCTATAACTATCCAGTATATAAAAACTTCGAATACACGTTTGCAAGACATATATGCAAAATCTTTATATATCGGATTGTCCCGATCAATATAGAATAAATAATCAAATACGAATAGTTGATTTAAATTTTCAAAACAAAATTTGTTTTCACTTCAAAAATATACTCTTCACACTCGTTCTAGGATACTACTGATCCCATCTCTAACGAGTCATTCCCATGGGATATTACTAATCCAATATCTGATGAATTCTTTCATATGGTTCTAATGTGTCTTGTTCTCTGAGCTTTGTAAACCAAAGCTCTGATACCAACTGTAAAAATCTGTAACTTCCTCGTAAAGGAAAGAGCGGATAGTTCGAGAACAAGCCACAACAGGACGCAGCCGGAAGAACATTGCATTGTATATTACAACAATGCATCAGAATACAAAAATATACAGAGTATAAATGAATATTACACAGAAATATCAGAGATTTAAATTACATTTAAATACATCGCAGCGGAAAATAATACAATACACAACTAGAAGAGATATACAGATACAAAGCTTTCCGGATATCATTCAAGCTGTAAACCAGGATCCTGTGAATATAAATCTGCAAAACTAAAACTACTAGCTGCCCGTGTCAAAATAAGGGCACCCAGAGTTTAGGTTAAAACAATAAACTCCAAGTCAGTCATGGGACTGGTGTGAGAACTAAAACAGTTATTAATCTTTATTTTAAAATTAGGTAAATCAAGGGACCACGCCACTAACGCGGAACAGGTTTTCTCCCAAGAATACCAGAGCATAAAACAAACAACACAATGCTAAATAAAGAAAAATGAAGCTGTTATAAGACCGAGGTCCTATCACACAATGCAACGCAAGCCGACGGATAGGGTTTTCCCTTATAACAGCCAAAGAATGCTTGATACGTTTAAAACAGATTATTTGATACTATTATAAGTGCATAGTGTATAAAACAACTTCAAATCATAAGTATCAATCATAGGCGGCATGGCTACCATATATCATGTCGCCATACTAGTTCTACAATTAAAACCGCAAATGTCACGTATTTGGAAATTGGATTTCTGTCTGTGAACTGAGGCCAGGGATCGTCCTCAACCGATTTGAGACTGTCTAGCCCGAGCCTCAGGAACAGCCGCAACTGCCCCTTGGATCGTCAGGGCCGGTCCACCGATGTGGATTATTATGCCTGAACACTACGTTTCCCCGCCCTTTGGGGCGTAAATGAGCCAACGAATGACTCCATCGGACCCGGATCGTCCGATCTAACCGAGGCACCTTGCAACAGCAACAACCACACAGGTGAAAAGTATTTAAATGTCAGGGCTGGTAGGTCGCTGACACCACCCTAGCTAGAAAGAAACGCATGCCCTCCCTGAGGTCCTCTCCCGTTTTTGGTTCACAACCGGGGTGCGAGGCTCGCGAATTCACGTTACACAAAGCTGTGCCACACAGGCTGTGCTTTGATCATCACCACAAGACTTTGCTTTTCAACGGAAGCCTCGATCAATTGCCACTTAGGCATGCTACACAGGCAATTCACTTTATGCGTTTGATATCCATCAGTATATAACCCCTGAGCTCGTACGTCTCAGAGAAGGGCGTTAAGCAAGAGAATAAATTCTCCACCGCCAAACAGATATATATTTAATAGAGATCAATCACACAGACTAAAATCCAATGTCAGACACACAGTCCATTTACAAGTCCGTTCTGGGTCTGAACGAAATCGGAGGCACCTAGTACCCCGCATATCCATCGATCTCCAAGTACGTCTGGACGATCACCAACTGTTTCTATCTTCTTGGGTGTACAGCCCAATCAAGATCATCAGTAATCACCCAAACGATGTGAAGACCTTCGGTCTTCAACCACCGTCTTCATCTTCGACACCACGTCGAAGCAGTTATTCAGAATGGGATAAACCCGGTCTTTCCGAATAACTCGCGTATATAATAAACAAGTGTTACACAAACACAACATACGCCTCATTCCAATTCATCAGTCACTAACCGTAAATTAATCAAGAGAATAATTCCCCAAATATTAACCCCGAAGGTCGAAACCAACATCAGATCAATATCCAGAAAACCGTTCTACTTAGCTAACCGACGGTTAGTTTCTAAATTTCACATTCATAGGGAAAGGTTCCCATTAATTTTATCAAAGATAAATCATTAAAATTTATTCTTTAATCTACTTTTGAATTTTGATTCAACTAGTCGGGATTAACGAACATTGCCGAAGTAATCATTTGTTTTAATTTCCCAATCCCAACCTATTCATCCCATGAAGTAAAACTGGTTATACTTCATATCTAACACCACGGTGTTATCGGTCAATTCAATTACCATTTCACGTTCAAATCTAATTAAAGATTTAACGAACGCCTGGAGCAAAACTAGTGATACTCCATCCTCGATCATTTCAATCTAATTAAAGATTCATTAAATCTCCTCTTAGTTTTAATCTGTGACTGGGTTAAAGAATCAGTGTCATTTAAAACACGGTTCATGATAAACCCAAAATCACATCCTATTAATTATCGGGTTAAAGAACGAGTGTTATTTAAAACACCATTCACGATAAACCCAAGAATCAATTCGAATTCAATTCCAATTAAATATTATTTAATTGGTATACTTCATTAAATCTAAATAAAAAGATTTAATCTTTTCTCAACTGGGTTCAAGAACAGTGTTAATGAAGACACCATTCACGACAAACCCAAATCACATTTGATATTAGTTACAAGGCTCTGAATAGAAAATATACCGGCTTGTATTCAATATCAAATTCCACGACAAACAAATATCGTATTGGAAATAACGATATAAATATATCTTTCAAATTCCCATCACAATACCCGTGTCATCACGAAATCCAACATCGAAATATTCCAAGGATAATTTCGATTCAAATCCGTTCCAATATAATTATTGGAAATTCTGGTTATTTTCAAAACCATTTCAAATCCAATTTATTTATTTTAAAAATAAATAGTATTATAATTCTAGTTCAAAACTAGTTCATTTCGATAAAAATCTATTTTTATCTTTTCAAATATGGAGTTTTTCATCCCAAATCTTCACAAATCATTTCTTATGATTTTACACAAATTATTATTATTTTTAATAATTTTATCAAGGCCTGTACAGTCGATTTCCATCAACGGCCATCGAACTGCACTTACAGCGACCTTTTTCAAATTTGATTTGGACATAATTCCAAATCCAACCGTTAGATTTCAAATTTTTAATATTTCGATAGAAATCTCTTTACGATGGGAACCCAACGGTTTCGGTTTTAGGAGAATCCGACGGTCGGATCTCCCGCAATATCCATTCGAAGTCAATGGTCGAAATTCGCGAACTGCCGCGGTGCGGCGCGTTCTATTCAGGCCATTATATTATATATATAATATATATAATATATGCTTCGTCGATTTCCATTCAAAACGTGCTTTATAAATCGTTTTAAATTCATTTTCAAAACGGTTTCAACTTCATATCCAATTTCAAATCAAAATTGAATATTCCAATATAAATTCGTTTTAAATTCATTTCAAATCGATTTCAATTCAAATTGATTTCTAATTCAATTTCAGTTCGTTTTCAGTTCAATTTCAATTCGAATTCATTTCTATTCAATTTCAATTCGAATTCACTTCTATTCAATTTCAGTTCGAATTCACTTCTATTCGATTTCAATTCGAATTCATTTCTATTCGATTTCAATTCGAATTCATTTCTATTCGATTTCAATTCGAATTCATTTCTATTCGAATTCAATTCGAATTTATTTCTATTCGAATTTCAAATCAATTCAGTTTAATTCGAATTTCAATTCACTCAATCTAGTTCGAATTTCAAATCTATTCAATATTCATTGAAGAATGAATAAAATTGATATAAATATCGTTCACATCAAAATGGCGTCAATCTAACCAACACGGCTTCATATGTTTCTATCTTCAAATATTCTATTTCAAATATTTCTATTTCAAATATTTTTATTTCAAATATTTCTATTCAAATATTTCTCTTCAAATACTTCTATTTCAAATATTTTTATTTTAAATATTTCTTTTTTGAAACTGGAATGAGGCCCAATCAATTACCATATAATGTTAATTATATGGATTTTCTACAACACATGTATACATCAACAACGATGAATAATCAACCATCATCCAAAGTGCATTCTACACTGTATAAGCATCAAATATAAATATTTAACGCTTATAACAGTCTGTCAATAAATCGATCGACATACAACTAATTATTGGGATTAGTGCACATCAAATATCATCCCAATACCCGTGTGGGGTTTCAAACAATCAAACACAGATTTTATTTGTGCAGCTGGGCGATGTGTAAAATTTATCGTCCCAATCAATATCAGTCAACTGTGTGTATATAAACAAATCGTTTGATTTGTTTATTTTTATTTCCTTTCATATATACGTTAAAAATTCTATTTTTAACTATAAGATATTTTTAGCTATATAAATATTTTATTTCATTTCACATCACATCACACAATCAACTACACATCAAAATCAAACAAACAAGCATACAAGCCGTCCATGGTCTGTGGACGACGGGTGTCGGGTGCTACTAAACACCGTCTGCATCCTAGTATATATTTATATAACTAGAAAATCAAATTAAAGAGTGAGAAATTCTCACAGAATTGCTAATCCAACGCCACGACTCTTCTTATGTAGAAATCTTCGTCGTTCTTGCCTCTTGTCGCTTTCGTTGCCCGTATTCTCTACATATATAAAAATCGAATTTTTACTTCGCTATTCAATATATAAAAATCGAATTTTTACTTCGCTATTCAATATATAAAAATCGAATTTTTACTTCGCTATTCAATATATAAAAATCGAATTTTTACTTCGCTATTCAATATATAAAAATCGAATTTTTACTTCGCTATTCAATATATAAAAATTGAATTTTTACTTCGCTATTCAATATATAAAAATCACATTTTAACTTCGTTATTCAATATATAAAAATCACATTTTTACTTAGTTATTCAATATATATAAATCACATTTTTACTTCGTTATTCAATATATAAAAATCACATTTTTACTTCGTTATTCAATATATAAAAATCGAATTTTTACTTCGTTATTCAATATATAAAAATCGAATTTTTACTTCGTTATTCAATATATAAAAATCACATTTTTACTTTGCTATTCAATATATAAAAATCGAATTTTTACTTCATTATTCAATATATAAAAATCGAATTTTTACTTCGTTATTCAATATATAAAAATCACATTTTTACTTCGTTATTCAATATATAAAAATCACATTTTTACTTCGTTATTCAATATATAAAAATCACATTTTTACTTTGCTATTCAATATATAAAAATCGAATTTTTACTTTCTCTATCCTATAAAAATCATATTTTTAATACTCTACTTATGTAAAAGTGAAACACCCCACCTCCATTAGGGTCACTCTAAAAGGGAATGCCCTAATTTTGGTGGAGGTTTATAAGTATAAGTCACAGATATACAAGACAGATATAATAACACATAATTTTGAACAGTGGAAAACAACAACTTTTATTTCTTCAAAATACGTGTTACACAAACCATGCCATAATACTTCCCAAAATCATAACTGTCTTGATTACATTATTTAAAGAAGCATGAAGAAAACATAAATAAACTGCAAAAGTCCCCTAATTGCTATCCAAAGCCATAGTCCAAAACGGAAAAGATCCAAGCAATACATTCTTTCTCTTCAAGCTGGATGTGAAAACTGGTCAAGCTGCGGTATTCCCTCCCTGAGAACCTGGGGGGGGGGGGGGACGAAAGAAAAAGAGGCGAAAGGAAAAGGGTCAGTCATAAAGACTGAGTAAGTTCTAGTGACTTTCAGTGTAGAGACGGTTAAAACAACCTGTCATGTACGAACTGGAACTAAACTTAAGAATGGTGTCAAGGTGAACAAGATAGACTAAGGTGATCAGGATAAGTCAAGACAAGTCAAGTAAAGCATCACATGTTCGAGATTCGTTGCATCAACTGTACTAGTATACTAAGCCCATATCACAAGTTAATCACGAAATAAATCCCACGGCCCAATGTCATGAAATGACCCTGAAACGGGGTCTGACCCAAGTACGGGGTCCTACGGAGCGATTATCTAGTCGATCGGCTCCCTACAAGTTCTAGCTCGTCAAGTGTCCGTGTCATACGGCTAATCACGAATGCAGTCACCTGTGCTGGGTCCACCTTCGGGTGTATCAGCCCTAGGGTGTCAACCCCTGACACGATTCAAGATGCACAGATAAATCTACGGATACCCAGTGTCTGCCCCGGATACGTGCACGATCGTAGTCCACCAAACCTACACTGGCGTACCCTACTGCCGTCGTTCACCTCTTACAATCAGCCCAGTAATCGTGCCCCACCCGGCCTAGCCCCAGGGTACCTTGATACATCTAGAGGGTTACTGCTGAAAGGGGTCGTGTCTAGGGTTTTCGCCTAATAGATTAGGTCATGTAATTCGTGACCTAACCTGCCTAACAGATTAAGTCATGTAATTCGTGACTTAATCCTTTTCTAGTCTAGTCATGTCAAGATGGTTAAGTATGTCATTTCAGTTCACGACTTAACCCGCCTACGTGTCATATCAAGTTGGCTAAGTGTTGTCGTTTTCAAGTTCATGACTTAGCCCTACAAATCGTGTTCAAGTTGGTTAAGTTGTCTTTTCATGTTCATGACTTAACCCTAATTGGCATTAATTGATTCGTTAATGCACCGAACCACTCACATTGGATCCTATTGTTCGTAGCCACTGGATTTGCCGGACGGTTCCGGGCAGGTTTACGCTATGAACTCAACCCAACCTCGGGTTTCAAGCGCGATGTGACCAACTACCCACATTAGATCCTATTGTTTGTAGCAACTGGATTTGCCAGGAGGTTCCGGGCAGATTTACACTACAAACTCAACCCAACCTCAAGTTGGCCACTTTCTTGTTTTCTAAAGTCATGCCCATGTTCTTATCAGATTTTGCTATTTCCACATCATGTTCATATATCAACTTCGTTCCCAACTAAGGCATGTTTAAAGTCAAGTTATGGCATGTTCAAGTCAAGTTTTCGTGCCATATTTCATGTTCTACTTATGCCAAATTTCACAGTTTATGCTTATAATTAATTCAAGTTTTGCCTATTCTACCCAATCGTATCCCCAACGTATATAAACGTACTTCGTTCACAAGCATAAACAATTCAAGAGATAAAGGGGAATAACACCAAACATGTGATAGGCATATGTGACAATTCCAACATCACTTGCATAAAAAACAGGCTATAACATATCACATGGTTTCAATACTAGTATGATGATAACTTGGCATAGTAATGATTCCAACTTAATTTAACATGATGATTTCAACTTTACATCATAGGCATAATAATCATTGCGGGCATAATAATAATTTTATTATAAACATGAAACATTAAAGGCATAGTAATCCTAATAGGCATAGTGGATTCCAATTTAACATTTTTAACATAATAATTCTCATAGACATAATGATTCCAATTTATCATAATGATTCTCATCTAGCATTATAAACATAATGGTTCCAATTTAGCGTTTTTAACATAATGATTCTCAACTAACATTACAAACATAATGGTTCCAATTTTAGCGTTTTTAACATAATGATTCTCAACTAACATTATAGACATAATGATTCAAATTTAGTGTTTTTAACATAATGATTCTCAACTAACATTATAGACATAATGATTCCAATTTAGCGTTTTTAACATAATGATTCTCAATTAACAGTATAGACATAATGATTCCAATTTAGCATTTTTAACATATCTAACATTATAAACATAATAATTCCAACTTTTCATCATAACCTAGCAATACCCAATTTTTCATTAATCATGATGGGTATATTAACATCACAAGCATAATTCCATCAATAGTCATAGCCATGGTTTAATTAGCATCATAGACATGGTTTAATCAACATAAAGATTTCAATAAACATAGTGATTCCATGGACATGTATTAGTCCAACTTGCCAAACAATTAAGCCCAAGTGATTCATAACAACATCAAAATCATGACAAGTTTAACTTGCAACGTTGCCATAGCAATATCCCCAAATTATAATTCAAAGATAAATAATATAAACAATGGATTAACAATAGTTCCTAAATCCGGTTTCAATTCATGGCATGTCCATATTGTTTTAGCGTTTTTGCCTAAAAAGTAACATAGAACTTACAATATGAAGCAAATAATCCAAATAAAAATCCCAAATCAAATAGTCCCAAATTCGTTGTCTAAAGCGTCGTAGTTGTTGTAGCTTCTAGTTGTAGCCTTCAAGAATCGTCCTCTATCTTCTATAATTTTATTCTTTGTATTTTTAATTCAGAGCTCTAGGTTTAATGGCGGCGGCCTGAGGCTAAAATGAAATAGTATGATTTAGGCTAGGTCTAGGTGTTATTTTATAGGTGAATAGGGTGATTTAGAGCCTTCAGATCAGTCCAGAAGTCATCAGAATCGCACAGCTCGAATACACATCATCTAGCCACTCAAAAGAAGACACGTCACCTCAGAACACTCCAGAATTCGGTGCTGGATTTGTACGGGCACACTTGGCAGGTGCGCCAGTGTATTTTTGTATTGGCGCACTTCACAAGAGCACCAGTGTATTCTGGACTGTTTTCGGTTTTTTTGCCTAACTTCGTTCGTCCATATCTTCTTCATACGGTATCCGATTTTCGAAAACTCGGACTCTATTTCGCGTATTTTTCCGAGACAAACGCAATGGCGTAACCCATTTCCCTTGATTTAATCATTTATAATTAATTATACTTTAATTCGTGAAGCTTAATGTTATAGAATTCACGGGGTGTTACATAAAATAATATTTTTAACCTTTCTATATTATAAAAATTCTATTTTTAACCTTGCTATATTATAAAAATTATATTTTTAACCTTCCTATATTATAAAAATTATATTTTTAACCTTCCTATATTATAAAAATTATATTTTTAATATCTCTACATTATATAAAAATCACATTTTGATTTCTATACATATGTAAAAATTAAAAAATTTCTCTAGTTATTCATGTATATAAAAATTTAAACATGATTTAAATAAACAAAGTAACTCAGATCTTATAATGTATTTAAAAAAACATATACTCATAATTTTCGATCGCTAGCAAGGTTGAAGCTCGCTGGTGGTCGCAGTTGAGTCGATGGGGTGTTTTGGGACGGGGACAGCGGTGTTCGTTTTGGGGCCTGGGGGTTTCAAATGGGAAAGGAGGGAAGCAAGGAGGGTCGGAGGGAGGAGGAAGGTGCAGCGACGGCCAGGGGGCTAGGGAGGCAGTGCTGATGCGGTGGTGGGTTGTGGGTGATTGGCGGCGACGTCTCGTCGATTTGGGGACCGACTGGTCGGAGAGGAGAGGGAGAAGCAAGGGGAAGGACGGAGGAGCAATGAAAAGAGGGGGGAATGACATGCGGCAGCGCGTTGGAGGCGGCGCTGGGGCACGATCACCTGGCGGCGGTTTGGGATGAGGAGCGGCGGGTTTTGGGTCCAGAAGGGGTAGCGGGGTTTTTTTTTTGACTGGCTGACCATATGAGAGAGTGAGGGGTTAAGTGAAAGGAATTTATATATTTTATTATTTATTTTTTAAAAATTAACTTTTATTTTCGAAGTCATAACGAGACCCACCGCCTGTCGTCCATAGCTAATTACCCCCATTCCGAACACAATGGGATATGTATCGCAAACCGATTCGATCGTTTCGATCAGTTTCCGCAAAATCAACATATAACTCTATATATTGAATTTGAACGCGCATTTCAATTTACCGGGGTCACATACTAACTCTAAAAATTCCCGAAAAATAATTTCTAGCTTCATATTGACGATACGGTCCTAACAAAACTAGTTTCGTCGAATTCTGAGACCGTTGGAAAAATGGTCATTTTCCAGTCGATTAAAATCAACTAAAACTGGTCAAACGTGTTTTCCTTTGCCACGCTCACATATTGATTCGAAAAATTATGAAATTTGGAATCTAGCAATAACTTGACATCACGGATCCAACAAAATTAGTTTCGTCGAAATCCGAGGTTGTTTGCAAAATGGCTATTTTTAAGGGTCTGAATTCCATAGCGACTATTCAGAATTTTCAACTGGACATATCCTTTGATTCCCACTATGAAATTTTGATTTTTCGGATTCGTTGGAAAGATATTCCCAAATAGATCCTATTATTTTTGGTTTCACTAAAATCCGGTTTATTTTGCACCCGGTACATTCATTTGAAGTTTGAAATCGAATTATCGAACAACCGCGCCATTTTCAATTCTATTTATAATTAAAATTAATATTTATATTCTAACGACAACGTATATAATATATACGTTCGAATTTCATTCAAAATAAATTTCTCGTCGTTTTTATTTAAAATAATTCAGTTTAAATAATCAAAATTCGCTAAAATTGCCAAAATAAAAATTTTAAACTGGCCCAGATTTCCAGGTTGTTACAATCTCCCCCACTTAAAACTTTTCGTCCCCGAAAAGGAACAAAGTCGAAAGTGGTTTGATTAACCAACTCTACGTTCGATCTGGCTTCCATTCTCCAACTTTTCAGTTTCTGAGAATTTTCAAAAATTTCAAAAATTTGGGTAACACCCGGAATTTTCGAAAAATTTCGCCATAACCTCCCCTGCACCGGGAGCCACGGGAAAATCCCGAAATTGCCATACAGGCCTTCTGATCTCAAAAAGAAAAAGAAAAAGCCAAGCGGCTAGCCAATAGGCTCATAAAATCATCATCACCCAAACAAAACAGTAAATTATAGTAAACATGTACCTATTCGTCGGGCAAACAATTTTATTCTTCTGCTCTAGCCTCTTTGCTATGACCTGTTCAATAGATATACATGTGTATGCATGCAAATGCGACCAAATTTCAATACAATTCATTATTTGATACAATTAGGCGTAATGGTTCAAAATTATCAAACTATTAAACAAACAACACAAACATCAATCGATTAGTGGATTAACGTTTCAAATTCATAATTTTGATACATAGTCAAAAATCAAATTTTTGATGCCAAATCACAACAAT
The DNA here is from genome assembly GCA_030737875.1 of Allium sativum. Lineage (NCBI taxonomy): Eukaryota > Viridiplantae > Streptophyta > Magnoliopsida > Asparagales > Amaryllidaceae > Allium > Allium sativum. The sequence goes on from CM060926.1 coordinate 379,879,833, forward strand.
AAGCCCTATCTAATTTTGGTTCTCACACCAGTCAATAGGAAATATATAGAAATCTCACTTTCGAAACTCGAAAATAAATACTGGCGATGGTGCCCCGTCACCAGAATTATCCCCGGGCACTAGAGTATGATTCTATAACTATCCAGTATATTAAAACTTCGAATACATGTTTGCAAGACATATATGCAAAATCTTTATATATCGGATTGTCCCGATCAATATAGAATAAATAATCAAATACGAATAGTTGATTTAAATTTTCAAAACAAAATTTTTTTCACTTCAAAAATATACTCTTCACACTCGTTCTAGGATACTACTGATCCCATCTCTAACGAGTCATTCCCATGGGATATTACTAATTCAATATCTGATGAATTCTTTCGTATGGTTCTAATGTGCCATGTTCTCTGAGCTTAGTAAACCAAAGCTCTGACACCAACTGTAAAAACCCGTAACTTCCTCGTAAAGGAAAGAGCGGATAGTTCGAGAACAAGCCACAACAGAACGCAGTCGGAAGAACATTGCATTGTATATTACAACAATGCATCAGAATACAAGAATATATAGAGTATAAACGAATATTACACAGAAATATCAGAGATTTAAATTACATTTAAATACATCGCAGCGGAAAATAATACAATACACAACTAGAAGAGATATACGGATACAAAGCTTTCCGGATATCATTCCAGCTGTAAACCAGGATCCTGTGAATATAAATCTGCAAAACCAAAACTACTAGCTGCCCGTGTCAAAATAAGGGCACCCAGAGTTTAGGTTAAAACAATAAACTCCAAGTCAGTCATGGGACTGGTGTGAGAACTAAAACAGTTATTAATCTTTATTTTAAAATTAGGTAAATCCAGGGACCACGCCGCTAACGCGGAACGGGTTTTCTCCCAAGAATACCAGTGCATAAAACAAACAGTGCAATGCTAAATAAAGAAAAATGAAGCTGTTATAAGACCCAGGTCCTATCACACAATGCAACGCAAGCCGGGGGATAGGGTTTTCCCTTATAACAGCCAAATAATGCTTGATACGTTTAAAACAGATTATTTGATACTATTATAAGTGCATAGTGTATAAAACAACTTCAAATCATATGTATCAATCATAGGCGGCATGGCTACCATATATCATGTTGCCATACTAGTTCTACAATTAAAACCGCAAATGTCACGTATTTGGAAATTGGATTTCCGTCTATGAACTGAGGCCAGGGATCGTCCTCAACCGATTCGAGACTGTCTAGCCCGAGCCTCAGGAACAGCCGCATCTGCACCTTGGATCGTCAGGGCCGGTCCACCGATGTGGATTATTATGCCTGAACACTACGTTTCCCCACCCTTTGGGGTGTAAATGAGCCAACGAATGACTCCATCGGACCCGGATCATCCGATCTAACCGAGGCGCCTCGCAACAGCAACAACCACACAGGTGAAAAGTATATAAATGTCAGGGCTGGTAGGTCGCTGACACCACCCTAGCTAGAAAGAAACGCATGCCCTCCCTGAGGTCCTCTCCCGTTTTTGGTTCACAACCGGGGTGCGAGGCTCGCGAATTCACATTACACAAAGCTGTGCCACACAGACTTTGCTTGGATCATCACCACAAGACTTTGCTTTTCAACAGAAGCCTCGATCAATTGCCACTTAGGCATGCCACACAGGAAATTCACTCTATGCGTTTGATATCCATCACTGTATAACCCCTGAGCTCGTACGTCTCAGAGAAGGGCGTTAAGCAAGAGAATAAATTCTCCACCGCCGAACAGATATATATTTAATAGAGATCAATCACACAGACTAAAATCCAATGTCAGACACACAGTCCAATTACAAGTCCGTTCTGGGTCTGAACGAAACCGGAGGCACCTAGTACCCCGCATATCCATCGATCTCCAAGTACATCTGGACGATCACCAACTGTTTCCATCTTCTTGGGTGTACAGCCCAATCAAGATCATCAGTAATCACCCAAATGACGTGAAGAGCTCCGGTCTTCAACCACCGTCTTCATCTTCGACACCACGTCGAATTAGTTATTCAGAATGGGATAAACCCGGTCTTTCCGTATAACTCGCGTATATAATAAACAAGTGATACACAAACACAACATACGCCTCATTCCAATTCATCAGTCACTAACCGTAAATTAATCAAGAGAATAATTCCCCAAATATTAACCCCGAAGGCCGAAACCAACATCAGATCAATATCCAAAAAACCGTTCTGCTTAGCTAACCGACAGTTAGTTTCTAAATTTCACATTCATAGAGAAAGGTTCCCATTAATTTTATCAAAGATAAATCATTAAAATTTATTCTTTAATCTACTTTTGAATATCGATTCAATTAGTCGGGATTAACGAACCATACCGAAGTAATCATTTATTTTAATTTCCCAATCCCAACCTATTCATCCCATGAAGTAAAACTGGTTATACTTCATATCTAACACCACAGTGTTATCGGTCAATTCAATTACCATTTCACATTCAAATCTAATTAAAGATTTAACAAACGCCTGGAGCAAAACTGGTGATACTCCATCCTCGATCATTTCAATCTAATTAAAGATTCATTAAAACTCCACTTAGTTTTAATCTGTGACTGGGTTAAAGAATCAGTGTCATTTAAAACACGGTTCACGATAAACCCAAAATCACATCCTATTAATTATCGGGTTAAAGAACGAGTGTTATTTAAAACACCATTCACGATAAACCCAAGAATCAATTCGAATTCAATTCCAATTAAATATTATTTAATTGGTATACTTCATTAAATCTAAATAAAAAGATTTAATCTTTTCTCAACTGGGTTCAATAACAGTGTTAATGAAGACACCATTCACGACAAACCCAAATCACATTTGATATTAGTTACAAGGCTCTGAATAGAAAATATGCCGGCTTGTATTCAATATCAAATTCCACGACAAACAAATACCGTATTGGAAATAACGATATAAATATATCTTACAAATTCCCATCACAATACCCGTATCATCACGAAATCCAACATCGAAATATTCCATGGTTAATTTCGATTCAAATCCATTCCAATATAATTATTGGAAATTCTGGTTATTTTCAAAACCATTTCAAATCCAATTTATTTATTTTAAAAATAAATAGAATTATAATTCTAGTTCAAAACTAGTTCATTTCGATAAAAATCTATTTTTATCTTTTCAAATATGGAGTTTTTCATCCCAAATCTTCACAAATCATTTCTAATGATTTTACACAAATTATTACTATTTTTAATAATTTTATCAAGGCCTGTATAGTCGATTTCCATCAACGGCCATCGAACTGCACTTACATCGACCTTTTTCAAATTTGATTTGGACATAATTCTAAATCCAACCGTTAGATTTCAAATTTCTAATATTCGTTAGAAAGCTCTTTTCGATACGAACCCAAAGGTTCCAGTTTTAGGAGAATCCGACTGTAGGATCTCCCGCAATATCCATTCGAAGTCAATGGTCGAAATTCATGAACTGCCGCGGCGCGGCGCATTCTATTCAGGCCATTATATTATATATATAATATATATAATATATGCTTCGTCGATTTCCATTCAAAACGTGCTTTATAAATCGTTTAAAATTCATTTTCAAAACGGTTTCAACTTCATATCCAATTTCAAATCAAAATTGAATATTCCAATATAAATTCGTTTTAAATTCATTTCAAATCGATTTCAATTCAAATTGATTTCTAATTCAATTTCAGTTCGTTTTCAATTCAATTTCAATTCGAATTCATTTCTATTCAATTTCAATTCGAATTCATTTCTATTCAATTTCAATTCGAATTCACTTCTATTCAATTTCAATTCGAATTCATTTCTATTCAATTTCAATTCGAATTCATTTCTATTCGAATTCAATTCGAATTCATTTCTATTCAATTTCAATTCGAATTCATTTCTATTCGAATTCAATTCGAATTCATTTCTATTCGAATTTCAAATCAATTCAGTTTAATTCGAATTTCAATTCACTCAATCTAGTTCGAATTTCAAATCTATTCAATATTCATTGAAGAATGAATAAAATCGATATAAATATCGTTCACGTCAAAATGGCGTCAATCTAACCAACACGGCTTTATATGTTTCTATCTTCAAATATTCTATTTCAAATATTTCTATTTCAAATATTTTTATTTCAAATATTTCTATTCAAATATTTCTCTTCAAATATTTCTATTTCAAATATTTTTATTTTAAATATTTCTTTTTCGAAACTGGAATGAGGCCCAATCAATTACCATATAATGTTAATTATATGGATTTTCTACAACACATGTATATATCAACAACGATGAATAATCAACCATCATCCAAAGTGCATTCTACACTGTATAAGCATCAAATATAAATATTTAACGCTTATAACAGTCTGTCAATCAATCGATCGACATACCACTAATTATTGGGATTAGTGCACGTCAAATATCATCCCAATACCCGTGTGGGGTTTCAAACAATCAAACACAGATTTTATTTGTGCAGTTGGGCGATGTGTAAAATTTATCGTCCCAATCAATATCAGTCAAATGTGTGTATATAAACAAATCGTCCGATTTGTTTATTTTTATTTCCTTTCATATATACGTTAAAAATTCTATTTTTAACTATAAGATATTTTTAATTATATAAATATTTTATTTCATTTCACATCACATCACACAATCAACTACACATCAAAATCAAACAAACAAGCATACAAGCCGTCCATGGTCTGTGGACGACAGGTGTCGGGTGCTACTAAACATCGTCTGCATCCAAGTATATATTTATATAACTAGAAAATTAAATTAAAGAGTGAGAAATTCTAACAGAATTGCTAATCCAACGCAACGACTCTTCTTATGTAGAAATCTTCGTCGTTCTTGCTTCTTGTCGCTTTCGTTGCCCGTATTCACTACATATATAAAAATCGAATTTTTACTTCGCTATTCAATATATAAAAATCGAATTTTTACTTTGCTATTCAATATATAAAAATCGAATTTTTACTTCGCTATTCAATATATAAAAATCGAATTTTTACTTCGCTATTCAATATATAAAAATCGAATTTTTACTTCGCTATTCAATATATAAAAATCGATTTTTTACTTCGTTATTCAATTTATAAAAATCACATTTTTACTTAGTTATTCAATTTATAAAAATCACATTTTTACTTCGTTATTCAATATATAAAAATCACATTTTTACTTCGTTATTCAATATATAAAAATCACATTTTTACTTCGTTATTCAATATATAAAAATCACATTTTTACTTTGCTATTCAATATATAAAAATCGAATTTTTACTTCGTTATTCAATATATAAAAATCGAATTTTTATTTCGTTATTCAATATATAAAAATCACATTTTTACTTTGCTATTCAATATATAAAAATCGAATTTTTACTTCGTTATTCAATATATAAAAATCGAATTTTTACTTCGTTATTCAATATATAAAAATCACATTTTTATTTCTTTATTTAATATATAAAAATCACATTTTTACTTTGTTATTCAATATATAAAAATCACATTTTTACTTCGTTATTCAATATATAAATGTCACATTTTTACTTTGTTATTCAATATATAAAAATCGAATTTTTACTTTCTCTATCCTATAAAAATCATATTTTTAATACTCTACTTATGTAAAAATAATATTTTTAACCTTTCTATATTATAAAAATTCTATTTTTAACCTTGCTATATTATAAAAATTATATTTTTAACCTTCCTATATTATAAAAATTATATTTTTAACCTTCCTATATTATAAAAATTATATTTTTAATCTTGCTATATTATAAAAATTATATTTTTAATATCTCTACATTATATAAAAATCGCATTTTGATTTCTATACATATGTAAAAATTAAAACTTTTCTCTAGTTATTCATGTATATAAAAATTTAAACATGATTTAAATAAACAAAGTAAATCAGATATTATAATGTATTTAAAAAAACATATACTCACAATTTTCGATCGCTAGCAAGGTTGAAGCTCGCTGGTGGTTGCAGTGGATTCGATGGGGTGTTTTGGGGCGGGGACAGCGGTGTTCGTTTTGGGGCCTGGGGGTTTCAAATGGGAAAGGAGGGAAGCAGGGAGGGTCGGAGGGAGGAGGAGGGTGCAGCGACGGCCAAGGGGCCGGGGAGGCAGTGCTGATGCGGTGGTGGGCTATGGGTGATTGGCGGCGGCGTCTCGTCGATTTGGGGATCGACTGGTCGGAGAGGAGAGGGAGAAGCAAGGGGAAGGAAGGAGGAGCAACGCAGAGAGGGGGGAATGACCTGCGGCAGCGCGTCGGAGGCGGCGCTGGGGCACGATCGCTTGGCGGCGGTTTGGGATGAGGAGCGGCGGGTTTTGGGTCCTGAAGGGGTAGCGAGTTTTTTTTTTTGACTGGCTGACCATATGAGAGAGAGAGGGGTTAAGTGAAAGGAATTTATATATTTTATTATTTTAATTTTTTTAAAAGTAACTTTTATTTTCGAAGTCAAAACGAGACCCACCGCCTGTCATCCATAGCTAATTACCCCATTCCGAACACAATGGGATATTTAACGCAAGCCGATTCGATCATTTCAATCAGTTTCCGCCAAAATCAACATATAACTCTATATATTAAATTTGAACGCGCATTTCAATTTACCGGGGTCACATACTTACTCTAAAAATTCCCGAAAAATATTGTCTAGCTTTGTATTGATGATACGGTCCTAACAAAACTAGTTTCATCGAATTCTGAGACCGTTGGAAAAATGGTCATTTTCCAGTCGATTAAAATCAACTAAAACTGGTCAAACACGTTTTCCTTTGCCACGCTCACATATTGATTCGAAAAATTATGAAATTTGGAATCTAGCAATAACTTGACATCACGGATCCAACAAAAGTAGTTTCGTCGAAATCCGAGGTTGTTTGCAAAATGACTATTTTTAAGGGCCTGAATTCCATAGCGACTATCCAGAATTTTCAACTGGACATATCTTTTGATTCCCGCAATGAAATTTTGATTTTCCGGATTCGTTGGAAAGATATTCCCAAATAGATCCTATTATTTTTGGTTTCACTAAAATCCGGTTTATTTTGCACCCGGTAGATTCATTTGAAGTTTGAAATCGAATTATCGAACTACCGCGCCATTTTCAATTTTATTTATAATTAAAATAAATATTTATATTCTAACGATGATGTATATAATATATACGTTCGAATTCCATTCAAAATAAATTTCTCGTCGTTTTTATTTAAAATAATTCATTTTAAACAATCAAAATTCGCTAAAATTGCCAAAATAAAAATTTTAAACTGGCCCAGATTTCCGGGTTGTTACAACCTATATATGGCGACATGATATATGGTACCCGTGTCGTCTATGATTGATACTTATGATTGAAATTGTTTTTGAAACATATAAATACCAGTAATAATATCAAATGCTTTTGTTTTATTCATATCAAGCATATTTTGACCATTATAAGGTAAAACTCTATCCTCCGGTTTGCGTTGCATTATGTGATGGGAACTGAGTCTTATAATGGCTTCATTTTTATAAAAAGCGTTGCAATGTTTAAAGGATTTACTTGTTTTAAAGCATTGGCAATCCAATGGAGTAAACTCATTCCGCGTTAGCGGCGTGGTCCTGTGATTGGCCATATGATAAAATAAGTTAGTATATTTCTCATACCAGTCCCATAACTGACTCGTAATTTGTTTCACTTGCAAACTCGTGTCCCCCTATTTCTACACGGTCAGCCTTGTATTTAGGTTTTAGCAGGATCTTTCTAGATAGTTATGGAGCTGAAGATGGATTTTATTATTTCTTTTTTTTATGTTGTTCAGCTCCTGTTGTACATATTATGTTTTGATTCCGCTGTAGACATTTTATGTAAAGCTGAACTGTATTTTGTACTAAGTATGATCCTGTATACTGTGTAACTCTGATGATTATGTTTATCTAGTGTATTCTATTGTACATTATCTGGTGTATTTATATATTTCTGTTCTGCTGTTATTTGTTTATGTGTTATATTCCAAATATTACCCTTACCACCAGGGAACGGGGGTTCGGGGTCGTCACAATTATATTAATTTATTTACCTGAATCCTATTAATTTCTTTTCATGCATTATATTTTCATCAATCTTATTTTATTTATGTACTCTTATTCCTTAAATTTACATTCCTTTATTTTTCTTTCCCGTTTTTCTTTCCTGTTATTTATTTCTTTTCTCTAAAACCAAACCATCTCCATTTAAATATATTTCCCTTCTCTTTAATGTAATGTTTTCTATATTTAGGAAAAAAACAAGATTAAGAAAAAAGCCACAAAACTTTTGACTTTATCTGTGCATATTTTTAACCATTTTCTCTGCTTTATTCTTATTAGTCCAATTGAATATGTTTCATGAATTATGATACTTATTGTTATGTATTTTGAAATTTAAAAAGTCATATGACTTTCTTATAGTCAGCATCAGACAATAAATCATGCATTCATTTCTTTTTGTTATCATTTTTCCCTATGTAATTTTTCTTTTGAATTTAGAATAATAAATAAATGTTGATAAGAGTGACACCTTATGCTTAGTCAGTAAATTTATTTACTTCATAACCTACCTAATATGAAGGGACACATTAGAGAAATAAATAAGGTATCTTTCTCAATTCCCTTCCTCATTCTTTTGTTTCTTCTTTGCAATTGTCTCTATTAATATTCTCTAATTCTAGACCTTAGCATACTCCTTTTCCTTTATTCTCTGTAAACAAAAATGAGCAGCCACCATTTTATTCTTTTCTTTCCTTCAAAAAAAAGGATTCCAACCAAATCACTCCACGAAAAAAATCTAAAAGAAGTTTGATTTTGAGTAATATCCTCTTCGATTCTATATGATTGTCCAAGGGTGCTATCTCATCTTACGGATGATATGGAACTGTCATGAACCGATTCTTAGAATGTCAAATTTTGGGGAAAAATTGGATCTGAACCATCAAATAAAGGCTGATAAAGTGGAAACCATCGGTGAGAAAGTCTCAACTTATAAAGTGGTTTTATTTGCTAATTTTATATGATGCCTATAAGCTATTTGATGATGTGTCTCTTGGGAAATTTATGGTTTATATGTGGTTATATTGATGGTATATGTTTGCTAAGGATTCTTCAATAGATTCATGGAGTAAAAATGATATTTTTATGGAATTAGGAAGTGAAACACCTTATGTTAGTTCACAAAATTACACCTTTATAGAATATTAGTTATATAGATTCCTTAGTTGATTTGTGGTGATATGTTTGAATTATTTGCAAGTGATTTAAAGTGGTAAAGAAAACTAATCCCTTAAAGTTTTGATATTTAAGTAGAATTTGGGTAGTCACTTAAGTATGTGAGAAATCATTTAATTGAAAAGGGCTAGATTAATATTAATTGTTTATAGTTAATTTTCTGTGTTTGATAATAGTTATTGATTGATTACACAAATTTAATATGATGTTAAATGTCGAATAGTGCAATAGAAATATCATTTTATCTGACAAAAGTGAGAAACCGAAAGGGCTAGTTTAATGTTAATCATAGTTAGTGAATTTATATGATTATATAATGATTTGGGGTTAATTATATAAGTTCATTTCGGTGGTAAATAATGCGTAGTAAGTTAAAAATATCATTTTTACTTGATATGTGCGCGTTTGTGACATTTAAACACAAAAGCGTAAGTTATGAGATCCCTAATCTAAAAATTAAAATTAATTGTTATTGCATTGAGAAATTTATTTATATACGTTGTAAAAATTCATATTGGTGTTGTACGAGATTTGAATTGGTTGATTTTGGTTGTGATGATCTATTGGATTGAATTAGATTAAAAAAATTGTCATGACTATTTGTACAATAAAAATATTCTTTTTATTGCACCTATAAATCATGAAAATTGTTAAAGTTGTTATTAATAAAAATATTCTTTTTATTGTACATATAGATCAAAAATTGTTAAAGTTATTATACAATAAAATTTCTTTTTATTGTACATATAAATCATGAAAATTGTTAAAATTTGTTATATAATAAAAATATTCTTTTTATTGTATATATAAATGTAACGACCCGGAATTTTGGGGCCAATTTAAAATTTTTATTTTAGAAAATTTAATGGATTTTTTATATTTAGAATAATTTATTTTAAATAAGAACGACTAAAAATTTATTTTAAAACAAATAAATTTAATCTAGTTCTAAAGAGAGTTTAAAACTGCGCTGCAGTTTGAAAATTTGAATTTGAACTTTGACTGACTATACCGAATTCAAAATAAATCAGAATTGAGCGTAATAAGAAATATTTAAATCTGTTTAATCATATCTTTCTAACGAATCTGAAAAACTAAAAAACTGAAATTTCACTTTATAATTTGAAAGTTATGTCCAGTTTAAAATTTAGAAAAGTCGCCGTAGAATTTATATATATTTTAATATAATATATTGGGCTTAAAAATAGACATTTTACAAATGACCTTGGTTTTCGACGAAACCACTTTTGTTGGAACCAGAATGTCAAATTATTGCTAAGTTTAATTTTCCATAATTTTTCGAATTAATATGTGAGTGTGGTAGAGGAAAACGTGTTTTCTCAGTTTTAGTCAATTTTAATCGACTTGAAAATGGCCATTTTTCAAACAGTCTCAGAATTCGACGAAATTAGTTTTGTTGGGACCGTATCGTCACAACATAGCTAGATATAATTTTTCTGTAATTTTTAGAGTCAGTATGTGGCCTCGGTAATTTAAAATGTACATTTGAATTTAATAATTAAATGATTTATAATGTAATTTAAAGAAAAACATATCGTAACAGCCGAACTGGGTTACGAAACATATTCCGTTGTGTCCGGGACGGGGGTATTTAGCTAGGGGCGACAGTCGTTGGGTTTGAATTGGAGTTCGTATGAGTAAAATGGAATTATTGGATTTAAATAAATTAAAATAAATTAGAAATACACCTATATATACACCGTATATAGTACAATACGTAACCCTAATTCACAAATAGCAGCAGCCGCCACTTATCAAAAATCAGTGGCCAAGGCGGTTCAAAGTTCTTCCCCAAATCCCTTCCAATCCAAGCGATTTCATTCAAAAGTTTCAACATACAATCGAAGAGCTCCTTAAGCTCTGTATATTCAACTGTTAAGATCTGAAATGATGGTACGGATTTCTCGAATTTGATGCATAAACCGCCGACGTTGGGGTGTGATTTCCGAGGGGATGGCGCATTCGAACTGGATGTGGATGGGGGGCGTGAGGTGGTGGCTCCATGGGCATCAACGGCGAGGTGTTGGATCCAGGTCCGGGTCACTGTGGCGGCGCGCGTGAGGAGGAGAAAGGTTGGAGCGGTGGGTTCTATTTCCTTTTACAGAACGTAAAAGAAGATGATAAAAGGGGCAAAGGCAACGCATAAGCAAGTGTAGTTAATTTAATTAAATTCTAATTAAATTGTGTTAAAATAAAAACGATCACATCTCATTCAAATCAAATCGGAATTCGATGATTTCAGGTTCGTTAGAACCGAATTGACGAGATCTACAACATGACATTGGCGATATCTGAAATAAAGCAGATCAGAAATTCAAGAAATTTCAGAACTGAATTGATTTGTGAGATTTCTCTTTTAAAATATTATTTAAATTATTATTTTCTTTCCATTTGAAATCGATATATGTATGTGATAAAATCAGATCTGTGATTTATGGACTGAAATTTGTTTGTTGTTGTGATTGATTTGCGATGCTCATATTTTGTTAGATCAGTAATGTTGACATAGAAATATCATAATTGGTTAAATCAATAATGTTAACATAGAAATATGATTTTTAGTATTTTGTCGAAAATGAATTATCGACAAAACAAGAGTATTATTTTTAATCAAGTATATTAACATTTTCTTTCAAACTTGATTTCTGAATAAGATTATATTTTTGACAAATTTGATTAGTGAATAAGAAACCACTATTTTTGCCCAAAAGTTGATCAGTGAAAAATAACATTTTAAATAGAAATTTGTTATGTAAATAAAAACGACCTTTTTATTTGAAATATGTTTTGCAAATAGAAATCAACATTTTTGTCAAAAGAAAATTAGCAAAGAAACCAACATTTTTGTCAAAAGAAAATTAGCAAAGAAATCAACATTTTTGTCACAAGAAAATAGCAAAGAAATCAACATTTTTGTCACTTTGAAATAAATGAAATAAAAAATATATTTTTGTACATTTGAGATGAATGAAATAAAATGTATATTTTTATACATTTAAAAGGAAGGAGACAAAATAATCTTATTTTTTACATTGAAAAGGTTAGGCAAAATAATCATATTTTGATTACATAAAAAGTATTTGATAGAAATATGCATTTTGTTAACATAAAAAGGATTTGGTAAGAATATGCATTTTGTTAACATTAAAAAGGAATTATACAAAATAGGATATTTTGTACATTAAAAAGGAATTGTACAAAATTGGATATTTTGTACATTAAAAAGGAATTATACAAAAATGAATATTTTTGTACCTTGAAAAGAATTAGATAAAAGCGAACATTTTTATACCTTGAAAAAGATTATACAAAATTATCATATTTTGTAACATTGAAAAGATTTTACAAAATTATCATATTTGTACATTGAAAGGATTAGACTAAATTATGCATTTTTGGTCAGAGGTAAATGAATGACAAAAATATTCATTTTCGTCAAATGTAAAGAATGAAATAAAAACATTCTTTTTATCATTTAAAAAGAGTGAAGTAAAAATACTCCTTTTGTTTACATTGGAATGAATTAGACAAAACTGGCATTTTGTTTTCATTTAAATGAATTAGATTTAAACATAATTTTTGTTAGAAAGTAAAATATACATTTTTGTTAGAAAAAATAAAAGTTAGAAAGTAAAATTTACATTTTTGTTAGAAAAAATGAAAGTTAGAAAGTAAAATATACATTTATGTTAGAAAAAATAAAAGTTAGAAAGTAAAATATACATTTTTGTTAGAAAATGAATATTAGAATAAAAGGTAAATTTCTATTAGAAAATCTAAATTAAAATAAAAAGGATATTTTTGTCATTTAAAAAGAAATGAATTAAAAATAGGCATCTTTGATCATTTAAAAAGAATAAATTAAGAATATACATTTTTATGAGATATTATCCTCATTAAAAAGAATGGGATTAAGAGACTTCGTTTCTATGTGATATTAAAAATATTCATTTTGTCCATTAAGAGAGATTTCACCAAAATATTCATTTTTGTTCACTTAAAAAGATTTCTCCAAAATATCCATTTTGGTCATTGAAAAAGGATTACACAAAGGATAAGAAAGTTAATATTTTTATTTGTCGATTTGTCACAATAAAAAGATCATATGTTAAAAATATGATGTTAGTGATGACTTGGGATATATGTATGTGTTGATGAAGTGTTTGATGTATTTAATATATTGTTAGTATATTCAAACTGAATATTACACTTCCATTTACAAGTCATCCGACTTGTTTATGTGATTGGGATGATAATTTTCACACATCGCCTAAGTGCACAAATAATTTATTATTTGATTGTTGGATGAAACCCCACACGGGTGTTGGGATGATATTTGACCTACACTAGTCCCAATATTTAGTATAGAATTCACTCTGGTTGTTATTTGGATGTTTAATAATTATTTATCATTGTTATTGATTATATGCAGTATATGGTTGTTGATTGGGTCACATTCCAATAAAAATATTTTAGAAAAAGAATATATTTTAGAAAAATATATTTTATTGAAACGAACTAGTCATTAACTAGAATAATCATTAAATTTAGATTTAATGAGGATTTCCAATTAGTTAATATTTAATTCAAGTTAAATTAAATAAATTGGATTTGGGTTTGTCGTGAATGGTGTCTTCAATAACACCTTTCTTAAACCCTTTGAGAAAAGTATAAATCTTTTAATTAAGATTATTAAAAGCTTTTAATTATATTTAGTAATTGAAATAAGGTGAAATGTGAGTTGGGTATATTGTGAACTGTGTTTTTAAGTGATATGTGTTCTTTAACCCAACTGACAGTGAAAATATGATTTGGAAATAATAAATCTTTTATTAAGATTTAAATGGGAATTTTCCAAAAGTAAAGTTTTCACCAATCTAATATTAAATCGGAGTTGAATAGAATTTGAATTAATAATAACCGAGATAAGCTTCTGTAAAAGGAGACCGATACTACATATGGAATTTAAGAGGCTTTGCCGTTATTCCATTTATATTATTGGTCGGATACAGAAATTTATAACGAGTATATATTGATTCAAGTTCTGTGAAGATTCCATATTTTATGGAAGATGATTTTGGGTTTATCGTGAACTATGTTTAAATGACATTGGTTCTTTAACCCAGTTAAGGATAAGATTAATTTCTCAAGTTTAAATAACCATGTAATAATGATTTTTGATATTTAATACCAAATTGGGTTTTAAATAAATCTTTAAAAGAAAGACTTAAGAATAAAAGTTGAAGAATTTATCCTTGATAAGATAATGCGAATATTTTATTTAGAGGAATTTTCTGAATTGGAATGAGACGTTGGATGTGCTTTTATAGTACGTGATTTTTTTTAATTATAAAAATATGCGAATAGTTCGGAAAGACCAGGTTTAACCCATTCCGAATAATTACTACGACGACGAAGAGTCAAAGATGAAGACGGTGGTTGAGGACTGACGACCTTCACATCGAATGGATGTGTTGCTACTGAGACCCATGATGGGAGTAGCTACCATGAAGGGGCTTCAGTGGTAGCCATCCAAACGAGGTGAAGCTCTCCGGTCTTCGACCACCGTCTTCCTCTTCGATTTCTTATCGTCTATTTCTTATCGTCGATTTAGTTATTCAGAATGGGATAAACCCGGTCTTTCTGAGCAACCAGCGTATATAATAAACAAGTGCAACACTAACATATACACGCATCATTACAATTCATTAGTCACTAACCGTCAATCAGTAAGAGAACGATTTCCCAAATATTAACCCCGAAGGCCGAAACCAACATCAGATCAACACCTAGGAAACCATTCGACTTAGCCAACCTTTAGTTAATTTCTAAATCACATCCATATTGTTTATAATATTTTATAATGATTTATCGCTATTTTTATTTATTTTAAAATAGCCAATTTATTCAAAACGACGCTTCGGGCCATAACGCGATCGTGGTGCTGTTTTTCTTCAGATCTGATTTACACATATCTGAAAATCTAACCGTTGGATCTTCACAAAATTTACATCATTAGAAAGATCTTTTCAAAACGAATCCAACGGTTCTAGTTTCGGGAAAATCCGACGGTCGGATCTCCCGGTATAATCGTTGGAAGTTTCAATTTCAAAATACGAACTACAGCGTCATTATTCGATTAAATATATTTATATATATATATATATATATATATATATATATATATATAATCGATTCTAGCGCTGTTTTTCTTCAGATTTGAATTAAACATTCCAGACAATCCAACCGTTGGATTTTTACAAAGTTAGTGCCGTTGGAAAGATATTTCCAAAGCGAACCCAACGGTTGCGATTTCAGGAAAATCCGATGGTCGGATCTCCCGGTATAATCGTTTGAAATCACGGTTTCAGAATACGAACTGCAGCGTCGTTATTCGATATATTTTAATTCTATTTATATATATATATATATATATATATCGATTCTTCGATTTCAAAGCTACATTCTTTTCATACATTTGATAAAAATGATATTTTTATCTAACTGTCTTCTATTTCAACACTTCACTATATTTAACAATTCATGTATTTAATAAAAATGTGATTTTTATTGTAAAACAATTCATTTCAAAACACTATTATTTTATATAGTTCATACAGGTAATAAAAATGTGATTTTTATTATAAAACAATCTATTTCAAAATATGAATACCATTCAACACATGAATTTCAATTCAACGAATGAATATCGATTCAACACATGAAGGTTTTCTATAGTTTATATAAATAGATAAAAAGGTGATTTTTATATTTAAAACACGAATACCATTCAACACATGAATTTCTAATCAACGAATGTATATTGATTCCACACATGTTTATATATATAGATAAAAATGTGATTTTTGTATTTAAAACACGAATACCATTCAACACATGAATTTCTATCCAACGAATGAATATCGACTCAACACATGAAGGTTTTCTATTCAACGAATAAATATAGTTTCAATGAATGAAAATAATTCAAACACATGAATAATATTCAAAATTTCGGCAGCATAACGGTAGGGTAGTTAAAACCGGGACCGTCCCTAGTAATGCTCCTCGCTCTACCTTAAAACCTCGCGGTTTTTGACATTGGGGATCATGCAACTAGTTCGCACGTAGGCGGCATGTATATATTTATTTCATTTCCACAAACTAATCCTATGTGGTTTCAACTAAATATTTCTCAACCACAAACGGGTATTTTTCAACCACAATCAGTCAATATCAACCACAAACAATTCCAATCAACCATTCACTATCAATCAATTTTCACACCAATCACAACCAATAAATATCGTCCATGGTTTGTGGACGATGGGCGTATATATATATTTATATATAGCAATTCACTTTTATTTCAACACATATAATTTTTACAATGCATATACAACTTATACATCGAATGTACAACTTATACAACGCTTATACATGAGGTGTACAACGCTTATATAACTCATACATCGACTATATAATTTATACATCATCGTTTTCCATATCGTTTATAATTTAGAAATTTCGCATTGGGTTCTACTCCACCAAAAATAGCAGACGGCTCAGAAAAATATGCGGTCTCTTCTAGAATGTAGAAGACGTCCTCACGGGTCCAACGTTTCTTGTTTCATCGAATTTCGCTACTGTATGAGAAAGATATGATTTTTCAAAGTTTGCAACACTTTAAAGTGTAAAAACAGTTCAAAAATCATCAGCCGTGTACCTTATTTTGATGTTCAAAACTAGGTCATAGATTTTCTTTCAATCTGAAGCACATGGTCTCGATCAGGTTGCGCGACGACGTAGGGGGTGGAAGCGGCTTCACGCGTGTGGTGGCGGCTGGCGATTCGGTGGTCCCTACCGGTGGTGGCGGCGGTCGAAAAGGAGCAACTTTGAGGAGGTCGTTCTCGCAGGTGGCGCGATGGGGGGTGGTGAAACTTGGTCGGATTTGAAGAGGGGGGAGGGGCTCTCGAACGTGGGTGGTGGCGAGGCCTGCAGGTGGCGGAGGCGGACGGAATCAGGTCAGAAAGGGAGGAAGGCTTTTCCGCCTTCAGGTCGGGGAGAGAGAAAAAAGGAATTTTTTTTATTTAAAAAAATGATTGGTCGGGGGAGTTTTAAAAGGGTTTTCTGACACGACCACCAATCTAAACCCAACGACTGTCGTCCCTAGCGTTTTATCCCCATTCCAAACACAATGGGATATGTTTCGTAGGCCCATTCGACTGTTTCATTCAGTTTCCTTCAAATTAAAATATATAACATTCAATATTCATTTTGAACATACATTTCAATTTGCCAGGGCCACAAACTGATTCGAAAAATTGCAGAAAAATAAATCTAGCTATGTTTTGACGATACGTTCCCAACAAAACTAGTTTCGACGAATTCTGAGACCGTTTGCAAAAAGGCCCATTTCTGGTCGATCCAATTTAACTATAATTGACCAAAACACGTTTACCTTTGCCACGCTCACATACTAGCTTCAAAAATTATGAAATTTGAAACCTAGCAATAACTTCACATCCCGGATCCAACAAAAGTGTTTTCATCGAATTCCGAGGTTGTATGCAAAATGGCCAATTTCACGGGCTATATAAATTCCATAGCGACCTTTCTGAAAATTCATTTGGCCATAACTTTTGCTTTCCGCTATGGAAATTCGATTTTTCATATTCGTTAGAAAGGTATTCACTAACAGATTTAAATATTTTTGGTTTCACTCAAATCCATTTTGTTTTGCACCCGGTACAGTCCGACAAAGTTTGAATTCAATTTTTGAAATTGCAGCGCCATTTCAGGCCTTGTTTATAATTAGAATTAATTATATTCGTTTTCAAACGTCGATTCAAACTCAGTTTTTATTGCCATTATTTAAAATATTTATTTTAAATATTTAAAGTCCATTATTTTAGCCAATTTAAAAAATTTTAATTGGTTCAGATTTTGTGGGTCGTTACAATCTCCCCCACTTAAAACTTTTCATCCCCGAAAAGGAACAAAGTCAAAAGTGGTTTGATTAATCAACTCTAAATTCGATCTGGCTTCCATTCTCCAACTTTTTTGTTTTTGAGAAATTTCAAATTCTTCAAAAATTTGGCTAACACCCGGAATTTTCGAATTTTTTTGCCATAACCTCCTTTGTACGGAGAGAGGTTTGGAAATTTACTGGGCCGTATTAGGTACCCAATAAATCCTAATAACACATATTTATAGTGATATATTCTAGTGTTTACAGGGGAGCGTGTATTGATAATAACTCCAGAGAATAAATTCTCGGCACCCTGTCAAAGCCTGAGGGAGTGTGTATTTTAAATGCTCCAGAGGATAAATGCTCGTCACCTCGTCCCGTGTGGGAAACAAATAGTCCATGTGCCATATCTAATAACTAGAGGGACGTGATTATTGTCAACTCCAGACCCGTGTGGCTTTTTTTATTAATCTGGCAATTTTATCGTTATAATTTAAATAGTCCATATCAGTCATCAGTTCAACCTGTAAAATATAGTCATCGCCATATAAGCCCCTCGCTCGTATGGTAAATCTTCCACCTCGTCACACAAGCTCCAAATGCTCATGTGGTATATGATGAAGTATGCCTATTTTCAGAAGTATGCCATGTAATGTAGTTCATAATTAATTGTTACTATCCTATGGCGATGTTTATTATTTCACACAGAAAAACCAGCACTCCGCATCTAATGGCATTCACAGGAGTTGATATAGTAATATTCGCATCCAACTCATTAAGGTTTACCTATTTATCGGGCACGCAAATAAAGTCTTTACTCAACAGCTAATCCATTTACCTATTCAAACATATATAATGCACAAGTATATATATTTCCATCTATTTTTAAATCAGTTCAATGTGTGATTTAAATGAATAAATTCTACCATTATTCTCTTATTAATTAAATTAACTATCGTTTCAATAATTTAATTAATCTAATTTACTATCACACAACACAAACAACAATCAAATTGTTTTTAACTTTTCCAAAAATATACTAATCAATTTCTATATTCTTTTAAAATCATTCAGACTATAGAATTAAAAGTGCACATCCATGGAAAGAAAATAACAACAGAGTAGAGAACAAATGGGTAATGCAAAGTATGGTAAATGTACCTTGCACCGGAGTCAATCAGAGATATCCACTCGGCATCTAGGATAAGCTTTCTGAATGCTCTCCTCAGTTTCCCAAGTACAATCTCGCGGATCTCCACTCCATTGCACTTTGACTAAGTGAACCTTCTTGTTCCTCAGCTCTTTGGTTTCTTTGCTGATAATCTTTAGCGGCTCTCTTCTCACAGCTAATTCTGGAGTAATTTCAATATCCTGTTGAGCTGCTTCTTCCACGATCAAGTCTGGATCATGAATGTGCTTTCGAAGTTGAGATATGTGAAATACATCATGAACTCCAAGCAACCAATCAGGCAATTTAACCCTATATGCGAGAGTTCTGATCCATTCCAGAATAGGAAACGGACTAATGAATTTGGGTGCCAACTTTCCAGTTTTACCCAACCGGATAACTCCTCTCATAGGCGATACTTTCAGATATACATAGTTGCCAACAACAAAGGATATATCTCTTCTTCTCCTATCGGCATAGCTCTTTTGTCGGCTCTGAGCGGCGAGTAATCGCTTCTTAATAAAATCGACTTTGTCGGCAGCTTCTCGGATCATATCGGGCCCTAACACAAGTCTATTTCTAGGTTCGACCCAACAAGCAGGAGATCGGCATGGTCTACCATACAACACTTCGAATGGCGACATTGTCAGGCTCGCCTGGTAGCTATTGTTATATGAGAATTCAGCCAAATGTAGATGGTCTTCCCATGATCCACCGAAATCTAGAACACAGGCCCGCAATAGATCTTCTACTATACGATTCACCCTCTCAGTCTGACCATCTGTCTGAGGATGATAGGCAGTGCTCAAGTTCAGCTTTGTTCCCAGCTGTACTTGAAATGCCTCCTAGAATTTATTAGTAAATATTGTATCTCTATCACTGACTATACTGAGTGGCACTCCATGTAGTCTAACTATTTCTTTGAAGTAAATCTGCGCCAGACTCTGAGCAGTTCTGTTTGATCTGACAGGTATGAAATGGGCGGTCTTCGTGAAGCGATCTACGATCACCCAAATATTGTCATTTCCTTTTCTGGTTCTGGGCAAACCATCAATGAAGTCCATGGAAATATGTTCCCACTTCCAACCAGGAACGTCTAGCGGTTGTAATAATCCAGCTAGTTTCTGTTGGTCGCTTTTGACTAGCTGGCAAGTATGGCATCGGTTAACATATATTGAAACGTCCCTTTTCATAGCCTTCCACCAGAATGTTCGCTTGAGATCGTTATACATTTTGGCCACACCAGGATGGATACTCAGCTTGGACTTGTGACACTCATCTAACACTTCCCTTTTTAACTCTGGGACGTCGGGAACACAAATCCTTCCTTTCAATCTCAGGGTCTCGTCGTTATCTATTTGAAAACACAAGGGTTCGCCTTTCTGAATCCTTTTGATCATATCCTTAATAAGGTTATCCTCTTTCTGAAGAATAGATATTTTGTCAATCAAGGAAGTCATAATAATAAAGCTGGCGATCATTACATTCTTTCGGCTCAGTGCATCCGCCACGACATTGGCTTTCCCTGGAGTGTATATAATTTCAAAGTCATATGCTGCAAGAAACTCCAGCCAACGTTGCTGCCTCAGATTCAAGTCTTTCTATGTGAACAGATATTTTAACAACTGATGGTCTGTATACAGCTCGAATTTCTCACCCAGAAGATAGTGTCTCCATATTTTCAAAGAGAATACTATAGCCAATAACTCAAGATCATGAGTTACATAGTTTTTATCATGCGGCTTCAGTTGACGGCTAGCATAAGCAATCACTTGGCCCCTTTGCATTAACACTGCGCCAAGGCCTTCTCTAGAAGCATCAGTCCAGACTTTCAAATCCTGATTGCCATCGATGATGGTTAACACTGGAGCAGTCGTTAGTCTTAACTTTAGCTCTTCAAAAGCCTCTTCACTTTCTGGAGTCCATTTGAATTTAAAGTGCTTCTTCGTAAGCTTCGTTAAATGACCAGTTATCTTCGAAAAGTTTTTAACGAACTTCCGGTAATAGCTAGCCAATCTGAGAAAACTGCGGACTTATGTAGGGGTACTCGGCTGTTTCCAATTCTGAATAGCTGTGATTTTACTTGGATCCACAGCAATTCCTTCTTTCGATACAACGTGGCCCAGAAATTTCACTTCCTCTTGCCAGAATATGCATTTGGACAGTTTGGCTTTCAATACATTCCGTCTCAGAATTTCTAGAACCTGTTCCAGATGCTTTTCATGTTCGACCTTTGATTGAGAGAAGATTAGAATATCGTCAATGAAAACTAGAATTTTTTTATTCAAAACTCCTCTGAACACTCTATTCATCAGATCGACAAAGTAAGCTGGAGCATTACATAAGCCGAACGACATTACTAACCACTCATAGAATAAGTCGGGACCTCTGAATGTTGTCATTGGAACACACTTTTCGGCAATTCGAAGTTGATGGAAGCCTGTAGCTAGGTCCATCTTTGAGAATACTTGTGCTCCATTTAATCGATCCAACAAATCATCAATCCGCGGCAATGGATACTTGTTCTTTATTGTCTGCTTGTTCAAATCACGATAATCCACACATAGACATAGAGTACCGTCAGATTTTGGGACAAACACCACTGCTGCTCCCTAATCAGAGAAACTAGGCCTGATCAGACCCTTCCATACGAGCTGTCGTGTTTGATTGTCTAATTCCTCTTTCTCTTTCAAGGACATTCTTCGAATAGCGTGAACTACCGGCCTTGCATTAGGAATCAAAGCGATCTTGAAATCTATTTCTCTCTGCGGAGGTAAGCGAACAACTTCTTCAAACACATCCGCATAATTCTTGACGATTGGGATGTCTTTGATGAGGTCAGGAATATTCTCTGTGACTTCAGGGATATATTCTATTTGAGCTGTAGAAACATCCAAAGCTTCCCATAAGTCCTTTCTATTTGAAGTCGGGCCTTCACATGGGATGGTTATATAATTCCCCGATTGGGCCTTTGCCTTAACAACTCTCTCGGTGCATCTAACCTCTGCTTAATATTTGGTTAGCCAATCCAATCCCAGAATAAGATCGAATTCATTAAAATTCGTGACAATAGAGATAATAGGGAATTTATAGCAGGAAAAAGAGACAGGTACTGCACAAATCCAACTGAGATTGATGGAACCCCCAACTGGATTTTGGACAGTCATTGGTTCTTTGAGCTTTTTCAATCTCAAATCCAACTTCTTGACTGCACTCTTTGCACTAAAGCTTCGTGACGCGCCTGTGTCAAACAGTACTTTTACTGTAATGTTCTTGACATTGAGCGTTCCTTCTAAAACATCTGACCTTTCCATAGCAGACGAAGACGCAGGTACTTCTACCACTTCATTTACTTGCGCTGCTTTGGATTTCTTAAATTGCCTGCAGTCCTTTTCAAGATTGCCAGTCTGACGGCATTGAACGCACTTTCTATTTTCTAGGAACTTGTCCTTGGATTTAAATTTATCCCTTCTTCGTTTCTTCAAGGGTCCACAGTTTATCGACAAATGCCCTTTCGGATGGCAGTTATTGCATACGGTGGTCGTTACCGGTTCTTTTCCTAGTCTGGCCCTTTTCTGCTTGATTTTAGGCTCCTTACTGACCTCTGACATCGTACTAGCCTCAGGACGATCAATTCTTGATTCAACCTTATTGCTAGAACTGACTTCCTCTTCGTCGCGCAACATGCCTTTCTTATGGAGATCTTCATACTGATAAGCCATATAAATCATTTCAGAAAAGGGGAGCTTCACATTCCTCATTACACTATTTTGATATTTTCTTTGCAGACCATGAATAAATCTAAGATTCTTCCTCTTTTGATCTTGAATCAGATGAGGAGCAAAGTGAGAAAGTTCATTGAATTTCTTATGATATTCTGGGATGGTCATATCACCTTGTATCAAATAAGAAAATTCATCACATAATCGCTCGGTTGCTTCGGGAGGAGTGAATCTTTCTAAGAAAATTACTTTAAATCTGTCCCAGGTGATATCACCTTCTGGATTTTCTTTAACAACTGAATCCCAACAAAACAAAGCTTCTTCTTTGAGTGCCCAAGACGCCAGTAGTCTTTTCTGATCGTCTCTCAGCTTTAAACCCTCAAAGATTTTCTCTGCAGAACGAATCCAAGCTTGTGTTTCCATAATGGACTCTTTGCCTAAGAACGGCGATCCACCCAGATTCCAAAATCTCTTAAATAGAACTTCTATATCAGATTCTGGCTGTGGGAGCACAACTGGCTCATTAGCTGGTCGAGCCATACGATTATTTCTTCTGCTCCTGTCACTCATTTTTTAGTGCGTCAGCAATTAGCAGACAAAGTGTCAGGTCAACAGAAAAGATATTTCAAAATATAGAGACAAATACTTCAACGTAAATGTGTCTAATGGGGTGTATTTTCATTCTGCTTTACTTATACTAGGATATTACTGATCCTATCTGTATAGAGTTACCCGTCCTAGAACACTACTGGTTCTATTTCTGACGAGTTCGTTCATATGTTATATTCCAAAACTAAGCTTAACCAAAGCTCTGATACCAAATGAGACGATCCCAAACCCCGTACTGACGGTGGCAAGGGTAATCCTTGGAATATAACACAGAAACAGATAATAGCAGAACATAATTAAATAAATACACCAGATAATGAACAATAGAATATACTGGATAAAAGTAATCATCAGAGTTACACAGTATACAGGATCTTACTTAGTACAAATAAAGTTCAACTATACATATATGTTTACAGCGAAAAAACAAACATAATGTACAATAGGAACTGAACAGCATAAAAAGAGATAAATGATAGAATCCATCTTCAGCTCCAGCTATCCAGATAAAGCCTGCTAAACCTGAATACAAGGCTGCCCGTGTAGAAAGAGGGGCACCCGAGTTTGAAAGTGAAACAAACTACGAGTCAGTCATGGGACTGGTATGAGAAATCTACTCAACACATCTAAAATATGGAAAATCACAGGACCACGCCACTTTCGTGGAACGGGTTTACTCTATTGGATTGCCAGTGCTTTAAAACAAACCTTTCTTTTAAACAACGCAATGCTTTTTACAAAAATGAAGCCATTATAAGACTCAGTTCCCATCACACAATGCAACGCAAACCGGAGGATAGAGTTTTTACCTCATAACGACCAAAATATGCTTCACACAAATAAAACAAAGGCATTTGATATTATTGCTAGTGTTTATATGTTTTGAAAACAATTTCAATCATAGACGGCATTAATGCCCCATACCACTATGTCGCCATATATAGGTATACAATCAAAACCGCACAGTCACGTATTTGGAAATTGGATTTCCGTCATAAACCAAGGCAAAAGATAGTCTTACCGAATTCGAGACGCTCTAGCCCATGTCCCAGGATCAGAACGCATCGACCCTTGGAGCGATAGGGCCGGTCCACCGATGTAGATTAAAATGCCTGAACACTATGTTTCCCCGCCCTATGGGGCGTAAGTGAGCCATCGAATGACTCCATCGGACCCGGATCGTCCGATCAAACCGAGGCGCCTCGCAACAGCAACAACCACATAAGTAAAATGTCAGGCCGTGTAAAAACACTGACACAAATCCTAGCTAGAAGGAAACGCATGCCCTACCTGAGGTCCTTATCCTGTTTCTGGCTCATACCGGGGTGTGAGGCTCGCGAATTCACGTAATACACAAAGCTATGCCACACAGGCGGTGCTTTGAACATATCCACAAGACTTTTCTTTTCAAAAGAAGCCCTGATCACTGCATCTTAGCATGCCACATAGGCAAATCACACTGTGCAACTGATGGCCACCAATCACACAGAATAAATTCCAATGTCGGACACACTGTCCATTCGCAAGTCCGTTCTGGGTCTGAACGAAACCGGAGGCACTATATACCTCACGAACCCATTGATCACCACGTACGTCTGGACGATCACCACTCATTATTCATTTATCAGGATGCCTCCTAATCAGGACCTCGGTTACCATCCAAACGAGGTGAAGATCTCCGGTCTTCGACCACCGTCTTCCTCTTCGATTTCTTATGGTCTATTTCTTATCGTCGATTTAGTTATTCAGAATGGGATAAACCCGGTCTTTCTGAGCAACCAGCGTATATAATAAACAAGTGCAACACTAACATATACACGCATCATTACAATTCATTAGTCACTAACTGTCAATCAGTAAGAGAACGATTTCCCAAATATTAACCTCGAAGGCCGAAACCAACATCAGATCAACACCCAGGAAACCATTCGACTTAGCCTACCTTTAGTTAATTTCTAAATCACATACATATTGTTTATAATATTTTATAACGATTTATCGCTATTTTTATTTATTTTAAAATAGCCAATTTATTCAAAACGACGCTTCGGGCCATAACGCGATCGTGGTGCTGTTTTTCTTCAGAACTGATTTACACATATCTGAAAATCTAACCGTTGGATCTTCACAAAATTTACATCATTAGAAAGATCTTTTCAAAACGAATCCAACGGTTCTAGTTTCGGGAAAATCCGACGGTCGGATCTCCCGGTATAATCGTTGGAAGTTTCAATTTCAAAATACGAACTACAGCGTCATTATTCGATTAAATATAATTATATATATATATATATATAAAATCGATTCTAGCGCTGTTTTTCTTCAGATTTGAATTAAACATTCCAGACAATCCAACCGTTGGATTTTTACAAAGTTGGTGCCGTTGGAAAGATATTTCCAAAGCGAACCCAACGGTTGCGATTTCAGGAAAATCCGATGGTCGGATCTCCCGGTATAATCGTTTGAAATCACGGTTTCAGAATACGAACTACAGCGTCGTTATTCGATATATTTTAATTCTATTTATATATATATATATCGATTCTTCGATTTCAAAGCTACATTCTTTTCATACATTTGATAAAAATGATATTTTTATCTAACTGTCTTCTATTTCAACACTTCACTATATTTAACAATTCATGTATTTAATAAAAATGTGATTTTTATTGTAAAACAATTCATTTCAAAACACTATTATTTTATATAGTTCATACAGGTAATAAAAATGTGATTTTTATTATAAAACGATCTATTTCAAAATATGAATACCATTCAACACATGAATTTCAATTCAACGAATGAATATCGATTCAACACATGAAGGTTTTCTATAGTTTATATAAGTAGATAAAAAGGTGATTTTTATATTTAAAGCACGAATACCATTCAACACATGAATTTCTAATCAACGAATGAATATCGATTCAACACATGAAGGTTTTCTATAGTTTATATATATAGATAAAAATGTGATTTTTATATTTAAAACATGAATACCATTCAACACATGAATTTCTATCCAACGAATGAATATCGACTCAACACATGAAGGTTTTCAATTCAACGAATAAATATAGTTTCAACGAATGAAAATAATTCAAACACATGAATATTATTCAAAATTTCAGCAGCATAACGGCAGGGTAGTTAAATCCGGGACCGTCCCTAGTACGGCACCTCGCTCTACCTTAAAACCTCGCGGTTTTTGACAATGGGGATCATGCATCAAGTTCGCACGTAGGCGGCATGTATATATTTATTTCATTTCCACAAACTAATCCTATGTGGTTTCAACCAAATATTTCTCAACCACAAACGGGTATTTTTCAACCACAATCAGTCAATACCAATACCAACCACAAACAATTCCAATCAACCATTCACTATCAATCAATTTTCACACCAATCCCAAACAATAAATATCGTCCATGGTTTGTGGACGAGGGGCGTATACATATATATATATATATATATATATATACACACATATATATATATATAGCAATTCACTTCTATTTCAACACATATATAATTTTTACAACGCATATACAACTTATACATCGAACGTACAACATATACAACGCTTATACATGAGGTGTACAATGCTTATATAACTCATACATCGACTATATAATTTATACATCGTCGTTTTCCATATCGTTTATAATTTAGAAATCTCACATTGGGTTCCACTCCACCAAAAATAGCAGAAGGCTCAGAAAAATATGTGGTCTCTTCTAGAATGTAGAAGACGTCCTCCCGGGTCCAACGTTTCCTGTTTCATCGAATTTCGCTACCGTATGAGAAAGATAAGATTTTTCAAAGTTTGCAACACTTTAAAGTGTAAAAACTGTTCAAAAATCATCAGCCGTATACCTTATTTTGATGTTCAAAACTAGGTCTTAGATTTTTCTTTCAATTTGAAGCACGTGGTCTCGATCAGGTTGCGCGACGACGTAGGGGGTGGAAGGGGCTTCACGCGCGTGGTGGTGGCTAGCGATTCGTTGGTCCCTACCGGTGGTGGCGGCGGTCGAAAGGGAGCAACTTTGAGGAGGTCATTCTCGCAGGTGGCGCGATGGGGTTGGTGAGACTTGGTCGGATTTGAAGAGGGGGGAGGGGCTCTCGAACGTGGGTGGTGGTGAGGCCTGCAGGTGGCGGAGGCGGCCGGAATCGGGTCAGAAAGGGAGGAAGGCTTTTCCGCCTTCAGATCGGGGAGAGAGAAAAAAGGAATTTTCTTTTTTTTTAATTTAAAAAAAATGATTGGTCGGGGGAGTTTTAAAGGGGTTTTCTGACACGACCACCAATCTAAACCCAACGACTGTCGTCCCTAGCGTTTTACCCCCATTCCGAACACAATGGGATATGTTTCGTAGGCCTATTCGACTGTTTCAGTCAGTTTTTCTTCAAATTAAAATATATAACATTCAATATTCAATTTAAACGTACATTTCAATTTGCCAGGGCCACAAACTGATTCGAAAAATTCCAGACAAATAAATCTAGCTATGTTTTGACGATATGGTCCCAACAAAACTAGTTTCGTCGAATTCTGAGACCGTTTGCAAAAAGGTCCATTTCCGGTCGATCCAATTTAACTTTAATTGACCAAAACACGTTTACCTTTGCCACGCTCACATACTAGCTTCAAAAATTATGAAATTTGAAACCTAGCAATAACTTCACATCCCGGATCCAAAAAAAGTGGTTTCGTCGAATTCCGAGGTCATATGCAAAACAGCCAATATCACGGGCTACATAAATTCCATAGCGACCTTTCTAAAAATTCATTTGGCCATAACTTTTGCTTTCCGCTATGAAAATTAGATTTTTCACATTCTTTGGAAAGGTATTCACTAACAGATTTAAATATTTTTGGTTTCACTCAAATTCGTTTTGTTTTGCACCCGGTACAGTCCGACAAAGTTTGAATTCAAATTTTGTAATTGCAGCGCCATTTCAAGCCTTGTTTATAATTAGAATTAATTATATTCGTTTTCAAACATCGATTCAAACTCAGTTTTTATTGCCATTATTTTAAATATTTAAATTCCATTATTTTAGCCAATTTAAAATTTTTAAATTGGTTCAGATTTTCTGGGTCGTTACATACTCTGTGATTTTCTTGTACTGTGATGTAATTGTTGGAATTAGCAATAAAATGTTCTTCAGTTTGTGTTTTGATGTGTGTTGTTCTCAAAGCAATCCAGCCTTTCCTTTACGGGGAAGTTTCGGGTCTTCACAATAAATCATAGGAATTGTTAGAATTTGTTGTACAATAATAATAATCTTTTTATTTGTAAATGTTAATAATAGGATTGTTTATATAAATAAATTTCATTTTTATTGTAAATATGTAAAACGTAGAATTTGTTAGACAATAAAATTCCTTTTTATTGTAAATATGTGAAACATAGAGTTTGTTAGACAATAAAATTCCTTTTTATTGTAAATATGTGAAACATAGAAATTGTTCATATAAATAAAGTTCCTTTTTATTTGTACACATGAAACGTAGAAATTGTGTATATAATAAAATTCCTTTTTATTGTATATATAAATTATAGAAATTGTTAACATTGTTAAAATTGTATATACAATAAAATTATCTTTTTTTATTGTATATGTGAACATAGGAATTGTTTACATAAATAAAATTATCTTTTTATTGTATATGTGAATTAGAGAAAATGGTTATACAATAAAATGACTTTTTATTGTATATATATGAATCATAGAATTGGACAAAATTGTTTATTCAATAAAATTATTTTTTTTTCATTGTATACGTATGAATCACAAATTTGACATGTTTAGGGAAAATTGTTGAAACATTAAATATGATTAAATTTTAATGTATATTTAGATTCATTATTAAAAAGAGTCATGTTTAGGGAAAATGGTTGAGACATTAAAGATGATAAATTTTTAATGTATATTTATATTCATTATTAAAAAGAATCATGTTTAGGAAAAATGGTTGAAACATTAAAGTTGATAAATTTTTAGTATATATTTTGATTCATTATTAAAAAGAATCATGTTTAGGAAAAATGGTTGAAACATTAAAGTTGATTAATTTTTAATGTATATTTAGATTCATTATTAAAAAGAATCATGTTTAGGAAGAATGGTTGAAACATTAATGACGATAAATTTTTAATGTATAATTAGTTTTGTTAGAAATGATTCACTATAAAAATGACACGTTCATTAGAAATTGTTTAGGAGTAAAAAAGGACATTTTTAACGTATATTTAGTTTCATTAAAAATGATTCACTATTAAAAATGACATGTTTATTAGAAATTGTTTAGGGATTAAAAAGGATATTTTTAATGTTTATTTAGGACATTTTTAATGTTTATTTAGTTTCATTAAAAATGTTACATTCAACATGTTTATTTAAATAAAAAGGATTACATTTTAAGATACAATTTACAACCAAAAATGTTACTTTCAACAAGTTTGTTTAGATAAAAAGAATTACGTGTTTTAATTCATTAAAATGTAATCACTTACATGTCAACAAAGTAGGAAAATATTTATATGTTAATATATGATTTGTTTGTTGAAAACATCACTGTTAACATGTTAGTGAAATCGTCAAACGATTTATCTTTATATATACATATATAAATTAAAATTAAAGGAATTGCATGCGGTAGTTCGCGTTTTGGAATCGTAACTTTTAACGATTATACTAAAAGATTCGACCGTTAGATTTTCCCAAAGCTAGAACCGTTGGGTTCGCTTTGGGAAGATCTTTCTAATAATATTAAATTTTTTAAGATCCAACGGTTAGATTTCGAGAAATGTGTAATTTAAATTTGGATAAATTTAGCGCCAGGGCCGCGCAACGACCTGAAATGTCGTTCGAATTAAATGGGTTACTTTTATATAAATAAAAATAGCGATAAATCGTCATAAATATTATAAATGATATGAAATGATTTGAATTATATATATATATATATATATATTCGAGAATTATTTGAAAAGGCCGAGTTAAATCTCATTTCAAGTAATTATATGATAACTAAAATTCGAAGACATTGAAGACGGTGGTTGAAGACCGGTGATCTTCACATCGAATGGACGACTACTGATGCCCTGAATTGGGTAGCTCCTAGTAAAGGGTTAAAGTGGTAGTTGTTCGGACATACTATTGATTGTCCGGATATGCGAGAACCTCTCTTCCGTATTGGACATACGGGACAACGAACATGGTGTCTCCAGTTTCGTTCAGACCCAGAACGGACTTGTAAATGGATGTGTGTCTGACATTGGATTTCGTTCTGTGTGAATTGATCTCTATTAAATATATATATGTTTGGTGGCGGAGAATTTATTCTCTTGCTTAACGCTCTTCTTTGAGACGTACGACCTTAGAGGTTATATATTGATAGATATTAGTCGCATGGCATGGATTATTAACGTGGCATGCTAAGATGCAAATGATCAAGGCTTTTGTTGAAAAGCAGATCCTTGTGGTTGATGATCAAAGCACATATTTAATTAGCATAGCTTTGTGTATAGTGTTACTTCGCAAGCCTCACACCCCAGTAGGAGTCGGAAACGGGATAAGGGAACACACACTACAAGAAAATGGGGTCTTTACCTACCAATTGTAAGCGTAGGTAAAACTAACATAATGGTAGGTAATATATTTCAGCTACCAGTATTGAATTGTTAGAAATTGGTAGGTAAATGTTAGTAGAGAAAAGCCTTTACTTACACTTATTAATATTGGTAGGTAAAAGAATTAATGGACCCCACAACGTTATGACTCAAATAATGAGTCATCAGTTGATGTGTTTGATGATGTGTCATCCAACATGGCTGCTGACCTGGCTGATGATGTCATCCTATATAGCTGTTGACATGATTTTCGTAGTAGCATACACATGGCATATATTAATGCCGACACTTGGCATTTAATGGTTGGTTCATGTGTCAAACAATGATTTGTCCATGTGTCATCATTTGATTAGTGCATATGACATCATTTATTAGACCACATGGCATTATCTACTATAAATAAATATTTACAAGAATTGAATATTTACACGAAATTTATTTTTTAACAAATAACAAATATTTATTACACTTTTGAATAGTACACATATTGTTTCCTCACTGTTATACAATGACTTATACATACACTTCCTCCCTACATTTCACTCATATACATTTGCTCCTTACTACATACTCATTCGCTCATATACATGTACACAGTCACTTACACTCTCACTCTAGTTTTAGTCGTCGTTACATCACCTTTTATGCACCAAATTCCGGCAGCAAAGGAACCCTTTGACGATGTCTTTTACCTTCAAACCGTAAAAATAAGAAGTGGTAAATAATCAATTTATATGCTATAAATAATAAAACGCACCAAATAATCAATTTAAAACCAAAGTAACCAACATTATTTCCACCAGCATAATAGTTTCAAAACCACAACTATGCATACATCTTCGTTTCTATAATGGACTCCCAATTATTATTTCTATCCCACAGACCTCTTACCTTCACCATTGAATATCGCTTTCTCTAAACTCCCGTAGAATATCACGGTCTAGGTTAGAAAGATCCAAATTCGGCAGTGTATCATGCTTATCGCTGAAGTTGCTACTGTTTCTAAATGAATTATTTTAAAAAGATATCTGTAATAAATAACTTATAAATTTAAAGATACACCGAAAATCATGAAGGCATTTTTGAGTAAAATCAGTTTTTACATTTGATTTGAACAACAACAACAAAAATATACAATTCGCATTTAGATGGAAAAAACTTCACATATGGTAATCCAAATAATTGGGACACTGGTGACATTACAACTTCATTAAAAGATAAATGAAGAATGAACATCTGAAAATAGGATGTGCTGGTAATGAGAATAGAAAAACCATTAGAAAAAATAAATAATATAAAGGTCTTGTATTTTATAATTTTAAGTGACAGATAATTTTTCTATAAGAACTTGATAGCAATAATAAAACGTTCGTGTTGGAAACAAATATATGTTTATTAAACATAACACTTTGTTATAAAGATAAAATTGTTCTAAAAGCATTGAACCATAGGTCAATTAGAGTCTAAGAGCCATGGAAATGATCTAGTATGGCATAACAAGCTATATATGGAACCCAATTAATTAATTATATGCATTATACACATATAAATTGTAACTTCTGATCGCATTCAACGTTCTTTTACTTCCCGCTTAATATATTAAGTAACTTTATAGATAGAATAATGATAAATGGTAGTACAAATGCGAGTTACATGCAGATTGTCTTTCAATATCCGACTAACTTACCTCAAATCAGTAGTCATCCTCATGCTTATCGCTTGGCTTCTACGGAAGGATCCACGACTTCCCTAGACGATTTCGCATTAGCAGCTTCCTTATCTACCGTAGAAGGCCTAGTAAGGCCTCGTTTGTTTGAAACTGCTGAATGCTTAAAGCTTTCTACGCTAAATAGAAAATTGATTTGTTAAAATAAATATTACTTTGAAATTTTTTCCCTTAGCTTCATTGCAATGTATTGATTTGAAATATTTCTCGTTCACCCTAAGTACTGTCTTACACAAAAAGTAAAAAAAACATACACTCATATATAGTAAATTTGTTTATACTTTATTTTTTAAGGACATTTCATGCATACATGTAAAATTTCTTAAAAAAGTTCATTTTTTACTATTACTATTATAATTCTTGTATATTTATATCACTGCTCCAAAGTCAAATATTATCACGATAAGTCTATACTTTCACATGAAACATAACTTAAAATAATCATTGCATTCATCTAAAATGTAACATATATCTTACCATTCAACACATACGTCATTTCCTACAATAGCACCATAGATAAAATATATATAAATATTCATTAATTAAAGTGTATTGTTACTTTTATCCTTCAACTTGCTGCTTTTCTAGAAAGAGACAAAGCTTTTAGCGTACAAAAGGTTTTTGTATCAAGGAGTGATAAGGGTATTAGCGGTATGCACAATTGATTCAGATCCAGAGCCATAATTAAGCCGTATTTTTGTGCTAAATAAAAAGATGCTGACTGACCAGACATCACTGAATGAAATGAAAATACAAACATCGTTCTAGCTTCTGAAAGCCGAATATATCACTTTTTAGGAGCATATTCAGCGACACTTAAGGAAAACAAATGGTACCTAAATGTTGTGAACTTGATTGTTAAAAAGTCAGAATATAAAATACATTCAGACAAAATAAGCAGTGGGTAAAAAAAATTAATTTGGAGAACAGATCATGGGAAAAATCAAATTCTTGATGAAACATGAAATATAAAAACGAAACCCAGAATAAAACATTTAACTGTGTATATCTGGAGACGAAATAGACTGAAATATTGGTTGACAGTTTCAGTATTAGCACATTAGATGGTTAAACTTGAAGCAAAAAAAATAACAAAAGCCATTTGCTAATTATCTCAACATATTCAAAAAATTAACACAAAATAGCAATAAAGATCTTAGCTACCAAACAATGGAATTCGGTAGGCGTTGATTTGACTTTAATTTGAAGAGGGAACAAAATAAATATTAAAAGCGTAGATAATTAGTCAACTAGAAGGAGATTTTCTGGTATTTCGGCAAGTTAAAAGAAAGAAAGAAAAACCTGTAAACCTTAATTTCGGGTGCCATTAACGATGAATAAAGGTTAAATAAGAGTAAAGAAAACAAAAGAACGGAATGGAAGACAAAGGAGGGGGAGAACGTGAAATTGATCATGGACATTAGTGGGTTGGAAAATTATCTCCATACTGTTTTTTCATAGCCGCTTGATACATGTTGATAGATTGAATTTAATCTGTTCTTTATATTTTGTTTGTCCATCAAGAAATTTTATTATGTAGATGTTATGGTAACCGGTATTATTAGGCATTAATTATTTACTTATTATATAAGATGTAGATGTTATGGTGACCAATATTATAGGCATTAAATATTTACATATCATATATAATATGTAGATGTTATGGTAACCGTATTACTAGGTATTAAATATTTACTTATCATATATAAGATGTAGATGTTATGGTAATCGTTATTATTAGGCATTAAATATTTACTTATCACAAAGTTGCATACGTATATATATAATTAAATTAAAAAAATTTCAAGCATTAAATTATGTTCATATTGTTACAAGCAATATTTATATGTAGTTTATTTTAACAAGTTTTCATTCAATCAAATAAAATTCAGAATTAACTATGGTTTTTTTTATTAAGAGTGCTAAATTCTTTAATCCTTTGTTTAAACCATATGATGTTTAGCTTTAAAATTAAAATCTAAATAAACCTTTTAATGTATTCAAAAGAAAAAATTCAAATTTATATACATAAATAATTAAGTATTTAAACATCCATTTAAAGTTTATGATTTGAAGTCTGCAAAAGTAAATTTGGGGAATTTTGAAATTACGACTTCTTGGTTTGATTAATGCATGATAGAGAAAGTTAGTAAAAAGAGAAATAAATGCACAATTTATTCTATAGGATGATAGTTTTGTCACATGTATGGTGTATATTAAGTAAGAAGTTGTGTATATGATGTTTAATTCTTTTTTTTGTGTGTACGAAAGGTTATTTGTGGTGTGTAAATAGAATATACCTACTAAAAATTAATTTTTTTCCATTATTAATGCAATTTTATGTCATCTTTGATTTTAATATCGTATTCTGCAGGTGGTCAATCAAAAGAGACTACATGGGTTGAGGCCACAAAAGAGATCATGTGGATTGAGACATGTATCGTTAGATTTGATTTAAAATAAGCTGTTAAATTTATAGTCGGAGAGGATGGTATGGATTGCATTTCTACAGTAAACTAGAGAATATATGTTTTAGTCATTTTTAATGATGACATATTAGTATGAAATTGTGAAACATTTAAGAAAAATTTAAAGTTAAAACTTTTGTAGTCAGTTGTTTCAAAAAATAACAATGTATGATAAGTTATTAAAGAATGATTATGTAATATTAATTATTTACAATTTAATTATTGTTTATCAATTCATTAACTGTTAATTATTTCATATTTCAAAATAATTATTAATAATTAATAAAGAAATGTTTTTACAAAAAACATTACTATGATATGTAAATGAAATTTTTAATTCAAAAAAGTTGTTAGAATATACTTTTTTGACACATCATCACACAACTCAGCATTGTTTTTAACAGAAGTTCAAAATAATAAGAGAAGAATATAGGAGCTAATCACAAAAAAACTTCCCCTTATGTATATGCGTAGATAATACATTTTACCTACCTATAATTATTGGTAGATAATCATCCTTCTACAATTTTATGAGACTGACAATAATTACCTACCAATAAATTTTACCATTAAATATTGGTGGATAAAGGTTCTCTTTACCTACCCATATTTATTGGTAAGTAAAATATTGGTAGGTAAAGGTCAAATTTCTTGTAGTGGCAGGGAGTGCACGGCGTTTCTTTCTAGCTAGAAGTGGTGTCATGGTATGGAGACCAGACATTTTTACTTATGTGGACAATGGAATGAGGCACCTCAGATATTGAGTCCCTAGTGGCTCAGAGATAGGTCCTATAGGAGTGGGAAACATGTGTTCAGGCATAACTAATCCACTAAAGTATTTGTGGACCGGCCTTACAGGATCCAAGGGTGTCCCGTAGGTGTGATCCTAAGATATTTGCTAGAGTGTCTTGAATTGGTAAGGAGACCATCCCTAGCCTTGACTCATGATTGAAACCCAATTTCCAATACGATATTACAGATTTGATTGTAGACCTATATATGGCGACATAGTATATGGTAGCTATGTCATCTAGGATTGATACATTTACTTTGAAAATGTTTTAAACTGACTAGACACTAATAGTAATATCAAATTTTATACGTATAAATCATGTTTGGCTATTATAAGGTAAAACTCTATCCTCTGGTTTGCGTTGCATTGTGTAATGGGACTTGAGTCTTATAATGGTTTCATTTTTCTAAAAAGCATTGCGTTGTTTAAAAGATTTACTTTATTTTATGCATTGGCGATCCAATGGAATAAACCCATTCTGCATTAGCGGCATGGTCCTGTGATTAGCCTTATTATTAGATAAGTTAAGTAAGATTTCTTATACCAGTCACATGACTGACTCGTAATTTGTTTCACTTGCAAACTCGGGTTCCCTTATTTTCCACATGGGCAGTCGAGTGGCTTGTTTTGCAGATATTTATTTATTGAGTAGGATTCTGGATCGAAGCTTAAAGCTGTGTCCAGAGCATTGATAGTCTTCTGCTATGTTAGTTTATTGATCCCGCTGCATTTTATTACATTTATCGTAAATTAATCTTCCGTTGTATTATATTTCGATGTACTCTAATATATTATGTACTCTGATGTAACATTACTATGATGTTGTTGTTCTGATGTGTTGTATGCCGAAAGTTAGCATATCCGGCAATTTTCCGCTAGGGAAATTTTCGAGTCAATACAGTATGAATAAATATATACAGCAGAAAATATCAGAGATTTAAATTACATTTAAATACATAGTAGCGGAAAAATAATACATAACACAACTGAAAGAAATACACGCATACAGAGCATTCCGAATATAGCTCCAGCTGTAAACCAGGATCCTATGAATATAATATCTGCAAAAACCAAAACTACTAGCTGCCCGTGTGGAAAATAGGGGGACCCAGAGTTTAAATTAAAACAATAAACTCCAGGTCAGTCATGTGACCAGTGTGAGAACTAAAATAATTATTTAAAACTTTACTTTAGAAATAAAGTAAATCAACGGACCACGCCATATAACACAGAACGAGTTTTTCCTAAGAATGCCAGTGCATAAATAGTTATAAACAGCGCAATGCTTTTTGAAAAATGAAGCTATTATAAGACTCATGTCCCATCACACAATGCAACACAAGCCGGAGGATAGAGTTTTCCCTTATAATAGCCAAACATGCTTAGTACATTTAAAACAAATCATTTGATACTATTATAAGTGCATAGTGTATAAAACAACTTCAAATATAAATGTATCAATCATAGATGACATGGGTACCATATATCATGTTGCCATACTAGGCTCTATAATTAAAACTGAAATGTCACGTATTGGAAATTGGATTTCTGTCTGTGAACCAAGGCAAGGGATCGTCCTTACCGAATTCGAGACACTCTAGCCCGTGACTCAGGGCAAGTACTCAGTCAAGCCCTTGGAGTGTCAGGGCCGGTCACACTTACGTTAGTGGGTTAAAATTCCTGAACAATGTGTTTCCCCGCCCTATGGGGCTTAAGTCTGGTCAGTATGTCGACTATATCATCCATCGGCTCTGTAGTGACCAGTATATCCTAGGCGCCTTGCTATCCATCAAATAATATGCAGCATCCACATGAGCAAAATGTCTGGGCTCCATACTATGACACCACTCCTAGCTAGAAAGAAACGCATATCCTCCCTGAGGTCCTCTCCCGTTTTTGGTTCACATCGGGGCGTGAGGCTCGCGAATTGAGGCTATACACAAAGCTATGCTATTTGAAGTCGTGCTTTGATCATCAACCACAAGACTTTGCTTTTCAACAGAAGCCTTGATCATTTGCATCTCAACATGCCACACTGACAATTCACGCCATGCGACTGATATCTATAGATATATAACCTCTAAGCTTATATGTCTTAGAGAAGGGTGTTAAGCAAGAGATTAAATTCTCCGCCACCAAACAGATATATATTTAATAGAAATCAATCAACATAGAATAAAATCTAATGTCAGACACACATCCATTTACAAGTCCATTTTGGGTCTGAAAGAAACCGGAGGCGCCTTATTCCTCGCCCCATATGTCCAATACATGAGAGAGGTCCTCGCATATCCGATCGATCTCCAAGTACGTCTTGATGATCACCACTTATAACCTTGTCTTGGGTGTACAGCCCAATCAAGACATCAGTAATCACCCAAATGATGTGAAGAACTCCAGTCTTCAACCACCGTCTTCATCATCGACCTATCGTCGTATCAATTATTCAGAATGGGATAAACTCGGTCTTTCCGAACCCACGTATCTTATAAATAAGTGCTATAATAACACAGCATACGCCTCATTCCTATCCAGAATATTCTTTTTATTCAAATATTATTTTCATAATTTAAACCAAATTAAGGTTTTCCAAACTAGTCGGGATTAGTGAGCCTTACCGAAGTAATCATCTATTATATTTCCCAGTCCCAACCTATTCATCCCATGGAGAAAAACTAGTAATACTCCCATATCTAACACCATGGTGTTATCGGTAAAGTAATTACCATTTCCCTTTCAAATCTAATTAAAGATTTAACTATCGCTTGGAGCAAAACTGGTGATACTCCATTCTCGATCATTTCCCAAATTTGATAATTTAAAATGATCACATTCACATTTCAATCTAATTAAAGATTCATTAAAACTCCACTTAGTTTTAATCCCCAAAATCAGTATACAATGATTATTCAAATTTAGGAAATAAATCCTATCTTTAGCTGGGTTAAAGAACCAATGTCATTGAAAACACAATTCACGATAAACCCAAAATCCCATTCCATTAATTATGGAATCTTCACAGAAAACAGATCAATATATATAATCGATATAAACTTCCATATCCAATCAATAATATAAATGGAATAACGACAAAGCCTTTTAAATTGCATATATAGTAATGTTAGATCAAAATTTGGACCTAACACCCAAATTGTTCTGAATCTTATAGAG
This sequence comes from Allium sativum, assembly GCA_030737875.1. Taxonomy (NCBI): domain Eukaryota; kingdom Viridiplantae; phylum Streptophyta; class Magnoliopsida; order Asparagales; family Amaryllidaceae; genus Allium; species Allium sativum. The sequence continues at coordinate 379,919,452 of CM060926.1, forward strand.
TTTCAACTGAAGAATGAGGAAAAAGAAAATAACACACAGAATTTATAGTGGTTCGGCGTTAACTAGCCTACGTCCACTTTATATATGATTGATTATACTTTGAAAGCTAATACAATCAATGATTTCTCTCAATACTCTAGTAATTTGACAATAATGGCGGATTCAGTACTCAATATTGCCAAAATGATCCCAAAAAGTGCCAAGCTCTGGGCTATTTATAGCTGATTTTGCTAGGCGGGTCGTGGTAACACGTGGCACGAATCCCGAGAACATCGGATTGCATCGCCGCCGTTGAAGAAATAGTCAAATTAGCCGTTGTGGACAGGTGTCGCGATCCTCTTGAAAGTCGGATCGTGCAAATGGGGAGAATCGGTCAAAATGACGGTTAGGGACACGTGTTGCTGGATCCGTGCGTCTCGGATCGCTGAAGACTAGCTCACGCTTGAACGGGTCAGAGGGTTCGCCATGCATCAGGGGATTGGATCGGTCTACGCTGGGCAACAATATAAGTTCGGATCGAGTCGCATAGAGGTTTCGTTTCGCTGATGAAATTGGGGCGATCCGTCGAGATGCGATTCGATGGTGGGCGAGTCGATAGTGTGCGATCCGACGACGGGCGAGTCGATGATGCAATCCGTTCATTCATGCACTTGGGGAATATAGTTTCATACCTTCCTCTTGTGAGTGAACCTGGGCGGCTTGGTCAAAAATCTAGCCAACATTTTGCCCCTTCGAAGTATGTTTTATCGATGATGGAACATGCTTCGAAGCTATAGAATCGTCTTTTCACAGCGAGTCGCGAATCAGTGAACAATTCCTTTTCTGGGATTTTTCAGAGTCTTCATTACTGAATTTATCGATTCGGATCGCGTGCTCGAGTCGCGGTCCGTTAGCAAGCCATTCGTTTCGTTCTTTGGTGTGTACTTGGGCCTCTTCATGGAACGGAACGAAACGGGCTCCTCCTCGAGACGTGGTGGGCTTTGGTTCGCGGCCCGCCTATTTTCGTGGATCGAATAGGACAAAGAAGGGGAGACAAACGGTCACCCTTTTGCCTATATAAGTCGACCCCCTCTCTACTTTCTTCCTTCTTCTTTCTTCCGTATCGTTTCGCCTGCATCGTTGAGGAAAAAACCCTAGTTTTTCAAACCTTCAAAAATACGATTACTTTCCCAATTTTTAGAAAGGTAATTCCACCGAAAGCACCCTTATTCGTAATCGCTGTTGTTTATGAATTTTTTCGACTAGCTTGAGGGAAGAAACAATGGAATATCGTGATTTTTGGGGGAACCATCGAGGCGCCATGGCTGATGGGTTCAGAGGTTGGAGTTCGGAGATGAGAAGGAGAGGAGAAAAACGGAGGAGGAAGGAGAAGAGAGAAGGCCGGTTCGGATCAGAGGCAAGGAGAGGAGAGGAAGAAGATGAAGGCGAGTGGCGAGACGGAGGGTCGTGGTGACGGCAGAGGCACGTATCGTGGGGGGCTGCAACGATTCGGCAAAGACTCCGATCACTTAATTTCACGATCCGTGAAGGGGCGACCCCTTTGCCCTGTGATTCGAAGGAGGGAGATCCCTCTACCCTACGATCCGAAGTAGGGCGATCCCTCTACCTTGCGATCCGACTCGTAGTTCACGATCCAAACAAATTTCGAACTTTAAACGATGCCTTGTCACCATAAAATTCTGAACAGTTAGGCTAGGGCCTTGATGTCGGACTTTCTGGACTAAATGACCACATAATTTGACTGCATATGACGACTAATATTTTGATGATCTTTATAGCTTCCACGCTTTATCTTTAATGCACACACAAGCACACACGCCGGCACTTGCACACACGGGGGACGAGTAGTTTTAATCTCATTATTCATGTTTTCTCGTCCTAGCAGTAATGTCGAATAATCAATCTCCTTCAAGATCCACAACAAAAACGGAATCTGAGGTTCCCGAGCAATACAACCCTGAGATTCCTCCAATTAATCCAGGAGGTGAAGATTCCGGATCTGAATAGGAGGCAACGGAATCAGATCCATCCGAAAACACTTCATCTGGTGAAGAGTCTAAGATAGACAGGCGAGCTCCTGACGAAATTCCTGGCGCGCTCGGAATAGATAAATTTTCTGATTCTTTAGCATCTAAACTCGATGATATAAAGCTTAAAAGAATCTGCCTGAGACACGGGATTCCTTGGGATGACGTCATGACACCCGGTAGCGAAGATAGACCCCACTTAGCTCCTGAAGGATATATTGCAATCAGTCGAACCATGTGCTTGGTAGGAGCTATTCCTCCGTTTCCTTCAATCGCCATCGAGACTTTAAAACGACTGGGTATCTCCCCGATGCAGCTTCATCCTAATGCCTACGCATCTCTATACTCCCTATATGTTGCATACGCGGAGATCCTACACACCGAACTCACATTCAGAGATTTGACATTCTTCTTTCTTTTCAAGCATTGCTCCTCGGCTACCCCAAATTTCTCTTTCTTTGAATCGGTGGCGAATAGGAAGGTTCTGTACGATGGATATAGCAATATAGGGGATCCTAAGTCTGATTGGTTCTATATAATGAAACAGGCCGGATGCTCAAGAAGATGGCTTAAATCAAGTAAACTTCAAGCTTTTAACTGATTTTCTTGTTCAAGAAGTCAAAGCATTAACATTCTTCCCCTTTTTTCTTTGTCTTAAACAGATCACGTCTTCCCGAAAACAGAGGGTCCGTTATTCAACCATCGATTGTCTATTCTTTTACAAAGCAGATCCGACTTTCTAAGGATCAAAAAATGAATTACTGATGAGAATCTTCATAAGCATCATCTTCTGGATATAAGATTTGGACTTGGCGCTAGCGGCAAACCCTATAAGTACGTGCCCCCAACGGAGGGAGAGGGAACTTCGCAAGCGGTAGAAACAACTAAGTTTCGCAAGAGTCCTTCCCCGATAGTCATCCAAGACGATAAGGACCTGAACATATACAGAGGCGACGAGGTCCACGGTGACAAGTCCAAGGAAATCCCAACTTCTACTCCAATCGAAACCGCTGCTCCCGATGATTTGACAGAAGAGCAGTTATTCGACGAGCTGAACAAAATTCCTCTACCCGATGATGTATACACAGAGAGGGACTTCGAAGGGGAGTCATTCTTCCCTGCTTCTGAAGAGACCATCGCTCCAACTAGAGAATAAGAAACTGGTCAGATGAGCATGTCTTCAGGCCCGGGTCTGTTAGGGGGAATCTTATGGGATGCACAAATTACACACACTGTCTGACCCCGCATGCTTATATCATCAATACTCAAAGTTTTAATATGTTCTCTTCTCTTTTGCAGGAAAGATGTCCCGCAGGCGATCTTATTATTATCGTTCTCTTCGTGAGGGGACACCCAGTCTTCATCCGGGTACTGAGCGCTCTCGCGGCCCTCATCACAAGCTGACTTCCTCACAACCTCGGTCTCCACCGAAATCGACATCTGCTAAGCTTCCTAGTTATCCGGTAGTTCCTGCAGGGGGAAAGAAACTTCCTAAGGAGTTAACTCCTCCGAAAAGTGCTCCTTCTCACAGTAGGTCGTCAAAAAGGCATCATGAGTCTAAGGATAAGGGCAAGGATTCAATCAAAAAGTCTGAAAAGGAGAGGAGTGACATCGTCCCTTCCAGCCAGCCAGAGTTGGCTGCCCCCGGGTCACGGGATTACATGCATGGTCCCGAGATTCAAGGTAGGCTGGAAAAACTGCGGGAACAATTCCCAGACATATTCTTCGACAGGATGACGTTTGTTCCAGCCTTGGAACCGGTCCCTAAGAACTGGGATAATGAAGTTGTCGGGCACATCCGTCACGTAGCCAGGCAATATGAGATGATGAAGAAACATGCGGTCAATCTTTCCGAAGTCATCCGAACGCTCGAAATAGAAGCACATAGATCTAAAGCGAAACTTGAAAACAACGAAAGGGCCAGGACCAAGATGGAGAAGGACCTGGAAGATGCTCAATCCCAACTCGCCTTAGCGCGGAGAGATGCCGAAAATTATAAGACCGAGTTGGAGAACGCTAAGAAACGCTTCCATTCGGAACTTGACTCCAATAGCCAAGAGAAAATGGCCTTAAAGAAGGAGGTTGAAAATCTCAAAATGGCCAACATTGAGTTGAAGACAACACAAGACCATTTTGAAGCTGAGAGAGCTGCTTGGGAAGTAGAAAGAGCAAGTTTGAAAGAAAGTTTGGCTTTGGCTAAAGCGGAAACGCTGACTTTGAATGATCAAGTTGCAAATGCGGAGAGACGGGCAGCTCTCGCCGAACAGAATGTTGAAAGTGCCATCGAAATGGCTACTGCCTCAAACAACAAGCTTCTCGAGAGAGAGAGAGAGATATCGAGGGTTTGAAGAGAGGATCTTTGACTTCCTTGGCCAAGTCCTGAAAACCCGCAATATCTCGTGGATCCCGGATTACCACGTTACTTTAGCCAATTTATGGGATGCCATTGTTGAGGGTGAAAAGCAGAGATTGGGGGTCGAAGAAATTGATGAAGATGAGTTGATGAAGAGCATCTTGAGGGATAACGAGCCTGAGGACCTGGCAGAGGGTCGTCGTCTGATTCTAGCGGAGATGGAAAAGGAGAGGGCCCTGGCTAAGGGTAAAGGCAAAGCTGACGAGGGTTCGAGTTCAGCCGTGGAGCCCAAGACCTCCGGAGTTGAGGAATATCATCCCGATGATCCACTAATCCCTTTGGGCCTAACTCCCGTGATTGTTGGAGCTCCTGTAGCTACTCAAGAAGGAGGATCTGCGGAAGGTATCTCCCTTTTTTCTCCACAATTCGTCAAAGCAGTTGTGAATTGTCGTCGTCTGGTAGAACAACCAATTGAATTAGTAACGTGTGTTCCCCATAATACAGGTGGTGAGCCCGCTGACAAGGGTGTTGAAAAAGAAAAAGAGGCGGAGAAGGAGGCTGTCTCGCCAGGAGCCAGCGATGATACATCAAAGCAGGCTAAGGACACAACAGCAGAGAAAAGCATCCTGGCACCTAGTACTGATGTTCCCAAGGATGCTGAGACCATTGAGGCGTTGAAGGACATGGACGGGCGCCATGTAGAGGATGAGGAAGATATTATCAGTGCCAAAAAAGCCGCCGACGATGACGAAGAAACCTTGGCCAGCCGACGGGCTAGGCAGGAAAAAGAGATGGCTTCGAAAAAGGTGGCAGATGAGGCTTTGGACGTAGTCCCTCTTGCAGAATTTGATCCCAAAACCGGGATGATTTTGAAAATCCAGCCCAAATCCATCAGCAGACAGCTTCATTTTAGAAATCCTGATGACTTCCCGGCTTCCCTTTCTGATAGAAGGAAGAGAAAAGAGGTGGAAGAGGAATCTTCAGAAGAGTCGGATGTTCCTCTCATAGACAAAAGGAAGAGGAAGAAAGGGGATCAATCGGACGTCGACAAGGCGAATCTGGAGAAGCAGAAGCAAGAGAAGAGGCCAAAGTGTAAATAGGATATTGTTGCTTGTTGATATTTTGTCTTTAGGTATTCCACTGGCCAGGAAGTGTAATTGTGAGACTGGCCCTCACTTTTGTTTTCTAGGTTATTTCTCACTTTGTAGGCTTGCAGTATATAAAGGAAAGTTTTATCTCTTTTTGCATCATTGTGTACCTGTATTCAAATAAACTTTCCATGGTTAGTTATAGACCATCTAATTATAACTACAAGTCAATCAAATAACAGAGAAAACTTTCATGCTGCATTGCTGCAATAAAATTCATGTGTATATGCATATGGCCCGTAATCAGTCATTGGCGTGACGCTTAACTAGGGCTTATTAAAGATCGATTAGCATTATTCGCACGTTGCCCCCTATTTCTGAGTATGGGGGGCTTAGAAAATTTCATAAGATAACTGTTCTTGCGGTACTGAACTTCTGACACCTTTCTCAGTGCCTAATCATAAACTCCTTTATACTCTCCTGGCGGTTGCCATGGTTAGAGTTCAAATTCAATAGTTCAGTTCGTCCCTGTTCCTTCAACAGGGAAGGAGTTCTAGCTTGTTTCATGATATGCTCAACGATCCTTCAGCGGAGCAGGAATTATGGGGGTGCTGAGTCTCCAGCACCTTTCTCAGCGCTTAATCATAGATGCTTTTATACTCTCCTGGCGGTCGCCAAGGTTAGAGTTCGAACTCAGCTGTTCTGTCGCTCCCCGATCCTTCAGCGGGGTAAGAGTTCTTTCTCAACGCTCAATCGGAGACGCTTTCATACTCTCTTTCTCTCTGGAGAGTTAGAGTTTGAGCTCAGCGATTCATTCGCTCCCCGATCCTTCAGCGGGGAAGGAGCTTTTTCTCAGCGCTCAATCGGAGACGCTTTTATACTCTCTCTCTCTCTGGAGAGTTAGAGTTTGAGCTCAGCGATTCATTCGCTCCCCGATCCTTCAGCGGGGAAGGAGCTATTTCTCAGCGCTCAATCGGAGACGCTTTTATACTCTCTCTCTCTCTGGAGAGTTAGAGTTTCGTCGAGGCGGTTCCGATCATGGTACACCGCCATGACTTATGGACATCGACTTCATGTCTGTTATATTCCCTCTCTGCTCTGGAGAGTTAGAGCGCTATCAACGATATAATTTACTTTATTGTATCCTCAGAATTTTGACTTGTGATTACATTCCATTCTGATGGAAGGCATTTATGATTATATGCTTCTGGGATCGCTGGATTATTCACAGCGATTTCCATAAAGATAAACAGGCAGATAAATAAAGGTGCAATAAAGGTAAAAGACACACAATATTTTTATAGTGGTTCGGTCGAATCATGACCTACGTCCACTTTATAATTTTTTGCTTTAAGGAGTCAGACTATTCTAGGCAAGTCCTACCTTGTACATGGTTTTCAACAAAACAAAAGAATAGATTTGAAACTTTCATGTTAAGTATGGCCGTAAATGTTGGGCATTCCACACTCTGGGGATTTCCTTTCCATCTACGGTTGCCAGCTTGAAGGTTCCATTATCAAGCTTGCTCAGAATGGAGTACGGTCCTTCCCACTTCGCTCCCATATGAGTTGGGGGTGGAAAGACACGTTTCAGAACCAAGTCTCCGGGTTCCCAGGTTCGGGCTCGAACCTTTTTGTTGTAATATCGAGCAACCTGTTGTTTGCATCTCAAGGCACGCAGGTCCGCTTCATCTCTCTTTTCTTCGATCATATCCAGGGACTCAAGGAGCAATTCATTATTGGTCATCGGATCATAATAAGTCACCCGGTGAGAAGGTACCTTTATCTCAACCGGGATGACCGCTTCCGTTCCAAAAGCGAGGGAGAAAGGGGTATGTCCTGTTGACGATTTATGTGTTGTCCTGTAGGCCCATAGTGCCAAGGGCAATTCATCATCCCACATGGCTCTAGCCCGCTTCAGTCTTCTTTTCAGAATGGACTTAATTACTTTATTTGCCGCTTTGACTTGTCCGTTCAATTGCGGGTGCGCCACAGAGGTGTACCGATTCTCAATGTGGTATTTTTGGCAGAAATTTCTGAATTCAGCGTTATCGAACTGAGTTCCGTTATCCGTTATCGTAATCTTTGGAATCCCAAATCGGCAGATGATGTTTCTAACGATAAAGTTGATCACTCGTTTGGTAGTGATTGTATTTAGTGGTTCAGCCTCGACCCACTTAGTGAAATAATCCACGACCACAATAGCAAACTTTGCTCCGCCTCTTGCTATGGGGAGACTTCCAATGATATCAATTCCCCACATAGCGAAAGGCCATGGGCTCATCATTGTTTTTAACTGATTAGGAGGTGCTCTAGGTATTTTTGAAAATCTTTGGCACGCATCACACCGTCGTGCGTATCTTGCCGCATCCTTGTTTATGGTAGGCCAGAAATAACCATGCCGCAACACCTTTTTTGCCAAAGTTTGCCCTCCAGTGTGGTCGCCGCATTCGCCTTCGTGAACCTCTCGCAGCAAACGCTTGATGTCATCGTGAGCTATACACCGGAGGAGGGGCATCGAAAATCCTTGTCTGTAAAGAACTCCGCCTTGCAGAACGTATCGGGCGGCTTTACGAATTACTTTACGCCTCTCGCTTTTCTTGGTTGGAAGCGCTCCATTCATCAGGAAATTCTTCAGAGGGGTCATCCAGGACTCCCTTTCTGGTTCCGTCTCTAGTATTAGGTCGATTTCCATTTGATCTATGCTAGGGGACCGAAGTACTTAAACAGGGGCTAGCCCGGTCACTTCAGGATCGTCAGAACTAGCCATCTTTGCCAACTTATCTACCTGCTGATTCTCTGATCGCGGAATATGAGATATGCTGTAGTGATCAAAATCGTTCAGCAACTCTTTCACTTTCTTCAAGTATAAAATCAATCTTGCACTTTTAGCCTGGAATTTTCCAGTAACTTGGTTCACAACTAACTTGGAGTCACAGAAGATGTTCAGCTTTGTGACCTCTAATTCCTTTGCGATCCTTAATCCGGCTATCAGAGCTTCATATTCGAAATCGTTGTTAGTGGCGTGAAACTCCATCCGGATTGCATCGGTTATCAATCGTTTCTCGGGAGTTTCAAGCACTATTCCAGCGCCGGATCTTTCATCATTCCTAGCGCCATCAGTATACAATCTCCAGGTATCGGGATCGAAAAGTAATTTTGAAGGATTGGCCTCTTTGTTGGCTATATCTTCCTCCGGTACGGTAAACTCTGCTATGAAGTCGGCTATCACTTGCCCCCGAATTGACCGCCTGGGCTGAAAGTTCAGATCAAATTGACTTAATTCAATGTTCCATTTGAGTAATCTTCCAGACGACTTTGGTCTCTGTAAAACTTGCTTGAGTGGGTGATCGGTGTATACGGTAATGGGATGCGCCTGAAAATAATGTCGAAGCTTTGTAGAGGCGATCAGTAAACTATACGCCAACTTTTCTATCCTTGGATAATTACGTTCTCCTGCCGTTAATTTTTTCCTCACGTAATACATAGGTCTTTGGACCTTATCCTCTTCTCTTACCAACGCTGAGCTGATCGCATGAGATGACACTGCCAGATACACGAATAAGTCCTCATGATCCATTGGCTTAGATAATATCAGAGGTTTCTCCAGGTGCCTTAGTAAGTTCTGAAATGCTTCTACGCAGTCGGGCGTCCATTTGAAGTGGCGTTTTCCCCGCTTTATTAATTCGAAGAATGGGATGCACTTATCCGTAGCCCTGGAGATAAATCTGCTTAGTGCGGCCACTTTTCCTGCAAGGCTTTGCACATCCCTAATTTGCCTAGGTTCCTGAATGTCTCTGATTGCCGCGATCTGGTATGGATTAATCTCAATCGCACGGGAACTGACGATGAACCCCAAGAATTTTCCGGAGGCAACACCGAATGAACATTTGGTTGGGTTGAGTTTCATTCCTTACTTTTGAAGAATGCCGAACATCTCCGCCAAGTCAGTAGTGTGTTGGGAAGATTTCTTGGACTTTACCAACATGTCATCGACGTATACTTCCATTGTTTTCCTGATCTGGTTATAAAACATTCTGTTGACTAAACGTTGATATGTAGAGCCCGCATTCTTCAAGCCAAAGGGCATCACCACATAACAATATAATCCCAGATCCGTGATAAACTAGTGTGTTCTTGATCTGGAACATGCATCGGAATCTGGTTATATCCTGAATAAGCATCCATGAATGAGAGAAGCTCATGACCCGCCGTCGAGTCCACCAACTGGTCAATCCAGGGTAACGGGAAACTATTTTTTGGACAGGCTTTGTTCAAATCCGAGAAGTCGATGTACGTTCGCCACTTCCCGTTGGCCTTCTTTACCAGGACTGGATTCGAAATCCAGTCTGGGTAGGTCGAGTCTCTGATAAATCCATTACTCTTTAGCTTTCCAACCTCTTCTTTCAAGGCAGCGGACCTCTCTGGGCCCAACATTCGCCTTTTTTGCTTCACCGGAGGATGTTTAGGGTTAATGCTTAATGAATGGCTCATGATTGATGGGGATATCCCGCACATGTCCGCGTGGTTCCAAGCAAATACATCCAAGTTGTTTTTTAAGAAACCCGTCAATTCTTTAGCGAGATTCGGATTTAACTGGGATCCAATCTTAAGGACCTTCTCTGGGTCACTATCATCGATCGGTACATCCACAGTTGTCTCGTTGGGAGTCGCCATTCTGCCCCCAGGTTCTTGATCCTCTCTAGGATCTATATCCTTGGGCAACTCTCTGGGCGACTCTCACACGGTTATCCTCTTTAGTTGCTATAAGGTCTCCGCCCTTGTAGGGGGAGAAGCGCCTTTGGTTTCTATGTCCCCTCCATTGCGAAGTAACTTTAGCTCGCCAACATAACATGCTCGTGCAGCAACCTGATCTCCTCTGACAATACCAACGCCATCTTCTGTGGGAAATTTCAATAATAGGCACCAGGGGGCTATACAGGCTCTAAACTTTGCGAGGGCTGGTCGGCCCAAGAAGGCATTGTAGGGAGATTCAACGTCCAAAACCACGAAGGGAAGGATTCTCACTCTCTGGCGTTCTCCTTCCCCAAGCATAACCGGTAACTCTACATAACCCATTGGAGTGGTGGATGCTCCGTTAAATCCACGGATCCATCCTTGACAGGGCTTCAAGTCTTTTATTTTGAGGTTCATCTGGTCAAATGTCCTTTTGAAAAGAATGTTGACGGAACTCCCGTTGTCCACTAAAACCTTATGAACAGTGGCTGGTCCAATAGGTACTGTAATTACAAATGGATCTTCAATCGGAGCATGGACTCCAATGCTTTCTCGTTCTCGGAAAACGACATCGTCGGTCATCATCTTTTGTTGCTTTACCGGGATATTGTCCTCAGGGTTGCTACACTCCCCTACCTCGAGGTGTTGCTTGGCTGCATTGACATATTGATCCAATGCCTTGGAACTATGCCCGGCAAGATAAAGTCCTCCGATTACGGTATTGATAACAATGTTCTTTCCCTTTTGCTGGGCAGTTGGCCTAGCAGCAAGTTGATTCTGGTTCTGATTTGGAGCCTGTACTGCTTGCCCCCTGTTTCTGGGCGTTACTCTGTATTCATCTAATTTTCCTTCTCAAAGCAGCCTTTCGACTACATCTCTTAGGTGACGGCATTCATTTGTCGAATGGCCGTGAATCTGATGAAAGAGACAAAACTTCCCCGTTACACGTTCTTCCTCCGTCGACTCTCTGGGAGGTGGCCTCTTATTCTGGAGGACTTCATACGCATCCATGAAGATATTTGCCAGAGTATCATTTATTGGTGTATAACTTTCAAAGGCCCTGGGACGAGTCCTTCTCTGGGAGTCGTTCCCTCGGTTCCTCTTCTGATTGTTGCCGTTACCATTATTATTGTTGTTCCCTGACTGACGACCACCTTGATTCCGATTTTTGACATTAACCTCGACTTTCCCCGAGATGTCTCCTGTCTGTTTAATGGCGACATTGCTCTGGATCTCCTCTTTATCAGCTATTTTTGCCTTTCGGTTAGCATATACTTCTTCCCGGCGTAAATGTACGTTAGCTTTTTCGTAGAATAACTCTCTAGTATGGGGTGGCTTGCCTGCCAGGTATCTCCCGAATTCAGTGTCTTTATCTACTCCATCAATCAGTGCTGCGACAACGGTTGGTTCATGGGGATCTTTAACTTCAGTAGCGGCCAAGTTGAAACGATCTAGGTACACCCTCAAACTCTCGCCTGGCCGCTGCTTGACAAGGAACAAATCAATCACACTCTTTGTCTTTTGTGCATAGATACGGAATTGTTCTACGAACTTCTCACTCAACTCCCTGAAGCTAGAAATCGATCTTGCTGGCAAGCGAGTAAACCACAACAATGCTACATCTTCCAAGAATATGGGAAATGCTTTGCACTTGACAGCGTCAGAAGCTGCGGCAGCGGTCATGGACCAAGAGTATCTCATCAGATGCTGGACAGGATCAGACCTACCCGCGTATCGGTTCATCTATGGCATGTTGAAACACCTCGGGAAAGTCGCATCCAAAATATCATCAGTGAAAGGGGTGTGACTGCGGTCAATTCCCCAATCTTCATTCTGTTGCCCACGGCTATCTTCCAGAATTTGATGGATCATGGCTGCCACATTTGCACTGGTCAGCGGAGGTTCAGGGTCAGTGCTTCTGGCTCGGCGGGGTTCTCTAGTCTCTCTTCCGGGAGCAGTCACAAAATCTGGGGCTCGGATAGGACTTCGTTGCCCCTTGTTACCATGAGCATGTGCGCGACGACGGGGCTGAGGTAGTCTATTTTGTACAGGATTGTCCACATCTCGAGCTCTGGGAATCGCGGCGTGATCGTTCATATTACGGTTTGAGGGCCCCGCCTCCAGCGCTTCTTCTTCCCGTGATGGCAGGGTTCCGAACCGAAGCTGTTCTATGTTTTCGGCTCTCTCATATGGTCGCAGCGGAGGTCTCGGCGATTCTTCTGACGAAGAAGAATATCCTGGAGTGAGCGGACGAGATGGTGGCGTCCTTTGCCTTGCGAGTTCATCAAGCCTTTTATCCATAGCAGTCAGATTTTGTCGCAGGACGGAGCTTTCTTGCCTTTGGGCAGCCTAATTCATCAAACAATCTCTCCCACATTTCGGAAAAGCGAGAGAGATCCCCCTCAGTAACGGGAGCAGCAGGGTCATATTGGTCATCATCACTTTCTCTTATGCGCAAAGAACTTGAGCCAGGTCGAGCGGAGGGGCCAGGACGGTAGGAGCGAGCCATAGGCTCCTTTCCAGGTCGAGTTGTAGTCTGGTCATCAATTCGGGTCGCTGTGGATCAAGGATGATGGCTCGCAACGCCCCCCTGGGTTCGGTTCGTGGTCACGATGCGCGGAGGATTCGAGGCGTTATCTCGGGATCGAGTAACAACCCCTTCAGCAGTCTGGATCGCCCCGTTCTCGTCGACTCGGAGCGTGGCGTCTTCATCGGATCGGTTCGCCCCCTGCGCTCCGCGATCCAGAGTTTCCTCATTGCCTAGCTCGTGCACACTTTCTTCGATTGTTTCATTGGTTCGTGAGGCTCGTGCTTCCTTAGATCTCTTTCCAGCCATGATATCTGAATCGCTGGAATCTTCAAAGAACTGAATAGTGAAACTTTAGGATTGTTCTCTCAGTGAAAGCACCAAAATGTTAGATCAAAATTTGGACCTAACACCCAAATTGTTCTGAATCTTATAGAGTTTCAACTGAAGAATGAGGAAAAAGAAAATAACACACAGAATTTATAGTGGTTCGGCATTAACGAGCCTACGTCCACTTTATATATGATTGATTATACTTTGAAAGCTAATACAATCAATGATTTCTCTCAATACTCTAGTAATTTGACAATAATGGAGGATTCAGTACTCAATATTGCCAAAAAGATCCCAAAAAGTTCCAAGCTCTGGGCTATTTATAGCTGATTTTGCCAGGCGGGTCGTGGTAACACGTGGCACGAATCCCGAGAACATCAGATCGCATCGCCGTCGTTGAAGAAATAGTCAAATTAGCCGTTGTGGACAGGTGTCGCGATCCCCTTGAAAGTCGGATCGTGCAAATGGGGAGAATCGGTCAAAATGACGGTTAGGGACACATGTTGCTGGATCCGTGCGTCTCGGATCGCTGAAGACTAGCTCACGCTTGAACGGGTCAGAGGGTTCGCCATGCATCAGGGGATCGGATCGGTCTACGCTGGGCAACAATATAAGTTCGGATCGAGTCGCATAGAGGTTTCGTTTCGCTGATGAAATGGGGGCGATCCGTCGAGATGCGATCCGATGGTGGGCAAGTCGATAGTGTGCGATCCGATGACGGGCGAGTCGATGATGCGATCCGTTCATTCATGCACTTGGGGAATATAGTTTCATACCTTCCTCTTGTGAGTGAACCTGGGCGGCTTGGTCAAAAAGCTTGCCAACAAGTAACAATCTTCCTCCACAGAAGTTCACTTCGATTATTACCAAATCGAATTCCATTCCATTCCAATTTATTTTGTTAAATCAGAAAACTTTACTTTGGAAAATTCCATTAAATCTTAATAGAAAGATTTATATATTTCAAATCACATTTCATTGTTAATCTGGTTAAAGAACGAATGTCGTTAAAAACTTAGTTCACAATAAACCCAATTCACATTCCATTTTATTTCAGTTGCTAAATATAATTGAAAACTCTAATAATCTTAATTAAAAGATTTATTCTTTTCACACGGGGTTTAAGAACAGTGTTACTGAAGACACCATTCACGACAAACCCAAATACAATTCTTTTATTCAATTCCAATTTAATATTAATTAATTGGAAAACTTCACTAAATCTTAATTAAAAGATTTATTCTTTTCTCAACTGGGTTTAAGAACAGTGTTATTAAAGACACCATTCACGATAAACCCATAATTCAATTCTTTTATTCAATTCCAATTTAATATTAATTAATTGGAAAACTTTACTAAATCTTAATTAAAAGTTTTGTTCTTTTCTCAATTGGGTTTAAGAACAGTGTTGTAACACCCCGTGATTTTAAAATATTAATGTTAACAAATTTAAGAATACTTTATTCCAAATTTGGGAATTAAGGGAAACGGGTTGCGCCATTACGTTTGTCTCATAATTCTGCTTAAGATAGAGTCCGAGTTTGTGTGAATTGGACTTTTTATGAAGAAGATATGGCCTTCCGAAGTTTCAGAACTTAATTAAATTAAAAAACAGCTCAGATTCAGGAATTCAAAATTTGAATTCAAAACTGGGAAGCAGGTTGTGCGGGAAACTTCCTGCCTAGGGACAAGGTCGACCCTATTGTCGACCTCCCCTATACAGGTCGACCTGGGTGTCGACTTGTCCCCCCCCCCGGGAAGATCTGAAAGATGATGACATTTTGACTCAGTGCTGAGTCATTAAGGCTGAGGTGTTATTCTATCTTGAATGGATGGTCTTGATTAATTCTAGGTCAATCAGACAGCTCTAAATTAACTAAAACTCTATATATGCAACCTAAATCTCAACCTAAAATCATACTAATTCATACCTAGAGCCGTCATGCCGTCAATGGAGAACCTAGAGTAGCCGCTGTCTCTTTCAACCCTAAAGCTAGAATGAAATCTAATCTAAACAACAATTAGTCTACATCAAAGGCGAGCAATTCAGTTTTAGAATTCAAAACCCAGAAAGACAAGACTATTCTTTTGTTAGTGAGTATAATAGATTTCACAAAATAATAATTAATTTAATTATGATTAGTTATAAATGGGATTATGAATATGATTTCTAATCATGTGATGTTGAATGTTCTTATGTGAATTATATGCAAGTTTGTGGTATGTTCTTATGTGAATTATATGCAAGTTTGTGATATGCAAGTTTCTGATGTTGGAATGTATGTTCATATATAAATCTTATGCAAGTTTGGGATATTAAGACATATGTGAATCTTATGCAAGTTTGGGATGTTAAACATATGTGAATCATGTATATGCATATGCTAGTTTATGTGACATTAACCCTTATGTTTAGATCGATATGCAAGTTCACACCTTTATGTTTAGATCCATATGCAAGTTCACACCTTTATTTTTAGATCCATATGCAAGTTGACACCTTTATGTTTAGATCCATATGCAAGTTTACACTTTTATGCTTAGATCCTTGTTGTGACAACCTCATTTCCCGTACAGACGGAGGCAAGGGTTACCTTTGGAATATAACACAGAAACGGATAATAGCAGAACAGAATTAAATAAATACACCAGATAATGTACAATAGAATACACTGGATAAACGTAATCATCAGAGTTACACAGTATACAGGATCATACTTAGTACAAATACAGTTCAGCTATACATAAAGGTCTACAGCGGAAACAAACAAAATATGTACCATAGGAGCTGAACAGAATAAAAGGAGATAAATAATAGAATCCATCTTCAGCTCCAACTATCCCGAAAGAACTGGCAAAACCTGAATACAAGGCTGCCCGTGTAGAAAAAGGGGCACCCGAGTTTGAAAGTGAAACAAACTACAAGTCAGTCATGGGACTGGCATGAGAAATCTACTCAACACATTTAATATATGGCTAATCACAGGACCATGCCACTTTCGTGGAACGGGTTTACTCCATTGGATTGCCAGTGCTTTAAAAACAAATCATTCTTTTAAACATCGCAATGCTTTTTATAAAAATGAAGCCATTATAAGACTCAGTTCCCATCACACAATGCAAAGCAAACCGGAGGATAGATTTTTTACCTTATAATGGCCAAGATATGCTTGATACGAATAAAACAAAATCATTTGATATTACTACTAGTGTTTATATGTTTCAAAAACAATTTCAAATCATAACTATCAATCATAGACGGCATTAATGCCCCATACCACTATGTCGCCATATATAGGTATACAATCAAAAACCGCACAGTCACAAATTTGGAAATTGGATTTCCGTCATTAACCAAGGAAAAAGATAGTCCTTACCGTATTCGAGACAATCTAGCCCATGTCTCAGGAACATCCGCAACTGCTTGCTGGATCGTCAGGGCCGGTCCACCGATGTGGATTATTATGCCTGAACACTACGTCTCCCCGCCCTATGGGGCGTAAATGAGCCAACGAATGACTCCATCGTTCCCGGATCGACCAATATATCCGAGGCGCCTCGCTATCCATCATTCACATAAGTAAAATGTCAGGCCGTGTGAAAACACCGACACAACTCCTAGCTAGAAGGAATTGCATGCCCTCCCTGAGGTCCTTCTCCCGTTTCTGGTCCATACCGGGGTGTGAGGCTCGCGAATTCATGTAATACACAAAGCTACGCCACACAGGCGGGGCTTTGATCATCACCACAAGACTTTGCTTTTCAACAGAAGCCTTGATCATTTGCCACTTAGGCATGCCACACTAGCAATTCATGCCATGTGACTGATGTCCATCGATATACAACCTCTGAGCTCGTGCGTTTCAGAGAAGGGTGTTAAGCAAAAGAATAAATTCTCCACCGCCAAACAGATGTATATTTAATAGAGATCAATCAACATTGAATAAAATCCAATGTCAGACACACAGTCCATTTACAAGTCCGTTCTGGGTCTGAACGAAACCGGAGGCACTAAATACCTCGCCTATTCATCGATTCCCACGTACGTCTGGACGATCACCACTAATTATCCATATTTCAGGATGCCTCCCAATCAGGACCTCAGTGACCATCCAAACGAGGTGAAGATCGGACTTCAACCCCCGTCTTCATCTTCGACTTCTTATCGTCGATTCAGTTATTCAGAATGGGATAAACCCGGTCTTTCTGTGCAACTTGCTATATAATAAACAAGTGCAACACTAACATTCATACGCAACAATTCAATTCATTAGTCACTAACCGTCAATCAGTAAGAGAGCAATTTCCCAAATATTAACCCCGAAGGCCGAAACCAACATCAGATCAATACCCAAGAAACCATTCGACTTAGCCAACCTTTAGTTAATTTCTAAATTTACATCCATGTCATTTATAATATTTTATAATGATTTATCGCTATTTTTATTTATTTTAAAATAGCCATTTTATTTAAAACGACTTCGGGCCATAACGCGACCATGGCGCTGTTTTTCTTCAGATTTGATTTACACATATCTGAAAATCTAACTGTTGGATCTTCACAAAATTTACATCATTAGAAAGATCTTTTCAAAACGAATCCAACGGTTCCAGTTTCGGGAAATTCCGACGGTCGGATCTCCCGGTATAATCGTTTGAAGTTTCGATTTCAAAATACGAATTGCAGCGTCGTTATTCGATTAAATATAATTATATATATATATATATATATAATCGATTCTGGCGCTGTTTTTCTTCAGATTTGAATTAAACATTCCAGACAATCCAACCGTTGGATTTTTACAAAGTTGATGCCGTTGGAAAGATTTTTCCAAAGCGAACCCAACGGTTGCGGTTTCGGGAAAATCCGATGGTCGGATCTCTCGGTATAATCGTTTGAAATCACGGTTTCAAAATACGAACTGCAGCGTCGTTATTCGATATATTTCAATTATATATATATATATATATATATATATATATATATATATATATATCGATTCTTCGATTTCAAAAACTACATTCTTTTCACACATTTGATAAAAATGATATTTTTATCTAACTGGCTTCTATTTCAACACTTCACTATTTTTACCAATTCATGTATATAATAAAAATGAGATTTTTAATGTAAAACCATTTATTTCAAAACACGATTATTTTATATAGTTAATATAGGTGATAAAAATAGGATTTTTATTTTAAAACAATTTATTTCGAAACAAGATTATTTTATACATTTCATATTGATGTTAAAAATGGGATTTTTATTATAAAATAATTTCTTTCAAAATATGAATACCATTCAACACATGAATTTCAATTCAACGAATGAATATCGATTCAACACATGAAGGTCTTCTATAGTTTATATAAATCGATAAAAACGTGACTTTTATATTTTAAAACATGAACACCATTCAACACGTGAATTTCAATTCAATGAATGAATATCGATTCAACACATGAAGGTTTTCTATAGTTTGTATATATCAATAAAAATGTGATTTTTATATTTAAAACACGAATACCATTCAACACATGAATTTCAATTCAACGAATGAATATCGATTCAACACATAAAGGTTTTCTATAGTTTATATATATAGATAAAAATGTGATTTTTATATTTAAAACATGAATACCATTCAACACATGAATTTCTATCCAATGAATGAATATCGACTCAACTCATGAAGGTTTTCTATTCAACGGATAAATATAGTTTCAACAAATGAAAATAATTCAAACACATGAATATTATTCAAAATTTCGGCAGCATAACGGCAGGGTAGTTAAAACCGGGACCATCCCTAGTACGGCTCCTCGCTCTACCTTAAAACCTCGCGGTTTTTGACAATGGGGAATCATGCATCTAGTTCGCATGCAGGCGGCATGTATATATTTATTTCATTTCCACAAACTTTTCCTATGTGGTTTCAACCAAATATTTCTCAACCACAAATGGGTATTTTTCAACCATAATCAATCAATATCAACCACAAACAATTCCAATCAACCATTCGCTATCAATCAATTTTCACACCAATCACAACCAATAAATATCGCCCATGGTTTGTGGACGAGTGGAGTATATATATATATTTATATGTATCATATCACTTCTATTTCAACACATATATAATTTTTACAACGTCTATATAACTTATACGTCGAATGTACAACTTATACAACGCTTATACAAGAGGTGTACAACGCTTATATAAATCATACATCGATCATATAATTTATACGTCGTCGTTTTCCATATCGTTTATAAATTAGAAATCTCACTTTGGGTTCCACTCCACCAAAAATTGCAGAAGGCTCAGAAAAATATGCGGTCTCTTCCAGAATGTAGAAGACGTCCACACGGTCACGATGTTTCCTGTTTCATCAAATTTCGTCAAGAAACGAAAAAGGTATGATTTTTCAAAGTTTGCAACAGTTTAAAGGTGTTAAAACAGTTGAAAATAAAACAAGCCGTACCTTTCAGAAATCGTTCAAAACTAGGTCACGGATTTTTGCGAAAACCGTGTAGCGATCGGACAATCGGGCTTCACCACCTTGGAGTGCCTCGAGAGGCGCGCCTGACCAGGGGGACGGCGTTGAACTCGCATGCCAGAGGGTGGAGCACGGCGGCGCCGAAGTCGTCCACTTCAGGACGTCGGTTCTCCCCAAATACGCTTCGAAAAAATACAAATCTGGTATGGATTTGAAGATCGCGTTATCCTCTACAAAATTCATAACTGGGGCATGTGGTTTTAATGTGTGGATTGAGAGAAATCAAGCCGGGAAGTTTTGAAGATCTTCCGCCATATATCGGGGGGAAGAGAGAGAGAGAATTTCCTTTTTTTTTTATAAATTCTGATTGGCCGGTGGGTTTTAAAGGGGTTTTCTGACACGACCACCAATCTAAACCCAACGACTGTCGCCACTAGCGTTTTACCCCCATTCTGAACACAATGGAATATGTTTCGTAGGCCCATTCGACTGTTTCAGTCAGTTTTCATTCAATTTAAAATATATAACATTCAATATTCAATTTGAACGTACTTTTCAATTTGCCAGGGCCACAAACTGATTCGAAAAATTCCAGAAAAATAAATCTGGCTATGTTTTGACAATACGGTCCCAACAAAACTAGTTTCGTCGAATTTTGAGACCGTTTGCAAAAAGGCCCATTTCTGGTCGATCCAATTTAACTGTAGTTGACCAAAACACGTTTTCCTTTTCCACGCTCACACACTAGCTTCAAACGTTATGAAATTTGAAACCTAGCAATAACTTCACATCCCGGATCCAACAAAAGTGGTTTCGTAGAATTCCGAGGTCGTATGCAAAATGGCCAATTTCACGGGCTATATAAATTCCATAGCGACCTTTCTGAAAATTCATTTGGCCATAACTTTTGCTTCCCTCTATGAAAATTCGATTTTTCAGATTCGTTAGAAAGGTATTCACTAACAGATTTAAATATTTTTGGTTTCACTCAATTCCGTTTTGTTTTGCACCCAGTACAGTCCAACAAAGTTTGAATTCAATTTTTGAAACTACAGCCCATTTCAGGCCTTGTTTATAATTAGAATTAATTATATTCGTTTTCAAATGTCGATTCAAACTCACTTTTCATCGCTATTATTTAAAATATTTATTTTAAATATTTAAAATCCATTATTTTAGCCAATTTAAAATTTTTAAATTGGTTCAGATTTTCAGGGTCGTTACAATATGCAAGTTCACATCTTTATGTTTAGATTTATATTTAGATCCATGACGGTACATAGTTATGAAAATTTATGTTCTATATGCCCATTGTCTATGCTAGTTTAATATGTGAATCATATGCTAGAAATTCATATGTAAGTTATAGGAAAACCATATCCATATATGCAAGTTATTGGCTATGTAAACTTATGTCATGATTCTTGGATCTATTTGATATGTTATGCAAGTTGTGATGTTGCTTTTTTTTAATAAGGTAGACTATTCGCGAGTCTAACATATGTCATATTTAAACGTACGAATAGCGTGGGGACGATGGGAAAACATTAAATATACAAAATTGTGAATTGGCATAAAATGGCCTTAAAAAGGATATAATCAATTTGAGACATTAATTGGCATAATTGGTATATATGTACATAACTTAGGGGATAATTATGGATATAAATTAATTTGGAATTTATTGACAAATTTAAATAGGGATATTAATCCAATTTGGGGTTAAATAAAGATGTGTAATAATTAACCGCCTAAGACACGAGGTTAGACTCATTTGTGGTGTAAGACTGCCCGGACCCGCCCGGCAAATCCAGCAACCACAAACGGTAGTCTAATGTGAGAGGTCAAGGCACCAATTAAAAGCATAACGATTGTAAAGACACGAAGTTAGGCTCTTTTGCAGTATAAGACTGCCCGAACCCGCCCGACAAATCCAACAACCGCAAATGTCAGTCTAATGTGGGAAGTCTTTGCATGGTTACAATCCTAATGAATAAATAACACTTAACCAGATAAACATGTGGTGGGGCATGTAGGTTAAGTGGGTGGCCTTGGATGGCTTGTGAAATACGATTAGAAACACTTAACCAAGTTGAAAACATGTAAGAAGACATGAATAAGAAGGGGTTAAGTGGGAAACTCTAATAGGGACCAAGCATAAGTGGAAAGCTTGTGTTTGGCATGAGGGCCCTTTTCAAACCAGTAACCCATTAAGTATCTTTGTGAGCTCGACCCAAGTCGATGATGGGACACGCTTACTGGGTTTGATTGTAAGAGGTCAAAACGGGTTAGCGGTGGCAACACAAGTCCAACGGGGTCATGTCCGTGCGTGGGCCCGGGCTGGTATGTAAGATGTTGTTGCATCGTGTAGATATAAGCCGTGCATCTTTGGTGGTATTGGTTTGCCACTTTAGGGAGTGATACACCCCACTGTGGGACCAGCACGGGTATCTACGAGTTAGGGAGCCGATCGCATGGGGATAGTGTGTACAACTAGTGGAGATAGGAGCAGGCGGCACCTATGAAGGTAACTAGGGGTACACGAAACTACCATTATCATTGTTATGTTATGTAGGTAGGATCAACTTTTGGGGTGACTAGTAATGGTGCGGTGTAATTAGTATTGGTGCAGTTTAGTACTTATCCTATAGTGATTAGGAACGAGATTAACGCCAGAATATTCCTCTTAATTGCTTTGTCATGTCCACTTGTTTCATAGTCATACCTTGTTTTTCTAGTTTATGCCTTATCCTAGTTACTTTAATAATATATTGTTAAAGTTATTATACTCGCCAGACTTCATGTCTGACCCCCGTTGTTTTCGCCTCTTTTCTTCCTTTTCCCCCCAGGTTCTCAGGGTGGGACTAGTACCAATGGAGCTATATCTTGGATCTCTTTCTCTCTTTTGGAAGTGCTTGGATTACTGAAAGTAAAGTTCAGCTCATCTTTTTAAGGCTACTTGTGTTGGGGTTTATGATTTTTACTTTATGTACTCAGAAACAAATTGTTAAGATGGATATTAAGTGTACTTGGTTTTACTGTTGGTTTATGAAGTTGTTGTAATCAAACTATTTCTCCACTACAATAAAAGTTTTTTAAAAATTTTCAAGTACCAATATATGTATCTATCTTGTTATATTCTGTTCTATATACTAATAATGCTCCATGAAACTTAATGCATTCCCTTTGTGAGTGACATTAACGGACGTGGGGCATTACACGTGGTATCAGAGCTGAAGGTTACTGGAATAGATATGTATTTTGAAAAACTATTTTTTCCAAAAGAATTTTATAAAGGAATACTTTCAAAAGTATGTTTTGTGGAACTTATTTTCAAGATAAAAGTTTGTTTTAAAAACATAACCCCCAAGAGCCATATATCTTTCTTTCGAATTCTCCGCTTTGAATCTCTTTATTTTCTTTTCAGCATATCTGGAATTCCCGAGATACCCAAGGGGATATCGATACCAGGATAGTTTAGAAGGTATCTGGAAGCCAGGGCCAATGTCGCAGGCACAGCAAACGCTCCTCCTCCTCCTCCTCTCCCTCCTCCTCCTCCCCGTGTTGATACTTTTGCAAAGATATGCAAGGATTTTCGGGCAATGGTCGGGAAACCTTTTCACGGATCAGAAACGTTTGTTGATGCTCGAAATTGTCTTAAGGAGGTGGACGATATATTTGGTATTTTCGAGGTAGAAGATGGAAGGAAGGTCCAAAAGGAAACTTGGTTAATGAAGGATGAAGCCTCGTTTTGGTGGGAGGTCACGAATGGAGTGCGTCCAGTAAAGACATGGGTGGATTTCAGGCGTAGGTTTGAGATGAAATTTCCCTCACGAGCAGAAGAAAATTTATATATGGAAAGGTTCTTAGCGTTGAAGCAAGGAAATTTGTCAGTAAAGTAGTACGTCAACAAGTTCAATCAGTTGGTGAGATTTGGCTTAGACTTGGTAAACACACCTAAGAAGAAGGCTCTGAGGTTCGTTAAAGGCTTGAATGAGCCGCTACATGGGTTGGCTATGACCCACATTCTGATGGGGGCCACCTTTGAGAGATTGGTTGACATGGCGATTATGCATGAAGAGGAGAAGGGTGCTAATGCTAATAAGGCACCGGAGAAGAAAGGGGATCAAAATAAATCGCAATAGCAAAAAAAGAAGGGTGGTAAGGATAACAATAGCAAAGGAAAGAAAAGGTGCTTTAATTGTGGGACACCAGGCCATATGACAAAGACTGTAGGAAGAAGAAGAAGACTGACTGCTTCCATTGTGGAGAGGCAGGACATCTAATTAAAGACTGCCCAAGGAAACAAGGGCAAAGGACCGGGTCCACTTCTGGAGGGCAGATTCAGCATTCATGGCACCAGGACAGGCAAGAGGGCAGGTTCATGCTCTTATGGCACCAAGACAGGAGAGAGGTAGAATATTTCTGTTGAAAGTTTAGTTTTTCTGTTTGATCATCCTGTTCGTACTTTGTTTGACTCTGGCGCTTCACACTCCTTTGTATATGCTTCATTAGTTGAAACACTGCACCTAAATACTAGTCTAGTTACAGATCCCCTAGTAGTCTCAAATCCTATTGGTGGGTCGACTCATCTTTCTATGATTTATCGGGATTTGAGAGTGTCTATCTTGGACGTTGGATTTGAATGCAATGCCTTCGTTCTTGGCTTCATGGGCTACGGCTTGATTCTAGGTATGGATTGGCTAGCTATATACGGTGCCATCCAAGACTGTGAAAGAAAGGTAGTTAGGTTGTTGACTCGTTGTGGAAAGACCCCTGATATTTCTTGTGACCCTAAAGGTCCGGTAATGCTTAGCTACCAAGAATCCCTTGACGCATCCAATGATGATCTGGAATCTATTTGAGTGGTCCATGAATATAGTGACGTCTTCGAAGAAGTTCGGGGTTTACCCCCGAGGCACGAGATAGACTTTCAAATATACTTAGTAGATAATGCAAAAACAGTTGCATTACCAGTGCGCCACATGCCTCCGAGAGAGAGAGAGAGAGAAGAGAACTCAGTAAGCAAGTGAAAGAGTTGCTTGAGAAGGGGTTCATTAGAAGAAGTATTTCGGAGTGGGGTGCTCCAGTCGCTTTTGCTACAAAAGCTGATGGTTCACTTAGATTGTGCGTGGACTATAGAGAGCTGAATAAGCTAACAAAGAAGAACAGACACCCATTACCGAGGATTGACGATTTATTCGATCAGTTGGTGGGTGCCTCGGTTTTCTCGCAACTGGATTTAGCTACAGGGTTTCATCAGCTAAGGGTGGCCGAGGACAACATAGATAAGACTGCATTTAGAACTCCTGACGGTTTCTTCGAGTGGCTCGTTATGCCTTTTGGTTTGACGAATGCACCCTCATACTTTGTTGACCTAATGAGTAGGGTGTTTAGGGAGTTTCTGAACAAGTTTGTGGTTGTCTTTGTGGACGATATTCTGATTTTCTCTAAAAATGAAGAAGAACATGCCCTATATCTTAGGGAAGTCTTAGAGACCCTACGAGCTCATCAACTAAAATCAAAATTCTCTAAGTGCCATTTTTGGAGAAAGGAAGTGAGGTTCTTAGGACATGTGGTCTCTAAGGAAGGGATAGCTGTGGATCCCGCAAAGGCGGTGGTGATCCATGATTGTAAAATTCTTAAGAACGCAACAGAAGTAAGAAGCTTTTTAGGGCTGGCTGTTTATTATAGGAAGTTCATTAAGGACTTCGCGAAGATATCAGCCCACTTACTCGGTTAACGAAGAAGAATTTGACTTTTGCTTGGGATGTTGACTGTGACGATGCTTTTCAATGTCTGAAGATGGCTTTGACGACAGCTCCGGTTTTAGTTTTGCCAGACGGGAGTAAGCCATTCGCAGTATGCACAGATGCTTGTGGGATAGGGCTTGGCGCAGTTTTAATGCAAGAGGGAAGGGTGATATGCTATGGGGGAAGGCAGTTGAAACCCCACGAGAAAATTTACCCTACCCACGACTTAGACTTGGCTGCCATAGATTTTGCACTTAAGTCATGGCGTCATTATTTGCTTGGCGAGAGGTTGAGTTGTATACAGACCATAAGTCGCTAAAGTACTTATTCTCTCAGAAGGACCTAAACTTAAGGCAATAGAGATGGATGGAGTTTTTGGCATCCTACGATTTCGAGATCGCATATACCCCTGGCCAGAGTAACATTGTAGCCGATGCCTTAAGTAGAAAGAAGTTAACTTTAAGTCCTTTGTTCGTAGAGCGGCAGAGTTTGGAGTATATATCTACTTTTGACTTCAGACCCTCTGTCGATTATGTACCCGGGTTGTTGGCATCGTTAGAAGTGCAATCTACACTTTTGGGTCGAGTTAGAGAGGCACAACAAGACGACCCACAGTTGGTTGAGATAGTAGGAAAGCTTATAGGAGGGGAGTCTTCGAGTCATCTTAATAGATATGCTATAGATGAGAGAGGCTGGTTGCGTAGAGATGAGAGACTTTGCGTACCACAAGACGAGAGTTTGAAGAAGGCAATTCTTGAAGACTCACATCGCTCTAAGATGACCATACATCCCGGTGGCGACAAGATGTATAGGTATATGAAGTGAGTTTTCTTTTGGGCCAGAATGAAGAAGGACGTGGCTAAGTTCGTTTCTAGATGCCTAGTGTGCCAGCAAGTCAACGCAGAGCAAAAGAAGCCCAGAGGCTTGCTCCACCCTTTAGAGATTCCGCTATGAAAATGGGAAAGTGTTTCCATGGATTTTATAGATGGGTTGCCAAGATCAAGGAAGGGCAATACGGGGATCTGGGTAATCGTAGACAGACTTACCAAAAGTGCCCATTTTATTCTCGTTAAAAGTAGAAGGACCGCCGCATGGTTAGCACCCATCTACCTTCGAGAGATAGTTCGTTTGCATGGCATACCCACTAGCATCGTGAGCGATAGAGATACCATTTTCACAAGCGAATTTTGGAAAAGCTTACAAGAGGCGGTTGGAATGCAATTATGCTTAAGTACCGCTTATCATCCTCAGACGGACGGCCAGACCGAGAGAGTGAATCGGACCTTCTGAGGCTATGCATTCTAGACTTTGGAGGAACATGGGAAGAGAACCTTCTACTAGTGGAGTTCGCCTATAATAATAGCTTTCAAGCTAGCATTGGCATGGCACCTTTTGAAGCTCTTTATGGACGACCATGCCGATCACCTACTTGTTGGTGGGAATCCACGGACAAGGTTGTTTTTGGACCCGACATGATTAGGGAGACTTCGTAGAAACTAGACCTGATTCAACGGCGAATGAAGATGACGCAGGACCGACAGAAGTCATATGCTGATAGGAGACGAACCGATCTCGAGTTCAATGTTGGGGACATGGTTTTTATTAAGGTGTCACCATTGAGAAACGTAGTCCGCTTAGGGTCAGTAGGGAAGTTGGCACCATGGTTTGTAGGACCCTTTCCAATTACAGAGAGGATTGGGCAGATGGATTATAGAATAAAGTTACCAGAAAAGCCAAGTGGAGTTCATGATGTGTTTTACGTTTCGCATTTGCGTAAGTGTTTACACGATACGGCGGAAGTGGTGGAGCCGAGCACGCTCGAAGAAATGGAAGTAGAGCGCAATGCCACGGTTAGACGAGCTCCTACACGCATTCTTGGATCGGAGGTTAAAAAGCTACGCAACAAAGAGGTCAAGTTGGTCAAAGTGCAATGGGCAGATGATCAAAGAGACGCGACTTGGGAGACGGAAGACAAGATGTGTACGCTATACCCTTTCCTTTTTGAGGGTATGTTTTATCTTCTCCTTTTTCTAGTGCTTTGTTGATACTTGTCCTATCATTTAGTATTATCTTTGCGATGATATCTTCAATATTTAGTTAGAAGGAACCCTATAGTTGCAAAGATGTGCTTGAGACATGTTATGTTTGGTGGATGCAAATGGATGCAAGTGGTTGCTAGTGGTTTCTCATGGATGCTTGTACACACACCTTAGGCACTAGATCGGCTCAATCACCTTCATATTGCATATAAATATGTGTGCATATCTAAATTTATGGATGTATAATGGTTGTGTTATCATATGGATGCTGCATTTTGATGAATGGTTGTGCACGCATGTATAAGTAATATGTATCGATGGGACTCTTTCGCGTATATAACGGACGCATGGCACTATCATGATTTGCAATAAGGAGGTCAACTGAATCAGTAGACCTCCTAATTTTGCATTAGACAAGGAACATATACACACACTTTTTGCATATGTTCATACAATACTAGAAGTCTTGTAAGGACAATGGATGCCTGTGTTTTGATGGTTGAGTAGATTGATGATTGGATGTTAGGATATGCATTCTCCATAACTTGGAGATTTCGGGGGTGAAATCCTTTAAGGAGGGGAGAATGTAACACCCTATGATTTTAAAATATTACTGTTAACGAATTTAAGAATACTTAATTTCAAATGTGGGAAATAAAGGAAATGGATTGTGCCATTATGTTCGTCTTAGAATTCTACTTAAGATAGAGTCCGAGTTTATGTGAATTGGACTTTGTATAAAGAAGATATGGCCTTCCGAAGTTTCAGAATTTAATTATATTAAAAAACAGCTCAGGTTCATGAATTCAAAATTTGAATTCAAAACAGGGAAGCAGGCTGGGCGGGAAATCTCCTGCCCAGGGACCAGGTCGACCAGGGGGTCGACCCTAGTGCCAACATCCCATATACAGGTCGACCTTAGTGTCGACCTGGGGGTCAACCAGCCCCTCCCCCCTCCGGGGAAGATCTGAAAGATGACGACATTTTGACTCAGTGCTGAGTCATTAGGGCTGAGGTGTTATTCTATCTTGACTAGATGGTCTTGATTGATTCTAGGTTAATCAGACGACACAAAATCAACTAAAACTCCATATAAGCAACCTAAATCTCAACCTAAAATCATATTAATTCATACCTAGAGCCGCCATGCCGTCAATGGAGAACCTAGAGTAGCCGCCGTCTCTTTCAACCCTAAAGCAAGAATCAAATATAATCTAAACAACAATTAGTCTACATCAAAGGCGAGCAATTCAATTTCAGAATTCAGAACCCATAAAGACAAGACTATTCTTTTGTTAGTGAGTATAATAACTTTCACAAAATAATAATTAACTTAATTATGATAAGCTATAAATGGGATTATGAATATGATTTAGAATCATGTGATGTTGAATGTTCTTATGTGAATTGTATGCAAGTTTGTGATATGCAAGTTTGTGATGTTGGACTATATGTTCACATATAAATCTTATGCAAGTTTGGGATATTAAGACATATGTGAATCTTATGCAAGTTTGGGATGTTAAACATATGTGAATCATGTATATACATATGCTAGTTTATGTGACATTAACACTTATGTTTAGATCGATATGCAAGTTCACACCTTTATGTTTAGATCCATATGCAAGTTTACACCTTTATGTTTAGATTCATATGCAAGTTTACACCTTTATGCTTAGATCCATATGCAAGTTCACATCTTTATGTTTAGTTCTATATTTAGATCCATTACAGTAAATAGTTATGAAAATTTATGTTCTATATGCCCATTGTCTATGCTAGTTTAATATGTGAATTGTATGCTAGAAATTCATATGCAAGTTATAGGAAAACCATATACATATATGCAAGTTATTGGCTATGTAAATTTATGTTATGATTCTTGGATCTATTTTATATGTTATGCAAGTTGTGATGTTGCTTTTTTTATATAAGTTAGACTATTCGCGAGTCTAACATATGTCATATTTAAACGTACGAATAGCGTGGGGACGATGGGAAAACATTAAATATACAAAATTGTGAATTGGCATAAAATGGCCGTAAAAAGGCATATAACCAATTTGAGACATTAATTGGCATAATTGGTATTTATGGACATAATTTAGGTGATAATTATGGACATAAATTAATTGGGAATTTATTGACAAATTTGAATAGGAATATTAATCCAATTTGGGGTTAAATAAAGATGTGTAATAATTAACCGCCTAAGACACGAGGTTAGACTCGTTTGTGGCGTAATACTGCCCGGACCCACCCGGCAAATCCAGCAACCACAAACGGTAGTCTAATGTGAGAGGTCAAAGGCAAGAATTAAAAGTGTAACGATTGTAAAGACATGAGGTTAGGCTCTTTTGCGGTATAAGACTGCCCGGACCCGCTCGGCAAATCCAGCAACCACAAATGTCAGTCTAATGTGGGAGATCATTACAAGGTTACGGTCCTAATGAATTAAGTAACACTTAACCAGATAAACATGTGGTGGGGCATGGGGGTTAAGTGGGTGGCCTTGTGTGGCTTGTGAAATATGATTAGAAACACTTAACCAAGTTGAAAACATGTAAGAAGACATGAATAAGAAGTGGTTAAGTGGGAAATTCTAGTGGGGACCAAGCATAGGTGGAAAGCTTGTGTCAGGCATGGGGGCCCTTTTCAAACCAGTAACCCATTAAGTATCTTTGTGAGCTCGACCCAAGTCGAGGAGGGGACACGCTTACTGGGTTTGATTGTAAGAGGTCAAAACGGGTTAACGGTGGCAACGCAAGTCCAACGGGGTCATGTGCGTGCGTGGGCCCGGGCTGTTAGGTAATACATTGTTGCATTGTGTAGATATTAGCTGTGCATCTTTGGTGGTATCGGGTGGCCACTTTGGGGAGTGATACACCCCATTGTGGGACCAGCATGGCTATCTACGAGTTAGGGAGCCGATCGCATGGGGATAGTGGGTACAACTAGTGGATATAGGAGCAGGAGGCACCTATGGAGGTAACCAGGGGTACACGAAACTACCATTATCATTGTTATGTTCTATAGGCGGGATCAACTTTTGGGTGACTAGTAATGGTGCAGTGTAATTAGTATTGGTGCAGTTTAGTACTTATCCTATAGTGATTAGGAACGAGATTAACGCTAGAATTGATTGCTTTGTCATGTCCACTTGTTTCACAGTCATACCTTGTTTTTCCATTTTATGCCTTATCCTAGTTACGTTAATAATTATATTGTTAAAGTTATTATACTCGCTAGACTTTATGTCTGACCCCCGTTGTTTTCGCCTCTTTACTTCCTTTTTCCCCCAGGTTCTCAGGGTGGGACTAGTACTAGTGGAGCTATATCTTGGATCTCTTTCTCTCTTTTGGAAGTGCTTGGATTGCTAAAATTAAAGTTCAGCTCATCTCTTTTATGGCTACTTGTTTTGGGGTTTATATTTTTACTTTATGTACTCAGAAACAAATTGTTAAGATGGATATTAAGTGTACTTGGTTTTACTGTTGGTTTATGAAGTTGTTGTAATCAAACTATTTCTCTGCTACAATAAAAGTTTTTAAAAAAAATTCAAGTACCAATATATGTATCTTTCTTGTTATATTATGTTCTATACACTAATAATTCTCCGTGAAACTTAATGCATTCCCTTTGTGAGTGACATTAACGGACGTGGGGCGTTACAAGTGTTATTAAAGACACCATTCACGATAAACCCAAAATTCAATTTAATATTATATACAAGGCACTGAATAGAAATAATGTCAGCTTATATTCAATATCAAATTCTGAAACCTACACACATCGTATGGGGTATAACGATATATGTCTATCTTCCAAATTCCCATAACAATATCTGTATAACCACGGAATCCAATATCGAGATATTCCGAAGATTATTTCTATTCCAATCCATTCCAATTTATTTATTGGAAAATTATGGTTATTTTTAAAACCATTTTATAAATCCAATTTATTTATTTAAAAATTATTGGATTTCAAATCTAGTTAATAACTAGTTCATTTTGATAAAAATATATTTTTATCTTTTCAAATATGGAATTTTTCATCCCAATTCTTTACAAATCATTTATTATGATTTCACACAAATTACTAATATTTATAATAATTTTGTTAAGGCCATTTCAGTCGATTTCCATAAACGGTCATCGAACTGCACTTACAGCAACCTTTTCCAAATTTGATTTGGATATAATTCCAAATCCAACCATTAGATTTCAAATCTGTGATATCCGTTGGAAAGCTCTTATCGATACGAACCCAACGGTTCCGGTTTTAGGAGAATCCGACGTTCGGATCTGACGTAATGTGAATTCGAAGTTAATGGTCGAAATTCGCGAACGGTCGCGGCACGACACATTCTATTCAGGCCATTTAATATATATAATATATATATATATTATAAATATTTCGTCGATTTCCATTTAAAACGTATTTTATAAACCGTTTATAAATTCGTTTTAAAACGATTTTAACTTCATTTTCAATTTTTAATAAAAATTGAATATTCCATATTGTTATAATATTTAAATGGTAATATTTTCAAAATACCTGATTTTGAAATCATTTCCTTTTCGATATTCATTATAAAAATGAATAAAATCGATATAACTATCGTTCGCATTAAAATGTCGCAAATCTAAACAACACGACTTCATATATTTCAATATTTTCGTGTCCATCCCAAATCAGACATTGAAATCATAATTTAATTCTTTACTAAATATTATTTTAAAATCTTTACTAAATAATATTTTAAAATCTTTACTAAAAATTATTTTAAAGTCTTTTTTATTTCTGAATTGGAATCAGACCCAATCAATTACCATATAATTTTAGTAATATGGATTTCATACATCGCATGTATTCAACAATAATGATAAGTAATCATTCAACATTCAAACATCATCCAGCGTGTATTTTACAACTGTATAAGCATTAAAATAAATAAATAACGCTCATCACAGCCTGTCAACGCATCGATTGACTTACAACTAAATATTGGGATTAGTGTACATCAAATATCATCCCAATCCGTGTGGGGTTTTTGAACAACACATACTGAATATTATTTGTGCAGTTGGACGATGTTTAAAATTTATCGTCCCAATCAATGCCAGTTAAATGGGTGTACATAAACAAATCATCCAATTTGTAATTGAATATTTATTTTCATTTCAGGAGAATTTTATGTCGTTCATATATATGTTAAAAATTATTTTTTTAACCATAAAATATTTATTTCAACACTTTACTATTTTCTATAGTTCATACGTTCAATAAAAATGATATTTTTATTGTTCAAACATTTTATTCAATGCATGACCATTTTATATAGTTCATTCAATCAATAAACACAATACAGTCAATTTCACCACAATTCATTCCAAACAAACATCCATGGTTTGTACAATAAATAGTGTCGGGGGCTTCTAAGTCCCGTCTTCATCCTAGTATATTTTTAACTGTAAAATAATTAGATTGAGATGGAGTTCTCACCTTAGGTTCCACCCCACCATTCTTTATTGGACGGTCTGGATTCTGTTCATTCCAGTCGGTTCCTTCGCAATCTGTTTCATGCAGTTTATATCAAAAATCATATTTTTAACACTGCTATTTATATTTAAAAATCACATTTTTATCACTGCTATTTATATTTAAAAATCACATTTTTAACACGCTATTTATATTTAAAAATCACATTTTTAACACTGTTATATAAATTAAAAATCATATTTTTATTTTAAAGCTACATACATAAAAACCATATTTTAAAACATTCTACATATATAAAAAAAATATTTTTAAAAACAAAGCTATGTGTAATTTAAAAACAACATTTTTAAAACAAAGTTATTTCATTTAAAAGTTACATTTTTAAATCAAATCTATTTATATATTAAAATTTCATTTATTGTTATATATATAGAAAAATTACGTTTTTATTTCAATGTTGATTTATTTTTAAAAACTGAAAATAAATCAATGCTTTATACATTAATTACCTTTATAATTAATTAATTACATAATTATTTACACTAATTAATTAATTTAAATCTCACCCCTCTTTTAATTCTCTGGAAACCCAAAACGAAATCCGTTGAACTTTGCTCCGGCCTTCTCTCTCTTCCTACAGTCATCGATGCATGTAACAACCCGGAAAATCTGGGCCAGTTTAAAATTTTTATTTTTGCAATTTTAGCGAATTTTGATTATTTAAAATGGATTATTTTAAATAATATCGACGAGAAATTTATTTTGAATATAATTCGAACGTATATATTTATACGCGTCGTCGTTAGAATATAAATATTTATATATAATTATAAATAGAATTGAAGATGGCGCGGTAGTTCGATAATTCGATTTCAAACTTCAAATGAATGTACCGGGTGCAAAACAATCCGGATTTTAGTGAAACCAAAAATAATGGAATCTAATTGATGATATCTTTCCAACGAATCAGAAAAATCAAGATTTCATCTTAGAAATCAAAAGATATGTCCAGTTGAAAATTCTGAATAGTCGCTATGGAATTCAGGCCCTTAAAAATGGACATTTTGCAAACGACCTCGGATTTCGACGAAACCACTTTTGTTGGATCCGCAGTGTCAAGTTATTGCTAGATTCCAAATTTCATAATTTTTCGAATCAATATGTGAGCGTGGCAAAGGAAAACGCGTTTGACCGGTTTTAGTTGATTTTAATCGACTGGAAATTGGCCATTTTTCCAACGGTCTCAGAATTCGGCGAAACTAGTTTTGTTAGGACCGTATCGTCAATACGAAACTAGAAAATATTTTTCTGGAATTTTTCTAGTTAGTATGTGACCCCGGTAATTTGAAATGTACGTTTAAAATTCAATATAGTGATTTAAATGTAAATTTAACGGAAATTGATTCAAACAGCCGAATCAGCTTACGATACATATCCCATTGTGTTCGGAATGGGGGTGAAACGCTATAGGCGACAGTCGGTGGGCCTCGTTTCGAAGTGGAATAAAAAGTCAACTTCATGGGCTAAAATAAAGTAAAATTAAATTAAATATATAAAATCCTTTTCATATACCCCCCCCCCCCTTATCTCGTTTTCATTAAACAGGGAAAAAAAAAAGAATGAAAAAAACTTCAAATCGCACCACCCCGTCGCCCCTTCGTTGGTCAGCGCCGCCCCATCACGACCGCGCCCTCATCCCCGATCCTCCTTCCTCCTCCCTCCCCCCTTCTCTCTCCAGCAAACCTCGTACCTCTCGTCCAATCTCAGAGCCGCCGCCTGAAGCCTGGACCCGCCACCAGCAACGGCGCACCACCCACCTCCGTCAAGTACTGCGCCGGACACCCTCTCCCCCCTTAGCAACCACCACGACATTTCCCCCTTTCTCCAATTCGCTGTGGAAAAAAAATGGTGTGTTTCTTTTTATCTTATTTTATTTTATTCTTTGATTTGTATAATGTTTATATTTTTATTTATATAAAGTCTATATTTTTAGCATAAGAAAGGTTTTATTTTTAACATAGAAAAGTTATTATTTTTAAACAAGAAAAGAAATGGTATTTTTAACTTTGGAAAGATCATATTTTAAACAAGATAAAGTTTTGATTTTTATTTATATCAAGGTATGATTTTTATAGTTGAAAAGGCGATATTTTTATATTATAGAGATAGTAAAAATATGATTTTTATACTATAGAAAGAATAAAAATATAATTTTTATAAGGTAGAAGTATTAAAAATATAATTTTTATAATATATAAAGAATAAAAATTCGATTTTTATATATTGAATAGCATAGTAAAAATTCGATTTTTATATATTGAATAGCATAGTAAAGATTCAATTTTTATATAAAGTATAACGAAGTGAAAATTCTATTTTTACAAATATGAAATAGCGATGAAAATTCTATTTTCACAATATGAAGTTAGCGATAAAAATATGATTTTTATATAATAGAGGATATATAAAAATGTGATTTTTATATATATAGTGACTACGGGCAACGAGGATGACGAAGATGCGAGAGCGATGAAGATTTCTATCAACGAAGTGCCGTGGAGCTAGGATAGCTATATGTGAGAATTTCTCACCTTTCAATTTATTTTTCTAGTTATATATATATACTAGGATGCAGACGGTGCTTAGTAGCACCCGACACAATCGTCCACAGACCATGGACTTGTTTGTTTGACTGTTTGGTGATTGATTGCGATATTGGTTTGAATGTGGTTTGTGGTGTGAAAAAAAAAAATCGAATCGATAAATTGGTTAGGATTAGACGTGCGCCGTTATAAGGCGAAGGAGTAAGGCTAGGTTAGACCCTTACTCCAAATTTTGTGGTTTGCATAACGAATTGATTTGATTGATGTGTGAATGGCGTGGGCCTTCACTAGACCGGGGATAAGGCTGGGCCTTGTCCCGTTTCTAGTATCGTGCCGTTATGCCGCCGAAATTTTCTAAAATATGTTAGAAAAATAAAAATATCATTTTATTGAATAAATGAATTGAATAGAAATTCATAGGTTGAAATAAAATGTTTTATCGTTAAAAATATAATTTTTAACGTGAATAAGAAAATAGTGAAGTGAATAAATAAATATTCATTTACAAACCAGATGGTTTGTTTATGTACACTTATTTGAATGACATTGATTGGGACGATAAATTTTACACATCGCCCAACTGCACAACTAAAATCTGTGTTTGATTGTTTGAAACCCCACACGGGTGTTGGGATGAAATATGAATTTCACTCATCCTGATTGATTAAATATGTCGATCGATTGATTGACAGGCTGTTATAAGCGTTGAATATCTATATTTGATGCTTATACAGTGTAGTGCACTTTGGTTGATGGTTGATTATTTTCAATGTTATTATATACATGTGTTGTATGAAAATCCATATAATTAATTTTATATGGTAATTGATTGGGCCTCATTCCAATCGTGAAAATAAAGAATATTTTGATAATAACAAATATTTTGATAATAGGAAATATTTGAAATAGAATATTTGAAAATAGAAATTTATGAAGCCGTGTTGGTTAGATTGACGCCATTTTGACGTAAACGATATTTATATCGATTTTATTCATTTTAAAATGAATATTGAAAAGTAATCTCGGAATCGAATGAATTGAATTGAAAACGATTTCGAAATAAATTGAATTGAAATTTGAATTGAATAGAAATGAATTTTGAAACGAATTTATAAAGAAGAATTCAATTTTGCTTTGAATTGAAATGGAATTTGAAATAGGTTTTGAAACGATTTTAAAACTATTTATATAATTCGTTTTGAATAGAAATCGACGAAATATATATTATATATATTATATATATAATATAATGGCCTGAATAGAACGCGCCGCGCCGCGGCAGTTCGCGAATTTCGACCATTTATTTCAAACGGACATTACGGGAGATCCGACCGTCGGATTCTCCTAAAACCGAAACCATTGGGTTCGTATCGAAAAGAGCTTTCTAACGAATATTAGAAATTCAAAATCTAACGGTTGGATTTGGAGATACGTCCAAATCAAATTCGAAAAAGGTCGCTGTAAGTGCAGTTCGATGGCCATTGTTGGAAATCGACTATACGGGCCTTGATAAAATTATTAAAAATAGTAATAATTTGTGTAAAATCATAAGAAATGATTTGTGAAAGTTTGGGATGAAAAACTCCATATTTGAAAAGATAAAAATAGATTTTTATCGAAATGAACTAGTTTTGAACTAGAATTATAATTCTATTTATTTTTAAATAAATAAATTGAATTTGAAAAGGGTTTTGAAAATAACCAAAATTTCCAATGATTGCATTGGAGTGGATTTGAATCGAAATTGTCTTCGGAATATTTCGATGTTGGAATTCGTGATATTACAGGTGTTGTTATGGAAATTTGAAAGATATATATTTGTATCGTTATTTCCAATACGACATTTGTTAGTCGTAGAATTCGATATTGAATATAAGCCGATATATTATCTATTCAGAGCCTTGTATTGAATATCGAATGTGATTTGGGTTTGTCGTGAATGGTGTCTTCACTAACACTGTTCTTGAACCCAGTTGAGAAAAGATTAAATCTTTTTATTTAGATTTAATGAAGTGTACTAATTAAATAATATTTAATTGGAATTGATATTGATTTTTGGGTTTATCGTGAACAGTGTTTTAAATAACACTTGTTCTTTAACCCGATAATTAATGAATGGGATTTTGGGTTTATCGTGAACCGTGTTTTAAATGACACTGATTCTTTAACCCAGTCGAAGATTAAAACTAAGTGGAGTTTTAATGAATCTTTAATTAGATTGAAAAGATCGAAAATGGAGTATCACCAGTTTTGCTCCAGGCGATAGTTAAATCTTTAATTAGATTTGAACGTGAAATGGTAATTGAAGTTACCGATAACACTGTGGTGTTAGATATGAAGTATTACCAGTTTTACTTCATGGGATGAATAGGTTGGGATTGGGAAATGAAAACAAATGATTACTTCGGTAAGGTTCGCTAATCCCGACTAGTTTGAATTGATATTCAAAAATAGATTAAAGAATAAATTTAAAGAATTTATCTTTGATAAAATTAATGGGAATCTTTCCCTATGAATGTGAAATTTAGAAACTAACTGTCGGTTAGCCAAGCAGAATGGTTTTCTGGATATTGATCTGATGTTGGTTTCGGCCTTCGGGGTTAATATTTGGGGAATTATTCTCTTGATTAATTTACGGTTAGTGACTAATGAATTGGAATGAGGCGTATGTTGTGTTTGTGTAACACTTATTTAAAATATACGCGAGTTATTCGGAAAGACCGGGTTTATCCCATTCTGAATAACTGATACGACGATAAGTCGAAGATGAAGACGATGGTCGAAGACCGGAGGTCTTCACATCGTTTGGGTGATAACTGATGATCTTGATTGGGCTGTACACCCAAGAAGATGGAAACAGTTAGTGATCGTCCAGACGTACTTGGAGATCGATGGATATGCGGGGTACTAGGTGCCTCCGGTTTCGTTCAGACCCAGAACGGACTTGTAAATGGACTGTGTGTCTGACATTGGATTTTAGTCCGTGTGATTGATCCCTATTAAATATATATCTGTTTGGCGGCGGAGAATTTATTCTTTTGCTTAACGCCCTTCTCTGAGACGTACGAGCTCAGGGGTTATATACTGATGGATATCAAACACATAGAGTGAATTGCCTGTGTGGCATGCCTAAGTGGCAATTGATCGAGGCTTCTGTTGAAAAGCAAAGTCTTGTGGTGATGATCAAAGCACGGCCTTTGTGGCGTAGCTTTGTGTAACGTTTACCTCGCGTGTTTCACACCCGGTATGAACCAAAAACGGGAGACGGACCTCAGGGAGGGCATGCGTTTCTTTCTAGCTAGAAGTGGCGTCAGTGGTTTTACACGCCCTGACGAGTTTGACTTATGTGGTTGTTGCTGTTGCGAGGCGCCTCGGATTGATCGGTCGTTCTCGAACCGATGGAGTCATTTGTTGGCTCGTTTACGCCCCATAGGGCGGAGAGACGTATTGTTCAGGCATAATAATCCACATCGGTGGACCGGCCCTGACGATCTAAAGGGTTGATGCATTCTGATCCTGAGACATGGGCTAGATTGTCTCGAATCGGTTGAGGACTATCTTTTGCCTCGGTTCATAGATGGAAATTCAATTTCCAAATACGTGACATTTGCGGTTTTATTTGTAAACCTATATATGGCGACATGATATATGGTACCCATGCCGCCTATGATTGATACTTATGATTTGAAGTTGTTTTAGACACTATGCACTTATACTAGTATCAAATGATTTGTTTTAAACGTATCAAGCATTCTTTGGCTGTTATAAGGGAAAACCCTATCCCCCGGCTTGCGTTGCATTGTGTGATAGGACCTGGGTCTTATAACAGCTTCATTTTTCTTTATTTAGCATTGAGCTATTCGTTTTATGCACTGGTATTCTTGGGAGGAAACCCGTTCCGTGTTATACGGCGTGGTCCCTTGATTTACCGAACTTTAAAGTAAAGAATTATAACTGTTTTAGTTCTCACACCAGTCCCATGACTGACCTGGAGTTTATTGTTTTAACCTAAACTCTGGGTGCCCTTATTTTGACACGGGCAGCTAGTAGTTTTGGTTTTGCAGATTTATATTCACAGGATCCTGGTTTACGGCTGGAATGATATCCGGAAAGCTTTGTATTCGTATATCTCTTCTAGTTGTGTATTGTATTATTTTCCGCTGCTATGTATTTAAATGTAATTAAATCTCTGATATTTCTGTGTAATATTCATTTTTACTCTGTATATTCTTGTAATCTGATGCATTGTTGTGATATACAATGAAATGTTCTTCTGTATGTGTTCTGTTGTGGCTTGTTCTCGAACTATCCGACGCTTTCCTTTACGGGGAAGTTGCAGGTCTTTACAGTTGGTATCAGAGCTTTGGTTTACAGAGCTTAGAGAACAAGGCACATTAGAACCATACGAAAGAATTCATCAGATATTGGATTAGTAATATCCAATTAGAATGACTCGTTAGAGATAGGATCAGTAGTATCCTAGAACGAGTGTGAAGAGTATATTTTTCAAATGAAAACAAATTTTGTTTTGAAAATTTAAATCAATTATTCGTATTTGATTATTTATTTTATATTGATTAGGACAATCCAGTATATAAAGATTTTGCATATATGTCTTGCAAACGTGTGTTCGAAGTTTTAATATATTGGGTAGATATAGAATCCCCCTAGTGCCCGGGAATGATTCTGGTGATGGGGCACTGTCGCCAGTATTTATTTTCGAGCGACGAAAGTGAGATTTCTATATATTTCCTATTGACTGGTGTGAGAACCAAAATTAGATAGGGCCTATTGTTGTGATTTGGCATCAAAAATCTGATTCTTGACTATGTATCAAAATTATGAATTTGATAATCTAATTCACTAATTGATTGATGTTTGCGTTGTTTGTTCATTTGTTTGCTAATTTTGAACCATTTAGCCTAATTGAAACAAATATTGAATTATATTGAAAATTGGCCGCATATGCTTGCATATACATATATAACATTGAACAGGTCATAGCAAGGAGGCTAGAGCAGAGAATAAAATTTGTTTGCCCGACAAATAGGTACATGTTTACTACATAATTTCCTGTTTTGTTTGGGTGATGATGATTTTGTGAGCCTATTGGCAAGCCGCTTGGCTTTTTCTTTTTCTTTTTGAGATCTGAAGGACCGGGGAAGCTATTTGAAATTCCCCGATGCTCCCATTGCAGGGGAGGTTATGGCGAAATTTTTCGAAAATTTAGGGTGTTAGCCAAATTTTTGAAATTTTGAAAATTCTCAGAAACTGAAAAGTTGGAGAATGAAAGCCAGATCGAACGTAGAGTTGATTAATCAAACCACTTTCGACTTTGTTCCTTTTCGGGGACGAAAAGTTTTAAGTGGGGGAGATTGTAACAACCCGGAAAATCTGGGCCAGTTTAAAATTTTTATTTTTGCAATTTTAGCGAATTTTGATTATTTAAAATGGATTATTTTAAATAATATCGACGAGAAATTTATTTTGAATATAATTCGAACGTATATATTTATACGCGTCGTCGTTAGAATATAAATATTTATATATAATTATAAATAGAATTGAAGATGGCGCGGTAGTTCGATAATTCGATTTCAAACTTCAAATGAATGTACCGGGTGCAAAACAATCCGGATTTTAGTGAAACCAAAAATAATGGAATCTAATTGATGATATCTTTCCAACGAATCAGAAAAATCAAGATTTCATCTTAGAAATCAAAAGATATGTCCAGTTGAAAATTCTGAATAGTCGCTATGGAATTCAGGCCCTTAAAAATGGACATTTTGCAAACGACCTCGGATTTCGACGAAACCACTTTTGTTGGATCCGCAGTGTCAAGTTATTGCTAGATTCCAAATTTCATAATTTTTCGAATCAATATGTGAGCGTGGCAAAGGAAAACGCGTTTGACCGGTTTTAGTTGATTTTAATCGACTGGAAATTGGCCATTTTTCCAACGGTCTCAGAATTCGGCGAAACTAGTTTTGTTAGGACCGTATCGTCAATACGAAACTAGAAAATATTTTTCTGGAATTTTTCTAGTTAGTATGTGACCCCGGTAATTTGAAATGTACGTTTAAAATTCAATATAGTGATTTAAATGTAAATTTAACGGAAATTGATTCAAACAGCCGAATCAGCTTACGATACATATCCCATTGTGTTCGGAATGGGGGTGAAACGCTATAGGCGACAGTCGGTGGGCCTCGTTTCGAAGTGGAATAAAAAGTCAACTTCATGGGCTAAAATAAAGTAAAATTAAATTAAATATATAAAATCCTTTTCATATACCCCCCCCCCCTTATCTCGTTTTCATTAAACAGGGAAAAAAAAAAAAAATTCAAATCGCACCACCCCGTCGCCCCTTCGTTGGTCAGCGCCGCCCCATCACGACCGCGCCCTCATCCCCGATCCTCCTTCCTCCTCCCTCCCCCCTTCTCTCTCCAGCAAACCCCGTACCACTCGCCCAATCTCAGAGCCGCCGCCTGAAGCCTGGACCCGCCGCCAGCAACGGCGCACCACCCACCTCCGTCGAGTACTGCGCCGGACACCCTCTCCCCCCTTAGCAACCACCACGACATTTCCCCCTTTCTCCAATTCGCTGTGGAAAAAAAATGGTGTGTTTCTTTTTATCTTATTTTATTTTATTCTTTGATTTGTATAATGTTTATATTTTTATTTATATAAAGTCTATATTTTTAGCATAAGAAAGGTTTTATTTTTAACATAGAAAAGTTATTATTTTTAAACAAGAAAAGAAATGGTATTTTTAACTTTGGAAAGATCATATTTTAAACAAGATAAAGTTTTGATTTTTATTTATATCAAGGTATGATTTTTATAGTTGAAAAGGCGATATTTTTATATTATAGAGATAGTAAAAATATGATTTTTATACTATAGAAAGAATAAAAATATAATTTTTATAAGGTAGAAGTATTAAAAATATAATTTTTATAATATATAAAGAATAAAAATTCGATTTTTATATATTGAATAGCATAGTAAAAATTCGATTTTTATATATTGAATAGCATAGTAAAGATTCAATTTTTATATAAAGTATAACGAAGTGAAAATTCTATTTTTACAAATATGAAATAGCGATGAAAATTCTATTTTCACAATATGAAGTTAGCGATAAAAATATGATTTTTATATAATAGAGGATATATAAAAATGTGATTTTTATATATATAGTGACCACGGGCAACGAGGATGACGAAGATGCGAGAGCGATGAAGATTTCTATCAATGAAGTGCCGTGGAGCTAGGATAGCTATATGTGAGAATTTCTCACCTTTCAATTTATT
The DNA here is from genome assembly GCA_030737875.1 of Allium sativum. Lineage (NCBI taxonomy): Eukaryota > Viridiplantae > Streptophyta > Magnoliopsida > Asparagales > Amaryllidaceae > Allium > Allium sativum. The sequence goes on from CM060926.1 coordinate 379,962,242, forward strand.
TTTCTAGTTATATATATATACTAGGATGCAGACGGTGCTTAGTAGCACCCGACACAATCGTCCACAGACCATGGACTTGTTTGTTTGACTGTTTGGTGATTGATTGCGATATTGGTTTGAATGTGGTTTGTGGTGTGAAAAAAAAAATCGAATCGATAAATTGGTTAGGATTAGACGTGCGCCGTTATAAGGCGAAGGAGTAAGGCTAGGTTAGACCCTTACTCCAAATTTTGTGGTTTGCATAACGAATTGATTTGATTGATGTGTGAATGGCGTGGGCCTTCACTAGACCGGGGATAAGGCTGGGCCTTGTCCCGTTTCTAGTATCGTGCCGTTATGCCGCCGAAATTTTCTAAAATATGTTAGAAAAATAAAAATATCATTTTATTGAATAAATGAATTGAATAGAAATTCATAGGTTGAAATAAAATGTTTTATCGTTAAAAATATAATTTTTAACGTGAATAAGAAAATAGTGAAGTGAATAAATAAATATTCATTTACAAACCAGATGGTTTGTTTATGTACACTTATTTGAATGACATTGATTGGGACGATAAATTTTACACATCGCCCAACTGCACAACTAAAATCTGTGTTTGATTGTTTGAAACCCCACACGGGTGTTGGGATGAAATATGAATTTCACTCATCCTGATTGATTAAATATGTCGATCGATTGATTGACAGGCTGTTATAAGCGTTGAATATCTATATTTGATGCTTATACAGTGTAGTGCACTTTGGTTGATGGTTGATTATTTTCAATGTTATTATATACATGTGTTGTATGAAAATCCATATAATTAATTTTATATGGTAATTGATTGGGCCTCATTCCAATCGTGAAAATAAAAAATATTTTGATAATAACAAATATTTTGATAATAGGAAATATTTGAAATAGAATATTTGAAAATAGAAATTTATGAAGCCGTGTTGGTTAGATTGACGCCATTTTGACGTAAACGATATTTATATCGATTTTATTCATTTTAAAATGAATATTGAAAAGTAATCTCGGAATCGAATGAATTGAATTGAAAACGATTTCGAAATAAATTGAATTGAAATTTGAATTGAATAGAAATGAATTTTGAAACGAATTTATAAAGAAGAATTCAATTTTGCTTTGAATTGAAATGGAATTTGAAATAGGTTTTGAAACGATTTTAAAACTATTTATATAATTCGTTTTGAATAGAAATCGACGAAATATATATTATATATATTATATATATAATATAATGGCCTGAATAGAACGCGCCGCGCCGCGGCAGTTCGCGAATTTCGACCATTTATTTCAAACGGACATTACGGGAGATCCGACCGTCGGATTCTCCTAAAACCGGAACCGTTGGGTTCGTATCGAAAAGAGCTTTCTAACGAATATTAGAAATTCAAAATCTAACGGTTGGATTTGGAGATACGTCCAAATCAAATTCGAAAAAGGTCGCTGTAAGTGCAGTTCGATGGCCATTGTTGGAAATCGACTGTACGGGCCTTGATAAAATTATTAAAAATAGTAATAATTTGTGTAAAATCATAAGAAATGATTTGTGAAAGTTTGGGATGAAAAACTCCATATTTGAAAAGATAAAAATAGATTTTTATCGAAATGAACTAGTTTTGAACTAGAATTATAATTCTATTTATTTTTAAATAAATAAATTGAATTTGAAAAGGGTTTTGAAAATAACCAAAATTTCCAATGATTGCATTGGAGTGGATTTGAATCGAAATTGTCTTCGGAATATTTCGATGTTGGAATTCGTGATATTACAGGTGTTGTTATGGAAATTTGAAAGATATATATTTGTATCGTTATTTCCAATACGACATTTGTTAGTCGTAGAATTCGATATTGAATATAAGCCGATATATTATCTATTCAGAGCCTTGTATTGAATATCGAATGTGATTTGGGTTTGTCGTGAATGGTGTCTTCACTAACACTGTTCTTGAACCCAGTTGAGAAAAGATTAAATCTTTTTATTTAGATTTAATGAAGTGTACCAATTAAATAATATTTAATTGGAATTGATATTGATTTTTGGGTTGAGACGACCCGAACTTCCCCGTGAAGGAAAGCACGGATAGAATTGAGTACAAGACAAAATAGGACGCATACGGAAGAACATTTCATTGTTATTACAACAATTCCATCAGATACGAGAATATACAGAGTATAAATGAATAAATTACATTCGACAATTATCAGAGAGTACAATAAATTACATAGCAGCGGAAAAATATACAAAAACACAACTAGAAGTGATACACGGATACAGAGCTTTCCGAGCATCGTTCCAGCTGTAAATCAGGACCCTGTGAATATAAATCTGCAAAACCAAAACTACTAGCTGCCCGTGCGGAAAATAGGGGCACCCAGAGTTTAGGTTAAAACAATAAACTCCAGGTCAGTCATGTGACTGGTGTGAGAACTAAAACAGTTATAATTCTTTATTTTAAAGTTCGGTAAATCAAGGGACCACGCCGTATAACACGGAACGGGTTTCCTCCCAAGAATACCAGTGCATAAAACAAACAGCGCAATGCTAAATAAAGAAGAATGAAGCTGTTATAAGACCCAGGTCCCATCACACAATGCAACGCAAGCCGGAGGATAGGGTTTTCCCTTATAACAGCCAAAGCATGCTTGATACGTTTAAAACACATTATTTGATACTACAATAAGTGTATAGTGTCAAAACAATTTCAAATCATAAATATCAATCATAGGCGGCATGGGTACCATATATCATGTCGCCATACTAGTTCTACAATTAAAACCGCAATATCACGTATTGGAAATTGGATTTCCGTCATGAGCCGAGGCAAGGGGCAAGCTCCTCTCCGCGTTCGAGACACTCTAGCAAATGTCCCAGGACCCCACTATGATCCTTTGGAACCTCCAAGGCCGGTCCTCTCTTACTTTTGAGGATTGGCAATTCCTGAACACACGTTTCCCGGTCCTTACAGACCTATATCCGAGGCGCCTCGTATCCAACAACCACACAGGTGAAAAGTATATAAATGTCAGGGCTGGTAGGTCACTGACACCACCCTAGCTAGAAAGAAACGTCGTGCACTCCTTGGGTCCGTATCCCGTTTTTGACTCATACCGAGGTGTGAGGCTCGCGAATTCACGTTATACACAAAGCTACGCCACACAGGCCGTGCTTTGATCATCAACCACAAGACTTTGCTTTTCAACAGAAGCCCTGATCAATTGCCACTTACGCATGCCACACAGGCAACTCACTCCATGCGTTTGATATCCATCAATATATAACCCCTGAGCTCGTACGTCTCAGAGAAGGGCGTTAAGCAAGAGAATAAATTCTCCGCCGCCAAACAGATATATATTTAATAGAGATCAATCACACGGACTAAAATCCAATGTCAGACACACAGTCCATTTACTAGTCCGTTCTGGGTCTGAACGAAACCGGAGGCACTTTCCTCGCATATCCATCGATCTCCAAGTACGTCTGGACGATCACCGACTGTTTCCCTCATCTTGGGTGTACAGCCCAATCAAGATCATTAGTAATCACCCAAACGATGTGAAGACTTCCGGTCTTCAACCACCGTCTTCATCTTCGACATCTCGTCGAATCGGTTATTCAGAATGGGTATAAACCCGGCCTTTCTGAATAACCCACGTATATAATAAACGAATGTTACACAAACACAACAAACGCCTCATTCCAATTCAGAATATTCTTTTATTCACAAAATCACATTCTTAGGGAATTGTTCCCATTAATTTTATCCAAGATAAATTCTTCTAAATTTATCCTATAATCTTCCTTTGGATATCATTTCAAACTAGTCGGGATTAACGAACCACACCGAAGTAATTATTTATTTTATTTCCCAATCCCAACCTATATATCCCATGGAGCAAAACTGGTGATACTCCATATCTAACACCACGGTGTTATCGGTAAAATTAATTACCATTTCACGTTCAAATCTAATTAAAGATTTAACTATCGCTTTGTAGCAAAACTGGTGGTACTCCACTCTCGATCACTTTTCAGATTTGATAATTTAAATTATCAATTCACTTTTCAATCTAATTAAAGATTCATTAAAACTCCACTTAGTTTTAATCTTTTCAAAAATCAATATCCTGCCTTTAACTGGGTTAAAGAACCAATGTCATCAAAAACACGATTCACGATAAACCAAATCACATTTGATATTAAATACAAGGCTCTGAATAGAAAATATATCGGCTTATATTCAATATCAAATTCTGAAACCAACAAATATCGTATTGGAAATAACGATATAAAATATCTTTCAAATCCCCATAACAATATTTGTATAGTCACGAAATCCAACATCGAAATATCCCGAAGATAATTTCGATTCAGCTCCAGTCCAATCCACGTATTGGAAATTATCGATTATTTTCAAAATCACTTTCAAATTCAATTTATTTATTTTAAAAATAAATTGATTTCAATTCTAGTTCAAAACTAGTTCATTTCGATAAAAATCTATTTTTATCTTTTCAAATGTGGAATTTTCCAGCTCAAATCTTTCCAATTCACCTATTATAATTTAACACAAATTATAGATATTTTTAATAATTTTATCAAGGCCCGTACAGTCGATTTCCAACAACGGCCATCGAACTGCACTTACAGCGACCTTTTTCGAATTTGATTTGGACATAATTCCAAATCCAACCGTTAGATTTCAAATTTCTAATATTCATTGGAAAGTTCTTTTCGATACGAACCCAACGGTTCCGGTTTTAGGAGAATCCGACGGTCGGATCTCCCGCAATGTCCGTTTGAAATAAATGGTCGAAATTCACGAACTGCCGCGGCGCGGCGCGTTCTATTCAGGCCATTATATTATATATATAATATATATTTCGTCGGTTTCCTTTTTAAAACGAATTTTATAAATCGTTTTAACTTCGTTTCAAAACCATTTCAACACTATTTCCATTCAAAGCCAAAATTGAATTTTTCTTTATAAATTCGTTTTAAAATTCATTTCTATTCAATTCAAATTTTAATTCGATTTGAATTCATTTCAATTCACTTTCAATTCAATTTGAATTCGTTTTCAATTCATTTCGAAATCGTTTTCAATTCAATTCATTTCGAAATCGTTTTCAATTCATTTCATTTCGAAATCGTTTTCAATTCATTTCGAAATCGTTTTCAATTCAATTCATTTCGAAATAGTTTTCAATTCAATTCATTTCGAAATCGTTTTCAATTCAATTTATTTCGAAATCGTTTTCAATTCAATTCATTTCGAAATCGTTTTCAATTCATTTCGAAATCGTTTTCAATTTAATTCATTTCGAAATAGTTTTCAATTCAATTCATTTCGAAATAGTTTTCAATTCATTTCGAAATCGTTTTCAAATCGATATAAATATCGTTCACGTCAAAATAGCGCATCTCTAATCCACACGGCTTTATATATTTCAAAAACTTCTATTCAATTCAACACATGAATTTTCTTTCAACACACGACTAATCTCAACACATGAGTACTGTCAACACATCACTATTTTTGTTATGTGAAATATTTTATAAAACTATGGTATCTATCGTTTGATTTTAATTAGACTTCTACTGGGAAGTAGTTCTAATTTTAAATGTGATAAAGATGTAATTTTGATTATATAAAATATTTCACTCAACACATGCACATCGTCAACACATGACTATTTTTATATTCAACACATGAATTTTCTTTTATAATATTCATTATTTTTCCGATTGGAATGAGGCCCAATCAATCACCATATAACGTTAATTATATGGATTCCATACAACACATGTACATAATAGCTTTGAAAAATAATCAATCATCAACCAAAGTGCACTACACTGTATAAGCACCAAATATAAATAATTGACGCTTACACAGTCTGTCAATCGACCGATCGACATATTCAATAAATCAGGATGAGTGAACATCAAATTTCATCCCAACACCCGTGTGGGGTTTCAAACAATCAAACACAGATTTTATTTGTGTAGTTGGGCGATGTGTAAAACTTATCGACCCAATCAATATCAGTCAAATCAGTGTATATAAACAAATCGGCCGATTTGTTTATAAATATTTATTTATTCACTTTCACGTTAAAAATTATATTTTTAACGATAAAACAATTTATTTCAACACATGAATTTCTATTCATTTCATTTACACAATAAAAATGATATTTTTATTTTTCTAACATATTTTTGAAAATTTTGGCGGCATAACGGCACGATACTAGAAACGGGACGAGGCCTAGCCTTATCCCCGGTCTAGTGAAGGCCCACGCCATTCACACATCAATCAAATCACTTTTGTTATGCAAACCACAAAATTTGGAGTAAGAGTCTAACCTAGTCTTACTCCTTCGCCTTATAACGGCGCACGTCTAATCCTAACCAATTTATCGATTCGATTTTTCACACCACAAACCACATTCAAACCAATATCTCAATCAATCACCAAACATCCAAACAAACAAGTCCATGGTATGTGGACGGGTGTCGGGTGCTTCTAATAAGCACCGTCTGCATCCTAGTATATATATATATATATCTAGAAAAAGAGAATTAAGAGTGAGAAGTTCTCACCGATAGCTATCCACTTCACGACTCTTCTTTTATAGAAAATCTTCATCTTCATTGTATCTTCGTCATCTTCGTTGCCCGTAGTCACTATATATATAAAAATCACATTTTTATATTTCGATGTCTTTAAAATAAGAATCATATTTTTATTTATTCACTTTCAATTTAAAAATCATATTTTTATAACCTCTTCATATATTTAAAAATCGAATTTTTACTACGCTATTCAATATATAAAAATCATATTTTTATTTCGAAGTTCAATATATAAAAATCGAATTTTTACTACTATGTTATATAGATAAAAATTATATTTTTATCACGCTATTTTCTATATAAAGATTTCGCCTTTTTAAATTTAAAGATTTCACCTTTTTAAATTTAAAGATTTCACCTTTTTACATTTAAAGATTTCACCTTTTTACATTTAAAGATTTCACCTTTTTACATTTAAAGATTTCACCTTTTTACATTTCATCACTTGATTTCAACGTATATAAAATAAAAATCAGATTTTTATTACGTTACATATACAAAGATGATATTTTTATATTCTCTATCCTATAAAGATTATACTTTTAATACTTTTAAAAATATAAAAATCATATTTTTAATATTCCTATATAGTAAAGATTATATTTTTAATACTTTAAAAATATAAAAATCATATTTTTAATACTTTAAAAATATAAAAATCATATTTTTAATACTTTAAAAATATAAAAATCATATTTTTACTTCTTCTACTCAATAAAAATTCCGCCTTTTTTATTTTAAAGTTAAAACTGTTTTTTTTATATTAAGTTAAAACTGAAATTATATGAAGTTAAAACTGATTTTATTTTATCTTAAAATCTGAATTTTATTTTGTTTTAAAAACTGATTTAAAAAGGAATTTTGAAATTGATTTTTATTTTAAAGGTTTGAAATAGAAAAAAAAAGGGGTTTAAACTTTAAAGTAGAAAAGGCGGAATTTTTATTGAGTAGTAGAAGTAAAAATATGATTTTTATATTTTTAAAGTATTAAAAATATGATTTTTATATTTTTAAAGTATTAAAAATATGATTTTTATATTTTTAAAGTATTAAAAATATAATCTTTACTATATAGGAATATTAAAAATATGATTTTTATATTTTTAAAAGTATTAAAAGTATAATCTTTATAGGATAGAGAATATAAAAATATCATCTTTGTATATGTAACGTAATAAAAATCTGATTTTTATTTTATATACGTTGAAATCAAGTGATGAAATGTAAAAAGGTGAAATCTTTAAATGTAAAAAGGTGAAATCTTTAAATGTAAAAAGGTGAAATCTTTAAATGTAAAAAGGTGAAATCTTTAAATGTAAAAAGGTGAAATCTTTAAATTTAAAAAGGTGAAATCCTTAAATTTAAAAAGGCGAAATCTTTATATAGAAAATAGCGTGATAAAAATATAATTTTTATCTATATAACATAGTAGTAAAAATTCGATTTTTATATATTGAACTTCGAAATAAAAATATGATTTTTATATATTGAATAGCGTAGTAAAAATTCGATTTTTAAATATATGAAGAGGTTATAAAAATATGATTTTTAAATTGAAAGTGAATAAATAAAAATATGATTCTTATTTTAAAGACATCGAAATATAAAAATGTGATTTTTATATATATAGTGACTACGGGCAACGAAGATGACGAAGATACAATGAAGATGAAGATTTTCTATAAAAGAAGAGTCGTGAAGTGGATAGCTATCGGTGAGAACTTCTCACTCTTAATTCTCTTTTTCTAGATATATATATATATACTAGGATGCAGACGGTGCTTATTAGAAGCACCCGACACCCGTCCACATACCATGGACTTGTTTGTTTGGATGTTTGGTGATTGATTGAGATATTGGTTTGAATGTGGTTTGTGGTGTGAAAAATCGAATCGATAAATTGGTTAGGATTAGACGTGCGCCGTTATAAGGCGAAGGAGTAAGACTAGGTTAGACTCTTACTCCAAATTTTGTGGTTTGCATAACGAAAGTGATTTGATTGATGTGTGAATGGCGTGGGCCTTCACTAGACCGGGGATAAGGCTAGGCCTCGTCCCGTTTCTAGTATCGTGCCGTTATGCCGCCAAAATTTTCAAAAATATGTTAGAAAAATAAAAATATCATTTTTATTGTGTAAATGAAATGAATAGAAATTCATGTGTTGAAATAAATTGTTTTATCGTTAAAAATATAATTTTTAACGTGAAAGTGAATAAATAAATATTTATAAACAAATCGGCCGATTTGTTTATATACACTGATTTGACTGATATTGATTGGGTCGATAAGTTTTACACATCGCCCAACTGCACAAATAAAATCTGTGTTTGATTGTTTGAAACCCCACACGGGTGTTGGGATGAAATTTGATGTTCACTCATCCTGATTTATTGAATATGTCGATCGGTCGATTGACAGACTGTGTAAGCGTCAATTATTTATATTTGGTGCTTATACAGTGTAGTGCACTTTGGTTGATGATTGATTATTTTTCAAAGCTATTATGTACATGTGTTGTATGGAATCCATATAATTAACGTTATATGGTGATTGATTGGGCCTCATTCCAATCGGGAAAATAATGAATATTATAAAAGAAAATTCATGTGTTGAATATAAAAATAGTCATGTGTTGACGATGTGCATGTGTTGAGTGAAATATTTTATATAATCAAAATTACATCTTTATCACATTTAAAATTAGAACTACTTCCCAGTAGAAGTCTAATTAAAATCAAACGATAGATACCATAGTTTTATAAAATATTTCACATAACAAAAATAGTGATGTGTTGACAGTACTCATGTGTTGAGATTAGTCGTGTGTTGAAAGAAAATTCATGTGTTGAATTGAATAGAAGTTTTTGAAATATATAAAGCCGTGTGGATTAGAGATGCGCTATTTTGACGTGAACGACATTTATATCGATTTGAAAACGATTTCGAAATGAATTGAAAACTATTTCGAAATGAATTGAATTGAAAACTATTTCGAAATGAATTAAATTGAAAACGATTTCGAAATGAATTGAAAACGATTTCGAAATGAATTGAATTGAAAACGATTTCGAAATAAATTGAATTGAAAACGATTTCGAAATGAATTGAATTGAAAACTATTTCGAAATGAATTGAATTGAAAACGATTTCGAAATGAATTGAAAACGATTTCGAAATGAAATGAATTGAAAACGATTTCGAAATGAATTGAATTGAAAACGATTTCGAAATGAATTGAAAACGAATTCAAATTGAATTGAAAGTGAATTGAAATGAATTCAAATCGAATTAAAATTTGAATTGAATATAAATGAATTTTAAAACGAATTTATAAAGAAAAATTCAATTTTGGCTTTGAATGGAAATAGTGTTGAAATGGTTTTGAAACGAAGTTAAAACGATTTATAAAATTCGTTTTAAAAAGGAAATCGACGAAATATATATTATATATATAATATAATGGCCTGAATAGAACGCGCCGCGCCGCGGCAGTTCGTGAATTTCGACCATTTATTTCAAACGGACATTGCGGGAGATCCGACCGTCGGATTCTCCTAAAACCGGAACCGTTGGGTTCGTATCGAAAAGAACTTTCCAATGAATATTAGAAATTTGAAATCTAACGGTTGGATTTGGAATTATGTCCAAATCAAATTCGAAAAAGGTCGCTGTAAGTGCAGTTCGATGGCCGTTGTTGGAAATCGACTGTACGGGCCTTGATAAAATTATTAAAAATATCTATAATTTGTGTTAAATTATAATAGGTGAATTAGAAAGATTTGAGCTGGAAAATTCCACATTTGAAAAGATAAAAATAGATTTTTATCGAAATGAACTAGTTTTGAACTAGAATTGAAATCAATTTATTTTTAAAATAAATAAATTGAATTTGAAAGTGATTTTGAAAATAATCGATAATTTCCAATACGTGGATTGGACTGGAGCTGAATCGAAATTATCTTCGGGATATTTCGATGTTGGATTTCGTTACTATACAAATATTGTTATGGGGATTTGAAAGATATTTTATATCGTTATTTCCAATACGATATTTGTTGGTTTCAGAATTTGATATTGAATATAAGCCGATATATTTTCTATTCAGAGCCTTGTATTTAATATCAAATGTGATTTGGTTTATCGTGAATCGTGTTTTTGATGACATTGGTTCTTTAACCCAGTTAAAGGCAGGATATTGATTTTTGAAAAGATTAAAACTAAGTGGAGTTTTAATGAATCTTTAATTAGATTGAAAAGTGAATTGATAATTTAAATTATCAAATCTGAAAAGTGATCGAGAGTGGAGTACCACCAGTTTTGCTACAAAGCGATAGTTAAATCTTTAATTAGATTTGAACGTGAAATGGTAATTAATTTTACCGATAACACCGTGGTGTTAGATATGGAGTATCACCAGTTTTGCTCCATGGGATATATAGGTTGGGATTGGGAAATAAAATAAATAATTACTTCGGTGTGGTTCGTTAATCCCGACTAGTTTGAAATGATATCCAAAGGAAGATTATAGGATAAATTTAGAAGAATTTATCTTGGATAAAATTAATGGGAACAATTCCCTAAGAATGTGATTTTGTGAATAAAAGAATATTCTGAATTGGAATGAGGCGTTTGTTGTGTTTGTGTAACATTCGTTTATTATATACGTGGGTTATTCAGAAAGGCCGGGTTTATACCCATTCTGAATAACCGATTCGACGAGATGTCGAAGATGAAGACGGTGGTTGAAGACCGGAAGTCTTCACATCGTTTGGGTGATTACTGATGATCTTGATTGGGCTGTACACCCAAGATGAGGGAAACAGTCGGTGATCGTCCAGACGTACTTGGAGATCGATGGATATGCGAGGAAAGTGCCTCCGGTTTCGTTCAGACCCCGAACGGACTAGTAAATGGACTGTGTGTCTGACATTGGATTTTAGTCCGTGTGATTGATCTCTATTAAATATATATCTGTTTGGCGGCGGAGAATTTATTCTCTTGCTTAACGCCCTTCTCTGAGACGTACGAGCTCAGGGGTTATATATTGATGGATATCAAACGCATGGAGTGAGTTGCCTGTGTGGCATGCGTAAGTGGCAATTGATCAGGGCTTCTGTTGAAAAGCAAAGTCTTGTGGTTGATGATCAAAGCACGGCCTGTGTGGCGTAGCTTTGTGTATAACGTGAATTCGCGAGCCTCACACCTCGGTATGAGTCAAAAACGGGATACGGACCCAAGGAGTGCACGACGTTTCTTTCTAGCTAGGGTGGTGTCAGTGACCTACCAGCCCTGACATTTATATACTTTTCACCTGTGTGGTTGTTGGATACGAGGCGCCTCGGATATAGGTCTGTAAGGACCGGGAAACGTGTGTTCAGGAATTGCCAATCCTCAAAAGTAAGAGAGGACCGGCCTTGGAGGTTCCAAAGGATCATAGTGGGGTCCTGGGACATTTGCTAGAGTGTCTCGAACGCGGAGAGGAGCTTGCCCCTTGCCTCGGCTCATGACGGAAATCCAATTTCCAATACGTGATATTGCGGTTTTAATTGTAGAACTAGTATGGCGACATGATATATGGTACCCATGCCGCCTATGATTGATATTTATGATTTGAAATTGTTTTGACACTATACACTTATTGTAGTATCAAATAATGTGTTTTAAACGTATCAAGCATGCTTTGGCTGTTATAAGGGAAAACCCTATCCTCCGGCTTGCGTTGCATTGTGTGATGGGACCTGGGTCTTATAACAGCTTCATTCTTCTTTATTTAGCATTGCGCTGTTTGTTTTATGCACTGGTATTCTTGGGAGGAAACCCGTTCCGTGTTATACGGCGTGGTCCCTTGATTTACCGAACTTTAAAATAAAGAATTATAACTGTTTTAGTTCTCACACCAGTCACATGACTGACCTGGAGTTTATTGTTTTAACCTAAACTCTGGGTGCCCCTATTTTCCGCACGGGCAGCTAGTAGTTTTGGTTTTGCAGATTTATATTCACAGGGTCCTGATTTACAGCTGGAACGATGCTCGGAAAGCTCTGTATCCGTGTATCACTTCTAGTTGTGTTTTTGTATATTTTTCCGCTGCTATGTAATTTATTGTACTCTCTGATAATTGTCGAATGTAATTTATTCATTTATACTCTGTATATTCTCGTATCTGATGGAATTGTTGTAATAACAATGAAATGTTCTTCCGTATGCGTCCTATTTTGTCTTGTACTCAATTCTATCCGTGCTTTCCTTCACGGGGAAGTTCGGGTCGTCTCAATTTGGTATCGGAGCTTTGGTTTACAGAGCTCGAGAACAAGACACATTAGAACCATACGAAAGAATTCATCAGATATTGGATTAGCAATATCCAATTAGAATGACTCGTTAGAGATAGGATCAGTAGTATCCTAGAACGAGTGTGGAGAGTATATTTTTCAAAAGAAAACAATTTTGTTTTGAAATTTAAATCGCGTTATACGTATTTGAAAATTTATTTATATTGAATATGGACAATCGTGTATATATAGATTTCGCGTATACGCGTCATGAACGTATATCCGAAGTTTTAATATACTGGGTAGATATAGAATCACATTCTAGACATCCGGGGATGATTCTGATGATGGTGCATCATCATCAGTATTCATATTCGAGTTTCGAAGGTGTGATTTTCTATATATTTCCGTTAGGCTGGTGTGAGAACCAAAACTTATATAGTTAGAACACATTGTTGTGATTTGTCATCAAAACATGATTTTTGTATATATGTATCAAAATTATGAATTTGAAACTCTAATCCACAAATTGATTGCTGTTTGTGTTGGTTGTTTATTTGTTTGCTAATTTTAACCATTTATGCCTAATATAATCAAAAATTGAATTGTATTGAAAATTGGTTACATTTGCTTGCATATACATATACTTACATTGAACAGGTCATAGCAAGGAGGCTAGAGCCGAAGAATAAAATTTGTTTGCCCGACAAATAGGTACATGTTTACTACATAATTTCCTGTTTTGTTTGGGTGATGATGATTTTGTGAGCCTATTGGCTAGCCGCTTGGCTTTTTCTTTTTCTTTTTGAGATCTGAAGGACCGGGGAAGCTATTTGAAATTCCCCGATGCTCCCGGTGCAGGGGAGGTTATGGCGAAATTTTTCAAAAATTTAGGGTGTTAGCCAAATTTTTGAAATTTTGAAAATTCTCAGAGACTGAAAAGTTAGAGAATGGAAGCCAGATCGATCGTAGAGTTGATTAATCAAACCACTTTCGACTTTGTTCCTTTTCGGGGACGAAAAGTTTTAAGTGGGGGAGATTGTAATAACCCGGAAAATCTGGGCCAGTTTTAACTTTAAAATAAAAATCAGAAATAAAATATTAATAAATAAATAAAATCAGTTTTGAACTTAAATTAAAAATCAGTTTAAAGTAAATAAAACACAGTTTAAAGTAAATAAAAAAAAAACACAGGAAGCTTATAGGGGGGTCGTCGGCGGACTTTGCTGGGGGGGGGTAGGCGGTTGTGGGTGCGGTGGCGGCTCGATGTCGGCGGCGACTGGGGCTTCGCGGTGGTCCAGGGGCTCGTGGGAGGAGGAGCGACAGGGGAAGGAGAAGAAGCGGAGGATCGGAGGGGGGGGTCTTGCGGCGGAGGCGCCGCTGGGGGGGGCGCGCGAGGTGGCGGCGGCTCTCCCCCCGTCGCCTTCGTCTCGTGTTTCCTTTTTTTTTTTTTTTTTCTTTTCTGATAGTTCGAATGAAACGGGGGGGGGGGGGCCAGAGGGAATATAGGAGAGAGATTTTTTTTTTTTTTAATTTATTTAATTTTATCCTAAAGAGTCGACTTTCACATACGACCTCGAAACGAGGCCCACCGCCTGTCGTCCATAACGTTCTACCCCCATTCCGAACACAATGGGATATGTATCGCAAGCTGATTTGATTGTTACAATCAGTTTCCGTTAAATTTACATTTAAATCACTTTATTGAATTTTAAACGTACATTTCGAATTACCGGGGTCACATACTAACTCTATAAATTGCAGAAAAATATTTTCTAGCTTCGTATTGACGATACGGCCCTAACAAAACTAGTTTCGTCGAATTCTGAGACCGTAAGAAAAATGGCCAATTTCCAGTCGATTAAAATCAACTGAAATGGTCAAAACACGTTTTCCTTTGCCACGCTCACATATTGATTCAGAAAATTATGAAATTTGAAACCTAGCAATAATTCGACATCACGGACCCAACAAAACTGGTTTCGTCGAAATCCGAGGTCATTTGCAAAATGTCCATTTTTAAGGGCCTGAATTCCATAGCGACTATTCAGAATTTTCAACTGGACATATCTCTCAATTTTTAAAGTGAAATCTCAGTTTCTTACATCCGTTAGAAAGATATCATCAATTAGATCCTAATGTTTTTGGTTTCATTAAAATCCGGATTGTTTTGCACCCGGTACATTCAATTGAAGTTTGAAATCGAATTATCGAACTACCGCGCCATTTTCAATTCTATTTATAATTATATATAAATATTTATATTCTAACGACGACGTATATAATATATACGTCGAATTCTATTCAAAATAAATTTCTCGTCGATATTATTTAAAATAATCTATTTTAAATATTCAAAATTCGCTAAAATTGCCAAAAATAAAAATTTTAAACTGGCCCAGATTTTCCGGGTTATTACATGGGTTTATCGTGAACAGTGTTTTAAATAACACTTGTTCTTTAACCCGATAATTAATGAATGGGATTTTGGGTTTATCGTGAACCGTGTTTTAAATGACACTGATTCTTTAACCCAGTCGAAGATTAAAACTAAGTGGAGTTTTAATGAATCTTTAATTAGATTGAAAAGATCGAAAATGGAGTATCACCAGTTTTGCTCCAGGCGATAGTTAAATCTTTAATTAGATTTGAACGTGAAATGGTAATTGAAGTTACCGATAACACTGTGGTGTTAGATATGAAGTATTACCAGTTTTACTTCATGGGATGAATAGGTTGGGATTGGGAAATGAAAACAAATGATTACTTCGGTAAGGTTCGCTAATCCCGACTAGTTTGAATTGATATTCAAAAATAGATTAAAGAATAAATTTAAAGAATTTATCTTTGATAAAATTAATGGGAATCTTTCCCTATGAATGTGAAATTTAGAAACTAACTGTCGGTTAGCCAAGCAGAATGGTTTTCTGGATATTGATCTGATGTTGGTTTCGGCCTTCGGGGTTAATATTTGGGGAATTATTCTCTTGATTAATTTACGGTTAGTGACTAATGAATTGGAATGAGGCGTATGTTGTGTTTGTGTAACACTTATTTAAAATATACGCGAGTTATTCGAAAAGACCGGGTTTATCCCATTCTGAATAACTGATACGACGATAAGTCGAAGATGAAGACGATGGTCGAAGACCGGAGGTCTTCACATCGTTTGGGTGATAACTGATGATCTTGATTGGGCTGTACACCCAAGAAGATGGAAACAGTTAGTGATCGTCCAGACGTACTTGGAGATCGATGGATATGCGGGGTACTAGGTGCCTCCGGTTTCGTTCAGACCCAGAACGGACTTGTAAATGGACTGTGTGTCTGACATTGGATTTTAGTCCGTGTGATTGATCCCTATTAAATATATATCTGTTTGGCGGCGGAGAATTTATTCTTTTGCTTAACGCCCTTCTCTGAGACGTACGAGCTCAGGGGTTATATACTGATGGATATCAAACACATAGAGTGAATTGCCTGTGTGGCATGCCTAAGTGGCAATTGATCGAGGCTTCTGTTGAAAAGCAAAGTCTTGTGGTGATGATCAAAGCACGGCCTTTGTGGCGTAGCTTTGTGTAACGTTTACCTCGCGTGTTTCACACCCGGTATGAACCAAAAACGGGAGACGGACCTCAGGGAGGGCATGCGTTTCTTTCTAGCTAGAAGTGGCGTCAGTGGTTTTACACGCCCTGACGAGTTTGACTTATGTGGTTGTTGCTGTTGCGAGGCGCCTCGGATTGATCGGTCGTTCTCGAACCGATGGAGTCATTTGTTGGCTCGTTTACGCCCCATAGGGCGGAGAGACGTATTGTTCAGGCATAATAATCCACATCGGTGGACCGGCCCTGACGATCTAAAGGGTTGATGCGTTCTGATCCTGAGACATGGGCTAGATTGTCTCGAATCGGTTGAGGACTATCTTTTGCCTCGGTTCATAGATGGAAATCCAATTTCCAAATACGTGACATTTGCGGTTTTATTTGTAAACCTATATATGGCGACATGATATATGGTACCCATGCCGCCTATGATTGATACTTATGATTTGAAGTTGTTTTAGACACTATGCACTTATACTAGTATCAAATGATTTGTTTTAAACGTATCAAGCATTCTTTGGCTGTTATAAGGGAAAACCCTATCTCTCGGCTTGCGTTGCATTGTGTGATAGGACCTGGGTCTTATAACAGCTTCATTTTTCTTTATTTAGCATTGCGCTATTCGTTTTATGCACTGGTATTCTTGGGAGGAAACCCGTTCCGTGTTATACGGCGTGGTCCCTTGATTTACCGAACTTTAAAGTAAAGAATTATAACTGTTTTAGTTCTCACACCAGTCCCATGACTGACCTGGAGTTTATTGTTTTAACCTAAACTCTGGGTGCCCTTATTTTGACACGGGCAGCTAGTAGTTTTGGTTTTGCAGATTTATATTCACAGGATCCTGGTTTACGGCTGGAATGATATCCGGAAAGCTTTGTATTCGTATATCTCTTCTAGTTGTGTATTGTATTATTTTCCGCTGCTATGTATTTAAATGTAATTAAATCTCTGATATTTCTGTGTAATATTCATTTTTACTCTGTATATTCTTGTAATCTGATGCATTGTTGTGATATACAATGAAATGTTCTTCTGTTTGTGTTCTGTTGTGGCTTGTTCTCGAACTATCCGACGCTTTCCTTTACGGGGAAGTTGCGGGTCTTTACAATGCACCTCCAGAGCTTCATCAGAATGCGTCACGACGTAGAGCATTATCGCCGCCACCTTCGGTCAAAGCCGCCTCGCTTCTGGTGGTCCCAATCACCGTGAAATCTGGTGCGAACAGCAAGAGTTTTATTGTATGGATTGAATGCGAACAGCAAGAGTTTTAATTCTAGATCCCATTCCCCTCTTCGATTTTTCCTTTTGTACCCGTGAATTTTATTGTATGGATTGAATGCGAATTGGGGAAATTTTTTCGTGCGACTTTGGCCTTCGAAATGTGGACGATCACCACTTATTATCTCGTCTTGGGTGCACAGCCCAATCAAGACATCAGTAATCATCCAAACGATGTGAAGACCTCTGGTCTTCAACCACTGTCTTCATCGTCGACATATTGTCAAATCAGTTATTCAAAATAGGATAAACCCGTCTTTTTGAATAACTCACGTACCTTATAAACAAGTGCTATAAAAACACAACATACGCCTCATGCCAATTCTGAATATTCTTTTACTTAAATATTCATATCCTTTGGGAAAGGTTCCCATTAATTTTATCAAAGATAAATTCTTTAAATTTATTCTTTAATCCTCCATTGGATATCAATTCAAACAAAATTAAGGTTTATCCAAACAAGTCGGGATTAGCTCACCTTACCGGAGTAATCATTTGTTTAATTTCCCAATCCCAACCTACTCAACTCATGAAGCAAAATTGGTAATACTTCATATCTAACACCACTGTGTCATCGGTAAAATTAATTACCATTTAACGTTCAAATCTAATTAAAGATTTAACTATCGCTTGGAGTAAAACTGGTGGTACTCCATTCTCGATCATTTCTTGAATTTGATAATTTTAGTTATCAGATTCACATTTCAATCTAATTAAAGATTCATTAAAACCCCACTTAGTTTTAATCTTCCCAAAAATCGATATGAATGATTATTTCATATCTAGGAAATAAATCCTGTCTTTAACTGGGTTAAAGAACCAATGTCATTTAAAACACAGTTCACGATAAACCCGAAATCACTTTCCATTAATTATGGAATCTTCCCCAGAAAACAGATCAATATATATAATCGATATAAACTTCCATATCCAACCAATAATATAACTGAAATAACGGCAAAGCCTTTTAAATTCCAGGTATAGTAACAGTTCCTCCACAGAAGCTCACTTCGATTATTATCAAATCGAATTCCATTCAATTCCAATTTAATATATTAAATTGGAAAACTTTACTTTGGAAAATTTCCATTAAATCTTAATAAAAAGATTTATAAATTCCAAATCACATTTCACTGTAAATCGGGTTAAAGAACGAATGTCGTTAAAAACACAGTTCACAATAAACCCAATTCACATCCCATTTTATTCCAATTAAATGTTAATTAACTGGAAACTCTAATAATCTTAATTAAAAGATTTATTCTTTTAACATAGGGTTTAAGAACGGTGTTATTTAAGACACCGTTCACGACAAACCCAAAATCCAATTCTTTTATTCAATTCCAATTAAATGTTAATTAACTGGAAAATTTCACTAAATCTTAATAAAAAGATTTATTCTTTTCTCGACTGGGTTTAAGAATGTTAATGAAGACACCATTCATGACAAACCCAAATCCAATTCAATATTAAATACAAGGCTCTGAATAGAAAATATATCGGCTTATATTCAATATCAAATTCTGAAACCAACAAATATCGTATTGGAAATAACGATATAAATATATCTTTCAAATTTCCATAACAATATCTGTATAATCAAGAAATCCAACATCGAAATATTCCAAAGATGATTTACATTCTAATCCACTCCAATTCATATATTGGACATTCTGATTATATTAAAACCAATTCTCAATCCAATTTATTTATTTAAAAATATTTGGATTATAATCCTAGTTAATAACTATTTTATTCCGATAAAAATATATTTTTATCTTTTCAAATATGGAATTTTTCATCCTAATTCTTTCCAAATCATTTATTATGATTTTACACAAATTATTAATATTTTTAATAATTTTATCAAGGCCCGTACAATCTATTTCCATAAATGGTCATCGAACTGCACTTACAGCGACCTTTTCCAAATTTGGTTTGGATGTAATTCCAAACCCGACTGTTAGATTTCAAATTTCTTATATTCGTTGGACAGCTCTTTTCGATACGAACCCAAAGGTTCAAGATTTAGGAGAATCCGATGGTCGGATATCCCGTAATGTCAATTCGAAGTCAATGGTCGAATTCGCGAATGGTCGCGGCGCGGCGCATTCTATTCAGGCCATTTAATGTGTATAATATATATTATATATATTTCATCGATTTCCATTTAAAACGTATTTTATAAATCGTTTATAAATTCGTTTTGAAGCGTTTCTAACTTCATTACAAATTTCAAATAAAATTTGAATATTCCTTAGTAAATTCGTTTTAAATTCATTTTAAAATGATTTCAGTTTCATTTCAAATTTCAAATCAAATTTGAATATTCCTTAATATTCGTTTTAAATTCATTTTAAAACGATTTCAATTTCATTTTAAAACGATTTCAATTTCATTTCAAATTTCAAATCAAATTTGAATATTCCTTAATAAATTCGTTTTAAATTCATTTTAAACGATTTCAGTTCCATTTCAAATATCAAATCTGATATATGAATATTTCTTAATAAATTCATTTTAAAACAATTTCAATTTCATTTCAAATCAAATTTGAATATTCCTTAATAAATTCATTTTAAATTCATTTTAAAACGATTTCAATTTTATTTCAAATTTCAAATTAAATTTGAATATTCCTTATCATTATAATATTAAATTGATAATATTTTCAAAATATCTAATTTTGAAATTATTTCCTTTTCGATATTCACTATAAAAATGAATAAAATCGATATAAATATCTTTCACGTTAAAATGGCATTAATCTAATCAATACGGCTTCATATTTTTCAATATTTTCATGTCCATCCAAAATCGGACATCAAAATCATATTTTTGATCCATTATTGAATATTATTTTAAATTATTAGTTATTTTAAAATATTCATTATTCCTCATTTTAAAATATTCGTTAATTTAAAATATTCGTTCTTTCCGAATTGGAATCAGACACAGTCAATTACCATATAATTTTATTTATATCGATTTCATACACATATGCACACAACTATAATCAAACACAGTCAACCACATCCAGATTGCATTACATAACTGCATAAGCGTTAAATACAAATAACTGACGCTTACAACAGTTTGTCAACCCATCGATTGACATACAAATAAACAATTGGGATTAGTGTATGTCCAATATCATCGCAATACCCATGTGGGGTTTTCAAACAATAAACAATGATTATTATTTGTGCAGTTGGCAATTTGTAAAATATATCGTCCCAATCAATATCAGTCAAATGTGTCAACATAAACAAATCGTCCGATTTGTAAATGAATATTTATTTTTATTCATATATTCGTTAAAAATTATATTTTTAAGTATAAAATGTTTATTTCAACACATGAATATTTTATTTTCCATTTTACATCACAATCACAAGCAATTTCCACAACACAATACAATCAAACAAGTCGTCCATGGTCTGTGGACGACGGTGTCAGGAGATACTAACCCCCGTTTGCAACCTAACATATATTTAACGGTAAAAAGTTTGAGTGAGAATTTCTCACAGCCGGTTTCCATTCCGTCAGTGTTTGTCCAGTGGATTCTGCACCATTCAGGTTTGAATTTTTCCTAAAATTTTAATCTTCTCCGAATTGGGCCCGGTTAGTCTTGTTGCGAAGCTCTCATCCCCACGGTCCCAACGGATCCTGTTTCACGCAATTTGGAGTTCATATAAGAAACAAATCGCAATTTATAAGTTAATTATATAATTGAATAATCGATTAATTAATTAACTTTACTAATCACCTTTATTACCTTAATCCCTCGTTTATTCTCTCGTTCAAATCCTGGAAGCTATCGATCTGAAAACCCACCCCATGCCGCCACCACAGTCGATCTGGAGCCAATCATCCCCCGCCACACGGAGCACCGCTGTACCCTCCGCCATCGCCAGAAGAGCCCCACGTCCGGCGCCACCAGTCCCCCGAAATCGTGCTCGAAATTCGAGCCCATTGAGGGCCGATTCCCCTCCGATTTCTTCAGGAAAGATTTCCAAAAAAATATGGATTTTGTAACACCCCACCTCGGCTAGGGTCACTCACAAAGGGAATGCACTAGCTTTGGTGGAGCATTATCTAGGTAAACATACACAGAGATATCACAAGACAGAACATAAATAGAGCAGCGGTAGAAATTAAAAATCAAATCTTATTACTACCAAGAAAAGAGTCAAAACCTCATATATCTAAGGTACAAGTTTCCACTATTCCATTACATCAAGTTCTAGATAAAGAAGCATAAACTTAAAATAACAAAAGTAAATTATTCCCCATAAATAGTAGACATGCAGCCATAGCATAGCTCAAGACCAAACCGTACATGAGCTGACGGAAAGCAAGCAGAATCCAAGCTAAGTGCTAGAGTTTCCTCCCTAAGAACCTAGGGGGGACGAAAGAAAAATAGGCGAAAGAAAACGGGTCAGTCATAAAGACTGGTAAGTCCAAGTAACTTTCAACATAAAAACAGGTAAAGGTAACATGACATGTATAAACTGAAAGTAAACATAAGTATGATGTCAAGATGGATAAGATAGACTAAGATAACATGATGAATCAAGTATAGGTCATGTATAGCATCGCATGTTCAAGGTTCACTGCCTCAACTATACTAGAAGCCCGACCCATGTCAAGTATTAATTGTGAAATAATCCCTTGGCCCAAAATCGTGAATGACCCATTACTGGGTCCAACGGAATGATCCACTAATCGATCGGCTCCCTACAAGTTCTAGCTCGTTGTGTTTCTGTGTCATACGACCCAATCACGAATGTAGTCACCTGTGCTAGGTCCACCATAGGGTGTATCAAGCCCTATGGTGTCAACCGCCGACACGAATCAAGAATGCACAGATAAACCTACTGATGCCCAATACCTGCTTTTTCTGCTCCTGAGTGTGCGCATGTCCGTACTCCATTAGAACCTACACTGGCGCACCCACACAACCGTCGTTCTGGTCCCTTACAATCAGCCCAGTAATCGTGCCCCACCCTGCCTAGTTCCAGGGTACCATGATACATCTAGTGGGTTACTGCTGAAATGGACCACATAACTAGGGTTTCCGTCAAGTAGGTTAAGTGTTGTCATTTAAATTCGAGACTTAACCCCATCGGTCTAGCATATCAAGTTGGCTAAGTGTTGTCATTTAAGTTCGTGACTTAGCCCTACCATTCACGTTTCGAGTTGGTTAGGTGTTGTCGTTCAAGTTCATGACCAAACCCTACCAATCATATTTCAAGTTGGTTAAGTGTTGTCTTTCATGTTCATGACTTAACCCTATCATGTGGCATTAATTCATTAATGCACCCTAACCTCTCACATTAGACCTGTTGTTGTGGTCACTGGATATGTCGGGCGGTTCCGGGCAGATTTACACCACAACTCAGTCTAACCTCGGGTTTCAAGTGCGATATGACCAACTACTCACATTGGATCCTATTGTTTGCAGTAACTGGATTTGTCGGGCGGTTCCGGACAGATTTACACTGCAAACTCAACCCGACCTCAAGTTGGCCATTTTCAAGTTCATTCTAGTGTCATGACCATGTTCAAGTTTCATGTCAAGTTCGTGTCAAGTTTCAAGGATAAGTTTCATGCCCACATCCAGTTTCAAGTTATAACAATGTTCATGTTGCAAGTTTTGCCTATTATCAAGTTCATTGTTCATAACCAATTCATATTTTGCCAAATCTACCCAAATCGTATTCCCATCGCATGTAAACGCTAATCGACCTAAATTACAAGCAAATCTAATTCTAGAGGTAAAGGGAATAACATCAAAACTATGATAGGCAGAAAGGGACAAACATAAAGCGATAAAAGAGATTACAAGACTGGCATGATATGACATGAGATAATTGGTTACAACATCACTGACCTATAGAAATTAACAGGGTTTTCAAATCTAGCAAATTAAGGCGATAGTCCTGATAAAACTTGACATAAAAGAATAGATATGCGAAAGCAAGCCAAATATAAGGATAATGGATCCAATGGTTTTGGTGTACATAATAGCGAATAAACTAAGCAAGTCACACCCTAGGTATGAGATCCAACAAACTGCAAATTCGGTGTACAACATGGGTTTCAACTATGGGCATGAACAATCAACTATAATAGTTTCAGGTAATTAACCCCAATAGTCATAGTCATGGTCATAGGTAGAAATCTAAAAATTAAGAACCATAAGCGATTAATCACAATAGTCATGGTTAATTATCCAAAATAGTTCTAGGCAATAGTCATAGGCAATTAACAGCAATAGTTTCAAAGTCATGGTCATAGATAATAGCCTTATGTTCATAATTATAGGTAGTAATTCTCATAGTCAAAAGTCATAGGTGATTAGCCACCATTGTCCTTGTCATAGTCATAGGCAATAGTCCTATGTTCACCGTTATAGTCATAGTCATATTAGTCATAGGCAGTCTTATGTTCACCGTCATAGTCATAGGCATAGTCATATTAGTCGTAGGCAGTCTTATGTTCTCAGTCATAGTCCTTGGCCATTAACAATAGTTTCAACGTCGTAGGCATGTTAAGGTTATAGACACGAGAGAGTTTGATTTACAACATGAATAGGTCCAAAGCAATATCCACGAAAGTCAAGATCCAAGACGAACAAGAATAGATACGAATCAATTACCATACATAGATCCAATTCCAATTTACAACATGGATATTAAGTTTACAGCTTTTATCTAAAAGTAACTTGAACTTACAGTGCGTGGATCGAGAATTAGAAAGCAGAATTTGATTGTTGAATCTCTATTTGATTGATCGTGTTCTAATTGAAAACCCCAATTTGCAATTCTTTAAGCGTAGTCTTGATGGAGAAGAAGCAATCCTTTTTTTTCTTTATCTTAGTATTTTGATTATCTTAGAAGCAGCATAAGGACAGAAAGAAATGGTGTGGAGAGAATGAGGCTAGGGGGCTGCTTATATAGGGTTAGCAGACGAATTTGGTCACGAAACAAGTCTAAATACATCAGAATGCATCTGGTTCAAGAAGTGGGTTCGGGAGGCAGGTCAACCCCCAGGTCGACACTACGGTCGACCTGGTCCCTGGGTGGTCGACATTATGGTCGACCCCCAGGTCGACCTGGTCTATAGGCGGGAGTTTTCCCGCCCTGCCTGCTACGGGGTTAGAATTCGAAATTCGAGCTGTCTTTAATTCTGAAAATTTCTGAAACTTCTAGAGGTCATATCTTGGTCATACAAACTCCAATTTTCGAAAAATCGGTCTCTATTTCATGTAAAATTTCGAGACGAACGCAATGGCGCAAGCCATTTCCCCTGATTCTTATTTTAAAATTTAATTCTGCCTTGATTTATGACTTTAACATGTTATAAAAATTCGGGATGTTACATTCTCCCCTCCTTAAAGGATTTCGTCCCCGAAATCTTCAAGTTAGGAAGAATATATCCTACCATCCAATCATCCATCTACTCAACCATCATTCACGAGCAATCATTGTCCTTAAAAGATTTCTAATGCTATATGAACATATGCAGAAAGTGTGTGTATATGTTCCTTATCTAATGCAAATGATCAGGCCTGTTTGATCTTCTTAATGCAAAATATGTTTAGTGTCATGAATCCAACATGTATGCAAATAATCCTAGTCACATAAACACTATATGTGTGCACAAACATTCATCCATATGCAACATCCACATGATAACACATTCAATTTCATCCACAAACAAGTATAACACTCATGCATATGCAATATGAAAACGTGTATGAGCCGATCTAGTGCCTAATGTGTGTTATGCAACCACGAGCAACCACTTGCGACCACTTGCAACCATTTGCAAACATCAACCATAACATGTTTCAAATACATGTTTATATCCATAGGGTTCTACCTAAGGTTCTCAAGATAGGATCGAAAAGATATACAAGATAAAACAAAGCATCAAGGAGAAGAAGTTAAAGATGTACCCCCTGAAGGTCCTGCTTACGGGGCTTGCCCTTGCTTCTTAGGGCAGTTCTTGCTAATATGTCCAGTTTCACCACACTGAAAGCATGCTCCCATCTTCATATTCTTCTTTCTACAATCCTGGACTATATGCCCTTCAATACCGCAGAAGTGGCACTTTCTTTTCTCACGTGTCTTGTTGTCATTATTGTTGTTGTTTTTTTTACCTCATTTCTCGGAGTCTTTCTTCTTGTTTCGAGAATCATTCGCCTTGACCTCCTTTTTGCCATTCTCGTCTTCTTCATGAAGTAGGGCCATATCCACCAAGCTCTCAAAGGTCGCCCCATGGGTACATGAGCCATAGGAAGGCTGTGTAGCGGCTAATTCAAACCTCTGACGAAGCGAAGAGCCTTCTTGTGTTAGGTGTTCACTAAATCCAGCCCAAATCTGGCCAGCTGATTAAACTGATTGACGTACTCCTTGATCGTCATGCTTCCTTGCTTAAGAGTTAGAAACATCTCCACCTGCAGGCTTCTTTTAGCTTGGGAGAGAAATTTCATCTCAAATCTCATCCGTAAGTCTTCCCAATTTTCCACTGGCCTCTCAGCATGGGTAATCTCCCACCAATACGAAGCTTCATCTTTAAGCAACCACACCGCTAGCTGTATCTGTTGCCTGTCGTCAACTTCGAAGATGACGAACAAATCTTCAGTCTCCTTCAGCCAGTTCCTCGCTTCCACGAAGGATTCAGTCCCATAGAAGTCCTTTCCACCCATAGCCTTGAAGTCTCTACACGTCTTTGCGAAAGCGTTTCCACGAGGAGGAGGAGGAGGAGGAGGAGGAATCGCTGCAGCTGGTGGAGGAATATCCGCTGGGCCTGCATCGTTGGCCCTAGCCTCTAAGTACCTCCTAAACCAGCCAGGTATTGGCACGCCCTCTGGAAAGTTGAGATTCCCAAATATGCTGAAAAAAGAAAAGATAGAGATTCAAACGAGGAAACAAAGGAAAGTGCTAATGGATTTTGGGGAATAGTCTTTTCAAAATAATTTTTTCTTGAAAAAATGCTTCTTTATAAATGGTTTTGAAAATAGTTTCAGAAGGTTTTTAAAAGCTTTTTGCCCAGTCTAGTAACCTTCTTCTCTGATACCAAATGTAACACCCCACCTCCGCTAGGGTCACTCACAAAGGGAATGCACTAGCTTTGGTGGAGCATTATCTAGGTAAACATACACAGAGATATCACAAGACAGAACATAAATAGAGCAGCAGTAGAAATTAAAAACCAAATCTTATTACTTCCAAGAAAAGAGTCAAAACCTCATATATCCAAGGTACAAGTTGCCATTATTCCATTACATCAAGTTCTAGATAAAGAAGCATAAACTTAAAATAACAAAAGTAAATTATTCCCCAAAAATAGCAAATGTGCAGCCATAGCATAGCTCAAGACCAAACCGTACATGAGCTGATAGAAAGCAAGCAGAATCCAAGCTAAGTGCTAGAGTTTCCTCCCTGAGAACCTCGGGGAGGGGGTGGGGACGAAAGAAAAAGAGGTGAAAGAAAACGGGTCAGTCATAAAGACTAGTAAGTCCAAGTGACTTTCAGCATAAAAACAGGTAAGGGTAACAAGACATGTATAAACAGAAAGTAAACATAAGTATGATGTCAAGATGGATAAGACAGACTAAGATAACATGATGAATCAAGTATAGGTCAAGTATAGCATCGCATGTTCAAGGTTCACTGCACCAACTGTACTAGTAGCCCGATCCATGTCAAGTATTAATCATGAAATAATCCCTTGGACCAAAATTGTGAATGACCCATTACTGGGTCCAATCGGCTCCCTACAAGTTCTAGCTCGTTGTGTTTCTGTGTCATACGGCCCAATCACGAATGTAGTCACCTGTGCT
The DNA here is from genome assembly GCA_030737875.1 of Allium sativum. Classification (NCBI taxonomy): domain Eukaryota; kingdom Viridiplantae; phylum Streptophyta; class Magnoliopsida; order Asparagales; family Amaryllidaceae; genus Allium; species Allium sativum. The sequence goes on from CM060926.1 coordinate 379,989,906, forward strand.
AGGTCCACTATAGGGTGTATCAAGCCCTATGGTGTCAACCACCGACATGAATCAAGAATGCACAGATAAACCTACTGATGCCCAATGCCTACTTTTTCTGCTCCAAAGTGTGTGCACGCCCGCACTCCGTTAGAACCTACACTGGCGCACACACACAGCCGTCGTTTTGGTCGCTTACAATCAGCCCAGTATTCGTGCCCCACCCTGCCTAGTTCCAGGGTACTATGATACATCTAGTGGGTTACTGCTGAAACGGACCGCGTAACTAGGGTTTCCGTCAAGTAGGTTAAGTGTTGTTATTTAAATTCGAGACTTAACCCCATCGGTCTAGCGTATCAAGTTGGCTAAGTGTTGTCATTTATGTTCGTGACTTAGCCCTACCATTCACGTGTCGAGTTGGTTAGGTGTTGTTGTTCAAGTTCATGACCCAACCCTACCAATCATATTTCAAGTTGGTTAAGTGTTGTCTTTCATGTTCATGACTTAACCCTATCATGTGGCATTAATTCATTAATGCATCCTAACCTCTCACATTAGACCTGTTGTTGTGGTCATTGGATATGCCGGGCGGTTCCGAGCAGATTTACACCACAACTCAGTCTAACCTCAGGTTTCAAGTGCGATATGACCAACTACTCACGTTGTATCCTATTGTTTGCAGTAACTGGATTTGCCGGGCGGTTCCTGGCAGATTTACACTGTAAACTCAACCCAACCTCGAGTTGGCCATTTTCAAGTTCATTCTAGTGTCATGACCATGTTCAAGTTTCATGTCAAGTTCGTGTCAAGTTTCAAGGATAAGTTTCATGCCCACATCCAGATTCAAGTTATAACAATGTTCATGTTTCAAGTTTTGCCTATTATCAAGTTCATAGTTCATAACCAATTCATGTTTTGCCTAATCTACCCAAATCGTATTCCCATCGCATGTAAACGTTAATCGACCTAAATTACAAGCAAATCTAATTCTAGAGGTAAAGGGAATAACATCAAAACTATGATAGGCAGAAAGGGACAAGCATAAAGCGAAAAAAGAGATTACAAGACTGGCATGATATGACTTGAGATAATTGGTTACAACAACACTGGCATATAGAAATTAACAGGGTTTTCAAATATAGCAAATTAAGGTGATAGTCCTGATAAAACTTGACATAAAAGAATACATATGCGAAAGCAAGCCAAATATAAGGACAATGGATCCAATGGTTTTGGTGTACATAAAAGCGAATAAACTAAGTAAGTCACACCCTAGGTATGAGATCCAACAAACTGCAAATTCGGTGTACAACATGGGTTTCAACTATGGGCATGAGCAATCAACTATAATAGTTTCAGGTAATTAATGTGACGACCCCAAACCCCGTACTGACGGTGGCAAGGGTAATCTTTGGAATATAACAAAGGAACAGATAATAGCAGAACATAAGTAAATAAATACACCAGATAATGAACAATAGAATATACTGGATAAAAGTAATCATCAGAGTTACACAGTATACAGGATCTTACTTAGTACAAATACAGTTCAACTATACATAAATGGCTATAGCGGAAACAAACAAAATATGTACATAGGAGCTGAACAGCATAAAAAGAGATAAATGATAGAATCTATCTCCAGGTCCAGCTATCCAGAGAAAGCCAGCTAAAACTTGAATACAAGGTTGCAGCTAAAACTTGAATACAAGAAGCCAGCTAAAACTTGAATACAAGGTTGCAGCTAAAACTTGAATACAAGGTTGCCTGTGTAGAAAAAGGGGCACCCGAGTTTGAAAGTGAAACAAACTACGAGTCAGTCATGGGACTGGTATGAGAAATCTACTCAACACATTTAAAATATGGCTAATCACCGGACCACGCCACTTTCGTGGAATGGGTTTACTCCATTGGATTGCCAGTGCTTTAAAACAAATCATTCTTTTAAATATCGCAATGCTTTTTATAAAAATGAAGCCATTATAAGACTCAGTTCCCATTACACAATGCAACGCAAGCCGGAGGATAGAGTTTTACCTTATAATGGCCAAAATATGCTTGATACGAATAAAACAAACGCATTTGATATTATTACTAGTGTTTATATGTTTCAAAAACAATTTCAATCATAACTATCAATCATAGACGGCATGGGTACCATATATCATGTCGCCATATATATATACAGTCAAAACCGCACAGTCACATATTCGGAAATTGGATTTCCGTCATGAACCAAGGCAAAAGATAGTCCTTACCGAATTCGAGACACTCTAGCCCGCCCCTCCGGCAAGTACTCAGTCAAGCCATTGGATCGTCAGGGCCGGTCCACCGATGTGGATTAAAATTCCTGAATAATGCGTTTCCCTGCCCTATGGGGCGTAGGTGAGCCAACGAGTGACTCCATCGGACCCGGATCGTCCAATCAAACCGAGGCGCCTCGCAACAGTAACAACCACATAAGTCAAACTCGTCAGGACATGTAAAACCGCTGACGCCACTTCTAACTAGAAAGAAACGCATGTCCTCCCTGATGTCCTCTCCCGTTTCTGGTTCATACCGGGGTGTGAGGCTCGCGAATTCACGTTATACAAAAAGCTATGCCACACGGGCAGTGCTTTGATCATCACCACAAGACTTTGCTTTTCAACAGAAGCCCTGTTCATTTGCCACTTAGGCATGCCACACTAGCAATTCATGCCATGCGACTGATGTCCATCGATATACAACCTCTGAGCTCGTGCGTTTCAGAGAAGGGCATTAAGCAAAAGAATAAATTCTTTGCCGCCAAATAGATGTATATTTAACAGAGATCAATCAACACAGAATAAAATCCAATGCCAGACACACAGTCCAATTACAAGTCCGTTCTGGGTCTGAACGAAACCGGAGGCACTATGTAACAACCCGTATTTTCAATAACCTGAAATAACGTAAGTCGAGGCAGAATTTAATTCAAAAATCTGAAACAAGGGAAACGGGCTATGCCATTGCGTTCGTCTCGGAAAAATACGCGAAATAGAGTCCGAGTTTTCGAAAATCGGAGTCCGTATGACCCGATTAAGGCCCAACGAAGTTTTCAGAAAATTCCTAAGTAAAAACAGATTTCAAATTCAAGTTTGAATTTGAAAAATTAGGTCAGTTTGGGCCAGGCGGGAAAGTTCCCGCGAGAGTACCCAAGTCGACAGCCCTATCGACTTGGGAGTCGACTTGGTTGGACCAAGTCGACAGCCCTATCGACTTGGCTGTCGACTTGGCTCAGCCGGGTAGTCCTGCCTGGTGCACCATTTTGAGATTGTGTTGAGCTTGGGGGCCAGATTCGGTTTTAAGGGCTGAGATTGCAACTAGGGTTTAATCCTATGGCCTAAAACACTTGCCTAATCTATAAATAAGGCCCTAACCTAGCCCTAAATCATCATTAATCTATCCTACAACTAAACTATGGCAAAATCAATCCTCTCATGGCCTCCACTCTCTTCATACAATTCCTAAATAAATTTCTAAGTGATTTTCCATGCATACAAGTGTTTTCAAACTTGTATGAGCATCATTAGCTTGCATTCAAGTCAAGTTTCTATATTTGCATTATAAAGAAAGAGTTTTGATCATTTTGGCTCAAGGGTTTTTATGTTAGAGCTTGCATTTTGGGTTTGATTGATTTAATAAGGGCTTTGTCATATTTTTGTGACTTCTTAAGCATTGTAAGCCCTATTCTACTTTCATACTTAAACTCTAAAGTTAAATGTATGATATGCAAGTTTATATGCAAGTTTACTATGCTATGAAATGCAAGTTTATCATGTTGTGATATGCAAGTTTATATGCAAGTTTATCATGTTGTGATATGCAAGTTTACTATGCTATGATATGCAAGTTTATCATGTTGTGATATGCAAGTTTATCAAGTTATGATATGCAAGTTTTATGTGCAAGTTTGAGATGTTATGATATGCAAGTTTATCATGTTATGTTATGCAATATGCAAGTTTGTCATATGATATGCAAGTTATGTTGTGCAAGTTTGGGATGATCATTTGGTTCATGTTATCATGTTATGCAAGCTCATCTTGAGTATGTGAACATAAAGCTTCAAGCTTTATGCTAAAGGTTGCATTTTGGCAACATGTAAGTTATCATATCTCTTATGATAACTTGCATGTGAGGCTAAATGCGAACTTATGGCCATTTCTACATGTCATTTATCAACATGTATCACCAATATGCTAAGTTTGGTTTTATGCATGCTTTTGAGGCCTAAAAATGTAATATGCAAGTATATGAACATATGTACATTTCATATGCCACCATGTTGAACTTGTGGCTTCAACACCTTTATGTCATGATTATGCCAAGTTCCCTCTTTCTATCCTTTATGCGCTATTGCGATATGTAAGCGATGGGATTGTGTTTGGGGTTGGGTAAACTTAAAAGACATATAAACATAAGCTTGGGAATTTACCTATTAAGTTAGGTCTACCCTTTGGGAATTTACCTATTAAGTTAGGTCTACCCAAATGCTTGAAACTTGTAACATGTTTTGGAAACATGATGGACATGACACTTAGAAAAGATAAGTGTGGCCAACTCGAGGTTGGGTTGAGTTTGTAGCGTAAACCTACCCGGAACCGACCGGCTTAACTAGTTGCTACAAACAATAGGACCCAATGTGAGAAGTTGGTCATGTTGTACCTTGAACCCGAGGTTAGACCAAGTTGTGGTGTAAATCTACCCGGACCCGCCCGGCTTAACTAGTAACCACAACAAGGTCTAATGTGAGAGGTTAAGGCGCATTAAAATTAATTAATGCCTCGTGATTAGGGTTAAGTCATGGTCCACTTAATACTTAACCAATTTGGGCTTGGTAGATTAATCGGGGTTAAGTCGTGAACTCATCGTTACACTTAACCAAGTTAATCCATGATTAGCAAGAGGGTTAATCCGTACTTAACCCACTAGAAAATACTAGCAATGGGGGGCCCACTCCGCAGTAAATCCCCAAAAATTGGAATCATTAAGGCCCTAGGGACTAGGCTAGGGAGGGGGCACGATTACTGGGCTGGAGGTAAGCGACCCAATAAACGACGGCCGGGTGGTACGCCGATGTAGTTCCGGACGGACTATGGTCGTGCACGTAGTCCGTATTTGGAGAAGTCACCCATGGGTACCAGTAGATCGAGACTGTGCACTCATGTTTATGGTGTCCAGGGGTTGGCACCCTAGGGCTTGATACACCCGAAGGGTGGACCCGACACAGTTCGACTACAATTATGTTTGGGCCGTATTGACACCAACACGTGACGAGTTAGGCTTAGGGAGCCGATCGACTAGACCGTTTGGTTGGACCTTGTATTAGGGTCATTTCATGTTATTGGGCCAAAGCATGGGCCAAGGGATCAATACTTGTATATTCAAGTCATGTTAGTTTGCTAGTACACCTGTGGTGCAAAACCTTAAACCTGATTATGCGATGACACCTTTTGTTAGGTAATCATCATGCTAGTATATTGTTATCCTTATGTTCGTCCCTGCTGCTCATGACAGTTAACTTTATCAGTTTACATTGATTGTAGTAGGGCTTACTCGGTCTTTTTGACTGACCTGTTTTCTTTCGCCTCTTTTCTTCCGTTCCCCCCCCCCCCAGGTTCTCAGGGAGGGAATATTGGAGCTTAGCTGGATTTCTGATCGCTTGCTTGTGGGATTTTAGCTCATGTACGGTCTTGACATGATGCTAGCTATGGTTATCACTTATTTTGGGGATAATACTTATGTATTTCAGTTTTTCAGTAATGTTGTTTTTATCTAGACTTGTGTATTTGGGAAGTTAACATTATGTTGTACCAGACTTGTTTTGAAATGGTTTGAAAATCTTCCGCTGTTTTATCTATGTTATTTACTCTGTTTACATATATACATATGTTCTTGTTCTGCCTTGATATATCATTATGCATGTTTACCTGATTCAAACGCCCCTCCAAAGTCAGAGTGCTTGGAAGAGTCACCCTGGCGGAGGTGGGGTGTTACATTTGGTATCAGAGCCTATGGTTTACGAGAAGGAACAAAAAGGTTTTTTAAAACTTTTTGGAAAACTATTTTCAAAACCAAGTATAAAGTATTTTCCAAAGAAAAGTCTAGTTTATTTTAAAGGCTATTCCCCAAAAAGCCATTAGCAAAATTCCTTCGTTTTTCTCCATTCTGAATCTATCTTTTTCTTCGTTTTCAGTATGGCCGATAACTTTGCCATTCCGGAGGGAGTACACGTACCTGTTTGTTATAGGAGACTTTTGGAGGCTAGGGCAACCGAAGCCGGCCCCACAAATATTACTCCTCCTCCGGTAGTTGATGTTCCTCTTCCTCCTGTCGCTAAGGTTCCTCTTCCTCCTTCCCCTCAGCATCCTCAAACTGACTTCGCAGAGATTTGCCAAGATTTTAAGGCGATGGGTTGCAAGAATTTCTTTGGAACCGAGACTTATGTGGAGGCAAGGAATTGGTTGAAAGAAACCGAAGATCGTTTTGCCTTCTTTGATATAGATGACCGTAGGAAGATTTTATTGGCAGTATGGTTGCTAAAGGAAGAATCTGCACGTTGGTGGGTGGTCACCACCGTTACTAGGCCAATTGAGACTTGGGATGACTTTCGGGGAAAGTTTGGACTAAGGTTCCTACCACTGAAGCAAGGGGACATGACTATTAGGGAATACATAGATAAGTTTAATCAACTGGCTCGGGTTGGTTTAGACTTGGTCAACACAGCTCCGAAGAAGGCCCTATCCTTTGCTCTAGGATTAAACGAGCCATTACATGGTTTAGCCATGACTCATATACCCTTGGGGGCAACTTTCGAGAGTTTGGTGAATATGGCCCTACTCAATGAAGAGAATAGGAGTGACAAGAAGGAGATCAAGATGAATGATACTCAAGCCAAGAAGACTGATTCCCAGTGGAAAGGAAATCAGGGTAATCCAAGCGGTCAGAGCAGTCAAGGCAATAAGAACAAGAACAAGAATCAAGGCAACAAGGGGAACAACAACAAGGGCAATAACAAAAAGGGAAAGTGCTATTATTGCGGTTTAGTTGGGCATCTTATTAAGGAGTGTAAGAAGAGGAAAAGGAATAATGGTGAATGCTTTTTCTGCGGTGAGACGGGACATTTCAGTAGGGATTGCCCGAAGAAGCAAGGGCAAGGCCAGGGTCAGACTCAGCGTGCTGGACCTTCAGGAGGGCAAGTTCATGCTCTCAATGCCGCTCCAGTTCCCGATCGAGGTAGTATTTCTGTTGAAAGTCTTGTTTACATTTCTGATTTTCCTGTTCATACCTTGTTTGATTCTGGTGCATCGCGTAGTTTATCTCGTCTGATCTAGTTGAAAGTTTGTACCTAAGTACTAGTCTAGTTGATGATCCCGTGTGTGTTTCAAATCCAATTGGGGGTTCCGCCCATTGGTCTATTATCTACGTGGATTTGAAAATCTCTATCTTGAGTATAGAGTTCTCGTGTTATGCTTATATTCTCGGTTTTATGGGGTATGGGTTGATTTTGACCATGGATGGGTTGTCCAGTTTTGGAGCCATCCTTGATTTTTGAGCATAGGGTTGTGAGGCTCATGACTCGCCTCGGTAATACCCTAAAAATTTCTAGTAACCCTATGAGTCCCGTCATGTTGTGTTATCTTGAATCCCTCAACTCGTCAATCGATGGTTTGTAACAGGTGAGGGTGGACCGGGAATATCCTGATATCTTGGGTGAAGTGAAGGGGGTTACCCCTAAACGAGAGATAGATTTCCGCATTTATCTGGTTGATAATGCCAAGAAAGTTTCGTGGCCGGTAAGGCACATGGCCCCGCAAGATGAGAGTTAAGAAAGCAAGTCGAGGAGTTGCTTGAGAAGAACTTCATTAGATGAAGTATATCTGAATGGGGAGCGCCTGTAGTATTTACTACAAAGGCATATGGTTCTCTTCGACCTTGTGCCGATTATCGTGAGTTAAACGAAGAGAATAGACAACCATTACCAAGGATCAATGATTTGTTCAGCCTGTGGGAACATCTGTTCTCTCTTGACCTTGCTACTGGATTCCATCAGCTCAGAGTAGCTGAGGATAGTATAGACAAGACTGCGTTCAGAACTCCGGATGGATTCTTAGAATGGCTGGTCATGCCATTCAGTTTGACTAATGCACCTGCCAACTTCGTGGACTTGATGAGTAGGGTGTTCAGGGAGTTCTTGAACAAGTTTGTCGTGGTCTTCGTAGATGATATTCTGATCTTCTCTAAGGATGAGGAAGAGCACGCAAGGCATCTCGTGGAGGTGATGGATACGCTTAGAGCGCATCAGTTGAAAGCCAAGTTCTCCAAGTGTCACTTTTGGAGAAGGGAAGTTAGATTCCTTGGGCATATAGTATCTAAGCAAGGCTTAGTGGTGGATCCCGCTAAGGTAGTTGCAGTTCAGAATTGGAAGACTCCAAAGAATGCAATTGAAGTAAGAAGTTCTCTCAGTTTAATTAGTTAGTGTCCCTTGGGTTTAGACCTACCCTTCTGGATCAAGTAGGGACTTCACAGAAAGAAGAACCGCAGTTAGTCGGGATCATGGACAAGTTGACTTGAGGCGAGATGATAAGTCACCTCGCTATAGATGACAAGAGATGGCTAAGACGCGATGAGAGAAAGAAGGTTCTTAAGGATGCACATCACCCAAGGAGGTGGCCGAATTTGTCCCAAGGTGCATGTTGTGCCAACAGGTTAAAGGCCGAGTCATAGAAGCCCGGTGGGCTATTACATCCATTGGAGGTCCCCGCAATGGAAGGAGTAAAGCGTCACGAAGGATTTCGTGGATGGACTGCCTAGATCAACAAAAGGAAATAAGAGCATGTGGGTCATAGTAGGTAGACTCACGAAGAGTGCTCATTTCACTCCGGTAAAGAGCGAAAGGACTGCATCATAGCTAGCGACAGTTTACTTTCAAGAAATAAAGCAGTTGCACGGGGTTCCCTAAAGTATAGTTAGTAACCATGACTTAATCTTCACTAGCCAGTTTTGGGATAGTCTACGTGAAGTCATGGGCAAGCAACTGAATCTAAGCATGGCCTATCATTCGCAGGCGGATGGTTCATTGGCAACATGGATTGGTAGTTTTGAGAAAAGTTCTGCTGCGTGGAATACTTTATGGTAAGTAAACGAGATCCAGGATTCACTAGTGAATTTTGGAGAGCTTGCATGAAACCATGAGGTCATAGTTATGTTTAAGCCAAGAATGTTAGAAGAGTAAGCGAAAAAGGAAGACGAGAGACGACAATGAAATGGGTTCCAACTCATATTTGGAAATAAGAGTTAAGAAGCTAAGAAATCATGAGGTAAAAGACGGTCAAAGCACAGTGGAGTTAAGCTCAAGGAAACGTGACATAGAAGACTGAAGGCTAGATACGCGCATCATATCTCTTTCTAAGAGTATATCCTTGATCCTTGTTTTCCTGTGGAACTTGCTCGCATGTTATCTTTTTATGTATATCCTCTCGGTCCCATTGTCGGTCCTATTTCTGTCGGGAGGTATGACTTATTGGCTAGTAATACATGTCAGGGTTGAAGGGGGTCCGTTATGTTGACTAAACCTTTTGGGCTTTTATAGAATATGGGTTGGGTTAGGAAGGGATTTCTTGTAATCTGAAAGAGGAATATATCCTGCTTATCTTCCCGATCTCTTTGTAGCATATCTTTTGCTATCCATGTTTGTCTTGATTATCTAGTTTATCATGTAAATCTGGTCATGAGAACCTTAGGTAGAAACCCTTTGGATGAAACATGTGTTTGAAACATGTTATGCTTGATGGTTGCAAGTGGTTGCAAGTGTTTGCAAGTGGTTACTCGTGGATGCATTATACACGTTAGGCACTAGATCGGCTCACACACTCCTCATATTGCATATGCATGAGTGTTTATGCTTATTCATGGATGAAAATTTTTGTGTTATCACATGGATGTTGCATATGGATGTATGTTATGTGCACACATATAGATGTTATACATTATGTTAGGAATTGCATACATATGGATTCATTTCACTAACATAATTTGCATTGATGATATTTGCATTAGATAAGTACATATACACACACCTTTGCATATGTTCATACAACATTTAGAATCTTGTAAGGATAATGATTGCTCGAGGATGATGTTTTGAGTAGATGGATGTTGGATGGTAGGATACGTTCTTCCTAACTTGAAGATTTCGGGGACGAAATCCTTTAAGGAGCGGAGAATGTAACAACCCGTATTTTCAATAACCTGAAATAACGTAAGTCGAGGCAGAATTTAATTCAAAAATCTGAATCAAGGGAAACGGGCTATGCCATTGTGTTTGTCTCGGAAAAATACGCGAAATAGAGTCCGAGTTTTCGAAAATCGGAGTCCGTATGACCCGATTAAGGCCCAACGAAGTTTTCAAAAATTCCTAAGTAAAAACAGATTTCAAATTCAAGTTTGAATTTGAAAAATTAGGTCAGTTTGGGCCAGGCGGGAAAGTTCCCGCTAGAGTACCCAAGTCGACAGCCCTGTCGACTTGGGAGTCGACTTGGTTGGACCAAGTCGACAGCCCTGTCGACTTGGCTCAGCCGGGTAGTCCTGCCTGGTGCACCATTTTGAGATTGTGTTGAGCTTGGGGGCCAGATTCGGTTTTAAGGGCTGAGATTGCAACTAGGGTTTAATCCTATGGCCTAAAACACTTGCCTAATCTATAAATAAGGCCCTAACCTAGCCCTAAATCATCATTAATCTATCCTACAACTAAACTATGGCAAAATCAATCCTCTCATGGCCTCCACTCTCTTCATACAATTCCTACATAAATTTCTAAGTGATTTTCCATGCATACAAGTGTTTTCAAACTTGTATGAGCATCATTAGCTTGCATTCAAGTCAAGTTTCTATATTTGCATCATAAAGAAAGAGTTTTGATCATTTTGGCTCAAGGGTTTTTATGTTAGAGCTTGCATTTTGGGTTTGATTGATTTCATAAGGGCTTTGTCATATTTTTGTGACTTCTTAAGCATTGTAAGCCCTATTCTACTTTCATACTTAAACTCTAAAGTTAAATGTATGATATGCAAGTTTATATGCAAGTTTACTATGCTATGAAATGCAAGTTTATCATGTTGTGATATGCAAGTTTATATGCAAGTTTATCATGTTGTGATATGCAAGTTTACTATGCTATGATATGCAAGTTTATCATGTTGTGATATGCAAGTTTATCAAGTTATGATATGCAAGTTTATGTGCAAGTTTGAGATGTTATGATATGCAAGTTTATCATGTTATGTTATGCAAGTTTGATATGCAAGTTTGTCATATGATATGCAAGTTATGTTATGCAAGTTTGGGATGATCATTTGGTTCATGTTATCATGTTATGCAAGCTCATCTTGAGTATGTGAACATAAAGCTTCAAGCTTTATGCTAAAGGTTGCATTTTGGCAACATGTAAGTTATCATATCTCTTATGATAACTTGCATGTGAGGCTAAATGCGAACTTATGGCCATTTCTACATGTCATTTATCAACATGTATCACCAATATGCTAAGTTTGGTTTTATGCATGCTTTTGAGGCCTAAAAATGTAATATGCAAGTATATGAACATATGTACATTTCATATGCCACCATGTTGAATTTGTGGCTTCAACACCTTTATGTCATGATTATGCCAAGTTCCCTCTTTCTATCCTTTATGCGCTATTGCGATATGTAAGCGATGGGATTGCGTTTGGGGTTGGGTAAACTTAAAAGACATAAAAACATAAGCTTGGGAATTTACCTATTAAGTTAGGTCTACCCTTTGGGAATTTACCTATTAAGTTAGGTCTACCCAAATGCTTGAAACTTGTAACATGTTTTGGAAACATGATGAACACGACACTTAGAAAAGATAAGTGTGGCCAACTCGAGGTTGGGTTGAGTTTGTAGCGTAAACCTACCCGGAACCGACTGGCTTAACTAGTTGCTACAAACAATAGGACCCAATGTGAGAAGTTGGTCATGTTGTACCTTGAACCCGAGGTTAGACCAAGTTGTGGTGTAAAGCTACCCGGACCCGCCCGGCTTAACTAGTAACCACAACAAGGTCTAATGTGAGAGGTTAAGGCGCATTAAAATTTATTAATGCCTCGTGATTAGGGTTAAGTCATGGTCCACTTAATACTTAACCAATTTGGGCTTGGTAGATTAATCGGGGTTAAGTGGTGAACTCATCGTTACACTTAACCAAGTTAATCCATGATTAGCAAGAGGGTTAATCCGTACTTAACCCACTAGAAAATCCTAGCAATGGGGGGCCCACTCCGCAGTAAATCCCCAAAAATTGGTATCATTAAGGCCCTAGGGACTAGGCTAGGGAGGGGGCACGATTACTGGGCTGGAGGTAAGCGACCCAATAAACGACGGCCGGGTGGTACGCCGATGTAGTTCCGGACGGACTATGGTCGTGCACTTAGTCCGTATTTGGAGAAGTCACCCATGGGTACCAGTAGATCGAGACTGTGCACTCATGTTTATAGTGTCCACGGGTTGGCACCCTAGGGCTTGATACACCCGAAGGGTGGACCCGGCACAGTTCGACTACAATTATGTTTGGGCCGTATTGACACCAACACGTGACGAGTTAGGCTTAGGGAGCCGATCGACTAGACCGTTTGGTTGGACCTTTTATTAGGGTCATTTCATGCTATTGGGCCAAATCATGGGCCAAGGGATCAATACTTGTATATTCAAGTCATGTTAGTTTGCTAGTACACCTGTGGTGCAAAACCTTAAACCTGATTATGCAATGACACCTTTTTTAGTTAATCATCATGCTAGTATATTGTTATCCTTATGTTCGTCCCTGCTGCTCATGACAGTTAACTTTATCAGTTTACATTGATTGTAGTAGGGCTTACTCAGTCTTTTTGACTGACCTATTTTCTTTTGCCTCTTTTCTTCCGTTCCCTCCCCCCCCCCCCCCCCGGTTCTCAGGGAGGGAATATTGGAGCTTAGCTGGATTTCTGATCGCTTGCTTGTGGGATTTTAGCTCATGTATGGTCTTGACATGAAGCTAGCTATGGTTATCACTTATTTTGGGGATAGTACTTATGTATTTCAGTTTTTCAGTAATGTTGTTTTTATCTAGACTTGTGTATTTGGGAAGTTAACATTATGTTGTACCAGACTTGTTTTGAAATGGTTTGAAAATCTTCCGTTGTTTTATCTATGTTATTTACTCTGTTTACATATATACATATGTTCTTGTTCTGCCTTGATATATCATTATGCATGTTTACCTGATTCAAACGCCCCTCCAAAGTCAGAGTGCTTGCAAGAGTCACCCTGGCGGAGGTGGGGTGTTACACACTATATACCTCGCAAACCCATCGATCACCACGTACGTCTGGATGATCACCACTCATTATCCATATTTCGGTATGCTTCCCAATCAGGACCTCGGTTACCATCCAAACGAGGTGAAGATCTCCGGTCTTCGACCACCGTCTTCATCTTCGATTTCTTATCGTCGATTCAGTTATTCAGAATGGGATAAACCTGGTCTTTCTGAGCAACTCGCGTATATAATAAACAAGTGCAACATTAACATATACACGCATCATTTCAATTCATTAGTCACTAACCGTCAATCAGTAAGAGAACGATTTCCCAAATATTAACCCCGAAGGCCGAAACCAACATCAGATCAACACCCAGGAAACCATTCGACATATCCAACCTTCAGTTAATTTCTAAATCACATCCATATCATTTATAATATTTTATAACGATTTATCGCTATTTTTATTTATTTTAAAATAGCCAATTTATTCAAAACGACGCTTCGGGCCATAACGCGACCGTGGCGCTGTTTTTCTTCAGATTTGATTTACACATATCTGAAAATCTAACTGCTGGATCTTCACAAAATTTACATCATTAGAAAGATCGTTTCAAAACGAATCCAACGGTTCCATTTTCGGGAAATTCCGACGGTCGGATCTCCCGGTATAATCGTTTGAAATTTCGATTTCAAAATACGAACTGCAGCGTCGTTATTCGATTAAATATAATTATATATATATATAATCGATTCTGGCGCTGTTTTTCTTCAGATTTGAATTAAACATTCCAGACAATCCAACCGTTGGATTTTTACAAAGTTGGTGCCGTTGGAAAGATATTTCCAAAGAGAACCCAACGGTTGCGATTTCAGGAAAATCCGATGGTCGGATCTCTCGTACTAATCGTCTGAAATCACGGTTTCAAAATTCGAACTACAGCATCGTTATTCAACATATTTTAATTCTATTTATATATATACATATATATATCGATTCTTCGATTTCAAAGCTATATTCTTTTCATACATTTGATAAAAATGATATTTTTATCTAACCGTCTTCTATTTCAACACTTCGCTATATTTAACTATTCATGTATATAATAAAAATGTGATTTTTATTGTAAAACAATTCATTTCAAAAACACTATTATTTTATATAGTTCATATAGGTAATAAAAATAGGATTTTTATTATAAAACAATTTCTTTCAAAACAAGATTATTTTATATAGTTCGTATAGATGATAAAAATGTGATTTTTATTATAAAACGATTTAATTCAAAATATGAATACATTCAACACACGAATTTCTATTCAACGAATGAATATCGATTCAACACATGAAGGTTTTCTATAGTTTATATATATAGATAAAAATGTGATTTTTATATTTAAAACACGAATACCATTCAACACATGAATTTCTAATCAACGAATGAGTTTCAATTCAACACATGAAGGTTTTCTATACAACGAATAAATATAGTTTCAACAAATGAAAATAATTCAAACACATGAATATTATTCAAAATTTCGACAGCATAACGGCAGGGTAGTTAAAACGGGACCGTCCCTAGTACGGCTCCTCGCTCTACCTTAAAACCTTGCGGTTTTTGACAATGGGGAATCATGCATCTAGTTCGCACGCAGGCGGCATGTATATATTTTTCATTTCCACAAACTAATCCTATGTGGTTTCAACCAAATATTTCTCAACCACAAATGGGTATTTTTCAACCACAATTAATCAATATCAACCACAAACAATTCCAATCAACCATTCGCTATCAATCAATTTTCACACCAATCACAACCAATAAATATCGTCCATGGTTTGTGGACAAGGGGCGTGTATATATATATATATATATATATATATATATATATATATATATATATATATAGCAATTCACTTCTATTTCAACACATATATAATTTTTACAACGCACATATAACTTATACATCGAACGTACAACTTATACAATGCTTATACAAGAGGTGTGCAACGCTTATATAACCCATACATCGATTATATAATTTATACATTATCGTTTTCCATATTGTTTATAAATTAGAAATCTCACATTGGGTTCCACTCCACCAAAAATAGCAGAAGGCTCAGAAAAATATGCGGTCTCTTCTAAAATGTAGAAGATGTCCTCACGGTCCCGGTGTTTCCTGTTTCATTGAATTTCGTCAAGAAACGAAAATGATTTGATTTTTCAAAGTTTGCAAAGGTTTAAAGGTGTTAAAATCAAATTAAATAAAATCAGCAGTATACCTTCCTTTTGATTCAAAACTAGGTTTTGATTCTACGTTCAATCCGCGAAGCTAAGGGGCAATCGGCCAGCACCACCGTGTAGAGCGTCGAGAGGGCTTCCAGGCGCTGGGTACCACGTTGAACTTGCACGTGGTAGGAGGGCGTGGCGGCGGGTTGAAGTCATCGACTTCACGAGCCCGATTCTCGAGAAAGAAACGATGATAGAGGGCGAGGCTGGTACGGATGTGGAGCTCGTGGGAGGATCTACAAATTACTCCAAAGGAGCAACGTGTTTTGATGCGTGTGGAAGGAGATAAAGAGGAGGGAAGAAACGAGCGTTTTCCACCGTCGGGTCTGGGAGTTTCGGGAAGAAGATCGGGGAGAGAGAGAACGCGTGGACCAATAGATTTTTTTATTTATATATTTTAAAAATCTGAAAATACCTCTTGTCACACACGAACACCAATCCAAGCCCAACGACTATTGTCCCTAGCGTTTTACCCCCATTCCGAACACAATGGGCTATGTTTTGAAGGACCATTCGAATGTTTCAGTTAGTTTTCATTCAAATTAAAATATATAACATTCAATATTTGATTTGAATGTACATCTCAATTTACCAGGGCCACAAACTGATTCGAAAAATTCCAGAAAAATAAATCTAGCTATGTTTTGACGATACGGTCCCAAAAAAACTAGTTTCGTCGAATTCTGAGATCGTTTGCAAAAAGGCCCATTTCTGGTCGATCCAATTTAACTGTAATTGACCAAAACACGTTTTCCTTTGCCACGCTCACATACTAGCTTCAAAAATTATGAAATTTGAAACCCAACAATAACTTCACATCCCGGATCCAACAAAAGTGGTTTCGTCGAATTCTGAGGTCATATGCAAAATGGCCAATTTCACGGGCTATATAAATTCCATAGCGACCTTTCTGAAAATTCATTTGGCCATAACTTTTGCTTTCCGCTATGAAACTTCAATTTTTCAGATTCGTTAGAAAGGTATTCACTAACAGATTTAAATATTTTCGGTTTCACTCAAATCCGTTTTGTTTTGCCCCTGGTACAGTCCGGCAAAGTTTGAATTCAATTTTGAAACTATCGCGCCATTTCAGGCCTTGTTTATAATTAGAATTAATTATATTCGTTTTCAATTGTCGATTCCAACTCACTTTTCATTGCTATTATTTAAAATATTTATTTTAAATATTTAAAATCCACTGTTTTAGCCAATAATTTTTTTCTAAATTGGTTCAGATTTTCCGGGTCGTTACAATTAACCCTAATAGTCATAGTCATGGTCATAGGTAGAAATCTCAAAATTAAGAACCATAAACGATTAATCACAATAGTCATGGTTAATTATCCAAAATAGTTCTAGGCAATAGTCATAGGCAATTAACAGCAATAGTTTCAAAGTCATGGTCATAGATAATAGCCTTATGTTCATAATTAGAGGCAATAATTCTCATAGTCAAGAGTCATAGGTGATTAGTCACCATTGTCCTTGTCATAGTCATAGGCAATAGTCCTATGTTCACCATTATAGGCATAGGCATAATCATATTAGTCATAGGCAGTCTTATGTTCACCATCATAGTCATAGGCATAGTCATATTAGTCATAGGCAGTCTTATGTTCTCAGTCATAGTCCTTGGCCATTAACAATAGTTTCAACATCGTAGGCATGTAAAGGTTATAGACATGAGAGAGTTTGATTTACAACATGAATAGGTCCAAAGCAATATCCATGAAAGTCAAGATCCAAGACGAACAAGAATATATACGAATCAATTACCATACATAGATCCAATTCCAATTTACAACATGGATATTAAGTTTATAGCTTTTATCTAAATGTAACTTGAACTTACAGTGCATGGATCGAGAATTAGAAAGCAGAATTTGATTGTTGAATCTCTATTTGATTGATCGTGTTCTAATTGAAGTCCCCCAATTTGCAATTCTCTAAGCGTAGTCTTGATGGAGAAGAAGCAATCCTTTTTTTCTTTATCTTAGTATTTTGATTATCTTAGAAGCAGCATAATGACAGAAAGAAATGGTGTGGAGAGAATGAGGCTAGGGGGCTACTTATATAGGGTTAGGCAGACGAATCTGGTCACGAAACAAGTCTAAATACATCAGAATGCATCTGGTTCAAGAAGTGGGTTCGGGAGGCAGGTCGACCCCCAGATCGACACTATGGTTGACCTGGTCCCTGGGAGGTCGACCTGGTCTATGGGCGGGAGTTTTCCCGCCCTACCTGCTGCGGCGTTTGAATTCGAATTTCGAATTCGAAATTCGAGCTGTCTTTGATTCTGAAAATTTCTGAAACTTCTAGAGGTCATATCTTGGTCATATGAACTCCGATTTTTGAAAACTCGGACTCTATTTCATGTAAAATTTTGAGACGAACGCAATGGCGCCACCCGTTTCCCCTAATTCTTATTATAAAATTTAATTCTGCCTTGATTTATGACTTAAACATGTTATAAAAATTCGGGTTGTTACAGATTTGAAGATCGAAGTTCACTCTCCAATTTTTGCTTAATAACCTTGATCCAATTCTGTGTGGATTAAAAGAAAAAGCTGAAGAAGAAATGAACCCGTATCCGCCGTTTATGGTGAATGAGCGGACGGATTTTCTGAGCCAATTGGGTTTTAGAGATTTAGGGTTCTGACTTAGAGATAGGTATATATAATTATTTAATAATATATTTAATTCACAAATATCTTGTTTATTGATTCTAACACTAAATCAAACCCAACGACTGTCACCTTTAGCTAAATACCCCCATTCCGAACAAAATGGGATATGTTTCGTAGGTCAATTCGACTGTTTCGATTAGTTTTTATCAAAATTAAAATATAAATCCATATATTTTAAATTCAAACGTACATTTTAATTTATCGGGGCCACATACTGGCTCCTAAAATTACAGAAAAATTATATCTGGCTTTGTTTTGACGACACGGTCCTTACAAAACTAATTTCGTTGAATTTGGAGATCATTCGAAAAATGGTCATTTTTCAATCGATTAAATTCAAACTGAATTGACCAAACACGTTTAAATATACCACGCTCACATATTGGTTCCAAAAATTGTTAAAATTGGAATATTGCAATAATTTGACATTCTGGATCCAACCAAAGGGGTCTCGTCGAAAACGAAGGTTGTTTGCAAAATCTCTATTTTTAAGGGCCATTTATTATATAAAATTCCATAGCGACTATTCTGAATTTTCAACTGGGCATAACTTTTTATTCCCACTATGAAATTTGGATTTTTCACATTTGTTGGAAATATATTTTCAAAAAGATTCAAATATTTCTAGTTTTACCGAAATCCGGTTTATTTTGAATCTTGTACGTTCATTTGAAATTTGAAATCAAATTTTCAAACTACCGCGCCATTTCAGGCTCGTTATATAATTAAAATAAATTTATTCGTTCTAACTTCATCTAAAATAAATATATACATTCTAATTCTACTCAGAATAAATTTCTAGTCGTTATTATTTAAAATTAATCATTTTAAATATTCAAAATTCATTAATATAGCCAAAATAAAAAAATTAAATTGGTTTCGATTTTCCAGGTTGTTACAATCTCCACAACTTAAAATCTGAAACGACCCTGAACTTCCCAGTAAAAGAAAGCCTGGATTGCTTTGAGAACAACACACATTAGAACACAAACTAAAGAACATTTTATTGCTGATTACAACAATTACATCAGAGTACAAGAATATAACGGAGTATGAAAACTCATTACACAATAGAAATACAATTATATCAGAGACTTAAATTACATTTAAATAGCAGCGGAAAAATAATTCAAATATACAACTGAAAGGAATACACGGATACAGAGCTTTCCGAATACCACTTCAGCTGTAAACCAGGATCCTGTAAATATATCTGCAAAAGCTACTCGACTGCCCGTGTGGAAAACATGGGCACCCGAGTTTGCCAGTGAAACAAACTACAGGTCAGTCATGGGACTGGTATGAGAAATCTTAAACTAACTTATCAAATAATAAGGCTAATCACAGATTCACGCCGCTAACGCGGAATGGGTTTACTCCATTGGATTGCCAGTGCATAAAATAAAGTAAATCATTAGACAACGCAATGCTTTTTAGAAAAATGAAACCATTGTAAGACCCAAGTCCCATCACACAATGCAACGCAAACCGAGGATAGGGTTTTACCTTATAATGGTCAAAAGATGCTTGATACGATAAAACGGATTTAATATTAGTGTGTATATCTATGGGTATTTATATTTCAAAAACAATTTCAATCATAATGTATTAATCATAGACGGCATAATACCCCATCCTAGTATGTCGCCATACTAGTTCTACAATCAAAACCGCAAGGTCGTATTGGAAATTGGATTTCAATCATGAGATCGAGGCTAGGGATCGTCCTCTCCGATTCGAGACACTCTAGCAAATGCCTCAGGATCCCCCGCAGTGAACCCTTGGAGTGGTAGGGCCGGTCCCCACCTAACGGTACTGGATTGGCAATTCCTGAACACACGCTTCCCGGTCCATTTGGACCTCCATATAACCGCTAACGGCCTATAATCCCGAGGCGCCTCAATCCTTCATCCACATAAGTAAAATGCCAGTTAGTTTAAGCACTGACACTACCCCTAGCTAGAAAGAAACGTGTGCACTCCCTACGGTCCATATCCCGTTTTTGACTCATACCGGGGTGTGAGGCTCGCAAAGTCACACTATACACAAAGCTATGCTGTAATAGGCTATACTTTGATCATCCCACAAGGCCCTGCTTTCAAAAAAAGCCTTGATCAATTGCATCTTGGCGTGCCACATTGACAATTCACGCCATGCTATCAATCACTATTAAAATATACCAGGGTGTTAAGCAGAGAATAAATTCTCCACCACCAATCAGATATACATTAATAAAAATCAATTTAATTCACATGGAACGAAATCCATTGTCAGACACGCATCCGTTTACAAGTCCGTTCTGGGTCTGAACGAAACCGGAGATACCTGAGAGGTCCTCGCTTATCCGAAACAATCAACAATAGTCCGGATGGCTACCACTGAAGCCCCTTCAAGGTAGCTACTCCCATCATGGGTCTTAGTAGCAACACATCCATTCGATGTGAAGATAGTCGGTCTTCAACCACCACTTCATCTTCGACTCTTCATCTTCGTAGTAATTATTCGGAATGGGTTAAACCCGGTCTTTCCGAATAACTCTCGTATTTTTATAATTAAAAATAAAGCGCTATAAAAACACATCCAACGCCTCATTCCAATTCAGAATATCCTTCTAATAAAATATTCGCATTATTTTATCAAAGGTAAATTCTTTAAATTATCCTTAAATCTTTTCTTTAAAGATTTATCAAAACTCCCGTTTAGTTTTAATTACCAAAAATCATTATTCAATGATTATTTAAATTTAAGAAATTAATCTTATCTTTAACTGGGTTAAAGAACTAATGTCATTTAAAACACAGTTCACGGTAAACCCGAAACCATCTTCCAAAAATATGGAACCTTTACAGAAATCAAATAAATACATAATCATTATAAATTTCTGTATCCAACGAATAATATAAATGGAATAACGGTAAAGCCTCTTAAATTCCATATGTAGTATTGGTCTTCTTTTACAGAAGCTTATCTCGATTATAATTAGTTCTAATTTTATTCAATTCCAATTTAATATATTAAACTGGAAAACTTGGCTTTTGGAAAATTTCCATTTAAAACTTAGTAAAAGATTTATAAATTCCAAATCATATTTTCACTGTCAGTTGGGTTAAAGAACAAATGTCGCTTAGAAACACAATTCACAATAAACCCAACTCACATTTCATCTTATTCCAATTACTAAGTATAACTGAAACTTTAATAATCTAAATTAAAAGATTATTCTTTTCATACGGGGTTAAGAACAGTGTTATTTAAGACACTATTCACGACAAACCCAAAATCCAATTTATTCAATTTAATTTCAATTAAATATTAACTAATTGGAAAACTTTATTAAATCTAAATTTAATGATTTACTCTAGTTAATAACTATTTCAAATCAATAAATATATTTTTCTAAAATATATTCTTTCTAAAATATTCTTTTTCTAAGATATTTTCTAAAATATTCTTTTTCTAGAATATTCTTTATTGGAATGTGACTCAATCAACAAACATATATTGTATATAATCAACAATCATGATAAATAGTCATCAAGCATCCAAATAACACCCAAAGTGGATTCTACAACGAAATATTGGGCTTAGTGTCTGTCAAATATCATCCCAATACCCGTGTGGGGTTTTATCCAAAAAACAAATAATAAATTATTTGTGCACTTGTGCGATGTCTGAAAATTATCGTCCCAATCACATAAACAAGTCGGACAACTTGTAAATGGAAGTGTACTATTCAGTTTGAATATACTGACAATATATTTAACACATCAAACACTTCAACATCACAGACATATGTTTCAAGCCATCGCTAATATCATATTTTTAACATATGATCTTTTTATTGTAACTAATCGACAATAAAGATATTAACTTTTATCTCTAATCTTCTTACTGTTAACAAATGACAACAAAAATCTTAACTTTGTTTCTATCATTTTTATTGTTAATAAGTGACAATAAAAATCTTAACTTTTGTATCTATTCTTTTCTAAAGCAACATTTTATAACAAAATGACGTTTTATGCTAATGACACATTTTACCACAAAGTGTTATTTTAAATCTAATTTCACATTTATAATTAACCCGCATGATATTTAATAATTAACATAATTGACATTTTATAATTAACATAAATGACATTTATAATTAACATAAATGACATTTTATAATTAACATAAATGACATTTTGTTTTTGCATACAAATTCTAATGTATGCACTTACATTAAAATGATATTTCCTCATTTGTATATAAATTCTGATGTACACATTCACATTAAAATGACATTTTTATTTTATCCTTTTTAACTAATAAAAATGGATATTTTTACTTAGTCCTTTTTTTTAGTGACAAAATTGGATGTTTTTGTCTAACCCTTTTAAATATACAAAAAGTATATCTTATCTAATCCTTTTAAATATACAAAAATGTATATTTTATCTAATCCTTCTAAATGACCAAAAAGTGTATATTTTGGTGTAATCCTTTTTAATTACCAAAAATGTATATTTTTGGTTAAACTCTTTTTAATGACCAAAAATAGATGTTTTTGTTTCATTCCTTATAAATGACAAAATGTTTATTTTTACTTCATTCTTTTTAATGTGACAAAAATGTCCGCTTCTAATTCATTCTTTTTAATATATAAGAATATACATTTTTAGCACATTCTTCATAATTGAAAATGGCGCGGTAGTTCGATAATTCGATTTCAAACTTCAATTGAATGTACTGGGTGCAAAATAAACCGGATTTTAGTGAAACCAAAAATAGTTGAATCTAATTGATAATATCTTTCCAACGAATCCGAAAAATCAAAATTACATAGCAGGGATAAAAAGTTATGCCCAGTTGAAAATTATGAATAGCCGCTATGGAATTCAGGCCGTTAAAAATGGGAATTTTGCAAACGACCTCGGATTTCGACGAAACCACTTTTGTTGGATCCGTGATGTCAAATTATTGCTAGATTCCAAATTTCACAATTTTTCGAATCAATATGCGAGCGTGGCAAAGGAAAACGCGTTTGACCAATTTCAATTGATTTTAATCGACTGGAAAATGGCCATTTTTCTAATGGTCTCAGAATTCGATGAAACTAGTTTTGTTAGGACCGTATCGTTAATACGAAGCTAGAAAATATTTTTTGGGAATTTTTAAAGTTCGTATGTGACCCCAGTAAATTGAAATGCGCGTTCAAATTCAATATATAGAGTATATGTTGATTTTGACGAAAACTGATCGGAACAGTCGAATCAGCTTACGATACATATCCCATTGTGTTCGGAGTGGGGGTAATTAACTATGGACGACAGGCGGTGGGTTCGATTTCGAGTTCGAAAATAAAAGTTGCTTTTTGAAATTAAATATTAAAAAAATAAACCCCTTTCCTCCTATTACCTCTGCCCCTCCCCCCCACCCCCCTCCCCCCCACCCCCCGTTGAAATTCATTGAAAGAAAAAAAATTGGAAGAGGATCGATGGAGCCGGCACGAAGCCCCCTCCATCCCCTTCGTTTCCGCCTCCTCCTTCTCCCTCCCCTTCCCTCCAGTCAAACCGCGAAGACCCCAAGCCCTCCCACTATCAGGCGCGTCGCGCCACCAGGCAACCCCCCCCCCCCCTCCGCTGCGCCTTCTCCTCCTCCCTCTTCTCCTCCCATCACCGCACCCCTCCTCCCATCTCGAGCCCAACAACCCTAGATCGAACAACACCCCTCCAACCTATGAATGTAAGTGTTTATTTTTAATTACATTTAATTTTATTTCCAGTTTTGTGTATATGCGGGCGTAATAAAAATTGTATCTTTATTTTTGAATGACATTACGTTAGGAATATACAGCTTATATATATAGATTAGATAAAAAGGTTTAATTTTTATAAACTAAAAATATGATTTTTATCATATGTGAAATATAAAAATATAATCTTTTATATTGTAGAAGTATAAAAATATAATTTTTAAATAGGCAAGCTTGTAAAAATATCATCTTTATAAATATAGCAAAATAAAAATCTGATTTTTATTGTATATATGTTGAAATAAAGAGGTGATTTTTATAGTGATGAAATAAAAATTAAATCTTCATATTTGAAAAGGCAAGATTTTTAAATATTGAATAGCGAAGTAAAAAATTCGATTTTTATATATTGAATAGCGAAGTAAAAATTCGATTTTTATATATTGAATAGTGAAGTAAAAATTCGATTTTTATATAATGAATAGAGAAGTAAAAAGTCGATTTTTATATATTGAATAGCGAAGTAAAAATTCGATTTTTATATATGTAGTGAATACGGATGACGAAAATGATGAAAGAAGAAACGACGAAGGTTTCTACCTAAGAAGAGTCGTGGCGTTGGATTAGCAATTCTGTGAGAATTTCTCACTCTTTAATTTAATTTTCTAGTTATATATATATATATATATATTAGGATGCAGATGGTGTTTAGTAGCACCCGACACCCATCGTCCACAGACCATGGATGGCTTGTATGCTTGTTTGATTGATTTTGATGTGTAGTTGATTGTGTGATGTGATGTGAAATGAAATGAAATATTTATATAGTTGAAAATATTTTATAGTTAAAAATAGAATTTTTAAAGTGTATATGAAATGAAATAAAAATAAACAAATCGGACGATTTGTTTATATACACACATTTGACTGATATTGATTGGGACGATAAATTTTACACATTGCCCAACTGCACAAATAAAATCTGTGTTTGATTATTGGAAACCCCACACGGGTATTGGGATGATATTTGACGTACACTAATCCCGATTGTATGTCGATCAATTGATTGACAGACTGTTATAAGCGTTGAATATTTATATCTGATGCTTATACAGTGTAGAATGCACTTTGTATGATGGTTGATTATTCATCGTTGTTATTGTATACATGTGTTGTAGAAAATCCATATAATTAACATTATATGGTAATTGATTGGGCCTCATTCCATATTTGAAAAAGAAATATTTGAAATAGAAATATTTGAAATGGAATATTTGGAAACAAAAATATATGAAGCCGTGTCGATTAGATTTACGCCATTTTGACGTGAACGATATTTATATTGATTTTATTCATTTTATAATGAACATCGAAAGTGATTTCAAAATCTGATATTTTGAATAGAAATGAATTCGAATTGAAATTGAATAGAATTGAAAGTGAATATGAATTCGAATTGAAAGTGCATAGAAATGAATTCGAATTGGAACTAAATAAAAATGAATTCGAATTGAAATTGAATGAAATTGAAAACGAACTGAAATTGAATTAAAAATCAATTTGAAGTGAATTTAAAACGAATTTATAAGGAAAAATTCAATTTTGATTTGAATTTGTAAAGAAGTTGAAATCGTTTTGAAAACGAATTTAAAACGATTTATATAATACGTTTTAAAAGGAAATCGATGATGTATATATTATATATATAATATAATGGCTTGAATAGAACGCGCCGCGCTGCGGCAGTTCGCGAATTTCGACCATTAACTTCGAACGGACATTACGGGAGATCCGACCGTCGGATTCTCCTAAAACCGGAACCGTTGGGTTCGTATCCAAAAGAGCTTTCTAAAGAATGTTAGAAATTAGAAACCTAATGGTTGGATTTGGAATTATGTCCAAATCAAATTTGAAAAAGGTCGTTGTAAGTGCAGTTCGATAGCCGTTGATGGAAATCGACTGTACGGGCCTTAATAAAATTATTAAAAATAGTAATAATTTGTGTAAAATCATAAGAAATGATTTGTGAAGAATTGGGATGAAAAATTCCATATTTGAAAAGATAAAAATAGATTTTTATCGAAAGGAACTAGTTTTGAACTAGAATAATAATTTATTTATTTTTAAATAAATAAATTGGTTTTGAAATGGTTTTAAAAGAAACCAGAATTTCCAATAATTGAATTGGAATGGATTTGAATCGAAATTGTCTTTGGAATATTTCGATGTGGGATTTTGTGATTATACAGATATTGTTACGGAAATTTGAAAGATATATATATATATATATATATATATATCGTTATTTCCAATGCGATATTTGTTGGTAGTAGAGTTTGATATTGAATATAAGCTGATTTATTTTCTATTCAGAGCCTTGTATTTAATATCAAATGGGATTTGGGTTTGTCGTGAATGGTGTCTTCATTAACACTGTTCTTAAACCCAGTTGAGAAAAAGATTAAATATTTTTATTTAGATTTAATGAAGTGAACCAATTAATTGATATTTAATTGGAATTGAATTGGAATTGATTTTGGGTTTATCGTGAACGGTGTTTTAAATAATCTTCGTTCTTTAACCCGACAATTAATAGGATGTGGTTGTGGGTTTATCATGAACCGTGTTTTAAATGACATTGGTAATTTAACCCAGTTAAAGATTAAAACTAAGTGGAGTTTTAATGAATCTTTAATTAGATTGAAATGATCGAGAATGGAGTTTCACCAGTTTTGCTCCAGGCGATAGTTAAATCTTTAATTAGATTTGAACGTGAAATGGTAATTGAATTTACCGATAACACCGTGGTGTTAGATATGAAGTAGGACATGTTTTACTTCATGGGATGAATAGGTTGGGATTGGGAAATAAAACAAATGATTACTTCGGTGTGGTTCGCTAATCCCAACTAGTTTGAGTTGATATTCAAAAGAAGATTAAAGAATAAATTTAAAAGAGTTTATCTTTGATAAAATTAATGAGAACCTTTCCCAAAGAATATTCTGAATTGGAATGAGGCGTATGTTGTGTTTGTGTAACACTTGTTTAATATATGCGCGAGTTATTCAGAAAGACCGGGTTTATCCCATTTTGAACAACTGTTTCGACGTGGTGTCGAAGATGAAGATGGTGGTTGAAGACCGGAAGTTTTCACATCGTTTGGGTGATTACTGATGATCTTGATTGGGCTGTACACCCAAGAAGATGGAAACAGTTAGTGATCGTCCAGACGTACTTGGAGATCGATGGATATGCGGGGTACTAGGTGCCTCCGGTTTCATTCAGACCCAGAACGAACTTGAAATGGACTGTGTGTCTAACATTGGATTTTAGTCTGTGTGATTGATTTCTATTAAATATATATCTGTTAGGCGGTGGATAATTTATTCTCTTTCTTAACGCCCTTCTCTGTAACGACCCAGAAAATCTGAATCAATTTAAAAATTTTAAATTAGCTAAAATAATGGATTTTAAATATTTAAAATAAATATTTTAAATAATAGCAATGGAAACTGAGTTTGAATCGACAATTGAAAACGAATATAATTAATTCTAATTATAAACAAGGCTTGAAAAGGCGCTGCAGTTTCAAAAATTGGATTCAAACTTTGTCGGACTGTACCGGGTGCAAAACAAAATGGATTTAAGTGAAACCAAAAATATTTAAATCTGTTAGTGAATACCTTTCTAACGAATCTGAAAAATTGAATTTTCATAGCGGAAAGCAAAAGTTATGGCCGAATGAATTTTCAGAAAGGTCGCTATGGAATTTATATAGCCCGTGAAATTGGCCATTTTGCAAACGACCTCGGAATTCGACGAAACCACTTTTGTTGGATCCGGGATGTGAAGTTATTGCTAGGTTTCAAATTTCATAAATTTTGAAGCTAGTATGTGAGCATGGCAAAGGAAAACGTGTTTTGGTCAATTATAGTTAAATTGGATCGACCAGAAATGGGCCTTTTTGCAAACGGTCTCAGAATTCGACGAAACTAGTTTTTTTAGGACCGTATCGCCAAAACATAGCTAGATTTATTTTTCTGGAATTTTTCGAATCATTTTGTGGCCCTGGCAAATTGAAATGTACGTTCAAATCAAATATTGAATGTTTTATATTTTAATTTAAAGGAAAACCGACTGAAACATTCGAATGGGCCTTCGAAACATATCCCATTGTGTTCGAAATGGGGGTAAAACGCCAGGGACGACAGTCGTCGGGTTTGATTTCGAGTTCGTTTAAGAAAACCCCAATTTTTGAATAAATATATATGTCGGCCAATCAAATAATTCCTTCATAAATAAAAAAAAATCCCCTGAAGCCTCGCGATCGACGGCGGAAGACCGCCCCCCCTTCCCTTCCATTTTCTGGCGAATCCACGTCAAGTTAGCACCCCATCCTTTGGAGCTTTTTGAAGACCTCGCCGCCCTCTTCAAATACATACCCACCATTGTCAGTTTCGTGGCCTGTGGAGAGCGGATCGGGCTTGGGAAGTCGGCGACTTTGGTTCGCCGCCGCCGTCGACTGGGGCCACCGTAGTGGGCCCCACTTCTGGCGCAGGTGCGCCTTTCCTTGCCTGACGTCGTGGTACAGGCGGATCGGCTTCATACTTCACGGATTGATCGAAAAATTCAAACCTAGTTTTGAAGATTTTGAAAGGTAATCGGCTGTTCAATTTAAAACTGATTTCAACTCTTTAAAACCGTTGCAAACTTTGAAAAATCATATCTTTTTGCTGTGTTAACGAAATTCGATGAAACAGGAGACATCGTGACCGCGTGGACGCCTTCTACATTTTAGAAGAGATCGCATATTTTTCTGAGCCTTCTGCTACTTTTGTTGGAGTGGAACCCAATGTGAGATTTCTAATTTATAAACGATATGGAAACGAAGATGAATAAATTATATAGTCGATGTATGAGTTATATAAGCGTTGTACACCTCATGTATAAGTGTTGTATAAGTTGTACTTTCGATGTATAAGTTATATATGCGTTGTAAAAATTATATATGTGTTGAAATAGAAGTGAATTTCTATATGTAAATATATATATATACGCCCCTCGTCTACAAACCATGGACGATATTTATTGGTTGTGATTGGTGTGAAAATTGATTGATAGCGAATGGTTGTTTGGGATTGTTTGTGGTTGATATTGATTGATTGTGGTTGAAAAATACCCATTTGTGGTTGAAAAATATTTGGTTGAAACCACATAGGATTAGTTTGTGGAAATGAAATAAATATATACATGCCGCCTACGTGCGAACTAGATGCATGATCCCCATTGTCAAAAACCGCGAGGTTTTAAGGTAGAGCGAGGAGCCGTACTACGGACGGTCCCGGTTTTAACTACCCTGTCGTTATGCTGCCGAAATTTTGAATAATATTCATGTGTTTGAATTATTTTCATTTGCTGAAACTATATTTATTCATTGAATATAAAACCTTCATGTGTTGAATCGATATTCATTCGTTGATTAGAAATTCATGTGTTGAATGGTATTCGTGTTTTAAATATAAAAATCACATTTTTATCTGTATATAGAAACTATAGAAAACCTTCATGTGTTGAATCGATATTCATTCGTTGATTAGAAATTCATGTGTTGAATGGTATTCATATTTTGAAATAAATTGTTTCATAATAAAAATCACCTTTTATCAACTATATGGACTATGTAAAATAATCTCGTTTTAAAAGAAATTGTTTTACAATAAAAATCCTATTTTTATCACCTATATTAACTATACGAAATAATAGTGTTTTGAAATAATTTGTTTTACAATAAAAATAACATTTTTATAATACACATAAATCGTTGAAATGTGAAGTGTTAAAAATAGCCACTCGTTCAAATAAATATGCATGAGTTGAAATATTCATTAATTAGCTAATGATATGATTTTTTTATTTTTGCCTATGCATGAAACATTAGAATGAATGGTGTTTTTAAACCAAATGGAATCAAACATGAAGTCGAATGGAAAACGATAAGTGGTAAGAACTGTATATATGTACATGCATATTTATTGAACAGGTTATAACAAAGGGGCTAGAGAAGAGGAATAAAATTTTGTGCCCGACAAATAGGTACACATTTACTGTTTTGTTTGGGTGATGATTTTATGAGCCTGTTGGCTAGCCGCTTGGCTTTTTCTTTTTGACATGAGACGCCCGTGTGGCTATTTGGGAATTTTCCCAGCCCCTCCCGTACAAAGGAGGTTATGGCGAAATTTTCCATAATTTAAAGGCGTTAGTGAAAATTAGAAGTGGAATCAATATAGGAATTTTTGAATGAACTATATTTATATAAATATATAAATATAAATAAAATTAAAAAGAAATGTGGCCGTGCAGTTTGTGCTTTGAAACCGTGATTTCAAACGATTAGTACGGGAGATCCGACCATCGGATTTTCCTGAAATTGCAACCGTTGGGTTCGCTTTGGAAAAATCTTTCTAACGGCACCAACTTTGTAAAAATCCAACGGTTGGATTGTCTGGAATGTTTAATTCAAATCTGAAGAAAAACAGTGCCAGAAACGATTATATATATATATATATATATAATTATATTTAATCGAATAACGACGCTGTAGTTCGTATTTTGAAATCGAAACTTCAAACGATTATACCGGGAGATCCGACCGTCGGAATTTCCCGAAACTGGAACCGTTGGATTCGTTTTGAAAAGATCTTTCTAATGATGTAAACTTTGTGAAGATCCAACGATTAGATTTTCAGATATGTGTAAATCAAATCTGAAGAAAAACAGCGCCATGGTCGCGTTATGGCCCGAAGCGTCGTTTTGAATATATTGGCTATTTTAAAATAAATAAAAATAACGATAAATCGTTATAAAATATTATAAACGATATGGATGTGATTTAGAAATTAACTGAAGGTTGGCTAAGTCGAATGGTTTCCTGGGTGTTGATCTGATGTTGGTTTCGGCCTTTGGGGTTAATATTTGGGAAATCGTTCTCTTACTGATTGACGGTTAGTGACTAAAGAATTGAAATGATGCTTGTGTAGTTTAGTGTTGCAATTGTTTATTATATACGCAAGTTGCTCAGAAAGACCGGGTTTATCCGATTCTGAATAACTGAATCGACGATAAGAAATCGAAGATGAAGACGATGGTCGAAGACCGGAGATCTTCACCTCGTTTGGATGGTAACCGAGGTCCTGATTGGGAGGCATCCCGAAATATGGATAATGAGTGGTGATCGTCCAGACGTATGTGGTGATCGATGGGTTTGCGAGGTATTTAGTGCTTCCGGTTTCGTTCAGACCCAGAACGGACTTGTAAATGGACCGTGTGTCTGACATTGGATTTTATTATGTGTTGATTGATCTCTATTAAATATACACCTGTTTGGCGGCGGAGAATTTATTCTTTGGCTTAACGCCCTTCTCTAAAACGCACGAGCTCAGAGGTTGTATATCGATGGACATCAGTCGCATGGCATGAATTGCTAGTGTGACATGCCTAAGTGGCAAATGATCAGGGCTTCTGTTGAAAAGCAAGGTCATGTGGTGATGATCAAAGCACCGCCTGTGTGGCATAGCTTTGTGTATAACGTAAAATCGCGAGCCTTACACCCCGGTATGAACCAGAAATGGGAGAGAACATCAGGGAGGGCCTGCGTTTCTTTCTAGCTAGGGTGGTGTCAGTGACCTACCAGCCCTGACATTTATATACTTTTCACCTATGTGGTTGTTGCTGTTGCGAGGCGCCTCGGTTAGATCGGACGATCCGGGTCCGATGGAGCCATTTGTTGGCTCATTTACACCCCAAAGGGTGAGGAAACGCAGTGTTCAGGAATTTTAATCCACATCGGTGGACCGGCCCTGACGATCCAAGGGTCGATGCGCTCTGACCCTATGGCTCGGGCTAGAGAGTCACGAAGTCGGTAAGGACTATCTTTTGCCTTGGTTTATGACGGAAATCCGATTTCCAATTACGTGACTGTGCGGTTTTGATAGTATATACATATGGCGACATGATATATGGTACTCATGTTGTCTATGATTGATAGTTATGATTCGAAGTTGTTTTGAAACATGTAAACACTAGTAATAATATCAATTGCTTTTGTTTTATTCGTATCAATCATATTTTGGCCATTATAAGGTAAAATTCTATCCTCTGGTTTGCGTTGCATTATGTGATGGGAACTGAGTCTTATAATGGCTTCATTTTTATAAAAAGCATAGCGTTGTTTCAAAGAATGATTTGTTTTAAAGCATTGGCAATCCAATGGAGTAAACCCGTTCCACGAAAGTGGCGTGGTCCTGTGATTAGCCATATTATAAATGTGTTGAGTAGATTTCTCATACCAGTCCCATGACTGACTCGTAGTTTGTTTCACTTTCAAACTCGGGTGCCCCTTTTTCTACACGGGCAGCCTTGTATCCAGATTTAGCTGGTTCTTTCTGGATAGCTGAAGCTGAAGATGGATTCTATCATTTATCTCTTTTTATGCTGTTCAGCTCCTATTGTACATTATGTTTGTTTTCCGCTGTAGACATATATGTATAGTTGAACTGTATTTGTACTAAGTATGATCCTGTGTACTGTGTAATTCTGATGACTACTTTTATCCAGTATATTGTATTGTTCATTATCGGGTGTATTCATTTAATTTTGTCCTGCTATTATCTGTTTCTGTGTTATATTCCAAAGATAACCCTTGTCTCCGTCTGAACGAGATTTGGGGTCGTCTCATTCTCTGAGACGTACGAGCTCAGGGGTTATATATTGATGGATATCAAACGCATGGAGTGAATCGCATGTGTGGCACGCCTAAGTGGCAATTGATCAAGTCTTCTGTTGAAAAGCAAAGTCTTGTGGTGATGATCAAAGCACAGCCTATGTGGCACAGCTTTGTGTAACGTGAATTCGCAAGCCTCGCACCCCGTTTGTGAACTAGAAACGGGAGAGGACGTCAGGGAGGGCATGCATTTCTTTCTAGCTAGAAGTGGCGTCAGTGGTTTTACATGCCCTGACGAGTTTGACTTATGTGGTTGTTGCTGTTGCGAGGCACCTCGGTTATATCGGACGATCCGGGTCCGATGGAGTCATTCGTTGGCTCATTTACGCCGCATAGGGCGGGGAAACGCATGTTTAGGCATTTTAATCCACATCGGTGGACCGGCCCTGAGGATCCAAGGGCCCACCTGAGTCTGGGTCCTGAGGGGCGGGCTAGAGCGTCTCGAATCGGTTGAGGAATATCTTTTTCCTCGGTTCATAGATGGAAATCCAACTTCCAAATACGTGACATTTGCGGTTTTATTTGTAGAGCCTAGTATGGCGACATGATATATGGTACCCATGCCGTCTATGATTAATACTTATGATTTGAAATTGTTTATGCACTATGCACTTATTATAGTACCAAATGATTTGTTTTAAACGTATTAAGCATGTTTGGCTATTATAAGGGAAAACCCTGTCCCCGGCTTGCGTTGCATTATGTGATAGGACCTGGGTCTTATAATAGCTTCATTTTTCTTTATTTAGCATTGCGCTATTTGTTTTATGCACTGGTATACTTGGGAGGAAACCCGTTCCGTGTTATACAGTGTGGTCCCTTGATTTACCTAACTTTAAAAATAAAGATTAATAACTGTTTTAGTTCTCACACCAGTCCCATGACTGACCTGGAGTTTATTATTTTAACCTAAACTCTAGGTGCCCTTATTTTCGACACGGGCAGCGAGTAGTTTTGGTTTTGCAGATTTATAATCACAGGATCCTGATTTACAGCTGGAACGATACTCGGAAAGCTTTGTATCCGCGTATTACTTCTAGTTGTGTATTGTATTATTTTCCGCTGCTATGTAATTTATTGTAATCTCTGATATTTTCTGTTGTGTAATATTCAGTTATACTCTGTATATTCTTGTAATCTGATGGATTGTTGTAATATACAATGAAATGTTCTTCCGTCTGCGTTCTGTTGTGGCTTGTTCTCGAACTATCCGCGCTTTCCTTCACCGGGGAAGTTACGGGTCTTTGCAGAGATTTTGTGCGTTGAAATTCGGAACGGTATGGCCATCGATTTGCTAAAGCTGGCGGCGCTGTAATAGTGTCCTAGGGTTTACTGTATTGGACGGTATTTATACCGTAATTTCCTTTATATTTAATCCTTTTAATTCGTAAATTACTTGTTTAATATCCCGAACTCCAAATCAAACTCAACGAATGTTGCCTCTAGCTAATAACCACCATCCCGAACAAAATGGAATATGTTTCGTAACCCAGTTTGGCTGTTACGATATGTTTTTCTATAAATTAAATTATAAATCATTCAATTATTAATTTCAAACATACATTTTAATTTACTGAGGCCACATACAGACTCTAAAAATTACAGAAAAAATATTTCTAGCTTTGTTTTGATGATGCGGTTCTAACAAGACTAATTTCGTCGAATTCTGAGACAGTTTGAAAAATGGCCATTTTCTGGTCGATCTGATTTGACTGAAACTGACAAAACACATTTTCCTTCGCCACACTCACATATTAATCCGAAAAATTCTGGAAAATTAAACTTAACAATAATTTGATATTCCAGTTCCAACAAAAGTGGTTTCGTCGAAAACCAAGGTCGTTTGAAAATGGCTATTTTTAAGGGCTATATATTATATTAAAATATATATAAAAATTCTACAATGACTTTTCTAAATTTTAAACTGGACATAACTTTCTATTTTCAAAGTGAAATTTCAGTTTTTCAGATTCATTAGAAAGATATGATTAAATATTTCTTGTTTCGCTCAATTCTGATTTAAAATGAATTCAGTATATTCAGTTAAAGTTCAAATTCGAATTTTCAAATTGCAGCGCTATTTTAAACTCCTATTAGAATTAAATTAAATTTACTCATTTTAAAATAAATTTTTATTCGTTCTTATTTAAAATAAATTATTTTAAATATTTTAAGCCATTAAAATTCCTAAAATAAATATATTAAATTGGCCCCAAAATTTCGGGTTGTTACAATCGCCCACACTTAAAATCTTTTCATCCTCGAAAAGGAACGAAGCTAAAAGTTGTTTAATTAACCAACTCAATTAAATTTTATTTATTGTTCCCAATTAATTATCATTCTAATATTTTAATTAGTGAAACTAATTATCAAACACCACAACCAGCAATCAATTAGGTGATTAACTTTTCAAATATATATAACTTTTATATATAGTCAAAAGCCATATTCTTAGTGCAAATCACAGCAATGTGTACTAACTAAGTTTTGGTTCTCATACCAGTCAATGGAAATATATAGAAATCCCACTTTTGAGACTCGAACATAAACTCTAATGACGCTAGCAATCATCGGAATAATCTCCGGGCGACTAGAGTGTGATTCTGTAACACCCCGTGTATTCTATAACAGTGAAATTCACAAATTAAAGTATAACTAATTTCAAATCAAAGAATTAAGGGAAACAGGATACGCCATTGCGTTCGTCTCGGAATTCTGCTTGAGATAGAGTCCGAGTTTGCGTAAAACGGACTCCGTATGAAGAAGATATGGCCTCCGGAAGTTTCAGAATTCAATTTAAAATTCAAAACATCTCAGAAAAACCAATTCAAAATTCAAAATCGGGCCGGATTGGCCAGGGTGGGAATTTTCCCGCCCAAGGCACCCAGGTCGACTGGGTAGTCGACCTGGGGCTAACCAGGTCGATTGGGTAGTCGACCTGGGTCACCCATGTCGACTTCCCAGTCGACACGGTGTCGACTGGCGTGTCGACCTGGCCCCTGAGCCAGGTCGAACCCAGCCCCCCCCCGGCTGGCCTGGTCTGTGTTTGGTCGATTTTCTGAGCCTTGCCTTGTCACTAGGGCTAGGTGTCAGCTCCTGGTTGATCTCTCCTTCAAACGAACGACTATTATTAAACCAAGCTCCATCGACGGTCCAAATCAACTCACAAACTCTATAAAAAGGACCTAAGACTCACCCTAATTCACACAAACAAAAATGGAGATGAGACCGTCATGCTGCTGAGGAAAGAAAAGGAATAGCCGTCAGAAATTGAGAGACAATTAGGAGATAATTCGAAAGCTTAAAGCAACGTCAATTAAATCAAAGCAACGCCTACAACAAAGGATAGCATCTCCAAATTCAGAATTCAGATTCCTGAATTGAAGATTCGTCATACGTTGTAAGTAGAGTGCTCTTCCGATGTGAATAAATAATTGTGTTTTGATTTGTGTAAAGTGAGGAATGGAATTGTGGCGATAATAATCTATATTTGTATGTTATTTTGATTCTAAACGATTTGGAAATGTTATGGTATACGATTGGATATTTGCAAGTACATGATTCATGTTAACAACCATATGTTGTGGTATTTTATTTAGGGATTCATACAAGTATATGATTCATGTTAACAACCATATGTTGTGGTATTTTATTTGGGATTCATGCAAGTATATGAATCACTATTATGCCAATATGATGTACATACTTTTATGATCACTTTTAGTGTGTAATTGGACTCGACTAAGTACTATGGTTTATATGAATCTATGTTGGAATTGGCAAATCATGCTTTTGTATTAGAAACAAAAGTAAGCATTTTTATGAACATGACTAAACTATGTTTGGTGTTATGCCTAGTTCAAAACATGTTTTAGGCCTAAGTTGTTATCAAGTTAGATTTACATTCTAATTGCAAGCTTACATGAATAGACTTAAAAACATGATTTCATGTTTAGGTATGTTTATGCCAGGATTATATGAATAGAATGGTTCATGTTTAGGTATGTTTATGCCATGATTATATGAATAGAATGATTCATGTTTAAGTATTGTTTATGCCATGATTATATGCTATTACAATGCAAGTTCAAATGTGCCTAATTCATATTAATTGAATCGTTATGTTGCAAGTTCATGCTTTCACACTCCCCTTTTTATGTTACCTTATAAACACCATGTTATAAGCCTCCCCTTTTCATATGGCTAAGTTGGGTTTAAATGTTAAACCCAACATATCTTATATTGTAGCGAACGTGTAAAACGGGGGTAATGACGTTTGGATTAAAATATAGAACATATGTGTTGGCATGTTTGACGCATGCCAACAACCTTGAAAAACAATTAAGTGGTATAAATAAATTTTACCTAATAAAGATGAATTTGAATAATGGGCCGCAAATATTTACATTTAAAAAGGAAAGAGACAAAATATGTAAATTTAGAAAATACGATGTGATTAACCCGAGGTTGGATTGAGTTGTGATGTAAACCTGCCCGGAACCGCCCGGCTGTCCAGTAGTCACAACAATACCTATCCAATGTGGGTGGTTAAACACGGAGCCTGATAAGGACCCGAGGTTAGACTGAGTTGTAGCGTAAGACTGCCCAGACCCAACCGGTAACAGGCAGCCACAACAATACCTGTCTAATGTGAGAGGTCAAGGCTTTAATAAGACAATTAAGGCTGAGTCAGGATTGATAGGATTAAGTTAATTAAATTAATACTTAATCAAAATGGAACATGCTAAACTATACAGACTGATTGGGCGGTTAGGTTTATAAAACACTTAACCAACTTAGCATGTTGACCAGAAATAGAAAACCTAGTAGCGGGGGACCCTTTTCAGCAGTAACCCTACAAGGTGTATCAGGATACCCTGAACTAGGCAGGGTAGGGCACGATTACTGGGCTGACTGTAAGATGTCAAATCGACGGCGGTGGTGCAGCAGTGTAGGTTCTAACGTGGTGCGGGCGTGCACACACTCCGGCGCAGAAAAATAAGGCACTGGGCACCAGTAGTATACCTGTGCATTCTAGAATTGTGTCGGGCCGCCACCATGGGACTTGATACACCCCATGGTGGGACCAGCATAGGTAACTACAACAACGGGGACCGTAAGACACATGTAACTATGCGAGTAGGAGCCGATCATTTGAAATACTTCACCCTGATTATGGGGTGCCTGTTGGGAACTAGTTTATAGGGATGCAGAGATTAATATGGGGTACGATAGTATATTCGACTCTAGACAACATAACCTAGTTTATAGTGCTTTCCCATTTCCAGTTTATACTTATCATGCCCAATTCTTTATTCATAGACTGAATAGTCCTAGACTTACTCAGGCTTTATGTCTGACTATACTTTTCTTTCGTCTTCTTTTCTTTCGTCCCCCCCCCCCCCCCCGGTCCACAGGGAGGGAATACCGCAGCTTGACCAGTTTTCACATCCAGCTTGAAGAGAAAGAATGAATTGCTTGGATCTTTTTCATTTTGGACTATGGCTTTGGACAGCAATTATGAGACTTATGCAGTTTACTTATGTTTTTATGCTTCTTTAAATAATGTAATCAAGACAGTTATGAAGATGTTATGTTTTTGGAAGTATTGTAAGACAAATTATGGCATGGTTTGTGTAACACGTATTTTAATGAAATAAAAGTTGTGGTTGTTTTCCGCTGTTCAAAAATATGTGTTCTTATATCTGTCTTGTATATCTGTGACTTATACTTATAAACCTCCACCAAAATTAGGGCATTCCCTTTGAGAGTGACCCTAACGGAGGTGGGGTGTTTCAGATTCTATATCTATCCCGTATATTAAAACTTCGAATATCAGTTAATTACTCGTATATTCAAAAAAATTTATATACTCGATCGTCCACATTAAAATATAATAATATACTCAAATACGTAATTAAGATAAAATTTTCAAAACAAAATTTGTTTTCAATTTTTATTTTAAAGAAAATAATACTCTTCACGCTCGTTCTAGGATGCTACTGAACCTATCTCTAACGAGTTATTCTTATTGGATATTACTAATTCAATCTCTGATGAATTCTTTCGTTCGGTTCTAATGTGCCTTGTTCTCGAGCTCTGTAAACCAAAGCTCTGATACCAAATGAAATGACCCTGAACTTCCCCGTAAAGGAAAGTCTGGATTGCTTTGAGAACAACACACATCAGAACACAAACTGAAGAACATTTTATTGCTGATTACAACAATTACATCAGAGTACAAAAATATAACAGAGTATGAAAACTCATTACACAATAGAAATACAATTATATCAGAGACTTAAATTACATTTAAATAGCAGCGGAAAAATAATACAAATATACAACTGAAAAGAATACACGGATACAGAGCTTTCCGAATACCGCTTTAGCTGTAAGCCAGGATCCTGTAAATATATCTGCAAAAGCTACTCGACTGCCCGTGTGGAAAATATGGGCACCCGAGTTTGCCAGTGAAACAAACTAAAGGTCAGTCATGGGATTGGTATGAGAAATCTTAACCTAGCTTATCTAATAATAAGGCTAATAACAGGACCACGCCGCTAACGCGGAACAGGTTTACTCCATTGGATTGCCAGTGCATAAAATAAAGTAAATCGTTAGACAACGCAATGCTTTTTAGAAAAATGAAACCATTATAAGACCCAAGTCCCATCGCACAATGCAACTCAAACCGTAGGATAGGGTTTTATCTTATAATGGTCAAAAGATGCTTGATTCGATAAAACGGATTTAAAATTAGTGTGTATATCTATGGGTATATATATTTCAAAAACAATTTCAATCATAATATATTAATCATAGACGGCATAGTACCCCATCCTATTATGTCGCCATACTAGTTCTACAATCAAAACCACAAGGTCGTATTGGAAATTGGATTTCCATCATGAGATCGGGGCTAGGGATCGTCCTCTCCGATTCGAGACACTCTAGCAAATGCCTCAGGATCCCCCGCAGTGAACCGTTGGAGCAGTAGAGCCGATCCCCACCTAACAGTAGTGGATTGGCAATTCCAGAATACACGCTTCCCGGTCCCTTTGGACCTCCATATGACCACTAACGGCCTATAATCCTGAGGCGCCTCAGTCCATCATCCACATAAGTAAAATGCCAGCCAGTTTAAGCACTGACACTACCCCTAGCTAGATAGAAACGTGTGCACCCTCTACGAACCATATCCCGTTTTTGACTCATACCGGGGCGTGAGCTCGCGAAGTCACGCTATACACAAAGCTATGCTGTAATAGGCTATACTTTGATCATCCCACAAGGCCCTGCTTTTCAACAAAAGCCTTGATCAATTGCATCTTGGCGTGCCACGTTGACAATTCACGCCATGCTATCAATCACTGTTAATATATACCGGGGTGTTAAGCAGAGAATAAATTCTCCACCACCAATCAGATATACTTTAATAAAAATCAATTTAATTCACATGGAACGAAATCCAATGTCAGACATGCATCCATTTACAAGTCCGTTCTGGGTCTGAACGAAACCGGAGATACCTGAGAGGTCCTCGCATATCCGAAACAATCAACAATAGTCCGGACAGCTACCACTGAAGCCCCTTCAAGGTAGCTACTCCCATCATGAGTCTCAGTAGCAACACATCCATTTGATGTAAAGATAGTCGGTCTTCAATCACCGTCGTCATCTTTGACTCTTCATCGTCATTGTAATTTTTCAGAATGGGTTAAACCCGGTCTTTCTGAATAACTCTTATATTTTTATAATTAAAAATCAAGCGCTATAAAAAAAGCCTCATTCCAATTCAGAATATCCTTCTAACAAAATATTCGCATTATTTTATCAAAGGTAAATTCTTTAAATTATCCTTAAATCTTTTCTTTAAATATTTATCAAAACTCCAATTTAGTTTTAAATACCAAAATCATTATTCAATGATTATTTAAATTTAAGAAACTAATCTTATCTTTAACTGGGTTAAAGAACTAATGTCATTTAAAACATAGTTCACGGTATACCCGAAATCATCTTCCAAAAATATGGAATCTTTACAGAAATCAAATCAATATATAATCGTTATAAATTACTGTATCCAACCAATAATATAAATGGAATAATGGCAAAGCCTCTTAAATTCCATATGTAGTATCGGTCTTCTTTTACAGAAGCTTATCTCGGTTATAATTAATTCGAATTTTATTCAATTCCAATTTAATGTATTAAATTGGAAAACTTGGCTTTTGGAAAATTTCCATTTAAAACTTAATAAAAGATTTATAAATTCCAAATCATATTTTCACTGTCTGTTGGGTTAAAGAACAAATGTCGCTTAGAAACACAGTTCACAATAAACCCAACTCACATTTCATCTTATTCCAATTACTAAGTATAACTGAAACTTTAATAATCTAAATTAAAAAATTATTCTTTTCATACGGGGTTAAGAACAGTGTTATTTAAGACACTATTCACGACAAACCCAAAATCCAATTTATTCAATTTAATTTCAATTAAATATTAACTAATTGGAAAACTTTATTAAATCTAAATTTAATGATTTACTCTAGTTAATAACTAGTTCAAATCAATAAATATATTTTTCTAAAATATATTCTTTTTCTAAAATATTCTTTTTCTAAGATATTTTCTAAAATATTCTTTTTCTGGAATATTCTTTATTGGAATGTGACTCAATCAACAACCATATTTTGTATATAATCAACAATCATGATAAATAGCCACCAAGCATCCAAATAACACCCAAAGTGGATTCTACAACCAAATATTGGGCTTAGTGTCTGTCAAATATCATCTAAATACCCGTGTGGGGTTTCATCCAACAAACAAATAATAAATTATTTGTGCACTTGGGCGATGTGTGAAAATTATCGTCCCAATCACATAAACAAGTTGGACAACTTGTAAATGGAAGTGTACTGTTCAGTTTGAATATACTAATAATATATTTAACACATCAAACACTTAAACATCACAGACATACGTTTCAAGCCATCGCTAATATCATATTTTTAACATATGATCTTTTTATTGTAACTAATTGACAATAAAGATATTAACTTTTACCTCTAATCTTCTTACTGTTAACAAATGACAATAAAAATCTTAACTTTGTTTCTATCCTTTTTATTGTTAACAAGTGAAAATAGAAATCTTAACTTTTGTTTCTATTCTTTTCTAAAGCAACATTTTATTAAAAAATGACATTTTATGCTAATGACACACTTTACCACAAAGTGTTATTTTAAATCTAATGTCACATTTATAATTAACCCGCATGATATTTAATAATTAACATAATTGAAAATTTATAATTAACATAAATGACATTTTATAATTAACATAAATGACATTTTTTTTTTGCATACAAATTCTAATGTATGCACATACATTAAAATGATATTTCCTCATTTGTATATAAATTCTGATGTACACATTCACATTAAAATGACATTTTTATTTTATCCTTTTTAACTAACAAAAATGGATATTTTTACTTAGTCCTTTTTTTAGTGACAAAATTGGATGTTTTGTCTAACCCTTTTAAATATACAAAAAGTATATTTTATCTAATCCTTTTAAATATACAAAATTGTATATTTTATCTAATCCTTCTAAATGAACAAAAAGTGTATATTTTGGTGTAATCCTTTTTAATTACCAAAAATGTATATTTTTGGTTAAACTCTTTTTAATGACCAAAAATAGATGTTTTTGTTTCATTCCTTATAAATGACAAAATGTTTATTTTTACTTCGTTGTTTTTAATGTGACAAAAATGTCCATTTCTAATTCATTCTTTTTAATATATAAAAATATACATTTTTAGCTCATTCTTCCTAATTTATGTATAAAAATATACATTACTAATTCATTCTCTTTTTATGTATAAAAATATACAGTACTAATTCTTCTCTTTTTATGTATAAAAATATACATTCTTAATTCATTCTCTTTTTATGTATAAAAATATACATTCTCAACAAATTTTTTTTTTTTGCATAACACATTTCAAATAAAATGTTGTCTTTATTTTTCTAGCCAATTTCTAATCAAAAATGTTAATTTTTGATTTGAATAACACATTTCAAATAAAATGTTGTCTTTATTTTTCTAATGTACATTTCTTAACAAAATGTGCTTTTTATTTCTCATTCAGCATTTTATGACAAAAATGTATATTTATTCTCATGTACACTTTATTTCCAACAGTCCTTATTGACGTAAAGTGAAAATTCCATTTAACATGTCATTTTTGTCTAACATGATAATTTAAAATTAACGTGTCATTTTTATCTAAAAATGATAATTTTAAACTAACATGTCATTTTCAATTAACAAAACATGAAGTAACAAGACAATGTTTTTATTTAACAAAACATGATGCTAACTAGACGATGTTTTTATTTACTAATTCTAATTCAACGAAAACACATGAAGAGGATAACTTTATTTTTTGACATTCTATCTTAATAAATAAAATAATAACTTCAATTTATTAACTATTCTACTTTAACAAAAACAATTTTTGTGTTACCACTAATCTGTTCAAC
Organism: Allium sativum; assembly: GCA_030737875.1. Lineage (NCBI taxonomy): Eukaryota > Viridiplantae > Streptophyta > Magnoliopsida > Asparagales > Amaryllidaceae > Allium > Allium sativum. The sequence continues at coordinate 380,033,292 of CM060926.1, forward strand.
AAAAATATCATTATTGTATTTACACAAAAATTATCCATCCATTCAACAGATCAATCATAATAGTATCGTCAACAAAAATCAAAACATGATTAGCAACAAACTATATTAAATAGCGAACAAATAATAATTTATTTTAATTCTAATTTTAGAAAAATAAGAAATCTCACATTGGTATTTTTGCCTGAAATTTCAACGTGCTCAGTTTCATATCTAGACGGTTCAATGTTGTAGATCTCGTTTCTGCGATCCCAACGGATTCGAAATCGTTGAATTCTGATTCCAAATGAAATAGATATCGATATTTAAATATTAATTACTTTCATAGGATTAATAATATAATTAACTAGGTAATTAGGTCGTTAATTAACTTAACCCGTCATCTTCCTTCTTCGTTGAACACAGTAGCTTGTCGAACCCAATACACGCCCCCATGCACGAGATTCCAGGACGCCGGCACCAGATCCACCAACCCCCCGTCGACCGGCTTACAATCCTCTCCTTGCGCGAGAATTCTGAGGTAACTTGGTGCTGATCCCCGCCCCCAATTCGAGTCCAAATGGCACCGCTTCCCGACCCCATTCCGGCCAATCCAAGAACCCAAACCCGATCATAACCGTTAGAACGCGAGAGCTCCTCATCCTCTATCATTTCCTTTTTGAGATTTTGAATTTCATCGATTAGATAAGGAGATTTTGTGCGATGAAATTTGGAATGGTATGGCCATCAATTTGCTAAAGCTGGCGGCGCTGGAATAATGTCCTAGGGTTTACTGTATTGGACGGTATTTATACCATATTTTCCTTTTTATTTAATCCTTTTAATTCGTAAATTACCAGTTTAATATCCCGAACTCCAAATCAAACTCAACGAATGTCGCCCCTAGCTAACAACCCCATCCCGGACACAATGGAATATGTTTCGTAACCCAGTTCGGATGTTAAGATATGTTTTTCTTTAAATTAAATTATAAATCATTTAATTATTAATTTCAAATGTACATTTTAATTTACTGAGGCCACATACGGACTCTAAAAATTACAGAAAAAATATTTCTAGCTTTGTTTTGACGATGCGGTTCTAAAAAGACTAATTTCGTCGAATTCTGAGACCGTTTGAAAAATGGTCATTTTCTGGTTGATCCGACTTGACTGAAACTGACAAAACACATTTTCCTTCGCCACACTCACATATTAATCCGAAAATTTTTGGAAAATTAAACTTAACAATAATTTGATATTCCGGTTCCAACAAAAGTGGTTTCGTCGAAAACCGAGGTCGTTTGAAAATGTCTATTTTTAAGGGCTATATATTATATTAAAATATATATAAAAATTCTACAGCGACTTTTCTAAATTTTAAACTGGACATAACTTTCTATTTTCAAAGTGAAATTTCAGTTTTTCAGATTCGTTAGAAAGATATGATTTAACAGATTTAAATATTTCTTGTTTTGCTTAATTCTGATTTAAAATGAATTCAGTATATTCAGTCAAAGTACAAATTCAAATTTTCAAACTGCAGAGATGTTTTAAACTCCTATTAGAATTAAATTAAATTTATTCGTTTTAAAATAAATTTTTAGTCGTTCTTATTTAAAATAAATTATTTTAATTATTTGAATCCATTAAAATTCCTAAAATAAAAAATTAAATTGGCCCCAAAATTCCGGGTTGTTACAAAATCTTTTCATCCTAAAAAAGGAACGGAACTGAAAGTTGTTTAACTAACCAACTCAACTTTCGTTCTGACGTTCATTCTTCAATTTTTCAGTTTCTAAGAATTTTCAAATTCTTCAAAAATTTGGCTAACACCCTAAATTTTCAAAAAAAATTGCCATAACCTCCTTTGTACGAGGAGACATTTAAAACCGCAACTAGCCACGCAGGGCTCTCATTATCCAAAAAGAAAAATCCAAGCGACTAGCCAATCAGCTCGTAAAATCATCCAAACCCAATAAATTAGTAAACGTGTACCTGTTTGTCGGGCATACAATTTTATTCCTCTGCTTAGCTTCCCTGCTATGACATGTTCACACACATATATATGTACATGTATGCATTTCCAATCAATTTTCAATTCAGTTCAATATTTGATTCAATTTGGCTTAATGGTTCAAAATTTTAATTAATCAAACCAATAATCAAATAACACAATCAGCAATCAATTAGTTGATTATTGTTTCAAACCCATAACTTTTATATATATATAAAAATCCATTTTTAATGCCAAGTCACAACAATAGACCCTATCTAGTTTTGGTAATTCACAACAATAGACCCTATATAGTTTTGGTTCGCACACCAGTCAATTGGAAATATATAGAAATCCCACTTTCGAAACTCGAAAATAAATACTGGCGATGGTGCACTATCACCAGAATTATCCCCGGGCGACTAGAGTGTGACTCTATATCCCTCCAGTATATTCGAGACTTCGAATAAATGATTGCAAGATGTATATTCAAATTCTTCATATACTTAATTGTCCAAATTCAATCTAAAATAAATATTCAGATACGAATAATAAGATTTAAATTTTCAAAACAAAATTTGTTTTCATTTTTATTTCAAGGATAACACTCTTCACACTCGTTCTAGGATACTATTGATCCTATTCCTGGATATTACTAATCCAATCTCTGATGAATTCTTTTGTTTGGTTCTAATATGCCTTGTTCTCGAGTTTTGTAAACCAAAGCTCTGATACCAAACTGTAATGACCCGAACTTCCCCGGTCTTCGAAGAGAAGAGAAAGAATGAATTATTTGAGAACACGACTAATGAGAACACAAACAGAAGGACATTTCATTGCTTATTACAACAATTTACATCAGAGTACAAGAATATATAGAGTATGAACAAATAATATACATTTGATAAATATCATAGATTTACAAATTACAATGTAGCGGAAAATAACACAAAACACAACTGAAAGAGATACACGGATACAGAGCTTTCCGAATATCATTCTAGCTGTAAACCAGGATCTTGTGAATATAAATCTGCAAAACCAAAACTACTAGCTGCTTGTATGGAAAATAGGGGCACCCAGAGTTTAGGTTAAAACAATAAACTTCAGGTCAGTCATGTGACTGGTGTGAGAACTAAAACGGTTATTTAAAACATCACTTTAAAATAGAGTAAATCAAGGGACCACGCCGTATAACACAAAACGGGTTTCCTCCCAAGAATACCAGTGCCTATAACAAAATAGCACAATGATTTTTGGAAAAAATGAAACTATTATAAGACTCACATACCATCATATAATGCAACGTAAGCTGGAGGATAGAATTTTACCTTATAATAGCCAAACATGCTTGTTACGTTTAAAACAAATAATTTTGATATTATTATAAATGTAAAGTGTGTAAAAACAACTTTAAATATAAATGTATCAATCATAGACGGCATAGTGCACCATGCTACTATGTCGCCATGCTAGGCTCTACAATCAAAACCGAAATGTCATGTATTGGAAATTGGATTTCCGTTTGTGAAACAAGGCAAGGGATCGTCCTTACCACTTCGAGACAATTTAGCCTACCATGTCTCAGGATCAAAGCTCGAGTGACTGTTGGAGCGTTAGGGCCGGTGCACACAGAGTGGATTAAAATGCCTGAACAATATGTTTCCCCGCCCTATGGGTTGTAATGGTCAGTACGTCGACCATATCATCCATCGGTCCCGTAGTGACCGATATAATCGAGGCGCCTCGTTATCCATCATCCACATAAATAAAATGTCTGGGTTCCATACCATGACACCACTCCTAGCTAGAAAGAAACGCATATCCTCCCTGAGGTCCTCTCCCATTTCTGGTTCACGCTGGGGTGTGAGGCTCGCGAATTAACGATATACACAAAGCTATGCTATATTAAAGTCGTGCTTTGATCATCAACCACAAGACTCTTCTTTTCAACAGAAGCCTTGATCATTTGCATCTCAGCATGCCACACAAGAAATTCACGCCATGCGACTGATGTCTATTGATATATAACCTCTAATCTCGTACGTCTCAGAGAAGGGTGTTAAGAAAGAGAATAAATTCTCCGCCACCAAACAGATATATATTTAATAAAGATCAATCAACACAGAATAAAATCCAATGTCAGACACACATCCATTTACAAGTTCGTTCTGGGTCTGAACGAAAACGGAGGTACCTTTGTCCACGTCCCATATGTCCAACACAGGAGTGAGGTCTTCGCATATACGGTTGATCTCCAAGTATGTCTGGACGATCACCACTTACTACCTTGTCTTGGGTGTACAGCCCAATCAAGACATCAGTAATCATCCAAACGATGTGAAGACCTCCGGTCTTCAACCACCGTCTTCATCGTCGACATATCGTCGAATCAGTTATTCAGAATGGGATAAACCCGTCTTTTTGAATAACTCACGTACCTTATAAACAAGTGCTATAAAAACACAACATACGCCTCATTCCAATTCTGAATGTTCTTTTATTTAAATATTCATATCCTTTGGGGAAGGTTCCCATTAATTTTATCAAAGATAAATTCTTTAAATTTATTCTTTAATCCTCCATTGGGTATCAATTTAAACCAAATTAAGGTTTATCCAAACAAGTCGGGATTAGCGCACCTTACTGGAGTAATCATTTGTTTGATTTTGCAATCCCAACCTATTCATCTCATGAAGCAAAACTGGTAATACTTCATATCTAACACCATTGTGTCATCGGTAAAATTAATTACCATTTCATGTTCAAAACTAATTAAAGATTTAACTATCGCTTGGAGTAAAACTGGTGGTACTCCATTCTCGATCATTTCTTGAATTTGATAATTTTAGTTATCAGATTCACATTTCAATCTAATTAAAGATTCATTAAAACCTCACTTCGTTTTAATCTTCCTAAAAATTAATATGAATGATTATTTCGTATCTAGGAAATAAATTCTGTCTTTAACTGGGTTAAAGAACCAATGTCCTTTAAAACACAGTTCACGATAAACTCGAAATCACTTTCCATTAATTATGGAATCTTCCCCGGAAAACAGATCAATATATATAATCGATATAAACTTCCATATCCAACCAATAATATAAATGGAATAACGGCAAAGGCTTTTAAATTCCATGTATAGTAACAGTCTTCCACCACAGAAGCTCACTTCGATTATTATCAAATCGAATTCCATTCAATTCCAATTTAATATATTAAATTGGAAAACTTTAATTTGGAAAATTTCCATTAAATCTTAATAAAAAGATTTATAAATTCCAAATCACATTTCACTGTAAATCAGGTTAAAGAACGAATGTCGTTAAAACACAGTTCATAATAAACACAATTCACATCCCATTTTATTCCATTTAAATGTTAATTAACTAGAAACTCTAATAATCTTAATTAAAAGATTTATTCTTTTCACACGGGGTTTAAGAACAGTGTTATTTAAGACACTGTTCACGACAAACCCAAAATCCAATACTTTTATTCAATTCCAATTGAATGTTAATTAATTAGAAAATTTCACTAAATCTTAATAAAAAGATTTATTCTTTCCTCAGCTGGGTTTAATAACAGTGTTTATAAAGACACCATTCACGACAAACCCAAATCCAATTCAATATCAAATTCTACGACCAACAAATATCGTATTGGAAATAACGATATAAATATACCTTTCAAATTTCCATAATAATATCTGTATAATCACGAAATCCAACATCGAAATATTCCGAAGACGATTTCCATTCAAATCCACTGCAATTCATATATTGGACATATGGATTATGTTAAAACACATTCTCAATCTAATTTATTTATTTAAAAATAATTGGATTATAATTCTAGTTAATAACTAGTTCATTTCGATAAAAATATATTTTTATCTTTTCAAATATGGAACTTTTCATCCCAATTCTTTCCAAATCATTTATTATGATTTTACAAAAATTATTAATATTTTTAATAATTTTATCAAGGCCCGTACAGTCGATTTCCATAAACGGTCATCGAAGTGCACTTACAACGACCTTTTCCAAAATCTAATTTGGATGTAATTCCAAATCCGTCTGTTATATTTCAAATCTCTTATATTCATTTGAAAGATCTTTTCAATACAAACCCAACGGTTCTAGTTTTAGGAGAATCCGATGGTCGGATCTCCCGTAATGTCAATTCGAAGTCAATGGTTGAAATTCACGAACGGTCGCAGCGCGACGCGTTCTATTCAGGCCATTTAATATGTATAATATATATACTATATATATTTCGTCGATTTCCGTTTAAAATGTATTTTATAAATCGTTTATAAATTCGTTTTGAAACGATTTTAATTTCATTTCAAATTTCAAATCAAATTGGAATATTCCTTAATAACTTTTTTTAAATTCATTTTAAAACGATTCCAATTCCATTTCAAATCAAATTTGAATATTCCTTAATAAATTCATTTTAATTTCATTTCAAAACGATTTCAATTTCATTTCAACTTTCAAATCAAATTTGAATATTCCTTAATAAATTCGTTTTAAATTCATTTTAAAACTATTTCAATTTCATTTCAAATTTCAAATCAAATTTGAATATTCCTTATCATTATAATATTAAAATGTTAATATTTTCAAAATATCAGATTTTGAAATCATTTCCTTTTCGATATTCATTATAAAAATGAATAAAATCGATATAAATATCGTTCACATCGAAATGGCTTTAATCTTATAAACACGGCTTCATTATTTTCAATATTTTCGTGTCCATCCCAAATCGGACATCAAAATCATATTTTGATCCATTAGTGAATATTATTTTAAAATATTAGTTATTTTAAAATATTCATTATTCCTCATTTTAAATATTCGTTAATTTAAAATATTCGTTCTTTCCAAATTGGAATCAGACACAGTCAATTATAATATAATTTTATTTATATTGATTTCATACACACACGTACACAACAACAATCAAACACAGTTAACCATCATCCATAGTGCATTACACAACTGCATAAGCGTTAAATATAAATAATCGATGCTTACAACAGTATGTTAACCCATCGATTGACATACAAATATACAATTGGGAATAGTGTATGTCCAATATCATCCCAATACCCGTGTGGGTTTTCAAACAACAAACACTGATTATTATTTGCCCAGTTGGGCGATGTGTAGAATATATCGTCCCAGTCAATATCAGTCAAATGTGTGTATATAAACAAATCGTCCGATTTGTAAACGAATATTTATTGTCGTTCATAAATTTGTTAAAAATTATATTTTTAACTATAAAATATTTATTTCTACACATGAATATTTTATTTTCCATTTCACATCACAATCATCATCAATTTCCATAACACAATACAATCAAACAAGTCGTCCGTGGTCTGTGGACGATGGTGTCAGGAGCTACTAACCCCCGTCTGCAACCTAACATATATTTAACTGTAAAAAGTTCGAGTGCAAAATTATCACAGTCGGTTTCCACTCTTTCAGTGTTTATCTGGTGGATTCTGCGCCGTTCGGGTTTGAATTTTTCCTAAAATTTTAACTTGCTCCAAATTGGGCCCGAGTAGTCTTGTTATGAAGCTTTCATCCCCACGATCCCAACGGTTCCTGTTTCACGTGATTTGGAGTTCGTATAAGAAAGATACCGCATTTTATAAGTTAATTATATAATTGAATAATTAATCAATTAATGAACTTAATTAGTCTCCTTTATTGCTTTAATCCCTCGTTTATTCCCTCGTTCAAATCCTAGAAGCCATCGATTTGAAAACCCACCCCGTGCCGCCACCATAGTCGATCTGGATCCAATCAGCCCCCGCTACAAAGAGCGCCGACGTCCCTCCGCCATCGCCAGAAGAGCCCCGACGTCCAGCGCCACCAGTCCCCCGAAATCCTACTCGAAAGTGGACCCATTGAGGGCCGATTCCCCTCTGATTTCTTTACGAAAAATTTCAAAAAAATTATGCATTTGAAGATCGAACTCCACTCTCCAATTTTTGCTTAATAACCTTGATCCATTTTTTTGTGGATTAAAAGAAAAAAATGAAGAAGAAACAAACCGTATCCACTGTTTATCGTGAAGGAGCAGACGGATTTTCTGAGCCAATCGGGTTTTAAAAATTTAGGGTTCTGACTTAGAGATAGGTATATATAATTATTTAATAATATATTTAATTCAAAATATCTTGTTTATCGATTCTAACACCAAATCAAACCCAACAATTGTTGCCTCTAGCTAAATACCCCCATTCTGAACACAATGGGATAGGTTTCGTAGGCCAATTTGACTGTTTCAATTAGTTTTTATCAAAATTAAAATATAAATCCATATATTTTAAATTCAAACGTACATTTTAATTTACCAAGTCTTAAAAAAACTAATTTCGTCGAATTTGGAGATCGTTTAAAAAATGGTCATTTTTCAGTCGATTAAATTCAAAATGAATTGACCAAACACGTTTAAATCTACAAGCTCAGATATTGGTTCCAAAAATTATGAAAATTGGAATCTAGCAATAATTTGACATTCCGGATCCATCATAAGTGGTCTCGTCGAAAACGGAGGTCGTTTGCAAAATCTCTATTTTTAAGGGCCATTTATTATATAAAATTCCATAGCGACTATTCTAAATTTTCAAGTGGGCATAACTTTTTATTCCCGCTATGAAATCTGGATTTTTCACATTCACTGGAAACATATTTTCAAACAGATTCAAATATTTCTGGTTTTACCAAAATCCAGTTTATTTTGAATCTTGTACATTCATTTGAAATTTGAAATCGGATTTTCAAACTACCGCACCATTTTAGGCTTGTTATATAATTAAAATAAATTTATTCATTCTAACTTCATTTAAAATAAATTTATACGTTCCAATTCTACTCAGAATAAATTTCTAGTCGTTATTATTTAAGATAAATCATTTTAAATATTCAAAATTCATTAAAATAGCCAAAATAAATTTTTTAAATTGGTTTTGATTTTCTGGGTTGTTACATGAACAAGGCGGTGGGTGTGATAGGAGATAGGGTTCTGAAGAAGATGAGAGGTTATATATGTTTATAATAATATTTTAATGTTTCTTTATTTCATAAAAACAAATTTTCGCAGATGAACTCCAAATTAAACCCAACAAATGTCGCCCCTAGCTAAATACCCCCATTCCAGACACAATGGGTATGTTTCGTAAGCCAGTTCGACTGTTTCGATCGGTTTTCGTCAAAATTAAAATATAAATCAATATATATTGAATTTGAATGCACATTTAATTTACAAGGGCCACATACTGACTCCAAAAATTCCAGAAAAATAAATCTAGCTATGTTTTGATGATACAATCTTAAAAAAACTAATTTCGTTGAATTTGGAGGCCGTTTGAAAAACGGCCATTTTCCAGTCGATTAAATTCAAACTGAAATAACTAGACACGTTTAATTCACCACGCTCACATATTAATTCCAAAAATTATGAAAATTGGAATCTGGCAATAATTTAACATTCCGGATCCAACAAAAGTAATTTCGTCGAAAATGGAGGTCGTTTGCAAAATGGTTATTTTGAAGGGTTATATATTATACAAAATATATATAAATTCCATAGCGACTATTTTGAATTTTAAACTGAACATAACTTTCAATTTATAGTAAAAATCTCAGTTTCTCACATTCATTAGAAAGATATTATTAAACATATTCAAATATTTCTTGTTTTACTGAAATCCGATTTATATTGAATTCTGTACATTCAATTGAAATTTGAAATCTAATTTTCAAACTACCATGCCATTTCGGGCCCGTTTTATAATTAAAATAAATTTGTTCCATCTGACTTCGATTTGATTAAATTTTTTAATCGTTATTATTTAAAATAAATCATTTTAAGTATTCAAAATCCATTAGAATAACCAAAATAAAAATTTTAAATTGGTTCTGAAATTCTAGGTTGTTACAATCTCCCCCACTTAAAATCTTTTCATCCTCGAAAAGGAACGGAGTTTAAGGTTGTTTAACTAACCAACTCAACTTTCATTTTGGCTTTCATTCTTCAACTTTTTAGTTTCTAAGAATTTTCTAATCTCTCAAAAATTTGGCTTAACACCCTAAATTTTTGAAAAGTTTCGCCATAACCTCCTTTGTACGGGGGACCTTTAAAACCGCAACTTGCCTCATAGGCCCCTCATCAATCTAAAAGAAAAACCAAGAGGCTAGCCAATCGGCTCATAAAATCATCAAAACCCCAATAAATACAATAAACATGTACCTATTTGTCCGGCATACAATTTTATTCCTCTTCTTAGCTTCCCTGCTATGACCTGTTCACACATACATATGTACATGTATGCAATTCCAATCAATTTTCAATTCAGCTCAATGTTTGATTCAATTTGGCTAAATTTACCTTTCCATTATCATATTGGTTCTATAATTTTATTAGTTAAACTAATAATCAAACAACACAACTAGTAATCAATTAGTTGATTAGCTTTTCAAACATATACTTTTAATATATAGTCAAAATCATATTTTCAATGTCAAATCACAAACAATAAACCCTATCTAGTTTTGGTTCTCACACCAGTCAATTGGAAACATATAGATATCCCACTTTCTTAACTCGAACATAATTGCTGATGATGACATGCCATCATCAGAATCATCTCCGAGCGACTAGAGTGTGATTCTATATCTATCCAGTATGTTTGAGGCTTTGAATACATGCTAGCCAGGTGTATATGCAAAATCTGCATGTACTCGATTGTCCAGATTCAATATAAAATAAATATTCAAATACATATAATAAGGGTTTAAATTTTCAAAACAAAATTTGTTTTCATTTTTATTTTAAAAATAACACTCTTCTAACTCATTCTAGGATACTACTGATCCCATCTCTAACGAGTCATTCTCATTGGATATTACTAATCCAATTTCTGAGGAATTCTTTCGTTTGGTTCTAATGTGACTTGTTCTCGAGCTTTGTAAACCAAAGCTCTGATACTAAACTGTAGCGACCCGAACTTCCCGGCCAGTCTAAACCCAAAAAGAAGGCGGACTGCTTTAAGAACAAGACTAATTGGAACACAACAATAGATCATTTCATTGCTTATTACAACAATTTGCATCAAAGTACAAGAATATAACAGAGTATGAATAGATATTTATAGTAGAAAATATCATAGATTTAAATTACATTTAAATACATAGCAGCGGGAAAATAATACATAACACAACTGAAAGAAATACACGGATAAAGAGCATTCGGAATATAGCTCCAGCTGTAAACCAGGACCCTGTGAATATAATATCTGCAAAAACCAAAACTGCTATCTGCTCATGTGGAAAATAGGGGCACCTAGAGTTTTGGTTAAAACAATAAACTCCAGGTCAGTCACGTGATTGGTGTGAGAACTAAAACAGTTATTTCAAACTTTACTTTAGAAAAAAAGTAAATCAAGGGACCACACCCTATAACACGGAACGGGTTTTCTCCTAAATAAAGTAAATCAACATAGAATAAAATTCAATGTCAGACACACATCCATTTACAAGTCTGTTCTGGGTCTGAACGAAACCGGAGGAACCTTATTCCTCGTCCCATATGTCCAATACAGGAGAGAGGTCCTCGCATATCTGGTCGATCTCCAAGTACGTCTGGACGATCACCACTTATTACCTTGTCTTGGGTGTACAGCCCAATCAAGACATCAGTAATCATCCAAATGATGTAAAGAACTCCGGCCTTCAACCACCGTCTTCGTCGTCGACTTATCGTCGTATCAATTATTCAAAATGAGATAAACCCGGTCTATCCGAATAAATCACATATCTTATAAATAAGTGCTATAAAAACACAACATACGCCTCATTCCAATCCAGAATATTCTTTTTATTCAAATATTCTTTTCATAATTCAAATTAAATTAAGGTTTTCAAAACTAGTCGGGATTAGCGAACCTTACCAAAGTAATCATTTATTATATTTCCCAATCCCAACCTAATCATCCCATGGAGCAAAACTAGTAATACTCCATATCTAACACCACAATATAATCGGTAAAATTAATTTCCATTTCCCGTTCAAATATAATTAAAGATTTAACTATCGCTTGGAGCAAAACTGGAGACCATTCTCGATCATTTCCCAAATTTGATAATTTAAAATTATCACATTCACATTTCAATCTAATTAAAGATTTATTAAAACTCCACTTAGTTTTAATTCCCAAAAATCATTATATAATGATAATTCAAATTTAGGAAATAAATCCTGTCTTTAACAGGGTTAAAGAACCAATGTCATTGAAAACACAGTTCACGATAAACCCAAAATCACATTCCATTAATTATATAATCTTCACGGAAAATAGATAAATATATATAATCGATATAAACTTCCATATCCAACCAATTATATAAATGGAATAATGGCAAAGCCTTTTAAATTGCATATATAGTAACAATCTTCCTCCACAGAAGTTCACTTCGATTATTATTAAATCGAATTCCATTCCATTCCAATTTATTTTATTAAATCGGAAAACTTTATTTTGGAAAATTCCATTAAATCTTAATAGAAAGATTTATATAGTCCAAATCACATTTTACTGTTAATCGGGTTAAAGAACGAATGTCGTTAAAAACACAGTTCACAATAAACCCAATTCACATTCCATTTTATCCCAATTACTAAATATAATTGGAAACTCTAATAATCTTAATTAAAAGATTTATTCTTTTCACATGAGGTTTAAGAACAGTGTTATCGAAGACACCATTCATGACAAACCCAAAATCCAATTCTTTTATTCAATTCCAATTTAATATTAATTAATTGGAAAACTTCACTAAATCTGTAACAACCCGGAAATTCTGAGCCAATTTAAAATTTTTATTTTGGCAATTTTAATGATTTTTGAATATTTAAAATGAATTATTTTAAATAATAACGACAAGAAATTTATTTTGAATAGAATTATAACGTGTATATTTATATAGATCGTCGTTAGAATATAATTATTTATTTATAATTATAAAAGGAATTGAAAATGACGTGGTAGTTCGATAATTCGATTTCAAATTTCAATTGAACATACAGGATTCAAAATAAACTGGATTTTGGCGAAACCAAAAATATTAGAAACTAGTTGAGAATATCTTTCCAACGAATCCGAAAAATTGAAATTTCATAGCGGGAATCAAAAGTTATGCCCAGTTGAAAATTCAGAATAGTCGCTATGTAAATTATACATGTCCCAAAAAGTCATATTTTGCATACGGATGAATTTGGACTCGAAACCACTTCCATTGAGTTCAAAATGCTGTTTAGAACTTAGAAAAGTATAAGCTTCGATATATTCAGATATCCGGAATAGTGGCAATTGGCTGGAGCTTTTCGGTTAGCAATACATAGCCCTTAAAAAGTGAAATTTTGCATATAAGCTCAGAATTCGACGAGATAAATTTTTCTGGATTCATAATGACAAATTATTGTTGATTTCCAAAGGGCGTGTCGAACGGAGTCAGTATGTGGCCGTGCGAGCTAAAATAGTTCAGGGTAAAACGAGTAGTCATTTTACAAAGGAACATTATTGATACGACCTAAGAATTCGATTTCGTTTTTTTTTTTTTGGATTCGTATCGTCTAATAATGGTTAAATCCAAAAGGCCATGATTTTTGGAGTTAGTGTGTGAGCGTGCGAGAAGAAAAGGTGCGCCAAAATCGCATTTTTGAGCAATATCTGACCATATTCGTGATTTTTTTTGAACGGGCAAACGAACTCGGAATTCGACGAAACTTGTTTCGTTGGACTCGTCTTCACGTCTACTATGTCGTGTCCGAAATCTGCGGCGATTGGAGATTGTTAGCGTTCAGGCGATATGCGGAAAACGAGCATATAAACACTTTTACTTTCTTTTCTACTTCATTATTTTCATTTCCTCCTTCCTCCACAAAAACTCAAAAATGGAGAGCTCCACCACACCGCCGCTGCCCCCTCCTCCACCGGCCACCACCGACCTCCGGCGAGCCGCCGCACCCCCTCCTCCCGCTCTTCCTCCTCCTCTCTCTCTCTCCTCTCTTTTATGTGATTTTGCAAACCCTAGGAGCCGCCACCACCACCACGACCACCACCACCACCGCCGCCGCCCCTTAGCCGCCTCCCCACCTCACATCAGGTCCAGCCCCCTTCCCCCTCCTTAATTCCGGCCGTGGGCCCCCCGGTCACCAAAAAACCCATTTTACAATAATCACCTGTTTTGCAAATAAGCCCCTGACCGTATTTCGCCAATAACTCTGAAACGGTGCGTTTCTGGCCAAAGTCTCTCTAAACCAAGGTTGTAGAGCACGAAATTCTCTTCGATTTGGCTATATGAAAGTTGTGTTTTGGAGTTCGGAGCTGCTCGGAAAACACGTTCGAAGTCTGCTGTCCAAAAGAGGTAAAGTTCGTGTACTTTCGCGAATTCTGGCGAATTGGAGCATTTTCGGCAAAAAGTCCCTTAGGCAAAAGTCGTTCAGAATGTCGTGCTTGTGCTAGAAAAAAAATGGATTGAAGATTTGAGTTTGTATGCGAAGTCTGGAGCTCGAACAACAATTCAGCAGTTCAGAAAAGGCGTTAGAAAAAATTGTGGTGAGAACTTCTCACTCAAATTTCATTTTCTAGTTAGAAATATATATTAGGATGCAGACGGTGCTTAATAGAAGCACCCGACTTCTTTGTTTGAAACCATGAATGTTTGGTTGATTTGTGAATTGAGTGATTTGGTTGAAATTGGTTTGGAAAATGAACGAATTGAGATAATTTGATTTGGGTATGGCGTGGGCCATTATTAGACTGGGGATAAGGCTAGGCTTTGTCCCGTTTCTAGTATCGTGCCGTTATGCCGCTGAAATTTTCTTAAATAAAAAGTGTTAGTTAAAAATAGTAAAGTGTTGAAATAAATATTTTTGACGTTAAAAATATAATTTTTAACGTGTTAAGGAACGACATAAAACTCTTCTGAAAAGAAATAAATATTCATTTACAAATCAGACGATTTGTTTATATACACTGATTTGACTGATATTGATTGGGATGATAAATTTTACAAATCACCCAACTGCACAAATAATATTCAGTGTTTGTTGATTTGAAACCCCACACGGGTGTTGGGATGACATTTGGCGTACACTAATCCCAATTATTTAATTGTATGTCGATCGATTGGTCGACAGGCTGTGTAAGCGTTAATTAGTTATGTTTGATGCTTATGCAGTTGTGTGGTGCACTTTGGATGATTGTTGATTATTTATCGTTGCTATTTATATACATGTGTTGTATGGAATCCATATAATTAACATAATATGGTGATTGATTGGGCCTCATTCCAATCGGGAAATTAATGAATATTATAAAAGAAGATTCATGTGTTGAATAGAATAAATAGTAATGTGTTGACGATGTTCATGTGTTGAAACTATTCATGTGTTGAGTAAAATATTTTAACAATAAAATTTACATCTTTATCATATTTAAATTAGAATCTACTTCACGGTGGAGTCTGATTGAAAATCAAACGATAGATACCATAATTTTATAAAATATTTTACATAACAAGAATAGTTGTGTGTTGACAGTACTCATGTGTTGAGATTAGTCGTGTGTTGAAAGAAATATAGATTCATGTGTTGAATAGAATATATATTCATTTGTTGAATAGAATAACGAATTTATTGAAATATATAAAGCCGTGTTGATTAGAGTTGCGCTATCTTGACGTGAACGATATTTATATCGATTATATTCGTTTTTATAATGAATGTTGAAAAGGAAGTGATTTCAAAATATAACGTTTTGAAAATATTATCATTTATATAGTAATGATAGAAAACATTCAATTTTGATTTGAAATTGAATATAGAGTTGAAATGGTTTTGAAAATGAATTTAAAATGATTTATAAAATACGTTTTAAAAGGAAATCGACGAAATATATATAATACATATATATATATATAATACATATATATATATATATATATATATTATATATAATGGCCTGAATAGAACGCGCCGCGGTAGTGCGTGAATTTCGACCATTGACTTCGAATTGACGTTGCGGGCGATCCGACCGTCGGATTCTCCTAAAACCGGAACCGTTGGGTTCGTATCGAAAAGAGCTTTCCAATAAATATTAGAAATTTGAAATCTAACGGTTGGATTTGGAATTATGTCCAAATCAATTTCAGAAAAGGTCACAGTAAGTGCAGTTCGATGGCCGTTGATGGAAATCGACTGTACGGGCCTTGAAAAAATTATTAAAATTATTAATAATTTGTGTAAAATCATAATATATGAATTGGAAAGAACTGGGATGAAAAATTCCACATTTGAAAGGATAAAAATAGATTTTTGTCGAAAGGAACCAGTTTTGAACTAGAATTAAAATCAATTTATTTTTTTGAAATAAATAAATTGAATTTGAAAGTGATTTTAAAAATAATCAATACTCCCAATACGTGAATTGGACTGGAGTTGAATCGAAATTATCTTCGGAATATTTCGATGTTGGATTTCGTGACTATACAGATAATGTTATGGGAATTTGAAAGATATATTTTATATTGTTATTTCCAATACGATATTTGTTGGTTTCAGGATTTGATATTGAATATAAGCCGGTATATCTTCTATTCAGAGCCTTGTATTTATCAAATGTGATTTGGGTTTGTCGTGAATGGCGTCTTCATTAACACTGTTCTTAAGCCCAATAGTGAAAAAGAATAAATCTTTCTATTTAGATTTAATGAAGTGTATCAATTAAATAATATTTAATTGGAATTGAATTTGAATTGGTTTTTGGGTTTATCCTGAACGGTGTTTTGAACGACACCTGTTCTTTAACCCGATTAACAATAGAATGTGATTTTTGGTTTATCGTGAATCGTGTTTTAGATGACATTGGTTCTTTAACCCAGTTAAAGACAGGATATTGATTTTTAAGAAGATTAAAACTAAATGGAGTTTTAATGAATCTTTAATTAGATTGATATGTGAATTGATAATTTAAATTATCAAATCTGAAAGGTGATCGAGAATGGAGTACCACCAGTTTTGCTCCAAAGCGATAGTTAAATCTGTAATTAGATTTGAACGTGAAATGGTAATTAATTTTACCGATAACACTGTGGTGTTAGATTTGGAGTATTACCAGTTCTGCTCTAGGGGATGAATAGGTTGGGAGTGGGAAATAAAATAAATAATTACTTCGGTGTGGTTCGCTAATCCCGACTAGTTTGAAATGATATTTAAAGGAAGATTAAAGAACAAATTTTGAAGAATTTATCTTTGATAAAATTAATGGGAACCTATTCCCTAAAAATGTGATTTTGTGAATAAAAGAATATTCTGAATTGGAATGAGGCGTTTGTTGTGTTTGTGTAACATTTGTTTATCATATACGTGGGTTATGCAGAAAGGCCGTGTTTATACCCATTCTGAATAACCGATTCGACTAGATGTCGAAGATGAAGACCGGATGTCTTCACATCGTTACATCGTTTGGGTGATTACTGATGATCTTGATTGGGCTGTACACCCAAGAAGAGGGAAACAGTTGGTGATCGTCTAGACGTACTTGGAGATGGATGGATATGCGAGGAAAGTGCCTCCGGTTTCGTTCAGACCCAGAACAAACTTGTAAATGGATTATGTGTCTGACATTGGATTTTATTCTGTATTGATTGATATCTATTAAATATACATCTGTTTGGCGGCGGAGAATTTATTCTCTTGCTTTACGCCCTTCTCTGAGATGTACGAGCTCAGAGGTTGTATATCGATGGACATCAGTCGCATGGAGTGAATTGCCAGTGTGGCACGCGTAAGTGGCAATTGATCAAGGCTTCTGTTGAAAAGCAAAGTCTTGTGGTAGATGATCAAAGCATGGTCTGTGTGGCGTATCTTTGTGTATAGCGTGATTTCGCGAGCCTCACACCTCGGTATGAGTCAAAAACGGGATAGTGACTGCAGGGAGAGCACGACGTTTCTTTCTAGCTAAGGTGGTGTCAGTGACCTACCAGCCCTGACATTTATATACTTTTCACCTGTGCGGTTGTTGGATACGAGGCGCCTCGGATATAGGTCTGTAAGGACCGGGAAACGTATGTTCAAGAATTGCCAATCCTCAAAAGTAAGAGAGGACCGACCCTGAAGATCCAAGGATCATAGTGGGGTCCTGACACATTTGCTAGAGTGTCTCGAATCGGAGAGGAGCTTGCTCCTTGCCTCGGCCCATGATGGAAATCGAATTTCCAATACGTGTATTTCGGTTTTATTTGTAGAGCCTAGTATGGCGACATAGTGGGATGGGGCACTCATGTCGTCTATGATTTATATTTATGATTAAAACTGTTTTGACACTATACACTTATAATAGTATCAAGTAATGTGTTTTAAACGTATCAAGCATGCTTTGGCTATTATAAGGTAAAAACCCTATCCTCCGGCTTGCGTTGCATTGTGTGATGGGACCTGGGTCTTATAATAGCTTCATTTTTCTTTATTTAGCATTGCGCTGTTTATTTTTTGCACTGGTATTCTTGGGAGGAAACCCGTTCCATGTTATACGGCGTGGTCCCTTGATTTACCGAACTTTAAAATAAAGATTAATAACTGTTTTAGTTCTCACACCAGTCACATGACTGACCTGGAGTTTATTGTTTTAACCTAAACTCTGGGTGCCCCTATTTTCCACACGGGCAGCTAGTAGTTTTGGTTTTGCAGATTTATATTCACAGGATCCTGATTTACAGCTGGATCGATGCTCAGAAAGCTCTGTATCCGTGTATTACTTTTAGTTGTGTTTTATATTGTTTTTCCGCTGCTATGTAATTTATTGTAATCTATGATGTTCATCGAATGCATTTTATTCATTTATGCTCTGTATATTCTTGTAATCTGATGGAATTGTTGTAATATACAATGAAATGTTCTTCCGTCTGCGTTCTCTTTTGTCTTGTCCTCAATTCTATCCGTGCTTTCCTTCACGGGGAAGTTCGGGTCGTCTCAAAATCTTAATTAAAAGATTTATTCTTTTCTCAACTGGGTTTAAGAACAGTGTTATTAAAGACACCATTCACGACAAACCCAAAATTCAATTCTTTTATTAAATTCCAATTTAATATTAATTAATTGGTAAACTTCACTAAATCTTAATTAAAAGATTTATTCTTTTCTCAGCTAGGCTTAAGAATAGTGTTATTAAAGACACCATTCACGACAAACCCAAAATTCATTTTGATATTAAATACAAGGCTCTGAATAGAAATTATGTCCACTTATATTCAATATCAAATTCTGAAACCAACACACATCGTATGGGGAATAACGATATATGTCTATCTAACAAATTCCCGTAACAATATGCGTATAACCACGGAATCCAATATCGAAATATTTCGAAGATTATTTCCATTCCAATCCATTCCAATTTATTTATTGGAAAATTCTGGTTATTTTTAAAACCACTTTATAAATCCAATTTATTTGTTTAAAAATTATTGATTTTAAATCTAGTTAATTACTAGTTCATTTTGGTAAAAAAATATTTTTATCTTTTCAAATATGGAATTTTTAATCCCAATTCTTTCGAAATCAATTATTAAGATTTCACACAAATTATTAATGATTTTAATAATTTTATTAAGGCCCTTTCAGTCAATTTCCATAAATGGTCATCGAATTGCACTTACAATGTCCTTTTCCAAAATTGATATGGTTATAGTTCCAAATCCAACTGTTAGATTTCAAATCTCTTATATTTGTTGGAAAACTCTTTTCGATACGAACCCAACGGTTCTGTTTTTAAGAGAATCCGACGGTCGAATCTCTCGTAAAATCAATTCGAAGTCAATGGCGAAATTCGCGAACGGTCGCGGCGCGACGTGTTCTATTCAGGCCATTATATATATATATAATATATATATATATATTTCGTCGATTTCCATTTAGAACGTATTTTATAAACCGTTTATAAATTCGTTTTAAAACGATTTTAACTTCATTTTCAATTTTAAATCAAAATTGAATATTCAATATCGTTATAATATTTAAATGATAATATTTTCAAAATATCTAATTTTGAAATCATTTCCTTTTCGATATTCATTATAAAAATGAATAAAATCGGTGTAAATATCGTTCGCGTTAAAATGGCGCAAATCTAAATAACACGGCTTCATATATTTCAATACTTTCATGTCCATCCCAAATCAGACTTTAAAATCATAATTTATTTTTTTACTAAATATTATATTAAAATCTTTACTAAAAATTATTTTAAAGTCTTTGTTATTTCTGAATTGGAATCCGACCCAATCAATTGCCATATAATTTTAGTAATATGGATTTCATACATCGCATGTATTCAACAATAATGATAAAGGATCATTCAACATTCAAACATCATCCAGAGTGTATTTTACAACTGTATAAGCATTAAAATAAATAAATAACGCTCATCACAGCCTATCAACTCATCGGTTGACATACAACTAAATATTGGGATTAGTGGATGTCAAATATCATCCCGATACCCGTATGGGGTTTTCAAACAACACATACTGAACATTATTTGTGCAGTTGGGCGATGTGTAAAATTTATCATCCCAATCAATGTCAGTTAAATGGGTGGACATAAACAAATCGTCCGATTTGTAAATGAATATTTATTTTCATTGCAAGAGAATTTTATGTCGTTCATATATATGTTAAAAATTATTATTTTAACGATAAAATATTTATTTCAACACTTTACTATTTTCTATAGTTCATACATTCAATAGAAATGATATTTTTATTGTTTAAACATTTTATTCAACAATGTATACTTTATACAGTTCATTTATTCAATAAAAATGATATTTTTATTGTTCAAACGTTTTATTTAACACATGACCATTTTATATAGTTCATTCAATCAATAAACACAATACAGTCAGTTTCACCACAATTCAATCCAAACAAACATCCATGGTTTGTACAATAAATAGTGTCGGGGGCTTCTAAGCCCCGTCTGCATCCTAGTATATTTTTAACTGTAAAATAATAAGAGCGAGAAGTAGTTCTCACCTTGGGTTCCACTCCGCCATTCTTTATTGGACGGTCTGGATTCTGTTCGCTTATAATCGGTTCCATCGTAATTTGTTTCAAGCGGTTTATATCAAAAATCACGTTTTTAACACTGCTATTTATATTTAAAAATCACATTTTTATCACTGCTATTTATAATTAAAAATCACATTTTTAACACTGCTATTTATATTTAAAAATCAAAATTTTAACACTGTTATATAAATTAAAAATCATATTTTTATTTTAAAGCTATATATATATAAACCATATATTTAAAACATTCTACATATATGTAAAAATCATATTTTTAAAACCATGCTATTATTATTTTATTTTGAAAACAAAGTTATTTGTATTTTAAAAACAACATTTTTAAAATAAAGTTATTTCATTTAAAAATTACATTTTAAAATCAAATCTATTTATGTATTAAAATTTCATTTACCGTTATATATATAAAAAATTACATTTTTATTTCAATGTTGATTTGTTTTTAAAAATTAAAAATAAATCAATGCTTTATACATTAGTTACCTTTATAAATAATTAATTACATAATTACAACCTCACCCCTCTTTCAATTCTCTGGAAATCTTAAATGAAATCCATCGAACTTTGCTTCGGTCTTCTTTCTCCTCCTAGCGTCATCGATGCACCTTCGGAGCTTCATCAGAATGCGCCACGACGTAGAGCATTGCCGCCGCCTTCAATCAGAGTCGCCTCACTTCCGGTGGTCCCATTCGCCGTGAAATCTGGTGCGAACGGCAAGAGTTTGTGATCGAAATTCGAGCAAATGGCAACACCATTTACGATCACACCTGTTGATCTTCTAGATCACATTCCCCTCTTCGATTTTCCCTTTTGAACCCATGAATTTTATTGTATGGATTGAATGCGAATTGGGGAAAAAAATTCGTGCAATTTTGGTCTTCAAGATGAACAAGGCGACGGGTCTGATAGGAGTTAGGGTTTTGAAGAAAATGAGGGGTTATATATATTTATAATAATATTTTAATATTTCTTTATTTCTTAAAAACAAATTTTCGCAGACGAACACCAAATTAAAGCCAACGAATGTTTCACCCAGCTAAATACCCCCATTCCGGACACAATGAGATATGTTTTGTAAGCCATTTCGACTGTTTCGATCGGTTTTTATCAAAATTAAAATATAAATCAATATATATTGAATTCGAACGCACATTTTAATTTACTGGGGCCACATACTAACTCCAAAAATTCCAGAAAAATAAATCTAGCTATGTTTGGACGATACGGTCCTAAAAAAACTAATTTCCTCGAATTTGGAGGCTGTTCGAAAATCGGCCATTTTCCAGTTGATGAAATTCAAAATGAAATTACAAAACATATTTAAATTCACCAGGCTCACATATTAATTCCAAAAACTATGAAAATTGGAATCTAGCAATAATTTGACATTCCGGATCCAACAAAAGTGGTTACGTCGAGAATGGAGTTCGTTTGCAAAATGGCTATTTCTAAGGGTTATATATATAATATATATAAATTCCACAGCGACTATTTTGAATTTTAAACTGGACATAACTTCCAATTTATATTATGAAATCTCGGTTTCTCACATTCTTTGGAAAGATATTATTAAACAGATACAAATATTTCTTGTTTTACTAAAATTCGATTTATATTGAATTTTATACATTCAATTGAAATTTGAAATCGAATTTTCAAACTACCACGCCATTTCAGGGTCATTTTATATTTAAAATAAATTTATTCGTTCTAACTTCGATCTAATAAATTTTATAGTCGTTATTATTTAAAATAAATCATTTTTAATATTCAAAATCGATTAAAATAACTAAAAAAAATTGGTTCTGAAATTCCGGGTAGTTACAGGTACACTCAAGCGAAATGAGTGACCAGTCATGTTTAGCCTGAGTTACAAGATGTTCTTGTTGAACCCGGTGTATTCCTCTCTAGAGATACACTGTCAAAAGGTGGTCCTATACCTTGCCAGTTTGAATTCATTACCCAATAAGCGCCCATGATTTTTGATTATATATTATGTATGTGGAATATGAGTTAAAAGCTTTTGCTAATGATTATTTAGTTGTGGTTGATAGACACTATTATAATATCAAAACCACTATAACGAAAGCGAATTTTCGGCCGAAAAAATCAACATAAAACTCATGTCAATTATTCAGGCATCAAACATTCCAGATCATTAATAGAAAGAAGTTAGTGGGTGAGAAATAGATAAGATAGAAAATTAGAATAGAAGTGGAAGAAGAACATAACAATAGAATCAGAGTAATATGAATCTTACAGCGGAAATAAACAATAGCTATATAATCCTGAAGTCTCCAGCACCAGCTCTCTAAATATATCTGAAAGAAATCCCGACTACTTGATTGCCCATACAAAATTGGGTTCCCAAGAGTTTAGGGAAAACAAAACAAAATAAACTCTGAGTCAGTCATGTGACTGGCGTGAGTAAACCCTTTAAAATAGTTTGAGAAAATAAACAGTATCTCATGAGACCACGCCGTATAACACGGAACAGGTTTTTCCCTTATAAGAATCTAAAACATTTGATTTAACACTCAAAATCCTTTTAAAGAAACGATAATATTTATATCATAACTTTTTTGATATAATAATAGTGTCTATTAACCACAACTAATCATCATCTAGCAGAACGCTTTCATCTCACGTTCCACATACATAATATATAATTAAAATTCGTGAGCGCTTATTTGGTAATGGATTCCAACTGGCAAGGTACGGGACCATCTTCCGACAGTGTATCTTTAGAGAGGAATACACTGGGTTCAACAAGAACTTCTTGTAACCCAGGCTAAACATGACCGATCACTCATTTAGCTTGAGTGTACCGAATGTATTATCACCAACGGTTGGGATCAGCAACCGTTTCCCGAAAGGGACAGCATCGAAATAAATAAAGACGTAATTAAAATTTCTCTAAATCATGTGACAATACACCCTAATTGGTAGCTAACCACTTAGCCATCCGATCTACCCGATTTTTTTACCATTTACTGGTTGTGAGGCTTGAGGTCATAACGTACAGATCACACCTTTATTACTTTGAATGCCACATCATCATACATGCTAAATCACAAATTGATTTCTCCAAAAATACCACGGATATACAACTAAGAGAAATGAAATTCTCTGCCACCAAATATAAATACATTTTAAGAGATCAACTTATGCAATCTATTAAATATACTCTGTCATACATTCTTCCATACAGGTTGTCCTGGGACTGGACAAACCGAAGGCACTATATTGAAAACCCGTCTCAGGCAATTTCTTCCTAGGATTTGCCAGAACATCCCTTGCATAAACTCCGACTTCAATTATCTTCATCATATTTGATTCGCAACATTAATGCCCATACGGAGTGGTTTTCAGATAATAAATCTGATCTCGATCTCTCCGTATTGCGACGGAAAAATAGTCAAAACTTTGATATTCGGTTATTTAACTATCAAAGGAAAACATCTATGCATACAACAATCTTATTTCCGAATGGAAATTTTATTGATTAATCATCAATCAACATTTTTCCCTTTAAATTAATTTATCATTAAATTATTCGTTTCTCCATTTCCTATTCCAATATATTCATAAATTCTTATTTTCTAAATTTCGAAAATATACGTTGTTATCATTGGAAAACACTTCCATTTCTTATTCACGCATCACTATCTTCCTATATCCATCAGTCTCTAAATGCAAACAGTAAGAGAACAATTCCCTGAATATCAACCCTGAAGGCCGAAACCAACGTCAGATCGATACTCAGGAAACCATTTAACTTCACTAATTTCCAGTCAGTTTCTAATTTCTTTAACTCCGTTGAAATCTTCTTATCAAATCATTGCTTACGCAACTCTCGGATTCAGTTTATGAATCCAATTCTTTTATGAAAAACTTTGGTTATAACGATGCCTTTATAATCCCTACTTCTGAAATATCTGACTTTAAATAAAACTTTTATACCTTAATTTAAATTAATAAACGATTTATTAAATAAATAAATCTTGATTTAAAAACTGGAAAGTAAATAGTACTTTCCAACATTCGATATAGTTGAAATCCATGCATAATTTTCTCTCAAAAATCTCTATTTGATAACTCTCATTCGAATAATCGCTATTTGATTAACTCTCTTCCGAATAACCTATATTCGATTAACTCTCTACAAATAGTCTATACATATTCGATTAATTCTCTTCGAAAATTTATATTCGATTAACTGTCTTAGAATAATCTATATATTCGATTAATTCTCTTCAAATAATTTATATTCGATTAACTCTCTTCGAATAATTTATATTCGATTAACTCTCTTCGAATAATTTATATTCGATTAACTCTCTTCGAATTATTTATATTCGATTAATTCTCTTCGAATAATTTATATTCGATTAGCTCTCTTCGACAAAATTATATTCGATTAATTGTCTTCTTATATTCCTATTTCAAAACCTAGTTTCCTTAATAATATTTTCATTTCGCAAAATATTTACTTAAATCGCTTATTCACATCAAATGTGAAAAATATTTCTTTCATCACATCAAATGGTTTGATTTCGCATTTAAAAACATTATGTCAATTCCAAATTCTATTTATACTTCTATTTATAGACTATTCTTAAAAATCTTATTTATAATTCCCTTTACAACTGCTACGTTCACATTCGATTTCGAATATCGGTGTTGAAACCGATTTGCTTTCCTATATAATTTCAGTCTTATATATTCCATTTATCAAAAGATAAATTTTTTATTTAATATATAAATCATTATTTATAAATGAATCTTCTCGATTTATCTGTTAAAACAAATTCTATTTAAAATCTACTTTAAATTCGTCTTCTCGTCGTTCTTCTATATCTCGCCAATTTCCTTTTACAAATCTATTTGCTTCCCAATAATTCCTTTTATAATTCTATTTGTTTCCTAAATAATTCCATTTATAATTATATTTTATTTTCCAATTATTTCAATTCTATTTGTTTTCCAAATATTTCTATTTCAATTCTATTTGTTTTACATGTATTTCTATTTCAATTCTATTTGTTTTACAAATATTTCCTATTTCAATTCTAGTTGTTTTACAAATATTTCCTATTTCAATTCTATTTGTTTTACAAATATTTCTATTTCGATATGCACTTTGAAATTTCCCTTTTTACATTCTTGTAATATGGTATTTAAAATACCAAATAAAAAGGCCAGTATCATCCAAACAGATCATAATCCATCACAGATTATATATCACATCATATATCACAAAATATAAAATAAACAGTATTATAACTATTGAGGAATCCAGTTGGATCCCTCCAACCTATTTCCCTGCATCCAAAGATGTTAAACAATATAATTAACATCAATTTCATTTCAATATGAAATATTCTGATAAACAGAATCAATATTTAATTAACGATATATATATATAACACTTGATCTATAATTTCAGCCAATTAATTAGCAGTTCGTCCAAACAATCAACACACAGCAATCAACCATCATTTATCAATACTAAATTACGTTTATATAAATATAAACTGGGCAGAGCTAGTGAGATTTACTCACATTTTTATTTTATCATTAAATAACGATAACCGTTCAATTTGTCCATTCATGCATTTTATTCAACCATAAATTGGGACGAGCTCCAAATCGCTCCAAACCAGTTCCATTGTGTAGCCCTCGTCCATATGATCCCAATGAATCTTGTTTTGCTAAATTCGGATAATGTATGAAATAGTTATACATTATACAAGTTTATACTAGTATTTATATTATTTAATTTCTATTTTCTATTCCCATTGGATCACCAACAAAATTGTTGGCCCAACACATTTGCACCTGCACTGAACAGTGCTTTATCTTTCTCCAGCGATTTGAACGCGTGCTCCAGTTGTCCTCCACCATTTCCAAATTTTTAAGCACTCCATTCTCTTCCATTTCTCTACGAAAACACAAACTTAAATCATCATTTAAATCTCCTACAAAATCTCCTTCTACCTGTACCAACGATCCTCAATTCGAACACATTTTCCTGAATGCGTCGAATAAGCCAACGCACATATACAATATTTCGATCAACATTTTTATACTCGAAATCACCCAATTTTTTTTCCATCGGTGCCAAACAATCCCGTCAAGACAAATCTCATCTCCATAACATCCATTGAAGCCTTTACTTCAACCTTAGCCGAGTCCTAGACCACGGCTTCACTTTCCCAGCAAAACAAAAAAGCTTTGAATCACTTATAACCGATGCCAATATGAAGAGCATCTCATTGGCAATTCAAATCTATGTATAATTTGATTTATAGGAATTAATATGATTTCTATGAATTTTTTTAAGATGGATTTTCTCGCTTGGAATAAGAAAAATGACAGCGGAAAAATGTTTGACCGAAATGAAGAAATGACTTAGGTTTAGAAATGTTAGGATTATTTATAAGGATATGGATTGGCTTATATTAGAAGCTTCATTCATTTTTATATTTATTTATATCGTCTCGCTATTTATATTTGTCTTCTAAAAATCCGTATAATCACATACGATACCCAAATTTGATGAAAATGGACATATATTTACAGTTTAACATTACGGACCCATCGAAACTTGTTTCGTTGAATTCCGAATCTGTTTGCTCACACAACGTATTTTTAAAATCACATTATCAACTGTTTTCACATTAAAATCCCATACGGACACATACTAACTCCAAAAATCACGAAATTGAAATCTAATAAAAATTTAATATTCCAGATCCAACAAAATTAGTTTCGTCGAAAACGGAGTTCGTTTGCAAAAATGGCTATTTTCTAAAGCTATAAATAGACTAATTAAATATCAATATATTTAAAAACAATTAAATTTAATATTAATAAATTAATATTATTGTATATATTCACAGTATAATATCATACAACTCCAAAATATTCCTATTTGAATTTATAACTTGATATTTCAAATCCAGTGTTAAACCGATACCCAGTTTATATTAAAAATCCTTTTATAATATAAATAAATCGTTATAAATTATAAAGGAATTCCATAGCGACAATTCAAAATTTTGATTTGGACATAACTCACAATCTGCACGACGAAATATCGATTTTTCTCTTTCATTAGAAAAATATAGTTCACTAGATCCGAACGTTTCTCGTTTCACAGAAATTCGACTTAAAACGGATTTTGTATATTCAATTGAAGTTCAAATCGCCAAGTTACGAGCCGCCGCGCCATTTCGAGCTCTATAATTATAATATAATTTGTATGTTCTAACGTTGTTTATTAAGTAAAATCGTTTATTATAATTCAATTCTAAACTGAATTGAACTAGTTAAATGACTCAATTCACACAATATTGTGAATTCTACTATTTCCGACTATTTTGAAAATTAAATATATTATTCTATTATTTATATTAATTAAATATTAAATATTATTTAATTAAACAGCCATTTAAATCTCTAAATCACTATTTAAATAATTAAATAAATTAATTATTATACCGTAAAATACGGGACGTTACATTCTTCTCCCCTTAAAGTCATTTTGTCCTCGAAATTGCTAAGGTAGGAAACAAACCCTATTAACTTGGTAAAAATCATTTGTTTTACTTTTTAATTTTAGATTCAAATGAACCAGGTAATTTTAATTAAGATATTAATTCATTCCGAATAACTAAAATTTTCAAAAGTTATGTAAATTTTCTAACACCTTAAATTTTCGGAAAATTTCGTCAACACCTCCTTTGTACGGCTTAATCGATACAACTACAACTCACCTTTCTAGGCCTTCTCCAATCCAAAAGAAAATCAAAACAGGCGGCTTGCCAAATAGGCTCATAAATCTCATACCTATATAAAATATAAACTTGTACCTTTTTGTCGGGCATACCATTATATCATTTGTGATGACCCGCCCCGGGAAATGTCGCTGTGCCAATGTCCAACTAGCGTGAGATGGTCGCCAAAGAAAGGAAAGAAGAGAATGAACTAACAAAGAACCTGTAGAATGTCTCACAGCGCATGGAACAAAATATAATAACAACATACTTGACATAAAACAGGTGAGACAATACATAAGCTGAAAACTAGAACTAAATAATCACAATTCATGCCAAACAATCATAGCTACATATAACATCAACCACAAACACCAAAATGACAACTTGATAGGTTAAAATGGACCAAACATAGCCAAAACCCCACATTTTCCCCTTAAGCATGTTTAAGCATAACTAACATTAGGATTAGCAAAACTTAACCAAATTAACCCAAACTTCTAACAGAGGTTTAAAACAATATTTCAAAATTTATAAATATTTTTCCAGATTTTTAACAT
This sequence comes from Allium sativum, assembly GCA_030737875.1. NCBI lineage: Eukaryota > Viridiplantae > Streptophyta > Magnoliopsida > Asparagales > Amaryllidaceae > Allium > Allium sativum. Next base: position 380,062,786 of record CM060926.1, read on the forward strand.
GTTTAAATTTGCTAATTAACACTAATCAATCCTAATTAACCATAATTAGTGTAAAAAGGTGCTAATCACTCACCTTAGCCACAATATAATATCAAATCTGAAAATATCTTTGTTTGGGCGCGAATACCAATGCAACGCAGCAGCTCTACCTCGATTCTTGTGCTAATCCGCCTTGATTTGATGTTGCTAAGCTTAATCCTTGATTAAAAAGTGATTTGGGGATGTTTTAGAGGTTAGATGCCATTATTAGGGTCTCTAAGATGTAAGTGGCGGCTAGAAAACTGAAATAGAATGAAAACCTAACTCATTTCAGCCTCCCCATAACCCTAATCCCGAAATGGGTTATGGGCCCATTCACTAGTCACCATATTTGGCCCGGTTAAGCACTTTTTCACCTTCCAAACCTTATTTCAGCCATATCTCCCAAACGTTAAGTCCGTTTTTCACATGTGACCACTCTACGAAAAGGTAAACCATCATTCAAAGCCAATGGAAGTGGTTTCAGGTCAAAACTCATTTCCAATCAAAAGTTATGGACGAAACAAGATCAGTTAGGGACAAAACGGTCATTTAAAAATCGACAAAAATCATGAACGTGGGAAATGACCCCACTAGTCGTTCCCCAAAAGTACATGACTATACAACATACTAATAAAAAGAAATGAATATTCTACGATCTTCCGATGCGTAGAATGCGGGTCGCTACATTCTCCTCCCCCCCCCCCAAAAAAAAATTCCTTAACTAAGAACAAACAAAGGATCCTACATGCCTATCAACCATTCACAACAATCAAACATACAAAACAAACAAACAAGTCTATCCTAGCATGCGAAAAACTAAATCGCAATTAGAATCTTACCATGCAAAGAGTTCTGGATACGTCTTCCTAATTCTCTCCTCTGTCTCCTAGGTACACTCATTCTCATTCTCGCCCCACTGAACTTTGACTAGATCCACCATTTTCCTTCGAAGTTGCCTCGTATCGTGCTTGACAATACGAATCGGCTTGCGGTTCCCAACTGCCTCGGGTTCTACTTCGACATCATCCAACTGATCAGGTGAAATAGTCACATCGGGGTCGTGCACGAATTTCCTTAACTGGGAAACATGAAATACATTGTGAACTCCTGCCATCTTCTCTGGTAATTCAATTTTATACGCCATATTCCCAATTTGCTCAAGAACTAGGAATGGACCAACAAATCTTGGTGCCAGCTTTCCTTTCCTTCCAAATCGAATAACATTCTTTAATGGAGAAATCTTGACAAATACTAGGTCGCCAACGGAGAATTTCAATTCTCTTCTCCTCTTATCAGCATAACTCTTCTGCCTATCTTGAGCAGCCTTCATTCGTTGTTGAACTATCTTGATCTTGTCTGGGGTTTCTCTTACCACATCTGGCCCAAGCACAAATTTCTCACCAGTTTCTAACCAACATGACGATGAGTTGCACGGTCTTCCGTACAAAGCTTCAAATGGAGCCATACCAATACTGGATTGATAACTGTTATTATATGCAAACTCTACTAGATGCAAATGGTCATCCCATGATCCACCAAAATCTAGAACACAAGCTCTCAAGAGATCTCCTAATACATGATTCATTCTCTCTGTCTGACCTTCGGTTTGAGGATGATACACAGCACTGAGATGTAATTATGATCCTAAAGCCTCTTGTAAGCTTTTCCAAATCCACTAGTAAACAACGGATCTTGGTCACTCACAATGCCTTTGGGTACTCCATGAAATCTCACTACCCACTTCATATACAGTTCCGCTAACTTAGCTGCAGTTCTATTCGACTTGACTGGTATAAACCTTGTGCTCTTGGTCAAACGATCAACAATCACCCAAATGCTATCATGGCCCGATCTAGTCCTCGGTAAACCATCGATGAAATCCATTGAAACTTGCTCCCATTTCCATTCTGGGATCTCTAATGGTTGTAACAAACCACTAGGTTTCTTTTGCTCATCTTTAACTGTCTGGCAATTCATGCATTTGGATATGAACTTCCCGACGTCTCTCTTCATCCCTTCCCAGTAGTAGGTCTTCTTCATGTCTCGATACATTTTGTCACCATCGGGATGTATAGTCAGTTTTGAGTGATGAAATTCTCTAAGTACTTCATCTCTCAGTCCATCTACGTTGGGTATAACTAATCTTCCATTCTTTCGAAGCCATCCATCTCGATCAAGCCCATACTTGTTCATCTCCTCACTGTCCATACCCATCTCTAACTTGGAGATGATTTCCAATAGGTTAGGATCGTTCCTCTGACTGGAACCAATCCGCTCAATCAGAGTTGTTTAGGAAATTTCTGGAGCTTAAGCAGAATGGTAGAGCTGTCTCGGAGTATATTGCTGAGTTTGATACCCTAGCGAAATATGGGTTATCTCTTATCGATACCCCCGAGAAGAAAAATGAGAAGTTCATAACAGGCTTGGATCAATACTTGGGGGAAAGGCTTATTAACCACACCGGTGAGACATTTGAATCGATTGTGGGAAATGCTTTAAGATCAGAGAGTCTATACCCCAAGTCAAAGACTAAGGTTACATCTGCAGAGGAGCCAAAACCGCAAGCAAGCGGTGGAGGCAAGAATGGTTCTCAGAATAAGAGAAAGCAGAATCAGACCAAGGATGGCCAGAAAAAGAGTAAGAAAGATGTTGAGTGCTTCAGCTATGGTAAGAAGGGACAATATGCCAAAGAGTGTCGGGCCAAGCCAGCGGATAGGAAGTGCTTCAACTGTGGCCAAGTGGAACATCACAAGGACAAGTGTCTGCAACCCCCTAAAGAAAAGCAGATTGTGAAAGCATATGCTCTCAATGTTGTTCCTTCTTCATCGAATGCCCCAACTGCAGGGGAGAAAGGAAAGAATGTTGTTATTCAAGGTATGCTTTCTGTTTATGATGTTCCAGTTAGAGTGTTGTTTGATACCGGAGCTTCCAGTTCCTTCATATCTAGTGACCTGGTAGATAGGTTGGGATTGGAACCCGAGATTGTCAATAGACCTTTAGTAGCGACGAACCCGATTGGTGGTTCGACTAGTCTTAGAATGATTTGTCGTAATGTTTTCTTATCGAGTCATGGATGTATGTTTGTTTGTGATTGCTTTGTTTTGGGATTTACTGGGTTTGGCATTATTTTTGGAGTCGCTTGGCTCCAAAGATACGAGGTGGTGGTAGACTGTGAGGGTTTCTTGGTGACAGTTAGAGCGGATGATGGGAGGAGGGTAGTGTTTCGTGGTTTACCTGTGTAAACAGTCGCTGGAAGTTGCAGGAAAAGTGCAGGATGTGACCCGAACCGGATCGGATCGGATGGGGAGTCCTGAACCGACCCGTTCATGTAGTCCATCCAGGAGCCGCCCCTTGCACCCAAACCGAACCAGTACGCAACGAGTTGACTTGAAGCTTGGAGGAGACCACGATCGGACCGATCCAACATTGGGGAAGAAGACCAAAGCAAATCCACCATGAGACATGTACTCCGACCCGACCCGGGGTGCCATCCGAACCTATAGATCGTGGAGTGCTTATCCGAACCGACCCGGTGAAATGCTCCGATCCGAACTGATGGAGGAGAACTCGAGATGCTTGCACCACGAACGGGGAGCGCGAACCGAACCGCCAAGGGTTTCATGAGCCGAACCTGGCTCTGATACCAAGTGTGACAACCCGCCCCGCAGCAGCTGACATTTCCAAGGAAAGTGCGATGTGCCAATGTCCAACTATAACGAGACGGTCGCTAAAGAAAGGAATGAAGAGAATGAACTAACAAAGAACCTGTAGAATGTCTCACGACGCATTGAACAAAATATAATAAAAACATACTTGACATAAAACAGGTGAGACAGTACATAAGCTGAAAACTAGAACTAAACAATCACAATTCATGCCAAACAGTCACAACAACATTTAACATCAACAACAAACACCAAAATGACAACTTGATAGGTTAAAATGGATCAAACATAGCCAAAATCCCACATTTTTTCCTTAAGCATGTTTAAGCATAACTAAAATTAGGATTAGAAAAACTTAACCAAATTAACCCAAACTTCTAACAGAGGTCTAAAACAATATTTCAAAATTTATAAATATTTTTCCAGATTTTTAACATGTTTAAATTCGCTAATTAACACTAATCAATCCTAATTAACCATAATTAGTGTAAAAAGGTGCTAATCACTCACCTTAGCCACAATATAATATCAAATCTGAAAATATCTCTGTGTGGGCGCGAATACCGATGCAACACAGCAGCTTTACCTCGATTCTTGTGCTCATCCGCCTTGATTTGATGTTGCTAAGCTTAATCCTTGATTAGAAAGTGATTTGGAGATGTTTTAGAGGTTGGAGGCCATTATTAGGGTCTTTAAGAGGCAAGTGGCGGCTAGAAAACTGAAATAGAATGAAAACCTAACTCATTTCAGCCTCCCCATAACCCTAATCCTGAAATGGGTTATGGGCCCATCCACTAATCACCCTATTTGGCTCGGTTAAGCAGTTGTTCACCTTCCAAACATTATTTCAGCCATATCTCCCAAACGGTAAGTCCATTTTTCACATGTGACCACTCTACGGAAAGGTGAACCATCATTCAAAGCCAGTGGAAGTGGTTTTAGGTTAAAACTCCTTTCCAATCAAAAGTTATGGACGAAACAAGACCAGCTAGGGGCAAAACGGTCATTTAAAAATCGACAAAAATCATGAACATGGGAAATGACCCCATTAGTCGTTCCCCAAAAGTACATGACTATATGACTTACCAAGAAAAAGAAATAAATATTCTACGATCTTCCGATGCGTAGAATGCGGGTCATTACATCATTTCCATCTGCTAACAATTCAACATATAACAATGTCATCCCAATCAAACTCCAATCAGTTTATCCTCAATATAGCTATTCGCTTATCCAAGCCAAATTCCATGTCAAACCAAAGTTCCATTCTTGATTCCAAACTCCTAACTCATCAATTCAACTTACTTAACCTCGTTAAGTTCAATCCACATAGTTCATTAACTAATTAATTCCTCTAATCAGTTATTTTCATCCCAAAATCACAATTCTGATTTTTATTTCAAAAATCAATCCATTTACTCAACCGAGTCCAATTATATACCAAATTCCAGTTTTACTCGATATTATTCTAATCCAATTCAATTCCCACTTAATAGATTTCAATTCAGTTCCAACTCGGTTTCACAAATTTCTATTTAAATTTGTTTTAATTCAAACAATTTGTTCTAGGAGTTTTAAAATAGCTTAGCTTTTCAAAAATCAAATATCCCATTTTCGGAATCAAACATCTTGTTTTTCTCAAAACAATTCAAAATGGATATCGTTGGTAATAATCCATCACTTAGAACTCGAAAATGAATACCGATGATGTGGCCAGCATCATCAGGGTTATTTCCTAGCTACGGAAGTGAATTCTATACTATATCACTTTTCAAAACTCCTTAAACATTTCCTTTTCGAAATTATTTCAAAATAACGTTTATACTGCTTGAAAACATTTCCAAAATCTCCCAAGATTTTAAAATTTTCATATATTTAATCCAAATACTCTTACAAATACTTATTCAAATTTCCAGAATTTTAAATCTCAAATTCTGATTTTAAATTCAGATTGTATCCATCTGATTTTATATATTACACTTATCTGAATTCTGATTGGTTATAGTATATTTAAAAATAACCACTTTTGCAAATGAGCTCCGTTTTCCACGAACCAATTTTATTGGATCCGGAATATTAAACTATTGCTAGATTTCAATTTCTATTATTTTTGGAGATAGTATGTGGTTATACAGGATTTTAATGTGAAAAACAGTAAATAATTTGACTTTAAAAATACACTGTGTAAGCAAACGGACTCGAAATTCGACGAAACAAGTTTCATTGGGTCCGTAATGTCAAAATATAGTTGTGTGTCTATTTTCGTCGAATTTGGATATTGTAAGTGTTGTACTCTGATAGTGTTACTGTATACATATACTGGTTTTATTTCAAAGTTATGATATATTTTATTCGTTCCGTTGTGAGATTCATATTACTCTGTTCTGTTGTGATCTTCTTCTTCTTTTATTCTAAATTTCTTCCTTTCTTATCTCACCCTCTAACTTCTTTCTATTAATTATCTGGTATGTTCAATGCTTGAATAGTCGACATGGGTTTAATGTCAAATTTCTCGGTCGAAAATTCCAGTTCGTTACAGTGGGAGATTTTAAATTGTTTTACACGGATTGTAAATGGTATTTTGAAATATATTTCAAATTGGAAGTGTTTAAATATGGGTTTTGAAAGTGATATAGTATTGAACTCACTTTGATCGCTGGGAAATTACTCTGACGATGCTGGCCATATCATCAGTATTCATTTCTGAGTTGAAGAGATTCAAGTGTGGAATGTATGGGTGATTTTTGCTTGATTTTTAGTCAACTAGTCGAGATTTTATAGATATAATTGGAGAGCTGGAGCAGGAGGCTTCAGGATTATATAGCTATTGTTTATTTTCGCTGTGTTGCAAGTGTTATACTAAAAGGTTGATTTGTATATATATACAAACGACAAATTTGTATTTCCAAGTTATGTTATATACTATATTTTATTCGTTCCACTATGAGATTCGTATTACTCTGATTCTGATGTTATGTTCTTCTTCTTCTGTTCTAATTTTCTATCTTATCTATTCTCACCCTCTAATTTCTTTCTATTAACGTTCTGGTATTTCTGATTCTCGAATAGTCGACATGGTGTTGTGTGTCGATTTTCGGGGTCAAAAAAGCGCGTTTGTTATAGTGGTATCATTAATAGAAAGAAATTAGAGGATGAGGAATAGAAATGAAAGAAAACTTAGAATATAAGAAGAAGAAGAAAACAACAAAACAGAGTAAACACGAATCTCACAGTGGAACGAATAAAATATATTATATAACAACTTTGGAAATACAAACTGGTAACTATACATACATACCATTATCATATAATATCATAGCGGAAATAAACTTTACATATATCTAACTATGAAGCCTCCGGCCCTGAGCTCCTCCAGTATATCTGAAAAATCCCGACTACTTGATTACCCATACAAATTTGGGCACCCAAGAGTTTAGGCAAAAGAAAATAAACTCTTGGTCAGTCATGTAACTGGTGTGAGTAAACTCTAATCAATTGGTTTAACTTTAGAAAAATCCTTTTAAAAGAAATGATAATCATAAGACCGATCCACACATAAATACAGACGATTTTTGCCTTACGATAACCCAAAATATTTCTTTAGATCAATATTTTCTGATATTATAATAATGCTTAATCAAGTAAATAGAAATCTAGCAGAACGCTTTCATCTCACGCTCTACATGTATAACATACAATCAAAAACCGCAGGCGCTTATTGGGGAATGGATTTCCAACTCTGACAAGGTATGGAACCACCTTCCGATAAGTGTACTCTAGAAGCAATACACTGGAGTTCAATAAGAACATCTTGTAACACAGCCACACATGACCGACCATTCATTTTGCTTGAATGTTCCGAATATATTATCGCCTTATGGTTGGTATACCAACATAAGCATTCTCGGGAGATACTGAAGTGAAAGAAGTAACAAATATAAATATTCTCTAGATGGTGACAATATACCCTAATTGGGTGCGACCCACTTAGCCATGTTGCCTGCCCGATTTCTGTCATTTCCTACTTGACGAGGCTTGAGGTCATAACGTATCTTTTAACAGATCACTCCTTTATTTACTTTGAATGCCACATCATCATACCCGTCAAATCACAAATTGATTTCCCTAGAAATACAACGGGTATAAGCTAAGAGAAATGAATTTTTCCGCCTCCAACGTAAATACGTTTGAAACCATCAACTTATGCGATCTTCCAGAAATACTCTGTCAGACATTCGTCCATTCAAGTTGTCCTGGGACTGGATAACCCAAAGGGATTATTCTGTAAATCCATCTCAGGCAATTTCTACCTAGATCGCCAGAATAACCCTTTTATTAACTCCATCTTCAATTGCCTTCGATCTATTTGATTCACAATGCTAATTCCCATACGGAGTGGTTTTCAGATAATAATATCTGATCTCGGTCTCTCCATATTGACAACAGAAAAATGGTCAAACACTTTGATATTTGGTTATTTAACTATCAAAGAAAAGCATACATACAAACAACAGACGTTTTCCAAATGGAAATTTTATCGATCAGCTATCAATCAACATTGAGCCACTTTAAATGGATTTATCAATAATCATTTTATTTCCCAATTTCCCTTAAATATCTTTACCCAAATAATTTCCTATCTCGCTTAGCCTCTCACAATTCTTGAAAAACGTTTCCATATATTCACAACTCCTTATTACTCGTATTTCAAAAATATACGTTATTATTAACATTGGAAAACATTTCCATATCTTATTCGCGCATCACTATTCTTTTACATCCATCAGTCCCTAACTGTAAACTAGTAGGAGAACAACTATCTAAGTGTCAATCCCGAAGGCCGAAACCAACATCAAATCGATACTCAAACAGTTATTCAACTTAACCTATTTCCAATCAGTTTCTAATTTCCTTGACTCCATTTCTATATTTCTTATTTAGAAAACTATTTACACAGCTCTCGTATTTAGTTTACGAATCCACTTCTTTATGGAAATCTTTGTTTATAACGATGACGTTATAATCTTTGCCTTTGAAATATTTAATTTCAAAATATAACTTTTATTATTTATTTTAAATAAATAAATAATGTTAATTAATTAATTAATTAATCTTCCTTTAAAAACGGAAAGTACATATTACTTACCTGGATTTGATATAATCGAAATTCAACTTATAACTTCCTTACGAATAATCTTTATTCGACTAACGTTCCGAACCTTGGAATAAACTCACTATTAAAGGTCAATCCAAATTTTCTAAATTCATTTTTGAATTTATCACTTCCAGCATTTACCAATTTCCTTTTATCACCATTCTGATTTGCTAAACGTTTGCTTCTAAACCATTATTCACTTTAAAATGTGAATATTATTTCTTTGTAGAAATATGGACTCATTTTATTAAATTAAATCTTGATTTAAACTACAAATATCATTTCAGATTAATATCCCACTTATTTTGTTATTTTATAAACCCATACTTCATATTTCATTTCATAAACTCATTTTATAAGTGATAACTAAGATGAGACTGGTGCTTCGCACACGGGCGGTTGGTGGTGCCTACCGACTTTAAGTTATAATTTAAATCTCGATTTTCTATTCGATAAAAAATACAAATATTAATTATCTTGTCAAATCCCGAATTTCATTTTATATATTTATAAAATAAATCGTTCTAATAACATTCGACATCATCGAATTATAATTATAAATCCTAATCGATTTATTTCAATTCTATTCATATTTCAAACATCGAAATAAGTTCATCGTTTTCCTTTCTAACTGATTTCCCCTTTCTTTTTATGTAAATTCATTTCTTAAATTTATATTTCCAAACTGTTTAATAAAAATAATTTCGCTTCATTTATAAATATTTTTTATAAATCAAATTACTTGTTTTATATAATTGAACAAGTAAATATAATCTAGCCAATCGAAATCTCATTTCTATTTTAAAATAGAAATTCCCTTTTTTAAAACCCAGTTTATTTTTTGATATATTCATATATCTTACGGTATTTAGATATCAATTATTTCTGGTCGATGTTGTTTAAACATCCCAACACAAAATAATCAACACAAGATTATTTGTCACATCATATAATGCAATATATTAAAAACAACTGTATAATTGTTGAAGAATCCAGTTGGATCCCTCCAACCTGTTTCCCTGCATCCACAGATGTTAATCAACATTTATTTCATATAAATATGAAATATTTTAATAAATGGAATCAGTATTCAATTAACGATTTATGTATAACTATATATACTATTTCAACCAATAAATTAGCAAATCATCCAAACAATCATCACACACAACATTCAATCATTTTTATCAATATTAAATAGCATTTATAAAATTTATAAAACTGGACAGAGTTAGTGAGGTTACTCACCTTTGCCGTTAATCGCTGAATAACGATTGACGTTTGCTAATTATATCCGGCGTTTAAATCTGCCACCATTTGTAATGATCCCCAAAGAGTTCCGAACCAGTTTCATAGCATAGCCTTGGACCATACGATCCTAATGTACCAAGCTATTCGTAAAACTGACCAAGCATGGACGAGAAATTATGTTTATAAGTTAGATATGTTATTAAATAAAAACTTGACTTACTTTAAACAAAATGGCCTCACCATTTTTATCGGTTCAATATTTACTTCTAACCGTATCTCTCCTACCTCAGTCCGATCTATTAATTTATGTTTCTGACTTTCCTTTTTATTTTGACTTTTATTTTCTCCTTTCAATTTGGGTCCCACCGAGATCCCTCAGCCTAATACCTAGTTAAACTTCAGCCCATCACCACATAAAATAAACACGCCAAATATAACTTCTTTCCCAAAATAAGCATGTGCACTCCATTTTCCTTTTTAATTCCCATGACCGCGCAAGTCAGCTACTTCGCATGAACTCCAAAACTAAAGTAAGCATACCCTCCTCAGGGGCGTAGCTAGGAATAATATGGTGGGGGTGCCCTTTTTTTTGAAAAAATCACTTATAGGTTTTGTTGACATTGATAGTAAATGGGTAAATCAAACATACTTTACTATCAAATTCATCCACACATTAGTCAACAAAAAAAATCTCCAAATGTAACTTAATAGAATAGGTAGAGAAAAAACAATGTCATTGTGGTGCTCTAATTTGATATTTGGATGATTCTGTTAAGGCATTCTTATTTGGAAATTTAAGAACATCGTTTGGACCATTCTACAAGGCTCTTTGGGAGTGCTTGGGAAGTTCCAGAACCATATTTACAAAACTTTTTACCGCACTGGGATAATGTTTCATGCCTCAAATTTCATATTTTGCAATCGGTCCTTTTATATAACCAAATTCCGCCTGGAATTCATTTCTAATGCAATATTTTTGCAGATAAACTCATTAATTAAAAAACACACAGAATACTCCAAATGGTGTAGCAAAATATCATCCTGAATAAAAATACACCATTGCTAGGAAAGTATCAATTTTATTACATAATACGTTTGTTATACAACACATTTAAGTGACCAGATTGCCAGAACTATGAGTTGACCAAAATGAGGAAGCATGCTCATCCAAATTGTGTTTAATTTTTTGTTTAAAATCAAAATCTTGGTGGGGCCATGGCCCCTACTGGTCTCCACTATGTTACGGCCCTTACCCTCCTAATAATCTTCACGTCCCAAGAATAATAATTATTGTTATTTCTTTTATGATAATTCGGTCCATGCCCAAACAAAGCCCAAGTCCTTCACCCACTACCATCCCTTTACCCTTCTATCTCCAGGCAACTCATTCAAAAACAAACCATTCTCCCATGGCCGATTATTTCCACGTTCATCCTTGCTTCCATCTGCTAACCTTCACCACGTTCCGTTTTGGTCCATCTCTTGTCCTTTTCTTTGCGTCTTCTCCGTATATATACACTTACATAGGTACATCCTACCACCTCTTACCTTCTCCTTTTTCCATGCATTTTCCGAATGCATTTTCCAGTGTTGCATTTTTCCAGTCCACGTTTTCCCAGTAGATGTGGCATGCATATTATAAAACATGAAACCAAAAACATATGTACAGGAAAACACATGTATTATGTAGCCAAAAATGAATGTAGATCGTAACCATTTATTGCCCATGCTATTTCCCAGTCCACATCTCCAGTTTCCGACCCCCCGTCTCGCAACCACCATTTTTCTCTCCGCTTCCTCTTCTTTACTCTTCATTGTTTCACACTTCCACCACATCATTGCTTCATGAAATATGCCAAATTCCGAGCTACCAGGGTAATAGGCAATGACACCTTCCCATGCACTGAGAGCTTGTCACCAATGTTCACTTGCTCACAACCGCCCTAAGCCCACTATACCAAGTATATGCCATGCATCTCCCTAATACTAATCGCTGGGAATATTTTCTCACGCTTCTCACTTGTCTTCACTTCCATGCATGCGAATTTTCCCCTTTCCCCTTTTTTTATTTTGTCTGAAGCATTGTTCCCCCTTTATAATACACGTGGCCTGTACAGAACCCTCCCCATTACACAATTTTAAACCTGCTTTTGATTCCCTCAAAAACATTTTTTCACAAGCTCCTTTAGTCTTCGACCTCACTTGACTTCCCCCACCTTCATCTGCTACGCCATGGTTTTAATACGGCCATCAAATGGAAGATTTTGCATCGCTGAGCTCACGAATATTTACTTTATCATTTGGAAAGGAACTTGATTTTAGTTTGATTTTTATTTTCTGAACCAAAAGAAGAAGCGACACTATTGCATATTTATAGATAACTTTAGTTTAAGTGCTAAGAAATGTACTGTGCAGTCTGCATTGGGTAGTCTCCTTGATTTGGAAACTCATGAATTCCTTTAAAATGAAGTAATAACACACAGAGAAAATATCATAGTAGGTGATAGATAAAAAAATAGCCATGGGTTGGAGATGATCGAGTACAAAGTCTTCAAAACTAAGCAATATAATTTTTTATTTATTTATTCACAGTACCCAGTTACATAAATTCGTACATTTATGGACTGCTATTGACAAAAATAAAAATACTGTCATGACTGGCAATGTGCCATGATCCTAAAAATATAATAATATAGACAAGTTGGCTTATTCTTTGAAGTGCCAAAGTGCTGGTTTAAGGTGTAAAATACTACAAAATAAAAAGTTCTTACTTTTCAAATTAAAAATTATAGTAAAATTCTAAAAATTAAATTATAACTACATCTCAAATATCTTGTCCAAATTCGAAAACAATATTTAATTAAAATAAATAATCGTTATGGCTTATATACGATTCCATAGCGACTATTTGAAAATTTGATTTGGACATAACTTGCAATCTCTAAGACCAAATCTCCATTTTTCTCTTCCAATAGAAAAATACAGCTTAATAGATTCAAACCTTTCTTGTTTCAAAGAAATCCGATAAATAACGAATCTTCTATGGTCGTTCGAAGTTTAAAACTCAATATTACGAACTACCGCGATGTTATGAGCTCGATATTAATTATATTATAATTAATACGTACAAATGCCTTATAAAAATATATTCATTATTATAAATTCAATTCTGAATTGAATTAAATCTCATACATTATCCAATTCACACACTATTGTGAATTCAACTATTTCCGACTGTTTCGGAAACAAATATATTATCCCGTTATTTATATTAATAAATATAAATCAGAATTATTTGATTTAAGCCTAATTAAATTACTAAACCATTATAGAATTAAATTAATTAATTATATCACTAAAAATCCAGGATGTTACATTCTTTCCCCCTTAAAAAAAATTTCGTCCCCAAAATCACTAAGCCGGAAAAATGCGATCACCATATTCACTAGATTTAAAATCTTTTATTTTACTCTTATTTCCAGTTTCAACTGAACTAATTAATTTTAATTAAAATATTAATTTATTTATAAAATTACTAATGATATTTTACAAAAATTTTGAAAATTCTCTAACACTTTATTATTTTCGAAACTTTCGCCAGCGTCTCCTTCGCACGGCTAGATCGGTACAACTACAACTCGCTTCTCTGGGACTTCTCCAATCCAAAGTGAAATAAAATAGGCAAACGGCTTGCCCAACAGGCTCATAAAAATATCATACTCATATAAAATATAAACTTGTACCTTTTTGTCGAGCATTCAACTCTATCTCTTCCATTATCTATCAATTTCAGCTTATACCCGTGCATTCCCAGTTGATTTCAATCAATTCATCTTCAAATCCAATCATCCTCTTATATCCAAATTATATTTCAAACTCCAGTTCCAACCTTGATTCCAAATTCTTAATCAACAAATCCAATTCCATTCCAGATTATCTCTAATCCAATCCAACTTCCTTTAACTTAGTTAAGTTAAATTCTAATTTATTTATTCACTTTTACCATTTCAATCTATTTAACTTCATAAATTAAATTTTAAATTCAGAATCGACATTCTTGGGTTTTATTTCAAATCAGCTTGAAATAATATATAATAATAATAATTCAAAACATTTGAATTTCCGATCAACTTATTTTCTCAAAACAATTCAAAAACAAAATCTTTGCTAGTAATCCGTCACTTAGAAACTCGAAAATGAACACTCATGATGCAGCCGTCATCATCAGAATTATTTCCAAGCAATCGAAGCAAGTTCAATACTATATCAATTTCAAAACATGTTTCAACCCTTCAATTTGGAAATCACTTTTAAAATATCCTTTACAATATTTGAAAAACATTTTCAAATCACCCAGGATCTTAAAATTTCCTTATATAATCCAAAATTCATTTCACATACTTTTCCAAGTTCTAGAATTGTAATTCCAATTCTGTTTTAAATTCAGATTTAATTCATCTGAGTTTATACATCACATTTATGTTAATTCTATTTGGTTATTTATAACCATCTTAGTTATAATCGACACACAATGTAACACCCCACGTCCATTAATGTCACTCACAAAGGAATTGCATTAACTTCCATGGAGGTTTTAAGTGAATATAGAACAAAAAAATTACAACAAGACAGATAATAAGTAGTACTTGGAAATCTAAAACCTCATTTTATTGCAGCGGAATTTAAACATGTTTGTTACATCATAAAACCATAAATTAGAGTCAAGTACAATATCCATCTTGATAAAACAAAATACATAAGCCCATTACATAAATAGCCATTAAAGAAGATAACAAGCTGGACTTTACTTCGACGGTCCAAGCTTTCCAAAAGAGAGATAAAGCAATCCAATCAAACTCCACTAGAGCTGGGTCCAACCTGAGGACCTGGAGGGGGAAAAAGGATAGAAATAGAGGGGGGTCAGACACAAAGTCTGGCGAGTATGATAATTCTAATAATACTATTACTAGAATAACTAGACTAAGGCATAAGCTGGAAAACAAGGAAATGTCTATGAACTATTGGGTATGGAAAAGCAGATAAAGATAACGTTAAAGGCACACCTAATTACTAACGAATAATTAATACACTGCACCACACCAGTCACCCTAAAGGTCGATCCCACTTGCTTCACTTAGAAATTATATAAATAGCTTCGTGTACCCCTAGCTGACTACATAGGTGTCGTCTGCCCCTATCTCCACTAGGTGTACCCCACTACCTACTTTCGATCGGCTCCCTACTCGTAGATACCCGTGCTGGCTCCACAGTGGGGGTGTATCACTCCCCTAAAGTGGCAACCTAATACAACTTGAGAATGCACGGCTTATACCTACACGATGCAACAACGTCTTACCTACCAGCCCGGGTCCACACAAGCATATGAAACCCGTTGGACTTGCGTTGCCACCGCTACCCCGTTTTGGCCTCTTATAGTCAAACCCAGTATGCGTGTCCCGTCCTCGACTTGGGTCGAGCCCACAAAGATACGTTTGGGTTACTGGTTGAAATGGGCCCCCACAAGCTATCCACCTAAGCTTGTCCCCACTAGTATATCCCACTTAACCGTCTTAGTCATGTTCATTTACATGTGTGTTTGGTTAAGTCTTACTAATCGTATTTCACATGCCACTAAGGGCACCCACTAGATTCCTCATGCCACCCAAGGCACCTACTTAACCCCCATGTCCCACCTTACATGTTTATCTGGTTAAGTATTTCTTAATTCATTCAGGCCATAACCTCATAAAGACCTCTCACATTAGACTGGCACTTATGGCAGCTGGATTTGCCGGGCGGGTCCGGGCAGTCTTACACCATAAAAGAGTCTAACCTCGTGTCTTTACAACTGTTATGCTTTAGTTTGGGCCTAGGACCTCTCACATTGGGCTAACATTTGTGACCACTGGATTTGCCGGGCGGGTCCGGGCAGTTTTACGTCACAAACGAGTCCAACCTCGTGTCCTAAGCATTGATTAACACTTACAATCTTTTACCCCTGTTTTAATAATTCCCTATTCAAATTATTAATTAATTCCAATTTTAATGATGTCCATAATTGATTCAATTATGGCCATCCATTCATGGCATGCAAAATCATATCAATTGCACCCCAACTTCTTAATATTAAATCCTTAATATTACCCCTACCCCACGTTATACATTCGCTTATTCAACGTAGAATATACGTTACACTCGAATAGTCTAACTCATAGCACAAAGATAAATTATCACAACATATAGACAAATAAAATAGATCTAATCATAATAGGGGTGAAACTTGCATAAAACTACACATGTCATGGACCTAAAGGTGTCAACTTGTTTGGTAAAATATCACAACTTAAATGATATGATCATAACCCAAAGTCATGTATAAACTTGCATATGCGGTTTTATGCAACATAATGATGTTGTGATCTAGCATCTAATACATAGAATTCACATATGTCATAGCATAATTCTAGGTGTCATAATTCTAGATCTAAATAGATGTCATGGCATATGTTCATAATCTTTACTATCAATCTAAACTTGCAAACATGATTTGTCATCAACATAGCCCAAATAATATCAACGTTATGACTTGATTAACATGAACTAATTAGCATAGATAATAACATCATGACTTTATAACATGTATGATTTATCACAATTTAGCATAGAAAATTACAACCTATACAATATCATCATAGCATGATTTACAACATATAGTATATCATCATCGCATAACATAGGATTTACAACATACATGATAGCATAAGGTTTACAACAACATATATGACAATTCACATCATTCATTCATAATCCATTCATAACTTAATCTAATTAGTTTAATAATAATCTTGTTAAGATCATCATACTCACAATTAGAAGAGAAAGAGAGTCTTGATTTGCTTTAGACTTGAGTAGAATTAGGGTTTTGATTAGCTTTCTTCCCTCTTAGTTGGCGGCGGCTACATTGAGTTCCATGGCGGCGGTATGACGGTGGCTATTCTATTTTTCAAGTGAATTAGAGTGAGAGACTACCTAGGTATTTATAGAGTTTAGGGTTTATTTAGACCATCAGATCAAGTCAGAACTAAACTGAACCGTTTAATTTGCCAACTCAGCCCTAAAGACACATCAGCCAAACCCTAGCCGCTTGGACAGGTCGACACCCAGGTCGACTGCCCAGTCGTCCTGGGGAGGTGTCGACTGCCCAGTCGACCTGGGGTGTTGGGCGGGAAATTTCCCGCCTAGCCTGTTTGACTTCGAATTTTGAATTTTAAATTTTCTGCAATCTGTTTTGAATTTTCTGAAACTTCCGATGGCCGTAACTTCTTCATACGAAGTCCAATTCACGCAAACTCGGACTCTATTTCAACCAAAATTCCGAGACGAACACAATGGAGCAACCCATTTCTCACAATTCTCACGTTTGAGATTAGTTATTCTATAATTTGTGAATATTAATATTAACAGAATTACGGGGTGTTACATTCTCCCCTCCTTAAAGGATTTCGACCCCGAAATCTTCAAGTCAAGAAGAATGTATATCCTGACATCCAATCGTCCGTCTACTCAACCATCAAACACAGGCATCCATTGTCCTTATAGACTTCTAATGCTTTCATATTTAAATGCACGGTGTGTGCATATGTCCATATCTAATGCAAAATCAGGTGGTCCACTGATTCAGTTGACCTCCTTAATGCAAATTATGATAGTGCCATGCGTTCATTATGTATGCAAAAGTTCCTTAATGCTACATATTATCTCTATATACGTGCACAATCATCATCTGAATGCATCATCCATATGATAATACAATCATCATACATCCATTTTACTAAATACATCCATATATATGCAATATGCAATATGAAGTGACTGAGCCGATCTAGTGCCTAATAGTGTGTGTATATGCGTCCACGAGCAACCACTAGCAAACACTTGCATCCACTTTGCATCCATCATACATAACATGTCTCAAACACATGTTTCAACCATTGGATTATCCTAACTAAAGGTTAAGAATATAGCGAGAGGATACTCTAAAGGTAAGATAAGTACAAGATAAGCGATAAAGGAGAAATTAAAGGACATACCCTCAAAAAGAAAAGGGTACAACGAACGCATCTTTTCTTCCGTCTCCCAAGCAGCGTTGCTCTCATCATCTCCCCATTATACCTTGACTAGTCTAACGTCTCGATTTCTCAGCTTCATGATCTCTGACCCAAGAATGCATGTAGGAGCTCGTCGAATCGTCGCATCACGCTCTATCTCCACCTATCTAATCAAGCTCGGCTCTACCACTTCCGCGGTCTCATGCAAGCACTTCCTCAAATGTGACACATGGAATACGTCGTGTACACCACTAAGTCTCTCGGGCAACTCCACTCTATACGCCATCTGTCCAATCTTCTCCTTAATAGGAAACGGCCCTACGAACCTTGGTGCTAATTTCCCAACGGACCCAAAGCAAACAACGTTCCGTAATGGAGACACTTTGATAAAGACCATGTCCCCAACTTCAAACTCAAGATCTGTCCTCCTCTTGTCCGCATAAGATTTCTGCCTATCTTGCGCTGCTTTCATCCTCCTTCGAATCAAGTCGATCTTCTTCGAAGTCTCCCTAATCATATCGGGCCCAAGTAAGATCTTATCCGTAGATTCCCACCAACATGTAGGTGAACGACAAGGTCGTCCATTAAGAGCTTCGAAAGGTGCCATGCCAATGCTGGACTGAAAGCTATTATTATATGCGAACTCTACCAATGGAAGATGCTCTTCCCATGTACCCCCAAAGTCTAGGATACATAGCCTCAAAAGATCCTCTAGAATGCGATTCACCCTCTCGGTCTGGCCGTCTGTCTGAGGATGATATGCGGTGCTCAAACATAACTGAGTCCCTACCGCTTCTTGTAAGCTCTTCCAAAATTCGCTAGTGAAAATAGGATCGCGGTCGCTCACTATGCTAGAAGGAACACCATGCAAACGAACTATCTCTCGGACGTACACAAAAGCTACCCATGGAGCAGTCCTCTTACTCTTCACGGGAATGAAATGGGCGCTCTTAGTAAGTCTATCTACTATAACCCAAATCTCCGTATTACCCTTCCTTGATCGCGGTAATCCATCCACAAAGTCCATCGAGACACCTTCCCACTTCCATAGTAGAACCTCCAATGGGTGAAGCAACCCACCGGGTTTCTTTTGCTCCGCTTTTACTTGTTGGCACACCAAGCATCTAGCGACATACTCGGCCACATCCCTCTTCATACCGGCCCAAAAGAAAACTCACTTCATGTCTTTGTACATCTTGTCCCTGCCGGGATGAATGGTCATCTTCGAACGATGTGCTTCGTCAAGAATGGCCTTCCTCAAACCTTTGTCTTGAGGTACACAAAGTCTATTATCCCTACGTAACCAACCCTTATCATCTAGGGTATAGCAACGGAGATGGCTTGATGACTCCCCTCTTTTGAGCTTTTCTACTAACTCAACCAACTGTGGGTCGTCTCGTTGTGCCTCGCCAATCCGTCCCAAAAGCATAGGTCTGACCTCCAAGGATGCTAGCAAATCGGGTATAAAGTCAACAGAAGGTCTAAAATTAAACATAGAGATGAATTCTAAGTTTCGCCGCTCAACAAACAACGGACTCAAGGACAGCCTTTTCCTACTTAAGGCATCTTCCACCACGTTACCCTTGCCAGGGGTATATGCTATCTCGAAGTCGTAGGATGCTAAGAACTCCATCCACCTTTGCTGCCTTAAGTTCAAGTCCTTCTGAGAGAATAAGTATTTTAAAGATTTGTGGTCAGTAAATAATTCGAATTACTCGCCAAGAAGATAATGACGCCAAGACTTAAGCGCAAAAACAATAGCGGCCAACTTTAGGTCATGTGTAGGGTAATTTTTCTCATGCGCTCTCAATTGCCTTCCACCATAGGCTATTACCCTGCCCTCTTGCATTAAGACTGCGCCTAGACATGTCCCACAAGCATCGGTATAAACAGTAAATGGCTTACTCCCGTCTGGTAGCACTAAGACTGGAGCTAAGGTCAAAGCTCTCTTTAAACGTTGGAACGCATCATTACAATCTACGTCCCATGTGAAAACTAGGTTCTTCTTCGTCATGCGTGTTAATGGAGCTGATATCTTTGCGAAGGCTTTGATAAACTTCCTATAGTAGCTAGCCAACCCCAAGAAACTTCTCACTTCGGTAGCATTTTTAGGGACCTTCCGTTCCTGGATGGCCACCACCTTTGCGGGATCCACAGTTATCCCTTCCTTGGAAACCACGTGCCCTAAGAATCGTACTTCCTTCCTCCAAAAGTGACACTTAGAAAATTTGGCTTTAAGATTATGCGCTCGTAGGATCTCCAACACTTCCATAAGATGTAGGGCATGCTCTTCTTCATCCTTAGAAAAGATCAAGATGTCGTCTACAAAGACTACCATGAATTTGTTAAGGTACTCCCTAAACACCCTACTCATCAGATCAACAAAGTATGCGGGGGCGTTTGTCAAGCCGAAGGGCATCACTAGCCATTCATAGAAACCGTTCGGAGTCCTAAAGGTGGTCTTGTCAATGCTATCCTCAGCCACTCTCAACTGATGGAAACCAGTGGCTAAGTCCAACTGCGAAAACACTGAGGCGCCAACTAACTGATCGAAGAGATCGTCAATCCTCGGCAGTGGGTGTCTGTTCTTCTTAGTAGGCTTATTATGTTCTCTATAGTCCACACAAAGTCTAAGGGACCCATCCTCCTTCGTGGCAAATACTACTGGAGCACCCCACTCCGATATACTTCATCTTATGAACCCCTTCTCAAGCAACTCCTTCACTTTCTTATTGAGTTCCCTCCTTTCACGAGGAGCCATATGGCGTACTGGCAAAGATACTGGTTTTGCATTATCCACAAGATATATTCGAAAATCTATCTCCCGCTTCGAAGGCAAGCCCTTCACCTCCTCAAACACATCCGAGTATTCTCGGACCACTCTAACAGATCGTAGATTCTCTACAGACGTGTCAAGTGATTCTAGATAACTTAGCATAACGGAATTTATGGGATTACAAAAGATTTCGAGAGTGTTGCCAAGGCGAGTCATGAGCCTAACTACTCTCCTTTCACAATCAAGAACGGCCCCATTTCTGGATAACCAATCCATTCCTAAAATTAGCCCATAGCCCGTGAAGCCCAAAACATAAGCATCACATCTAAACTCAACGCTAAGTATAGAAATTTTCAAATCCAAACACATCATGGACAAATAATTTGAGCCCCCAATTGGATTCGAAACAACTAAGGGATCCTCTACTAAACTGGTGTATAAGTGCAGTGATTCAACTAATGATGTAGAGATAAACGAATGCGATGCACCCGAATCGAATAAGGTACGGACAGGATGATCAAACAGAAAAACTAAGCTTTCAAAAGAAATGGTTCTACCTCGTTCTTGCAGCGGTGGGACCGTGAGAGCCTGAACTTGTCCCCTTGCCTGCCCTGGTGCCATAAGAGCCTGCACCTGTCCTACCGAGGTAGACCCTACCCTCTGCCCCTTCTTTGGGCAGTCCTTCACTAGATGTCCCGCTTCGCCATAGTGAAAACAGTCAGTCTTCTTTTTCTTCCGGCAATCCTTGCTAAGATGGCCTGGTGTCCCACAGTTAAAGCATTTCTTCTTTCCCTTGCCATTATTGTCTTTACCACCCTTCTTGTTTTGCTGTTGTGGTTTCTTCTGATCCCCTTTCTTCTCGGGTGCCTTATCAGCTTTAGTGCCTTTCTCCTCGTGCATGAGTGCCATGTCCCATAGGGATGTGGGTCATAGCCAACCCTTGCAATGGTTCATTCAATCCATTAACGAACCTCAGAGCCTTCTTCTCCGGCGTATTCACTAAGTCCAAGCCAAACCTTGCTAACTAATTAAATTTGTTGACATATTCTTTCACTGATGAGCTTCCTTGCTTTAATGTCAAGAACCTTTCTGTATATAGATTCTCTTCTGCCCTTGAGAGAAACTTTGCCTCAAACCTACGTCTGAAATCCGCCCAAGAATCAACAGGACGCTCCCCATTAGTGACCTCCCACCAAAACGAGGCCTCTCCCTTCATTAACCAAGCTGCTAATTTGACTCTCCTCCCTTCTTCTACTTCAAAGATTTCTAGCAATTCTTCTACCTCCTTAAGCCAATCTCTAGCTTCCACAAACGTTTCTGACCCTTGAAAAGGTTTTCCACCCATAGCCTTAAATTCCTTGCACGTCTTTGCAAAAGTATCTACGCGAGGAGGAGGAGGAGGAGCGGGTGCAACTGGTGGTGGAGGAACATTGGCTGGACCTGCAGTGGCCCTAGCCTCTAATAACCTCCTATACCATCCTGGTATCTTTACACCATCCGGAAGGTTAAGATCTTCAGCCTTGCTGAAACGAAAAAGGAAAGATTCAAAATGGAGAATTTGAACGATAAAGATATATGGCTATTGGGGATTATGTTTTTCTTAAAAAACTTTCCTCTTTAAATTACTCATTAAGACATGTTTTTAAAACTCTTCTTCCAAAAATACTTTAGAAAAATAGTTTTTCTAAAAAAAATATCTGTTCTGGTAACCTTAAGCTCTGATACCACGTGTAACACCCCACGTCCATTAATGTCACTCACAAAGGGAATGCATTAACTTCCATTGAGGTTTTAAGTGAATACAGAACAGAAAAATTACGACAAGACAGATAATAAGTAGTACTTGGAAATCTAAAACCTCATTTTATGCAGCGGAATTTAAACATGTTTGTTACATCATAAAACCATAAATCAGAGTCAAGTACAATATCCATCTTAATAAAACAAAATACATAACCCCATTACATAAATAGCCATTAAAGAAGATAACAAGCTGGACTTTACTTCGATGGTCCAAGCTTTCCAAAAGAGAGATAAAGTAATCCAATCAATCTCCACTAGAGCTGGGTCCAACCTGAGGACCTGGAGGGGGAAAAAGGATAGAAATAGAGGGGGTCAGACACAAAGTCTGGCGAGTATGATAATTCTAACAATACTATTACTAGAATAACTAGACTAAGGCATAAGCTGGAAAACAAGGAAATGTCTATGAACTATTGGGTATGGAAAAGCAAATAAAGATAACGCTAAAGGCACACCTAATTACTAACGAATAATTACTACACTGCACCACACCAATCACCCTAAAGGTCGATCCCACTTGCTTCACTTAGAAATTATTTAAATAGCTTTGTGTACCTCTAGCTGACTAAATAGGTGTCGTCTGCCCCTATCTCCACTAAGTGTACCCCGCTACCCACTTTCGATCGGCTCCCTACTCGTAGATACCCGTGCTGGCCCCACAGTGGGGTGTATCACTCCCCTAAAGTGGCAACTCGATACAACTTGAGAATGCACGGCTTATACCTACATGATGCAGCAACGTCTTACCTACCAGCCCGGGTCCACACACGCATATGAAACTCGTTGGACTTGCGTTGCCACCGCTACCCCGTTTTGGCCTCTTATAGTCAAACCCAGTATGCGTGTCCCGTCCTCGACTTGGGTCGAGCCCACAAAGATACGTTTGGGTTACTGGTTGAAATGGGCCCCCACAAGCTATCCACCTAAGCTTGTCCCCACTAGTATATCCCACTTAACCGTCTTAGTCATGTTCATTTACATGTGTGTTTGGTTAAGTCTTACTAATCGTATTTCACATGCCACTAAGGGCACCCACTAGATTCCTCATGCCACCCAAGGCACCTACTTAACCCCCATGTCCCACCTTACATGTTTATCTGGTTAAGTATTTCTTAATTCATTCAGGCCATAACCTCATAAAGACCTCTCACATTAGACTGGCACTTATGGCAGCTGGATTTGCCGGGCGGGTCCGGGCAGTCTTACACCATAAAAGAGTCTAACCTCGTGTCTTTACAACTGTTATGCTTTAGTTTGGGCCTAGGACCTCTCACATTGGGCTAACATTTGTGACCACTGGATTTGCCGGGCGGGTCCGGGCAGTTTTACGTCACAAACGAGTCCAACCTCGTGTCCTAAGCATTGATTAACACTTACAATCTTTTACCCCTGTTTTAATAATTCCCTATTCAAATTATTAATTAATTCCAATTTTAATGATGTCCATAATTGATTCAATTATGGCCATCCATTCATGGCATGCAAAATCATATCAATTGCACCCCAACTTCTTAATATTAAATCCTTAATATTACCCCTACCCCACGTTATACATTCGCTTATTCAACGTAGAATATACGTTACACTCGAATAGTCTAACTCATAGCACAAAGATAAATTATCACAACATATAGACAAATAAAATAGATCTAATCATAATAGGGGTGAAACTTGCATAAAACTACACATGTCATGGACCTAAAGGTGTCAACTTGTTTGGTAAAATATCACAACTTAAATGATATGATCATAACCCAAAGTCATGTATAAACTTGCATATGCGGTTTTATGCAACATAATGATGTTGTGATCTAGCATCTAATACATAGAATTCACATATGTCATAGCATAATTCTAGGTGTCATAATTCTAGATCTAAATAGATGTCATGGCATATGTTCATAATCTTTACTATCAATCTAAACTTGCAAACATGATTTGTCATCAACATAGCCCAAATAATATCAACGTTATGACTTGATTAACATGAACTAATTAGCATAGATAATAACATCATGACTTTATAACATGTATGATTTATCACAATTTAGCATAGAAAATTACAACCTATACAATATCATCATAGCATGATTTACAACATATAGTATATCATCATCGCATAACATAGGATTTACAACATACATGATAGCATAAGGTTTACAACAACATATATGACAATTCACATCATTCATTCATAATCCATTCATAACTTAATCTAATTAGTTTAATAATAATCTTGTTAAGATCATCATACTCACAATTAGAAGAGAAAGAGAGTCTTGATTTGCTTTAGACTTGAGTAGAATTAGGGTTTTGATTAGCTTTCTTCCCTCTTAGTTGGCGGCGGCTACATTGAGTTCCATGGCGGCGGTATGACGGTGGCTATTCTATTTTTCAAGTGAATTAGAGTGAGAGACTACCTAGGTATTTATAGAGTTTAGGGTTTATTTAGACCATCAGATCAAGTCAGAACTAAACTGAACCGTTTAATTTGCCAACTCAGCCCTAAAGACACATCAGCCAAACCCTAGCCGCTTGGACAGGTCGACACCCAGGTCGACTGCCCAGTCGTCCTGGGGAGGTGTCGACTGCCCAGTCGACCTGGGGTGTTGGGCGGGAAATTTCCCGCCTAGCCTGTTTGACTTCGAATTTTGAATTTTAAATTTTCTGCAATCTGTTTTGAATTTTCTGAAACTTCCGATGGCCGTAACTTCTTCATACGAAGTCCAATTCACGCAAACTCGGACTCTATTTCAACCAAAATTCCGAGACGAACACAATGGAGCAACCCATTTCTCACAATTCTCACGTTTGAGATTAGTTATTCTATAATTTGTGAATATTAATATTAACAGAATTACGGGGTGTTACATTCTCCCCTCCTTAAAGGATTTCGACCCCGAAATCTTCAAGTCAAGAAGAATGTATATCCTGACATCCAATCGTCCGTCTACTCAACCATCAAACACAGGCATCCATTGTCCTTATAGACTTCTAATGCTTTCATATTTAAATGCACGGTGTGTGCATATGTCCATATCTAATGCAAAATCAGGTGGTCCACTGATTCAGTTGACCTCCTTAATGCAAATTATGATAGTGCCATGCGTTCATTATGTATGCAAAAGTTCCTTAATGCTACATATTATCTCTATATACGTGCACAATCATCATCTGAATGCATCATCCATATGATAATACAATCATCATACATCCATTTTACTAAATACATCCATATATATGCAATATGCAATATGAAGTGACTGAGCCGATCTAGTGCCTAATAGTGTGTGTATATGCGTCCACGAGCAACCACTAGCAAACACTTGCATCCACTTTGCATCCATCATACATAACATGTCTCAAACACATGTTTCAACCATTGGATTATCCTAACTAAAGGTTAAGAATATAGCGAGAGGATACTCTAAAGGTAAGATAAGTACAAGATAAGCGATAAAGGAGAAATTAAAGGACATACCCTCAAAAAGAAAAGGGTACAACGAACGCATCTTTTCTTCCGTCTCCCAAGCAGCGTTGCTCTCATCATCTCCCCATTATACCTTGACTAGTCTAACGTCTCGATTTCTCAGCTTCATGATCTCTGACCCAAGAATGCATGTAGGAGCTCGTCGAATCGTCGCATCACGCTCTATCTCCACCTATCTAATCAAGCTCGGCTCTACCACTTCCGCGGTCTCATGCAAGCACTTCCTCAAATGTGACACATGGAATACGTCGTGTACACCACTAAGTCTCTCGGGCAACTCCACTCTATACGCCATCTGTCCAATCTTCTCCTTAATAGGAAACGGCCCTACGAACCTTGGTGCTAATTTCCCAACGGACCCAAAGCAAACAACGTTCCGTAATGGAGACACTTTGATAAAGACCATGTCCCCAACTTCAAACTCAAGATCTGTCCTCCTCTTGTCCGCATAAGATTTCTGCCTATCTTGCGCTGCTTTCATCCTCCTTCGAATCAAGTCGATCTTCTTCGAAGTCTCCCTAATCATATCGGGCCCAAGTAAGATCTTATCCGTAGATTCCCACCAACATGTAGGTGAACGACAAGGTCGTCCATTAAGAGCTTCGAAAGGTGCCATGCCAATGCTGGACTGAAAGCTATTATTATATGCGAACTCTACCAATGGAAGATGCTCTTCCCATGTACCCCCAAAGTCTAGGATACATAGCCTCAAAAGATCCTCTAGAATGCGATTCACCCTCTCGGTCTGGCCGTCTGTCTGAGGATGATATGCGGTGCTCAAACATAACTGAGTCCCTACCGCTTCTTGTAAGCTCTTCCAAAATTCGCTAGTGAAAATAGGATCGCGGTCGCTCACTATGCTAGAAGGAACACCATGCAAACGAACTATCTCTCGGACGTACACAAAAGCTACCCATGGAGCAGTCCTCTTACTCTTCACGGGAATGAAATGGGCGCTCTTAGTAAGTCTATCTACTATAACCCAAATCTCCGTATTACCCTTCCTTGATCGCGGTAATCCATCCACAAAGTCCATCGAGACACCTTCCCACTTCCATAGTAGAACCTCCAATGGGTGAAGCAACCCACCGGGTTTCTTTTGCTCCGCTTTTACTTGTTGGCACACCAAGCATCTAGCGACATACTCGGCCACATCCCTCTTCATACCGGCCCAAAAGAAAACTCACTTCATGTCTTTGTACATCTTGTCCCTGCCGGGATGAATGGTCATCTTCGAACGATGTGCTTCGTCAAGAATGGCCTTCCTCAAACCTTTGTCTTGAGGTACACAAAGTCTATTATCCCTACGTAACCAACCCTTATCATCTAGGGTATAGCAACGGAGATGGCTTGATGACTCCCCTCTTTTGAGCTTTTCTACTAACTCAACCAACTGTGGGTCGTCTCGTTGTGCCTCGCCAATCCGTCCCAAAAGCATAGGTCTGACCTCCAAGGATGCTAGCAAATCGGGTATAAAGTCAACAGAAGGTCTAAAATTAAACATAGAGATGAATTCTAAGTTTCGCCGCTCAACAAACAACGGACTCAAGGACAGCCTTTTCCTACTTAAGGCATCTTCCACCACGTTACCCTTGCCAGGGGTATATGCTATCTCGAAGTCGTAGGATGCTAAGAACTCCATCCACCTTTGCTGCCTTAAGTTCAAGTCCTTCTGAGAGAATAAGTATTTTAAAGATTTGTGGTCAGTAAATAATTCGAATTACTCGCCAAGAAGATAATGACGCCAAGACTTAAGCGCAAAAACAATAGCGGCCAACTTTAGGTCATGTGTAGGGTAATTTTTCTCATGCGCTCTCAATTGCCTTCCACCATAGGCTATTACCCTGCCCTCTTGCATTAAGACTGCGCCTAGACATGTCCCACAAGCATCGGTATAAACAGTAAATGGCTTACTCCCGTCTGGTAGCACTAAGACTGGAGCTAAGGTCAAAGCTCTCTTTAAACGTTGGAACGCATCATTACAATCTACGTCCCATGTGAAAACTAGGTTCTTCTTCGTCATGCGTGTTAATGGAGCTGATATCTTTGCGAAGGCTTTGATAAACTTCCTATAGTAGCTAGCCAACCCCAAGAAACTTCTCACTTCGGTAGCATTTTTAGGGACCTTCCGTTCCTGGATGGCCACCACCTTTGCGGGATCCACAGTTATCCCTTCCTTGGAAACCACGTGCCCTAAGAATCGTACTTCCTTCCTCCAAAAGTGACACTTAGAAAATTTGGCTTTAAGATTATGCGCTCGTAGGATCTCCAACACTTCCATAAGATGTAGGGCATGCTCTTCTTCATCCTTAGAAAAGATCAAGATGTCGTCTACAAAGACTACCATGAATTTGTTAAGGTACTCCCTAAACACCCTACTCATCAGATCAACAAAGTATGCGGGGGCGTTTGTCAAGCCGAAGGGCATCACTAGCCATTCATAGAAACCGTTCGGAGTCCTAAAGGTGGTCTTGTCAATGCTATCCTCAGCCACTCTCAACTGATGGAAACCAGTGGCTAAGTCCAACTGCGAAAACACTGAGGCGCCAACTAACTGATCGAAGAGATCGTCAATCCTCGGCAGTGGGTGTCTGTTCTTCTTAGTAGGCTTATTATGTTCTCTATAGTCCACACAAAGTCTAAGGGACCCATCCTCCTTCGTGGCAAATACTACTGGAGCACCCCACTCCGATATACTTCATCTTATGAACCCCTTCTCAAGCAACTCCTTCACTTTCTTATTGAGTTCCCTCCTTTCACGAGGAGCCATATGGCGTACTGGCAAAGATACTGGTTTTGCATTATCCACAAGATATATTCGAAAATCTATCTCCCGCTTCGAAGGCAAGCCCTTCACCTCCTCAAACACATCCGAGTATTCTCGGACCACTCTAACAGATCGTAGATTCTCTACAGACGTGTCAAGTGATTCTAGATAACTTAGCATAACGGAATTTATGGGATTACAAAAGATTTCGAGAGTGTTGCCAAGGCGAGTCATGAGCCTAACTACTCTCCTTTCACAATCAAGAACGGCCCCATTTCTGGATAACCAATCCATTCCTAAAATTAGCCCATAGCCCGTGAAGCCCAAAACATAAGCATCACATCTAAACTCAACGCTAAGTATAGAAATTTTCAAATCCAAACACATCATGGACAAATAATTTGAGCCCCCAATTGGATTCGAAACAACTAAGGGATCCTCTACTAAACTGGTGTATAAGTGCAGTGATTCAACTAATGATGTAGAGATAAACGAATGCGATGCACCCGAATCGAATAAGGTACGGACAGGATGATCAAACAGAAAAACTAAGCTTTCAAAAGAAATGGTTCTACCTCGTTCTTGCAGCGGTGGGACCGTGAGAGCCTGAACTTGTCCCCTTGCCTGCCCTGGTGCCATAAGAGCCTGCACCTGTCCTACCGAGGTAGACCCTACCCTCTGCCCCTTCTTTGGGCAGTCCTTCACTAGATGTCCCGCTTCGCCATAGTGAAAACAGTCAGTCTTCTTTTTCTTCCGGCAATCCTTGCTAAGATGGCCTGGTGTCCCACAGTTAAAGCATTTCTTCTTTCCCTTGCCATTATTGTCTTTACCACCCTTCTTGTTTTGCTGTTGTGGTTTCTTCTGATCCCCTTTCTTCTCGGGTGCCTTATCAGCTTTAGTGCCTTTCTCCTCGTGCATGAGTGCCATGTCCCATAGGGATGTGGGTCATAGCCAACCCTTGCAATGGTTCATTCAATCCATTAACGAACCTCAGAGCCTTCTTCTCCGGCGTATTCACTAAGTCCAAGCCAAACCTTGCTAACTAATTAAATTTGTTGACATATTCTTTCACTGATGAGCTTCCTTGCTTTAATGTCAAGAACCTTTCTGTATATAGATTCTCTTCTGCCCTTGAGAGAAACTTTGCCTCAAACCTACGTCTGAAATCCGCCCAAGAATCAACAGGACGCTCCCCATTAGTGACCTCCCACCAAAACGAGGCCTCTCCCTTCATTAACCAAGCTGCTAATTTGACTCTCCTCCCTTCTTCTACTTCAAAGATTTCTAGCAATTCTTCTACCTCCTTAAGCCAATCTCTAGCTTCCACAAACGTTTCTGACCCTTGAAAAGGTTTTCCACCCATAGCCTTAAATTCCTTGCACGTCTTTGCAAAAGTATCTACGCGAGGAGGAGGAGGAGGAGCGGGTGCAACTGGTGGTGGAGGAACATTGGCTGGACCTGCAGTGGCCCTAGCCTCTAATAACCTCCTATACCATCCTGGTATCTTTACACCATCCGGAAGGTTAAGATCTTCAGCCTTGCTGAAACGAAAAAGGAAAGATTCAAAATGGAGAATTTGAACGATAAAGATATATGGCTATTGGGGATTATGTTTTTCTTAAAAAACTTTCCTCTTTAAATTACTCATTAAGACATGTTTTTAAAACTCTTCTTCCAAAAATACTTTAGAAAAATAGTTTTTCTAAAAAAAATATCTGTTCTGGTAACCTTAAGCTCTGATACCACGTGTAACACCCCACGTCCATTAATGTCACTCACAAAGGGAATGCATTAACTTCCATTGAGGTTTTAAGTGAATACAGAACAGAAAAATTACGACAAGACAGATAATAAGTAGTACTTGGAAATCTAAAACCTCATTTTATGCAGCGGAATTTAAACATGTTTGTTACATCATAAAACCATAAATCAGAGTCAAGTACAATATCCATCTTAATAAAACAAAATACATAACCCCATTACATAAATAGCCATTAAAGAAGATAACAAGCTGGACTTTACTTCGATGGTCCAAGCTTTCCAAAAGAGAGATAAAGTAATCCAATCAATCTCCACTAGAGCTGGGTCCAACCTGAGGACCTGGAGGGGGAAAAAGGATAGAAATAGAGGGGGTCAGACACAAAGTCTGGCGAGTATGATAATTCTAACAATACTATTACTAGAATAACTAGACTAAGGCATAAGCTGGAAAACAAGGAAATGTCTATGAACTATTGGGTATGGAAAAGCAAATAAAGATAACGCTAAAGGCACACCTAATTACTAACGAATAATTACTACACTGCACCACACCAATCACCCTAAAGGTCGATCCCACTTGCTTCACTTAGAAATTATTTAAATAGCTTTGTGTACCTCTAGCTGACTAAATAGGTGTCGTCTGCCCCTATCTCCACTAAGTGTACCCCGCTACCCACTTTCGATCGGCTCCCTACTCGTAGATACCCGTGCTGGCCCCACAGTGGGGTGTATCACTCCCCTAAAGTGGCAACTCGATACAACTTGAGAATGCACGGCTTATACCTACATGATGCAGCAACGTCTTACCTACCAGCCCGGGTCCACACACGCATATGAAACTCGTTGGACTTGCGTTGCCACCGCTACCCCGTTTTGGCCTCTTATAGTCAAACCCAGTATGCGTGTCCCGTCCTCGACTTGGGTCTAGCCCACAAAGATACGTTTGGGTTACTGGTTGAAATGGGCCCCCACAAGCTATCCACCTAAGCTTGTCCCCACTCGTATATCCCACTTAACCGTCTTAGTCATGTTCATTTACATGTGTGTTTGGTTAAGTCTTACTAATCGTATTTCACATGCCGCTAAGGGCACCCACTAGATTCCTCATGCCACCCAAGGCACCTACTTAACCCCCATGTCCCACCTTACATGTTTATCTTGTTAAGTATTTCTTAATTCATTCAGGCCATAACCTCATAAAGACCTCTCACATTAGACTGGCATTTATGGCAACTGGATTTGCCGGGCGGGTCCAGGCAATCTTACACCATAAAAGAGTCTAACCTCGTGTCTTTACAACTATTATGCTTTAGTTTGGGCCTAGGACCTCTCACATTGGGCTGACATTTGTGACCACTGGATTTGCCGAGCGGGTCCGGGCAGTTTTACGTCACAAACGAGTCCAACCTCGTGTCCTAAGCATTGATTAACACTTACAATCTTTTACCCCAGTTTTAATAATTCCCTATTCAAATTATTAATTAATTCCAATTTTAATGATGTCCATAATTGACTCAATTATGGCCATCCATTCATGGCATGCAAAATCATATCAATTGCACCCCAACTTCTTAATATTAAATCCTTAATATTACCCCTACCCCACGTTATACGTTCGCTTATTCAACGTAGAATATACGTTAGACTCGAATAGTCTAACTCATAGCACAAAGATAAATTATCACAACATATAGACAAATAAAATAGATCTAATCATAATAGGGGTGAAACTTGCATAAAACTACACATGTCATGGACCTAAACGTGTCAACTTGTTTGGTAAAATGTCACAACTTAAATGATATGATCATAACCCAAATTCATGTATAAACTTGCATATGGTGTTTTATGCAACATAATGATGTTGTGAACTAGCATCTAATACATAGAATTCACATAGGTCATAGCATAATTCTAGGTGTCATAATTCTAGATCTAAATAGATGTCATGGCATATGTTCATAATCTTTACTATCAATCTAAACTTGCAAACATGATTTGTCATCAACATAGCCCAAATAATATCAACATTATGACTTGATTAACATGAACTAATTAGCATAGATAATAACATCATGACTTTATAACATGTATGATTTATCACAATTTAGCATAGAAAATTACAACCTATACAATATCATCATAGTATGATTTACAACATATAGGATATCATCATCACATAACATAGGATTTACAACATACATGATAGCATAAGGTTTACAACAACATATATGACAATTCACATCATTCACTCATAATCCATTCATAACTTAATCTAATTAGTTTAATAATAATCTTGTTAAGATCATCATACTCACAATTAGAAGAGAAAGAGACTCTTGATATGCTTTAGACTTGAGTAGAATTAGGGTTTTGATTAGCTTTCATCCCTCTTAGTTAGCGGCGGCTACACTGAGTTCCATGGTGGCGGTATGACGGTGGCTATTCTATTTTTCAAGTGAATTAGAGTGAGAGACTACGTAGGTATTTATAGAGTTTAGGGTTTATTTAGACCGTCAGATCAACTCAGAACTAAACTGAACCGTTTAATTTGCCAACTCAGCCCTAAAGACACATCAGCCAAACCCTAGCCGCCTGGACAGGTCGACACCCAGGTCGACTGCTCAGTCGACCTGGGGGGGTGTCGACTGCCCAGTCGACACCCCAGTCGACCTGGGGTGCTGGGCGGGAAATTTCCCGCCTAGCCTGTTTGACTTCGAATTTTGAATTTTAAATTTTCTGAAATCTGTTTTGAATTTTCTGAAACTTCCGATGGCCATAACTTCTTCATACGAAGTCCAATTCACACAAACTCAGACTCTATTTCAACCAGAATTCCGTGACAAACACAATGGCGCAACCCGTTCCCACAATTCTCACATCTGAGATTAGTTATTCTTTAATTTGTGAATATTAATATTAACAGAATTACGGGGTGTTACACACAACACTATGTCGACTATTCAAGAATTAGAAATACCGAAACGTTAATAGAAAGAAGTTAAAGGGTGAGAATAGATAAGATAGAAAAACTAGAATAGAGGAAGACGAGGAACATAACAACAAAACAGACTAAATACGAATCTCACACAACGTATTTTTAAAGTCAAATTATTGACTGTTTTTCACATTAATATCCCGTATAGCCACATACTGACTCCAATAATTACGAAAATTGAAATCTAACAATAATTTAATATTCTGGATCCAACAAAATTAGTTTCGTCAAAAACGGAGGTCATTTGTAAAAATGGCTATTTTCTAAAGCTCTAAATAGACCAATTAAATATTAATACATTTAAAAAAATTAAATTAAGTATTAATAAATTAATATTACTGCATATATTCACATAGAATATCACCTAGCTCCAAATAAATATATTTGACTTTATAACTCAATATTTCAAATCCGGGTTAAATCGATATTCAATTTAAAATAGAAACCCTTTTATAAATCGTTATAAATTATAAACGAATTCCATAGCGACTGTTTCAAACTTTGATTTGGACATAACTCATAATCTACACGACGAAATCTCGATTTTTCTCTTTCATTAGAAAAATATCATTCAATATATTCGAATGTTTCTTATTTCACAGAAATCCGACTTAAAACGGATTATGTATATTCAATTGAAGTTCAAAACTCAATATTACGAACTACCGCGCCATTACGGGCTCGATTATAATTATTATAATTAATACGTTCAACCATCATTATTTGAATATGTTCGTTATTATAATTCAGTTCTAAACTGAATTAAATTAGTAAAATCATCTGATTCACACAATATTGCAAATTCTGCTAATTCTAAACTGTAACGACTGAGGGAAGTCGACTCTCAAATTCCAACAATAATACACAAACCCGTATTACTTGCCAAAACTCAAGTAACAAAAACACCAGATAGTTAATGAAAGAAAATAGAGGGTGAGATAAGAAAGAAAGAAATATTAGAATAGAAGAAGAAGACCACAACCACATCAGAGTCTCACATCGAAACGGAATAAAATATAATAGGAACAAACTTTATTTAGAGCTTTGAAACAAAAACTTACAATCATCAGAATACATCAATACATCTTTACAGTTATTTTAATCTGTCCTCGAATACAATACACAGCGGAAAAATTTCTAGATACCATATGTCTGAACACCTTCAGCTCGTCTCCGGACTTCACAGCATCCGATAATCTGAACCTGCACAACCCAGTCTAACCCGAGCATTACAAACGCCAGATCAGTCTAGTAAACCAAAGTGAGAAAAATCGCTAAGTTTAAGGACATCAACCAACTTGATTTTAAAGTCAAACTATTTCTTTTTGAAATCATAACTTATTCTGATATTATAATAGTGTCTAAACACAAATAAATATCAATCTAGCATAACACTTGCATCTAACGTTCTACATATATAGTATACAATCAAAAACTGCAGGCTCTTATTGGAGATTGGATTTCCAACTATGACAAGGTATGGAACCACCTTCTGATAGTGTATCTCTAGAGGCTAATACACTAGGTTCAACAAGAACATCTTGCAACCGGCCACATATGACCGACCACTAATTTCGCTTGAGTGTATCGAATGTATATCACCAACGGTTAGGTGTGACCCACCGTTTCCCGATAAGGGATGGCATCAAAATAGATTAAAGAATGAAATGAGTTATCTCTAGATAGGTGATTATACACCCTACTTGGGAGATACCCACTTAGCCATGCTACCTGCCCGATTTTTGTCATTTCCCAATTGAAGAGGCTTGAGGTTTAACACTACCTTTAGCACAACACATCACCAATCACTTTGAATGCCACATTATCAGATCCGCCAAACCACTAATTGACATCCCTAAAAATACTCTAGTCGTTAAGCTAAGAGAATTGTCATTTCTCCGCCACTAATAGAAATACATTTGTAAAAATCAATGTACGTGATTCTTTAAGAAGTATTCTGCCGGACATTCATCCGTACAAGTCATCCAGGTATAGGATGAACTGAAGGCACCCTCCTACCACATCCTAGGTATCACCCTATCGATTAGTAGCGAGTAATCCTTGCAATCAGTAGATTCCAATCATGACAGAATCATTACCGAGATATCTCTGGCAACTAAACCAGAGAAATTCAACAAGTGGATCTTCCGCTCCTGAAGATCAGCGGTTGTAATAACCCGGAAATTCCGAACCAGTTTAAATTTTTTATTTTAGCAATTTTAGCGAATTTTGAATATTTAAAATGAATTATTTTAAATAATATTGACGAGAAATTTATTTTGAATATATTTAGAAAGTATATATTATATACGCCGTCGTTAGAATATAAATAATTATATATAATAATAAAAGGAATTGAAAATGGCGTGGTAGTTCGATAATTCGATTTCAAACTTCAATTGAACATACCGAGTGCAAAACAATCCGGATTTTAGTGAAACCAAAAATAATAGGATCTAATTGATAATATCTTTCCAACGAATCCGAAAAATCAAAATTTCATAACGGGAATCAAAAGATATGTCCAGTTGAAAATTCTGAATAGTCGCTATGGAATTCAGGCCCTTAAAAATAGCCATTTTGCAAACAACCTCGGATTTCGACGAAACCACTTTTGTTGGATCCGTGATGTCAAATTATAGCTAGATTCCAAATTTCATAATTTTTTGATTCAATATGTGAGTGTGGCAAAGGGAAACGCGTTTGACCAGTTTCAGGTTATTTTAATCGACTGGAAAATGGCCATTTCTCAAACGGTCTCAGAATTCAATGAAACTAGTTTTGTTAGGACCGTATCGTCAATACGAAGCTAGTAAATATTTTTCAGGAATTTTTCGAGTTAGTATGTGACCCCGGTAAATTGAAATGCGCGTTCAAATTCATTATATAGAGTTATATGTTGATTTTAACGGAAACTGATCGAAACGATCGAATCAGCCTACGATACATATCCCATTGTGTTCGGAGTGGGGGTGAAACGCTAGGGACGACAGGCGGTGGGCCTCGTTTAGAGGTCGTTTGAAAAAGTCAACTTTTTGAAATAAATAATTAAATAAATAAAAAATAAATAAATATCTTTCCTCTCCTTATTCCTTTAGCTGGCCCCCCTTCCTTCAGTCAAAATCGAAAACGATAAATAAAAAAAAGGGAGAAAGGGCATCGATGAGCCGCCGCGCCCCAGGGTGGCGCAGCCACCACCGCCGCCACCAGAGGGTGGCGCACACCTCTCCCCCTCCCTCCAGCTTCTCCCGCTCCTCCCTCCTCGCGACACCCCAATCCCCAACAACCGCCGCTTCCCTCTTCGAACCCCCAAGCCTCCAGTCCCACTTCCACCGCCCAACGAACACCACACCCCCCCCCCCCCTCCCCGAAGCTCCGGCGCCACCCACGACTGCCCTAGGCCGCCTCCATTTCCCTATTGGCCTTCCAACACCTCCACCGCTCCGCTCCTTCTCGTTTAAACCCCAAAACCCGAAGATGATCGCTATGAACCCTCTTTGAATAACAAAGTAAATTTTTTTAAAATTTATTTATGTAATAAAAATTCAATTTTTATCATATGTATTTGTTCATATGGAGAATGGATTGTAAAAGAAAGATTTTATTCGTTCATTAGCTAGGAAAAAGAAGTGATTTTTAATAATAAAAATATGATTTTTATATTTTTAAAGTAATAAAAATATTATTTTTATATTTTTAAAGTATTAAAAATATAATCTTTACTATATAGAAGATGTAAAAATATGATTTTTGTTTATGTAGAGAATTAAAAATATAATTTTTATCTATATAGTAGCGTTAGAAAAATATAATTTTTATCTATATAGTAGCGTTAGAAAAATATAATTTTTACCTATATAGTAGCGGTGGAAAAATTCGATTTTTATATATTGAATAGCATAGTAAAAATTCGATTTTTAAATATATGAAGTGATTATAAAAAATATGATTTTTAAATTGAAAGTGAACAAATAAAAATGTGATTTTTATAAATGTAGTGGCTACGGGCAACGAAGATGACAATGATGCGATAACGACGAAGATTTCTATCAAGGAAGAGTTGTGGTATCGGATAGCTATTGGTGAGAACTTCTCACTCTAAATTTCCTTTTCTAGTTATATATATATATATATATATATATATATATATATATATATACACTAGGATGCAGACGGTGTTTAGTAGCACCCGACACCCGTCATCCACAGACCATGGATGGCTTGTTTGTTTAATTGTTTGGTTGTGTAGTTGGTTAGATTATTTGGTTTGAATTGAGTTGTTTGGTGAAATGGATATGATTGATGTGTGAATGGCGTGGGCCTTCACTAGATCGGGGATAAGGCTAGGCCTTGTCCCGTTTCTAGTATCGTGTCGTTATGCCGCCGAAATTTTCCAAAATAAATTAGAAAAATAAAAATATCATTTTATTTAATGAATGAACTGAATAGGATATTTTCATAGGTTGAATAAAATAATTTGATCGTTAAAAATATAATTTTTAACGTGAAAGTGAATAAATAAATATTTATAAACAAATCTGCCGATATGTTTATATACACTGATTTGACTGATATTGATTGGGTCGACAAATTTTACACATCGCCCAACTGCACAAATAAAATCTGTGTTTGATTGTTTGAAACCCCACACGGGTATTGGGATAAAATACGACATACACTGATCCCAATAATTGGTTGTATGTCGATCGATTGATTGACAGGCTGTTATAAGCGTTAGTTATCTATATTTGGTGCTTATACAGTGTAGTGCACTTTGGTTGATGGTTGATTATTTTTCAGTGCTATTATATACGTGTGATGTATGAAAATCCATATAATTAATATTATATGGTGATTGATTGGGCCTCATTCCAATTTAGAAAATAAAGAATATTATAAAATAAAGGTTCATGTGTTGACCGTACTCATTCGTTGAGATTAGTCATGTGTTGAACGAAATATTTTAATAATAAAATTTACATCTTTATCAATATAAAGTAAAGGTTCATGTGTTGACCGTACTCATCCGTTGAG
Source organism: Allium sativum (assembly GCA_030737875.1). Classification (NCBI taxonomy): domain Eukaryota; kingdom Viridiplantae; phylum Streptophyta; class Magnoliopsida; order Asparagales; family Amaryllidaceae; genus Allium; species Allium sativum. The sequence goes on from CM060926.1 coordinate 380,101,615, forward strand.
ATTAGTCATGTGTTGAACGAAATATTTTAATAATAAAATTTACATCTTTATCATATATGAAATCAAAAATTAACTGGAAGATAGATAAGATGAGTGGTCTCCTAGATATTGATCTGATGTTGGTTTCGGCCTTCGGGGTTAATATTTAGGGAATCATTCTCTTACTAATTTACGGTTGGAGTCTGATTTGATATCAAACGATAGATACCCTAATTTTTATAAAATATATTAAATACAAAAATAGTCACACGTGGACGGTACTCATTCGTTGAGATTAGTCGTGTGTTGACAAAAATAAATATTCATTTTTTGAATAGAATATTTGAAAATAGAAATATATGAAGCCGTGTTGATTAGATTAAAGCCATTTTGACGTGAACGATATTTATATCGATTTTACTCATTTTAAAATGAATATTGAAAAGTGATTTCGTAATCGAATATTTCGAAATGAATTGAATATAAAACGATTTCGAAATGAATTGAATATAAAACGATTTCGAAATGAATTGAATAGAAAACGAATTGAATTCAAATTGGACAGAAAACGAATTGAATTTAAATTGAATAGAAAACGAAATGAATTCGAGTCGAATTAAAATCGATTTGAATTGAAATCAAATAGAAATGAAAGTAAAAAGGACTTATAATAGGGAAATTCAATTTTGATTTGAATTTGAAATAAAGGTTGAAGTTGTTTTTGAAACAAATCTGAAACTATTTATAAAATTCATTTTAAATAGTAATCGACGAAATATATATTATATATATTATATATATAATATAATGGCCTGAATGTAACGCGCCGCGCCGCGGTAGTTCGTGAATTTCGACCATTTATTTCAAACGGACATTACGGGAGATCCGACCGTCGGATTCTCCTAAAACTGGAACCATTGGGTTCGTACCGAAAAGAGCTTTCTAACGAATATTAGAAATTCAAAATCTAACGGTTGGATTTGGAGATACGTCCAAATCAAATTAGAAAAAGGTCGCTGTAAGTGCAGTTCGATGGTCCTTGATGGAAATCGACTGTACGGGCCTTGATAAAATTATTAAAAATAGTAATAATTTGTGTAAAATCATAAGTAATGATTTGGGAAAAATTGGGGTGAAAAACTCCATATTTGAAAAGATAAAAATAGATTTTTATTGAAATGAACTAGTTTTGAACTAAAATTAAAACCCATTTATTTTCAAATAAATAAATTGGATTTGAAATGAATTTTAAATAGAATTGATTTGTGGGTTTATCATGAACGATGATTTTAAATAACACTAGTTCTTTAATCCGATAATAAATAAAATGTGGTTTGGGTTTGTCGTGAACTATGTTTTAAATGACACTAGTTCTTTAACCCAGTAAAAGGAGTTTTAATGAATCTGCAATTAGATTGAAATGTGAATTGATAATCTAAATTATCAAATTTGGCAAATGAGCGAGAATGGAGTATCACAAGTTTTGCTCCAGAGCGATAGTTAAATCTTTAATTAGATTTGAACGTGAAATGGTAATTAATTTTACCGATAACACCGTGGTGTTAGATATGGAGTATTACCAGTTTTGCTTCATGGGATGAATAGGTTGGGATTGGGAAATAAAATAAATAATTACTTCGGTGTGGTTCGCTAATCTCGACTAGTTTGGTAAACCATAATTTGGTTTGATATGACATCCAATGGAAGATTAAAGGATAAATTTTAAAGAATTTATCTTGGATAAAATTAATGGGAACTTTTCCCTGAGAATATGAATTGGAATGAGGCGTATGTTGTGTTTGTGTAACATTTGTTTTTAATATACGCGGGTTGTTTGGAAAGTCCGGGTTTATACCCATTCTGAATAACCGATTCGACGATATGTCGAAGATGAAGACGGTGGTTGAAGACCGGAAATCTTCACATCGTTTGGATAATTACTGATGATCCTGATTGGGCTGTACACCCAAGAGGATGGAAATAGTTGGTGGTCGTCCAGACGTACTTGGAGATGGATGGATATGCGAGGAAAGTGCCTCCGGTTTCGTTCAGACCCAGAACGGACTTGTAAATGGATGGTGTGTCTGACATTGGATTTTATTCTGTGTTGAGTGATTTCTATTTAATATACATCTTTTTGGCGGCGGAGAATTTATTCTTTTGCTTAACGCCCTTCTCTGAGACGTACGAGCTCAGAGGCTGTATATCGATGGACATCAGTCGCATGGCATGAATTGCCTATGTGACACGCTAAGATGCAATGATCAAGGCTTTTGTTGAAAAGCAGAGTCTTGTGGTTGATGATCAAAGCACGGCCTACGTGGTAGCTTTGTGTATAACGTGAATTCGCGAGCCTCACACCTCGGTATGAGTCAAAAACGGGATACGGACTGCAGGGAGAGCACGACGTTTCTTTCTAGCTTTGGTGGTGTCAGTGACTTATCAGCCCTGACATTTATATACTTTTCACCTTTGTGGTTGTTAGATGAGGCGCCTCGATTTTAGGTCTGTAAGGACCGGGAAACGTGTGTTCAGGCATAATTAATCCTCTAACGTAAGTGAGGACCGGCCCTGAAGATCCAGGATTGCCCAGAGTGTGTAGTCCTGAGGCATTTGCTAGAGTGTCTCGAACGCGGAGAGGAGCTTGCCCCTTGCCTCGACTCATGACGGAATCCAATTTCCAATACGTGATATTGCGATTTTAATTGTAGAACTAGTATGGCGACATAATAGATGGTAGCTATGCCGCCTATGATTGATATTTATGATTGAAATTGTTTTGACACTATACACTTATTATAGTATCAAATGATTTGTTTTAAACGTACCAAGCATGTTTGGCTATTATAAGGTAAAACCCTATCCTCCGGCTTGCGTTGCATTGTGTGATGGGACCTGGGTCTTATAATAGCTTCATTTTTCGAAAAAGCATTGCGCTGTTTATTCTATGCACTGGTATTCTTGGGAGGAAACCCGTTCCGTGTTATACGGCATGGTCCCTTGAATTACTCTCTTTCAAAGTAAAGTTTTAAATAACTGTTTTAGTTCTCACACCAGTCACATGACTGACCTGGAGTTTATTGTTTTAACCTAAACTCTAGGTGCCCCTATTTTCCGCACGGGCAGCTAGTAGTTTTGGTTTTGCAGATTTATATTCACAGGATCCTGGTTTACAACTGGAATGATATCCGAAAAGCTCTGTATCCGTATATCACCTTCAGTTGTGCTTTGTATTATTTTCCGCTGCTATGTAATTTATTGTAATCTCTGATAATTATCGAATGTAATTTATTCATTTATACTCTGTATATTCTTGTATCTGATGGAATTGTTGTAATATACAATGAAATGTTCTTCCGTCTGCGTTCTGATTTGTCGTGTTCTCAAAACGATCAGGGGTTTCGAACGGTCTAGATCAGTTTAACGACTGATTCGGATCGAGCGAAATTCCAGGCCGTCACATTTGGTATCAGAGCTTTGGTTTACAGAGCTCGAGAACAAGACACATTAGAACCATACGAAAGAATTCATCAGATATTGGATTAGTAATATCCAATTAGAATGACTCGTTAGAGATAGGATCAGTAGTATCCTAGAACGAGTGTGAAGAGTATATTTTTCAAATGAAAACAATTTTGTTTTGAAATTTAAATCATTTTACACGTATTTGATTATTTATTTATTTTGAATATGGACAATCCAATATATAAAGATTTCGCGTATACGCGTCATGAACGTATATTCGAAGTTTTAATATACTGGATAGATATAGAATCACATTCTAGACACCCGGAGATGATTCTGATGATTGATATATCATCATCAGAATTTGTGTTCGTGTTTCAAAGGTGTGATATCTATATATTTCCATTAGACTGGTGTGAGAACCAAAACTTATGTAGATAGATTTATTTGTTGTGAATTGGCATCAAAAACAAGATTTTCAGTATATATATCAAAATTATGAATTTGAAACGTTAATTCACTAATTGATTGATGTTTGTATTGTTTGTTTATTTGTTTGATAATTTTGAACCATTTTTCCTAATTGAATCAAATATTGAAAATTGGTCGCGTTTGCTTGCATATACTTACATTGAACAGGTCATAGCAAGGAGGCTAGAGCAGAGAATAAAATTTGTTTGCCCGACAAATAGGTACATGTTTATCATAATTTACTGTTTTGTTTGGGTGATGATGATTTTATGAGCCTATTGGCTAGCAGCTTGGCTTTTTCTTTTTCTTTTTGAGATCAGAAGGCCTGTATGGCAATTTCAGGATTTTCCCGTGGCTCCCGGTGCAGGGGAGGTTAGGGCGAAATTTTTCGAAAATTTAGGGTGTTAGCCAAATTTTGAAAATTCTCAAAAACTGAAAAGTTGGAGAATGGAAGCCAGATCGAACGTAGAGTTGATTGATCAAACCACTTTCGGCTTTGTTCCTTTTCGGGGACGAAAAGTTTTAAGTGGGGGAGATTGTAATAACCCGGAAATTCTGAACCAGTTTAAAATTTTTATTCTGGCAATTTTTTCGAATTTTGAATATTTAAAATGAATTATTTTAAATAATATCGACGAGAAATTTATTTCGAATATATTTAGAAAGTATATATTATATACGCCGTCGTTAGAATATAAATAATTATATATAATAATAAAAGGAATTGAAAATGGTGCGATAGTTCGATAATTCGATTTCAAACTTCAATTGAACATACCGGGTGCAAAACAATCCGGATTTTAGTGAAACCAAAAATAATAGGATCTAATTAATAATATCTTTCCAACGAATCCGACAAATCGAAATTTCATAGCAGGAATCAAAAGATATGTCCAGTTGAAAATTCTGAATAGTCGCTATGGAATTCAGGCCCTTAAAAATAGCCATTTTGCAAACAACCTCAGATTTCAACGAAACCACTTTTGTTGGATCCGTGATGTCAAATTATAGCTAGATTCCAAATTTCATAATTTTTCGATTCAATATGTGAGCGTGGCAAAGGGAAACGCGTTTGACCAGTTTTAGTTGATTTTAGTCGACTGGAAAATGGTCATTTTTCAAACAGTCTCAGAATTCGACGAAACTAGTTTTGTTAGGATCGTATCGTCAATACGAAGCTAGAAAATATTTTTCAGGAATTTTTCGAGTTAGTATGTGACCCCGGTAAATTGAAATGCGCGTTCAAATTCAATATATAGAGTTATATGTTGATTTTAACGGAAACTGATCGAAACGATAGAATCAGCCTACGATACATATCCCATTGTGTTCGGAGTGGGGGTGAAACGCTAGGGACGACAGGCGGTGGGCCTTGTTTAGAGGTCGTTTAAAAAAGTCAACTTTTTGAAATAAATAATTAAATAAATAAATATCTTTCCTCTCCTTATTCCTTTTTCTGCCCCCCTTCCTTCAGTCATAATCGAAAACGATAAATAAAAAAAAAGGGAGAAAGGGCATCGATGAGCCGCCGCGCCCCAGGGTGGTGCAGCCACCACCGCCGCCGCCAGAGGGTGGCGCATACCTCTCCCCCTCCCTCCAGCTTCTCCCGCTCCTCCCTCCTCGCGACACCCCAATCCCCAGCAACCGCCGCTTCCCTCTTCGAACCCCCAAGCCGCCAGTCCCCCTTCCGCCGCCCAACGACCACCGCACCCCACTCCCCCGATGCTCCGGCCCCACCCACGACTGCCCTAGGCCACCTCCATTTCCCTAATGGCCTTCCAACACCTCCACCGCTCCGCTCCTTCTCGTTTAAACCCCAAAACCCGAAGATGATCGCTATGAACCCTCTTTGAATAACAAAGTAAGTTTTTTTAAATTTATTTATGTAATAAAAATTCAATTTTTATCATATGTATTTGTTCATATGGAGAATGGATTGTAAAAGAAAGATTTTATTCGTTCATTAGCTAGGAAAAAGAAGTGATTTTTAATAATAAAAATATGATTTTTATATTTTTAAAGTAATAAAAATATGATTTTTATATTTTTAAAGTATTAAAAATATAATCTTTACTATATAGAAGATGTAAAAATATGATTTTTGTTTATGTAGAGAATTAAAAATATAATTTTTATCTATATAGTAGCGTTAGAAAAATATAATTTTTATCTATATAGTAGTGTTAGAAAAATATAATTTTTACCTATATAGTAGCGGTGGAAAAATTCGATTTTTATATATTGAATAGCATAGTAAAAATTCGATTTTTAAATATATGAAGTGATTATAAAAAAAATATGAATTTTAAATTGAAAGTGAACAAATAAAAATGTGATTTTTATATATGTAGTGGCTACGGGCAATGAAGATGACAAAGATGCGATAACGACGAAGATTTCAATCAAGGAAGAGTTGTGGTATCGGATAGCTATTGGTGAGAACTTCTCACTCTAAATTTCTTTTTCTAGTTATATATATATATATATATATATACTAGGATGCAGACGGTGTTTAGTAGCACCCGACACCCATCATCCACAGACCATGGATGGCTTGTTTGTTTAATTGTTTGGTTGTGTAGTTGGTTAGATTATTTGGTTTGAATTGAGTTGTTTGGTGAAATGGAATGGATATGATTGATGTGCGAATGGCGTGGGCCTTCACTAGACCGGGGATAAGGCTAGGCCTTGTCCCGTTTCTGGTATCGTGCCGTTATGCCGCCGAAATTTTCCAAAATAAATTAGAAAAAAATAATATCATTTTATTTAATGAATGAACTGAATAGGATATTTTCGTAGGTTGAATAAAATAATTTGATCGTTAAAAATATAATTTTTAACGTGAAAGTGAATAAATAAATAATTATAAACAAATCAGCCGATTTGTTTATATACACTGATTTGACTGATATTGATTGGGTCGATAAATTTTACACATCGCCCAACTGCACAAATAAAATCTGTGTTTGATTGTTTGAAACCCCACACGGGTATTGGGATAAAATACGACATACACTGATCCCAATAATTGGTTGTATGTCGATCGATTGATTGACAGGCTGTTATAAGCGTTAGATATCTATATTTGGTGCTTATACAGTGTAGTGCACTTTGGTTGATGGTTGATTATTTTTCAATGCTATTATATACGTGTGATGTATGAAAATCCATATAATTAATATTATATGGTGATTGATTGGGCCTCATTCCAATTTAGAAAATAAAGAATATTATAAAATAAAGGTTCATGTGTTGACCGTACTCATCCGTTGAGATTAGTCATGTGTTGAACGAAATATTTTAATAATAAAATTTACATCTTTATCAATATAAAGTAAAGGTTCATGTAACGACCTGAAAATCCGAACCAATTTGAAAATGTCATTTTGGTTAATTTATAGGATTTTGAATATTTAAGGTGATTTATTTTAAATAATAACGACGGAAAAATTATTTTAATCAAAGAAAAAATGAATAAATTTATTTTAATTATATAACGAGCTTGAAATGGCGCGGTAGTTTGAAAATTCGATTTCAAACTTTGGAAAATTATATAAAATTCATTTTAAGTCAGAATTGGGTAAAACTGGAAATGTTAGAATCGAATTTATCATATCTTTCCAGAGAATGTAAGAAATTGAGATTTCGCCGGATAAATTGCAAGTTATGACTAAATCAAAATTTCGAAAGGTCGCTATGGAATTTATATAAAGAAATTATAAACGTTTGAGATTTAAATTTGAATTCCGGATTTGTTAAATTTTAAATAATTATATATGGGAATATAAAATATGTAAATTTGATTTATAAAATTTTATTCAAGTTATAAATTGATGTAAATTGAATTTTAAGGATATTTAATTTGAAAGTTAAGTTAAATTTGGAATTTTATTTGTGTATATTTAATTTGATATTCAAGTTGAAATTTGAAAATAATTAAATATGGAATAAAATATATGTGAAATAAATTTGTAAATTTATCTAAATTGTAAATTTGATTTAAATATGAATTTATAAATATTTAAATTTGAATTTTATCAGTTAATTGAATTTTTGAATATTTTATTTATTTAATTAACTGTGAAATTAGCTGTTTTGGCGACTGTCTCGGAATTCGACGAAACTGGCGCCATTGGATGCGGAACGGTGAATTGTTGCAAGATTCCAGTTTTTAGAATTTTCGGACTTGTTATGTGACCGTACGGGAGAAATCGCGAAATTGAATCGGTGAAACAGAATATTGGTTGTTCTCTTATTTGGGCCTTTATAAAATATCCAAATAAATTCCTTCCTTCACTTTTCAGCCCATTTAAACTTAACATATACTTCCTACCTCAAAAATTCATCGTTAATGGCTGAAAATTATTTTCCAAACCCTAGTTCCAAAATGAAATCCAACTCAAAATAAAATCTCTCCAAACCATAGCATATTATATATCAAATCGAAGATCTCGATGAGTAGATCACAGATCTGTAGTTTGTTTCGACATGCAGTGGCCGGAGTGGCCTGAAATCGAGAGTCAAAGTTGCTGGAATTGGAACCCTAAGCTACAATTTAGGGCTTTTTGATCCGGGACTAAATCACAAATTCGGGGATCTGGGTATTGGAGAGTAGGTCGTCACGAGTTCGTTGGTGTAATTCGTTTGATTTATAGGGTGGTGGATGATCGGAATTTGCTTGTCGAAGTCAGAAAACCGCGTCCGTTCTTCTTGCTGGCGGCAGTCCAGTGGTCGACCGGAGATGGTGGCGTGGGTGTAGGCCGACGCGCCTCGGCGTCAGGAGTTGGTTGGCGGTGTTCTCGAGATGAACGGTGGCCGGAGCTGAGGGCTGTGGATGGTCAAACTTTCGGCCTAGATGGGTTGTTTTCCGTTCGGCCTGTAGAAGAAAGAGGAAGAGATGGGCGGGAGCGTGGTCAAAGGGTGCTGAGGTGTCGAAATCTGGGTGGGTGAGTTAATTATTTAATTAATTTATATACATTCAAAACTCATTTGGTAAATCACTCATAACTTCTTCGTTTTAAATCGGATTTGGACGCGGTTTGTTGCGTTGGGATCGTGGCGGAGTTGCGGACGTTTTGGCACTGGTTTGGTTGCGATCTGAGACTGTCAAATTTTGGGCCTTTCTGAACGCTCGATTCAAATTGAAACCCGAAGGTGAGTGTTCCTTCACTCATGAAATTCTGAATCCATCCCATATTTATCAAATTAATGTATGAAATGAATTGGATGTATGGTTGTGATTGATTTGGTGAATGATTGCTTGAAATTTGACATGCAAGTGTTAACATGCATTGAAAATCGATAAATTAGTTATTTAAATTTAATTTAAATTTCTAGTTAGAATTCCGACACTTGATAACTAGTAAAATGATTCAATTTACTGTTGAATAAACGATGTGATAGCTGCCTTGATTGATTTGATTTCTGGATGAATATTGCCCGGACTGTTCTGTTATGCAGTATATGATGTGTGCCCATGTGACGATAAATCCCAATTTACCCTTGATGTTACGGGCATCGAATAAACCCAGGATTTATCGATAAAATGAATTAAGAACACAGAGTGAAATGATACATCTCTGTGGCCCTGATTTGGATTGAAATGATAGATCCATTCCCGAATATCGAGAAATTAAAATTAAATCACTTGGCCATTGGATAGCAAATTATATACGGACATCGGTTGGTTAAATAATTTTTAAAAGTTATTTGAAATATATTCGACGTGAAATTTCATTAAAGGAAATGTATAGATTTTCGATAAATTATTATTTTCCTTTAAAAATATGGATTCTCGATGACATTTGAAATGATTAAGGAAAATTTCCAAATTAATTTGGAATTTGAAAATCGGATTTAAATATGATTTGGGATTTATTCCAACAGTTGAACTCGAATGCAAATAATTCTTTTGAAAAAAAAAATTCTGGAATAAAAAGAAATCGTGGATATTTGAATTGTTTTAAATCCATATACGAATATGGTTTGAATTATCGAAACGTAAAGTGGTTGAAGGGAGTTTGAAGCAAGATTTGAAATGGGTTAACTCCATTTGAGGTTGGGATTTTGATTCGAGTGCTGAAATTAGGAAGGAGAAATAATTTAAATTAAATTCTATTTTTAATTTGTTTTATTTTCCTTTATTTTAATTTATTTGAAACTATATATCTACCTTATTTCAAGTAAAGTTTTATACATTGATTATTTATAAATTATTTAATAAAAACCATGTTTTATATATATATGGCATTTGAATTTCCTTAGTATACTCTAATAATTTTATATCGGTAAGTCTTTATATGTGGTTTATTTTTAAGTATTTATTTTTTTAAATTTCTTTTAATTGTAATTCTCCTTCCGAATGGAAAGTGTTTGGGGTTTTGATTATTGGTTCAAATGGAGTCGAGATAAGGTTATATTCTTTGAATATGAATTGATTTTTAATCGGTTTTTTTTATACGAAAAGATAAATTTTATTCTCTGTGAATATGAAAGGTGATTCCAAAAATTGAAATGAATAGATAGCGAAAATATATACCCTATTTGAATATGAATGGGTTCAAATGAAATTTGACTTGAGATAATTGAAATCGTTTGAAATGAAGTATATTCTGTATGAATATATATATATCGATTTGAAATATTATACGAGTATAATATAATGATATGGAAATAAATCGTGGTTTGGAATATAATCGGTTTGGGAATGATCGAAATTATCTTGATATGAAAATTATATTCTTTTGAATATAGAATGAGCCCAAATCAAAATACGATATTTTGATATGAATACGAACGGTTGTGAAATGTAAAAGAACCGACCGATGTGAAAAATGTAAACGATGGGTTGTCAAGGAGACCGGAGTCGACATAAGGCATACTCTCTGTCAGTGTCGATACCACCTTGACAACTGTGTACGCGGTGGAAGTTCCAGAACCGAAGAAGGATGGTATGGAGGCGATTACTGGATTTGAAGAAAGAGAACGATGATGGATTAGCCTTGACCTTCGGGTCATAATTGAAATGACTAAAACAGGAGCCATACCCAGGTTAATGAGATCGCATCTCTGATCGAACGCGCTCCTTCGAAACCATCTCTATTACTATTGTGATTGATTCGGGTGCACCTTTGAATATGGGAATGTCGTTCGAGGTGGGCGGTAGTTGCGGCTATGCGTTACCACCGGCCTGGGTCCGCAATTCGGTAGAATCCTACCGGGGTATTTCCTCAGTGCCTTGTCATATTATCCTGATCGAACCCCTACGATTTTTATTTAACATTGTCGTATCACGGCGCATCCCTATCCACCGACGTACTGGTGTGTTATATGCAAACTGTACGGCAATGGTATAAACGGTGTAAGGGGACCATGGAATCCTGCTTACGCTATTTTCGATATATTATACTTTACTGAATAAACACTATTGTAATAGCGTATTATACTATGTATGTATTAGTTTAACGGATCCTTGAGAGATGGAAAAATCCCGTAACATCTCTTGAGTTACTGCACCATGACACCGATATTATTCTGTATTTTAATTGGACTAATATGAGATGATTTAGTGCTGATCCGAGTGTTGGTTGTGTTTTCTTTTTTATGCAATACGCTCGGGTCAGCAGACGTTGCAGTTATTGAAGATTGTTTGCCTTGGAGATCGAAGACGGAGTTGATATATATGTGTCCACTACATCTTATTTCCGCTGCATTACTGTATGTAAGTATATAACTCTGATGATTCAAATGTTGTAACTCGAATGTATACGTTTAAATGCTTTTGAATATTTATTTGTCTATTATATGTGATCCTTCCGCTGTGAGATTCTGTGATTGTTTTTCTTCTTTTCTTTCTTTTTCTTATTTTCCCCAATAACTACCTGGGATGGCGATTTGTTTGGGTCGACATGTGTGGTTTATTGTCGATTTAAACGGTCGAAAATCTGGGTCGTTACAGTTGGTATCAGAGCGATGGTTATCGATAACCTTGGCTCTGTTTGGGAATTAACTCATTAGAGATGGGGTTAGTAACGCCCTAGAATGAGTTCGAGTGAATATATGAGAGAGCGTATTTGTATTTTGGATATAAAATGATTTTATGTTGTGTTAATTGTTCTGTTGAGTATTATAGATTCTGGTCGATATATGGGACGCCATAGAATCGATAGGAATTTCTAAATGCTCGGACAGAATGACTTAACAGAATATGGTTTTCGATTATATTTTAAATTATATTATATATATATATTATGAGTTCAAATATGTATGTATTTGTGTTAGTATGTGGTAATGTTAAGTCATTACCCATTATGGTTGATTAAATCGTAAATCAAATAAGAAAAATTTAATGAATGTAGAAATGAACTTGAAATTGATTCCGGGCTTTGACAATGATTTACCAAAGTTTTGAAATACTATTATTTTATAGAATAGTTTGGAAATAGTTTGAAAGGGTTTTAAAACGAAATGAGTGTAATCCCTTCTTAGACCTTAGAAACGACCTCGGTAATGAGTGCACGCATTATCGATGTGTATTCTGAAGAGTCTAAGTGGGGGAGACTGCTCAAATGTTAGTATAATTTGTTAAGTAAAGGATTTGGATTTAAATCCCATATGATATAAAATTTTTAGTTCATATGTTATGAATTTTGATAAAGGTATTAGAATATGTTATTTAAAGTTGAAATTTAAGGTAAACATATTTTGAAAAATTTTATATGTTTGGTAATTAAAGATTTGGGTTTAAAATTTTATGTCATGTCTTATACAAAATAGTATAAATATATTAGTTATTTTGAACTTAGGTTAAAAACCGGAATTAAGCCATTTAAATTCGTCCTGATTAACGACATCAATTCGAGGTTAATATGCTTGCTTTGTTGAAAATTTTAGACTTTGAAATTTGGAATGGACTTAAGAACTGAGGGGTCGTCATGGAATTCTTGAATACGGATTGTAAAATATTTTATCAGATGAAGTATAGCTTTATTCAAGTAGAGTGAATCGAATAATGGTAGTTTGAGAATTAAGTATGAATTTGAGTCGTAAACAGTCGTTAATTCAAATCATGACTTGTACGTCGAATAAATAATTTGGTTAATGGAATAAGGGTCAAGTGAACCCAGTTCGTCGAAAATTTTAAAGTGAATTCAAGTTTAATCAAAATATAATATTTGAAACAAAACCGGAAATTGAATAGAAAGAATATCGAATATAAAGTAAGCAATTGAATGTAGATTCAATTATTGAAAATGAGGTGATAACAACGTTAAGTGTTAAGGATTTACAAAATGTTGGAATCGAAAATTTGAAATTTCAAATAAAAATAAACCAACGTTATGAGAAAATCCAAAATAGTCGATAAGCTGAAATTAAAATGGCTATAACTTTTGATGGGCTGATCGGAATCTGACAACTCCGGACTTTATGGAAACCTTAGAAATTGAGTTAAAACTTTCGTTAATAGTGCCCGTTGAAATTCTCGAGTTTACTATGCTGAAATTCAAGTTTTATACATAGTTGTGTGTGCAGAAAATTAAAAACAGAGGTGTACATCGATGTTGTTTTGATCATAACTCCCAAACGAAACGTCGGATTTTAGGGTACGAATACAATTCGGAAAGGCCAGAGAGTAAGCTAAAACTTTTTCTAAATGTACTTAGTAAAATTTTGAGATTTAGAGGGCTGAAAACTGACCTGAAAAATTCAGGCCTGCATTTTCAGTGCCCGGGCTGAAACGTTCACTTGCGGTAAAACTGCCATAACTTTTAAACCGATTATCTGAATTTGATGAGTCCGGACATTTCGGGAAGCCTGAAACGAGAGCAACAACTTTCGCCTAGTATGTTTTGCCAAATTCCAATTTTAATAAGTGATAATCAGCGATTTGTTCGCTGGCCTGTAACGGATATTATGGTTTTGCAATTGAAACGATGAAATTTTGATATGTATGTTTGTATGCATTTGCTATATATTGTATATATGTTTGATTTTCATGTGTATGTAAGTATTTGGCAGGTGTAAGAAGTCGCCTTTCGCTTCAAAGCTCGCTTACGCCAAAATACTAAATGCCAAGGTAAATAAAATGCAATATAACGCTAAAAGAGGTACGTATTTGTGGTATATGAATTCGAGGGTTTTATATTTTGTTTTCCCCACTTTTGGGATGCCTCATCATTTGGATGAGATGTATTTTGGGTTATATATATATTGGGATTTTTCCCGGACCTCTCCGTACAAAGGAGATGCTGCCGAAATTTTCCGTGATTTCGGGAGTTAGAAAAATTTACGGATTTTTACAACTATACTTGTTTGGAAATATTGTTTTTAAATATGAATTTGAATTGATATGCGCTTGATATCGTTTCGTTCTCTTTTCGAGGACGAAAAGATTTTAAGTGGGGGAGAATGTAACGACCTGAAAATCCGAACCAATTTGAAAATGTCATTTTGGTTAATTTATAGGATTTTGAATATTTAAGGTGATTTATTTTAAATAATAACGACGGAAAAATTATTTTAATCAAAGAAAAAATGAATAAATTTATTTTAATTATATAACGAGCTTGAAATGGCGCGGTAGTTTGAAAATTCGATTTCAAACTTTGGAAAATTATATAAAATTCATTTTAAGTCAGAATTGGGTAAAACTGGAAATGTTAGAATCGAATTTATCATATCTTTCCAGAGAATGTAAGAAATTGAGATTTCGCCGGATAAATTGCAAGTTATGACTAAATCAAAATTTCGAAAGGTCGCTATGGAATTTATATAAAGAAATTATAAACGTTTGAGATTTAAATTTGAATTCCGGATTTGTTAAATTTTAAATAATTATATATGGGAATATAAAATATGTAAATTTGATTTATAAAATTTTATTCAAGTTATAAATTGATGTAAATTGAATTTTAAGGATATTTAATTTGAAAGTTAAGTTAAATTTGGAATTTTATTTGTGTATATTTAATTTGATATTCAAGTTGAAATTTGAAAATAATTAAATATGGAATAAAATATATGTGAAATAAATTTGTAAATTTATCTAAATTGTAAATTTGATTTAAATATGAATTTATAAATATTTAAATTTGAATTTTATCAGTTAATTGAATTTTTGAATATTTTATTTATTTAATTAACTATGAAATTAGCTGTTTTGGCGACTGTCTCGGAATTCGACGAAACTGGCGCCATTGGATGCGGAACGGTGAATTGTTGCAAGATTCCAGTTTTTAGAATTTTCGGACTTGTTATGTGACCGTACGGGAGAAATCGCGAAATTGAATCGGTGAAACAGAATATTGGTTGTTCTCTTATTTGGGCCTTTATAAAATATCCAAATAAATTCCTTCCTTCACTTTTCAGCCCATTTAAACTTAACATATACTTCCTACCTCAAAAATTCATCGTTAATGGCTGAAAATTATTTTCCAAACCCTAGTTCCAAAATGAAATCCAACTCAAAATAAAATCTCTCCAAACCATAGCATATTATATATCAAATCGAAGATCTCGATGAGTAGATCACAGATCTGTAGTTTGTTTCGACATGCAGTGGCCGGAGTGGCCTGAAATCGAGAGTCAAAGTTGCTGGAATTGGAACCCTAAGCTACAATTTAGGGCTTTTTGATCCGGGACTAAATCACAAATTCGGGGATCTGGGTATTGGAGAGTAGGTCGTCACGAGTTCGTTGGTGTAATTCGTTTGATTTATAGGGTGGTGGATGATCGGAATTTGCTTGTCGAAGTCAGAAAACCGCGTCCGTTCTTCTTGCTGGCGGCAGTCCAGTGGTCGACCGGAGATGGTGGCGTGGGTGTAGGCCGACGCGCCTCGGCGTCAGGAGTTGGTTGGCGGTGTTCTCGAGATGAACGGTGGCCGGAGCTGAGGGCTGTGGATGGTCAAACTTTCGGCCTAGATGGGTTGTTTTCCGTTCGGCCTGTAGAAGAAAGAGGAAGAGATGGGCGGGAGCGTGGTCAAAGGGTGCTGAGGTGTCGAAATCTGGGTGGGTGAGTTAATTATTTAATTAATTTATATACATTCAAAACTCATTTGGTAAATCACTCATAACTTCTTCGTTTTAAATCGGATTTGGACGCGGTTTGTTGCGTTGGGATCGTGGCGGAGTTGCGGACGTTTTGGCACTGGTTTGGTTGCGATCTGAGACTGTCAAATTTTGGGCCTTTCTGAACGCTCGATTCAAATTGAAACCCGAAGGTGAGTGTTCCTTCACTCATGAAATTCTGAATCCATCCCATATTTATCAAATTTATGTATGAAATGAATTGGATGTATGGTTGTGATTGATTGCTTGAAATTTGACATGCAAGTGTTAACATGCATTGAAAATCGATAAATTAGTTATTTAAATTTAATTTAAATTTCTAGTTAGAATTCCGACACTTGATAACTAGTAAAATGATTCAATTTACTGTTGAATAAACGATGTGATAGCTGCCTTGATTGATTTGATTTCTGGATGAATATTGCCCGGACTGTTCTGTTATGCAGTATATGATGTTGTGTGCCCATGTGACGATCAATCCCAATTTACCCTTGATGTTACGGGCATCGAATAAACCCAGGATTTATCGATAAAATGAATTAAGAACACAGAGTGAAATGATACATCTCTGTCGCCCTGATTTGGATTGAAATGATAGATCCATTCCCGAATATCGAGAAATTAAAATTAAATCACTTGGCCATTGGATAGCAAATTATATACGGACATCGGTTGGTTAAATAATTTTTAAAAGTTATTTGAAATATATTCGACGTGAAATTTCATTAAAGGAAATGTATAGATTTTCGATAAATTATTATTTTCCTTTAAAAATATGGATTCTCGATGACATTTGAAATGATTAAGGAAAATTTCCAAATTAATTTGGAATTTGAAAATCGGATTTAAATATGATTTGGGATTTATTCCAACAGTTGAACTCGAATGCAAATAATTCTTTTGAAAAAAAATTTCTGGAATAAAAAGAAATCGTGGATATTTGAATTGTTTTAAATCCATATACGAATATGGTTTGAATTATCGAAACGTAAAGTGGTTGAAGGGAGTTTGAAGCAAGATTTGAAATGGGTTAACTCCATTTGAGGTTGGGATTTTGATTCGAGTGCTGAAATTAGGAAGGAGAAATAATTTAAATTAAATTCTATTTTTAATTTGTTTTATTTTCCTTTATTTTAATTTATTTGAAACTATATATCTACCTTATTTCAAGTAAAGTTTTATACATTGATTATTTATAAATTATTTAATAAAAACCATGTTTTATATATATATGGCATTTGAATTTCCTTAGTATACTCTAATAATTTTATATCGGTAAGTCTTTATATGTGGTTTATTTTTAAGTATTTATTTTTTTAAATTTCTTTTAATTGTAATTCTCCTTCCGAATGGAAAGTGTTTGGGGTTTTGATTATTGGTTCAAATGGAGTCGAGATAAGGTTATATTCTTTGAATATGAATTGATTTTTAATCGGTTTTTTTTATACGAAAAGATAAATTTTATTCTCTGTGAATATGAAAGGTGATTCCAAAAATTGAAATGAATAGATAGCGAAAATATATACCCTATTTGAATATGAATGGGTTCAAATGAAATTTGACTTGAGATAATTGAAATCGTTTGAAATGAAGTATATTCTGTATGAATATATATATATCGATTTGAAATATTATACGAGTATAATATAATGATATGGAAATAAATCGTGGTTTGGAATATAATCGGTTTGGGAATGATCGAAATTATCTTGATATGAAAATTATATTCTTTTGAATATAGAATGAGCCCAAATCAAAATACGATATTTTGATATGAATACGAACGGTTGTGAAATGTAAAAGAACCGACCGATGTGAAAAATGTAAACGATGGGTTGTCAAGGAGACCGGAGTCGACATAAGGCATACTCTCTGTCAGTGTCGATACCACCTTGACAACTGTGTACGCGGTGGAAGTTCCAGAACCGAAGAAGGATGGTATGGAGGCGATTACTGGATTTGAAGAAAGAGAACGATGATGGATTAGCCTTGACCTTCGGGTCATAATTGAAATGACTAAAACAGGAGCCATACCCAGGTTAATGAGATCGCATCTCTGATCGAACGCGCTCCTTCGAAACCATCTCTATTACTATTGTGATTGATTCGGGTGCACCTTTGAATATGGGAATGTCGTTCGAGGTGGGCGGTAGTTGCGGCTATGCGTTACCACCGGCCTGGGTCCGCAATTCGGTAGAATCCTACCGGGGTATTTCCTCAGTGCCTTGTCATATTATCCTGATCGAACCCCTACGATTTTTATTTAACATTGTCGTATCACGGCGCATCCCTATCCACCGACGTACTGGTGTGTTATATGCAAACTGTACGGCAATGGTATAAACGGTGTAAGGGGACCATGGAATCCTGCTTACGCTATTTTCGATATATTATACTTTACTGAATAAACACTATTGTAATAGCGTATTATACTATGTATGTATTAGTTTAACGGATCCTTGAGAGATGGAAAAATCCCGTAACATCTCTTGAGTTACTGCACCATGACACCGATATTATTCTGTATTTTAATTGGACTAATATGAGATGATTTAGTGCTGATCCGAGTGTTGGTTGTGTTTTCTTTTTTATGCAATACGCTCGGGTCAGCAGACGTTGCAGTTATTGAAGATTGTTTGCCTTGGAGATCGAAGACGGAGTTGATATATATGTGTCCACTACATCTTATTTCCGCTGCATTACTGTATGTAAGTATATAACTCTGATGATTCAAATGTTGTAACTCGAATGTATACGTTTAAATGCTTTTGAATATTTATTTGTCTATTATATGTGATCCTTCCGCTGTGAGATTCTGTGATTGTTTTTCTTCTTTTCTTTCTTTTTCTTATTTTCCCCAATAACTACCTGGGATGGCGATTTGTTTGGGTCGACATGTGTGGTTTATTGTCGATTTAAACGGTCGAAAATCTGGGTCGTTACAGTTCATGTGTTGACCGTACTCATCCGTTGAGATTAGTCATGTGTTGAACGAAATATTTTAATAATAAAATTTACATCTTTATCATATATGAAATCAGAAATTAACTGGAAGATAGATAAGATAAGTGGTCTCCTAGATATTGATCTGATGTTGGTTTCGGCCTTCGGGGTTAATATTTAGGGAATCATTCTCTTACTAATTTATGGTTGGAGTCTGATTTGATATCAAACGATAGATACCCTAATTTTTATAAAATATATTAAATAACAAAAATAGTCACACGTGGACAGTACTCATTCGTTGAGATTAGTCGTGTGTTGACAAAAATAAATATTCATTTGTTGAATAGAATATTTGAAAATAGAAATATATGAAGCCGTGTTGATTAGATTGACGCCATATTGACGTAAACGATATTTATATCGATTTTACTCATTTTAAAATGAATATTGAAAAGTGATTTCGTAATCGAATATTTCGAAATGAATTGAATATAAAACGATTTCGAAATGAATTGAATATAAAACGATTTCAAAATGTATTGAATAGAAAACGAATTGAATTCAAATTGAATAGAAAACGAATTGAATTTAAATTGAATAGAAAACGAAATGAATTCGAGTCGAATTAAAATCGATTTGAATTGAAATCAAATAGAAATGAAAGTAAAAAGGACTTATAATAGGGAAATTCAATTTTGATTTGAATTTGAAATAAAGGTTGAAGTTGTTTTTGAAACAAATCTGAAACTATTTATAAAATTCGTTTTAAATAGTAATCGACGAAATATATATTATATATATTATATATATAATATAATGGCCTGAATGGAACGCGCTGCGCCGCGGCAGTTCGTGAATTTCGACCATTTATTTCAAACGGACATTACGGGAGATCCGACCGTCGGATTCTCCTAAAACCGGAACCATTGGGTTCGTATCGAAACGAGATTTCTAACGAATATTAGAAATTCAAAATCTAACAGTTGGATTTGGAGATACGTCCAAATCAAATTAGAAAAAGGTCGCTGCAAGTGCAGTTCGATGGCCGTTGATGGAAATCGACTGTACGGGCCTTGATAAAATTATTAAAAATAGTAATAATTTGTGTAAAATCATAAGAATTGATTTGGGAAAAATTGGGGTGAAAAACTCCATATTTGAAAAGATAAAAATAGATTTTTATCGAAGTGAACTAATTTTGAACTAAAATTAAAACCCATTTATTTTCAAATAAATAAATTGGATTTGAAATGAATTTTAAATAGAATTGATTTGTGGGTTTATCGTGAATGGTGATTTTAAATAACACTAGTTCTTTAACCCGATAATAAATAGAATGTGGTTTGGGTTTGTCGTGAACTGTGTTTTAAATGACACTAGTTCTTTAACCCAGTAAAAGGAGTTTTAATGAATCTGCAATTAGATTGAAATGTGAATTGATAATCTAAATTATCAAATTTGGCAAATGAGCGAGAATGGAGTATCACAGTTTTGCTCCAGAGCGATAGTTAAATCTTTAATTAGATTTGAATGTGAAATGGTAATTAATTTTACCGATAACACCGTAGTGTTAGATATGGAGTATTACCAGTTTTGCTTCATGGGATGAACAGGTTGGGATTGGGAAATAAAATAAATAATTACTTCGGTGTGGTTCGCTAATCTCGACTAGTTTGGAAAACCATAATTTGGTTTGATATGACATCCAATGGAAGATTAAAGGATAAATTTTAAAGAATTTATCTTGGATAAAATTAATGGGAACTTTTCCCTGAGAATATGAATTGGAATGAGGCGTATGTTGTGTTTGTGTAACATTTGTTTTTAATATACGCGGGTTGTTCGGAAAGTCCGGGTTTATAGCCATTCTGAATAACCGATTCGACGATATGTCGAAGATGAAGACGGTGGTTGAAGACCGGAAATCTTCACATCATTTGGATAATTACTAATGATCCTGATTGGGCTGTACACCCAAGAGGATGGAAATAGTTGGTGGTCGTCTAGACGTACTTGGAGATGGATGGATATGCGAGGAAAGTGCCTCCGGTTTCGTTCAGACCCAGAACGGACTTGTAAATGGATTGTGTGTCTGACATTGGATTTTATTATGTGTTGATTGATTTCTATTTAATATACATCTGTTTGGCGGCGGAGAATTTATTCTTTTGCTTAACGCCCTTCTCTGAGACGTACGAGCTCAGAGGTTGTATATCGATGGACATCAGTCGCATGGCATGAATTGCCTGTGTGACAGGCTAAGATGCAATGATCAAGGCTTTTGTTGAAAAGCAGAGTCTTGTGGTTGATGATCAAAGCACGGCCTACGTGGCAGCTTTGTGTATAACGTGAATTCGCGAGCCTCACACCTCGGTATGAGTCAAAAATGGGATACGGACTGCAGGGAGAGCACGACGTTTCTTTCTAGCTTTGGTGGTGTCAGTGACTTACCAGCCCTGACATTTATATACTTTTCACCTTTGTGGTTGTTGGATGAGGCGCCTCGATTTTAGGTCTGTAAGGACCGGGAAACGTGTGTTCAGGCATAATTAATCCTCTAACGTAAGTGAGGACTGGCCCTGAAGATCCAGGATTGCCCAGAGTGTGTAGTCCTGAGGCATTTGCTAGAGTGTCTCGAACGCGGAGAGGAGCTTGCCCCTTGCCTCGACTCAAGACGGAATCCAATTTCCAATACGTGATATTGCGGTTTTAATCGTAGAACTAGTATGGCGACATAGTAGATGGTAGCTATGCCGCCAATGATTGATATTTATGATTGAAATTGTTTTGACACTATACACTTATTATAGTATCAAATGATTTGTTTTAAACGTACCAAGCATGTTTGGCTATTATAAGGTAAAACCCTATCCTCCGGCTTGCGTTGCATTGTGTGATGGGACCTGGGTCTTATAATAGCTTCATTTTTCGAAAAAGCATTGCGCTGTTTATTCTATGCACTGGTATTCTTGGGAGGAAACCCGTTCCGTGTTATACGGCATGGTCCCTTGAATTACTCTCTTTCAAAGTAAAGTTTTAAATAACTGTTTTAGTTCTCACACCAGTCACATGACTGACCTGGAGTTTATTGTTTTAACCTAAACTCTAGGTGCCCCTATTTTCCGCACGGGCAGCTAGTAGTTTTGGTTTTGCAGATTTATATTCACAGGATCCTGGTTTACAGCTGGAATGATATCCGAAAAGCTCTGTATCCGTATATCACCTTCAGTTGTGCTTTGTATTATTTTCCGCTGCTATGTAATTTATTGTAATCTCTGATAATTATCGAATGTAATTTATTCATTTATACTCTGTATATTCTTGTATCTGATGGAATTGTTGTAATATACAATGAAATGTTCTTCCGTCTGCGTTCTGATTTGTCGTGTTCTCAAAACGATCAGGGGTTTCGAACGGTCTAGATCGATTTAACGACTGATTCGGATCAAGCGAAATTCCAGGCCGTCACAGCGGTCTTCAATTTCTCCATCTTAAATAATCATCTTCTACGTATTCGCTGGTTCAAAATGGTTTTCAAATATAAATTCGATCCTGGTCCTTCCATACCAACATTCGTATAGGTCAGATTTGACAGTCGGTTATTTAACAATCAAATAAAACAGCCATTCAAGCACAAAATAAAAATAGATTTACTGGTTTAGCATTCATCATCACTTGGCTTCTTTAATTAAATAACTAAACAAATGGTTAATTTACAACTTAAAATCTTTTCAATATTTCAACATAACATTTCACTTCTTATTTAAATATAAGATTATCCTCAAAAATACTTAATTTTATTACTTTGGAAAATATCCTATACTTGTCTCAACTTCATTTTCCATTTCCCTTTTCAAACATTCGCCACGTTATTGCTTGTTATTCATAATTGGGAAATCAATTCAACTTATCACTTTGTAAACAACAATACAAAAAATCTCCTTTATTTCATTATATATATATATATATTCGATTCCTTTTATTTCCGTTATTTTGGAAATTCCAATTTATATTCTCAAATCCTTTATTTCATTGCTAGAAACATTCTTATCACTTATTCACTCATTTCTATATTTCAACATTTCATTAGTCCCTGACTGTAAATTGGTAAGTGGATAATTCCCTAATTATCAACCCCGAAGACCGAAATCAACATCAGATAAATACTCAGAAGATCACTCGACTCAACCAATCTCCAGTTAGATTCCAATTCTTATCTTAACTCATTATCAACCCATACTATTCCATTTCTAATTCCTTTGACCATTTTCCACTTTGGAAATCTCGTTTCAATTCCATCTCTTTCAACTAATTTCACTATTAAGTACCGCGAATTCGAAATCAACACCTCGACTTCACATCTCTTTTATAAATCTTCTTTACAAACTCGGTTTCGATATAAATCTCTTTTCTATCTCGATTTCTTTTACCTAATTCAAATGTTAAGTAAATATCTATTTGTGTTATTGTGTTTGCTTAAAAATCCTTTTTATAACTTAGTTACAAAAACTGGGTTTTTATATATATACCCATTCACTAACTCCTTTCAAACCTTAAATGTATTTCATTTCGAACCTGATTACTTATTTAAATGAATTTCATTTAAATAATAATCACTTAAATCCTTATTAATTAAAATAATTATTTCAGTTTATTATTAACCACTGTAGGAGTTGTTAAATTCTTTATTAACTAAGTAAATAATAGATTCCCTTTTTAAACTCTTATTACAATTAAACAACTATTCGTTAAACTATTCCATTTGATTAATTAAATTAAATTAATCAAATAACTAATTTCAATTTAAAATAATTGAATTAGTCAACTCAACCCATGATTTTCTCGTTAATCAACTCCAATTAATTCTCCCTTTTAAATTAATTAAAAATATAACTAATTTAAACAACTCCATTTAATTGTTTCTTAGAACAATTAAATCCAATTCTTAATCGTTACTTAAAATTCTGTTGAACTGCTTATTAATCTTATTTACATAAGAATTTACGCTATAAAATCATTATATAATTATTTATAAACTTAACTAATTAATAATAAATATTTATTTCCTTTTTATAAACTTAAATTTTAAATTTTAAATAATAGATTTCAAAATCTATTCTCAATTATAAAATAAATTTTATGACTTCTTTTCTGTCGATTAACCTGACGGTAAATACATATTTATCGAATGATTGATTTATAGGCCATGTGATGCCAGTTACCCAACCAATACTTGCCATTGGTTAATATCATAACAAATGTTAAAATACGATTCAACAAATAATAAACAAATCAATTATCAAATGGGGTTGGTCATACAGTTCATATAACAATGATATGAAGATAAACAATAAATTTAATCCAGTTGGATCCCTCCAACCAGTTTTCCCTGCATCCAAATACGTTGTCTCAAATAATATTATTCAATTTCAATGAACAGGTATGATATTCAACAATAAATAAATTATAGCAATCCACTCATTCTTATTATAATTTGATATGTTTATATTATTATAAACGTAACCAATAAGGCAGGTTACCTTATTTGGAAATAATCGTTAAAAATAACGATTTGTTCAGATTAAATTAAACGAAAGTTTAATTTAATCAGTTCAGTTTAACACATCTAAATATATAGCATCCATCAACCAATTAGCAAATAAAGCCCACAAATAATAAACCCAACTGATATAAATATAAGTGGGTAAATTGAGTGAGTGAAACTCGCTTTGGTTCCATTCGTTCGATGCAGCGGTTTGGTTACAGTTAAATTAAATGTTGTTTAATTTAACTGTGAATTCCAGCTATTCCCATCTTTATCCAGAACTATTCTGAAATGAAAAGTTAGTCGCCACGATTTCAACATAGCTGGTTTGGTTCCATTCAGTTACTGCGATAAAATAATTATAAATATTTTAGTATACGATTATAATTATTAACTAACACCTTAACTAATCATTATCTTTAATTAATTAAGGTTTAAATTTACTTTAACTAATTTATCATGTACTTAAACACTAATTAAGTATATAAATTACCGTTTTCATAAGAGAGATGAGCCTGCTTATTCACTTCATTCTTTTGCAAAACAGCTCAACTTTTCTTTTATTCAGAAATACATACAGCAGTCACGATACTTGCACGTGTTCCTTGGACACGTCACTACTGCACATAGTTTTCTTTTTCAACCAATTCTATTTAACCTAGCTTACATTTTTGCTCAAACATATGATTCTCAACAAACCATAAACCCATTTATATCTCACGTGTTTCATCCTTCATCCCAAAAATGGTTGCATTAAAAACCTACTTTCCTTGCTATCAATCCATTTATGCCGTTCCTACCTTGGATTTACCTCAGCTTCACTCGAACTTGTCTGCTCTACGTAAAAAGTGCCAACACCCCTTTGTTTTGTTTTCAATGTTGCCTCATGTGTTCACCTCCTCACATAACACTACGTGTACATCTCAACATCACCTTTTTTTCGCTAATAACCCCATTTTTAACCATTCTTCCCTTTTTCCATTATATAAACATGCAAATCCCCTTTAAATGAGACAGCATGGACCGTACATCCGCCTTGTGTAATGACTCGGATTTCGCCCGACCCCAATCGATCGCAAGATCGATCAAGTCCGTTCAAAACCCGCGTACGTTATCTTTGGGCATACAACAACATCAGAACAACAACACAGAATTTTATAACATCAATAATAAATGTTACACCAGAGTACAGAATATATCAAAGTACATCGATACATAATACAGCGGAAGATACATTACAATAGATTAAATACATTGCAGCGGAACTAATCTCAGTGGAAGGCCATCAATATTCTGGACCCAGCTTCAGACTTCAATCCAGGATCCTGCTTAACAATATCTGCAAAAAGTTACTCGACTGCCCGTGTGGAAAGAGGGCACCCGAGTTTGCAAAGTGAAACAAACTACAGGTCAGTCGTGGGACTAGTGTGAGAATTCTATACTTAACTTATATAATAAGTAGGCTAATCACAGGACCACGCCGCTAACGCGGAACGGGTTTACTCCATTGGATTGCCAGTGCATAAATAAAGTAAATCGTCAAATATCGCAATGCTTTTTAGAAAAATGAAACCATTATAAGACCCAGGTCCCATCACACAATGCAACGCACACCAGAGGATAGGATTTTACCTTATAATGGTCAAAAGATGCTTGATACGAAAAAACGATATTATTATTAGTGTGTGTATATATATATATTTAAAACATATTAAATATAATATCAATCCTAGACGACATAGATACCATCTACTATGTCGCCATACTAGTTATACAATCAAAACCGCAAGGGCATATTGGAAATTGGGTTTCCATCATGAGTCAAGGCTAGGGAGGAGCTCCTGACCGATTCGAGACACTCTAGCAATGTCTCAGGATTCGGACACTGGCGAACCCTTGGATACAGCAGGGCGGGTCCACAAATACTTTAGTGGATTAGTTATGCCTGAACACACGATCCCCGATCCTATTGGACCTACAAATCGGCCGAGGGCGACTGATAAGAATAAACCGAGGCCTCACAAAAATTCCATCAACCACATAAGCAAATGTCGGGCCGTGTTAAAGCCCAATCACCACTTCTAGCTAGAAAGAAACGTGTGCACTCCCAGCGTTCCTAATATCGTTTTTACGTATCAAGCATCTTTTGACCATTATAAGGTAAAACCCTATCCTCTGGTGTGCGTTGCATTGTGTGATGGGACCTGGGTCTTATAATGGTTTCATTTTTCTAAAAAGCATTGCGATATTTGACGATTTACTTTATTTATGCACTGGCAATCCAATGGAGTAGACCCGTTCCGCGTTAGCGGCGTGGTCCTGTGATTAGCCTAATTATTAGATAAGTTAAGTATAGAATTCTCACACCAGTCCCACGACCGACCTGTAGTTTGTTTCACTTTGCAAACTCGGGTGCCCTCTTTCCACATGGGCAGTCGAGTAGCTTTTTGCAGATATAGTTAAGCAGGATCCTGGATTGAAGTCTGAAGCTGGGTCCAGAATATTGATGGCCTTCCGCTGAAATTAGTTCCGCTGCAATGTATTTAATCTATTGTAATGTATCTTCCGCTGTATTATGTATCGATGTACTCTGATATATTTTGTACTCTGATGTAACATTTATTACTGATGTTATAAAAGTCTGTGTTGTTGTTCTGATGTTGTTGTATGCCCAAAGTTAACGTACGCGGGTTTTGAACGGTCTTGATCGATCTTGCGATCGACTGGCGTCAGGCGAAATCCGGGTCGTTACAGCTGGTATCAGAGCTCTGGTTAGCTCAAATCTTTGGGGTACAACTCATTAGAACTGAACAAAAGACTCATCAGAGATTGGATTAGTAATATCCAATAAGGATACTCATTACAGATAGGATGAGTAGTATCCTAGAATTAGAAAACTCATTAGAGATGGGGTTAGTAATACCCTAGAATGAGTCCAGAGTGATAGGCTTATAATTAACGTATTTATGATTATATATAATCTATTTTAGAAAATATGATTTTTGAATATATAAAAGTTATATAATTGATAGTTAATCAACTAATAAAATTATTTAAACCAATGGAGAAAATATATATATAAAAATTAGTTAGTTAATTAATCAACATTTAGCTTCGTTTCTTTTCGAGGATAAAAAGATTTTAAGTGGGGGAGACTGTAACAACCCTGAATTTTCGGGATAATTTAAAATTTATTTTAAGTTATTTTAATGAGTTTTGGCTATTTAAAATAATTTATTTAAATAATAATGGGGAAAAAAAATCAAAAATGTCGTTTTGTGATATACATTGGATGAAAACAAATAAATGTTCTTTATTTTGATACTAGGATATATAGAAAAATGTAAACATGTTGTATTAGTATAAAATATGTTTTTATAATAATTGATATTTAAAGGGAGATCTTTTTATTAAGATTTCTAGAATTTGCAATTATAGATAAATTGAAATTAACAAATTTTGTAAAGGAGTATATATAGAAATTTAGAAATAAGCATACATGTAATAAGTACGTTAAAAATATATATATTGATACTATATCCATCCAAAAACACAAATAATCAATGCTAGTTATTATTAATATTAGATAAACGTTAAATATAGTTTTGAATTTGAAACGTTCTCCGATACTTATGCATATTAATTAACGTTACTTATAATAAAAGGAAAATTTACAATTGTAATCGTTCGTGTTAATGGGAAATAAATATGGAAATTTAAGAAAGAAGAATTTGATTCGATTCTAAACTTTTTCCTAATGATATATCAAGTATAATAGTTAATATAACTATGATTTTGGGATGCTAATAAATTTGAAATAGGAAATTCAGCAGGTTAATTAATTACTTCAAAATGGAAACTACAAATATAAAAGTCATATAAATAAATGTAATTGTAAATGATCTATTTTGGGTCCTCATAAATAAGATTTATAACTAGAACCATTTTAATCATATTTGGAATTTCATATATGTTGAATTTTTTTTAAAATTAACTTATATGGTAATAATATACGTTCGTTGTTTGTGTAATGAAGATCCACTGGTAATAAGTATCATTATTTGTGAATTTAAAATTTAAATTATCAATTGATCTATATGGTAATTATTGAGAGTTGGGATTAAATATTAAATTATTTATGTTAAATTGGGTTAATAAATTCATAATTTAATTTTGTAATTGATTGTGGAAATTTATTGGTGTAATTAATAATTGAAATACAATTTTGAATTCGTAATTAATGAAATCCAACTTACTTGAAAAATAATAACTTTATTTATCATAATTGAAATTAAAATTTGGTTTGTTTTGATAAGTATTAAAATTTATATTTATGTATTTGAATGAAATGGAATTAATTAATTTATAATTGGAATTAAAATTGAATGTTCAATCAAAATTGTAATTAATAGGAATCAATGCAGTGGAATAATTGTTTATTTCTCCTATTGGACCATCTACACATATGCCAAATAAAATTCAGTTCCACCTCGTCAGCCAATTTTCATTGTACATATATTTTTCATCTGCTCATTTCTTTCTCTAATGGCAGATCAAAACATAACTTGAAAATCAATTTATGCGTTTCGGTGAATGCCTTATATTTGGAACGAAGATGATGAGGGCGGCCTAAATTTGGATTAAGAGGTTAAAGGGGAAATTTAGTTCATTATTTAAGTTAATTATTTACTAAATTATCAAATGTGTAATTTATCGTATCTTCTTCGTACGAGATCCAATTTATGAACTGTAAGTAGCATTGCACTCGTATCAGAGAGATCTACAACTTGGGACAGGCTAGTTCTGAAACAGAGCAGATCAAATTTAGACTAAATCTCAAGCGAGGTGAGAATTCTTTTCTTTTAAAATAATTAAACTTTATTGATTATAATCATGTAAAAAAATCATTTTTTTATCTGCTATAAATTAAGGTTGTTGTATATGTAATTTGATTTGGTTTGTTTGATGTTGTTAGAATGATCTGTTAAGGTGATTGATTATTATGCTAGAAATAAAATTATCATTTATTTATGTTTTGTTGAATTAGATTATGGTCAGATTTAAAAAAAATACCAATATATTATAGAAATGTTATGCTAAAAAAAGAAAAGAAAGAAAAAAACCATTTTAGTTTGATGTTTATTCGATTAAAAATAACACTTATTTTATAGAAATGTTATATTTGATTTCAAAAGCCATTCTGATTAGAAATATGTTGTGTGGACAAAAACAACACTTTGATAGAATCATTATATGTAGATTAAAAACATCACTTTGATAGAATCATGACATGTAAATTTAAAATACCATTTGTGTTAGAGAATTAAATTTGTTAGTTTACATAAAATTGTTTTTCATTAAAATGAATCAATTATTGATGAAGTATTATGTATGGATTTGAATCATGATAGATTTGTTGGCACCAAAGATATAATTTTGGTTACATGTTTTAGGTTAGATCATGAAATGAATGTGACACCATAACATAATTTTTGTTTCATGTTTTGAATCACAATGCGAAAATTTATACCTTATGTTGCCACCAAATTATATAATGTTCTCATAAGTAGTGGTTTAACATTTGACACCAAATTATATGTTGTTCTAATATGTTGTTATGAAATTGACACCAAAATTATAAGTCGTCCTCATATGTGGGTGAAAGTAGAGAAAAATATCATATCTCTAGCGCGTTAATGAAAATAAGGAAAATTATCATATTTCTAGCGCATTAATGAAAGTAGGAAAACTTATAAAATCTTTAGCGCGTTCATGAAGATAGAAAAATTATCATATTTTTAACGTATTCATGAAATCAGAAAAATAAACATATTTTTAGTGTCGTAGTTAAAACATGAGGATAAACTTATGTTTACCTTAAGTGTAGTAACATGAAAATATTCATTTATTTTGATTAAAAGGAAAGCACGTTATTTACACAGTCATTTTTGTCGAATTACAAAGAAGGAATTTCCACCGTCACTTTTGTCAAATTACAAAAGTGATATTTTCACCGCCATTTTTTTATGTCAAATTAAAAAAGATGATATCACTATCATTTTTGGAAGAAAGAAAAAAAAATTGATTTCACCGTCAGTTTAGTGATAGTGAAAAGAATGGGTCTTAAAGTATCATTATTGTTGTCATTTTATATGCAAAAAGAATAGAAGAGTTTAAAGTACATTTTTGTCATAAAATGTTGAAATAGAATAAAAGTAGTCGTTCATGTTAGAAAGTAAAGCAAACATTTATGTTATTATAAAAAGTTGTCATTTCTTGGATTATACTTTTGTACACCAACAATATAACCTTTCATATGCTGATGAAAACAAGATAATCATTTATTGAATTCAATACTTGTACATTAAAAATGCCACCTTCAATAGGTTATGAAAATAAAATAATCATTTTATGTAAGGGTACATTTCTGTATAAAAAAGAAACATATTTATATAAAAGGAATATGTTTATGTAAGAGGACATATTTATGTAAAAGTACCTTTTTATATATATAAAGAGGTTACATTAAAAGACTGGGCTTTACTATTACAATAGAAAGATTGGAATATATAAAGAGCATTTTTAGTATGAGGATCATTTTAATAAAGAACATTTAAAATATTTTTCATTAAAGTATTTATAATCATAATTAAAAATAAAAATTGTACTTGGACACGAGGTTAGGTCACATTTGTGGTGGAAGTCTGCCGGACCCGACCGGCATATCCAGCAGCCACAAATGTTGGGCCTAATGTGAGAGGTCCAAGTGCGCAAATACAAATTGGGCCAAGACACGAGGTTAAGCCCAACTTGTGGGAGGAGTCTGCCCGGAACCGACCGGCCTATCCACCATCCACAAGTTGTAGGCCTAATGTGAGAGGTCTGGCCCATATTAAAATATAAATGGATAACTTAGAAATTGACGTTATTTTCACACCGTTATGTGTTAATAATGAAATGAATATTTTCACCTCCAAGTTTGTTATAAAAGAAAGTTACATTTTTAATAAAATAAGATAAGGATTATAGAAGTTTTACATTTTTCATAATGTAAATATTAGAAAAGTTACATTTTTCCTAATGTAAATAAAAGGAAAATAGGAAGTTACATTTTTATATGTAACTGGTGTAATATAGAAACCGACATTTTTCAATGTAAATAAGGATGAAATAGTAAGCGTATCCGGCGATTTCCCGCAAGGGCGATTTTCGGGTCGTTTCACAACATATACATTAGGATGTGTAGGTGAGTTAAAGTAACATCATTTGCATACATTAGAATTTGTGTGCAACCTAAATTAAACATTTTATGTGCTAGGATATACCTTGAAAACATTTGCCAATAAGGCTATTTCACTTATGTGTAAATGTTAAGAATATGTACATATAAATAAAAGAAAATAGAAAATTATCTTTTATTTGTCATCCACAGCAATGCCACATAAATAAATTATTGTTTATTTGACCATAGAAATGTATAGGGGAATTATACGAATAAAAATACATTTTTATTCGGTATTGGAAGTTTTATAACATGTTAGTTCATTATCATCAACATGTTAGTAGAATTAAATTGGTTGAATTATTTAACCAATCATTTATTTTTATGAACTGTTATTGGTTGAAACCCCACACGGGTGTTGGGATGAAAATTTACATACACTAATCCCAATATTCAGTTGTATGTTGATCGTTAGATCGACAAACTGCGATGAGCGTTATTATTTAATTTTAATGCTTACACAGTGGAATTTACACTTTGGATGTAGATGGATGATTCAATGATTATACTATTATTATCATATATATGATGTGTGTGAAATCCATGTAATCCATATTATATGGTAAATGTTTGAGTCGCATTTCGATTCAGGTGTTCTTTTAAATAAGAATATTTTTACATTAGAAATCCTTTTTATATAAAGTATATATATTTTCATAAAATATATTTTTAATCAAGTATATGTTAAAACAAAGAATATTTGTGAAGGATAAAAATTTGTAATATAAAGAAAAATTCTCATTTAGAATCTTTTATATAAAGAATATTTTTTATGATTATTTTAAAATATGTTTTTTTAAAGATTACTAGGATTTGCAATTATATTTTGCGATATGAAATAAATTGAGATGTGAAGTGGATTTATCGTGGACGGTGTTTTTAAACGACATTTGTCCTTTAATCCAATTTACATTGAAATTATTGTTTGGAATTTGTAAATCTATTTTATAGATTTAAAAAGGCATTTTCTAAAAATCAAGTTTTTTTCCAATTTAATATATTAAATGTAACAACTCGAAAATCTGGGCCAGTTTAAAAATTTTATTTTGGCAATTTTAGCGAATTTTGATTATTTAAAATGAATTATTTTAAATAAAATCAACGAGAAATTCATTTTGAATAGAATTCGATCGTATATATTATATACGTCGTCGTTAGAATATAAATAATTATATATAATTATAAATAGGAATTGAAAATGGCGCGGTAGTTCGATTATTCGATTTCAAACTTCAATTGAATGTACCGGGTGCAAAACAATCCGGATTTTAGTGAAACCAAAAATGATAGGATCTAATTGAGAATATCTTTCCAACGAATCTGGAAAATTAAAATTTCATAGCGGGAATCAAAAGATATGTCCAGTTGAAAATTCTGAATAGTCGCTATGAAATTCAGGCCCTTAAAAATGGGAATTTTGCAAACGACCTCGGATTTCGACGAAACCACTTTTGTTGGATCCGCAGTGTCAAGTTATTCCTAGATTCCAAATTTCGTAATTTTTCGAATCAATATGTGAGCGTGGCAAAGGAAAACGCGTTTGACCAGTTTTAGTTGATTTTAATCGACTGGAAATTGGCCATTTTTCAAACGGTCTCAGAATTCGACGAAACTAGTTTTGTTAGGACCGTATCGTCAATACGAAGCTAGAAAATATTTTTCGGGAATTTTTCTAGTTAGTATGTAACCCCGGTAAATTGAAATGCGCGTTCAAATTCAATATATAGAGTTATATGTTGATTTTGACGAAAACTGATCGAAATGATCGAATCAGCCTACGATACATATCCCATTGTGTTCGGAATGGGGGTAATTAGCTATGGATGACAGGCGGTGGGTCTCGTTTAGAGGTCGAAATAAAAAGTTGCTTTTTGAAATTAATTAAATAATATATATATATATTATTATATATCCCTTATTCTCCTCCCCTTCAGTATAAAAAAAATCGAACAAAGAAAAAGGAAGAAAAAAAAACCTCTCGTCGATCAATACCCGCCGCCGCCCTCCTCCAACGGAAGCCGCCTCCGACGAGAAGCTCCGACCCCCTCAGCTCCTCCTCCCCTACGCTCGCCTCCTTTCTCCTCCAGTCACCCTCCCCAAAACAAAAATAAAATAAAATAAACCCTAGCCGATTCTAACCAGCGCCGCCGCCCTGAAGGGACGCCACCGCCACCAGAAAGGACCGCAAGCCGCCAGCGAACCCCTGCCACCTCCCCTCCGCCCTGAGCCGCCATCCCCTACCCTAGAGCCGCTAGTAAGTTTTTTTTTATTTCATTCTAATTATTTATTCAATTAATGTAATTGGTTTTAGAATTAGTTTTCAGTTTATACAATCAATTTTAATTATAAAACATATTCTAAAATCATTTTATATGTATTAGCAAAATAAAAACACGATTTTTATTGGTAGAAAGCTATGATTTTTAGCAAGGAAAAGAGTTGATTTTTATATAGTTGAAAAGAACTGATTGTTAAAACAGAAAAGATACGATTTTTAAAGTAGAAAGATATGATTTTTATATTTTTAAAGTAATAAAAATATGATTTTTATATTTTTAAGGTATTAAAAATATAATCTTTACTATATAGAAGATGTAAAATATGATTTTTGCTTATGTAGAGGTATTAAAAATATAATTGTTGCATGATAGGAATATTGGAAATATCATCTTTTTATGTGTAGAAAAATAAAAATGTGATTTTTATAATGATATATTTGAAAAGACGATATCTTTAAAAAAATTATAGTTGAAAAGGCGCGATTTTTATATATTGAATAGCAAAGTAAAAATTCGATTTTTATATTGAATAGCATAGTAAAAATTCGATTTTTATATATTGAATAGCATAGTAAAAATTCGATTTTTATATATTGAATAGCATAGTGAAAATTCGATTTTTATATATTGAATAGCATAGTAAAAATTCGATTTTTATATATTGAATAGCAAAGTAAAAATTCGATTTTTACATATGTAGTGGCTACGGGCAACGAAAGTGACGAAAGGCGAGAACGGCGAAGAGTTCTATAAATGAAGTGTCGTGAAGTTGGGATAGCTATCGGTGAGAACTTCTCACCTTTCAATTTAATTATTCTAGTTATAAATATATACTAGGATGTAGACGGTGTTTAGTAGCACCCGACACCCGTCATCCACAGACCATGGATGGCTTGTTTGTTAAATTGTTTGGTTGTTTAGTTGGGTAGTTTATTTGGTTTGAATTGAATTGTTTGTTGAAATAAAATTGATTTGATTGATGTGTGAATGGCGTGGGCCTTCACTAGACCGGGGATAAGGCTAGGCCTTGTCCCGTTTCTAGTATCGTGCCGTTATGCCGCTGAAATTTTCTAAAAATAAGTTAGAAAAATAAAGATAACATTTTATTTAATAAATGAACTGAATAGAATATTCATAGGTTGAATAAAATAGTTTGATCGTTAAAAATATAATTTTTAACGTGAATGTGAATAAATAAATATTCATTTACAAACCGGACGGTTTGTTTATGTACACCTATTTGAAGGACATTGATTTGGACGATAAATTTTACACATCGCCCAACTGCACAAATAAAATATGTGTTTGATTGTTTGAAACCCCACACGGGTATTGGGATGATATTTAACGTACACTAATCCCGATTGTTTAGTTGTATGTCGATCGATTGATTGACAGACCGTTATAAGCGTTGAATATTTATATTTGATGCTTATACAGTGTAGAATGCACTTTGGATGATGGTTGATTATTCA
The DNA here is from genome assembly GCA_030737875.1 of Allium sativum. Lineage (NCBI taxonomy): Eukaryota > Viridiplantae > Streptophyta > Magnoliopsida > Asparagales > Amaryllidaceae > Allium > Allium sativum. The sequence goes on from CM060926.1 coordinate 380,137,122, forward strand.
TCGTTGTTGATATATACATGTGTTGTAGAAAATCCATATAATTAACATTATATGGTAATTGATTGGGCCTCGTTCCAGTTTCGAAAAAGAAATATTTAAATAAAAATATTTGAAATAAGAATATTTGAAGAGAAATATTTGAATAGAAATATTTGGAATAGAAATATTTAAAATAAAAATATTTGAAATAGAAATATTTGAAGAGAAATATTTGAATAGAAATATTTGGAATAAAAATATTTGAAATAGAAATATTTGAAATAGAATATTTGAAAATAGAAATATGTGAAGCCGTATTGATTAGATTGACGCCATTTTGACGTGAACGATATTTATATCGATTTTATTCATTTTATAATGAATATCGAAAATGATTCCAAAATCTGATAATTTGAAATGAAATCGAATTGAAATCGAATATAAATGAATTCGAATTGAAATCGAATATAAATGAAATCGAATTGAAATCGAATATAAATGAATTCAAATTGAAATCGAATATAAATGAATTGGAATTGGAATTGAATATAAAAGAATTCGAATTGAAATTGAATTGAATTGAAAACAAACTGAAATTGAATTAGAAATCAATTTGAATTGAAATCGATTTGAAATGAATTTAAAACGAATTTATATTGGAATATTAAATTTTGATTTGGAATTGAATATGAAGTTGAAACCGCTTTGAAAATGAATTGAAAAACGATTTATAAAGCATGTTTTAAATTGAAATCGACGAAGTATATATTATATATATAATATAATGGCCTGAATAGAACGCGCCGCGCCGCGGCAGTTCACGAATTTCGACCATTGACTTCGAATGGATATTGCGGGAGATCCGATCGTCGGATTCTCCTAAAACCGGAGCCGTTGGGTTCGTATCGAAAAGAGCTTTCTAACGAATATTAGAAATTAGAAATCTAACGGTTGGATTTGGAATTATGTCCAAATCAAATTTGAAAAAGGTCGCTATAAGTGCAGTTCGATGGCCGTTGATGGAAATCGACTGTACGGGCCTTGATAAAATTATTAAAAATAGTAATAATTTGTGTAAAATCATAAGAAATGATTTGGGAAAAATTGGGATGAAAAACTCCATATTTGAAAAGATAAAAATAGATTTTTATCGAAATTAACTAGTTTTGTACTAGAATTATAATTCTATTTATTTTTAGATAAATAAATTGAATTTGAAATGGTTTTGAAAATAACCAGAATTTCCAATGATTGCATTGGAATGGATTTGAATCGAAATTGTCCTCGGAATATTTCAATATTGGATTCCGTGATTATACAGATGTTGTTATGGAAATTTGAAAGATATAGATATATATATCGTTATTTCCAACACGATATTTGTTGGTCGTAGAATTTGATATTGAATATAAGCCGGGATATTTTCTATTCAAAGCCTTGTATTTAATATCAAATGTGATTTGGGTTTGTCGTGAATGGTGTGTTGACTAACACTGTTCTTGAACCCAGTGGAGAAAAGATTAAATCTTTTTATTTAGATTTAATGAAGTGTACCAATTAAATAATATCTAATTGGAATTGAATTGATATTGATTTTTGGGTTTATCGTGGACAGTGTTTTAAATAACACTCGTTCTTTAACCCGACAATTAATGGAAATGGGATTTTGGGTTTATCGTGAACCGTGTTTTAAATGACACGGATTCTTTAACCCAGTTAACGATTAAAACTAAGTGGAGTTTTAATGAATCTTTAATTAGATTGAAATAATCGAAATGGAGTATCACCAGTTTTGCTCCAGGCGTTAGTTAAATCTTTAATTAGATTTGAACGTGAAGTGGTAATTGAATTTACCGATAACACCATGGTGTTAGATATGAAGTATAACCAGTTTTACTTCATGGGATGAATAGGATGGGATTGGGGAATTAAAACAAATGATTACTTCAGTAAGGTTCGTTAATCCCGACTAGTTGAATCGAAATTCAAAAGATAATTAAAGAATAAATTCAAGGAATTTATCTTGGATAAAATTAATGGGAACCTTACCCTATAAATGTGAAATTTAGAAACTAACTGTCGGTTAGCCAAGCAGAATGGTTTTCTGGATATTGATCTGATGTTGGTTTCGGCCTTCGGGGTTAATATTTGGGAATTATTCTCTTGATTAATTTACGGTTAGTGACTAATGAATTGGAATGAGGCGTATGTTGTGTTTGTGTAACACTTATTTAAAATATACGCGAGTTATTCGGAAAGACCGGGTTTGTCCCATTCTGAATAACTGATACGACGATAAGTCGAAGATGAAGACGATGGTCGAAGACCGGAGGTCTTCACGTCGTTTGGGTAATTATTGATGATCTTGATTGAGTTGTACACCCAAGAAGATGGAAACAGTTGGTGATCGTCCAGACGTACTTGGAGATCGATGGATATGCGGGGTACTAGGTGCCTCCGGTTTCGTTCAGACCCAGAATGGACTTGTAAATGGACTGTGTGTCTGACATCGGATTTCATTCTCTGTGACTGATATCGGTTGCATAGAATGGTTTGCCTGTGTGGCATGCTAAGATGCAAATGATCAAGGCTTCTGTTGAAAAGCAAAGTCTTGTGGTGTTGATCAAAGCACAGCCTGTGAGGCACAGCTTTGAGTAACGTGAATTCGCGAGCCTCACACCCCGGTATGAACCAAAAACTGGAGACGGACTTCAGGGATATGGACATATGCTGGTTTCTAGTTAGGAGTGGCGTCAGTGCTTGAACTGGCTGACGAGTTTGACTCATGTGGTTGTTGGAATTGGAGGCGCCTCGGTTATATCGGTCGTTCTCGAACCGATGGAGTCATTGGACTCATTTATGCCCCATAGGGCAGACTAGCATATAGTTCAGGCATTTTAATCCACTTCGTGTGGACCGGCCCTGTCGCTCCAAGGGTCACTCGAGCTCTGATCCTAAGGCTCGGGCTAGAGAGTCTCGAATCGGTAGAGGACTATCTTTTGCCTCGGTTCATAGATGGAAATCCAATTTCCAAATACGTGACATTTGCGGTTTTATTTGTAGAGCCTAGTATGGCGACATAGTGGGATGGGGCGCTTATGCCGCCTATGATTGATACTTATGATTTGAAGTTGTTTTATACACTATGCACTTACAATAGTATCAAATGATTTGTTTTAAACGTATCAAGCATTCTTGGCTATTATAAGGTAAAAACCCTATCCTCCGGCTTGCGTTGCATTGTGTGATGGGAACTGGGTCTTATAATAGCTTCATTTTTCCTTATTTAGCATTGCGTTGTTTGTTTTATGCACTGGTGTCCTTGGGAGGAAACCCGTTCCGTGTTATACGGCGTGGTCCCTTGATTTACCTAACTATAAAATAAAGATTAATAACTGTTTTAGTTCTCACACCAGTCACATGACTGACCTGGAGTTTATTGTTTTAACCTAAACTCTGGGTGCCCTTATTTTGTCACGGGCAGCTAGTAGTTTTGGTTTTGCAGATTTATATTCACAGGATCCTGGTTTACAGCTGGAACGATATCCAGAAAGCTTTGTATCCGTATATCTCCTTCTAGTTGTGTATTGTATTATTTTCCGCTGCGATGTATTTAAATGTAATTTAAATCTCTGATATTTCTGTGTAATATTTATTTGTTTATACTCTGTATATTCTTGTAATCTGATGCATTTTTGTAATATATAATGAGATGTTCTTCCGTCTGCGTTCTGTTGTGGCTTGTTCTCGAACTATCCGCCGCTTTCCTTTACGGGGAAGTTACGGGTTTTCACAGTTGGTATCAGAGCTTTGTTTTACAAAGCTAGAGAACAAGGCACATTAGAACCATACGAAAGAATTCATCAGATATTGGATTAGTAATATCCAATTAGAATGACTCGTTAGAGATGGGATCAATAGAATCCTAGAACGAGTGTGAAGAGTATATTTTTAAAGTGAAAACAAATTTAGTTTTGAAAATCTAAATCAAATATTCGTATTTGATTATTTATTTGTATTGATTTGGACAGTCCAGTATATAAAGAATTTGCATATACGCCTTACAAACGTATATTCAAAGTTTTAATATATTGGATAGATATAGCATCACACTCTAGTCGCCCGGAGATGAAATTGATGATAGCGATCGCATCATCAACATTTATGTTCGATTTTCGAAGGTGGGATTCCTATATATTTCCATTTGACTGGTGTGAGAACCAAAATTAGATAGGGCCTATTGTTGTGATTTGGCATCAAAAATTTGATTTTTGTATATGTATCAAAATTATGAATTTCAAAAACTAATCAACTAATTGATTGATGTTTGTGTTGTTTGTTTATTTGTTCGATAATTTTGAACCATTATGCCTAATTGAATCAAATATTGAATTGTATTGAAATTTGTCGCATTTGCTTGCACATACTTGTACTTACATTGAATAGGTCATAGCAAGGAGACTAGAGCAGAGAATAAAATTTGTTTGCCCGACAAATAGGTACATGTTTACTACATAATTTACTGTTTTGTTTGGGTGATGATGATTTTATGAGCCTATTGGCTAGCCGCTTGGCTTTTTCTTTTTCTTTTTGAGATCAGAAGGCCTGTATGGCAATTTCGGGATTTTCCCGTGGCTCCCGGTTCAGGGGAGGTTATGGCGAAATTTTTCGAAAATTCCGGGTGTTAGCCAAATTTTTGAAGAATTTGAAAATTCTCAGAAACTGAAAAGTTGGAGAATGGAAGCCAAATCGAACGTAGAGTTGATTAATCAAACCACTTTCGACTTTGTTCCTTTTCGGGGACGAAAAGTTTTAAGTGGGGGAGATTGTAACAACCCGAAAATCCGGGCCAGTTTAAAATTTTTATTTTGGCAATTTTAGCGAATTTTGATTATTTAAAATGAATTATTTTAAATAAAATCAACGAGAAATTCATTTTGAATAGAATTCGATCGTATATATTATATACGTCGTCGTTAGAATATAAATAATTATATATAATTATAAATAGGAATTGAAAATGGCGCGGTAGTTCGATAATTCGATTTCAAACTTCAATTGAATGTACCGGGTGCAAAACAATCCGAATTTTAGTGAAACCTAAAATGATGGGATCTAATTGAGAATATCTTTCCAACGAATCCGGAAAATCAAAATTTCATAGCGGGAATCAAAAGATATGTCCAGTTGAAAATTCTGAATAGTCGCTATGAAATTCAGGCCCTTAAAAATGGGAATTTTGCAAACAACCTCGGATTTCGACGAAACCACTTTTGTTGAATCTGCAGTGTCAAGTTATTGCTAGATTCCAAATTTCGTAATTTTTCGAATCAATATGTGAGCGTGGCAAAGGAAAACGCGTTTGACCAGTTTTAGTTGATTTTAATCGACTGGAAATTGGCCATTTTTCAAACGGTCTCAGAATTCGACGAAACTAGTTTTGTTAGGACCGTATCGTCAATACGAAGCTAGAAAATATTTTTCGGGAATTTTTCTAGTTAGTATGTAACCCCAGTAAATTGAAATGCGCGTTCAAATTCAATATATAGAGTTATATGTTGATTTTGACGAAAACTGATCGAAATGATCGAATCAGCCTACGATACATATCCCATTGTGTTCGGAATGGGGGTAATTAGCTATGGATGACAGGCGGTGGGTCTCGTTTAGAGGTCGAAATAAAAAGTTGCTTTTTGAAATTAATTAAATTAAATAATATATATATATTATTATATATCCCTTATTCTCCTCCCCCTTTAGTATAAAAAAAATCGAACAAAGAAAAAGGAAGAAAAAAACCTCTCGTCGATCAAAACCCGCCGCCGCCCTCCTCCAACGGAAGCCGCCTCCGACGAGAAGCTCCGACCCCCTCAGCTCCTCCTCCCCTACGCTCGCCTCCTTTCTCCTCCAGTCACCCTCCCCAAAACAAAAATAAAATAAAATAAACGCTAGCCGATTCTAACCAGCGCCGCCGCCCTGAAGGGACGCCATCGCCACCAGAAAGGACGGCAAGCCGCCAGCGAACCCCTGCCACCTCCCCTCCGCCCTGAGCCGCCATCCCCTACCCTAGAGCCGCCAGTAAGTTTTTTTTATTTCATTCTAATTATTTATTCAATTAATGTAATTGGTTTTAGAATTAGTTTTCAGTTTATACAATCAATTTTAATTATAAAACATATTCTAAAATCATTTTATATGTATTAGCAAAATAGAAACACGATTTTTATTGGTAGAAAGCTATGATTTTTAGCAAGGAAAAGAGTTGATTTTTATATAGTTGAAAAGAACTGATTGTTAAAACAGAAAAGATACGATTTTTAAAGTAGAAAAATATGATTTTTATATTTTTAAAGTAATAAAAATATGATTTTTATATTTTTAAGGTATTAAAAATATAATCTTTACTATATAGAAGATGTAAAAATATGATTTTTGCTTATGTAGAGGTATTAAAAATATAATTGTTGCATGATAGGAATATTGGAAATATCATCTTTTTATGTGTAGAAAAATAAAAATGTAATTTTTATAATGATATATTTGAAAAGAAGATATCTTTAAAATCTTTATAGTTGAAAAGGCGCGATTTTTATATATTGAATAGCAAAGTAAAAATTCGATTTTTATATATTGAATAGCATAGTAAAAATTCGATTTTTATATATTGAATAGCATAGTAAAAATTCGATTTTTATATATTAAATAGCATAGTAAAAATTCGATTTTTATTTATTGAATAGCATAGTAAAAATTCGATTTTTATATATTGAATAGCAAAGTAAAAATTCGATTTTTACATATGTAGTGGCTACGGGCAACGAAAGTGACGAAAGGCGAGAACGGCGAAGATTTCTATAAATGAAGTGTCGTGAAGTTGGGATAGCTATCAGTGAGAACTTCTCACCTTTCAATTTAATTATTCTAGTTATAAATATATACTAGGATGCAGACGGTGTTTAGTAGCACCCGACACCCGTCATCCACAGACCATGGATGGCTTGTTTGTTAAATTGTTTGGTTGTGTAGTTGGGTAGTTTATTTGGTTTGAATTGAATTGTTTATTGAAATAAAATTGATTTGATTGATGTGTGAATGGCGTGGGCCTTCACTAGACCGGGGATAAGGCTAGGCCTTGTCCCGCTTCTAGTATCGTGCCGTTATGCCGCCGAAATTTTCTAAAAATAAGTTAGAAAAATAAAGATAACATTTTATTTAATAAATGAACTGAATAGAATATTCATAGGTTGAATAAAATAGTTTGATCGTTAAAAATATAATTTTTAACGTGAATGTGAATAAATAAATATTCATTTACAAACCGGACGGTTTGTTTATGTACACCTATTTGAAGGACATTGATTGGGACGATAAATTTTACACATCGCCCAACTGCACAAATAAAATCTGTGTTTGATTGTTTGAAACCCCACATGGGTATTGGGATGATATTTAACGTACACTAATCCCGATTGTTTAGTTGTACGTAGATCAATTGATTGACAGACTGTTATAAGCGTTGAATATTTATATTTGATGCTTATACAGTGTAGAATGCACTTTGGATGATGGTTGATTATTCATCGTTGTTGATATATACATGTGTTGTAGAAAATCCATATAATTAACATTATATGGTAATTGATTGGGCCTCGTTCCAGTTTCGAAAAAGAAATATTTAAAATAAAAATATTTGAAATAGGAATATTTGAAGAGAAATATTTGAATAGAAATATTTGGAATAGAAATATTTAAAATAAAAATATTTGAAATAGAAATATTTGAAGAGAAATATTTGAATAGAAATATTTGGAATAAAAATATTTGAATTAGAAATATTTGAAATAGAATATTTGAAAATAGAAATATGTGAAGCCGTATTGATTAGATTGATGCCATTTTGACGTGAACGATATTTATATCGATTTTATTCATTTTATAATGAATATCGAAAATGATTCCAAAATCTGATAATTTGAAATGAAATCGAATTGAAATCGAATATAAATGAATTCGAATTGAAATCGAATATAAATGAAATCGAATTGAAATCGAATATAAATGAATTCGAATTGAAATCGAATATAAGTGAATTCGAATTGGAATTGAATATAAATGAATTCGAATTGAAATTGAATTGAATTGAAAACGAACTGAAATTGAATTAGAAATCAATTTGAATTGAAATCGATTTGAAAAGAATTTAAAACGAATTTATATTGGAATATTCAATTTTGATTTGGAATTGAATATGAAGTTGAAACCGCTTTGAAAATGAATTGAAAAACGATTTATAAAGCATGTTTTAAATTGAAATCGACGAAGTATATATTATATATATAATATAATGGCCTGAATAGAACACGCCGCGCCGCGGCAGTTCGCGAATTTCGACCATTGACTTCGAACGGATATTGCGGGAGATCCGACCGTCGGATTCTCCTAAAACCGGAGCCATTGGGTTCGTATCAAAAAGAGCTTTCTAACGAATATTAGAAATTAGAAATCTAACGGTTGGATTTGGAGTTATGTCCAAATCAAATTTGAAAAAGGTCGCTATAAGTGCAGTTCGATGGCCGTTGATGGAAATCGACTGTACGGGCCTTGATAAAATTATTAAAAATAGTAATAATTTGTGTAAAATCATAAGAAATGATTTGGGAAAAATTGGGATGAAAAACTCCATATTTGAAAAGATAAAAATAGATTTTTATCGAAATTAACTAGTTTTGAACTAGAATTATAATTCTATTTATTTTTAGATAAATAAATTGAATTTGAAATGGTTTTGAAAATAACCAGAATTTCCAATGATTGCATTGGAATGGATTTGAATCGAAATTGTCCTCGGAATATTTCAATGTTGGATTCCGTGATTATACAGATGTTGTTATGGGAATTTGAAAGATATAGATATATATATATATCGTTATTTCCAACACGATATTTGTTGGTCGTAGAATTTGATATTGAATATAAGCCGGGATATTTTCTATTCAAAGCCTTGTATTTAATATCAAATGTGATTTGGGTTTGTCATGAATGGTGTGTTGACTAACACTGTTCTTGAACCCAGTGGAGAAAAGATTAAATCTTTTTATTTAGATTTAATGAAGTGTACCAATTAAATAATATCTAATGGGAATTGTTGACCCGCTTTTAGTCAAAGCAGTCATACATGGAATCTCTTCTCAGTAATACGCTCAAGTGTTGGGAATATTATCAGAAGACATGAAGTGATTTGGTTGAAATCGCATCACAAACAAAGAATGGCCCGAAACTCCTACAAGATGACCTTTTCTGGGCCCGAAAACAGCGATTACAAAGTTGAGCTCTGTAACTGTTGTAGCTCTCTGAATTAGCTTCAGTTTGAGCTTTGGTTCAGCTCAATCGGACTTACGGTTTGAAAGTTATGCCCGTTTCCGTGAACGCGTGCAGAACCGGAGACCTGGAATTTAGCATTGAATAAATCCTCGGATCGGATCGGGTAAGTCGGTTCGGATCGGAATGAGGCATCCTGCCTTCACCAACTCATCATCCTCCCTCAACACTTAGATTTCGGCTCGGATCGGAGACTCCGGTTCGGATCGGGATAAGGCAGACCCGACCCGCTTCACACCAAATTCTCACAAGAGCTAGCTTGGTACAACTCCCACTCTCATCAGTCCGGACCGGATTAGAAGGGGCAAACCCGACCCGCTTTGGACATCTGCACAGAAGTGCACACATGTGCTCAGCTCGAAGGACCGGTTCGGTTCGGATCCGATCCGAACCGACTGGACCTGTTTCTAAGCACACTGCTGCTTTGACCTCTTCTCTTGGCATAACCGACTCCTACAATTGCGGATCGGACTCCACCTGTCCTAGCACGATCTGAAGACCACCTCTCCACTATTTCCGAGATCACCTCAGTACCCGCCACGTGGCACCTCCGATCCGATCCGATTCAGGACTCCCAGCAGCTCCTCTACGCCTATAAATACACCACGAGATAGTCATTTCAGGAGAGGTTTTTCCGGCACTAACACCTCCCGACCTCCATTACCAAATATTCAAGGACTTTGGGTACTCCTCAAGTCAATCAAACACGAGGCTATCGTGCATAAATTCAATCTCTTTTCTCCTCTTCTTCATTACAACACAAGGCTATTGTGTATAGTCGAATCTCACGGATTGTGAGACACCATTGTAATTGTAATTCCTCAGGATATGAGAAACTATAAAGTGGACGTAGGCTTGGATTGAGCCGAACCACTATAAAAATCTCGTGTGTTCCCTGTTTTTACTGCTTTTTCTGCATTAATCTGTGATTGTGAGGTTTTCACATAGAATTTGGGTGTTAGGACCAAATTTCGGTCTAACAGGAATTGAATTGATATTGATTTTTGGGTTTATCGTGGACAGTGTTTTAAATAACACTCGTTCTTTAACCCGACAATTAATGGAAATGGGATTTTGGGTTTATCGTGAACCGTGTTTTAAATGACACGGATTCTTTAACCCAGTTAACGATTAAAACTAAGTGGAGTTTTAATGAATCTTTAATTAGATTGAAATAATCGAAATGGAGTATCACCAGTTTTGCTCCAGGCGTTAGTTAAATCTTTAATTAGATTTGAACGTGAAGTGGTAATTGAATTTACCGATAACACCGTGGTGTTAGATATGAAGTATAACCAGTTTTACTTCATGGGATGAATAGGATGGGATTGGGGAATTAAAACAAATGATTACTTCAGTAAGGTTCGTTAATCCCGATAGTTGAATCGAAATTCAAAAGATAATTAAAGAATAAATTCAAGGAATTTATCTTGGATAAAATTAATGGGAATCTTACCCTATAAATGTGAAATTTAGAAACTAACTGTTGGTTAGCCAAGCAGAATGGTTTTCTGGATATTGATCAGATGTTGGTTTCGACCTTCGGGATTAATATTTGGGAATTATTCTCTTGATTAATTTACGGTTAGTGACTAATGAATTGGAATGAGGCATATGTTGTGTTTGTGTAACACTTATTTAAAATATACGCGAGTTATTTGGAAAGACCGGGTTTGTCCCATTCTGAATAACTGATACGACGATAAGTCGAAGATGAAGACGATGGTCGAAGACCGGAGGTCTTCACGTCGTTTGGGTAATTACTGATGATCTTGATTGGGTTGTACACCCAAGAAGATGGAAACAGTTGGTGATCGTCCAGATGTACTTGGAGATCGATGGATATGCGGGGTACTAGGTGCCTCCGGTTTCGTTCAGACCCAGAACGGACTTGTAAATGGACTGTGTGTCTGACATCGGATTTCATTCTCTGTGACTGATATCGGTTGCATAGAATGGTTTGCCTGTGTGGCATGCTAAGATGCAAATGATCAAGGCTTCTATTGAAAAGCAAAGTCTTGTGGTGATGATCAAAGCACAGCCTGTGAGGCACAGCTTTGAGTAACGTGAATTCGCGAGCCTCACACCCCGGTATGAACCAAAAACTGGAGACAGACTTCAGGGATATGGACATATGCTGGTTTCTAGTTAGGATTGGCGTCAGTGCTTGAACTGGCTGACGAGTTTGACTCATGTGGTTGTTGGAATTGGAGGCGCCACGGTTATATCGGTCGTTCTCGAACCGATGGAGTCATTGGACTCATTTATGCCCCATAGGGCAGACTAGCATATAGTTCAGGCATTTTAATCCACTTCGTGTGGACCGGCCCTGTCGCTCCAAGGGTCACTCGAGCTCTGATCCTGAGGCTCGGGCTAGAGAGTCTCGAATCGGTAGAGGACTATCTTTTGCCTCGGTTCATAGATGGAAATCCAATTTCCAAATACGTGACATTTGCGGTTTTATTTGTAGAGCCTAGTATGGCGACATAGTGGGATGGAGCGCTCATGCCGCCTATGATTGATACTTATGATTTGAAGTTGTTTTATACACTATGCACTTACAATAATATCAAATGATTTGTTTTAAACGTATCAAGCATTCTTGGCTATTATAAGGTAAAAACCCTATCCTCCGGCTTGCGTTGCATTGTGTGATGGGAACTGGGTCTTATAATAGCTTCATTTTTCCTTATTTAGCATTGCGTTGTTTGTTTTATGCACTGGTGTCCTTGGGAGGAAACCCGTTCCGTGTTATACGGCGTGGTCCCTTGATTTACCTAACTATAAAATAAAGATTAATAACTGTTTTAGTTCTCACACCAGTCACATGACTGACCTGGAGTTTATTGTTTTAACCTAAACTCTGGGTGCCCTTATTTTGTCACGGGCAGCTAGTAGTTTTGGTTTTGCAGATTTATATTCACAGGATCCTGGTTTACAGCTGGAACGATATTCGGAAAGCTTTGTATCCGTATATCTCCTTCTAGTTGTGTATTGTATTATTTTCCGCTGCGATGTATTTAAATGTAATTTAAATCTCTGATATTTCTGTGTAATATTTATTTGTTTATACTCTGTATATTCTTGTAATCTGATGCATTGTTGTAATATACAATGAGATGTTCTTCCGTCTGCATTCTGTTGTGGCTTGTTCTCGAACTATCCGCCACATTCCTTTACGGGGAAGTTACGGGTTTTCAAATTAAATTGGAATTTAGTGGAAATTCGATTGGTAATTATCGAAATGGGCTTCTGTAAAAGAAGACCGATATTATATATGGAATTTAAGAGGCCTTGATGTTATTCCATTTATATTATTAGTCCAACACAGAAATCTATATCGATTATGTATTGATTTGACTTCTGTGGAATTCCATATTTTAGAAATTGATTTATAGGTTTATTGTGAACTGTGTTTAAAGGACACTAGTTCTCTAACCTGTTTTAAGGCAAGACTTATTCCTTAAAATAAATGATCTTGTAATAATGATTTTTTGATATCAAATCAAAACTGGAGTTTTAATAAATCTTTTAAGGAAGATTTAAGATTTTATTTTCAGAGTTTATCTTTGATAAAATTAATGAGAATCTTCTAACACGAATATCTTATTAAAAGAATACTCGGAGTTGGAATGTGGCGTAATGTGTGATTTTCCAATATTTGCTTTTTAATCATAAAATACACGAGTTATTCAGAAAGACCGGGTTTAACCCATTCTGAATAATCATCACGACGATCAAGAGTCGAAGATGAAGACGGTGATTGAAGACCGAAGGTTTTCAAATCGTTGGGATGATGATGACTGGTATCTTGAATCGGTATTGGCCTTCCAAGGCAAGGTATTTGGTAATGATCGTCCAAACGCATTTGGAGATCGACGGACACGTTGTTTCGCTCAAACCCAGAGCGGACTTGTAAATGGATTGTGTGTCTGACATTGTATTCCTTCCAACTGTATTTGTTGGACGCTACTGAATATATATTTCTGTTTGGTGGTGAAGAATTTATTCTTTACTTGTCACCCTTCTCTAAGACGTATGAGCTTAGAGGTAATATATATATTGGTAGATGATCAATAATATGGTAGGGTCTGACAATGTGGCATGCTAAGATGCAAATGATCAAGGCTTTGTTGAAAAGTTGAAAAGCAGGCCTTATGGTTGATGATCAAAGCATAGTCTATTTAGGCATAGCTTTGCATATATCGTGACTTCGCGAGCCTCACACACACTGGTTGAGTTTAAAACGGGAGAAGGGAACGCAGGGAGTGCACACGTTTCTTTCTAGCTAGAAGTGGTGATTGGGCTTTAACACGGCCCGACATTTGCTTATGTGGTTGATGGAATTTTTGCGAAGCCTTGGTTTATTCTTATCAGTCGCCCTCGGCTGATTTGTAGGTCCAATAGGATCGAGGAGCGTGTGTTCAGGCATAACTAATCCACTAAAGTATTTGTGGACCGACCCTGCTGTATCCAAGGGTTGCCAGCGTCTGAATCCTGAGACATTGCTAGAGTGTCTCGAATCGGTCAGGAGCTCCTCCCTAGCCTTGACTCATGATGGAAACCCAATTTCCAATATGCCCTTGCGGTTTTGATTGTATAACTAGTATGGCGACATAGTAGATGGTATCTATGTCGTCTAGGATTGATATTATATTTGAAATATTTTAAATATATATATACACACTAATAATAATATCATTTTTACGTATCAAGCATCTTTTGACCATTGTAAGGTAAAACCCTATCCTCTGGTTTGCGTTGCATTGTGTGATAGGACCTGGGTCTTATAATGGTTTCATTTTTCTAAAAAGCATTGCAATATTTGACGATTTACTTTATTTATGCACTGGCAATCCAATGGAGTAAACTCGTTCCGCGTTAGCGACGTGGTCCTGTGATTAGCCTACTTATTAGATAAGTTAAGTATAGAATTCTCACACCAGTCCCACGACTGACATGTAGTTTGTTTTACTTTGCAAACTCGGGTGCCCTCTTTCCACACGGGCAGTCGAGTATCTTTTTGCAGATATAGTTAAGTAGGATCCTGGATTGAAGTCTGAAGCTGGGTCCAGAATATTGATGGCCTTCCGCTGAGATTAGTTCCGCTGCAATGTATTTAATCTATTATAATGTATCTTCCGCTGTATTATGTATCAATGTACTCTGATATATTCTGTACTTTGATGTAACATTTATTATTGATGTTATAAAAGTCTGTGTTGTTGTTCTGATGTTGTTGTATGCCCAAAGTTAACATACGCGGGTTTTGAACAGTCTTGATCGATCTTGCGATCGATTGGGGTCGGGCGAAATCCGGGTCGTTACACCTTGTTCACTCCAGTACACCGCTACTATACTCACCACTTTAATTCCTTCACAGACATCACCACACAAGACAGTCCTCAAGCTACCTCACGTTATGTTGTACTTCTTGTCCCAAAAGAGTCAATTGCCTTGCCACGTGGCCTTGTTTCCATGCTGCTATACCATATTGTTTTGTATGTAGCTACCCTTTTGTTCTTTGCGTCTTGACCATTTCTATCCACTTCAGCCACATGTTCGTCCTTTACTCATAAACCCCACTCCTATTTGTATTTTCTTCCAACCGTGATGGCTTCAGGAATATTGTTCCCTCTTTTTTCTTCTTATGCTGCTTCGAACCCAGCTTATCATCATTTTGACCCAATCCTATATCCTTGTTTTGATTTAAGGGCTTATGGATTTATTTTTATATATTTTTCTTTTCTTTTTATTGTTTTACATTTCCATTGGAGGCCTAAAGCTGCGAAAAAAATATGAAGTCTTCGTTATATATAGTAGACAAAACCTTGATATCGAAGTAATAAGTCATAGGGGTGCAGTGTTCATTTCGTAGACGTATGTACTTTGATAAGTTGGTAGCTGTGAGACTTGGATAGGAAGTAATAGGTTTGCAGTATATAAGAGGAGATGGGATATGGTACTTTACTTAATTATGAAGTAATTAGAAAAGAAAAATTTGTTGCGTTAGGCATTGTACTGGGGTAGACTTGTACTATGGTTAATTTACTTAGTTGTGAAGCCTTACTTCTTCTTTTTTAATACGTGCTGTATTCAATCTGCTGTATTCAATCTACTTACTTCAGCCCATACTCTCTTGTTATTGTTTTTTGTATCTACGCCTTAGTTAATGTTACACACACACACATACACACACACATATATATATATATACACACACACACACGTCAGTATGGGATTAGGCATGTTAGTCGTTAGATATAAGGGAACGTCTATTTGGTACAATAATATAGTTTGGCCATCTTAAACATTTCATTAATCGGTTTGCTATTCTTATTTCAGTTTGCTATAGAATTCCTATTTGCATGCATCTCTGGAGTAATGACACTGACTTATCATTTTAGTCGCATGCCATTATTAAAAGTAAAAGATTCTGCTATAATTTTTGGTGAACTAAATTCACATTATTAAACAAATAATTTAATAATCTACACAGATTCATATATATTCCATACCGGAGTGATATCCTACCCAACCGTTTCATACTTTATATTTCAACATCTTACCCCTGCCGTATGTGAAGCATGGGCCTTCTACTAGTTTAAGGTATAAATTGATACCCAAGCTATTACTCTTCTTCCTCCTCTTCCAAAATGCACACACCAATTCTCTCTGCTTCACTAAAACGATTTTGACCCATCCACCATTGCTCCGGCGACGAGTGTCGCCTCCATTCTCAAACCACCTGAAGACGCCTCATACCATCCTCGACCTAAACAGACCCCACTACTCTTCAATCTACATGTTATAATGAATGTGGACCACATAATTCCTTTTATATTATTAAATAAATCATTATAATATATTAACGAATTTCATAGCGACTATTTCAGAATTTGATTTTGACATAATTAACACTCTATAATATGAAATCTCCATTTTTCTCTTTCACTAGAAAATTATCATCAAACAGATTCAAACATTTCTTGTTTCACAGAAATCCGACTTATATCGGATCCTTTATACTCAATCGAAGTTCAAAACTCAAATTACGAACTACCGTGCCATTTCGAGCTCGATTTATATTAATATATAAATTAAACGTTTAAACTTCGTTTTTATAAGCGAATTATATATTTTAAATCCATTTAAAATTCCAAAATGATATTTAAAATAATAAAATACATTAAATATCCGACTACTGAAAATACGGGACGTTACATTCCTTTCCCCTTAAAAGAGTTTCGTCCCCGAACTTACTAAGTAGAAGAAACGTTACCAACCCAATTTATTTACTTTTCAAAAATCCAATTCATTATAAATCCAAATACCAACTCATTATTATATTAAATAAATATTTTCAAAAATTTTGAAAATTTTCTATCTCTTTAAATTCATGGAAAAATTCGGTGAAGTCTCCCCTGTATGGAGTGGCATCTTCAATATCGTAGGAAAAATAATATATATACATCGACCCACCCGGTCGGAAAAACAAAATTAAAAACCCAAAAATTATATTTTTGCGTAGGCGTACCTTATGCGAGCGCTATTGAGCATACTTACCTAATTTATTACGATATACTCAACCAAAATCAACCTCAAAGCCTTCTGGTGCCCGTACTCAACTCAATTCACCATGTGAGTAACATTCACTTGAAATTCTTAAATAACACTTCATTAATAAACAGTGTAACTAAAAAGATTACCAAAATAAACATATGTCATCATTCATATGTAAATACAGGGTTAAATCATCCCATTTCAATTTATATATGATTTAATTCCAATCTATAATACTGGAATGCTTTTCTTTAGCTTACAGTTTATTCATCTTTTTATTAAACCACTGATGAATTTTATATTCAATTAATCTAACAAATAAACAACAAATAGTGCACACCCAATATAACCAATCATTTAACTTTGATTAATATTCAATATTAATATTTACTTGGGGTTTTACAGACTATATTTATAAATCGATTGATTTTCATTCAATCATTATTAATTTAATTCCAAATGAACATCCATTCTTAAATTATTCTTACTTAACCAAGTTAAGCTTTCAACTTCATACTCTGTTGACTAGTTTATTTCAAAATTAGTTCACTTCTATTTAAAAATTCAAATTCTGATATTCATTCCAGATATCATCCAATTCCTCCTCAAGTTTTATTTAACTTATTTTAAGTTACATTCGGACTCATTTTAATTTCAAATTAAAATTCTCATTCACATACTCCATATGTGAAATCTCTTCTACTTATATATTAAACCATTCAAATTCAAAATCCAATTTGAATTCCATTCAAATCAAATCAAAAATTACCAGTATCTAAATAATTTGATAAAATTATTTCTTTTCTATATAAAAATATAATTCGGGTAAAATTATTTCATTTATCCTCTTTAAAAAACAATATCGTATTAATTGTTGATTCAAATGTTTCTCAACACTTGAACCGTTCAAACAACACAATACAAAACATTTGCATATATATAAAATTTACAAATACACTCTCATATATATATATATATACACTCCAACTCAATCTAGGGTATTATTAACCTCATCTCTATCGAGTTACGCCACAGAGCCAAGGTTATTACTAAACCAATAGCTCTGATACCACTGTAACCACTGTAACGACCCGGAGATTCGATGCCCGAATTCAAACAATAATACATAAGCCCATATTACTTGCTAGAACTCAAGTATCGAAAATACCAGATAGTTAATGAAAGAAAATAGAGGGTGAGATAAGAGAGAAAGAAATATTAGAACAGAAGAAGAATAACAACACAACAACATTAGTCTTACATCGTAATGGAATATAATATAATATAAAATAAAACTTTGTTGAGAGATTTGAAATAAAACTTACAATCATCAGAGTACATCAACATATCTGATATTATTTGCTGGTCAGAATGATATTCGAATATAAATTCGATACCGGTCTTTCCGTACCAACAATAGTATTGGCCAGATTTGATAGTCGGTTATTTAACTATCAAATAAACAAACATTCAATCATAAAATAAAAATATATTTACTGGTTCAGTACTCAGCATCACTTGGCTTCTTTAATTAAAAATATCCATTTCAATAAATCTGAAAATCTTTTAATAATTTGAATATAGCTTTTCACTACTTATTTCCTATATTTTGGAAGTATCATTTTATACATATATACACACACATTCTCAAGTCTTTTCATTTTCATTACTCTGGAAATCTCATCTTATATATTCAGAATGAAACGAAACAAAAGAAGGTGAGATCGTAATGATGGGCAAACACTACATTATGGAACAGATCTGGATAGTGCAGGAGACCACTGCGATTTACGGTTGAATTAAAGGACAGTTTAATTTAAACGTAACTGAACCGAATCAAACCAAAGCGAGTTAAATTCACTCAGTTTTTATCCCACTTATATTTTATACAAGTCGGGTTTTAATTTGTGTGCTATGGTTGATAATTGTTCACTGTGTGCTGAATAATATTAATATATTGAATGAATTTGTTGAATTAAACATTCGTTTATTTCAAATAAAAATCAAATCGTTATTCTAACGATTATTCCCAAACGAGGTAACTTACCTCGTTGGTTACGTTTATAAAAATATAAATGGTTTAATTAAAATATAGGTGACTGGATTACTGTTATTTATTGTTAAATATTATATCTATTTATTGAATCGAATAATACTATTTGAGATAATGTATTTGATGCAGGGAAAAACAGGTTGGAGGAAGCCAACTGGATTCCTCAAATTTATTGTAATTTTCATATTACAATTATATGAACTGTTGACCTTTTGATGAGAGCAAAGTATTAATTTTAAAAATAAATTGGTCCTTTTTAAGGTGGAACTTTCAAAAAATGAAGAAAATTAGGTAAGTTTGATTTATAGTAAAGTACCTAAATTTGATTGTTTTTGAAACATTTTTTGATAAATGAAGTAATTCAATTAATAAGCATTTTAAAAGATAATAACGTAGGAGTTTTCATTTTAAAACAATATTATGAATAATACAAAATTTACAATGTTTTGTAAAGAAGATAACTTGATTGAGAAAATCTAATTAAAACCTCTGTTTTAATAAAAGAATATTTTATAAAAAGATTACTCCTATAGAAAAGACTTCGTTCTTAGAATAACTTTTTTCTCAAAATATGTATTTGAAAATAATACAATGAAAATATGGGATATTAAATATGTTTTTACTTAAGAAGCAAAGTGGTATGATTGAAGTATTTTTATTTGTGAAAACTCTTCTTTAACAAAGAATGTTATGAAGTAATCATAAAATGTAACTGTATTATCAAAGAAATGTAATTAACTTGAGGAAACTTCTTTTTGTAAATTTGTTATTAGTTTCAATGTTTTTCAGCTAAAAGCCACTCCTTAATAAATGATACTTTACAAAGAAAAAAATTAGACAAGAAATTTTTAGGCTAAAAGGGGGATAATTTGAAAGATATTGAGATAATGGAGTATTATAAATACATTGGGAAAAAAATGATTGAAAGGGTAAAATATTTAAAGACTAAACCTTTGATGTACTTCTTAATTGAACCTTGTATATAAGGTGCAAGATGATGGGGGTAGAACAACTATTAGGGTTACTTGACACCCTTATAATGATGTTACGACTGTTATATGTGACTTTCCCTTTATGAGTTGTGGAGATGTCTAGTTATTTCCTTCCATCGAGGAGGAAGGGACAAGATGATGGGACTATCTGCTTCGATGTTTAAGTTGATAACCTTTTTATTATATTATTTTCATTTATTTATTTATTACCTTTTAGGTTATAATTTGTTATATGCTGTATTACTTTATTTAATTATTTGCAGTATTTAGTTACTTGTTTTCTAATGTCCGTCTATTGTTTTTGTAACAACCCTGAATTTTGGGGCCATTTTAAAAAAATTTATTTTTATTTTAAGTTATTTTAATGAGTTTTGGTTGTTTAAAATAATTTATTTTGAAAAAATTAAATATATTCTTTTTAATGTAAATACAGAGCGTATACAATTTGCATGTAATAATATTTATTCTGTAATGTAATGTAATGTGGGAAACATTAAAACAAAAGATTCAATAAATATTCCAACAAGTTGACAAAAAGGAATGGTAGAAATTTAAAAATGCAATTTATGACAATTTTTAATTTTATTTAAATCAATGAATGCAGTATTAATGAAACAACGAAGAGAGGAGGACACTAAAAGCAAATGCAGGAAAAAAATTAATAGTATTAAGGTAAAACAAATCAATGGATTAAAGGAAGGAATAAAAGCGCACTTAATGGAAAAAAATGTGTATTTAAAACATATATGTTCTAGATAGAAAGAAGAAAAATTCTTGAGACAATGTATGGTTTGGAGCATTGTTTTTGGACCTTTAGGTATCATAATCATGAAACAAAATTCAAATAGTTATGTTATATGTTTAATATAGTGATAATAAAGAAATAATTTTTATAATGTTAACCATTCAAAGATATATTTTAGTGCATTAAAATGTACAAATCCATATGAATGAATTAAAGAATTGTAAATGAGGTAATAATAGTTTAAATGTAAAATAAAAACATACGCAAGGAAATATATAAATCGAATAATAAATGATTAAAGGTAGGGAAAGCTTTGGGTGAACAAAGGCAAGTAATAATTCAAATTAAAAAGGGAAAGGAAAGTCCATTAAACAAGAAAGGTTGGTAAAAATTAAAAGAAAATAAATTAAAATTCAATAGTGGGAAAAAGGGAAGTAAAGGGAAAATTTATTTAGATCTTTCTTAGAAAATGGTAGATGACATTAAGTGGACATTAATGAATGCAGTAAAAAGTAAAGTAATGTCATTGGTTTACCTAAGAAAAGTTTTATATAAAAAAAAGATACAATTTTAATGTTGATATTTTACAACGAAAATGTTTTACATTGAAAAGATTAAATTTTCAATTTTGTTAAATTACATGAAACTTATTTCATTTCTTAATTTCGAAGAATTACAATTTCCCATTCATTTTTGATTCAAGGTTAAGTGAATTAGATGTAAACAAACAATTTAGGTAACCTTACATTTACTTTTATAGGCAACCTTTAATAATGGCAATTGCAATTGCAATTCATATCTTATTTTTTTTCCCAT
The DNA here is from genome assembly GCA_030737875.1 of Allium sativum. Taxonomy (NCBI): domain Eukaryota; kingdom Viridiplantae; phylum Streptophyta; class Magnoliopsida; order Asparagales; family Amaryllidaceae; genus Allium; species Allium sativum. Next base: position 380,158,648 of record CM060926.1, read on the forward strand.
TACAGAATTTACCGAATAAGATTGCAGTTCATTAAATATTTAAAATAGAATAGTTCTAAATAATATATATTCTGCCATTTAAATAATTATTGTAATAAATACTTTTTTCATATAATAAATGCATTTATTCCTTTCTATTTATCCTCTTTTCCTTTTGATTTGCTTTTGAAATTTGATGATAAATAAACATTGTAACACACCGCATTTCGGGCAACAAATTTTTCAAATAACCATAGGAGTAATGTGCGAAACGTTACAATGAAATTAAATAAAAAGAAACAATGGAAGCCAATTGGTATGTTATTAATATTAAAATGGACTTATATGTAAATAAAAGAATTAAACCTTTCAAAGGCTAAATTAAAAACACAGCACCTCTATAGAATATCTTCCACACACCCTAACCCTATCATTCCACAAAAATCCTAACTTCTCTTCCTCCATCTCTCCAATGGCGGCTATGTCTCTTCTTCTCCCCTAATTCTAAAAATCTATCTTCTCTCCTGTCTCTCCACAATCTATTCCTAAATTAAAAAGAATTAGGTTTAGGAATTCAACTACTGCGTTTAAAACAAAGTAGAGACTCAGATCTATTGCACAAGGACAGAAGAGAGATTCAGACATATAAATAAAGGTGAGAAATTCTGATTATTAAATTAAATTAAATTAAATTAAATTAAATTTTAATTTATTTTCTCAAATGGAAAAATCTGTATATCTGTATGTGTGAATCTTGACATCGAATAGAACTTTTTAACAGAGATTGGGTCAATTTTTGAACTCGTTTGAATTTCCAATACTGATCCAATCAAGGTGAGGTTCTATTTTAAATAATTAATTTAATTATTAATTTTCCCTTTGTTATTTAAATAATTTAATGGTGAATAAAGTAGATCTGAGATGTGATAATATTCTGAATGATTGTTTGGTTTATCTGTGTGTATAATTCTAGATCTGCTAGTTAAAAAAAAATTCTAGATCTGTATGTGATGGAAAATTTGAATAATCATTTTGTTTAAATTTTGTCGAATCATGTTTTGTCGAAATTCTAAGAATCATGTATATATAAAAAATTACCACCTTGTTGTTATTTGATTTGACCAGACCCTTTTAGTTCAAATATAATATTGAGAGGATGTTTGTAGGATTGAGATATGATGATATGAAAGAAGTTACATTTATATTTAATGTAATTAGGACATGAATTTTTCACCGCTATGAAAATTATAATTGTAGGTGATAAATAAAAGTCTAATTTTGCGATGCAATACAAATTACATTCTCTCTTAATGTGATTAAAGAGGAGAATTTACATTGTAAATTAAAAATTACATTTTTATGTAAATAAAAGACATATTAGAATTACATTCTTATATGTAAATTAAGAATGAGAATTTGCAATGAAAATAAAATTACATTTCTTTATGTAATTAAAGAATAGGATTTTACATTGTAAATTGAAAAACAAGATTTGACATGTACTATTAACTACATTCTCAATGTAATAGTAAAAAATAAAGGTTTGACGATGTAACCAAAATCACAGCATAAATAGAATTACATTCTTATATGTAAATTAAGAATGAGAATTTGCAATGAAAATAAAATTACATTTCTTTATGTAATTAAAGAATAGGATTTTACATTGTAAATTGAAAAACAAGATTTGACATGTACTATTAACTACATTCTCGATGTAATAGTAATAAAAAAAGGTTTGACGATGTAACCAAAATCACACTTTTATATGTAATTAAAGAATGAGATTTTACGTTGTAAGTAAAATTACATTTCTATATGTAATTAAAGAATGAGATTTTACATTGTAAAATAAAATTACATTTAACAAAAGTTGTTCAATACTAAAATATCTTTCTACATGGCGACCTTACCTGTACCCTCTCCCTGCCAAATTGAAACCCATCCTTTCCCGCCCAATCAAATCAACCTTCCACCCGTCGTACCTCCGCCCATCCCTCCGCCAATTTTACCAAACCCTCCTCCCGTTCCCCCTATGCCGGACCCGCCTCCTTCATCTTTGCCCCCTTCTCCAGCAGTCCAAAACCCTAAGCCATCGTTCACGTCCCTCTTCACAAACAAGCCACGTAATGCTGGACGTTTTCAACCTCCTGTAATGCCAATGGTTTACAACAATGGAGCTATGGTTCCTTCAAAGGAAATCGTTGATGCTGGGGATGACATTTGGAAGGACTCGATTGTTGGGTTCTTCCTTGACCAACCGCTCTCTTACACAGCCGTAATTAACAATCTAAAGAATATTTGGAAGCTTCGAGGTAGCATTAATGTAACAACCCGTATTTTCAATAACCTGTTATAACATAAATCGAGGCAGAATTTAATTCTAAAATCTGAATCAAGGGAAACGGGCTATGCCATTGCGTTCGTCTCGGAAAAATACGCGAAATAGAGTCCGAGTTTTCGAAAATCGGAGTCCGTATGACCCGATTAAGGCCCAACGAAGTTTTCAGAAAATTCCTAAGTAAAAACAGATTTAAAATAAGTTAAAAACAAGGGTTAGGGCACAACTGGCGTCAGGCGGGAAAACTCCCGCCAAGACCCCCAAGTCGACAGGCATGTCGACAAGGGTCTAAGAGTGTCGACTGCCCTGTCGACACGGGGTGGCCGGGCAGTTTTGCCTGGCGCACCATTTCTGATCTGGGCTTGGTTGTGTTGAGCTTGGGGGCCAGATTCGATTTGGAGGGCTGAGATGAGAACTAGGGTTTAATCCTATGGTCTAAATCACTAGCCTAATCTATAAATAAGACCCTAACCTACCCTAAATCATCATTAATCTATCCTACAACTAAACTATGGCAAAATCCATCCTCTCATGACCTCCACTCTCTTCATACAATTCCTAAACAAATTCCTAAGAGATTTCCATGCATACAAGTGTATTTAGGCTTGTATGATCCTCTTTAGCTTGCATTAAAGTCTTGTTTCTCTATTGGAATCATAAAGGAGGAGTCTTGATCAATTTTTCTTGCATTTTTGGGGTTTTAATTTGTTGCATAAGGGGTTTCTTACATTTGCTATACTCATTTGAGTCCGCAAAAGCATTGTAAGCCCTATTCCTTTCATACTTGAACTTTTAAGGTTAAATGTATGATATGCAAGTTGTCATAAGTTATGCAAGTTTGTTTATGCAAGTATGATATGCAAATTGCCATAAGTTATGCAAGTTTGTTTATGCAAGTATGATATGCAAGTTGCCATAAGTTATGCAAGTTTGTTTATGCAAGTATGATATGCAAATTGCCATAAGTTATGCAAGTTTGTTTATGCAAGTATGATATGCAAATTGCCATAAGTTATGCAAGTTTGTTTATGCAAGTATGATATGCAAGTTGCCATAAGTTATGCAAGTTTGTTTATGCAAGTATGATATGCAAATTGCCATAAGTTATGCAAGTTTGTTTATGCAAGTATGATATGCAAGTTGACATATGTTATGCAAGTTTGTTTATGCAAGTATGATATGCAAGTGTCATATGTTGTGCAAGTTTGTTTATGCAAGTTTGTTTATGTAAGTATGATATGCAAGTTGACATATGTTATGCAAGTTTTATTATGCAAGTTTGATATGCAAAGTTGTCATATGATATGCAAGTATGCTTATGCAAGTTTGGGATGGTCATGTGGTTCATGTTAACATGTTATGCATGCTTTTGGGCCTAAAAATGTAATATGTAAGTGTATGAACACATGAACCTTTCATATGCCACCATGTTGAACTTGTGGCTCTAACACTTTTATGTCATGATTATGCCAAGTTCCCTCTTTCTATCCTTTATGCGCTATTGCGATATGTAAGCGATGGGATTGCGTTTGGGGTTGGGTAAACTTAAAAGACATAAAAACATGAGCTTGGGAATTTACCTATTAAGTTAGGTCTACCCATTGGGAATTTACCTATTAAGTTAGGTCTACCCAATTGCTTGAAACTTGTAATTGAGATGGACATGACACTTAGAAAAGATAAGTGTGGCCAACTCGAGGTTGGGTTGAGTTTGTAGCGTAAACCTACCCGGAACCGACCGGCTTAACTAGTTGCTACAAACAATAGGACCCAATGTGAGAAGTTGGTCATGTTGTACCTTGGACCCGAGGTTAGACCAAGTTGTGGTGTAAAGCTACCCGGACCCGCCCGGCTTAACTAGTAACCACAACAAAGTCTAATGTGAGAGGTTAAGGCGCATTAATTAATTAATGCCTCATGATTAGGGTTAAGTCATGGACCATTTAATACTTAACCAATTTGGGCTCGGTTGTTTTATCGGGGTTAAGTCGTGAACTCACCGTTACACTTAACCAAGTTAATCCATGATTAGTGAAGGGGTTAAACCATACTTAACCCACTAGAAAAATCCTAGTAATGGGGGGTCCACTCCGCAGTAATCCCAAGTTTGTATCATCAAGGCCCTTGGGACTAGGCTAGGGAGGGGGCACGATTACTGGGCTGGAGGAAGCGACCAAAAGCGACGGCCGAGAGGTACGCCGGTGTAGTTCTGGGCGGACTCTGGTCGTGCACATAGTCCGTAGCCGGAGAAATCAAGCACGGGTACCGGTAGATCGAGACTGTGCACTCATGTTTATGGTGTCCAGGGGTTGACACCCTAGGGCTTGATACACCCGACGGGTGGACCCGGCACAGTTCGACTACATTCATGTTTGGGCCGTATTGACACCAACACGTGACGAGTTAGGCTTAGGGAGCCGATGGACTAGACCGTTGGGTTGGACCTCGTGGTAGGGTCACTTCATGGGCCTCGTAGGAGGATCACTTCATGTTATTGGGCCAAAGCTTGGGCCGTGGGATCAATACTTGTTTAATCAAGTCATGTTAGTTTGCTAGTACACCCGTGGTGCAAAACCTTAATCCTGATTATGCGATGACACCTTTATCTACCTTGATAGTTAATCATCATGTCGTTATCCTTATGTTCATACTTGCTGCTCATGACAGTTAACTTTATCAGTTTACATTGATTGTAGTAGGGCTTACTCAGTCTTTTTGACTGACCTGTTTTCTTTCGCCTCTTTTCTTCCGTTCCCCCCCCCCCCCCCCAGGTTCTCAGGGAGGGAATACAGGAGCTTAGCTTGGATCCTACCTGCTTTCTTGGATAGCTCATGTATGCTTTGGACTTGAGCTCGCTATGGTTTTTCTGCTTTGGGGATAGCTACTTATGTTTTTCTGTTCAGTTTCAGATGATGTTGTTTTATGTACTAGACTTATTTATTTGGAAAATTGACATTATGATGTACTAGACTTGTGTTTGAAATGGTTTGAAAATCTTCCGCTGTATTATCTATGTTATTTACTCTGATTACATACATATGTTCTTGTTCTGCCTTGATATATCATTATGCATGTTTACCTGATTTAAACGCCCCTCCAAAGTCAGAGTGCTTGCAAGAGTCACCCTGGCGGAGGCGGGGTGTTACAATTTGGTATCAGAGCATATGGTTTACGAGAAGGAACAAAAAGGTTTTTAGAAAACTTTTTGAAAACTATTTTCAAAACCAAGTATAAAGTATTTTCCAAAGAAAAGTCTAGTTTATTTTAAAAGGCTATTCCCCAAAAAGCCATTAGCCAAATCCCTTCGTTTTCTCCATTCTGAATCTGTCTTTTTTTCTTTTTCAGTATGGTTGATAACTTGGTTATTCCGGAGGGAGTGCACGTGCCTGTTTGGTATAGGAGACTCTTGGAGGCTAGGGCGACCGAAGCCGGCCCCGTAGATGTCCCTCCTCCTCCTCCTCCAGTAGTTAATATTCCTCCCCCCGTTGCTAATGTTCCTCCTCCTCCTGTTGCTGAGGTTCCTCTTCCTCCTCCCCCTCAGCATCCTCAGGCTGACTTTGCCAAGATTTGCAAGGATTTCAAAGCAATGGGTGGCAAAAACTTTCAAGGCACTGAGACTTTTGTGGAGGCCAGAAATTGGTTGAAAGAGACCAAGGATTTATTTGCTATCTTTGGGATAGATGATCAGAGGAAGATCTTGTTGGCGGTTTGGCTTATGAAGGATGAAGCCGCTTATTGGTGGGAGGTCACCAATGGTACTAGGCCTGTTGAGACTTGGGCCGATCTCAGGGCAAGATTCATGCTTAAGTTTCTATCTTCCGCTGAGGAGAATTTGCAGATGGAGAGATTCATAACTTTGAAGCAAGGAGATATGTCTGTCAAAGAATATGTGAACAAGTTTAATCAGTTGGCTCGTTTTGGCTTGGATATGGTGAATACTCCCCAGAAGAAGGCCCTTCGTTTTGCTAGGGGATTAAATGAGCCGTTGCAGGGATTGGCCATGTCACATATTCCTCATGGGGCCACGTTTGAGAGCTTGGTTGATATGGCGTTACTTCAGGGAGATTTCAAGAAGAATGATACTCAAGTCAAGAAGACCGATTCCCAGGGAAAGGGAAATCAGGGTAGTACTAGTGGTCAAAGCAGTCAAGGCAATCAAAGCAAGAACAAGGGTCAAGGCAACAAGGGGAACAACAACAAGGGCAAGAACAGCAAGGGGAAATGCCATTATTGCGGTTCAGTTGGGCATCTTGTCAAGGATTGTAAGAAGAGGAAAAGGAATAATGGTGAATGCTTTTTATGTGGGAAGACTGGACATTTCAGCAAGGATTGCCCAAAGAAACAGGGGCAAGGCCAGGGTCAGACTCAGCGTGCTGGACCCGCAGGAGGGCAAGTTCATGCTCTCGCTACCGCTCCAGTTCCCGATCGAGGTAGTATTTCTGTTGAGAGCCTTGTATATATTTCTGATTTTCCAGTTCGTACCTTGTTTGATTCTGGTGCATCGCATAGTTTTATCTCATTTGATCTTGTTGATAGTTTGCACCTTAGTACTAGCTTGGTAGAGGATCCCGTTTGTGTCTCAAATCCTATTGGGGGTTCCGCCCATTTGTCTATGATATGTGGGGATTTGAGGATCTCTATACTGAGTGTAGAGTTCTTGTGCAGTGCTTATGTTCTTGGTTTCAGGGGATACGGATTGATATTGGGCATGGATTGGCTGTCCAGATATGGAGCCATTCTTGATTGTGAGCATAGGGTTGTGAGGCTCGTGACTCGCCTCGGAAACACCCTAGAGATTTCATGTGATCCGAGAGGTCCCGTCATGTTGTGCTATCTTGAATCACTCGATTCGTCAGTGGAGACTCTTCAGTCTGTGAGAGTGGTTCGAGAGTATCCGGATGTTTTTGATGAAGTTAGGGGATTGCCCCCTAAGCGAGAGATTGATTTCCGCATTTATCTGGTGGATAATGCAAAGCCTGTTTCTTTGCCCGTTCGGCACATGGCTCCGCGTGAAAGGCGGGAGCTGAGCAAGCAAGTGAAAGAGTTGCTTGAAAAGAGCTTCATTAGACGAAGTATATCTGAGTGGGGAGCGCCTGGGGTATTTGCTACCAAGGCGGATGGTTCTCTCCGACTATGTGTTGACTATCGAGAATTGAATAAGCTGACTAAGAAGAACAGACACCCGTTACCGAGGATCGATGATCTCTTTGACCAGCTTGTCGGTGCTTCTGTTTTTTTCTCAGCTTGATCTTGCTACTGGATTCCATCAGCTCAGGGTAGCTGAGGATAGTATAGACAAGACTGCGTTCAGAACTCCGGATGGATTCTTTGAGTGGCTTGTCATGCCATTCGGCTTGACGAATGCACCCGCATATTTCGTGGACTTGATGAGTAGGGTGTTCAGGGAGTTCTTGAACAAGTTTGTCGTGGTCTTCGTAGATGATATTTTGGTCTTCTCTAAGGATGAGGAAGAACATGCAAGGCACCTCGGGGAGGTGATGGATACGCTTAGAGCGCATCAATTGAAGGCCAAGTTCTCCAAGTGTCACTTTTGGAGAAGGGAAGTAAGATTCCTTGGGCATATAGTGTCTAAGCAGGGCTTAGCGGTGGATCCCGCTAAGGTGGTTGCGGTTCAGGATTGGAAGACTCCAAGGAATGCAACCGAAGTCAGAAGTTTTCTAGGTCTTGCGGGTTTTTATCGGAAGTTCATCAAGGACTTCGCGAAGATTTATGCTCCTCTCACTAAATTGACGAAGAAGAATTTAGTTTTTGCTTGGAGCTTAGAGTGCGAGCTTGCTTTTCAGAAGCTCAAGAGAGCTCTCACATCAGCACCCGTTCTAGCTTTGCCCGATGGAGGGAAATTATTTACAGTATACACCGATGCGTGTGGCACGGGGTTGGGAGCTGTTCTGATGCAAGAAGGAAGGGTGATATGCTTTGGCGGTAGACAACTCAAAGTGCATGAGAAGAATTATCCCACTCATGACTTAGAGTTGGCAGCAATAGTATATGCACTCAAGGCGTGGCGCCATTATCTTCTGGGAGAAAGATTTGAGCTTTATACCGATCACAAGTCTTTGAAGTATCTCTTTTCTCAGAAGGATCAGAATCTGAGGCAGCAAAGATGGATGGAATTCTTGGCATCCTATGATTTTGAGATAGCTTATACCCCTGGCAAGGGGAATGTGGTAGCTGATGCATTGAGTAGAAGAAGGTTGACCCTAAGTCCGCTATTCGTAGAGATGAAGAATTTAGAGTATGTGGCAACCTTTGATTTCTCTTTGGCGGTTGAGTCGATGACCGGTTCTTTAGCATCTCTGGAACTCAGGCCTACCCTTCTTGATCAAGTTGGAGCTTCGCAGAGAGAAGACCCTCAAATAGTTGAGATTATGGACAAGCTGATTCGAGGAGAGATGGCTAGTCATCTCGCTCGATATTCTATTGATGACAAGGGTTGGCTGAGGAGAGATGGAAGGTTATGTGTTCCCATGGTGGAAGATTTAGTAAGAAAAGTTCTGGAGGAAGCGCATCGCTCTAAGTTGACTATACATCCAGGCGGAGATAAGATGTACAAAGATATGAAGCGTATTTTCTTTTGACCTGGGATGAAGAAGGATGTGGCGGAGTTTGTCTCTAGATGTATCATTTGCCAGCAAGTTAAGGCCGAGTCAAAGAAGCCCGGTGGGCTATTGCATCCTCTAGACGTTCCACTTTGGAAGTGGGAGAGTATCTCTATGGATTTTATTGATGGGCTACCAAGGTCAAGGAAAGGGAATACGAGCATTTGGGTTATTGTAGATAGACTTACGAAGAGTGCTCATTTTATTCCGGTGAAGAGCAAGAGGACCGCATCTTGGCTAGCGTCCGTATATCTTCGTGAGATTGTGAGACTTCATGAAGTCCCTTCTAGTATTGTCAGTGACCGTGACCCAATCTTTACAAGTCAGTTCTGGAATAGCTTGCAAGAGGCTATGGGCACGAGGTTGAATCTAAGTACTGCTTATCACCCACAGACGGACGGTCAAACCGAGAGGGTGAATAGAGTACTCGAGGATCTATTGAGGCTTTGTATTCTGGACTTTGGTGGTACTTGGGAAGACCATCTTCCTCTTGTTGAGTTTGCATATAATAACAGTTATCAGGCAAGCATAGGGATGGCACCATTTGAAGCTTTATATGGGAGGTCGTGCAAGTCGCCTACATGTTGGTGGGAGACAACAGATAAGCTCATACTTGGGCCTGATATGATCAGAGATACATCCGAGAAAATCGAGTTGATTCGGAGACGGATGAAAGCGGCCCAAAACCGACAGAAATCCTATGCTGATAAGCGAAGATCCGATTTGGAGTTCGATATTGGGGATATGGTTTTCGTAAAGGTTTCTCCTTTACGGAATGTGGTCCGATTTGGAGCCGTTGGGAAGTTAGCCCCGAGATTTGTTGGACCATTCCCCATTGTTGAGAGGATCGGGCAGATGGCTTATAGAGTGAAGTTGCCCGAGAAGCTTGCCGAAGTACACGATGTTTTTCATGTCTCACATCTCCGGAAGTGTTTGCATGAATCAGCAGAGATTGTGGAGCCAAGTGTTTTGGAAGATGTGGAAGTGGAGAAAGAGGCTACCTTGAGGAGAGCTCCGATTCGTATCTTGGGGACGGAGGCCAAGAAGCTAAGGAATCGAGAGGTCAAATTGGTGAAGGTTCAGTGGGGTGAAGCCGAAGAAGACGCAACTTGGGAAACCGAGGAGAAGATGCGTAGGCTTTATCCATTCCTTTTTGAGGGTACACTCTCAATCTCTTTTCTTTGTTAGCATATCTTTCTCTTTGCTATCCATATTTATCTAGTTTATCGTGTTAATCTTGTCATGAGAACCTTAGGTAGAAACCCTTTGGATGAAACATGTGTTTGAGACATGTTATGCTTGATGGTTGCAAGTGGTTGCAAGTGTTTGCAAGTGGTTGCTCGTGGATGCATTATACACGATTAGGCACTAGATCGGCTCGCACACTCCTCATATTGCATATGCATGAGTGTTTATGCTTATTCATGGATGAAAATTGTGTGTTATCACATGGATGTTGCATATGGGTGTATGTTATGTGCACACATATAGATGATATACATTATGTTAGGAATTGCATACATATGAATTCATTTCACTAACATAATTCGCATTGATGATATTTGCATTAGATAAGTACATATACACACACCTCTGCATATGTTCATCCAGCATTTAGAATCTTGTAAGGACAATGATTGCTCGTGGATGATGCTTTGAGTAGATGGATGATTGGATGGTAGGATACGTTCTTCCTAACTTGAAGATTTCGGGGACGAAATCCTTTAAGGAGGGGAGAATGTAACAACCCGTATTTTCAATAACCTGTTATAACATAAATCGAGGCAGAATTTAATTCTAAAATCTGAATCAAGGGAAACGGGCTATGCCATTGCGTTCGTCTCGGAAAAATACGCGAAATAGTGTCCGAGTTTTCGAAAATCGGAGTCCGTATGACCCGATTAAGGCCCGACGAAGTTTTCAGAAAATTCCTAAGTAAAAACAGATTTAAAATAAGTTAAAAACAAGGGTTAGGGCACAACTGGCGTCAGGCGGGAAAACTCCCGCCAAGACCCCCAAGTCGACAGGCATGTCGACAGGGCTCTAAGGGTGTCGACTGCCCTGTCGACAGCCCTGTCGACACGGGGTGGCCGGGCAGTTTTGCCTGGCGCACCATTTCTGATCTGGGCTTGGTTGTGTTGAGCTTGGGGGCCAGATTCGATTTGGAGGGCTGAGATGAGAACTAGGGTTTAATCCTATGGTCTAAATCACTAGCCTAATCTATAAATAAGACCCTAACCTACCCTAAATCATCATTAATCTATCCTACAACTAAACTATGGCAAAATCCATCCTCTCATGGCCTCCACTCTCTTCATACAATTCCTAAACAAATTCCTAAGAGATTTCCATGCATACAAGTGTATTTAGGCTTGTATGATCCTCTTTAGCTTGCATTAAAGTCTTGTTTCTCTATTGGAATCATAAAGGAGGAGTCTTGATCAATTTTTCTTGCATTTTTGGAGTTTTAATTTGTTGCATAAGGGGTTTCTTACATTTGCTATACTCATTTGAGTCCGCAAAAGCATTGTAAGCCCTATTCCTTTCATACTTGAACTTTTAAGGTTAAATGTATGATATGCAAGTTGTCATAAGTTATGCAAGTTTGTTTATGCAAGTATGATATGCAAATTGCCATAAGTTATGCAAGTTTGTTTATGCAAGTATGATATGCAAGTTGCCATAAGTTATGCAAGTTTGTTTATGCAAGTATGATATGCAAATTGCCATAAGTTATGCAAGTTTGTTTATGCAAGTATGATATGCAAATTGCCATAAGTTATGCAAGTTTGTTTATGCAAGTATGATATGCAAGTTGCCATAAGTTATGCAAGTTTGTTTATGCAAGTATGATATGCAAATTGCCATAAGTTATGCAAGTTTGTTTATGCAAGTATGATATGCAAGTTGACATATGTTATGCAAGTTTGTTTATGCAAGTATGATATGCAAGTGTCATATGTTGTGCAAGTTTGTTTATGCAAGTTTGTTTATGTAAGTATGATATGCAAGTTGACATATGTTATGCAAGTTTTATTATGCAAGTTTGATATGCAAAGTTGTCATATGATATACAAGTATGCTTATGCAAGTTTGGGACGGTCATGTGGTTCATGTTAACATGTTATGCATGCTTTTGGGCCTAAAAATGTAATATGTAAGTGTATGAACACATGAACCTTTCATATGCCACCATGTTGAACTTGTGGCTCTAACACTTTTATGTCATGATTATGCCAAGTTCCCTCTTTCTATCCTTTATGCGCTATTGCGATATGTAAGCGATGGGATTGCGTTTGGGGTTGGGTAAACTTAAAAGACATAAAAACATGAGCTTGGGAATTTACCTATTAAGTTAGGTCTACCCATTGGGAATTTACCTATTAAGTTAGGTCTACCCAATTGCTTGAAACTTGTAATTGAGATGGACATGACACTTAGAAAAGATAAGTGTGGCCAACTCGAGGTTGGGTTGAGTTTGTAGCGTAAACCTACCCGGAACCGACCGGCTTAACTAGTTGCTACAAACAATAGGACCCAATGTGAGAAGTTGGTCATGTTGTACCTTGGACCCGAGGTTAGACCAAGTTGTGGTGTAAAGCTACCCGGACCCGCCCGACTTAACTAGTAACCACAACAAAGTCTAATGTGAGAGGTTAAGGCGCATTAATTAATTAATGCCTCATGATTAGGGTTAAGTCATGGACCATTTAATACTTAACCAATTTGGGCTCGGTTGGTTTATCGGGGTTAAGTCGTGAACTCACCGTTACACTTAACCAAGTTAATCCATGATTAGTGAAGGGGTTAAACCATACTTAACCCACTAGAAAAATCCTAGTAATGGGGGGTCCACTCCGCAGTAATCCCAAGTTTGTATCATCAAGGCCCTAGGGACTAGGCTAGGGAGGGGGCAAGATTACTGGGCTGGAGGTAAGCGACCAAAAGCGACGGCCGAGAGGTACGCCGGTGTAGTTCTGGGCGGACTCTGGTCGTGCACATAGTCCATAGCCGGAGAAATCAAGCACGGGTACCGGTAGATCGAGACTGTGCACTCATGTTTATGGTGTCCAGGGGTTGACACCCTAGGGCTTGATACACCCGACGGGTGGACCCGGCACAGTTCGACTACATTCATGTTTGGGCCGTATTGACACCAACACGTGACGAGTTAGGCTTAGGGAGCCGATGGACTAGACCGTTGGGTTGGACCTCGTGGTAGGGTCACTTCATGGGCCTCGTAGGAGGATCACTTCATGTTATTGGGCCAAAGCTTGGGCCGTGGGATCAATACTTGATTAATCAAGTCATGTTAGTTTGCTAGTACACCTGTGGTGCAAAACCTTAATCCTGATTATGCAATGACACCTTTATCTACCTTGATAGTTAATCATCATGTCGTTATCCTTATGTTCATACTTGCTGCTCATGACAGTTAACTTTATCGGTTTACATTGATTGTAGTAGGGCTTACTCAGTCTTTTTGACTGACCTGTTTTCTTTCGCCTCTTTTCTTCCGTTTCCCCCCCCCCCCCCCCAGGTTCTCAGGGAGGGAATACAAGAGCTTAGCTTGGATCCTACCTGCTTTCTTGGATAGCTCATGTATGCTTTGGACTTGAGCTCGCTATGGTTTTTCTGCTTTGGGGATAGCTACTTATGTTTTTCTGTTCAGTTTCAGATGATGTTGTTTTATGTACTAGACTTATTTATTTGGAAAATTGACATTATGATGTACTAGACTTGTGTTTGAAATGGTTTGAAAATCTTCCCTTGTTTTATCTATGTTATTTACTCTGATTACATACATATGTTCTTGTTCTGCCTTGATATATCATTATGCTTGTTTACCTGATTTAAACGCCCCTCCAAAGTTAGAGTGCTTGCAAGAGTCACCCTGGCGGAGGCGGGGTGTTACAATTAAAGTTTTTTCCAACGGTTTCTTGTTTCTCTTCAATCTGTCCTCTGAGGAAGACAGAAGGAAGATTCTTACTTCTGATCCAGTTGTAATGAGGAACAAGCTGTTTATTGTTAAACAATGGGATCCATCTATCGGTAACAGTACTAGGGGTATCAAAGTTGTTTCTGTTTGGATAAAGTTGTACAATATTCCGATGTATTGCTGGTCCTTGATTGGAGTGAGTTGGCTGGCTCAAAGAATTGGTAAATTTTTGTGCATGGATGAGTCGACGGAGAGGTTGGATAGGATAGAATATGCGAAAGTGTTGGTTGAAATTTCTCCCTTGTCTGAGTTGCCGGATGAATTTCCGGTAGAATTACCTGATGGTACAATCCGGTTTGTGCAAGTTGAATACGTCTGGAGGCCGGAAATATGTTCCTTGTGCATCTCCTTCGGCCACTTGGTTGAGAACTGTTGTAGTTCTTCAACGGAAAAAAAAGGAAGCTTATGTTACCAGGAAATCATAAGTTTCAAAGCAATCAGAAACGACTGCCATGCAAGGTGAGGTCATGGAAAAATATAGAGCTACTCAGTATGCCCTCCCATACAAGAGGCATCAAGATTGGACGAGGGTGAAAAATAATAACAAGCGAGGTGTTGCCAATGGCAGTTTCAGGTTGTCTAAGAAGGTGAATGAAAACGTGAGCGATAGTTCTAAGAATATGCATATTGGCAAAGCAAGTGCAGTGCAAAAAGAAAAAGAAAATGAATTTAATGGTATTCAGTGTACAACTGATAGGTGCAACTCTCCCCCAACAGTTGCTATTAGAAATAAATATTATCTGCTGAGCAGTCAGCCCCAAGAAGAAAATGTGCTAGAAGAAACGGAAGAAGGTGAAATACATGTATCGACGGCGGCGGGTATTCTAGAAGAGGAGAACTTCGTGATTCCTGAGGTGAATCTATCCGAAATTGTATTCGACGTTCATGAAACTGTGAATGAGCATGATCACTTTCACCACTTGAAGCCAGCCTTTAATCAACCACCTACCACTTTGATAAATTCCAGTCCCATTTCCCTTTCAATTGATGATCCATTGCCCTCTAGCCATGAAAATATGTTTGCTGATTCTTTCCAAAAGGAAATTAATGAGATATGCATCATGCATGCTAGGTCCTTCTCCTCGTTAACCCATGCGAGCACTAGTACCAATGTTGAGCAGTTTATCAATGACATTGCTAACATTAGTTCTCCTTTACAAGCTTGTTCAGTAATTATTCCCCCAAGCAGTCCATCTGCATGCATGTTACCAGCTTCATTGAGTCATGCCATTGCCAGCACTCTTCCCCTGCAAAATTCTGTCCCAACCAAAGATGATACCCCACCGAAGCCACCCTATGTTTACCCTGGAGTTATTCCTTGTTGGCCTCATGCTTCCATTGCCACTCATCCTCAAACCAAGTTGTCTACACCCACTTTGAAAGCTCCGTCGGGTAGCCAAGCACCTAATTTACCCTCTCCTAGAACTAGGAGCATGACATTAGCTGCCTCGCTATCCAAGAGTTTACCCAATGTATGAAACCCTCGCTGTGTGGAACATGAGAGGTGCTCATAACCCTCTCAAACTCGATCAAGTAAGAACTTTAATCAACCATTACAATCTCCAACTCTTCGCCTTGTTAGAAACCAAACTAAACTTCCAATTAACCGCATCCTCTGCTTCTTATATTAATCCCTCTTGGATGGTCTGTCATAATTTAGAGCATGCTAAATATGGCAGAATCCTTGTCATTTATAACCCCTCTACTCTTGCTCTTCGCCTTGACTATGCTAATAGACAACTCATGCATTTCCACGTTACAAACCTATTAAACCTATCCACTTATTACCTTTTCGTCATTTACGCTGACAACTCTGTAATTTCTAGGCAGTCCCTGTTTGATCTTCTCCCTGCCTTCAGACAAGATACCCACCCTTGGCTTGTGTTGGGTGATTTTAACTCTTGCCTCTCCTTTAATGACAAGCATGGTGGACCTCCCTTACTGCCACGTGATATTACGCCGCTTAATACGGCCGTCTTAGATGCTGACCTTATCTCTCTCAATACTTCTGGAGCTCAGTATTCATGGAACAATCGGAGTCGTAGTGGCGTTCGAACCTTTACCAGCATCGATCACTCGTTCTGTAACTTCAAAGCCCTCCTCACATGGCCAAACCTCCATGCCAACCTTCCAAACCCAATCCTGTCCGATCACTCCCCCATCATCCTTTCTTACGGGTTGCCATTGAGAAGAGAGAAAACAAGTTTTAAATTTTTCAACTCTTGGATTCAAGATCCTGAGTTTTCTAACTTAATTTGTACTTCTTGGTCACCTCCTTTCTTCGGTAATCCAATGTTTATTTTATGTAGGAAGCTTAGAGAAACAAAGAATAAGCTGCGGACTTGGGCAAGCTATAAATTTGGTGCTGGTTCAAAATTATCCGATGGCCTGAAGCTATCCTTGAATCATGCACAGGACAACATGTTAGCTAACCCGGATGATCCTACGGTGGCATTAGATGAACTCAAACTGTTTGGAGAGCTTAATGCCGTGTTGAAGCTTGAAGCAACCATGAAGAAATAACAACTTAACTACAAATGGAAGCATGAGGGCGACAGAAATACCCGCTTCTATCACGCTGCAGTTAAGGTAAAGCATTCTATGGACCACATTCATAATATTACTGATGAATCCGGAAATTATTTTGATACTCTAGAGACTGTAGAAGCAGCCCTTTTGCATTATTTCTCCGATATCCTTGGTAATGGTGGTAACTTCTGCCCAGATTTATCGCTGATTGATGACGTTGCCCTACCCTTCCTAACCTCTTTACAATCACAACAGCTTATTGCAAAAGTAACGGATGATGAAATTAAGCAAGCGATCTTCTCTATGAATACAAAATCTTGTGGGGGTCCGGACGGCTTTAATGTTAATTTTTTCCTTTCTTCTTGGAATATAATAGCCAGCGATTTCTACAAAGCTATCCACAACTTTTTCGACAAATTCAAACTTCTTGCTGAGGTTAACTCCACAAATCTAGTCCTCATTCCAAAAAAGAAGCATGCTACTGAAGTCTCATCATTTAGACCCATTTCGTGTTGTAATGTAACCTACAAACGTATTTCAAAAAATTTATCTAACAGAATGATTGCTATTTTACCGTCCATTATCTCGAGCAATCAGTCTGCGTTCTTACCTTCCAGAAATATACTAGACAATGTTCTCTTAACATATGAGCTTATAAGAGGCTATAGTAATGTCAATGCTACCCCGTCAGCTCTTTTGATGTTGGACTTAAGCAAAGCGTACGATAGTATTCAATGGACGTCGATTGCCCGAATTTTAGCCCGGATGAACTTTCCCAAAGTTTTTGTTGCGTGGTTATATGAGTGCATTTCTACCCCGTCCTTCTCTCTTGTTTTTAATGGCAAGAACTCAGGTTATTTCAAGAGAAGGCAAGGAATTCGCCAAGGCGATCCAATTTCTTCGTACATTTTTATTCTCGTAATGGAGCTGCTTACCTCTTTGTTCAAGGCAAAGTACGAACGTGGCCTGATTCTTTATCATCCTAAATGCAAGAACGATGCAATCTCTACGCTTCTTTTTGAGGATGACATAATGGTATTGTCCAAACCTGAAGACTTCTCGCTGAATAATATTCTGGAAACGCTCAGGCTTTTTCACCTAATGACTGGGCTAAAGCTGAACTCCACGAAGTCAAAAGCTATGTTTGCAGGTGTATCGGAGACTGAATGTTTAAGGCTGTGTTCAGTTATGGATATGCAGCTGATGGAAAAGGGTTCTCCATATCTTGGGCTACCGTTGTGTTCTTCTAGAATAACAACGTCTAATTGTTTGCCCTTTTACAACAAAATTACTACTGTTCTTTCTAATTGGGCGAATAGATTTCTAACCCAGGCGGGACGTCTCATCCTCGTAAAAAGTATTGGCTTCTCTCTTACTGTGTACTACGCCAGAACTTTTATATTGCCGAAGAAGCTTATTTCTATGATAACTTCGGCTCTGTTACGCTTTCTATGGACTGGTTCCGTGCACGGGAGGAAGCCGATCCCATGCTCTTTTGCTGCTATACGAATTCCGAAAACAAAAGGAGGGCTTGGCTTGCTGTCACTAAGGCATTAGAATGTGGCGGCGGTGAGTTCTCTGTTCAACAATTTTTTATGTGGTTCGGATAGTTTATGGGTCAGAGGTGGTGTTGGAGATATAACGTGAGGAACCGAAAATTCTGGTGCATGGAAATACCATCATCATGCAGCTGGAGTTGGAGATGCTTGTTAGCTCTTCAACAGAAATTTCTGCCATGTATTCAATACTGCATTTCCGCTTGGTGCAGGGTGTCTTTTTGGGATGATCCGTGAATATCCAAAGGCGTCATTCTTTCTACGATTTTGGGGTACAACACAGTAATGCAGTCGGGTTTTAATAGAAATGCATCTGTGACTTCTTTTATGTCAGATGGTAAAGTGAATCTACCTAATCTTTCGGGAGCGCAGGCTCGTTCTACATGTGAAGATTTGCTTAGCAGTGTGAATTACTCTGTGTCCAACAAGCTATATTGGAATGGCATTCCTCATTCAATTAAAAATGTGTATTTAATGCTGCTCAATTATGAAACGCTGCCTCAGTTGACATGGTCGAGAATCGTATGGAGCACCGCAGCCATTCCGAAGGAGAACTTCATGCTATGGAAAGTAATAAATAAAGCTCCGCTAACGATGCACAGACTCACACAAATGGGAATGTTGGTTAGTAGTAGCTGTAAATTGTGTGACAGCTATGAGGAAACTTGTGATCATTTGTTTTTTGAATGTGCGTTTTCTCAAGTTATCTGGAAAAGGCTGCTTCTTCTTTTTGGCATTAACTTGCATCCCGTTTCATCACAAGAACAATGGCACTGCATTCTCAAGTCAACAAGATGGAGAAAGGAAGAGCACGTCCTATTCATTCTTTGCATTAAAAAGTTTGTAAGAATGCTTTGGGACGAAAGGAACTTGCGGGTCTTCAAGCTGGAAAAGGTATCTTCGGATACGCTGTGGAGGAATTTGAAGCTAAGTATTAGGAGATACTTGTCTTCTCCTATTTTTCCTTTCGAATCGGCCTTCTCAGCTAAGTGGCTTCGTCTTTTGTTGTAATTTGTTTCTCGTTGTTTGCTTGCTGTTGTATCTCGTGTGTGACTGCACCTTGCTGCTGCTTTGTGTAGTTTGCTTGTTGTTCTTTTCAAATAAATGTGGTAGGGGTCCACTTCAACACCGCTTGCCTTGCAAAAAAAAAAAAAGATTGTACACTGTAAATAAAATTACATTTTTATGTGTAATTAAAGCATAAGAATTTTTCATTGCAAATTAAAAGACCAAATTTGACATGTAATATTAATTACTTTTTAATGTAATTAAAAAGGATATTTTTACATTACATTTTTTTTGGGCAATTAAAAATAAGAATCTGACACCGTAACGTTAATTACATTTTTTAAATAAATAAAAAAGGAGACTCTTACATTGTAATAACAATTACATTTTTAATGTAATTAGAAAGTTAAGGTTTCTACACCATAAGATCAAGTACATTTTTAATGTAATGAAAGAAAGAGATTTTGGCATGGTAAAAATTTATTACATTTTTAGTGCAATTAAAGAATGAAACTTTCCGCAAAATTTATTACATGTTATGGAATAAAAAGGTAGGCTTTGAAACGGAAGTATTAATTACATTTGTAGTTATTGAGAAGAAGAATTTGACATGTATTGTTAATTACATTTTTAATATAATTAAAAATAATAATGTGATGTTGTAATCAAAATAACATTTTTAATGTAATTTAACAAGATAGAATTTTTCACCGTAATGATTTATTACATTTATGATGTAATTAAGAAGGGGATCTTACAATGTAAGTAAAAAAGAGATTTTACAGTGTAAATAAAAGATTTTAAAAAAAGGTAGAATTCAACATTTGAATAGAATTTACATTTTTAATAAAAGAAGAAAAGAATGAAATTCAACATTGAATTATATTTTCATTTTAATGTTAATAAAAGAAATAAAAGGAAGAATTCATCGTTGAATTATAATTTACATTGTTCATGTAAATACAGGAATGAAAGAATAATAGGGTGAAATCGGACATTGTAATAGAAGTTTATATTTTTAATGTGAATAAGATTAAAGAGATGAAAGTTACATTTTTAATGTAATTAGATTAAAAAGGAAAGTTTACATTTTTTTTAATGTAAATAAAAAAAGAGATTTTAAGTGTAATTAAAGATAAGATTTTACCGTTGTAATAAAAATTAATTTTTAAGTTTAATTAAAGATATGATTTTGTATAGTAATAAAAATTTACAATTTTATTAATGTAATTAAAGTAGAATGAAATGTACATTTTTATTAATGAATTAAAGCAGAATGAAACTTACATTTTTCAATGTAAAAGAAAGAAAATGCAATCACTTACGTTTTTTTTAATGTAAAAGAAAGGGAATGTAATAACTTACATTTTTCAATGTAAAAGAAATGAAATAACTTACATTTTTATTAATGTAATTTAAGGTGAATGAAAACTTACATTTTTTTATGTAATCAAAAAGAAGAAAAATCACATTTTTATTTAATGTAATCAAAAGAAGGAAATATTACATAAGTTAAAAGAGTTACATTATGTAATAAAAGAGAATAAAGAAAAGAATACATTCTTTTTATGTAAAAAGAATATATTTTAATGCAAGTCATGAAACGAGGAGAATGATCATAGTTTTAAAATAAAAATATGTTAACATTAAAAGTCTCATTTTTAATGTAAAGTTAGGATATAGAAAAATGATCATATTTTGGAAATAAAAATATTCCAGTTAGAATAGAATTGTGTTAACATAAAAATGAACACATATGTAGCGTTATGTCATTTTAGAGAAAATGAACACATACTTGGCGTTATATCATTCTAGTAAAACTGAACATATTTTTGGTGTAAACGGTAATATATTAAAAAGAACAATATATGAGGAAAACCTTATTTACATTTTCTATGTAAATAAAATGAACATATTATTAGTGAAAACTTTATTTACATTTACTTGTGTAAATAAAAAGAATTATTTTAGGTGACAATTTCATTTACAATTTCATGTAAGTAGGATATGAATAAGAAAAAGAAAAGAAAAACATTTAATCACATGTAGTGTAAATAAATAAGAAAAAGTGGTGTTTTTAATGACATTTCCTATGCATTAAAAAGAATGAATTGAAAGTTACATTTTAGTTGTTAATTATTAATAAATAAATGTGGGAATGGAATTGAAATGTTCATTTAACATGATACCTTGATATAATACATGAAGATGTCACATTACATCATTGTATGATAGGAACATGATTGTGCGTTGTTTGTTTGGTTGATTCATTGATCTTGTATGTAAATGACTACATGGAATGATTTATATTTATGTCATTGGAATGAAAACGAACTATTTTTATTAAAATAAAAATAGTGATAAATAATAACGTTATGAAATAATTTAAATGATAATTATGCGAAGATTATTTGAAAAGACCGAGTTATACTCATTTCAAATAATCATACGACGTTTTATATGGAAGATATAGAAGACGGTGTTGAAGACCGGCTATCTTCACATCGGATGGGCGACGACTACTAAGACCCTGGACTGACTTGCTCCCAGGAAGGGGTTGAAGTGGAAATTGTCCGGATGTATATGTTGAATGCACGGATTTGGTTTTCGCTTAGATCCAGAGCATAAGCTTATAAATGGATTGTGTGTCTGACATTGTACTCCGTTAAATATCATGTTATTGGTTTTCTTTTTAATATATAAATGTTGGTGGTGGAGAATTTATTCTTTGCTTAACACCCGTTTATATATTGATGAACGATCAATGGTACGGTATGGATTGACAATGTAGCATGCTAAGATATTATGATCAAGGCTTTTGTTGAAAAGCAGGGCCTTGTGGTTGAAGATTATAGCGTGACTTCACGAGCCTCACACCCCGGTATAATGGTGAATGATTTGTTTGATTAGTAGATTGATCAATATACTTTATATACATGGATGGGGTCAACTGAGCGTATGATGGGTGTGCTCGCTCCACATCTGGAGATTGAGCAATTGTTTCAGCAGAAGCCCATGAGGATAGAACACTAGATTGTTCTTCCAAAGTGCGTATTATATGTATTATGGTGTTTTCTCTTACCGAGACGTAAGCCTTGGAGATACATTCGCGATATGTCTTTCGAGTCAGGAGCCATCATGATGGAAACCCAATTTCCCAATACGAGCTTCGCAGTTTTTAGTTGTATGCTTATATGGTGACATAATATATTATGCCGCTTACATAACATATTATGCCACCTAGTTTTGATACTTTTATATTCGAAATTGTTTTCTACACTGTGGACTTATGGTATATAAGACGAATTTCACGTATTAAGCATTTTTGACCCTTATAAGATAAAACTCTATCCTTCGGCGTACGTTGCAAGGGATTGAGCCTTATAATGTTTCATTTTTCTAAAAAGCATTGTGCTGTTTAATGATTTACTTTGATTTTTGTGCACTGGTAATCCAATGGAGTAAACCGGTTCCGCGCTAGCGGCGTGGTCCTTGGATTTTCCTTATTACTATTAGTTAAATTAGTTAAGAATTCTCACACCAGTCCCATGACTGACATATTGTTTGTTTCCACCTTTACAAACTCAGGTGCCCTCTTTTCCACACGGGCAGTAGAGTAGTTTGTCTACAGGTCTTTATCTCTTGAGCAGGATTCTGGATCAAAGCCTAAAGCTGTGTCCAGAGCATAGTTGTCTTCCGCTGCCTTAGTTTTTTTTTCCGCTACACTGTATGGTATTATAATAATGTAATCTATCTTCCACTGTAATTTTTATTCGATGTACTCTGATATTCTGTACT
Organism: Allium sativum; assembly: GCA_030737875.1. Classification (NCBI taxonomy): domain Eukaryota; kingdom Viridiplantae; phylum Streptophyta; class Magnoliopsida; order Asparagales; family Amaryllidaceae; genus Allium; species Allium sativum. The sequence continues at coordinate 380,181,478 of CM060926.1, forward strand.
CTGATATAACATTACTATAATGTTTATAAAAGTCTGTTGTTGTTGTTATAATGTTGTTGTATTCCCAAAGTTAACGTACTTGGGTTTTGAACGGTCTTAGTCGATTTTGTGATCGATCGGGTCGGGCGAAACCCGGGCCGTTACATTTGGTATCAGAGCTCTGGTTAGCTCAAAATCTTTGGGGTACAACTTGCTAGAACTAAACAAAAGACTCAACAGAGGTAGGATTAGTAATATCCTATAAAAAGAATACTCATTAGAGATAGGATCTGTAACGACCAGTGTTTTCCGACCATTTGAATCTGAATATTTAAATTAGTTTTAAATATTTTATTTGGAATATCGATGGAATTTAATATTGAATTCATTATTTAAACGAAGTTCGAACATTATATATATATATATATAATTATAAATCGAGCCTGAAAATGGCGTGTAGTTCGCGTAAAAATGGCCTACCGGGGAAATAGTCTCAGAATGCGACGAGATTGGTGCCGTTGGGTTCATATTGAAGAATTATTGTAGGATTTCAAAGTTTCAAATTTATTTGATTTATCTAGTGACCGTGTAAAATTAAAATGCGTGTTTATTTCTGGTTTTATAAAGGAAATTTTTCTAAACGAAGTCGGAATTCGACCAAACTTGTCCCATTGAGACCGGAATACCTTTATACATTGAGATTGGTTTTTTTATCAGTAGACGGAAGTCATTTGTGGTGGTTTTGATGTGTTACTTCACGACAAAGTTTCGTTTAATAATAAAAATATTAAAATAAAAAAATTATATTCTCCTTCTATATAATGAATTACCGTGACCCTTGTTTCCCAAATCAATTCACTTCCGTTCATTTTCTTGCTTTAACACCGATCCTTCAGCTAAACCTCTCCATTTAAAATTCAAAAACAATTCCACCAGAGTTCTAAAAATTCTAAGAATCCTATGCTGGGATTACTACAAGTTTTGGCCTTAATTTAAAGTAGAAAGTGAATGGTTCGATCAAGTATTTTAGGGGAATTTTCCTGAACTGAAAAGCTAAGGCCTGCGGCGGTTCGAGCCATTTTCTGGTGAGCTCGGGTCGAGATGAGGGAAGACTGTTTTTGGTGAAGGTAGGTAGGGAGATGGCGAGTCTAATGGTGGTACTGAGGTGGCTTCCGGTATCGTAGTTGATCGGTGGTGAGGAATTGAACATGGCGTTTGTTGTGTTGTCTTTTTGAGTTGGAGTTCGGATTTTGATCTCGTGGCGGGTCTGTAGCCCACCGGTGGTGATGAGTCCGGTGTTGAGTGGAAGGGCAGGGAATGGCGAAGGTCGTTGCGTTGGTCTGGATTGGTTCGGTGACAGTAAAGAGGCGTTCAGGCAAGTTAAAAAGGTGGTGTTGTGTCATATCATTTTGGATCTGGGTTTCGGTGTTTGAGCTCGGGTGGGTTCCGTGGAGCCCCGGTGGACATGGGGTCGGTGCGGGGTGGAAGAGCGGGTGATGGCGGAGGTCTTGGAGGCAGTCCGGTGGCGCCAGGGCTGTCAGAGGCGGCGCAATCATGACTTGAACGGGGGTGTTTTGTGGGTCAATTGTTGGATCTGGTTTCGTATATTGAGGAGTGGGCGAGCTGGGAAGCCACCGTGGGTCAGGGGGGTCCTAAAGTGTCAGCAGGTGAAGTGGTGCCCGGTCTGGTGGCCGGAGTGACGATCGACGGTGGGGTTTTGTGATCTAAGTTTTAGTTGAAAGGAATTGAAGAGCAGATTGGGTATTAAATTTCTAAAGGAAAGAGAAGCGTGGACCTGGTCAAATGGGATAACGTAGATTACGATTTTTAAGGTAATTAATAAGTTGTTAACTAACCATAATTATTAATTAATTAATATTAGTGATGGAAGTCAATTCGTTTATTAATTTAAATTAAAAAGCTAATATTGTTAATTGTATAACTTTCGCGTTTCTAAACAGAATTGGACGAAACAAGGGCCGTTGGGTTCGTATCGACGGCACCGACATATACGAGCTGGAATAAAGTGATTACGAGACCATGGAATTTTATGTGGTTTTAAATGCCCAGTTTGAAACTATATAAAACAACGCGTCATCGTCGAACACAAAACAGGTGAGTTAATTCTCACACTTCTGAAATACTATGATGCGTTAAATTCATATCATTAACCTTTATCATTTATTGGCTGAATGGATGTTATGGTTGCTATGGTTGATTTTTATTATTGGTTGATTGTTTGTGTGTGTCTATAAACTGACTATTCGAATACATGACATTTCTTATAGTAGTGTGAAACAATACTATAAACTGTTGTGCAGGGAAGAACAGGTTGGAGGGATCTGACCGGATTCCTCAAATATTATATATGTTGTTTGTTTGTGTAATATTATTGATATTTGAACTGATTGAACACCATATGGTTGAAAAACCTGATTGAGTGTGATGGTTGAACAAATATTCACCTGTGTTGTGTTGATTGGGTAATTGGCAGTGAATGGCCTAAAATGTGTTGTTTAGACGTCGTTCGACCGTTCGGTGGGATTGACGCAGTTTAAAGTTATAAATTATTTTATAACTGGAGTTAAAGTTTAAATTAAATAAGGAATTTAAGTGGAAATTTATATTTTAATCGAGTTTAAAGGGTTATTTAAATGGATTATACCAGTGTTGAAAGCAGAGGAAAACCCAAGGATTTTCCTATGGGTTGGAAAAATTAAATAATTGTTCTTAAACAATTAAATAGTGGTTTAAATTAATCAGGTTAATTAATTAATTTAAAAAGGGAAATGACAAACGGGATTTCAGTTAATAGTTAACTGCAATGTACGGTTGGCAGAATCAACCGTTGTTAGTTAATTTGATTAATTTGATAAATTTGATAAATTTGATTGAATATTCATTAAGTTTAACGAATAGTGGAAATAATAAAGAATCTTTGATTATTATAATGGTAAGAGGACTATTGAATAAAATTAGAGTCAATAAAGTCAAGAAGATTTTAAGATGGTGATTATACTATATTTGGTCAATGCAAAAAGTTAACTATCTTGAGTATAGTAAATGTTACCTCTTGGTTATAATCAAAAGGATGACTTTAGTTAGAATTCAACTAAGGAAAGATTAAATAGCGATAAAGTAAAATAGAAAAGGCGATAAGAGTTTTGTGAGAGTTTTTGATTCTAAATCAAAATGTACAAGCGAAATGCTGATTTAAGTTAAAGATGGTTTTAGTGGGTATTTACTTAATTAAAGGAATTAAGTAAGATGATTTTTGAGCAAGGATTTCAAATGTAAGAAACGATTGTGTAAGCTCAGATTTTGAAATCATGATCTGTAAACGAAATTTGAATATCAGTGGTTAAGTGACAAACTGATATTATTCTGAGGTAAGAACAGGTTGATCAAGGTCTGAGAGGTAACTAAACTACCCCAACTTGATTGGCTTCACTATTACCAAGGAATAGTATTAGTTTGGAACGAGTGAAGTGTTGAGATTGGTTTTTCCTATACGAAAAATATCAAATTTGTAACAACCCGAATTTTAATAACATGCTAAAACAAGAAATCAAGGCAGAATTAAATTCTAAAATCAGAATCAAGGGAAACGGGCTGTGCCATTGCGATCGTCTCGGAAAAATACACGAAATAGAGTCCGAAATTTTGTAAATCGGAGTCCGTATGACCCGGTTATGGCCCGTAGAAGATTTCAGAAAATTCAGCCCGAAATTCAGCCAGATCAAGGGAGGTCGACTTGGGAGTCGACCCCCCTCCAACCAGGTCGACACTAGTGTCGACCTGGTGTCGACCTGGGTGTCGACCTGCCTGGTCGGGCCATCCTGGCCTGGTGCACCTGCATGACTTCCTGACCCTGTTTTCTGACCCTGTGACGAAATTTGATGGCTTAGATCTAAACTAGGGTTAATCCTATGGCTAGAAACATTCCTAAATCTCTATAAAAAGACCCCTAGACCTAGCCTAAACCAAAAATCATTCTAGCAACCAGATTATGCCAAAACTCCTCTTGAACATAGCCTCCACCTTCATAGCAATGGCCTCCATCTCCTTCATGAAAGCTACAGTGTTCTAATTTAATCTAAGGCATAAAGGAACCATCTTTCTTAATCTAAGGAGCTATTCTTTCTTGTTCTCAAGTCTTGAAGTGGAGCTTATTGTCTTTTTGTTTGCGGATTTGCTAGTGGCTTCGTCTCAATCTTTATTTCATATTAATTCTAATAGCAACTGTAAGCCCTACTCTACTCTTAGATTTAAACTATGAATTTAACATGAACATGTTGTAAATTGAAATTGGGCTTAAGTATAATATTTGCCTTTGATCTATCATGTTATGCCTAGATCTATTCATGACTCTTCTGGATCTATGACTATGAGCCTATCACTTTGATTCCTATGACTTTTGTTTGGAACTTATGCATAAAACGACATAGAATCCACCATGACCTTCATGTTAATTTACCTATGATGTTAGGCTATATGCTAATCATCTTATTTGCTAAGTTTAATGTTATACATATGTAGATTGGAATTGGACCTAAGCGCAATATTTGCCTTGAACCTATCATTTTATGCATAGATCTAATTATGACTCCTTTGATCTATGATTCGTGGAATTATCATGAACCTAGAACCATTCATAGTGACTTTTTGGGTATAAAGCTATGATCATTATTTTGGGATTATGCATAAATGCAACATAGAACCCTCTGGACCTTGATGTTAACTTGCCTATAGAACTATATGAATTATGACTTATGCATGTTAACAAATCTTTACCTTTCATGTCCCTTAACATGCATACGATGACCTTGAACCTATTAGGACTATCACCTTTATGCTAGATTCATGTTTATGGCCAAATCACCTTATGCTAGTCTCATGTTTGTGGCCAAAATCATCTTTATGCTATCATGCATGCTTTAAAACCAATATGTCTTATGCATGTCATGATGAACACCTTTGCCCCAAATATCACCATGTTCAACTCGTGATTAATTTGCCATCTTATGCCCACCTTGTCATATTGTTATGTTCCCTCTTAGGCCTATTTATGTTAATGCGAATTTACGTGCGTGGAGAATACGTTATGGGTAGTTAGGCAAACTTAAACAACATGAAACATGACTTGAGAATATGACATAAAAGTTGACATGTGATTATGCTTGAAAACATGAATGTGGACATGACACTTAGAAAATATGAGGTGACCAACTCGAGGTTGGGTTGAGTTCGTAGTGTAAATCTGCCCGGAACCGACCGGCAAATCCAGTGGCTACAAACAATAGGATCCAATGTGAGTAGTTGGTCACACCGCGCATGAAACCCGAGGTTAGACTGAGTTGTGGCGTAAGACTGCCCGGAACCGACCGGCATACCGGCAGCCACAACAATACCTGTCTAATGTGAGAGGTTGGGTGCATTAAAATAAATTAATGCCACATGATAGGGTTAAGTCATGGACCGCTTGAATATACTTAACCAATTGAACATGATGTCTTGATAGGGTTAAGTCATGAAACACTTGAATATACTTAACCGACTTGATACTTGATTTGATAGGGTTAGGTCTTGAATCTTGGACACACTTAACCCATTAGGAAAACCTAGTTGCGGGGTCCCTTTCAGGGCAGTAACCCACTATATGTATCATTGTACCATAGAGACTAGGCTAGGGTGGGGCACGATTACTGGCTGAATGTAAGTGACCAAAAGGGACGGCTTAGTTGGTGCACCAGTTCAGGCGGACCATGGCCGTGCACATGAGTCTGAGCTTGAAATGGACATCAGTAGGTTTACTTGTGTGTCTTGAATTGTGTCAGTGGTTTTCACCCTAGGGTTTGATACACCTCTGGGGTGGACCTAGCACAAGTAACTACATTCGCGATAGGGCCGTATGACACCGAAACACGACGAGTTAGGCTTATAGGGAGCCGATCGACTAGACCGTTTAGTTGGCCTTGACTTGGATCAACTCTTGATTATTGGGATAGGTGATCCCTTCTTGAATATACTTGACTTGGGCCAACTCTTGATTATTGGGTCTTATTTACCCAAGGGATTCTCTCTTGATTATACTTGACATTACTTGAATATACTTGACATTAGGTCAACTCTTGATTATTGGACCAGTGGATCCTTTCTTGATTTTACTTGATATGGGTTAGAATACTAGAACACTTGATGCAACTTAGCCTTGTATAGGAGATGACACACTTGATTTATCTTGTTACCCTGCCATCATGCTAGTCCACTTATTATCCTTATGTGTCATTTCAGTTTCTCATGTCCAGTTAACTTTATTAGTTTTTAGACTAATAGTAGGTAAGGCTTACCAGTCTTTATGACTGACCTTTTTCCTTTCGCCTCTTTTTCTTTCATTCCCCCCCCCCCCAGGTTCTCAGGGAGGAAACACTAGCATCTAGCTCGGATATCACCTGCTTAAGCTCAGCATGTACGGTTTGCTATGGCTGCTTCTTTTTACTGCACTTGGGGAATAAGCTGTTTTTCTATTTTTTTTAGTTATTGCTTCTTTGGCTATTATTATAAGACAGCTGTAATGAAGTTGTTATTTGAAATGTTTGTAAGAGACATGGTTTATTTTGGAATGAAATAAAGTTCTGCTTTGCTCTTAAATTCTTCCGCTGTTTACTTATTTATTTATTTATGTTCTGTCTTGTGATATCTCTGTGCATGATTACCTAGATAATATCCCTCCAAAACCAGTGCATTCCTTTGTGACTGACCCTGGCGGAGGTGGGGTGTTACATTTAGTATCAGAGCAGAAGGTTACCAGACTGGGTAAAAGTTTTCAAAAACCTTCTGAAATTAGTTTTCAAAACGTTTACAAAGAAGCAAAATTTTCAAGAAAAGTTTATTTTGAAAAGGCTATTCCCCAAAAGCCATTAGCACTATCCTTTGTTTCCTCGTTTGAATCTTTTCTTTTTTTTCGTTTTCAGCTTATCATGGACGACGATCTTAATCTTCCCGAGGGTATCAATATACCCACTTGGTTCCGTCGTTTCCTCGAGGCTCGGGCCAACGTTGCAGGCCCAGCCCATGTCCCTCCTCCTCCTCAACCTCCGCGAGAAACTGCTTTTTCGAAGATATGCAAGGACTTTAAAGCGATGGGTGGCAAAGACTTCATTGGAACCGAAAGCTTCGTTGAAGCATGAAATTGGCTGAAGGAGACGGAAGACCTCTTTGTTGTCTTTGATGTGGAGGATTGTAGAAAAGTCCAACTGCCGGTATGGCTACTAAAAGGAGAAGCTGCATTTTGGTGGGAAGTTGCCAACGCTACTAGGCCAATTGAGACATGGGCTGACTTTAGAGAGAGGTTTGGGCTTAAGTTTTTATCACCAGCAGAAGAGAGTCTGCAAATGGAGAGATTCCTAACACTTAAGCAAGGGGATATGACCGTTAGGGAGTACATGAATATGTTTAATGAGCTTGCTAGGTTTGGATTAGAATTGGTCAACACAGCTCGGAAGAAGGCCCTACGCTTTGCTCGAGGATTGAACGAACCACTACGCGGGGTAGTCATGACTCATATACCCACAGGAGAAACTTATGAAAGCTTGGCAGAGATGGCTCTACTTCATGAGGAAGACGAGAATGAAAAGAAAGAGGTTAAGACTAATGAGACTCAAACCAAGAAGATAGATCCCGAGAAAGGAGGCAAGAACAACAAGGGCAACAATGACAACAAGCCACGTGAGAAAAGGAAATGCCACTTCTGTGGTAAGGATGGACATATAGCTCCAGATTGTAGGAAGAAGAAGATGAAGTAAGGAGCATGCTTTAATTGCGGTGATATTGGACATATTAGCAAGAACTGCCCTAAGAAAGGCACACCAGCAGAACCTTCTAGGGGTGCATCTTTAACTTCTTTTCCTAGATACCCTGTTTTATCTTATATATCTTTTCGATCCTGTCATGAGAACCTTAGGTAGAAAACTTTATGGATGTAAACATGTACTTGAAACATGTTATGCTTGATGTTTGCAAATGGTTGCAAGTGGTTACTCGTGGATGCATGATGCACATTAGGCACTAAGATCGGCTCACACACTTTCATATTGCATATGCATGAATGTTTATGCTTATTCATGGATGAAATTTGGATGCTATCACATGGATGTTGCATATGGATGGATGTTATGTGCACTCATATAGAAATTATAAATTATGTTAGGAATTTGCATACATATGGACTCATTTCACTAACATACTTTGCATTAAGGAGATTTCGCATTAGATAAGTACATATACACACACCTTTTGCATATGTTCATATAGCATTAGAAATCTTTTAAGGACAATGATTGCTCGTGAATGATGTTTTGAGTAGATGGATGATGGATGGTAGGATACGTTCTTCCTAACTTAGAGATTTCGGGGACGAAATCCTTTAAGGAGGGGAGAATGTAACAACCCGAATTTTAATAACATGCTAAAACAAGAAATCAAGGCAGAATTAAATTCTAAAATCAGAATCAAGGGAAACGGGCTGTGCCTTTGCGATCGTCTCGGAAAAATACACGAAACAGAGTTCGAAATTTTGTAAATCGGAGTCCGTATGACCCGGTTAAGGCCCGTATAAGATTTCAGAAAATTCAGCCCGAAATTCAGCCAGATCAAGGGAGGTCGACTTGGGAGTCGACCCCCCTCCAACCAGGTCGACACTAGTGTCGACCTGGTGTCGACCTGGGTGTCGACCTGCCTGGTCGGGCCATCCTGGCCTGGTGCACCTGCATGACTTCCTGACCCTGTTTTCTGACCCTGTGACGAAATTTGATGGCCTAGATCTAAACTAGGGTTAATCCTATGGCTAGAAACATTCCTAAATCTCTATAAAAAGACCCCTAGACCTAGCCTAAACCAAAAATCATTCTAGCAACCAGATTATGCCAAAACTCCTCTTGAACATAGCCTCCACCTTCATAGCAATGGCCTCCATCTCCTTCATGAAAGCTTGAGTGTTCTAATTTAATCTAAGGCATAAAGGGACCATCTTTCTTAATCTAAGGAGCTATTCTTTCTTGTTCTCAAGTCTTGAAGTGGAGCTTATTGTCTTTTTGTTTGCGGATTTGCTAGTGGCTTCGTCTCAATCTTTATTTCATATTAATTCTAGTCTTCATAGCAACTGTAAGCCCTACTCTACTCTTAGATTTAAACTATGAATTTAACATGAACATGTTGTAAATTGAAATTGGGCTTAAGTATAATATTTGCCTTTGATCTATCATGTTATGCCTAGATCTATTCATGACTCTTCTGGATCTATGACTATGAGCCTATCACTTTGATTCCTATGACTTGTGTTTGGAACTTATGCATAAAACGACATAGAATCCACCATGACCTTCATGTTAATTTACCTATGATGTTAGGCTATATGCTAATCATCTTATTTGCTAAGTTTAATGTTATACATATGTAGATTGGAATTGGACCTAAGCGCAATATTTTCCTTGAACCTATCATTTTATGCATAGATCTAATTATGACTCCTTTGATCTATGATTCGTGGAATTATCATGAACCTAGAACCATTCATAGTGACTTTTTGGGTATAAAGCTATGATCTTTATTTTGGGATTATGCATAAATGCAACATAGAACCCTCTTGACCTTGATGTTAACTTGCCTATAGAACTATATGAATTATGACTTATGCATGTTAACAAATCTTTACCTTTCATGTCCCTTAACATGCATACGATGACCTTGAACCTATTAGGATTATCACCTTTATGCTAGATTCATGTTTATGGCCAAATCACCTTATGCTAGTCTCATGTTTGTGGCCAAAATCATCTTTATGCTATCATGCATGCTTTAAAACCAATATGTCTTATGCAAGTCATGATGAACACCTTTGCCCCAAATATCACCATGTTCAACTCGTGATTAATTTGCCATCTTATGCCCACCTTGTCATATTGTTATGTTCCCTCTTAGGCCTATTTATGTTAATGCAAATTTACGTGCGTGGGGAATACGTTATGGGTAGTTAGGAAAACTTAAACAACATGAAACATGACTTGAGAATATGACATAAAAGTTGACATGTGATTATGCTTGAAAACATGAATGTGGACATGACACTTAGAAAATATGAGGTGACCAACTCGAGGTTGGGTTGAGTTTGTAGCGTAAATCTGCCCGGCACCGACCGGCAAATCCAGTGGCTACAAACAATAGGATCCAATGTGAGTAGTTGGTCACACCGCGCTTGAAACCCGAGGTTAGACTGAGTTGTGGCGTAAGACTGCTCGGAACCGACCGGCATACCGGCAGCCACAACAATACCTGTCTAATGTGAGAGGTTGGGTGCATTAAAATAAATTAATGCCACATGATAGGGTTAAGTCATGGACCACTTGAATATACTTAACCAATTGAACATGATGTCTTGATAGGGTTAAGTCATGAAACACTTGAATATACTTAACCGACTTGATACTTGATTTGATAGGGTTAGGTCTTGAATCTTGGACACACTTAACCCATTAGGAAAACCTAGTTGCGGGGTCCCTTTCAGGGAAGTAACCCACTAGATGTATCATTGTACCTTAGAGACTAGGCTAGGGTGGGGCATGATTACTGGCTGAATGTAAGTGACCAAAAGGGATGGCTTAGTTGGTGCACCAGTTCAGGCGGACCATGGCCGTGCACATGAGTCTGAGCTTGAAATGGACATCAGTAGGTTTACTTGTGTGTCTTGAATTGTGTCAGTGGTTGTCACCCTAGGGTTTGATACACCTCTGGGGTGGACCTAGCACAAGTAACTACATTCGCGATAGGGCCGTATGACACCGAAACACGACGAGTTAGGCTTATAGGGAGCCGATCGACTAGACCGTTTAGTTGGCCTTGACTTGGATCAACTCTTGATTATTAGGCTAGGTGATCCCTTCTTGAATATACTTGACTTGGGCCAACTCTTGATTATTGGGTCTTATTTACCCAAGGGATTCTCTCTTGATTATACTTGACATTACTTGAATATACTTGACATTAGGTCAACTCTTGAATATTGGACCAGTGGATCCTTTCTTGATTTTACTTGATATGGGTTAGAATACTAGAACACTTGATGCAACTTAGCCTTGTATAGGAGATGACACACTTGATTTATCTTGTTACCCTGCCATCATGCTAGTCCAGTTATTATCCTTATGTGTCATTTTAGTTTCTCATGTCTAGTTAAATTTATTAGTTTTTAGACTAATAGTAAGTAAGGCATACCAGTCTTTATGACTGACCTGTTTCCTTTCGCCTCTTTTTCTTTCGTTCCCCTCCCCCCAGGTTCTCAGGGAGGAAACACTAGAATCTAGCTCGGATATCACCTGCTTAAGCTCAGCATGTACGGTTTGCTATGCCTGCTTCTTTTTACTGCACTTGGGGAATAAGCTGTTTTTCTGTTTTTTTTAGTTATTGCTTCTTTGGCTATTATTATAAGACAGTTGTAATGAAGTTGTTATTTGAAATGTTTGTAAGAGACATGGTTTATTTTGGAATGAAATAAAGTTCTGCTTTGCTCTTAAATTCTTCCGCTGTTTACTTAATTGTTTATTTATGTTCTGTCTTGTGATATCTCTGTGCATGATTACCTAGATAATATCCCTCCAAAACCAGTGCATTCCTTTGTGAGTGACCCTGGCGGAGGTGTGGTGTTACAAAATTCTTATGCAAGGTTTTGGAAATAAATAATATTGAAATATTAGCTTCAAAAAGAAATAAGAATTTTGATTTCAAATTATATTAAACATTTGTTATTATAGTTGATCGAATATAGTTAGAGTTAGTCAAACAAAGTTATCTAGGGAAAGTTTCATTGCATATGACTGCTAGCGTAATTCGCAGGGCTGCAGATAGCCTACAGTGTCGGATGTTTCCTGAGGGAATCAGGCGTAACCATTGTGATCACTGCGATCTAGAGTCAAGCGAATAGAGTTAAGTCGAATATTAGAGTTGATTAACGATTTTGTTAAATATATTTTTAAGAGGCCAAGTCATGCCAAGCACCGAATCAGAAAACTCATTTGTATTCACACTATTGTATTTTATTGTTAAAATACCGACTATCAAAACCAGACCAATACGATTGTTGGTACGGAAAGACCGGGATCGAATTTATATTCGAAACCATTCCGACCATCAAATACGTGAAGACGTCGATTGAAGACGGAGCAAGTGAAGACCGTGGATCTTCATAAGCGGAAGGACTACTTGTCGAATTTCTCTTGCCTGCAGCCAGAGTTATTTTGATTTGTGATTCTGTCGTGGTTGAAATCCACGAGTTGCAAGGACTACTCGCTACCGATCCATGGGGTTATTCCTATATGAGATGCGGTAGGAGGGTGCCTTCGGTTCATCCTGTTACTGGATGACTTGTATGGACGGATGTCTGACAGAGTATTTCCAAAGGAATTACATGCGTTGATTTCTCCAAACGTACGATAGTTGATGGCGGAGAAATGGTTATTCTCTAGCCAAATAAACTAGAGTATTTTTGTGGACGTCAATCAAGTGTGATCTGGCGGATCTGATGATGTTGCATTCAAAGTGAATGATGACCAGATGTTCAAGAGATAAAGTTCTAGCCTCAAGCCTCATCAACCGGGAAATGACAAAAATCGGGCAGGCAGCATGGCTATGTGGGTCGCTCCCATTAGGATGTATGATCACCTATCTAGAGAAATTCCTATTGCTTCTTTATCTATTCGATGCTGACCCTATTCGGGTGGCGGTTGCTGATCCCAACCGTCGGTGATATACATTCGATACACTCAAACGAAATGAGTGGTCGGTCATGTGAGGGCCGGGTTGCAAGACGTTCTTGTTGAACCCAGTGTATTCGCCTCTAGAGATACACTATCGGCAGGTGGACCCATACCTTGTCAAGGTTGGAATCCAATATCCAATAAGCGCCCGTGGTTTTCGATTGTATGCTATATATGGAGAGCGTGAGATGCAGGCGTTCCTCTAGATTGATATTTATTTGTATTTAGACATTATGATAATATCAGAGAAAGATATTGATTTCAAAGATGGTTTGGGTTATAGTAAGGTAAAAACCGTCCGTGTTTATGTGTGGGCTGGTCTTACTATTATCCTTTGATTTCAGAAATGATTTTCCAAAGTTAAACAAGTGTGTGTTCTGTGAATTTATCACTGTTAGTATTCCAGACTGACCCGGTGTATTTTGTTTTAAATCAAATGTTCCAATATACCGAGTATGTTCCAGGTTAGGTTTCGCTTGGAGTTTCAGGAGCTAGAAGCAGGAGGCTTCGCCGCTAGTTATATACAGATATTTTTCCGCTGTGACTGATATATGTGTACTCTGATGATTGGTATGTATATACAGATTTTGTATAAAGAGATTTGATATTATATTTTACTCGTTCCGTTGTGAGACTCTGATGTGTGTTCTTCTTCTTTCTTCTATTCTAATATTCCTTTCTTTCTATCCTCACCCTCTAAATTCTTTCTCATGACAATCTGGGGGTTCGATACTTGGGTTTTTGGCAAGTAATACGGGGTTATGTATTATTGTTGAGAACTCGAGCGTCGAGCTTTTTCCCCGGGTTGTTACAGGATCAGAAATGTCCTAGAATGAGAAAACTCATTAGAGATAGGGTTAGTAATGCCCTAGAATGAGTTGAGAGTAACAAGCTTATAATATACGTATTTTTAATTATAATCTATTTTAGAAAATATGATTTTTGAATATATAAAAGTTAATCAACTAATAAAATTATCGAAACCAATAAAAGAATGAAAATTAATTAGTTAATTAATCAACATTTAGCTTCGTTCCTTTTCGAGGACGAAAAGATTTTAAGTGGGGGAGACTGTAACAACCCAGAATTTTGGGGCCATTTTAAAAAAAAAATTATTTTTATTTTAAGTTATTTTAATGAATTTTGGTTGTTTAAAATAATTTATTTTGAAAAAATTAAATATATTCTTTTTAATGTAAATACGGAGCGTATACAATTTGCATGTAATAAAATTTATTCTATAATGTAATGTAATGTGGGAAACATTAAAACAAAAGATTCAACAAATATTCCAACAAGTTGACAAAAAGGAAAGGTAGAAATTTAAAAATGCAATTTATGACAATTTTTAATTTTATTTAAATTAATGAATGCAGTATTAATGAAACAACGAAGAGAGGAGGACACTAAAAGCAAATGCAAGAAAAGAAATTAATAAGATTAAGGTAAAACAAATCAATGGATTAAAGGAAGGAATAAAAGCATACTTAATGGAAAAAAATGTGTATTTAAAAAATATATATGTTCTAGATAGAAAGAAGAAAAATTCTTTAGACAATGTATGGTTTGGAGCATTGTTTTTGGACCTTTAGGTATCATAATCATGAAAAAAATTCAAATAGTTATGTTATATGTTTAATATAGTGATAATAAATAAATAAATATTTATAATGTTAACCATTCAAAGATATATGTTAGTGCATTAAAATGTACAGATCCATATGAATGAATTAAAGAATTGTAAATGAGGTAATAATAATAGTTTAAATGTAAAATAATAACATACGCAAGGAAATATATAAATCGAATAATAAATGATAAAAGGTAGGGAAATCATTGGGTGAACAAAGGCAAGTAATAATTCAAATTAAAAAAGGAAAGGAAAGTCCATTAAACAAGAAAGGTTGGTAAAAATTAAAAAGAAAATAAATTAAAATTCAATAGTGGGAAAAAGGGAAGTAAAGGGAAATTTTATTTAGATCTTTCTTAGAAAATGGTAGATGACATTAAGTGGACATTAATGAATGTAGTAAAAAGTAAAGTAATGTCATTGGTTTACCAAAGAAAAGTTTTATATAAAAAAGATACAATTTTAATGTTGATATTTTACAACGAAAATGTTTTACACTGAAAAGATTAAATTTTCAATTTTGTTAGATTACATGAAATTTATTTCATTTCTTAATTTTGAAGAATTACAATTTCCCATTCATTTTTGATTCAAGGTTAAGTGAATTAGATGTAAACAAACAATTTAGGTAACCTGACATTTACTTTTATAGGCAACCTTTAATAATGGCAATTGCAATTCCAATTCATATCTTATTTTTTTTCCCATTATAGAATTTACGGAATAATATTGCAGTTCATTAAATATTTAAAATAGAATAGTTCTAAATAATATATATTCTGCCATTTAAATAATTATTGTAATAAATACTTTTTCATATAATAAATGCATTTATTCCTTTCTATTTATCCTCTTTTCCTTTTGATTTGCTTTTGAAATTTGATGATAAATAAACATTGTAACACACCGCATTTCGGGCAACAAATTTTTCAAATAACCATTGGAGTAATGTGCGAAACGTTACAATGAAATTAAATAAAAAGAAACAATGGAAGCCAATTGGTATGTTATTAATATTAAAATGGACTTATATGTAAATAAAAGAATTAAACCTTTTAAAGGCTAAATTAAAAACACAGCACCTCTATACAATATCTTCCACACACCCTAACCCTACCATTCCACAAAAATCCTAACTTCTCTTCCTCCATCTCTCCAATGGCGGCTATGTCTCTTCTTCTTCTCCCCTAAATCTAAAAATTTATCTTCTCACCTGTCTCTCCACAATCTATTCCTAAATTAAAAAGAATTAGGTTTAAGAATTCAACTACTGCATTTAAAACAAAGTAGAGACTCAGATCTATTGCGCAAGAACAGAAGAGAGATCCAGACATATAAATAAAGGTGAGAAATTCTGTGTGACAACAAGGAATTTCGCTCGATCTGAATCAGTCGCTAAACTGACCCAGTCCGTTCGAAATGCTTGATCGTTTGAGAACACGACAAATCATATCGCAGACGGAAGAACATTTCATTGTACATTACAACAATTCCATCAGAATACAAGAATATACAGAATATAAATGAATATTTCACAGAAATATCAGAGATTTAAATTACATTTTAAATACATCGCAGCGGAAAATAATACAATACACAACTAGAAGAGATATACGGATACAAAGCTTTCCGGATATCGTTCCAGCGGTAAACCAGGATCCTTTGAATATTAATCTACAAAATCAAAACTACTAGTTGCCCGTGTCAAAATAAGGGCACCCAGAGTTTAGGTTAAAACAATAAACTCCAGGTCAGTCATGGGACTGGTGTGAGAACTAAAACAGTTATTAATCTTTATTTTCAAAGTTCGGTAAATCAAGGGACCACGCCGTATAACACGTAACGGGTTTCCTCCCAAGAATACCAGTGCATAAACAATAGCACAATGCTAAATAAAGAACAATGAAGCTATTATAAGACCCAGGTTCCATCACACAATGCAACACAAACCGGAGGATAGGGTTTTCCCTTATAATAGCCAAAGCATGCTTAGTACGTTTTAAAACAAATCATTTGATACTATTATAAGTGCATAGTGTATAAAGCAACTTCAAATCATAAATATCAATCATAGGCGGCATGGGTACCATATATCATGTCGCCAATACTAGGCTCTACAAATAAAACTGCAAATGTCACGTATTTGGAAGTTGGGTTTCCATCTGTGAACCGAGGCAAAAGATAGTCCTCAACCGATTCGAGACGCTCTAGCCCGTGTCTCAGGCAATCACGCAGACAAGCCTTTGGATCCTCAGGGTCGGTCCACCGATGTGGATTAAAATGCCTGAACACTGCGTTTCCCTACCTTATGGGGTGCAATGAGCCAACGAATGACTCCATCGGTCCCGGATCGACCGATATAACTGAGGCGCCTCGCAACAACAACAACCACATAAGTCAAACTCGTCAGGGCGTGTAAAATCGTTAACGCCACTTCTAGCTAGAACGAAACGCATGCCCTCTCTGACATCCTTTCCCGTTTCTGGTTCACAACCGATGTGCGAGGCTCGTGAATTCACGTTACACAAAGCTGTGCCACACAGGCTGTGCTTTGATCATCACCACAAGACATTGCTTTTCAACAGAAGCCTTGATCAACTGCCACTTAGGCGTGCCACACAGGCAGTTCACTCCATGCGTTTGATATCCATCAATATATAACCCCCGAGCTCGTACGTCTCAGAGAAGGGCGTTAAGCAAGAGAATAAATTCTCCGCCGCCAAACAGATATATATTTAATAGAAATCAACCACACAGACTAAAATCCAATGTCAGACACACAATCCATTTACAAGTTCGTTCTGGGTTTGAACGAAACCAGAGGCACCTAGTACCCCGCATATCCATCGATCTCCAAGTACGTCTGGACGATCACCAACTGATTCTCTCCTCTTGGGTGTACGGCCCAATCAAGATCATCAATAATTATCCAAATGACGTGAAGACCTCCGGTCTTCAACCACCGTCTTCATCTTCGACACCACGTCGAATTAGTTATTCAGAATGGGATAAACCCGGTCTTTCTGAATAACTCGCGTATATAATAAATAAGTGTTACACAAACACAATATACGCCTCATTCCAATTCAGAATATTCTTTTATTCAAATATTCCTATACTTTGGGAAAAGTTCCCATTAATTTTATCAAAGATAAATTCTTTAAATTTATTCTTTAATCTTCTTTGAATATCAATTCAAACTAGTCGGGATTAGCGAACCACACCTAAGTAATCATTTATTTTATTTCCCAATCCCAACCTATTCATCCCATGAAGTAAAACTGGTCATACTTCTTATTAAACACCACGGTGTTATCGGTAAATTCAATTACCATTTCACGTTCAAATCTAATTTAAGATTTAACTATCGCCTGGAGCAAAACTGGTGATACTCCATTCTCGATCATTTCAATCTAATTAAAGATTCATTAAAACTCTACTTAGTTTTAATCTTTAACTGGGTTAAAGAATCAGTGTCATTTAAAACACGGTTCACGATAAACCCAAAATCACATTCCATTCATTATCGGGTTAAAGAACAAGTGTTATTTAAAACACGGTTCACGATAAACCCAAAAATCAATACCAATTCAATTCCAATTAAATATTATTTAATCGGTACACTTCATTAAATCTAAATAAAAAGATTTAATCTTTTTCTCAACTGGGCTTAAGAACAGTGTTAATGGAGACACCATTCACGACAAACCCAAATCACATTTGATATTAAATACAAGGCTCTGAATAGAAAATATATCGGCTTATATTCAATATCCAATTCTACGACCAACAAATATCGTATTGGAAATAACGATATTAATATATCTTTCAAATTCCCATAACATTATCTGTATAATCACGAAATCCAATATCGAAATATTCCAAAGATAACTTCGATTCACATCCATTCCAATTCAATTATTGGAAATTCTGGTTACTTTTAAAACCCTTTTCAAATTCAATTTATTTATTTTTTAAAAATAAAATAAAATTATAATTCTAGTTCAAAACTAGTTCATTTCGATAAAAATCTATTTTTATCCTTTCAAATATGGAGATTTTCATCCCAATTCTTCCCAAATCATTTCTTATGATTTTACACAAATTATTACTATTTTTAATAATTTTATCAAGGCCCGTACAGTCGATTTCCATCAACAGCCATCGAACTCCACTCACAGCGACCTTTTCCAAATTTGATTTGGACATAATTCCAAATCCAACCATTATATATTTGATTTCTAATATTTGTTAGAAAGATCTTTTCAATACAAACCCAACGGTTCCGGTTTTAAGAGAATCCCACGGTCGGATCTCCCGCAATATCCATTCGAAGTCAATGGTCGAAATTCGTGAACTACCGTGGTGCGGCGCGTTCTATTCATGCCATTATATTATATATATAATATATATAATACATACTTCGTCGATTTCCTTTTAAAATGTATTTTATAAATCGTTTTAAATTCGTTTTCAAACGATTTCAACTCCCTTTTCAAATTCAAATCAAAATTGAATTTCCCCTTTCAAATTCGTTTTAAATTCATTTCAAATTGATTCCAATTCAAATTGAATTTTAATTCAATTTCAATTCGTTTTCAATTCAATTTCGATTCGTATTCAATTCTATTCAATTTCAATTCGAATTCATTTCTATTCAATTTCAATTCGAATTCATTTCAAAACGATTTCAATTCTATTCGAATTTCAAATCATTTCCGTTTATTTCGAATTTCTAATCAATTCAATTTAATCCGAATTTCAAATCAATTCAATTTAATTCGAATTTCAGTTCACTTTAATATTCATTTCAATTTGAATAAAATCGATATAAATATCGTTCACGTCAAAATGGCGTCAATCCAATCTACACGACTTCATATATTTCTATTTTCCAATATTCTATTTCAAATATTTCTTTTTCAAATATTTCTATTTTCAAATATTCTATTTCAAATATTTCTATTTTCAAATATTCTATTCAAATATTTCTTATTTCAAATATTTCTATTCAAATATTGGAATGAGGCCCAATCAATTACCATATAATGTTAATTATATGGATTTTCTACAATACATGTATACAATAACAACGATGAATAATCAACCATCATCCAAAGTGCATTCTACACTGTATAAGCATCAAATATAAATATTTAACGCTCATAACAGTCTGTCAATCAATCAATCGACATACAACTAACTATTGGGATTAGTGTATGTCATATATCATCCGAATACCCGTGTGGGGTTTTCAAACCATCAAACACAGATTTTATTTGTGCAGTTGGGGGATGTGTAAAATTTATCGGTCCAATCAATATCAGTCAAATGTGTGTATATAAACAAATCGTCCGATTTGTTTATTTTTATTTCATTTCATATACACGTTAAAAATTCTATTTGTAACTATAAAATATTTTTAACTATATAAATATTTTATTTCATTTCACCTCACATCACATAATCAACTACACATCAAAATCAAACAAACAAGCATACAAGCCGTCCATGGTCTGTGGACGACGGGTGTCCGGTGCTACTAAACACCGTCTGCATCCTAGTATATATTATTAACTAGAAAACAAAATTAAAAGGTGAGATGTTCTCATCGACTAGCTAATCCAAACGCGACGACTCTTCACATGTAGGAAATCTTCGCCGTTCTCGCCCTTTGCCACTTTCGTTGACCGCATCCACTACATATATAAATATCGAATTTTTACTTCGCTATTCAATATATAAAAATCTAATTTTTACTTCGCTATTCAATATATAAAAATCAAATTTTTACTTCGTTGTTCAATATATAAAAATCGAATTTTTACTTCGCTACTCAACATATAAAAATCGAATTTTTACTTCGCTATTCAATATTTAAAAATCGAATTTTTACTTCGCTATTCAATATATAAAAATCGAATTTTTACTTCGCTATTCAATATATAAAAATCGAATTTTTACTTCGCTATTCAATATATAAAAATCGAATTTTTACTTCGCTATTCAATATTTAAATATCAAATTTTTACTTCACTATTCAATATTTAAAAATCGAATTTTTACTTCGCTATTCAATATATAAAAATCGAATTTTTATCTTATGAAAAATCATATCTTTATCGTTACTTCTCATAGATAAAAATCATATTTTTATCGTCACCTCACATAGATAAAAATCCAATTTTTATGCTTCATTCACATACAGAAAATCCGATCTTTCAACTTATAAAAATCAAAGCTTTTTACTATGAAAAATCATGTTTTTATACAGTTAAAAATTATGTCCTTATATTTCTAAAAATCGTATCTATTTATTTCTAAAAATATAACCTTTTCAATTTTAAAAATATAATCTTTTCATTGTTATTCGTATATAAAATCAGATCTATACCTTGCCATTCATAGAAAAATAAATAAATGAATTAAATTAAATAAAAAGAAATTACTGTCTCATGATGAACTGAAAAAAAGAGGGGTGGGTCGGAGTTGCTGTGCAGCGGCGTTGGAGGCGCCATCAGTGGTGGCGGGGTGCTGTAGTGCGGCGGCTTTCAGGGTTGGGGGGGTTTTGATGAAATCGCGCCCAGCGCGATGGGGAGGAGGCGGAGGTGTGGATGGTCGGGGTTCGGTTCGGGGTTCAACGGGTGCGCGAGGCTAGGCAGAACAGAGGAGAGGGAAACAAGGGCCGGGGGGAGGGGGGTCGGTGATGGGGCGCGGTCGTCGGGCGGAGGGCGAGGTGGCCATCGACATGGGGGCGCGATTAGGGGCATAGGTTTTTTTTTCTGTTTTGAAGATAACTAGGGGGTGAGTTGACCGTGTATAGGAGAGAGAGGAGGAAAGTAAATTATATTATTTATTTAATTTATTTTAATCCACTAAAAAGCAACTTTTTCTTTCGAACTCAGAATCAAACCCACCAACAGTCGTCACTAGCTAATTGCCCCCATTCCAAAAACAACGGGATATGTCCCGTAAGCCAGTTTGGCTATTTCGATCAGTTTTCGTCAAAATCAAAATATAACTCTATATATTGAATTTTAAATGTACACTTCAATTTACTGGGGCCACATACTAACTCGAGAAATTCTCAAAAAATAATTTCTAGCTTCGTATCGACGATACAGTCCTAACAAAACTAATTTCGTTAAATTCCGAGATCGTTTGAAAAATGGCTCTTTTCCAGTCGATTAAAATTAACTAAAACTGGTCAAGCACGTTTTCCTTTGCCACGCTCACATATTGAATCGAAAAATTATGAAAATTGGAATCTAGCATTAACTTGACATCACGGATCTAACAAAAGTGGTTTCGTCGAAATCCGAGGTTGTTTGCAAAATTTCCTTTTTAAGGGCCTGAATTCCATAGTGACTATTCAGAATTTTCAACTGGACATATCTTTTGATTCCCGCTATGAAATTTTGATTTCCCAGATTCGCTAGAAAGATAGCATCAATTAGATTCGAATATTTTTGGTTTCGTTAAAATCCGGTTTATCTTGAATCCTGCACATCCATTTGACGTTTGAAATCGAATTATCGAACTACCGCGCCATTTTCAATTCCTTTTATAAATATAAATAAATATTTATATTCTATCGTCGATTCAAACGAGTATATACGTTCGAATTATATTCAAAAAAAAATTTCTCGTCATTATTATTTAAAATAATTCATTTTAAATATTCAAAATTCCTTAAAATTGCCAAAATAAAAATTTTAAACTAGCCCAGATTTCCGGGTTATTACATTCTGATTATTAAATTAAATTAAATTTTAATTTATTTTCTCGAACGGAAAAATCTGTATATCAGTATGTGTGAATCTTGACATCGAATAGGACTTTTTAACAGAGATTGGGTCAATTTTTGAACTCGTTTGAATTTCCAATACTGATCCAATCAAGGTGAGGTTCTATTTTAAATAATTAAATTAATTTAATTATTAATTTTTCCTTTGTTATTTAAATAATTTAATGGTGAATGAAGTAGATCTGAGATGTGATAATATTCTGAATGATTGTTTGGTTTATCTGTGTGTATAATTCTAGATCTGCTAGTTAAAAAAAATTCCAGATCTGTATGTGATGGAAAATTTGAATAATCATTTTGTTTAAATTTTGTCGAATCATGTTTTGTCGATATTCTAAGAATCATGTATATATAAAAAAATACCACCTTGTTGTTATTTGATTTGACTAGACCCTTTTAGTTCAAATATAATATTTAGATGATGTTTGTAGGATTGAGATATGACGATATGAAAGAAGTTACATTTATATTTAATGTAATTAGGACATGAATTTTTCACCACTATGAAAATTACAATTGTAGGTGATAAATAAAAGTATGATTTTGCGATGCAATACAAATTACATTCTCTCTTAATGTAATTAAAGAGGAGAATTTACATTGTAAATTAAAAATTACATTTTTATGTAAATAAAAGACATGAAATTTATACCGCATAAATAGAATTACATTCTTATAGGTAAATTAAGAATGAGAATTTGCAATGAAAATAAAATTACATTTCTATATGTAATTAAAGAATAGGATTTTACATTGTAAATTGAAAAACAAGATTTGACATGTACTATTAACTACACTCTTAATGTAATAGTAAAAAAAAAAAAAGGTTTGACGATGTAACCAAAATCACACTTTTATATGTAATTAAAGAATGAGATTTTACGTTGTAAGTAAAATTACATTTCTATATGTAATTAAAGAATGAGATTTTACATTATAAAATAAAATTACATTTGTACGTGTAATTAAAGAATAAGATTGTACACTGTAAATAAAATTACATTTTTATGTGTAATTAAAGCATAAGAATTTTTCATTGCAAATTAAAAGACCCAATTTTACATGTAATATTAATTACTTTTTAATGTAATTAAAAAGGATATTTTTACATTACATTTTTTTGGGTAATTAAAAGATAAGAATCTGACACCGTAACGCTAATTACATTTTTAATGTAAATAAAAAAGGATACTCTTACATTGTAATAACAATTACATTTTTAATGTAATTAGAAACTTAAGGTTTCTACACCATAAGATCAAGTACATTTTTAATGTAATGAAAGAAAGAGATTTTGGCATGGTAAAAATTTATTACATTTTTAATGCAATTAAAGAATGAAACTTTGACGCCGCAAATTTATTACATGTTATGGAATAAAAAGGTAGGCTTCAAAACGGAAGTATTAATTACATTTGTAGTTATTGAGAAGAAGAATTTGACATGTATTGTTAATTACATTTTTAATATAATTAAAAAAAAGAATGTGACGTTGTAATCAAAATTACATTTTTAATGTAATTTAACAAGATAGAATTTTTTACCGTAATGATTTATTACATTTATGATGTAATTAAGAAGGGGATCTTACAATGTAAGTAAAAAAGAGATTTTACAGTGTAAATAAAAGATTAAAAAAAGGGTAGAATTCAACATTCGAATAGAATTTACATTTTTAATAAAAGAATGAAATTCAACATTGAATTATATTTTCATTTTAATGTTAATAAAAGAAATAAAAGGAAGAATTCATCGTTGATTTATAATTTACATTGTTCATGTAAATAAAGGAATGAAAGAATAATAGGGTAAAATCGGACATTGTAATAGAAGTTTACATTTTTAATGTGAATAAGATTAAAGAGATGAAAGTTACATTTTTAATGTAATTAGATTAAAAAGGAAAGTTTACATTTTTTTAATGTAAATAAAAAAAAGAGATTTTAAGTGTAATTAAATATAAGATTTTATCGTTGTAATAAAAATTACATTTTTAAGTGTAATTAAAGATATGATTTTGTAAGGTAATAAAAATTTACAATTTTATTAATGTAATTAAAGTAGAATGAAATGTACATTTTTATTAATGAATTAAAGTAGAATGAAACTTACATTTTTCAATGTAAAAGAAAGAAAATGCAATCACTTACAATTTTTTCAATGTAAAAGAAAGGGAATGTAATAACTTACATTTTTCAATGTAAAAGAAATGAAATAACTTACATTTTTATTAATGTAATTTAAGGTGAATGAAAACTTACATTTTTTTTATGTAATCAAAAAGAAGAAAAATCACATTTTTATTTAATGTGATCAAAAGAAGGAAATATTACATTTTTATAATGTACTAAAAAAAAGTTAAAAGAGTTACATTATGTAATGAAAGAGAATAAAGAAAAGAATACATTCTTTTTATGTAAAAAGAATATATTTTAATGCAAGTCATGAAACGAGGAGAATGATCATAGTTTTAAAATAAAAATATGTTAACATTAAAAGTTTCATTTTTAATGTAAAGTTAGGATATAGAAAATTGATCATATTTTGGAAATAAAAATATTCCAGTTAGAATGGAATTGTGTTAACATAAAAATGAACACATATGTAGCGTTATGTCATTTTAGAGAAAATGAACACATACTTGGCGTTATGTCATTCTAGTAAAAATGAACATGTTTTTGGTGTAAACGGTAATATATTAAAAATAACAATATATGAGGAAAACCTTATTTACATTTTCTATGTAAATAAAATGAACATATTATTAGTGGAAACTTTATTTACATTTGCTTGTGTGAATAAAAAGAATTATTTTAGGTGACACTTTCATTTGCATTTTCATGTAAGTAGGATATGAATAAGAAAAAGAAAAGAAAAACGTTTATTCACATGTAGTGTAAATAAATAAGAAAAAGAGATGTGTAATAAACCGGAAGTTCTGAACCAGTTTAAAAATTTTATTTTGGCAATTTTAGCGGATCTTGGATATTTAAAATAAATTATTTTAAATAATATCGATGAGAAATTCATTTTGAATATAATTCGAACGTATATTATATACGTCGTCGTTAGAATATAAATAATTATATATAATTATAAAAGGAATTGAAAATGGCGCGGTAGTTCGATAATTCAATTTCAAACTTCAATTGAATGTACTGGGTGCAAAACAATCCAGATTTTAGTGAAACCAAAAACATTAGGATCTAATTGATGATATCTTTCCAACGAATCCGAAAAATCAAAATTTCATAGCGGGAATCAAAAGATATGTCCAGTTGAAAATTCTGAATAGTCGCTATGGAATTCAGGCCCTTAAAAATGGGAATTTTGCAAACGACCTCGGATTTCGACGAAACCACTTTTGTTGGGTCCGTGATATAAATTTATTGCTAGATTCCAAATTTCATAATTTTTCGAATCAATATGTGAGCGTGGCAAAGGAAAACGCGTTTGACCAGTTTTAGTTGATTTTAATCGACTGGAAAATGGCCATTTTTCCAACGGTCTCGGAATTCGACGAAACTAGTTTTGTTAGGACCGTGTCATCAATACGAAGCTAAAAAAATATTTTTCTGGGATTTATAGAGTTAGTATGTGACCCCAGTAAATTGAAATGCGCGTTCAAATTCAATATATAGAGTTATATGTCGATTTTAACGAAAACTGATCGAAACGATCGAATCAGCCTGCGATACATATCCCATTGTGTTCGGAATGGGGGTAAAACACTGGAGACGACAGGCGGTGGGCCTCGTTTCGAGGTCGAAATAAAAAGTCAACTTTTAGTAAATAAAATAATTAAATAAATTAAAAATTCTCTCTCCCTCCCCTTAAATTCCTCTGGCCCCTCCCCCTTTTTGATTTTAAATCGACAGTCAGTAGGAAAAAAAAGGTCGCTCCTCAAATCACCGCCGCCCTACCTCGCGGAGCGCCACCGCGACGGCGCCGCTGCCACGTTGAAGGCCACCACCGGCGTCGCTCCTCCCCAGCTCAGCACCCCCCGCTTCCTCGAAGCTCGACGCGCAAACCCCCACAACCCCCAAAACCACCCGCCTCCGCTCACTGCCACTCCATCAGCCGCCTGAAACCCTAGCGAGCCATCCCCAGTCGCCTCCACCTCATCGATGGCCTGCCCAATCAGAACAACACAACCCACGCGACAACCATCAGCCCTCTCGACGGCCTGCGCCTCCTCCAGCATCCGCAAACCGACGTGGACAGCCCCTCCTCTGAGTAAATCAAATACAGTGAGTTTTGATTGATTTTACTGAAAGCAATTAATTTATTTATTGATTAAACAATGATTAAGTTGTATAAAACATTGTATATAAAAAATCTGATTTATATAGATTAGATTTTAAAATAACAAAGATTAGATTTTTTAAAATAGAAAAGACGATATTTTTAAAAGTGAAAAGACGATATTTTTAAAAGTGAAAAGACGATATTTTTAAAAGTGAAAAGACGATATTTTTAAAAATGAAAAGACGATATTTTTAAATGTGGAAAGACGATATTTTGATATAAGTAGTGAAGTAAAAATATGATTTTTACTTCGATAAAAATATAATTTTTATAATGTAGAATGGTTAAAAATATAATTTTCAAACTTGCGGAAGGATAAAAAAATATGATTTTTACATACATAGCTAAGTAAAAATTTGATTTTGATATATTGAATAGCATAGTAAAAATTCGATTTTTATATATTGAATAGAATAGTGAAAATTCGATTTTTGTATATTGAATAGCAAAGTAAAAATTCGATTTTTACATATGTAGAGAATATGGGCAACGAAGGTGACAAAAAGGCGAAAAAGATGAAGATTTCCTGCATTAGAAGTGCCGTGGAGTTAGGATAGCCATCTGTGAGAATTTCTCACTCTTCAATTTCTTTTCTAATTATATATATATATATATATATACTAGGATGCAGACGGTGTTTAGTAGCACCTGACACCCGTCATCCACAGACCATGGATGGCTTGTTTGTTTAATTGTTTGGTTGTGTAGTTGGTTAGATTATTTGGTTTGAATTGAATTGTTTGGTGAAATGAAATTGATTTGATTGATGTTTGAATGGCGTGAGCCTTCACTAGACCGGGGATAAGGCTAGGCCTTGTCCCGTTTCTAGTATCGTGTCGTTATGCCGCCGAGATTTTCTAAAATAAGTTAGAAAAATAAAAATATCATTTTATTTAAAGAATGAACTGAATAGAAATTCATATGTCAAAATAAAATGGTTTATCGTTAAAAATATAATTTTTAACGTGAATATGAATATAGTGAATGTGAATAAATAAATATTCATTTACAAACCGAACGGTTTGTTTATGTACACTGATTTAACTGACATTGATTGGGACGATAAATTTTACACATTGCCCAACTAGACAAATAAAATCTGTGTTTGTTGATTTGAAACCCCACACGGGTGTTGGGATGAAATTTGAAGTTCACTCATCCTATTTGATTAAATATGTCGATCGATTGATTGACAGGCTATTATAAGCGTTAGATATCTATATTTGATGCTTATACAGTGTAGTGCACTTTGGTTGATGGTTGATTATTTTTCAATGCTATTATATACGTGTGATGTATGAAAATCCATATAATTAACATTATATGGTGATTGATTGGGCCTCATTCCAATTTAGAAAATAAAGAATAATATAAATAAAGGTTCATGTGTTGACCGTACTCATCCGTTGAGATTAGTCATGTGTTGAACGAAATATTTTAATAATAAAATTTACATCTTTATCAATATAAAATAAAGGTTCATGTGTTGACCGTACTCATCCGTTGAGATTAGTCATGTGTTGAACGAAATATTTTAAAAATAGAAATATTTGAAATAGAAATATTTGAAATAGAAATATTCGAAAAGGAAATATTTGAAATAGAAATATTTGAAAACGAAATATTTGAAATAGAAATATTTGAAAAGAAAATATTTGAAATAAAATATCTGAAAATAGAAATATATGAAGCCGGGTTGATTAGATTAACGCCATTTTGACTTGAACAATATTTATATCGATTTTATTCATTTTAAAATGAATATTGAAAAGTGATTTCGAAATCGAATATTTTGAAATGAAATTTGAATTGAATCGAATAGAAAACCAATTTGAATTGAATCGAACAGAAAACCAATTTGAATTGAATCGAATAGAAAACCAATTTGAATTGAATCGAATAGAAAACCAATTTGAAT
Source organism: Allium sativum (assembly GCA_030737875.1). Lineage (NCBI taxonomy): Eukaryota > Viridiplantae > Streptophyta > Magnoliopsida > Asparagales > Amaryllidaceae > Allium > Allium sativum. The sequence goes on from CM060926.1 coordinate 380,209,926, forward strand.
TGAGTTGAATAGAAAACCAATTTGAATTGAATTGAATAGAAAACCAATTTGAATTGAATAGAAAATCAATTGAATTTGAATAGAATAGAAAATCAATTGAATTTGAATAGAATAGAAAACGAATTTGATTTGAACTGAATTTGAATTGAATAGATAACGAATTTGAATTGAATTGAATATAAAACCAATTCGAATTGAATTGAAAACGAATTCGAATTGAATTGAAAACGAATTCGAATTGAATTGAAAACGAATTCGAATTGAATTCAAAACGAATTGAAATGAATTCAAATTGAATTGAAATTTGAATTGAATAGAAATGAATTTTAAAACGAATTTATAAGGAAGAATTCAATTTTGATTTGAATTGAAATCGGAGTTGAAAATTGTTTTTGAAACGAATTTAAAACGACTTATAGAATTCATTTTAAATAGAAATCGACGAAATATTTATTATATATATTATATATATAATATAATGGCCTGAATAGAACGCGCCGCGCCACGGCAGTTCTTTAATTTCGACCATTTATTTCAAACGGACATTACGGGAGATCCGACCGTTGGATTCTCCTAAAACCGGAACCGTTGGGTTTGTATCGAAAAGAGCTTTCTAACGAATATTGGAATTTTGAAATCTGATGGTTGGATTTGGAGATACGTCCAAATCAAATTTGAAAAAGGTCGCTGTAAGTGCAGTTCGATGGCCGTTGATGGAAATCGACTGTACGGGCCTTGATAAAATTATTAAAAATAGTAATAATTTGCGTAAAATCATAAGAAGTGATTTGGGAAAAATTGGGATGAAAAACTCCATACTTGAAAAGATAAAAATAGATTTTTATCGAAATGAACTAGTTTTGAACTAAAATTAAAACCCATTTATTTTTAAATAAATAAATTGGATTTGAAACAGGTTGTAAATAGAATTGACTTGTGGGTTTATCGTGAAGGGTGTCTTAAATATAATAATTTGGATTGGACCTATTGACCAGTACAAAGGAGGTGCTGGCGAAATTTTTCGAAAAGTTAAGGTGTTAGAACATTTTCAGGATTTTTGAAAATTTTCGTTGATAAGGATTAATCAATATTTTAATTAAAATTAAATTGGTTCAGTTAAGATTGAAGTTAAGAAGTGAACAAATAAGTTCTAACCAGTCGATAGGGTTTGTTTTCTACCTTAGCAATTTCGAGGACGAAATTATTTTAAGTGGGGAAGAATGTAATGACCCGAATTTTCAGTGATATAATAATTAATTTATTTAATTATTTAAAATATTGATTTAGAGGATTTAATGGCCGTTGAATTAAATTATAGTGAATATTTAATTAATATAATAATTAACTAATATATATAATTCTGAAATAATCAGAATTGGCTGAAATGGCGATATGGTGTGAATTGGGGAAATTCAAAATTTATAATTCAGTTTGGAATTTGAATTTGAATAACGAATATATTATATAAACGAAGTTTGAATGTATAATTATATTATAATTATAATCGAGCTCGAAATGGCGCGGTAGTTCGCGATTTGGCGATTCGAACTTCAATTGAATATACAGAAGCCGTTTTAAGTCGGATTTCTGTGAAACAAGAAATGTTAGGAGCTGGTGAAGTATATTTTTCTAGTGGAAGAGAAAAATCGAGATTTCATCATGTAGATTTTGATTTATTTCCAAATCAAATTTTAGAAAAGTCACTATGAAATTCCTTTATAATTTATAACGATTTATTTATATTTATAAAAGGAATTTCATTATAAATCTAATATCGATTTAATCGGGATTTGAAATATCAAGTTAGAAATCCATATAGGATTATTCTGGAGCTCTATGGTATTCCACTGTGAATATATACGATAATATTTATTTTTAAATATTAAATTTAATTGTTTTAAATATATTTATATATTTAAAAGGGTTATTTAGCACTTTAAAAATAGCCACTTTTGCAAACGAAGTCGGAATTCAACGAAACTAATTTTGTTGGATCTGCAACATCAAATTATTATTAGATTCCAAGTTCCGTGATTTTTGGGGTAACTGTGTTGCCGTACGGATTTTTAGAGTGAAAAATAGTCAGTATTTTGACGGTTAAAAATACGCTGTGTGGACGAACAGAGTCAGAATTCGACGAAACAAGTTTCGTTGGGTCCGCAATATCAAACTCTAGCAGTATATCTAGTTTGGTGATTTTTTGGTATCGTATGTGATCACAGGAATTTTAGAGGACACAGAAAAACAACATTTACTTATAATTTAATATAATAATCGAATATTTAATTATTAAAAATATCCTATATAAACACTTTAACTTTTCCTAAACCCCAATTCCATTCCTATGGTCAAAACAAAAATCCGCCGTCATGGTTATTCTCTGGAAAACAAAATCGAGAGGAATGAAAAATTCAAACAAATCAGACTTCCTTTTATAAAATCCGAAACATTTATTTTTGTAATCCTTGCTCTGATCTCTTCAAGCTGATGTATACTTTGGGGGATTCGAAGGTAATTCGTGTCGCAGTTTGTAACCTCATGGTTCTATGGTTGATTGATTTTGGCGAGTTTAGAGCAGTAATACTCGTTGTGGTCATGGTATTTGAATTGAGGGTAGAGAGTAGTATCAATTGGGATTTTTTTTGGGAATTTTCTGAAAGGAAAAGTGTCGTGGGTTTTTTTTTGGTTCTGGTGAAAACTGGAAATGATGGAAAACCTGTGTTGAGTGCGAGCTCCAGATTATTGGCATAGAGAGGAAGACGGTGGGATAAGATGAATTTTGGTGTGACTAGTTTGTGGATTAGTGGAACATTGATGGAGAACTGATGTTGGAAAGATCGGCCATTTGTTTTGTGGAATGCTGGAAGCACGGTTGGATGAAATTAGGGAAGAACAAATGATGAGCGGGTGGGTTTTTCTATGGTACAGATGGAGTTGGTCTCAATACTAAGTGTAAGGCCCATATATTATAAATAAATATTTAGTATAGTTTAATTTAATAAAAGTTTTAACTTATATAAGTAATATCTTTCTCATACGTAATAAGAATTTCGAACGGTCAGATCCGTTGGGATCGTAGGGACGGACACTACAACATGGAACTGACTGGGAGTGGAACAGAGCTCGTTACAATTTATTGCAAAATAAATTGTCTGTTTGAATCAAAGACTGTTAATCGTTTTTAACGATAACAGTCCAATGTGAGTAAAACTCACTAACTCTTCTCAGTTATATTTTTATAATGTATTTTTATAACTGATAAATAATGATTAATGGTTGTTTGCTGTGTGTTGGCTGTTTGGTTGAACTACTAGTCAGTTGATTGAAAATATAGATATAAATCATTAATCAAATATCGATTCTGTTTAGCAGAATATTTCATAGTAAAATGAAATTGATGTTAATTTTATTGTTTAACATCTGTGGATGCAGGGAAATAGGCTGGAGGGACCCAACTGGGTTCCTCAACAATTATTTTACTGTTTTTCATATATTGTGTTATATGATGTGATATGAAATCTGTTGTTGATTTTATATGTTGGGATGATACCAATCATTGTTATTTGGTACGTTAAATACCATAAGGATTACTGGAATGTTAAAAAGGAAATTTCAATGTTATATTGAAAAAGAAATATTTATAAAATCAAAAGAGTTTAGAAAAATAAAACTATTTATTAGAAAATAAATAGATTAAAAAGGAATATTTATTTGTTAATCAAATAAATAGAATTGAAGGGAAATATTTGTAAAACATTTACCGATAGAATTGAAAAGAAATATTTGTAAACCATTTACAACTACAATTGAAAAGGGATATATATTGGAAAAATAACTAGAATGGAAAGAGGAAATATGTGAAAGATAAATAGAAAGGGATTAGTTAGATTATCAAAGGAATTACTTATAAAATCAATAGATTTTATAAATTAATTTTTTTTATAGAATAAATAGAATTATCAAAAAGGGATTTATTTGGTAAATAAATATATTATAAAAGGAAATACTTGAAAAGTGAATAGAATAGTATAAAAGAGGATTTTATATTTGAAAGGTTTAGACCCGTGCTTCACACATGGGTATAACATGATATGGATTTAAAGCAAAGATTTTAAATAGAATCTATTCTGATTGATAGATGGAGAAGTTAAATTTATAAATAATATTTTATAAATTAAATAAAATGTTTATCATTAGATAAATAGAATATATAAGTTAGGACTTATATAGAGAAGTAAGAATTGATTTCAACATCGATATTTGAAACTGAATAAAAGTAGAGTTAATTAGATAGAGTTAATCGAATTAGAATTTATTGAATATTAGTTATTCAATTAAAGTTGCTCGAATATAGTTATTTGAGATAGAGTTAGTCAAATATAGTTTTTCAGGATGAGTCGCCATTTCGTACAACTGCTAGCGTAATTCGCAGGGCTGTAGATAGCCTACGGCGGTCGGATGTTTCCTGAACGAATCAGGCATAACCATTGTGACCGCTGCGATCTAGAGTCAAGCGAATGAAGTTAAATCGAATACTAGCCATTTGAAATAAAGATAAAGCAGACATAGTTTTTCGTATATAAGTTAATCGAATATTAGTTATTCGATAGGAGTTAGATAAGTTGAGTTAAAATAGTAAGTTAATCAAATTAAATTAGTCAAGTTGAGTTAATCTAGTTGAGTTAGTCAAAATGAGTTAATCAAACCGAGTTAATCCAAGTGAGTAAATCCAAAGGAGTTATTTGAAATAGTTTATTGTAATAAAATTAAAGGAGTTAATCGAATATAGTTTATTCGAAAGGAGATTAATCGAATGTAAATCATTTGTAGAAAGTTAATCGAATGTGAATCATTCAAAGAGAGATTATCGAATGTAGTAATTCGAAGGAAGAATTATCGAATATAGTTTATTCGAAAGGAGTTATCGAATTGAGTTTATTCGAAAGAGAATTATACGTTGAATTCGATTATATCAAATTCGGGAAAGTAATATTTACTTTTCGTTTTAATCAAGATTTACTTATTTATGAATAAATTAGTGGTTTAGTTATTTTTTTAAATTAAGGAGTTAAAGTTATATTTGGAAAGTAGATATTTAAGAAGAAGTGATTACAACGCTATAGTTATAATCAATGTTTAAAATAAAGAAGTGGGTTCGTAAATAGAATCTGAGAGTTACGTAAGGAAGTTTGTTAATGATTTAAAAGGTGAACTTTGTCTATTTAGAAGTTAGGAATGTTGTTCAGCTAACGTCTGAGAGGTAATTATACCCCAACTTGATTGACTTCATTTTTAACTAAGGAATGGTTAAGGTTCGATAGTGAGGATTGATTAAGTGAATTTAATTAATGAGTATAATGTTTTGAATTGGCTTAGTGGTATTTTATTTAAACATCTGTTTAAATAAAGTGAATAAATTTTGGAAACATTTTCCAACTATAATCAGATATATGTTCTAATCATAGAAAATAACATGTTGATGAGAAAGAATACTGGAATGACAGTGATGGAAATGTTTTCCAATGATTGATGATGTATATTTTTTAAATTTAGAAAATAAGAATTTACAAATATATAGAAATGGGGAAATGGATAAATTAAAGATAATTTAATAGAAAGAGATAAATGTGGATTGATGATTGATCGATAGAATTTCCATCTGGAGATAATATCGTTGGTTGCACACCTGTTTTTCTTTGATAGTTAAATCACTGACTATAGAAGTTTTTAACCATTTTTCCGTAGTCAATGCGGAGAGACCGGGATCAGATTCATTATCTGAAAACCACTCTGTATCGACGTTAGCGTTGCGATCAAATGTGATGAAGATAATGGAAGACGGAGTTAAACAAGGGCTGTCCTGGCAATCCTAGGTAGAAATCGCCTAAGATGGATCTACAGAATAGTGTCTTCGGTTTGTCCAGTCCCAGGACAACGTTAATGGACGAATGTCTGACAGAGTATATCTAATGGATCGCGTAAGTTGATCTCTTCAAACATACTTACGTTTGGTGGCGGAGGAATTCGTTTCTCTTAGCTTTATACCCGTGGTATTTTTGGGGAAATCAATTTGTGATTTGGTGGGTATGACGATGTGGCATTCAAAGTGAATGGTGGTCAGTTGTATCAAAGATACGTTATGTGTAACACCCCACCTCCGCCAGGGTGGCTCTTTCAAGCGACTCTGACTTTGGTGGGGCGTTTTTAAAACAAGGTAAACATGCATAATGATATAGCAAGGCAGGACATGACATATATATATATGTAAATAAACAGAGTAAGTAGATAAAACAGCGGAAGACTTTTAAACCATTTCAAAACACAAGTCTGGTACATCAAAATGTCAATTTCCCAAAATTACAAGTCTAGATAAATACATCATCTGATAAACTGAAATAGAAAACATAATAGTACCTATCCCCAAAGTGGAAAAACCCTAGCGAGCTCAAGTCCAAAGCATACATGAGCTATCCAAGAAAGCAGCTAAGATCCAAGCTAGGCTCCTGTATTCCCTCCCTGAGAACCTGGGGGGGGGGGGGGAAACGGAAGAAAAGAGGCGAAAGAAAACAGGTCAGTCAAAAAGACTGAGTAAGCCCTGCTACGATCAGTCTATAAACTAATAAAGTTAACAACAAGATGGAACTGAGATGATCATAGATAACAACATACTGGCATGATAAATTAACCACAAGATAGATAGAGGTGTCATCACATAGACAAGGTTTAGTTTTTGCACCACAGTGTACTAGCAAACTAACATAACAGGTATTGATCCCTTGGCCCAAGCTTTTAACCCAATAACATGAAGTGACCTTAATATAAGGTCCAGCCCAACGGTCTAGTCGATCGGCTCCCTATAAACCTAACACGTCAAGTGTTGGTGTCCATATGGCCCACATATGGTTGTAGTTAGACTGTGCTGGGTCCACCTTTGGGTGTATCAAGCCCTCGGGTGTCAACCCCAGACACTTAAGCAATAATGCACAGCCCTAACCTACTGGTACCCGTGCCTCGAGTTTGTCCAACACCGGACTACGTGCACGTCCGTAGCCCGCCTGGACCCGCACCGCCGTACTACTCAGCCATCGCCTTTTGGTCGCTTACATCCGTCCAGTAATCGTGCCCCGCCCTAGCCTAGCTTCTAGGGTTGTGAATGATACCAAACTAGGATTACTGTTAGAACAGACCACGTTGCTAGGGTTTCCTAAGAGGGTTAAGTGTGATTTAACCCTTCACTAATCATGGATTAAACTAGTTAAGTGTAACCAACGGTTCACCACTTAACCCCATTTCAATCCCTCGAATCCCCAAATTGGTTAAGTATTAGTGGACCCTGACTTAACCCTAATCATGAGGCATTAATTAATTTAATGCACCTTAACCTCTCACATTAGACCTTGTTGTGGTTACTAGTTAGGCCGGGCGGGTCCGGGTAGCTTTACACCACAACTTGGTCTAACCTCGGGTCTTGGCACCCCATGACCAACTTCTCACATTGGGTCCTATTGTTTGTAGCCACTAGTTAAGCCGGTCGGTTCCGGGTAGAATTACGCTACAAACTCAACCCAACCTCGAGTTGGCCACACTTATGTTTTCTAAGTGTCATGTCCACTTTATTTCAAAACATAATTACAAGTCAACAATTACTTGGGTAGACCTAACTTAATAGGTAAATTCCCAAGGGGTAGACCTAACTTAATAGGTAAATTCCCAATCTTATATTTTCATGTATTTTAAGTTTACCCAAACCCCCCAACGTCATTCTATCGCTCACATATTCGTAATAACGCATAAAGGATAGGAATAGGGAACTTGGCATAACATACATGATGAACTTGCATCTCACAACGAACATGCATAACATGTTAGACTTGCATAACTTAGCATAGTGAACTTGCATATTACCATAAACATGCATAACATGTTAAACTTGCCTAGTATAGCATATGAAACTTGCATAAACATACATAACTTGTCAAACATGCATAACATGGCATAGTGAACTTGCATAAACATGCATAACCCAATAAACTTACAAATCATGGCATAGTGAACTTGCATAAACATGCATAACTTGTTAAACTTGCAAATCATGGCATGGTGAACTTGCATAAACATGCATAACTTGTTAAACTTGCAAACCATGACTTAGTAAACTTGCATAAACATGCATAACTAAATAAACCTGCAAATCAAGGCATAGTGAACTTGCATAAACATGCATAACTTGTTAAACTTGCAAATCAAAACATGCATACTTCATCAAACATGTGTAACATAGCATAGTGAACTCACATAAGCATGCATAACTCATTAAACATGCATATCATAGCATAGTGAACTCGCATAAGCATGCATAACTCATTAAACATACAAAAATCCCAACTTTCATCACATATTAACTTTAGAGTTTCTAAAATGAAGGTAAGAGGGCTTACAACTATTATGAAGACACAAATCTCCTAATAAAGATTGAGAAGCCCCTTTTATGCAAGCATAAAACCCCAAAACAAAGCTCCAATAAGAAAACACCCAAAAACACTAGCTTAGCAAATAAAACTTGCAACTTGATGATGTATGCAAGCTAATGATCATTCATACAACTTAGAAAAGCTTGTATGAACATCCAAATCTTCTTAGAATTGATTTTTGAAGAGGGTGGAGGCTAGGGTTCTTAGGTGGAGGCCATTTGAGATTTCAATTTGACATAGTTTGGTTGCTAGAGTGAATAATGAGGGTTTAGGGTAGGATTAGGAGCTTATTTATAGAAGATTAGAGTGTTTTTAGCCCTAGGATTAACCCTAGGTTAGTTTTGGCCCGTCAGATCTCGGAATTCTCTAGAACCAAGCCACAAGACCAAGCCCAAACCAAAATGGTGCGCCAGGCAATACTGCCTGGGCACCCCCTGTCGACAGGGCTGTCGACAGGGCTGTCGACAGGCCTGTCGACATGCGGGTCCTGGCGGGAGTTTTCCCGCCTACGCCAGTTTGCCCTAACCCCTGTTTTTAATTTTAAAATTTAAATCTGTTTTTACTTAGGAATTTTCTGCAAACTTCAATGGGCCTTAACTGGGTCATACGGACTCCGATTTTCGAAAATTCAGACTCTATTTCGCGTATTTTTCCGAGACGAACGCAATGGCATAGCCCGTTTCCCTTGATTCCCATTTTATAATTTAATTCTGCCTCAATTTATGTTATAACAGGTTTATTAAAAATACGGGTTGTTACATTCTCCCCTCCTTAAAGGATTTCGTCCCCGAAATCTTCAAGTTAGGAAGAACGTATCCTACCATCCAATCATCCATCTACTCAAAGCATCATCCACGAGCAATCATTGTCCTTACAAGATTCTAAATGTGGTATGAACATATGCAAAAGTGTGTGTATATGTACTTATCTAATGCAAAGATCAGGCGGTTATTGATACAGTAAACCTCCTTAATGCATATGTATGTCTTATCTAATGCAAAGATAAGGCGGTTACTGATACAGTAAACCTCCTTAATGCATATGTATGTCAGTGAAATGAATCCATATGTATGCAAATTCCTAACATAATTCATAGTATTTATATGAGTGCACATAACATTCATCCATATGCAACATCCATGTGGTAGCACAACAAGTTTCAACCATTAATAAGTGTAAGCACTCATGCATATGCAATATGAGGAGTGTGCGAGCCGATCTAGTGCCTAATTGTGTATAATGCATCCACGAGCAACCACTTGCAAACACTTGCAACCACTTGTAACCATCAAGCATAACATGTTTCAAATACATGTTTCATCCAAAGGGTTTCTACCTAAGGCTCTCATGACAAGATAAACACGATAAACTAGATAAACATGGACAGAGAGATATGCATCCATTCAAACTCTGACATATAATACTAACCGATGAGCCATAACCCCCTTATGGGGTTTACAACAGAGATAAGATCGAGAATGGGACCGAGAGGATATATATACAAAAGATAATTTTGCAAGCAAGCTCCCCAGGAAAACAAGGATCAAGGATGCACTCCTACAAGGATATGATGCGTGTATCTAGTCTTCACTCTTCTTAGTCACGTTTCCTTGAGCTTAACTCCACTGTGCTTTGACCGTCTTTTACTTCATGATTTCTTGGCTTCCTAACTCCTATTTACCAAATTCGAGTTGGAACTCATTTCATTATCGCCTCTCGTCTTTCTTTTCCACTTATTCTTCTTTCTGTATACTTGGCTTAAACATACTATAACCTCATGATTTCATGCAAGCTCTCCAAAATTCACTAGTGAATCCTGGATCTCGTCTACTTACTATAGAGTATTCCATGCAGCAGAACTTTTTTTTTGGAAATACCAATCCACGTTGCCAGTTGCCCTTATAAACGTGATTTTCTATAACTCATGCTTAAATCGAAATGAACCATCCGCCTATGAGTGATAGGCCATACCTAGATTCGGTTGCCTACCCATGGCTTCCTGTAGGCTATTTCAAGACTGGCCAACTTCTTGCGGGTAAACCGTTGCTAACCACGATGCAGTCCTTTCGCTCTTCACCGGACTGAAACGAGCACTCTTCATGAGTCTACCTATTATGGCCCACCTACCCGTATTCCCTTTCTTTGATCTAGGTAATCTATCCACATAATCTATCGAGATGTTTTCGCACTTCCCTTGCGGAACCTCCAATGGAGGTAATGGCCCGCCGGGCTTCTATGACTTGGCCTTAACCTGGTGGCACAACATGCACCCTGAGACCAACTCGGCCACCTCCTCGAGTGATGCGCATTTTTCAAAAACCTTCTTTACCAAGCCTTTCACTCGAGGAACACATAATCTCCCATCGCGCCTTAGTCATCCCTTGTCATCTATAATATAGCTAGCGAGGTGTCTTAACATCTCGCCTCGAATTGACTGGTCCACGTTCTTGACTAACTGCGGGTCTTCTCCCTGTGAAACCCCCTTCTTGATCTAGAAGAGTAAGTCTAAGCTCAGGGAAGGCTAACTAACTAGCCAAACGGAGAAAGCTTTCAATTGCCCTCCTCAGGGTTTTCCGGTCTTAGACCGCAACCACTTTAACGGGATCCACCACTAAGCCTTACTTAGGAACTATGTGCCCAAGAAATCCAACTTCTTTCCTCCAAAGTGGCATTTGGAGAACTTGACCTTCAACCGGTGGCTCTAAGCGTATCCATCACCTCCTTGAGATGTCTAGCATGCTTTTCCTCGTTCTTTTTAAGGAGATCAAAATATCGTCTACGACGACCACGACAAACTTGTTCAAGGACTCCCTAAACACCCTACCCATCAAGTTCACGTAATATGCGGGTGCGTTAGTCAAGCCAAATAGCATGACTAGCCATTCTCAAAATCCATCTAGAATCCTAAACGCAGTCTTGTCAATTCCATCCTCCGCCCTCCTAAGCTGATGGAATCTGGTAGCTGGATCAAAAGAAAACAAATGCTCCTACAAGCTGATCAAACAAATCATCATCCCTTGATAACGGTTGTCTCCTCACGATAATCAACACATAGACGAAGCAAACTATCCATATTAGTAACAAATACTACTGGAGCACCCTACTCGAAAAGGCTTCGTCTCAGGAAGTTCTTCTCAAGCAACTCCTTGACTTGCTTTCTTAACTCTCACCTCGTGAGGTCATGTGCCTAACCGGCCACGAAACTGGCTTGGTATTACCAACCAGATAATGCGGAAATCTATCCCACGTCTAGGGGTAACCCCTTTACTTTACCCAAGATATCAGGATATTCTCGGACCACCCTCACAGATTGCAAACTATCGATAGACGAGTCGAGGGATTCAAGATAACATAACATGACGGGACCCATAGGGTTGCTAGAAATTTCTAGGGTATTACCGAGGCGAGTCATGAGCCTCACACCCCTATATACAAAAACCAAGAATGGCTCCAAAACAGGACAACCATTCCATGCCCAAAACCAACCCACATCCCCTGAAACCGAGAATATAATCATCCCACGAGAATCCTATACTCAAGATAGAAATTTTCAAATCCACTCAGACCACAGACAAACGGGCAGAACCCCCAATTGGATTTGAAACATATACAGGATCATCAACTAGGCTAGTACTTTGGTGCAAACTATCAACAAGATCAGGTGAAATAAAACTATGCGATGTGCCAGAATCAAACAAAGTACGAACAGGGAAAATCAGAAAATGTAAACAAGACTTTCAACAGAAACACTACCTCTATCATAAGCTGGAAGAACGGTGTTGAGGGGATGAACTTGCCCTCCAGATAGTCCTGCACACTGAGTCTGACCTTGCCCTTGTTTCCTCGGGCAATCCTTGCTGAGATGTCCAAACTCACCACAATGAAAGCATTCGCCCCGCTTTCTCTTCTTCTTCCTACATTCCCTGGCTATATGTCCAACTTCACCACAGAAGTTGCATTTCCTATTCCCTCTTGGCTTGTCCTTGCGGTTGTTGTTACTCTTGCCCCGTTTCCCGGAATTTACTCTCTTGCCTGGAGACTCACTCGCCTTGCCCTCTTTCTTGTCATGGTTATCTTCTTCTTGAAATAGGGCCAAATTCACCAAATTCTCGAAAGTCGCCCCCAAGGGTATGTGAGACATGGCCAAGCCGTGTAATGGCTCGTTTAGTCCCAGAGCAAAGTGTAGGGCCTTCTTCTGGGCTGTATTAACCAAGTCTAAGTCGACCCGAGCTAGTTGATTAAACTTATCTATGTATTCCCTAATAGTCATGTCCCCTTGCTTCAGTGATAAGAACCTCAGTCCAAACCTTCCTCTAAAATCATCCCAAGTCTCAATTGGCCTAGTAGTGGTGGTGACTACCCACCAACGTGCAGCTTCTTCCTTTAGCAACCATACTGCTAACAAAACCTTCCTGCGGTCACCTATATCAAAGGTGGCTAAAAGATCTTCGGTCTCTTTCAACCAATTCCTTGCCTCTACAATAGTCTCTGTCCCACTAAAATTCTTGCCACCCATCATCTTAAAGTCCTTACAAGTTTCCGCAAAATCCGTTTGTGGAGGCTGAGGGGGAAGAGGAACATCAGCTACGGGGGGAGGAGGAGGAACAGCGGCCTCGACTGGAAAGACAACATTAGAGGTACCCGGGACCGGTGCCGTGACTTCCAAGTACCGACGAAACCAATCGGGTATTGTTACTCCTTCGGGCAAGATGAGATTATCAGACATGCTGGAAACGGAAAGAAAAGAGTTCAAACGAGGGGTCAAAGGATAGTGCTAATGGCTTTTGGGGAATAGCCTTTTAAAATAACTAGACTTTTCCTTGGAAAATACTTTATACTTGGTTTTGAAAATAGTTTTTCAAAAGTTTTAAAAACCTTTTTATCCCTTCTCGTAAACCATATGCTCTGATACCAAATGTAACACCCCACCTCCGCCAGGGTGGCTCTTTCAAGCGACTCTGACTTTGGTGGGGCGTTTTTAAAACAAGGTAAACATGCATAATGATATAGCAAGGAAGGACATGACATATATATATGTAAATAAACAGAGTAAGTAGATAAAACAGCGGAAGACTTTTAAACCATTTCAAAACACAAGTCTGGTACATCAAAATGTCAATTTCCCAAAATTACAAGTCTAGATAAATACATCATCTGATAAACTGAAATAGAAAACATAATAGTAGCTATCCCCAAAGTGGAAAAACCCTAGCGAGCTCAAGTCCAAAGCATACATGAGCTATCCAAGAAAGCAGCTAAGATCCAAGCTAGGCTCCTGTATTCCCTCCCTGAGAACCTAGGGGGGGAAACGGAAGAAAAGAGGCGAAAGAAAACAGGTCAGTCAAAAAGACTGAGTAAGCCCTGCTACGATCAGTCTATAAACTAATAAAGTTAACAACATGATGGAACTGAGATGATCATAGATAACAACATACTGGCATGATAAATTAACCACAAGATAGATAGAGGTGTCATCACATAGACAAGGTTTAGTTTTTGCACCACAGTGTACTAGCAAACTAACATAACAGGTATTGATCCCTTGGCCCAAGCTTTTAACCCAATAACATGAAGTGACCTTAATATAAGGTCCAGCCCAATGGTCTAGTCGATCGGCTCCCTATAAACCTAACACGTCAAGTGTTGGTGTCCATATGGCCCACATATGGTTGTAGTTAGATTGTGTTGGGTCCACCTTTGGGTGTATCAAGCCCTCGGGTGTCAACCCCAGACACTTAAGCAATAATGCACAGCCCTAACCTACTGGTACCCGTGCCTCGAGTTTGTCCAACACCGGACTACGTGCACGTCCGTAGCCCGCCTGGACCTGCACCGCCGTACCACTCAGCCATCGCCTTTTGGTCGCTTACATCCGTCCAGTAATCGTGCCCCGCCCTAGCCTAGCTTCTAGGGTTGTGAATGATACCAAACTGGGATTACTGTTAGAACAGACCACGTTGCTAGGGTTTCCTAAGAGGGTTAAGTGTGATTTAACCCTTCACTAATCATGGATTAAACTAGTTAAGTATAACCAACGGTTCACCACTTAACCCCATTTCAATCCCTCGAATCCCCAAATTGGTTAAGTATTAGTGGACCCTGACTTAACCCTAATCATGAGGCATTAATTAATTTAATGCACCTTAACCTCTCACATTAGACCTTGTTGTGGTTACTAGTTAGGCCGGGCGGGTCCGGGTAGCTTTACACCACAACTTGGTCTAACCTCGGGTCTTGGCACCCCATGACCAACTTCTCACATTGGGTCCTATTGTTTGTAGCCACTAGTTAAGCCGGTCGGTTCCGGGTAGAATTACGCTACAAACTCAACCCAACCTCGAGTTGGCCACACTTATGTTTTCTAAGTGTCATGTCCACTTTATTTCAAAACATAATTACAAGTCAACAATTACTTGGGTAGACCTAACTTAATAGGTAAATTCCCAAGGGGTAGACCTAACTTAATAGGTAAATTCCCAATCTTATATTTTCATGTATTTTAAGTTTACCCAAACCCCCCAACGTCATTCTATCGCTCACATATTCGTAATAACGCATAAAGGATAGGAATAGGGAACTTGGCATAACATACATGATGAACTTGCATCTCACAACGAACATGCATAACATGTTAGACTTGCATAACTTAGCATAGTGAACTTGCATATTACCATAAACATGCATAACATGTTAAACTTGCCTAGTATAGCATATGAAACTTGCATAAACATACATAACTTGTCAAACATGCATAACATGGCATAGTGAACTTGCATAAACATGCATAACCCAATAAACTTACAAATCATGGCATAGTGAACTTGCATAAACATGCATAACTTGTTAAACTTGCAAATCATGGCATGGTGAACTTGCATAAACATGCATAACTTGTTAAACTTGCAAACCATGACTTAGTAAACTTGCATAAACATGCATAACTAAATAAACCTGCAAATCAAGGCATAGTGAACTTGCATAAACATGCATAACTTGTTAAACTTGCAAATCAAAACATGCATACTTCATCAAACATGTGTAACATAGCATAGTGAACTCACATAAGCATGCATAACTCATTAAACATGCATATCATAGCATAGTGAACTCGCATAAGCATGCATAACTCATTAAACATACAAAAATCCCAACTTTCATCACATATTAACTTTAGAGTTTCTAAAATGAAGGTAAGAGGGCTTACAACTATTATGAAGACACAAATCTCCTAATAAAGATTGAGAAGCCCCTTTTATGCAAGCATAAAACCCCAAAACAAAGCTCCAATAAGAAAACACCCAAAAACACTAGCTTAGCAAATAAAACTTGCAACTTGATGATGTATGCAAGCTAATGATCATTCATACAACTTAGAAAAGCTTGTATGAACATCCAAATCTTCTTAGAATTGATTTTTGAAGAGGGTGGAGGCTAGGGTTCTTAGGTGGAGGCCATTTGAGATTTCAATTTGACATAGTTTGGTTGCTAGAGTGAATAATGAGGGTTTAGGGTAGGATTAGGAGCTTATTTATAGAAGATTAGAGTGTTTTTAGCCCTAGGATTAACCCTAGGTTAGTTTTGGCCCGTCAGATCTCGGAATTCTCTAGAACCAAGCCACAAGACCAAGCCCAAACCAAAATGGTGCGCCAGGCAATACTGCCTGGGCACCCTCTGTCGACAGGGCTGTCGACACCATAGGGACCCTGTCGACAAGCCTGTCGACATGCGGGTCCTGGCGGGAGTATTCCCGCCTACGCCAGTTTGCCCTAACCCCTGTTTTTAATTTTAAAATTTAAATCTGTTTTTACTTAGGAATTTTCTGCAAACTTCAATGGGCCTTAACTGGGTCATACGGACTCCGATTTTCGAAAACTCAGACTCTATTTCGCGTATTTTTCCGAGACGAACGCAATGGCATAGCCCGTTTCCCTTGATTCCCATTTTATAATTTAATTCTGCCTCGATTTATGTTATAACAGGTTTATTTAAAATACGGGTTGTTACATTATGTCCTCAACCCTCATCTACCGGGAAATGACAGAAATCGGGTAGGCAACATGGCTAAGTGGGTCGCTCCCATTAGGGTGTATATCACCTATCTAGAGAAAATCCATTTCATTCTTTTAACTATTATCGATGCTGTCCCTTTTCGGGAAACGGTAGGGTAGCTCCCAACCGTTGGTGATATACATTCGATACACTCATGCGAAATGAGTGGTTGGTCATGTGTGGGCCGAGTTGCAAGACGTTGTTGTTGAACCCAGTGTATTCTTCTCTAGAGATACACTATCGGCAGGTGGTCCCATACCTTGTCATAGTTGGAATCCAATCTCCAATAAGCGCTCGCGGTTTTGTTTGTATACTATATATGTGGAACGTAAGATGCAAGTGTTCTGCTAGATTGATAATTACTTATGATTAGACATTATTATATTGTCAGAGAAGTATTGATTTCCAAAACTATTTTGGGTTATCGTAAGGTAAAAACCATCCGTGTTTATATATGGATTGGTTTTACGATTATCTTTTCTTTTGAAAAGGGTTTTGAAAAGTTAAACCAAATGATTTGAGTTTACTCACACCAGTCCCATGACTGACCCAAAGTTTATTTTGTTTTGTTTTCCCCCTAAACTCTTGGGTGCCCAAATTTGTACGGGCAGTCAAGTAGTTCAAATCTTTACAGATATGCTTGGAGGAGCTTGAAGCAGGAGGCTTCAGGATTATATAGCTACTATTATTTCCGCTGTGTGTAAGTGTTGTACCATGATAATGTTAGTATATTGTTTCATTGCAATGTTATGTTATGTATTATATTTTATTCGTTCCGCTGTAAGATTCGTATTACTCTGATTCTGTTTTGTAGTGATCTTCTTCTTCTTCTATTCTAATTTTCTATCTTATCTATTCTCACCCTCTAACTTCTTTCTATTAATGATCATGTATTTCCGATGTTTGAATAGTCAACATGTAGTTTTGTGTTGATTTTCGGAGTCGAAAATTCTAGTTCGTTACATGGGATATTTAGGATTAAAAGTTGCATATAAGAAAAGATTTTATGTGTGTGTGCACATACATACATACATATATACATATATATATATATGTATACATACACACACACACTATATATATATATGTTTGTGTGTGTGTGTTTGTGTGTGTACACACATACACACACACATATAGTGCATGTTGTTTTCAAATTATAATACAATAATTTCACAGGTTGTGAATTAATCTTTAACAACCCGAAAAATCGGAACCAATTTAAAATTTTTACTTTGGCAATATTATTGAATTTTGAATATTTTGAATATTGAAAATGATTTATTTTAAATAATAACGACTAGAAATTTATTTTGAATAGAATTAGAACATATAAATATATTTACATCTAAGTTAGAATATAAATATTTATTTTAATTATAAAACGATCCTGAAATGGCGTGGTAGTATTAAAATTTGATTTCAAACTTCAAATGAATGTATAGGATTCAAAATAAACCGAATTTTAGTAAAACTAGAAATATTTGAATCTATTTGAAAATATCTTTCCAATGAATGTGAAAAATCCATATTTCATAATGGGAATAAAAAAGTTATGTCCAGTTGAAAATTCAGAATAGCCGTTATTGAATTTAATATAAAAATAGCCCTTAAAAATAGCGATTTTGCAAATGACCTCCGTTATCGACAAAACCACTTTGGTTGGATCTGGAATTTTAAATTATTGCTAGATTCCAATTTACATAATTTTTGGAATCAATATGTGAGCGTGGCGGATTTAAACATGTTTGGTCAATTCAGTTTGAATTTAATCGACTGAAAAATGACCGTTTTTCAAACGGTCTCCAAATTTGACGAAATTAGTTTTGTTAGGACCGTATCGTCTAAACATAGCCAGATTTATTTTTCTGGAATTTTTGGAGTCCATATGTGACCCCCGGTAAATTAAAAGGTGTGTTTGAATTTAAAATATAATGATTTATATTTTAAATTTAGTGGAAACTGGTCGTAACAGCTGAATTGGGTTACAAAACATATCCCATTGCATCCCAAATGGGGTAGTTTGTTAGGGGCGACATTTGGTGGGTACGGTTTGGAGTTCGAATTTAAAAATTACTTTTTGGAAATTAAAATAGTAAATTTATTTATACCCCCACTCCTTTCTCTTCTTCCAAGTCAACGTTCAAATTAAAAACAAAAAAAAACAAAAGAAATCCCAACCCATCGTTCCCCAAATCGCCCCTCCCCCCATCTCGATTTCTCGTCGTCCTCCCTTCCATCCACCATGCCGCCCACGCCGCTGCCCATCCCACCGGCGCTGCCATCTTCCGCGCAGCCTCCGACTAACCCCTCCCCCCCCCCCCCCCCCGATGAAAGCCACCACTACCATTTCCCCCAAACCGAACGAAATCAGCCCATACCCCCCAAATGTGCCGCCGGCCAGAGCAGCACCCCCCTTCGCTTCGGAACCGCTGGGCCGCCTCCAAACGCTAAGTTGCGCAGAAAACTCCTCCACTCCCCAGTAAAAAAATTGAATTCAAGATTGCGACGGAACCGGTGGAAAACAAATCCAAATCTGAACCGTTCAGAAATATAGAATGAAGGAGTGGATCCTAAAGGTGAGAACTTCTCACTCTAATTTAATTTCTAGTTAAATATATATACTAGGATGCAAACGGTGCTTAGTAGCACCCGACACCTTTGTTTGAAACCATGTTTGTTTGGTTGATTGGATTATTTGTTTGAATTTGGTTTGGGAAATGAAATAAATTGATTAGAATTTGGTTTGTATATGGCACGAGCCATTATTAGGCGAGGGATAAGGCTAGACCTTATTCCGGTTCTAGTATCGCGCCGTTATGCTGCCAAAATTTTCTAAAAATGTTAGAACAATAAAAATATCATTTTTATTGTATAAACGAACTGTATAAAATATTCATGAGTTGAAATAAATATTTTATAGTTAAAAATATTATTTTTAACATGTATATGAATAAAATAAATATTCATTTACAAATCGGACGGTCTGTTTATGTACACACATTTAACTGATATTGATTGGGAAGATAAATTTTACACATCGCCCAACTGCACAAACAACGTTCGATATTTGTTAATTGAGACCCCACACAGGTATTGGGATGATATTTGACATACACTAATCCCAATTCTTTAGTTGTATGTCAATCGATTGGTTGATAGGCTGTTGCAAGCATTAATTATTTATATTTAATGCTTATGCAGCTTTGTAATGCACTCTGGATGATGGTTGACTATGTTTGATTATTGTTGTGTACATGTGTGTATGAAATCCATATAAATAAAATTATATGGTAATTGACTGTGTCTGATTCCAAATCGGAAATAACGAATATTTTAAATTAACGAATATTTTAAATGACGAATAAGGAATATTTTAAAATAAATAATATTTTAAAATAATATTCAGTAATGGATCAAAACGTGATTTTGATGTCCAATTTGGGATGGACACGAAAATATTGAAAAATATAAAGCCGTGTTAATTATATTTTGACGTGAACGATATATATATCGATTTTATTCATTTTTATAATGAATATCGAAAAGGAAGTGATTTCAAAATCTGATAGTTTGAAAATATTATCATTTATATATTATAATGTTAACGAAAATTCAATTTTAATTTAAATTTGAATATGAAGTTGAAATCGTTTGTAAAACGAATTTAACATGATTTATAAAATATGTTTTAAACGGAAATCGATGAAATATAAATAATATATATGTATATATATATATATATTTAATGGCCTGAATAAAACGCACCGCGGTAGTTCGCGAATTTCGACCATTGACTTCGAATTGATATTACGGGAGATCCGACCGTCGGATTCTCCTAAAACCAAAACCTTGGGTTCGTATCAAAATGAGCTTTCCAATCAATGTAACATATTTGAAATCTAACGGTTGGATTTGGAATTATGTCTACATCAAATTTGGAGAAGGTCGACGTAAGTGTAGTTCGATGGCCGTTTATGGAAATCGACTGTACAGGGCTTGTTAAAATTATTAAAAATATTAATAATTTGTGTAAAATTATAATAAATGATTAGGAAAGAATTTGGATGAAAAATTCCACGTTTGAAAGATAAAAAAATATTTTTATCAAAACGAACTAGTTATGAACAAGAAGTATAATCCAATATTTTTAAATAAATAAATTGGATTTGAAATGGTTTTAAAAATCACCAGAATTTCCAATAATTGTATTGGAATGGATTTGAATCGAAATTATCTTGGGAATATTTTGGTATTGGATTCCGTGATTATACGGATATTGATATGGGAATTTGGAAGATTTATATATCGTTATTCCTAATACGATATTTGTTGGTTTTAGAATTTGATACTGAATATAAGCCGATATAATTTATATTCAGAGCCTTGTATTTGATATCGAATTGGATTTTGGGTTTATCATGAACGATGTCTTAAATAACGCTGTTCTTAAACCCAATTGAGAAAAGAATAAATCTTTATTTTAAGATTTAGCGAAGGTTTCCAATTAATTAATATTTAATTGAAATTGAATAAAAGAATTGGATTTTGGGTTTGTCGTGGATGGTTTGGATGGTGTCTTAAATAACACTGTTCTTATACCCCGTGTGAAAAGAATAAATCTTTTAATTAAGATTATTAGAGCTTCCAGTTAATTAACATTTAATTGGAATAAAATGGAATGTGAATTGGGTTTATTGTGAACTGTGTTTTTAATGACATTTGTTCTTTAACCAGATTAACAGTGAAATGTGATTTGGAAATTATAAATCTTTTTATTAAGATTTAATAGGAATTTTCCAAAGTAAAGTTTTCCAATTTAATATATTAAATTGGAACTGAATGGAATTCGATTTGATAATAATCGAAGTGAGCTTCTATGGAGGAAGACTATTAATACATATGGAATTTAAAGGGCTTTGTAGTTATTCCATTTATATTATTACTCGGATACGGAAATTAATATCGATTATATATTGATCTGTTTTCCGTGAAGATTCCATAATTAATGGAATGTGATTTGGGTTTATCGTGAACTATGTTTTAAATGACATTAGCTCTTTAGCCCAGATAAAGACAGGATTACATGCCTAACATTGTATTTCGAACTGTATGGTTGGTCTCTACTAAATATAT
This sequence comes from Allium sativum, assembly GCA_030737875.1. Classification (NCBI taxonomy): domain Eukaryota; kingdom Viridiplantae; phylum Streptophyta; class Magnoliopsida; order Asparagales; family Amaryllidaceae; genus Allium; species Allium sativum. Next base: position 380,231,579 of record CM060926.1, read on the forward strand.
ATCTGTTTGGCGACGAGAACTTATTCTCTTTCTTAACGCCCTTCTCTGAGATGTACGAGCTCAGAGGTTATATATCGATAGACATCAGTCGCATGGCGTGAATTTCCTGTGTAGCATGCTGAGATGCAAATGATCAAGGCTTCTGTTGAAAAGAAGAGTCTTGTGGTTGGTGATCAAAGCACGACTTTAATATAGCATAGCTTTGTGTATAGTGTTAATTCGAGAGCCTCACACCTTGGTATGAGTCAAAAACGGGATAAGGGAACGCAGAGAGAACATGACGTTTCTTTCTAGCTATGGGTGGTGTCATGATATGGATCCCATACATTTATATTTTTACCTATGTGGTTGTTGGATTGCAAGGCGCCTCGGATATTCGGTTACTACGGAGTCGATGGATAGGTCCTATAGTACCGGGAAACGTGTGTTCAGGAATAACTAATCCTCAAACTTAAGGGAGGACCGACATTGCAGGATCCAGGGTTGCCTGGAGTGTGTAGTCCTGAGGCACTTGCTAGAGTGTCTCGAAGTGGTTAGGAGTATATCCCTTACCTAGACTCATGACGAAAATCCAATTTTCAATACATGACATTTCGGTTTTGATTGTAGAGCCTAGTATTGGCGACATAGTAGCATGGGATACTATGCCGTATATGATTGATACATTTATATTTGAAGTTGTTTTCATACACTTTACACTATAATAGTATCAAAATGATTTGTTTTAAATGTACCAAGCATGTTTGGCTATTATAAGGTAAAACTCTATCCTCCGGCTTGCGTTGCATTGCGTGATGAAACCTAAGTCTTATAATAGCTTCATTTTTACAAAAAGCATTGCGCTGTTTGTTTTATGCCCTAGTATTCTTGGCAGGAAACACGTTCCGTGTTATACGGTGTGGTCCCTTCATTTACTCCATTTTAAAGTAAAGTTTTAAATAACTGTTTTAGTTCTCACACCAGTCACATGACTGACCTAGAGTTTATTGTTTTAACCTAAACTTTGGGTGCCCCTATTTTCCACACGGGCAGCTAGTAGTTTTGGTTTGCTGATGTTATATTCACAGGATCCTGGTTTACAGCTGGAGCTATATTCGGAACGCTTTGTATCCGTGTATTTCTTTCAGTTGCGTTTTGTATTATTTTCCGCTTTATTGTAATTTGTAAATATCTTATTTTATCAAATGTATATTATTTGTTCATACTCTGTATATTCTTGTACTCTGATGTAAATTGTTGTAATAAGCAATGAAATGTTCTTCTGTTTGTGTTCTGATTTGTCGTGTTCTCAAACAATCTGTTCTTTCTCTACTCTTTGGAGACTGGGGAAGTTCGGGTAGTCACAGTTTGGTATTAGAGCATCGGTTTACAGAGCTCGGAGAACAAGGCACATTAGAACCAAATGAAGGAATTCATTAGAGATTGGATTAGTAATATCCAATAAGAATGACTCGTTAGAAATGGGATCAATAATATCCTAGAACCAGTGGGAAGAGTATTATTTATAAAAAAACAAATTTTGTTTTGAAAATTTAAACCATTTTATATGTATTTGAATATTTACTTTATATTGAATTTGGACAATCGAGTATATAAAGATTTTGCATATGCGCCTTGCAAACGTTTATTCCAAGTTTTAATATACTGGGTAGATATAGAATCACACTCTAGACGCCTGGGAAAAATTCATGTGATGTCGTGGCATCGTCAGTATTTATTTTCGAGTTTCGAAAGTGGGATTTCTATATATTTCTAATTGACTGGTGTGAGAACCAAAACTAGATAGGGTTATTTGTTGTGACTTGGCATCAAAAATGGATTTATATATATATATATATATATATAAGTTATGTGTTTGAAACGATAATCAACTAATTGACTCCTGATTGCGTTGTTTGATTATTGGTTTGATTAATTAAAATTTTGAACAATTAAGCCAAATTGAATCAAATTATTGAACTGAATAAAAAATTGATTGAAACTGCATGCATATACATGTATATACACTGAACAAGTCATAACAGGGAAGCTAAGCAGAGGAATAAAAATTGTATTCCCGACAGATAGGTACATGTTTACTAATTAATTGGAATTTGATGATTTTATGAGCCGATTCGCTAGCCGCTTCGCTTTTTCTTTTTCTTTTTGGATGATGAGGACCCTACGTGGCTAGTTGCGGTTTTAAATGTCTCCCCGCACAAAGGAGGTTATGGAGAAATTTTTTCAAAAATTTAGGGTGTTAGCCAAATTTTTGAAAAAATAGAAATTCTTAGAAACTGAAAAGTTGAAGAATGAAAGCCAGAATGAAAGTTGAGTTGATTAGTTAAACAAGTTTCAGCCCCGTTCCTTTTTTAGGACAAAAAGATTTTAAGTGGGGGAGATTGTAACAACCCGAAAAATCAAAACCAATTAAAAATTTTTATTTTGGCAATTTTAATGAATTATGAATGTTTAAATGATTTAATTTAAATAATAACGACTAGAAATTTATTTTGAATAGATTTAGAATGTATAAATTTATTTGATTGAAGTTAGAATATAAATATTTATTTTAATTATAAAACGAGTCTGAAATAGCGCGGTAGTTTGAAAATTTGATTTCAAACTTCAAATGAATGTATATGATTCAAAAAAACCGGATTTTAGTAAAACCGAAAATATTTGAATCTATTTGAAAATATCTTTCCAACAAATGTGAAAAATCTAGATTTCATAATGGGAATAAAAAAGTTATGTCCAGTTGAAAATTCAGAATAGTCGCTATGGAATTTAATATAAAAATAGCCCTTAGAAATAGCAGTTTTGCAAACGACCTCCGTTTTCAATGAAACCACTTTGGTTGGATCCAGAATGTCAAATTAATGCTAAATCCCATTTTTTATAATTTTTGGAATCATTATGTGAGTGTGGAGGATTTCAACGTGTTTGGTCAATTCAGTTTTAATTTAATCGACTTAAAAATGACCGTTTTTCAAACGGTCTCCAAATTCGACGAAATTAGTTTTGTAAGGACGTATCGTCTAAACATAGCCAGATTTATTTTTCTGGAATTTTTGGAGTCCGTATGTGGCCCCGGTAAATTAAAATGTTCGTTTGAATTTAAATTATAATGATTTATATTTTAAATTTAGCGGAAACTGGTCGTAACAGCCGAATTAGGTTACAAAACATATCTCATTGCGTCCGGAATGGGGGAAATTAGTTAAGGGCGATAGTCCGTGTGTTTGATTTGGAGTTCAAATTTAAAAGTTACTTTTTGGAAATTAAAATAATTAAAATAGTATATTTATTTATACCACTCTCCTTTCTCTTCTTCCAAGTCAACGTTCAAATTAAAGAAACAAAAGAAATCCCAACCAGTCGTTCCCCAAATCCCCCCATCTCGATTTCTCGTCGTCCTCCCTTCCATCCACCGTGCCACCCATCCCACCAGCGCCGCCATCTTCCGCGCAGCCTCCGACCCCCCCCCCCCCCACTCTGCTGCAAGTTGCTGCTTCCACCGCCATTTTCCCCAAACCGAACGAAATCAACCTAAACCCCCCTGAAACGCGCTGCCGGCCAGAGCAGCACCCCCCCTCCGCCTCGGAACCGCTGTGCCACCTCCAAACGCTCAGTCGCACAGAAAACCACCTCCACTCCTCAGTAAAAAAATTGAATTTAAGATTGCGATGGAACTGATGGAAATCTAATCCAAATCTGAACTGTTCATAAATATAGAATGGAGGAGTGGATCCTAAAGGTGAGAACTTCTCACTCTGATTTAATTTCTAGTTGAATATATATACTAGGATGCAGACGGTGCTTAGTAGCACCCGACGCCTTTGTTTGAAACCATGTTTGTTTGGTTGTTTGGTTGTTTGGTTGATTGGATTATTTGTTTGAATATGGTTTGGAAAATGAAATAAATTGATTATAAATTGATGTGTATATGGCACGAGCCATTATTAGGCGAGGGATAAGGCTATACCTTATTCCGGTTCTAGTATCGCGCCGTTATGCTGCCGAAATTTTCTAAAAATGTTAGAACAATAAAAATATCATTTTTATTGTATAAATGAACTATATAAAATATACATGAGTTGAAATAAATATTTTATAGTTAAAATATAATTTTTAACGTGTATATGAATAAAATAAGTATTCATTTACAAATCGGACGATTTGTTTATGTACACACATTTAACTAATATTTATTGGGACGATAAATTTTACACATTGTCCAACTGCACAAACAACATTCGATATTTGCTGACTGAAACCCCACATAGGTATTGTAACATTCCACGTCCATTAATGTCACTCACAAAGGGAATGCATTAACTTCCCTGGAGGTTATAAGTGAATATAGAATAGAAAAATTACAACAAGACAGATAAAAAGTAGTACTTGAAAACTAAAACTTCATTTTATTGCAGCGGAAACATGTTTATTACATCACAAAACCATTAATCAGAGTCAAGTACATTATCCATCTTGATAAAACAAAATACATAATCCCATTACACAAATAGCCATTAAAGAAGATAACAAGTTGGACTTTACTTCAACGGTCCAAGCTTTCCAAGAGAGATAAAGCAATCCAATCAAACTCCACTGGAGCTGGGCCCTACCTGAGGACCTGGCGGGAGAAAAGGATAGAAATGGAGGGGGTCAGACATAAAGTCTGGCGAGTATGATAATTCTAACAATACTATTATCAAAATAACTAGACTAAGGCATAAGCTGGAAGACAAGTAAATGTCTATGAACTATTAAGAAGATAAAGATAGCGTTTAAGATAACGTTGAAGATAACGATAAAGGCATACCTAATTACTAACGAATGATTACTACACTGCACCGCACATTACTACAATGCACCACACCAGTCACCCTATTGTTTGATCCCACTTGCTTCACACAGAAACTTTATAAATAGCCTTACGTACCCCTAGCTGACTACATAGGTGTCGTCTGCCCCTATCTCCACTAGGTGTACCCCACTACCCACTTTCGATCGGCTCCCTACTCGTAGATACCCGTGCTGGCCCCATAGTGAGGTGTATCACTCCCCTAAAGTGGCAACCCGATACAACTTGAGAATGCACGGCTTATACCTACACGATGCAACAACGTCTTACCTACCAGCCCGGGTCCACACACGCATACAAAACCCGTTTGACTTGCGTTGCCACCGCTCCCCGTTTTGGCCTCTTACAGTCAAACCCAGCATGCGTGTCCCGTCCTCGACTTAGGTCGAGCCCACAAAGATATGTTTGGGATACTGGTCGAAATGGGCCCCCGTAAGCTACCCACCTAAGCTTGTCACTAGTATATCCCACTTAACCCTCTTAGTCATGTTCATTTACATGTGTGTTTGGTTAAGTCTTACTAATCGTATTTCACATGCCACTAAGGGAACCCCCTAGATTCCTCATGCCACCCAAGGCACCTACTTAACCCCCATGTCCAACCTTACATGTTTATCTGGTTAAGTATTTCTTAATTCATTCAGGCCATAACCTCATAAAGACCTCTCACATTAGACTGACATTTATGGCAGCTGGATTTGCCGGGCGGGTCCGGGCAGTCTTACACCATAAAAGAGTCTAACCTCATGTATTTACAACCGTTATGCTTTAGTTTAGGCCTAGGACCTCTCACATTGGGCTGACATTTGTGACCACTGGATTTGCCGAGCGGGTCCGGGCAGGTTTACGTCACAAACGAGTCCAACCTCGTGTCCTGAGCATTGATTAACACTTAAAATCTTTTACCCCAGTTTTAATAATTCCCTATTCAAGTTATTAATTAAGTCAACTTTTAATGATGTCCATAATTGACTCAATTATGGCCATCCACTTATGGCATGCAAAATCATATCAATTGCACCCCAACTTTTTAATATTAAATCCTTAATATTACCCCTACCCCACGTTTATACGTTCGCTTATTCAACGCATAATATAGGCTAGACTTGTATAGTCTAACACATAGCACAAAGATAAATTATCACAACATATAGACAATTAAAATAAATCTAATCATAATAGGGGTGAAACTTGCATAAACTACACATGTTAAGGATCAAAAGGTGTCAACTTGTTAAATGTCTCAATTTATATGACATGATCATAGCCCAAATCTATACATAAACTTGCATATGGGGTTTTTAGGCAACATAATGATGGTGTGAACTAGCATAGGATATCACATATGTCATAGCATAATTCTAGATGTCATAATAGATGTCTTGGCATATGTTCATAACTTTTCTAATCAATCTAACTTGCATATGTGACTTGTCATATAGATCAACATAACCCAAACATGATGATTTAAATAATATGAACTAACTAGCATAGATGGTAACATCATGGCCTTTTTAACATGTATGATTCATCACAACTTAGCATAGAAACTTTCAACATACATAACATCATCATAGCATGATTTACAACATATAAGATATCATCATCACATAACATTGGATTTACAATATACATGATAGCAAAAGGGGTTTACAACAACATATATGATAACTCACATCATCTACTCATAATCCATTCATAATTCAACCTAATTAAAATGATAATAATCTTGTTAAGATCATCATACTCACAATTTAGAGAAGAAAAGAGAGAGTTTTGCTTTGCTTTAGGGTTGAGAGAATTAGAATTGAATTTGCTTTTCTTCTTTCTTAGTTGGCGGCGGCTTCATTGATTTCCATGGCGACGGTAACTATTCTATTTTAATTAGGTTTAGGGTTAGCATTAGGATGTATTTATAGGTGTAGGAAATTATTTAGGACCATTAGATTAACCCTGAACCATGAGAACCAATCAAATGCAAAATCTGCATTTGAGCTAATCGGCCCACGGGTTGACTGCCAAACACCCTGGATTAACCCCTAGTCGACCCAGCAAGGCTCGGGTCGACCTCAAAAATGGGCCGGTTCGGTTATTTCCCCTCCCAATTCGCTGTTTTGAACTTTTTCGCATATTTATTTATTTATTTTTTAATTTTTATATATATATCAATATATATATTTCTCTGCGCAACCCATTTCACTTAATTCTTTTCTAAAAATTAAGTATACTTTAATTTGTGAATTTTAATGTTATAAAATTACGGGGTGTTACAGGTATTGGATTGATATTTGACATACACTAATCCCAATTGTTTAGTTGTATGTCAATCGATTGGTTGACAGGCTGTTGTAAGCGTTAATTATTTATATTTAATTCTTATGCAGTTGTGTAATGCACTCTGGATGATGGTTGACTATGTTTGATTACTGTTGTGTACATGTGTGTATGAAATCCATATAAATAAAATTATACAGTAATTGACTGTGTCTGATTACAATTCGGAAATAACGAATATTTAAATGACGAAAAAGGAATATTTTAAAATAACTAATATTTTAAAATAATATTTAGTAATGGAACAAAACGTGATTTTGATGTCCGATTTGGGATGGACCTGAAAATATTGAAATATATGAAGTCATGTTGATTAGATTAACGCCATTTTAACATGAACGATATTTATATCGATTTTATTCATTTTTATAATGAATATAAAAAAGGAAGTGATTTCAAAATCTGATATTTTGAAAATATTATCATTTATATATTATAATGATAAGGAAAATTCAATTTTAATTTAAAATTGAATATGAAGTTGAAATCGTTTTTAAAACGAATTTAAAACGATTTATGAAATACGTTTTAAATGGAAATCGATGAAATATATATATTATATATATTTAATGGCCTGAATAGAACACGCCACGTCGCGGTACTTCGCGAATTTCGACCATGGACTTCGAATTGATATTATGGGAGATCCGACCGTCGGATTCTCCTAAAACTAGAACCGTAGGGTTTGTATCAAAAAGAGCTATCTAACGAATATAAGAGATTTGAAATCTAACGGTTGGATTTGGAATTATGTCCAAATCAAACTTGGAAAAGGTCGCTGTAAGTGCAGTTCGATGACCGTTAATGGAAATCGACTGTACGAGCCTTGATAAAATTATTAAAATTATTAATAATTTGTGTGAAAACATAATAAATGATTTGGAAAGATTTTGGATGAAAAATTCCATGTTTGTAAAGATAAAAGTATATTTTTATCAGAATGAACTAGTTATTAACCAGAAGCATAATCCAATATTTTTTAATAAATAAATTAGATTTGAAATGGTTTTAAAAATAACCAGAATTTCCAATATATGAATTGGAATGGATTTGAATCGAAATTATCTTCGGAATATTTCGGTATTGGATTCCGTGATTATACGGATATTGATATGGGAATTTGGAAGATTTATATATCATTATTCCCAACATGATATTTGTTGGTTTCAGAATTTGATATTGAATATAAGCCGATATAATTTCTATTCAGAGCCTTGTATTCGATATTGAATTGGATTTTGGGTTTGTCGTGAACGGTATCTTAAATAATGTTGTTCTTAAACCCAATTGAGAAAAACAATAAATCTTTATTTTAAGATTTAGTGAAGGTTTCCAATTAATTAATATTTAATTGGAATTAAATAAAAGAATTGGATTTTGGGTTTATTTTGAATGGTGTCTTAAATAACACTGTTCTTAAGTGAAAAGAATAAATCTTTTAATTAAGATTATTAGAGTTTCCAGTTAATTAACATTTAATTGGAATAAAATGGAATGTGAATTGGGTTTATTGTGAACTATGTTTTTAACAACATTTGTTCTTTAACTCGATTAACAATGAAATATGATTTGGAAATTATAAATCTTTTTATTAAGATTTAATGGGAATTTTCCAAAGTAAAGTTTTCCAATTTAATATATTAAATTTGAATTGAATGGAATTAGATTTGATAATAATCGAAGTGAGTTTCTGTGGAGGAAGACTATTAATACATATGGAATTTAAAAGGCTTTGTCGTTATTCCATTTATATTATTAGTCGGATACAGAAATTGATATCGATTATATATTGATCTATTTTCCGTGAAGATTCCATAAGGAATGTGATTTGGGTTTATCGTGAACTGTGTTTTAAATGACATTAGTTCTTTAACTCAGTTAAAGACAGGATTACATGTCTTACATTGTATTTCGAACTGTATGGTTGATCTCTGCTAAATATATATCTGCATGGTGGCGGGGAATTTATTCTCTTTCTTAACACCCTTTCTAATACGTACGAGCTTAGAGGTTGTATATTGGCAGAAATCAATAGTACGGTGTAGATTGTCGATGCGGCATGTTTGTGTTTCCAAAGTTAAATAATCATTAATATTGATTTTTGGGAAGATTAAAACTAAGTGGAGTTTTAATGAATCTTTAATCAGATTGAAATGAGAATGTGATAATTTAAATTATCAAATTTGGGAAATGATCGAGAATGGAGTAGCACCAATTTTACTCTAAGCGTTATTTAAATCTTTGATTAGATTTGAACGTGAAATGGTAATTAAATTTACTGATAACACCGTGGTGTTAGATATGAAGTATTACCGTTTTTGCTTTATGGGATAAATAGGTTGGGACTGGGAAATAAAATAAATGATTACTTCGGTAAGGATCGCTAATCCCGAGTAGTTTGGATAAACCTTAATCTGGTTTGAATTAATATCCAATGGAAGATTAAAGAATAAATTTAAAGAATTTATCTTTGATAAAATTAATGGGAACCTTTCCCAAAGGATATGAATATATAAATAAAAGAATATTCAGAATTGGAATGATGCGTATGTTATGTTTTATTGCACTTGTTTATAATGTACGCGCGTTATTCGGAAATGTTGAGTTTATACCCATTCTGAATAATTGATTCGACGATAAGTCGATGATGAACGTAGTGGTTGAAGACCAGAGGTCTTCACATCGTTTGGATGATTACTGATGTCTTGATAGGGTTGTATACCGAAGACAAAGTAATAAGTGATGATCGTCCAGACGTACTTGGAGATGACCAGATATGCGAGGACCTCTCTCCTGTATTGGACATATGGGATGAGAAATAAGGTGCCTCCGGTTTCGTTCAGACCCAGAACGAACTAGTAAATGGATGTGTGTCTGACATTGGATTTTATTCTATGTTGATTGATTTCTATTAAATATATATATATATATATATTTGGCGACGGAGAATTTATTCTCTTGCTTAACGCACTTCTCTGAGACGTACGAGCTCAGAGGTTATATATCGATAGACATTAGCCGCATGACGTGAATTGCCTGTGTGACATGCTGAGATGCAAATGATCAAGACTTCTGTTGAAAAGCAGAGTCTTGTGATTGATGATCAAAGCACGACTTTAATATAGCATAGCTTTGTGTATAGCGTTAATTCGTGAGGCTCACACCTCGGTATGAGTCAAAAACAAGATAAGGGAACGCAGTGAGAATATGACATTTCTTTCTAGCTATGGGTGGTGTCATGGTATGGAGCCAAGACATGTATATTTTTACCTATGTGGTTGTTGGATTGCGAGGCGCCTCGGATATATCGGTTGCTACGGAGCCGATGGATAGGTCCTATAGTACCAAGAAACGTTTGTTTAGGAATAACTAATCCTCAAACATAAGGGAGGACTGGCACTGCAGGATCCAGGGTTGCCTAGAGTGTGTAGTCCTGAGGCACTTGCTAGAGTGTCTCAAAGAGGATAGGAGTACATCCCTTGCCTAGACTCATGACGGAAATCCAATTTCCAATACGTGACATTTCGGTTTTGATTGTAGAGCCTAGTATTGGCGACATAGTAGCATGGGATATTATGCCATCTATGATTGATACATTTATATTTGAAGTTGTTTTCATACACTTTACACTATAATAGTATCAAAATGATTTGTTGTAAACGTACCAAGCATGTTTGGCTATTATAAGGTAAAACTCTATCCTTTGGCTTGCGTTGCATTGTGTGATGGGACCTGAGTCTTATAATAGCTTCATTTTTCCAAAAAGCATTGTGCAGTTTGTTTTATGCACTGGTATTCTTGGGAGGAAAATCGTTCCGTGTTATACGGCGTGGTCCCTTGATTTACTCCATTTTAAAGTAAAGTTTTAAATAACTGTTTTAGTTCTTACACCAGTCACATGACTGAGCTGAAGTTTATTGTTTTAACCTAAACTTTGGGTGCCCCTATTTTCCATAGGGCAGCTAGTGGTTTTGGTTTGCAGATGTTATATTCACAGGATCCTGGTTTATAGCTGGAGCTATATTCGGAACGCTCTGTATCTGTGTATTTCTTTCAGTTGTGTTTTGTATTATTTTCCGCTACATAATAATTTGTAAATCTCTAATATTTATCAAATGTATATTATTTGTTCATACTCTGTATATTCTTGTACTCTGATTAAATTGTTGTAATAAGCAATGAAATGTTCTTATATTTGTGTTCTGATTTGTCGTGTTTTCAGACAATCTATTCTTTCTCTTCTCTTCGGAGACCGGGGAAGTTCGGGTCGTCACATAATTTCACATTAATTAACATATTATTCAGATCATGTCTCTCTCTATCTGTGTGTGTGTATGTGTGTGTATGTATGTATGTAACTTGGTTGTGCATTCACTTTTCATGTTATGGCGAAATAGTGAAAAAAAGAGGGATTTAAAATTACACACCTGATTTCCACTTTTGAAAATAGGTTAGCAATCAATTGTACATTAATTGACAATATGTTTTATTTATGGGTGGTTGTTAGTTTTATGCATATTTTTGTAGCTATTAGACATTATTTGGTATAACTTTGAATTGTAATATACATGTATATATGCAAATGTTTATGCATATTTTTAAATGTGAGGATTAATGAGGCATTGCTTGACATGTAGGTCAATTGATATGTTTTTATTAGAGATTTATTTCCTAAAGAATAGAAATTAATTCTCTCATATAAATAGTAACTTTTTAATAAGTTTAAAAAGAAAATTTCATTTGTTCCTTTTTTTGGTGTATTCAAATCCCTTTTTATCACGGATTAGATAAAAATAGTATGTAGAAATTTTTAAAAGAGGCTACTTTTCCAAACTAATGGCACAAATAAGCTAGTTTTAAAACTATTTGCAAATATAGGCTAATTTTGGCCATCTCAACGATAAGCAAGCCAATTTTATCTTATTTTAAATATGGGGAGAACTTCTGAAGTGCTCCTCCATAATATTGTACAGGCGCACTTGCCAAGTGCGGCAGTATATATTTACACTTGCGCACCTGCAAAGTGCACCGGTGTAAATTTCAAATCTAATTTTTTGATAAGTTTAAAATCAAAGAGGTAAGAGATGTCTACATTTCAGGTGACAGCATCTTCCAACATAGCATTGAGCAGTATCCTTCAGCAGCTATGTGATTTTCCCCTCTCTTTAGTAGGCAGTTGTGATCTGCTTCATTGGTAGTGTTCTATATTACCTGAAACACACAGATTGACTGGTAGAACTATGTTTTGGAACTCAAAATTTGTTGTTTCAGCTTTTAATTTAGTATGATTTTTTTATTTCCTTTCTTACCTCACATAATTATCCACTCCAAATTCAATTCAGCATGCTTGTGTAATGGTAAGATATTGATTGTTGTGCCTTTTAAGCAAGTATCCATCTTACACCCATGGGTTTTATCTTATTTATTTATACAAGATAACTGAAATTACGGTTTGTTTTATAATTTACATGATGAACCAACATATAAACCTTATGTTGCTGCTAATTTACGTTCTAGATTCTTAACTTCTTTACGTGAGCTGAATGAGACTTTGAGTCATTAGTTAGAATATATACTAGCGCACTTGGCAAGTGCGCCAATGTAAATATATACTGACACACTTGGTAAGTGCGTTATTGCAAATTTATACTGGCGTACTTGGCAAGTATGTCAGTATAATATTATGGGAGCGCATTTCAAAAGTGCGCCCTGGGTTTCATTATAAAAAAAGTTGGTGAGCTCATCACTATGCTGGTCAAAACTAGCCTATATTTGCAAATAGTTTTAAAACAAACTTATTTGTGCCATTAGCTTGAAAAATCAGTCTCTTTTGAAATTTTTTCCAAATAATAATAAAAAACAAATGAGATGTGCCTTAAGGTATTACTTCATTATGAAGTAACTAAGAGAGCAACTGTAATTTAATTTTAGAATTCCCTGATTTAATCTAATGTACTAAATCAATCTCTAACTGCTATAAAAGTGAACCAAATCTAACCTTAACCTCTATCTTTTTTTTCTTCCTTCTTCCTCCTTAAATTTTTTTTAACATATCCTATTTTCTTCTCCAAAATTTTCTTATTATAAATAATGAGAAGATTAGATGCTAAATTAAAGAACAGAGAGAGAGAGAGAGGATATAATAAAGAGAAAAAGGAAGAAATCTTATACGATAAATATTGCTACAGCAAAGGAGAGCATTCATTAGATAAAATGGTGAAGATACACGTATGAATTTGGAGCTTATTTGCAAATGCATTGGTTTGAGTTTTTTTGACTTAACTAATTGAATTTAAATTATTAAATTTTGTGTTCTCTTGATGCATATTTATGATTATTAGTTTATGATATGATATATTAACAATTGTTATATATTTAAGACATTTTTGGTGCGTTGTGTTTAAAATTACAGCTTATTGCAGTATTAGAACTTTCATTAATTTCAAATTTGAATATATGAGTTATTCATTAAAAATAAATTCATGAAGTTGAGTAATGACGTTGAAATATGCTAAATAAAGGAAAAGTATGATTATCCATAGTTTGTATGCATTAACGGTTTTTGAAAAAAAATGAAATTACTTAGAGATGTTAAATAAGGTTATTATTTACTAATTCCTAAACAAAATCATAAATATTCTTACTCAATAAAATAAGATTTTATAAATAATGATGTAGTATTACTGATAATTGCACTGTTTTGGAATAAATGGTGATAAAATGACTTTCTAGTATATTAAAAGAATTTAGTATAAAATCACTATTATTTTAGCATAAAATAAAAATACAATTGATTTCCAAAGTGATTTGACGAGGTTATATTTTGATAAAACATAATGTTTTGAAAGATGAGAAACAATAAGAATTATAAAAATGAATTAAACAAGAAAGGTACATCTATAATGACCATTAATAAGACAATCTTGTACTTGTAAGAAAAATAGTTATCATAAATATGATTGAACAGTTGCAATGCATTTTTAATAGTTAAATTCTATTTATTGCATGTTTTGTTTCAATATGATGGTTCACAATAAGGATGAATATGCAATGTTATCCCATTATTACTGCAAATTGATGTATAGTTAATAATGGTTATTTGATGATGGATGTTTTGTTACTAATATTGATTAGAGTAGTACACTTTTGTTGATGTTAATGACCGTATTACTATTTTGGAGTGATTAATATACATTGAATTGTTTATACTTACATTGATGGCGTATTATTATTTGTTGACAAATAATAATTATGTAAGTATATTTGTGTTGTTATCATCTTCTGTATAATTTGGAGTTAACATCGGATATTGTTGGTGTTCGATGAATACATGTTAACATTTTTATAATAGACGAGTAAGATATTATATTCTACTTTTATTTGATTACGTTGGTGCAGTGATTGCATCAATTATGTTGACTGCAACATTTACATTGGTGTTAAATTACATTGATTGCAACGGTTAAATTGATGAAATGGTTGAATGGATGTAATGGTTTTAATGCATTAACAAGTATTACGATGGAGAAGAGCAGAAAAAAGAATTACATGGGTTTGATCCCCAAAAGAGATACGTAGGCGGTCTTTTCCTATGCAGTAGCCACTGGATCCCTTAGGTTGGGCCTGTGCAGTTAAAGCGCTCAGTGGATCCAATGCGGTGGAGGCACATGAAGTTGCAACAGGAATAAAGCGAGAAAATAGAAGGATATAGCAGATGAATCTAAAATAGCACATAAAACTCGTGCTTAAATCTTTAAAAAATATATAAATGATAAATTTAACATTCGACTTAATCGTGATTGATACATTCTTAATTTCAAATATAAGCATAAGCAAATATATGTAAATAAGTGTAAACTTGTATTTAGCTTGATTAAATTTAACAGAATATTATAGTATTTTATATTCTGAAAATATATGTTAAAAAACTATATTAAAAAGTAGTTTTATAATGCATAAATGTCATTTTTAAATTTATTTCTTTTATAGATGATATAAGGAAAATAGCGGAATATAGCTGAAATAGTGGGATATATTAGGAATATCGGAATATAGCGCGGCTTAAAGCGGAAAGGCTATTTGGAAATGGCGTAGTGGTAGAAACCTGGTACACAATATAACCGGGATACATCGGGGTAATAGCGGGGCATTAATTGCACAGGGGTTGGGATGGGGTGTATAAGGTTAGGCACAATCCAAAAATAGTGGGTACTCTTTTTTCCTTTGTATAGATTATTACAAATGGCAGGTGAGGGAAAGCAAAAGGAAAGAAAAAAAGAACAAATGGGAGCTTAGACATTGCGTAATTTTCACATGTTTATTGTTTTATAAGTGCTAAATGTATAAAAAAGATTGTGATGATATATTTATGTGAATCATTTATTTTATGCCTCTGTGGTCTTCCTTATTATTGGTTGCTTTTGTAAAGAATTTTTAAAAAAAAAAAATATTTACCTACGACCCGCTATTTTTAATACCTAAAATCAGTTGTAAGCGTGTCTGATGTCGTTTATAATTGTCTTTAGAATTTGAAAATAGTGGGTCTTCACAGGTCTAGTCAAATATCGATGACTCAAGTTAGCTGTGCTACTTAAGATACATTATCATTCATAGTAATTAACCTATACCCTCTGTGTGTGAGCTAGTGCGGTGCGTGCAATATGATGTGAAGATGCATGCATCAACAAAAGAAGATTGTTTGTGGTATGCAGCATGTAATGACTCGATTGACCTTCGTTCTCGACCGTTAAACCAAGTATTGATCGGGAGAAGTTGCAGATCCAACTTATCAGATGACGATGTTTGTTCGATTAGACAGTTTTATGTTCTTATGGTATAATCATGACTGTCAAAACATCTAGATATGTGCTAATCCTAACTGTCTAGAAGTGCGTGCATTTAACAAGTCCAAGTCTTTTGTTTATGCTTAAAGCCATGTCATCGTCGTCTCCACAAATCGTCTAGTCCATTACATACCTGGGACCTAAAGATTTAGCCAAGCTTCGGTTCGGCTATGTGTGGTTCAACCGAGCTCGGTTCAAAACTCCTACCATGCCAAACCCAGAAGGCCGAACCAGATGCTTATCATTTTCCTTTCTTCCTCTAGCCATTGTTTCTCCTATCTTCTTCTCCATGTTCCTCTCCTTCGCCCAGTTAATTCCAATCGAGAATCCACACCAAAGATTCGATTTGAAACCTTGCACCAATATCATCACTCCCGTACACCGACTCCAATTTTAACTCACCTCATGTAATGACCCGCGGTTTCAGCGATATAATAATTAATTAATTTAATTATTTAAATAGTGATTTAGAGAATTTAATGGCCGTTTAATTAAAAAATAATGAATATTTAATTAAAATAATAATTAAATAATATATTTAAATTCCAGAATAGTCGAAAATAGTAAAATTCACAATACGATGTGAACTGGATCATATATAAGCTATAATTCAGTTTAGAGTTGAATTATAATAACGAATATATTATATAAATGACAGTTGAACGAATAAATTATAATATAATTATAATCGAGCTCGAAATGGCACGGCAGTTCGCTATTTGGCGATTTGAACTTCAACTGGATATACAGGGTCCGTTTTAAATTGGATTTCTGTGAAACAAGAAACGTCAGGAACTGGTGGAGTATATTTTTCTAGTGGAAGAGAAAAATGGGGATTTCGTCGAGTAGATTTTGATTAATGTCCAAATCAAATTTTAGAAAAGTCGCTGTGGAATTCCTTTATAATTTATATCGATTTATTAAAGGAATTTCAATATAAATTGAATATCGATTTATATCGGGATTGAAATATCGAGTTAGAAATTCATATAGAAATATTCTAGAGCCATATGATATTCTGTTGTGAATATATACGATAATATTTAATTATAAATATTTAATTTAATTATATTTAAATATATTTATATATTTAAATGGGTTATTTAGGGCGTTAAAAATTGCCAGTTTTGTAAACGACCTCAGAATTGGACGAAACTAATTTTGTTGGATCCGCAATATTTAATTATTGTTAGATGTCAAGTTTCGTGATTTTTGAAGTCAGTATGTGGACGTATGGGATTTTAATGTGAAGAACAGTCAATATTTTGATGGTTAAAAATACGCTGTGTGAGCAAACGGAGTCGGAATTCGACGAAACCAGTTTCATTGGGACCGTAATGTCGAACTGTAGCTACATGTCCAGTTTGGTGGTTTTTGGGTTTCATAAGTGAACATAGGAATTTTTAAAGACTCTTATGATAATATAAATTAAATAAAAGTAAAATATCCTAATAAAATGAGTGAACCAAACAAAGGCCACCCACACACCTTTCCAATCATACAAAAATATCATCCCCTTATATAATGTCCTCTTGGCCGCCGCAACATTCCTTTTCAAAAACCCAACGTTCAATTCAAAGAAAAAAAATCCAAACAACTCAAGAAAAAAATCTATAAATTGCAATACGTATATTTCTAAGCTCGTATTGTTGTTGGCCTCGATCTCATGTAGTTGTTGAAGGGTCCAAAGCTTTTCTTCGTTTTGGGAATATTGTACAGTCAACCTAGGGATGGGTTTATGGGGCGACTGAGGCATTCGTTCTTGGATTGGTTTTTACCATTCGATTGAGGAGATCGAATGGAGGTTGCAGGTGGAAAATTGGGTGATTTCAAGGATAAAACTGTCGATCCATCCAGGAAGTCACGGAAGGAAGTAGGCGACCGAGTTCGACATATAAGATATGGGGGGACGAGATTTTGAAGGGGAATGTCATGGTGGCAACGGTCTGAGGGACGGTGGTGAAACGAAGAAGAAAAGGGAGATCGAAATCATGGAAAATGGTTGGAATTGTTCGTGGAGCTCACAGTGAATTTGGGGAAGATGAGTTGGAGCACGGGTTTTACGTTTGAGGGTGGGCCAGGTTTTCATTCGGTGGGAATGGGCTGAGAATGGTGGTTAAGGCCCAATGGGTATTATTAGTTAAGTTTAATTTTAATTTAAATTCATACGAACTTCGTAATAGCATAACTCCGTCATACTTTATCAGATTGACGAACCGTAAGATGTGTTGGGATCGTATGGACGGGAGCTACCCAATGGAACTAATTGGGAGTGGATTGGAGATCGTATGAATTTATGGCGAAATAAACTGTTTGATTCAAATCAAACAACAGTTTATTGTTATTTAACGATTAACTGCAAATGTGAGTAAAACTCACCAACTCTGAACAGTTATACTTTTATAACATGTTTTTAGAACTGTTAATCATCTGTTGATTGTTGTGTGTTAACTGTTGGGTTGAATTGTTTGTGTATTGATTAAAATTATAGATAACAATATATATCAAATCGTTAATCGAATATTGATTTTGTTATCAGAATATTTTATACTCGCGTTGTTTAACATCTGTGGACGCAGGGAAACAGGTTGGAGGAATCCGACTGGATTCCTCAACACTTATTTTACTGTTTTTCATATATTGTGATATATGATGTGTTATACAATCGGTTATGGATTATGTGTGTTAGAATGATATTGATCCTTGTTATTCGATATTTTAAATATCTTAAAAAGACCCTCGGATGTAAAAAGAATTATTTCAATGTATATTGAAATAAAGGGATTTTATAAAATCAACAGATTTTATAAAAGGAAATATTTCAAAAGTAAATAAAAGGAAAATGTTTATAAAACGAATAGAGTTTTATAAAAGGGAAAATGTTGATAAAACGAATAGAATAGAATAAAGGATTATTTATTTAGAAAATAAATAGAATAAAGGATTATTTATTGGGAAAATAAATAGAGAAGTTAATCGAATCGAGTTAATCGAAAGGAGTTAATCGAACATAGTTAATCAAAATGGAGTTAAACAAAAATTAGAAACTGACTAGAGATTAATAAGTTGAATGGTTTCTTGAGTATCGATCTGATGTTGGTTTCGGCCTTCGGGGTTTATATTTAGGAAGTTGTTCTCTTGTTAGTTTATAGTAAGAGTCTGATAGTTGTGGAAGGATAGTGATACATAATTAAGCTATGAAAATGTTTTCCAGTGTTAATAACATATATTTTCTAAACATAGAAAATAAGGTAATGTGAATATATATATATATATTAAATAATTATTGATCGTTATAATATAATTTCCATCTGGAAATAATATCGTTGTTTGCACACGTCTTTTTCTTTGATAGTTAAATCGCAGACTATCAAAGTTTTGACCATTTTAGCGTTTTTATTATGGAGAGAAAGGTTGGATTATTATCCAAAGAACCATTCCGTATTGGCATAAGCATTGCGAATCAAGGATGCTGAATATATCGAAGACGGAGTAAAGTGCAAGGGCTGTTATATAAATCTTAGATAACAATTGCCTAAGATGGTTATACTGAATAGTGCCTTCGGTTTGTCCAGTCCCAGGACGACCTGCATGGAAGAATGTCTGACAGAGTATATCTAATAGATCATGTAAGTTGATCTCTTCAAATATATTCACGATTGGTGGCGGAGGAATTCGTTTCTCTTAGCTGTATACCCGTGTTATTTTTGGATAAATCAATTTGTGATTTAGCGGATATGACGATGTGACATTCTAAGTGAATGAAGATGTGACATGTAAAAGATAAGCGTAGCTTCTAGCCTCACATCCGGTAAATGACAGAAATCGGGCAAGCAGCATGGCTATGTAGGTCGCACTGATTAGGGTGTATAATCACCTGATCTAGAGTTTCATTTATTTCTAAAAATTTATTGTTGATGTTGTCCCATTCGGGGAAATGGTTGCTGATCCCAACCGTTGGTGATATACATTCAAGCGAAATGAGTGGTCGGTCATGTGTGGCTGGGTTGCAAGATGTTCTTGTTGAACCCAGTGTATTCCTCTCTAGAGGTACAGTAGCGAAAGGTGGTTCCATACCTTGTCATAGTTGGAAATCCATTACCCAATACGTGCTTGCGGTTTTGATTGTATACTATATATGTAGAACGTGAGATGAAAGCGTTTCTGCTAGATGATTATTATATTGTGGTTGATAGATATTATTATAATATCAAAGGTTTTTGATATAAAGATGTTTTGGATTCTCATAAGGGAAAAACCCGTTCCGTTATATGGCGTGGTCTTATGAGATATCGTTTACTTGCTCAAACTGTTTTTAACTGTTTTACTCATACCAGTCCCATGACTGACCCGGAGTTTATTTTGCTTGTTTTCCTTAAACTCTAGGGTGCCCAATTTTGTATGGGCAGTCAAGTAGTCTGGATTTACAGATACTTGAAGAGCTGGAGCAGGAGGCTTCAGGATTATATAGCTATTATTATTCCGCTGTGTTGTAAGTGTTGTACTTTGATAATGATGTGTATATATATAATGATTTTATGTCAAGGATATATTATCTATTATATGTTGTTCGTTCCGCCGTGAGATTTGTGTTACTCCGATGTTGTGTTCTTCTTCTTCTTCTATTCTAAGTTTCTATCTTATCTTTCCTCACCCTCTAATTTCTTTCATTAACCATTCAATATTTTTCGATGTTTGGTTAGTCGTCATTGAGTATATGTCGATAACCAAGATCTTCAAAAATTGGGTCATTACAGTTGGTATTAGAGCTTAAGGTTAAGTAATTACCTTGGCTCTATGGCGTGACTCAATAGAGATAGGGTTAGCAATACCCTAGATTGAGTTGAGTGTACATATACTAGTGAACGTATTTTTTATTGATATAAAAATTTGTTTTATATTGTGGAGATTTATTGATTGAGTCGTTTATGAGTTCTGGTCGATTAGTTTGATCCACTGTATCGGTAGGGATTTTTTAAACACTCGAATACGATGAACCGTCATGGTATGTTTTGAAAAGAGGGTAAACGAAATAATTTTACCCAAATTATATTTTTGATATAAAGGATTTATATTGGAATGATTACAATATATGGGATATATTAGTTGTCATAATAATCGAATATGATTATAATTGAAACGGTTATGTAAATAACCAATCAGAATTCGTATAAGCGTTACGAGATGAATTAAATCTGAAATTAAAGTCAGAATTGAAATTAGAACCCTGGAAATTTGAATAAGAGTTTGTAAATAGACTTGGATTAAATATATGTAAATTTTAAGATCCTGGGAGATTTTAAATTGTATTCCAAGCATTTGTGAATGATATTTTGAACTGATTGCAAAATAAAGGTGTTTAAGAATGATTTTTGAAACTGATATAGTATTGAACTCACTTCGATAACTGGAAAATAATTCTGATAATGACTGCAGCATTGTAATGACCCGCATTGGCAGAGGTATTTTAATTAATTTATTTAATTATATATATAGTGATTTAGGGAATTAAATCGTCATTAATTAAATTATAGTGAATATTTAATTAAAATAAATAATTAAATAATATATTTAATTCAGAAATAATCAAAAATATTGGAAATCACAATATTCTGTGAACGGGGTCGTCCCTTGTATTTAATTCAGCTTAGTGTTGAATTATATTGACGAATATATTCAGTCGACGTCAGTTTGAACGTATAATTATATTTTAATTAAAATAGAGCTTGAAATGGCGCGACAGTTCGCTATTTGGCGATTTGAACTTCAACTGAATGTACAGGATTCGTTTTAAGCCGGATTTCTATGAAACAAGAAACGTTGGAGCTGGTGGAGTATATCTTTCTAGTGGAAGAGAAAAATCGGGATTTCGTCGGGTAGATTTTGATTTACGTCCAAATCAAATTTCAGAAAAGTCGCTGTAGAATTCCTTTATAATTTGCAACGCTTTATTTACGTTATAAAAGGGTTTTCGATATAAATTGAATATCGAGATAAATCAAAAATCTGAAATATCAAACTGTAAATTCTGATATGATATTCTGGAGTTGTACGATATCATATGTGAAGATACACGATAATATAAATTTATTTATATTTAATTTAATTATATTTAAATATATATATATATATATATATATATTTAAATGGGTCATCCAGAGCTTTAAAAATAGCCGGTTTTGCAAACGAAGTCAGAATTCGACGAAACTAATTTTGTTAGATCTGCAATGTCAAATTATTGCTAGATGTCAGTTTTCGTGATTTTTAGAGTCACTGTGTGGCCGTACGGATTTTTAGAGTGAAAAACAGTCAGTATTTCGACAGTTAAAAATACGTTGTGTGAGCATACGGAGTCGGAATTCGACGAAACCAGTTTCGTTGGGACTGTAATGTCGAACTATAGCTACAGCTCCAGTTTGGTGATTTTTAGGTGTCATGTGTGAGCACATGGATTTTCAGAAGTTAAAAACAAATATAAAATGAATATTTTATAAATATCCTAACAAATATCTAGGATAAATATCTAAATCCCTCTTCTTATAAATACCCCTCCCATCCTCAACTAAACCTAATTCTTAGTTCAGAATCCCGCCGCCAGTTCTTTACTCAAACCATCAAATTTATCTTCATAAATTTCTAGAAAATCAAAGAAAAATCCTTAATTCAGGAATTAAATATGTTTGAGTTCCTTAGCTTATCCCCTTCAAGTTCCTAGGGCTATTAGTGAGTTCGACGGTCCCTTGTGTCCTTCGAAAATCGAACAGAGGACTAGGGCTTGGGTTTTTGGGATGTACGGAGGCGCGGAGATGGGAAGGGGGTAGAGGTCAATCTTCTAAAAGCAGGGCGTACATGCTGACGCCAAAAAGGATGAGTCCGATCCTCAATATCGTGAGCTGCTGTCATTCAAGGCAGCGAACAGGAAGGGAAATCGCATGTTGTAGTGTGTGCAGATCGGAGGAGAACTGATGGAAACGGTTGTTTCCTGGCATGCGAGTTGGACTTCAAAGTGAGTCGGGGGACCTGAGTTCATCATAGAGGTGACGCCGGTTTCATGGCAGCGTGATATAGGAGATTGAAATGAGGAGCTGAGTTTTTGGTGATGAGAGGACAACGCAGAGAGGTGCGGTTCCCTGTTCGAATAAGGGAAATGGGTGTTCCCAGTTTGAGGAAATCGTGGAGATGGTTTTGAGGAGTGGCAGACCGGATTTTTGTCCCTGTGATGGCGAGAGTGGGTTGATGGAGGAGGGATATGCGGGTTTCTATGACCTGGAAGCAACAGTCGGTGAAGAAAATCGAAAGCAAATGCTTCGGCATTATTTATCTCAGATGAATTGAGGGTAATCCTTTTTATCAATAAATTCTAAGTGTGGTATTGAAGAAAATATGATGGAAATGAACGCTGATATTTTAGTTTTGTGATGCTTGTGGAATTAAGAAGCATATGGTGGAGAATTGAAGTGAGCGTGGAAGGGAGTTTCTGTAATGACGAGATGGGTTTACTGAAGTGTTGTTTTCCCTGTTTGTGCGAAATTATGATACAGCAGGGTTGGTTATTCTTGTGGGCCGGGTTTTTGTGTGAAGCCCAACAAAAGGAAGATTGACTGTTATGGAGTGGGTGGGCTAGCAAATGCATGACTCATGAGGCCCATATGTGGATTTGTTTTGAAAACAAAGGGGCGGTTCATATGTTGGAGGGGACAGTGAAATTTCTGGAGCGGGCGTATGCATCTTGGAGGAGATGAGGAGCAGATAGTAAATAAAGAGGACATGGAGTCGTATGAATGACGACTATGCTTTGGAACTGGATTGGGATGGATGGGAGCTCGTCTAAATTTATTTCAAAATAAATTTGTATGATCAGAATCAACAACTGTAAATCGTTGGTTAACGATTACGGACAATGTGAGTAAATCTCACCAACTCTAAACAGTTTATAATTTCATGTTGTATCTTTAGAACTGTTAGAAATTGTCTGATTTACTATGTGTTGATTGTTTGATTGAACTGCTAGTCAGTTAGTTAAATTTCTATATTGATTCTGTTTAACAGAATATATCATATGGAACTGAAAGTGATGTTATCTATATTGTCTAACATCTGCGATATAGGGAAACAGGTTGGAGGAATCCGACTGGATTCCTCAACAGTTATTTTATTGTTTTTCATATATTTTGATATACAATGTGAATTATAACCTGTTGTTGATTGTGTGTGTATGGACGATATTGAACATCGTGATTTGATATGATTGAATACCATAACAGACGGGATGTTGATAAGGAGATTTTCAAAGTGATATTGAAAACAGAGATATTTATAAATTGAAATATTTATAAATAAGAAATGTTTATAAATGGGAATATTTATAAATAGGAGGTATTTTAAAAAGGAAATAAATTCAAAACATTTTCTTTTGAATGGAAAGGCCTGTGTGGCGGGTTTGGGGATTTTCCCGATACTCCCGATACAAAGGAGGTTATGGCGAATTTTCCCGGAAAGTTAAGGAGTTAGAATATTTTTAAGAATAAATTTGAAAAGGAAATATTTGCAAACCATTTGCAAATAGAATAAAATAGAGAAAAGAAATATTTGTAAACCATTTACAAATAGAATTGAAAGGGGAATATTTAGAAAATAAATAGAGTTAATAAAAAGGAAATTGGTTTATAAAGGAAACTGTTATAAAAAGGAAAACGTTATTAAAAGGACATTTATAAAGTGAAGAACCGTTACTAATAGTAAATCTTTATAAATGAATAAACGTATTAAAAAGGGGAGTACCAATTCGAATAGAGTAAAGGAGTTAATCGAATATAGACATTCGAAAGGAGTTAATCGAATATGGTATTCGAAGTTAGTTAATCGAATATGGTATTCGAAGTTAGTTAATCGAATATGGTATTCAAAGTTAGTTAATCGAATATGGTATTCGAAGTTAGTTAATCGAATATGGTATTCGAAGTTAGTTAATCGAATATAGACATTCGAAAGGAGAAATCGAATATGGTATTCGAAGTTAGTTAATCGAATATGGTATTCGAAGTTAGTTAATCGAATATAGACATTCGAAAGGAGTTAATCGAATATGGTATTCGAAGTTAGTTAATCGAATATGGTATTCGAAAGTTAGTTAATCAAATATGTTATTCGAAAGGGGTTAGTCAAGTCGAGTTAGTCAAATAGAGTTAACCTGTTAGAGTTAATCAGTTAGAGTTAACCATTTGGAGTTAAATAGTTAGAGTTAATCGATTAGAGTTAAAACGAATTAGAGTAAATCAAGTGTAGTTATTTGAGATAGAGTTAATCAAACATAGTTATTCAGGATAAGTTGTCATCTCGTACGGCTGCTAGCGTAATTCGCAGGGCTGTAAATAGCCTACGGCGGTCGGATGTTTCCTGAGAGAATCAGGTGTAACCATTTGTGATCGCTGCGATCTAGAGTCAAACGAATGGAGTTAAATCGAATATTAGTTATTCGATAGGAGTTAATCAAGTTGAGTTAATTAAACCAAGTTAGTCGAGCCTAGTTAATCGAATCGAATCGGTTGAACCAAGTAAGTTAAGATAGTCGAGTTAGTCGAGTTAAGTTCGTCAAGTTAAATTAATTGATGTTAGTTTCATCGAAAGGAGTTATCGATGTTAGTTTCATCGAAAGGAGTTATCGATGTTAGTTTAATCGAAGTGAGATTTTCAAATATGAGATATTTGAAAGGAAGAGTTATCGAATATTAGTTATTCGAAGAGAGATTTTCGAATATCGTTTATTCGAGAAGGAGTTAATCGAATATAGGTTATTCGAAGAAGAGTTAATCAAATAGAGATTTCTCGAAGAGAGTTAATCGGCAAATTCGATTATATCGAATTCGGGAAAGTACTTATACTTTCCAGTGTTTAAATAGAGATTTATTTATTTATAAATAAATAAGTGTTAGGTTAATTATTCACTAATAAGAATAGAAGTTATAATTTAAGTTAGATAATTCGAAAGTAGGGATTATAACGTTATCGTTATAACCAATGTTTTAAATATAGAAGTGGATTAGTAAAATTGAATCCGAGAAAGGCGTAAAGAAGTTGTTAAAGATTAAAAGATAAACTTTGACCATTTCGAAGTTATAACGTTGTTCAGTTAAGGTCTGAGAGGTAATTATACCCCAACTTGAGTGACTTCCTTCTTGACTAAGAAATGGTAAGGTTTGATCGTAAAGGAGTTTTGGAAATGTTTTCCAAACAAGAATCAGAAATGTTTTCTGATAAAAGAAAATAAGAATTTAGAATATAGGGAAACAGGAGATAAGTAAATAAATGAACTAAAGAGGTTAATGTTAAATGATGTTTGTTCGATATAATTTCCATTTGGAAATAATATCATTGTTTGCACACTTGTTTTTCTTCGATAGTTAACTCACAGACTATCGAAATTTTTGACCATTTTAACGTTGTTAATATGGAGAGACCGGTTGGATTATTATCCAAAGAACCACTCTGTATTGGCATAAGCGTTGCGAATCATATATGCCAAAGATAATTGAAGACGGAGTAAAATGCAAGGGCTATTGTATAAGTCTTAGATAACAGTGACTAAGATGGATATACTGAATAGTGCCTTCGGTTTGTCCAGTCCCAGGACAACTTGTATGGACGAAGGTCTGACAGAGTATATCTAATGGATCGCGTAAGTTGATCTGTTCAAACGTATTCACGTTTGGTGGCGGAGGAATTCGTTTCTCTTAGCTGTATACCCGTGTTATTTTTGGATAAGTCAATTTGTGATTTGGCGGGTATGACGATGTGACATTCTAAGTGAATGAGGATGACTTGTATGAATGAATGTCTGACAGAGTATTTCCGAAAGGGTCACATACATTGATTTCTTCGACCGTACCAAGAGTGGAAGCGGAGAAGGAAACTTCTTTTAGCTAACACGTAATGTATTGTTGTAAACGTCAATTAGTGATTTTCGATGGACCTAACAATGGGGCATTCGAAGTGAATCTGATGTGATGATAAAGCGTAGCTTCTAGCTTCATCAACCAGTAAATGACAGAAATCGGGCAGGCAGCATGGCTAAGTCGGTCGCACCGAAGTAGGGTGTATAATCACCTATCTAGAGAATATTCATTTGCTTCTTTAATCTATCAATGTTGTCCCATATATATACGGGAAACGGTTGCTGATCCCAACCGTTGGTGATGTACATTCGATACACTCAAGCGAAATGAGTGGTCGGTCATGTGTGGCTGAGTTACAAGATGTTCTTGTTGAACTCCAGTGTATCGTTCCTAGAGTACATTGATCGGAAGGTGGTTCCATACCTTGTCATAGTTGGAAATCCATTATCCAATACGTGCTTGCGATTTTGATTGTATACTATATATGTAGAACGTGAGATGAAAGCGTTTCTGCTAGTTGATATCTATTTGTACATAGACATTATTATAATATCAAAAGGTTTTTGATATAAAGATATTTTGGATTCTCATAAGGGAAAAACCCCTTCCGTTCTGCGGCGTGGTCTTATGAGATATCGTTTACTTGTTCATATACCTGTTTAAACTGTTTTACTCATACCAGTCCCATGACTGACCCGGAGTTTATTTGTTTTGTTTTCCCTAAACTCTTGGGTGCCTAATTTTGTACGGGCAGTCAAGTAGTCAGGAATTTACAGATATACTGGAAGAGCGTGGAGCAGGAGGCTTCAAGATCATATAGCTATAGTTATTTCCGCTGTGTTGTAAGTGTTGTACTCTGATAAGTGCTATTGTATACATAACTGTTATATTTCAAAGTTATGTTATCTATTATATGTTATTCGTTCCGCCGTGATGTTCGTGTTACTCTGATGTTGTGTTCTTCATCTTCTTCTATTCTAAGTTTCTATCTTATCTATTCTCACCTTCTAATTTCTTTCATTAATTACCAGGATTTTTCGATGTTTTGGTTATCGACATCGTGCTTATGTCGATAACCAAAGTCGCTCAAAATCTGGGTCGTTACAAGCATAATCAGTTTTCATTTTCGAGTTCTAAGTGACGGATTACTACCAGAGATACTGTTTTGACTTTGTTTTGGTGAAAAACAAGTTGTGTTGAATTTCAAAAAGAAAATTTTGATTTTTTGAAAAAGGTAAACTATTTTAAAACTCCCAGGAAGAATATTGTTTGAATTAAGAATAAATTAAACAGAAATTTGTGAAAGCAAATGGGAATTAAACATAAAGCCAGTTCATTGGTAATTGAATTGAATTGAATTTGAATTGGAACCAGATTAAGGGATTATGAGTTTAGAATCAAGCATAATACTTGAATTTGAAATGAAATTTGGCTGGGGTAATAGGAATGGTTGTGCTGGAGATAAAAGTGATTGAAGTTTGATTGGGATGACATTGGTATATGTTGAATTAGCAGCAGATGTAAAGGATATAATGATATGCCCGACAAAAAGCTACTAGTTTATATTATATATTGGGTATGAGATTTTGATGAGCCGAATTGGCAAGCCGCTTGGCTGTTTGATTTTCTTTTGGGTTGGAGAAGGCCTAGAGAGGCTGAGTTGGAGTTTCACCTATTGACCAGAACAAAGGAGGTGCTGGCGAAAATTTTCAAAAAAGTTAAGGTGTTAGAAAATTTTCAGGATTTTTGAAAATTTTCGTTAATAAGGATTAATTAATAATTAAATTAAAATAAATTGGTTTAGTGAAACTGGAGTTAAGAAGTGAACAAATAAGTTCTAACTAGTTAATAGGATTTGTTTTCTACCTTAGCAATTTCGAGGACGAAATTATTTTTAAGTAGGGAAGAATGTAATGACCCGCAGTTTTCAACGATATAATAATTAATTTATTTAATTATTTAAATAGTGATTTAGAGAATTTAATGGTCGTTTAATTAAAAAATAATGAATATTTAATTAAAATAATAATTAAATAATATATTTAAATTCCAGAATAGTCGAAAATAGTAGAATTCACAATACGATGTGAACTGGATCATATATAAGCTATAATTCAGTTTAGAGTTGAATTATAATAACGAATATATTATATAAACGAAATTTGAACGAATAAATTATAATATAATTATAACCGAGCTCAAAATGGCGCGGTAGTTCGCTATTTGGCGATTTGAACTTCAACTGGATATACAGGGTCCGTTTTAAATCGGATTTCTATGAAACAAGAAACGTTAGGAGCTAGTGGAGTATATTTTTCTAGTGGAAAAGAAAAATTGGGACTTCGTCATGTAGATTTTGATTTATGTCCAAATCAAATTTTAGAAAAGTCGCTGTGGAATTCCTTTATAATTTATATCGATTTATTAAAGGAATTTCAATATAAATTGAATATCAATTTATATCGGGATTGAAATATCGAGTTAGAAATTCATATAGAATTATTCTAGAGCCGTATGATATTCTGATGTGAATATATACGATAATTTTAATTATAAATATTTAATTTAATTATATTTAAATATATTTAAATGGGTTATTTAGGGCGTTAAAAATAGCCAGTTTTGCAAACGACCTCAGAATTCTACGAAACTAATTTTGTTGGATCTGCAATATTTAATTATTGTTAGATGTCAAGTTTCATGATTTTTGATGTCAGTATGTGGACGTACGGGATTTTAATGTGAAGAATAGTCAGTATTTTGACGGTTAAAAATACGCTGTGTGACCAAACGGAGTCGGAATTTGACGAAACCAATTTCGTTGGGACCATAATGTCGAACTGTAGCTACATGTCCAGTTTGATGATATTTGGGTATGATAAGTGAACACAGAGATTTTTAAAGACTCTTATGATAATATAAATTAAATAAAAGTAAAATATCCTAACAAAATGAGTGAACCAGAGGCCACCCACACACCTTTCCAACCATACAAAAATATCATCCCCTTATATAACATCCTCTTGGCCGCCGCATCATTCCTTTTCAAAAACCCAACGTTCAATTCAAAGAAAAAAATCCAAACAATTCAAAGAAAAAATCTATAAATTGTAATACGTATATTTCTGAGCTCGTATTGTTGTTGGCCTCGATCTCATGTAGTTGTTGAAGGGTTCGAAGCTTTTCTGCGTTTGGGAATATTGTACAGTCAAACTAGGGATGGGTTTATAGGGCGATTGAGGCATTCGTTCTTGGATTGGTTGTTACCATTTGATTAAGGAGATCGAATGGAGGTCGCGGGTGGAAAATTGGGTGATTTCGAGGATAAAACTGTCGATCCATCCTGGAAGTCATGGCAGGAAGCAGGCGACTGAGTTTGACATATAAGAAATTGGGGGAACGAGATTTTGAAGGGGAATGTCATAGTGGCAACGGTCTGAGGGACGGTGGTGAAATGAAGAAGAAAAGGGAGATCGAAATCATGGAAAATGGTTGGAATCGTTCGTGGAGCTCACAGTGAATTTGGGGAAGATGAGACGGAGCACGGGTTTTACGTTTGAGGGTGGGCCGGGTTTTCATTCGGTGGGAATGGGCTGAGAATGGTGGTTAAGGCCCAATGTGTATTATTAGTTAAGTTTAATTTTAATTTAAATTCATACGAACTTCATAATAGCATAACTCCGTCATACTTTATCAGATTGACGAACCGTAAGTTGTGTTGGGATCGTACAGACGAGAGCTACCCAATGGAATAGACTGGGAGTGGATTGGAGATCGTATGAATTTATGGCGAAATAAACTGTTTGATTCAAATCAAACAACAGTTTATCGTTCTTTAACGATGAACTGCAAATGTGAGTAAAACTCACCAACTCTGAACAGTTATATTATTATAACATATTTTTAGAACTGTTAATCATCTATTGATTGTTGTGTGTTAACTGTTTGGTTGAATCATTTGTGTATTGATTAAAATTATAGATAACGATATATATCAAATCGTTAATCGAATATTGATTCTGTTAACAGAATATTTTATACACGCGTTGTTTAACATCTGTGGATGCAGGCAAACAGGGTGGAGTAATCCGATTGGATTCCTCAACATTTATTTTACTGTTTTTCATATATTGTGATATATGATGTGTTATAGAATCTGTTGAAAGTGCAGGGGTATGGGACCTATGCAGGATCACTTAATATGGCTATGCGGAATGTATGTGATAACTTAAGCTATTCAATAGTTATGTAGGTAAAAATTCGTAAACAAGATATATCTCACAAATAACTATAAATGCAGTAAAGTAAAGTAAAGTAGAGTAACGACACCAGGATTTTTATACTGGTTCGGACCTCCAGTCCTACGTCCAGTCCCGAAGCACCTCTTCGGCTTTTCACTAAACAACACCCTCGCTTCACCCGGAGGAACAGGTTCACAACTACTTGATTTACGGGCTACAAGTTTACCCACTTGATTTCACGGGCTACAAGCTTACCCACTTGATTTCACGGGCTACAAGCTTACCCACTTGATTTCACGGGCTACAAGCTTACCCACTTGATTTCACAGGCTACAAGCTTACCCACAAGACGATTACAAGAGTTTGACCTTGAATGTGTTCTTTCTTACGCACTGATTAGTCAATGATTGAGTACAACCTTCCTATAATCTTATCCTCCAGTATATGAATTAAATGCGAAGATTTGAAGGAAGTTAGTTGCTTGCTGAATCAAAATATGAGAAATATTATCAAGGATTCAATAAGTAACTTGAATTTGGGAGCTTTTTAGAATGCAAGAGTATTTAGAAAGTAAGATCAGAAATTAGAGCAAGAATCGGTGATTTGGATGAATGAAAGATGATGTATTTATAGCAAATGAGAAGTTGTAATTATTAGTGAAAAGTTGCAATCAAAAGGAGTGATTTTTAATGAAGAGAAATGGATGCAACTTTTCAAGAAAGAAGATGACTCTTCATGAAATTCAAAAATAGGTCGACAGGAAAAATTAATAGGTTGACAGGTTTTTGACCGTTATTTCAAAAAGTTGTTGACCTGTTAATTTTAACAGGTTGACCTGTTAAGTTTAAAAAGCTGTTGACCTGTTAATTTTAACAGGTTGACAGGTTTTTGTCAACATACATAAAAAATGATTTTTCATGTATATTTTTGAAGAGAATAAGAAGTATGATTATTTGAGGACAGATTTTAACATAAATAACTCTAAAATAACCATCTTCTAACCTATAAAACATTGAGTCTTCTTTTTGTCGATCATGAAGCTCCATCTTGTCATTAATCAAAATAAGCATTGAAACCGTTGACTCAACATTCTCCCCCTTTTTGATTGATGACAATATAGCTTGATATTTTAATCTTTATTGCTATCTCCCCTATATATATGCTCTGTCTCCCTTTAAACATCTACATATCCATAATCTTAGCTCCATGTCATGATTTCCATTGATCTTTATTTTATTGTTATCAATCGAAATTCTCGTGTCTCAACATTCTCCCCCTTTTTGATTGATGACAACACCTTGGATTTTCTCCCTTTGAATATAAAGCTCCCCCTGAATTTCTGCAACATTGGTTAGTAAATAATCTTACCTTTTGATTCCTGCATTAACAAATGTTAGCACACATATACTTTTACCATATTAAGCACATATATTTTAAATAGTATATGTAAAATATTTCTCCCCCTTTGTCATCGATTAAAAAGAATAAATATCATAATAACCTCAATAATCGAGAGTAGTATAGTTTTAAAATAGTATAAGAAATGGTGTTTGAGTTTGGAATTTGAAACGACGTGTCTTTAAAAAAAAACAGTTTTCAGAGAGACCGGTCGACCTATAAAATCAAGGCGGTCGACCTAAAAACTCTTGGGTTCAAGATAGAGGAAATAAGGCAAAACCGGTCGACCCCTTTTTTTCTAACCGGTCGACCTATTTTGTTGCTAAAACAGCATCGGTCGACATGAATTTCGGAACCAGTCAACCTAAAAAGTCTCTAGAAACTACATGTATTAAAACCGGTCGACCAATAGTTTTTGACCGGTCGACCTGTATGACCGGTCGACCTATATTTTGCCACCGGTCGACCTATTTCTTCTCTGGATTGAAAATATTCAAAACAGGTCGACCTATATTTTTTAACAGGTCGACCTAATTTGTCAAAAATTGTTTTTCTGCCTTATTTTTGAAAAAAAATCAAACTCAAACAACATTTTATTATAATAATATATATTAAAGACATGAAGAAAGAAATAAAACAAATATCAAAAGGAATATAAAATATCTCCTTAGATCCGATATATTAAAATTATTTTCTTGGTTCCCATGGAGAATATTTTCCGCTTCCGCCTTCATTTTTGTTGTAATTCCTATCCCATGAATTTTGTGTCCTCGATGACGATGAAATATTGAAACATGTGCTTTTTGATAAGCTAAATTTTCAAAGATATTTAGAGATACCGAATAGCCTTCTCTTTGCTGTGGTGTACCTGCAAAAAAATATATAACATATATAGTTTTGGTACCCACTTGCTTTGTTTGGGTCCAAGGGTTAGATGGAAGGTAACCATACCCAAGAGGGTTTAATGGAACCTTTAAAGATAAAATTTTCATTATTAACTACTGAATCAAAATAATCATCAATATATTTTTCTCTGTTTTTCCAACTTACAGGAACCCAAATACTTAAGTAATCTCTATTGATATTCCTTTTCATACTTCTAGATCTATTATACAGATCTCTAGTCATAGAAGTATTCGAATTTCTATAATAATTGGATCTAGGATGAGCATTAGTACTAGCAATAATATTTTTATTGTACATGAACGCATATCTAGTACTATTTCTAAGATTAGTTTTATTATATCCTAAACCACTTTTGTCATGTAAAGGTCGAGATCTAGATAAAATCATATTTAAATCATTTTGACCTTTATTAAATTTTGCGAACTTATTTGCACATTTATCAAATTTATTTCCAAAGTCGCTATTGACATTTTCAAAAGAAATTTTGTTATTCTTTAAATCATCAATTTTCTTATTTAATTCAGAATTTTTTCTTTTTAAAGTACCATTCTCAGTTTTGAGACCTAAAATTTGAGATTCTGAATTATCTAAAGAAGATTGTAACTTTTCAAAATTTTCTTTTGAGTCAGAAATTTTATTTTGCAAAATATTATTATTCACCTTTAAGAACTCACATTCTTTAGATAGTTCTAAATTCTTTTCAGTTAAAGCTCCATTCTCTTTTTCAAGAGACGAAATTAAAGAACTAGAATTATTTAAAGAATCTTCTAAAGATTTATTTCTATTTTGCAAAAGATCAATTTCCTCTAAAAGATAAAAGAACATTGTTATATTCTTTTAACTTGGAATTTTCTTGCTCGCAAATTTTTGACTTAGCTATAATGACAGTATTGAGTTTGCTCAAAGTTTTGAAATCTTTCAATAGTTTCTCATGGTTTAACAAAAGATCTTTATATAAAGAATCAGTACATACCGATTGTGATCTGACTTTTGCCATGAGACATTTTTTTCCTTGTTCTCCTGATTCTGCTTTGTTGCTCTTCCATTTTCTAATGCCTTGACTAGATTTCTTTATTGCCATTTGTTCTAGGATGTTGTTACGATCTCTAGAACACCAGGCTCTGATACCAATTGAAAGTGCAGGGGCATGCGACCTATGCAGGATCACTTAATATGGCTATGCGGAATGTATGTGATAACTTAAGCTATTCAATAGTTATGTAGGTAAAAATTCGTAAACAAGATATATCTCACAAATAACTATAAATGCAGTAAAGTAAAGTAGAGTAACGACACCAGGATTTTTATACTGGTTCGGACCTCCAGTCCTACGTCCAGTCCCGAAGCTCCTCTTCGGCTTTTCACTAAACAACACCCTCGCTTCACCCGGAGGAACAGGTTCACAACTACTTGATATACGGGCTACAAGTTTACCCACTTGATTTCACGGGCTACAAGCTTACCCACTTGATTTCACGGGCTACAAGCTTACCCACTTGATTTCACGGGCTACAAGCTTACCCACAAGACGATTACAAGAGTTTGACCTTGAATGTGTTCTTTCTTCAACACTGATTAGTCAATGATTGAGTACAAGCTTCCTATAATCTTATCCTCAAGTATATGAATTAAATGCGAAAATTTGAAGGAAGTTAGTTGCTTGTTGAATCAAAATATGAGAAATATTATCAAGGATTCAATAAGTAACTTGAATTTGGGAGCTTTTTAGAATGCAAGAGTATTTAGAAAGTAAGATCAGAAATTAGAGCAAGAATCGGTGATTTGGATGAATGAAAGATGATGTATTTATAGCAAATGAGAAGCTGTAATTATTAGTGAAAAGTTGCAATCAAAAGGAGTGATTTTTAATGAAGAGAAATGGATGCAACATTTCAAGAAAGAAGATGACTCTTCGTGAAATTCAAAAATAGGTCTATAGGAAAAATTAATAGGTTGACAGGTTTTTGACCGTTATTTCAAAAAGCTGTTGACCTGTTAATTTTAATAGGTTGACCTGTTAAGTTTAAAAAGCTGTTGACCTGTTAATTTTAACAGGTTGACAGGTTTTTGTCAACATACATAAAAAATGAGTTTTCATGTATATTTTTGAAGAGAATAAGAAGTATGATTATTTGAGGATAGATTTTAACATAAATAACTCTAAAATAACCATCTTCTAACCTATAAAACATTGAGTCTTCTTTTCGTCGATCATGAAGCTCCTTCTTGTCATTAATCAAAATAAGCATTGAAACCGTTGACTCAACATCTGTTATGGATTATGTGTGTTAGAATGATATTGATCCTTGTTATTCTATATTTTAAATATCATAAAAAGACCCTGGGATGTAAAAAGAATTATTTCAATGTATATTGAAATAAAGGGATTTTATAAAATCAACAGATTTTATAAAAGGAAATATTTTGAAAGTAAATAAAAGGAAAATGTTTATAAAACGAATAGAGTTTTATAGAAGGGAAAATGTTGATAAAACGAATAGAATAGAATAAAGGATTATTTATTTAGAAAATAAATAGAATAAAGGATTATTTATTGGGAAAATAAATAGAGGAGTTAATCGAATCGAGTTAATCGAAAGGAGTTAATCGAACATAATTAATCAAAATGGAGTTGAACAAAAATTAGAAACTGACTAGAGATTAATAAGTTGAATGGTTTCTTGAGTATCGATCTGATGTTGGTTTCGGCCTTCAGGGTTTATATTTAGGAAGTTGTTCTCTTGTTAGTTTATAGTTAGAGTTTGATAGTTGTGGAAGGATAGTGATACGTAATTAAGCTATGAAAATGTTTTCCAGTGTTAATAACATATATTTTCTAAACACAGAAAATAAGGCATTGTGAATATATATATGCTAAATGATGATTGATCGATATAATTTCCATCTGGAAATAATATCGTTGTTTGTACACGTGTTTTTCTTTGATAGTTAAATCACAAACTATCAAAGTTTTGACCATTTAAACGTCGTTAATATGGAGAGATCGATTGGATTATTATCCAAAGAACCACTCCGTATTGGCATAAGCGTTGTGAATCAAGGATGCTGAATATATCGAAGACGGAGTAAAGTGCAAGGGTTGTTGTATAAATCTTAGATAACAATTGCCTAAGATGGTTATACTGAATAGTGCCTTCGGTTTGTCATGTCCCAGGACGACCTGTATGGAAGAATGTCTGACAGAGTATATCTAATAGATCGCGTAAGTTGATCTCTTCAGACGTATTCACGTTTGGTGGCGGAAGAATTCGTTTCTCTTAGTTGTCTACCCGTGTTATTTTTGGATAAATCAATTTGTGATTTGGCGGATATGACGATGTGACATTCAAAGTGAATGAAGATGTGACATGTAAAAGATAAGCGTAGCTTCTAGCCTCACATCCGGTAAATGACAGAAATCGAGCAGGCAACGTGGCTATGTAGATCGCACTTATTAGGGTGTTTAATCACCTGATCTAGAGTTTCATTTATTTCTTAAAATCTATTGTTGATGCTGTCCCATTCGGGGAAACGATTGATGATCCCAACCGTTGGTGATGTACATTCGATACACTCAAGCGAAATGAGTGTTCGGTCATGTGTGGCCGGGTTGTAAGATGTTCTTGTTGAACCCAGTGTATTCCTCTCTAGAGGTACACTAGCGAAAGGTGGTTCCATACCTTGTCATAGTTGGAAATCCATTACCCAATACGTGCTTGCGGTTTTGATTGTATACTATATATGTAGAACGTGAGATGAAAGCGTTTCTGCTAGATGATTATTATATTGTGGTTGATAGACATTATTATAATATCAAAGGTTTTTGATATAAAGATGTTTTGGATTCTCATAAGGGAAAAACTCGTTCCGTTATATGGCGTGGTCTTATGAGATATCGTTTACTTGCTCAAACTGTTTTTAACTGTTTTACTCATACCAGTCCCATGACTGACCAGGAGTTTATTTTGTTTGTTTTCCCTAAACTCTTGGGTGCCCAATTTTGTACGGGCAGTCAAGTAGTCGGGATTTACAGATACTTGAAGAGCTGGAGCAGGAGGCTTCAGGATTATATAGCTATTATTATTCCGCTATGTTGTAAGTGTTGTACTTTGATAATGATGTGTATATATATATAATGATTTTATTTCAAGGATTTATTATCTATTATATGTTGTTCGTTCCGCTGTGAGATTCGTGTTACTCTGATGTTGTGTTCTTCTTCTTCTTCTATTCTAAGGTTCTATCTTATCTTTCCTCACCCTCTAATTTCTTTCATTAACCATTCGGTATTTTTCTATGTTTGGTTAGTCGTCATTGAGTATATGTCGATAACCAAGATCGTCAAAAACCGGGTCGTTACACCTCATTTCCATGACTCTGTGAATCTCCTCTACCACCTCTCTCAGTGTAACGACCTGGTGATTTCGCGATCCTGGATATCGGCATACAACACCATGTCGACTACCAAGCATCGGAAACACCGGATAGTCCATGAAAGAAATTAGAGGGCAAGGATAGATAAGATAGAAACTTAGAACAGAAGAAGAAGAAGAACATACAGCATCAGAGTAACACGAATCTCACAGCGGAACGAACAATGTATAAAAGACACATAACTTTCAAATAAAACTAGTATATGTATACATTAACATTATCAGAGTACAACACTTACAACACAACGGAAATAACTATAGCTATATAATCCTGAAGCCTCCTGCTCCAAGCTCTCCAAGTATATCTGTAAAATCCTGACTACTTGACTGCCTGTACAAAATTGGGCACCCAAGAGTTTAGGGAAAACAAAACAAAATAAACTCTTGGTCAGTCATGGGACTGGTGTGAGTAAAACAATTTAAAAGCAATTTGAGCAATAAAATGATATCTCATAAGACCACGCCGTATAACGGAACGGGTTTTTCCCTTATGATAATCCAAATCAATTCGATTTAACTTTCGAATCATTTTGAAAGAAACAATGATCTTTTATATCAAAACTCTTTTGATATTATAATAGTGTCTATCAACCACAATATAATAATCGTCTTGCAGGACGCTTTCATCTTGCGTTCCACATATATAGTATACAATCAAAACCGCGAGCACTTATTGGGTAATGGATTTCCAACTATGACAAGGTATGGTACCACCTTTTGATAGTGTACCTTTAGAGAGGAATACACTGTGTTCAACAAGAACATCTTGCAACCCGGCCACACATGACCAACCACTCATTTCGCTTGAGTATATCGAACGTATATCACCAACGGTTGGGATCAACAACGGTTTCCTGAATGGGATAGCATCGAATATATTAAAGAATGAAATGAATATCTCTAGATAGGTGATAATACACCCTAATGGAAGCAACCCACATAGCCATGCTGCCTTCCCGATTTTTGTCATTTCTCGATTATGAGGCTAGAGGCCACGATTATCTCTGACAGATCACACATTTATTCACTTTGAATGTCACATCGTCATACCCGCCAAATCACAAATTGATTTCCCCAAAAATACAACAGGTATACATCTAAGAGAAACGAATTCCTCTTCCACCAAACGTACATACATTTAAAGAGATCAACTTACGTGATCAATTAAATATACTCTGTCAGACATTCTTCCATACAGGTTGTCCTGAGACTGGACAAACCGAAGGCACTATTCTGTAAATCCATCTTAGGAAATTTCTACCCAAGATTTGACAGAACGACCCTTGCACAAACTCCATCTTCAATTATCTTCATCATATTCGATCGCAACGCTAACGCCCATATAAAGTGGTTTTCAGATAATGAATCTGATCCTGGTTTCTCCGTATTGACGACGGAAAAATAGTCAAAAACTTCGATAGTCGGTGAGTTAACTATCAAAGAAAAATATGTGTGCAAACAACGATATTATTTCCAGATGGAAATTTTATCGATCAATCATCATTGAACATTTATCTCTTTAATTCATTAATTTATTCATTTTTTTCATTTCCTGTTAACATTTCTTATTTTCTAAATCTAGAAAATATGCGTTATTAACATTGGAAAACCTTTCCATTTCTTATTTTCTATATTAGAAAACATTTCTTATTCTTATTTGGAAAACATTTCCAAAACTCCTATATTTGGATTTAAACAGATGTTTAAATAAAACATTGTTAT
Organism: Allium sativum; assembly: GCA_030737875.1. Taxonomy (NCBI): domain Eukaryota; kingdom Viridiplantae; phylum Streptophyta; class Magnoliopsida; order Asparagales; family Amaryllidaceae; genus Allium; species Allium sativum. The sequence continues at coordinate 380,271,197 of CM060926.1, forward strand.
GCCAACTCAAAACATTACACTGGTTAACTAACTTCACTTAACCAACCTTCACTATCGAACCTTAACCATTCCTTAGTTAAAAACGAAGCCAATCATGTTGGGGTATAACTACCTCTCAAACCTTAACTGAACAACATTTCTAACTTCGAAATAGATACAGTTCACCTTCTAAATCTTTAACAAACTTCCTTACGAAACTCTCGGATTTTATTTACAAATCCACTTCTTTATTAAAAACACTGATTATAACTATAGCGTTATAATCCCTACTTCTGAAATATCTAACGTCAAAATATAACTTTTATTCTTTAATTTAACTAAATAACTAACTAGACAATTTATAACCAAAAAATAGATCTTGATTAAAAACGAAAAGTGAATAGTACTTTCCCGAATTCGATATAATCGAATTTCAACATATAACTCTCTTTCGAATAATCTCTATTCAATAACTCCTTTTCGAATAAACTATATTCGATTAACTCCTTTCGAATAAATTAATATTCGATAACTCCTTTCGAATAAACCAATATTCAATAACTCCTTTCGAATAAACTAATATTCGATAACTCCTTTCGAATAAGCTAACATTCGATAACTCCTTTCGAAAAAACTAATATTCAATAACTCCTTTCGAATAAACTAATATTCGATAACTCCTTTCGAATAAACTAATATTCGATAACTCCTTTCGAATAAACTAATATTCGACAACTCCTTTCGAATAAAATAACTCCTTTCGAATAAACTAATATTCGATAACTCCTTTTCAATTAACTAATATTCGATAACTCCATTCAAATAAACTAATATTCGATAACTCCTTTCAAATAAACTAATATTCGATAACTCTTTTTCAGTTAACGCTAACTCTAATCAATTAACTCTAACTCTAATTGATTAACTCTAATTCGATTAACTCTAACTCTAAACGATTAATACTAACTCTAATCGATTAACTCTAATTCGATTAACTCTAACTCTAATCGATTAACTATAACTCTAATGATCTAATTCGATTAACTCAAACTCTAATCGATTAACTCTAACTTTAATCGACTAACTCTAATTCGATTAACTCTAACTCTAATCGATTAAATCTAATTGGATTAACTCTAACTCTGATCGATTAACTCTAAAACTAATTGATTAACTCTAATTCGATTAACTCAAACTCTAATCGATTAACTCTAATTCTTATTGATTAACTCTAACTCAAATCGGTTAAATCTAACTCAAATCGGTTAACTCTAACTCTAATGGAATAACTCTAATCCTTTAACTCTAACTCTAATCGATTAACTCTAACTCTAATCGCTTATCTATAATTCTAATCGATTAACTATGATTCGATTAACTCCCCTAACTCATTTTGATTAACACATTTTGATTAACTCCTTTGATTAACTCTACGTCCATATTCAGTTTCAAATATCGATGTTGAAATCGATTCTTACTTCTCTATATAAATCCCGACTTGTATATTCTATTTATCCAATGATAAGTATTTTATTTAATTTATAAAGTATTATTTATAAATTAATCTTCTCAATCTATCGGTTAGAACAGATTCCATTTAAAATCTTTGCTTTAAATCCATATCATGTTATACCCGTGCACGAAGCACGGGTCTAAACTTTTCAAATATAAAATTCTCTTTTTATACTATTCTATTCATTTTTCAAGTATTTCCTTTTATAATCTATTTATTTACCAAATAAATTCCTATTGATAGTTCTATTTATTTATAAAATATTTCCTTTTCAATTCTATTTATCTAACAAATAAATATTTCCTTTTCAATTCTATTTATTTAACAAATAAATATTTCCTTTTCAATCCTATTTATTTAACAAATAAATATTTCTTTTTTCCTATTTATTTCCTACATATTTCCTTTTCAATTCTATTTGTAAATGTTTAACAAATATTTCCCTTTCTATTTATTTGTAAATGTTTTACAAATATTTCTCTTTCTAATTTATTTTTTTGACAAATAAATATTCCTTTTATAACTCCTTTGATTTTATAATTATTTTCTTTTATAAAATCCTTTTCCTTTTATATATAAAATCCATTGATTTTATATAAATAATTTATTTACAAAATACACTTTGAAAATCTCCTTTTCTATATCCCGGTATTTCTTACAGTATTTAAAATACCAATTCACAATGATCGATATCATTCAAACACACATAATCAACAACAGATTGTATATCACATCATATATTACAATATATGAAAAGAACAGTATTATAAATATTGAGGAATCCAATTGGATTCCTCCAACCTGTTTCCCTGCATCACAAATGTTAAACAATATAATTAACATCGATTTCATTTCAATATGAAATATTCTGATAAACAGAATCAATATTTGATTAACGATTTATATATAGACCGTTGTCTATAATTTCAACCAATACATCAGCAATTCAACTAAACAATCAACACACAGAAATCAATTATCATTTATCAGTACTAGATTATATTTATAAAAATATAAACTGTACAGAGTTAGTGAGATTTACTCACATTGGACGATCATTATTAAATAACGATAATTGTTGCTTGATTTAGACTGAAAATTTATTTCGCTATAAATTGTAACGAGCTCAAATTCACTCCCAACCTGTTCCATTGCGTAGCACTCGTCCATACGATCCCAATGGATCCAGTTTCATCAAATTCTGACATCATACGAATAAGTTATTGAGTTAACAAGTTAACATGTTATTCGAATTAAATAAATCATTAAGCAATTTACAATTGGGCTTTACCCATTTCTACCTCGGCCCAATACCACAGATTTACCCATATGAGAAATAGCCCACCTGCACTTGGATTCTTCTTCCTCTCGATGGAAATGTCTGTAGCTTCCTACCGTACTCCTCCTTCAACTATTCCTCCATTCCTCAACGTACATCAAAACCGACAACACCATACTTCATCTCATTCAACCCTCTCCAACCTCAATTCAAATTCTATCAACTCGCAACCACCAAGTGAATCGCGACGCTCAGCTCGACTCCATGGCTTCCAGTGACAACATCGACATCTTTTTGTTCAAAATTACCCTAAACTTCGCATGCAAGTGCGGTTTCACTTCCTCAATCCAAAAACGATCTCTGAATCTCACGTTGAAGCCTAAATCGCCAGGAGTTTGGAACCCCAGAAAACCATTGTATTGAAAACTGCCTTCGAATTTCCCAAATGCACTATCAATTTGAAGAGCAGGATACAAGGATCACTATTGTACATGTATTATGATTTATTGGGATTTGTTTGATTTTTGATTGATTTTTGAAAGTGGCGAAATGGGTTTTGGGAGGAATAACCAGCAGCGGGTTTGTTGTTGACTATTGGGAGGAAATGAGTTAGGGTTAAGGGATGGTAGTGGTACTTATCGAAGGGTTTTAATATATTTTTATTCGATTTTATATTCAATTATAACCAATCGTTGCTTACGTTTAATTTCTAAAAATTCGTACAATCACATATGAAATCCAAAAATCACGAAAATGGACATGCAACTATGGTTTGACATTACGGACCCAACAAAACTGGCTTCGTCAAATTCCGACTCCGTTTGCTCACACAGCGTATTTTTAAAGGTCAAATTATCGACTGTATTTCACATTAAAATCCCGTACAACCACATACTGACTCTAAAAATCACGAAAATTGAAATCTAGCAATAATTAAATATTGCAGATCCAACAAAATTAGTTTCGTCGAAAACGGAGGTCGTTTGCAAAACTGGCTATTTTTAAAGCTCTAAATAAACCCTTTTAAATATTAAATATATTTAAAAATAATTAAATTAATTTTTTAAATATAAATATTATCGTATATATTCACAATAGAATATCATACAACTCTAACTGGATTTATAACTCGATATTTCAAAATTCCCAGTTATATCGATATTCGATTTATATTTAAAATCATTTTATAATATAAATATATATTTATAAATTTCAAAGGAATTCCATAGCGACTTTTCTAAAATTTGACTTGAACATAAATCAAAATCTACACAACGAAATATCGATTTTTCTCTTTCATTAGAAATATATACTTCACCAGCTCCGAACGTTTCTTGTTACACAGAAATCCGATTTAAAATGGCTTTTGTATATTCGTTTAAACTTCGAATCACCAAATTACGAATTGCCGCGCCATTTCGAGCTTGATTATAATTATAATATAAATTATACGTTCAACTGTCGTTCAAATAATAATTCGTTATTCTAATTCAAATTCTAAGCTGAATTAAATATTTTAAATTGTCAAGTTCACATTGTATTGTCAATTCACAATTTCGGAATTAAATATATTATTCTATTATTTAAATTAATTAAATATTCAATATTATTTAATTAAACAACCCTTTAATTCCCTAAATCACTAATTAAATAAATAAATTATTATACCGTAACAATACGGGACATTACACTCAGATTCACGTTTACAACGATCGTGCATCGCCATAGCATGGCCGTGTACAATATAATGAAGAAATTGATGTATCAAGAAAGACCCACCTAAATTGAAGAAAATCAAGGATAGTAAGTGATGACAACGATTGGATTAACTCGAAAATTCAATTGGTTGGATTTAAGAGAAGTTTGGGAGAGTGTGAGATTTCTGGTTCACTCGGATAATAAAGGAGAAGAAGCGAAAGAGAAATAGACCAGGATTATATAGAGGGAGAAAAAAGACTCCTCGCCTTTTTCTCCCGATTTGAATGCCTTAGGTTTTAGTTCGGCCATGCCAAACCGAGGCGACTCTCCCTTCGGTTTGGCCATGCCGAACCAAATGGATTTTTCTCCGGTGCGACACACGAACCGACATATAAAAAGAGGTTAAGGTCTGACACTCTCCTAACTTGGTTCATAAGCTCGTATGTCGACTCACATATAATTACACATTTGACATGACGACGCCCTCGACTTGCGCGGAAAGCGACGTTGTGCAGCAACGAACTACTTGTGTACAATCACGTGAATGAGCCAACAACTCGATGTGACATGACTACATTGCAAATATATTCAACCCTTTGACTTGACGAGGTTTGAATTATTACCTGTGAATTCCAAAGCCTTCAATCAAATGGTTTGGTCTGATGAATATCTCTGATGGTAGTCAAGAATACATTTAGCCATCTATGAAGAAAGGAAAGGTCCAAACGTCATTTTTATTCCATAAAGGACGCAGCTGTTCGGCTCATTCAAAGAACATCCCGTCACCAAGGCAACATACTTTTAGGAGCAGAATGTTGACCATCCTTTTCGTCAAGGTCGTCACACGGAAATTTCTCAAAGGCAGGTCATCCGAGATGCAGTATTGAAACCGTCTTAGTTGGTGCAGTGCTTGGTTCGGCCTTCTGAAGTGAGAGTGTAGATTAGGCTTAACAGTTCGGACTCTCTCGGTTCGGCCTTCCCCAGCAATCTATAAGAAGAAGGGTTCTTCCTGGTACAACCTCTCCCTGGTTGGGCATCCCTCAACTAGCCATGTCAACACCATCTACTAATACTTCTCTGGTCTAGCTTCCACAACTGGGTCATGTAGGAAAATTTTGGAAGAGCCTCCCCCAATTTGGCATGGCTTAAGCCAAACCAGGCCATGCCGAACTAGGCATAACAACATGGCTGGCGTGGTCGCTCTTTCCACTACTTCCACTACTCCTACTTTTTCACGCACGTACTATGCCGAATTGGATTCGAAATTCACTATAAATAGCCCCTTGGACTTTATAAAGTGGGTGTAGGCAATTTATATCCAAACCACTATAGATCCTTGTGTGTGCTTGTTCCTTGTTTTAATTTGCATTTTCATCGCTTTTATTTTCTACTTTATAATTATTGGGTGTTTGAGCCATTTTTGAATCAAACAAGTTGGAAGATAATGATGCTTCAGCATATTCAAAGTAAAAAAGAGAATGTTCAAAGTAAAAAAGAATACCATTTAATTGACTTATCTTTTCAAATGGCCTACCATTACATTAGATGAATAAACCTCTCATTCTTGTTCTTTTGTGTCATAACAATACATTTACATTGATCCCGTGAGCCATGCACCTATCTCAAAAGCTTTATGTTGACCAAAAATCTACACCATAAGCTGATAATAGAAATCAATACAAATAAACCAATAAACAAGCTATTACATATTTTACATACCATGTCTGTAATGGAATGATCAATTAGATCGGTATAATATAAAGATGGCATGTTGACTTTGGCATTTTGAACATTATGCAATCATCGTTTACAAATTTGTTGCAAGTGCGTCCTTTATTTGATTCATTCTCATATTCATCACTTCTAGTATGTATTAAAAAATACAGTTCAACTAGAAAAACACACAAAAAATGACAAAAAACTTCGACATGCCCTAGCTGAATTAATACTATTTAATTTGGCGGCATGTTGCCGAATTGAATACTCTTAATCGTCTAACAAACTCCTATGTCATTCCTCAAAATCATTTGCATATATTTGCATTAAAACCTAATACATTTAACCCTTCTCTATTAAATTCTATCTTAGACATAAAAGTAAAAAAAGTACGTTATCTTGTTTTGTTGAACATGTTAAACATTAAGCATACTTTCTTCCATGAGAATTATTTTGTTTTCCTTCTCATTTGATGCAATTTCATTAGGATTTGACTGTTTCATGGATTATAGATTAATTAAATTAATTAGGCAATAAAAAGAGAATACTGAAAATGAAATGATCAGGTTAAATATTGTAAGGTTAAACTTGCCATATTATAATTAATTTTACGAGAGAGATTTTTTTAACTTATTCTAACAATTTTATTATTATTCAAATAGCGACTCATTCATAAAAAAAATTTGATGTAAGTAATAATGCAATTAATGTTATGACTAATGTGACGACCCGAAATTTCAGCCTTCGAAAATCGGCATTTGACATAACTCAAGCATCAGATGTCGAAGATTTAAACGTCGGGTTCTGTATTGCCTTTGGGTGTACGACACATAAGAACTGAATAAAACAACATTTTTCATTATCATTACAATAACTTTTACATCAGAACACAACATATATCAGAGTACAATAGTAAATACATACATAGTGGAAAATACACAGTAGAAACTACTAAGCTCAGCAGAAGAAATAAAATGCTCTGAACACAGCTCTAGCTTCAGTACAACACTTGCTCTATAAAATATCTGCAAACCAAAACTACTAGGATGCCCGTGTGGGAAATATGGGCACTCAGAGTTTATGTGGAAGAACAATAAACTCCAGGTCAGTTATGGGACTGGTGTGAGAACTAAAACAGTTATTTACTTTTATTTTAAAGTTAGGTAAATCATAAGACCATGCCGTATAACACGGGATGTGTTTTACCTTACGAATACCAGTCATAAAACTTGCTATGCTTTTTGAAAATAAAGCTACCATAAGACCTGTATCCCATCACACAATGCAAACACCATTATGAGAAAGTGTTACCTTATGATTACCAAATATGCTTGGTACGCGAAAAGCATTGGATATTATCATTTGTGTCTAATGTGGAAATCACTTTTGAAAGTAAATGTATAAATCTTAGTAGATGTATGTACCCATATATTACGTCTACATACACAGATTACAACTAAAACCATAAAGGTTTGTATTGAAGGTTGGGTTCCAACAATGACCAAAACAAAATATCTTCCTTAACTGATTCGGGTACACCACTAACGGGATGTCCCAGGGACCAACAAATGATTCCCATTCTTGTATCAGCAAAGCCGGCCCACCTATAGCAGGTGTAGTTCGGCTTTCTCCTCAACATAACATTTCCTGATCGTAACCGACCATTATCCAAGGCGCCTCAATCCATTATACATAAGTAAAATTTCTAGGCTCTACACCATAGCATCATTTTCTCAACTAGAAGGAAACTGTAACGACTCAGATTTCGCGTGGACCTAATCGATCGCTAAGTCGACTAAGACCATTCAAAACCCAAATACGCTAACTCTGGGCATACAACACATTAGAACAAATAACAAAGACTTTTATAAACATTACAATAATGTTACATCAGAGTACAGAATATATCAGAGTACATCGAATTATATTATAGTGGAAGATTAATTTACAATAGATTTTTTTACAATGCAGCGGAAACAAAAATACAGCGGAAGGTTATTAATCCTCTGGACATAGCTTTAAGCTTCGATCTAGAATCCTGCTCAATATATCTGTAAAATAAGCTACTCGACTGCCCGTGTGGGAAAGAGGGTACCCGAGTTTGCAAAGTGAAACAAACTACAAGTCAGTCATGGGACTGGTATAAGAAATCTATTTAACCTATTTAATAATAAGGCTAATCAAAGGACCACGCCGCTAACGTGGAACGGGTTTACTCCATTTGATTGCCAGTGCATAAAATAAAGTAAATCGTTAAATAATGCAATGCTTTTTAGAAAAATGAAACCATTATAAGACTCAAGTCCCATCACACAATGCAACGCAAACCGGAGGATAGAGTTTTACCTTATTATGGTCAAAAATGCTTGATATGATAAAAATGGATTTGATATTATTATTAGTGTATATATGTTTCAAAAACATTTCAATCATAATTAATCAATCATAGACGGCATAACTACTATATATTATGTCGCCATACTGGTTTTACAATCAAAACCGCATAGTGTCGTATTGGAAGTTGGATTTCCTTCATGAGTCGAGGCTAGGAACGATCTCCTTACCGATTTGAGACACTATAGCAAATGTCTCAGGATTTGAACGCTGGCGAACCCTTGGATCCTGTAGGGCCGGTCCACAAATACTTTAGTGGATTAGTTATGCCTGAAAACATGCTTCTCGATCCTATTGAACCTATAAATTGGTCATTATGGACCAATATAACCGAGGCCTCGTAATCCATCATCCACGTAAGTAAAATGTCAGGGCTTGCAAAACCCTGATCCCACTTCTAGCTAGAAAGAAACATGTGCACTCCCTGCGTTCCCTTGTCCCGTTTTTGACTTATACCGGGGTGTGAGGCTCGCGAAGCAATGCTATACACAAAGCTATGCCTAAACAGGTCGTGCTTTGATCATTAACCATAAGGCCCTGCTTTTCAACAAAAGCCTCGATCATTTGCATCTTGGCATGCCACATTGACAATTCACGCCATGCGATCGATAACCACCAATATATAACCTCTGAGCTCGTGCGTCTTAGAGAAGGGTGTTAAGTAAGAGAATAAATTCTCTGCCACCAAACAGATATATATTGAATAGAAATCAATTTACACAGAATGAAGTCCAATGTCAGACACACATCCATTTACAAGTCCGTTCTGGGTCTGAACGAAACCGGAGACACCTTATTCCTCATCCCGCATGTCCAACACGGAAGAGAGGTGCTCACTTATCCGGAAAATCAACAAGTACCTCCAGACAACAACCACTGTAACCCTTTCTTGAGATCAAATCAGTTCAGGGCATCTGTAGTCGTCCATTCGATGTGAAGATCGCCGGTCTTCAATCACCGTCTTCAATGTCTTCGACTTTAAATCACCATATAATTATCTGAAATGAGATTGAACTCGGTCTTTTCAAATAATTCTTGAATATATATAATTTAAAATCATTTCATATCGTTAATATTGTTTTATAACGATTTATCGCTATTTTTATTTATATAAAGTTAGCCCAATTTAATTTAACGACGATTAGAGTCAGTAGGCAGCCCTGCGCCGTTTGTACCCAAATTTGATTTACATTTTTCTCGAAATCTAACTGTTGGATTTTAACGAATTTTATATCATTGGAAAGATCTTTCCAAAGCGGGCCTAACGGTTCCAGTTTTGGGGAAATCCGACGGTCGGATCTTTCGGTATAATCGTTTAAAGTTACGATTCCGAAACGCGAACCACTGCTCGCGATTCATTTAATTTTAATTTATATTTATATACATAAATTATATATAAATATAAACTATTCGATGGTTCCTCTAACATATTTAACACGCCAAATAAAAGAATGTTTTATTGGTATAACACATCTACATGTTCGCACTGTCAAATAAAATGTATTTTATTTACATGACAATTTAGCTAATGACAAATAAAAAGACAATTTTTATTTGTATTTCTATTTTTAACTCTAACAAATAAAAAGGAAATCTTTTATTTGTATATAGTTTCAATGAACGTTTTGACAACAAAATTAATTCTTTTATTAACACACAAATTCTAATGTATGTTTTAACAATAAAAATGATCTTGTATTTAACATACAAATTCTAATGTATGTTTTAACAATAAAAACGATTCTTTTATTTAACATACAAATTCTAATGTATGTTTTAACATTAAAAATTATTGTTTTATTTAACATACAAATTCCAATGTATGTTTTGACAATAAAAATGATTCTTTTATTTAACATACAAATTCTAAGGTATGTTTTGACAATAAAAATGATATTTGACATACAAATTCTAATGTATGTTTTAACGTTAAAAATGATTGTTTATTTAACATACAAATTCTAATGTACGTTTTAACAATAAAAATGATCTTTTATTTTACATACAAATTCTATTTCAACGAAATGCATAAGAAGTGATACATTCATTTTTTGTTGACAATTATATTTCAACAAAATGATTTAAAGCGATGATTTCATTTTGTTAACAACTCTAGTTTAGCAAAATGAATATTAGTGATGATTTCTTTTATGTTGACAATTCTAGTTTAACAAAATGATTAAAAGTGATGATTTCATTTTGTTAAAAATTCTAGTTTAACAAAATAAATATAAATGGTCTTTCCGTTTTTGTTGACAATTTTATTTCAAAAAAAATTAATATTTTTGCCTAAACACAAACCTATTTAACAAAAATGTTATTTTTGTTTTACCTCAAATCTATTTAACAAAAATGTAATTTTTGTTTTCAACCATTATATTTTGACAAAATGTTAAATTTTGTTTCCACTATTATATTTTGACAAAAATGAATATTTTGGTTCAACTAATCTATTTTGACCAAAAATGCATATTTTGTTTCAACTAATCTATTGTAACAACCAGGGAAATCAGAGCCAATTTTTATTTTGGCTATTTTTACTGAATTTTGAATAGTTGAAATAATTTATTTTAAATAATAACAATTAAAAATCTATTTAAATCGAAGTTCGAACGAATATTTTTATTTTAATTTTAAAAGGAGGTAGAAATAGCGCTGTAGTTTGAAAATTTGAATTCAAACTTTGACTGACTGTACAGGATGCAAAATAAATCGGATTTTGGTGAAACCAAAAATATTTAAATCTATTTAAGAATATCTTTCCAACGAATCCGAAAAATTGAAATTTCGTAATGGGAATCAAAAGTTATGATCAGTTGAATTTTCAGAAAGGTCACTGTGGAATTTAATATAAGGGTGCTTTTTTACAGGTCCCTATTAACGTTTTAAATTAAGCTCAGGTCCGGTCAAAAACTTATTGTAAATTTAGTCCCTATTTTTCAAAAAATCAACAAAAAAATAAAAGTAAAATATAAAAAAATCATGTAAATTTGTAATTAATTAAAACAATTAATTGTGAAAAAAAATCAAATCAAAAACAACGTCAAAATCAAAAATTACACAAAAACAATGAAAAGAAGAAAAATGCATCAGAAGATGCATATAATTCAATTAGTTGCATACATGTATGCATTTATTTTAATTCTGCGTAAAAACTGCAGTGTAAATGCATACATTTATGCACATATTGTAAATACATGCATATTCTGATGCACTGATTTAAACCCTACATACATACGTTCATATTTTTCACTTTTGCATATATTTTGACATATCTGCAGACACCTATGCATTTATACAGAAAAACTGCATACATGTATGAAATAATTCAATAGTCGTATACACATATATGCATGTGTATTTAAATAGTTGCATATATGTATGCAACTTTTTTTTTGGTCGAGAGCTTCTAACAATATTTCCAGATTTTAGAATATATTTTTTTAATCAAGGCCGCATTTTTCTTTAAGAAATTGAAGAAGGCGGAAGTAAATAACGGATGGGAGCGGAAGTCCCTGAAATGAAGGAGGCGGAGACAAAAATAGGGGGCGGGTTCTAAATTGAAACATGACAAGAATGTGAGCCTAATTAAGTTTGCTTTTAGGGATGTGAGCCAAATTTTCACTTAAAATAATATATGGCCCGTATAAATAGCCATTTTTCAAATGACCTTCGTTTTCGACAAAATCACTTTTGTTGGATCCGGAATGTCAAATTATTGCAGGATTCCAATTTTCATAATTTTTGGAATCAATATGTGAGCGTGGCAAAAGAAAATATGTTTTGACAATTTCAGTCAATCTCGATTGACTAGAAAATGGCCATTTTTCCAACGGTCACCAAATTCGATGAAATTAGTTTTGTTGGGACCGTATCGTCAAAACATAGCCAGATTTATTTTTTAGGAATTTTTAGAGTCAGTCTGTGGCCTCGGTAAATTAAAATGTTCGATCAAATTAAATAATTAAATGCTTTATTATTTAATTTTAAGAATAAATGACTAAAATAGTCGAATGGGCTTACAAGACATATCCATTTGTGTCCGTAATGGGGTATTTAGCTGGGGGCGTCACTCTTTGGGTTTGATTTGGAGCTAATAGCGATACAGAAATTAAAAGAATTTAATAAAATAAAAATATATAGAAATACGTATATATACGAAGTATATATACGCGTATGCCACCGTATACATCTCCCTCATTTGAACTCGATACCCAAATTCAATGGCGGCGGTTGCTCAATCCTTCTACCCCAAATAATTCCCCAACCACACATCAGAATCGATCACTCCAGTTCAGGTTTTTGTTGTGTTTTCTTCGATCTTCAATCCCATACCCAGTTCACCCCAAACCATCGCCTGTACACGGAGAACCAAGCCTCCAATGGTGCTGACTTTGCACCGCCACGCCTCCACATAAGTTGGATCGAGTTCACCTATCTTCTGGGCGGAGGAGCGTCGCTCGTAGGCGGAGCACAGGGCGATGGCTGATCGTGGTTCGGCGCCCTGATTGTCGCGAAAAGTGGAAACCTAATTTCGAAGATTTGGGTTGAACTGTCGGTCTATAGTGTTGAAGAAGAAGAAAAGGGTATTTTTAATTAATTTAATTATTTATTATCTTTTAAATGTTTACAAACTTCATAAGATCGTATCGTACTCGTATGATAACGAAATTCGATGAAACATGAAGCGTTGAAATCACAACGACGAGATCTACATTTTAAAAGAGACCTGGGAATTTTTAGAGCTTGCGACAATTTTTGGCATCGTCAAATCAATGTGAGATATCTGAATTCAGAATTAAAATAAATAAAAATATATTAGGATGCAGACGGAGTTTAGAAACTCCCTACACCCGTCGTCCACAAACCATGGATGACTTGTTTTAGTTGTGGTTTGAAATTGGTGAATATTATGAATGGTTGATTGTTGATTTTGGTTGAAAACAAATAGGATTAGTTTATTGAAAAATTCATCTGCGTACGAAATAGATTATTGAAATCCCATTTATCAAAAGTTGCGAGGCTTTAAGGTAGCGCGAGGAGCCGTACATCGGGATGGTGCCGGTTTTAATTACCCTGCCGTTGTGCTGCCGAAATTTTCTGAAATATTTTGTGTTATAAAATATTCATGCTGTTATATATTAATTGTTTGAATATTATGAAAATCAGATTTTAAACATATATATATATATATATGAAATTGATCGTTATATGTCAACATTGAATCCACATTTTAAATGTAATAAAAAATGGAGCATTTGTTTTCAGAAAAAAATGAATTTACATTTAATCTTACATTTTTAATGTAAATGTAAAATCAAAAATAAGCATTTATATAGAAAAATGAATTTATATTTGATTTTACATTTTTAATGTAAATGTGGCATTAAAATAATCATTTAGAGAAAAATCAATTTACATGTGATTTACATTTTTAATGTAAATAAAACATTAAAATAAACATTTTAATACAAATTGTATTTGCATTACATTTTATATTTTATGTAATTCAACTTTAAAATAGACATTTGGATGTTAAAATGTTTTGACATTAGATTTCATATTTTAATGTAAATGAATTTACATTAAAAATACAACATAATGAAATATACATTTTTCAAGTGTAAATAAATAATGAATGAAATATACATTTTTCAAGTGTAAATAAAGAATGGATGAAATATACATTTTTCAAGTGTAAATAAAGAATGAATGAAATATACGTTTTTCAAGTGTAAATAAAGAATGAATGAAATTTACATTTTTCAAGTGTAAATAAAGAATGAATGAAATTTACATTTTTCAAGTGTAAATAAAGAAAGAATGAAAGTTACATTTTTCAATGTAATGATATATAGAATAAAGATTGCATTTTTATTTTTTATCATAGAAAAATATAAAAGATTCCATTTTCAATGTGATCAAAGAATGAAGTATAAAAATTGCATTTTTATATGTAATCAAAATGTGAATAGAGATTTACATTTTTTTATATGTAAATAAAGATTTCATGGGAATTTTATATTTTTACTTTAAGAAAGGATTACATGGAAATTTACAAGGTAATAAGATGTTGAAATTTAGGAACATACATTTTTTTTCAAATGTAAATAAACTAATAAAAGAAATTCACATTTTTCAAATGTAGATAAAAGAATGAAAGTTACATTTCTTTTTATGTAATTAAAGAAAAGAATAAAAGTTACATTTTTAATATGTAATTAAAGTAAAGAATGAAATCACATTCTTGTTTGTAATCAAAGGAAGGATAGGAGTTTACATTTTTCTATGTAAATAAAATATGAAATAGGAGTTTACACTTTATATGTAAATAAAGTAGAAATTTACATTTTTTTTTCTTGTAATTAAAAGAATGTATAGAAATTTACATTTTCAATGTAAATTCATAATGATATAAAAGATGTACATTTTAAATGTAAATTCATAATGACATAAAAGATTTACATTTTCAATGTAAACTCGTAATGATATAAATGATGTACATTTTCAGTGTAAATTCATAATGGGATAAAAGATTTACATTTTCATTGTAAATAAATAACGAAATAAAGAGTAACATTTTAAATGTAAATATATATTGAAATAGAAGTTACATTTTCAATGTAAGCATATATAGAAATAAGAGGTTACATTTTTCAATGTAATATTGTATGGAATAAAAGATTTACATTTTCAATATAAATAAATAATAGGATAAAAGATTTACATTTTCAATGTGAATACATAATGAGATAAAAGATTCAATATACAAAGAGGGTGGTATTATCATCGAAAATTTCATTTTTAATATTATATGTGATTTAATATATTGTAGAAATCAACGTTGAATTGAAAATAGTTTGATATTATCGAATGATTTATATTTATATATAAATATAAAATAAAATAAAATGAATCGCATTGCTACAGTTCGCGTTTTGAAATCGTAACTTCAAACGATTATACCAAAAGATCCGACCGTCGGATTTTCCCAAAACTGGAACCGTTGGGTTCATTTTGGAAAGACCTTTCCAACGATATAAAGTTTGCTAAGATCCAACAGTTAGATTTTTAGAAATGTGTAAATCAAATTTTGATGAAAACAGCGCTAGGGCCATGTAATGACCCGAGGCGTCGTTTAATTGAAAATGGCTATTTTTAAATAAATAAAAATAGCGATAAATCGCTATAAAATATTATAAACAATATGGAATGATTTAAATGATATATATTCGAGAATTATTTGAAAAGTCCTGAGATGACCCCAAACCCTGTACTGACGGCGACAAGGGTAATCCTTGGAATATAACACATAAACAGATAATAGCAGAACATAAATAAATAAACACACCAGATAATGCACAATAGAATATACGGGATAAACATAATCATCAGAGTTACACAGTATACAGGATCATACTTAGTACAAATACAGTTCAGCTATACATAGATGTCTACAGCGGAAATAAACATAATATGTATAACAGGAGCTGAACAGCATAAAAAGAGATAAATTATAGAATCCATCTTCAGCTCCAGCTATCCGGATAAAGCCTGCTAAACCTGAATACAAGGCTGCCCATGTAGAAAAAGGGGCACCCGAGTTTGAAAGTGAAACAAACTACGAGTCAGTCATGGGACTGGTATGAGAAATCTACTCAACACATTTAAAATATGGCTAATCACAGGACCACACCACTTTCGTGGAATGGGTTTACTCCATTGGATTGCCAGTGCTTTAAAACAAATCATTCTTTTAAACATCGCAATGCTTTTTATAAAAATGAAGCCATTATAAGACTCAGTTCCCATCACACAATGCAACGCAAACCGGAGGATAGAGTTTTACCTTATAATGGCCAAAATATGGTTGATACGAATAAAACAAAAGCAATTGATATTATTACTAGTGTTTACATGTTTCAAAAACAACTTTGAATCATAACTATCAATCATAAATGGCATGGTTACCATATATCATGTCGCCATATATATATATATATATATATATATATATATATATATATATATATATATATATATATATACAATCAAAACCGCACAATGTCGTATTTGGAAATTGGATTTCCATCATGAACCAAGGCAAAAGATTGTCCTTACCGAATTCGAGACAATCTAGCCCATGTCTCAGGCACAGCCGCAACTGTACCTTGGATCGTCAGGGCCGGTCCACACGAAGTGGATTATAATGCCTGAACAATGCGTCCCTCCGCCCTTTGGGGCGTAAATGAGTCAACGAATGACTCCATCGGACCCAGATCGTCCGATCTAACCAAGGCGCCTCACAATAGCAACAACCACATAAGTCAAACTCGTCAGGGCGCGTAAAACCACTAACGCCACTTCTAGCTAGAAAGAAAATGCACGTCCCCCCTGATGTCCTCTCCCGTTTCTGGTTCATACCAGGGTGTGAGCCTCGCGAATTCACGTTATACACAAAGCTACGCCACACAGGCGGTGCTTTGATCATCACCACAATACTTTGCTTTTCAACAGAAGCCCTGATCACTGCATCTTAGCATGCCACACAGGCAATTCACACCGTGCAACTGATGGCTATCAATCACACAGAATAAATTCCAATGTCAGACACACTGTCCATTTGCAAGTCCGTTCTGGGTCTGAACGAAACCGGAGGCACTATATACCTCGCAATCCCATCGATCACCACGTACGTCTGGACGATCACCACTCATTATCCATATTTTGGGATGCCTCCCAATCATGACCTCGGTTACCATCCAAACGAGGTGAAGATCTCCGGTCTTCAACCACCGTCTTCATCTTCGATTTCTTATCGTCGATTCAGTTATTCAGAATGGGATAAACCCGGTCTTTCTGAGCAACTCGCGTATATAATAAACACGTGCTACACAAACACTACATACGCATCATTTCAGTTCATTAGTCACAAACCGTCATTCAGTAAGAGAACGATTTCCCAAATATTAACCCCGAAGGCCGAAACCAACATCAGATCAAAATCCAGGAAACCATTTGACTTAGCTAACCTTCAGTTAATTTCTAAATTTCACATCCATATCGTTTATAATATTTCATAACGATTTATCGCTATTTTTATTTATTTTAAAATAGCCAGTTTATTCAAAACGACGCTTCGGGCCATAACGCGACTGTGGCGCTGTTTTTCTTCAGATTTGATTTACACGTATCTAAAAATCTAGCCGTTGGATCTTCACAAAATTTACATCATTAGAAAGATCTTTTCAAAATGAATCCAACGGTTCCAGTTTCGGGAAAATCCGACGGTCGAATCTCCCGGTACAATCATTTGAAGTTTCGATTTCAAAATACGAACTGCTGCGTCGTTAATCGATTAAATATAATTATATTTATATATATATATATAATCGATTCTGGCGCTGTTTTTCTTCAAATTTGAATTACATGTATCTGAAAATCTAACCGTTGGATCTTCACAAAATTTACATCATTAGAAAGATCTTTTCAAAACGAATCCAACGGTTCCAGTTTCGGGAAAATCCGACGGTCGGATCTCTCGGTACAATCGTTTGAAGTTTCGATTTCAAAATACGAACTGCAGCGTCATTATTCGATTAAATATAATTATATTTATATATATATAAATATAATCGATTCTGGCGCTGTTTTTCTTCAGATTTGAATTAAACATTCCAGACAATCCAACCGTTGGATTTTTACAAAGTTGGTGCCATTGGAAAGATATTTCCAAAGCGAACCCAAAGGTTGTGATTTCGGGAAAATCCAATGGTCGGATCTCCCGGTATAATCGTTTGAAATCACGGTTTCAAAATACGAACTACAGCATCGTTATTCGATATATTTCAATTCTATTTATATATATATATATCGATTCTTCGATTTCAAACTATATGATTTCCATACTTTTGATAAAAATGATATTTTTATCAAACTGTCTTCTATTTCAACACTTCCCTATTTTTAGCAATTCATTTATATAATAAAAATGTGATTTTTATTGTAAAACAATTCATTTCAAAACACTATTATTTTATATAGTTCATATAGGTAATAAAAGTATGATTTTTATTATAAAACAATTTGTTTCAAAACAAGATTATTTTATATAGTTCATATCGATGATAAAAATTGGATTTTCATTATAAAACACTTTCTTTCAAAATATGAATACCATTGAACACATGAATTTCAATTCAACGAATGAATTTCGATTCAACACATGAAGGTTTCCTATAGTTTATATATATCGATAAAAAGGTGATATTTATATTTAAAACACGAACACCATTCAATACATGAATTTCAATTCAACGAATGAATATCGATTCAACACATGAAGGTTTTCTATAGTTTATATATATCGATAAAAAGGTGATTTTTATATTTAAAAACATGAATACCATTCAACACATGAATTTCAATTCAACGAATGAATATCGATTCAACACATGAAGGTTTTCTATAGTTTATATATATCGATAAAAAGGTGATTTTTATATTTAAACACACGAATACCATTCAACACATGAATTCTATTCAACGAATGAATTTCAATTCAACACATGAAGGTTTTCTATTCAACGAATAAATATAGTTTCAACAAATGGAAATAATTCTAACACATGAATATTATTCAAAATTTCGGCAGCATAATAGCAGGGTAGTTAAAACTGGGACCGTCCCTAGTACGGCTCCTCGCTCTACCTTAAAACCTCGCGGTTTTTGACAATGGGGATTCATGCATCTAGTTCGCACGCAGGCGACATGTATATTTATTTCATTTCCACAAACTAATCCTATGTGGTTTCAACCAAATATTTCTCAACCACAAACGGGTATTTTTCAACCACACTCAATCAATTTCAACCACAAACAATTCCAATCAACCATTCGCTATCAATCAATTTCCACACCAATCACAACCAATAAATATCGTCCATGGTCTGTGGACGAGGGGCGTGTATGTGTGTGTGTGTGTGTGTGTATATATATATATATATATATATATATATATATATAGCATTTCACTTCTATTTCAACACATACATAATTTTTACAATGCATATATAACTTATACATTGAATGTACAACTTATACAACGCTTATACAAGAGGTGTACAACGCTTATATAACTCATACATTGACTATACAATTTATACATCGTCGTTTTCCATATCGTTTATAAATTAGAAATCTCACATTGGGTTCCACTCCACCAAAAATAGCAGAAGGCTCAGAAAAATATGCAGTCTCTTCTAGAATGTAGAAGACATCCACATGATCACGATGTTTCCTGTTTCATCGAATTTCGTCAAGAAACGAAAAAGATATGATTTTTCAAAGTTTGCAACACTATAAAGTGTTTAAATCAGTTCAGAAATAATAAAGGCTTCACCTTTTCGTTGGTTCAAACAAGGGTTTCGGATTTTCTCGAAATCCGTTGCGTATTGGAATGATCGGAAGTGATGACGTGGAAGAGGGAGGAGAGGGGAGTTGGCGCAGGGTGGTCGGAGGTGGTTCGGTGGTCTTTGGCGATCGTGGCGGCATTGGGAAGTCGCTGACTTCTTGGCCTCGGTTCTAGCGATGGAGGTGACGAGAAGGGTGGTGGCTGGGTCGGATTTGAAGAGGAGGAGGAGGCGCGTCGAGGGGATGTCGTGGCGGTTGCTGGTGATGGCCGTGGCGGAGGAAAAAGAGGAGAGAAGGATCGAAGGTCTTCCGCCGTATATCGGGGGGGAGAAGAGAGAGAAATTCTTTTTTTTATATAAAAAAATCTGATTGGCCGGAATATATATATTTCAAAAAATTAGGGTTTTCACAAATGACTCCTTTTTAACCCCAACAACTGTCGTCCCTAGCGTTTTACCCCCATTCCAAACACAATGGGATATGTTTCATAGGCCCATTCGACTGTTTCAGTCAGTTTTCCTTCAAATTAAAATATTTAACATTTAATATTTGATTTGAACGTACATTTCAATTTGCCAGGGCCACAAACTGATTCGAAAAATTTCAGAAAAATAAATCTGGCTATGTTTTGACGATACGGTCCCAACAAAACTAGTTTCGTCGAATTCTGAGATCGTTTGCAAAAAGGCCCATTTCTGGTCGATCCAATTTAACTGTAATTGACCAAAACACGTTTTCCTTTGCCACGCTCACATACTAGCTTCAAAAATTATGAAATTTGAAACCTAGCAATAACTTCACATCCCGGATCCAACAAAATTGGTTTGGTCGAATTCCGAGGTCATTTGCAAAATGGCCAATTTCACGGGCTATATAAATTCCATAGCGACCTTTCTAAAAATTTATTTGGCCATAACTTTTGCTTTCCGCTATGAAACTTCGATTTTTCAGATTCGTTAGAAAGGTATTCACTAACAGATTTAAATATTTTTGGTTTCACTCAAATCCATTTTGTTTTGCACCCGGTACAGTCTGACAAAGTTTGAATTCAATTTTTGAAACTACAGCGCCATTTCAGGCCTTGTTTATAATTAGAATTAATTATATTTATTTTCAAACGCCAATTCAAACTCACTTTTCATCGCTATTATTTAAAATATTTATTTAAAATATTTAAAATCCATTATTTTAGCCAATTAAAAAAAAAATTGGTTCAGATTTTTTGGGTCGTTACAAGTCCGAGTTAACTCTCATTTCAAATAATTATATAACGATTGGAAGTCAAAGATTTGAAGACGGTGAATGAAGATCGGCGATCTTCACATCGAATGAATGACTACTGATGCCTTTGATTGGAGTTGCTGCCTTGAAAGGGTTACAGTGGTAGTTGTCCGGACGTACTTGTTGATCATCCGGATGTGCGAGCACCTCTCTTCCGTATTGGTCATATGGGACGAGGACGGTTTCGTTCAGACCCAGAATGGACTTGTAAATGGATGTGTGTCTGACATTGGATTTCATTCCATGTAAATTGATTTCTTTTTAATATATATTTGTCAATGGCGGAGAATTCATGCTCTTGCTTAACACCCTTATTTGAGACGCACGAGCTTAGAGGGTATATATTGACAGTTATCGATCGCATGGCGTGAATTGTCAGTGTGGCATGCCAAGTTGCAAATGATCAAGGTTTATTGTTAAAAAGCAGAGCCTTGTTGTTGATGATCAAAGCACGACTTTATTCTAGCATAGCTTTTGTATAGCGTTACTTCGCGAGCCTCACACCCCGATATGAACCAGAAACGAGAGATGGATCCAGGGAGAACATGCGTTTCTTTCTAGCTAGAAGTGGTATCTGGGATTTTCACGCCTGGATATTTTTACTTATGTGGATGATGGAAAGCGAGGTACCTTGTATATTGAGTCCCTAGTGGCTTTATTTACGCCCCATGGGGCAGGGAGACGTATTGTTCAGGAATTTATATATAATCCACTAACATTAGTTATGGACCGGCCATGTGGCTCCTAGTGCAATTGCGGCTGTATCCTGAGACATGGTAGGCTAGATTGTCTCGAATTCGGTAAGGACTATCTCTTGCCTTGGTTCATGATGGAAATCCAACTTCCAATACGACTCTTGCGGTTTTGATTGTAAACCTATATTTGGCGACATAGTATATGGTAGTTATGCCATCTATGAGTGATACATTATGATTGAAATGTTTTTGAAAACATATATACGCTATAATAATATCAACTCCTTTTTATCGTATCAAGCATTTTTGACCATTATAAGGTAAAACTCTATCCTCCGGTTTGCGTTGCATTGTGTGATGGGACTTGAGTCTTATAATGGTTTCATTTTTCTAAAAAGCATTGCGTTGTTTTGACAATTTGCTTTAATTATGCACCGGCGATCCAATGAAGTAAACCCGTTCCGCGATAGCGGCATGGTCCTGTGATTAGCCTTATTATTTTATAGGTTAAATAAGATTTCTCATACCAGTCCCATGACTGACTCGTAGTTTGTTTCACTTTGCAAACCCGGGTGCCCACGGGAAGCCTTGTGTACAGGTTTAGCAGAATCATTTTGGATAGCTTTGGAGCTGAAGATGGACTTACCATTTCTATATTACTGTTCAGATTTCACTTAGTGTACTATGTTTATTCCGCTGCAGACATTCTAAATTAAGTTGAAACTGTATTATGTACTAAGTATGATCCTATTATGCCGTGTAACTCTGATGATATATTATTTCCAGTGTAACTTGATGTATTTTATCTACTGTAATTCTATATTTCTATTCTGTTGTTATTGTTTATGTGTTTTATTCCAATGATTATCCTTTCTTTCGTACTGCGGAAGTTTGGGTTCATCACAGTTGGTGTCAGAGCCTTGGTTAAACTTAGCTTGGAATATAACATATAAATAAACCGGACGGAAGTAGAATCAGTAATATTCTAAAACAAATAACTCATTATAGATAGGACTAGTAATGTCCTAGAGTGAGTATAGCAGAACAAAACACACACCCCATAGATTCATTTACATTTAAAGTACATGTCTCTATGCTTTACAATATCTATTCTGTTGGCCTGACTCTTTATCTTCTATTTGCAGACATAGTAGAAATGAATGGCAGAAACAGAAGAAGTAATACTATGGCTCGACAACCTAATGAGCCAATCGTGCTCCCACAACCAGAACCAGAACTAGAAGCTCTAATAACGAAATATCGAAATCTGGGTGGAGTACAATTCTCGAGCAAAGAATCTGTGATTGAAACACGGGCATGGATGCATTCTGCTAAGAGAATTCTTGAAGGCTTAAAACTGAGAGATGATCAGAAAAGATTAATAGCATCTTGGGTACTCAAAGATGAAGCTCTAATCTGGTGGGAAACTATTACTGAGGAAAATCCAGAAGGTAATATTACTTGGGATAGATTCAAAGAAATGTTCAAAGGAAGATTTATTCCACCAGAAGCAACTGAGAGGCTAAATGATGAGTTTTACATTCTGAAACAAGGAGATATCATCCAGGAGTATCAAAAGAAATTCAATGAACTTTCTCGCTTTGCCCCAGAACTAATTCAAGATCCTATAAGGAAGAATCTGAGATTTATCAAAGGACTTCAAAAGAAATATGAAGGTAGAGTACTTGCTCATGTGGATCTCCCATTCTATGAAATGATACGAATGGCTTGCCGCTATGAGTATAATGATAAGCAATATGGTGCGGAGGATGAAGAAGAAAGCAGTTCTAGTAGCAAAAGGAAGTTTGAAGCTGATAGCCCTGAGGCAAGTACAATGCATGAGGCCAGCAAAAAGCCTAAAGTCGGTCAGAAAGGTAAAGACAGTCGTATGTCTCGAGTGTAATAAGCAAGGGCATTCGATAAGAAATTGCAAATCCTCGAAGAAACGAAATAATGATGGATCTAGATCCAATAAGGAGTTTCAAAAGGATAGAAAATGCAATCTTTACCATTAGATTGGTCATGTAAAGCAAGATTGACCGCTTTTGAAAACGACCAAGGAAGCTTAAGTCAATAAAGTGACAGAAGCTCAAGTCAATAAAGTGACAGAAGCTCAAGTCAATGAAGTAGCAGAAACTCCAGCACCCTCGGCTAGTCAGCAAAGGCCAGATGGTTTAGAAGGCACTCTCATTGTCAACAATATTCTAGCTAAAGTATTATTTTATACGGGCGCGTCACAAAGCTTTATCTCTAGCCATACAGTTAAGAAGTTGATGTTAAAACTAAGGAACCTTAAAGAATCGGTCAGAGTTCATAACTCGATAGGAGGATCTCTTATTCTCGATGTGTATTATAAAGTGCTCGTCTCTTTTTCCCATTATCGGTTTCCTTGCACCTTGATTGTAATGAACTTTTCTGAATTTGACATCATTCTTGGGCTGGACGGGTTAACTAAACATAAAGCCGAGGTTAAATGTGCAGAAAGAGCGGTTAAAGTTAAAACCAAGCTTGCCAATATTGTTATACCCTATGTAGGCTCAGATTCAGACAGAAAGGAATTTTGGGCTGCTCTTGAGGTTTCTCCCACTGCTATTGAAGATATCCCCGTTGTCAAAAATTATGCAGATGTGTTCGAAGAAGTTGATGGCTTACCTCTACGGAGAGAAATCGACTTCAGGATTGATCTGGTTTCGAATGCGAGGCCAGTGGTACATCCTATTCGGAGAATTACATGGAAAGAGAAAGAAGAGTTGAGTAACCAAACTAAACAGCTCTTATGGAAAGGTCTGATCAGACCTAGTTTCTCGGAGTGGGGAGCAGCAGTAGTGTTTGTTCCAAAGTCAGATGGTACTCTCAGACTATGTATGGATTACTGAGATTTAAACAAGCAAACACTCAAAAATAAATATCCATTGCCCCATATATATGATTTGTTAGACCATCTGTAACACCCTGAATTTTCTGGGTTTGTTAAAGTAACGAATTAAATAATACTTAATTTTAAAAGTGAGAATTAAGGGAAATGGGTTATACCAATGCGTTCGTCTCGAAATTCTGCTTGAGATAGATTCCGAGTTTGCGTGAATCGGACTCTATATAAAGAAGTTATGGAGTCCAGAAGATTTCATGTTAAATCAGAAATTAAATATAAAATATATAAATAATAGTTAAATATCCCAAACCAAGTTCAAATTTTGAAATTCAAGCATAATAGGCTAAGCAGGAAAATTCCCGCTTAGGGGTCGATCCCCCCTAGGGGGAATCGACATAGGTGTTGACCCCCCCTCCCCTGTACAGGTCGACTCCCGCATCCTTATCCAGACAGTGACGATTTCTGACTTGTTGCTGAGTCACTAGGGGATAGGCGGCAGTTTCTGGATAACTCTATCTTGTCTGGATGGTCCTAATTGCTCCTAGGTTGATCTAACGGCTTATGTTAATTTAAACCTCTATAAAAGCAACCCCAACCCTCAACCCTAAATCACACAAAAATTCATTCCAAGAGCCGTCATGCTGTCCATGGTCAACCTAGAGTAGCCGCCATTCTTCTCCAATTAGAAAGCAAGTTAGAAGCTATGAATCGAATCAAATCTAAATTAGAGAATCGATAGTCTACTTCAAGGGATAGCTATTCAGTTTCGGAATACAGAACCCAGAGAACAAGACTGTTCTTTTGTTTGTAAGTTTAGTTATCTTTTAGATGTGAACAAATTAAAGTCATGATTTGTAATAAAGTGAAAATTAGAACTGTGCTTAGTTGTATGATAATAGTGATGTTGATTCATGTCTACTTGTGTGACAATTCTATCATATATGCTTGTGAGACTATTGCGGTTTATTGAATCTAGCATGTTGTATAGAATTTGGTGAATGAACCTATATGTTGTATAGAAATTTGGGAATGAAAACTATCATGTTATATGCAAGTTGGGTGATTCTATCATGTTATGTTACAAGAAAGTTTATAGGCTAATTCATGTCATATATGTAACACCCCGCATTTTTAATATAACTAAAAATATATAAAAATATGTATATATGCATAGATAGGTAAATAACAGTGATGTACAATGAGAATTAATTAATACATGGAAGGGAAGGGAAAAAAATTATTTCAATAACAGTGTGTGTGACGGAAAAGATAAGAAAATAAAGATACTTAATTTAAATATCAGGAATTAAGTAAAACGGACATCACCATTGCGTTCATCTCGGAATTTTTCTTGGGGTAGAGTCCAAATTTGCGTAAATCGGACTCCGTATAAAGGAGTTATGGACTTTAGAAGATTCAACAAAAATTCAAAACAATTCGAAATTCGACCTAGGCAGCTGGGCGGAAATTTCCCGCCAAAACCAGGAAGGTCGACCTGGGCGGAAATATGTTTAGTTGAATCCATATTATGCTTGTTGGAATGTTACATGTTCCTTCCTTTTCCCTTTTATTTACAAGTTAGGCTAAAATGCAAAGCCTAACATTCTATGTGATTTATGCGAGCGTATAACGGGGATAACATTGGGAAAATATTAAATTACATATTATTGGCATAGTTTTGTAGCATGAATGGTACAATTTATATAACTAAAAAGTTATGAACATGATTTAGAGGGTAAACGGGGCATGACTTGAATGACAATAAATTTGTGAATAATTTACATATAAACATGAAGGGTAAATATGTAAATTTAGTAAAAGATGAATATGCTTAACCCGAGGTTAGGTTGAGTTACGGTGTAAGACTGCATGAAACCGCCCGGCACATCTAGCAACTGTAACAATATAGATCTAATGTGAGAGGTTAGCGCATCAAGCCCAAAAGAACCCGAGGTTAGACTGAGTTGCGGTGTAAGACTGCCCGGAACCGACCGGCA
The DNA here is from genome assembly GCA_030737875.1 of Allium sativum. NCBI lineage: Eukaryota > Viridiplantae > Streptophyta > Magnoliopsida > Asparagales > Amaryllidaceae > Allium > Allium sativum. The sequence continues at coordinate 380,298,033 of CM060926.1, forward strand.
CATCCAACGACCGCAACAATACCTATCTAATGTGAGTGATTGGTGCTTTAATGAATGAATTAAAGCTAAGACAGGAATGGTAGGGTTAAGTTAATTAAGGCAACACTTAACCAATACAACATGTTAACTAAACTGATGGGTGGGGTTAGGTTAATTCGAAGACACTTAACCATTTTAACATGTTGATTAGGAAACCCTAGTAACGGGGACATATTTCAGCAGTAACCAACATGGATGTATCATGGTACCCTGAACTAGGCAGGGTGGGGCACGATTGCTGGGCTGATTATAAGCTGTCAAAACAACGGCGGGTGGTGAGTCAGTGTAGGTTCCGACGGAGTACATGCGTGCACGTACTCCGGAGTGGAAAAAGCAGGCACTGGGCATCAGTAGTTATACAATGTGCATCTTGAATTGTGTCGGGTTGCCACCATAGGATTTGATACGCCCCATGGTGGGACCAGCACAGGTATCTACAATCAGGCAGGGCTGAATGACACAAGTAGTAAACGTATACGAATAGGAGTCAATCGATGAAGAGGATCACTTAGTTATGAACATGTGAGGCTGGCTGAACAACAGTTAGTAAGTGCAGAGAAATAGAAATGGGTGCAATAGTATATTCAGTTTAAACTGCCTTATTTTGGTTTATGTTATCTGCTTATTCTGGTATTGTCCTATTTTCAGTTTATTCCTGTCATGATCCTTTTCCTTGTTCACATACTGAAAAATCACTGGACTTACCAGACTAATGTCTGACCCATTTTTCTTTCGTCTTCTTTTCTTCCGTTTCCCCCTCCCCCCCCCCCCCCCTCCCCAGGCCCGCGGGGAGGGAATACTCCAGCTTAGTTCGGACCTTTTGCAAGCCTGAAGAGAGTAGATGTATGCCTTGGACTCTCTCTTCTTAGGCTATGGCTTTGGATTCACTCTTAATGGGGATTTATGCAACTTTATTGTTGTTTTATGCTTCTTTATGTTTTAATCAAGACAGAGATTTTGTTGTAATAATTTGGAAGTTGTTTTGAGACATTTTGTTGTTATGTTTCGTCTAAACCACTTGCTTATGAAATAAATTTAGTTTTTCCGCTGTTCATATGTCTGTCTTGTAAATTATCTGTATCTTTTACCTACAACGCTCCACCGAAGTTAAGGCATTCCCTTTGTGAGTGACCTTAACGGAGGTGGGTTGTTTCACCGTCTGAATGGAGCAAAAGTGTTTTCTAAAATGGACCTAGCTACCGGTTTCCATCAACTGCGTATTGCTGAAGAGTGTGTTCCTTTGACAGCTTTCAGAGGTCCAGACATATTTTATGAATGGTTAGTGATGTTGTTCGGTTTATGCAACGCTCCAGCTTATTTTGTCGATTTGATGAATCGAGTATTCTGCGATGCCCTAAACAAATTTGTGCTGGTTTTCATAGACGACATCTTAATCTTCTCCAAATCAACTGCCGAACATGAGAAACATTTGGGACAAGTTTTGGAAATTCTAAGAAGGAATGTATTAAAAGCCAAATTTTCTAAATGTGTATTCTAGCAGGGAGAAGTGAAGTTCCTCGTTCATGTAGTATCAAAGGAAGGAATTTCAGTGGATCCCAGTAAAATCACAACCATTCGGGATTGGAAGCATCCTAGCACTCCTACTGAAGTCAGAAGTTTTTTAGGATTGGCTGGATATTATTGGAAATTCGTTAAGGATTTTTCGAGGCTAGCTTGTCCATTGACGAAGCTTACAAAGAAGCATACAAAGTTTATTTGGACACCCGAATGTGAGGCAGCTTTCCAAGAGCTGAAACTAAAGTTGACTACTGCTCCAGTGTTGACTATAATTGATGGCAACCAAGATTTGAAAGTCTGGACTGATGCTTCTAGAGAAGATATTGGTGTGATACTAATGCAGAGGGACAAAGTGGTTGCTTTTGCTGGCCGTCAATTGAAACCGCATGAGAAGAAATACCCCCACTCATGATCTTGAGATGATGGCCATCATATTTGCTTTAAAGATATGGAGGCACTATCTTTTGGGTGAGAAGTTCGAACTATATACAGACCATAAATCTTTGAAGTATCTGTTCACCCAAAGGGACTTGAATTTGAGGCAGCAACGTTGGGTAGAATTTCTTGCGGCTTATTATTTGGACATCTTATATACGCCAGGGAAAGCCAATGTAGTGGCGGATGCGCTTAGCAGAAAGAATGCGAGTGTCGCCAATCTAATCATCGCCAATCTCATCATTATGCCCACATTGATTGACAAAATCTCTGCTCTTCAGAAGGATGATGAATTTATACAGAGAATTAGTAAAAGAGTTCGGGAAGGCGAACCCTCGAGTTTCCAAATTGATAACAAGGGAGTTCTGAGGTTAAAAGGCAGAATTTGTGTCCCGAATATTCCTAAGCTCAGAAGAGAAGTAATGGATGAATGTCATAAATCCAAGCTTTGTATTCATCCAGGAGTGAGCAAGATGTATCATGATCTACAGGGAACATTCTAGTGGAAATCTATGAAAAGAGACATCTTCATTTATGTCAGCAGGGGCTTACTTGCCAACAAGTTAAAAGTGATCCGCAAAAACCTGTCGGCTTGTTACAACCACTACAAGTTCCAAGCTGGAAATGGGATGAAATCTCTATGGATTTTATTGATGGCTTGCCCCGAACCAGAAAAGGAAATGACAGTATTTGGGTGATCGTTGATTGTTTCACGAAGTCTGCCCATTTCATATGCCATGCTAATGTGCCTTGGATGATCCACATCTCCGAGTCAGGCGCTGATGAGCAGGCTGAGAGCCCTCACAGCCCAGGCACAACGACGCAGTTATCAGGGGCGCGCTCTACCACTGAGCTAATAGCCCTTCGTGCAGGCCTCCCTGTCAGATCTACCAGAATAGTTCAAAGCTTGGCGAAAATTTATTTCAAAGAAATTGTCCGACTACATGGAGTTCCCAGTAGCATTGTTAGTGACTATGACCCTATATTTTCTAGTAAATTCTGGGAAGCTTTCCAAGAAGAGCTGGGGAAATATTAAATCTGAGCACCGCTTATCATCCTGAAACATATGGCCAGACTGAGAGGGTGAACCTTATACTAGAAGACTTGCTGCGGGCTTGTATTCTTGACTTTGGCGGATCATGGGAAGATCACTTGCATTTAGTCAAGTTCTCTTATAATAACAGTTACCAAGCAAGCTTGAAAATATCGCCATTCGAAGCATTGTATGGTTGGCCTTGTAGATCTCCCGCATGTTGGGTGGAACCAGGCAATAGACTAGTATTGGGTCCCGACATGATCCATGAAGCTTCGGACAAGGTTGATTTTGTTAAGAAGAGATTACTATCAGCTCAGAGCCGATAGAAAAGTTATGCAGATGCAAGAAGAAGGGATTTGGAATTTGTTGTTGGTGATTATGTGTACTTGAAAGTTTCTCCATTGAGAGGAGTAGTACGCTTTGCCTGATTGATTGCCAGGGGTACAGATGTATTCCATGTATCTCAACTTTGTAAGCATGTACATGATCCAGACTTGGTTGTGGAGGAAGCTGCACAACAAGATTTGGAGATTACCCCGAATTTGACAGTAAGAAGGGAGTCGGTAAAGATCATTGGCAAAGTAACCCGAGTTCTGAGGAACAAAAGAATACATCTAGTCAAAGTGCAGTGGAGCGGAGATCCTAGAGACTATACATGGGAGACGGACGATAGCATCAAACAGGCTTATCCCCAGTGCAGAGTAGATATCTCTGACTAGCTCTAGTACAAGGTACATTTACCATATTTACATTTTTCGTTTTGTTTCCTACTTTGTTATTGTTTCCTTTTCGCGGACGAAAAGCTTTTAAGTGGGGGAGATTGTAACAACCCGGAAAATCAGAGCCAATTTAATTTTTTTTTTTTTGGCTATTTTTATTGAATTTTGAATAGTTGAAATAATTTATTCTAAATAATAACGATCAAAAATCTATTTAAATCAAAAATCGAACGAATATATTTATTTTAATTTCAAAAGGAGGTAGAAATAGCGCGGTAGTTTGAAAATTTGAATTCAAAATTTGACTGATTGTACATGATGCAAAATAAATCGGATTTTGGTGAAACCAAAAATATTTAAATCTGTTTAAGAATATCTTTCCAACGAATTCGAAAAATTGAAATTTCGTAACGGGAATCAAAAGTTATGGTCAGTTGAATTTTCAGAAAGGTCGCTATGGAATTTAATATAATATATGGCTCGTATATATAGCTATTTTTCAAACGACCTCCATTTTCGACGAAACCACTTTTGTTGGATCCGGAAAGTCAAATTATTGCAGGATTCCAATTTTCATAATTTTTGGAATCAATATGTGAGCATGGCAAAAGAAAATGTGTTTTGACAATTTCAGTCAATCTCGATCGACCAGAGAATGGCCATTTTTCCAGCGGTCTCCAAATTCGACGAAATTAGTTTTGTTGGGACCGTATCGTTAAAACATAGCCAGATTTATTTTTCGGGAATTTTTAGAGTCAGTCTGTGGCCCTGGTAAATTAAAATGTTCGATCAAATTGAATAATTAAATGTTTTATTATTTAATTTGAAGAATAACTGATTGAAACAGTCGAATGGGCCAACGAGACATATCCCCTTATGTCCAGAATGGGGGTATTTAGCTGGGGGCATAACTCGTTGGGTTTGATTTGGAGTTAATAGCGATATAGAAATTAAAAGAATTTAATAAAATAAAAATATATAGAAATACATATATATACGCAGTATATATACGCGTATACCACCGTATACATATCCCTCATTTGAACCCGATACCCAAATTCAATGGCGGCAGTTGCTCAATCCTTCTACCCCCAATAATTCCCTAACCACACATCAGAATCAATCACTCAAGTTCAGGCTTTTGTGGAGTTTTCTTAGATCTTCAATCCCATACCCGATGGACCCCGAACCATCGCCTGTACACGGAGAACCAAGCCTCCAAAGGTGCTGACTTTGCATCGCCGCGCCTCCACATAGGGTGGATCGAGTTCACCCATCTTCTGGGCGGAGGAGTGCCGCTCGTAGGCGGAGCACAGGGCGGCGGCCAATCGTGGTTCTGCGCCCTGATTGTCGTGAAAAGTGGAAACCTAATTTCGAAGATTTGGATTGAACTGTCGGTCTGTAGTGTTGAAGAAGAAGAAAAGGGTATTTTTAATTAATTTAATTATTTATTATCTTTTAATTGTTTACAAACTTCATATGATCGTATCTTACTCATATGATAACGAAATTCGATGAAATAGGAAGCGTTGGAATCATAATGAAGAGATCTACATTTTAAAAGAGACCAGGGAATTTTTAGAGCTTGTTACAATTTTTGGCGTCGTCAAATCAATGTGAAATATCTGAATTCAGAATTAAAATAAATAAAAACATATTAGGATGCAGAAGAAGTTTAGAAACTCCTGACACCCGTCGTCTACAAATCATGGACGACTTGTTTGAGTTGTGGTTTGAAATTGGTGAATATTATGAATGGTTGATTATTGATTTTGGTTGAAAACAAATAGGATTAGTTTATTAAAAAATTCTTCTGCGTACGAAATAGATTATTGAAATCCCCCTTGTCAAAAGCTGCGAGGCTTTAAGGTAGCGCGAGGAGCCGTACATCGGAACGGTGTCGGTTTTAATTACCCTACCGTTATGCTGTCGAAATTTTCTAAAATATTCTGTGTTATAAAATATTCATGTTGTTATATATTAATTGTTTGAATATTATGAAAATCATATTTTTAACACACACACACACACACACACACACACATATATATATATATATATATATATATATATATATATATATATATGAAATTGATCGTTATATGTCAACATTGAATCCACATTTTCAATGTAATAAAAAATGGAGCATTTGTTTTCAGAAAAAAATGAATTTACATTTAATCTTACATTTTTAATGTAAATGTGAAATCAAAAATAAGCATTTATATAGAAAAATGAATTTATATTTTATTTTACATTTTTAATGTAAATGTGGCAATTAAATAATCATTTAGAGAAAAATGAATTACATTAAAATAAACATTTTAATACAAATTGTATTTGCATTACATTTTACATTTTTATGTAATTCAACTTTAAAATTGACATTTGGATGTTAAAATGTTTTGACATTAGATTTCATATTTTAATGTAAACGAATTTACATTAAAAATATAACATAATGAAATATACATTTTTCAAGTGTAAATAAATAATTAATGAAATATACATTTTTCAAGTGTAAATAAAGAATGAATGAAATATACATTTTTCAAGTGTAAATAAAGAATGAATTAAATATACATTTTTCAAGTGTAAATAAAGAATGAATGAAATATACATTTTTCAAGTGTAAATAAAGAATGAATGAAATTTACATTTTTCAAGTGTAAATAAAGAAAGAATGAAATATACATTTTTCAAGTGTAAATAAAGAAAGAATGAAAGTTACATTTTTCAATGTAATGATATATAGAACAAAGATTGCATTTTTATTTGTAATCATAGAAAAGTATAAAAAATTCCATTTTCAATGTGATCAAAGAATGAAGTATAAAAATTGCATTTTTATATGTAATCAAAACAAGAATAGAGATTTACATTTTCTTATATGTAAATAAAGATTTCATGGGAATTTTATATTTTTACTTCATGAAATCACATTCTTGTTTGTAATCAAAGGAAAGATAGGAGTTTACATTTTTCTATGTAAATAAAATATGAAATAGGAGTTTACACTTTATATGTAAATAAAGTAGAAATTCACATTTTTCCTTGTAAATAAAAGAATGTATAGAAATTTACATTTTCAATGTAAATTCATAATGATATAAAAGATGTACATTTTCAATGTAAATTCGTAATGATATAAAAGATGTACATTTTCAACGTAAATTCATAATGATATAAAAGATTTACATTTTCAACCTAAAATCGTAATGATATAAAAGATGTACATTTTCATAGTAAATTCATAATGGGATAAAAGATTTACATTTTCATTGTAAATAAATAATGAAATAAAGATTTACATTTTAAATGTAAATATATATTGAAACAGAAGTTACATTTTCAATGTAAACATATATAGAAATAAGAGGTTACATTTTTCAATGTAATATCGTATGGAATAAAAGATTTACATTTTCAATATAAATAAATAATGGGATAAAAGATTTACATTTTCAATGTGAATACATAATGGGGTAAACGATTCAATATACAAGAGGGTGGTATTATCATCAAAAATTTCATTTTAATGTTATATGTGATTTCATATATTGTAGAAATCAACGATGAATTGAAAATAGTTTGATATCGTCGGAAGATTTATATTTATATATCAATATAAAATAAAATAAAACGAATCGCGTTGCTGCAGTTCGCGTTTTGAAATCGTAACTTTAAACGATTATACCGAAAGATCCGACAATCGGATTTTCCCAAAACTAGAACCGTTGGGTTCGTTTTGGAAATACCTTTCCAACAATATAAAATTTTCTAATATCCAAAGGTCAGATTTTGAGAAATGTGTAAATCAAATTTCGATGAAAACAGCGCCAAGGCCATGTAACGACCCGAGGCGTCGTTTAATTGAAAATGGCTATTTTTAATTAAATAAAAATAGCGATAAATCGCTATAAAATATTATAAACGATATGGAATGATTTAAATGATATATATTCGAGAATTATTTGAAAAGTCCGAGTTAACTCTCATTTCAAATAATTATACAACGGAAGTTGAAGATTTGAAGAGGGTGATTGAAGAGCGGCGATCTTCACATCGAATGTATAACTACTGATGCCTTTGATTGGAGTTGCTGCCTTGAAAGGGTTACAGTGGTAGTTGTCCGGACGTACTTGTTGATCGTCCGGATATGCGAGCACCTCTCTTCCGTATTGGACATATGGGACGAGGAATAAGGTGTCTCTGGTTTCATTCAGACACATAACGGACTTGTAAATGGATGTGTGTCTGACATTGGATTTCATTCCATGTAAATTGATTTCTGTTTAACATATATCTGTTGGTGGCGGAGAATCCATTCTCTTGCTTAACACCCTTCTTTGAGACGCACGAGCTCAGAGGGTATATATTGATAGTTATCGATCGCCTGGCGTGAATTGTCAGTGTGGCATGCCAAGATGCAAATGATCAAGGTTTATTGTAGAAAAGTAGAGCCTTGTGGTTGATGATCAAAGCACAAATTTATTCTAGCATAGCTTTGTGTATAGCGTTACTTCGCGAGCCTCACACCCCAGTATGAACCAGAAATGAGAGAAGGATCTAAGGAGAACATGCGTTTCTTTCTAGCTAGAAGTGGTGTCTGGGTTTTACACGCCCGGATATTTTTACTTATGTGGATAATGGAAAGCGTGGTACCTCGGATATTGAGTCCCTAATGGCTCTATTTACGCTACATAGGGCGGGGAGACGTATTGTTCCGGAATTTATATATAATCCACTAACATTAGTTGTGGACCGGCCCTGTGGCTCCTAGGTGCCGTTGCGGTTGTATCCTGAGACATGGTAGGCTAGATTGTCTCGAATTCGGTAAGGACTATCTCTTGTCTTGGTTCATGATGGAAATCCAACTACTAGTACGACCCTTGCGGTTTTGATTGTAACCTATATTTGGCGACATAGTATATGGTAGTTATGCCGTCTATGAGTGATACATTATGATTGAAATGTTTTTGAAAACATATATACGCTATAATAATATCAACTCCGTTTTATCATATCAAGCATTTTTGACCATTATAAGGTAAAACTCTATCCTCCAGTTTGTGTTGCATTGTGTGATGGGACTTGAGTCTTATAATGGTTTCATTTTTCTAAAAAGCATTGCGTTGTTTTGACGATTTACTTTAATTATGCACTGGCGATCCAATGGAGTAAACCCGTTCCGCGATATCGGCGTGGTCCGGTGATTAGCCTTATTATTTTATAGGTTAAATAAGATTTCTCATACCAGTCCCATGATTGACTCGTAGTTTGTTTCAGTTTGCAAACTCGAGTGCCCTCTTTTCCACACGGGCAGCCTTGTGTACAGGTTTAGTAGACTCATTCTGGATAGCTTTGGAGTTGAAGATGGACTTACCATTTCTATATTACTGTTCAGATTTCACTTAGTGTACTATGTTTATTCCACTGCAGACAATTTATATTAAGTTGAAACTGTATTATGTACTAAGTATAATCCTATTATGCAGTGTAACTCTGATGATATATTATTCCCAGGGTAATTTGATGTATTTTATCTGCTGTAATTCTATATTTCTGTTCTGCTGTTATTATTTATCTGTTATATTCCAATGATTATCCTTGCTTTCGTACTGCGGAAGTTTGGGGTCGTCACATCTATTTTGACAAAAATGTATATTTTGACAAAAATGTATATTTTGATTCAACTAATCTATTTCCACGAAAAAATAAAAATAATGACTTTGTTTTGTCGACAAATCCATTTCAACAAAACAATAAAAATGATAATTTTATTTTATCGACAATTCTAATTCAACAAACAAATAAAAGTGATGTGTTTGTTTTGTCGACAATTCTAATTTAACAAAACAAATAAAAGTGATATGTTTGTTTTGTCGACATCTCTAATTCAACAAAACAAATAAAAGTGATACGTTTGTTTTGTCGACAATTCTAATTCAACAAAACAAATAAAAGTGATATGTTTGTTTTGTCGACAATTCTAATTCAACAAAACAAATAAAAGTGATATGTTTCTTTTGTCGACAATTCTAATTCAACAAAACAAATAAAAGTGATATGTTTATTTTGTCGACAATTCTAATTCAACAAAATAAATAAAACTGATATGTTTATTTGTTTACATTTTTCTATTCAACATAACAAATAAAATTGATAATTTTATTTGTTTACAATTTCTATTTCAACTTAACAAATAGAAATGATAATTTTATTTGTTTACAATTTCTATTTAACAAAAACGATATTATTGTTTTAACACAAATCTATTTGAAAAAAATGTAATTTTTTGTTCTAACTCAATTCTAATTAACAAAAATGTAATTTTTTTTCTAACCATTATATTTTGACAAAAATGCCAATTTTGTTTCAACTATTATAATTTGACAAAAGTGACAAATTGGTTTCAACTTGTATAATTTGACAAAAGCGACAAATTGGTTTCGACTTTTATAATTTGACAAAAGGGACAAATTGGTTTCGACTTTTATAATTTGACAAAAGTGACAAATTGGTTTCAACTTTTATAATTTGGAAAAAGCGACAAATTGGTTTCAACTTTTATAATTTGGCAAAAGCGACAAATTGGTTTCAACTTTTATAATTTGACAAAAGGACAAATTGGTTTCAACTTTTATAATTTGACAAAAGTGACAAATTGGTTTCTACTTTTGGGTTTTGATAAAAATGTTTATTTTGTTCAACAATTCTAATTTGACGAAAATGAATGTTTTTATTTCAACTATACTAACTGTCAAAAATGAATGTTTTTGTTCAACTAAACTATATTGGCAAAAATGGATATTTTTGTTTAACTAAACTATATTGACAAAAATGTTATTTTTGTTTAACCCCTCTATATTGACAAAAATGAATATTTTTGTTTAACTACTTTATATTGACAAAAATGAATATTTTTGTTTAACTACTCTATATTGACAAAAATGAATATTTTTGTTTAACTACTCTATATTGACATAAATGAATATTTTTGTTTCAACTTTACAATTTGGAAATAATGAAAATTTTGTTTCAACTTTTAGGTTTCAACAAAAATTGATAATTTTGTTTCACTAAACAAAAATGACATATTTTTGTTTTCAATCCTTTTTGTCACAACAAAATGATATATTCCTTTTCATCTATTTTATTATAACAAAAATGATATATTTGTTTACAACAATTTTATAATAACAAAATGACATATTTGTTTTCAACAATTTATAATCACAAAATGACATATTTGTTTTCATCAAATTTATAATCACAAAATGACATATTTGTTTTCATCAATTTTATAATCACGAAACAACGTATTTGTTTTCATCAATTTTATAATAACAAGTATGATATATTTGTCTTCAACTAATTTATTATAACAAACATGATATATTTGTTTTCAACACAATAATCATCAAATCAATAGATCTACATAACAATGACAATTCCAGATCAAATCACGTATGACAATCAATTAGAATTTAACAAAGGGTCAGAAAAAAATCACAATCACAATTAGTTATTTTTAATTTAAATAAATAAAGAAATAGAATTCTCACATTATTTTGAATTTGGATTTGTCTGAATTTCCTGATTTGCTCCGTTTCAGTTCCAGTCATTTCCATAGTGAAGCTCCATTTCCCACGATCCCAACGAACTTTGTTTCGTTTAATTCTGATTTAATATGAAAAAGTTACAAGGGTTTAAATGTTAATTTCATTATTAAAATAATAAAATACAATTAAGTTAATTAATTTTTCTTAATCTCGTTTTAACCTTTCTTCCTTCGTGAAGCCTAGACGACGAAAAACCCATCATCCAAATTGGAAACTTCCAACCGCACGCCACAACACCCCACCGACCGACCATCAGATGATCCCACGACGTAGCCCTATCTCGCCTCCACCTGCGCCTGCCATCGGTGACGAACTTGAGTTCGCCTTTGTCTCGAAAATCTCGCCTGAACGGCGGCTGTTATAGGCCCCAATCCGAGTTCCACACTCCTGTATATATGATCTTCTACATTTTTGGCTTTGGAAGCTCATGAAATCGTTGTGTGGATTTAGAGAAATCATGGATTCAAATTCAGAGCGTATTGGCCATTAAAAAGGTTGATGACGACTACTATTGGTTTTTAGAGGATTAGGGTTTCTTTAATTTAGGGTATTTGTAATATTATTTAATCCATTAATTAAAAAAAACCGTTAATTCCTACTATCTCCAAATCCAGCCCAGTTAGAGTTGCCCCCAGCCAAATACCCCCTTTCGGACACAATGGACTAGGTCCCGTCATCCCAATCGATTGTTTTCAGTCAGTTTTCTTCAATTTGAAATATAAATCATTTACTTATTTAATTTGATCGTAAATTTTTAATTATCGGGGCCACATACTGACTCTAAAATTTTCAGAAAAATTATTTCTAGTTATGTTTTGACGATACGGTCCTAACAAAATTAATTTTGTCGAATTTGGAGACCGTTTGAAAATGGCCATTTTCTGGTCGATCCAAATTGACTGAAATTGACAAAACACGTTTTCTTTTGCCACGCTCACATAATAATTCCAAAAATTATGAAAATTGGAATTTAACCATAATTTTACATTTCGGATCCAACCAAAGTAGTTTTGTCAAAAATAGAGGTCGTTTGCAAAATGGATATATTTTTATATTAAATTATATACATAAATTCCATAGCGACTATTCTGAATATTCAACTGGGCATAACTTTTGATTCCCACTGTGAAATTTCAATTTTTCGGATTCGTTGGAAAGATATAATTAAACAAATTTAAATATTTTTGGTTTCACTAAAATCCGATTTATTTTGCATCCTGTACATTTAGTCAAAGTTCAAATTCAAATTTTCAAACTATCGTGCAATTTTTAACTCCTTTTATAATTAAATTAAATATATTAGTTCTAACTTTGATTTAAATAAATTTTTAGTCATTATTATTTAAAATAAATTGTTTTAAATATTAAAAATCCATTAAAAATTTTAAAATAAGATTTTTAAATTGGTTCCAAAATTCCGGGTTGTTATAATCTCCCCCTTTTAAAATCTTTTCGTCCTCAAAAAGTAACGAAATTAAAAGTTGTTTAACCACTCAACTTTCATTATTATTATTTTATTTAATAATTTTATTAGTTGATTATATTTTCAAATATATATAACTTTTATATATTCAAAAATCATATTTTCTAAGGTCGGATTATATATAATCACAAATACGTTAATTATAACTTGTCACTCTTAACTCATTCTAGGGCATTACTAACCCCATCTCTAACGAGTTTTCTCATTCTAGGATACTGCTGATCCTATCTCTAATGAGTATTTTTTTATAGGATATTACTAATCCTACCTATGATGAGTCTTTTGTTCCGTTCTAACGGGTTGTACCCCAAAATTTGAGCTAACCAGAGCTTTGATACCAACTGTAACGACTCGGATTTCGCACGGACCTAATCGATCGCTAAATCGACTAAGACCATTCAAAACCTAAATATGCTAACTCTGGGCATACAACACATCAAAACAAATAACAGAAAACTTTTATAAACATTACAATAATGTTACATCAGAGTACAGAATATATCAGAGTACATTGAATTATATTACAGCGGAAGACTAATTTACAATAGATTTTATACAATGTAGCGGAAACAAAAATACAGCGGAAGGCTATCAATCCTATGGACACAGCTTTAAGCTTCGATCTACAATCCTGCTCAATATATTTGTAAAATAAGCTACTCGACTGCCCATGTGGAAAAGTGGGCACCCGAGTTTGCAAAGTGAAACAAACTACAGGTCAGTCATAGGACTGGTATGAGAAATCTATTTAACCTATTTAAGAAAAAGGCTAATCTCAGAACCACTAACGCGGAACGGGTTTACTCAATTGGATTGCCAATGCATAAAATAAAGTAAATCGTTTAACAATGCAATGCTTTTTAGAAAAATGAAATCATTATAAGATTCAAGTCTCATCACACAATGCAATGTAAACCGGAGGATAGAGTTTTACCTTATAATGGTCAAAAATGCTTGATACGATAAAAACGGATTTGATATTATTATTAGTGTATATATGTTTCAAAAACATTTCAATCATAATGTATCATTCATAGACGGTATAGCTACCATATACTATGTCGCTATACTAGTTTTACAATCAAAACCGCATGGTGTCATATTGGAAGTTGGATTTCCATCATGAGTCAAGGCTAGGAACGATCTCCTTACCGATTCGAGACACTCTAGCAAATGTCTCAGGATTCGGATGCTGGCGAACCCTTGAATCCTGCAGGGCCGGTCCACAAATACTTTAGTGGATTAGTTATGTCTAAACACATGCTTCCCGGTCCTATTGAACCTATAAATTGGTCACTATCGACCAATATAACCGAGGCCTCGTAATCCATCATCCACATAAGTAAAATGTCAGGGCTTGCAAAACCCTGATACCACTTCTAGCTAGAAAGAAACGTGCGCACTTCCAGCGTTCCCTTGTCCCGTTTTTGACTCATACCGGGGTGTGATCCTCGCGAAGCAACGCTATACACAAAGCTACGCCTAAACAAGTCGTGCTTTGATCATCAACCACAAGGCCCTGCTTTTCAACAAAAGCCTTGATCGATGCTAGTCTATGAATTAGAAAAGCGCGACATTTGTAATAAATTCTGCAAGCATACAGGTGTGTAGCATACAGGTTGAACACAGGGAGGTGAATTAAATTAAATTATCTATCTAATCTCTTGGGCGAGTTAGACAAAACTGGAGGTTGATTTTGCAAAACAAAATAAAAAGTGAAACTACAATTAAAAGATGCAATTAAATTTACTGCAGATTCGAATCTAATCGGATCTTTAATAAATTCAACGATTAAAGATAAAATAGAACAATGGAAATAAAATTGCAGAACAGAATTAAACGAACAGAAAATAAGAATTAGGATTACCGCTGAATCTAATCAGACGGTCAATCGCTAATGAAAATAAGTGAAAAATACAATTAATGCTCTACCGAATCTAATCGTGTAGACAACACTAATTGCTAAGAAATAGAGAATTGCATAAAAGAAAAATGAGTTTTATTAATGAAGAAGAGAATAGAATGAGATATATGATAGGATGGTGGCTACAAGGGTATTTATAGGGTAGATAGCCAAACCCAAACCCTAACCCTAATGATAATTGGGCCTGTCATTACATCACTGATTAGTTTACAATGAGAAACATAAATGGGCCTTAGATAAATAAAGCAAATTTGGGCCTTTTCTCTTTTCCTCTTGCTTTCTTGACACTTCTTCATTGATTTGTGATGTGCAAAGCCTTGTTATCACTCCTTTTCTTGTCCAACAGCAACTAGATGTGATATCTTCATCTAGAATTCTTCAAAATGCAAATACACAGCAAATTGAATTCTATTTCTCTACATTTCTGGTTGCACGCGGGCTGGGTTGGACTATTTGTAAAAGTAACAAAACAATACCCAAGTAATATTTATTTATATACAAAAGATAAGATATAAGAGCATAAAATAAACACATTTCTATGTCAATCAAATGCCCCCACACTTATCTTTTACTTGTCCTCGAGTAAAACAAGAAATGAAAAAAACTAGACTAGATAGGTCACACTTTCGTAGGAAACACGATTGCATTGAGCGTATGCAACAAGCCGTTAAACCTCTAGGTGTCCCTAGTAGGACGAGTGGTGTCTCGTGAGGGTTTTCAGCGGATACTACCCACAAAATCCAAATGTAGTATGCTATGATTCTAATGAAACTACATGAATGCAATGGACATATGCAAAAAAAAAAACGAAAAAATGACAACACGACTTATTTCAGGAAAGTGGTACAACAAATTAAGTCAATAATTTCTAATCAGTTGATTTTATTTTAGATACCTCGACTTGTCACAAATTTTCAATGTAAATCAAGTTTCCAAATGTTAAATTCCAGTTTGGCCAGTTAATTCGGTCGATAACATAGTGCAGCCATGAAATAAATTCTTAGTTGCTTGGCACAGTTTGCAAAGTGGTATTCTAATTTTCTCATGTATGGCTAGTCAAATCAATAAGGTCAAGAAGTGTTTGGGTATCATCGCTTATTCTTTATTCTATAAAATTTTAAGATTTATGATTAAGTACATACACCTAACTAAAAAGACCAAGGTTTACCACCCATGCACTACCTCGCGGACAAACGGAGAGTGGGTAAAGAGCTTGGCGGATTGTGCAGGCCGACTTTGACTTTGTCAACAACGTGTCGGTAATCCTTAGGTGTCCAATCTCATAAAATGAGACCAAGATATTCCAACGCTGACTTTGTCAACAACGTGTCGGATAGAGCTTGGCGGGTTTGCACACCAACGCTCGATATACAAGTAATGTTGGATACCCTTGGATTACTATTATTATTATTGAATTTATAAGCACAAAAAGAGAGTTACGCGAATTCAACTTAACACAACTTAGTTTTAAAGATTTGACAAGCCATTATAAGTATTTTAAGTCCTCCACTTATTTAAACAAAGTCTACAATATAGAATAGATTTCATGGCCATCACCTAAGAATCTCCCTATGTACCGGTTACACTATTATCCCTCAAAATTAAACTTTTCATTATATTTCAAATTCGATTTTAGCTGAGAGAGAAAAATACTATCAACTGGCTAAAAATTGTAAACTTATTTTGTTGTATCAATTGAAAATGAGTCGTATTTCAAAAAAAAAATGGCATGTTAGTATGATCTAAATGCACGATGGTCCTATTTAAATGGCTGAAAATGAAAAGAAAGAAAAATAAAGAAAAAAAACAAAAGAATGCAATGCAGACTCCCCCCCCCCCCACACTAGAACTATACAGTGTCCACACTGTAAACGTTTCCTAAATTTGAAAGATCGTACCCAAAGATGGAGTGAATGTAAAATGATTTGTAAAATGAAATGCAGTCTAACTATATGTAAGAATGGATCATATGTACAATGATATATGTGTTTGCAGTGCATGCGATGCAAAGAATACCACCATCTTTTTCCCCCACACTTGGTTCTTGCCCTATGAGTCCCATTCCCACTATGTCTAGGCATGTTTTCTAATAAGCAAAGGTTTTTGAAAACCATCTCATCTTTAAACCTAGATTTATAGTCCAGGAGATAAATATCCAGGGTCGTCCTCACATGAAGTTTTTCAACCAAACCAGCATTCCAAAGATAGCTCATGTGTTCAACAAATTTATCAGTGTAATTTTTCAAAAATTTGTGATCGTATATAAATTCAGTGAAATTTGAATTCTGAGTGTTGTTCAAGAGTATGTGATCACCTTTCTTGATTGGCAACATATTATCGACACTGACAATTTCAAGTTCATTTGAATATTCAAAATCAAAATTTTCAAACTTGGATTGGTGGCTTGATTCTATTTCATCCTTGTCAATTAAAAGTTTTAGTTCATCTTCGAAAAGTTCTTCGAAAGCTAATGTGGACACGTCAATTGAAGTATGAGAAACTTCCTGAAATGGTAAATGTGGCGTGTCATCAACAATGGTTTCTACCTTGTCGATCTGTCCTATTCCGGAATCTTGGTCATTCGAAGGAGAAGGTGTCGACACAGGAAGTGGAAGAAGTAAAGGTATAGAAGATGGTTTGTTGGGGTTGCCAACAGTCAAAGAAGAGATAGTGTCGGGGTTGCCGACATCAGAAAAAGAGATGTTGGGATTGCCAACATTAAAAGAAGGTGGGGATTTGGAAGGTTCAGACGAATTGGCCTCGGTTGCCATTGGAAAAGCGTCAAGATTTTGATTTGAGGTTGTGATCGAAGAATTATCGTGAGTGCCGAAATTATTTTCAAATGTTGTTTCATATCTAATGGCGATGACCGGATTGACCAAATTATGGCTTTCATCTTCGTACAATCCAAAAAATTCATGTTCATTAAAATTCATTTCCGAATTTGAATTGAAAAATTCAACATTTTTATCCTGTTCAATTTCTAGAATTTCAAGTTTCTCACAATTTGAAAGAGGAAGATCAAAATCTAAGCTTAAATCTTTTTCCTGAAAAGAATTGAAGTCTAAATCATTCGTTGAATTTTGAACAACTTCATTTAGATCGTTATTTTCAATTTCGAAAGTTGTTATTTGAAAATTTTCACCATCAGTAAAGAATTGATTATTTTCTGATTCATCGCATTGAATTTGATTTTGTTACTCTCGTTGTTCTTTCAAAGATGTCAATAAACAAAGAAGTTCATCGGCCTTTTTATTTAGTCTTTCTTCCCTCTCTCTAAGAATGTTAAGACGATCGTTGATTTGAGAGCTCTCGTTTTGGATTTCTTGATTTTCAAAATTATAATCCACATCAATTTCACAATCAATATTATTTCCAATGTGGTAGTTGTTTGAATTTTCAGAAAACTGACAATGATATTGGAAATCATTTTGATCATAGAAATTTTGTTCATAACCAAAACTGTTAAAATTCGAGTGAAAATTGCAATTTTGTTCATTTTCAAGATGTTGATATAGGCTATAATTTTGAAAATTTTGGTCGATTTGAAAATCATTTTCGAATTGGTTTCCAACCCCATATTGTTGTGGATCAAAACCAAATTGAGATTCAAAGCTATTTTGATGTGGATGTGGCCCATAATCAAAATTATTGACATTTGAATTGAAATCGCAAATTCGGTCATTTCTAAGATTTTGAAAATGTTGATCTATTGGAAAATTTTGAAAATTGTTGCCATTGGCTCAGGAAATTTCAGAAAATTTTGCCTCATGAGTTGCAATTCATACTCATATTCTTCCAGAGGACGTCTACTGCGATTATTATCCCACATTTCTCTCAAGGATTTTTTTGAATTAGACATTTGAATGAAGTCAGGGTAAGACATAAATTATTCCTATTTCAAAATAATATAAAAGAATGAGTTGTGCTCTATTAATTAACTGACTCAATTAGAAGGGGGAAGAGGGTCTTATGGCCGTTCACGTATAGTATAAAACTAAGGGATACGACCAATGTTTTACGGGTAGTATGCAACCTCTTTTGCTAATAGTTCAATAAATTGAACTACTATATATCCGCGATCCAATTTATACGAGACAGTCAACTTCACAAAGTACCACTTTTCAATTATATTATTTTGAAAATCAAAATTTTATTGTTGAAAAACGATGAGAGTGATGATTTTAGTTATAGAAGTTCGTTCCCCACAAACAGATTCAGAAATTTCAACAACACAGAACAGTCACAGAATAATAGCAGAATTAAATTTTTTACATTCAAGCCGCTGTCCCTGCAGAAGATTTTTTTACAACAATTGTCTATATATATTTTTCTTTGAAACAGAGCACCTGTAGAGTTTTAAAAGTTTTCACCTTGATCGGCAGTTCGTCCAGTGAATTTGGGTAGCGCTAGCGCGTTCACACCCCACTTGGTGTGCAACCGCTCCAACAATTCAACTTCTGTTGTTGCTTGACTTTTTTTTTCGACCTTTGATTCTGAGTGTTTTTCTCCTTTTTTTTTTTTAGGCGAAGAAAACAGAACAAAATACTTAAAATAAATAAAAAAAAACCTAGACTTAGCAAGGTTGAACAATTTGAACCGACTGACTCACAAAACAAAACGAACCATGGCAACTAATTTGGAGTCGATCATACAAGGAAACGGGTTCTTTTAAATGCAGAAATCACAAATAAACCCTCCTAATTGGACAAACAAGGAAGCTAAAAAAAAATCTTTCTTCTTGCTTACCAGGATAGGCACACGTGCCAATAGGAGAGCACAAAAATTCAAGGCCCAATATACTCTCACGCCCCCTTTAACCCAAAAAGAAGAACTCAAACAGAAAAAATATCACGCCCCTTTCAGTTAAAGCCAAATCGCAATCCAGAAGCGAACATCAAATTAAATCACGGTTTGTTTGTTTTTTTTTTCGATGTTAAGAACTAGTTCGATTTGTTGATGGCTATGGGATTTCGCGTTGCGGTTGTAGAATTCGAAAAGGGTCTAAATTGATGTTGAATTGGGTACGGTTGTTCAAAGGGGCCGATTGTAATGTGGTTGAGGGTGTGGTGGAGACGTTGAGGTTGTGGGGGAAGAAGTCAGTGCGTGATTTTGAGTAGGGGATTTCGTTGGGTATGTGATGGGGTCTGGATGCAGATGTTGTTGGTGAGCATTGTGGAGGGTAGGCGATGAAGGGAGAAGATTTGTTGAAGGGACGCGTACAGTTCGAAGCGGGGTTTGCTGTATGTTTGAGAGGGTTTTGTCGAGATGATTTGCCGTATTCAGTTTGGACAGGAGATGGATTGTTGAAGGGGAGATGGAGATGTATCTGCGACGTGAAAGATGGAGGGTGGTTTTCGTGGCAGGGAAGATGCAAGCAGCACGAGAAGACAAGAAGGAAATAAAAGGAGATTTGTAATCTTGTATTTTTCCTTTTTTTTTTTTAGACAGAGATGTAAAAGGGGAAGAAAAGGAAAGAATGTTAATAGAGATCTAGTTATTCAAGTAGAGAATTAATCACGGCAGAAAGGAAAGATTTTAAAAGAGAATTGTTTTTTTTTTTAAAAAAAAAAATGTAAAGGGAGAAAAATTGAAAAAGAGACAGAAATAAAAGAGAAAACGATAGGATTTTTTTTTCTTGTTTGGAGCAGAGAAGGGATTTTTTGTTTTTTTTTTCTTTCTTTTTTTTTCTTATATATATATAACAAAACAAAAGAAAATTAAAAAAAACTAATAGAATCATAAATCAAATAAATAATAAAATTTAATCGCTACCTCCCCGGCAACGGCGCCAAAAACTTGATCGACGCTAGTCTATGAATTAGAAAAGCGTGACATTTGTAATAAATTCTGCAAGCATACAGGTGTGTAGCATACAGGTCGAACACAGGGAGGTTAATTAAATTAAATTATCTATCTAATCTCTTGGGCGAGTTAGACAAAACTGGAGGTTGATTTTGCAAAACAAAATAAAAAGTGAAACTACAATTAAAAGATGCAATTAAATTTACTGCATATTCGAATCTAATCGGATCTTTAATAAATTCAACAAATTAAAGATAAAATAGAACAATGGAAATAAAATTGCAGAACAGAATTAAACGAACAGAAAATAAGAATTAGGATTACCGCTGAATCTAATCAGACGGTCAATCGCTAATGAAAATAAGTGAAAAATACAATTAATGCTCTACCGAATCTAATCGTGTAGACAACACTAATTGCTAAGAAATAGAGAATTGCATAAAAGAAAAATGAGTTTTATTAATGAAGAAGAGAATAGAATGAGATATATGATAGGATGGTGGCTACAAGGGTATTTATAGGGTAGATAGCCAAACCCTAACCCTAATGATAATTGGGCCTGTCATTACATCACTGATTAGTTTACAATGAGAAACATAAATGGGCCTTAGATAAATAAAGAAAATTTGGGCCTTTTCTCTTTTCCTCTTGCTTCCTTGACACTTCTTCATTGATTTGTGATGTGCAAAGCCTTGTTATCACTCCTTTTCTTGTCCAACAGCAACTAGATGTGATATCTTCATCTAGAATTCTTCAAAATGCAAATACACAGCAAATTGAATTCTATTTCTCTACATTTCTGGTTGCACGCGGGCTGGGTTGGACTATCTGTAAAAGTAGCAAAACAATACCCAAGTAATATTTATTTATATACAAAAGATAAGATATAAGAGCATAAAATAAACACATTTCTATGTCAACCAAGCCTCGATCATTTGCATCTTGGCATGCCACATTGACAATTCATGCATGCGATCGATAACCACCAATATATAACCTCTGAGCTCGTGCGTCTCAGAGAAGGGTGTTAAGAAAGAGAATAAATTCTCCAACATTGAATAGAAATCAATTTACATAGAATGAAGTCCAATGTCAGGCACACATCCATTTACAATTCTGTTCTGGGTCTGAACGAAACCGGAGACACCTTATTCCTCGTCCCGCATATCCAATACGGAAGAGAGGTGCTCGCTTATCCGGACAATCAACAAGTATGTCCGGACAACTACCACTGTAACCTTTCCTGGGAGCAAATCAGTTCAGGGCATCAGTAGTCATCCATTCGACGTGAAGATCGTCGGTCTTCAATCACCGTCTTCAATGTCTTCGACTTTAAATTGTCGTATAATTATTTGAAATGAGATTTAACTCGGTCTTTTCAAATAATTTTCGAATATATATAATTTAAAATCATTTCATATCATTAATATTATTTTATAACGATTTATCGGTATTTTTATTTGTATAAAAATAGCCCAATTTAATTTAACGACGCTTCGAGTCAATAAGCAGTCCTGGCGTTGTTTTTACCCAAATTTGATTTACACTTTTCTCGAAATCTAACCGTTGGATTTTAACGGATTTTGTATCGTTGGAAAGATCTTCCCAAAGCGGACCTAATGGTTCCAGTTTTGGGAAAATCCAACGGTCGGATCTTTCGGTATAATCGTTTAAAGTTACGATTCCGAAAAGCAAACTACCGCGCGTGATTCGTTTAATTTTAATTTATATATATATATATATATAAACTATTCGGCGGTTCCTCTAACGTATTTAACACGCCAAATAAAAGAATGTTTTATTGGCACAACACATCTACATGGTCGCATTGTCAAATAAAATGTATTTTACTTGCATGACAATTTAGCTAATGACAAATAAAAAGACAATTTTTATTTGTATTTCTATTTTCAACTCTAACAAATAAAAACCAAATATTTTATTTGTATATAATTTCAATGGATGTTTTGACAATAAAATTAATTCTTTTATTAACATACAATTTCTAATGTATGTTTTAACAATAAAAATGTCTTTATATAACACACAAATTCTAATGTATGTTTTAACAATAAATGATCTTTTATTTAACATACAAATTCTAATGTATGTTTTAACATTAAAAATGATTGTTTTATTTAACATACAAATTCCAATGTATGTTTTGACAATAAAAATGATTCTTTTATTTAAAATCCAAATTCCAATGTATGTTTTGACAATAAAAATGATCTTTTATTTAACATACAAATTTTAATGTATGTTTTAACATTAAAAATGATTGTTTATTTAACATACAAATTCGAATGTATGTTTTAACAATAAAAATGATCTTTTATTTAACATACAAATTCTATTTCAACAAAATGCATAAGAAGTGATACATTCATTTTTTGTTGACAATTCTATTTCAACAAAATGAGTAAAAGCGATAATTTCGTTTTGTTAACAATTCTAGTTTAACAAAATGAATATACGCGATGATTTCTTTTATGTTGACAATTCTAGTTTAACAAAATGATTAAAAGTGAAGATTTCATTTTGTTAACAATTCTAGTTTAACAAAATAAATATAAATGGTCTTTTCATTTTTGTTGACAATTCTATTTCAACAAAAATTAATATTTCTGCCCAAACACAAACCTATTTAAAAAAAATGTTACTTTTGTTTTACCTCAAATATATTTAACAAAAATGTAATTTTTGTTTTCAACCATTATATTTTGACAAAATGTAAAATTTTGTTTCCACTATTATATTTTGACAAAAATGAATATTTTGGTTCAACTAAACTATTTTGACCAAAAATTTTGTTTCAACTAATCTATTTTGACAAAAAGGTATGTTTTGATTCAATTAATCTACTTCAACAAAACAATAAAAATGATGACTTTGTTTTGTCGACAAATCCATTTCAACAAAACAATAACAATGATAACTTTGTTTTATCGACAATTCTAATTCAATAAAACAAATAAAAGTGATGTGTTTGTTTTGTCGACAATTCTAATTCAGCAAAACAAATAAAAGGGATATGTTTGTTTTGTCGACAATTCTAATTCAACAAAACATATAAAAGTCATATGTTTGTCGACAATTCTAATTCAACAAAACAAATAAAAGTGATATGTTTATTTTGTCGACAATTCTAATTCAACAAAACAAATAAAAATGGTATGTTTATTTTGTCGACAATTCTAATTCAACAAAACAAATAAAAGTGATATGTTTATTTTGTCGACAATTTTAATTCAACAAAACAAATAAAAGTGATATGTTTATTTGTTTACCTTTTTCTATTCAACATAACAAATAAACATGATAATTTTATTTGTTTATAATTTCTATTTCAACTTAACAAATAGAAATGATAACTTTATTTGTTTACAATTACTATTTAACAAAAACGATATTATTGTTCTAACACAAATCTATTTGACAAAAATGTAATTTTTTGTTCTAACTCAATTCTAATTAACAAAAATGTAATTTTTGTTCTAACCATTATATTTTGACAAAAATGCCAATTTTGTTTCAACTATTATAATTCGACAAAAGTGAAAAATTGGTTTCAACTTTTATAATGTGACAAAAGTGACAAATTGGTTTCAACCTTTATAATTTGACAAAAGCGACAAATTGGTTTTAACTTTTATAATTTGATAAAAGCGACAAATTGGTTTCAAATTTTATAATTTGACAAAAGCGACAAATTGATTTCAACTTTTATAATTTGATAAAAGTGACAAATTGGTTTCTACTTTTATAATTTGACAAAAGTGACAAATGGTTTCAACTTTTATAATTTGATAAAAGTGACAAATTGGTTTCAACTTTTATAATTTGACAAAAGCGACAAATTGGTTTCAACTTTTGTGTTTTGACAAAAATGTATATTTTGTTCAACAATTCTAATTTGACGAAAATGAATGTTTTTATTTCAACTATACTAACTGACAAAAATGAATGTTTTTGTTCAACTAAACTATATTGGCAAAAATGGATATTTTTGTTTAACGAAACTATATTGACAAAAATGTTATTTTTTTTTTAACCACTCTATATTGACAAAAATAAATATTTTTGTTTAACTACTCTATATTGACAAAAGTGAATATTTTTGTTTAACTACTCTATATTGACAAAAACGAATATTTTTGTTTAACTACTCTATATCGACAAAAATGAATATTTTTGTTTCAACTTTACAATTTGGAAATACTGAAAATTTTGTTTCAACTTTTAGGTTTCAACAAAAATTGATAATTTTGTTTCACTATTTGGTTACAACAAAATGATATATTTTTGTTTTCAATCCTTTTTGTCACAACAAAATGTTATATTCGTTTTCATCTATTTTATTATAACAAAAATGATATATTTGTTTACAACAATTTTATAATAACAAAATGACATATTTGTTTTCAACAATTTATAATCATAAAATGACATATTTGTTTTCATCAATTTTATAATCACGAAATGACATATTTGTTTTCATCAATTTTATAATAACAAGTATGATATATTTGTCTACAACTAATTTATTATAACAAACATGATATATTTGTTTTCAACACAACAATCATCAAATCAATAGATCTACATAACAATGACAATTCCAGATCAAATCACGTATGACAATCAATTAGAATTTATCAACGGATCGGAAGAAAAAATCACAATCACAATTAGTTATTTTAAATTTAAGTCAATAAATAAATTGAATTCTCACATCGTTTCGAATTTGGATTTGTCTGAGTTTCCTGATTTGTTCCGTTTCAGTTCCAGTTAGTTCCATTGAGACGACCCAAACATCCCAGTAAAGGAAAACCTGGATTGCTTTGAGAACAATACACATCAGAACATAAATTGGAGAACATTTTATTGCTGTTACAACAATTACATCAGAGTACAAGAATATAACAGAGTATGAATACTTATTACATAATAGGAATACAATAATATCAGAGTTTTAAATTACATTTAAATAGCAGTGGAACATAATACAAATATACAACTGAAAGGAATACACGGATACAGAGCTTTCCGAATACCGCTTCAGCTGTAAACCAGGATCCTGTAAATATATCTGCAAAAAGCTACTCGACTGCCCGTGTGGAAAATATGGGCACCCGAGTTTGCCAGTGAAACAAACTACAGGTCAGTCATGGGATTGGTATGAGAAATCTAACTTAACTTATCTAATAATGAGGTTAATCACAGGACCACGCCGCTAACGCGGAACGGGTTTACTCCATTGGATTGCCAGTGCATAAAATAAAGTAAAACGTTAAACAACGCAATGCTTTTTAGAAAAAAATGAAACCATTATAAGACCCAAGTCCCATCACATAACGCAACGCAAACCGGAGAATAGGGTTTTACCTTATAATGGTCAAAAGATGCTTGATACGATAAAATGGATTTAGTATTAGTGTGTATATCTATGGGTATATATATTTCAAAAACAATTTCAATCATAATTATTAATCATAGACGGCATAGTACCCCATCGTACTATGTCGCCATAATTGTTCTACAATCAAAACCGCAAGGTTGTATTGGAAATTGGATTTCCATCATGAGTCGAGGCTAGGGGCAAGCTCCTTTCCGATTCGAGACACTCTAGCAAATGCCTCAGGATCCCCGTAGTGAACCCTTGGAGCGGTAGGGCCGATCCCCGCCTATCGATAGTGGATTAGTTATGCCTGAACACACGTTTCCCGGTCCCTTTGGACCTATAGTATGACCACTAACGGCCTATAAAAAATCCGAGGCGCCTCAAAATCCATCATCCACATAAGTAAAATGCCAGCCAGTTTAAGCACTGACACTACCTCTAGCTAGAAATAAACGTGTGCACTCCCTACGGTCCATATCCCGTTTTTGACTCATACCGGGGTGTGAGGCTCGCGAAGTCACGATATACACAAAGTCGTGCCATAATAGGCTATACTTTGATCATCTCACAAGGCCCTGCTTTTCAACAAAAGCCTTGATCATTTGCATCTTGGCGTGCCACATTGACAATTCACGCCATGCGATCAATCACTATTAATATATACCAGGGTGTTAAGTAGAGAATGAATTCTCCACCACTAACCAGACATACATTAATAGAAATCGACTTAATTCACTTGGAATGAAATCTAGTGTCAGACACGCATCCATTTACAAGCTTATGCTCTGGGTCTGAGTGAAAACCAAATCCGACCAATCAACAATAGTCCGGACGGCCACCACTGAAGCCCCTTCAAGGTAGCTACTCCCATCAAGGGTCTCTGTAGCAACACATCCATTCGATGTGAAGATCGTCGGTCCTCAACCACCGTCTTCATCTTCGACTCTTCATCGTCGTAGTAATTACTCGAAGTGGGTTAAACCCGGTCTTTCCGAATAATTCGCGTATTTATAATTAAGAATCAAGTACTATAAACACATCCAACGCCTCATTCCAATTCAGAATATTCTTCTAATAAAATATTCGCATTATTTTATCAAAGATAAACTCTTTAAATTATTCTTAAATCTTACTTTTAAAGATTTATTAGGAACCCAATTTGGTTTTAAATATCACGAATCGTTATTCAATGATTAATTAAATTTAAGAAATTAGTCTTATCTTTAATTGGGTTAAAGAACTGATGTCATTTTAAAACACCGTTCACGATAAACCCAAAATCGTCTTCCATAAAATATGGAATCTTCACAGAAAGCAAATCAATATATAATCGTTATAAATTTCTGTATACGACCAATAATATAAATGGAATAACGGCAAAGCCTCTTAAATTCCATATATAGTATCGGTCTTCTTTTACAGAAACTGATCTCGGTTATTATTAATTCGAATTCCTTTCAATTCCAATTAAATATATTAAATTGGAAAACCTTACTTTTGGAAAACTTCCATTTAAATCTTGATACAAGATTTATAAATTCCAAATCATATTTTCATTGTTAGTTGGGTTAAAGAACAAATGTCGCATAGAAATACAGTTCACAATAAACCCAACTCACATTTCATTTTATTCCAATTACTAAATATAATTGAAAACTTTAATAATCTAAATTAAAAGATTATTCTTTTCATATGGGGTTTCAAGAACATATTGGAAAACTTCATTAAATCTAAATTTGATGATTTATCTAGTTAATAACTAGTTCATTTCAATAAAAATATATTTTTCTAAAACATTTTCTAAAATATTCTTTTTCCTAGAATATTCTTTATTGGAATGTGACTCAATCAACAACCATATAATGCAGGAAATCAACAATCATGATAAAACATCCAACTAACAACCAGAGTGGATTCTACACTAATTATTGGGATTAGTGTCTGTCAAATATCATCCCAATACCCGTGTGGGGTTTCATCCAACAAACAAATAATAAATTATTTGTGCACTTGGGCGGTATGTAAAAATTATCGTCCCAATCACATAAACAAGTCAGATGACTTGTAAGTGGAAGTGTAATATTCAGTTTGAATATAATAATCATTATGCCAAGCATTTCAACCTTAATAGACATATATTTCAATTCTTTTTATTGTGGGCAAATGACAATAAAATCTAATCTTCTATTTCCATTCTTTTTATTTCAACTAATTGACAATAAAAATATTAACTTTCATATCTTGTGTAATCCCTTTCAGTGACCAACAATGTATATTTTGGTTTAACTCTTTTTAACGACCAAAGGGTATATTTTGGTGTAACTCTTCTTAATGACCAAAAGGGTATATTTTGATGTAACTCTTCTTAATGACCAAAATATGGTAATTTAGTCTAATCTTTTCAATGTAAACAAAATGTTGATTTAGTCTAATCCTTTTCAAGGTATAACAATGTTCACTTTTATCTAATTCTTTTCGCTAATCATGTTTTGACAAAAATGTTATTCTTTTTCATAAATCAAGTTTTGACAAAAATGTTATTCTTTTTCATAAATCAAGTTTTGACAAAATGCCATTCTTTTTATTATATAAAATATACATTTTCTACTCATTCCTTTTTAATGTATAAAAATATACATTTTCATTTGATAATCAAGTTTTGAACAAAAATGAATATTTTGGTGAAATTCTTTTAAGTGACCAAAAATGAATATTTTGGTCTCATCTTTCTAAAGGACAAAATGAATATTTTTAACATCACATAGAAATGAAATCTTTTATTTCTTTTATTACATGAAAATGTAACCTTTTCTTTTCATTCTTTGATTACATTAAAATGTAATCTTTTATACTTTTCTTTGAATCTATATAAAAATGTGTTTTTCTATTCTTTTCTTTGAACATAAGATTTTTAATATTAACATATTTTGCTTTGTCAAAATAAGAACATTTCTCTAATATTCTATTTTACATTAAAAAGTAGATTTTTAATGTCAACATATTCTGCTTGTAAAAATATGATCATTTTTCTTATTCATTCTTAATATACAAAAATGTCCATTTTGTAAAATTCACTTTTAATTTACAAAAATGAGTATTTTGACTAATTCACTTTTAATATACAAAAATGAGTATTTTGACTAATTCACTTTTAATATACAAAATGAGTATTTTGACTAATTCACTTTTAATATACAAAAATGAGTATTTTGACTAATTCACTCTTTTTAAATGATAAAAAGAATGTTTTTATTTCATTCTTTACATTTGAAAAAAATGAATATTTTTGTCATTCTTTTACCTTTGACCAAAAATGTGAAAACCCGTAACTTCCCCGTAAAGGAAGGTGGCGGATAGTTCGAGAACAAGCCACAACAGAATGCATACAAAAGAACATTTCATTGTATATTACAACAATGCATCAGATTACCAGAATATACAGAGTATAAACAAATAAATATTACACAGAAATATCAGAGATTTAAATTACATTTAAATACATAGCAGTGGAAAATAATACAATACACAACTAGAAGTAGATATACGGATACAAAGCTTTCCGGATATCGTTCCAGCTGTAAACCACGATCCTGTGAATATAAATCTGCAAAACCAAAACTACTAACTGCCCGTGTCAAAATAGGGGCACCCAGAGTTTAGGTTAAAACAATAAACTCCAGGTCAGTCATGTGACTGGTGTGAGAACTAAAACAGTTATTAATCTTTATTTTAAATCATTAGGTAAATCAAGGGACCACGCCGTATAACACGGAACGGGTTTCCTCCCAAGAATACCAGTGCATAAAACAAACAGCGCAATGCTAAATAAAGAAAAATGAAGCTATTATAAGACCCAGTTCCTATCACACAATGCAACGCAAGCCGGGGGATAGGGTTTTTACCTTATAATAGCCAAGAATGCTTGATACGTTTAAAACACATTATTTGATACTATTATAGGTGTATGGTGTCAAAACAATTTCAAATCATAAGTATCAATCATAGGCGGCATGAATGCCCCATACCACTATGTCGCCATATATAGGTTATACAATCGAAATCGCAAAGTCACGTATTTGGAAATTGGGTTTCCATCTATGAACCGAGGCAAAAGATAGTCCTCAACCGATTCGTGACTCTCTAGCCCGAGCCACAGGTCAGAGCTCGAGTGACCTTGGAGCGACAGGGCCGGTCCACCGATGTGGATTAAACTTAAACCCTGAACACTACGTTTCCCCTCCCTTTGGGGCGTAAATGAGCCAACCAAATGACTCCATCGGTTCGAGAACGACCGATCAATCCGAGGCGCCTCGCAACAGCAACAACCACATAAGTCAAACTCGTCAGGGCGTGTAAAACCACTGACGCCACTTCTAACTAGAAAGAAACGCATGCCCTCCCTGAGGTCCGTCTCCCGTTTTTGGTTCATACCGGGTGTGAAACTCGCGAAGTAAACGTTACACAAAGCTACACCACAAAGGTCGTGCTTTGATCATCACCACAAGACTTTGCTTTTCAACAGAAGCCTCGATCAATTGCCACTTAGGCATGCCACACAGGCAATTCACTCCATGCGTTTGATATCCACCAATATATAACCCCTGAGCTCATACGTCTCAGAGAAGGGCGTTAAGCAAGAGAATAAATTCTCCGCCGCCAAACAGATATATATATTTAATAGAGGTCAATCACACAGACTAAAATCCAATGTCAGACACACAGTCCATTTACAAGTCCGTTCTGGGTCTGAACGAAACCGGAGGCACCTAGTACCCCGCATATCCATCGATCTCCAAGTACGTCTGGACGATCACTAACTGTTTCCATCTTCTTGGGTGTACAGCCCAATCAAGATCATCAGTAATCACCCAAACGACGTGAAGACTTCTGGTCTCCGACCACCGTCTTCATCTTCGACACCACGTCGAATCAGTTATTCAGAATGGGATAAACCCGGTCTTTCTGAATAACTCGCGTATATATTATAAAAGTGTTACACAAACACAACATACGCCTCATTCCAATTCAGAATATTCTTTTATTCATAATTTCTTATACTTTGGGAAAAGTTCCCATTAATTTTATCCAAGATAAATTCTTTAAATTTATTCTTTAATCTCCTTTGAATATCAATTCAAACTAGTCGGGATTAGCGAACCACACCGAAGTAATCATTTATTTTATTTCCCAATCCCAACCTATTCATCCCATGAAGTAAAACTGGTTATACTTCATATCTAACACCACGGTGTTATCGGTAAATTCAATTACCATTTCATGTTCAAATCTAATTAAAGATTTAACTATCGCCTGGAGTAAAACTGGTGATACTCCATTCTCGATCTTTTCAATCTAATTAAAGATTCATTAAAACTCCACTTAGTTTTAATCTTTGACTGGGTTAAAGAATCAGTGTCATTTAAAACACAGTTCACGATGAACCCAAAGTCACATCCCATTGATTATCGGGTTAAAGAACGAGTGTTATTTAAAACACTGTCCACGATAAACCCAAAAATCAATATCAATTCAATTCCAATTAAATATTCTTTAATTGGTACACTTCATTAAATCTAAATAAAAAGATTTAACCTTTTCTCAACTGGGTTCAAGAACAGTGTTAGTGAAGACACCACTCACGACAAACCCAAATCACATTCGATATTCAATACAAGGCTCTGAATAGAAAATATATCGGCTTATATTCAATATCGAATTCTACGACTAACAAATGTCGTATTGGAAATAACGATATAAATATATATCTTTCAAATTTCCATAACAACATCTGTATAATCACGAATTCCAACATCGAAATATTTCGAAGACAATTTCGATTCAAATCCACTCCAATGCAATCATTGGATATTCTGGTTATTTTTAAAAACCCTTTTTAAATTCAATTTATTTATTTAAAAATAAATAGAATTATAATTCTAGTTCAAAACCAGTTCATTTCGATAAAAATCTATTTTTATCTTTTCAAACATGAAGTTTTTCATCCCAAATCTTCACAAATCATTTCTTATGATTTTACACAAATTATTACTATTTTTAATAATTTTATCAAGGCCCGTACAGTCGATTTCCATCAATGGCCATCGAACTGCACTTACAGCGACCTTTTTCAAATTTGATTTGGACATAATTCCAAATCCAACCGTTAGATTTCTAATTTCTAATATTCGTTAGAAAGCTCTTTTCGATACGAACCCAACGGTTCCGGTTTTAGGAGAATCCGACGGTCGGATCTCCCGTAATGTCCGTTTGAAATAAATGGTCGAAATTCGCGAACTGCCGCGGCGCGGCGCGTTCTATTCAGGCCATTATATTATATATATAATATATATAATATATATTTCGTCAATTTTCTATTCAAAACGAATTATATAGATAGTTTTAAAATTCGTTTCAAAATCTATTTCAACTTCCATTTCAATTCAAAGCAAAATTGAATTCTTCTTTATAAATTCGTTTCTAAATTCATTTCTATTCAATTCAAATTTCAATTCAATTTGAATTCATTTCAATTCGCTTTCAATTCAATTTGAATTCGTTTTCAATTCAATTCATTTCGAAATCGTTTTCAATTCAATTCATTTCGAAATCGTTCTCAATTCAATTCATTTCGAAATCGTTTTCAATTCAATTCATTTCGAAATCGTTTTTAATTCAATTCATTTCGAAATCGTTTTCAATTCAATTCATTTCGAAATCGTTTTCAATTCAATTCATTTCGAAATCGTTTTCAATTCAATTCATTTCGAAATCGTTTTCAATTCAATTCATTTCGAAATCGTTTTCAATTCAATTCATTTCGAAATCGTTTAAAATCGATATAAATATCGTTCACGTCAAAATGGCGTCAATCTAATCATCACGGCTTCACATATTTCTATTTTCAAATATTCTATTTCAAATATTTCCTATTATCAAAATATTTGTTATTATCAAAATATTTGTTATTATCAAAATATTCTTTATTTTCACGATTGGAATGAGGCCCAATCAATCACCATATAAAGTCAATTATATGGATTCCATACAACACATGTATATAATATCATTGAAAAATAATCAACCATCAACCAAAGTGCACTACACTGTATAAGCATCAAATATAGATATCTAACGCTTATGACAGCCTGTCAATCGATCGATCGACATATTTAATCAATCAGGATGAGTGAACTTCAAATTTCATCCCAACACCCGTGTGGGGTTTCAAACAATCAAACACATATTTTATTTGTGTTGTTGGGCGATGTGTAAAATTTATCGTCCCAATCAATGTCATTCAAATAGGTGTACATAAACAAACCGTCCGGTTTATAAATGAATATTTTATTTTATTCACTTCACGTTAAAATTATATTTTTAACGATAAAACATTTTATTTCAACCTATGAATTTCTATTCAGTTCATTTACACAATAAAATGATATTTTTATTTTCTAACATATTTTAGAAAATTTCGGCGGCATAACGGCACGATACTAGAAACGGGACAAGGCCTAGCCTTATCCTCGGTCTAGTGAAGGCCCACGCCATTCACACATCAATCAAATCAATTTCATTTCACCAAACAATTTCCATTCAATCAAATATTCTAACTAACTACTCAACCAAACAATTTAACAAACAAGCCATCCATGGTCTGTGGATGAAAGGTGTCGGGTGCTACTAAACACCGTCTACATCCTAGTATATATATATAACTAGAAAAGAAATAGAAGAGTGAGAAATTCTCGCCGATAGCTATCCAAACATCTTGACTCTTCTTTGATATAAATCTTCTTCGTTCTCGCCTTTTTGTTACCTTCGTTGCCCGCTTTCACTACCTATGTAAAAATCGAATTTTTACTTCGTTATTCAATATATAAAAATCCTATTTTTATTTCAAAGTTCAACATATAAAAATCCTATTTTTATTTCGAAGTTCAACATATAAAAATTCTATTTTTAACTCGAAGTTCAATATATAAAAATCCCATTTTTAACTCGAAGTTCAATATATAAAAATCCCATTTTTAACTCGAAGTTCAATATATAAAAATCCCATTTTTAACTCGAAGTTCAATATATAAAAATCCCATTTTTAACTCGAAGTTCAATATATAAAAATCCCATTTTTAACTCGAAGTTCAATATATAAAAATCCCATTTTTAACTCGAAGTTCAATATATAAAAATCCCATTTTTATTTTCTAGACAGTACTAATTTTATATTATACTATGTTCTTATATTTTCAAAACTATGCCTATTTTTATTTGAAAAACAATAATATTTTATTTAAAAAAAACAATTCTATTTCTACTTTGAAAACAATTTCATTTTTACCTTTTACCAATTTAACTTAACACACTTCTAATTTTATTTTATTTTCAAAAACACATTTAATAACAATGTTAATTTTCTTTTATTTAAAAACCCTGTATATGTTAAATAAAAGAATCAGTAAAATTAAATAAAGAAATAAACCTTTCTTTTAATCTCATTCTTCACAGACCGTCGTTGAACCCTGATTCGAACCTAGGGTTCGATTTTCCGTCGCCCTCGTCGGTCTTGACGCCGATCGGAAGCGCTCCCCTCGTCGCCGGTTCCACCTCCTTCCCACGCCTGGAAAACTGTGCCGCTCGCGCACCCCTTCTTCCTCGAAATCCGCTCCAAAGCGACGGTCTTCCTAGCCTGAAATTGAGCCCCACAGTTAACGAAATTCGATCCTCTTTATATGGATCTAAAGGTCTCTGAAGGCTCTTGAGTTTTCGATCATCGAGTCTGGATTTAACGAGATGGATTCAAAGAATTTTGAGAGAGAAAGATTGAAGAGGTTCCACCGTATGAACTGGAGGCACGATATACATTTTGACAGCGGGCTGACTTCGGTGGGAATTAGTTAGGGTTTGACCAATAGGGTTTGAGTATTTATATATATATATTATTTTATTAATATTACTTTTTTTTTTTGAATTGATTCCACTTCGTCTAACCCCAAATCAAACCCAACGACTATCGCCCTTAGCCAAACGCTCCCATTCCGGACACAATGGAATATGTTTCGTAACCCAATTCGACTGTTATGATCAGTTTTCGTTAAAATTTAAATATAAATCAATTTAAATTGAATTTGAACGCACATTTCAATTTACTAGGGTCACATACTAACTCGAAAAATTCCAGAAAATATTTTCTAGCTTCGTATTGATGATACGGTCCTAACAAAACTAGTTTCGTCGAATTCTGAGACCGTTAGAAAAATGGCCATTTTCCAGTCGATTAAAATCAACTAAAACCGGTCGAACGCGTTTTCCTTTGCCACGCTCACATATTGATTCGAAAAATTATGAAAGTTGGAATCTAACAATAACCTGACATCCCGGACCCAACAAAACCGGTTTCGCCGAAATCCGAGGTTGTTTGCAAAATTTCCATTTTTAAGGGCCTGAATTCCATAGCGACTATTCAGAATTTTCAACTGGACATATCTTTTGATTCCCGCTATGAAATTTCGATTATTCGGATTCGTTGGAAAGATATTATCAATTAGATCCCATTATTTTTGGTTTCACTAAAATCCGGATTGTTTTGCACCCGGTACATTCAATTGAAGTTTGAAATCGAATTATTGAACTACCGCGCCATTTTCAATTCCTTTTATAATTATATATAATTATTTATATTCTAACGACGACGCGTATAATATATACGTTCGAATTCTATTCAAAATAAATTTCCCGTTGATATTATTTAAAATAATTCATTTTAAATAATCAAAATTCGCTAAAATTGCCAAAATAAAAATTTCAAACTGGCTCGCATTTTACGGGTTGTTACAATCTCCCCCACTTAAAACTTTTCGTCCCCGAAAAGGAACAAAGTCGAAAGTGGTTTGATTAATCAACTCTACGTTCGATCTGGCTTCCATTCTCCAACTTTTCAGTTTCTGAGAATTTTCAAAATTTCAAAAATTTGGCTAACACCCTAAATTTTTGAAAAATTTCGCCATAACCTCCCCTGCACCGGGAGCATCGGGGAATTTCAAATAGCTTCCCCGGTCCTTCAGATCTCAAAAAGAAAAAGAAAAAGCCAAGCGACTAGCCAATAGGCTCATAAAATCATCATCACCCAAACGAAACAGTAAATTATGTAGTAAACATGTACCTATTTGTCGGGCAAACAAATTTTATTCTCTGCTCTAGCCTCCTTGCTATGACCTGTTCAATGCAAATATATGTATATGCAAGCAAATGCGACCAATTTCAATATAATTCAATATGTGATCCAATTAGGCTAAATGGCTAAGAATTAGCGAACCAATAAACAAACAACCAAAACATCAATCAATTAGTGAATTATCATTTGAAATTCGTAATTTCGATACATACACAAAAATCATGTTTTTGATGCCAAATCACAACAATGTATTCTAGCTATATTAGTTTTGGTTCTCACACCAGTCTAATGGAAATATATAGGAATCTCACTTTCGTCACTCGAATATAAACACTGATGATGAGGCCTCATCATCTGAATCATCTCCGGGCGACTAGAGTGTGATGCTATATCTATCCAATATATTAAGACTTTGAATACACGCGGATCAGACGTATACGCAAAATCTATATATATTGGATTGTCCATATTCAAAGTAAATAAATAATCAAATACGTTTAAAACGATTTAAATTTTCTAAATAAAATTGTTTTCATTTGAAAAATATACTCTTCACACTCGTTCTAGGATACTACTGATCCTATCTCTAACGAGTCATTCTAATTGGATATTGCTAATCCAATATCTGATGAATTCTTTCGTATGGTTCTAACGTGTCTTGTTCTCTGCTTTGTAAACCAAAGCTCTGATACCAACTGTGAAAACCCGTAACTTCCCCGTAAAGGAAGGTGGCGGATAGTTCGAGAACAAGCCACAACAGAATGCATACAAAAGAACATTTCATTGTATATTACAACAATGCATCAGATTACCAGAATATACAGAGTATAAACAAATAAATATTACACAGAAATATCAGAGATTTAAATTACATTTAAATACATAGCAGCGGAAAATAATACAATACACAACTAGAAGTAGATATACGGATACAAAGCTTTCCGGATATCGTTCCAGCTGTAAACCAGGATCCTGTGAATATAAATCTGCAAAACCAAAACTACTAACTGCCCGTGTCAAAATAGGGGCACCCAGAGTTTAGGTTAAAACAATAAACTCCAGGTCAGTCATGTGACTGGTGTGAGAACTAAAACAGTTATTAATCTTTATTTTAAATCATTAGGTAAATCAAGGGACCACGCCGTATAACACGGAACGGGTTTCCTCCCAAGAATACCAGTGCATAAAACAAACAGCGCAATGCTAAATAAAGAAAAATGAAGCTATTATAAGACCCAGTTCCTATCACACAATGCAACGCAAGCCGGGGGATAGGGTTTTTACCTTATAATAGCCAAGAATGCTTGATACGTTTAAAACACATTATTTGATACTATTATAGGTGTATAGTGTCAAAACAATTTCAAATCATAAGTATCAATCATAGGCGGCATGAATGCCCCATACCACTATGTCGCCATATATAGGTTATACAATCGAAATCGCAAAGTCACGTATTTGGAAATTGGGTTTCCATCTATGAACCGAGGCAAAAGATAGTCCTCAACCGATTCGTGACTCTCTAGCCCGAGCCACAGGTCAGAGCTCGAGTGACCTTGGAGCGACAGGGCCGGTCCACCGATGTGGATTAAACTTAAACCCTAAACACTACGTTTCCCCGCCCTTTGGGGCGTAAATGAGCCAACCAAATGACTCCATCGGTTCGAGAACGACCGATCAATCCGAGGCGCCTCGCAACAGCAACAACCACATAAGTCAAACTCGTCAGGGCGTGTAAAACCACTGACGCCACTTCTAACTAGAAAGAAACGCATGCCCTCCCTGAGGTCCGTCTCCCGTTTTTGGTTCATACCGGGTGTGAAACTCGCGAAGTAAACGTTACACAAAGCTACACCACAAAGGCCGTGCTTTGATCATCACCACAAGACTTTGCTTTTCAACAGAAGCCTCGATCAATTGCCACTTAGGCATGCCACACAGGCAATTCACTCCATGCGTTTGATATCCACCAATATATAACCCCTGAGCTCATACGTCTCAGAGAAGGGTGTTAAGCAAGAGAATAAATTCTCCGCCGCCAAACAGATATATATTTAATAGAGGTCAATCACACAGACTAAAATCCAATGTCAGACACACAGTCCATTTACAAGTCCGTTCTGGGTCTGAACGAAACCGGAGGCACCTAGTACCCCGCATATCCATCGATCTCCAAGTACGTCTGGACGATCACTAACTGTTTCCATCTTCTTGGGTGTACAGCCCAATCAAGATCATCAGTAATCACCCAAACGACGTGAAGACTTCTGGTCTCCGACCACCGTCTTCATCTTCGACACCACGTCGAATCAGTTATTCAGAATGGGATAAACCCGGTCTTTCTGAATAACTCGCGTATATATTATAAAAGTGTTACACAAACACAACATACGCCTCATTCCAATTCAGAATATTCTTTTATTCAAAATTTCTTATACTTTGGGAAAAGATCCCATTAATTTTATCCAAGATAAATTCTTTAAATTTATTCTTTAATCTCCTTTGAATATCAATTCAAACTAGTCGGGATTAGCGAACCACACCGAAGTAATCATTTATTTTATTTCCCAATCCCAACCTATTCATCCCATGAAGTAAAACTGGTTATACTTCATATCTAACACCACGGTGTTATCGGTAAATTCAATTACCATTTCACGTTCAAATCTAATTAAAGATTTAACTATCGCCTGGAGTAAAACTGGTGATACTCCATTCTCGATCTTTTCAATCTAATTAAAGATTCATTAAAACTCCACTTAGTTTTAATCTTTGACTGGGTTAAAGAATCAGTGTCATTTAAAACACAGTTCACGATAAACCCAAAGTCACATCCCATTGATTATCGGGTTAAAGAACGAGTGTTATTTAAAACACTGTCCACGATAAACCCAAAAATCAATATCAATTCAATTCCAATTAAATATTCTTTAATTGGTACACTTCATTAAATCTAAATAAAAAGATTTAACCTTTTCTCAACTGGGTTCAAGAACAGTGTTAGTGAAGACACCACTCACGACAAACCCAAATCACATTCGATATTCAATACAAGGCTCTGAATAGAAAATATATCGGCTTATATTCAATATCGAATTCTACGACTAACAAATGTCGTATTGGAAATAACGATATAAATATATATCTTTCAAATTTCCATAACAACATCTGTATAATCACGAATTCCAACATCGAAATATTCCGAAGACAATTTCGATTCAAATCCACTCCAATGCAATCATTGGATATTCTGGTTATTTTTAAAAACCCTTTTTAAATTCAATTTATTTATTTAAAAATAAATAGAATTATAATTCTAGTTCAAAACCAGTTCATTTCGATAAAAATCTATTTTTATCTTTTCAAACATGAAGTTTTTCATCCCAAATCTTCACAAATCATTTCTTATGATTTTACACAAATTATTACTATTTTTAATAATTTTATCAAGGCCCGTACAGTCGATTTCCATCAATGGCCATCGAACTGCACTTACAGCGACCTTTTTCAAATTTGATTTGGACATAATTCCAAATCCAACCGTTAGATTTCTAATATTCGTTAGAAAGCTCTTTTCGATACGAACCCAACGGTTCCGGTTTTAGGAGAATCCGACGGTCGGATCTCCCGTAATGTCCGTTTGAAATAAATGGTCGAAATTCGCGAACTGCCGCGGTTCTATTCAGGCCATTATATTATATATATATAATATATATAATATATATTTCGTCAATTTTCTATTCAAAACGAATTATATAGATAGTTTTAAAATTCATTTCAAAATCTATTTCAACTTCCATTTCAATTCAAAGCAAAATTGAATTCTTCTTTATAAATTCGTTTCTAAATTCATTTCTATTCAATTCAAATTTCAATTCAATTTGAATTCATTTCAATTCGCTTTCAATTCAATTTGAATTCGTTTTCAATTCAATTCATTTCGAAATCGTTTTCAATTCAATTCATTTCGAAATCGTTCTCAATTCAATTCATTTCGAAATCGTTTTCAATTCAATTCATTTCGAAATCGTTTTCAATTCAATTCATTTCGAAATCGTTTTCAATTCAATTCATTTCGAAATCGTTTTCAATTCAATTCATTTCGAAATCGTTTAAAATCGATATAAATATCGTTCACGTCAAAATGGCGTCAATCTAATCATCACGGCTTCACATATTTCTATTTTCAAATATTCTATTTCAAATATTTCCTATTATCAAAATATTTGTTATTATCAAAATATTCTTTATTTTCACGATTGGAATGAGGCCCAATCAATCACCATATAAAGTCAATTATATGGATTCCATACAACACATGTATATAATATCATTGAAAAATAATCAACCATCAACCAAAGTGCACTACACTGTATAAGCATCAAATATAGATATCTAACGCTTATAACAGCCTGTCAATCGATCGATCGACATATTTAATCAATCAGGATGAGTGAACTTCAAATTTCATCCCAACACCCGTGTGGGGTTTCAAACAATCAAACACATATTTTATTTGTGCTGTTGGGCGATGTGTAAAATTTATCGTCCCAATCAATGTCATTCAAATAGGTGTACATAAACAAACCGTCCGGTTTATAAATGAATATTTTATTTTATTCACTTCACGTTAAAATTATATTTTTAACGATAAAACATTTTATTTAAACCTATGAATTTCTATTCAGTTCATTTACACAATAAAATGATATTTTTATTTTCTAACATATTTTAGAAAATTTCGGCGGCATAACGGCACGATACTAGAAACGGGACAAGGCCTAGCCTTATCCCCGGTCTAGTGAAGGCCCACGCCATTCACACATCAATCAAATCAATTTCATTTCACCAAACAATTTCCATTCAATCAAATATTCTAACTAACTACTCAACCAAACAATTTAACAAACAAGCCATCCATGGTCTGTGGATGACGGGTGTCGGGTGCTACTAAACACCGTCTACATCTTAGTATATATATATAACTAGAAAAGAAATAGAAGAGTGAGAAATTCTCACCGATAGCTATCCAAACATCTTGACTCTTCTTTGATATAAATCTTCTTCGTTCTGGCCTTTTTGTTACCTTCGTTGCCCGCTTTCACTACCTATGTAAAAATCGAATTTTTACTTCGTTATTCAATATATAAAAATCCTATTTTTATTTCGAAGTTCAACATATAAAAATCCTATTTTTATTTCGAAGTTCAACATATAAAAATCCTATTTTTAACTCGAAGT
This sequence comes from Allium sativum, assembly GCA_030737875.1. NCBI lineage: Eukaryota > Viridiplantae > Streptophyta > Magnoliopsida > Asparagales > Amaryllidaceae > Allium > Allium sativum. The sequence continues at coordinate 380,339,436 of CM060926.1, forward strand.
TCAATATATAAAAATCCCATTTTTAACTCGAAGTTCAATATATAAAAATCCCATTTTTAACTCGAAGTTCAATATATAAAAATCCCATTTTTAACTCGAAGTTCAATATATAAAAATCCCATTTTTAACTCGAAGTTCAATATATAAAAATCCCATTTTTAACTCGAAGTTCAATATATAAAAATCCCATTTTTAACTCGAAGTTCAATATATAAAAATCCCATTTTTAACTCGAAGTTCAATATATAAAAATCCCATTTTTATTTTCTAGACAGTACTAATTTTATATTATACTATGTTCTTATATTTTCAAAACTATGCCTATTTTTATTTGAAAAACAATAATATTTTATTTAAAAAAAACAATTCTATTTCTACTTTGAAAACAATTTCATTTTTACCTTTTACCAATTTAACTTAACACACTTCTAATTTTATTTTATTTTCAAAAGCACATTTAAAAACAATGTTAATTTTCTTTTATTTTAAAACCCTGTATATGTTAAATAAAAGAATCAGTAAAATTAATTAAATAAATAAACCTTTCTTTTAATCTCATTCTTCACAGACCGTCGTTGAACCCTGATTCGAACCTAGGGTTCGATTTTCCGTCGCCCTCGTCGGTCTTGACGCCGATCGGAAGCGCTCCCCTCGTCGCCGGTTCCACCTCCTTCCCACGCCTGGAAAACTGTGCCGCTTGCGCACCCCTTCTTCCTCGAAATCCGCTCCAAAGCGGCGGTCTTCCTAGCCTGAAATTGAGCCCCACAGTTAACGAAATTCGATCCTCTTTATATGGATCTAAAGGTCTCTGAAGGCTCTTGAGTTTTCGTTCATCGAGTCTGGATTTAACGAGATGGATTCGAAGAATTTTGAGGGAGAAAGATTGAAGAGGTTCCACCGTATGAACTGGAGGCACGATATACATTTTGACAGCGGGCTGACTTCGGTGGGAATTAGTTAGGGTTTGACCAATAGGATTTGAGTATTTATATATATATATTATTTTATTAATATTACTTTTTTTTTGAATTGATTCCACTTCGTCTAACCCCAAATCAAACCCAACGACTATCGCCCTTAGCCAAACGCTCCCATTCCGGACACAATGGAATATGTTTCGTAACCCAATTCGATTGTTATGATCAGTTTTCGTTAAAATTTAAATATAAATCAATTTAAATTGAATTTGAACGCACATTTCAATTTACTGGGGTCACATACTAACTCGAAAAATTCCAGAAAATATTTTCTAGCTTCGTATTGACGATACGGTCCTAACAAAACTAGTTTCGTCGAATTCTGAGACCGTTAGAAAAATGGCCATTTTCCAGTCGATTAAAATCAACTGAAACCGGTCGAACGCGTTTTCCTTTGCCACGCTCACATATTGATTCGAAAAATTATGAAAGTTGGAATCTAACAATAACCTGACATCCCGGACCCAACAAAACCGGTTTCGCCGAAATCCGAGGTTGTTTGCAAAATTTCCATTTTTAAGGGCCTGAATTCCATAGCGACTATTCAGAATTTTCAACTGGACATATCTTTTGATTCCCGCTATGAAATTTTGATTATTCGGATTCGTTGGAAAGATATTATCAATTAGATCCCATTATTTTTGGTTTCACTAAAATTCGGATTGTTTTGCACCCGGTACATTCAATTGAAGTTTGAAATCGAATTATTGAACTACCGCGCCATTTTCAATTCCTTTTATAATTATATATAATTATTTATATTCTAACGACGACGCGTATAATATATACGTTCGAATTCTATTCAAAATAAATTTCCCGTTGATATTATTTAAAATAATTCATTTTAAATAATCAAAATTCGCTAAAATTGCCAAAATAAAAATTTCAAACTGGCTCGCATTTTACGCGTTGTTACAAAAAATGCATAATTTTATCATTCTTTTACATTTGATAAAAAAAAATGTATATTTTTCTTTCATAAAACAAGTTTCAACATAAAGGTGATTTTTATTTCCCAAACAAGTTTTAACAAAAAGTGTATTCTAAATTCACTTTTTAATGTATGAAAATATATATCTTTAACTAATTCTTTTCAAATGCATAAAAAAATGTTTATTTTATATGCATAATATATTTTCAAATGAAAACGTTGTTTTTATTTTTCTAACAAATTTCTAGTCAAAATGTCACTCTATTTTACTAACCTAGTTTTGACCAAACAATGTTATTCTAATCGCTAATCAAGTTTTGACCAAACAATTTTTCGTGTTAACAATAAAGGTGAGATCCTTTTATTGTTAATCTAGACTTAACAAAACGATGTTTTCATGTTAACCATAAAAGTGAGATTTTATTATTAATCCAAATTTAACATACCTGACAATCAACAATCAACAATTCAAAATTCAAACATCACAGAATCAATCAACATCGCAGCGAATATACATACAATATCAGCTATGAATTTTATGAATATAAATTACACAATAAAATAATTAATTAATTTTATTTTGAAATAGAAATCTCACATTTCTTTGTCTGAACGGTTCAGATCTGATTTTTCCTCGAATTCATGTTTGCTCTGTCTCAGGTCTAGTTAGCTTCATGCTGTAGTGCTCGGAAACATGAATCCACTCGTCTGATTCTGTATTCGTATGGACAAGTTATAACAGTTTGAACTTTAATGATATTATTTAAAATAATATATATAATTATTTAAATTAGTTTACATTATTCAGTCATCTTCCTCTTTGAAACCTGTCGGCAAAAACTAAACCCATCATTCAGAACAGGACTCCATCGCCGCTGCCTCCCTGCCTAGGCCGGACTTTGATCGGAACGTCCCCCTCCAACCGCCTCCACGTCAGCTTCATCCATCCGGCGCCTTGGTTAACTCGATGTCCAGAAAGGCCACGAATTCCAGCCCAAACGATGACGTCTTTGACCCAACTATCGAGCAATTCGAGAGTTGATAATTCATCACAGCCGTTCACATAGTAGACCTCACGTTGCTCTATCGTTTTGCTACAGAAAAGGTTCGAGATTATTGAACGGATTTGAAGAATGAAGGGAAAGTTTGTGGGTGCTTTTTGGCCATTGATTGGATATGAACGGCGGCTGTGTATAAGAATGAAATTAGGGTTTGAGTATTTCCAAGCGTATTTATACAATATTTTACTTGTATTTTATTATTATTTAATTCTATTATATTCAAATAATATCAGTTTAACACCACGGACTCCAAATAAAACCCAACGAGTGTCACCCCTAGCTAAATACCCTCATCCCTGACACAATAGAATATGTTTTGTACCCCAATTCGGCTGTTATGATATGTTTTTCTTTAAATTTAATTATAAATCATTTAATTATTAAATTCAAACGTATATTTTAAATTATCGGGGCCGCATACTGACTCTAAAAATTACTAAAAAATTATTTCTAGATATGTTTTGATGATATGGTTCTAACAAGACTATTTCGTCGAATTCCGAGACTGTTTGAAAAATGGTCATTTTCAAGTCGATTAAATTTGACTGAAATAGGCAAAACACGTTTTCCTTTGTCACGCTCACATATTAGTTCAAAAAATTATGAAAATTGAAGCCTAGCAATAATTCGACATTCTGGTTCCAACAAAATGGTTTCGTCGAAAACCGAGGTCGTTTGCAAAATGGCTTTTTTTTAGGCCAATATATTTAATTAAAATATAAATAAATTCTACAGCGACTTTTCTAAATTTTGAACTGGCCATAACTTTCAGAATATAAAGTGAAATTTCAGTTTTTCAGATCCGTTGGAAAGGTATGATTAAATAGATTTAAATATTTCTGGTTTCCCTCAATTCTGATTTAAAATGAATCCTGTATATTCAGTCAAAGTTCTAATTCAAATTTTCAAACTGCAACGCTGTTTTAAACTCCTTTTATAATTAAATTAAATTTATTCGTTTTAAAATAAATTTTTAGTCGTTATTATTTAAAGTAAATTATTTTAAATATTAAAATTCCCTTAAAATTTCTAAAATAAAAATTTTAAATTGGCCTCAAAATTCCGGGTCGTTACAATCGCCCCCACTTAAAATCTTTTCGTCCTCGAAAAGGAATGAAGCTAAAAGTTGTTTAATTTAACCAACTCAACCTTAATTATTATTTTTATTGGTTTAATTAATTATCATTCTAATATTTTAATTAGTGAAACTAATAATCAAACATCACAACCAGCAATCAATTAGGTGATTAACTTTTCAAATAAATATAACTTTTATGTATAATCAAAAATCATATTTTTAGTGCAAATCACAGCAATGTATTCTAACTAAGTGTTGGTTCTCATACCAGTCAATGGAAATATATAGAAATCCCACTTTCGCTACTCGAACATAAATTTTGATGATGGTGCACCGATCATTAGAATCATCTCCGGGCTACTAGAGTGTGATTCTATATCTATCTAGTATATTAAAACTTCGAATATCCGTTAATTACTCGTATATTCGAAATCTTTATATACTTGATTGTCCACATTAAAATATAATACACTCAAATACGTTTTTTTTAAGATAAAATTTTCAAAACTAAATTTGTTTCCATTTTTATTTTTAAAGAAAATAATATTCTTCACACTCGTTCTAGGATACTACTGATCCTATCTCTAACGAGTTATTCTTATTGGATATTACTAATCCAATCTCTGATGAATTCTTTCGTTCGGTTCTAATGTGTCTTGTTCTCGAGCTCTGTAAACCAAAGCTCTGATACCAACTGAGACGACCCAAACTTCCCAGTAAAGGAAAGCCTGGATTGCTTTGAGAACAATACATATCAGAACATAAACTGGAGAACATTTTATTGCTGTTACAACAATTACATCAGAGTACAACAATGTAACAGAGTATGAATACTTATTACATAATAGGAATACAATAATATCAGAGTTATAAATTACATTTAAATAGCAGCGGAACATAATACAAATATACAACTGAAAGGAATACACTGATACAGAGCTTTCCGAATACCGTTTCAGCTATAAACCAGGATCCTGTAAATATATCTGCAAAAAGCTACTCCACTGCCTGTGTGGAAAATATGGGCACCCGAGTTTGCCAGTGAAACAAACTACAGGTCAGTCATGGGATTGGTATGAGAAATCTAACTTAACTTATCTAATAATGAGGCTAATCACAGGACCACGCCGCTAACGCGGAACGGGTTTACTCCATTGGATTTTCAGTGCATAAAATAAAGTAAAACGTTAAACAACGCAATGCTTTTTAGAAAAAATGAAACCATTATAAGACCCAAGTCCCATCACACAATGCAACGCAAACTGGAGGATAGAGTTTTACATTATAATGGTCAAAAGATGCTTGATACGATAAAACGGATTTAGTATTAGTGTGTATATCTATGGGTATATATATTTCAAAAACAATTTCAATCATAATGTATTAATCATAGATGGCATAGTACCCCATCCTACTATGTCGCCATAATAGTTCTACAATCAAAACCGCAAGGTCGTATTGGAAATTGGATTTCCATCATGAGTCGAGGCTAGGGGCAAGCTCCTCTCCGATTCGAGACACTCTAGCAAATGCCTCAGGATCCCCCGTAGTGAACCCCTGGAGCGGTAGGGCCGGTCCCCGCCTATCGGCAGTGGATTAGTTATGTCTGAACACATGTTTCTCGGTCCCTTTGGACCTATAGAATGACCACTAACGGCCTATAAAAAATCTGAGGCGCCTCAAAATCCATCATCCACATTAGTAAAATGCCAGCCAGTTTAAGCACTGACACTACCTCTAGCTAGAAAGAAACGTGTGCACTCCCTACGGTCCATATCCCATTTTTGACTCATACCGGGGTGTGAGGCTCGCGAAGTCACGATGTACACAAAGTCGTGCCGTAATAGGCTATACTTTGATCATCCCACAAGGCCCTGCTTTTCAACAAAATCCTTGATCATTTGCATCTTGGCGTGCCACATTGACAATTCACGCCATGCGATCAATCACTATTAATATATACCAGGGTGTTAAATAGAGAATGAATTCTCCACCACCAAACAGACATACATTAATAGAAATCGATTTCATTCATATGTAACGAAATCCAATGTCAGACATGCATCCATTTACAAGCTTATGCTCTGGGTCTGAGCGAAAACCAAATCCGAACAATCAACAATAGTCCGGACGGCCACCACTGAAGCCCCTTCAAGGTAGCTACTCCCATCAAGGGTCTTTGTAGCAACACATCATTCGATGTGAAGATCGTCGGTCTTCAACCACCGTCTTCATCTCCGACTCTTCATCGTCGTAGTAATTACTCGGAATGGGTTAAACCCGGTCTTTCCGAATAATTCGCGTATTTATAATTAAGAATCAAGTACTATAAACACATCCAACGCCTCATTCCAATTCAGAATATTCTTCTAATAAAATATTCGCATTATTTTATCAAAGATAAACTCTTTAAATTATTTTTAATTTTACTTTTAAAGATTTATTAGGAACCCAATTTGGTTTTAAATATCACGAATCATTATTCAATGATTAATTAAATTTAAGAAAATAATCTTATCTTTAATTGGGTTAAAGAACTAATGTCATTTTAAAACACCGTTCACGATAAACCCAAAATCATCTTCCATAAAATATGGAATCTTCACAGAAATCAAATCAATATATAATCGTTATAAATTTCTGTATCCAACTAATAATATAAATGGAATAACGGCAAAGCCTCTCAAATTCCATATGTAGTATCGGTTTTCTTTTACAGAAACCGATCTCGGTTATTATTAATTCGAATTCCTTTCAATTCCAATTTAATATATTAAATTGGAAAACCTTACTTTTGGAAAATTCCCATTTAAATCTTGATACAAGATTTATAAATTCCGAATCATATTTTCATTGTCGGTTGGGTTAAAGAACAAATGTCGCTTAAAAACACAGTTCACACTAAACCCAACTCACATTTCATTTTATTCCAATTACTAAATATAATTGAAAACTTTAATAATCTAAATTAAAAGATTATTCTTTTCATATGGGGTTTTAAGAACATATTGGAAAACTTCATTAAATCTAAATTTAATGATTTATTCTAATTAATAACTAGTTCATTTACATAAAAATATATTTTTCTAAAACATTTTCTAAAATATTCTTTTTCCTAGAATATTCTTTATTGGAATGTGACTCAATCAACAACCATATAATGCAGGAAATCAACAATCATGATAAAACATCCAACTAACAACCAGAGTGGATTCTACACTAATTATTGGGATTAGTGTCTGTCAAATATCATCCCAATACCCGTATGGGGTTTCATCCAACAAACAAATAATAAATTATTTGTGCACTTGGGCAGTGTGTAAAAATTATCGTCCCAATCACATAAACAAGTCGGATGACTTGTAAATGGAAGTGTAATATTCAGCTTGAATATACTAATCATTATGCCAAGCATTTCAACCTTAATAGACATATATTTCAATTCTTTTTATTGTGGGCAAATAAAAATAAAATCTAATCTTCTATTTCCATTCTTTTTATTTCAACTAATTGACAATAAAAATATTAACTTTCATATCTTGTGTAATCCCTTTTAGTGACCAACAATGTATATTTTGGTGTAACTCTTTTTAACGACCAAAGGGTATATTTTGGTGTAACACTTCTTAATGACCAAAAGGGTATATTTTGATGTAACTCTTCTTAATGACCAAAATATGGTAATTTAGTCTAATCTTTTCAATGTAAACAAAATGTTGATTTAGTCTAATCCTTTTCAAGGTATAACAATGTTCACTTTTATCTAATTCTTTTCGCTAATCAAGTTTTGACAAAAATGTTATTCTTTTTCATAAATCAAGTTTTGACAAAAATGTTATTCTTTTTCATAAATCAAGTTTTGACAAAATGTCATTCTTTTTAATATATAAAATATACATTTTCTACCCATTCCTTTTTAATGTATAAAAATATACATTTTCGTTTGATAATCAAGTTTTGACCAAAAATGAATATTTTGGTGAAATTCTTTTAAGTGACCAAAAACGAATATTTTGGTCTCATTCTTTCAAAAGGACAAAATGAATATTTTTAACATCACATAGAAATGAAATCTTTTATTTCTTTTCTTACATGAAAATGTAACCTTTTCTTTTCATTCTTTGATTACATTAAAAATGTAACCTTTTATACTTTTCTTTGAATCTGTATAAAAATGTGTTTTTCTATTCTTTTCTTTGAACATAAGATTTTTAATACTAACATATTTTGCTTTGTCAAAATATGAACATTTCTCTAATATTCTATTTTACATTAAAAAGTATATTTTTAATGTCAACATATTCTGCTTGTAAAAATATGATCATTTTTCTAATTCATTCTTAATATACAAAAATGTCCATTTTGTCAAATTCACTTTTAATATACAAAAATGAGTATTTTGACTAATTCACTTTTAATATACAAAAATGAGTATTTTGACTAATTCACTTTTAATATACAAAAATGAGTATTTTGACTAGTTCACTCTTTTTAAATGATAAAAAGAATGTTTTTATTTCATTCTTTACATTTGACAAAAATGAATATTTTTGTCATTCTTTTACCTTTGACCAAAAATGCATAATTTTATCATTCTTTTACATTTGATAAAAAAAATGTATATTTTTCTTTCATAAAACAAGTTTCAACATAAACGTGATTTTTATTTCCCAAAACAAGTTTTAACAAAAAGTGTATTCTAAATTCACTTTTTAGTGTATGAAAATATATATCTTTAACTAATTCTTTTCAAATGCATAAAAAAAAATGTCTATTTTATATGCATAATATATTTTCAAATGAAAACGTTGTTTTTATTTTTCTAACAAATTTCTAGTAAAAAATGTCACTCTATTTTACTAACCTAGTTCTGACCAAACAATGTTATTCTAATCGCTAATCAAGTTTTAACCAAACAATTTTTCGTGTTAACAATAAAGGTGAGATCCTTTTATTGTTAATCTAGATTTACCAAAACGATGTTTTCATGTTAACCATAAAAGTGAGCTTTTATTATTAATATAAATTTAACACACCTGACAATCAACAATTCAAAATTCAAACATCACAGAATCAATCAACATCGAAGCGAATATACATACAATATCAGCTATGAATTTTATGAATATAAATTACACAATAAAATAAATAATTAATTTTATTTTGAAATAGAAATCTCACATTGCTTTGTCTGAACGGTTCAGATCTGACTTTTCCTCGAATTCTGGTTTACTCTATCTCAGGTCTAGTCAGCTTCATGCTGTAGTGCTCGGAAACACGAATCCAACGCAAGTTGTTTCGTCTGATTCTGTATTCGTATGGACAAGTTATAACAGTTTGAACTTTAATGATATTATTTAAAATAATATATATAATTATTTAAATTAGTTTACATTATTTAGTCATCTTCCTCTTTGAAACCTGTCGGCTAAAACTAAACCCATCATTCAGAACAGGACTCCATCGTCGCTGCCTCCCTGCCTGGGCCGGACTTTGATCTGAATGTCCCCCTCCAACCGCCTCCACGTCAGCTTCATCCACCCGGCGCCTTGGTTAGCTCGATGGCCAGAAAGGCCACGAATTCCAGCCCAAATGATGACGTCTTTGACCCAACTATCGAGCAATTTGAGATTTGATAATTCATCACAACCGTTCACATAGTAGACCTCACGTTGCTATATCGTTTTGCTACAGAAAGGGTTCGAGATTATTGAACGGATTTGAGGAATGAAGGGAAAGTTTGTGGGAGCTTTTTGGCCATTGATTGGATATGAACGGCGGCTGTGTATAAGAATAAAATTAGGGTTTGAGTATTTCCAAGTGTATTTATACAGTATTTTACTTGTATTTTATTATTATTTAATTCTATTAAATTCAAATAATATCAGTTTAACCCCACGAACACCAAATCAAACCCAACGAGTATCACCCCTAGCTAAATACCCCCATCCCGGACACAATGGAATATGTTTCATACCCCAATTCGGCTGTTACGATATGTTTTTCTTTAAATTTAATTATAAACCATTTAATTATTAAATTCAAACGTATATTTTAAATTACCGGGGCCGCATACTGACTCTAAAAATTACTAAAAATTATTTCTAGTTATGTTTTGACGATACAGTTCTAACAAGACTAATTTCGTCGAATTCCGAGACTGTTTGTAAAATGGCCATTTTCAAGTCGATTAAATTTGACTAAAATAGTCAAAAGTGAATATTAGGCACACATCCCTAAAACGAAACTTAATTAGGCTCACATCCGGTCCTAAACTTATTGTAAATTAGGTCCCTATTTTTCAAAAACATATAAAAAAATATAAAAAAAATATTAAAAAACCATGTAAATTCGTATTTAATTAAAACAATTAATCGTGAAAAAAATCAGATCCAAAAAACATTAAAAACAACGTCAAAATCATGAAATACAGAAAATCAACGAAATGCAGTAAATTGCATCAAAACATGCATATAAATCGATTAGTTGCATACATGTATGCATTTATTTCAAATCTGCGTCAAAACTGCAGTATAAATGCATACATGTATGCACATATTGTTAAAACATGCATCTGCCGATGCATTTATTTAAAAACTGCATACCTACGTGCAACTTATCCACGTTTGCATATATTTTGACATATATGCACACATATATGCAGTTATATAGAAAAACTGCATACATGTATGCAATTTTTCAAACAGGCGTGCATAAATATATGCATGTGTATTCGAATAGTTGCATAAATGTATGCAACTATTCGTAAAAGTTGCATACATTTATGCAACTTTTTTTTTTAATTTCTGTCGACTTCCGAGAATATTTATAGATTTTAGAATTTTAGAATTTTTTTTTAAATGATAGCGCCTGAAAATTTGGACAGAAAACGAAAGAGGCGGAGGTATGGAAAGTGGCAGGCGGAAGATTCCAGGCGGCAGCTAAAATAAGGGGCGGGTTTACAGAGAAAACATTACAGGGATGTGGTGTGAATTTAAAACTTGCAAAATAGTTGCATACATGTATGCAACTTTTGCCAATAGTTGCATACATGTATGCAAGTATTTCTGAAGCTGTTTTAGTTGAAAATGTATGCAGAAACTTGCATACATGTGTGCAACTATTTGAAATACTTGCACACATGTATGCAAGTATTTACATGTGAAAATAAAATGTGTGCAGAAACTTGCATACATGTATGCAACTATTTTAAATACTTGCACACATGTATGCAAGTATTGCACGTAAAAATATAACAGAGAAATACTTGCACAGATGAATGCAAGTATTCCAAATATGTGCATGATTTGATGCAAATTACTGCATTTTTCGTTGTTTTCTGTATTTTTTTGATTTTGATGCATGTTTTGATTTTATTATGATCTGAATTTTTGGGCGAGTACATGTTTAATTTAAATACGAATTATCGTGATATTTTATAATTTTTTTATATTTTTTTTATGAATTTTCGAAAAATAGGGACTAAATTTACAATAAGTTTATGACCGGGTTTTTTTTATATTTTGAAACCTAATAGGGACCTCTAAAAAACGCACCCTAGTCAAAACACGTTTTCCTTTGCCATGCTCACATATTAGTTCGAAAAATTATGAAAATTGAAACCTAGCAATAATTCGACATTCCGGCTCCAACAAAAGTGGTTTCATCGAAAACCGAGGTCATTTGCAAAATGGCTATTTTTAAGGCCAATATATTTAATTAAAATATAAATAAATTCTACAGCGACTTTTCTAAATTTTGAACTGGCCATAACTTTCAAAATATAAAGTGAAATTTCAGTTTTTCGGATACGTTGGAAAGGTATGATTAAACGGATTTAAATATTTCTGGTTTCGCTCAATTCTAATTTAAAATGAATCCCGTATATTCGGTCAAAGTTCAAATTCAAATTTTCAAACTGCAGCACTGTTTTAAACTCCTTTTATAATTAAATTAAATTTATTCGTTTTAAAATAAATTTTTAGTCGTTATTATTTAAAGTAAATTATTTTAAATATTAAAATTCCCTTAAAATTTTTAAAAAAAAAATTGAATTGGCCCCAAAATTCCGGTTCGTTACATCCATAATGAAGCTCATGATCCCACGATCCCAACGAACTTTGTTTCGTTTAATTCTGATTTAATATGAAAAAGTTACAAGGGTTTAAATGTTAATTTCATTATTAAAATAATAAAATACAATTAAGTTAATTAATTTTTCTTAATCCCGTTTTAACCTTTCTTCCTTCGTGAAGCCTGGACGATGAAAAACCCATCATCCAAATTGGAAACTTCCAACCACACGCCACAACACCCCACCGACCGACCATCAGACGATCCCACGACCTAGCCCCATCTCGCCTCCACCTGCGCCTGCCATCGGTGACGAACTCGAGTTCTCCTTTGTCTCAAAAATCTCCCCTGAACAGTGGTTGTTTTAGGCCCCAACCCGAGTTCCACACTCCTTTATATATGATCTTAGCCGTCGGTTATGAAGGCCTCACGTAGATCTACATTTTTGGCTTTGGAAGCTCATGAAATCGTTGTGTGGATTTGGAGAAATCTTGGATTCAAATTCAGAGCGCATTGGCCATTAAAAAGGTTGATGACGGCAGCTGTTGTTTTTTTAGAGGATTAGGGTTTCTTTACTTTAGGGTATTTATAATATTATTTAATCCATTAATTCAAAACAAAAAACCCGTTAATTCCTACTGCCTCCAAATCCAGCCCAACTAGAGTTGCCCCTAGCCAAATACCCCCTTCCGGACACAATGGACTAGGTCCCATTAGCCCAATCGATTGTTTTCAGTCAGTTTTCTTTAATTTAAAATATAAATCATTTATTAATTTAATTTGATCTTACATTTTAAATTACCGAGGCCACATACTGACTCTGAAAATTTCAGAAAAATTATTTCTAGTTATGTTTTGACGATACGGTCCTAACAAAATTAATTTTGCCGAATTTGGAGACCGTTTGAAAAATGGCCATTTTCTGGTCGATCCAAATTGACTGAAATTGACAAAACACGTTTTCTTTTGCCACGCTCACATATTAATTCCAAAAATTACGAAAATTGGAATTTAATCATAATTTGACATTCCGGATCCAACCAAAGTGGTTTCGTCAAAAATGGAGGTCGTTTGCAAAATGACTATATTTTTATATTAAATTATATATATAATTCCATAGCGACTATTCTGAATATTCAACTGGCCATAACTTTTGATTCCCGCTAAGAAATTTCAATTTTTCGGATTCATTGGAAAGATATAATTAAACAGATTTAAATATTTTTGGTTTCACTAAAATCCGATTTATTTTGCATCATGTACATTTAGTCAAAGTTTAAATTCAAATTTTCAAACTACCGTGCTATTTTTAACTCCTTTTATAATTAAATTAAATATATTCAATCTAACTTCGATTTGAATAAATTTTTAGTCGTTGTTATTTAAAATGTTAAAAATCCATCAAAATTTCTAGAATAAAATTTTTAAATTGGTTCCAAAATTCCGGGTTGTTACAAAACGTATGTCCTTAACTCTATGGTACTTCATCCTATTTTGTCCCATTTCCGGGATGTGGGGCCCTAAAGTCACGTTTCACAAAGTTTGACTTTTCAACAGAAGCTTTGATCTATCTGCCAGCCACATTTAGCATGTCACACTGTCGATTCACAACATATAATCGGTATCGATTAATATATAACCCTCCGAGTACATGTGTCTTAGAGGAGGGTGTTAAGCTAAGAGGATAGATCCTCCGCCACCAACTGATATATCATCAATTAAAACCAATTTATTATGCCGTAAAATACAACCTCAGATACACATCCATTTGCAAGTTCGTTCTGGATTGTGAACAAAACCGAAGGCACCTTATTCCTCGTCCAATAAAGGATAAAGGCCCTTGCAAATCCGGAAAATCTCCAAGTACGTATGGACCACTACCACTTATAACCTCCTCTTGGGTGTACATCCCAATCGAGACATCAATAATTAATCCAAATGATGTGAAGATTTGCGGTCTTCAACCACCGTCTTCAGTATCTTCAACTACTCTATCTCGTCGTATAATTATTCGAATTGGGTTAAACCCGTCCTTTTCGAAATAATTAGCATCATTAAAAACCATAATAGATATACAAAAATACCATGGGTCCCATTCCATTTTGGAATATTCTTTTACTCTTATCCAAGATTTACATACTTTAAACTCTTATTTAAATATTTCCTTGGAAATCATTTCAAATGATTATAAAATCTCATTTCACAAATTTAACTCAAATCAAGGTTTTACGCTTTAGCGGGATTATTGAACCTCGCGAAAAGGTAATTTCTCAAATCCTTATCCTCCCTTAGATCAAACTGGTAGTACTCCATATCTAGTTGCCCTCGTATTTTGGTAAGTTAAATTACCTTTATTAATTCCATTCTTTCATTTCAAATCTGAGTAAAGATTTCAATTATCTTTATGGAAAGACGTATTTACCCAAACCCAACCCATTCATTGATCATTGATTAGGGTAGAATAATTTATCTTTCCTTGATGATATCTCTCGCCCAAAATCATACTTACGATTTCTTAATCTTATCATTACGCAAGAAACACTTATTTTCTTGTAAGAGGTCATTAAACTTTGCTTCCATTATCATTCGCTAAGGGAAGCTCTTTCATTAAATATTTATAGTCAAATTAAATAAAGATTTCAATTCACTTTAACTTGGGAAATCATCTTCTCCTTTAATTGAGTTAATGTTATTTAAGACATCGTTCACGATAAATCCAAAATCATAATTTCATTGTCAATGAAATCTTCATAGAAATAATCATATCAACTCATAATCGATAAGAATTACTATATCAGACTAATACTATAAACGGAATAACGACAAAACCTTTTAAATTCCTTAAATAATAAAGGTCGTCATCCATAGAGACTCATCTCGATTATCACTAAATCGATTCCCATTCAATTTCAATTTAATTCATTAATTTGGGAAACTTAACCTTGTTACATACTTCTCAAATCCCAAATATCTAAAATCCTCATTTCCACTATCCTTTAATTAAATGATTTTAATCCCGCTTAACTTCTAAACTTATAAATCTTAAAATAAAGATTCATTTAATCTTAATGAAGATTATAACTTTCTAAAATTTGAAACATAACTTCACCTTTAACTAGATTAAGGAACGATGTTATTGAAGACACCATTCACTACATACCCCAAACCAATTGATATTAAATATAAGATTTAAATAGAAAAGATTTAAATATACATCAACTTATATTTACACCAATTCTCGTAATCAATGAATACTATAAGTGGAATAACGATATAAATATCTTTCAAATTCCTCAAGTAGTAAATGTCTACACAACAGAAATCAATACCAAACATCTGAGGATCATTTCTATCCAAATCCAGTTTATTCAAATTGGAAGACTTTTCTTAATCAAAAGATTCACCAAAACTATTCTTTGAAACAACATTTATATTTGATAAACCAAAGAACTTAACTTAGTGAGGTTACAGATGATGTGATTAAAGGTATCGTCCATAACAACCCAAAAACAGTTAATATTAAATATACGATTTAGAAAGAAATTGTATCAGCTCATATCCAATATCAACTTCACATATTAAATAGTTACTATAAGAGAAATAGCGGTGTATCCACCTTTTAAATTCCTTGAATAGTATGAGTCTTATCTATGGAATTAACACCAAATACTCCATGATTCCAATCAATTCAATAAACTAATACATGAAAACTTTAGTTCATTTAACTTAAATTCCCAAATGTCATTTTACCGTATTCAACAAGTTAGGCTGAAAACACAAAAATCAAAATATAGTTCTAAACTTCACATTTCTTGTCCAAATAACTTTAAAATCATTTATTATGATTTATCATAGCTTTTTCATATTTTTAATAATTTTTATAAGGCCATTTCGATTGATTCCCAATTACGGTCATCGAACTGTGTTTACAACGATCTTTTCAAAAGTAGATTTAAAGATAACTTAAAATCTATTAGTTGAAATTCAAAATTTCTTCTTTCATTTGAAAGTTAATATCAATAGAAAACAAACTTTTTTTATTTTGAGAAAACCCGACTTAAATTCCATTAGTTATGGTCGTTTGAAGTTTATGGTTGAAATTCGCAAACTGTCGCTATGCGACACGACTTATTTAAACTATATAATTATTTAAAATAACACTCCGTCCGATTCAGCCCAAATATATTTTATGAAACATTTGTAAACTCGTTTAAAAATGATATTATCAAATTCCAACTTTAAATCCAATTATAAATCAAAACTGAATATTATATACTATAATATTAAAAAAATATTATTATTTTTCAAAATTAAATATTTTGAAATCCAAACCTCGAAAAAAATCAAATTAAATGTTATATAGAAATAATGGAATAATCAATTTGAGTTAAAAACATCGTTTATGTATCCAACTCGAATTCAATTTTGAATTTACTATTCAAAATCGATTTCAAATCAGAACAAGCCATTTCCAATTCAAAACTCTTTCAAATTCATTTCAACCTTTTCAAAAGTTGTTTGAAATCATCTTAATTTCATTTCCAAATCGTTTTGGATATAAAAATCAAATTTCCATTTTCATACCTTATTTCACTTAAATGAATAATTCTCAATGGAACGAAACCCAATTAATTCTCAAATAATTCCATATTTGTGGTGTCAATTCTGTTTGTGTCAATAAACGTAAACACAATCACAATAATCAGCATCCATCAAACAATAGTTATAATGCAAATGTTATAATCGTTAATGCTTATACGTATATAAACTGTAATAACATCCATCAACCATGAAGCAACCATAGCAATCACAAGCAATTGATATATAATCTGAAAATGATTATAATAACTTTCTAAATTCAGTTAAGGAGTTCTCACATTGATTGGTCATTAAAATAACGATTCATTTCAAATTAAACAAAAGTTTAATTTAACTCAAAATTCCAATTATCTCCAATCTCGTCCAAATTAGTTCCAACGCATAGTATTCTGCTTTACGGTTCCATAGCAACTTGTTTCGTCAAATTTTCTTTTCATAGGAGCAAGATATAATTGTTTAAACTTTAAATAAACTAAGTACGTCATTAACGAATGTAATTATAATTAATTAACCTATAATCGTCCTTCACCATCGTTCAGACCGTGCTCTCCCCCCATCGAAGCTCTCCGCCGTCACTTGGGACCGTTGGACCGCCCCTGCTCACTTCCAGCACCGCCGCTGCGAGGCGCCGTCACGCCGACCAGAATCGCCACCAACGGTGTCCCCGTTCACCTGAAATCGCCCTTCGACCAACAAACCTTCAAACGCCTCCACAAATCGCCACCGACCACCAATCACCATGAAATTTGATCAGCAAGTCGACCTCCTTCCCCTCATTGATCGCCTAGTTGAACTCCTCGCCTGAAATGGCCCTACATCGCCAGAAGTCGCCAAAAGGCGAAAATCACTCGTCTGCCTTTGGACCCAGATTCACGAAAATCCATAACACCAATTCTCGTCATCTCCGTTTGGATTTGAAGAGGAGAGAGAGCTCTACAACTTTCATGTTGGAGCTTTTTGCTAAAAACTTATGGATTCAGAGTAATTAACGAATGTTCAAGGATGACTTGGAAATGATGTTATATAGGCAACGTTTAGTAATATTTTATTCAAGTGTTTGCTTAGCTATGAAGTTTAACGTCCAAAACTGCAAACGAACCCCAATGATTGACATACCTAGCCAAATACCCTTATTCCAGACACAATGGAATATGGTTCAAGAGCTAATTTGATCGTTTATATCATTTTTCTCAAAATCAAACTATACGTTATTATTAATTTCAAATTGATTTTTTGACACGTGCTTAAATTGTGCACGCTCATATACTAACTCCGATTGATACAAAATTTGTAATCTTACAATAATTTCACATTTCAGATCTGATGAAACTGATTTCATCGAAATCCGAAATCGGTTGCAAAATGGTTATTTTCCGATATTGCATTAAATCAATAAAATATAATTTAAATTCAAAATAATCAAATTCTCAAAAAATAAATTATAATCATCGTATATACTCAAACAGAATCTTACATAACTTCAAAATAAACTATTTCAAATTTTAAACTCGATCCATTTTCAAGTTAATTTTATCGTTCAAATTCTTACTTCATAAATTTCAAATTGTTAAATCTTAAAATAAATCATTTTAAATATCCAAACAAATTTAATATTCCTTAATAAAATCTGGGTCGTTACAACTACCATTACGTATGCATACTTACTTTATGTATTTATTCTATCAATATATAATAACTTCTAATATATGATTCAAGACTTATTTAGATGTTTACGATTACCTTTTTGAGTGCCTTTGTGGATCTTCACTAGGAATGTTATTAATTTTTTCTAAACAAAGCGTGATAACGAAAAGTTTGTTGTTAAGAGTACAAATATATATATATATATATATATATATATATATATATATATATATATATATATATATATATGAAGTAAAGGGACAATTTGGCTAAGGTCCTTGTTAACTTTTAAAATACAAAAAAACTCACTGTCTTAAAATTTTGTAAATTAGGTTTTTGTTTTTCGAAAATCATCAAAAAACAACGTAAAAATTACCAAACTTCGAAACTTAATTCAATATATAATCATCTTCGTATTCATACAAGAAAAGTACAAAATTGCATCAAAAACAAAAAAAAAAAAACCAGAAAAATTCAAGCTTCAGTGAAAATGCAGGAAAAATAAACTGCAGACAACGCGATCAAAATATTGCATCCTGTTATGTATTTTTTTTATTGCTTCAAACTTTCAAATTCAATGCCTACACTTATTCAAACATAACGTTATTATAGAAAAATGATGAATATTGCATAGAAATAAATATCACTTATAATACTGAAAATTTGTCGACGTGTCTGCTGTTTTTCTGTACACCGAGACATGTTTACAACACAGTGTACAATAGTTGTAGATACGTTTGTATTTATTAACAATAAGGGTAGACATTTATGCATCTGTTAGGCCCGGCCCTGAGCTTAGGCGACCTAGGCGGGCGCCTAAGGCCTCGGTCCGGGGAGGAGGAGGAGGGAGGAGGAAGGGGGCCTCAAAATTTCTGTTACTATGAATACTGATATGGTTTAGTTACTCTTTTAAATGAGAAACAGTCATAGTCTAGTGGTAACAATGTCAGTTTCCTGTCATGCAACCACAGTTAGAAACCTGACATGTCTATAGTCCAATTCTGTTTTCTTTTTTCTACCGGTTTTCCATTTGTTCCCCTTTCTCTAGGGCCTACAAAAAGAAATTGGCCTAGGGCCTCGCCACACTTAGGGCCGACACTGTCATCTGTTTGTTTCCTTTTTTATTAACTGCAATACACTATGTGAATAATTGTATGTATGTATGTATGCAATTATTCACAATAAGTGTATCAAATGTGAAAACCCGCAACTTCCCCGGTGAGGAAAGCGCGGATAGTTCGAGAATAAGCCACAAAATAGAACGCGGACGGAAGAACATTTCATTGTATATTACAACAGTTCCATCAGAATACAAGAATATACAGAGTATGAATAAATATTACACAGAAATATCAGAGATTTAAATTACATTTAAATACATAGCAGCGGAAAATAATACAATACACAACTGAAGGAGATATACGGGTACAAAGCTTTCCGGATATCGCTCCAGCTGTAAACCAGGTTCCTGTGAATATAAATCTGCAAAACCAAAACTACTAGCTGCCCGTGTCAAAATAAGGGCACCCAGAGTTTAGGTTCAAACAATAAACTCCACACCAGTCGTGACTAAATTAACAAGAGAATAATTCCCCTTAACCCCGAAGGCCGAAACCAACATCAGATCAATATCCAGGAAACCATTCTGCTTAGCTAACCGACAGTTAGTTTCTAAATTTAAAATAAAATAAAATATATATTATTATATATACTTTCCTTATACCCCCCTCCTTTCTTCCTCTCTCCCCGTTTTCATTTCAACAGGAAGGAAAAAAAAACCGAAGCATACAAGCCGTCCTCGTGCAATCTTTTTTATCAGTAATATTTCATTGATATTTACAATTTTTTTGAATCTTTTATTTAGTAGAAGAGCACAAAATACGAAAATGTGTTGATACACTAAAATAGTGATTCGTTTAACACTGAAAATTACAGAAGATCCGCTTTGAATTAAATTTCAATTTAGAGATTCGACTTTAATATTCACTAAAACGGTAAGAGAATAAATAAAAAAAGATGGAAAGACAAAAGAAGGAAATAGAAAGAAAATAAATTAAAAAGAGGAGGAGACGTTAGGAGGAAATACAAGGTGATCGTATTCGCCAACCCACAGTACGGGCCCGTGCGCTCTATCTCTCTCTCTCTCCCCCCACCCTTTTCTTCCTGAAAAATAAACAGGAATATTCGATTCGAGCTGAAAAACTTCGGTAATAAAATCTTTTTTCTAACGTATTAATCACTATGTTTGATTTATAAAACTAGTTTCCTAATTGTGCAGACCTCCTTTTTTTCTTTTTTCTTCATTCTTTTTTCTTTTTTTTCTTTTTTCTTTTTTCTTTTTTCTTTTTTCAAGCTCCCTTTCTCAGTTATAGCTATTTTCTTACCATTGAATATATTGTCTATTTGATCTTCCTTTTAATTTTAGAAACATCTATTGTTTTTTATTTTAAATAATGATTGAATTAGAGACGAGTAGAAATGTTATTGGATATTTTGATCCTGTCCAGTCTTTTCTCCTGCATTTGAGGTAACATATTTAGTTCTACGGCGTAATTGTTAAAATTGAGTGCAGTTAAGTTGCCAGTCAATTCTTTAGTGCATATAATCAGAGTAATTGGTTTTTTATTAATGTTTTTATTGATGAGTTCGTATTAGCTTTGTCTGTTTCGGTTTAACTTCTCTTATATATTTCCAAGTATTGACTTTAACACTGTTTCAATAATTTTTTAACCAAGTGGTAAAGTTATTGGGAAGACGATTTATAATTAAATTAGACCTTGTGCATTTTGATCTGCATAGAGAGATCTTGTTATTGAAAGATTTCTTTTCCCCTTTAATTTTATTTTTCTTTTTTCTTTTGTTTTTCAATAATGATTTCAGTTAGGTAGTTGTGGTTTTCAGTTAGACTGTTCTCTAATAAAACCTAGATCAAATGAAATTTTTTAATTTTCTTCTTGAACTATGTGATCTTAGCGAGCATGCAGACTGAATTACAGTTTTATAGTTTAAATCTATGCTAAATTAATAATAATGTTTTTGTTGTTGTTGTTTACTAATAAAGGCATGGTTTGTGATTTCTAAGAAATTCAATCAAATGCTTTTCATTTTTATCAGAATCCTATGTATTTAAATTAATCTATCAAATGATTTGTTGAATGTATTATGTCCATTTTAATATTCTAAAGTTAATTTGTCGTTTACGAAATCGTTTATTTGATTTAATGTGACTAAAAAATAGATTATTGCATGGTAATTTGATTGAATTGGATACATTGGTTTTTAATTTATTTTTGTATGGTCTAGACTTGTATTTTTGTCTAAAAATAAAATAAATTCATTTGATGTGTTCATGTGCCTTCCTAGAGGTTATTTTGGTTGTACGAAGTACGAACTATTGCATGTTTGATATTTTGCAGTTCATATATTCATAACTTAGATTGTACGTGTTTGTTCCTTTATTTGAAAAAAAAAAAAAAAAAAAAAAAAAAGGTTATAATAAATGCTTGAGGGATATGAACCCATGACTTTTGACATCAGACTCTAAGCCTTTACCATAAACTGAAATTATCTGACTGCATTTGTTTTGTAAAGCCAGGTTGTCTTGAACAAGTTGAGTAATAATTTAATGTAGAAAATTCCCAAAACTATGACAGTTTTGACAGGTTAGTTATTAATTCAATAAAAAAAATTAAAGACTTCTAACATATAAGCAATATGTGACACTCGGTTATTAATCAGATTTCCCCGCTTTGCAATGTATATAAGTTTGACTGCATGCTGAATTTCTAACTCAAATAGAGATACATGCAATCATGGAACCAAAACATTCTGGTTAACCAGTAAGTGTTATTGTTGCCTCAGGTTAAAGGGTATGGGTCTCACTAGAAAAGAAAATGATACTGTTATGAATTTGGTGGGTGATCAGGAAAAAAATGATGATGGCAGCTCAGGCACATCGATGGGAGATGGCATAATGTCGGGTTTAAAGAAGGAGTCTCGGACAGGTGCAGAAGATGCAGTTTGAATTGAATATGTAAGAAAGAACATAGAAGGTAATTGGAATGCTATGCAAGAACATTCCGGACTATCAGTATCTGGATGTCGAAAAAATTGTTGTTTGATATGGGCAAATCATCATGGGTGGCAGGCCTTAAGAAAGGTCTGCTTAGTCAAGAAGAAGAGCAGATAATTATTGAACTGCATGCCCTGATGGGTAACAAATGGACTTGAATGGCTGTATTTGCAATTCATTTTCACCTCTTGTGTTCAAGCACTATTCATTGCTTACCGTTTAATTAGTTTCATGTCACCGGGTGGTAATGTATTTGTGAAAAGAAAATCCAGATGTGTATTCGTACTATCGTAGCTGTTTTGTTTCTTAGCTTCCAGGAGTTGGTGATCTTGTTCTAAGTAGTTCATTCAGTCCTGCAATTTGACCTGCCAGTAGACTTTTGCATTCTTGAAATGTGAACAAAGGGAGCAGTGTCATTTTGTTTGTTATTAATGTTTCACAATTATAAGCTCCTCAGATTTGCTCATAGCAAACACATGTTGTTCTTCAGCTATGTTATAACATGTTCGAAAGACTAAGGTGGCACATTGGTCTTAATGGTTTTTGATATAACTCTTACGTTCAATGGGATCCTTGACGTAAGTTAAAATGTTTGTCTTATTAAACTTAGTCATTAGTATCTTGAAATTTATCTCGAAATCTCTATCAAATGCAAACCAATTTGTCAAAATTTTCATCGCAAATGTCAAGGAAAAATGAGGTAAATCATGAATAAATAGCAAGTTTATGGCACACTATTTGTTGACATGTTATTTGTTGACATGTTTTATTGCTGTTTCAATTTATGTTCTTCTTGATAGGTTAGTAAGATTAAAGGCAGTCCTTTTTCACTTATCTTAATTCTTTTCTTTAACATTTTGGTAATTATGGGTAGCTACCCAAACCGAAACACGATTATTGGTTTTGCCTGGCATTGCAATTTGAAACTTTGAATCCATTGGTTCATCTTTTTTTCCTTTTTGGGTCCAAATTGGAAAACAATGGAGTGGTGCACAACTGATTAGTGCAATCTAAGTCTAGTTTGCCCAGCACTCAATTCGTGGATTGACACAGGGAAAATTTGCAGCCCTTCAATTTCTTCCGTCCCTGTAACTTGCACCTTTGATCATGAGATCTGCATATTCTTACTTAGTTTATGTCCTTGTAGCATTGCTCTTAGTGCAGTCAGTTCCTTTACTCCTTATTCGTTTTTGTTAGAAGGCATAATTGCATTCAAAATCAATATCAATTTATACTAGGTACACCACTCTGTACCTCTTATCACGTTTTTGTTGCCTATATTATGTTGTAAATGTGTAGATGACAAAATATGTAGATCACAAAATATCTACAGTTGCATCTTTATCTGCCGTTTGACTAGTTGCAAGTGCTTAATGTTCTTTGATTGCAGGAAAATGAATGTGATTCAGTAGAGCTACATTATCTCATCTGTTAGATTAGTTTGACCATGCTTTTGATTAGATTCAGGATGTTAGATTAGTTTATATATTTCAAACCAGGCATAGCAGTTCCTTATAAGTATCATACGCTTTACCATGTATATCACCTTGTTCCTGTAGTTCATATCACACTATGTGACAATTACCTGGTCGTGCAGACATTGAAATCAAGAATTATTGGAATACCCGAGTGAAGAGGCAAGAGCGTGCTGGATTACCACTATACCCTCCTAATATTTCAGTATCTAATGAAGCTTTGATGGATGATAATCTCACTGATTACAGCAGTGACAATATGATGCAAATTGACAGTTTTCACAACCCCTGATTAGGCCTCTGGCTACAATTTACTTTGTGTACCAGAAAATTCTTCAAGTAGCAAGTGTGCTCAAGGTTTCAGGTCTCAAAGCAACAATGGATCTAGGTCAATTGATAAACCCAAAACTATTCCTAGGAACACTTTACCCAACAGTAGTTCATTCCACCATACGCAATGTATTTCCTATATTTTATAGTTTCTTGAAAAACGAAACTCACTGAGTCAACCAGCGCTTATGCGTGTATGGTAATCAGTTTATAAATCGAGGAAGCCGTGCTCTGACAACAATTGGGAACGATTCTATCTCTAGCTTCGAGCCCGTCCCTGTAAAGCTAGATCTCCCTTCATTCTGATATGGAAGCAATAATGATACTGACCTAAGCTGGGAAGAATATATTCAGTCTCCTTTGTCTGCTACCAGAGTCTGAAAGTTCTTCCTTTAAGCATACTGGTCTTCTAGATGATGTAGTCCGCGAGTACAAGACTACTGGGGGTGGGGGGGGGGGGGGGGTGGGGGTGGATCCTCTGCTGATAAGAAGAGCTTGAATCCCCCCTTGTTTTCAACAGTGACTGTCTCAATAATGATGGTCTGCTTTTATGCGGATGAATTTGGCACTTTCTCCTTTTTGATGGCTGTAATGCATACGTATTATATGAGTTCACTCCTTCGCTTAGTGGTGTTTCGGGTAATCTCTCATCATTCCCTTATTCGCTGAAAAATCAACATTCTTCGAAGTTTCTATTAGTTTCATGCATATTCATTTTCATTTATGTGAAAAATTAAGCTTACACATGTTGAAACACATATTTGTGGTTCTTGAAAGCTACTATCTCTGCAGGATTTTGTTTACAGCATATTATGATGATTGCAGATTTAGGAAGGATGGAGAAAACTCATGATAGAGAAACTAGAAAATGACTAGCATCTCAAGCTGGTTAGGACATTTGGACATGACGCAAAAGGTCATGGGTTTGATTCCCGTTTTGTAGGATCAAACCAACTTGCCATGCACTATGTTATATATTATCTAAACTTATATAGTAAGCATCAATTTTGAAAAAAGAACCAGAAAAATTTGAGGCTAGATGCCTTGTTAGACTCTGCTTGATCATTCATTAAGTTGAAATTCTCGAAAGAGCCTGTTGAACTTAACAGTGCTATAGAAGCTATCATTGTTAGGACTAATAACAAGGAAAAACCATTGCTGTCGGAGTCTCCTCAATCCTCAGTGGGTGATATGGTGCTACTTTCTTTTACTGCAATGACATGCTTCAAGTTGAGCCATCAAATATCTGGAATTATCATAGTACTTTCTTGGCTAATCTGGATTTCTAGCATCTGAGAGGGAATAAATGATTCACTGAAATGCAAAACCATAATTAAAAAGAAAGAAAATGGAAGTCACTTATAATTACAAAACCACAAACTGAAATAAAATTTTCAACTTCAGTTGTGATAAATTTTACTAACCAATGGGAGATTTTGTATTATCTACATACATATATATAGAATCAATAAACTTTTGCAAGATACATCGATAAAGTTATATCGGTAGCCTTGAAAACTGCATATTTAACCTCAAATTAGAACTTATAACAAAAACTGCAAATTCAACATCAAATTAACCGAAAGTGAAATAAATTAGAAAAACTTAACATTTTAATAAAGCTCGATCGAACTGGTAATCTAAGTATTTGAGGTCTTCAGATTATTTTCGATAAAAGGTATAACATTGAAAGCAAATGGGAGGAAAACAATTGCTATATAATATTAATAAAATCATAAATAATTTAAGATGAATATAAAGCGGAATACTATTGGCGAATTCATTCAATCTCGTTAGACTGAAAATTTTCAAGAGATCAATTAACAATTGTTTGGAAACAAATTTCGATTTGATTTAGGATGAGAATAAAACTATTTTTGGATCATATCTTACATATGATGCTTAAAAGGAAGAGACATATCGTGAGAGAATGAAAGAAGTTAGAAGATAATAATGTCTTGACATTACATAAATAGGAAAATGATGAATGCTCGATCATTTTGTACATGGATATAGGAAAATTGTATAATTACATTACTTAATAGATATATAAAACGTTCAGATATTGATGGTATCAATATATATTCTATATGCTCTAATGGAATCGTTAATATTTAGATCATAAATAGTTTGTGGTATAAAACAGTACAGTACACTTAAATTAAAAAATGTTTATAAGACGGTTATTGGGAACCAAGCTTCTAAACAAATTTCAATATCTCCTGTTGTAGCAAGATCAAAACTGTTACATTTTTCTTCAAAATATACTACAAAAGTTTATTATTTTAATATGTGTTCCTTCATCTCATTTATTATATATTTTTTCCTAAATTTAGTTTCTTAGGCAATTACATAGCTTAATATTAGAAATGGATGAACGTTGCAAAAATGAACTTCATATCTATGTAGCAATGAACCAATTATCCCCTAGGAAATAAATGACATTGACAAAGTGCAAAATCATACCCAAAAAAAAAAAAAAACACACACACACAACAACAACAAATGAAAATCAATAACGATACAAAGCTTGAGTATGAATAATGTTTTCAACTTAAACTATAATAGATTTTACTGATCAGTGGGAGATTCTGTGGTAGCAATATAGTTATGAGATTGTTAACTTTCTTCAAGACAAACGAATATGTTTATATTCAAAATCTTACAAACTGAAACCTCAACATATAAATTAGGAATAAGAACAAAAATTTCAAATTGGCCATCAATTTAAATGAAATAAAAAATGATAAAACAATCCAACCTTTTAATCAAGTTTTATCGTATCAGTAGGGTAATTTTTGTTATAGGTCTTCAAGCTACTCTTCCATATAAAAACAATAGTGCCTGCTTAAAGCAACTGGTAAGAAAACGATTGCTGCAAAATATGAATTAAAACATAAATAAATCAAGTTGAATATGAAGAAAATAATAATCAACGAATTCAATCAAATTTTTGTTAGAATAAAAATTAAAGAGATTGACTAAAAAGTACTTGAACGAAAATTTTAAATGATTTAGGTTATGAAACTGAAAAGAGAAAGAGACTATTTTCTGAGAAATTGAAATGGATAGAAAATTAGACGTATTTTGGTATTTCTTTTAAAATGCATAATGGGGCAATAACCTATAAAACATAAGTGACTCCATAGGTATTTCTTGTAAGAAATAATTGTTATAAGAAAAGGTAATGAATAAGTATAGGATAATTAAACTACCGGGACACATCGCAACGCATAAGATTTTTGAGAAAATTGAAAATGAAGAGGCATGTGGATTTAAAGTCAACTTTCATACAATATAATAGATAATCCCTTTTATCAACATAACTTATGTAACCCTTTCCCCAAAATAAAATAAAATGTTATATACCAATCTGATTTAAAATATCATCAGGTAATCATATCATTCAAAATATCTCAAGTGCAATGCATGCTTCACATGTATTTGAACATGCTATTATCTACATCCACGATGATAGAATTTAGCAATTATAATCTTGGACATCTAGCGACGATATGCAGGTTTTAATTTAAAATAATAATAATCTAGTGATGACTTGAGAGGTTGTGGGTATGTAAATTTGACTATCTACAACAGTTACAACAACTAAGCGGTAAACCGAAAACAAGTTGGAGTTGGCTAGAGATGAACCCAAAAAAAAAAAAAAAAATCACAATCAATTCAAATGTAATATTGATAACAAGATATTTAAAGTTGAAACCATAAATGATGATAAAATAGAATTTAAAATTTAAAATAATTAAACATATAATGATAGTAGTAGTAATGTGGCGATAATAATAATAATAGTACTAGTAGTAATAGATACTAAAGACCAACACTATGCCTTATGCTCCTAGTACACTAGTCCTATCATCTAAAACTACAAACGCTCTCTGTAAACTACCGAAATGCTCAAGGTTTTGGTACATGGACCACTAACTTCCATGCGCTCATGTTTGACACCAGCTCTTCCGATATACTCCAATTTCTCATGTCTCTTTTAACTACCTCATTGGTCGATCCCTACTTCTCTTTGGGCCTTCGACGTGGCCTATAATTCCAATGCGTACGGTGCATTATGCGGTCTTTTTTGACACGTTTTGTATATCTTAGGCGGTATTGGATTAACTTTTCTTAAACAGGTGCAACTCCAAGTTACTCCTCAATATAATCATTTCTAATTCGATCTCGTCTGGTATGTCCATAGTTCCATCGCAGTATACACATCTCGGCTGCAATTACTTTTTGGATGTTTTTAGAAGGCCAACATTTTGGACCATAAAACATCGCAGACCTGATTGTTGTTCTATTGAAATTTCCTTTAAGCTTCTGTTCCTATCACAGATAATACTAGATGTCAGTCGTCATTTCACCTATCCTACTCGAATTATAAAACTAACATCTTCATCAATCTCCCCATCAAACTGCAACATAGATCCTAAATATCGAAAGGATTCCTTCTCGAGTGCTACTTGACCGGTCAGGGTGACGTCTTCGTCATCTGACTTGACGCCGCTGAAATCACACTTCATATACTATGTTTTAGTTCCGCTAAGCCTGAAATCTTTCGATTTCAAAGTCTTCATGCACAACGTCAGCTGTTTATTAATCTCTATCATATTTTCATCAATTAGCACAACACCATCAGCAAAGAGTATGCGCAAATGAATGTCACATTCTATACCCTTTGAGACTTCTTCCATCACTAAGACAAAATATAGAGGCTTGAAGCCAACCCTTGATGTAGTCATATGTTAATGGGAAAGTCACTGGTCTCATCATTGCATGCTTTAACACTACTCACAACCTCATCATGCATATCCTTGATAAAGGTAATGTACTTTGTTGGGACCCTCTTCTTTCCAGCGTTTACCACATAACGTTACTCGGTATTCTGTCATAAGCTTTCTCTAAATGATAAAAATCATGTGAAGATCTTTCTTTTGCTCCCTAAATATATTTATAAGTTGTCTTATTTAGAAAATCACCACTATAGATAAGCATTCTTGGCTCAGCTGGTTAAGGCCTTGGCATAAGGTGCAAGAGGTTATGAGCTCAATTCAATCGGACCCCATTGCCATGGTAGTATGGTACATGCTAACTGATGTTGTATCCATTTTTTGAAGAAAAAATCGCTTTTGTGGTTGACCTTCCAGACTAATCAAAATCAGTACCGTTAATGATTTCATAATCATGCCAACGGGATTCATGCATCATATGTATTTTCGTGTGATTATGCTGTTACAGCTATTTAGAGGCTAAACCTGAGAATACAATTAATAGTCAGTATTTGTGATTGTTTCGCAGAAAGGAAAATTGCAAGTATCTTTAGTTACTTGCATTTGTTCGTAATTCAAAGTGAAAACTGCAAATATTTTCAATTGACTGCATTTTGAAATTGTAAATACAAAAGTTTGCTCTTATCTCACATTAGAATCATTCGATTGATTTTTTTTTTTTTATTATTGAATCATAAACTTTATAGTCGTTCTAGCAACATATGCTTATCATATACTTTGCTAACAAATAATTGGTGTTCATATGCAGGTTTTAGTCATAGATATATCTGCATGTACCAACAATTTATCATTTACTCTATGTAATATATAAATCGTGGTTTATAACTCTGTGGTAGAAATGAAATTAAATCTATATTTTGTTAGGGAAAGATATGTATAATTTTATGTAATAGGTATGACAATGTGTATGACATGGTATGTTGTAACAAACATAAAAACACGTCCAACTTCTAATTCGGCTTATAATAATCTTTTACTTGTACCAAAATATATTTTACAGAAATTGTTGTAATTAATATGCAAAATGCTGATATCAAAATTATGAATTTGACTATTAAAATCATTTAAATGCAATTAAAAATAATGGCTACTTCAATTGAAAACAATTTTGTCAACATACCCGAATGTAAAACATGTCTAGACCGCCTATTTTCGATTTTTATGGCCTAAAAATTTGTTTGCGTACGGTTTTTTCTTTTTTTCTTTTGGTTATCCTGTTTTGAGTACCGTAGAAGCATCGGATCTGAATTACTCATTTAAATATGGTCCTTGAAATTGTCAAGTGCATTCCATGTTCCATGTGAGTCATTTGTAATTGTTTCTTTCTAGATTTTGCAAGGACAGTAAACTCAGTGCATGTAGCATGGTTTTTCAATGTGCTACTTAATGCACTTCCATTTTAATTTTGTTAAAATCTAGAAATAAGTACAATTTCAATGAAGCGTTTCTGAACATATAAAAACACATTTATTCACTCATACCTTTACACCAAAATTACTGAAAAGCAAAAGAGTTCATCACAGTTCAAATTCATCAACAAATCTCCAACCTTTACGTTGAAAGCTGAAACTATAACCTTTAAAGGTAATTTCTTAATCAACCTAACAAGTTCATTTTATTCATTTGTTATCCTCAAATATTATGTGTAGATGTGTATACTGATTTGAGATTTCTAATATAAGCCATAAATCTTCAGATTATATGATATATGATTCATGTGAACCTCATTGGACTCATGCATTGTGAGAAAGGCTTAATCTAAATATGGCTACCATTGTGTATGGATACACATTTTGTGTATTTATTCAATCAATATATACTTCTACTGTTTGATTTGGGACTTATTTGAGTGTTTATGACTACCTTTTTTTTGTGTGTGTGTGTGCGTATATGCATATTTTCTATGAATATTATTAATAATTTCTATCCAAATCCAGTGATAGTGAAAGAAGTTTGCTGTTGAGAATAGAATATAAAGTAAATGATAAGAGAATAAATAAGAAAGATGGACGGATGAAAGGGAAAAAAGAGGAAGAGGGGGAGATGTTAGAAGGAAATAGAAGGTGATCGTGTCCGCCCATAGTACGGTCCGGTTCTCTCTCTCTCTCTCTCTATGTATGTGTGTGTGTGTGTGTGTGTGTGTGTGTATATATATATATATATATATATATATATATATTCATAGAAAGAAAATAAACAAATGCTTGATTCGATTTTTTTGCCAATAAAACTTTTTTCTAACATATCAACTACTATACTTGAATTATAAAATTTGTTTCCTGATTCTGCAGGCCTCATTTTTTTCAAGCTCTTTTTTAGTTATAGCTATTTTCTTTCCATTGAAAATATTGTCTATCTTTTCTTCCTTGTTCATTTTTTAGAACAACTATTGTTTATTTGAAAATAACGCTTAAATTAGAGATGAGCAGAAATGTAATTGAAGATAACCATTGAGGTAATATATTTTCTATGGTGTAATTGTTAAAATCGAGTAAAATTAAGTTGCCAGTTAATTCTTTAGTGCATATAATTAAAGTAATTTGTTTTTTAGTTATGTTTTTATTGATGAGTTTGTATTAGCTTTGTCTATTTCAATTTAACTTATCTTATATTTGCAAGTTAAGACTTTAAGAGTGCCACTGTTTCAGTAGGTTTTTTTTTTTTTTTTTTTTTTTTTTTTTTTTTTTTTTTTTTTTTTTTTTTACAAATTGGGAAAGGTATTGGGAAGAAGATTTATAAGTTAATTAGATATTGTACTTTTTGATCTGCTTAGAGAGGTATTGTTATTGAAATATTTATTTTCCCCTCTCACTTTCTTTTTTCTTTTGCTTTTCAATAACAATTTCAGTTAGGTAGTTCTAGCTTTCAGATAGATTGTCATCTAAAACCTAGATCAAATGAAGTTTTGAATTTTCTTCTTCAACTACATAATCGTCATGAGTGTGCAGACTGAATTACAGTTTTATAGCTTAAATCTTACTTTGCTGAATATTTTTTTTTTTTACTAATATAAAGGCATGGTTTATGATTTCTGGAAATTCAATCAAATGCTCTTCATCTTTATTAGAATCCCAAGTATTTAAATTATACTATCAAATGTTTGTTGAATGTATTTTGTCCTTTATAATAATCTAAAATTAATTTGTCGTTTTTATTTAATGCAACTAAAAATTAGAGTATTGCATAGCAATTTGATTGGATTGGATACATTGGCTTTTCAGTTAATTTTTGTATGGTCTAGACGATTTTTTTATTCATTTGATGTGTTCATCTACTTTCCTATAGGTTATTTTGGTTGCATGAACTCTTGCATGTTTGATGTATCACATTTTATGTATTCGTAACTTAACTTATATGTATTTATTTCTTAATTTTAATAAAAAATGGTTATAATAAATGCCTGAGGGATATGCACCCATGTATGTATATGTGTGTGTGTGTGTATGTATGTATGTATGTATGTATATATATATACATATATATATATATATATATATATATATATATATATATATATATAGATAGATAGATAGATAGAGAGAGAGAGATAGAGAGAGAGAGGAGCATTCCGGAGCATCTCTGTTTTGCAACACCCATACCCTACCATGAGCTACACTAATCCAAATCTAACAAGATTTTGTAGATGTTCAAGTCACATGTATATTATCATCTATCCAAAATTTGAGCTTATTCGGACATTCGTAGAATAATATATTTGATGTTTTAATTTAACGGTTTGAATAAATAATGGTGAATAATTGAGCTAAAATTGTGAAGATGTTACGAATGTAGGAACGAGCTCAAATTTTGGATAGATGATAATATATATGTGGATTGAACATCTACAAAATTTTATTGGATTTGGATTAGTGTAGCTCACGGTAGGGTAGGGGTGCTAAAGAGGTGTTGCAAAACAGAGTGTTGCCCTAAAAAAAAACTCAGTTTTAATATGATTTTTGCTCCCTTTACAATGTGTATAAGTTTGATTGCATGCTGAATTTCTAACTTTAATAGGGACACATGAAATAATAGAACTAAATATTTTGTTAACCAGTAAGTGTTATTGTTATGGGTCGCACCAGAAAAGTAAATGTTTCTGATATGAACTTGGTGGATGATCAAGAAGAAAATCATGGTGGTAGCTCAGGCAAATCAATGGCAGATGGTGTAGTGTCGGCTTTAAAAAAGAGACCCTGGACAGCGGCAGAAGATGCAATTTTAACTGAATATGTGCAGAAGAATGGAGAAGGGAATTGGAATGCTGTGCAAAAACATTTCGGACTACCTAGATGTGGTAAAAGTTGTCGTTTGAGATGGGCAAATCATCTTCGACCGACCCTTAAGAAATGCCCGTTTAGTCAAGAAGAAGAGCAGAGAATTGTTGGACTGCATGCTCAAATGGGTAACAAATGGGCTCAGATGGCTGTATTTGTAAGTCATTTTCACCTCTTGTGTTCAAGCACTATCAACTACTTACCGTTCAGATAATTTTCATGTCACTTTTTAGCATTGTATTTAAAAAAAGAAAATCAATGTGTGTACTCGTACCATGTAGCTGTTTTTTTTCTTAGCTTCCAGTAGTTGATGATCTCCTTCTTAGTGGTTCATCCAATCCTGCAATTTGACTTGAGCACTAGACTTTTGCATTTTTGAAATGTGAACAAAGGGAACAGTGTCAAAATCTATCAAATGTAAACCAATTTGTCAAAATTTCCGTCGTAGATGTCAAGGAAAAATGAAGTAAATATAATGAATAAACAGCAATGTTTAGGTCTGCTAGTCTGGGGAAACATATTAGTTATGGCATGCTATGTTGACATGTTTTATTACAGTTTCAATTTGTTTTGTTCTTGATAGGTTAGCAAGATTCAAGGCAATCCTCTTTCACTTATCTTAATTATTTTCTTTAACATTTTGATTATCATGGGTAGCTAAACAAACCAAAACATGATTATTGATTTTGCCTGGT
This sequence comes from Allium sativum, assembly GCA_030737875.1. Classification (NCBI taxonomy): domain Eukaryota; kingdom Viridiplantae; phylum Streptophyta; class Magnoliopsida; order Asparagales; family Amaryllidaceae; genus Allium; species Allium sativum. Next base: position 380,373,447 of record CM060926.1, read on the forward strand.
GTTGTAGTTTGAAACTTTGAATCCATGTCTTTTTGTTTGTTTGTCCAAATTGGCACAAATAATGGAGTGGTGCACAACCGATTAGTGCAATCAATGATTCTAGTTGCCCGCCAATCAATTTATGGATTGATACTGAAAATTTGCAACTCTGCGGTTTCTGCATTCTCCCCTAGCTTGCACCTTTGGTTGTGTGATCTGCGTATTCCTATTTAGTTTTTGCCCTTGTAGCATTGCTCTTTGCAGTCAGTTCGTCTGCCACTTATTTGTTTTTGTCAAAAGGCATAATTGCATTCTAAATCAATGTCAATTTATAACAGGTATACCACTCTGTACCTCTTATCGTCCTTGTTGTTTTTGCTGCCTATATTTTATTGTTAAATGTGTAAATTGCAAAATATGTACAGTTGCATCTTTATCATCCATTTGACTAATTGCAAGTACTAAAAAGTTCTTTAATTTCAAGGTAAATGAATATGATTTGGTAGAGCTACATTATTTCATCTGTTTGGATGACTTTCCCTCTTTATTTTCCTATGAAAATCCTAATTTGTACGTTTTATGTTATGTGGCTGTTGTTGATACGGAACTAATTATATGCAAAATAAAATTGTATGTAGTATATGGATTGAAAGAATCAAACGTTAACCATGCTTTTGATTAGATTCAGGTTGTTAGATTAGTTTTTATATTTTTTAAACTAGGCTTAGTGTTTTCCTGAAGGTATCTTACCTTCGTCCTGTATACCAGCTCTGTACTAATAATTTGCATCACTCTATCACAGTTACCTGGTCGTACAGATAATGATATCAAGAATTTTTGGAATGCCCGAGCGAAGAGGCTAGAGCGTGCTGGATTACCACTATATCCTCCTGCTATTTCAGTGTCTGACGAAGTTCTGATGGATAATAATCTCATTGATTCCAGCAGTGACGGTATGATGCAAACTGACAGTTTTGCAACCCCTGATTATAACTCTGGTTACAATTTACTTTGTGTACCAGAAAGTTCTTTAAGTAGCAAGCGTTTCAAGTTAGGTCAATCATTAAACCAGAAACCTTTCCCAGGAACACTATACCCAATAGTAGTTCCTTCTACCGTAGGCAACGTATTTTCTATGTTTGATAGTTCCCCGAAAAATGAAACTCACGATGAGTCAAACTACGCTCATGGGTACAATAATCAGTGTGCAAATCCAGGAAGCCATGCCCTGATAACAGACTGTAACAATGCTATCTCTAGCTCGAAGCCCCCTTCAATCCAATATGGCCATAATGATAATGACCTAAGCTGGGAAGAGTATATTCAGTCTCCTTTAGCTGCTACAATAGAGTCTGAAAGTTCTTCCTTTAAGCGCACTGGTCTTCTAGATGATGTAGTTCAGGAGTGCAAAGCTCGTTGTTGGAAGAGATCCTCTACTGATAAGAACTTGGATTCCCCTTCGTTTACAAACAGTGGTCGTTTCAATAATAATGGAAATAACTGCTTTTACGAGGATGAATCCGGCACACTTTCTTCTTTTGATGGATGTAATGCTCCTCCACTTAGTGGCAGTTCCGGTAATCTCTCAATATGCTCTTATTTGTTGAAAAATCAACGTTCTTCAAAGTCCCTACAAGTTTCTTGCATACTTATTTTCGTTTATGTGAAAACTTAAGCTTAAACGTGTTGAAACACAAATTAGTGGCTCTTGGAAGCTATTATCTTTTCAGGATATTAATTAGAGCATATCATGATGATTGCAGATTTAGGAAAGATGGAGAAACACATTAAAGAGAAATCGGAAAATTTGTGGCCAGATGCCTTGTTAGACTCCTGATAGATACAAATTCTCAAAAGAGCATGTCAGTTGGACTAAACAGTGCTACAGAAGCTATCATATTATGATGACATGCATTGAGTTGAGCCGTCCAAATACTTGTAATTATCAAAGTACTTTCTTGATTCTGAAATTTCGAGCATCTAAGATGAATGAATTGTCCGCTGAATATTGATAGTTTTGATCAATTTGGTTGTTAAAGTTGAATGAATATTGAAACTTGTGATTGAATAAACTTGCTGAGCCAGGGAGCATGAGATATGTATGTTACCTTTGGTGTGCTCCCAACTCAAACCGAAAAGGAGCATGAGATATGTAGACTTGAGCTCGTGAGTGATTGACCAAAATCCCTTGCATATCTTTGGCAATTGACTTCCTACTAGCGATACGTACTCATTTTCCCTAAATCGAATACTACTCGATCCAAGTTGATCTAGATTGCTCTTATCAACAAGGGTAGGTAATTACAATGTAATTCTACATGCAAATTCATCTAAGATCCATTGATTTCATATCAATTTTCTCATGCCCAATCAATGGTCGATCGATGATTACTACTAGAGCTTTGTCAATCAACAACCATTCTTCACCGATTTGACATTTCACATCCATACACAAGTATCAACATCAATGCCCTTATCAATTTCAATGCAATTCGATCGATTACTTGAATCCTAAATTGATGGGTGTCAATTGATACAGGTTGAATTTGCTGAATTTGAGGACTAAGTAGATTTTAGTCAATGGAGATTTCGAGAATACACATTCTTCAAATTGCTTCCTTATAACTTTTTTTTTCAAAAGGAAATATATATAACAAAAGGAGAATCTAGTCATTTTCCAACGGCTTACAAAAACAAATATGTAAAAATGACTACAAGACCTGTGCACACAAAAAAAAGCCATAAAGGAAATATAAACAAAAGACAAAAAAAAAAAAAAAAAAAAAAAAAAAAAAAATACAGGCGAAAATAAAACACAAAGGAAGACGACAAAAAGGCATAAGTCGTCTGCTACGTTAGGGGTGAGCGTTTAGTTGGTTTGGTTTATCCGATGATGAAAATTGTCAAACCAAACTAAAACCGATAAAAACGAAAACCAAACGAAACCAACCAAATTAAGATTGGTTGGTTCGGTTGGTTATCCGATTTAACCGAACTAAAAATATTTTAGACTTTATGTTTGCAGTATTAACTATAATTTAAAATAAATTATAAATATATGATTAAGATATTATTATTTATGATTCTTATGCTTCTCAAAAGTAATTTTGATACATATGTGATGATTAAAATTAACTTAGATAACTAAATTAACCTAAAATATTTACTATAATATCGATTATTTTTAAAATATAATAAAAGTTCGGTTAATTTGGTTAAATCGATAACCAAACTAAATATTATTCTGAACTGATTACAAACTGATCTAATTTCAAAAACAAACCAAACCGACCAAATTAGATTGGTTTGGCCGGTTTATTTGGTTTAACAAAATAATGCTCACCCCTATGCTACGTGGTATGGGTCTCTGAATCAGCATAGCCCAAAAGATAGGCCGAACAGCTCCAAAGACCCTGGATGCAATGTAGTAGGAAAGGGTAAGGATCCTGGAAAGCTAAAGCAACTCCAATGAAAGGTGTAGTGCGCATCTGAAACCGTATGTGTGATACAATGACAAGACAGCTACTCCAAAGCCAGTAAATCCACAGTCCAACGTTCATAATTTAACCTATAATTCCAGACCCTACAGTACTAGCAAACAACATCAGGTCATAAGGGGGGGGGGGGAGGTGAGTGGAGATGACAGCGAGACAGGTCATGCTAAGCTAAAAGCAAAAAGTTCACCTAGTCCCCACCCGGTGGGCAGCTGGTACCAATGAAACACCAAAGGAACTAGCTAACGGCCGTGAATGGGAACCAATAGGATCTGTAAACGGTCTCCCATGAAACGCAAGGAACACATCGTTCCTTACCCTTCAGATGATGGTAATCAGCTCCATAAGCAATTCATCAAAAATTGCTTTATTCCGCGAGCATCAGATATGCCAACAGATAAGACACGAGATTATCTTAAAAAAGATAGAGCGAAAAGATTTACTTGAGATTCAGACCCACCAAATTCTCAGTAAATATGGAAGAGAAGACGCATTACCTCGAAGATCCACCGAGTTCCCAAAGTAATTCCAAACAACTCTGGTCGTAAAACCAAAGAAAAACAAGTGAGCAATGGATTCAGTGTCCCCAAATCCACAATGCCTGCATCGGGAAACAAATGGAATGTCAATCCTCTAGAGGTTCTCGTCTAATGGCAGTCCGTTATGTAGAGTCTGCCACATAAACAAAGAAACTTTAGGAGGAGTACAGACATCCCAGATGAAATAAAAGAGAGAAAGATGTGGAGCTGGCGATCTCGCCAAGTTCCAAGCCGCCTTGATCGAGAAAGGATTGTCGTCCCATCCGGATCCACCGCCATGTAAATCTGAAAAGGCCTTCACAGATTGCATTCATTTCCACGTCTCACTAGCGTAGGACCGAATACCGGAGAAGTTCGCGGCCTGAAGTCTGCGATACTTGGCATGAAGAAACATAGCCCATAAGGAGTCATTCGCATCAAATCTTGCCTACAGCTTGCAGGCAAAAGCAGTACAGGTATCCTTTGGATTTCGGAGGCCTAAGCCATCCTCGTTTTTGGGACGACAAATGGTGTCCCAAGAGATCCAATAGTGTCAAGTAACGTTGTCCTTTTCTTCTCAGAAAAAGGACGAAGCCAACGACCGAAAAGAACAGAAGAAGGAAGAGGTTGGTGTCATTACAGCATAGACGTGTGATCCTATAGAGTCAAGAACAGACTTTAGTAGAACCAGCCTACTTGCTTAAGAGAGAAGCATCGCATTCCAACGAATGATCTTACCCCTGTCTCTATCGGTTAGGGGATCGAAAATGGCGTGGAGGTTACGACCTCTGTAAAGAACGATACCGAGATACAATAAAGGAAGAGTGGATGCCTTGAATCCAGTGAAGGTCTCTATCCAAATACAAGTCAATCGCAAGAACGAAGCAGCTTTTATTAGAGTTGATGAGTTGACCCGACCACCTCTCGTACTGTTGAATAAAGTTGGCAAGACGATGGACTAAACGACGGCTACCATTCGTGAAAATGGTAATGTCCTCAGCAAAAGATAAGGAGGAGACCAAGGGGTAGCCAGAAGGGATGCCAAACCGATGAATCTGGTTTGCTATCGTAAGAGAGAGAATTCCTCGTACGAAAGCCTCTGCAGCAAGCACGAACAGAGCAAGGGAAAGAGGATCTCCCTGTCAAAGTCCTGTTCCTTCCTTGAAATACCTGTCGGTCGACCGTTGATGAGAATGGAAAACCAACGGTTGGAGATGAGCCTCCAGATAATATCAATAAGGACTTCGGGAAACCCGAAGGTCCGAAGGACCTTAATGAGGAAAAACCAAGACATGCGATCGTATGCTTTAGCCATGTCCAGCTTGACGACCACATAGGAAACCCTGACCTTCCGATCAATCTAAGACACCAGCTCCTGGGATAATAGGACATTATCCGTAATCAATAGTCCTTTAAAAAAATGTTTATGTTGTGTGCCCAGTTTTTGGAGCGAACATAGGACAAATAAAACCGTAAAATATCATTCAACCTTATGACTGAACATCAGTGTATCATGCTATTAAATTAAGGCAAATTTTGTTTATACACCAATAATTTATTAACATACACCAACGCTTTAATAAGAAAAACCATGACTATATGTTACCCTTATATTTAATTGCAATTTCAACCCTTCCTCATTATACATCTGATTAAAACTTTAGAACCTATAATATATGATTTAATCTATATAATTTTATGAAGTTAATAAAATCTAAAATATCAATTTAGGTAACTTTTACAACTAAGCATTCTAATTCAAATGTGTGTAATCATCTAAAAGTGGAGCTGATTCTTTAAATAAAAACTATCAAATAATTTAAAATACTAGTGTTAAATTTAAAGTTTTTTTTTCAATTTTAGGATATTTATTGCAATGAATTCGCAGTTTTATGTAATTTAGTTTTAAGGTCAAGGAGGGGAGATGATGAAAAATATAAAAGGGTAATTTTGTGAGTAACATGGTGTACGAAAAGAAATTTTTGGTGTATACTATTTCATTTCATTTCATGGTGTGTATAAAGAAATTATCGGTGTATAAATAGAATTAGCCTTAAATTAATATCTTACGTATCATATTAAATATATGTTTTTTATGATGTTGTAGTAATGAAACATATGTCATGAAGATTATTTAGTACAACCGATGTTACTTAACCATTCTTTGCACTTCTTTCTTCGTATATTCATCTAATTTATAAATTATTTTACATTATCCCAAGGAATTCATACCAGCATGTGTAGGATTAATTAGAATGATTGTACAAGTCTTAAACCGCTTCACAAATTCATTTTTTATTGTTAATAATTCAAACTATATTTAGAATATATTTCCCTCTTCTAAATTTATTGTTGTTGTTTCAATGTTAAAAGGTTAGATTTTGGGTCACGTATTATTAGACTTTCAAAATACAATGGAAATGATTGTACAAGTCTTAAACGGCTTCACAATTTCATTTTTTATTGTTAATAATTCAAAATATATATAGAACATATTTCCTGTTGTTCTAACTAAATCAGAACCAGCAAAGCAAAAGCAAGGCAAACATCAATTACTATTCGAGTAATTGCAAAGCAGTATAGTGTACAATACTATATTATAGGAGAAGAAGGTAGGCAGTACCGTTTGATTACAGTCCGCCTGCGTGTAGTTTGTCCGAGTCCAGTAGTCGATACTGTTCCCTTAAAGCAATATTGCTCTCCCACTGACGCAGAGGAGATGATCAGCAATTCGCCTCCCAAGGTTAAACGGACCTTACACTGCAATGTTGCGCTATAATCGCAGAGCGACGATGAACGCAAGGTAGGTATTTATCTGCAGAACAGAGCAATGGAGGATGGAGAACAAGAGGAGAGAAGAGTAGAAAATCAGTGGTTTTGATTTGATTTTCGCAGGCCTTTATATAAGCGGTGAAGAGGCATCTTTTCAGGAATAGGCGCTCCTGTTTGAACTGCAACGGCTGTGACTGTTGGAAAGGTTGCGACCCTTTACCACATATACTTCCGTTGGCGTTTGCGTGGCCGAATTCAAAAAACAACCGTTTTGCTGTGCAGCGAGCCCATCCGCATCCGAAGGCCCAATCGATCACGAGACCCCAAGAGCTCCAAGGCCCAAGGCCCTTCTTTTTGACCCGTTTAATTTAATATGAAATATATGCATGATTTGCTCATGCCATTGCCTCTCTCTTCCATCTTCTCTTTCTTTTGTAATAACATATCATTCCTTAATATAAGTAGTGGCATAGATGCTAGTTTTTCCCCGATGTGGGACTAAATGATTTTGCCAAAATTTGCCTTAACCGTTTATTCATTCTTCCAGCAATCCCCTACATGAATGAGTGGTTACATGATCTGTTCTTAAAATGGCGAAACATTTATCATATCGGTAAAAGTAGCATAAAGGCCTTGAACTTTTCCTAGTTCTCTGTTTGTGTTCGTTTTTTGCCATGAACACCACCTTGGTTTCATGAGTGCTTGAAGAATTCGACCTTACAATTCTTCTTGAAGCGGCGCCTTCGCACTCACATAGGTGATTCTATAAAGAGTATCATGTAATACCCCACTTGGTTCTTTATAACACCACAGTATAGACATCATTAAAAGCCAAGCTTATCCTATTCTCCGACGGGTTGTGCGCTGACTTATCATAGGAATGGTTATTTACAGTGCCGTCAAGTTTATCTTAAACTTAGTTGTCCCTTTGAACCTAGATCTCGGGATCTCCAGTCAACTAGGTAGGGTTTTCGTTTTAAAAAATTTTCAGTGAACATGTCTTAAGCCCATTCCCATCGATAAGATTTGAACTTTCTCTCTTGGAAAGCCTTTTGTTAGTGGATCCGCTATGTTATCCTTTAACCTTACATAATCTATAGTGATAACTCCATTAGAGAGAAGTTGTCTTATGGTTTTATGTCTACGACGAATATGTCGAGATTTACCATTATATAATGTACTGTTAGCCCTTCCTATAGCAGATTAACTATCACAATGTATACATATTGGAGGTACTGGTTTTTCCCAATTTGGAATGTCTTCCAAAAACCTCCTAATCCAATCTGCTTCTTCTACGGCTTTATCTAGAGCAATGAACTCAGACTCCATTATTGACCTTGCTATGCAAGTCTGCTTGGATGACTTCCACGAAATTGCTCCATTTCCTAATGTGAATACGTATCCACTTGTGGATTTAGTATCATGTGATCCAGTTATCCAATTTGCATCGTTGTAACCTTCCACTACTGAAGGATAATTTGTATAATGTAAACCAAAGTTCTATGTATATTTTAGATATCCAAGAACTCTAATTTTTGCTTTCCAATAATGTTTACCAGAATTGATGGTAAATCTACTAAGCTTACTTACAGCATATGCGATATCTGGTCTTGTGCAGTTCATTACATACATGATACTTCCTAATACACGAGAGTATTCAAGTTGATATGTATACTATCACCAGTGTTCTTAACCCAATTTTGGTTCATATCTACTGGTGATTTTGCAATAGTTAAATTGTATTGCTTGAATTTTTCAAGTATCTTGGCTATGTAATGTGATTGAGATAATGCATATCCTTGTGGTGTTCTCATAATTTTTACACCCGATATTACATCAGCCAGCCCTAGGTCTTTCATATCGAATCTAGAGGATAACATATTTTTTGTTGATGTTATCATGGCCTTATTATTGCCTAGGATCAATAAGTCATCAACATAGAGACATATAATGACATATCCAATATGTGTGTAATTTATATAAACACATTTATCTGATTCGTTTATAGCGAATCCAATTGATAACATAGTTTCATCAAATTTCTCATGCCATTGTTTTGGTGTTTGTTTAAGACCATAAAGTGATTTCACCAACTTACACACTTTGTTTTCATTTCCTGGGCTTACAAACCCTTTAGGTTGCAGCATATATATTTCTTCCTCTAACTCACCATTCAAAAATGCTGTTTTTACATCCATTTGATGTATTTCCAAATTTAGTATAGAGGCGATTGCAATATGCATCATAATGGATATTATTCTAGTTACTGGAGAGCAAGTGTCAAAATAATCCAGATCTTCTTTCTGTCTGAATCCTTTGACTACTATACGAGCTTTATACTTATCTACTGAGCCATCAGCCTTGAGTTTTTTCTTAAATATCCATTTATATCCTAGTGGTTTTGATCCTTTAGGTAGATCCACTAGTTCCCATGTATGGTTCTGCAAAATGGATTCTATTTCATTGTTGACAGCTTCCTTCCAGTAAGGAGCATCTGGAGATGTAGGTTAGAGGTTCATTTTCTATCATTTATGCATAGAAATCGGGTCCAAATGTTTTAGAAGTCCTTTGACGTTTGCTCCTTCTAGGTCCCTCTACCTCTGTTTCAACAACCCTTTCATTTGAACTTTGATTAACATTATCCTCAGGAGTATCTGTATCCCTTGATCTCTTTTGAACTATAGTTTCAATAGACATTTTAAGAGGATAAATGTGTTCAAAGAATCTAGCATTTCGAGATTCGATAATGATGTTTTCGTGAATGTCATCGATTTTAGATTTGTACACCAAAAATCGATGAGCAGCACTATTATGAGCATATCCTATAAATATGCAATCTATAGTCTTTGGTCCAATTTTGACCTTCTTTGGTTTTGGTATTTCTACCTTGGCAAGACACCCCCCACACTTTCAAGTATTTGTAGGATGGTGGTCTCCCTTTCTACAGTTCATGCGGTGATTTAGAAGTCTTCTTTCGAGACACTTTATTAAGAATATGATTAGCAGAAAGTATAGCTTCTCCCCAAAGGTTATCTGGTAAACCAAAGCTAATGAGTAGAGCATTCACCATTTCTTTTAGTGTACGGTTTTTACGTTCTGCTATCCCATTTGATTGAGGGGAATATGGTGCCGTTTTCTGGTGTATAATTCCATGTTCGGCACAGAACTCCTCAAAAGGAAATTTGTATTCTCCTCCTCTGTCACTTCTTATTGATTTTATCTTTTTATTAAGTTGATTTTCAACTTCTGCTTTGTATTGTTTAAATACGTCGAATGCCTCATCCTTGCTTCTAAGGAGATATACATAACAATATCTTGTACATTCATCAATAAAGATAATGAAATACCGTTTTCCACCTCTAGTTTGACACATTTTTAAGTCGCACACATCTGTGTGAATTAAGTCTAGAGGTTCCATATTCCTTTCAACTTGATGAAAAGAAGTTCTAGTTAGTTTTGATTCGGCACATAATTCACATTTATAATTGGAATCTATTGTAAACTTAGGTATAAATTTTAAGTTTATCATTTTTCGCAATGTATCAAAGTTAACATGGCCTAATCTAGCATGCCATAAATTAAACGACTCGGCGATATAAATAGAAGGTTCCACTTTATTCATATCTTTTGGTACAATAGTCATTACATTCATTTTGAATAGACCATCACTCACATACCCTTTACCCACATACACTCCGTTTTTAGACAATACAAAATTATCAGAAACAAAGACCAACTTGAATCCATTCTTGCTCAGTAGTGATCCCGAGACCAAGTTCTTCCGAATGTCTGGAACGTGGAGCACGTCATTCAACGTGAGTTCTTTTCCAGAAGTCATTTTGAGAACCACTTTTTCCTTGCCTTCAACCTTTGACGTAGATGAGTTTCCCATAAAGAGTTGCTCTTCCTATGTCGCGGGTTTATAGTCAGAAAACATCCACTTGTTGGCACAGAAGTGTTTCGTGGCACCAGTGTCCACAAACCATTCTTTAGTGTTGCCAACTAAGTTGCATTCTGAGATCACCGCTGACAAATTCATTTCAGAGACATTTTCTGAAAGCTCTTCGAATTGTGTAACATTAACTTGGTCTTTCTTTTTGTTCTGATTCTTTGGGCCTCGACACTCCCTTATCTTATGTCCTTTCTTCCAGCAATTATGGCAGTTTCCCTTGAATTTCTTTGCCTTCTTTGCGTTTGGATTGTTTTCCCTCTTTCGTTTGTTGTTCATTTCAGTTTCGACCACATACACCTTTGCCACAATGGTATTAGTTGCCTTCTTTTCAGATTTTCGATTGTCCTCTTCAATTTTGAGTCGAACTATCAAATCTTCCATTGTCATCTCTTTTCGTTTGTGCTTCAGATAATTCTTGAAATCTTTCCATAACGGTGGCAATTTCTCTATCGCACCAGCTACTTGAAATGACTCGCTTAAAGACATTCTTTCATCATGTATCTCATGTATAATAACCTGCAACTCTTGAATTTGGCTGATCACTGTCTTAGAGTCTATCATTTTAAAGTCCAGAAATTTACCGACGATGAATTTCTTCATGCCAGCATCTTCGGTCTTATACTTTTTATCAAGAGACATCTAGAGTTCCTTCGATGTCTTCATTGTACAATACACATTGTACATACTGTTATCCAGCCCGTTCAATATGTAATTTTTACATATGAAGTCGGAACTTTTCCAAGCAGTGAGTGCCTCGACCTTTGTAGTGTCAGGCTCCAATTCATCGACTTTAGGAGGATCCTTTGTAAGGAAATTTGCAATTCCTAAAGTGGTCAGGTAGAACAACATTTTTTGCTGCCATCTTTTGAAGTCAACACCATTGAATTTTTCTGGTCGTTCTCCATGCGAGAATGTGACAGTAGGAGGAACCAAAGGTCTTGTTGGTGGTGCGGTCACAGCAGTTTTACTTGTCGAAACTTTGCTTTCGTTCGCCATTGTCTGAAAGCAAAAGAAGTTGCTTAGAAAAACAAAAAAATATTGCTTTAAGATTGTTGTCCTAAGTAAATCAGAACCAACAAAGCAAAAGCAAGGCAAACAGCAATTACTATTCGAGTAATTGCAAAGCAGTATAGTGTACAGTACTATATTATAAGAGAAGAAGGTGGTAGGCAGTACCGTTTGATTACAGTGTAGTTTGTCCGAGTCCAGTCGTCGATACTGTTCCCTTAAAGCAATATTGCTCTCCTACTGACGCAGAGGAGATGATCAGCAATTCACCTCCCAAGGTTAAACGGACTTTACTCTGCGATGTTGCGCTACAATCGCAGAGCGACGACGAACGCAAGGTAGGTATTTATCTGCAGAACAGAGCAATGGAGGATGGAGAACAAGTGGAGAGAAGAGCAGAAAATAAGTGGTTTTGATTTGATTTTCGCAGGCCTTTATATAAGCGGTGAAGAGACATCTTTTCAGGAATAGGCGCTCCTGTTTGAATTGCAACGGCTGTGACTGTTGGAAAGGTTGCGACCCTTTGAAACAACCGTTTTGCTGTGCAGCGAGCTCATCCGCATCCGGAGGCCCAATCAATCACGAGACCCCAAGAGCCCAAGGCCCTTATCTTTGACCCATTTAATTTAATATGAAATATATGCATGATTTGCTCATGCCATTTCCTCTCTCTTCCATCTTCTCTTTATTTTGTAATAACATATCATGCCTTAATATAAGTAGTGGCATAGATGCTAGTTTTTCTCCGATGTGGGACTAAATGATTTTGCCAAAATTTGCCTTAACCATTTATTCATTCTTCCAACATTTCCCTCTTCTAACCATATTGTTTGCTGTTTTGATATTAAAAAATAGATTTTGGATAATTAAGTATTATTTGGCTTTCAAATACAATGGAAATGATATGTTCCATGTTATTTAACCATCAATGCATTAATTTCTATTTATCATTAACATGCCGGTTTGTATATTGTTCTTTTTATTGCTTTTTGGCTGCTGACCTTAGCTGATATGTGATTAATAGTTCAACAAATTTAAAGGGTTGTTGGTTGCATACTTGCATGTGCTGAGAATTTTATAGATTTTGGAGCTGGGAAAATCATTCTTTTGGAGATTTTGAAGAAATTTTTGTGGAAGGCATGTTCCTAAATAAAGCCTTACTATTTTATAAAATCCAAATCTGCCAAAATAATGGTTTCCGACTCTGACCTTCCTATAAGGCATGTTGTAGCCATGGCCTTCACTATATGTTTGGGCGCCTTGCATCGACATATTGCCAAGGAGCTTTTTAATGGTCAGCGTACTGTCATCAGGTTCGAAAAAATTGCCATGTCCAGTGGCTTTGTGGGACAGAAGATGAAGTATTTGAGATTCTTGAAGAGAACGAACACCAAACTTCACATATTCCTATTCATTATTTCAAAGCTTCAGGCTGGACATAACTGCTGTCTTGTAGGGTAGCTATCTAAAGAGGTTGCATGGAGCCACACCGTCAAAAAATTGGAGGAGAAGAGAGAGGTTAACACAAAGATAGCATATGAAAGGAGGAAGCAACTAAAGCAACTCCAGGGCATCCGAAATCCATTTACGTTAGAATGTGTGATCTCTAAGCATTCATTGCAGTGGTTGTGACATTACGTATTTGAAACAATTACTTAATAAAGTATGCCTCATATTATTTGCATGTCTGTAATGGGAAGGAAGTTGGAAGCTAAAAGGATGAAGAATGTTCTTCATCTCAATGGCCTATGGAGTATCAGCTATTCAAAACGATGACAGAGCTCCATGAAATAGGAGAGTTGTAGATTTTTTTTCCCTTTTCTTTTCTCTTTTAGCAATATTTATATATAGCCACCCTTTTGGGTAGCCAGCCTTATTTAATTTTTGTGTTAATAAAGCTAATTTTTCATTCTGGGTATGTTTTAGAACTTGCAGCATTATTCTGTAAATGAATAGTTATTATATGCATTTAATCATTGTTTACGCTATTATGAACCATATTTGCCTATTTGGTTTCAAGACCCCTCAATCAGACGCGTGAATTGTTCTGTCCCCAAACCCCCGGTCCTCCGTGTTCCCACCAATCACAGCCTTCTGATTTCCATCTTTTGCAGTTAAATCCCTCAATTGTTAAAGGACTTAATTGCAAATAGTGCAAATCAAGGAAATCAAGGCAGTTGGACACACGTAGACAAGGGGTTTTCGGGACAGGAGAATTGGCCTCTCAATCAGGGATCCCCAGGACCAGATCTAAGATTGACTTAGGAAATTGCACAAATATTAATTTTTGCATGTTACATTGAGGTAACAAACAGTTTGATTAGTTGATTTAAATATTGATACTGGTGGAACCTCTTAATTAGCAATAGTTAACTTTCTCATTATTTCTAATACCAATGCATTATTTTTTGAAACTTACTCTCATTGGTTTTTCAATATGTAAAAGTAGCAACAACATTAGCGTATCATTCCCATTAGGTTCACAGGTTCACATATACAACCGTAACATATAAGTGTACATAGTCAAAATCACAACATCCGCTTCTGATTATTCATGTTGAACATCACCGATTCACCAGTTACATTACTTTCTTTAAAACCATTAGTTGCATGCGGTAAAGGTTTAAAAATACAGTGTGGTGCTAAGAGCACCCCAATATCCGTTTTCTAATACCACGGCTAAAAAATACCACAACACTTGATATTACACTCTTCTTGATACAACACACTTAAAAAATAGGGGCTACCACGCTCTTAACCCTATTTTTGTTTCGATCAATTATCGTTACAGATCTAGATAGATAGAGAATGGTCTGTTGTTGAGCTCATGCGAGCTTACCACAATAAGTCATCATTGGTAATATACACACCTTCAATGGAATTTATGCATATGGCTTCATGTTCAAATGCAACGATGTACATTTTTAGAAATGTAAACTCATAATCATGTTTAAATTATAGGGTTCATTACTGTTTAGCGTGACTACGCAGTGGCTTTGTGGAACGTTTTCTCTTATTTCAATATTCATTGCTCCAATTTCACCTTTGTGCATAAATATCTCCAAACCTGGCAGATAATATCAATAAATCAGTTTGTGATGTAAGCCGATATATGGTTAGGTCACATTAAATATTGTTACTGTACGTAGCATACTTTTTGGAGCATGTTCTATATATGTTTTATATGGTCTTTTAAGTTTATCCATTCTGATGTTGTTGTAGCACAACACTTAGTACTGACGCCATGGTGCCTACAGTTAATTCGGTGTCATGCAATAACTCTCATTTTATTTTTATTTCTTAAAAATAAATGACATCGATGGTTGAATTTGTATGTTTTTTCTATAGTTCGAGAGAATGAAGAAAAAATGAGAGTTATTGCAATAATTTATCTATACTCGATGATCGTTAACTTGAAATAATTTTACATAATAAGGACTTTGCAGATTTGGTTAATATAATTCATATGTGACTGAACATTGTCAGATTGACCTCTCGTGTTTCAAATACCAAAAGCATTAATCAATAGTTCAGATTAATAAACAAAAAGTTAGTTAGAAAACGAAAACCGATTTTAATAATCACCTTAGAAGCAAAGAAAGGTAGTTCAGTGATGGTTAGTTGCATAAAGGAACATTCAACAATATCTTGAACCCCATTAATCCCCTTTAAGCATGCATCAGCATGTACATCACCATCACAGCTACAAAAGATTGTCACCTCAGCCAACTCTGCGAATAAAAAATCTAGCAACTTTTAAGATAGCAAAATTTGGATACATCCTTGTACACAAATGATTTGGTGATCATATATTTTTTTTGCCTAGGAAAATTAGATGCAGAAAAAGGTTACTACAAATAGGTATATGGAAGAATGCTAGGAATATGAGTGTACGTCCAACTTTAGATTGATTTTCACAATTCTATATTTGTCTTTGGCTTTCAAGACTCGAGGGAAGAACATATTTAGATAATCTACTTATATAATTATGATAAGTTTCAAAATCGACATAGTGCATATTTTGTACATTAAGAACATAGTGGTTCTAAAACTGTAGATAAACATTAATAAAAATAGCAAACGATTTCGAGCTTTTTGCGCTTACAATACAAAGCAAGTAGCACATTACCAAGAATAAGATAGCTTTATATGCACACTATAAGCATAACATAATGATTATTGGCTACATGGTGCACAACCATCATATCAACCATGACTCATTTTATTTTAAAAAATATAGTCCATGCTCTTGTTTTATAGTCTAACTATATAATTTTAAAACATTATTCAATACTAAGGCACATAATCATAAAAGAATAAGTCATGATATAAAGAAAACATATGAAATATATATATTAGTCTAACTAACGATTCTTATATCGAGTAATATGTATTGCCGCCCTTCTTCTAATTCATTTGAAAAATGGAATGCAATTTTGAATCCTGATTCAAAATAAATACGCTTACACAAAAAACCAACAATTTCTTAACCAATATTATGCGTTCACTATAAATACAACAAATAAAGTAATTTAGTAAGGAAACACAAAACATACATGTAATTTTTTTTTTAAATGTAGAGAAGCAAGCTTCACTCAAAAAAATCGAAGAAACCATGTAACAAACGAAAAAATGCACTTAACAAGTAATCAATAAGATAACACCTTAGTGATTATAGAGGCTTAAACTCATGACCTCCAATCACCAAACTCCAGTTCATACCAGTTGGAGCAACTCTATAGGAATAAATATAATATTTGTAAAATTATAAGTGTCAATCAAAATTATTAATACCTTTTTATCATTAATTGAAACTAAAACTCCAAAATGACCCAAAATATAGAATAACCACCAATCATCCAAATGTAATAACATGAAATTAAGATATATATGTATGTATGGATGGATGTATATGTATGTATGTATATGTATATGTATTTGTGCATACACACACACAAACACACAAATACATATAATATTTGTGGCTTTTATGCCTCAAGAAGATAGTTTTTTGTTAAATTGGAAATCATATAATATTTACCTTGGTCCTTCTACGGAGATGACTTCGACCGCATAATGCTTTTAAGAGAACAACATGAATAGGAACTATACGATATAAAGGAATATTTTGAAAATATGAAATTGAGTATTTAACACCATGATCGTAAAATAAAACATTTTTATTCAACTACAGGTGGAATCAAATTGACAACATTAAAGAGAACTACTACAAATCAAATTTCCTATTGATTAATTTCATTAAAAGAGAATTGATAGTAACTGATCTTATAATTAATTTGAATTCAAATTTAAAGGAATTGATGCCAAGAAATTCCGTTTATTAGTTGCATCTAATATCATATGTCATGAATTTTTTACTTGAAGTTAATTTACTCGTATACTCCATGTGTTATGCCTTCAATCTGTGATTATATATAAGCATTTTCAATCATAATAGCACGTATAAGTTCTATATGTGTGCAATAGCCATTCACCATAATGCAACATCCAAGTGATGATTCAACCATTTTCATCCATTGAAAATTATAATGCGCACATGTCCATATGCAATATGTAAGTGCTCTTGTTTCGCCAATCCTGAATCCAGTGCCTAACATGCGTGTATATGCATCCACTAGTATCCACTAGCAAACACTTGCAACCATCAAACATAACATGTCTCAAACAGTTATTATATGTTTATATGTACATCTTTCTTCCTTATCCCCTTTTTGTCTTGTTTTATTTAAAGTCTTATTATGCCTATTTATCAGTTAGTTCATTTTTGAGTTGGGTTTATTTTCTCCTTTTCTTTTTTGTTTTGCACTGAGCCTAGGCCATTTCCGTTCGAATTGCGTAAATTGGGATAAATTAGAATAATATGTAATGACAACAAAAAGTAGATTTGGGCATATTGGAATTTGACGGTATAATTGGGATAATTATAAAGGAAAAATATGCAAACATGTTAATCTGAATAGGTTGGACTTAATTTCTTATTAAGTAGAACATCTTATGAGAATATATGAGAATGAAATGTAAATTAAGTAAAACATGTTACTGTAATTTGTATACATCTGAGCAAGTGCCTGTATGATTTGGGGAAGGGTTGTTACATTTAATAAGAAATGTCATTTTACAACCATGGAATATATCATAGGGTTATATTAAGCTTATTAATAAACTTAAACCTGGTAAGTTAAACCTGTCTGATTAATAAGAATAAGTGGTCCATGTTTGTAGTTAATATTTTTTGGGGGACTCTTAAAATCCTAGTTTACTTTGGGCTAAGCCTAGTGGTGGCTTGTGTCAATCTGCTGTTTGCTTGGAACCATATCAATCAATACCTTCTACTATCAAACAAGTCCAGCACTAGTTAGAGACTAGGGCACACTTTACTTATGGATGATTGTATGAGGTTCAAATTTTAGAGGGTGGTACGGGCGTGTTCTAGTAGAGTCATGAGCGTGCATGGATCTGATGGGTGAAGATAAGAAACTGTAACACCGGTGTAAGGGCTGTGTCTTTTAAAGTTGATGTGTTCGGGACTGATATCCCCGACTGCCATGGAGGGCAAAGGTTATTCGCGTATGTTAGGGAACCGATCACTAGGTAGTAATTAGGGTAAAACCTTATCCTGATAGTTGGTGCATAAATTCTGTTCTCGGATATGAATGAGAAGCTTACTCGATCTTATCTTATCTCTTTTACTTCGTACTTGTATGCTTTAATATATTTTCATGTCCAGTATTATTGATCTTTCTTTATACTTCTTTATCTTATGCTTATGCTAAAAGACACTAGAACTCTCCATACAATTGTTTGACCGATTTTGCTTTTCCTTCTCTCTCTTCTTTCGCCCTAGGTTTTCAGGGTGGTGGATTGCAGCAGTGACTATGATTCTTTGATTCAGCTTGGACTTGGATTATTTCTCACTCTATTTATTGCTTCAGTTTCTGTTATATGTTTATTATTATGGCTCATTAGAGATATGATTTTTATGGTTTTGTACTTGTAATCTGATGGCTTATGTTTCTATGAGATAGATGTTTATGATTATGACTTTGTGGTATTTGAAACTATAATGTTGTATTTGGTTTGACAATAAAAGTTTAAAAAGTTTTCCGCTACATTTTATATTCTGTCTTGTGAATTTAGTCTTTGTGTTACTACTTTATACCTATTGCGCTTCACAGAAATTAATTCATCCTCATACGGGCGACATTAATGGATGTGTGGTGCCACAACTACCAAGTATGGCTAATACCTTGTGATGTGCACGTAAAAATGCACATATATATATATATATATTCACATATGTATCCATGTTTAGTTTAAATAAATGTCATATGTAGGTATTTTATCACGTTTAAATTATAATTCAGTTGATTTCAAAACATCATACATTCATGATCTTACAGGTGCAAAATGGTCATTTTTGTGCTTACGTTATTTTGAGAATTTTTACTTGGACATTTTTTCATTGTTCTTGTAGAAATTTGGTGAATATGGAAGAGGGATTCATAGAGATATATATGCAAACAAAGGAATGAAGAGGAAATATTTCTTGTACTGATCTTGGAGGACCCCACCTACCACCCATTCAACTAATTCTACACTTAGAAGCTAATGGACAAATAAGTGGATCTTAAACCTTCATGCAAATTTGATGATGGATTAATTAAAGCTTTATGATTACTTGGTGGCCACACTTCCTAAAGGGCATTATTGGTAGCACGCTAAATGTTGGATTATGGTTTACTCATGTATAAATAACCCACTTGTGTACATGTGAAAGATCTCCTTTAAGTTAGTTTTATGAAAGACCCAAACTCGCCCTTTTGGGAAAGCCCAGATTGTTTTGAGAACACGACAAATCAGAACACAAACAATAGAACATTTCATTGTTGTTACAACAATTACATCAGAGTACAAGAATATTCCAGAGTATGAACAAATATTACATAGAAAAAAATATCAGAGATTTAAAATACATAGCAGCGGAAATTTAAAATGTATAAATACAATGACTAACACAACTAAATGAAATGCATGGATATAAAGCTTTCAAAATATAGCTCCAGCTGTAATCCAGGATCCTGGAAAAAGAAGTAACTGCGAAACCCAAAACTACTAGCTGCCCATGTGGAAAAAAATATGGGCATCCAGAGTTTAGGTTAAAACAATAAACTGCGAGTCAATCATGGGACTGGTGTGAGAGCTAAAATAGTTATTAATTTGATTTTAAAGTTGTGTAAATCAAGAGACCACGCCGTATAACACGAAACATGTTTCCTCCCATGAATACCAGTGCATAAAACAAATAGCGCAATGATTTTTAGAAAAATGAAACCATTATTAGACTCAAGTCCCATCACACAATGCAACGCAAATCGGAGGATAGAGTTTTACCTTATAATGGTCAAAAATGCTTGGTACGCGAAATTCATCTTTTATTATTACTATAAGTGAAGAAAAATAACTTCAAATATAAATGTATCAATCATAGACGACATGGGTACCATATATCATGTCGCCATACTAGGATCTACAACTAAAACCATAAAGTCGCGTATTGAAAATTAGGTTTTCATCATGAATCAAGGCTAGAAATGATCTCTTTTACCGATTTGAGACACTATAGCTAATGCCTCAGGATTCCCCGCGGAGAACCCTTGGATCCTGCAGGGCCGGTCCATACTTGCGGTTTGTGGATTAGTTATTCCTAAACACATGTTTCCCGGTCCTATAGGACCTATAAAATGGCCACTTGGGACCAATATCCGAGGCGCCTCCATCCATCATCCACATAAGTATAATATCTGGGCTCCATACCATGACATCACTTCTAGCTAGAAAGAAACGTGCTGATCTCCCTCCGTTCCCTTATCCCGTTTTAGATTCATACCGGGGTGTGAGGCTTGTGAAGTAACGCTATACACAAAGCTATGCTAATTAAAGCTATGCTAATTAAAGCTATGCTTTGATCATCAACCACAAGGCTCTGATTTTCAACAAAAGCCTTGATCCATGCATCTTAGCATGCCACACTGTCAATCCAATGCCATCTCATTGATTATCTACCAATATATATAACCTCTGAGCTCGTGCATCTCAGAGAATGGTGTTAAGCAAAAAATAAAATTTCCACCACCAAACAGATATATATTTTGCAGAGTTCAACAAATACGGCACAACGGAATACAATGTCAGACATAAAATTCATTTGCAAGTCCGTTCTGGGTCTGAACGAAACCGGAGACACCTTATTCCTCATTACATATGCCCAATAGGTAAGAGAGGTTCTCGCATATCCGTCGATCTCCAAGTACGTCTGAACGATCACCACTTATAACCTTGCTTGGGTGTACGGCCCAATCATGACATCATTAATCATCCAAACGATGTGATGAACTCCGGTCTTCAACCATCGTCTTCATCTTCGAATTTTGGTCGTCATATTAATTATTCGGAATGGGTTAAACCCAATCTTTCTAAATAACTCGTGTATTTCATAATAAATAATAAAGTGCTATAAAAACACATCATACGTCTCATTCCAATTCAGAATATTCTTTTATTTAAACATTCATAATATTAGGGAAAGGTTCCCATTAATTTTATCAAAGACAATTCTTCTAAATTTATTCTTTAATCTTCCTTTGGTTATCCATCTCAAAAGATTTTATTAAAACTCCAATTTAGTTTTAATATCAAAAATCATTACTTTATGATTATTCAAATTTAAGAAATTCATCTTCTCTTTAACTGGATTAAAGAACTAAAGTCATTTAAAAACATAGCTCACGACAAACCCAAATTTATCTTCCATTTAAATATGGAATCTTCACAGAAATTAGATCAATATATATGATCGATATAAATTTCCGCACTAGACTAATAATATAAATGGAATAACGGCAAGGCCTTTTAAATTCCATATATAGTAACGGTCTTCATTCACATATGCTCATCTCGATTATTATTAAATCGAATCTCATTCAATTCCAATTTAATATATTAAATTGGAAAAACTTACTTTATAAAATTCCCATTTAAATCTTAGAAAAATATCTATAAATTCCAAAATCCAGTTAAAATATATATTTTTAAATCTTAATATATTTTCACTATTAATCGGGTTAAAGAACGAATGTCTTTTAAAACATAGTTCACAATAACCCAAGTCACATTTCATTTTATTTCATTGACTAAATATAATTGAAAACTCAAATAATCTTAATTGAAAGATTTATACCTTTACACGGGTTTTAAGAATAGTGTTATTGAAGACACCATCCACGACAAATCCAAAATCCAATTTTTTTATTTAAAACATTGAATTAACTAGTTCATTTCAATAAAAATATATTTTTATCTTTTCAAATATGGAATTTTTCATCCAAATCATTTATTATAATTTTACATAATTTTATTTAGGTCGTTACAATCGGTTTCCAATAACGGCCACCTAACTGCATTTATAGCGACCTTTTCCAAAATTGATTTTGAAATATTTTAAAATCTAACCGTTAGATTTCAAATCTCTTATATTCTTAAAAAAAAACTCTTTTCGATACAAACCCAACGGTTCCAGTTTTAGGAGAATCTGACGGTCGGATCTCCCATTACATAAATTTGAAGTTAATGGTCGAAATTCACGAACGGTCGATGTGCGATGTGTTCTATTCAAGCCATTATATATATAATATATATATACATGTATTTTGTCGATTTCCATTTAAAATGTATTTTATAAAATATGTATAAATTCGTTGTAAAACAATTTCAACTTCATTTTCAATTTTAAATCAAAATTGAATATTCTATATCTTTATCATATTAAAATGATAATATTTTCAAAATATTATATTTTCAAATTACTTCTTTTTAGTGTTTATTATAAAAGAAATGAAATCGATCGATAAACCCGTTCGGGCAAAAATGGTGTTGCTTCTTATAATGGGCTAAATAGTCCAATTCATTACCATGTCTATTTATGGTTTATAATGGGCTAGACCTCCCACATTAAGCCTATAACTTGTGGATGTTGGACATGCCGGTCGGGCCCGAGAAGACTTATTCCACAAATTGGGCTTAACCTCGTGTCATAGCCCACTTCGTATTTGCGCACTTAGACCTCTCACATTAGGTTCAATATTAGTGGCTGCTGGATATGCTGGTCGGGTCCGGGCTGACTTCCACCACAAATGCAACCTAACCTCGTATCAAAAGTGCAACTATAATTTCTAATTGTAATTATTTCACTGAAAAATATTCATTAATTTAAAATATTCTTTATTTTAAAAGATTCTTCATACTAAAATGCTCTTTACATTAAAATGTTCTTTTACATTAAAATGTTCGTTTCATAAAAATGTCCTTTTTATAGAAACGTTCTTTTTATAAAAATGTTCTTTTTACGTTAAAATGTTCTTTAATTCTGAATCGGAACCCAACTCAATCAATTACCATATAAGTTCAATAATATGGTTTTCCATACATTGCATAAATTCTATAATAATGATAAAACGTCCAGATAACATCCAGAGTGCAATTTACAACCAATCACAAGGGAGATGTGTGATCATAATATCTTCCCAAGACCCGTATGGGGTTTCATCCAACAAACAAATAATAAATTATTTGTGCACTTGGGCGATGTGTATAAATTATCGTCCCAATCACATAAACAAGTCGGATAACTTGTAAATGGAAGTGTAATGTATTAACATTATTTAACATGTTAAATATTCCCAATTTTACTCATATCACAGCGTGCATACAAATTATTCTTACAATAGGTATAATCAACAAACAAATATTTTCATCACAGATAAATATTATACATCCAATTTAAAAATAAATAACTATTCAAAAAGTTGAGTGAGAAAGAGTTCTCACCTTTGTTTTCCACTCCGTCATTCTTTAATTTACTGTTCGGATCCAATTTTGGCCCAAATTCTAACATGCTCCAAAATTGACAAAATTGATGTCTATTCGAAGCTCTCGACTCAACGATCGCAGCAAATCTATTTTCGTGCGATTTCGAGTTCGTAGTAAAAAGTTATTAATTTGCGAAGTTTAGAAACAATTTAAATAATTAATTAAATTGTAGAATTTACCCAAATTTTCAACTTTCTCCAAATTGGACAAAATAGATGCTCACGCGGAGGTCTTGACGCCAAGATCGTGCTGGATCTGAAATTGTCAGATTTCGACCTCGTATGCGAAAGATATGATGTTACGAACTTTATATACATGGATTAAATAATTTATTAAAATAAATTAAAATTCTATTTACCCTAGCTTTCTGAAACTGACGTTCACCACTGCCAGAGCTCCGCCGCCGCTACAAGCACCGTGCCACCGCCTGGGACCCACCACCATCTCCCTCATCACGAGATGCCCTTGTACGACCCGCCGCCAACCCCAAAGCTCCACCGCCGACGAGAAATCCCCCCCACGACCGTCGTCCGCCTCGCACCATTTCTTGACCGCCGTAGGCGATCTGATGATCGCGCTCCACTACAAGAGGCTCCGCCTCGCCGTCAGGAAACTTTTTCATGTTGGTGACTTCACCTGAATCGGTCACCGTTAGCCGGAAATTGGCGATCTTCGTTTTGAGCTCGCTGGAAAACTGCTCCTTCGTTCATCTCGAAGTTACCGCCGCCTTGTCCACTTTTAGGCCAAACGATACAAAGCAAAGCTGTAGATCTTTGTCTCCTCTACAATTTCTTCGACTGGGCCATCGCTTAATTCTCGACGGTTCGCGTGTTATTCGCCAAAATCCGAAAGTCATTTTCTGGATTTGACCATCGATTCCTGCGAATCCGTGCAACAATAGGCTATGGAATTTTTGTGGTAGGTAGAGATGGTGATGATTTACAATACCCAGAAATGGTTTGGGTTAATTGTGTATGGATTGGGAGATATAATTTATTTCGTTTCAGGGTCTTATTTGCAAAATATTTTTAGAGAAAAAGAGAGCTGAGTTTAGGATATTATAAAGAGGTGAGGAATTTTATTTTAAACCCTTTTGTATTTTAAATATGTTCAATTTTATTATTTTAACCCCTTATGTATATTATTTAGTACAATTTTGGTCTGTTTCTATGGTTTTAAAATCCGTATGATCTCCTACGGATTCCATTTTCAATGAAAATTGAAACACAACTATTCTTTGATATTACAGATCCCAAGAAACTGGTCTCGTTGAATTCCGAGTCCGTATGCACAAATGGTGAATTTTTAAATTTAGAAAATTGACTGTTTTACATTGTAAAATTAATTAGGATCACATACGAGCTCCAAAAATTACGAATTTTGGAATCTAGCAATAATTTAATATTCCGGACCCATATAAAGTGGTTTCGTCTAATTCGAAGGTCATTTGCAAAATTTCACTTTTTAAGGCATATATATATTATATTAAAAATACATATATAAATAAATAATTTCCGAATCTCGAAATATATCAATGTTTATACTTTTCGAATTCAGAAACGTCATTTTGAATTCAATGGAAGTGGTTTCGATTCCAAATTCATTCGTATGCAAAAAGTAGCTTTTTGGGCTATAGATATTATACATATAAATTCCATAACGTTTTTCTGAAATTTTAATTTTGTCATAACTTACAATTTATAAACTGAAATTTCAATTCCTTACATTCATTAAAAAGATTTTGTCAATACGATTCCAACGTTTCTTGTTTCGTCCGATTCTGACTTATAATGAATTTTACATAATTTCCAAAGTTTAAAATCGAATTTTCAAACTACTGTGCCATTTCAGACTCAAAATAAAATTAATATAAACTTATGCATTCTAACTTCGTCGAAAATAAATTTTTAGCCATTACTATTTTAAATATTAAAAATTCATTAAAATAATTAAAATAAAAAATTTAAATTTGTTCCAAAATTCCGGGTTGTTACAATCTCCCCCACTTAAAATCTTTTCGTCCTCGAAAAGGAATGAAGCCGAAAGTTGTTCTACTATCTACTCAACTTTCATTATGACTTTTATTCTTATTGGTTTTATGGTTCCAATATTTTATTTAACTTCACAAGTTAAATTCCAATTCATTTTGATTTACTTCACTTATCATTCATTCTTGTTAGTTCTACTAATAATCAAACAACACAACCATCAATCAATTAGTTGATTAGATTTTCAAATGCATAATATTTTTATATATACTCAAAAATCGTATTTTTAGTGCAAATCACAACAATATAATCTAACTAAGTTTTGATTCTCACACCAGTCAATTGGAAATATATAGATATCCCACCTTCAAAACTCGAACATAAATACTGATGATGCCATGGTCATCATCAGAATCATCTCCGGGCGACTAGAGTGTGATTCTATATCTACCCAGTATATTTAAGACTTCGAATGTCCGTTAATTATGCATATATTCGAAATCTTTATATACTCGATTGTCCAAATCAAAAATAAAATATTCAAATACGAATAATAAGGTTTAAATTTTCAAAACAGAGTTTGTTTTTATTTTAAAAATAACACACCTTAAAACTCGTTCTAGGATACTACTGATCTTATCTCTAATGAGTCATTCTTATTGGATATTACTAATCCAATCTCTGATTAATTCTTTCGTTTGGTTCTAATGTGTCTTGTTCTCTAGCTTTGTAAACCAAAGCTCCGATACCAACTGAAATGACCCAAACTCGCCCTTTCGGGAAAGCCCGGATTGTTTTGAGAACACGACAAATCAGAAACAATAGAACGTTTCATTGCTGTTACAACATTACATCAAAGTACAAGAATATTCCAGAGTATGAACAAATATTACATAGAATAAAAATAAAAAAGATTTAAAATACATAGCAGCGAAAATTAAAAATGTATAAATACAATGACTAACACAACGGAATGAAATACACAGATATAAAGCTTTCCGAATATTGCTCCAGCTGTAATCTAGGATCCTGGAAAAAGAAGTATTTGCAAAACCGAAAACTACTAGCTCGCCGTGTGGAAAAAAATATGGGCACCCAGAGTTTAGGTCAAAAAAATAAACTCCGAGTCAGTCATGGGACTGGTGTGAGAACTAAAACAGTTATTAATTTGATTTTAAAGTTGGGTAAATCAAGGGACCACGCCGTATAACATGGAACGGGTTTCCTCCCAAGAATACCAGTGCATAAAACAAATAGCGCAATGCTTTTTAGAAAAATGAAACCATTATAAGACTTAAGTCCCATCACACAATGCAAAGCAAACCGGAGGATAGAGTTTTACCTTATAATAGTCAAAAATACTTGGTACGCGAAATTCATCTTTTATTATTACTATAAGTGAAGAAAATTAACTTCAAATATAAATGTATCAATCATAGACAACGTGGGTACCATATATCATGTCGCCATACTAGGCTCTACAACTAAAACCGTAAAGTCGCATATTGAAAATTGGGTTTCCATCATGAGTCAAGGCTAGGAGTGATCTCTTTTACCAATTCGAGACACTCTACCTAATTCCTCAGGATTCCCCGCGAAGAACCCTTGGATCCTGCAGGGCCGGTCCACACTTGCGGTTTGTGGATTAGTTATTCCTGAACACACGTTTCCTGGTCCTATAGGACCTATAAAATGGCCACTTGGGACCAATATCCGAGGCGCCTCCATCCATCATCCACATAAGTATAATATCTGGGCTCCATACCATGACATCACTTCTAGCTAGAAAGAAACTTGCTGCTCTCCCTGCGTTCCCTTATCCCGTTTTAGACTCATATCGGGGTGTGAGGCTCGTGAAGTAACGCTATACACAAAGTTATGCTAATTAAAGCTATGCATTGATCATCAACCATAAGGCTCTTCTTTTCAACGAAAGTCTTGATCCATGCATCTTAGCATGCCACACTGTCAATCCAATGCCATATCATTGATCATCTACCAATATATATAGCCTCTGAGCTCGTACGTCTCAGAGAAGGGTGTTAAGCAAAGAATAAATTCCCCGCCACCAAACATATATATATATATATATATATATATATATATATATATATATATCAGAGTTCAACAAATACGGCACGACGGAATACAATGTCAGACATACAATCCATTTGCAAGTCCGTTCTGGGTCTGAACGAAACCGGAGACAACTTATTCCTCGTTCCAAATGCCCAAAAGGAAGAGAGGTTCTCGCATATCCATCGATCTCCAAGTACGTCTGAACGATCACCACTTATAACCTTGTATTGGGTGTACAGCCCAATCAAGACATCAGTAATCATCCAAACGATGTGAAGAACTCCGGTCTTCAACTACCGTCTTCATCTTCGACTTTTGATCGTCGTATTAATTATTCGGAATGGGTTAAACCCGGTCTTTCCGGATAACTCACGTATTTTATAATAAATAATAAAGTGCTATAAAAACACATCATACGTCTCATTTCAATTCAGAATATTCTTTTATTTAAATATTCATATTATTAGGGAAAGGTTCCCATTAATTTTATCAAATATAATTCTTCTAAATTTATTATTTAATCTTCCTTTGGTTATCCATCTCAAAAGATTTTTATTAAAACTGCAATTCAGTTTTAATATCAAAAAACATTACTTTATGATTATTCAAATTTAATAAATTCATCTTATCCTTAACTGGATTAAAGAACTTATGTCATTTAAAAACATAGCTCACGACAAACCCAAATTTATCTTCCATTTAAATATGGAATCTTCACAGAAATTAGATCAATATATATAATCGATATAAATTTCTGCATCAGACTAATAATATAAATGTAATGACGACGAGGCCTTTTAAATTCCATATATTGTAATGGTCTTCATTCATAGAAGCTCATCTCGATTATTATTAAATCGAATCCCATTCAATTCCAATTTAATATATTAAATTGGAAAATCTTACTTTATAAAATTCCTATTTAAATCTTAATAAAAGATTTATAAATTCCAAATTATATTTTCACTGTTAATCGGGTTAAAGAACGAATGTCTTTTAAAACATAGTTCACAATAACCCAATTCACATTTCATTTTATTGCAATTACTAAATATAATTGAGAACTCTAATAATCTTAATTGAAAGATTTATACCTTTACACGGGTTTTAAGAATAGTGTTATTGAAGATACCATTCACGGCAAACCCAAAATCCAATTCTTTTATTTAAAACATTGAATTATTTTTCTAGTTAATAACTAGTTCATTTCGATAAAAATATATTTTTATCTTTTCAAATATGGAATTTTTCATCCAAATTCTTTCCAAATCATTTATTTTGATTTTACATAATTTTTCCATATTTTTAATAATTTTATTTAGGCCGTTATATTCGGTTTCCAATAACGGCCACCTAACTGCATTTACAGTGACCTTTTCCAAAATTGATTTTGAAATATTTTAAAATCTAACCGTTAGATTTCAAATCTCTTTTATTCATAAAAAAACTCTTTTCGATACGAACCCAACGGTTCTAGTTTTAGGAGAATCTGACGGTCGGATCTCCCGTTACATAAATTTGAAGTTAATGGTCGAAATTCGGGAACGGTCGCTGTGCGGCGCGTTCTATTCAAGCCATTAAATATATATATATATATATATATATATAATATACATATATTTTGTCGATTTCCATTCAAAATGTATTTTGTAAAATATGTATAAATTCATTGTAAAACGATTTCAACTTCATTTTCAATTTTAAATCAAAAATGCATATTCCTTATCTTTATCATATTAAATTGATAATATTTTCAAAATATTATATTTTGAAATTAATTCTTTTTAATATTTATTATAAAATGAATAAAATTGATTGATAAACCCATTCGAGTTAAAATGGTGTTGCTACTTATAATGGGCTAAATAGTCCAATTCATTATCATGTCTATTTATGGTTTATAATGGGCTAGACCTCCCACATTAGGCCTACAACTTGTGGATGTTGGACATGCCGGTCGGGTCCGGACAGACTTATTCCACAACTTCGGCTTAACCACGTGTCATAACCTGCTTCGTATTTGCGCACTTAGACCTCTCACATTAGGTTCAACATTAGTGGCTGCTGGATATGCCGGTCGGGTCCGGGCAGACTTCCACCACAAATGCAACCTAACCTCGTGTCAAAAGTGCAATTATAATTTCTAATTGTAATTATTTCACTGAAAAATATTCATTATTTTAAAATATTCTTTATTTTAAAAGATTCTTCATACTAAAATGCTCTTTACATTAAAATGTTCTTTTACATTAAAATGTTCGTTTCATAAAAATGTTCTTTTTATAAAAATGTTCTTTTTATAAAATTGATCTTTTTACGTTGAAATGTTCTTTAATTCTAAATCGGAATGAGACTCAATCAATTACCATATAAGTTCAGTTATATGGTTTTCCATACATTGCATAAATTTTATAATGATGATAAAACATCCGGATAACAACTAGAGTGCAATTTACAACCAATCACAAGGGAGATGTGTGATCATAATATCATCACAAGACCCGTGTGGGGTTTCATCCAACAAATAAATAATAAATTATTTGTGCACTTGGGCGATGTGTAAAAATAATCGTCCCAATCACATAAACAAGTCAGATAACTTGTAAATGGAAGTTTAATGTTCTATTTTAATTATCATAATGTATTAACATTATTTAACATGTTAAATATTCTCAATTTTACTCATATCCCAACGTACATACAAATCATCCATTCAATAGGTATAACCAACAAATGAATATTCTCATCACAGATAAATATTATGCATCCAATTATAAAAATAAATAACTGTTCAAAAAATTGAGTGAGAAAGAATTTTCACCTTTGTTTTGCACTCCGTCATTGTTTAATTTACTGTTCGGATCCAATTTTGGCCCAAATTTTAACATGCACCAAAATTGACAAAATTGATGTCTACTCGAAGCTCTCGACTCAACGATCGCATCACAATTTTGGCCCAATTTCGGACCCACCACCGTCTCCTCCATCACGAGGTGCCCCTGTACGACCCACCGCCAGCCCCAAAGCTCCACCGCCATCCGCCTCGCACCATTTCTCGACTGCCACAGGCGATCTGATGATTGTGCTCTGCCACTAGAGGCTCCGCCACTAGAGGCTCCGCCACTAGAGGCTCCGCCACGCTGCCAGGAAACTTTTTCATGTTGGTGACTTCACCTGGATCTGTCATCGTTGGTCGGAAATTGGCGATCTTCGTTTTGAGCTCGCCGGAAAACTGCTCCTCCGTTCGTCTCGAATTTCACGGCGCCTCGTCCACTTTCAGGCCAAACTATACAAGCAAAGTTGTAGATCTATGTCTCCTCGACAATTTCTTTAACTGGGCCATCGCCTAATTCTCGACGGTTCGCGTGTTATTCGCCAAAATCCGAAAGTCATTTCTAGCTTTGACCATCGATTCCGGCGAGTCCGTCCGACGATAGGTTATGGAATTTTTGTGGTAGGTAGAGTTGGTGATGATCTACAATACCCAGAAATGGTTTGGGTTAATTGTGAATGGATTGAGTATAATTTATTTCGTTTTAGGGTCTTATTTGCAAAATATTTTTAGAGAAGAAGAGAGTTGCTGCCATGGAAAAGAAGGAGGAGAATTGGGTTTGTGCTAGGGGTATGAGAGAGTTAAAGATATTATATAGGGGTAAGGAATTTTATTTTAAACCCTTGTGTATTTTAATTATGCTCAGTTTTATTATTTTAACCCCTTATGTATATTATTTAGTACAATTTTGGTCCATTTCTATGGTTTTACAATCCGTATGATCACCTACGGATTCCATTTTCAATGAAAATTGAAACATATCTATTCTTTGATATTACAGATCCCAAGAAACTGGTCTCATTGAGTTCTGAGTCCCGTATGCACAAATGGTGAATTTTTAAAGTTAGAAAATGGAATATTTTACACTATAAAATTAATTACGATCACATACGAGCTCCAAAAATTATGAATTTTAGAATCTAGCAATAATTTAATATTCCGGACCCATAGAAAGTGGTTTCGTCTAATTCGGAGGTCGTTTGCAAAATTTCACTTTTTAGGCGTATATATATTATATTAAAAATACATATATAAATAAATGATTTTCGAATCTCGAAATATATCAGTGTTTATACTTTTCGAATTCTGAAACGTCATTTTGAATTCAATGGAAGTGGTTTCGAGTCCAAATTCATTCGTATGCAAAAAGTAGCTTTTTGGGCCATAAATATTATATAGTTAAATTCCATAGCATTTTCTGAAATTTTAATTTTGTCATAACTTACAATTTATAAATTGAAATTTCAATTCCTTACATTCATTAAAAAGATATCGGCAATAAAATTCAAACGTTACTTGTTTCGTCCGATTCTGACTTATAATGAATTTTATATAATTTTCCAACGTTTAAAATCGAATTTTCAAAATACCGCGCCATTTCAGGCTCAAAATAAAATTAATATAAACTTATGCGTTCTAACTTCATCGAAAATAAATTTTTAGTTGTTACTATTGTAAATATTAAAAATCCATTAAAATAATTAAAATAAAATTTTTAATTTTGTTTCAAAATTTCGGGTTGTTACATTTTAGTTGAGAGTGGAGGCTCAAATCCAAACCTCTCTTTCATTTCTGTGGCTACTTAGCCATTCTTTTATGTAATCTCTCTTTTTAATGAAATTGAATTTCTATGCTCTCTACTTTATGTTCATAGTATAGATTCATTTACATGCTCTCTACTTTATGTTCATAATTTAGATTTATTTACTTAAACATCCTGAAAATTATAAACATTAATCACATTAACATAAGTAATAAAATGGGGATAACTTAATTGAAATAGTGGGAATTAAGGGAAACGGACTATACCATTGCGTTCGTCTTGGAATTCTGGTCAGGATAGACCCAAAGTTTGCATTAAACGGATATCATGTGAGGAAGTTATGGCCTTGGAAGTTTGTACATATATAAGGAGAATATATATATATATATATATAATAAAATAATATTCAGAAAATCAAATAGGAAAACGAATCGGGAAATCAACCCGTTGGGGGTCGACCCACCAAATGGGTGTCGACTCTAGGGTCGACCCCACTCCGGATTTGGGCAGATCCATTTTCTGTACCTGGACATATTTTCTTGTTTTAATTCGTTGAGGGTTGGTGTATAAATAGGGAGACCATTCTATTGTTCCATACACCAAATTCTCTTCACCCTTCTTCCTCTAGACTCTTTCTAAAATAAATAATGGAGACAATGGAATGCTGCCCGAACTTGGATTGATTTAGGCTATCTTCAACGCTAACACATCAGAGATCTTGCTTATATACCATATCCAAATTTTGCGAGTCTAGTTATTTTTAAATATAAAATTGAATCAATACACCTGACATGTAAATAAACTGAATCTGATAGTATGCCTATACGTTCATCATGCTTATCTATGTTCATACTTAACACGATGCCTGTATGTTTATA
Organism: Allium sativum; assembly: GCA_030737875.1. NCBI lineage: Eukaryota > Viridiplantae > Streptophyta > Magnoliopsida > Asparagales > Amaryllidaceae > Allium > Allium sativum. The sequence goes on from CM060926.1 coordinate 380,406,656, forward strand.
TCTATGATGCCTGTATGTTCACATCTGACATGTAGATAACCTAATTGTATGTTTATTGTTAAATTGGTTTATGCTAAAAGTACATGTAAGCTTCATCATGCTAATTTGGTAATTATATTCTTAATTATATGCCTATTCTGTTCTTCTCTCTCTTTTTCCTTTTTATTTTATAAGTCTAAGCTACCTTTGAGCCTAGGCCAATCTCACTGAAATGTACGCACGAACGAAATTGGGATACTTGGGAAATGTTTGGGAATAATAATGAAAAAAGGGATAATGGGCATATTAATTGTAAAAAAGGGATATGGGGGCATATCACTAATTTAGAGCCTAAGACTATAACTTGGGAATATGAACATGTTGATAGGGATAAACTTAATTGGGAAGATTAAAGTAAGACATGTTAGGAAAGGAACCAGATGTAATATAAATTTGAATCACTTATATATGGGGGAAAACATCTGGGCAGGTGGATGGGAAAAAAGACAACCGGGCTTATTAATAAACTTAAACCTGCTAAGTTAAAATGGATAAATTAATAAGCTAATGATTCTCAAGTTTAGGGTATCAAAGGGGAGACTCGAGGAAAACCTAGTGGGGATGCAAGGCTAGGGGTTGGCTTGTGTCGTTTGTCTGGAACCCATATCAGTCGGCATCCCTAGAGGTGTATCAGTCGGATAGGGCCACACACTAGGTAGAGGTCAGGGCACGCTTTATTAAACTGGGTAGTAAGTGGTTCAAAAAGAAGGATGGTGTTAGTGGCACGCTCTGGCAGAATCATGAGCGTGCATGGGTCCGGTCGGGGAACATAAGACATCGACACTTGCGAATATTTGTTGTGGGGGGAAGTTGCCGAGTAGGGAGTGATACAGCCTATTGTGGGGAAGAAATAAGATATTAGGATTTTGGGAGCCGATCACTTAGATAGTTATTAGGGGTCAGGGGTACGCCTAATCTTACTATCTATTTTGGGTTTAACCTTGGGGTTAAAGGTTAAAGGTTAAAGGGAATGGGTTAAATACCTAATCCGGTTATGAATCTAGTACGTAATCATAAGTGTAGTGCAGAGTTATAACTATCTTTTACAATCAGTTTACCTTGAGTTTGAGAAGCAAAACCGATTTGTACCTATTCTATTTCTTGTTATGACATATTCTCTCATCCATTCTTATTTACTTTTCATGTTACTTTTACTTTATCATATATTAAAAGTCACCGGACTCGCCAGACTTTATGTCTGACCCTTTTTGTTTTGCCTCTTCTCTTCCTTCCCTACCTTAGGTCACGAGGTGAAGATAGTGGCCAGCAGTAGGATTTCTTATTCGGCTTTGGAACACTTTATGAGATGTATTGCCTTGATCTCTTATTTTTTGGCTTGGCTATGAAGGATATGTTGCTTTACTTTTGTACTTGGTTTATGTAAATTCTTGTTATTTCTACGGGTTTTTCTGACTTTGATATAACCAGTTTATATCATGTACGTTGTTATGACAAACTATGCTCTGAAATAAAAGTTTATTTTCCACTGCTTTGTTTTACTATACCTGTCTGGTGTACTTCTGTTCATGTTAACCTTATGTGCTTCATTGAACTCAATGCATTCCATTTGTGAGTGACATTAACGGACGTGGGGTGTCACATTTGGTATTAGAGCTGAGGTTAGAAGGTCAGGGAAAAGGTTTTCAAAATCATTTTCAAAAGCAAAAAGTTTTCAAAGTTTTCAAAAGAAAAACCTATTTTTGGAATAGCATATCCCTTTAAATCCATATCCTATCTTTCTCTTTTCTGAATCCTTGTTTCTCTTTCAGCATGTTTGGGAAACCCGATATTCCTGAGGGCATACAGATGCTCATATGTTTTCGTAGGTATCTAGAAGCTACGGTACCTGCCGTAAGTGCTCCAACCCCAGCAGCACCCGAAGTAACTCAACTGCCTCCTCGCGTAGTATACTTTTCTAAGCTTTGCAAAGATTTCTGTGCCATGGGCGGCAAGAAGTTCTACGGTTCTGAGAGTTACGTAGAGGCACAAAATTGGCTAAAGGAAACAGTGAGTGTATTTAGCCTTTTTGAGTTAGAAGATAGGAGGAAAAGGCTAAGTGGTGGCCCAAGAAGGGAAAGCAACAAAAGAAGAGAGGGAAGCCTGAGAAAGCTCAAATTATGACGGAGGTCAAGTGTTTTAATTATGGAATGATGGGCCATTTCCAAAAGGATTATAAGAGAGGAAAAGGAGCATGCTTTCCTTGTGGACAGAAGGGACACTTCAAGGACAAGTGCCCAAAGGGAGGACAAGGGACATGATCTTCTGGTGGAGGACATGTGAATGCTCTTGAGACTAGTGGATCCGAGAGGGGTAAGAAAATTATAGTGGAAGGTTTGATTTCTCTTTTTGATCATCCTGTTAGGACTCTTTTTAATTCCGACGCTTCTCATTCGTTTATATCTAATTCTTTAGTTGATATTCTTCACTTGCATACTAGAATAGTATCTGATCCTATAGTAGTCTCAAACCCCATAAGGGGAACGACTCATTTATCTATGGTGTGTCGGGGTTCGAGGATTTTTGTGTTAGGTGTCGAATTTGAATGCGACGCTTATGTTTTGAGCTTTATGGGCTACGGTTTGATTCTAGTTATGGATTGGCTAGCCATGTATGGTGTCATCCTAGACTATGAAAGGAGGGCCATTAGATTTCTGACTTGCCGTGGAAAGACTTTCGAGATTTCTTGTGACCCAAGGGGGTCTGTCATGCTCAGTTACCTAGACTTGCTCGATACTTCTGATGGTGACATGCGCTTGGTGCCCATAGTTAGAGACTTTTCTGATGTGTTTGAGGAGGTTAGGGGATTACCTCCAAGGAGGGAGACTGATTTTCGGATCTACCTAGTGGATAATGCAAAACCAGTCGCATTGCATGTACGCTATATGGCTCCTAAGAAAAGGAGAGAGCTCAGTAAGCAAGTGGGGGAGCTTCTTGAGAATGGGTTTATCAGATGAAGTATTTCTGAATGGTGGGCTCCAGTTGTTTTGCCAACAAAGGCAGATGGCTCACTTTGCCTATGTGTGGATTATAGGGAGTTGAATAAATTCACTAAGAAGAATAGGCACCCACTCCCAAGGATTGACGATCTGTTTGACCAGTTGGTTGGCGCTATAGTTTTCTCATAGATGGACTTAGCCATGGGATTTCATCAGCTAAGGGTGGCAGCTGAGAGTATAGATAAGACGACTTTCATAACCCTAGATGGATTTTATGAGTGGCCAGTAATGCCCTTTGGTTTGACTAATGCACCCGCATACTTTGTACACTTGATGAGTAGGGTGTTCAAGGAGTTTCTGAATAAGTTTGTGGTGGTTTTTGTGGATGACATCTTGATCTTCTCAAAGAACAAGGAGGAGCATGCCCTACACTTAGAGGAAGTTTTTAGGACTCTTAGGTCACATCAGCTTAAGGCTGAATTTTCTAAGTGTCATTTTTGGAGAAGGGAAGTACGATTCTTAAGGCATACGGTTTCCAAGGAAGGGATAGCGGTGGATCCCGCTAAGGTTGTTGCAGTTCAAGATTGGAAGGCTCCAAAGAATACAACAGAGGTGAGAAGTTTTCTTGGTTTGGTGGGCTATTATAAGAAGTTTATAAAGGACTTTGCAAGAGTATCAACCCCACTCACCAAACTAACAAAGAAGAACTTGGCTTTTTCATGGAGTGTAGACTATGAGGATGCCTTTAAGATATTAAAGAGGGCTCTGACAACAGCCCCAGTTTTGACTTTGCCAAATGGAAACGAAGCATTCACAGTCTATACCGACTCTTGTTGCACGAGACTTGGCGTGGTTTTGATGCAAGATGGAAGGGTAGTGTGTTATGCTAGTAGACAGTTGGAGGTACATGATAATAACTACCCGCCCAATGATTTGGAACTAGCTGCAATAGTGTTCTCACTAAAGTCTTGGCGACACTTTCTTCTTGGAGAAAGATTTGAGTTGTATACATATCATAAATCGCTCAAATACTTATTTTTGCAAAAGGATCTTAATCTTGGGCAACAACGATGGATGGAGTTCTTGGCATCATATGACTTTGAGATAGCTTATACCCCTGGCAAAGGTAATGTGGTAGTTGATGCGTTGGGTATGCAGAGGATCTTTAAGTCCTCTATTCGTAGAGAGGCGGAGCTTAGAGTTTCTATCGACCTTTGATTTTAGGCCTTCTATGGATCTTGTGTCTAGCCTGTTAGCATCTTTGGTTATACAACCCGCTCTTATGGAGTGCATTGGATCGGCACAAAAGGACGACCCACAGTTAATTAAGATCTTTGACAGACTTGATAGAGGAGAGACATCTAGTCACCTAAATCAGTACATAGTGGATGATAAAGGGTGGCTAAGGACGGATGGAAGACTTTGTTTTTCGAGGTATAAGGATATGTTGAGGACAATGCTTGAGGAGTCTCATCATTCTCGGATGACTATCCATCCAGACGACGATAAAAAAGTATCAAGATATGAAGCGGGTTTTCTTCTGGGATGGAATGAAGAAGGATGTAGTGGAGTATGTATGTTGATGTATGACTGCCAACGTGTTAAGGACGAGCAAAAGAAGCCTGGTGGGTTACTTCAGCCTTCGGATATATCACAATGGAAGTGCGAGAGTGTTTCTATGGACTTTATAGACAGATTTCCAAGATTGAGGAAGGGCAATACCGGTATTTGGGTAGTGGTGGACCGACTTACTAAGAGCGCTCATTTCATTCCGGTCAAGAGTAAACGGACATCATCATGGCTTGAATCAGTATATCTTCGAGACATAGTATGACTGTATGGTGTTCCTTCTAGCATAGTAAGTGATCGGGATCCAATCTTTACTATCGATTTTTGGAAGAGTTTACAAGAAGCACCAGGTACACAGCTACGGTTGAGCACGACATACTATCCTCAAACGGACGGACAGACTGAAAGGGTGAATAGAGTTCTTGAGGATCTTTTGAGGCTGTGTGTACTAGATTTTGGAGGATCTTGGGAGGAGCATCTTCCATTAGTTGAGTTTTCTTATAACAACAACTATCAGACAAGTATAGGAATGTCACCTTTGAAGCATTATATGGACGGCTATGCCGATTACCAACTTGCTGGTGGGATCTACGGATAAACTTTTGCTTGGATCCAACATGATTAGGGTGACTTCTTTGAAAGTCGATCTTATCATCATACGTATGATGATAGCTCAAGATCAGCAAAAGTCCTATGCCAATAGGAGGAGGAATGATTTGGAATTCGAAGTGGGAGATATGGTATTCATTAAAGTATCACCTCTAAGGAACGTAGTTCGCTTTGGCTCATCGGGGAAGTTGGCACCGAGGTTCGTAGGACCATTCCCCATACTAGAGAGGATAGGTCGGATGGCCTATAATATCAGACTACCAGACAGATTAGCAGGCATACACGATGTTTTCACGTTTCCCATTTGAGGAAATATCTTCATGAAACGTCAGAGGTGGTAGAGCCTAGTACCCTTGAGGATATAGAGGTCGAAAAGGAAGCAACTGTGAGAGGATTTCCCGCTCGTGTTCTTGATATAGAGATTAAGAAGCTAAGTAACAAAGAGGTAAGGCTAGTCATGGTCCAATGGGAAGAAGATAGCAAAGATGCAACATGGGAACCCAAATAAAAGATTCGCGCTTTTTACCCTTTTCTTTTCGAAAGTACGTTTTAAGCTTCTTTTTCGCGTTTCCTTCTTTGCTTAAGTATGTTAGCTTTTCGTTTGAACCTTCACTCCTTAGGTAGAAAACCAATGGATGGAAACATGTGTTTGAGACATGTTGTTGTTGATGGTTTCAAGTGGATGTAAGTGTTTGCTCGTGGATGCACATACACACACATTAGGCACAAGATAGGCTCAATCACTTACATAATGCATATGGATGTGTGCGCATTTAGATTTAGGAATGGATGCAAAGTGGATGACTCATCATATGGATATTGCATATGGATGAATGGTTGTGCACGCATATATAATTTATATGAAATAATAGGACTCTTTGCATGCATATTGGATACATGGCACCAACATAATTTGCATTAAGGAGGTCAACTGAATCAGTGGACCGCCTAATTTCCACATTAGAATATAGGAACATGTACACACACTTACGCATATGTTTATACAAGCATTATATTTTTTCTAAGAATAATGGATACCTGTGATTGATGGATGAGTAGATGATTATGAGGATTATAACATTCTTCTTGACTTGGAGATTTCCGGGACTAAATCCTTTAAGTGGGGGAGAATGTAACAGCCTGAAAATTATATACATTAATCACATTAACATAGTAATAAAATGCGGATAAATTAACTGAAACAGCGGGAACTAAGGGAATGGACTGTACCATTGTGTTCGTCTCGGGATTCTAGTCAGGATAGACCCAAAGTTTGCATTAAACGGATAACATATGAGGAAGTTATGGGCCTTGGAAGTTCGTATATATATATAAGGAGAATATATATATATAATAAAATAATATTAAGAAAATCAACCAGGAAAATGAACCAGGAAATTGACCCGTTGGGGGTGGACCCACCCTCGGTGAGGGTCGACACTGGTGTCGACCCACCAACATGGGTGTCGACCCTATGGTCGACCCCACTCCGGATTTGGGCAGATCCATTTTCTGAACCTGGACTTATTTTCCTGTTTTAGTTCATTGAGGGTTGGTCTATAAATAGGGAGGCTATTCTATTGTTCCATACACCAAATTCTCTTCACCTTTCTTTCTCTAAACTCATTCTAAAATAAATAATGGAGACAATGGAATGCGGCCCCAACTTCGATTGATTTAGGCCATCTTCAACGCTAACACATCAGAGATCTTGCTTATATATCATATCCAGTCTTTGTGAGTCTACTTATTTTTAGATATGAAATTGAATCAGTACACCTGACATGTAAATAAAACTGAATCTGAGAGGTTCATACTTAACATGATGCTTATATGTTCATTTTTATGACGCCTATATGTTCGAATCTGACATGTAAATAACCTAATCATATGTTTATTGTTAAATTGGTTTATGCTAGAAGTACATGTCACCTTCATCATGATAATTTGGTAATTACAGTCTTGATAGACAATGGGTAGCTGCTGCTAGTTGATTCTGCAATTGGTCTTTGGCATGAGGTTAATTAAAAAAGTAGCAATCATGTAATTTGTTATGTAAGTTATACCTAGTTCATATGTATGTCTCCTCCTACATGAGTAAACTTTATTTCTTTAGTGGTCGAGGCACTTCAAAACCATATAGTTGTTATGTGCACTGCATATCACCTGCTCTACTATGTATCCTTTTTTTAATTAAATAAAAGAGTGTTACAGAGCAATATAATAACCGGGTCGGCTGTGCCAAAAAAAAACTATTAACATAAATAAACTATACTTATGATAAATGCAATATCTATGTCACTTATTATCAATAATAGAGATCATAGATTATATATTTGTTAATTTACCTAAATATGAAAGGGGATTTACCTCTAAATTGCTTTCTAATCTTATATTTAGCTCTTAACTTAGTTTCTAGTTTTCATTAGCTTTTATTAGTTAAAACAATCAAAAGTTTGGTTTAATTTGATTGAGTAAGATTGAAATTATTTCCTTCCCTGTGGATCGACTCGTATTCGCTCCCGTACTAACAATTGTACGTCATGCGCTTGCGGTCTATTATGATACTACGTGCGATGGTTTTCTCATGCCATAGAAAAAACGTTTGCGAATAAGTTTTTGGCACCGTTGCGGGGCATTGAATTTGATTTTGATTTTATTCTTCGAACTAGTTTTTTGTTATCTTTTCTTTTATTTTAAAAAAACACTTTGCATTGTGTGTTTGTCGTGTTGTTTTCTTGAGTTAGTTTTTTTTTTGTGTGTGTTTATTCGTTTTCATTTAGTTTGGTTTCGTTTGTATGTTTTTTCCTTTCATCTTTGCTTAGCTTTCAATTTTAAAAAAAAATCACATTGCATTGCAATTTCATTAGTATTTACATTTCAAATTTCTTTTGTTGTTTCTGTTATACAGGTTTTTCTTCTCTTCACTACTTACATATTGATTTTCTTACATTTTTTCAACACTTTCACTAGTTACAACAGTTCTCCACCACAACTTCCACGGCCTACTCCTCCATCAATTCAATTACACCACCCATACCAACTGATAAACAAACCCCGCAAAACATCAGCTCTACCCACCCATGTTTACCCATCCATCCACTTACAAAACCTCTACCCTCAAATTCACCAACCATCCCACTGCTACTCAATCAACTTCAAACTGCTAACGGAAGAACAACCATCCTCAAACCCGACGAAATTCAGCCTAAAAAATACCTCACGGCCAATTCACATTCAAACTCAACTCAACCACTGCACCACATTCACATTCAAACTTCACCAGTGCCACAAGACCCATCCCTTTGTCAGTTCATTAAACCGCCTTACAAATGTTGCTCCTCTACCAAACAACACAACAAGCCTACACTGAAACAACATACCAGTCACCTTCAAACTCCTCTACAAACCATCGTTGTGACAACCCAAATTCCGACAAACCAAATTTTTTATCAAAATTCCAATCCATCGAAGCTCGTGTTGGTTTATCTAGTATCCTATAGGGAGACAGATATATAAAAATATATCAGAGCTTGTAAAACATCTCACAGAGGAAAGGAGTAAAGTATAATATAATCAAATATAGCCTTAACATGATAATAATATTGCCTAGCCAATATCCAAAGCTATAACATCTCTGCCACAAACCTAACCTGCGAGCATGTTATTAGGAGAGGGTCAGAACACAAGTTCTGAGTGATTGGATTTAAAATACACATTCTGTATAATCCTACATTTACCGTTAAATCATATTTTCTTATTTATTAGGTTACTTGGGTTAATAGCACTCAAGGCTTATTACACACACGTTGTACCCATCTACACCCCAGTAGATTAACCTAAAATTATATGTGTAGCTACCCCCCAATACAAAGGTACTTCCCATAGTACCCTCCTCGCACGCACCGTTGCAGCACAGAAGTATACACAATCTCTTCTCCCACGTCAGAATGACGTACAAATCCCCACGTAATGATGCCAAGTTATCCATCCTATGTCAGAATGACATACGGATCACCCTATTGGGTCTCGTCGCGAAACAATGCCATAATGCTTACGATACACTACCCTAGAATGGATGCATGTATCTAGACCCTCCTTCGCACGTCTCGTCAAACATATTCGACATCCCTTACCCATGATACACCTCCCCAAACTGGATGCATGTACCTCGCACATGATGCCTACTATACCCCAAGTCCTGTAACAGGGCTATGTGTAGTACATGGAACTCGATCGGGAGAATTTTCCATACTTGTATAGGCCCGTCTGAAAAAGCCCACATATATCGGTCTGTTTTTTAGTGGATATGGTCCTACTTGACCTCTCCCTCAGCTAGTGAAAGACTACCCCAGAGCTACGTGACGTGCCCCTAACAAACAATCTAAAAGAATCCATTTGGCATGTCCCTCAACCACATTGCCTCGATAGTGAAAAGTTGGTGGCCACTTGGTTATAGCTCTAGCCTTTCTGCATCACACCTAACTGCCGATGAAGGTACCCGACGATTACTACAATCATTTGGTCCTGACCCCCGCCCCTAGTGGGCAAATCGTCGAATCACTCCACCATGCCATAGCCTTCTTACCGTAAGACCTTATTACGATCAAGGTATACTCCCTTTTTGTGGTATCGCGTAGACCCCTTACCCATATATGTATCCTGTAATTGAGGACCACCCTTTGTGTACCCTACCACGTCCCCCAGAAGCAGCATGCTTCCACCCAGTCCCCGGAGCCAGCAAGATAAATCAGATGGACATGCGCTCCCCTTTGTGCCTCGTGACACCTCCGTGAACCATCCCCTTTGGGTTCACCTCCTTCAGACGTATGGACTGGCCCAAGCATTTCACGACAACGTATTATTAGACCCTATGTCTAAACGTTCAATTATGTGCTTTCTCTACCTCATCGTTTTCTTTCTAACTTGGTTATTTCCAATCCCATTGACCTTTATTTTAAGTTACCAAGTTTTCGCCTCTTATATCTCTAAGGAATGGGCCCCTCCCGCTTATTAATTTCATTTATACAACTTAACCCCTTTAAGTTCATTAATAAGCCTTTAAAATGTTATTCTTTAGATTCTACAATCATCTTATATCTTGGTTAAATAAGTTACAACAGCATGTTCTTCTTTACTTAATCAATAAGTTTCATGTCTCCAGATTACTTAATTTATACTTAAGTATAACTTATCTCATTCATAAGTTTCCCATTTTCTCTATCTTTTATTATAACCTACGTTATGATTCCCACTTGTCCCCAGGACAAGCCTACCTATTATCTTCCATTTTCATATCTAAGTTGATTCGTAATAGGTTATTATCATTCCCCATTCATTCCCATTTCTTTTACTATTGTAATTCATTGTCCTTCCTTTACTGTAATATATATTCCTTATTTTATTAAGGAAAATACTTCATGCACCTTATTAGTTTGACATACAGAAAAAATCAGTGATTTATTTTCATAATGTGCTCACATCCTAATACGTAGCTGCAAGTAATTTCTTTTATTTCAATTTCTTTATGGTAGCCTACTTGCAACAACGTTCTCAGAAATAAGTCACTTAGGGAAATACATCACTTTTCCTTCGTATCCCACTAACTCAGCCCATTTCACACCTTCCCTTTTCTATTTTATGAGTTAGACATTTAATTTCTAATTCACTGAAATCTTTTCTTTTTTAACCGCAATAAGTGTATTAACTTATTTTCTTAATGTCTTCTACTTACATATATTTTTTACATATTTAGGCATTAGACCGCCCACACTAAGTTAACAACTTGTGGATGCTGGATTTGCCGATTGGTTCCGGACAAGCTTCTACCACAAGTTAAACTTAGCCTCGTGTCTAAATGAGGTTATCTACATTTTTCCCAATTTCTTTAAATTTTCTTACAATCCAAGCATGTCTTAATCTTCCCAATTAAGTTTTATTCATGTTCATATGTCCTAAATTACAGTCTTAGGTCCTCAGTAAGTGATATGCCCCATATCCTCTTTTTCATTATTATCCCCAAACACTTCCCAATTATCCCAATTTCATTCGTGCGTATATCTCAAGGAGATTGGCCTAGGCTTGAAGGTATCCTAGACTTATAAAATAAAAAGAGAAAGAGAGAAAAGAGCAGAATAGTCATATAATCAAGACTGTAATTACCCGAATAGATCTATACAATAGTATCCAACATTCAAGCAAATGTACATCTCAACATATTAACTAATTAAAGATATTATTCATTTTAGCACAAAAATTCAGTTCATCAAATTAAACATTCCAATATGTTCATTATGTAAATTAATGGGGAATGCTAAACAATAGATATACCATTATCCAAAAGGTATAACTTAAATCCACTCACCTTATAGCTTTCCAATTCTTGGATCTGATCCAGATTTACTTATTCCGTGGTTTTCCTAACTGAATCTAATACAAAATAACCACAGATTCAGAAATCTGATTCTGAAAGAAAAAGGAAAAAAAAAGAAGGAACCTAAAAGATCAGATTCGAGAACTTACCTCACAACGATAAGAATTCTGAACACCCCCTATTAGATATACATTCCTTTCCTCCAGATCTTGAATTAGAATTTCCTAAGACTAGTTATTCCATTTTCTAAAGAGATTTCAGGAGGAAGAAGAATGACAGAGTCTAACCGTCTTCTCAGAAAATATGAGATATCAGGAGGAAGAAGAATGGCAGAGTCTAACCGTCTTCTCAGAAAATATGAGATTTCAGGAGGAAGAAGAATGGTAAAGCCTGTCATTTACCCGTTGAACTTGAACATAAAGCACTTTGGGCAATAGAGAACCTAAACTTTGATCTTGAACAAGCTGGCGAAAACCAAAAATTGCAACTCAATGAATTAGAAGAAATTAGGAATGATGCATACAAAAACGTGAAAGTTTACAAGGAAAAAACCAAAGTTTTTCGTGACAAGTCAATCCTAAGAAAAATGTTTTTGCCAGACCAAAAGAATCTTTTGTATGACTCACAACTTCATTTATTCCCTGGGAAGTTAAAGTCGAGAGAGACCAGACCATATGCTGTTTGAACTATTTTTCCACACGGTGCCATCGAAATAGAAAACCCGATGGATGGATCCATATTCAACATCAATGATCAACGTCTAAAACCATTCTTGGAATTGCCCACTGATCGAGAGGAGGAGCTCGTGATTCTTCTTGAGCCATGCTATGTCAACTAAGAAAGTTAAGCTTAACCCTCCTTTGTAAATATGTAAATATTTCTCTTCTGTACACTCATTGTGTCATGCATTGACTGTGGGGACACCGTCAAAATCAAGAGGAGGGGAGTCTCATTTTCATTCTATTTTGCATAGTTTAAATTTGCATATTTTCCCTTTTTTTAAAATAATCAAAACCAAAATGAAAAGAAAAAGATTTGCATTTCTATTTACTTTTAAATAAAACATGATGGAGTTAGCATATAATTTTCGTTGCTCGATTAAAATGTTTGGAAATTTACTTTTCTTAATGGATAACGAAAAGAAAGTTTGAATTATGAGCAAATTTAGTTTAACTGGTATATAGGGAGATTCATAGGTGATGAGTATGAAATGTTTCTAAATTGTAATACGATTAATTGAATGGTTGATCAAAACTACTTGCAATAACATTTTAGATCTTTTAAGTGAAGTCGTGCTAACATATTCTCGCTTAACTCTCTCTCTCTCTTATGTAAAAAAAAGAAGAATAGAAAAAAAGAAAAAGGAAAAAAAAGAAAAAAAAAGAATATATGTATATATATAATAATAATAATCCAAGGGTCCAACATCTCTAGGTACATCTAGCGTTGGTGTGCACACTCGCCAAGCTCTGTCCCAACTCGCACGTAAGTCGTAATGCAATGCGTTGGTTATACCTTGGTCTCATTTCATCAGTTGGACACCTTAGGAGTACGATCCTCACGTAAGTCGTAATGCAGTGTACGGGTGGTATACCTAGGTGTTTGTAAATAATAATAATGTAAATATTTTTCATAATAAAGAGAGAGTAAGCATTGAAATCCAAGTACCTTCGTCACTTATTTAGCCTTACTTGTTAAACAAAGGGAAACTGAGATGCCATTTTACGATTGTTGATATCAATTATAGAATTCATTTCATATTTTCACTATGTTTTCAACCGAAATAATTGGCTAATCTGGAGAAGTTTGTAATGATAACCTGACTTTTGTTTGAAGTTTTGATTAGTAATGGGCTAAAATTTCATAGTGATGACCCAACGTGTATTAACTCCTTCGTGTTAAATTTAAAAGTAAATTACCTATTTGTAAATACTCTTTTAAAAACTTGCATTCATCTTGTATATACTTTCGAATCTTGCATTACGTAAGCATTTGTTACATTTTACATTTGGATTTTGTGGGTAGTATCCGCTGGAAATCCTCATGATACAATGCTCATTCTAATGGGGACACCCATAGGTTTAACGGCTTGTTGCATACGCTTAATGCAATCGTGCTCCCAATGAAAGTGGATTTATCTTAGTTTCTTTACTTTATTCGAGGATGAATAAAAAGATAAGTATGGGGGTATTTGATGTGCACGTAAAAATGCATATATATATATATATATTCACATATTTATCTGTGTTTAGTTTAAATAAATATCATATGTGGGTATTTTATCATGTTTAAACCATAATTCATTCGATTTCAAAACATCATACATTCATCATCTTATAGGGGCGAAATGGTCTTTTTTGTGCTTATGTTATTTTGAGAATTTTTACTTGGAAATTTTTTCATTGTTCTTGTAGAAATTTAGTGCATATGGAAGAGGGCTTCATAGAGGTATATATGCATACAAAGGAATGAAGAGGAAATAATTCTCATACAAGATCATGGAGGACACCACCTACCACCCACTCACCTAATTCTACACTTAGAAGCTAATGGACAAATAAGTGGATGTTAAAGCTTTATGTAAATTTGATGATGGATTAATTAACGCTTAATGATTACTTGGTGGCCCCACTTCCTAAAGGTCATTTTTGGTAGCACACTAAATGTTGGATTAGGTTTTTACTCACGTATAAATAACCCACTTGTGTACATGTGAAGGATCTCCTTTCAGTTAGTTTAAGTTGAGAGTGGAGGCTCAAATCCAAACCTCTCTTTTATTTCCATGGCTACTTAGCCATTCTTTTATATAATCTCTCTTTTTAATGCAATTGAATTTCTATGCTCTCTACTTTAGGTTCATAACTTAGATTCATTTACATGCTCTCTACTTTACGTTCATAGCTTAGATTTGTTTACATGCGCTTAGTTTTGTTCTTTTCTTGTTCTATTTAGTTTTTCATTTTTTTTTCTTTCTGTTCCAATGTTGAAATTTACATGTGTTAGTATGATAACACTTATGAGTAGCTAAGCCCCTACTATTTAGGGGTAATGAAGCTCTCTAACTTTACGTAAGTTCAGTAGTTGTATGATTTGTGATCTCTCTAATTAGTGCTTCATGATAGTTGATTTTGATGTATGTTTATACAAGTGGATTTGATAGTTTATATTGCATATGAAAATAAGCTATTCTTAATTAATATAAACACAAGTTACATCAATATTTGCTAAGTGGTTATTGATTTTGAAATGAAAGTAAGAACAAAATTTGATGATTTATATTACTAATGGCAATAGTGAATAGATCATACTTAGAATAGTTTTTCTTTTGATTTCATTTTCGTAAGAACATTGACTGATTTAATTTTTGTGTTCTAGTTTGATATTTTATGTTATGTTAAATATTAACATAAATAAACTATCTTACGATAAATGCAACATCTATGTCACTTATTATTAACAATAGAGATCATAGATTGTACGTTTTTTAATTTACATAAATATGAGAGGGGATTTACCTCTAAATTGCATTCTAATCTCATATTTATCTCTCAACTTATTTTCTAGTTTTCATTATCTTTTATTAGTAAAAACAACCAAAAGTTTGGTTTAATTTGATTGAGTAAGATTGAAATTATTTCCTTCCCTATAGATCGACCCGTACTCGCTCCCATACTAACAATTGCATGCCATGCGCTTGCGGTCTATTACGATATTTCATGCGACGGTTTTCTAATTTGATAGAAAATCCGTTTTTGAATACTTGGCTCAAGCATGATTCAATGACAACTGGTGATCGGCATGAGCTCGACGAAGGTGCAGACTAATCGTTGGCACAACACTCCTGCGGATGTGAAAAATATAATCAATCAGAAAAAACTTGGATCACTGAAACACCCCATAATTCTAAAATATTAAAACTAACAAATTAAAAAATAATTAATTATTAGGAGAAGAATTAAGTAAAACGGGTTACGACATTGCATTCATCTCAGAATTCTGCTTGAGATATAGTCCAAGTTTGCTTAAAACGGACATCGTATGAAGAAGTAATGAAGCTCGGAAGATTTAATGAATAAGCATAATTAAGATAATAAAACAAATATAAATCAAATACGAAATTCAAAATTCAAATCAGCCGAAAAAGAGTGAGCAGGAAAATTCCCGCCCAGAGGGTGTCGACCCCCCCCCCCCGGCCAGATATGGGCAGTATTCGTTTTTGGTATCTGGACTGTTTTGTGGGCTTTGTTTGTGACCCCTAGTCTATAAAGAACCCTAATCTCATTATTTTCTCCACACTAAACTATGGCGACACTGTGCTACTCAAAAATAATTTAATCTAGCCTTTCTTCTCCTCCAAGACAAATCAAAATAGGGGTATTCAAAGATCAGATCTGCTACAAAGCCTAATTCTCTTCTTTTAGATCCAACCACTGTGAGTTTATGTTACTTTCACATATAATTAACTAAAAAGTAATTGTGATAGGATTGTAAATTGGATCTAATGTATATGACTGTAAATAACATGAATCATATCAAGTTTGTAAATTGCTATCCTTTAGATTCATACCCAAATGCTATCATCATATGCATGTCTGATCTATTCTATCGTTATATGCCTGATCAAAATTAATATGCATGTTTATATGTTCATGCCAATTTTAATGTTTTGATTCTCTTCCTTCCTCTTTTCCTTCTTACTTCTGAGATTAGGCTAGCTTTGAGCCTATGCATATTACGTTGAGATTTACGTATGAATAATGTGGGGATGATTGGGAAAAGATTAGGAAATATATAATAAAAAGAGATTTGGTATAAATTGTTGGTAACTAAGGAAATTGGTTTGGGCATAATTAAGTATGACTTGTATACATGGGATTATAGGCATAATTTGGGTTGGGATTTATGGGTAATTGGAAATCACTATAATCCAAGATTTGAAATTGGGCATGAATTAAGGAAAAGTTAATGAATGCCTAAGACACGAGGTTACATCTGGATTGCGATATAAGCCTACTCGGAACCGCCCAACATATCCAGCAACCGCAAATGATAATCTAATGTTAGAGGTCGAAGGCAGAAATTAGATGCATAATAGTGCTAAGACACGAGGTTGGTTTTGGATTGCGGTAGAAGTCTGCCTGGAACTGCCCGACATATCCAGCAACCGCAAACAGTAATCTAATGTGGGAGGTCTTGCACGATTACGGGTATAATTAATTAATGAACACTTAATCAAGATGAGACATGTGGGAAGACATGGGAATAATAAAAGGGTTAAGTAGGTGACATGGGTAGCATGGATTACATGGGTAACATGTATAACATAAATAATAAGCACTTAACCAAGATAAGACATGTGGGAAGACATGGGAATAATAAAAGGGGTTAAGTGGGAAACCCTAGTAGGGACCAAGCTTAGGAGGGAAGCTTGTGTCACTTGGGTGGGACCCTTTTCAATCAGTAAACCCGTTTCGTATCTAGATGCACTCGAGCTAGATCGAGGGAGGGGAACGCTTACTGAATTGATTGTAAGAGGTAAAAAGAGTAAGAGCGATGGCAGTGCAAGTCCAATGGAGTCATGTGCGTGCGTGGGTCCGGGCTGGTAGGTAAGACATTGTGGCATCGTGTATATATAAGCTATGCATTTCAGTAGTATCGGGTTTCCACCTTAGGGAGTGATACACCCTACCGTGGGGCCAGCACAAGTATCTACGAGGTTAGGGAGTCGATCGAATGGGGGAGGGTAGTGGGTACGTCTAGTGGGGATAAAAGCACGTTAGCTACCCGTGATAGTAACTAGAAGTACACGAAACTACCATTTTTATGTTTAGTTACGGAGGGATCATCTTTTAGTATGAAACTGGTATTGGTGTAGCGCGGAGAATATATTGTAAGGATTGGAAGCACAATAGACATTCTATCATGTTTACCTTGTCATACCTGCTTATGTTACAGTCATATCTTATGTTCAATTTATGTTCTTTTCCTATTTCTTTAATTATTATATTGTTAAAGTTACTGGACTCTCCAGACTTTATGTCTGACCCATTTTGTTTCTCCTCTTTTCTTTCTTCCCCTCCCCCTAGGTTATCAGGGTGGGAACGTTGAAGCTTGATTCAGACTTTTTCTTCTTGACGTGCTGAAAGTAATGCTTGGCTTTGTTTCTCTTTAATTATGGCATTTTGGATTGGGAATTATGGTTTTTCTTTTATGTACTCTAACAGCTTTTCTACAAGACTGATATTATGTGTACTTGGTTTTGGTTTTGGTAGGTTTTGTGATGTAACTAAACTAAATTCAATTTCCGTTGCAATGAAGCTGTTTTAAATTCACAATTACTATCCTTATGTTTCTGTCTTGTGATATTCTGTTCAATCCACTTACAACGCTCCATGAAACTCAATGCATTCCATTTGTGAGTGACATTGACGGATGTGGGGTGTCACACGTGGTATCAGAGCTGAAGGTTACCAGAACAGATAAAAAGGTTTTGAAAACTGTTTTCAAAAGCGAGTGTTAAAAAGGAAGCATTTCAAAAGAAAGGTTTATTTTGAAAAAAAAACATAGTCTACAAAGCCATATATTCTTTCGATTCTTTGTTTTGAATCTCTTCCCTTTTTCGTTTCAGCATGTCTGGGGATCTTGATCTTATAGAGGGCATACAGATACCAGGATGGTTCCGAAGGTATCTGGAGGCTACAACACCTGCTGTAGGCCAAGCAGACGCTCCTCCCGCAACTGCAACCGCTGTTCCTCCTCCTCCTTCTCCTCCGCGTGCAAATGCTTTTTCCAAGATATGTAAGGACTTCCGTGCGATGAGTGGGAAACCATTTTATAGGACTGAGAAATTTGTCGAAGCTAGGAATTGGCTCAAGGAAGTGGAGGACTTGTTTGTTATATTTGAGGTTGACGATAGAAGGAAGGTTCAGCTAGCCGCTTGGCTGCTAAAGGATAAGGCTTCATTTTGGTGGGAGGTAACGAATGAGCAACATGCCGTGGAGACATGGATGGACTTCAGATAAAGATTCGAGTTGAAATTTCTCTCTCAAGCAGAAGAGAGTTTACGCATGGAAAGATTTATTCCTTTGAAACAAGGAAATATGACTGTGAAGGAGTACGTTAACAAGTTTAACCAGTTGGCGAGATTTGGTTTGGAGTTGGTAAATACGCCGCACAAGAAAGCTTTAAGGTTTGCTAGAGGTTTGAATGATCCATTGCATGGGTTGGTTATGTCCCATATTCCAATGGGAGCAACCTTTGAAAAGTTGGTTGATATGGCATTGATTAATGAGGAAGATAAGGGTGCTAATGTGGATAGGGCACAGGATAAGAAAATGGATCGATCCTAAGAAAGCACAGCAACAACAAAAGAGAGACGGAAAGGATAACAAGGGCCAAGAGAAAAGAGATGTCACAATTGTGGAATACCTGACCACTTAAAGAAGGACTGTAGGAAGAAGAAGATGACTGGTTATTTCCATTGTGGTGAGGTAGGACATCTGATTAAAGATTGCCTTAGGAGGCAAGGGAAAGGGCAAGGGCAGAGGACAAGATCTACTTCTGGAGGGCAGGTGCATAATCTCATGGCTGGTGTGTAAGAGATAGGTACAAACATTTCTGATGAAAGTTTGATTTTCCTTTTTGACCATCCTGTTAGAACTTTGTTTGATTCTGGCACTTCACATTCGTTTATATCTACTTCTTTAGTTGAAACTCTACACCTAAATACTAGTTTAGTTATGGATCCTATTGTAGTCTCAAATCCTATTGGTGGTTCAGCTCATTTATCTATGATTTGTCGGGATTTGAGAGTGTCTATTTTGGGCGTTGATTTTGAATGCAACGCCTACGTACTTGGTTTCATGAGCTATGTTCTGATTCTAGGGATGGATTGGCTAGCCAGGTATGGTGCCATCCTAGACTGTGAAAGGAGGGTAGTTAGACTATTGACTCGTTGTGGAAAGACCCTCGATATTTCGTGTGACCCTAGGGGTTCGGTGATGCTTAGCTACCTAGAATCGCTTGATACATCCATCGATGAGTTGCAATTTGTTCGAGTAGTCCATGAGAATGTTGACGTTTTTGATAAGGTTCGGGGCTTACCCCCAAGATGTGAGATAGATTTCCATATATACTTAGTAGATAATCGAAACCAGTTGCATTACCTGTGCGCCACATGGCTCCGAGTGAGAGAAGGGAGCTCAGTAAGCAAGTAGGGGAGCTACTTGAGAAAGGGTTCATAAGGCAAAGTATTTCGGAATGGGGTGCTTCGGTAGTTTTCGCTACAAAGGTTGATGGTTCGCTTAGATTGTGTGTAGACTATAGGGAGTTGAATAAGCTCACGAAGAAGAATAGGCACCCATTACAAAGAATAGATGATTTGTTCGATCAATTGGTTAGTACTTCAGTTTTCTCGCAGTTGGACTTAGCTGCATGGTTTCATCAGCTAAGAGTAGCTGAAGACAGTATAGATAAGACTACTTTTAGAACTCCAAATGGTTTCTTTGAGTGACTCGTCATGCCTTTTGGTTTGACGAATGTACCTGCCTATTTTGTGGATTTATTGAGTAGGGTGTTTTGGGAGTTTTTGAATAAGTTCGTTGTAGTCTTTGTGGACGACATCTTGATCTTCTCAAAGGGCGAGGAAGAGCATGCCATACCTTAAAGGGAAGTTTTGGATACCCTTCATACACATTGTCTTAAGGCAAAGTTCTCCAAATGTCACCTTTGGAGGAAAGAAGTAAGGTTTCTAGGACATGCAGTGTCCAAAGAAGGGATAGGTGTAGACCCCACAAAAGTAGTTACGGAATAAGATTGGAAGATCCCAAGGAACGCAACGGAAGTAAGAAGTTTTCTTAGATTAGCGGGCTATTATAGAAAGTTCATTAAGGATTTTGCGAAGATATCAGCCCCACTTACTACATTGACAAAGAAGAATCTGACCTTTACTTGGGATATTGATTGTGACATTGCTTTCCAGCGACTGAAGAGGGCTTTGACAACAGCCCCAGTTTTGACGTTGCCTGACGAGAACAAGATGTTTAAAGTATACACCGATGCATGCAGGACGGGATTAGGCGCGGTTTTGATGCAAGAAGGGAAGGTAATTTGTTATGGTGGAAGACAATTGAAAGTTCATGAGAAAAACTACCCTACCCACGATTTGGAATTAGCTGCCATAGTATTTGCACTTAAGTCATTGCGTCATTATCTACTAGGAGAAAAATTTGAGCTATATACTGATCATAAGTTCCTTGAATACTTGTTCTCGCAGAAGGATTTGAATTTGAGGCAACAAAGGTGGATGGAATTTCTTGCCTCATACGACTTTGAGATTGCTTATACCCCTGGCAAGGATAATGTGGTAGAAGATGCCTTAAGTAGAAAAAGGCTAACCTTAAGTCCTCTTTTTGTAGAGAGGCAAAGTTTGAAGTACATAGTAACCTTTGATTTTAGACCGTCTGTTGAATTTGTACCTGGTTTATTGGCATCGCTAGAAGTGTGGCCTACACTTTTGGATAGAATAGGGACGGCGCAACGGGAGGACCCTCATATTCTTGACATGATGGATAAGCTTAGTAGAGGGGAGACTTCTAGTCACCTTAGTAGATACTCCATAAATGATAAAGGATGGTTGCGACGTGATGGAAGACCTTGTGTCCTTCCAGTAAGGGATTTAGTGAAGACAGTCCTTGAAGAAGAACATCGTTCTAAGATGACCATACATCCTAGTGGAGACAAAATGTACAAGGACATAAAAAGGGTTTTCTTTTGGGCTAAAATGAAGAAGGATGTAGCCGAGTTTGTCTCTAAGTGTTTAGTATGCCAGCAAGTCAAGGCTGAGCAGAAGAATCCCGGTGGTTTACTTCATTCGTTAGAAGTTCCGATATGGAAATGGGAAAGCATTTCGATGGACTTTATATACAGGTTGCCTAGATTAAGAAAAGGAAATTCTAGTATTTCGGTAATGGTTGACAGGCTCACTAAAAGTGCTCACTTCATTCCTGTTAAGAGTAAAAGGACCTCATGGTTAGCGTCGGTTTATTCTAAAGAGATAGTTCGTCTGCATGGAATACACTCTAGTATAGTAAGTGATCGTTATCCGATATTTACTAGTGAGTTTTTGAAAAGCTTACAAGAAGCGAAGGGTACACAGTTATGTTTGAGTACCGCTTATCACCCTCAGATGGATGGGCAGACAGAAAGGGTAAATAGAGTTTTCGAGGATCTTTTGAGATTATGCATTCTAGATTTTGGAGGGACATGGGAAGAGCATCTTCCTTTGGTAGAGTTCGCCTACAAGAACAGTTACCAAGCTAGTATTGGCATGGCACCCTTTGAAGCTTTATATGGATGACCATGCCGATCACCAACTTGTTGGTGGGAATCTACGGATAAGCTTGTGCTTGGCCCGGCATGATTAGGGAGACCTCAAAGAAGGTAGATTTGATTCGAAGACGCATGAAGACATCACAGGATAGGCAGAAGTCTTATGTAGATAACAGAAGAACCGATCTTGAGTTTGAAGTCGGAGACATGGTTTTCCTTAAAGTATCTCCTTTAAAGAATGTAGTTCGCTTCGGATCTATAGGAAAGTTTGCAGTAAGGTTCGTAGGGTCATTTCCTATTGTAGAAAGGGTTGGACGGATAGCGTATAGGGTGAAGTTGCCAAAAAGATTATCTGGTTTTCATGATGTTTTCCACGTTTCACACCTACGGAAGTGTTTACATAAGACTGCTGAAGTTGTGGAGCCGAGTATACTTGAGGACATAGGATTGTAACGAGAGGCTACGGTGAGAGCATTTTGGAAACAGAGGTAAAGAAGTTACGTAACTGCAAAGTCAAGCTGGTAAAGGTGCAGTGGAGTGACACTCAAGAAGACGCGACTTGGGAGACTGAAGACAAGATACGCGCAACATACCCTTTTCTTTTCGAGGGTACGTCCATAACTCCTTTATCTTAAAAGTTTTATGTGTGTTTGATTCTATCTTTTATGTATATCCTCTCAATCATATCTTCGATCCTTAGGTAGAAGCCAATGGATGCAAACATGTGTTTGAGACATGTTATGATTCATGGTTGCAAATGGATGCAAGTGTTTGCAAGTGATTGCTCGTGGATGCATATACACACACTTTAGGCACTAAGATCGGCTCAGTCACTTTCATATTGCATATATATGCGAGTGCATATATTAGTTTATGGATGAAATTTGATGTATTATCATATGGATGCTGCATTTTGGTGAATGTGCACACATATAGAAACGATATGTATAATTTTTGCATACATGTTGGATTCATGACACTAACATAATTTGCACTAAGGTGGTCGACTGAATCAGTGGACTGCCTGATCTCTTGCATTATTATAAGAACATATACATACACCTTTGCATATGTATACATCATTAAAAATTTCTGAGGACAATGGATGCCTGTGATTGGTGGATGAGTAGATGGATGATGGATGGTAGGATATACGTTCTTCTTAACTTGGAGATTTTAGGGACGAAATCCTTTAAGTAAGGGGGAATGTAACACCCCGTAATTTTAAAATATTAAAATTAACAAATTAAAGAATACTTAATTTTTAGAAGAATAATTAAGTAAAACGGGTTGTGACATTGCGTTCGTCTCGGAATTGTACTTGAGATAGAGTCCGAGTTTGCATAAAACAGACATCGTATAAAGAAGTTATGAAGCTTGGAAGATTTAATGAATAAGCAGAATTAAGACAATAAAACAATAATTAATCAAATACGAAATTCGAAATTCAAATCAGCCGAAAAAGAGTGAGCGGGAAATTTCCCGCCCAGAAGGTGTCGACCCCCCTAGAGGGGTGTCGACCCCCTAGAGGGGTGTCGACATGGGTGTCGACCCTGTAACACCCCACCTCCATTAAGGTCACTCACAAAGGGAATGCCTTAACTTTGGTGGAGCGTTTTAGTAGACATAACAGAAATTTACAAGACAGATAAACAATACTTGAGAAACTATAACTTTATTACAGCGGAAAACAGAAATCAGTTTGGTTACATCTTTACCAAAAACTCAAGTACATAAATATCAATCTTGTTCAGAAAATCATCAGAGTACAAAACTTTAAAGTCATAATCCCCACAGAAGCTGCCACAAAGAATCAAGCCATACTTTAAGCACTCTGAGTACTTCAAGCAGAAGAAATCCGGATCAAGCTAAAGTATTCCCTCCTTGGAAAACCTGGGGGGGGGGGGGGGGAACAGAAGAAAAGTGGCGAAAACAAGCAAGGTCAGATATAAAGTCTGGCAAGTCTAGTGACTTTCAGCATATAAACAGATAATAATAATCATGGCATGCAAATAAAACTGGATGAGGGATAACAGTAACAGGAGCAGCAGATGTACTTAGGTTAAACAGAAGAAACGGAATAATATTACTTTTTATTTCTCTGCACTAATACTAGTATAACAGGATTAGGTGTCACCCTAATGTCTAAACTGAAACAGAAACGGGAACAGAATAATTTCCACAGAAGAGAATGCTAGTAATGGGCCTTTACCACCCTAACAGAAACAGATAGAAACAGAATGCTAAAAATGGGCCTTTACCACCCGAACAGAAACAGACAGAAACAGAATGTTAATAATGGGCCTTTACCACCCGAACAAAAACAGACAGAAACAGATTAATCCCTACGGAAACAGAATGTAGAATTAGGTGTACACTAGTAAATGGGCCTTTACCACCTGAATAGACGGCACCACGCAGACAGGTGTTGCCACCCAACAGAACAGACGGTACCAACAGAAACACACAGAACTAAATGTACCCTAAAACCCTACCCCAAGCGATCGACTCCCTAATACATAAATACCCTGTGTCGGCTCCACAATAGGGTGTATCACTCCCTAAAGTGACAACCAATTGGCACAGGCCTATTTACAGATGTCACGGCGTCTTACATCCTCAGAGGCAGACCGGGATCCATGCACGCACATGACCCGGTTGGAACGCACCATCAACACCCCTCGCCATTATCAGAATGAACCACTTATAATTAGTTTAGTAAGCGTGCCCAGACCCTACTTACTGTGGGGTCAAAGTTTTGATACCAGAAAGGGTTACTGACTAATATGGGTCCCAAACAACAGATGACACAAGTAATCCCCCTCCTAACCTTGTGTCCCCAGACTAACAGATTTCAGATTAATTTGTTTACAAGTTCAGACATACAGAGTTCAGATCAATTAGTTCACAGATCAGACAAGTTTTCAGACTAACGGATCAGATATATGGATTTAACAGACTTACAGATTTGACTAACTTTGTAATTGGGCCTATAGATTCACGAAACGGGTTTGTTAAATTCATTGTTTCAATTGGTTTAACCCTATCCACCCAACACGTTTTATACATCATATTTATCCCAGATTTGCATTAATTAAATATTAATGCACAGACCTCTCACATTAGGTCGGTAGCTTGTGGCTGCTGGATATGCCGGGCGGTTCCGGGCAGACTTCTGCCACAAGCCAGACCTAACCTCGTGTCTAAGCATATTTTAGTTATGACCTATAACCTATGACCTCTCACATTAAACTGACAGTTTGCGGTCGCTGGTTAAGCCGGTTGGTTCCGGGCAGGCTTCTACCGCAAACAGAGTCTAACCTCGTGTCGTAGCCAATTCATTCCAATACAGATTTTTCAGATATCAGACAAATTCTGTTTATTTAACAGATTAAACTTCTTCATAGGATATAACAGATTAATCAAATTTTCATGTTCTACTAAATCTTAGGTCGAGCCTACGGATTTCCATACACAGATTACCATTATCTAGTTTCAACAGATCAGACAATTCAACATGTAGCAGATCTAGCAGTTCAAGCGATTCAACAGATTTAGCAGATAACAGATTTAGCAGTTTAGGCAATTCAACAATTTTAGCAGATAACGGACTAGGCAATTTAACAGACTAACAGATTGGGCAATATAACAGAACTAGCAGATTAGGCAATATAACAGATTTAATCATTCCTTAAAGTTTCATTGACATATCTTGCCTAATTATAAATTTAGCCTAAACTTGCATGCCCAAATCAAGGTTACAATATATGCCCCAAATTTTAGCCTTAATATTCCCACTTACAGCTCATGTCAAAACTAGATTTAATATTCTAGTTTACCATTTATGTCCAAGACTAATATACATGTTAACCATTCACTATTATAGCCAATTCAGATTACGCCAACATATTTATTATGCCAAATTATCTTAATTAAGCTATGCCCAATCCCCATATAACATGTTCCACAAGTTCTCTAAGTACTCATGAAATGACCCTAGCAAAAGGAATAGGGGATAAGCGCAAGAAAGAATAGGCATGCAGTGATGAACCAAATACAATGATAATGGTCTTACTAGGCTCGATGTACATAACAGTGAATGGGAATAAACTAGCAAGGTTACATACTAAATATGAGATCCAACATCCTTAAGGGAATAGGCATAAGAAACTAACTACAATAGTTATAGGCAACTAACCACAATAGTCATGGGCGACTAATTACAATAGTTTCTTATTCAGTGTCATAGGCAATAGTCTCATAGTCTTGAATCATAGTCGTAGGCAATAGTCTCATAGTCAATGAATCATAGTCATAGGCAATAGTCTCATAGTCAATGAATCATAGTCATAGGCAATAGTCTCATAGGCAACAGTTTCATGTCCCATTTATGCATTATTATTTGTCCCAAAATTTATCGTTCGTGCGTTAATCTCTTATGAGATTCGGCGCAGGCTCGTAGTAGCCTGGCTATAGAAAAGAAAGAAGAAAGAGGTACAGAATAGTCACAGAAAAACAGATCTGACAGATAAGAATATACATAACCTCAGATTCAGATTTATAATCACGTCACAATTATAATTACAGTCTATAGCGGAAAATAACTGTACTTGCCTTTCGTGGTTTAAGAAATGAAATAAACTAGTGTTGATGCAGAAAGGCTGAATTATTCCCCTTTAATTGTCGTAGCTCTAAACTTGGATTCGAGATTTGATTTAGCTTTTAATTCTATTCAGGTTGGAAGTAGATTCATCAGTCCAAGTTTTGATTCCAGCAGGGTAGCGACGCCATTTTTATTTTTATTTAGAACAGAGGTAGAATATAGACAGAATGAAATTGTGTGGAGAGAATGAGGCTAATGGTGAGTTTATATAGGATTAGGCGGACGAGTCTAGACAGAAACGAGACCGGATACATCAGAATGAACCAGTTTAAAAAAACTGGGTTTCGGGAGCAGGTCGACCCCCAGGTCGACACTATGGTCGACCTGGTCTGGGGGAGGTCAACTACCCAGTCGACCTGGTCAGGGGGAGGTTGACTACCCAGTCGACCACCCAGTTGACCTGGGTTTTGGGCGGGAAATTTCCCGCCCAGCCCGCTTCGGGGTTTGAATTCGAATTTCGAGCTGTTTTATTCTATTCAAATTCCTGAAACTTCTGAAGGTCATAACTTTGTCATACGGACTTCATTTTTCGAAAACTTGGACTCGTTTTCAAGCAGAATTTCGAGACGAACGCAATGGCGCAACCCGTTTCCCTTGATTCTTATTTTATAATTTAATTATTCTCCGATTTGTTACTTATACGATCACAGAAAATACGGGGTGTTACAACTAGAGGGATGTCGCCCCTCCTCCCCCGCCATATCTGGGCAGTATTCATTTTTCGTATCTGGACTATTTTATGGGCTTTGTTCGTGACCCATAGGCTATATAAAGAACCTTAATCTCATTGTTTTCTCCACACTGAACTATGGTGACACTGTGCTGCTCAAAAATAATTTAATCTAGCCTTTCTTCTCCTCCAAGACAAATCAGAATAGGGATATTCAAAGATCATATCTGCTACAAAGCCTAATTCTCTTCTTTTAGATCCAACCACTGTGAGTTTATGTTACTTTCACATATAATTAACTAAAAAGTAATAGTGATAGGATTGTAAATTGGATCCAATGTATATGACTATAAATAAGATGAATCATAACAAGTTTGTAAATTGTTATCCTTTAGATTCGTACCCAAATGTTATCATCATATGCATGTCTGATCTATTCTATCATTATATGCATGTTCATAATTCATATGCATGTTTATATGTTTATGCCAATTTTAATGTTTTGATTCTCTTTCCTTCCTCTTTTCCTTTTTACTTCTGAGATTATGCTACCTTCGAGCCTAGGCATATTACATTGAGATTTACGTATGAATAACGTGGGGATGATTGGGAAAAGATTAGGAAATATGTAAAAAAAGAGATTTGGCATAAATTGTTGGTAATTATGGAAATTGGTTTCGGCATAATTAAGTATGACTTGTATACATGGGATTATAGGCATAATTTGGGTTGGGATTTATGGGTAATTGATAATCACTATAATCCAAGATTTGAAATTGGGCATCAATTAAGGAAAAGATAATGAACGCCTAAGACACGAGGTTAGATCTGGATTGCAGTATAAGTCTGCCCGGAACCGCCCAGCATATCCAGCCACCGCAAATGGTAATCTAATGTGAGAGGTTGAAGGTATAAATTAGATGCGTAATAGTGCTAAGACATGAGGTTATATTTGGATTGCGGTAGAAGTCTGCCCGGAACCGCCTGGCATATCCAGCAACCGCAAACAGTAATCTAATGTGGGAGGTCTTGCACAATTACCGGTATAATGAATTAATGAACACTTAACCAAGATGAGACATATGGGAAGACGTGGGAATAATAAAAGGGTTAAGAGGGTGACATGGGTAGCATGGATTACATGGGTAGCATGTATAACATAAATAATAAGCACTTAACCAAGATAAGACATATGGGAGGACATGGGAATAATAAAAGGGGTTAAGTGGGAAATCCTAGTGGGGACCAAGCTTAGGAGGGAAGCTTGTGTCACTGGGTGGGACCCTTTTCAATCAGTAAACCCGTTTGATATCTAGATGACCTCGAGCTAGGTCGAGGGAGGGGCACGCTTACTGAATTGATTGTAAGAGGTCAAAAGAGTAAGAGCGATGGCAGTGTAAGTCCAACAGAGTCATGTGCGTGCGTGGGTCTGGGCTGGTAGGAAAGACGCTGTGGCATCGTGTAGGTATAAGTTGTGCATTTCAGTAGTATCGGGTTGCCACCTTAGGGAATGATACACCCTACTGTGGGGCCAGCACATTTATCTATGAGGTTAGGGAGCCGATCGAATGGGGAGGGTAGTGGGTACGTCCAGTGGGGATTGGAGCAGGCTGGCTACCTATGATAGTAACTAGAAGTACACGAAACTACCATTTTTATGTTTAGTTACGGAGGGATCATCTTTTAGTATGAAACTAGTATTGGTTCAGTGCAGAGAATATATTGTAAGGATTGGAAGCACAATAGACATTCTATCATGTTTACCTTGTCATACGTGCTTATGTTACAGTCATCTCTTATGTCCAGTTTATGTTCTTTTACTGTTGCTTTACTTATTATATTGTTAAAGTTACTGGACTCGCCAGACTTTATGTCTGACCCTTTTTGCTTCTCCTTTTTTCTTTCTCCCCTCCCCCTCAGGTTCTCAGGTTGGGAATGTTGAAGCTTGATTCAGACTTTTTTGCTTGAAGTGCTTGAAGCGTTGAAAGTAATGCTTGCCTTTGTTTCTCTTTAATTATGGCATTTTGTATTGGGGATTATGGTTTTGCTTTAATGTACTCTGATAGCTTTTGTGCAAGACTAATATTATGTGTACTTGGTTTTGGTTTTGGTAGGTTTTGTGATGTAAGCAAACTATATTCTATTTCCACTGCAATGAAGTTGTTTTAAATTTTCAAGTATCTTTATGTATATGTCTTGTGATATTTTGTTCTATCCACTTGCAACGCTCCATGAAACTCAATGCATTCCCTTTGTGAGTGACATTGACGGACGTGGAGTGTCACAATCACCAATACCGAGTTAATAAGAGTTAAAAACACATCTTTTACAGCAAGTTGTTATTTGGTGGAGCAGGTGCTGATCCATCTTTTTGCAAGGTAGTCACATCCCAGATTTCTAACTATTGAAGCGCACTAGACTCGGGTACGAACTTCGTACAAGCCCAAAATAATCATGTGGAAGCTTTGGATGTCCAGGAACTTGTACTCTAAAAATGAAAGGTAGAATCAATTAAGTTTCCAGATAGATCTTCCCCGGCTCGACATGGATTTCAGATCAAACAACCCGGTTCGACTATGTTGAGCCAGAGATGGATATTTAGTGTCCCACTACTCCACTAGCTAGAACGTGGTTAACCCACTTCATCTACTACCCCTGAGCTGTTGACATGTGTCTTAGTTGATTCAAACTCACCTATATATAGCTGGATTTTGGCCTTTTAAAGGGATCGAAATCTTTCTTCTCTAGCTTATATGTTCAAGATCGTTGTCATAAAGGGAAACTCACTTCTTTTGTCTACTTTCTTATGAAACAACTGTGTTGTAATCATATAGTCTGTGCAGTTAAAGCGCTTAGCTGATCCAATACGGCAGAGGTCCAAGTCATAGCTGGGATAAAGTGAGAAAATAGTAGGATATAGCGGATGACTCTAATATTGCACATACAACTCATTTTTAATGCTTTTATGAATATATAAACAATAATTAAATGAAAATCTAACACCCAGTTTAACTATTATTAATACATTCCTAATTTTAAACAAAAATATATGCAAATACCAGTAAATAAATGGAGACTACTACTTAATTAGTTTAATAGAATAATAGAGTATTTTTATTTATAAAATTTATATTGAAAAAAATTCAATTTAAAAACTTAATTTCATAATTTTTATAATGTATATAAGTCGTTTTTTAGTTCATTTCTTTCATCAAAGACATTGCAGGAATAACGTAATATATCGGAAATTACAAGATATATTGGAAATAACGGGGCTTAACGTAGGAAGGCTATTTGAGAAAAGTGTAGAGATAATATTCCGTTATGGGATAAAGCGAGGTACAGCGGGATAATTGTGGTGCATTGATTGCACAGCATATAATGTAATCAAAGATAGATTAAACTAAGTAGACGTAGGCACGTTGCTGAACCGCTATAATTTCTTCTGTCTCTTTAATTTTATGCAATTTTTGTGATCTTAAATTGGGAAGTCATTATGAATTTGTTCATTCGAGTGTTTAACTAGGAAGGGCAAAATTTTGAGATAACAACGTGATAATGGAAATTCATTCAATATTTGAAAACGATGGGATTCAAAAGTTTTAGAACCAAGTTTAATTTGTCCTCAAGAAGAAGTTTGGAAAAAAATTGAACTCTCATTGCAAACAATTTACCCTTTAATTCGAGGTCTAAAGATACATTTTCC
Organism: Allium sativum; assembly: GCA_030737875.1. Classification (NCBI taxonomy): domain Eukaryota; kingdom Viridiplantae; phylum Streptophyta; class Magnoliopsida; order Asparagales; family Amaryllidaceae; genus Allium; species Allium sativum. Next base: position 380,437,550 of record CM060926.1, read on the forward strand.
AAGCAGGAAATAAGTGATTTATCATGATAACAACAAAGTATCTGATGTTTCATTCGATAATAACATGTTTACATGAATGTAAATTGAATTCTTCAACACAAACTAATTAGATTCAGAAGCAAGGACTTTTTTATACCATGAATTTCTAAAGAAATACGCATAGGTATCAAATGTTAAAAAGTGGCGATAGAAAGCATCACATAAAATGATCATAGTGTGAATTAACAATATTTTCTCCAGCAGAAGAAAATTGTTAATTTTTGCGGATTATTTTGTACCATGTAGAAGAACCAACATCGTTTTACTAACTTCTAACCATCGATGGTATCAAACAGCTAACATTACAGTAAGCGGCATGTAACACCCCGTAATTTTAATATTAAAGTTAACAAATTAAAGAATACTTAATTTCAAATGTAGGAATTAAGGGAAACGGGTTGCGCCACTGCATTCGTCTCAGAATTCTGCTTGAGATAGAGTCCGAGTTTGCGTAAGACAGACACCGTATGAAGGAGATATGGACGAACGAAGTTAGGCGGAAAAACCAGAAGAAAAGAAAAAAAATGCACTGGCGCACTTGGGAAGTGCGCCAGTACAAAAATTGCACTGGCGCACCTGCCAAGTGCCCCCAGGTCGGGCTAAAATCCTACACAGCTTTCTGGTGTGTTCTGATCTGGATAATGAGTCAGTGCTGAGTCCTTTTTGACTCCTTGCTGAGTCATTAGGGCTGACTTGTCACTCTATCTTGACAGAATGGTTGTGGTTAATCATAGGTTGATCGGCTGACCTAAATTAATCCTAAATTCTATATAAACACATGTAGTCTCAAACCCTAAAACCTAATCAAAATTAGAACCATGGCCGTCATGCTATCACCTTGCAACCTAGAGTAGCCGCCACCATTTAGGAGAAAGAAAAGCTAATCAACTCAATTCAAATCAAGTTTATAACAAAAACAACAACAACGAATTGTCTACTTCAGAGGTGAGCTAAATCAATTTCAGAACTTAGATTTCAGAACTCAAGACCTTCTTTAAGTTGTGAGTTCAGTTTCTTTAATAAGATAATTAATATGTTAATTGGGTTGAGATATAAATTGGGTTTTACGGCTATGTTTGTGAATCATTGGAAAATGTAATCTTTTGTGAGTATATGCTATATGTTTATCATAATAGTTTTGTTGTGGATCCCTTTTCATATGCCAAATCATCTATGTTCAACTTGATTCACGTTTGACATCATTTTATATGCAAGTTTGGGTGTAGATTATATGCTAGTTTCTATATGAATTGTACACCAGTTTACATGTGAATCAAATAGAGTGACTATATGCAAGTTTAGGTAGTAATTAGATTCACATATATGCAAGTTTACCCCTTTAGATTTAGATCTATGACATACATCGTTTTATGCAAGTTTATGATTATGGCCTATGCAAGTTTTAGGTGAAAAACTATATCACATATATGTAGGTTTACACCCATATGTTTAGATCTATGACATGTATAGTTTTATGCAAGTTTATGACAAGTTTTAGGTGAAAAACTTTATTGTATACGTGCAAGTTCACGCCTTTTAGGTTTATGATTAGATTCATGACTATACAAAGTTCATGCAAGTTATGTTGTAATCTTTATTTGCAAGTTAGATCTATTTTGGGTGTTATGCAAATTTTGTGATGTTTCTTCCCTTTTATGTGTTAGACTAATTGATAGTCTAATATATATGTCATGATAAACGAACGAAACAACGTGGGGACGATGGGGGTAATATTGAATATACACCTATTGGGATTTGGCATAAATGGTCTGAAAAAGGCATATAATAAATTTAAAATATTAATTGGCATAATTGGTATTTATGGACATAAATGAATTTGGAATTTATTTACAAATTTGAATAGGGATAATAATCCAATTTTGGGTTAAATGAAGATATGTAATAATAAACCGCCTATGACACGAGGTTAGACTCTTTTGTGGCGTAAGACTGCCCAGACCCGCCCGACAAATCCAGCTGCCACAAATGCCAGTCTAATGTGAGAGGTCAAAGGCATGAATTAAATGCGTAACAGTTGTAAAGACACGAGGTTAGGCTCGTTTGTGGTGTAAGACTGCCCGGACCCGCCCGGCAAATCCAGCTGCCACAAATGCCAGTCTAATGTGGGAGGTCTTTACAAGGTTACGGTGTTAATGAATTAAGAAACACTTAACCAGATAAAAATGTGGTGGGACATGAGGGGGTTAAGTGGGTGCCTTGGGTGGCATGTGAAATTAAGTGGGTGCCTTGGGTGGCATGTGAAATACGATTAGGTGCCGTAATAATTAATTAATGCTGATTAAATACAAATATGAATGACAAACAGAAGTTGGTTGAGTGAGTGATTCTCTGAGTAACGATCTGATGTTGATCTCAGTCTTCGGGGATGGTACGTAGGGAGTTATTCTCTTAACCAATGTATCTGTGAGCTTAGAAGTACCTAATCATAAACTAAGTATAATTTGATAAGTGGGAAGGGTTAAGACCAGCTTAACCAATAAGATGCAAGTGGGTAGGGTTAAGACAAACTTAACCAATAAAATATATTGATCTGATAGTGGGTAGGGTTAAGACAAGCTTAACCAATAACACATGTTGATTTGTTGAGCAAGTAACATGGGTGACATGAGGGATATAATTATAAACACTTAACCAAGTTGAAACATGTAAGAAGACATGAATAAGAGGGGTTAAGTGGGAAATTCTAGTGGGGACCAAGCATAGGGGGAAAGCTTGTGTGGGGACCCTTTTCAAACCAGTAACCCATTTAATATCTTTGTGAGCTCAACCCAAGTTGAGGACGGGACACGCGTACTGGATTTGATTGTAAGAGGTCAAAACGGGTTAGCGGTGGCAATGCAAGTCCAACGGGGTCATATGCGTGTGTGGGCCCGAGCTGGTAGGTAAGACGTTGTTACATCGTGTAGATATAAGCCATGCATCTTGGTGGTATCGGGTTGCCACTTTGGGGAGTGATACACCCCACTGTAGGGCCAACACGGGTATCTATGAGTTAGGGAGCCGATCGAATGGGGAAGGTAGTGGGTACGACTAGCGGAGATAGGAGCAGACGACACTTATAAAGACAGCTAGAAGTATAACTACCACATTATGAATAAATATTGTAATTATAATGGGGAGGGTAGTGGGTACACCTAGTGGAGATAGGAGCAGACGACACCTATGAAGACAGCTAGGAGTATAACTACAATATTATGAATAAATATTATAATTTGAATATGGAGGGTAGTGGGTACACCTAGTGGAGATAGGGGCAGACGGCACCTTTGAAGGCAGCTAGGGGTACACGAACTGCCATTATCATTATTTTGTTCGGTGGGCGGGATCAACTTTTAGGGTGACTAGTAAGGGTGTGGTGTAATTAGCTTTGGTGCAATATAGTAATTATCCTATAGTGATTAAGGGCGCCTTTAACGTTATCTTTGTTCGTCTTATTTCCTTTGTTTGCTCTGTCATACTCATTTGTTCACAGTCATCTCCGTATTTTCCAGCTTATGCCTTATCCTAGTTACTTAATGATTATATTATTAAAGTTATTGCACTCACCAGACGACCCCCTTGTTTCCACCTCTTTTCTTCCCTCCCCCCCAGGTGCTCAAGGTGGGACTAGTACTAGTGGAGCTTGATTTGGACAGCTTTATCACTTTCTTTGGAAGTTGCTTGGATCGCTGAAGTAAAAGTTCAGCCTATCTTATTTATGGCTATTTTATGGTGGGGTTATGTCTTTCATTTTATGTACTCTGATTTAATCAAGATGGATATTATGTACTTGACTCTAGTCTTTGGTTTTTGATGATGTAATCAAACTTATCTGTTACCGCTGCAATGAATAAAGTTTTCAATTTTTAAGTACTGTTTTATATCTGTCTTGTTGTTAAGTTTTTGTTCTATACACACTTAAAACGCTCCATAAAGTTAATGCATTCCCTTTGTGAGTGACATTAATGGACATGGGGTGTTACACGGCAGAAAAACGAGATTACATAAAGAAGACCAAGATAAAAGGGAATGTTTGGTTGAAGCATCAAATTTCCTTCATCTTTAATGTGATTATTTGCAATGATCTAAATTTATTGCGCACAAACAGATGTTAGAAAATTATGGGAAGAATATTTATATCATATGGTTGAAGATTATTCAAGTTCAAGCGCAATGATCGGATGTTTACTTGAAAATCGTCTTCTACGTGATTTACTTATGAATCATTATAAATAAATATCTAATTCTGATCTTTCGAGAATCAATAATGCTATATATGATAATTCCCTCGCTTCAAAATTAAACAATTTTCAATTCTAACTTCTAAAGAGAGCTGTTACTACTAAATTCAACATCGAAATAGGCTACAGGTGAAAGGGCATCGAATCGCCACCGACATTGAAGAATGATCCGGAAGCATAGACCCGGCACCAGACTAAAGCTGAGAGCTCAATAGAAACAACTGGGGCAACTTGCAACCGTCACCATTGCGAAAGAAGAAGGCTTATAGCCTGCAAGAAGAAAGAATATCTGTGGCACTCCACGTCCATTAATGTCACTCACTAAGAGAATGCATTAACTTCCGTGAAGCGTTATAGGTAAACAGAAGTAGAAACAGCATAAGACAGATATAAAACACAGCGGAAATTAAAACGTCATCAAACAGAAAAATTTCGTGGTACCACCAGTCTGAAAATACTAAAAACCCATTACATCATAAAAACCTCTGTCTTGCACTAAGTCATCATCAGAGTACATAAAAGAACATAAAAGAGCACAAAAGTGCATAATCCCCAAATCATAGCCACAGCAAAGAAGATGTGAAAATAAGCAGTACATCAAGCAACTCCAAGCAGAAAGGAAGGAGAATCTGAATCAAGCTTGAGTATTTCCACCCTGAGAACTTAGGGGAGAAACAGAAGAAAAGAAGAGGAAACAAAAAGGATCAGACATAAAGCATGGTGAGTTTGTTGACATTTAGGATGCAAATAAGTAAAAGCATCATGACAGGCATATAAACTGGATGAGAGGGACAAAATGTCATAAGGCAAGCATAACATGGTAAATAGGATAAGCATGATGAAATTTCTATTGCGCTTCTCTAATGTCTTTCTTTATCTATATTTCCATGTTTCTCTCTCTATCTTTCTCTACACCAATACTAGTATCACAAAGCAAGATGATCCCAACCCAACAGATGGTAGCCTTAGGTGTACTTCTATTGAGAGGTTTTCACCCCATACAATAACAGGTAGCCAACGTGCTCCTAACAAGTCTAGATGTACCCAAACTACCCCCAAATCGATTGGCTCCCTAACACGTAGATACCTGTGCTAGCCCCACAGTAAGGTGTATCGTTTCCTACAGTGGCAACCCGATACAACTAGATTGCACAGCCTATATCTACTAATGTCACAGCGTCTTAATCTTCCACTCCGGAACCATGCATGCATATGACCCCGCCGAAACCTGCGCTGCCAACACCCTCGCTCCGTTGACCTCTTACAATCAACTCAGCAAGCGTGCCCAGACCCTGACCTAGTTCAGAGTACTCGTTTGATACCCAGATAGGTTATTGGCTGATAAGGGTCCCACACAAGTGATACAAGCCACCCCAAGGCATGCATCCCCCTACTAGGATTTCCACAGGGTTCGCCTGTCTCTTTTGCATAACCCCACATATAGGTTAAGTTTGTCTGTCTACTTAATTTAACTTACCCTTCCCACTTATTCAATCAAAATGTAATATTGGTTAAGTTTGTCGGCTTACATAAGTTAACTTAACCTCACCCACTTGTTCAAGCATGTTATGAATCATACAGGGCTCATTTTGATTAAGCATTAATCATTTATTAATGCATAAACCTCCCACATTAAGTCGACTAATTGTGGTTGCTGGATATGTTGGGCGGTTCCGGGCAGACTTCTACCATAAACTGGACTTAACCTCGTGTTTAAGCATCGTATAGATATGTCCTCAACCTCTCACGTTATATTAATCACTTGCGGCTGCTAGATATGCTGGGCGGTTCCGGGAAGACTTCCACCACAAGTGAAATCTAACCTCGGGTCTAGGCATATTCATTCTTAGCCAACTATTCATGTTTAATACAGTTTTGTTTATGTCCAAACTATTGACTTAGATCACGCTATATACCAATTACCCAAAATCCCAATTCAATTTATGCCCATAATCCCAATCGTAAGTTACGCCCCAAAATAACCAAACATGAGTTATGACCCAAATTTTCCAAACGTTTCCCAGTTTCGTTCACACGCGTATCTCTACGAGATTTGGCCTAGGCTCGAAGGTAGCCTAGACTTATAAAAATAAAAAGGGAAAGAGGAAGGGCAGAGAACAAGGATAAGCATAATAATAAAATAGGCGTATGATGATAAAACTGATCATAATAGCAAGATTGGCATAAAATGATAGAATTTGTGTGTGGATCTGAAGTAAATAATAGTAGATCTGATATGATTCAACTTTTTAACAAGCATAGGCTTAAATCCAATTTATAAACATGTCAAGATTACTTATTAGTTATCTAAGTATAAAAATAACAAGAACTCACAGAGGCTGGATCTAAAAATAGAGAATAGATTGTTCTTGTCGTAGCACAGATCCTTGAAAATGTCTATCTTTTTGTTGTTGAAGAAAAATAGGCTAATTCAATCTGAGTTGAAGCAGCGTCATGGCGTCATCATTGTTGAAGGTGAGTAAAATAATGAAATTGGGGTCTTATTTATAGCCTAGGGTCAATGAATTAGGTCAGAAAACAAGTCTATGTACTAATTCAGGAATCTGGCTCGAATCTGGGGAGGGGGTCGACACCCTTATAGAGGGGTTAACACCGGTGCCGACACCCCTATAATGGGGTCGATATCCCCACCTACTTTTCCCGCTCGTTTCGAATTTGAATTTGAATTTTTTATTTATTTAATTTAATTATATGTATAAATTTCTAGGCTCCATAACTTCTTCATACAGTGTCCGTTTTACGCAAACTCAGAGTCTATCTCAAGAAGAATTCCGAGACGAATGCAATGGCGCAGCCCATTTTAATTAATTCACAATATTTAATTAAGTATTCTTTAATTTATCATTTTAATGTGCTTTAAAATTTATAGGGTGTTACATTCTCCCCTCCTTAAAGGATTTCATCCCCGAAATCTCCAAGTTTAAGAAGAATATATGTCCTAACATCCAACAATCATCTACTCATCCATCAACCACAAGCATCCATTATCCTTAAGATTTCTAATGCTTATATGAACATATGCAAAAGTGTGTGTATATGTCCCTATACTAATGCGAAAATTAGGCGGTCCACTGATTCAGTTGACCTCCTTAATGTGATATATGTTAGTGCCATGAGTCCAATTCTATGCAAAAGGTCCTAATATATCATGTAATTACTTCATGAGTGCACAATCATTCATCCAAATGAAGCATCCATCTAATGACACATTCAATTACATCCATAAACAAAATATGCACATGCATCCATATGCAATATGAGAGTGATTTGAGCCGATCTAGTGCCTAGTGTTTGTATATGCACCCATGAGCAACCACTAGCAAGCACTTGCATCCACTTGCAAACATCAAACATAACATGTCTCAAACACATGTTTACATCCATTGGCTTCCACCTAAGGATCGAAGATATGATCGAGAGGATATAATTAATGATAGAAACAAGCATGAACAAAACTTTGAAAAAGAAGTTATGGATATACCCTCAACAAGGAAAGGGTACGATGCACGCAACTTGTCTTCAGTCTCCCAAGTCGCATCTTCTTTATCATTTCCCCACTGAACTTTTACCAACTTGACTTCTCAATTGTGCAACTTCTTAACCTCTATTCCAAGAATGCTAGTAGGAACTCTTCTAATTGTCGCCTCTCTTTCCACTTCTACTTCCTTAAGAATACTCGGCTCAACGATCTCTGTGGTATCATGAAAACACTTCCGTAAATGAGAGACGTGGAAAACATCATGAACACCAGCTAGTCTCTCTGGCAACTTTACTCTATAAGCCATCTGTCCAATCCTTTCTATTATGGGAAATGGCCCTACAAATCTTGGTGCTAATTTCCCTACAGACCCAAAACGAACCACATTCCTCAAAGGTGAAACTTTAATAAAAACCATGTCTCCTATCTCAAACTTAATATCGGTCCTTCTCTTATCTGCGTAAGACTTCTGACTGTCCTGAGCCGTCTTCATGCGTCGTCGAATCAAGTCTATCTTTTCTGAGGTTTCACTAATCATCTCAGGCCCAAGTAAAAGCTTATCTGTAGATTCCCACCAACAAGTCGGTGATCTACAGGGTCGTCCGTATAAAGCCTCAAAGGGTGCCATAACGATACTAGCTTGATAACTGTTGTTGTATGCGAATTCCACCAATGGAAGATGCTCTTCCCATGTCCCTCCAAAATCAAGGATACACAACCTTAAAAGGTCTTCAAGAACTCTATTCACCCTTTCTATATGTCCATCATTCTGAGGGTGATAAGCGATGCTCAAACACAACTACGTACGTACTGCCTCTTGTAAGCTCTTCCAAAACCCACAGGTGAATATCGGATCATGATCGCTTAGAATACTGGAAGGTATTCCATGTAGATGGACTATCTCACGAAGACAAACTGATGCCAACCATGATGCAGTCCTTTTACTCTTAATGGGAATGAAATGAGCACTCTTAGTAAGCTTGTCGACAACTACCCAAATGCTGGTATTGCCTTTCCTTGATCTAGGCAACCCACCAATGAAGTCCATAGAAATGCTCTCCCACTTCCACTGTGGGACCTCTAAAGGATGAAGCAAACCACCGAGCATCCTTTGCTCAGCCATGACTTGCTGGCAAAGCAGACATCACGAAACAAACTCTGCCACATCTTTCTTCATCCCAGCCCAAAAGAAAATGCTTTTCATATCTTTATACATTTTATCACCACCCAGATGTATAGTCATCTTGGAATGGTGTGCTTCCTAAAGGACTGTCTTCATCAAACTCCCGATTTGTGGAACACAAAGCCTCCCATCATGTCGTAACCATCTTCTATCATCTATGGAATATCTACCGAGGTGACTGGAAGTCTCCCCTCTACTAAGCTTATCCAACATGTCCACTTCTGAGGATCCTCTCGATGTGAAGCTCCTATCTGATCCAAAAGCGTAGGTCGCACCTCTAACGATGCCAATAAACCAGGTATAATCTCAGAGGAAGGTCTAAAATCAAAGGTCAATATGTACTCCAAACTTTGTCTCTCTACATAAAGAGGACTTAGGGTCAACCTTTGTCTACTCAACATCTGCCACCATGTTACCCTTGCCAGAGGTATAAGCAATCTTAAAGTCATATGTGGCTAGAAACTCCATCCATCTTTATTGCCTTAAATTGATATTCTTTTGTGAGAATAAGTACATTAAAGATTTAAGGTCAGTATATGACTCAAACTTTTCTCCAAGCAAATAATGGTGCCAAGAATTAAGCGCAAATACTATGACAGCTAATTCCAAACCATGGGTAGGGTAGTTTTTCTCATGGACTCTCAATTGTCTCCCACCATAACATACTACCTTCCCCTCTTGCATCAAAACAACACCTAGCCCTGTACCGCATGCATCGGTGTATACTATGAACATCTTATTCCCATTTGGCAAAGTCGAAACTGGGGTTGTTGTCAGAGCCCTCTTTAATTGCTGAAAAGCCTCATCACAATCAACATCCCAAGAAAAGCCCAGATTCTTCTTTGTTAACAAAGTGAGTAGGGCTGATATTTTCGCAAAGTCCTTAATGAACTTTCTATAATAGCCCGCTAAACCAAGAAAACTCCTTACTTCCGTTGCATTCCTTGGGACCTTCCAAACTTGTACTGCAACCACTTTTGCGAGATCTACCGCTATCCCTTCCTTGGATACCACATGCCTTAGAACCTCACATTTTTCCTCCAAAAATGACATTTGGAGAGCTTTGCCTTAACCTGATGTGCTCGAAGGGTATCCAAAGCTTCCCTTAAATGTAAGGAATGCTCTTCCTCGCTCTTCGAGAAAATCAAGACGTCGTCAACGAAGACCACAACAAACTTATTTAGAAACTTTTGACGCACCTTACTCATCAAATCAAAAAAATAGGCAGGTGCATTCGTCAAACCAAAAGGCATGACGAGCCACTCAAAGAAACCATCTAGAGTTCTAAAAGCAGTCTTGTCTATACTATCCTCAGCCACTCTTAGCTGATGAAAACCTGTAGCCAAGTCTAACAGGGAGAAAATAGATGCACCAACAAGCTGGTCAAACAAATCATTTATCCTTGGAAGCAGGTGTCTATTTTTCTTTGTGAGCTTATTTAGCTCTCTATAATCCACACATAAGCGAAGCGAACCATCAACCTTTGCTGCAAAAACAACTGGAGCACCCCATTCCGATATGCTTCGCCTAATAAACCCTTTCTCAAGTAGCTCCCATACTTGTTTACTGAGCTCTCTTCTCTCTCTCGGAGCTATGTAGCGCACAGCAATGCAATTGGCTTTGTATTGTCCACCAAATATATACGGAAATCAATCTCGTGCTTCGTAGGTAAACCCCTAACCTCCTCAAAAACATCTGGATACTCACGGACTACGTAAACAGATCGTAAATCATTGATAGATGTGTCAAGATATTCTAGGTAGCTAAGCATAACAGAATACTTAAGGTCACAAGAGATCTCGAGGGTATTACAAAAGCTATTCAAAAGTTTAACTACCCTCCTTTCACAGTCTAGGATGGCACCAAACCTGGCTAGCCAATCCATCCTTAGAATCGAACCATAGCCCATAAAACCAAGCACATAGGCGTTGCACTCGAACTCAACGCCCAATACAGATATTCTCAAATCCCGACAAATCATAAACAGATGAGCCGAACCCCCAATGGGATTTGAGACAACAACGGGATCCAAAACCATACTAGTACTAAGGTGTAGAGAATCAACTACAAAAGCATATGTAAATGAATGCAAAACCCCCAAATCAAAAAGAGTTCTAACAGGATGATCAAAAAGGAAAATTAAACCTTCGATAGAAACTTTCCTACCTCTCTTTGGTATTCTTGCCGCGATAGCATGCGCTTGCCTTCTAGAAGATCCTGTCCTTTGGCCTTGCCGTTGCCCTTGCCTCTTCGGGCAATCCCCGATAAGATGACCCGCCTCACCGCAGTGGAAACAACCACTCTTCTTCTTCCTACAATCTTTAATAAGATGACCCACACGACCACAATTATGAGACTTCCTTTTCTCTCAGGCTTTATCATTCTTCCCGCCCCTCTTTTGTTCTTTCTTAGGTTCCACTCTCTTTTTATGTGCCTCATCCACCTTAGCTTCTTTCTTTTCCCCTTTATCTTCTTCATGAATCAATGTCATATCAACAAGTTTCTCGAAAGTTACCCCCGTAGGAATGTGGGACATAGCCAAACCATGGAGATGTTTATTTATTCCCCTTGCAAACCTCAAAGCTTTCTTATGCGGGGTATTCACTAGCTCCATACCAAACCTAGCCAGCTAGTTAAACTTATTGACGTACTCCTTAACAGACAGATTCCTTGCTTAAGCACTAAGAACCTTTCCATACGCATACTCTCTTCTGCTTGGGAAAGAAATTTCAACTCGAATCTCTGTCGGAAATCAAACCAAGTCTTTACCGGACGTCCCGCATTAGTCACCTCCCACCAAAACGAATCTTCATCTTTCAACTGCCAAACGGCTAGTTGAACATTCCTACGATCGTCAACCTCAAAAATCTCAAAAAAATCCTCCGTCTCTGTAACGACCTGCATTCTACATATCGGAGGATCGTAGAATGTTTATTTTTATTTTCATAAGAAATCATATAGTCGTGTAACTTTGGGAATGACTATTTGGGTCATTTCCCATGTTCACGATTTTTGCCGAATTTTAAAATGACCGTTTATCTCCTGGCGAATCTTGTTTTTCCTATAACTTTTAATTTGTAAGGAATTTTGACATGAAACCACTTCCATTGGATTTGGATGATGGTTTCCCATTCCGTAGAGTGGTCACATTAACCAAACGGACTTACTGTTTGGGAGATATGGCTGAAATAAGGTTTGAAATGTGAAAAATAGCATAACCGGGCATAATAGGGTTCATAGCAGCAAGGCCCATTAGGGATTTCGGGATTATGGGTATATAAGGGCTGAAAGGGGTTAGAGAAACCCTTCTTTGTCATTTTTACATCTGCCACTTTCATTTCTTCAACCCCAGCAACGGCCTTCACCTTCTAAACTACCTCCTAATCACTTTTTAATCAAATATTGGCCAAAACAACATCAAATTAAGGTGGATTAGCATAGAAATTGGAACAGAGCTGCTGGAATACATAGAGATTCGGTCCATAAAAGTAAAGTTTCAGATCTAATATTTCCTTTATGGCTAAGGTGAGTGATTAGCATGTATATTCACTAATTATGGCTAATTAGGGGTGATTAGTGATAATTAGCGAAATTATGACTTAGAAAAATATGGAAAAATATGCATAAATTCTAAAATATTATTTTATGTCACTGATAAAAATATGGGTTAATTTGGAATAAGTTTGCTAATCCCGGAATTTAGGGGATTAAGGGGGAAATCATCGTTTTGGGTATGTTTTATCTATATTTACATGTCAAATCATTGTTTTGATGTTTATGGTTGATTACACATATTATTACTACTGTTTGGGATTCTTTATGATTGTTTAGTAAAGTTAGAATGGTTGAAAACGTCGTCGTATGGCGAGAATGGACGATACATGCTTGCTGGAAATTCTACAGAAATCCGGTTCGGATCGGATTGTGGACCGAAACAAAGCACCGGACTGGATTGAAGCCAGAAGAGTATGAATGCAATGAGGAAACAAGGAAGGCCGATTCGGATCGAATTGGAATAGGGCTAGAGATGGATCGGGCTAGAGTAGAGCGGACTGCAGCTTGGCGTGGGATCGGATCGGAGTACCGATCCAAACCGAGGCATACGACCCGAACCGAGCAAAGAGCAATGAACCGAGACTGAAACATTCAAACCGAACTGAAGTATTCAACCCGACCCGTTGAGATGGCATGAACCGACTCGGACGATGGAGTTACGAACCGAACCGATGGTGATTGGAGCACTATGCACATTCTAACCGAACCGGAGGACCGAACACCAATTTGACCAAAACCCGAGATGCAAAGGAAGTCCAAATGGGAAGTTATAACTCAGGATCCATATGGAAACCAACGAGTTAACTTAGTGAGTTGGGCTTTACTGTGGGATGTGTGCAAAGGGGTTCCCGATATCTATGACCTTTGATCACCACTACGAGACAGATTGTAGGTTATGGATCAGTGCAGTGGAGTCGTCATGACTCCAAAAGGAAAAGGGATCGTAACATGGCTATGGACCAGTGCGGTGGAGTTGTCATGACTCAAAGAGGGCAAAGTGCTCATAGCGAAGGGTTTATCGACTATGGACAGTGTAGTGGGGTTGGCAAGACCCCAAAGGGCAAAGTGGTCGTAGTGATAGGAAAAGAATCGGTCACCAAAGTGGTGGATATCGTATGCTTTACACACTGAGTGAGAGATGTGAGGATGATTGCTATGTTTGATGTTTGCTATCACCATGACATGCACACTTCAACTTTACACTTTATGTTAGTGTTACCTTAGAGTATGTACATCTTGTTGTGCTAACTCTTTGGTTGCAGGTCCAGGTTCAGGTATGGTTATTTATACTTGTTGTTGCGTTGTTTAGCTATATAGTCTTGCTATCACTCACACCTGACTTTCGTCTGACCCAGAGTTTTATGTTTCCTCTTATTACTCTGGGTGATCCTAAATGAGCACTAGAGACAGGATAGGTGGTGTGCACGAGTAGCTATCCGGAGATGAGCAGGAGGCTTCCACGTATTATATACATATATTCTCCCTGTGTTGTTGTTGGTTACTGCTTTGGGCATTAGTAGTGTAACTTTTCTATCTTGCTTTAGAGACAGTATTTTGAAGTTGTAAAAATGGTTTGGATCATGAGCTTTATTTTGGATTCCGCTACTCTGATGGTTATGGTTTTGTTTCCAGCTTATGTACTGTCCCGCCTATTTTATGTCAATATATGTTACTATTATATTTTATTCCATGCGTTGCAAGATGTACTACAGGTTCTTCGACAAGTTTCAAACGCTTTCTTTTGGCGACCGTCCTGTGCTAGTCAGGCATTAGTACAGCGCATTTTGGGTAAATGTCGGCTGGTTCGGGGCAGGCCGTCACACTTGGTATCAGAGCCTAGGTTGCGTAGTTAACGTAGGGAAAGACATCAAGGAGAGATATTATACATATACGAAAGCGCGTATGTAACGACCCGCATTCTATGTATCGGAGGATCGTAGGATATTTATTTCTTTTTCATACGAAGTCGTATGGTCATGTAACTTTGGGGAACGACTATTAGGATCATTTCCCATGTTCACGATTTTTTGTCGAATTGTTATATGTTCGTTTTACCCCTGGCAAATCTTGTTTCGCCTACAACTTTTGATTGATAAGGATTTTTAACCTAAAACCATTTCCATTGGATTCAAATGATGGTTTAGCATTCCGTAGAGTGGTCACATTGATCAAAAGGACTTACCGTTTGGGAGATATGGATGAAACAATGTTTGGAAAGTAAAAAACACCTTAACTGGGCTTAATTAGGGTAATTAACAGCTAGGCCCATAACCCATTTCAGGATTAGGGTTATGGGAGAGATGAAATGAGTTAGAGAATGGTTTCTCTTCATTTTTCCAACCACCTAAAACATTCCTCTAACCCAAGTAATGGCCCCCATATTCTAAAACACCCCCAAATCACCTTTTAATCAATAATTAAGCAAAGCTATGTTAAATTAAGACGGATTAGCATCAAAATTGGGATAGAGCTGCTGGAACACATAAGAATTCGACCCAAATCAGTAGATACTTCAGATCTATAATTTATTTGTGGCTAAGGTGAGTGATTTGCACTTTTATTCACTTATTATGGCTAATTAGGGGTGATTTGGGTTGATTTGGACAAATTTTGCTAATCCCATAATTTAGGCGATTAAGGGTTTATTAGTGACAATTAGCGAAATTATGCATCATAAAGATCTGGAAAAATATGTAGAAATTCTGAAATATTATTTTATTGCTCTGATGTGAATTAGGGTTAATTTGGATTGAGGTTTCTAATCCAATAGTTAAAACATGGTTAAGGGGATTAAAGGAAATATCGTAGTTTAGGGTATGTTTGATTCAAATTTACATGTTAGATATTTGTTTGGATGTTTTTGATTGATTATACATGTTACTACTATGGTTTTTTATGCTTTGAGATTGCATAGAAAGTTAGAATGGTTGAAAATGCCGTCGTATTGCGAGAATGGACGAAATAAGCTTGTTGGAAAAAGTGCCAGGATTTCGGATCGGATCGGAAAAGGGGATCGGATCGGATCAAATGGACCGAACCGAACCGGAGTGGTGGCATCTTCTGTAGCATGGCAATAAGGAAGGCCATATGAATTGAGTCGGGATCGGATCGGGCTAAGGCAAGAGAGTGGGATCGGATCGGATCAACGCAGGAGAAGATGGAGCACAAGAAGACGGGTCGAATGGATGGAGGCGGATCGAACCAAGGCTTTGGATCGAAATTTTGATCCGAAGTGAAAGCCATGGCCGGGTCGGACTATTCGACCCACACCTATGCATTTGGTCATGTTCGGTCCGAACGGATCGAACAGCGGAGACCCGAACCGGGCGAGGAAGCATCGAACCGAACCAATGATGACTGGAGCACTATGCACATTCGAACCGAACCGGAGGAAAACCAAAACCCGAGATGCAAAGTAAGTCCAAATAACTCTGGTTCTCCATTGTGAGAGGGGTGGTCATAAAAATAGTGGTCATGGCCCCAAATGGTCTGGTGATCAAAGCGAATTTGGACTTTGATGCGGGACGTGTGCAAAGGGGTTATCGATATCTATAACTTTGAGTCACTATTGATGGGGGCATTGACTATGGACCGGTGTAGTGGGGTCAAAGTTGTATGGAGTCGAACTCCATCAGGATCCCAAAAGTGGCAAAATAGTCAAAGTGATAGTTGTACGGAGTTACCGTCATGGCCCCAATAGTTCTGGTGATCAAAGCGGTTGATATCATATGCTCTACGCACTGAGTGAGAGCTGTGAGGATGATTTTTGTGCTTGATGTTTGCTATCACCATGACATGCACACTTCCACTTTACACTTTATGTTTGTATTACCTTAGAGTACTGTGCATATTGTTGTGCTAACTCTTTGGTCGCAGGTCCAGGTTCAGATATGATTATTTATACATGTTATTGTTTTTATTCTGCTGCTATCGCTCACACCAGACTTTCATCTAACCCAGAGATTTATGTCTCTTATTACTACTCTAGGTGCTCCTAAACGAGCAGACTAGAGATAGGTTAGGTGGTATGCACGAGTAGCTATTCGGAGACGAGCAGGAGGCTTCCACGTACTATTGACATATATTCTCCCTGCGTTGTTGACGGTCGCTGCTTTGGGCATTAGTAGTGTACCCCTTTTATTCTCTTCTGGAGATAGTACTTTAAAGTTGTAATAATTGGATATGGAGCTGTGTTTTGGATTCTGCTACTCTGATAGTTATGTTTTAGTGCTTCAACTTATGAACTGTCTTGCCTATTTTATGTCAAGTTATGTTACTGTTATATTTTATTCCATGCGCTGTGAGATATACTACAGGTTCTTCGGCAAGTTACAAACCTCTTTGGCGATCATCCCGTGCTAGTCATGCATGGATACAGTGCATTTCAGGAAATGTCTTATGCGTACGGGCGGTCGTCACACTTGGTATCAAAGCCTAGGTTGCGTAGTTAACCTAGGGGAAGACATCCGGGAGAGATAGCATACGTGTATGAGAGTGCATATTATCTAAGGATGAAGTCGCACTGCACGGGCAGCACTAAGGAGATGGTTAATCGTTTTCTCTTTACAGATTGAACAATGAGCAAAATATGAGGAGTACGGTGAGGAACAACGCATCGGGAGTTGAAGAGGAAGTGGGTTCAGGGGCCAACAATGAGAATGTCCCTGATATAAGGACAATGTTTACCGCCTTCATACGAGAGAAGCTTAGGGATGCTCTGGGAGGAGTTCCTAAAGCTGCTAACGATGATGGTGCAGTAGTGCAGGCGCCTAGGGCCGATCTCGCTAAGCTTAACAAGGAGTCCCAGAATAAGAGAAAGCAGAACTAAGACAAGGCTAGCCAGAAAAAGAGGAATAAGAAGCATATCCGGTGCTTTAGTTGCGACAAGAAGGGTCACTATGCCAGAGACTGTCGAGCGAAGCCAGGGGAAAGGAAGTGTTTCAATTGTGGCCAAGCGGGACATCTCAAGAAAGAATGTCCACAACCCCCTAAGAGGAAGCAGATTGTGGAAGCATATGATGTTAATGTTATTCCTTCTTCGTCGAATGCCCCAACTATGGCGGAGAAAGGGAAGGGTGTCATTATTCAAGGTATGCTTTCCATTTAAGAGGTTTATATTCTAGTGTTGTTTGGTACCGGGCTTCACATTCCTTCGTATCTAGTGACCTGGTAGATAGTTTGGAATTGGAACCCGAGAAAGTCAACAGACCTTTAGTTGTGACGAAACCAATTGGTAGTTTGACTAGCTTAGTATGATTTGCCATAATGTAGTCCTATTGATTCATGGATATATGTTTGTTTGTGATTCTTTGTTTTGGGCTTTACTGGGTTTTGCATTATTTTGGGAGTCGATTGGCTCCAAAGGTATAGGGTGGTGGTAGAATGTGAGGGGTCTTCGACGACCATTAGAGAAAATGATGGGTGAGGGTACTATTTGGTAGCCTACCTAGTGATGGGATGATGGCTAGTTTTCTTAATTCCCTCGACATCTCGCATGATGAGTTATCAGATGTGCCTATTGCAGGAAAGTATCCAGACATCTTTGTGGAAGTGACCGGACTTCCACCACACCGAGAGATCGAGTTCAGATTGATTTAATGAAAGATGCCAGACCTATAGTGATGCCACTTCGTTGTATGGAACCAAGGGAGCAGCGAGAGCTCGGGCTGCAAGTAAGCGATCTTATGAAGAAGGGATTTATCCGAAGAAGTGTTTCCGAGTGGGGAGCACCAGTTGTATTTGCCATTAAGGCCGATGGTTCCCTTTGCTTATGTGTGGACTCAAGTTGAAGATGAAGTTGTGGATAGCTCTTCTTATGGAGTGCCAAGGAATCGTCGATAGTTTGGAGTGTTCTAGGCGGACTCAAAGCAGGGGTATCTAGGGACACACATTTACCTTGGATCCATTGGGCGTGATCTAGTTATCCTTAGAGGATAAATTTGCGTTGGACGTGCGGTAGTCCGTTTGGAGCCGAGGCTTCTATTGGACCTTGATATTGGTTGGACCAGTCATACGGGCATCGATGTATTCATGGTTTTAGTAGATGATAAATAGGACTTGTTCGATGGATGATATGGTTGATAAGTTCGTTCTTGTGTTCGTGGATGATATCTTGGTTTATTCGAGGATAGAGGAAGAACACAAGGGACATTTGAGGATAGTGATGGAGGTGTTAAGGAAACACCAACTGAAAGAAAAACTTTCTAAGTGTCACTACCGGAGGAAGGAAGTGAGATTCTTGGGCCATGTTGTTTCAAAGAATGGTATTGCCGTGGATCCTGCGAAGGTGGCTATGGTACAAGATTGGTCTATGCCTAAGAATGCAATAGACGTGAGAAGTTTCTTAGGGTTAGCTGGATATTATCGTAAGTTTATCCAAGACTTCTCCAAGATAGAGACGCCGTTAACTCAGTTGACCAAGAAGAATCAAGCTTTTGCTTGGGACGAAAAGTGTGAGAATGCATTTAAGGTTCTAAAGGAGAAGTTGAATGTGCACCAGTGTTATTTATTCCTAAAGGGAACGAAGAGATGACGGTATACGCAGATGCTTGTGGTACCAGATTAGGCGTTGTACTGATGCAAGGAGGTAGGGTTGTAGCTTATGCTAGTCGGCAACTGAAACCGCATGAGAAAAGATATCTTACCGATGATTTGGAATTGGCAGCGATTGTGTTCGCGTTAAAGATGTGGAGACACTATCTCTTGGGAGAAAGATTTGAGTTGTTTACCGATCATAAGTCATTAAAGTATCTTTTCTCTCAGAAGGACTTAAATCTTCATCAGCAGAGATAGTTAGAGTTCTTGGCTTTATATGATTTTAATATCGCATACACATCCGGGAAGGGTAATGCAGTAGCTGATGCATTGAGTTGGAGACATGCCAGTTTGGGGGCTATGTTTCTGGAATAGAAGCAACTGGAGTATATCGCAGGATATGATTTCGAACCTAAGTGCGAATTAGATACGGAGATGTTAGCAAGTTTAACAATCAGACCGACTTTGATTGAACGGATCGGTTCCAGTCAGAGGGACGATCCTAATCTATTGGAAATCATCTCCAAGGTGGAGATGGGTATCGAGAGTGAGGGAATAAACAAGTATGGACTCGATAGAGAAGGACGACTTCGAAAGAATGGGAGACAGGTTGTGCCCAGCGTTAATGCATTGAGGGATGAAGTTCGTAGAGAGTGTCATCACTCGAAACTGACTATACATCCCGGTGGTAACAAAATGTACCGAGACATGAAGCAAACCTACTACCGGGAAGGGATGAAGAGAGATGTTGGAAGGTTTATATCCAAGTGCATGAATTTCCAGTTAGTTAAAGGTTAGCAAAAGAAGCCTAATGGTCTGTTACAACCATTAGAAATTCCCGAATGGAAATAGGAACAAGTCTCAATGGATTTCATTGATGGTTTACCAAGGACTAGATCGGGTCATGACAGTATTTGGGTGATTGTGGATCGATTGATAAAAGGTGCAAGGTTTATACCGGTCAAGTTGAATAGAACGGCAGCTAAGTTAGCAGAACTATATATGAAGTGGGTAGTGAGATTTCATGGAGTACCAAAAGGTATTGTGAGTGACCGATGGAAGAGCTTATAAGAGGCTTTAGGGTCAGAATTACATCTCAATATCGCATATCATCCCCAAACCGATGGTCAAACATAAAGGGTTAATCACGTATTAGAGGATCTCTTAAGAGCTTGTATATTGGATTTTGAAGAGTCATGGGATGACCATTTGCATCTAGTTGAGTTCGCATATAATAATAGTTATCAATTCAGTATCGGTATGGCCCATTTGAAGCTTTGTACGGAAGACCTTGCAATTCACCATCTTGTTTGTCGGAAACCAATGAGAAATTTGTGCTTGGGCTAGATGTAATAAGAGAAACTTTGGGTAAGATCAAGCTTATTCAACAATGAATGAAAGCCGCCCAAGATAGGCAGAAGAGTTATGCTGATAAATGACGAAGAGATTTGGAATTCACCATTGGTGATTCGGTATTCGTCAAGATGTCTCCATTAAAGAATGTGATTCGATTTGGTAGGAGAGGTAAGTTGGCACCAAGGTTTGTTGGTCCATTTCCAGTTCTCGAACGAGTTGGGAATTTAGCATATAAAGTTGGATTACCAGACAAAATGGCCGGAGTGCACAACGTATTGCATTTTTCTCAGTTAAGGAAGTTCGTGCATGATTCTGATATGACTATTTCATTAGATCAAATGGATGATATTTAGGTGGAATCTGAGGCAGTTGGGAGCCACATAACGATTCATATTATCGGACATGATATGAAGCAAATTCGAAGAAAGACGATGAAATTGGTTAAGGTCCATTGGGGCGATAATGAGAATGACTGTACTTGGGAAACAGAGGAAAGCATAAGGAAGTCATATCCGGAACTCTTTACCTGGTAAGGTTTTAATAGCGATACAGTTTTTCACTCGTAAGTAAACTGCGTGCTAGAATATACTTGTTCTGTTGCTATGTATGTTTGATTGTTTGTAAATGGTTGGTGAGCATGCGAGTCACCTTTGTATGTTTCGTGGTTAAGGAATTTCGGTGGCGAAATTTCTTAAAAGGGGGAGAGTGTAACGACTCACATTCTACGTATCGGAGGATCGTAGGATATTTATTTCTTTTTCATGTGAAGTCGTATAGTCGTGTAACTTTGGGGAACGACTATTAGGGTCATTTCCCATGTTCACGATTTTTTGCCGAATTTTTGTATGACCGTTTTGCCCTTGGCGAATCTTGTTTCGCCTATAACTTTTGATTGATAAGGAGATTTGACCTAAAACCACTTCCATTGGATTCAAATGATGGTTGGTTTACCTTTCTGTATAGTGGTCACAATGATCAAATGGACTTACCGTTTGGGAGATATGGCTGAAACAAGGTTTGGAAGGTGAAAAACAGCTTAATCGGGCTTAATTAGGGTAATTAGCAGCTAGACTCATAACCCATTTCGGGATTAGGGTTATGGGAGAGCAGAAATGAGTTAGGGCATGGTTCCTCTTCATTTTTCTAGCAGTTAAAACATTTCTCTAACCCTAATAATGGCCCCCATCTTCTATAACACCCCCAAATCACCTTCTAATCACTAATTAAGCAAAGCTACGTCAAATCAAGGCGGATTAGCATCAAAATTGGGATAGAGCTGCTGGAACACATAAGAATTCGACCCAAATCAGTAGATACTTCATATTTATAATTTATTTGTGGCTAAGGTGAGTGATTTGCACTTTTATTCACTAATTACGGCTAATTTGGGGTGATTAGTGATAATTAGCGAAATTATACATCTAAAAATTCTGGAAAAATATGCATAAATTCTGAAATATTATTTTATACCTCTGATAGAAATTTGTGTTAATTTGGACTAATTTTGCTAATCCCGGATTTTAGGGGATTAAGGGGTGATTAGTGATAATTAGCGAAATTATGCATCATAAAAATCTGGAAAAATATGTAAAAATTCTTAAATATTATTTTATGGCTCTGTTATGAATTTGGGTTAATTTGGATTACGTTTGCTAATCCTATAGTCAAAACATGGTCAAGGTGATTAAGGGAAATATCATAGTCTTGGGTGTGTTTGATCCAAATTTACATGCTAGATCTTTGTTTGGATGTTTTTGGTTGATTATACATGTTACTACTGTGGTTTGTTATGCTTTGAGATTGCATAGGAAAGTTAGAATGGTTGAAAACGCCATCGAATGGTGAGAATGGACGAAACAAGATTGTTGAAAAAGTGCCAGGATTTTAGATCGGATCGAATGGACCGAACCGAACCGGAGTTGTGGCATCTTCAGCAGCATGGAAAAAAGGAAGGCCATATGAATTGAGTCGTGATTGGATCGGGCTAAGGCAAGAGAGTGGGACTGGGTCGGATCAACGCAGGAGGAGATGGAGCACAAGAAGACGGGTCGAATGGATGGAGGCGGATCGAATAAAGGCTTCGGATCGAAATTTCGATCCGAAGTGAAAGCCATGGCCGGGTCGGACTGTTCGATCCGGACCTATGCATTTGGTCATGTTCGATCCGAACAGATCGAACAGGGTGACCCGAACCGGGCGAGGAAGCATCAAACCGAACCATAATGACTGGAGCACTATGCACATTCGAACCGAACCGGAAGAAAACCAAAACCCGAGATGCAAAGGAAGTCCAAATAACTCTATTTCGCCATAGTGAGAGGGGTGGTCATAGAAATAGTGGTCATGGCCCCAAACGGTCTGGTGATCAAAGCGAAGTTGGACTTTGCTGTGGGACGTGTGCAAATGGGTTATCGATATCTATAACTTTGAGTCACTATTAATGGGGGCATTGACTATGGACCAGTGCAGTGGGGTCAAAGTTGTATGGAGTCAACTCCATCAGGATCCCAAAAGTGGCAAAGTGGTCAAAGTGATAGTTGTACCGAGTTACCGTCATGGCCCCAATAGTTCTAGTGATCAAAGTGGTGGATATCGTATGCTTTACGCACTGAGTGAGAGATGTGAGGATGATTTTTATGCTTGATGTTTGTTGTCACCATGACATGCACACTTCCACTTTACACTTTATGCTAGTATTACCTTAGAGTACTATGCATCTTGTTGTACTAACTCTTTGGTTGCAGGTCCATATTCAGGTATGATTATTTATACATGTTATTGTTTTTATTCTGCTGCTATCGCTCACACCAGACTTTCGTCTGACCCAGAGTTTTATGTC
This sequence comes from Allium sativum, assembly GCA_030737875.1. NCBI lineage: Eukaryota > Viridiplantae > Streptophyta > Magnoliopsida > Asparagales > Amaryllidaceae > Allium > Allium sativum. The sequence goes on from CM060926.1 coordinate 380,460,796, forward strand.
TCTTCTTATTACTTTGGGTGCTCCTAAACGAGCAGACTAGAGACAGGTTAGGTGGTGAGCACGAGTAGCTGTCCGGAGACGAGCAGGAGGCTTCCACGTACTATTTACATATATTCTCCCTGTATTGTTGATGGTCGCTGCTTTGGGAATTAATAGTGTACCCCTTTTATTCTATTCTAGAGACAGTATTTTAAAGTTGTAATAATTGGATATGGAGCTGTGTTTTGGATTCCGCTACTCTGATAGTTATGGTTTAGCTCCACAGCTTATGCACTGTCTCGCCTGTTTTATGTCAAGTTATGTTACTATTATATTTTATTCCATGCGCTGTGTGATACACTACAAGTTCTTCAACAAGTTACAAACCTCTTTGGCGATCGTGTCGTGCTAGTCAGGCACGGATACATCACATTTCGGGGAAATGTGTGATTCGTACGGGCGGTCGTCACAACGTATTTGTAATATTTTGGTTTGTCAAAAGCTATATTTATATACATTAGTATATATATGGGTGAAGTCACACTGCACTGGCATCACTAAGGACATGGTTAATCATTTTCTCTTTACAGATTGGACGATGAGCCAAAATACGAGGAGTACGGATTCAGGGGCCAACAATGGGAATGTCCCTGATATAAGGGCGATGTTTACTACCTTCAGGCGAGAGATGCTCAGGGAGCATTTCCTAATGCTGCTAACGGTGGTGGTGCAGTAGTGCAGGCGCCTAGGGCCGATTTCGCCAAGCTCACCAGGGATTATACTAATCTTGGTGGAAAGCCATTCCATGGAACGGAATCGGCTACGGAAGTTCAAGATTGGCTTGATAGTTGTGAGTGCAATTTCGAGGATTTAGGGATCGATGATGCAATGAAGAGAAAGTTAGCATCGCGTCAGCTTTAAGGATGGGCAATGAATTGGAACAATGCCATAAAAGCGGCTACTCCAGAGGATCAAGTTACTTGGAATCAAATTAAGACTCGCTTCACTGAGAAGTTTATTCCAGCTGCTCAGAAATCAGAATTATTTAGGAAATTTTTGGAACTTAAGCAGAATGGTAGGGCAGTCTCGAAATTATTGCTGAATTCGATACCTTATCGAAATATGGATTATCTCTTATCGATACTGCTAAGAAGAAGAACGAGAGGCTCGTAATTGGTCTAGATGATTACTTGGGGGAAAGACTCATAAATCATATTGATGAGACATTTGAGTCTATTGTAGGAAAGACATTGAGAACGAAGAGCCTTTACTCCAAGTCAAAGACTGAGGTTGTTGTTACATCTACAGAGGAGCCAAAGCCGCAGGCAAGCAATGGAGGAAAGAATAATTCCTAGAATAAGAGGAAGTAGAACCAGACAAAGGATGACCAAAAAGAAGAATAAGAAATATATCGAGTGTTATAGCTGTGGCAAGAAGGGCCACTATGTAAAAGACCGTCGAGCAAAGCCAGCGGACAGGAAGTGCTTCAACTGCGGCTAAGTGGGACATCTCAAGGATAAATGTCCGCAACCTCCTAAAGATAAGCAGATCGTGAAAGCATATGCTATCAATGTTTCTGTAACACCCCACCTCCGTTAAGGTCACTCATAAAGGGAATGCCTTACTTTGATGGAGCGTTTTAGTAGACAGAACAAAATGTTACAAGACAGATATAAAATAGTACTTGAAAAACTTTATAACTTTATTGCAGCGGAAAAAAAATAGAAATCGGTTTAGTTACAACTTTACCAATAACTCAAGTACATATATATCAGCCTTGTTCAAAACCATCAGAGGATAAAACTTTAAAATCGTAATCCCTACAGAACAAAAGCTATAAAGAGCAAAGCCATACTTCAAGCACTTCAAGCACTTCAAGCAGAAGGAATCCAGATCAAGCTAGAGTATTCCCTCCTTGGAAACCTTTGGTGGGGGGGGGGGGAACGGAAGAAAAGAGGCGAAACAACAAGGGTCAGACATAAAAGTCTAGCAAGTCCAGTGAATTTCAGCATATGAACAGATAATAATAATCATAACATGAAAATAAAGCTGGAAAAGAGATGACAGCAACAAGAGTAACAGATATACTTAAACTAAACAGAAAAAACATGGTGATATAAGCTATTACTTTTCACTTTACTGCACTAATACTAGTATAACGGGATTAGGTGTCACCCCAATGTCTAAACAGAAACAGAAACGGGAACAGAATAATTTCCACAGAAGAGAATGCTAGTAATGGGCCTTTACCACCCTAACAGAAAGTACATAAACAGAATGCTAATAATGGGCCTTTACCACCCGAACAGAAGGTACAGAAATAGAAACAGATTAATCCCTACGGAAAAAGAATGTAGAATTAGGTGTACACTAGTAAATGGGCCTTTACCACCCCAACAGACGGTACCACGCAGAAACAGACAGGTGTTACCACCCAACAGAAAACAGACGGTATCCCACAGAAACAGACAACGCTAAGTGTACCCTAAGTCCTATCCCCTGCGATTTACTCCCTAATACATAAATACCCTGTGCCAGCCCCACAGAAGGGTGTATCACTCCCTAAAGTGGCAACCTTTGAATGACACAGACCTATTTACATATGTCACAACGTCTTACATCCTCAGAGGCAGACCGGGATCCATGCACGCACATGACCCGGTTGGAACGCACCATCAACACCCCTCGCCATTACCAGAATGAACCGCTTATAATTAGTTCAGTAAGCGTGCCCGGGCCCTACCTACTGTTGGGTCATAGTTTTTGATACCAGAAAGGGTTACTGACTTATATGGGTCCCAAACAACAGATGACACAAGTAATTTCCCTCCTAACCTTGTGTCTCCAGACTAACAGATTTCAGGTTAACTTGTTTACAAGTTCAGACATACAGAGTTCAAATCAACTAGTTCACAGATCAGAAAACTAAGTTAACAAGTTTTCAGACTAACGGATCAGATATACGGATTTAACAGATTTACAGATTTGTCTAACATTGTATTAGGCCTACAGATGCACGAAACGGGTTTGTTAAATTCATTAGTCCAGTTGGTCTAACCCTATCCATCCAACACATTTTAGACATCATATTTATCTAACATTTGCATTAATTAATTATTAATGCGCAGACCCCTCACATTAGGTCACTAGCTTGTGGCTGCTGGATGTGCCGGGCGGTTCCGGGCAGACTTCTGCCACAAGCCAGACCTAACCTCGTGTCTAAGAATATTTTAGTTATGCCTACGACCTCTCACATTAGACTGACAGTTTGCGGTTGCTGGTTAAGCCGGTTGGTTCCGGGCAGGCTTCCACCGCAAACGGAGTCTAACCTTGTGTCATAGCCACTTTATTCCCTTACAGAAAATATCACACTAATTATGTTCATTTAACAAATTTAACTTTTTCTCAAGTCGCAGCAGATTAATCAAATTAACATGTTTTACTCAATCTTAAGTTGCCTACAAATTACAATTATTCAGCTTTTCAACAGATTTAACAGATTAGGCGACACAACAGATTTAGCGGATTAGGCAGTTTAACATAATTAGCAGATTTGGCGTTTCAACATATTTTGCAGTTTAGGCAATTCAACAGATTAAAAAGATAACAGATTTAGCAGATTAGGCAATTCAATAGATTAAACAGATCTAGCAGATCTAAAACATTCCTTAAGGTTTCATTGACAGTTTTTGCCTAATTATAAATTAGGCCTAAATTCACATGCCTAAATCATGGTCATGATTCATAATATGACATATACCCAAATTTTAGTTAAATTTGCATAGTACAGAATATGCTCAAAAATCCCAATCGTGATTCACACATAAATTATGTCAAATATAACCATTAATTACATTGCATGCCACATATCCAAAAATCCCCATTTAGGCGTATTCACACTTAATAGTTATCAAATCTTAATATAGATTTTTACACCTAAGTCATATGCAAATTAATTCTCTTTTTTTTCTTCAAATTACAGACTATAATATGTATAGTATGTCCAGATCTAGTTCTTGAATTACAACTTGTATTGTGCATCCAAATCAGTTACATGTTCACAGTTAAATTTTACGCCCCAAATCCCATGTCATATGTCCAATATTCTTTATACCTCAAAACTATGTTCAATTATATGCCTCAGATTTATGTTTCTAAGTTGCAACCTATTTTATGTTTTAAGTCACAATAATCCTCTTCTTCCAAGTCATAGGTCATCTTATGCAATATGCCTCAAATTTATGTCCAGAATTACAACATGTGTTGTGTCCTCAAATTAGTTACAAATAATTATGCCCAAATATGCCTCATTCAATATTCTTCCCAAAATTTAGCGTTTATACGTTCATCTCTTATGAGATTTGGCTCAGGCTCATGGTAGTCTGGCTTTCAAACAAAAAGAAAGAAAGAAGGAAGAAATACATAACAAACAGAATAATAACAATAAAGCAGAAGAACGGATCTGATAAACAGAAAAAGACATAACCTCAGATTCAGATTCATTATCATGCTAGGATCATAATGAAATTTCATATCGAAAAATAACTGTACTTGCCTTAGTTGGATTCTAAAAGAAAAAGGTGTTGTAGTTGTTCTCTTTTAATCCTAATCAGGATTAGAGGAAGAAGAAGCACAAGTCCTAGCTTAGATTTCAGCAGAGTAGAGACGCCATTGATTTATTTTTTTTAGATAAGAAGAGAGCAATGGAGGCTAGAGAATTAGAGATTTAGGTTTAAGTTAGGGATGTATATATAGGTGTAGGAAGTTATTTAGGACCATTTGATTAACCCTGAACCATGAGAACCAATCAGATGCAAAATCTGCATTTGAGCGAATCGGCCCACGGGTTGACAGCCAAACACCCTGTATTAACCACTAGTCGACCCTGCGATGCTTGGGTCGACCTCAAAAATGGGCCGGTTCTGTTATTCCCCCTCCCAATTCGTTGTTTTGAACTTTTTTGCATATTTATTTATTTAATTTATATATATATATCTATATATATATATTTCTCTCATATGCATACAAACTTTAAGGCTTAATAACTTCTTCATAATTAACCATTTTCACGCTAGACCACTTTTTTTTAACTACGTTCACACTAAGCCACTTTTTAGCCATTCCCCTAAAACAAAAATATGGCGCTGACGGGGATCGAACTCTTTACCTCTTGTATGCAAGTCACATGTTCTAACCAAATGAGCTACTAAGTCTTTTGCTTACAAACCTTAGAACAATGTTAAAAATTATTCTTTTCTCATTCCTTTTTTTCAAATAAACTATTCTTTAATTTGTTATTTTAATATTCTCAGAAAATACGGGGTGTTACATTCTCCCATCCTTAAAAGATTTCGTCCCTGAAATCTTCAAGTTAAGACGAATGTATCCTAACATCCAACATCCATCTACTCAACCATTCAATCACAGACATCCATTGTCCTTAAAAGGTTTCTAATGCCGTATGAACATATGCAAAGTGTGTGTATATGTTTCTTATCTAATGCAAAGTCAGGCGGTCTACTGATCCAGTTGACCTCCTTAATGCGAATCATGTTAGTTCCATGAGTCCAAATATGTATGCAAGAAATCCTATTTGATACACATCATTTCTATATGAGTGCATAACCATTCATCCAAATGCAAAATCCATGTGAGGATTCAATCATTTTGCATCCACAAAAATTGAAAAATGCACACACATCCATATGCAGTATGAGAGTGTTTTTGAGCCGATCTGGTGCCTAGTGTGTGTATATGCATCCACGAGCAACCACTAGCAACCACTTGCATCCACTTGAAACCATCAAACATAACATGTTTCAAACACATGTTTACATCCACAGGATTCCTATCTATAGGTTGAATACTCGATCAATAGGATACAGTCGAGTGATGGAAGCGAGTACAGATAAAACAAAAACTTGGTTCCCATCATACATTGGTTGAGAGAATAATTCCCCTAAGTATCAACCCCGAAGACCGAGATCAACATCAGGTTGACACCCAGAGGATTACCCTCTTTAGACAATGTCAAAACTGGAAATCTTAACCTTTTTAGAAATATCCAGATGCTTACAGACTACTAGTATATATCAGATTATCGAATGATTCTTAGAAAACTAAGCATGGGAAAATCCCACCATATCCCTCAAAAACCCGGAATGTATGCATTACAATCGACTTGACGCCTAACACAGATACCCTCAAACCCCAACCTATCACCAAAAGATGAGTCGTAACCCCTATGGGGTTTGAGACTATAACCAGATCAGAAACAAGACTAGTATTAAAGTGTAGAGACTTGACTACAGAATCAGAATGCCATAATCGGAAAGAGTTCTAACTCAATAATCAGATAAGGAAACTAAACTCTCTACGGAAATTTTCCTTCTTCTATCCTATCCACCAACTATGAGAGCATTCGCCTGCCTTCCCAAAGTAGGTCATGTCCTCTGTCCTTGCCCCCGTTTCTTCGGGCAGTCCCTAGTGAAGTGTCCCATCTCACCACAATTGAAGTGAGTGTCCTTCCTCTTTCAGCAATCCTTGTTCAGATGAGTCAAGCTTCCATAAGTAAAGCACTTTTCTCCTCCTTTATCTTCAGACTTTTATTCCTTCTTTTGTGTTTCCTTTTTGCCTCCTTTGTGAACCAAGTCCATATCCATGAGTTTCTCATCCTTGGGTTGTGCTCCTTAGCCAAACTCCCTCATTCTCATCTTTACTATCCGTGTGTAACACGTTGACAAGTCCCTCGAAAGCGGCCTCCATCGCACGGAAAATCCTACAAAGCTCGAAAGAAAATCAGCTGTAGGTGAGACTACTGCGGCTACAGATGGAAGTCGGGTGCTTATTTGCCCTTTGACCGGTGTCGTAGTCTTATCAAGCCTACAGAACCATGCCGCGATGAGGTTACCTGCCAGAAAGCCGGGAGCCCCGGAGAAAGAAGGAAACAAATATTCAAACAAAGGATCAAAAGATAGATATATGGCTTTTGGGGAATATGTTTTTCAAAAATAAGCTTTACTTTTGAAAATACTTCCTTTTTAAAACCTTTTTGAAAATAGTTTTCAAAACTTTTTATCAAATCTGGTAACCTCGCTCTGATACCAAGTGTAACACCCCTCCTCCGTTAAGGTCACTCACAAAGGAAATGCCTTAACTTTGATGGAGCGTTTTAGTAGACAGAACAAAATGTTACAAGACAGATATAAAATAGTACTTGAAAAACTTTATAACTTTATTGCAGCGAAAAAAAACAGAAATTAGTTTGGTTACAACTTTACTAAAAACTCAAGTACATATATATCAGCCATGTTCAAAACCATCAGAGTACAAAACTTTAAAATCATAATCCCCACAGAACAGAAGCTATAAAGAGGCAAGCCATACTTTAAGCACTTCAAGCAGAAGGAATCCGGATCAAGCTAGAGTATTCCCTCCTTGGAAACCTTGTAGGGGGGACGGAATAAAAGAGGTGAAACAACAAGGGTCAGACATAAAAGTCTGGCAAGTCCAGTGAATTTCAGCATATGAACAGATAATAATAATCATAACATGAAAATAAAGTCGGATAAGAGATGACAGCAACAAGAGTAACAGATATACTTAAACTAAACAGAAGAAACATGATGATATAAGCTATTACTTTTCACTTCACTGCACGAATACTAGTATAAAAGGATTAGGTGTCACCCCAATGTCTAAACTGAAACAGAAACGGGAACAGAATAATTTCCACAGAAGAGAATGCTAGTAATGGGCCTTTACCACCCCAATAGAAAGTACATAAACAGAATGCTAATAATGAGCCTTTACCACCCGAACAGAAGGTACAGAAATAGAAACAGATTAATCCCTACGGAAACAGAATGTAGAATTAGGTGTACACTAGTAAATGGGCCTTTACCACCCCAACAGACGGTACCACGCAGAAACAGATAGGTGTTACCACCCAACAGAAAATAGACGGCATCCCACAGAAACAGACAGAGCTAAGTGTACCCTAAGTCCTATCCCCTGCGATCGGCTCCCTAATACATAAATACCCTGTGCCAGCCCCACAGAAGGGTGTATCACTCCCTAAAGTGGCAACCTTTGAATGACACAGACCTATTTACATTTGTCACGGCGTCTTACATCCTCAGAGGCAGACCGGGATCCATGCACGCACATGACCCAGTTGGAATGGACCATCAACACCCCTCGCCATTATCAGAATGAACTGCTTATATTTAGTTCAGTAAGCGTACCAGGGCCCTACCTACTGTTGGGTCATAGTTTTTGATACCAGAAAGGGTTACTGACTAATATGGGTCCCAAACAACAGATGACACAAGTAATTTCCCTCCTAACCTTGTGTCCCCAGACTAACAGATTTCAGGTTAACTTGTTTACAAGTTCAGACATACAGAGTTCAGATCAACTAATTCACAGATCAGACAACTAAGTTAAAAAGTTTTTAGACTAACGGATCAGATATATGGATTTAACAGATTTACAGATTTGTCTAACATTGTATTGGGCCTACAGATGCATGAAACGGGTTTGTTAAATTCATTAGTCCAGTTGGTTTAACCCTATCCACCCAACACGTTTTAGAGATCATATTTATCTTAGATTTTCATTAATTAATTATTAATGCGCAGACCTCTCACATTAGGTCGCTAGCTTGTGGCCGCTGGATGTGCCGGGCGGTTCCGGGCAGACTTATGCCACAAGCCAGACCTAACCTCGTGTCTAAGCATATTTTAGTTATGCCTACGACCTCTCACATTAGACTGACAGTTTGCGGTTGCTTGTTAAGCCGGTTGGTTCCAGGCAGGCTTCCACCAAAAACGGAGTCTAACCTCGTGTCATCGCCACTTTATTCCCTTACAGAAAAAATCACACTAATTATGTTCATTTAACAAATTTAACTTCTTCTCAAGTCGCAGCAGATTAATCAAATTAACATGTTTTACTCATTCTTAGGTTGCCTACAAATTACAATTATTCAGCTTTTCAACAGATTTAACAGATTAGGCGACACAACAGATTTAGCAGATTAGGCAGTTTAACATAATTAGCAGATTTGGTGTTTCAACATATTTAGCAGTTTAGGCAATTCAATAGATTAAACAGATAACAGATTTAGCAGATTAGGCAATTCAATAGATTAAACAGATTTAGCAGATCTAAAACATTCCTTAAGGTTTCATTGACAATTCTTGCCTAATTATAAATTAGGCCTAAATTCACATGCCTAAATCATGGTCATAATTCATAATATGACATATACCCAAATTTTAGTTAAATTTGCATAGTACAGAATATGCTCAAAAATCCCAATCGTGATTCACACATAAATTATGCCAAATATAACCATTAATTACAATGCATGCCACATATCCAAAAATCCCCATTTAGACGTATTCACACTTAATAGTTATCAAATCTTAGTATATATTTTTACAACTAAGTCATATGCAAATTAATTCTCTTTTTTTTTCAAATTACAGACTATAATATGTATAGTATGTCTAGATCTAGATCTTGAATTACAACTTGTACTATGCATCCAAATCAGTTACATGTTCACAGTTAAATTTTATGCCCCAAATCCCATGTCGTATGTCCAATATTCTTTATATCTCAAAACTATGTTCAATTATATGCCTCAGATTTATGTTTCTAAGTTGCAACCTATTTTATGTTTTAAGTCACAATAATCCTCTTCTTCCAAGTCATAGGTCATCTTATGCAATATGCCTCAAATTTATGTCCAGAATTACAACATGCGCTGTGTCCTCAAATTAGTTACAAATCAATTATGCCCAAATATGCCTCATTCAATATTCTTCCCAAAATTTAGCGTTTATGCATTCATCTCTTATGAGATTTGGCTCAGGCTCGTGGTAGCCTGGCTATCAAACAAAAATAAAGAAAGAAGGAAGAAATACATAACAAACAGAATAATAACAATAAAGTAGAAGAACAGATCTGATAAACAGAAAAAGACATAACCTCATATTCAGATTCATTATCATGCTAGGATCATAATGAAATTTCATATCGGAAAATAATTGTACTTGCCTTGGTTGGATTCTAAAAGAAAAAGTTGTTGTGGTTGTTCTCTTTTAATCCTAATCAGAATTGGAGGAAGAAGAAGCACAAGTCCTAGTTAAGGTTTCAGCAGAGTAGAGACGCCATTGATTTATTTTTTTAGAGAAGAAGAGAGCAATGGAGGCTAGAGAATTGTGTAAGAGATTTAGGTTTAGGTTAGGGATGTATATATAGGTGTAGGAAGTTATTTAGGACCATTAGATTAACCCTGAACCATGAGAACCAATCAGATGCAAAATTTGCATTTGAGCGAATCGGCCCACGGGTTGACAGCCAAACAACCTGGATTAACCCCTAGTCGACCCAGCAGGGCTTGGGTCGACCTCAAAAACGGGCCGATTCGGTTATTCCCCCTCCCAATTCGTTGTTTTGAACTTTTTTGCATATTTATTTTTTTAATTTATATATATATCTCATATGCATACAAACTTCAAGGCTTAATAACTTCTTCATAATTAACCATTTTCACACTAAACCACTTTTTTTTTTGAACTGCGTTCACACTAAGCCACTTTTTAGACATTCCCCTAAAACAAAAATATGGCGCTGACGGGGATCGAACTCTTTACCCCTTGTATGCAAGTCACATGTTCTAACCAAATGAGCTACTAAGTCTTTTTCTTACAAACCTTAGAACAATGCTAAACATTATTCTTTTCTCATTCCTTTTTTTCAAATTAATTATTCTTTAATTTGTTATTTTAATATTCTCAGAAAATACGGGGTGTTACATGTTCCTTCTTCGTTGAATGCCCCAACTGCGGCGGAAGAGGGAAAGAATGTCGTTATTCAAGGTATGCCTTTTGTTTATGGTGTTCCTATTCGAGTGTTGTTTGATGCCAGGGCTTCCCATTCCTTCATATCTAGTGACCTGGTGGATAGGTTGGAATTGTAACCCAAGTTTGTCGATAGACATTTAGTTGTGACGAACCCGATTGGTGGTTCGACTAGACTTTGTATGATTTGCCGTAATTTGGCCTTATCGAGTCATGTATGCATGTTTGTTTGTGATTGCTTTGTTTTCAACTTTACTGGGTTTGGCATTACTTTGGGAGTCAATTGGCTCCAAAGGTATGGGGTGGTGGTGGACTGTGAGGGGTCTTCGGTGACCGTTAGAGCGGATGATGGGCGGAGGGTGGTGTTTTGTAGCCTACCTAGTGATAGGGTGATGGCTAGTTTTCTAAATTTCCTCAACATCCCGCATGATGAGTTATCAGATGTGCCTATTGCTGGCAAGTATCCGGACATCTTCGAGGAAGTCACCGAACATCCACCACACCGAGTGATCGAGTTTCAAATTGATTTAGTGAAAGATGCCAGACCTATGTGATGCCACTTCGTCGTATGGCACAAAGGGAGCAGCAGGAGCTCGAAATGCAAGTAAGAGATCTTTTGAAGAAGGGATTTATCCGAAGAAGTGTTTCCAAGCGGGGAGCACTAGTTGTGTTTGCTACTAAGGCAGATGGTTCCCTTCGCTTATGTGTAGACTACCTCGAGCTGAACAAGGTAACTAGGAAGAATAAGTATCCTCTTCCTCGGATAAATGATTTGCTTGATCAATTAAATGGAGCAAGAGATTTCTCTCAGTTAGATCTCGCGATAGGTTTTCATCAGCTCCGGATAGCAGCTGAGAGTATACCTAGAACGACATTTCGGACGTCGTCTGGATTCTATGAGTGGTTGGTTATGACATTTGGGTTGACCAATGCACCCGCATATTTTGTGGATCTTATGAATAGGGTTTTCAGGGATTAGTTAAATAAGTTTGTTCTTGTGCTTGTGGACAATATCTTGGTTTACTCGAGGACAGAGGAAGAACACAAGGAACATTTGAGGATAGTAATGGAGGTGTTGAGGAAACACCAATTAAAAGAGAAATTTTCTAAGTGTCATTTCTGGATGAGGGAAGTGAGATTCTTGGGCCATGTTGTTTCAGAGAATGGTATTGCCGTAGATCCTGCGAAGGTGGATATGGTGCAAGATTGGTCTACACCCAAGAATGCGACAGACGTGAGAATATTCTTGGAATTAGCTGGATATTATCATAAGTTTATTCAAGTCTTCTCCAAGATAGCGACGCCGTTAACTCAGTTGACTAAGAAGAATCAAGCTTTTGTTTGGGACAAAAAGTACGAGAATGTATTTAAGAGTCTAAAGGAAAAGTTACGTGTGCACCAGTATTAGTTATTCCAAGAGGGAACGAAGATATGACGGTATACACAGATGCCTGTGGTACCGGACTAGGTGCAGTACTGATGCAATGAGGTAGGGTTGTGGCTTATGCTGGTCGGCAACTGAAACCGCATGAGAAAAGGTATCCTACCCATGATTTGGAATTGGTAGCTATCGTGTTCGCGTTAAATATGTGGAGACATTATCTCTTAGGAGAAAGATTCGAGTTGTTTACTGATTGTAAGTCATTAAAGTATCTTTTCTCTCAAAAGGATTTAAATCTCCATCAACAGAGATGGTTAGAGTACCTGGCTTCATATGATTTCAATATCGCATACACACCCGGGAAAGGCAACGCGGTAGCTGATGCATTAAGTAGAAGGCATGCCAGTTTGGGGGCTATGTTTCTTGAATGGAAGCAACTGGAGTATATCGCAGGATATGATTTTAGAACTAAGTGCGAATTAGATCCAGAGATGTTAGCAAGTTTGACAATTAAACCGACTTTGATTGAGCGGATTGGTTCCAGTCAGAGGGATGATCCTAACCTATTGGAAATCATCTCCAAGGTAGAGATGAGTATCGATGGTGAGGAAATGAACAAGTATTGACTTGATAGAGAAGGATGGCTTCGAAAGAATGGGAAATTGGTCGTACCCAAAGTTAATGGATTGAGAGATGAAGTGCTTAGAGAGTGTCATCACTCAAAACTGACTATACATCCTGGTGGTAAAAAAACGTATCAAGACATGAAGCAGACCTACTACTGGGAAGGGATGAAGAGAGACATTAGGAAGTTTATATCCAAGTGCATGAACTGTTAGTTAGTTAAAGCAGAGCAAAAGAAACCTAGTGGTTTGTTACAATCGTTGGAAATTCCCGAATGGAAATGGGAACAAGTCTCGATGGATTTCATAGATGGTTTACCAAGAACTAGAACGGGTCATGATAGTATTTGGGTAATTGTGGATCGATTGACCAAAGTGCAAGGTTTATAACAGTCAAGTCGAATAAGACATCAGCTAAGTTAGCGGAACTGTATATGAAGTGGATAGTGAGATTTCATGGAGCACCCAAAGGTATTGTGAACGACCGAGATCCATTATTTACTAGTGGATTTTGGAAGAGCTTACAAGAGGCGTTAGGGTCAGAATTACATCTCGGTACCGCATACCTTCCTCAAACCGACGGTCAAACAGAGAAGGTGAATCCTGTATCATAGGTTCTCTTGAGAGCTTCTATATTGGACTTTGGAGGGTCATAGGATGACCATTTGCATCTAGTTAAGTTCGCATATAATAATAGTTATCAATCCAGTATTGGTATGGCTCCATTTGAAGCTTTGTATGGAAGACCGTGCAATTCACCATCATGTTGGTTGGAAACCGGTGAGAAGTTTGTGCTTGGGCCAGATATAATAAGAGAAACTTCAGATAAGGTCAAGGTTATTCAACAACGAATGAAGGCTGCCCAAGATAGGTAGAAGAGTTATGAAGATAAAAGATGACGAGATTTGGAAATTTCCATCGGTGATTTGGTATTAGTTAAGACTTCTCTATTAAGGAGTGTGATTCGTTTTGGTAGGAAAGGTAAGCTAACACCAAGGTTTGTTGGTCCATTTCCAGTTCTCGTGAGAGTTGGAAATTTAGCGTATAAGGTTGGATTACCAGACAAGATGGCAGGTGTGCACGACGTATTTCATGGTTCCCATTTAAGAAAGTTCGTGCACGATTCGGATATGACTATTTCACCATATCAGCTCGAAGATATAGAGGTAGAACTCGAGGTAGTTGGAAACCGCAAATCGATTCGTATTGTCGGACACGATACGAAGCAACTTCGAAGGAAGACTGTGAAACTGGTTAATGTCCAATGGAGTGATAACGAGAATGACTGTTCTTGGGAAACCGAAAAGAGCATAAGGCAGTCATATCCAGAGCTCTTTACCTGGTAAGATTTTAATCGCGATATAGTTATTCCCTTATTAGAAAACCACATGCTAGGATAGGCTTGTTATGTTATAGCGTATGTTTGATTGTTTGTAAATGGTTGATAGGCATGCAGGCTACCTTTGTATGTTTTGGTTAAGGAATTTCGGGGGCGAAATATCTTAAGGGGGGAGAGTGTAACGACCCGCATTCTACGTATCGGAGGATCATATAATGTTTATTTTTATTTTCATTAGAAGTCGTATGGTAGTGTAACTTTGGGGAATGACTATTTGGGTCATTTCCCATGTTCACGATTTTTGCTGGATTTTAAAATGATCATTTTGCTCCTGGCGAATCTAGTTTCACCTATAACTTTTGATTGGTAAGGAATTTTGATTTGAAACCACTTCCATTGGATTTGGATGATGGTTTCCCTTTCTGTAGAGTGGTCACATTAATCAAACGAACTTACCGTTTGGGAGAAATGGTTTAAATAAGGTTTGAAAGGTGAAAAACAGCATAAACGGGCTTAATAGGGTAAATAGCAGCTAGGCCCATTAGGGATTTCGGGATTATGGGTATATAAGGGATGAAAGGGGTTAGAGAAACCCTTCTTTGTCATTTTTACAGCCGCCACTTTCATTTTTTCAATCCAAGCAATGGCCTCCACCTTCTAAACTATCTCCTAATCACTTTTTAATCAAATATTGGCCAAAACAACATCAAATAAAGGCGGATTAGCATAGAAATTGGGATAGAGCTGCTAGAATACATAGAGATTCGATCCATAATAGTAAAGTTTCAAATCTAAGATTTCATTTGTGGCTAAGGTGAGTGATTAGCATGTTTATTCACTAATTATGGCTAATTAGGGGTGATTAGTGATAATTAGCAAAATTATGACTTAGAAAAATATGGAAAAATATGCATAAATTCTAAAATATTATTTTATGTCACTGATAAAAATTTGGGTTAATTTGTATTAAGTTTACTAATCTCGGAATTTAGGGGATTAAGGGGAAATCATCGTTTTGGGTATGTTTGATCTATATTTACATGTCAAATCATTGTTTTGATGTTTATGGTTTATTACACATATTATTACTACTGTTTGAGATGCTTTATGATTTTTTAGTAAAGTTAGAATGTTGAAAACGTTGTCATATGGCGAGAATGGTTGACACAGTCTTATTGGAAATTTTGCAGAAATCCGGTTCAGATAGGACAGGGTGTTCGGATCGGATGGAGGACCGAACCAAAGCACTGGACCGGACTGAAGGCACAAGAGTATGAATGCAATGGGGAAACAAGGAAGGCCGACTCGGATCGAATTGGAATAGGGCTGGAGGTGGATACGGCTAGAGTAGAGCGGACTGGAGCTTGGCGTGGAGTCGGATTGGAGTACCGATCTGAACCGAGGCATACGACCCGAACCGAGCAAATAGCAACGAACCGAGACCGAAGCATTTGAAACGAACCGAAATATTCGACCCGACCTATTGAGATGGCATGAACCGATCCGGATGATGGAGTTACGAACTGAACCGATGATGACTGGAGCACTATGCACATTCGAACCGAACCGGAGGACCAAACAACAATTCAACCAAAACACGAGATGCAAAGGAAGCCCAAATGGGAAGTTATTACTTAGGATCCATATGGGAACCAATGAGTTAACTTCGTGAGTTGGGTTTTGCTATGGGACGTGTGTAATGGGGTTATCGATATCTATGACCTTTGATAACCACTACGAGACGGATTGTAGGTTATGGATCAGTGCAGTCGAGTCGTCATGACTCCAAAGAGCAAAGTGATCGTAGCATGGCTATGGACTAGTGCGGTGGAGTTGTCATGACTCAAAGAGGGCAAAGTGGTCATAGCAAAGGGGTTATCGACTATGGACCAGTGCAGTGGGGTTGGCAATGTTGAGGCAAAGAATTTTGATTTATGCCACAGTAATGCGCGATAATCGACAAAAAGACGATGTTCTTTGATTTAAGAAGATAAGGAGCTTCATATTGTATTGGTCATTAGAATTTGATTATTTGGTATGGTACTAATGTTCATTTCTGCTAAAATCTATCCTCAAATTATCAAAGTTTATATATAAACACTTATGTATATGTATGCACATAAATTGTGCAAACTGGGCTATACCGGTCGACCGCCCAAAACAGACCGGTCGACCGTTTTTACCCAGTTTGCACAATGAACGTGCACACATATACATATAACGTATATTTATTTAAATTCCTGACTACTGGTCCATTTTGACCCGTCGACCGTTTTTAAACAGAAGCAACTTTTTGAATAGTCACTTCCATTCCTCCATGGGTTGCTTCCCTTTCCTTTCATCAATGATCATTTCTATTGATTGTAACTCTTTACCAAAGGTTACAACTACTTATCGTCTATGAAAACACTTTGAAATCATCAAATATAATCATCAATTCTTTCTATCTATTCTCTTTATTGTTGATTTCTTTCAAAGCACTCAAACGCTCATATTCTTCACAATATCGTTCTTGAATCCTAGAATTTATATATAATTCTTTTGATTCAAACACGATATCAACTTCCAAATCTTTACAAACACAAATTCTATTTGAGGATAATATTATAGGAAGGTTGTACAAATTGACAAATTCGTGTTATTGAGAACACACATTGTCAAGCTGCAAATCTACTCGTCTTGTTTGAAGTCCTCCGTGTTGTAAGAGGCAAGTTGTGAAGTCCTCGTGTTGATAGAGGCATGAAATCCCATTCGCTGCTCGGGTGTTGTGAACCTGTTTCCTTCGGGTTAAGTGAGGTTGTTAATTCATGAAATTCCAGATAGAAGTCTGGGACTGGACGTAGGACGGTGCTCCAAACCAGTATAAAAATCTCTGGTGTGATTTTTCCTTTTACTGCATTTACTTATCTATGATACTTCTTCTGTGATATCTTATTCTATTTTATATTTATTTGCATAACTATTGTATTAGACAAATAGTTGTGTGTTATTCCATATTACACGATCCGAGTGTACTATATTACTTGGCAAGTACACGTGCACACTTTCATTTGGTATCAGAGCTAGGTTATCTTATAACCGTAACACCGTTATTTGATATATTCTTGTAATATGGCAAATAACCCAAGTTCTAGCACTCAAAACACCACTTACACGGAAGGTCAATCAACATAAAGACCTCCATTTTTAATGGCCTTAATTATAGTTATTGGGCAACACGTATGTCATTTTACATGCAGTCAACTAGTTATGATGCTTGGAATGCTACACAAAAAGAAATAGTGAATCCAACAACTGAGTATTCAGAATGGACACTGGTTGAGAAAACGGCAGCAGCCGTAAATGCAAAAGCAATAAACATGTTGTTTTGTGCATTAGACCAAGATGAATATAACCGTGTTAGTATCTGCACCACTGCTTATCAAATTTGGCAAACACTAAAAACCACTGATGAATGTACTAACATGGTTAAACAAGCCAAAATAGCCATGCTGAAAAGTCAGTTTCAAATTTTTAAAATGAAACCAAATGAAACAATCAATGATATGTATTCACGGTTTCAAACTATTCATCATGCACTTTTTGGCTTAGGACAAAAATATTCAGATTTTGATGTTATCTCGACAGTCCTACATTATCTAACTAGTGAATGGGAAGGAAAAGTATTAGCGATTGAAGAAGCTAATGACCTTTCCGTCATGAAACCAGATGAATTGATTGGAAATCTAATATCCTATGAAGCAAATTTGCAGACTAGAAAGGAACAGAAAGACAAAAAGAAAAATGTAGCATTTCATGTCAGAAAAGATGAAGATGAATCAGAAGATGAAGACTTAGCTTTTATGGTGAAAGGTTTCAAGAAATTTTTGAAACAACGAAAAGCTAGTCGATATAACAAACCAAAATCTGGTTCAAATAGACCTTCATCATCAGCAATAGAGTGTTTCAACTGTCACAAAAAGGGACACATGCACAAATATTGTCTAGAACAAAAGAAGAAGTCAGAAAATGACAAATTCAAATACAAGAAAGACAAATCAAAGAAACGAGCTTTCTCAGTTACATGGGATGATTCAGACTCTTCTTCATCAAAAAGTGAAAGTGATTCAGAAGATGAACAAGCAAATGTTTGTTTCATAGCAACAAAAGATGAGGTACAAATTCCTACATTTGATGAAGTTCTTTATATTAATCCTGAGTTGATAGTTTAATTTAAAAATATGAAACGTCAATGGAAAGAAGCCAAAGCAGATTTAAGTAGAGCAGAATTTGAACGAGATATGCTAAAAGATGAGAAGAAAATACTAGAAGAAGAACTTTAAAAGTTCAAGAATCATCATCTAATACTGATTCTCAATTATCTCTTTTGAGTCAAGAAATTGAAACTTAAAAACAGAAAAATGATGCTCTTACTACTGAAAATCATGAGCTTAAGGCAAAAGTCAAAATTTTGGACCTAGAAAAGTCTAGTTTACAAACTAAGTTAGATTATATTACTCAAAATGTTTCTAACTTTAACAAAGGTCGAGAAAATTTGACAAAGATCATTGAAAGTTCACAATCTGCTTCAAATAAACATGGCTTGGGATATAAGAAAGAAGAAACTCAGAAGCATCTTGGTTTCAAAAGGAAAAATGAAAAACAAAATAAAGCTAAGAAAAATCTTAGTTTGTTATATTCCAAACCAAAACCAGTTGTGAAGTTTCAAAACAAAAATATCAAAACTATCAAGATATGGGTTCCTAAAACAAATAGTAATTTGATTAGGAACAAATATATTCAGCATCTTCTGAATACTGTGCATTATAATACTAAATATATATATAAAGGGGATACCGGACCCATATGGGTTTGGACTCCTAAGACCTAACTCTTAGGACCCTATAAAAAGGTGGGTACCATGGACTTAATTTTATTTTTTGCAGGTCCCACTTAAGAAAAGAGGAAAGTGGATATTGGACAGTGGTTGCTCAGAACATATGACTGGAGACAAGAGCTTATTGACAAATATCACTTATTCAGATGGTGGCTTCGTAACTTTTGGAGATAATTCAAAAGGCTATATCATCGGCAAAGGCGATGTGAGAAATTACGGTACATCTAACCTACCTCTTATTAGTAATGTCATGCTAGTTAGAAATTTGAAACACAATTTACTCAGTATTAGTCAATTATGTGACAAGGGCTTTATCATTTCCTTTTTTGATAACAAGTGTAGTATCTTAGATAAAGATCATAAGTTATTTTTCGAAGGATATAGAGACAGAAATATTTTTATTCCGAATATGAATGTCAATCATAATTCATATATGTGTCTTGTAGCAAATGATAATGATCCATGGCTATGGCACAAACGTTTCTATCATATAAACTTTAGAACTATCGACAAGCTAGCCAAAAACGTTCTAGTTAGAGGACAACCCAAAATGAGCTTTACGGTTGATAACATTTGTGATGCATGTCAATTAGGAAAATTGACTAAATCATCATTTAAATCCAAGAAAGTCATATCAACATTACAACCACTTGAACTACTACATATGGATTTATTCGGACCAACACAGGTTCAGTCGATAAATCATAGTCGATATGTGTGTTTAACTGTTGATGACTATTGTCGTTATACTTGGGTGATTTTCTTGAAAAACAAAAGTGACACTTTTGAACATTTCAAATCTTTCATCAAGAGGATTCAAAAATCAAAAGGGCTTAAAGTTAAGAATATAAGAAGTGATCATGGCGGAGAATTTGAAAATAATGAATTTGAAATTTTTTGTACAAAGAAAGGTATATGTCATAATTTTTCGTTTCCTAGAACTCCACAACAAAACAGAGTTGTAGAACGGAAAAACCGGACTTTACAAGAATGTGTAAGAACATTATTAAATGGATCTACTTTACCAAAACATTTTTGGGCAGAAGCTGTTGCAACTGCGTGTTATGTTTTGAATCGTGTATCCATTAGACCTCTCACCAAGAATACATCTTATGAGTTATTTAATCAAAGAAAGCCAAATATCTCATACTTCAAAGGTTTTTATTCTAAGTCCTTTATTTTAAATACGAAAGACCATCTCGAAAAATTTGATCCAAAATCAGATGAAGGAATATTTGTTGGATATTCAGAACGAAGCAAGGCCTATCGTATATTTAATAAAAGAACTAAAACTATTGAAGAATCACTTCATGTTTCATTCAATGAATTCTATAAGCCATCTCATAATATAACAATTGATGACGATATTATAGTCACTGAAAATCCAATTGTCACAAATATTGATTCTGACTCAGAAATTATTGAGAATATTCCTCAACCAGTTGTGATACCTTCTCCACCAAAATTACGATCTCCACCTAGGATACTAAGAGACCATCCGATTCAAAATGTAACTAGAGAAGTAACATCACAAATTAAAACAAGGAGTCAACTCAATCAAATGGGTCATGTTGCATTTCTTTCAAATATCGAACCTAAGAATACAAAAGAAGCTGCTACTAATGATTACTAGATCATTGCCATGCAGGAAGAACTAAATCAGTTCGACCGCAATGATGTCTGGGAACTTGTTCCAAGACCAACTGATCAGTCAATTATTGGTACAAAATGGGTCTATAAGAATAAGGCCGATGAACAAGGAAATATAACAAAAAATAAAGCAAATTTAGTAGCACAAGGATATAATCAGGAAGAAGGTATCAATTACAAAGATACTTTTGCTCCAGTTGCAAAACTAGAAGCTATCAGAATCTTATTATCCTTTGTTTGTCATCATAATTTCAAACTTTATCAGATGGATGTCAAAAGTGTTTTTCTAATGGATTTATCAAAGAGAATGTATATGTCGAACAACCTCCCTTGTTCGTACATGAAAAACATCCTGATTACGTATATAAACTTAAGAAGGCTTTATACGGTTTAAAACAAGCACCTCGTGCTTGGTATGAACGATTACACAGCTATCTTACTGATTCAGATTTCAAATTGGTAAAGTTGATCAAACTTTATTCATTAAACATTCTCGAAAAGATATATTGGTTATCCAGATATATGTAGGCGATATTATCTTTGGTTCAATAAATGATAAACTCTGCAAAGAGTTTGAGAATATTATGACCAAGGAGTTTGAAATGTCTCATATGGGAGAACTATCATTTTTTTTCTTGGTCTTCAAATCAAGCAACTTTCTAACGGTATTTTTATTAATCAAGAAAAATACTGTGAAAATCTTATCAAAAGCTTCGGTTTAGAAAATACATCTGGTAAACCTACTCCTATAAGTACAACTACACATCTTGAAAAAGATGAACATGGTAAGAGTGTTGACCAGAAGTTATATCGAAGCATTATTGGTTCTCTTCTTTATCTTACTGCATGTCGTCCAGATATAATGATGAGTGTTTGTCTATGTGCTTGATTTCAAGAAAATCCTAAAGAATCACATTTACGAGCTGTAAAATGTATAATTAGTTATCTTAATAATACCAAAGACTTTGGTCTTTTCTACCCAAAAGATTGCCCATTCGAATTAGTATCCTATAGTGATGCTGATTTCGGAGGCTCTCGCACGGATAGAAAGAGTACAAGTGGTACGTGCCATTTTATTGGAAAATCACTTGTCTCTTGGTTTAGTAAGAAACAAAATTGCGTTTCACTATCGACATGTGAAGCTGAGTATATATCAGCAGCTCTTGCCTGTACTCAAGTACTATATATGCAACAAACACTTCGTGATTTTGATATTCATTTATCAAACTCTATTATATACCGTGATAACACCAGTGCGATTAACTTATCAAAAAATCCAGTAAATCATTCTCGAACAAAGCACATTGATATTCGACATCATTTCTTGAGAGATAATATTGAAAAAGGAAACATATGTCTTGAATATGTCCAGACTGAACATCAACTAGCGGACATTTTTACTAATCCTCTACTTGAATCAAGTTTTATTTCTTTGCGTAGAGAGCTTGGGTTGATCTCTCGAACTGAACTTGATATGTAAAACTCTAAAGTTATATACATATGAATTATTAAGTTCTTTTCTTAACCGGTGCTTTTACTTCTCAAATTTTAGCTATTAAGTAGCTACTACTATTTTAAGTAAGAAATTATGAGCTATTCATTTTTTCTACGGTATATATTCCTTGAACCTTTTTAACCACTACTCTATATATAGACAAACCTATATATATGTGTGTGTTCATTCTTTATCCTTTTTGCATCCCCTAACTCCGAGTCTATATTATTATTCTTAAACGGATTCAAATCTATCAAAATGGCTCATATCTGCGACGAATGTGCACAGAGGTCACACATTTCGGTCACCAGTTCTGAACCGGAGGAATGCTATTCTCCAGAAACACTGAAAAGTAGACCAAAATGTACTCATACCCCTGGAAATACACCGATGTCTAAACGTGCAAAGAAGGCATTGTTTTGCTCCCCACGAACTAGAGAAAAGATAAATGAGATTCACCACTATCAGAAGCATCAAATGGACCTCCAGCGACAACTCCATTACGAGCAAAAACTTACTTCTGATCATTTATCACTCTTAGAACACATGGATTCATTTTTCTATGGCACGGACAAACATGGAATTCATGAACCTATGACGTATGCTCCTTCTTTCTCTAGGAGTCCAAACTTCTGGGGTCGTAACTACAACCGTAATGAAGGTGCAAAATGGTTGCCATGGACACCTCGAATAAACGAGATTAAGGAAGACTCAGCTGAGCATAATTCGGGAACGTCTCATTATTATTTTTTCATTTATATTATTATATTTTAATGTTTTTTTTCTCTTCTATAACATATATGTACTTTCATTTGAATGAGTTTAATAAAAGTTCAGGCCGTTCGAACCCAGAAAAAGAGCAAAAAGTCAAGAAAAACATTTATCTAGAACATAGACGACCGACATAAATAGACCAGTCGACCGTTTTGCTCTCGGATTAAAAACGGTCGACCAGTTATTTCCAATCAGTCGACCGGTTGCATACTCTATTGTTTTTAAAATACTTCCAGAACCAGTCGACCGGTAGATTACCACCAGTCGACTGTTTTACTCTCGTGTTGAAAACGGTCGACCGGTGATAATCTACCAGTCAATCGGTTTCGATCTAAAGGGTTTCTTAACCATCTACACGGTCATTTTTAATACCCATCTCTTCATTTTTACCTTTACCTTTTCAAACTCCAAAACCTCTCTAACCCTAGAACTCAATTTTCTACCTCAAAAAACTCCTTCATGGCTCCTCCACAAAAGAAGATGAAGAAAGCTTCCACCTCTTCTTCCGAACTCCAACCAATAGATAGTTCGATCAAGAAATGGCTTGTTGATCTGGTTGCTATCACAAGATGGAATCAAATGAAGGATTTCACAATTCGTCCCGGTTCGTATATCAAATTTGGTGATTTCTCCAATATCGAGTTCAACAATTAGCTAGAAATGCTCATATTGAATCTCTACTTGATTTTGATCGTAATAGTATTGAAATTAATCATATTATGATTAAGCTTTTCTACGCTAACCTTAATCTTGACAAATACAAACCGGAAAATCCTACTTACTGTCTTTGGTCCATTGTGTGTGGGCAACAAGTTTTTATTTCTTGCGATAGGATGGCAAGAGTACTTGGTTCGGACTTCAGAGGCGAAAAAATTTCAAGTACATTTTGTACTGTTCACGTCCGAAATCAAATAAGTCATGAGTTTATTAAGGATGATAATGACAGCTCCAAATTGATTAACTTACGTCCTACGGCTAGAGTTCTTCACTATACCTTGATGCATTCTCTTTTACCTCGGATTGGAAATTTCGACGCTATTTACAAAGAAAATTTCAAAGATTTATATGTTATTTATGGGGGGATTCGCATAAATGGGATTCAAATGATTTTTGATGAAATCTTACAAGTCAATGAGTTAAATAGGCCTCATCTCTTTTATAATGAATACATTATGCGACTCTTACTTGACTGCCGCATCAATCCGCCCAAGTCTTCTATTTCAAGACTAAAATGCATAAACAAAGCTTCCATCAAGCGTATGAAACTTCCTGAGCCATATTTTAATATCATGCCTTTCGGACAATGGAAAGAACAAGGCCACCAAGGAACTTCCTTTCGACCTTCTCGTCCAAAACCCGAAGACGTAAAACATCTATGCTTGGCTTCCTCCACAAAAGAGAATCTTGAAACTCTCGCTCAAAATCAATTCCTACTTGAAGCTCGACTTAAGCGTATGGACACAAAAATGGATAAGCGTTTTAATAAACTTAAGTCGTTCTTCTCATCTTTATGGTAGGCAATATCTTGTGCAGCGTCCTCTTCTTCCATGCAAGCACAGGACCCCGACAAACGTCCAGCTCCTCCATCCTTTACTTGGACATCTTCGGAGGAGGGCACTAGCTCTGACACTAGTCATGGACGAGGGCATGGAAAATATCAAACAGTTGATGTAGAAGAAGTAGAAGGCGAGGAAACGGAATCAGAGTAGTTTGTTTCTTTTATCGTTTTATGAACTTATGTTATTACTATTTCCAGACTTAATCCGACACTTATACCTAAATGGTGTCGTTGCTTTTATTTGAACTCAGACCTATGTATGCTCGTACTCTATGCTTTATGTTATGTGTTGTGTGTTGCTTTAATCTCTATGAGTATTATTTAGTCCTTTTTGTCGATGACAAAGGGGGAGAAATACGATGCTAACATTATATGCAAAGAAAAGTTGTACTAACCTTGTATGCAGGAATAATAGTTATTATACAGGCACAAATTCAGGGGGAGATTATATACAGGGGGAGATTCAGAGATATATTGTCATCAATCAAAAAGGGGGAGAATGTTGAGTCAAGGAATTTTGATTTATGCCAAAGTAATGCGCGATGATCGACAAAAAGACGATGTTCTTTGATTTAAGAAGATAAGGAGCTTCATATGGTATTGGTCATTAGAATTTGATTATTTGGTACCCCATAGGGCAAAGTGGTTGTAGTGATAGGAAAAGTGTCGTTGACCAAAGTGGTGGATATCGTATGCTTTACGCACTGAGTGAGAGATGTGAGGATGATTGCAATGTTTTGTGTTTGCTATCACCATGACATGCTCACTTCCACTTTACACTTTGTGTTAGTGTTACCTTACAGTACTATACATCTTTTGTGTTAACTCTTTGGTTGCATGTCCAGGTTCAGGTATGATTATTTATACATGTTATTGCTTTGTTTAGCTATATAGTCTTGCTATCGCTCACACTAGACTTTCGTCTGACCCATAGTTTTATGTTTCTTCTTATTACTCTGGGTGCTCCTAAATGAGCTGACTAGAGATATGTTAGGTGGTGTGCACAAGTAGCTATCCGGAGATGAGCAGGAGGCTTCCACGTATTATATACATATATTCTCCTTGTGTTGTTGTTGGTCACTACTTTGGGCATTAGTAGTGTACCTTTTCTATCTTGCTTTAGAGACAGTATTTTGAAGTTGTAAAAATGGTTTGGATCATGAGCTGTATTTTGGATTCCACTACTCTGATGGTTATGGTTTTGTTTCCAGCTTATGCACTGTCCCGCCGTTTTATGTAAAGTTATGTTACAATTATATTTTATTCCATGCGCTGTGAGATGTACTACAGGTTCTTTGACAAGTTTCAAACCCTTTCTTTTGGCGATCGTCCCATGCTAGTCAGTCATTAGTACAACGCATTTTAGGGAAATGTCAGTTGGTTCAAGGCAGGCCGTCACACTCTCTTTAAGCCAATTCTTAGCCTCAACAAAAGACTCAGTTCCATGAATGGTTTTCCACCCATAGCACAGAAATCCTTGCATATCTTAGAGAAAGCATCAACACGAGGAGGAGGAGGAGGAACAGCGGTTGCATCTGAGGGAGGAGCGTCTGCTTGGCCTATGGCAGGTCTCATAGCCTCCAGATACCTACGAAACCAAACCGGTATTTGTACGCCCTCAGGAAGATTAGATTCCCCGGACATGCTGAAAAGAAAGGAAAAAGAGATTCAAACAGAGAATCGAAAGATGGTTCATATGGCTTGAGGGAATATGCTTTCCAAAACAAACTTTTTCTTGAAAAATGCTCCTTATTAATTCCTTTTTGAAAGCGATTTTCAAAATATTTTATCTGATCTAGTAACCTTCAACTTTGATACCAAGTGTGACACCCCACGTCCATTAATGTCACTCATTAAGAGAACGCATTAACTTCCGTGAAGCGTTGTAGGTAAACAGAAACAGAAACATCTCAAGACAGATATAAAACACAACGGAAACTTAAAAATTAATTAAGCAGAAAAGTTTCATGGTACAACCAGTCTGAAAATACTAAAAACCCATTACATCATAAAAACCTCTATCTTACACTAAGTTATCATCAGAGTACACAAAGGAACATAAAAGAGCATAAAAGTGCATAATCCCCAAATCATAGCCATAGCAAGGTAGATGAGAAAATAAGCAATACATCAAGCAAATCCAAGCAGAAAGGAAGGAGAATCTGAATCAAGCTTGAGTATTTCCACCCTGAGAACCAGGGAGGGAAATGGAAGAAAAGAAGAGGAAACAAAACAGGTCAGACATAAAGCTTGGTGAGTCCAGTGACTTTTAGCATGTAAACAAGTAAAAGCATCATGACAGGCATATAAACTAGATAAGATGGACAAAATGTCATAAGGAAAGCATAATAAGGTAAACATGATAAGCATGATGAAATATCTATTGTGCTTCTCTAATGTCTTTCTTTATCTATATTTCCATGTCTCTCTCTCTTTCTCTGCACCAATACTAGTATCACAAAGCAAGATGATCCTAACCCAACAGATGGTAACCTTAGGTGTACTTCTAGTGATAGGTTTTCACCCCCATACAATAGCAGGTAGCCAATGTGTTCCTAACAAGACTAGATGTGCCCAAACTACCCCTAAATAGAACAGCTCCCTAACTAGTAGATACCTGTGCTGGCCCCATATTTGGGTGTATCACTCCCTAAAGTGGCAAACTGATACAACTAGATTGCACAGCTTATAATCACTGATGTCACAACGTCCTAATATTTCACTTCGGAACCATGCACACACATAACCCGTCGGAACCTGCGCTGCCAACACCCTCGCTCTTTAGATCTCTTACAATCAACTCAGTAAGCGTGCCCAGACCCTAACCTAGTTCAGAGTACTCGTTTGATACCTAGATGGGTTACTGGCTGATAAGGGTCCCACAAAAATGATACAAGCCACCCTTAGGCTTGCATCCCCACTACTAGGATTTCCACAGGGTTCGCCTGTCTCTTTTGCATAACCCCACATATAGGTAAAGTTTTTCGTCTTACACAAGTTAATCAAACCCCACCCACTTATTCAGCTATGTTTATGTATCACACAGGGTTCATCTTGATTAAGCATTTTTCATTTATTAATGCATCGACCTCCCACATTAAGTCGACTACTTGTGGTTGCTGGATATGCCAAGCAGTTCCGGGCAGATTTCTACCACAAGCTGGAATTAACCTCGTGTTTAAGCATCGTATAGCTATGTCCTCGACCTCTCACATTAGATTAATCACTTGCGGTTGCTGGATATGCCGGGCGGTTCCGAGCAGACTTCTACCACAAGTGAAATCTAACCGTGGGTCTAGGCATATTCATTCTTAGCCAATTATTCATGTTTGATACAACTTTGTTTATGTCCAAACTATCATCTTAGAACATGTTATATGCTAATTACCCAAAATCCCAACTCAAGTTATGTCCATTATCCCAATCGTAAGTTATGCCCCAAATTACCAAACATGAGTTATGCCCCAAATTTCCCAAAATGTCTCCCAATTCCGTTCACACGCGTATCTCTATGAGATTTGGCCTAGGCTCGAAGGTAGCCTAGACTTATAAAAATAAAAAGGGAAAGAGGAAGATAAAAGAACAAGGATAGGCGTAATAATAAAATAGGCATATGATGATAAAACTGATCATAATAACAAGATTGGCGTAAATGATAGAATTTGGGTGTGGATCTGATGTAAATAATAGTAGATCTGATATGATTCTACTTTTTAACAAGCAAAGGCTTAGATCCAATTTATAAACATGTCAAGTTTACTTATTAGCTATCTAAGTATAAAAATAACATGAACTCACAGAGACTGGATCTAAGAATAGAGAATTGATTGTTGTTGTCGTAGCACAGATTCCTGAAAATGTCTATCTTTTTGTTATTGAAGAAGAATAGGCTAATTTAATCTGAGTTGAAGCAGCGTCATGGCATCACCATTGTTGAAGGTGAGTAAAACATTAAAAATGGGGTCTTATTTATAGCCTAGGGTCAATGAATTAGGTCAGAAAACAAGTCTACGTACGAAAGTAGGAATCTGGCTCGGATCTGGGGGGGTCGACATAAGTATCGACACACGTATAGGGGTCAGCACCAGTGTCGACACCCCTATAGTGGGGTCGATACCCCCACCAACTTTCCCCCTCGTTTTGAATTTGAATTTGAATTTTTAGTTTATATAATTTAATTATATGTATAAACTTCTAGGCTCCATAACTTCTTCATACAGTGTCAGTTTTACGCAAACTCAGAGTCTATCTCAAGAAGAATTCCGAGATGAATGCAATGGCGCCACCCATTTTGCTTAATACCCAATATTTAATTAAGTATTCTTTAATTTATCATTTTAATGTCCTTTAAAAATTACGGGGTGTTACAATGTCGTCATGATAATGCCGGCGCGGAAGGCAACCAATGTGAATGCAATTCGAAAATCCATTCACCACAAGACAGAAGCAAATGGAAAGGAAGGACAAAAGCCTATGATCCGAGACTAATGACTTGACAAGAAGCATCCATCATAAACAAAAAAGAAGCTAAAGCGATATTGGTGCTAATTTACTTAGTTTCGATACAGAAGGATGTAAAAACATTAGAAGACACAAGCATCTGTAAAGCTAGTCATCAGAGTCAAAGCTTGTCGGATATTTAGAAGCAACTTCAACAGGAAGCACACCGAAATTACCCTTCTGGAAGACCATAATCCAAGCCAAAGACCCACCATGAGAAAACCAAGGTTAGAAGAACTATCCAAATTGACACGCTTAGTGTCGATATCAGAAGGGTTGACGGCTCTCGGAACATAAGTATTTGAGGCATGAAAGCAAGGATCATGAAGACTTAAAGATAGAACATAAAGCTTATAACCGAAAGCCCAAAGCTCTTTTCATAGATATCTATACCAACAGGCTTGGTATTAATACGAAAGGTTGATACAACATCAAGGAGAAGTTCCAAAGACCGAACCCAGATGTCGGAGAGCCAAGATCAACACACCAAGTGTTATGTTATTTCTATCAACAAGCCAACAACAAAAGGGTGCCCAATTTGTCTATAAATAAGATCCCAGGGTTACATTTTGTGGTCTGAATTCTCATTTCTCAATCTTGTACTCTTTCCTTATGGAGTAAACCCTAATTATAAATCAACTTGGGGATTTCCTTTGTAAGCACTTATGTACTAGAGATAAGAAGCAATAAAGATTGAATCGAAACTTACCATTTTTTCCTTGAGTTGTTTAGCTTTTTCTTTTGCATTTTTCCTCATGCTTTCTACGTAACGAAGGTTTTCCTACATAAGCCTGAACTCTTCCTTCAAGATCATCAAAATACTTTTATACAAACTGTTTATCTTTATATCTCATGTGGTGCTTAAGGAACCCTTATCCCTAGGTAACTGTTCGTTGTTAAGTCTCGTAAGCATGATACTCACCCCTTAAGGGAAGAGTAACTAATCTTCGGGCTTAAGACCTTGATATCTAAGAAATAGTGAGCTAACTCAAGCCTATAGGAACTAAATAATCCAATTTTCCACTTAGGTCCATGTTAACAGGCCTTTTGGTCCGGTTCCCAAAAGTACGCAAGACGCACTCAGCTCAATGCATCGCACGAGAGTAAAGACGAAAGTGTCGCCACGGAGTACGGGAATGGGTCAAGAAGGGATCGCACCAGCCGAAACCTCACCAAACCACCAGAACATTGCCAGACCTACACCGCGAATCTGAAAAGACGAGAATCTAAGTTTCAATGCTCCATGGGCCTTTTTCCACCTTTTCTCATACCCCTCGGGGTACGAATTTCAAACCCTTAGGGGGTTCGAAAAATTGAACCCACCAGGTTTGAAATTAGAACCCCATGGGGTTCGAAGTTTCGAACCCTAGACGGGGTACAAAATGTCTTGCTTCGGCCTGGGCATGGGGTTCGAGATTT
Organism: Allium sativum; assembly: GCA_030737875.1. Classification (NCBI taxonomy): domain Eukaryota; kingdom Viridiplantae; phylum Streptophyta; class Magnoliopsida; order Asparagales; family Amaryllidaceae; genus Allium; species Allium sativum. The sequence goes on from CM060926.1 coordinate 380,491,264, forward strand.
ACGAGCATAGCATGTTGGGGTTCGAATTTTCGGGTGTGATCCCTTATTTCTACGTACTCCCACCTAACCACTCCTCTATAAATACCCCACTACCTCACACTTCAAAGGGGTTGGATTCTTGCATATTGGCATCTCTTGTGAAGTTCCAAGAGAGTACTTTAATGGCATCCTCACTTTAAGGAAGAAGAAGGGCAAAATTGTAATTTTCCCTAATATTGATATATGACACATATGACCTTATTATCCTTAGAAATACTTGTAAAAGGATGTCATATGATGCTTACATGCTTGTAATTCATTATTATTAATAAAATACCTACAACACCTTCAAAGTGGACGTAGGTCCCTTGCGGGGCCGAACCACTATAAACTCTTTTGTGATTTATTGCTTTTTCGCACTTTATTTCCTACGTGGAACGATAATTCTTAAGTAATTAAGAATCTTGCGTGTTGACGACAATTTTGAGCGTCAACAGTCCACTTCCTTAGACCTATCTCCGGTGTTGACGAAAAATATCATTAACATTTTGGAGCTAGAAGGAGGGCTTGAATCTCCGACCTTTTGGTTAACCTTAACACGGTCCTAGCTATGTTGTCCCCCCTGGATCGGAGTAAGATTTGAAGAAGAAAGATAATGGAGAAAGTGTCCCAACTAGAGTATTCCCAATCTCAAATGGCCATGTCAGGTATTACTGACCCCAGAATGATGGAAGAACGAAGGTTAAGAATAAAAGCCTTGTGAATCATCGAATGGAAGAAAGAAGTAGAGCAAAACGATCTTGGTTATCAGAACGACAACCCTTCCTGCAGGGGACAAATCCCAACCTTTACCCTAAGTGGTTCTACATCAAGGGAGAATGACCTATTCTCTCATATAAGAGAAGCTATCCATGCGCAAACCAAAGGAATAGTAGTCGAACAAAGAATAATGAATGATATTAGCCGTTTTACTTCCAAATGGACTAAAAGGATAACACTTCAGCCCCAGTATACTTTGAAGAGAAGAAACAAGGACATGGAGGTAGTAACAAGGTTGGGTAACGAAAGGGCTAAGTTCCAACGAAGGGAAAGGTACTTTATATCAAAACTACCTAATGGATGTCGTCTTACCACGTCAATGGAGAACATCTATTTGCTAAGTCAACATGAGCTTAATTTCTAGCCATCCACAAAGAAAAATCCCAAGTACGAAAGAAAGTAAGGAAGGCTTTACTACCACTATCATATGATTAATGGACATGAAACTAACCACTGTCGAATTCTTGAAGGAATGATTATCAAGTTCCTTAGTCAAGGCCAACTACAAGACTTTGTAAAAGAATCAGACTAAGCCCAATGAAAGTTCTTTAGAAAAGGATTGCTTACATAACTAAGGGTAAGGGAACCCTCTCGAAGTTTGGAATAACCCAAGGATGATCAAATCGAAAATGGATAAAAACCCTTGTCGTCACCAAGTTGGCCAAGCCAAGGCACCTATCAGAGTGGGGCGGAGTGTTAGCCTTTCTCCGCGCCCAAATTAGAAAGGACCAGGTTAAAGCATCAAAAGAGTAAGCCTCTGATTTATGGCAGAAATGGTAGAGACAGAGCTTCTAATTTAGCACGCCCTGCCTCTGCTATGAACTAAGCTCGTCCTACCTCTGCTCGAAGAAGAGCATGTCCAAACTTTACTTATGTTCCTCCTTACTCGCATAAGGGAACGAAAACCCTTATAACCGCCTACGATGGCCAGGGTAAGGCACCCCTTGAAGGGGGTGGTGTGTAAGCCTCTATCACCGCCTACGATGGGCAGGGTAGAGCATCGAAAGAATAAGCCTCAAGTCCGTGTCTACGACGGCCCAGTTTAAGCATTTAAGCTCTTAAAATCGACTACGATCGCCAAGGTAAGCCTCCTCCTGGAGGGAGGTCGGGTAATTCCTCGGGCCCTGCTTGAGAATAAGCCAGACAAGTGCACCGGACGCACAGCCAACAAAGCATCCTCTGCTTTGACAAACAAAATCTCAAGGAGTGGCTCACGAAAAACGTACATCGTCTGCTTCCTAAATCAAACCCAAAGGGGGTAACAAAACTAATTTCTAGAAGTGGATTTCTGGTCTTTTATCCTTAACACCCAAATCAGGGTTGGTTTGGGATATCTATAATTTCCAGAAGTGGATTTATTGTCTTATGCCCTTTATAATTGAACTTGGGTTGGTTCAGGACTTTTATTACTGCTCAAAGGTGATTTTTGGTCTTACCTCTTCAAAACCCTAATCTGGGTTGTTTTGGGATTTTCACTATTGCCAGAGACAGGTATCTGGTCTTTCACAAAATAGTCGAACCTAAAGCATGGTTCAAGACTCATCCTAATAGCCAAAAGTGGAATTCTGGCTTGTTGACAAATATTTGAAATTGAATCGATGCAGTGCCCCTAATTATCATCTAAAGGGGAGTTATTGACTCCTACTATTAATAACCAAATCAGAGACATAAGATTCTAATTCTTATCCCTACAGAGGGGATCTACTATCAACACTCAGGGTAATGACTTAACTCTATCGCCTAAAGACCTTCTGACAAAGATTGTGATCTTTCATCTTGTTCAAGGAGATTTCATTAACACATTTACATGTAGTCATTACTCATTGTTCTAATTAGATATGTGATGCGAATAACCACATTAGGAAAAAAAGCAAGCTCAAGTAAGGGCTCGAATAGATTTCTTAAGATAACCTTTTGGTAAAGTTTACACTTTTCTTAAATATCCTGCAAATGAAAGTTTCTTGTGAATACCTTGAGATGCTCTTACTAATACTAAAAATGCAAATAATCTTATTATTTTATCATACATTTATTATCACACTAATAATAATCTTGAAAAGTCGATGTGACTTAGGAAGGATCACTTATACGGATATGCGGAATTATATGTGATAAACTAACTTGTATAATACGATAGTTACGCAAAAAAATATGAACTAGAAAGATATATCACAAGCAAGTAAAAAGAAGTAAAGTAAAGTAAAGACACGAGGAATTTTATACTGTTTCGCACTTCCTGCCCTACGTCCAATCCCGAAGCTCCTCTTCGGAATTTCCACTAACAACGCCCTCTCTTAACCCGGAGGAATGGGCCAATACACCCGAGCCCCAACAAGGATGCCTCTCGCCTGAGCTACTACACAGGACTTCAACAATTACAAGAGTTTAACTTCTGCTTTGTGTTCTTGAATCAACATAGATAGCCAATAGTTTAAGTACAACATTCCTATAATCTGATCCTCGAGTATATGATTTGAATTTGTAGATTTTAAGTAAGAAAAATTGCTTGTTGAATCAAGTGATATTAAATCGATTCAAGGATTAAAGAAGTATTTGAATTTGGAGAGCTTTTTGTCTGCAAAGAGTATGAAAGTGCAATTTAGAAAATAGAGAGAGTATAGAATGATTCGGTTATTGTAAAACAAGTTTCAAGTTGTTTATATAATAGTAGAAAGTTAGCAACTCTTCATAAAAAGTTTCTATAGAGAGTTATGTCCATTTCCCTTGATTATTGAAGAGAAATCACTTCACGAATAGAAGCAAACTTTCAGAAAGTACTTGCTGTTTCGAATCAGTCGACTGGTTAAAAATCATCAGTTGACTGGTTGAATTTAAATCGTATATAAAACTTTCAAAAATAGCCTTTACTGGGCAAAAACTGTTCAACCAGTCGGCTGGTTGATTTCTGGTCAGTTGACTGGTTGAGGCAATTTTGCCCAGCCATCTTATTTCATGCCATTAATGTTTATATATATATATATATATATATATATATATATATATATATATATATACACTATGTTTTAAACTTGTGTTTATACTTGAGGATAGATTTTAACATAATTCTAAACACGACACAATGTATAAAACCTTATCTCTATGACATGATTCCCACTGCAACTTCATTCGTTGGCATCGATCAAAATCTTGTTATCAACATTCTCCCCCTTTTTGACTGATGACAACACTTTGGATTTTCTCCCCCTGAATATTAAGCTCCCCCAGAATTTCTACAACATTTTTTAGTTCATAGTATTATAATCTTACCTTTTGATTCCTGCATTAACAAATGTTGGCACATATATTGTAACAACCCGCATTCTACGCATTGGAGGATCGTAGAATATTTATTTCTTTCTCACATGAAGTCGTATGGTCATGTGGCTTTGTGAAACGACCATTGGAGTCATTTCCCATGTTCACGATTTTTGCCGATTTTTAAATGACCGTTTTGCCCCTAGTTGATACTACTTTGGCCATAACTTTTGATTGGAAAGGAATTTTGACCTGGATCCACTTCCATTAGATTCGTTTGATGGTTTACCTTTCCGTAGAGTGGTTATAATAGCTAAACGGACTTACCGTTTGGGAGATATGGCTGAAATAAGGTTTGGAAGGTGAAAAACTGCTTAACCGGGCCAAACAGGGTGATTAGTGAACGGGCCCATAACCCATTTCAGGATTAGGGTTATGGGGAGGCTGAAAAAAGCTAGGATTTCATTCCTTTTCATTTTTCTAGCCTCCACTTACCTCTTAGAAACCCTAAAAATGGCCTCCAACCTCTAAATCACCTCCAAATCACTTTCTAATCAAGGATTAAGCTTAACAACATCAAATCAAGGGAGATCTTCACCAAATCAAGATTAGAGCTGTTGTTTAGCATTGGTATTTGTGCCATATCAAAGATTTATTTCAGATCTAAGGTTTATTTGTGGCTAAGGTGAGTGATTTGCATAGTTCCTCACTAATTATGGTTAATTAAGGGTAATTAGTGTAGATTAGCGAATTTATACACTAATAAATTCTGGAAAAATATTAATAAATTCTTAAATAATGTTTTAGACCTCTGTTAGAAATGTGGGTTAATTTGATTAAGTTTTGCTTATCATATCATTAGTTTTGCTTAAGTACGTTTAAGGGAAAATATGGGGTTTTGGCTATGTTTGATCCATTTTAACCTATCATATTAATGTTTTGGTGTTTGAGGTCACTTCTACTTGTTGCTATGATTATATGGTATGCTTTGTAATTGATTAGAATAGTTAGAATGGTCGAAAACGTCGTCGAGAGGAGTATAAACTATCGCTGGAAGTTGCAGGAAAATGCAGGAAACCGGACCGGATCGTATAGCCCGACCCGACCTGATCGTGGTTAGTCCCTCCGAACCGAACTGCCCATAGATGGTGAACACGAACTGTGTGTACTTGGCCAGGAGGAGTGTAACAACCCGTATTTTCAATAACCTGTAATAACATAAATCGAGGCAGAATTTAATTCTAAAATGGGAATCAAGGGAAACGGGCTATGCCATTGCGTTCGTCTCGGAAAAATACGCGAAATAGAGTCCGAGTTTTCGAAAATCGGAGTCCGTATGACCAAGATATGGCCTCGCGAAGTTTCACGAAAATTCCCAAATTAAAGTATACTTAATTAAGTGAAATGGGTTGTGTAGATATATATATATATATATATATATATATATATTGATATATATATATATATATATATAATTGAAAATTTAATAAATAAATATGCAAAAATGCTCAAAACAGCGAATTGGGAGAGGGGAATAACCGAACCGGCCGATTTTTGAAGTCGACCCGAGCCCGCTGGGTCGACTAGGGGTTAATCCAGGGTGTTTGGCTGTCAACCCGTGGGCCGATTCGCTCAAGTGCAGATTTTGCATTTGAATGGTTCTCATGGTCCATCTTTAATCTAAAGGCCCTAGATGGTTCCTACACTTGACTTCTTCCCCAAGACATGCTTTGATGGCTTGGATTGAATCTAGGGTTAATCCTATGGCCTAAAACACTTGCCTAATCTATAAATAAGACCCTAACCTACCCTAATTCATTCATAATTAAACCTAGTGACTAAACTATGGCAAAATGCTAGCTCTCATGGCCTCCACTAATTTTATGAAGAGGGTTGCATACTAATCACTCTCTAATCAACTTCTAATCCCTTCTTAGCATCTTAATCTTCTTCATTTGGTGTTCAAAGTTGCTAGTTGTGAGTTTCTATCACTTTGATGATCTTTTGGTAAACTAATTAGATGAGATGTGATGAGATTTATGGTTTTGTATGTGGGTTAATGAGCTTTGAATCATATGATATGATGTTAGCATTAATCTTATGTTTATGCATGTTGAGTATGTAAGCTTATGCAAGTTTAATATGATGTATGTTATGTTTGCATGATGCTAAATATGCAAGTTGTGGGCTATGTAATCATATGCATGTTATGCAAGTTCATGGTAATATGCTATGCAAGTTACATGTATGTAAATATGCAAGTTACATGTTTGTTAATATGCAAGTTACATGTATGTAAATATGCAAGTTACATGTTTGTTAATATGCAAGTTACATGTTTGTTAATATGCAAGTTACATGTATGTAAATATGCAAGTTACATGTTTCTTTATATGCAAGTTACATGTTTGTTAATATGCGAGTTACATGTATGTAAATATGCAAGTTACATGTTTATTAATATGCAAGTTCATGATGACACATTATGCAAGTCTATAAGCTAATATGCAAGTTTGTTATGCAAAATGAATATGTAAGTTATGTGACATATTATATGCAAGTTATGTGACATGTTATGCAAGTTCATATGCAAGTTATGTGTTTGTTAATATGCAAGATGGCACCTTTGAAACATGTTCATTCATATGCAAGTTGACACCTTTTATATGTGTTATATCATGAACGAAATTACGTGGGAACGATGGGGTAATTAAATGCATAAGTTAATAAGATTGTGTGAAATTAATATAATTATGCATAACACAAAATAAATAAACATAGTATGGGAATTTGCCTATTTGGTTAGGTGTACCCATACTATGTGTTGGGAATTTACCTATTGAGTTAGGTCTACCCCATGGGAATTTACCTATTAAGTTAGGTCTACCCATGTTAAGAAAACTTGATTAATTAGGGATAATTAATATAAAATTATGAGGGTGATTAATTAGGTGTAATTAATTGACTAAGACACGAGGTTGGACTCAGTTGTAGCGTAAAACTGCCCGGACCCAACCGGCTTAACCAGTTGCTACAAATGTTAGCCCAATGTGAGAGGTCTTAGGCACAAACTAAATACGTAATTAATGTAAAGACACGAGGTTAGACTCTGTTATGACATAAGGCTGCCCGGACCCAACCGGCTTAACCAGCGGTCATAAAAGACAGTCTAATGTGAGAGGTCTTTACAAAGGTTACGTTCTTAATTAATTAATTAAGAAACACTTAACCATATTAGCATGTAGAGGGACATGAGGGGTTAAGTGGGTGCCTCGGGTGGCATGAGAAAATCTAGTGGTTGCCTTGGGTGGCAATAGAAAATACGATTAGAATACTTAACCAAAATGGAACATGTAATTAAAACATGATTAAAGGGTTAAGTGGGATATACTAGAAAAAGGGACAAGCTTAGGTGGGTAGCTTGTGGAGGCCCATTTCAACCAGTAACCCATACGTATCTTTGTGGGCTCGACCCATGTCGAGGACGGGACACGCATACTGGGCTTGACTGTAAGAGGCAAACGGGTTAGCGGTGGCAACGCAAGTCCAACGGGCTTCATATGCGTGAGTGGGCCCGGGCTGGTAGGTAAGCCGTTGTTGCATCGAGTAGATATAAGCCGTGCACCTTTAGTTCCATCAGGTTGCCACATTGGGGAATGATACATCCCACGGTGGGGCCAGCACGGGTATCTACGTTAGGGAGCCGATCGAATGGGAAGTAGTGTGTACACCTAGTGGATTGTAGGGCCCCGTGGTGCCTACTTGGTCACCTAGGGGTACGCAGGTACTAATTAGTAAATTTTATAAGTCCTTGGGTGGGATCAACCTTTAAGTTAGGAACGACTGGTGTGGTGCAGTTTAGTAATTTACCTTAGGGAGGGTAGATGCGTCTTTATCCTTTATCTTCGTTTAGTTGACTGCTTAGGGTAGCCATTCATCCCTATATGTTACCGTATATCAGTTTATGTCTTCTCTGGTTACTTTAACGATTGTATTGTTAAAGTTATAGGACTCGCTCAGACTTATGTCTGACCCTGTTGTTTTTATCTTTTTCCCAACCCTCAGGTCCTACGGTGGATCCTAGCAGTAGTGGAGCTTGATCGGATTGCTGTTCCAGTCTTTAGGAGCTTGGATAGATGTAAAGCTCCAGTTATCCAGTTATCTTTTCTTTTGTTTGGCTATTGTATGAGAGTGGGATTATGTACTTCTTTATTTTGATGGATATTGTACTTGACCTTTATTGTGGTTTTATGATGTAACCAGACATGTTTTACTCCCGCTGTTATGAGATGATGTTTTAAAATTTCAAGTACTATTTATATCTGTCTTGTTGTAATTTTTCTGTTCTATATTCACTAAAATACTCCACCAATGCTATGGCATTCCCTTAGTGAGTGATCATAGCGGGAGTGGGGTGTTACACGTGGTATCAGAGCTTAAGGTTACCAGAACAGATAAAATTTTTGAGAAAAACTACTTTCTAAGAGTATTTTCGAAGAAAGGATTTTTAAAAGCATGTCTTCTAAGAGAAAAAGTTTTTGAAAAAGAAAAGCATAATCCCCAATAGCCATATCTTTATCTTTCGGAATCTCCTTTTTGAATCTTTCCTCTTTCGTTTCAGCATGGCTGAAGATCTTAACATCCCGGAGGGTTTAGTTATACCACTATGGTATAGGAGGTTGCAAGAGGCTAGGGCCGCGGCTGCGGGTCCGGCCAATGCTACTACACCAGAGACAACCGCTCCTCCTCCTCAGCCTAGAGTGGATAATTTTGCTAAGGTTTGCAAGGAGTTCAAGGCTATAGGAGGAAAACCTTTTCTTGGTTCAGAGACTTTCGTAGAGGCTAGAGATTGGCTTAAGGAAGTGGAAGAGTTGCTAGATATCTTTGAAGTGGAAGAGGGAAAGAAAGTCAAGTTGGCGGCTTGGTTAATGAAGGGAGAGGCCTCATTCTGGTGGGAGGTCACTAATGGAGAACGCCCTGTTGACTCTTGGGCAGATTTTAAGCAAAGGTTTGGGGCTAAGTTTCTCTCAAGGGCGGAAGAGAATCTGTTTATGGAGAAGTTCTTGAATTTGAAGCAAGGGAATCTCACGGTGAAAGAATATGTCAACAAATTCAATCAATTAGCAAGGTTTGGCATAGAGTTGGTGAATACACCGGAGAAGAAGGCTTTGAGGTTCGTTAGAGGCTTGAACGAACCATTGCAAGGAATAGCTATGACTCACATTCCTATGGGGGCCACTTTTGAGAAGCTTGTCTACATGGCACTTATGCATGAGGATGATAAGAATTCTAAGGCACCAGAGAAAAAGGGGGATCAGAAGAAACCGCAACAGCAACAACAAGGCAAGGGCGGAAAAGGCAATGGTGACAAAAAGAAGACGAAGAAGAAGTGCTTCAATTGTGGAACACCAGGACACCTTAGTAAGGATTGTCGCAAAAAGAAGAAAACCGGTTGCTTTCATTGTGGTGAAGCAGGGCATCTTGTGAAAAACTGCCCAAAGAAGGGGCAGAAGACGGGGTCTACCTCAGGAGGCCAGGTGCAAGCTCTTATAGCACCACCTCAGTCAGGGGGGCAAGTTCAGGTTCTCTCAGTTCCACCGATTCAGCAGAGAGGTAGAACTATTTCCGTTGAAAGTCTGGTTTTTCTGTTTGATCATCCAGTTCGTACTTTGTTTGACTCTGGCGCATCGCATTCTTTTATCTCATCATCGTTAGTTGAGTCACTGCACTTAGACACCAGTCTAGTTGATGATCCCTTGGTTGTCTCAAACCCAATTGGGGGCTCCATATATCTGTCTATGATATGTTTGGGTTTGAAGATTTCTATACTTAGCGTTGAGTTTAGATGTGATGCTTTTGTATTGGGCTTCACGGGCTATGGGTTGATCTTGGGCATGGACTGGTTATCCAGTAATGGTGCCGTTCTTGATTGCGAAAGGAGAGTTGTCAGGCTCATGACCCGCTTGGGTAACACTCTCGAGATCTCTTGCAATCCCATGGAATCTGTTTTGCTAAGTTATCTTGAATCGCTCGATGCTTCGGTCGAGAGTTTGTGTTCTGTCAGAGTAGTCCGGGAATATCCGGATGTGTTTGAAGAAGTAAAGGGTTTGCCTCCGAAGCGGGAGATAGATTTCCGAATTTATTTGGTGGATAATGCCAAACCAGTGTCTTTGCCAGTACGCCACATGGCTCCTCGTGAGAGAAGAGAACTTCATAAGCAAGTAGGGGAGTTGCTTGAGAAGGGGTTCATAAGGCGAAGTATATCGGAGTGGGGAGCTCCAGTAGTGTTTGCCACGAAGGCGGATGGGTCCCTCAGACTTTGTGTGGATTATAGAGAACTTAATAAGCTCACGAAGAAGAATAGACACCCATTACCGAGGATAGATGATCTCTTTGATCAGTTGGTTGGCGCGTCAGTATTTTCGCAGATGGACTTAGCTACAGGGTTTCATCAGTTAAGAGTGGCGGAGGACAGTATAGAGAAGACTGCTTTCCGGACTCCGGATGGTTTTTATGAGTGGCTAGTGATGCCATTTGGGTTGACAAACGCCCCCGCATACTTTGTTGATCTCATGAGTAGAGTGTTCAGAGAGTATCTGAATAAGTTTGTAGTAGTTTTTGTGGATGACATCTTGGTCTTTTCCAAGAATGAAGAAGAGCATGCCTTACATCTCAAGGAAGTGTTGGAGACTCTTCGAGCGCATAGTCTTAAAGCTAAATTCTCTAAATGCCATTTTTGGAGAAGAGAAGTGCGATTCTTAGGGCATGTGGTCTCTAAGGAAGGGATAGCTGTGGATCCCGCAAAGATAATATCTATCCAGGATTGGAAAGTTCCTAGAAATGCTACCGAGGTAAGAAGTTTCTTGGGGTTGGCAGGATATTATAGGAAGTTCATCAAAGACTTCGCGAAGATATCAGCCCCATTAACCCGCTTGACGAAAAAGAATCTGGTTTTCTCGTGGGATGTAGATTGTGATGATGCTTTCCGACGGTTAAAGAGAGCTTTGACCACCGCTCCAGTTTTAGTGCTCCCGGATGGGAGTAAGCCGTTTGTTGTTTATACCGATGCTTGTGGAACAGGATTAGGCGCAGTCTTGATGCAGGAGGGAAGGGTAATAGCCTATGGAGGGAGACAATTGAGAGTGCATGAGAAGAATTACCCTACCCATGATCTAGAGTTGGCCGCGATTGTTTTCGCACTTAAGTCTTGGCGCCATTATCTTCTTGGTGAGAGATTCGAGTTGTTCACCGACCATAAATCATTGAAGTACTTATTCTCTCAGAAGGATTTAAACTTAAGACAGCAAAGGTGGATGGAGTTCTTAGCATCCTATGATTTCGAGATAGCGTATACCCCTGGTAAGGGTAACGTGGTGGCAGACGCCTTGAGTAGAAAAAGGCTATCTTTGAGTCCATTGTTCGTGGAACGACGAAGCTTGGAGTTTCTTTCTTTGTTTGACTTCAGACCTTCTGTTGATTTTGTACCTGGTTTGTTGGCATCCTTGGAGGTTAGACCTACTCTTTTGAGACGGATTGGCGAGGCTCAGCGAGACGACCCACAGTTGGTTGTGTTGGTAGAGAAGCTTATAAGAGGGGAGTCGTCCAGCCATTTGGGTAGATACACCATAGATGATAAGGGATGGTTGCATAGAGACGGTAGACTTTGTGTACCGCAAGATGAGGGTTTGAAGAAGGCTATTTTGGATGATGCACATCGTTCAAGAATGACTATTCATCCCGGTGGAGACAAAATGTACCAAGACATGAAGAGAGTTTTCTTCTGGGCCGGTATGAAGAAAGATGTGGCCGAGTATGTGGCTAGATGCTTAGTGTGCCAACAAGTTAAAGTGGAGCAAAGGAAACCCGGTGGGTTGCTACACCCATTGGAAGTTCCACAGTGGAAGTGGGATAGTGTCTCGATGGATTTCATCGACGGGTTACCGAGATCGAGGAAGGGCAATACGGGAATTTGGGTTGTGGTAGACAGACTTACCAAGAGTGCCCATTTTATACCCGTAAAGAGTAAGAGGACCGCTCCATGGCTTGCTTCAGTCTATGTTAGAGAGATTGTTAGATTGCATGGCGTACCATCCAGCATTGTGAGTGATCGAGATCCTATTTTCACTAGTGAGTTTTGGAGAAGTTTGCAAGAGGCGGTAGGGACTCAGTTGTGTTTGAGCACCGCATATCATCCTCAGACGGACGGTCAGACTGAGAGGGTGAACCGTATCTTAGAAGATCTTTTGAGGCTTTGTATCTTGGATTTTGGAGGTACATGGGAAGAACATCTTCCTTTGGTGGAGTTCGCATATAATAACAGCTTTCAGTCCAGTATTGGTATGGCTCCTTTCGAAGCTCTTTATGGAAGGCCTTGTCGATCTCCTACATGTTGGTGGGAATCTACGGATAAGATCTTGCTTGGGCCGGATATGGTTAGAGAGACTTCAGAGAAGATTGATTTAATTCGAAAAAGGATGAAAGCAGCGCAAGATAGACAGAAATCTTATGCGGATCGGAGAAGGACGGATCTTGAGTTTGAGGTTGGGGACATGGTTTTTGTCAAAGTATCTCCATTGAGAAATGTTGTTCGCTTTGGGTCCGTAGGGAAGTTAGCACCGAGATTTGTTGGGCCGTTTCCTATTAAGGAAAGGATTGGACGGATGGCATATAGGGTGGAGTTGCCCGACAGACTTAGTGGTGTTCATGATGTATTCCATGTATCACATTTGAGGAAGTGCTTACATGAGACCGCGGAGGTGGTAGAGCCGAGCTTGCTTAGAGATGTAGAGGTAGAGCGTGATGCGACGATTCGACGAGCTCCTACTCGCATCCTTGGGTCAGAAACTAGGAAGTTGAGGAACAGAGAAGTTCAGCTAGTTAAAGTGCAATGGGGAGATGACGAAAGCAATGCTACTTGGGAGACGGAAGCAAAGATGCGTTCTTTGTATCCATTTCTTTTTGAGAGTATGTCTTTTAACTTCTCCTTTATTGCTTGTCTAGTACTTATCTTATCTTTAGTATATCCTCTGGCTAATACCTATGACCTTTAGATAGGGTAAAACCTATGGTTGAAACATGTGTTTGAAACATGTTATGGTTGATGGATGCATATGGATGCAATTGTTTGCTAGTGGTTGCTCGTGGATGCATATACACACACATTAGGCACTAGATCGGCTCAGTCACTTCATGTTGCATATTGCATAAATGGATGTGGTAGTTACATTGATGGATGTATCATGGCTGTGTTATCATATGGATGATGCATTTTTGTGTATGGTTGTGCACGCATGTAGAAATTTGTATGTGTCAATAGGGTTTCGCATACATATTGGATGCATGGCACTATCATGGTTTGCATTAAGGAGGTTTACTGTATCAGTAACCGCCTGATTTTCGCATTAGGTAAGTACATATACACACACTTTTGCATATATCCATCCAGCATTTAGAATCTTGTAAGGACAATGATTGCTCGTGGATGATGCTTTGAGTAGATGGATGATTGGATGGTAGGATACGTTCTTCCTAACTTGAAGATTTCGGGGACGAAATCCTTTAAGGAGGGGAGAATGTAACAACCCGTATTTTCAATAACCTGTAATAACATAAATCGAGGCAGAATTTAATTCTAAAATGGGAATCAAGGGAAACGGGCTATGCCATTGCGTTCGTCTCGGAAAAATACGCGAAATAGAGTCCGAGTTTTCGAAAATCGGAGTCCGTATGACCAAGATATGGCCTCGCGAAGTTTCACGAAAATTCCCAAATTAAAGTATACTTAATTAAGTGAAATGGGTTGTGTAGATATATATATATATATATATATATTGATATATATATATATATAATTGAAAATTTAATAAATAAATATGCAAAAATGCTCAAAACAGCGAATTGGGAGAGGGGAATAACCGAACCGGCCGATTTTTGAAGTCGACCCGAGCCCGCTGGGTCGACTAGGGGTTAATCCAGGGTGTTTGGCTGTCAACCCGTGGGCCGATTCGCTCAAGTGCAGATTTTGCATTTGAATGGTTCTCATGGTCCATCTTTAATCTAAAGGCCCTAGATGGTTCCTACACTTGACTTCTTCCCCAAGACATGCTTTGATGGCTTGGATTGAATCTAGGGTTAATCCTATGGCCTAAAACACTTGCCTAATCTATAAATAAGACCCTAACCTACCCTAATTCATTCATAATTAAACCTAGTGACTAAACTATGGCAAAATGCTAGCTCTCATGGCCTCCACTAATTTTATGAAGAGGGTTGCATACTAATCACTCTCTAATCAACTTCTAATCCCTTCTTAGCATCTTAATCTTCTTCATTTGGTGTTCAAAGTTGCTAGTTGTGAGTTTCTATCACTTTGATGATCTTTTGGTAAACTAATTAGATGAGATGTGATGAGATTTATGGTTTTGTATGTGGGTTAATGAGCTTTGAATCATATGATATGATGTTAGCATTAATCTTATGTTTATGCATGTTGAGTATGTAAGCTTATGCAAGTTTAATATGATGTATGTTATGTTTGCATGATGCTAAATATGCAAGTTGTGGGCTATGTAATCATATGCATGTTATGCAAGTTCATGGTAATATGCTATGCAAGTTACATGTATGTAAATATGCAAGTTACATGTTTGTTAATATGCAAGTTACATGTATGTAAATATGCAAGTTACATGTTTGTTAATATGCAAGTTACATGTTTGTTAATATGCAAGTTACATGTATGTAAATATGCAAGTTACATGTTTCTTTATATGCAAGTTACATGTTTGTTAATATGCGAGTTACATGTATGTAAATATGCAAGTTACATGTTTATTAATATGCAAGTTCATGATGACACATTATGCAAGTCTATAAGCTAATATGCAAGTTTGTTATGCAAAATGAATATGTAAGTTATGTGACATATTATATGCAAGTTATGTGACATGTTATGCAAGTTCATATGCAAGTTATGTGTTTGTTAATATGCAAGATGGCACCTTTGAAACATGTTCATTCATATGCAAGTTGACACCTTTTATATGTGTTATATCATGAACGAAATTACGTGGGAACGATGGGGTAATTAAATGCATAAGTTAATAAGATTGTGTGAAATTAATATAATTATGCATAACACAAAATAAATAAACATAGTATGGGAATTTGCCTATTTGGTTAGGTGTACCCATACTATGTGTTGGGAATTTACCTATTGAGTTAGGTCTACCCCATGGGAATTTACCTATTAAGTTAGGTCTACCCATGTTAAGAAAACTTGATTAATTAGGGATAATTAATATAAAATTATGAGGGTGATTAATTAGGTGTAATTAATTGACTAAGACACGAGGTTGGACTCAGTTGTAGCGTAAAACTGCCCGGACCCAACCGGCTTAACCAGTTGCTACAAATGTTAGCCCAATGTGAGAGGTCTTAGGCACAAACTAAATACGTAATTAATGTAAAGACACGAGGTTAGACTCTGTTATGACATAAGGCTGCCCGGACCCAACCGGCTTAACCAGCGGTCATAAAAGACAGTCTAATGTGAGAGGTCTTTACAAAGGTTACGTTCTTAATTAATTAATTAAGAAACACTTAACCATATTAGCATGTAGAGGGACATGAGGGGTTAAGTGGGTGCCTCGGGTGGCATGAGAAAATCTAGTGGTTGCCTTGGGTGGCAATAGAAAATACGATTAGAATACTTAACCAAAATGGAACATGTAATTAAAACATGATTAAAGGGTTAAGTGGGATATACTAGAAAAAGGGACAAGCTTAGGTGGGTAGCTTGTGGAGGCCCATTTCAACCAGTAACCCATACGTATCTTTGTGGGCTCGACCCATGTCGAGGACGGGACACGCATACTGGGCTTGACTGTAAGAGGCAAACGGGTTAGCGGTGGCAACGCAAGTCCAACGGGCTTCATATGCGTGAGTGGGCCCGGGCTGGTAGGTAAGCCGTTGTTGCATCGAGTAGATATAAGCCGTGCACCTTTAGTTCCATCAGGTTGCCACATTGGGGAATGATACATCCCACGGTGGGGCCAGCACGGGTATCTACGTTAGGGAGCCGATCGAATGGGAAGTAGTGTGTACACCTAGTGGATTGTAGGGCCCCGTGGTGCCTACTTGGTCACCTAGGGGTACGCAGGTACTAATTAGTAAATTTTATAAGTCCTTGGGTGGGATCAACCTTTAAGTTAGGAACGACTGGTGTGGTGCAGTTTAGTAATTTACCTTAGGGAGGGTAGATGCGTCTTTATCCTTTATCTTCGTTTAGTTGACTGCTTAGGGTAGCCATTCATCCCTATATGTTACCGTATATCAGTTTATGTCTTCTCTGGTTACTTTAACGATTGTATTGTTAAAGTTATAGGACTCGCTCAGACTTATGTCTGACCCTGTTGTTTTTATCTTTTTCCCAACCCTCAGGTCCTACGGTGGATCCTAGCAGTAGTGGAGCTTGATCGGATTGCTGTTCCAGTCTTTAGGAGCTTGGATAGATGTAAAGCTCCAGTTATCCAGTTATCTTTTCTTTTGTTTGGCTATTGTATGAGAGTGGGATTATGTACTTCTTTATTTTGATGGATATTGTACTTGACCTTTATTGTGGTTTAATGATGTAACCAGACATGTTTTACTCCCGCTGTTATGAGATGATGTTTTAAAATTTCAAGTACTATTTATATCTGTCTTGTTGTAATTTTTCTGTTCTATATTCACTAAAATACTCCACCAATGCTATGGCATTCCCTTAGTGAGTGATCATAGCGGGAGTGGGGTGTTACAAGGAGTGTTCTCTTCGAACCGGACCGCCTAGAGTCCTCCGACCCGATCCGCCAGAAGCACCCCCGACCCGATATGTCAACATGGTATGGCGACGCGACTTGGAGACTACGACCCAACCCGGTGTGCTCTGATGGAGGCCGATCTGATCCATCATCACATGAAGGCCTCCGATCCGATCCGAAGAAGCTTGGCACGAGTCGATCCAGTGGGGGATACTGAAGGCCGATCCGAACCGACAGAGAAGAAGGACCGAGGATCCAAACCGATCCAGTGATGACCAATAACCCGAGATGAAAAGGTAGTCCAAATGGAAGTTAGAGCTCAAGATCCAGTTGAGAACCAATGAGTTCACCTCATGGTTGGGCTTTGCTGCGGGACGTGTGCTAAGGAGTTGTCTACGTTCATAACTTCGATTCACCACTGAAAAGGAATGAAGGACTATGTATCAGTGCAGTAGAGTCTTCATGACTCGAGGGGCAAAGTGATCGTAGTAAGACTATGAGCCAGTGCAGTGGAGCCATTGTGACTCCATGGGGCAGAGTGGACATAGTAAAGGATTAGTCAGGCTATGAGCCAGTGCAGTGGGGTGTGTACGACTCCATGGGGCAAAGTGGACATAGCGAAGGATTAGTGGCTATGGATCAGTGCAGTGAAGCCGTTGTGACTTCATGGGGCAGAGTGATCATAGCAAAGTATTGGGTGGTCAAAGTGGTGGATATCGTATGCTTTACACACTGAGTGAGAGATGTGAGGATGGTTGCTATACTTGATTGTTTGCCATCACTATGACATGCACACCCCCACCCCCATATACTTGTGCACCATATGTTAGTGGCACCTTAGAGCGTTGTACAGTATGCAGTGCTAACTCTTTGGTTGCAAGTCCAGTTTCAGATATGGTTTAGTATACCTGTTATTGTTTTGTTTAGCTACTTATCGCCCATACCAAACTTTTTGTCTGACCCAGAGTTTTATGTCTCTTCTTATTACTCTGGGTGCTCTCACGAGCAGACTAGAGACAGGTTAGCTGGTGATGCACGAGTAACTGATTCGGAGGCGAGCAGGAGGCTTCCACGTAATATATATATAGATATTCTCCCTGTGTCGTTGGTGGTCACTACTTGGGCATTAGTAGTGTACCTCCTTTATCTTGCTTTTACCTTTAGAGAGAGTTTGAAAAGTTGTAATAATGATGATGTGGAACATAAGCTGTATTTGGATTTTCCACTGCTATGATAATTCGTTTTCAGCTTATGCACTGTCTCACCTGTTTTATGTCAAGTATGTTGTTATTATATTTTGTTCTATGCGCTGTGAGACATTCTACAGGTTCCTTGTTGATTTTTCGTCTTCTTTCTTTCCTTCTGACGACCGTTCGGTGCTAACTGGACATGTGTACAGCGCACTTTTGGAGTAAATGTCGGTTGGTGCGGGGCGGGCCGTCACATTTGGTATCAGAGCTCTAGGTTGCGTAGTTAACCTAGGGAAAGACACTAGGGAGAGATAGTACGTATATGAGAGTGCGTACTTTTGATTACTTTGGTTTTCAAAAGCTATATATATACTATTAGTATAGCTAAGGATGAAGTCGCACTGCACTAGCACCACTATGGAGATGGTTAATCGTTTTCTCTTTACAGATTGAACGATGAGCCGATACGCAAGAGGTGCTGGTAGAGGAGCCAATAATGGGAATGTTGCTGACATGAGGGCGATGTTTACTAACCTCATGAGAGAAATGCTTAGGGATTTGCAAGGGGCAGCTCCCAATGCCGGTAATGGTGGTGGTCCAATAGTGTAGGCGCCTAGGGTCGATTTCGCCAAGCTGTGCAAGAATTACACTAACCTTGGTGGGAAGTCATTCCACGGAACGGAGTTGGCCACGGATGTTCAGGATTGGTTGGATAACTGTGATCGTATCTTCGACGACTAGGGTATCGAGGATGCGATGAAGAGAAGGTTAGCGTCTCGTCAGCTGCAAGGGCGAGCGATAAATTGGTGGAATGCTATTAAGACAGCTACTCCAGAGGATCAAGTTACTTGGGATCAGTTTAAGGCTCGCTTTAGCGACAAGTTTATCCCAGCTGCTCAGAAGTCGGAATTGTTTAGGAAGTTCTTGGAGCTTAAGCAGAATGGTAGGGCAGTCTCGGACTATATTGCTGAGTTCGACACCTTGTCGAAGTATGGATTATCCCTTATTGATACTCCTGAGAAGAAGAATGAGAAGTTCATTACTAGTTTTGATGGATACTTGGGGGAAAGGCTTATTAACCACATCGATGAGACTTTTGAAACGATTGTGGGGAAAGCTTTGAGATCAGAGAGTCTTTACCCTAAGTCAAAGACTGAGGTTGCATCTGCAGAAGGGCTGAAGCCGCAAGCAGGCGGTGGAGGCAAGAATAACACTCAGAACAAGAGGAAACAGAACCAAACTAAGGATGGAAAGAAAAAGAGCAAGAAAGATGTTGAGTGCTTCAGCTGTGGTAAGAAGGGCCATTATACCAAAGAGTGTCGGGCCAAGCTAGCGGATAGGAAGTGCTACAACTGTGGCCAAGTGGGACATCGTTAGGATAAATGTCCACAACCTCTTAAGGAGAAGCAGATTGTGAAAGCATATGCTATCGGTGCTATTCCTTCTTTGTCGAATGCCCCAAATGCGGCGGAGAAACGAAAGAATGTCGTCATTCAAGGTATGCTTTCTATTCATGATGTACCTGTTCGAGTTTTGTTTGATACTGGGGCTTCCCGTTCCTTCATATCTAGTGACCTGGTAGATAGTTTGGGACTGGAACCCGTGATAGTCGATAGACCATTGGTTGTGATGAACCCGATTGGTGGTTCGACTAACCTTAGTATGATTTGCCGAAATTTGGTCTTATCGAGTCATGGATGTATGTTTGTGATTGCTTTGTTTTGGGCTTTACTGGGTATGGCATTATATTGGGGGTCGATTGGCTCCAAAGATACGGGGTGGTGGTAGACTGTGTGGGCTTTTTGGTGACAGTTAGGGCGGATGATGGGCAGAGGGTAGTGTTTGGTAGTCTACTTGGTGATGGGGTAATGGTTAGTTTTATAAATTCCCTCGACATCCCGCATGATGAGTTGTCATATGTGCCCGTGGTTGGCCAGTATCCGGACGTCTTCGAGGAAGTGACCGGACTTCCCCCACACCGAGAGATTGAGTTCAGTATTGATTTAGTGAAAGATGCCAGACTTATAGTGATGCCACTTCGTCGTATGTCACCAAGGAAGCAGCGAGAACTCGGGGGTGCAAGTAAGCAATCTTTTGAAGAAGGGGTTTATTAGAAGAAGTGTCTTCGAGTGGGGAGCACCAGTTGTGTTTACCACTAAGGCAGATGGTTCCCTTCGTTTGTGTATAGACTATCGCGAGTTGAATAAGGTGACGAGGAAGAATAAGTATCCTCTACCATGGATAGATGATTTGTTTGATCAACTGGAAGGAGCAAGAGTGTTCTCCCAGTTGGACCTCGCGACAGGATTTCATTAGCTCCGAGTAGCGACTGAGAGTGTTCCGAAAACGGCATCTAGGATGCCGTCTGGATTCTATGAGTAGTTGGTCATGCCTTTTGGGTTGACCAGTGCACCAGCATACTTCGTGGATCTTATGAATCGAGTATTCAGAGATCAGTTGAATAATTTTGTTCTTGTGTTTGTAGACGACATCCTTGTTTACTCAAGAACAGAGGAAGAACACAAGGGACATTTGAGGATAGTGAAATGGAGGTGTTGAGAAAACACCAAGTGAAAGCGAAATTTTCTAAGTGTCACTTCTGGAGGAGGGAAGTGAGATTCTTGGGCCATGTTGTTTCAGAGAATAGTATTGCCATGGACCCTGCGAAGGAGGCTACGATACAGGATTGGCCTACGCCCAAGAATGCAACAGACGTAAGAAGCTTCTTGGCGTTAGCTAGATATTATCGTAAGTTTATCCAGGACTTCTCCAAGATAGCAGCACCGTTGACTCAGTTGACTAAGAAGAATCAAGCCTTCATCTGGGATGGAGTGTGTGAGAATGCATTCAAAAGTCTAAAAGAAAAGTTGACGCGTGCTCCAGTATTAGTCATTCCTAAAGGGAATGAAGAGATGACTGTAACACCCCACACCCGCTATAGTCACTCACTAAGGGAATGCCATAGCATCGGTGGAGTATTTTTAGTGAGTATAGAACAGTAAAATTACAACAAGACAGATATAATGTAATACTTGAAAATTTAAAACATCATCTCATAGCAGCGGAAAGTAAAACATGTTTGGTTACATCATAAAACCATAACAAGAGTCAAGTACAAAATATCCATCCTGAATAAAATAAGTACATAATCCCACTACTCATAACAAATAGCCATAACAGAAAAGATAAGATAAGCTGAGCTCTACATCTACGGTCCAAGCTCCAAGAGATAGATAAAGCAAACTGATCAAAGCCCACTAGCACTAGGCCCAACCTGAGGACCTGAAGGAAAAAGATAAAAACAACGGGGGTCAGACATAAGCCTGAGTGAACCCTATCTCCTTAATAATACAATTATTAAAGTAATTAGGGTATGATATGAACTCGGTATGGTATCTTTGGGGATAATGACTACACTAAGTTGCCCACGAACACATGACGAACTAAGATAACCGTAAAGACGCATCTACCCACCCAAGGATAATTACTAACTGCACCACACCAGTCACTCCTACTCAAAGGTTGATCCCACCCAAGGATATCAAAGATAGATATAACCAGTAGTTTCCTGTACCCTAGTTGACTACATAGGTGCCGTCTGCCCCTATCTCTACTAGGTGTACCCCACTACCCCAAGCGATCGGCTCCCTAACGTAGGTATCCGTGCTGGGCCCACAGTGGGGTGTATCATTCCCCAAAGTGGCAACCCAAAAGCAACACCGGTGCATGGGTTATACCTACACGATGCAACAACGTCTTACCTCCCAGTCCCGGGCCCACACACGCATATGAAACCCGATGGGCCTGCGTTGCCACCGCTAACCCCGTTTTGGCCACTTATAGACAAGCCCAGTATGCGAGCCCCGTCCTCGGCTTGGGCCGAGCTACAAAGATACATATGGGATACTGGTTGTAATGGGCCCTCCACAAGCTACCCACCAGAGCTTGTTATTAATCTAGTGTTCCCCACTTAACCCTTTAATCATGTTTAATTACATGTTTCACTTGGTTAAGTATTCTAATCGTATTTTCTATTGCCACCCAAGGCAACCCACTAGATTCCTCATGCCACCCAAGGCACCCACTTAACCCCTCATGTCCCACTACATGCTAATATGGTTAAGTGTTTCTTAATTAATTAAGACCGTGATTCCCCATAAAGACCTCCCACATTAGACTGGCTGTTATGACCGCCTGGTTAAGCCGGTAGGGTCCGGGCAGTCTTACGTCATAACAGAGTCTAACCTCGTGTCTTTACTTTAATCACGTATTTAATTTGTGCCTAAGACCTCTCACATTAGACTGGCTGTTATGACCGCCTGGTTAAGCCGGTAGGGTCCGGGCAGTCTTACGTCATAACAGAGCCTAACCTCGTGTCTTAGTCGATTAATTACACCTAATTAATCACCCCCATATTAATTATCCCTAATTAATATCAATTTATTCATAACATGGGTAGACCTAACTCAATAGGTAAATTCCCATGGGGTAGACCTAACTCAATAGGTAAATTCCCACTTATGTTAATTAATTTTTTTTTATGGTATGCTTAATCATACCCATTTCAACATACTTTTAATTAACATATTAATTAACCCCATCGTTCCCCACGTAAATCGTCATTATGACATAACATAATAAAGGGAAGATTTACCACACATAACATGGGTTTAGCATATAACTTTATCATGGGTTAAGAGGATGTCAACTTGCATATATGAGCATGTATTAACCCAACTATATTCAACCCAAACTTGCATATTATCAAACATGTGTCTTACATAACATGTTGCATATGAACTTACATATCATCAAACATGTGATTTGCATAACATGTTGCATATGAACTTACATATCATCATACATGTGATTTGCATAACATGTAGAACTTGCATTTTAGCATATACTTAACTTGCATAAGCACTCACATACTTGCATAAGCATTCATATACTTGCATAAGCTTGCATATCATGTTAAACTTGCATTTCAACATATACATAACTTGCATAAACATTCACATACTTTCATAGGCTTGCATATTATGTTAAACTTGCATTTCAACATATACATAACTTGCATAAACATTCACATACTTGCATAGGCTTGCATATTATGTTAAACTTGCATTTCAACATATACATAACTTGCATAAACATTCATATACTTGCATAAGATGTTAAACATGCATATAAGTATATACATGACTTGCATAAGTACTCACATACTTGCATAACATGTTTGCATAATGGATCCATATTCACTTAGTGTTTTGCATCATAAACATCATGAAACAACTTGCATAAAAATATCATGATTACATATTATGAAACTTGCATGACATAAGGCATATAACTTGCAAAACACATAATATTCACTACATCAAGCTTGCATAAATATATGGATCCACAAACATAGCCATACTTTATCACATCTTATCATAATCAATTCAATAATTGATTATTAAGGGGATAGAAGCTCACCAAAACAAGATTAGCAAGTTAAATGAAGCAAATCCCAATGATTAAGTAGAAGAAGATGTAGATTAGCTTGCAAATCCTCTTAGGATTTTTAGTGGAGGCTCTCCAATTTTCTAAGTGGTGGCATAATGGCCTTAGATCTATTTTTGGTAAGGATAAGGGGGGTATTAGGGTGTATATATAGATTAGTTAGATGTTTTAGGACCATAGGATATACCCTAGAACCAATCCTAGCCTTTAAAGCATGTCTTGGGGAAGAAGTCAAGTGTAGGAACCATTTAGGGCCCAAAAAAAACAGCCCAAAACTCATCCCGGGCCTCAAAACATGAGCAGTTTTCGTTTTTGATTTTTCGTGAAACTTTGACGGGCCATAACTTGGTCATACGGACTCCGATTTACGAAAACTCGGACTCTATTTCGCGTATTTTTCCGAGACGAACGCAATGGCACAGCCCGTTTCCCCTGATTCAGAATATTAAATTTAATTCTGCTTTGATTTATGTTATAACAAGTTATTTAACGTATGGGGTGTTACATTCTCCCCTACTTAAAGGATTTCGTCCCCGAAATCTCTAAGTCAAGAAGAACGTATCCTACCAACCAAACAACCATCTACTCAACCATCAAACACTGGCATCCATTGTCCTTAAAGTTTCTAATGTTGTATGAACATATGCAAAAAGTGTGTGTATATGTTCCCTATCTAATGTATGAACATATGCAAACCATGATAGTGCCATGCATCCATTATGTATGCGAGAAAACCCTATCGACACATACAATATCTACATGAGTGCACAATCATTCACCAAAATGCATCATCCATGTGATAACACAACCATTATACATCCATAAATATAGCTACCTACACACATTTATATGCAATATGCAATATGAAGTGATTGAGCCGATCTAGTGCCTAAAGTGTGTGTATATGCATCCACGAGCAACCACTAGCAAACACTTGCATCCACTTGCATCCATCAATCATAACATGTCTCAAACACATGTTTCAACCATAGGTTTACCCTATCTAAAAGGTCAAAGGTGCTAACGAGAGGACATACTAAGGACAAGATAAGTACAAGATAGGCAATGAAGGAGAAGTTAAAGAACATACTCTCGAAAAGAAAAGGGTACAAAGAACGCATCTTCGCTTCCGTCTCCCAAGTAGCATTGCTCTCGTCATCTCCCCATTGCACTTTGACTAGCTGAACCTCTCTGTTTCTCAACTTCTTAATCTCTGACCCAAGGATGCGAGTAGGAGCTCGTCGAATCGTCGCATCACGCTCTACTTCCACTTCTCTAAGCAAGCTCGGCTCTACCACCTCTGCGGTCTCATGTAGGCACTTCCTCAAATGTGACACATGGAAAACATCATGTATACCACTAAGTCTGTCGGGCAACTCCACCCTATATGCCATCCGTCCAATCCTTTCCTTGATAGGAAACGGCCCAACAAACCTTGGTGCTAACTTCCCAACGGATCCGAAGCGAACAACATTTCTCAACGGAGATACCTTAACAAAAACCATGTCCCCAACCTCAAACTCAAGATCTGTCCTTCTCTTGTCCGCATAAGATTTTTGCCTATCCTGCGCTGCTTTCATCCTTCTTCGAATCAAGTCAATCTTCTCAGAAGTCTCCCTAATCATATCAGGCCCAAGCAAGATCTTATCCGTAGATTCCCACCAACATGTAGGTGATCGACAAGGCCTTCCATAAAGAGCTTCAAAAGGTGCCATGCCAATACTAGACTGGAAGCTGTTGTTATATGCAAACTCCACCAAAGGAAGATGCTCTTCCCATGTACCTCCAAAATCCAAGATACAAAGCCTCAAAAGGTCTTCCAAAACACGGTTCACCCTCTCGGTCTGGCCGTCTGTCTGAGGATGATATGCGGTGCTCAAACACAACTGAGTCCCCACCGCCTCCTGTAAACTCTTCCAAAACTCACTAGTGAAGATAGGATCTCGATCACTCACTATGCTGGAAGGTACCCCATGCAATCGAACTATCTCTCGAACATAGACTGAAGCAAGCCATGGAGCAGTCCTCTTACTCTTTACGGGTATGAAATGGGCGCTCTTAGTAAGTCTATCAACCACGACCCAAATTCCTGTATTGCCCTTCCTCGATCTCGGTAAACCATCAACGAAGTCCATCGAGACACTATCCCACTTCCATATCGGAACTTCCAAAGGATGAAGCAACCCACCTGGCTTCTTTTGCTCTGCTTTTACTTGTTGGCACACCAAGCATCTAGCAACATACTCAGCCACATCTTTCTTCATACCGGCCCAAAAGAAAACCCGCCTCATGTCTTGGTACATCTTATCCCCACCGGGATGTATGGTCATCCTCGAACGATGTGCATCATCAAGTATAGCCTTCCTCAAGTCTTCATCTTGCGGTACACAAAGTCTACCGTCTCTACGCAACCACCCCCTATCATCTAGGGTGTACCTATTCAAATGGCTGGACGACTCCCCCCTTATGAGCTTCTCTACCAACTCACCCAACTGTGGGTCGTCTCGCTGTGCCTTGCCAACTCGTCCCAAAAGAGTAGGTCTAACCTCTAAGGATGCTAGCAAACCGGGTACATAGTCAACAGAAGGTCTGAAGTCAAACATCGAGATAAACTCCAAGCTTTGTCGTTCCACGAACAATGGACTCAAGGACAACCTCTTCCTACTCAAGGCGTCCGCCACCACGTTACCCTTGCCAGGGGTATACGATATCTCGAAGTCATAGGATGCTAAAAACTCCATCCACCTTTGCTGTCTTAAGTTTAAATCTTTCTGAGAGAACAAGTACTTCAAAGATTTATGGTCAGTGAACAACTCGAATCTCTCACCAAGAAGATAATGGCGCCAAATCAAAAACAATAGCGGCCAGCTCTAGATCATGGGTAGGGTAATTTTTCTCATGTGCCCTCAACTGCCTTCCACCATAGGCTATTACCCTTCCCTCTTGCATTAAGACTGCGCCAAGTCCTGTCCCACAGGCATCGGTATAGACAACAAATGGCTTGCTCCCATCTGGCAACACTAAAACTGGAGCGGTGGTTAAAGCTCTCTTTAACCGTCGGAATGCATCCTCACAATCCACATCCCATGTGAAAACCTGATTCTTCTTTGTCAAGCGAGTTAATGGGGCTGATATCTTCGCGAAGTCCTTGATAAACTTCCTATAGTAGCCAGCCAACCCCAAGAAACTCCTCACCTCGGTAGCATTCTTCGGAGCCTTCCAATCTTGGATAGATACTACCTTCGCGGGATCCACAGCTATCCCTTCCTTGGAGACCACGTGCCCCAAGAATCGTACTTCCTTCCTCCAGAAGTGACATTTAGAGAATTTAGCCTTAAGGCTATGTGCTCGAAGAGTCTTCAACACTTCCCCAAGATGTAGGGCATGCTCTTCTTCACTCTTAGAAAACACTAAGATATCATCCACAAAGACCACCACGAACTTGTTAAGATACTCCCTGAACACCCTACTCATCAGATCAACGAAATATGCAGGGGCGTTCGTCAAACCAAATGGCATCACAAGCCACTCATAAAAACCATCCGGAGTCCTGAAGGCAGTCTTGTCTATGCTATCCTCAGCCACCCTCAACTGATGAAACCCCGTGGCTAAGTCCAACTGCGAAAACACTGAAGCGCCAACTAACTGATCGAAGAGATCATCAATCCTCGGCAATGGGTGTTTATTCTTCTTTGTGAGCTTGTTGAGTTCTCTATAGTCAACACAAAGTCTGAGGGACCCATCTGCCTTTGTAGCAAAAACCACCGGAGCACCCCACTCCGATATACTTCGTCTTATGAACCCCTTCTCAAGCAACTCCCCTACTTGCTTATTGAGTTCCCTCCTTTCACGAGGAGCCATGTGGCGCACTGGCAAAGATACTGGTTTAGCATTGTCCACAAGATAGATTCGGAAGTCAATCTCCCGCTTCGGAGGTAAGCCCTTCACCTCCTCAAACACATCCGGATATTCCCGGACCACTCTGACAGATTGCAGACTCTCGACCGAAGCATCGAGCGATTCAAGATAACTTAGCATAACAGACTCCATGGGATTACAAGAGATCTCGAGAGTGTTACCCAAGCGGGTCATCAGCCTAACAACTCTCCTTTCACAATCAAGAACGGCACCATTACTGGATAACCAGTCCATGCCCAAAATCAACCCATAGCCCGTGAAGCCCAAAACAAAAGCATCACATCTAAACTCAACGCTAAGTATAGAAATCTTCAAACCCAAACACATCATGGACAAATAAGTGGAGCCTCCAATTGGGTTTGAAACAACCAAGGGATCATCTACTAGACTGGTGTCTAAGTGCAGTGACTCAACTAAAGATGATGAGATAAACGAATGAGATGCGCCAGAGTCAAACAAAGTACGGACAGGATGATCTAACAGATAAACTAGACTTTCAACAGAAATAGTTCTACCTCTTTCCTGAAGTGGTGGAACCGCGAGAGCCTGAACTTGCCCCCTTGCCTGACCCGGTGCCATAAGAGCTTGCACCTGTCCTCCTAAGGTAGATCCCGTCCTCTGCCCCTTCTTAGGACAGTCCTTCACCAGATGCCCTGCTTCGCCACAGTGGAAGCAGCCAGTCTTCTTCTTCTTGCGACAATCCTTGCTTAGGTGGCCTGGTGTCCCACAATTGAAGCACTTCTTCTTCTTCCCCTTGCCACCATTGCCTTTCCCATTCTTGTTTTGCTGTTGCTGTTGAGGTCTCTTCTGATCTCCTTTCTTCTCGGGTGCTTTACTAGTATTGGGACCCTTCTCTTCCTCATACATAAGTGCCATGTCAACTAGCTTCTCAAAGGTAGCCCCCATAGGAATGTGAGTCATAGCCAATCCATGCATCGGTTCGTTCAAGCCCCTAACGAACCTCAAAGCTTTCTTCTCCGGGGTATTCACCATATCTATGCCAAACCTTGCCAACTGATTGAACTTGTTGACATACTCCTTCACTGATAAGTTCCCTTGCTTCAAGTTGAAGAACCTTTCCATATACAGATTTTCTTCTGCCCTTGAGAGAAACTTTGCCAAAAACCTCTGTCTGAAATCCGCCCAAGAATCAACAAGGCGCTCTCCATTAGTGACCTCCCACCAGAACGAGGCCTCTCCCTTCATTAACCAAGCAGCTAACTTAACTTTCTTTGCTTCTTCCATCTCAAAGATGTCTATCAACTCTTCCACCTCCTTAAGCCAATCCCTAGCTTCCACAAAAGTCTCTGATCCTAGAAAAGGTTTCCCTCCCATAGTCTTGAATTCCTTACAAGTCTTAGCAAAAGTAACCACACGAGGAGGATGAGGAGGAAGATCGGGTATAACTGGTGGTGGAGGAACATTAGCTGGCCCTGCAGCGGCGGCCCTAGCCTCCATCAATCTCCTATACCATGCTGGTATTGCTACACCCTCCGGAAAGTTAAGATCTTCAGCCATGCTGAAACGAAAAAAAGGAAAGATTCAAACGGAGAATTCGAAAGATAGAGATATGGCTATCTGGGATTATGCTTTTCTTTCAAAATCTTTACTCTTAAAAGACATGTTTTTGAAAATACTTTCTTCTAAAATATTCTTAGAAAATAGTTTTTCTTAAAAATTTTATCTGTTCTGGTAACCTTAAGCTCTGATACCACGTGTAACACCCCACACCCGCTATAGTCACTCACTAAGGGAATGCCATAGCATCGGTGGAGTATTTTTAGTGAGTATAGAACAGTAAAATTACAACAAGACAGATATAATGTAATACTTGAAAATTTAAAACATCATCTCATAGCAGCGGAAAGTAAAACATGTTTGGTTACATCATAAAACCATAACAAGAGTCAAGTACAAAATATCCATCCTGAATAAAATAAGTACATAATCCCACTACTCATAACAAATAGCCATAACAGAAAAGATAAGATAAGCTGAGCTCTACATCTACGGTCCAAGCTCCAAGAGATAGATAAAGCAAACTGATCAAAGCCCACTAGCACTAGGCCCAACCTGAGGACCTGAAGGAAAAAGATAAAAACAACGGGGGTCAGACATAAGCCTGAGTGAACCCTATCTCCTTAATAATACAATTATTAAAGTAATTAGGGTATGATATGAACTCGGTATGGTATCTTTGGGGATAATGACTACACTAAGTTGCCCATGAACACAGGACGAACTAAGATAACCGTAAAGACGCATCTACCCACCCAAGGATAATTACTAACTGCACCACACCAGTCACTCCTACTCAAAGGTTGATCCCACCCAAGGATATCAAAGATAGATATAACCAGTAGTTTCCTGTACCCTAGTTGACTACATAGGTGCCGTCTGCCCCTATCTCTACTAGGTGTACCCCACTACCCCAAGCGATCGGCTCCCTAACGTAGGTATCCGTGCTGGGCCCACAGTGGGGTGTATCATTCCCCAAAGTGGCAACCCAAAAGCAACACCGGTGCACGGGTTATACCTACACGATGCAACAACGTCTTACCTCCCAGTCCCGGGCCCACACACGCATATGAAACCCGATGGGCCTGCGTTGCCACCGCTAACCCCGTTTTGGCCACTTATAGACAAGCCCAGTATGCGTGCCCCGTCCTCGGCTTGGGCCGAGCTACAAAGATACATATGGGATACTGGTTGTAATGGGCCCTCCACAAGCTACCCACCAGAGCTTGTTATTAATCTAGTGTTCCCCACTTAACCCTTTAATCATGTTTAATTACATGTTTCACTTGGTTAAGTATTCTAATCGTATTTTCTATTGCCACCCAAGGCAACCCACTAGATTCCTCATGCCACCCAAGGCACCCACTTAACCCCTCATGTCCCACTACATGCTAATATGGTTAAGTGTTTCTTAATTAATTAAGACCGTGATTCCCCATAAA
This sequence comes from Allium sativum, assembly GCA_030737875.1. Classification (NCBI taxonomy): domain Eukaryota; kingdom Viridiplantae; phylum Streptophyta; class Magnoliopsida; order Asparagales; family Amaryllidaceae; genus Allium; species Allium sativum. The sequence continues at coordinate 380,521,693 of CM060926.1, forward strand.
GACCTCCCACATTAGACTGGCTGTTATGACCGCCTGGTTAAGCCGGTAGGGTCCGGGCAGTCTTACGTCATAACAGAGTCTAACCTCGTGTCTTTACTTTAATCACGTATTTAATTTGTGCCTAAGACCTCTCACATTAGACTGGCTGTTATGACCGCCTGGTTAAGCCGGTAGGGTCCGGGCAGTCTTACGTCATAACAGAGCCTAACCTCGTGTCTTAGTCGATTAATTACACCTAATTAATCACCCCCATATTAATTATCCCTAATTAATATCAATTTATTCATAACATGGGTAGACCTAACTCAATAGGTAAATTCCCATGGGGTAGACCTAACTCAATAGGTAAATTCCCACTTATGTTAATTAATTTTTTTTTATGGTATGCTTAATCATACCCATTTCAACATACTTTTAATTAACATATTAATTAACCCCATCGTTCCCCACGTAAATCGTCATTATGACATAACATAATAAAGGGAAGATTTACCATACATAACATGGGTTTAGCATATAACTTTATCATGGGTTAAGAGGATGTCAACTTGCATATATGAGCATGTATTAACCCAACTATATTCAACCCAAACTTGCATATTATCAAACATGTGTCTTACATAACATGTTGCATATGAACTTACATATCATCAAACATGTGATTTGCATAACATGTTGCATATGAACTTACATATCATCATACATGTGATTTGCATAACATGTAGAACTTGCATTTTAGCATATACTTAACTTGCATAAGCACTCACATACTTGCATAAGCATTCATATACTTGCATAAGCTTGCATATCATGTTAAACTTGCATTTCAACATATACATAACTTGCATAAACATTCACATACTTGCATAGGCTTGCATATTATGTTAAACTTGCATTTCAACATATACATAACTTGCATAAACATTCACATACTTGCATAGGCTTGCATATTATGTTAAACTTGCATTTCAACATATACATAACTTGCATAAACATTCATATACTTGCATAAGATGTTAAATATGCATATAAGCATATATATGACTTGCATAAGTACTCACATACTTGCATAACATGTTTGCATAATGGATCCATATTCACTTAGTGTTTTGCATCATAAACATCATGAAACAACTTGCATAAAAATATCATGATTACATATTATGAAACTTGCATGACATAAGGCATATAACTTGCAAAACACATAATATTCACTACATCAAGCTTGCATAAATATATGGATCCACAAACATAGCCATACTTTATCACATCTTATCATAATCAATTCAATAATTGATTATTAAGGGGATAGAAGCTCACCAAAACAAGATTAGCAAGTTAAATGAAGCAAATCCCAATGATTAAGTAGAAGAAGATGTAGATTAGCTTGCAAACCCTCTTAGGATTTTTAGTGGAGGCTCTCCAATTTTCTAAGTGGTGGCATAATGGCCTTAGATCTATTTTTGGTAAGGATAAGGGGGGTATTAGGGTGTATATATAGATTAGTTAGATGTTTTAGGACCATAGGATATACCCTAGAACCAATCCTAGCCTTTAAAGCATGTCTTGGGGAAGAAGTCAAGTGTAGGAACCATTTAGGGCCCAAAAAAAACAGCCCAAAACTCATCCCGGGCCTCAAAACATGAGCAGTTTTCGTTTTTGATTTTTCGTGAAACTTTGACGGGCCATAACTTGGTCATACGGACTCCGATTTACGAAAACTCGGACTCTATTTCGCGTATTTTTCCGAGACGAACGCAATGGCACAGCCCGTTTCCCCTGATTCAGAATATTAAATTTAATTCTGCTCTGATTTATGTTATAACAAGTTATTTAACATACGGGGTGTTACAATGACGGTATACACGGATGCTTGTGGTACCGGACTAGGTGTTGTATTGATGCAAGGAGGTAGGGTTGTAGCTAATGCTAGTCGGCAACTAAAGCCGCATGAGAAACGGTATCCTACCCATGATTTGGAACTGGCATCGATCATGTTTGCGTTGAAGATGTGGAGACATTATCTCTTGGGAGAGAGATTTGAGTTGTTTACCGATCATAAATCGTTAAAGTATCTCTTCTCTCAGAAGGATCTAAATCTCCGACAGCAGAGATGGTTAGAGTTCTTGGCTTCGTATGATTTTGATATTGCATATACACCTGGGAAAGGCAATGCGGTAGCCGATGCCTTGAGTAGGAGACATGCCAGTTTAGGGGCTATGTTTCTTGAATGGCAGCAACTGGAGTATATCGCAGGGTATGATTTCAGACCAAAGTGCGAATTGGATCCAGAGATGTTAACTAGTTTGACGATCAGACCCACTTTGATTGAGCGGATCGGTTCCAGCCAGAGGGACGATCCTAATCTATTGGAAATCATCTCCAAGACAGAGATGAATATCGATGGTGAGGAGATGAATTTTATGGGCTTGATCGAGAAGGATGGATTAGAAAGAATGGAAGACTGGTTGTACCCAACGTGAATGGTTTGAGAGATGAAGTGCTTAGGGAATGTCGTCATTCAAAACTGACTATACACCCCGGTGGTGATAAGATGTATCGAGACATGAAGCAGACTTACTATTGGGAAGGGATGAAAAGAGACGTTGGGAAGTTTATATCCAAGTGCATGAATTGCCAGCTAGTTAAAGCCGAGCAAAAGAAGCCTAGTGGTTTGTTGCAACCATTAGAAATTCCCGAATGGAAATGGCAGCAAGTCTCGATGGATTTCATTGATGGTTTACCAAGGACTAAATCGGGACATGATAGCATTTGGGTAATTGTGGATCGATTGACTAAGATTGCAAGATTTATACCAGTCAAATCGACCAGAACAGAAGCCAAGTTAGCAGAACTGTATATGAAGTTGGTAGTAAGATTTCATGGAGTGGCTAAAAGCATTGTGAGTGACCGAGACCCGTTGTTCACTAGTGGGTTTTGGAAGAGCTTATAAGAGGCTTTAGGGTCGGAATTATATCTCAGTACCGCGTATCATCCTCAAACCGACGGTCAGACAGAGAGGGTGAATCGTATATTGGAAGATCTCTTGAGAGCTTGTATATAGGATTTTGGTGGATCATGGGATAACCATTTGCATCTAGTAGAGTTTGCATATAATAATAGCTACCAATCTAGTATCGGTATGGCTCCATATGAAGCTTTGTACGGAAGACCGTGCAACTCACCATCATGTTGGATAGAGACCGGTGAGAAGTTTGTGCTTGGATCAGATGTGGTAAGGGAAACTTCAGGTAAGATTAAGATCATTCAACAACGGATGAAGGCTGCCCAGGATAGGCAGAAGAGTTATGCTGATAAGAGTAGAAGAGACTTAAAATTCTCCATTGGTGACTTGGTGTTTGTCAAGGTTTCTCCGTTGAAGAGCGTGATAAGATTTGGCAGGAGAGGCAAGTTGGCACCAAGATTTGTTGGCCCATTCCCAGTTCTTGAACAAGTTGGGAATTTGGCGTATAAAGTTGACTTACCCGAGAAGATGGCGAGAGTTCACAACGTATTTCATGTTTCCCAGCTAAGGAAGTTCGTGCACGACCCCGATTTGACTATTTCACCTTATAAGTTAGAGGACTTCGATGTGGAACCTGAGGCGGTTGGGAACCGCAAGCCGATTCGTATTGTCGAGTGCGATACGAAGCAACTTCGAAGGAAGGCGATGAAGCAAGTCAAGGTTCAGTGAGGCGAGAATGAGAATTACTGTACTTGGGAGACAGTGGAGAGCATTAGGAAAACGTACCCAGAACTCTTTGCCTGGTAAGATTTACTTTGCAATTTAGTTATTCCGCATGCTAGGATAGACTTGTTTTACATGTTTGATTGTTGTTCTATGGTTGATAGGCATGCGGGACCCTTTGTGTGTTTTAGTTAGGGGAATTTCGGGGGCCAAATTTCTTTAGGGGGGGAGGATGTAACAACCCGCATTCTACACATCGGAGGATCGTAGAATATTTATTTCTTTCTTATATGAAGTCGTATGGTCATGTGGCTTTGGGAAACGACCATTGGGGTCATTTCCCATGTTCACGATTTTTGCCAATTTTTAAATGACCGTTTACCTTTCCGTAGAGTGGTCATAATAGCTAAACGGACTTACCGTTTGGGAGATATGGCTGGAATAAGGTTTGGAAGGTGAAAAACTGCTTAACCGGGCCAAATAGGGTGATTAGTGAATGGGCCCATAAACCATTTCGGGATTAGGGTTATGGGGAGGCTGAAAAGAGTTAGGGTTTCATTCCATTTCGGTTTTCTAGCCTCCACTTACCTCTTAGAAACCCTAAAAATGGCCTCCAACCTCTAAATCACCTCCAAATCACTTTCTAATCAAGTATTAAGCTTAGCAACATCAAATCAAGGGAGATCTTCACCAAATCAAGATTAGAGCTGCTGTTTAGCATTGGTATTTATGCCATATCAGATATTTATTTCAGATCTAAGGTTTATTTGTGGCTAAGGTGAGTGATTTGCATAGTTTCTCGCTAATTATGGTTAATTAAGGGTAATTAGTGTTGATTAGCGAATTTATACACTAATAAATTCTGAAAAAATATTTATAAATTCATAAATAATGTTTTAGACCTCTTTTAGAAATTTGGGTTAATTTGATTAAGTTTTGCTAATCATATCATTATTTTTGCTTAAGCACACTTAAGGGAAAATATAGGGTTTTGGCTATGTTTGATCCGTTTTAACCTATCATATTGATGTTTTGGTGTTTGAGGTCACTTCTACTTGTTGCTATGATTGTATGGTATGCTTTGTAATTGATTAGAATAGTTAGAATGGTCGAAAACGTCATCGAGAGGCGTATAAACTGTCGTTGGAAGTAGGAAAATGCAGGAAACCGGACCGGATCGTATAGCCCGACCCAACCCGATCGTGGTTAGTCCCTCCGAACCGAACCGCCCATGGATGGTGAACATGAACTGTGTGTACTTGGCCAGGAGGAATGTTCTCTCCAAACCGAACCGCCTAGAGTCCTCCGACCCGATCCGCCAGAAGCACCCCCACCCGATCTGTCAACGTGGTATGGAGACGCGACTTGGAGACTACGACCCGACCCAGTGTGCTCTGATGGAGGCCGATCTGATCCATCATCACATGAAGGCCTCCGATCCGATCCGAAGAATCTTGGCACGAGTCGATTCAGTGGGGGATACTGAAGGTCGATCCGAATCGACAGAGAAGAAGGACTGAGGATCCGAACCGATCCGGTGATGACCATTAACCCGAGATGCAAAGGTAGTCCAAATGGAAGTTAGAGCTCAGGATCCAGTTGGGAACCAATGAGTTCACCTCATGGTTGGGCTTTGTTGCGGGACGTGTGCTAAGGAGTTGTTGACGTTCATAACTTTGATTCACCAATGAAAAGGAATGAAGGACTACGTATCAGTGTAGTAGAGTCATCATGACTCGAGGGGCGAAGTGATCGTAGTAAGACTATGAGCCAGTGCAGTGGAGTCGTTGTGACTCCATGAGGCAGAGTGGACATAGTAAAGGATTAGTAAGGCTATGAGCCAGTGCAGTGGAGCCGTTGTGACTCCATGAGGCAGAGTGGATGTAGTAAAGGATTAGTAAGGCTATGAGTCAGTGCAGTGGGGTGTGTACGACTCCATGGGGCAAAGTGGACATAGCAAAAGATTAGTGGCTATGGATCAGTGCAGTGAAGCCGTTGTGACTTCATGGGGCAGAGTGATCATAGCAAAGTATTGGGTGGTCGAAGTGGTGGATATCGTATGCTTTTACGCACTAAGTGAGAGATGTGAGGATGGTTGCTATGCTTGATTGTTTTCCATCACTATGACATGCACACCCCAACCCCCGTATACTTGTGCACCATATGTTAGTGGCACCTTAGAGCGTTGTACAGTATGCAGTGCAAACTCTTTGGTTGCAGGTCCAGGTTAAGGTATGGTTTAGTATACCTGTTATTGTTCTGTTTAGCTGCTTATCGCTCATACCAGACTTTTTGTCTGACCCAGAGTTTTATGTCTCTTCTTATTACTCTGGGTGCTCTCACGAGCAGACTAGAGACAGGTTAGCTGGTGATGCACGAGTAGTTGATTCGGAGGCGAGCATGAGGCTTACACGTATGATATATATATATATATATATATATATATTCTCCCTGTGTCGTTGGTGGTCACTACTTGGGCATTAGTAGTGTACCTCCTTTATCTTGCTTTTACCTTTAGAGATAGTTTGAAAAGTTGTAATAATGATGATGTGGAACATAAGCTGTATTTGGATTTTCCGCTGCTATGATAGTTCGTTTTCAGCTTATGCACTGTCTCACCTATTTTATGTCAAGTATGTTGTTATTATATTTTGTTTTATGCACTGTGAGACATTCTACAGGTTCCTTGTTGATTCTTCGTCTTCTTTCTTTCCTTCCGACGACCGTTCTGTGCTAACTGGACATGTGTACAGCGCGCTTTTGGAGTAAATGTCGGTTGGTGCGGGGCGGGCCGTCACATATATGCCATTATCATGGTATATAAGAATATATGATAAGACGACATGATAAGAGTGATATTTCAAGTTGATATATATGTAACATGAGAGATATTTCTCCCCCTTTGTCGTCGATTAAAAAGAAATTAAGATATCATAAGCATAAAGTAACTTAGTAATTTTTAGAGATCTTTGAAAGATACAATTCCTAACTCTCGTCGGAGTCTTATGAAAGAGTTCTCTAAAAGTGGTTTATTAAAGATATCAACAATTTGACTTTCTGAGTTCACAAATTCTAAATTAATTATTTGTTTTTCAAAATTGTCTCTTAAGAAGTGATGTCTGATATCAATGTGTTTTGTTCTAGAATGGTTGACCGGGTTCTTAGATAAATTTATTGCACTTGTATTATCACAATAAACTGTAGAATTAGATAGATTAACATTGAAATCTTTTAGTGTTTGCTGCATATATAGGACTAGAGCACATGCCGGTGCAACAAATATGTATTCAGCTTCGCATCTTGATAATGATACACAATTTTGTTTCTTACTGAACCAAGATATAAGAGATTTACCGATAAAGTGACATGTTCCGCTTGTACTTTTACGATCTGTTCGTGATCCTCCAAAATCAGCGTCACTATATGAAACAAATTCGAAGGAGCATTCTTTTGGACAATAAATTCCAAAATCTTTAGTGCTACTTAAATACCATAGTATACGTTTAACTACTCTTAAGTGTGATTCTTTTGGATTAGCTTGAAATCGAGCACATAAGCAAACACTCATCATAATATCCGGTCTACTTGCTGTTAAATATAAAAGTGAACCTATCATGCTTCGATATAGCTTTTGATCGACGCTTTTTCCATTTTCATTTTTATCTAAATGTGTCGATGCACTCATTGGTGTAGGTTTTTCCATTCCAAAACGTTTAATTAAATTAGTACAATATTTTTCTTGATTAATGAAAAATCCATTTGGCAATTGTTTAATTGTAATCCCAAAAAGTAAGAAAGTTCTCCCATATGTGACATTTCAAATTCATTGGTCATTGTTTTTGAAAATTCTTGACATAATTGATTATTTGTTGATCTAAAAAATATGTTATCTACATATATTTGAATTATTAGAATATCTTAATTGTCTTTCTTAATAAATAGTGTTTGATCAACCTTTCCAATTTGAAATCCTGAATCTAGCAAGTAAGTTTCGAGACGTTCATTCCAAGAACGAGGTGCTTGCTTCAAACCATATAATGCCTTTTTCAATTTATAAATATGATCAGGATATTTTTCATGAGCAAACAGTGGAGGTTGTTCAACATATACTCGTTCTTTAATGTAACCATTTAAGAAAGCACTTTTAACGTCCATCTGATATAGTTTAAAGTTGTAATGACAAGCTTATGCTAAAAGTATTCAAATTGCTTCTAGTCATGCGACTGGAGCAAAAGTTTCTTCATAATCTATGCCTTCTTCTTGATTGTATCCTTGTGCAACAAGTCTAGCTTTATTTCTAGTGATATTTTCTAATTCATTTGCCTTATTTTTGTAAACCCATTTTGTTCCAATAACAGTTTGATCATTTGGTCTTGGAACTAGTTCCCAGACTTCATTACGTTCAAACTGATTTAATTCTTCTTGCTTGGCGATTATCCAATTTTCATCTGTAGATGCGTCTTTAGGATTTTTGGGTTCAATATTTGATAAGAAGGCTACATTACTTACTAAATTAAGTTGATTTCTTGTTCTGACGTTTGAAGTTATTTCTCCAATAATATTTTGTGTTGGATTATCTCGTAATACTCTTGGTGGAGATCTGACTTCATCAATAGGAATATTTTGATTATTTGTGTTATTATTATTTTTGTTATTATGAATAACGTTTTCATCTTCTCTATGAATAACGTTTTCATCTTCTCTATTATGAATAACGTTTTCGTCTTCTCTGTTATGAATAACGTTTTCATCTTTTCTATATATTATCAAATCATCATCACGAGAAGAGTTACTAGTTGTAATATTTGTTTTAAAGAAATTTTGAAAATAATTTTTGTCAAAAGAAACATGAAGTGATTCTTCTATTTCATTGGTTCTTTTATTAAATATATGATAAGCCTTGCTACGCTCAGAATACCCTAAGAATATTCCTTCGTCAGATTTTGAGTCAAAATTTCCAAGCTGATCTTTTGTATTTAAAATGAAACACTTTGAACCAAAAACTTTAAAATAGGAAATATTTGGTTTTCTACCAGTAAAAAGGTCATATGAAGTATTTTTTAGTAAGTGGCCGAATGGAAACACGATTCAAAACATAACAAGCTATTACGACAGCTTCAGCCCAAGAATGTTTTGGTAATGGACTTCCATTTAACAAAGTTCTTGCACATTCTTGTATGTTTTTACGTTCTACAACTCCATTTTGTTGTGGAGTTCTAGAAAAAGAAAAATTATGAAAAATTCTTTTGTTTTGACAAAATTAATCAAATTTATCATTTTCAAATTCTCCTCCATGATCATTTCGTATGTTCTTTATTTTAAATCAGTCAAAATTTGAACTTGTTTAACGAATTTTTTAAAGATATCAAAAGTATCACTTTTATTCTTTAAAAACATAGTCCAAGTATATCTAGAAAAATCATCACAATTACAAACACATATCTACTGTGATTTATATATTGAACCTGAGTAGGTCCAAATAAAGCCATATGCAATAATCAAGTGGTTGTAATGTTGAGATAACCTTTTTAGATTTAAGTGAAGATTTTGTTAATTTTCCAAGTTGACATGCATCGCATAAATTTTCTGTTTTTTAATTTTATTTTAGGTAGACCTCTAACAAGTTCATTTTTAGAAATCTTGTTAATAATTTTAAAATTAATATGACAAAATCGTTTATGCAATAACCACGGATCATTATCTTTGGCTAATAAACACATACTTGGATTATTGTTAATTTTCATATTTGAGATATATATATTTTTATCTCGATTACCTTCAAAAATAAGATTTTGATTTGTATCAAAAATACTACATTTATTTTCAGAGAAGGTAATTTTAAACCTTTATCACATAGTTGACTAATACTTAGTAAATTATGTTTTAAATTCTTAACTAATGAAACATCTTTAATAAGAGGTGAATTAGATGTATCGTTATTGCTCACAACGCCTTTGCCGATGATATATCCTCTGGAATTATCTCCAAATGTGACAGTACCTCCTTTTGAGTAGATAATATTTGTCAACAATTCTTTGTCTCTTGTCATATGTTTTGAGCAACCATTATCAAGTATCCAATTTTCTCTATTTTTGTTTTGTGGGACCTGCAAAAAATAAATCAAAAATTCATTGGTACCCACTGCCTCCGTTAGGATCCTAGGGGTTAAATCTTAGGAAGCCAAACCCAAGAAGGTTCAACTTCCTTTTTGAAAAGATAATTAACATTATAATGAACAGACTCTAATTTTTTTTTAATATATTTATTCCTAATAAGAACATTATTAGTCTTTGGAATCCATATACGAATATTTTCGGAATATTCCTTCTTAGTAAAAATATTTAATTTACTATTAGAAATTTTTGGTTTAATATTGGAATTTTTAAAACTTAATTCCCTTTTTGAATTATTTTCTTTATCATACCCAAGTCCTTTTTCACTAAAAGCTGGTTGAGAATTTTCAAATATTTTAGATAGATTCTCTCTTCCTTTGTTAGAATTATTAACATTTTTAGAAATGCTTTCTAACTTAATTTTTAAACTAGAATTTTCCAAATCAATTTTTTAACTTTAGCATTTAAATCATGATTCTCGAAAATTAATAAATCATTTTTATTCTTTTGAGTCTCGATTTCTTGACTCATCATAGAAATTTCAGAATTTGCTATTGAAAGAGAATTTTCTAATTTCTTCTTCTAAAATTTCTTTTTCATCCTTTAAAAGATCTCTCTCAAATTATGATTTATTTTTATCTTCGTTAGCTTGCTTAAATTTTCGTTTAAACATTTTTCTAGACTCTATGATTTCAGTATTAACTTCAACTAACTCATCAAAAGTAAATTCACTTACATCATTGTCCTTAGCCATGAAGCATACGTTTGCTTGCTCAATATAACTGTCACTGTCACTTTTAGAAGATAAATTCGAGTTATCCCAAGTGACTGGAAATGCTCGTTTCTTTGATTTTTTTCCTTTCTCTGATTTTTCTTCAATTTTGGGCAGTTCTTTTGATAATGTCCAGTCTTGTGACAATTAAAGCACTCAGGCTCTTTTGATGAATTATTTTTCTCATTCTTGCTTTGGCCCTTTCTATATTTTAGAAATTTCCTAAAATTCTTTGCTACGAAAGTAATATCTTCTTCATCTGAATCGGAATCTTCTTTCTCAACATGGAAAACTAAAATTTTCTTATCTTGTATCTGTGCTTTCTTTGCCTGCAAGTTTACTTCATAAGACATTAGATTATCGATCAATTCTTCCGGTTTCATGGTAGAAAGATCATTAGCTTCTTCGATTGCCAATACCTTTCTTTCCCACTCGTCCGTTAAAGAATTTAATATTTTAGATACTACACCGAAATCAGAATTTTTTTTCTCCTAGACCAAGTAGAGAATGATAAATATTTTGAAATCTAGAATACATATCACTAATAGATTCATTTTCAATCAATTCTAAAATTTTGATATTGGTTCTTAAGCATGGATATCTTGCTTTGTTACACCTTACTTGTACCTTCATGAGTTACTTTGAGTGTACGCCAAATTTCATATGCACTATTGCACATGCACACTCGATTAAACTCATTTCTATCTAGAGCACAATGCAACATATTCATGACTTTTGCATTAGCAGTAGATTCGTTTTTATCATTAGTTGACCATTCGGTGTATGCAGTAGTGGGTGGTGTGTATACTTTTTGTGAAACATTCCATGAATCAAAACTATTTGCTTGCATGTATATTCTCATACGAGTTGCCCATAACTATAGTTTGATCCATTAAAGAATGGGGGTCTTGCAGTAGATTGGCCTTTAGTATATCTAGTGTTTGTGCTAGGACTAGTATTATTATCCATATTAACTTAAATATCAAATAACGGTTGTAAGGTTATATGATGACCTTGCTCCGATACCAATTGAAAAGTCGGTGTGACTTAGGCAGGATCACTTATATGGATATGCGGAATTATATGTGATAAACTAACTTGTATAATACAATAGTTATACAAACAAATATGAACTAGAATGATATATCACAAGCAAGTAAAAAGCAGTAAAGTAAAGACACCAGGAATTTTATACTAGTTCGGACTTCCCGCCCTACGTCTAGTCCCAAAGCTCCTCTACGAAATTTCCACTAACAATGCCCTCTCTTAACCTAAAGGAATAGGTCAGTACACCCAAGCCCCAATAAGGATGCCTCTCGCCTGAGCTACTACACAGGACTTCAACAATTACAGAGTTTGACTTCTGCTTTTTGTTCTTGAATCAACACGGATAGTCAACAGTTTAAGTACAACCTTCCTATAATCTGATCCTCGAGTATATGACTTGAATTTGTAGATTTTAAGGAATAAAAAATCTTGTTGAATCAAGTGATATTAAATCGATTCAAGGATTCAACAAGTATTTGAATTTGGAGAGGTTTTTGTTTGCAAAGAGTATGAAACTGCAATTCAGAAAATAGAGAGAATATAGAATGATTTGGTTATTGTAAAACAAGTTTGAAGTTGTTTATATAATAGTAGAAAGGTAGCAACTCTTCATGAAAATTTCTATAAAGAGTTATGTCCATTTCCCTTGATTATTGAAGAGAAATCTCTTCACGAATAGAAGTAACCTTTCAGAAAATACTTGTTGTTTCGAATCAGTCGATTGGTTAAAAATCATCAGTTGGCTGGTTGAATTTAAATCCTATATAAAACTTTCAGAAAATAGCCGTTACTGGGAAAAAAATGTTCAACCAGTCGACTGGTTGATTTCTGGTCAGTCGACTGGTTGAGGCAATTTTGCCCAGCTGGCTTATTTTATGCCATTAAATTATATATATATACACACTATGTTTTATACTTGTGTTTATACTTGAGGATAGATTTTGTTTATACTTGAGGATAGATTTTAACATAATTCTAAACACGACATAATGTATAAAACCTTATCTCTATGACATGATTCCCATTGCAACTTTATTCGTTAGCATCGATCAAAATCTTGTTATCAACAAATCTCAGTAAAAGGTAGGCAATGTATCACGTATATCTTGCAAGGTAACACCAAACATGGTGTGCTAAATTTGAGCGGAGCAGTGCCATAAGACTCTAGGAAGAGGGCATTCCTAATAGGAGAAGGTATCACATATCAGATGATAGCTACACAATTTATGAACTTGTATACCAAATTATTTCACAAGTCATTGCGCACACATTACCATTGCATTAAGTGTTTTTCATTTAAGACTCAAATATCACACAACAATTACCAGGTAGAGGAACCCTACAATAAACAGACTTTCAATCTGAGTCTGGATTCTTTAAAGTAAATACCAAGGATGCATAGTCCGGTTTCATTTTCGTCAATTCATTTTTTCATTCATCAATTCGATGAAGCAATCTGCCTATCTCTGCGCCTGGACTGGTAGAGGGGTTGACTGTTAATTGATTTTGCATCTCACAGTTGGTTTTATCTTTCTCTTTAAGTTTATTCTCTAAAAATGATACTTGCTCCTTTAAATTTTATTAGCTATCTTATGAAGATAGTATGTCCTCTCCTGCCTCAAAGTAGGATCCTCCTTAAATATGTCTTTTCGTCCCACCATTACCAACGGTGCATCCCCAAATTGAGAAGGGGAAGTCTGAAGTCGGTCTCCCTACTCACAAAAAAGATAAAATACAAATGGTACACAAAGTCCAACGATACAAAAATGACATTAATAGTCACCCTACTTGTTAAAAGGAAATTACTACATGAACTTTAATCATACAAATCCCACATTATTTTAGTAATAAACACGTGCTCAGGTAGGATAAAATTCTGTCACAAAACAAAAAACAAGAAGTTCAAGACTTGAGATGTCATTGTTGGCCACAGCAAAGCTAAGTTGTATCCTTTCTTTAATTGTTATCTAATCGTTCATCATATCGGAAAAATGCTAATCTCCATTTTCTAAGAATTGTTGTAGGGTTCTTGCAACCTAAGAACGAGAAAACAAAAATAATACTGTTAAGGTAAGAATCGTACCTGAGCAGCTGAAACCTCAGGGAGTATAGTACACACCATTTCTTCTTGCCTTGAACCTGAGGAACCACCATCCATGGAAGGAGTTCTAACCAAGTGCAGATAAAGGGAAGCACTCGAAGGACTTAAAACCACCTCCATAGAAGCATGAGCATCCCTTGTAGAAGGAAGGATAGCTCCACCTCTGTTCAAATTCTCAGGAAGCTCCATACCATCAAGGCTACGGTTGCCATCATCATCCCAGTCGTATTCAGATTCCGCAGACTCATAGTCCTCCATACCTGAATCAAAGTCATCTGGAAGGTCCTCAATGTATAAAAAATTCTCAGGCCTGGACTTACCCTTTGGCGGAACTTTAACTTTCCGTTTGGCCAACTCAATCCTTTTCATAACTCTACCTTGGATAGAAGGAGGAATAGAAGGAAATTATATTTCTGGAAACTTTTCGAAGTTATCAGAAAAAGCTAGGAAAAGGGCATCCTCGTAATACTCCAGCACAAATTTGGAAATGCTCCTTCGCAAATTCGAAAACTCTACTTTTGGCCTCGTGGATTATCCGCCTAGGGACAGAAAGCTTCTTCTGGGCTTGGTAAAGTTTATCATCTTTCTCTTTCAGCCTTTTTGTATGGCTAGCGACCATCCTAGCCTTCTCATATTCAACCTCCTACTTGAACAATTGGAGCGCTAACACCCGATCATTCAAGAGGAACTTTGCTTTCCTCTCATTCTCTAACTCTAATTTAGCCTTTTCAAGTGAAAGTTTGAGTTATGCACAATCCCTCTTGTGCCACTCCATCAAAGATTCAAGTTTACAAGTTAAGGAAACTTTCTCCTCCTTAAGTGACAAAGCTTCCGAGGAAAGAGGAGAAAGCCTCTCTAGGAGAGAGAACCATTTCTTGGAAATCTACAAAGAAAATGAGGATCAGAACTCGCAAAAGATGAAAATAAAGAAAAACAAGACCAAACCAGAAGTTGCTGCTCAATAAGTGACCATGAAACCCGCCCTAAAAACTGAAGGCGAAGGCGAAAGCGAAAAGTTGGCCACCTCATCAGAGGGAAGGGAAAGTCTTACGATTTCATCAAAACTTGGAGTTGCTGGAGGAAGTATAGAAGGACCTGCGTGTCTGGGTAAAGAACCCACCATCAATTCATGTTCTGCCAAATTTAAGGACCCAGAGATATTTGGTGCACGGATACGATGAAGAAAGTTTCCACTCGAAGATGCAGTTAATAAAGGAGTAGTGTTGGGAGTCGCAACAGCGGAAGGTATAACAGAAGCAGGGGTATGAAACACGGTACGGTCAAAAGTATCAGCTTCAAAGGAAGCGAGAGGGGTTAAGGTCACATTCTTGTGTCTCTTAGAAACCAGTTCTTTAATAGCGACAACAAGTTTTCTCTTAGCCGTGATGTCGGATTAAAACAGGGCGTGTATGGAGGATTCCCCATCAAAAAGTGTGGGAGGCTAATTAAAGCAACTACAAGGTAGGACGGGCTAAACATTGGCAAGATTTCAGAATCGCATTTAAAAGTAATAATTACCTGAAAATCCAAGTGATAAAGGAGATAAGTCAGTGAATACATCAGAACAAGGGAAGAGATGTGTTGACCCCGGAAAGTGTAAAGGGGCTTTCCCAAGGTCTTCTGTCCCTAAGGAAGAAAACCATACTTCTAAAGATTGCTCGAAGTCAATAGGACAAATCGTCTTCTCAAATTCTCGGAAACCTTAAATATGTGACAACCCGAATTCCGACAGACCGATTTTTTTCAAAATTCCAATCTATCGAAACCCGTGTTGGTTTGTCCTGGTATTCTGCAGAAAAGACAGAGATATAAAATATATCAGAGATCAGAAAAATATCTCACAACGGAAGGGATAAAATATTATATATTCAAATATAGCCTTACCGTAGTAATAATATTGCCTAGCTAGTATCCAAAGCTATAACATCTCTGTCATGAGCCTAACCTGCGAATGTTATGAGGAGGGGGTCAGAACATAATTTCTGTGTGACTGGATTTAAACTACACATCTCGGATAATCCTACACATACCATTCGGTTACATTTTTTTATTTATTAGGTCAATTATGTTAACAGAACTCAAGACTAACACACACGTCATACCCATCTGCTCCCTTGTAAATTAACCTAATATAGTGTATATGTAGCAACCTCTAAATTAAGGTACACCCCATGGTACCCCACTCGCATGGTCTCCACTGTATCTTCGTAGGAATATACGTAGTCCCTCATCCTCCGCCCGTGTGACATACGGATCTATGTATATATCAACGCTACGTCTACATAGAACCACTATCACTGTATTATGTAAGCGTATTGACAGCCATCCTCGAACCACTCAATCGAATTAGGTTCCATCATCGAATAATGCCCTAGAGTCTACGTGTAACAACCCGTATTTTCAAAAGATATTAAGATAATAAATTTAAAAATACTTAATTTTTAATGAGGGAATTAAGTAAAATGGGCTGCGCCATTGCGTTCGTCTTGGAATTCTGCTTGGGATAGAGTTTTCGATTTTGCGTAAAACGGACATCATATGAAGAATTTATGAAGCCTAGAAAATTTCAAGTCAAAGCAGAAAAAAATATAATAATTAAACCAAATCAAATTCAAATTCAAATGAAGAAGGAGAGGCGGGAAAAGTAGGTAGGGGTGTCGACACTAGTGTCGACCCCCACCAGATCTGGGGCAGATACTTCTTTTTGTATGTGGACAGTTTTCTTTGCTTGATTCATGGACCTTAGGCTATATAAAAACCCCATTCTCGTTCTTTTCTCCACCTAAAACAATGGCGACGCGATGTGCTTCTCTAAGACAAATTAAACTAGCCTTTCTTCTCCAACAAATCAAAATAGGATTGTACGAAGATCAGATCTACAGCAACAACACTTAATTCTCTTTCTAGATCCAGTCTCTGTGAGTTCAGTTATTTTTAGATCTAAATAAATAATTTGTAATCCTGACATGCTATAAATTGGATCTAAGACTATGCCTGATAATAAATTAAATCTTATTAGACCTACCTTTTCCTATATATTAGATTGATAATTCTTATATGCCTATGTTGTCGTTGTTATCAGTTTTATCATCATATGCCTATTTTATTGTGCCTGTTCTTATTCTTGTTCTCTTCCCCTTCCTTCTTACTTTTTATTTTATAAACCTAGGCTACCTTCGAGCCTAGGCCAAATCTCGTGGAAATATACTTACGAACGAAATAGGGGAACATTGGGAAATTTGGGCATAATCAATATTTGGGGTGATTTTGAGGCATAACTTATGTTGGACTTTTGGCATAACTTGAAATTGGAAATTTGAGGCATAAATATTGCTTGGGATTATAGGCATAACTCATATTGGGGATTTTTGGGGTAATTGTCATATTGTAATTTGAAACCTTAATTTGGGCATGAACTGTAAATAAACTAATTGGCATATTGTAATCTGAAACCTTAACTTGGGCATGAACTGTAAATAAACTAATTGGCTAAGATAAACTTGCCTAGACACGATGTTAGATTCCACTTGCGGTAGAAGTCTGCTCGGAACCGCCCGACATATCCAGCAACCGCAAGCGGTCAATCTAATGTGAGAGGTTAAAGGCATAATTACGTGATGCTGAGACACGAGTTAAGTCTAGCTTGTGGTAGAAGCCATCCCGGAATGCCCGGCATATCCAGCAACCACAAGTAGTCGACTTAATGTGAGAGGTCTATGCATTAATAAATAGTTAATGCTTAATCAAGATGAACACTGTGTGGTACATAAACATGTTAAGAAGTGGGCGGGGTTAAGTTAACCTATGTAAGATGACAAACTTAACCAACATTACATGTTGATAGAATAAGTGGGTGGGGTTAAGTCAATTTGGGGTTAAGATAGACAAACTTAACCAACATAAGTGGGGTTATGCAAAAGGATACCAACAAGGTGCGAAATTTCATACCTTGGCCACGCCCCAAATAAACTTCACACCCAGCCAAGGTGCGAAATTTCATACCTGCTAGGTACGAAAT
Organism: Allium sativum; assembly: GCA_030737875.1. Classification (NCBI taxonomy): domain Eukaryota; kingdom Viridiplantae; phylum Streptophyta; class Magnoliopsida; order Asparagales; family Amaryllidaceae; genus Allium; species Allium sativum. The sequence continues at coordinate 380,539,432 of CM060926.1, forward strand.
TTCGTACCCTGAAGGTACGAAATTTCGTGCTTGGCAGGTACGAAATTTCATGCCTGGCAGGTATGAAATTCCGTGCCTGGCAGGTACGAAATTTCAACCTAGCAGGTGCGAAATTTCGTACCTCCACCCAGGTACGAATTTTCGGTGGCCGACGGCTGGAGATGCGAATTTCCTGAAGATGGTCCCTATTTCTACATACTCCTACCTAACCCCTACCTAACCACTTCCTATAAATACCCCATGGCCTCACACTTCAAAAGGGGGAGATTCTTGGGCTTTGAAACCTCCATAAAACTTCATTAATGGCATCTCCTCTTTGAGGAAGAAGAAGGGCAAACTTGTCCATTTTACTATTTCTTGCAAATATGACTATTGTAGCTTCATATATGATAGTCAACAAATGTAATGAGAGGATCTCAACCTTGTAATCTTTCAAGTGATCAATAAAATTTCTACAACTCTTCAAAGTGGACGTAGGCCCTCACTGAGGCCGAACCACTATAAATTTCTTGTGTCATTTACCGCTTATGTTCTATTTTAGGTTATTGTCTATACGACCATATTTATAATTCCTAGTAATTAGGAATCTTTGGTGTTTGCGACATTTTTGGTCGTCAACATTTGGTGCTTTCACTGAGAAAACTCGAATATTGCGTTTTTCTCGCACCTTACCATCTCGACTTCGACGAGCTTAAGGTTCCTTGCCCAACCCGTCGTCGAGTCCGCTTACGATGGTAAAAAAGTCAATGAACGCAATGATTGGCTCCTAAGTCGCCGCCAAGGCCGGTACATATCATCCCCCTCCACCGACAGACATCCTAGCCATTAATGAAAATGAACCTCCAATTGCGGACCCTGAAGCGCCCGTAACCCAAGCGCAAATCCGCACACTTAATAAAAGGTACGAGAATACGACTGTCGAGCTTAACCAAGCGCTAAAAAGTAACATCGACCTTATGCGACAACTCCACGAAAGTTAGCACGTTGTTGCTCGACTACAATTAGCTCGGAACAATGCCCGACCTCAACCACCAACATCGGAAACTTCCTCTTCCGAGTCGAGGGGCCCGCACCGACGAAGGAGTTTTAGCCTCATCAACAATGTCGTTGTCCGAACAAATGCCCTCGACAATGGCAATGGAAATGGACATGCCAACGGCAACGACGACCGTACCACGGTCACCTATAGTGAGGGCGCCTAATATCGGGATAGCTCTCGCTTAGTCATCAATGACGGACCCGCTCCTACTAATCAACCTCCTCCTCGACAAGACCCAACGGCCGCCTGCCGGAACAATGAACCAACTATTTTGGCGGCCCGAACCTATCTAGAACAGGATCCGCGCGCCCCCGTTCCACATCCTCATGCACACGCGGATCCCGTTATAGGTGTCGAGGACATGGAAGAAAATATCCTGGACATCCATCGTAGAAGAAGTACTCACACCCAAACTTCGAAACCTCGCCAAAACCCATGGGTCCCAATGGCGGACCCTCATCCGACCTACCTTCCCGACATGGTACGAAGGATCATGAGGGAGGCCCGAACCTACTTGCCAAGTGCGCCCAGGCTAAGCAGCAGGCCTGCACAGCTTTCTGGTTCAGTCTGACCCATGTTGTGACTCCTTGCTGAGTCATTAGGGTTGAGGTGTCACCCTATCCCGACTGAATGGCTTTGATTAACCATAAGATCATCCGACGACTATAATTAAATTAAAATTCTATATAAACATGGGTAGACTCAAATCCCTAAATCAAAATAAAAACTGAAACTATGGTCGTCATGTTGTCACCTTGTAACCTAGAGTAGCTGCCACCAATTAGAGAGGAAGAACAGCTAATCAATTCAGTTCTATTCAACTCTAACAACGAATCTTCTTCAAAGGAAAGCTAATACAACTTCAGAACTCAGAATTCAGAACTCAAGACCTTCTTTGAGTTGTGAGTTCGATTTCTTTAATAAAATAATTAGCAATTTAATTGGATTAAGTTATGATGTGGATTATTTGGATATGATGTGAATTATTGACCGCATGTTATGATTATGTTGTAAAATTGTGATGTTATCATACATGTTGTAAATTCTACGATGTTATGTTGTAATCATCTATTTTGTAAAGTTGCGATGTTATCATCTATGTTGTAATTCTAAGATTGGCTTATGCATCATCAAATCATCATGTTGTTCATATGCTAGTTTGGTTATGTTGATTCATATGATAAATCATATGTATGTATGCAAGTTTAGATATTGATTTAGACATGGATCATATACAAGTTAGTAAAGATTATGTATAACCTTATATGTTTCATGACATCTAGTTTATGTGAAAATTAGATCTAAAGTTAGGCTATGACATGTGTGAGTTATATGCTAAATCCTACATGCTAGTTTACATGTTTAGATGTAAGTTTACACCATTGTTATGTTGCATAAATCACATATGCAAGTTTATATAAATATATGAGTTTGGAATATGAATCATGTTATGCAAGTTTGTGGTTATTGCCTATGCAAGTTTACAACTTTAGATGTAGATCCATGACATACATGATTTATGCAAGCTTGTGACAATTACCTAAACAAGTTCACACCTTTAGATTTGGATCTATGACATATGTAGTTTTATGCAAGTTGTAACTTTGGCCTATGCAAGTTTTAGATGTAGAACATCATTCACACATGCAAGTTCACCCCTATGTTTAGATCTAGTTTTATCTATATGTATGTTGTGATGTATTCTCTTTATTCTATGAGTTAGACTATTCGAGTCTAACGTATATTTTACGTTAAACGAATGAACGTACAATGTGGGGTAATAGGTTAATATTAAAAAGATTTGATATTGAGAATTGGCATAAATGCCTTAAAAGGCATAAAATAAATTTGTGATGAAAATTGGTATGATTTTGCATACCATAAATAGATGGACATAATTGAGTCAATTATGGACATCGTTAAATTTGGAATTGATTGATAATTTGAATAGGGAAATTAATTCAAATTGGGAAATGATTAATTAGGTAAAATTAATCGTCTAAGACACGAGGTTAGGCTCTTTTGTGGTGTAAGACTTCCCGGACCCGCCCGGCAAATCCAGCTGCCCCAAATGCCAGTCTAATGTGAGAGGTCTTAGGCATAAATTAAATACGTAACAATTGTAAAGACACGAGGTTAGGCTCGTTTGTGGTGTAAGACTGCCGGACCCGCCCGGCAAATCCAGCTGCTACAAATGCAAGCCTAATGTGAGAGGTCTTTATGGGGTTACGGCCTTAATGAATTAAGAAACACTTAACCAGATAAACATGTAGTGGGACATGAGGGGGTTAAGTGGGTGCCTTGGGTGGCATTTGAAATACGATTAGAAACACTTAACCAAAATTGAAACATGTAAGTGAACATGAATAAGAAGAGGGTTAAGTGGGATGTACTAGAGGGGACCAAGCTTAGGTGGATAGCTTGTGTCAAGTAATGAGGGCCCATTTCAACCAGCAACCCATACGTATCTTTGTGGGCTCGACCCAAGTCGAGGACGAGACACGCACACTGGGCTTGACTATAAGAGGCCAAAACGGGTTAGCGGTGGCAACGCAAGTCCAACGGGTTGATATGCGTGTGTGGGCCTGGTCTGGTAGGTAAGACGTTATTGCATCGTGTAGGTATAAGCCGTGCATCATTAGTGGTATCGGGTTGCCACTTTGGGGAGTGATACACCACACTGTGGGGCCAGCACGGGTATCTACGAGTTAGGGAGCCGATCGCATGGGGGTAGTGGGTACACCTAGTGGGGATAGGGGCAAGCGACACTAGGGGTGCATGAAACTACCATTATCATTATTAAGTTCTGTAGGCGGGATCAACCTTAGGGTAACTAGTGGTGGTGCAGTATAGTAGTGGTGGTGCAGTATGTAATTATCTTATAGTGGTTTACGTGCGCTTTAACGTTATCTTAGTTCATCTTGTTTCCTTGTTTACTCTGCAATACTCAATTGTTCACAGTCATTTCCTTATTTTCCAACTTATGCCTTAGCCTAGTTATTTTGGTAATTGTATTGTTAAAGTTATCGCAATCGCCAGACTTTATGTCTGACCCCCTTTGTTTCCTCCTCTTTTATTCCTTTTCCCCCAGGTGCTCAGGTTGGAACTAGCACCAGTGGAGCTTGATTTTGGACAGCTATATCTCTGCTTTTAGAAGATTGCTTGGATCACTAAAGTAAAGTTCAGCCTCTCTTATTTATGGCTATTTTGTATTGGGGATTACGTCTTTCAATTTATGTACTTTGATCTGGTCAAGATAGATATTATTACTTTGACTATGGTTTTTGATGATGTAATCAAACTTATGTATTTTCCGCTGCAATGGAATAAAGTTTTAAAGTTTTAGTATTGTTTATATCTGTCTTGTTGTTAAGTTTCTGTTCTATACACACTTCAAATGCTCCATGAAAGTTAATAATGCATTCCCTTTGTGAGTGACATTAATAGACGTGGGGTGTTACACGTGGTATCAGAGCTGAAGGTTACCAGAACAGATATGAATTTTGAAAAACTATTTTTCAAACCTACTTTTATAAAGAAGTACCTTCAAAAGTACGTTTTAAGGAAAGTATTTTCAAGAAGAAAAGCTTATTTTAGAAAGCATAACCCCAAGAGCCATATATCTTTCCTTCGGTTCTTTTGTATTGAATCTTTCCTTTTTCGTTTCAGCATGTCTGGAATTCCCGAGATACCCAAGGGGATAACGATACCAGGATGGTTAAGGAGGTATTTAGAGACTAGGGCCACCACTCCAGGTCCAGCAAATCCTCCTCCTCCTCGTGTCGATACTTTTGCAAAGATATGTAAGGACTTTAGGGCAATGGGTGGAAAACCTTTTCACGGGACAGAGACATTTGTTGAAGCTCGAAACTGGCTAAAGGAGGTGGAAGAATTGTTTGGGATCTTTGAAGTGGAAGATGGGAGAAAGGTCCAGTTAGCTTCCTAGCTAATGAAGGATGAGGCCTCGTTTTGGTGGGAGGTCACTAATGGGGAACGTCCAGTTGATACATGGCCAGATTTTAGGCGGAGGTTTGAGGCGAAATTTCTCTCACGGGCTGAAGAGAATCTATACATGGAAAGGTTTCTAGCATTGAGACAGGGGAATCGATCGGTGAAAGAATACGTCAACAAATTCAATCAGTTGGCAAGATTTGGCTTAGACTTGGTGAATACTCCAGAAAAGAAGGCTCTAAGATTTGTTAAGGGATTGAACGAGCCGCTTCATGGGTTAGCTATGACCCACATCCCTATGGGGGCTTCCTTTGAGAGACTAGTTGATATGGCGCTTATGCATGAAGAGGAGAAGGGCGCCAATGCTAATAAGGCACCCAATAAGAAAGGGGATCAAAAGAAACCGCAACAGCAATAGTAGAACAAGAAAGGTGGTAAAGGCAACAATGGTAAGGGAAAGAAAAGATGCTTTAACTGTGTGACACCCAGCCATCTAAGCAAAGATTGTAGGAAGAAAAAGAAGACTGGTTGTTTCCACTATGGCGAAGCGGGACATCTAATTAAGGACTGCCCAAAGAAAGGGCAGAGGGCAGGGTCTACCTCGGGAGGACAGGTGCAGGCTCTTATGGCATCAGGGCAGACAAGGGGACAAGTTGAGGCTCTCGTGGTCCCACCGCTGCAAGAACGAGGTAGAGCAATTTCCGTTTAAAGTTTAGTTTTTCTGTTTGATCATCCTATCCGTACTTTATTCGATTATGGCGCATCACATTCGTTGATCTCTACATCATTAGTTGAAAAACTACACCTAGATACTAGTCTAGTTACGGATCCCTTAGTGGTCTCAAATCCTATTGGTGGTTCGTCTCATCTTTCTATGATTTGTCGGGATTTGAGAGTGTTTATCTTGGGCGTTTAGTTTGAATGCAATGCCTTTGTTCTTGGTTTCATGGGCTACGGCTTGATTCTAGGTATGGATTGGCTAACTAGATATGGGGCCATCCTAGATTGTGAAAGAAGGGTAGTTAGATTGTTGACTTGTTGTGGAAAGACCCTTGATATTTCTTGTGACCCTAGAGGTCCAGTAATGCTTAGCTACCTAGAATCCCTTGACGCATCCGATGATGATTTACATTCTGTTCGTATTGTCCGTGAATATGTTGATGTCTTCGATGAGGTGAGGGGTTTACCCCCAAAACGTGAGATAGACTTTCGAATATATCTAGTAGATAATGCAAAGCCGGTTGCATTGCCAGTGCGCCACATGGCTCCAAGAGAGAGAGAAGAGAACTCAGTAAGTAGGTGAAAGAATTGCGTGAGAAGGGGTTCATCAGACGGAGTATATTGGAGTGGGGTGCTCCAGTAGTATTTGCCACGAAGGCAGATGGGTCCCTTAGACTTTGTGTGGACTATAGAGAACTTAATAAGCTTACTAAGAAGAATAGGCACCCACTGCCGAAAATTGACAATCTCTTCGATCAGTTAGTTGGCGCCTCGGTCTTTTTGCAGTTGGACTTAGCCACTGGTTTCCTTCATTTGAGAGTGGCTGAGGATAGCATAGACAAGAGTGCCTTTAGGACTCCAGACGGTTTCTTCGAGTGGCTGGTGATGCCCTTCGGTTTGACAAATGCCCCCGCATACTTTGTTGACTTGATGAGTAGGGTGTTTAGGGAGTACCTTAATAAATTCATGGTAATCTTTGTGGACGACATCTTGATCTTTTCTAAGAGCGAGGAAGAGCATGCCCGACATCTTAGGGAAGTGTTGGAGACTCTTCGAGCGCATAGCCTTAAAGCTAAATTTTCTAAATGTCACTTTTGGAGGAAGGAAGTGCGATTCTTAGGACACTTGGTTTCTAAAGAAGGGATAGTTGTGGATCCCGCGAAGGTAGTGGCCATCTAAGATTGGAAGATTCCTAAAAATGCTACCGAGGTGAGGAGTTTCTTAGGGTTGGCTGGCTACTATAGGAAGTTTATCAAAGACTTCACAAAAATAGCAGCCCCATTAACACACTTGACGAAGAAGAACCTAGTTTTCACATGGGACGTAAATTGTGATGATGCGTTTGAACGTTCAAAGAGAGCTTGGACCACAACCCCAGTCTAAGTGTTGCCAGATGGGAGTAAGCCATTTACCGTTTATACCGATGCTTGTGGGACATGACTAGGCGCAGTCTTAATGCAAGAGGGAAGGGTAATAGCCTACGGTGGAAGGTAGTTGAGAGTGCATGAGAGAAATTACCCTACACATGACCTAGAGTTGGCCGCTATTGTCTTCGCGCTTAAGTCTTGGCGTCATTATCTTCTTGGCGAGAAATTCGAATTGTTCACTGACCACAAATTGCTAAAATACTTGTTCTCTCAAAAGGACTTGAACTTAGGGCAGCAGAGGTGGATGGAATTCTTAGCGTCCTACGATTTTGAGATAGCATATACCCCTGGCAAGGGTAACGTGGTGGCAAACGCCTTATGTAGGAAGAGGTTATCCTTGAGTCCGTTGTTTGTTGAGCGGCGAAGCTTAGAGTTCATCTCTACGTTTGACTTTAGACCTTCCATTGACTTTGTACCCGGTTTGCTAGCAACCTTAGAGGTCAGACATACGCTTTTGGGATGGATTGGTGAGGCACAGCGAGATGACCCACAGTTGGTTGAGTTGGTAGAGAAGCTCAAAATTGGTGAGTCATCGGGCCATCTCAGTAGGTATACCCTAGATGATAAGGGTTGGTTACGTAAGGACGGTAGACTTTGTGTACAACGGGACGAGAATCTGAGGAAGACCATTCTTGATGATGGCGTATAGAGTGGAGTTGCCCGAGAGACTTAGTGGTGTACATGATGTATTCCATGCATCACATTTGAGGAAGTGCTTGCACGAGACCGCGTAAGTGGTAGAGCCGAGCTTGCTTAGAGAGGTGGAGATAGAGCGTGATGTGACGATTCGACGAGCTCCCACGTGCATTCTTGGGTCGGAGATTAAGAAGTTGAGGAATCGAGAGGTCAAGCTAGTCAAAGTGCAATGTGGAGATGATGAGAGCAATGCTACTTGCGAGACGGAAGAGAAGATGCGTTCATTGTACCCTTTTCTTTTCGAGGGTATGTCTTTTATTTTCCCCTTTATCGCTTAGCTTGTACTTGTTTTATCTTTAGTATGTCCTCTCGCTAGTATCTTTGACCTTTAGAATGGGTAATCCTATGGTTGAAACATGTGTTCGAGACATGTTATGTATGATGGATGCATGTGGATGCAAGTGTTTGCTAGTGGTTGCTCGTGGATGCATATACACACACTTTAGGCACTAGATCGGCTCAGTCACTTCATATTGCATATTGCATATAAATGGTGTACATAATTAAGTAATGGATATATAATGGTTGTGTTATCATATGGATGCTGCATTTTGGTGAATGGTTGTGCACACATGTAGAAATAATATGTATCGATAGAATTCTTTCGCATACATAATGGACGCATGGCACTATCATGGTTTGCATTAAGGAGGTCAACTGAATCAGTAGACCGCCTGATTTTGGATTAGATAGAGAACATATACACACACTTCTTGCATATGTTCATACAACATTAGGAATTTTACAAGGACAATGGATGCCTGTGTTTGATGGTTGAGTAGATGGTTGTTAGGATATGCATTCTCCTTAACTTGGAGATTTCGGGGGCGAAATCCTTTAAGGAGGGGAGAATGTAACACCCGGATTTCTAAATAATCGAATTAACTAAATTAAAGAATAATTAATCTCAGACGTGAGAATTAAGGGAAATGGGTTGCGCCATCATGTTCGTCTCAGAAATCTGGTCGAGATAGAGTTCGAGTTTGCGTAAAATGGATATCAGATGAAGGAGATATGGACAAACGAAGTTAGGCAGAAAAATAGAAAAAAATTGCACTGCCGCACTTGGGAAGTGCGCCAGTACAAATTTGCACTGGCGCTCCTGCCAAGTGCGCCCAGGCCGAGCAGCAGGCCTGCAGAGCTTTCTGGTTCAGTCTGACCCATGTTGTGACTCCTTGCTGAGTCATTAGGGCTGAGGTGTCACCCTATCCTGACTGAATGGTTTTGATTAACCCTAAGACAATCTGACGGCTATAATTAAATTAAAATTCTATATAAGCATAGGTAGACTCGAACCCTAAATCAAAATAAAAACTGAAAATATGGTCCTCATGTTGTCATTTTGTAACCTAGAGTAGCCGCCACCAATTAGAGAGGAAGAACAGCTAATCAAATCAGTTCTATTCAACTCTAACAACGAATCTTCTTCAAAGGAAAGCTAATACAACTTCAGAACTCAGAATTCAAAAATCAAGACCTTCTTTGAGTTGTGAGTTCGATTTCTTTAATAAAGTAGTTAGAAATTTAATTGGATTAAGTTATGATGTGGATTATTTGGATATGATGTGAATTATTGACCGCATGTTATAATTATGTTGTAAAATTGTGATGTTATCATACATGTTGTAAATTCTACGATGTTATGTTGTGATCATCTATGTTGTAAAGTTACGATGATATCATCCATGTTGTAATTCTAAGATTGGCTTATGTACAATCAAATCATCATGTTGTTCATAAGCTAGTTTGGTTATGTTGATTCATATGATAAATCATATGTATGTATGCAAGTTTAGATATTGATTTAGACATGGATCATATGTAAGTTAGTAAAGATTATGTATAACCTTATATGTTTCATGACATCTAGTTTATGTGAAAATTAGATCTAAAGTTAGGCTATGACATGTGTGAGTTATATGCTAAATCCTACATGCTAGTTTACATGTTTAGATGTAAGTTTACACCATTGTTATGTTGCATAAATCACATATGCAAGTTTATATAAATATATGAGTTTGGAATATGAATCATGTTATGCAAGTTTGTGGTTATTGCCTATGCAAGTTTACAACTTTAGATGTAGATCCATGACATACATGATTTATGCAAGCTTGTGACAATTACCTAAACAAGTTCACACCTTTAGATTTGGATCTATGAAATATGTAGTTTTATGCAAGTTGTAACTTTGGCCTATGCAAGTTTTATATGTAAAACATCATTCACACATTCAAGTTCACCCTTATGTTTAGATCTAGATTTATCTATATGTATGTTGTGATGTTTTATCTTTATTTTATGAGTTAGACTATTCGAGTCTAACGTATATTTTACGTTAAACGAACGAACGTACAACGTGGGGTAATGGGATAATATTAAAAAGATTTAATATTTAGAATTGGCATAAATGCCTTAAAAGGCATAAAATAAATTTGTGATGAAAATTGGTATGATTTTGCATACCATAAATAGATGGACATAATTGAGTCAATTATGGACATCGTTCAATTTGGAATTGATTGATAATTCGAATAGGGAAATTAATTCAAATTGGGGAATGATTAATTACGTGTAATTAATCGTCTAAGATACGAGGTTAGGATCTTTTGTGGTGTAAGACTGCCCGGACCCGCCTGGCAAATCCAGCTGCCACAAATGCCAGTCTAATGTGAGAGGTCTTAGGCATAAATTAAATACGTAACAATTGTAAAGACACGAGGTTAGGCTCTTTTGTGGTGTACGACTGTCCGGACCTGCCCGGCAAATCCAGCTGCCACAAATGCCAGTCTAATGTGAGAGGTCTTTATTGGGTTACAGCCTTAATGAATTAAGAAACACTTAACCAGATAAACATGTAGTGGGACATGAGGGGTTAAGTGGGTGCCTTGGGTGGCATTTGAAATACGATTAGAAACACTTAACCAAAATTGAAACATGTAAGTGAACATGAATAAGAAGAGGGTTAAGTGGGATGTACTAGAGGGGACCAAGCTTAGGTGGATAGCTTGTGTCAAGTAATGGGGGCCCATTTCAACCAGTAACCCATACGTATCTTTGTGGGCTCGACCCAAGTCGAGGATGGGACACGCATACTGGGCTTGACTGTAAGAGGCCAAAACGGGTTAGCGGTGGCAACGCAAGTCCAACGGGTTCATATGCGTGTGTGGGCCCGGGCTGGTAGGTAAGACGTTGTTGCATCGTGTAGGTATAAGTCGTGCATCATTGGTGGTATGTGGTTGCCACTTTGGGGAGTGATACACCCCACTGTGGGGCCAGCACGGGTATCTACGAGTTAGGGACCTGATCGCATAGGGGTGGTGGGTACACCTAGAGATAGGGGCAGGCGGCACCTATGAAGGCAACTAGAGGTGCATGAAACTACCATTATCATTATTAAGTTCTGTAGGCGGGATCAACCTTAGGGTAACTAGTGGTGGTGCAGTATAGTAGTGGTCGTGCAGTATAGCAATTACCTTATAGTGGTTTAGGTGCGCTTTAACGTTATCATAGTTCATCTTGTTTCCTTGTTTACTCTGCCATACTCAATTATTCACAGTCATTTCCTTATTTTCCAACTTATGCATTAGCCTAGTTATTTTGGTAATTGTATTGTTAAAGTTATCGCACTCGCCAGACTTTATATTTGACCCCCTTTGTTTCCTCCTCTTTTCTTCCTCCCCCCCCCCCCCCAAGGTGCTCAGGTTGGAACTAGCACCAGTGGAGCTTGGTTTTGGACAACTATATCTCTGCTTGTAGAAGATTGCTTGGATCGCTTAAGTAAAGTTCAGCCTCTCTTATTTATGACTATTTGTATTGGGGATTATGTCTTTTAATTTATGTACTTCGATTTGGACAAGATGGATATTATGTACTTTGACTATGGTTTTTGATGATGTAATCAAACTTATGTATTTTCCGCTGCAATGAAATAAAGTTTTAAAGTTTAAGTACTGTTTATATCTGTCTTGTTGTTAAGTTTCTGTTCTATACACACTTAAAATGCTCCATGAAATTTAATGCATTCCCTTTGTGGGTGACATTAATGGACGTGGGGTGTTACAAATGCTGCCAGCTGAGGGACGCGATCGAGAAGCTTATCCGAGAAAAGTGGCTTGAACAATACATTCAAGAGCCCTTTCCCCCCGAAACCAATCCTAAATCTCCAACGCCAACTCCTCAAATAGGCGCCAACTCCTCAAATATTCGCCAAGGCAGCCCCAGGACCATCCAATGCAAGGTGGGGAATCATGATCAATACCATATGCGACGGGCCGAGCCCTACACATGACAGCTTTTGAAAGACGGAGGAATACATGGGCTCCATTAAGCATGCAACCTACGAGGCTTTCTCTGATCCCGACGAATCAATCCCGGCCAAGCTCCAGAAAACCATGCGGGATGACATCACCTTCAATGGGAGGGAGTCCACGGGAATCGACATCCCGACCACCGATCCTTTGGTTATCACTGCCCAAATCGGTGCTGTAACTATTCGAAAAATATTGATCGATTCAGGGAGCTCGGCCAATGTTATTTTCAAAGCCCCTATGACCAAATGAAGTTAGAAGCGAGAGATCTCAAACCGTGCCACTCCACGATCCACGGCTTTAATGGGGCATGCAGATGTCCGGTAGGAGTTATCGACCTACCTGTTGAACTCGGTACTGGGGATCGGAGCCGAGTCTGCATCCTCACCTTCATGGTCATCAACTCGCCGTATAACGCCTTCCTTGGGCGTCCGTTCCTCACAGAATTCCGCGTCTGTCTATTGCCATGGTCCCTCTTATGAAATTTCCAACAGAAAACGGGATCAGAACGGTTAGAGGCAATCAAGTTAATGCTAGAGAATGTAATGCGATAGAATGGAAGAATGCGCACAATAAGGACAAGGGTAAAGCAACGCTCGAAGCCTTTTGCGCCAAGACCGTCTCCACCTAGCAATCAGCGACATCTGGGCCATGGCTCAGATGCCACTCCCGTCTTTCCGATGACCTTGATCCGAGGAAAGACGAAGAACCTGAGGGCGAGAGGCATAATCCGGTCAAACCCACAATAGACGTACCTGACAGTCTCGATGATCCATCGCGAGTATTAATATTAGGATCACACCTCCACCCAGCAATCAGAAACAATCTTGTGGATTTCTTAAAGGCTAATCTGGACGTATTCGCATGGACTCACTCCGACATGAAAGGCATAGACCCGGCAATCGCCTGCAATTCTTTAAGCATAGACCTTATGATGCCTCCAGTCAAACAAAAGCGCCGCTTCCTGGGACCCGACAGGTCTAAGGCACTCGAAGAAGAGGTAGAGCGCCTTCTAAACAACAACTTCATCCACGAAGTCGACCACCCCGAATGGGTCTCTAATCCTGTCCTAGTCAAGAAGGCCAATGACAAATGGCGAACGTTTATCGACTTCTCAAATTTAAACCAGGCGTGTCCCAAGGACAGCTTCCCGCTCCAAAGATTGATCGGTTAATCGATTCAACCGTTGGATACCAATTGCTATCTTTCATGGACGCCTACTCCGGTTATAACTAGATCCTGATGAATCTCCGCGACCAAGACCATACCTCCTTCATAACCGACCGCGGACTTTATTGCTATCGCGTCATGCCTTTTGGCCTCAAGAATGCCAGTGCCACCTATCAGCAGATGGTTAATCATCTCTTCAAAAATCAAATCGGGAAATCCATAGAGGTGTACGTGGACGACATGCTAGTTAAATCAAAAATGTCTAGCGACCACGTCCACGACCTTTCCGAAATGTTCGATGTCCTCCGCCAATACGACATGAAACTTAACCCTTTAAAATGTTCCTTTGGCGTTGCCTCAGGAAAGTTTCTAGGTTTCATCGTCAACACCCGAGGAATCGAAGCTAATCCCGAGAAAATCAAAGCCATTCGGGACATCCAAGTCCCTGAAAACATCAAAGATGTTCAAAGTCTAAACAGAAAGGTCGCCACTCTAAGTCGATTCATCTCAAAGGCCACCGACAAGTGCATTCCTTTCTTCGATTTACTTCGAAAGGGGAAGCACAACTTCGAGTGGACCCCTGAGTGCGTTTCCGCATTCAAGGAACTCCTGGGCCACTTAGAGAGACCACCCATTTTGTCTAAACCGGTAGACCATGAAGACTTATACGTTTACTTGGCTGTTTCTGTGTAGGCAATCAACTCAGCGCTAATATGACTTGAAGATCGCATTCAACGGCCTGTCTACTACATTAGCAAGCGATTGATGGGGGCAGAAAAGAACTACCCAAATCTCGAAAAGCTGGAATTCTGCTTACTAATTTCCTCCCGGAAGCTCCATCCATATTTCCAGGCTCATCCTATAAAAGTCTTCACATACCAACTACTGCGCCCAGTCCTACAACGACCCAAGGCATCCGGTCGACTGCTAAAGTGGAGCATGGAACTATGCCAGTTCGAGATAACATTTATTCCCCGTCGAGCCATCCTTGGGCAAGCCCTCGCCGACTTCATAGTATAGTTCACAGCCACCGAAGAAGCTTCAACGGAGGACACTGAGGCCCCCGGCGACACATGGAAGATATTTGTGAACGGGTCCTCTAATGGCAAGTGCTCGGGAGCCGGCATAGTACTCATCACTCCTGAGGGTCACTCAATCCACTATGCACTAAAGCTAAACTTCCCCGCTACTAGCAACGATGCAGAATATGAGGCGCTAATAGCCAGACTAAGAATCGCAATCGAACTCAAGCTGAAGATCATTCAGATTTTCTCCGATTCACAGCTCATTGTGCGTCAAGTAAATGAAGAGTACCAAACAAAGGGGGAACGACTTGCCCTGTACCTAGCCCGAGTACAGGAATTACTCAATCACTTTGGCCACTCCATTATCACTCACATTCTGCGAGAGAAAAATGAAAGGGCCGAATCACTGGCCAGATTAGCAAGTTCCGAAGATCCGCAATTGTTGGGATTTGCCACCGTCGAGGTAATCAACTCCCCCAGCACTAAGCTAACACAAACCAGTATGGCCATGAGCGTCGGACCCGAGCCAAAGTCATGGATGACGTCGATCTGAAACTACCTACAACAGGTTATCCACCCAGAAGGCCGCAAAGAAAAGCGAGCGCTCACCTGCCAATCAACCCGCTATCTCCTTATGGACGGGATACTCTATCAAAGAGGCTTCTCTGTCCCCTTACTCAAATGCGTGACCCATGATGAAGCCATCAAGATCCTAATTAGCATACACTAAGGAGAATGCGGTGACCACACCGGTGGGCAAACCTTGGCCAAGAAGATACTCCGACACGGCTATTACTGGCCCACACTCGACCAAGATGCCGCTGATTACGCCGCAAGTGCGACAAATGTCAATGCTTCTCGAAGATCCCGAGAGCCCCGCCAATGGAACTAACACAGATGACTAGCCCATGGTCATTCTCCATGTAGGGGATCGACATCATTGGGACTCTTCCCATGGATAGAGGTACGGCACGATACGTTATCGTCGCCGTCGCTTATTTTACCAAATGGGCCGAGGCCGAAGCCCTCGCCACAATCACTACCAGGAAAATGATCAACTTCGTGGTACGTAACATCATCACCTAGTATGGGGTCCCACGGGCCATCATTTCAAACAATGACACTCAATTCGAGAGCGCAGAGTTCAAATCCTTCTATCAGCGGCATGACATCGAAAATAGGTTCTCGGCCATAGCACACCCCCAGGCTAACGGGCAAGTTGAGGCAGTTAACAAAGTTATCAAGTCCATCATCAAGAAACGCCTCGAGAAGGCCAGGGGCATGTTGGAAGATGAACTTCCTTTAGCCCTGTGGGCCTACCGGACCACCTACAAGACAGCAACCGAGCATACTCCCTTCGACCTCTCCTACGCGTCCGAAGCCGTCATCCCCATCGAGCTCGAGCTTCAATCTCACCGAGTCGCCTACTTCGATCCAAAGACAAACCAAGATTTACTCATGGGACCGCTCGACTTACTAGAAGAAAAAAGGAATGAACCCGATCTACGAGCAGCTGCCCAACAACAACGTGTCGCCCGGTACTTCAACTCTCGAGTCTGCCACAAGGACCTCAACATTGGTGACCTCGTCCTAAAGCGGGTATTCCCTCCTCCAATAGGCCTCACACCTCGTTGGGAAGGCCCGTACTCTATTACACGAAGGCTCGGTGACGGAACTTTCAAGCTAGCTACCATGGACGGAGTCGAACTACCAAGGGCTTGGAACAGCGAACATCTTCACTACTATCATGTAACTCAGTATATGGTTGTGTACGCTTTTGAGCGATGTTTTGTTTTCTAGCAATTCAAGGCATTGTAAAGGCTATTCATGCCAAAAATTATTAATGAAAATAATGTTCAGCTTTCTATCTCTTTATCCTGTGTTTACTCCTCACATGACATGTTTGATTAATCCTAACAGCTCGTTTTCATGTAAACTACCGACCGCTGTGTCGACCTCTAGTATAGGGGCCGACACCGCCGCCCGGTCGGTGAGCCAACGTCGCAATCTAACCACATTGGCACCGACCGACACCCCGAGCACGGGAGCCGGCAACGCTACTCGAGTCGCCGGCCCGCGGCGCTACCGAGTATAAACAACTTCTAACTCGAACCTCGGTCCTAGGCCAAGGCCGAGGATAAATCGTTCAACCACCCAACAGCCAGACGAGGCGATACAAACTCCCCCCGAACTACGGGTGATGGTCGAATCTTGGCGCAACACCGAGACCGACCTTAAATCATTTCTTCCTCGAAGCTCTCAAGGCTAAGGGGTAGCCCTTGGCCACGATCAGACTCTACGGGCTGATGATCCGGGCTTCTCTTTCCTGGAGAATGACGATGCCTACAGGCTCGCCTCAACCCGATGAATGACGGGAGAGCCTACACCGGACGGACCGCAAAACATGACGTCATGCACCTTCGCTACTCTTGGGGTTAACCCCGGGCAACCCAAGAAAAAACAGCAGGCGCTCAAGCCTGGCTTCGCAAACTACGGGCTTCCTGAGCTGAGGGAAACCTATTAGAAGCCTGCGCATTGTCTCTTCCCTTTGGAACCACGATCGAGAGTGCGGTACTCAATCACACCCTTCTGGAACCACGACCCAAAGCGCGGTACTCTGTCACACCCCCTGGAATGAACAACCTAGGGCGTAGAACTCACAATCGCTTTTTTGTTAAGTGTAACGATAAGTAGGCCTGTGCAAGTATGGGACGCCTGAAAACATAGGAAGAACATCCGAACATTTAACACAAAATGTGATCTTTACTAATTCATATATCATTACAACACACACGCACGTTACAACCCACTACGTAACTAATATCTTTCTTTTTAATGACAGGGTGTACATGAGAACCACACTATGTCTTAAAAAACCAAAAGCGAGGGCCGAACTCGTGTAAACTACCGGCCTACACTACCAAAATGACCTCTAAACTTATACGTAAGCAACTAACGCTAATCATGCTTCTTCCTGTCTTTATGCTTCTTCTTTGCAGATTCGGCACTCGACGGTTCATACTTGGAGTTGGGCCTCTTCTTTCGAGACCCGCCTTTTCCGCTTCGCCCCTTTCGGGAGGTGGCCTACTCGTGAGAAGCTGAGAGACCCCTCTCATCCTCCCATCGCCGCTAGAAATCTCAGTAACATCAACGGGGGTAGTATGCGGCAAAGGCCTAGGGGAACACAAGCAGCAAGACCTATCACTGCGACACTCGTCTCTGGGACAGCTTTCCCTTCCGGTCTAGCTTTCTCCCTGGCCTCCTTAGCAGCTCGTCGCTCAATGAGCTTTTGGGACTTGTGCTCTGGGTCAACGATCCTGGTTTACTTACAAGCTTTGATGGCCCTTCGCTGAGCCTCCTCATCAGCCACCCTCTTCCTCTCCGCTTCCTCATCAATCTACTCCTGTGTAACAGTCACAACAGTTTTCTCCACGGTTTCCTCCCTGGTCTCGGTAGCGACCTCCTGTCCAGTCACATCACCCTGTCTAGTCCACAAATTCGGTAACCACATAATCCTCTGGGATGCGTTGTAAAAGAAATTTACCTCTAGACAATGATGGCGTAGCAAGAGCAGAAAGGGCGTCCGGCATGACAGGCAATGTAAATCTAATCTCCCCTGGCTCCAGATGCTCATGATCATGCTCGGTCGGAACCCGATTCGAAATTGCCAGGTCAATCGCTGTGGCCGATCCAGGAGCGGGCAGCCGATAGGAACTTCCCTCCGCAAAATCCTCCGTTGCCACAATGCTACCAGGCATGGCCGACTTCCATTTCTTAGCCGCAAGTTTCCTCAACCACTCTCTCTCTCTCCGCATCCTCGAGCATCAACTTCCTACCCTCCTCCAACTTCTTGCGCTCCTCCTCGGTCAAGAGGTCGATCATAAGTTGTTGCTCATCCAAGGTCCCAACCTCTACCTCACGCAAGAAGGCCTCGTACGAAACCATCCTGTCCCAGGTTCGAGCTAGCTCACGGGAGTAGTCATCCATCCAAGAAATTCCACGGAATTTTAGGACTTTAACAAGCATGTCCTTAATATCTTCCTCCACAGACGACTGTGCCCGATACTCTGCATCCGCTAGCTAATTTCTTAACTGCTCCACCTCCCTTAAGAGTTGGGCCTTCGACCCCTCTACGGTGACTAACACATCCTGACTGCTAGCTTCCGCGTCCTCCTTCGCCTTCTTTGCCTCCTCAAGCTCCCTCTTCAAGAGTTCATTCTTCGTTAATAAATCTTTATTTTCTTCCTGGAGCTCGAAGACCTTGTCTTCTCTCTCTCCAAGTCCATACAAGCCTGGTCCACCTCAGCCTTTTCCCTCTTCAGAGTCGTGTTATGGGTGGTTAGATTGGCTATAGTCTCTGTGTATATAGCATGAGAACCGTTGGCCTATTTTTCAAGTGTCTCGTACCCCTGCTTCAGCTCGACTGACAAAAACACGAGATCCATAAGTCAGTATTAAACGATCAAGCACAAAAGACTTCAAATAAACAGAAAAGCAGGAGGAAAAGGAAGATCTACCAATTTCCGCATTTAAGTTAGCGACGGAAGTCTTCTCAGCGTCAATGGTAATTTGGCAATTCAAGAGGTGCATGTTCTTCTCCCTGATTAGGTCCGATAGATGGTGGGAGTATGTGGTAAGCTCGCTGACTTGGTGATACACGGCCTCCATATGCGTCCATATCTCTCTGGATGTCCTATTAGGAGGTGGGCGAATGTCAGTGAGAGACGGCAGCTTGTCAAAGTAAAATCGAGGAAAGTGATGCTCCAAGAACGCTCTCCTCTCCTTGAGGGAAATCTCTTGGATTTGGGGCACTGTCAAATCCTACGTCCTTATCATAGTTACCCTATCCGGACTCGGCTGGGTGAGCGGAGGTTCCCTCCCCTTCGAGGTCTGAACGGGAGCCGACGGAGCGATGACGGGCGGAGTTATTAACGACGTGCGACTCGGCCTCGGCCCTCCAAGATCAAACCTTGAATCTCCTCTAGGCACCCGAATCGAAGGAGGAGGGGGAGGAGTAGTAGAAGATTGAGGCCATTCCTGGTGACGATTCCCGTTGTCGTGACCCCGCAGGGGCGGAACGTTGCCATACAAACTAGCTCCCCTCCTGAAGGAGCTAAGAAAAGCACTCTTGGGGCGATGACGGTCTCCACGACCTCATCCTCCACGTCCTCAGGCCATGCCACCTTTCAAAGAAATGAAGTGAAATCAGTCAAACGGTAAGCATAGGTGCTCCTCTACGCAATATGATGTGTATAAGCGTATGCCCTAAGTGCTCTCTCAACAGACCAGATTGTTCCCCAATCGAAGGGGTTAGTCCCTCCACGGCACGAGCTAGATCCTCCGTGCTAGCAGCGCTCGGCTACAGAGATAAGTCCATAGGAATGGTACCCAGACCGACAAACTGATCAGCCTTCTCGAGGGAAGGGGTAGTTTCTAGAGAGGTCACCGGAGAGTGAGGACTATCCAACGTTTCTACCCCCACCCCTCCCATCGGCGGGACAAAAGCGTCAAGAAGTCCCTCATCCCGAGCAACCGTCTCCATGTCACCAGCTGTGCTGCCCCCGACATCTTCCTGGAACTTAACGGCCTTTTTCGGCCCAAGATTAGTAGGGGTTGTTTTCCTTTTCAGAGCAAAAGCAGTGGAGGCTTCCGTCGTCCTCTCCCTTGACACACCACTTGCCACGGTGGGCCTAAGTATGGCTTGACCGGTTGAAAGCAACCCAAAACGCAGAAGGCGGTCCTGGCCTACCACAGTATCTGTCCTACGTGAAGCTTCGTGGATAACCCGCAAGGCATCAAGACGTTGCTGATACACATTACCAGTAGGCGCCACGGGATTTCCTGTCACAATCCGAAAACAATGAGGCACGAAACCCAACAACGTTGTGAGAAGAGATCGAAGGTACTCACTTCCTTGTATCCACCTCCTCGCAAATCCAGGAGGGCAGCAAACAAAGAACCAATCATGCTTAATCACGGATAGCCTGGGCCACTTTCCAGCAAAGAATCTAGTAGCCGGAGGTGCTTCCATGAACCACTGGGAAGACGACCAACTAGTTGATCGCCTAAAGTGAAAGAGATACCGAATATCCTCTCCGGTAGGATCCCGGTGTAGAAACTCTCGAAAAAGAAAGCAAGTACCCAAGAGCGTGGAGTAAGCATTCGGCTGCAGCTGTGAAGGCGCGAGCCGGAAGTAGAACAACATTTCCCGAATGAAATCATTGGACGGGGGCACGCACCCCACAATGCAAGCGTGTCGATTCCAAGAAGTGAGACCCTCGGGCAGTGCATGGGCCCTCTCGTCCGCTCCAGGGGCATGGACCTCTCCCTTTGGGATACCAAATCGCTGCGACATCTTGTTAACTGCCGTGACATCCATGCGCGATGGCACCGAATCCAGTGGATTGTCCAAAATAACTGCATCGGGTAGCATGTCCGGAGCTACCAGGGCAGGCGGCTCGTCGCCGCCCATAATATCCATGTTTTCCATCTCGGCATATACAACAGGAGAATGTAGCCTTTCAACATGTTCCACGTGCTCCGATACCTCAGGCGAGCTCCCCGACTGAGAAGGAACCGACCCTTTGGTAGTCTCAGGCTCACTACTTTCGGAGTTGGTGTTGTTCGTAGAATCAGAAGTATGAGACGATGGCGGGGAAGCCTCGGCTCCCAGAAGTTTTCCAGTTTGTGACCTTGTTTGCATGGCTTGCTATACTTTAATACACTAGTGTTAGACATCACAGTGAAATAACCTGTACCCCTCGTGTTGGTGAAGATTAACAAGTACGTGCGGTGTCATGCAAAAAATGAGAAGGCACATAGAAACGTTAAAGATCTTAACAGTTCAGTCACGGACGGTCTAGATATATGCTCTATCCTATGTGAAAATTTTAAGCTCCAGTCCGTGCGGTTGTCAATATGCGCATTGGTATATTCAGAAAGTCAAACATGCAGTATATGAGTCAAGGGGTAGGCAGTCGGGAAATCGAAGTCCGAAGTGGCGAAAGCCGAAGTCTGGCCAAGGCAATACGCTCAGACTCTCCCAGGGCTCAAAGATTCAAATACCCAAGGTCCAAAAGTTCGAACACGGGCATCCAGAGAATTCGAACCCCTGGGGTTCGAAAAACTCGAACCACGGTCGCTTGAAATTACGAACCACTCAGGTTTGAAATTTCGAGCCCCAGTGTTTCGGTGGGTCGAGCCCCCAGGGTTCGAGGACTCGGACCCCAAGAGGTATTAGACCCCATAGGGTTGAAGTTTTGAACCCGTCAGGGTTCAGAAACCTTGAACCCAGCAAGGTTCGAAGGTTCGGCCCCATCAGGTTCGAGCCTCCGAACCTCTCGCGTCAGGCTCGAGGCCTCGAGCCTCCTCCAACTGTCGCACCTCGACCTCCTTACTCCCTTTCCTCTGTCGACCAAGTTCATTACCTAAAAAATTATCAAAGGGTCGAGTATCGAAACTTTCTGAACAGCGGCAAAAAATAGACGAAGGAAGAAAAGTGAGGAGGGAGGGGCCTATTTATAATAAAAAGTCTCTTCGTATTCTGACCCCAGGCTCGAAATTTCGAACCAGAGGGCTCGATATTTCGAACCTCCAGGGTTCGAAATTTCGAGTCACTCGGTTCGAAGTCTCGGGCCACTACGGTCAAGGGTCCGAACCCTTACGGTTCGAAATTTCGAACCCTGGTGGTTCAAAATTTCGTACCTTCCAAAAAAACAACACGCCTCCTCTCGACCCTCGCGCTCATGTACGTATATTCCCCACAAAGCGTCAACCGCCGAAAACGTGTGATGACGACGCCGCGCGAACACTTACCGGCGTGAGCGCGACACCAAACCAATAGCGACTCGCCCGTCTTCCCCCAATGGGCGAGCCCGCTAACTAACATATTTTTTCCTATATTTGCTGGATAAATCCGCAATCCATGTATCATCTCAACTTTCATTCCAAAGCACATCATGTCAAGACAAGACTTTCTTCGGGGGGCAAATGTTAACCAGCCTTTTGGTCCGGTTACCAAAAGTACTTAAGACATGCTCGAATCAACTCAGCACATGAAGCTAGGGCCAAGGGCGAAACTCAGGAAGCACGGGAGGAAGACCAAAGAAGGACCGCGCCGACAAACCTTGGCCACGCCCTAAATAAACTTCGTACCCAGCCAAGGTGCGAAATTTCGTACCTGGCAGGTACGAAATTTCATATCTGGCAGGTATGAAATTTCGTACCTGGCAGGTATGAAATTTCGTACCTAGCAGGTGCGAAATTTCGTACCTCCACCCAGGTACGAATTTTCGGTGGCCGACAGTTGGAGGCGCGAATTTCCTGAAGATGGTCCCCATTTCTACTTACTCCTACCTAACCCCTACCTAACCACTTCCTATAAATACCCCATGGCCTCACACTTCAAAAGGGGGAGATTCTTGGGCTTTGAGACCTCCATAAAGCTTCATTAATGGCATCTCCTCTTTGAGGAAGAAGAAGGGCAAACTTGTCCATTTTACCATTTCCTGCAAATATGACTATTGTAACTTCATATATGACAGTCAACAAATGTAATGAGAGGATCTCAACCTTGTAATCTTTCAAGCGATCAATAAAATTCCTTCAACTCTTCAAAGTGAACATAGGCTCTTCCTCACTAAGGCCGAACCACTATAAATTTCTTGTGTCATTTACCGCTTATGTTCTATTTTATGTTATTGTCTATACGACCATATTTATAATTCCTAGTAATCAGGAATCTTTGGTGTTTGCGACATTTTTGGTCGTCAACATTCCCAATTTACTTTTCTTAAATCAATTAATTCCTAATTTCTCTCTTATTAAACCTCTTTCCTATTAAGACTCTTTATTAAACAGGTTTCTTATTATACCGCTTTCACACTAAACCTCTTTCGTGTTAAGCCCCGTTCATATTAAACCTCTTTCTATTTAATTGCAATGTTCCTTTAAAACAAAAATATGGCGTTGGCGGGGATCGAACTCTGTACCTCTTGTATGAAAGTCACATGTTCCAACCAACTAAGCCACTTAGTCTTTTATTAACAAGGCTTAGAACAATGGTAGGCATTGTTCTTTTCTCATTCCTCTTTTTCATGTTTTGTTACAATATTTAATTTAAAGGTATCTCTTTCATCTTAAATCGGTTTTCTGGAATTCATAGGTCTAAATTGACCAGAAAATCGCACGAACACAATGATGCTAATCCCGTGACCAAATTCTGGAAGCTCTTCAAATTTTCATTTTTTTTAGATGTTCGCATGCAATTTCAATTGCATTGCATGCATTCATTCTCATTTCATGTATTGCATGTAATTTTTTTTATTAATCTTTTTCTTCATTTCACTGCATGAATTTATTACTTGCAATTATATTATCATTATTTAATTTTTCCTTTAAATATGTATATGCATGTAATATATACATATATGCATATTTTTAATTGCATTAAAAATGTGGGATGTTACAAAATATATTGCTGAAAGCTTGAACTTCCTCGCCACTTAAGTCTTTTCTCGTTGGTGCGGGGGCTAAAATAAAGAAAAGGTTAAAACGAAGTTTAAGAAGGACAATAACAAATATTGAGAAGCTCAATTTACGGGGGGTAACAAAAGTGCCTACAATACCCAGGGGACATCTAATGAAGAAAAATCATGTATTCAAATCTTTGTGCTAGGTAAGGCTATCGTTAATAAGCTTCTAGGGAAGGTTGGTATGAAAAAGGGGAAGATTACCCCTTTCAACCACAGACAATTGCGACAAATAATGCAGAAGACGAGGACTAAGAGAAAGTTGTCATGACTCCAGTGCTAGGAGTTTAAGACATAAAAGACAAGTGTATGTATTCAGAGTCAGTTATATAGGAGCCAGCTTCAAATATTGCAGGAACTTAACAATGAAGTCTAAGAAAGGGAAAAAGCCACCATGCCGAATATAAACAACAGAATAGGCAAAGAATCCCTCAGGAATAGTATCATTCCCGGAAGCATGAATGGTATCGATTCAAGTAATGCCAAAGCTATTAAAAATGGCCCTGACTTCATCCTAAGTTCAAATAAGAGAATACCGCGAAAAGCCTTCCATCTAGAGATCGCAAAGAAGGTTGCCTAGGTTCAGCTTCCCGACCCATTTCTCTTTAGACGTAGTATTTCTAGGTGATATTATTCTGCAAAAGACGTGTTAACATTAATGTTGCAAGACTAACGTCATTATGTAAACTCTTAAACACAAATGCTCGGTATTCCCTTAAAAAAGCTAAAACCTTTGCTATGGATCACGTATAGTTATATATCATGCACACATGTTTAAAACGCTATTCAAAATTTAGCTTTAGTCATCCCAATTGTCTCTTTGTCAATAACTATGTTAATGACACCAAAATCGAAAGTGGAATACCGGCAGGATTAACGTTAACATACCCATATATTAAGGCTTTGTTGGTTGTATCTCATTTCAACAAAACCCAATTCTAAATTAAGAGTGGGCATGGGTGTCGGTGCTCGAGAGACCAAAACCTAAAGGGATCGGTAATGTTAACGATTAGTTCGCCGGTACCAAAAAGGAAATTGCAATTTCATCCTAACGCTAGAGATAAAATCTTATACATGCGATTTTGCGTTAGAAACCCCAGAAGCATACTATAGAAGTGGGCAACCTAGCTTATCCTCCATTAATCATTATCCAAACCATCGTCATTGATTAATCTATGCTTAATACATGGAAATACAAATCGATTTCCTAATCAGATTGAAATTATGATTTAGATTTCCACTTGTAATCGAAATAAAATACTTACAGAGAATTAGACTCAAAATACGAAAAAGTTTGTGAAATCCTTAAAGAACAATGATCCTGTTTGATTAGTAAATTTGCAAGAGAAAGGAGGGGAAAGAAGAAGTATCTATGTTAAAAGCATCTATTAACTCTGGGTCGTACAAGCAAGATCAAATCAGCGAATTAGATTGAAGAATACTAAAAGGTGGGAAGTCAAAGTACTAAAGGATAGTCAATGTTTGACTTGAAAAGTCGAAATTACCCCTTCACAAGGAGAAAATGTTACTACTAAATTCAACACCGAAACAGAGTACCGATGAAGGAGTATCGAACCGCCACTGGCATAGAGGAATGATCCGAAAGCATAGACCCGACACTAGACTAAAGTCGAGAGCATAATAGAAACAACTTGGGCAACATGCAACCTTCACCATTGCGGAAGGAGAAAGGTTGGAGCCGACAATAAGAAAGTATACTAGCATGATAATGCTGGCACATAAGGCAGCCAATGTGAATGCAATTCCAAAAGCCATTCACCAAAAGCCGGAAGCAAATGGAAAGGAAGGACAAAATTCTACGATCCGAGATTAATGACTTGACAAAAAGAATCCAGCATAAACAAAAAGGAAGCTAAAGGGTTATCGACACTAATTTACTTAGTGTCGATACAGAAGGATGTAAAGGCATCAGAAGACACAAGCATCACGAAATCTAGTCATCGGAGTCAAAGCGTGTCGGCTATTTAGAAGCAACTTCCACAAGAAGCGCACCGGAAGTACCCTTCCTGAAGACAATCTTCCATTCCAAAGACCCACCACAAGCAAACCAAAGTTAGAAGAAATACCCACACAAACACGCTTAGTGTCAATACCAAAAGGGGTGACGACTCCCGGAACATAAGTATTTGAGGCACAAAAGCATGCATCAGGAAGACTTAAAGACAAAACTGGAAGCTTATGACCGAATGCTGAAAGCTCTTCTCAACGCTATCCATACCAACAGGCTTGGTACTGATACAAAAGGTAGATACAACATCAAGGAGAAGATGTCAAACCTAGATTACCGAGAGCAAAGAACACACACCAAGTGTTATATTATTTCTATCAACAACATGTAAAGAAAAGCGGCTGAAACCAACACTTCCGGAACCAAAAGGTGCAAGGCGGCCGACACTATGTTATCCCACTTTAAAAGTGTTACGCTGAGCCAACAACAAAATGGGCCCCGACTTATCTATAAATAAGACCCCAGGGTCACATTTTGGGGGGTCGAATTCTCGTTTCTCAATCTTGTACTATGTCTTATGGAGTAAGCCCTAATTTCTAAATCAATTTGGGGATTTCCTTTGTATGCACTTATGTATCCGAGATAATGAGCAATAAAGAGTGACTGGACACTTACCAAATATGAGCTATTTAGCTATATCTTTTACATTTTACCTCATGCTTTCTACGTAACAAAGGGTTTCCTGCATAAGCCTGAACCCTTCCTTCAAGATCATTGAAACACCTTTATAAAAACCGTTTAACTTTCTTTCTTGTGTTGTGTAACGGAACCCTTATCCCTAGGAAACAGTTGAGTGCAAAGTCTCGTAAGTGTGATACTCACCCCTTGTGGGAAGAGTAACTAATCTTGAGGCTTAAGACCTTGATATCTAGGAAACAGTGAGCTAACTCAAGCTTATAGGAACTAAATAATCCAAATTTTTTCCTTGGGTCCA
The DNA here is from genome assembly GCA_030737875.1 of Allium sativum. Taxonomy (NCBI): domain Eukaryota; kingdom Viridiplantae; phylum Streptophyta; class Magnoliopsida; order Asparagales; family Amaryllidaceae; genus Allium; species Allium sativum. Next base: position 380,566,263 of record CM060926.1, read on the forward strand.
CTTCCTTAGACATATCTTCGGTGTTGACGAAAAATATCGTTATCAAGAACATTACATCAATCGAAAAGTAAAATGAATGCCAGAAACATGCATATGGTACCATCAACAAAACAATTTATAATAAGGAGAGAAAAATCTATTTCATAAATGGCTCTAGCGGGATGGAAAACAACCTTTTTAATTGAGAAATACTTGCAAAACTCATACAAGATGGCTTAATTGCACTTACAATGGCCACATTGAGAACAACTGCAACAATCTTGCAGGCGGTTGAGCATCACATTTGTAGTTTAAATTCCACTCCATCTGCCTTCCTATTCAATATATGTGATACCCAAACCGTCTCAATTAATTAAACTTACATGATTAGCCGTTGTTATTATTCAGGAGAAGCAACAACGACCTACATATATGTTTTCGAAGCATTGGAAAATACGATCATGCTTAGGGCTGTCAATGGATACTTTCGGATACAGATAACGTTATATTCGTATCTGTATCGGAAATCATTTTCGGATATCGGATATTTGTACCTACGGATAAGGACAGATATCGGATAACTATCTTATATGCCAACGATCGATAAATCAAGAAATATAAATGAAAATTTGTAGTTTAACAAAAATGTTTTTTAATTTCATTGATCACTAAGGTGTTAAAAATAAACATACTTGATAAAATTAAATAGATTTGAGTAGTTAATATGAATTTAATGCGTATAATATAAACCTTTGGCTTAGTAAAGCAATAAATAAATTTGATTAATTGCACTAAAATACATATAATTTTGAGCATAATGTTAAAAAAAATTGGATGGATAATTTTCGGATGCGGATATCTATGCATCCGTATCCGCATCTGTTTTATAGGATATCGGATATTTATTCGCTTTTCAGAAACGGATGTAGACAAATATTGGATTTTTCGAGTATACTTTGTCAACCCTAGTCATGCTCCCTCCATTTAGTTGTTTTATAAATATTGTCTCATTGGTCTTACGAGTTGTTGCTTATTGCTACTCCACGAACCTTAGGGATTAATTTCTGCCATAATAGCATGAGGAAACCACATTCAAAATAAAAATGGAAAACTTTTTGTTGTGTGATTTACAAAAAGTAAATAGAGACTCAATACTCATTCTAAAACCAGTAATTTGCTTTTTTTTTTCCAACACAACCTTGCTAATCAACTTCCACATCATAAGATTATCTTCGGGAGGATGATACTTGGACCAAATCGTCTAGACCATTTGCAATCCCAAACTTCCTCGCTATTTCGCAAGTAGCGATAAACACTTTTTATTGTGTGTTCCTTGCCTTTCCATAAAGCTATTCAACTTCAGAAAGAGGAACACCTTGATTAAATCCACTCCAAAGTGGTCAAACCATATGTGATATAATCAGTGGCTCTACCATTTACTTTACTTTTTTTGCAAGGTAGCTCGAATTTTTTATATTAATCAACACAAAATAGAAATATGTACAGACTCACTAATAAAAACAATAATCCCAATACCAACCTAACAAGCTATGACTCTCAATACAAAAACTTGCATAAACCTAAAATGGCTGCCCAATATCACTATCTCACAGTACTAACAGACTTGCTCACTGCACAGTTTTTCACTAGAAACAATTACTATAACCTAAAATGACTAATTAATAGCATGATACTGCTTCAACAAAGAAACTGAAGGAAAATTATCCACTTCTTGCTATAATTATCCACTTCCTGCTACAAATGTAGCAGCAAGTACAAGCTCCAATATACAAATGCTGATCCTCATATAACTATTCACCCACGAACCAAACTCTAAATAACAAAAGAAGAATGCCAGTAACCAAGCTCCAAAACTAAGCCAGAAAACAATACTACATTACTGATACTCATAACTGTACACCCATATAACCTCAACTATAATGCCTGCAATAAACCTTTGTATTACTTTATACACGCACCTGAAGCAGACAGAACCAAACTCATCCACTTAATCTCAATATTGTACCTATATAATCCATTCTTGATGCATCACCATAATGTTAAGGAGGGATCATACCAGGGACTTCTCCTCGTATGCCTTTTGTTTGATTTCAAATCAGTACTCAAAGGTATTACATCCTCTGGTGTGAATTCATTACCCTTAGCCAAATCATCCTAAAATTTACCTTTCAATTTAATGTTCTTAGATACAGACGAGGGGACTGAGCTTATAGGCACAACAGAAGATAAAGAGGCCAAAGAAGAATTCACCATAGGGAATTTCAAACCCAAACCACTAACAGGTGGAAGCTTTGTGTTGGATCTAGATTAACCTTAATGGGGGGTGAGTAGGGTTTATTGCAGTTTATCGCTAAGTAATCAAGTTATACAAAAATGTCACAACACAGATAATAATCAGAGTAAATAAATGCTGAAAGTAAATGACACATAGATATACCCAGCTTCGGCAAACCCTGCCTACTGCTGCATTCCTCAAGGTTTCTACTAGGTATTAGTCAACTATTACAACGCTTACAACATCTGTAAACTCTCGATAATTCCTAGCCTAAATGTATAACCCTACGCTCAAAACTTATCCCCAAGTTTCTACTAGGAGTTACACAAAAGGCCTAACAGTCTCGCTCTAGCTGCACTAATCCTACGCTCAAAACATTGCACTGATTTCTGTCCCTGAAACCAGATTTTCCCCTAGCTACAAACCCATAGCTAGTAACCCCTAGTTTTACAGATATTAGAATTTTTTTGACGACTTACAAAAGAAATGTAAGACAATACAATAAAATGAAAAACTAAAACCCCCTTTGTAAATAAGACAAGGTAGGCCGGCCCTTTTATCTCTTTTACTCTTTTCCTATCTTAAAGAAAGTGTAGGACTCCCTTTCTCGAAGGCTACCGAATTAGGGTTTGAGCTTTTTCTTCTAAATTATAACTTCTGGAAATTTTAAGAAATCGTTCGTACGATGTTTGATTCTCTCGATGCTCTGGGTCAATGATTTGGGCTCTCGATCGAAAAACGTGAGTTCTCTGAATCGATTTTCTGATTTGCTTTCGAATTGTTGATCCTTGGTTTTTCGATAATTTGCCAGTGATGAATCGTTTGCAATTTAGAGGGTTTACAAACCCTTGATAATCTCTGATTTCATGTGATTGCTTGGTCTGATTTTTCGTGTGATTTCTCTTTTGGTTCCTCGATTAGATAGGCCCTTGAAATTGATTTGAGCATTTCTGGAAACCTTTTTTGAACTCGAATTTATTTATTTCCAGAAACCATTTCCTTCGAAAATGCTAAAAGCAAATTTGCGTGATTTGCTTGGTGAACCTGGATAACTTTATGAACTACTGTGAACTTGGCAAATGGAAAACAATATTTGATTTCCAAGTTTAATTCTTGCCTGTAATGCAATGTAAAAGATATTTCCATATATTCGAACTTGATTTGTTTCTTGCCAAACTTTGTGCATGATGTAATTTTGGAATTCATTTAAAAAATGTTCTCCTTGCCCCTTGCTTAATTGAAAACATTGCATGATTAAATATACCAAAGTTGTTTCTTAATTCTAGAAAGAAACATTCTGTCCAAAAATGTGCTTGAAGACTTCTAGAAACATATGAATGATTTTCTTTGAACTAAAAACTCCACAGTGATTTTTAGGAAAGTAATAATTGATTCCATGCCATATTTTCTGAAACGTGAAATATTATTTCCAAAAAAAATTGTCTGTGAATGACTGGAAGCATTCAAAACTGTGAAAGCATTACTGCCAAAGATTATCTTTTTAATCATATAGATAATACCATGCTTGACATTGTGAATTGTATGAATCATTTGAATAATACTTTCCATATTTAATCTTGTGTTGCCAGAAAAATAGTTGTTCATTTCTTCATGATGATTAAAAAAAATTCCAAAGAAAATTATTTTGCCAAATATTTCTATGCCCAAAACATGTATGCTCTTGTGTGATGAAACAATTGCACATGCATTGTGCTCGGCCCTTGTGCTTCCATGTTGATGACCATATACCTGCTGCACCATATGTGCTCTAGAAAACTTGGATAGCTTCGATTTGCACTTGCCTGCTTGTATACTTGCACTTCCTTTTCTTTGATCACAATGATTTATGTTAACCTGAATGTTCATATTCATGTTCATGTTTGTTGATCATGCATTTGCTTTTGCATGTGTACATGCAGTTCTGTTTATCTGCACATATTTGTGCACTGTGTACACTACTGTGCATGAATCTGCACATGTATATCGATTGATGCACCCAGATTTGTTGTATCACATGCTATATTGAGTTAACCTATTTTTCTCACTTTCTTGTTTGAGTCTGAGTTGACCTGTGCACTTTATATTGGCTTGAAAGTTATTTTGACCTGTATTGTGCCTCTGAGCTGACTTAGTACTTGACCCTGTTGCATTAGCTCCATGTTTGCATCTTTAAACTGTCCCAACACTTGCTTGTCAAGTTGACCTTGAACACTTGGCCTTGATGGTGGTTGGTCATTGTACATATATATGTACATGTATATACATGCATATACATATACAATTATGTATATGTGTGTTTGTCTTAGATTAAAGTTGCTTGAGTTTGGACTGACCCTGTCTTGACAAGTTATGACATGTACTTGGTCGAGCATTCATGTGCACGTTGCTTGACCATTTCTGTGTACTCCTCTGAGAAGCTTGTATTCCTGTACATGTGCTCTTCATACATCAAGTTCACCGCTTGACCCATTGAGTATCATTGTGGACCTGAACTTGTCATGCATACATTGCTTGTGTAGTTTGCATTGTTGTGCATCACATGTGGTTTGATGAACTTGTGCAACCATGAAATTGATCTCGTCACTTGTGATATCTGGCTTGTATATGTGCTATTGCACCATGCTACATTGACCATGCTTGATCCATGTACTTCATTGCTGTTTTGTTGCTTGTTTGGGCTATGTTGAATGTAATCATGCAAGCTTGATCATTTGTGTTTGAACTGTTCCGTTTATGTTGCATTTCGACATATATACATATATGTATATATATACACGTATGTGTGTGTATATATATATGTGTGTGTGTGGCTTCATATATGCTTTGTTATATGTTCATGGATACTTGCAACATACACATGTTGTCATGCTTCACCTGACACATCATATACGATATATTTGTCCCATGCTGATTGTATTATCCCTACACAAATATGTGTGTATACATACACATGTATGTGTATACATGTATCGTGTGTGTGCAGTACATATATGTGAGCACTATATGGATATATACATATAAAAATCAGATCAAGTCATGAAAAAATGATGAGAAACACACCAAAATTCTAAGGAAAATAAATTTTAAAATAAAATTGTGTCTGCCTGAATTTAAGATTATTTATGTTTTAGATTACTGTGTGTGTTTCTATATGTGACATGTAAGCAGAAGACTGGACTGATAGTGAAGACAGGGACTAAAGATATAGGACAAGACTGTGTTAGTGTGTCAGTGTAGTGTCAATGAATGTATGAGTGACCGAGATTGAGTTTGTACAATTGAGTGTTGAGTGTTGTAGTAAGGGACGGTGTGTATAAAAATGCATTGTACGTAAGTGAGTTGTACAATTAGTGGAGTTGAAAGATTGTACTATTGAAATGTTGAAATACAGTATTATATTTCAATAAAATACTGTTTGAATCTTTAGATTTTTGTGCAGTAGTATTTTATTTAAATATAAATATTATATTATGTCTGTGATGTAGTATAACAGTACAAATACAAACTGTTGACGGCAAAAAATGTCGTAAACACCAAAGAATCCTAATTACTAGGAATTATAAATATGGTCGCATAAACAATAACATAAAATATAACATAAGCGGTAAATGACACAAGAAATTTATAATGGTTCGGCCTCAATGAGGGCCTACGTCCACTTTGAAGAGTTGTAGGTATTTTATCGATCACTTGAAAGATTATAAGGTTGAGATCCTCTCATTACATTTGTTGACTATGATACATAAAATCACAATAGTCATATTTGCATGAAATAGTAAAATGGACAATTTTGCCTTTCTTCTTCCTCAAAGAGGAGATGCCATTAATGAAGCTTTATGGAGCTCTTAAGGCCCAAAAATCTCTCCTTTTGAAGTGTGAGGCCATGGGGTATTTATAGGAAGTGGTTAGGTAGGGGTTAGGTAGGAGTAGGTAGAAATGGGGACCATCTTCAGGAAATACGCACCACCAGCTGTCGGCCACCAAAAATTCGTACCTGGGTGGAGGTACGAAATTTCGCACTTGTTAGGTGCGAAATTTCGTACCTCTCAGGCACGAAATTTCGCACCTTGGCTGGGTGCGAAGTTTATTTATAGAGGTATATGGTCGAGGTTTGTTGGCTCGATCCCCTTCGGTCTTCCTCCTGGACTTCCTGAGTTTTCCCCCTGGCCCTAGCTTCACGTGATGAGTTGAGTCGAGTGTGTCTTGAGTACATTTAGTAACCGGACCAAAAGGTCGGTTAACATTTGCCCCCCAACGTACGTCTTGTCTTGACATGATGTGCTTTGGAATGAAAGTTGAGATGATAGTTGGGCTGCGGATTTATCCTGCAAATCATAGGAAAAGATATGTTAGCTAGCTGGCTCGCCCGTTGGGGAAAGGCGGGCGAGTCGCTTTTGTTGTCGCGCTCTCGTTGCTAAGTGTTCGCGCAGCGTCGTAATCGCGCGTTTTTGGCGACTGACGCATTGCGGGGTGTATGCGTGCACGAGCACGATGGTCGAGAGGAGATATGTTTTTTTTTTTTTTTTTTGGAAGGTACGAAATTTCAAACCACTGGGGTTGGAAATTTCAAACCGTAAGGGTTTGGATCTTTGACCGTAGTGGCCCGAGACTTCGAACCAAGGGACTCCAAATTTTCGAACATTGGAGGTTCGAAATTTCGAGCCTGGGGTCGGAATACGAAGGGACTTTTACTTTTTATTATAAATAGGCCCCCCTTCACTTTTCTTCCTTCTTCTATCTTACGTCGTTATTCTGCAAATTTCGCTATTCGACCCTTCCGAACTAAAGGAGAATTTTTTCTTAGGTAATGAACGTGGTCGACGGAGGGAAGGTAGAAGGGAGGTCGAGGTGTGACGGTTGGAGGAGGCTCGAGGCCTCGAGCCTGAGGTGCGAGGTTCGGGGGCCCGAACCTTCGAATCTTGCTGGGTTCGAAGTTTCCGAACCCTGCCGAGTTCGAAGATTCGACCCTAAGGGGTTCGAAGTTTCTGAATCCTAATGGGTTCGAAGCTTCAACCCTATGGGGTTCTAATTTTCGAACCTTGAGGGTTCGAATCATGAATCTTTAACCTTTTGGGGTTCGGACTCTCAAACCCTGGTGGCACGATACCTTGAACCACTAGGGCTCGAAATTTCGAACCTGAGTGGTTCGAGATTTCGAGCGTCCGTGGTTCGAATTTTTCGAACCCTAGGGATTCGAATTTTTGAGATGCCCGGGTTTGGGTTTTCGACCCTTAGGTGTTTGAACCTTCGAGCCCCGGGGCGAGTCTGTGTGTATTGCCTCCGCCAAACGTCGTCTTTCGTCACTTTGGACTTTGACTTCCTGACTGCCTATCCTCGGACTTATATATTGCTTGTTTGACTATATGAATGTACCAAGGCACATATCGATAACTACTCGGACAGGAACTTAAAATTTTCACATAGGATAGAGCATATGTCTGAACTGTGACCGAAGTTGTCAGGATTTTTTAAAGTTTTTACGCTCATTCCCATTCTTTGCATGAGACCGCACACACTCTTTAATTTTCATCAACACGAGGGGTACAGGTTATTTCAGTGTGATGTCTAACACTGGTATATTGAAGTATAGCAAGCCATGCAAACAAGATCGCAGACTGGAAAGCTTTTAGAAGCCAAGGCTTCTCCGCTATCGTCTCATACTTCTAATTCTACGAACAACACCAGCTCCAGAAGTAGTGAGCCTGAGACTACCGAGGTGTCGGTTCCTTCCCAGTCGGGGAGCTCGCCTGAGGTGTCGGAGCACAGGAAGCATATTGAAAGGCTACATTCTCCAATTATATATTCCAAGTTGGAAAACGTGGATATTATGGGTGGTGATGAGCTGCCTGGCCCGGTAGCTCCGGACATGCTACCTGACATAGTTATTTTGGACAATCCACTGGATTTGGTGCCATCGCGCATGGATGTCGCGGCAGTTAACAAAATGTCGTTGCGGTTTGGCATTCCGGAGGGAGATGCCCATGCCCCTGGAGTGGACGAAAGGGCCCATGCACCGCCCGAGGGTCTCACTGCTTGGAATCGACATGCTTGCAGTGTGGGGTGTGTGCCCCCAGCCAATGATTTCACTCGGGGAATGTTACTCTATTTTCGGCTCGCGCCTTCACAGTTTCACCCGAATGCTTACTCCGCGCTCTTGGGTAATTGCGTTTTTTTTTTTGGGAATTTCTGCATCGGGATCCTACCAGAGATGACATTCGATATCTCTTTCACTTTAGGCGATCATCGGGCGGATCGTCCTCTAATGGTTCTTGGAAGCATCTCCCGCTACCAGAATCTTTGTTGGAAAGTGGCCCAGACCGTCCATGATAAAGCATGACTGGTTCTTTGTTCGCTATCCTCCCGAATTTGCGAGGAGGTGGATAGAAGAAAGTGAGTACCATCGACCTTTTCTTATAATGTTACCAGGTTCCATGTCTCATCATTTTCTGATTGTGGCGAGAAATCCTAAGACGCCCACTGGTGATGAGTATCAGCAACGTCTTGATGCCCTGTGAGCAATTCCCGAAGCCTCTCACAAGACGGATGTTGTGGTAGACCATGACCACCTTCGGCGTTTTGGTTTTCTTCCGGCCAACCGGGCCGTAATTAGGCCTGTCGTGGCGAGTGGTGTATTAAAAAGGAAAATGACGGAAGGTCCTACTGTCTCTGGCTTGAAGAGGAAGATAGCTTCTACTGGGCCCAGAACGAAAAAGGCCGTTAAATTTCAAGAGAATGTTGGCGGTAGCAAAGCTGGTAGCGTGGAGACGGTTGCTCGAGATGAGGTGCTTCCTGACGCTTCTGTCAAGCCCCCGATGGGAGGGACAGGGTAGAAGCGTTGGCTAGTCCTTACTCTCCTGCGACTTCTCTAGATGCTGCCACTTTCCTCGAAAGAACGTACCAGTTTGCTAGTTTGGGCACGGTTCCTATGGACTTATCTCTGTGGCCGAGTGCAGCTAGTATGGAGGATCTTGCTCGTGCCGCGGAGGGGCTAACTCCCACGATTGGGGAACAATCTGGTCTGTTGAGGGAGCACTTAGGACATACACTTATACACATCATATTGCATAGAGGGGTTCCTATGCATACTGTCTGACTGATTTCGCTTCGTTTCTTTGACAGGTGACATGGCCAGAGGAAGTAGAGGACGAGGTCGTGGAGACCGCCATCGCCCCGAGAGTGCTTTTCTTAGCTCCTTCAAGAGGGGAGCTAGTTTGTATGGCAATGCTCCGCCACCACGGGGTCGCGGCAGTGGGAGTCATCACCCGGATAGGCCTCAATCTTCTACGACTCCTCCCCCTCCTCCTTCAATTCGGGTGCCCGGAGGGTCGAGCCATACGTCGTTAACAACTCCGCCCAGCACTGCTCCATTGGCTCCTGTTTAGACTTCGAGGGGGAGAGAGTCACTGCTCGCCCAGCCGAGGCCAGACAAGGTGCCTGTCGTAGAAACGCAAGATATGACGGAATCAGGAGTTCAGAACCTGGCCATCGAGGAGAGGAGGGCATTTGTGAAGCATCACTTCCCTGGGTTACACCTTAACGAGTTATGGTTTGTCCCTGAGGTTCGTCCTGCCCCTAACAGGTAAACCAGTGAGATATGGCAGCATGTGAAGGTCGCGTATTGTCAGGCCGATGTGCTTACCAAGTTTTCCCATCACTTGTCAGATTTGATTAGGAAGAAGAATCAAGAACTTGCTAATCGACAATCGATTATTGATGCCGGACAGGCTTTCGTTCCTAATCTGAATGCGGAAATAGGTAGGTTTTCTGGTTCGTTCCAAGGCTTGTTTGCCTCTTACTTCTCAGCATTGCTAATTTATGGGGCATGTTGTTTTCAACTGGGGTGAAGCGTCAGTATGAGGAGCTAAAGAGGGTGATCGACCATTCATGCTTTGTTCTGAAGGAAACCATTACTGACTTAACCACTCAGAATACTATCTTAAAGAAGGAAAAGGCCGAGGCGGACAAGGTTTGCATCGAATTGACACGAGATAACGTACAGGTCCTGCAGCTTCAGGAGGACAATCAAACTTTAAGAGCGGAGAATGCCCTCCTGGAGAGGGAGCTTAACGCGGCGAAGAAAGCGAATGAGGATGCGGAAGCCAGTAACCGGGAGGTGTTAAGTGCCGCTGATGGATTGAAAGCTGAAGACCTGAGAGAGGTGGAGCGCTTAAGAGACGAGCTAGCGGACGCAGAGTACTAGGCACAGTCGTCTGTGGAGGGAGACATTAAGGACATGCTTGTTAAAGTCCTAAAGTTTCGTGGAATTTCTTGGATGGATGACTACTCCCGTGAGCTGGCTCGAACGTGGGAAAGGCTGGTCCCGTACGAGGCCTTCTTGCGCGAAGTGGAAGTTGGGACCCTGGACGAGCGACAACTTACGATTGACCTCTTGACCGAGGAGAAGCGCGAGAAGTTGAAGGAGGGTAGGAAGTTGTTGTTGGAGGACGCAGAGAGGGAAAGGATGGAGAGGCTTGCTGCCAAAAAAGGGAAGTTCCCTATGACTGAGAGTGTTGTGGTAGCAGAGACTTTTGCAGAGGGATGCTCCTATCGATCACCGGCCCCTGGATTGGTTACCGTGAGTGACTCGACGGGTTTGACTCGGGTTTTAGCCGAGCATAATCTGGGGTCGAAAGAGACTGAGCTTGCATTGCCCACTGCGTCGGGTGCCCTTTCTGTTCTCCCTACGCCATCCCTGACCAAAGGTAAATTCCCCTTACAATGCATCCAGAGGATGATGTGGTTACCAAATTTACGGATTAAAAGATTGTATTTTCATCGTGCAGTCTTCCCTGGATTAACTACGACATTGAACCCTGCCCCCGTGATCCCCGAAGTGACTGAGTCTGGGCCCGGACTTGAGGGGATTCAGTTTGGAGAGAGCGGAGATCATCTTGACACCCTCTCGGGGATAAGGGTAACTCCCAGCCTCTACGAAAGCCTTGTTGATGAAGGAGAGGAGGTAAATGGATGGAGTGCCCGAGGTCCGGTTGAGGCCGACGTGCCTTCGATGGCCGCCATGGTGGATGCACAAAAGGCTAAGATGGTGGTCAAAAGCAAGGAGGTGGAGGAAAAGTGGAGGCAGGATGAAGCGGCCAGGCAGGAGGTCATAGCCAAGACCAGGGAGGATGCTGTAAAAAGCTGCTGTGACCGTTGCTCAGAGGAAGGTTGATGATGAGGCGGAGAAGAAGAAGAAGGCGGACGGGAGGCATCTCTCAACTTCTCATGGGTCGAATACCTCCCAAAGGAGCCGGCATGGGAAAGGTGGGTCTGGAAACAAGAGACCTAGCTCCCAGGACGAACCATCGAGTGGTGAATCTACAAGGAAGAAGCACAAAGATAGAAAGAAGAAACACGGTTAGCGTCAGTCGAGTAAATATAAGTGTAGCGATCATTTTGGTAGTGTAGGCCAGTAGTTTACGCGAGTTCGGCCCTCGCTTTTGGTTTTCCAAGACATGGTGTGGTTCTCATGTACACCCTGTCATTAAAAAGAAAGATATTAGTTACGTAGTGGGTTGTAATGTGAGTGTGTGTTGTAATGAAATATGAATTAGTAAAGATCGCATTTTGTGTTAAATGTTCGTATGTTCTTCCTATGTTTTCAGGCGTCCCATACTTACATAGGGCTACTTATCGTTACACTTAACAAAAAAACGATTGTGAGTTCCGTGCCCTGGGTTGATCATTCCAAGGGGGTGTGATAGTGTACAGCGCTCTGCACCGTTGTTCTAGAGGGGTGTGATAGAGTACCGCACTTTGGGTCGTTGTTCCAGAGAGGTAAGACAGTGCGCATGCTTCTAGTAGGTTTCCCTCAGCTCAAGAAACCCGTAGTTTGTGAAGCCAGGCTTGAGCGTCTGCTGTTTTTTCTTGGGTTTCCCGGGGTTAGTCCCAAGAGTAGAGAAGGCGCGTGACATCGCGTTATGCGGTCCGTCCGGCGTAATCTCTCCCGGCGTTCATTGGATTGAGGCGAGCCTACAGGTATCGTCGTTCACCAAGAAAGATAAGCCCGGATCATCAGCCCGTAGGGTCCGATCGTGGCCATGGGCAACCCCTTAGCCTTGTGAGCTTCGGGGAAGAGACGATTTAAGGTCGGTCTTGGTGCTGCGCCAAGATTCGACCATCACCCGTAGTTTGGGGGGAGTTTGTATCGCCCCGTCTGGATGTTGGGTGGTTGAACGATTTATCCTCGGCCTTGGCCTTGGGCCTAGGTTCGAGTTAGAGGTTATTTATACTCGGTCGCGCCACGGGCCGACGACTCGAGTAGCGTTGCCGGCTCTCTTGCTCGGGGTGTCGATCGGTGCCAATGTGGTTAGATTGCGAGGTTGACTCGCGGACCGGACGACGGTGTTGGCCCCCGTACTAGAGGTCGACACAGCGGTCGGTAGTTTACACAAAAACGAGCTGTTAGGATTAATCAAACATGTCATGTGAGGAGTAAACACATAATAAAGAGATAGAAAGCTGAACATCATTTTCATTAATAACTTTTGGCATGAATAGCCTTTACAATGCCTTGAATTGCTAGAAAACAAAACATCGCTGAAAAAGCGTACACAGCCATGTACTGAGTTATGTGAAGTAGTGGCGAAGATGTTAGTTGTTCCAAGCCCTTGGTAGTTCGACTCCATCCATGGTCGCTAGCTTGAAAATTCCGTCACTGAGCCTTCGTGTAATATAGTACGGGCCATCCCAACGAGGAGCGAGCCCTGTTGGAGGAGGGAATGCCCACTTTAGGACGAGGTCGCCGATTTAAGGTCCTTGTGGAGGACTCGAGAGTTGAAGTACCGGGGGACACGTTGTCGTTGGGCAGCTGCTCGTAGATCGGCATCTTTCCTTTTTTCTTCTAGTAAGTCAAGGGATCCCATGAGTTAATCTTGGTTTGTCTTTGGATCGAAGTAGGTGACTCGGTGAGATTGAAGCTCGAGCTCGATGGGGATGATGGATTCGGACCCGTAGGAGAGGGCGAAGGGAGTGTGCCCGGTTGCTGTCTTGTGGGTGGTCCGGTAGGCCCATAGGCCTAAAGGAAGTTCGTCTGCCCACATGCCCCCGGCCTTATGGAGGAGCTTCTTGATAATGGACTTTATAACTTTGTTAACTGCCTCAACTTGTCCGTTAGCCTGGGGGTGTGCTACAGACGAGAACCTCTTTTCGATGTCGTGCCGCTGGCAGAAGGATTGAACTCTGCGCTCTCGAATTGAGTGCCATTGTCTGAAATGACGGCCTGAGGGACCCCGTATCGGTTGATGATATTGTGTACCATGATGTTGATCATTTTCTTGGTAGTGATCATGGCGAGGGCTTAGGCCTCGGCCCATTTGGTAAAAAAAATCGATGGCGACGACAACGTATCGTGCCCCACCTCTGGCCATGGGAAGAGTCCCAATGATGTTGATCCCCCACATGGAGAATGGCCATGGGCTGGTCATCTGTGTTAGTTGCGTTGGCGAGGCTCTCAGGATCTTCGAGAAGCAATGGCATTTGTCGCACTTGCGGGCGTAATCAGCGGCATCTTGGTCAAGTGTGGGCCAGTAGTAGCCATGTCAGAGTATCTTCCTGGCTAGGGTTTGCCCTCCGGTGTGGTCACCGCATTCTCCTTCTTATACCCTGACTAGGATCTTGATGGCTTCCTCATGGGCCACACATCTGAGTAAGGGGACAGAGAAGCCTCTTCGATAGGGTATCCCATCCATAAGGAGATAGCGGGTTGACTGGCGGGTGAGCACTCGCTTTTCTTTAGGGCCTTCTGGGAGGATCCTCTGTTGTAAGCAGTTTCGGATCGGCATCATCCACGATTCCGGCTCAGGCCCGACGCTCATGGCCGTACCGGTTTGTGTTGGCTTAGTGCTGGGGGAGTTGAGTACCACGACGGGGGCGAAGCCCAACAGTTGCGGATCTTCAGAACTTACTAACCTGGCCAGTGAGTTGGCCCTTTCATTTTGCTCTCGCGGAACGTGAGTGATAACGAAGTGGTCAAAATGAGCGAGTAGTTCCTGTACTCGAGCTGGGTATAGGGAAAGTCGTTCTCCCTTTGTTTAGTACTCTTCTTTTACTTGACGTACGATGAGCTATGAATCGGAGAAAATCTGAATGATCTTCAGCTTGAGTTCGATTGCGATTCTTAGTCCAACTATCAACACCTCATATTCTGCATCGTTGCTGGTAGCAGGGAAATTTAGCTTTAGTGCGTAGTGTATTGAGCGTCCCTCGGGGGTGGTGAGTACAATGCCGGATCCCGAGCATTTGTCGTTGGTGGACCCGTCTACAAATATCTTCCATGTATCGTCAGGGGCTTCGGTGCCCTCCGTAGAAGTTTCCTCGGGGGCCATGAACTCTACTATGAAGTCGGCGAGGGCTTGTACAAGGATGGCTCGACGGGGAATGAATGTTATCTCGAACTGGCTTAGTTCCATACTCCACTTTAGCAATCGACCGGATGCCTCGGGTCATTGTAGGACTGAGCGCAGTGGTTGGTCGGTGAAGACTTTTATGGGATGAGTCTGGAAATATGGCCGGAGCTTCCGAGAGGAAATCAGTAAGCAGAATGCCAACTTTTCGAGCTTCGGGTAGTTCTTTTCTGCCCCGGTCAATCGCTTGTTGATGTAGTAGACATGCCATTGAATGCGATCTTCAAGCCGTATTAATGCTGAGCTGATTGCCTGTGCAGAAACAGCCAAGTAAACGTATAAGTCTTCATTGTCTACCAGCTTAGACAAGATTGGTGGTCGCTCTAAGTGGCCCAGGAGTTCCTTGAATGCGAAAACGCACTCAGGGGTCCACTCAAAGTTGCGCTTCCCCGTTCGAAGTAAATTGAAGAAAGGAATGCACTTGTCGGTGGCCTTTGAGATGAATCGACTTAGAGCGGCGACCTTTCCGTTTAGACTTTGAACATCTTTAATGTTTTCAGGGAAATGGATGTCCCGAATGGCTTGGATTTTCTCGGAATTAGCTTCAATGCCCCGGGCGTTGACGATGAAGCCCAGGAACTTTCCTGAGGCGACGCCAAAGGAATGCTTTTGAGGGTTAAGTTTCATGTCGTATTGGCGGAGGACATCGAAAATTTTGGAGAGGTCGTGGACATGGTCGCTAGACATCTTTGATTTAACTAGCATATCATCCAGTACACCTCCATGGATTTCCCGATTTGATTTTTTAAGAGGCGATTAACCATCCACTGATATGTGGCGCCGACATTCTTGAGACCGAAAGGTATGACGCGATAGCAATAAAGCCCGTGGTCGGTTATGAAGGAGGTATGGTCCTGGTCGTGGAGATTCATCGGGATCTGGTTATAACCGGAGTAAGCATCCATGAAAGATAGCAATTGGTATCCGACGGTTGAATCGACTAGCCAACCAATCTTTGGGAGCGGGAAGCTGTCCTTGAGACACGCCTTGTTTAAATCTGAGAAGTCGATACACATTCACCATTTACCATTGGCCTTCTTGACTAGGACCGGATTAGAGACCCATTCGGGGTAGTCGGCTTCGCAAATGTTGTTGTTTTAAAAGGCGATCTACCTCTTCTTCGAGTTCCCTGGGCCTGTTGGGTCCCAGGAAGCGGCGCTTTTGTTTTACTAGAGGCATCTTAAGGTCTATGCTTAAAGAATGGCAGGCGATTACCGGGTCTATGCCTTTCATGTTGGGGTGGGTCCATGCAAACACGTCCAGATTAGCCTTTAGGAAATCCACTAGATTATCTTTGATTGCTGGGTGAAGGTGTGATCCTATCTTTAATACTCGCGATGGATCATCGAGACTGATGGGTACATCTATCGTGGGCTCGACTGGAGTAGGTCTCTCGCACTCGGGCTCTTCGTCTTTCCTTGGATCGAGGTCATCGGAAAGACGGGAGTGGCGTTTGAGCCATGGCCCAGATGCTGCAGATTACTAGGAGGAGGCGGTCTTGGCGCAATAGGCTACGGGCGCTGCTTTGCCATTGTCCTTATTGCGCGCGTTCTTCCATTCTATTGCACAACATTCTCTAGCATTAACTTGATTGCCTCTGACCATTCCGATCCCCTTTTTATGTTGGAAATTTTATGAGGAGGGACTTGGAAATTTCATAAGTGGGACCATGGCAATAGGCAGACGCGGAATTCTGTGAGGAACGGACGCCCAAGGAAGGCGTTATACGGTGAGTCGATGTCGATAACCATGAAGGTGAGGATGCAGACTCGGTTCCGATCCCCCGCACTGAGTTTGACAGGTAGGTCTATGACTCCTACTGGAAAGCTGGATGCCCCATTAAAGCCGTGGATCGTGGAGCGGCATGGCTTGAGATCTCTCGCCTCTAACTTCATTTGGTCATAGGCGACTTTGAAAATAATGTTGACCGAGCTCCCTGAATCAATCAATATCTTTTGAACAGTTGCAGCACCAATTTGGGCAGTGATAACCAAAGGATCAGTGTTTGGGATTTCAATTCCTGTGGACTCCCTCCCATTAAAGGTAATGTCGTCCCGCATGGTTTTCCGGAGCTTGGCCAGGATAGATTCGTCAGGATCAGAGCAAGCCTCGTAGGTTGCATGCTTAATGGAGCCCACATATTCCTCCATCTTTCGAAAGCTGTCATGTGTAGGGCTCGGCCCGCCGCATATGGTATTGTTCACGATTCCCCGCCTTGCGTTAGATGGTCTTGGGGCTGCCTTGGCTATTGTTTGAGGAGTTGGCGCTGGAGGCTTTGGATTGGTCTCAGGGGGAAAGGTTTCTTGAATGTATTGTTCAAGCCGCTTTTCTCGGATAAGCTTCTCGATTGCATCCCTTAGTTGGTGGCATTCGTTCATGTTATGGCCATACATGTCGTGATATCGGCAGTATCTCCCCGAATTCTTCTCGGAATCGGTGGACTCCCTGACGCAGGGTTTCTTATAGGGCAAAGTGTTACATGTCTCTAGGTAGATAGTTTTCGGATCTTCATTTAGCGAAGTATATGTCTTATGAGATTGGTAGGGGCCGGGCTTCCATGGTTCTGTTCGTACCTGATTGTTGCCCCGGCCAGCTTGCCCCCCAGTGTTTTGTCTTTACCTGAGGGGTCCTGCCCCCGCATTCGAATTGGAGGGGCCTCCCGCTTCTCGCCCCTTAGGACAGTTATTAGCAGTGTCTGTTCGAGGGAAGTTGGGGCGACTGGTCTCGGAGACACGGTTCCATCTCGCTTCTTCTTGGCATAAGAACTGCACCACTTTCTCATAGAAAGCATCGAGGCTCTTTGGTTGCTTTCGATCGATCCATGCCCCAAATTCAGAAGTTGGAAGGACGCCCTTGGCTAGTTGGAAGAGTATGGTGCACAGATCCGGATCCTCGACCTCGGCGAGGGAGATGTTGAACCTGGAAAGGTAGCTTTTGAGAGACTTTGTGGGCCCTTGGTATAGGTTGGAAGGGTGAGGCCATTCTTTGGAGTCGGGATATGCATTCTAAATTGCTTGAATAATTGTGTCGCTACTTGGCCGAAGTTGTTGATGGAATCGAGCGGGAGGCGAGAGAACCATAATAAGGCGGTTCCCGCCAGGAAGACTGGAAAGCATTTACACTTGACCAGATCGTTGCCTCGGCCCGAGTCCATTTGCCATTCATAATGATTTAAGAAAGCACAAGGATCAGTAGTGCTATTGTAGAGTGGCATCTGTGGCATGCTGAAGTGTCGCGGCCATTCAGCTTCATTAACTCTTCGAGTGAAAGGGTTGCGCCTAATGTGCGCTTCCCATGAATCATGCACATTCCTTCGCATCTCCCTCATGATCCTTCGGACCATGTCGGGAAGGTAGGTCGGATGAGGGTCCGCCATTGGGACCCATGGGTTTTGGCGAGGTTCTGGAGTTCAGGTGCGAGGAAGTCTTCTATGGTGGATGTCCGGGATATTTTATTCCATGTCCTCGACATCTATAACGGAATCCTCGTGTACATGAGGATGTGGGGCAGGGGCGCGCGGATCCTGTTCTGGATAGGTTCGGGCTGCCACAACAGTTGGTTCATTGTTTCGGCGGGTGGTCGTTGGGTCTTGTCGAGGAGGAGCCTGATTGGTAGGAGCAGGTCCATCATTGATGACTAAGCGAGAGCTGTCCCAATATTGGGCGCCTTCGCTATAGGTGACAGTGGTACGGTCGCCGTTGCCGTTGGCATGCCCATTGCCATTGCCGTTGTCGAGGGCGTTTGATTGGACGACGACGTTGTTGATGAGGCTAAACCCCCTTCGTTGGTGTGGGCCCCTTGTTTCAGAAGAGGAAGTTTCCGATGTTGGTGGTCGAGGTTGGGCATTGTTCCGAGCTAATTGTAGTCGAGCGACGACGCGCTGACTTTCTTGGAGTTGTCGCATAAGGTCGATATTATTCCTTAGCGCTTGGTTAAGCTCGACAGCCGTACTCTCGTACCTTTCATTAAGCGCGCGGATTTGCGCTTGGGTTACGGACGCTTCGGGGTTCGCAATTGGAGGTTCATTTTCATTGGTGGCCGGGATGTTTACCAGTAGAGGTGGATGAGATGTACCGGACTTGGCGGCGGCCGAGGAGCCGATCATTGCGTTCTTTGACTTTTTCATCGTCGTAAGCAGACTCGACGGCAGGTTAGGCAAGGAACCTTAAGCTCGTCGAAGTCGAGATTGTAAGGTGTGAGAAAGACGCAATATCCGAGTTTTCTCAGTGAAAGCACCAAATGTTGACAGCAAAAAATATCGTAAACACCAAAGATTCCTAATTACTAGGAATTATAAATATGGTCGCATAGACAATAACATAAAATAGAACATAAGCGGTAAATGACACAAGAAATTTATAGTTGTTCGGCCTCAGTGAGGGCCTACATCCACTTTGAAGAGTTGTAGAAATTTTATTGATCACTTGAAAGATTACAAAGTTGAGATCCTCTCATTACATTTTGTTGACTATGATACATAAAGTCACAATAGTCATATTTGCATGAAATAGTAAAATGGACAATTTTGCCCTTCTTCTTCCTCAAAGAGGAGATGACATTAATTAAGTTTTATGGAGGTCCCAAGGCCCAAAAGTCTCTCCTTTTTGAAGTGTGAGGCCATGGGGTATTTATAGGAAGTGGTTAGGTAGGGGTTAGGTAGGAGTAAGTAGAAATGGGGACCATCTTCAGGAAATTCGCACCTCCAGCTGTCGGCCACTAAAAATTCGTACCTGGGTGGAGGTACGAAATTTCGCACCTGTTAGGTGCGAAATTTCGTACCTAGAAGGTGCGAAATTTCACACCTTCCAGGTGCAAAATTTCGTACCTAGGAGGTACGAAATTTCGCACCTTGGCTGGGTGCGAAGTTTATTTATAGAGGGATATGGTCGAGGTTTGTTGGCGCGATCCCCTTCGGTCTTCCTCCTGGACTTCCTGAGTTTTCCCCTTGTCCCTGGCTTCACGTGATGAGTTGAGTCGAGCGTGTCTTGAGTACTTTTGGTAACCGAACCAAAAGGTCGGTCAATACAAACACATTTATAATAACATATATTTGTTTGTTATGTTCAAACAAAAATCAGATAATTGTTATATACAGCAACGTTATATACAACAGCTTGATATGTGATGGAGGCCTTAAACGTGCATATGTAGAACCATTTTTAGGTGTTGAAGAGGATGACTTAATAAGAGAAGAGGAAGCAGATAAAAGAGTGCTCGAGAAAGAAGCACAAAACATTGTCAGCATAGATGAAGAAGTAACAACATAAAAATAAGGTGTAGGAAGAACCTGTTGACTTTTCTCATTAGTTTCCAAAGTGACATTCTGGCTACCAAACAATATACCCAAACCAAAATCCATAATATCATTCACACCATTATTTCCTTCAATAATTTTATTTCCATCATTAACACTCTTTTCTTTGTCATATGAAATAATAGGTTCTACACAAGTCTTACCAAATTGTAAGTCATCACTACATAAACCCGTATCCTTTTCAACTTCACTGTTATTAGTACCATTTTTAGAAACATTGCCATCGACACTATTCACCTTATCCAAACCAGTCTGATCTCTGTTGAAATATTAACATCAGCTATACCATTAATATCTGCTCCATCTCTAGAATCAACTATAGGATCAAATGCTAAAGCATTGAAAGAATTTCCACCAACCTTAACATTGTTTGCCTAGTCCTGAACAGCATTATCAAATTTTTTCCGCCACACTTTCTTTTTTAATAACTGACATTAATCCATTCTCTCTGGTTAGCAAATTTTTTATCATGGTTATTCTGTTGACCAGCAGAAGCATTTTCTCTAACATAAGTATCATCAAAAAACTCTCCAAACTATTTATCCTTGAATAATTCATCCTTAGGATTTTACTCACAAACGACAGTATCATGACCAAACAATTTGCAAGAAGAACAAATACGCGGTTTCCAGTCATAAGCAAGCTTCACAGGAGGGCATTTCTCTCCTAAACCATCAACAACAATCATATCAGGCAGCTCAAATTCACAGGAAACTTCAACTAAGGCCTTGGTGTATCTAAAACCTAGTGATGTTTAACGCATAAATTAAATAATTATTATTTTCAATTCATTTCTTTTAATAATGCATGCTTATATAACATCACTAATGAAATAAATCTTGATGTTAATGATTGATTTATATTTGAAACCTAGTTTTCGTGAATGTCATTCGAACGTTAATTTGCACTTGTAAACCACGTATTTTTCTACTGCAAATATGTTCTTACATTTTTTAAACATTCCTCCATTTCTGCTATTTAAATGCATGTGCATAGCATATACAATTAAATCTGAAATATAATAACTTTAGTGTAAGTGCACTTTTTGCTATTAGCGTGAACTTTCACAAAATCCCTTCGTAGAATATTATTAAATACTACTGTTAGAGCATCTCTAACGGCTAAGAATTCAGCTTATGAATACCGAATAATGTTGAATTTTTTCCTCCAACAGATGTTACAGATTGTAATTTTAAAGAAAATATTACGGGAACAATCGTGAACTAGGAATTGGTCCCGGGCCTTGAAAAAATCAGCGCTTGTATATAGAAACTATAGAAACTAGGAACGTCGAACGCTTGCTGTTACGCTTGCTTGTCTGACGTAAAACCATTTTCAATCCAAATGTGTATTAACTTAGGTTTATGACCTGGCCCGGTCTAGTTCAATTTGGGGCCTGGGCGAATATGGTTCTAAGGCGAATATGTGCAATCAACCCTTATAAATATAACGCTAGGGTGATCTATTAGCCATAAAACCAATCCGGAGAACGAAGGGGGACGAAACGCCGAGAAGAATTTTCTTTCAAACCTCGAAGCGGATTAATATAATCATGGTTTGTTCAAATCATATTTACTTTTGATGCATATGATCACTGTTATGTATTTTCGTTTGATAACATGGTTATTTCGATCAGTGTATGATAACGGTTTTGCTTGATTGTTAAGACAGGTATTTGATTTAAATTAATAACTAAAATCACTCGCTGACGGGATTTGTTGTAGATTTTTTAATGCTACATTCACCGGTTAATCAAAAGTTATACGTTTTCAGATTGACCATAATAAAAATGTTGATGTAATTAATAACTGTGATACAATTAATATCGTAGATTATTATACGTTCACCGGCTAATCATATTGTAGATTGTTTACTCGCTGATGCAATCAATAACCATGATACATTGCCTGGTTTATCGCATGTATGACTATACTAAAAAAAGCTGCTGCTCCATTTTCTTGCTTTTCATTTGCAATACTAATCTTGCATCAATTGTTGTGTATAGGGGTGAGCACTATTTGGTTAAATCAAATAAACCAACCAAACCAATTTACTTTAGTAGGTTTGGTTTGATTTTGAAATCAAGTTGGTTTGTAATCAGTTTGGAAAAATATTTAGTCTGGTTATCGGTTTAACCAAATTAACCAAACTTTTATTGTATTTTTCAAAATTATCGATATTATAGTAAATATTTTAGGTTAATTTTGCTATCTAAGTAAATTTTAATCATGACATATGTATCAAAATTAATTTTGAGAAGCATAAAAATCATAAATAATAGTATTTTAATCATATATTTATAAATTATTTCAAATCATAGTTATTGTCATGAATATAAATTCTAAAATAATTCTAGTTCGGTTAAATCGGATAGCCAACTGAACCAACAAATCTTAATTTGATTGGTTTGGTTTCCATTTTTCATCGGTTTTAGTTTGGTTTGACAATTTTCATAATCAGATGAACCAAACAAACCAAGCGCTCACCCATAGCTGTGCAAGCATTTTCTTATTAACTAAATTTGTTTTTGCTGAAATTTTCTTCCAATAGTCCTTTTTTTGGCATCAAAACAATGTTATGACTATTTAAATCACAATTGGATCAAATTACATTTTCTCAACTAGAAATGCAATCTGAAAGCAATTTGTGTGTCTTAAACCTACTTTTGGAGGAAATGCAAGAATGTTGGCATTCTTCAAATCATTGTTTCAAATCTCGCAAATATCGCCCGAGGTCTCCTCTGAGATCTTGTTTTGGGCTCCTTATGAAACGAAACAAAAAATATCATTCTAAATCTCCTTTCAAATACATCGTTCGAGATATTATAATATTGAGTGATATATTGACCGAGATGAAATACTAGAATATCATCCGAGATCTTAAATTTTTTGATTAAAATTTTGATCTGTGCCTGAACTAGAACAATAATTAAAAAAACTCAAATCTAGCCATGATAATCTTTTGTTATTTTACATTTTGCATGTTAAATGACCAGATTGTTTGTTCATATATGTTCTACAATGCTTATGATTTTCATAATCGTCGTT
Source organism: Allium sativum (assembly GCA_030737875.1). Taxonomy (NCBI): domain Eukaryota; kingdom Viridiplantae; phylum Streptophyta; class Magnoliopsida; order Asparagales; family Amaryllidaceae; genus Allium; species Allium sativum. Next base: position 380,589,300 of record CM060926.1, read on the forward strand.
TTTAGAATACATTTTACCTATGAGATAATGTATTTCATGATCTGTTTATGCTGAGTTTTTTAATGTTTTGGATCCTTTTAATGTTTTATGTCTAACAATATTTATGTTTTAAGCATATTACGATTTAGAGTATGACTGATCTTTCGCAAAATAAAGAATAATAAAGTTATTTTCAGTGTTTTAAATATCGGCCATCTCGGCCGAGATCTCATTTTGGCCTCAAAATGAGACGATACATGATATATCGTTGAATATCTCGTTTTGAAGATACCGGATGATATTTACAAATATCGGCCGATATCTTGACCGAAACGAAATCACAATATATCACTCGATTTTTTTTTAAATAAGCAAAACCCGTATAAGCACATCAGTAACAAATAGGCTTGTTTTTCTCGCATCAGCCCGTATAATCCCATCACGATGTATCTTTGTTGTTTATTCAGCTCACAAGAGGACTAGGTTGTAGGAAGAGGTGTTATTTCAGCTTTTGTAGCTTTTTATTTATTTATTTTGTAAGCAACTTTTATAGCATCCTACAGGTAACATAATATAACAACATTAGGCATATTTTCTTATTATAGTTTACTTTTTCAAATTTAATTGAAACTAAGAGTTCTCAATTTTAGTTCATAGTTTGATTATGAATAAAGCTTGCAGCCTTGCATTTATGTTTTTATATAACGTAGTGCACATTTTTCCGTTACTGTTTTATTTATTTACTAAACAATCATAAATACAAAGGATAAATTAGATGCTATTATGAAATGACTCACAATTGTTACACTGTATCTATACTTTACAAGTTCAAGTTGAAACTGTTAGTTCCAAATACTAAAAAGTAGGATGTTACACTATAGTTTATGAGTACATTGTGCAGATGGTATGTCTTGTTGCTGTTGCATTGATCAAACATATCCTTTCATCATTTGACTTTTTTTTCCTTTCTAAAATGGCCACAGGAACATTCTTCAGTTTCTAAGTTCACCAGTACTTGTTGTTTCACAACCCATTCCAATATTTGTTGTTACACAACCCATGCATAGCATTTCTTGTTTCATAACCAAACCATGAACCGATATGTTTCATAAACAAATCAAGTAAGCTCAGTTTCTTTGTATTTTAGACTTTTAGTATACATAATTATTAACATAAAATGTACGCCGATATGGTTCCGATATGAACTTTAAGCTCCGATATGTAAATCCGATATTGACGCCCGAGATGTACTCGTCTTCTCCGAGATCTCCCCCGAAACGGTACCGAATCACCAAAATCTCCGAGACGATACGCGACCGATATCCAATATTTAAAACTTTACTTATTTTACAATTCAAGTTTATGTTACTGTGTTTTTAATAGCATTCAAAAAATCATTTTGTGGAAATATCATTTTTTTTTAACATATCATGTACCCAGAGATTGTTCCGAAACGAACTATCAGACCCAAGATAGAAATCCGAGACGAACTCCCAAGTTAGACTCATCTCATCCGAGATCTTCCCTGATACGAGATCAAGTCTATAAAATACCCAAGACGAAACGCGACCGATATTCGAGATTTAAAACTTTGCTCCATATTAAAGGCTTAATTCTAAAATTTTGATTTTTTTAGACATATATATTAATTTGTTACATCTTTGTCTGGCTTTGGTCCCTGTTGGAAATTTATGTGAATTATTTAAAATATAGAAATAAGTGTATGATGGCTCCTATATGTGAATAGTCCCACATCATGGGATTATAAGAAAGATGCAAGTATTTATACTTGTTTCTAAGAAGTCGTGTTGGGGCCTTGGGCTCCCAATGCATGCTTTGTTGTGAGGAGGGAGACCATGCATCATGAACACCACACACGCACGCGCTACCGACCGACTGACTCGATCCGACCCGACCCGGCCCGGCTCGGTTCGGTTCGGTTCGGGCTTGGGCTTGGACTTGGGCCTTGGCTACGTGGTGTAGACACTTATATTTTTGGACCAGAAAACCTTGACTTTTTCAAACCATTTTTATGAAAAATATTTCTGAGCCGACTTTATCATGAAGCAGTAAACTTTTGACCCGGTATTTCAGCAGATCCTATTTTCTCCTACTGCCCAGTATTTTCGATTAACTCTAATCCCCGTCTATATATTATCTTCAGTTGTAGACGAGATTAGTACAGAAAAAAAAAATCTCCTCCGCCATTAAAACATTCTTACAGAAATTTTCGAGCAGTTATTTATTTTGAAAGTGCAAATCTGCACTGATTTGTTGTGCAAGCAAATCAGTTACTGTTCTACGAGGCTGTTTTATCCTAGAGGCGGCGGCGAGAGTACGAACTGGTTTTGCACCACTGACTAGATCGCCGAATCGTCTTCAAGAGAGCGACCTGTTTCGCGACTCAGCCATTGTTTCCCAACAATTTGAAGACGAATCGTGAAACAATGGCTTCGACTACCCTATCTACATTCGGCGACCAAACATCTTCAACCTCGCTCATTTCTGATACCCGTCTAGGGTTTGCTGTATTCATTTCTATGTTTATCTGTACATACCAGACCGCAGCTACCACTCTCGATATTCACTAAAGATCCCAGATCTAATAATTTGGCCTGATTGAGCTTTCAGGTATACCCTGGATCTGAAGAAATACATGTACGGTGAAGATGAGATAGTTGAGTTTAGAGAGCCGATGCGCGGTCATAAAGAGAAGTAAAGCTTCAGAACTTGTTTCCTACTTGCAACTTAATGCCTGGTATGGTTTTAATTTTTTATCGTTTCTTTTGCTCCATGTGACGTTTGAAGTATGATAACTTATACAGTAATATGCTTTGTCAATGCTGATTAAATTGGTTGTGAATGCCGAAGCACATATACATGGTTAAATGTAATTACACACTCAAGTGATGACCACGAGGTTGAGCAAGTAGAAATGCATGAATTGCGATGTTCAGACTGTATTATGATGCATAAATCTCTCGATTTATTTATATATATTTTTAGGGAAGATAAGAAGTGGCCAAAATAAATAATTGGTCAATACATTTGAAATGCATATGATTATATGGAAATGTCATTAAAATTGACATTAATAGAACACATATAATATTGGGAAATGTCACTAAAAATTTGACATTAATAGAATGTGTATGTTATTTGATAATGTCCTTAAGAATTGACATTAATTGGATGAATAGGTTTTTTGCATCAAATAAATTGACATAGTTTATATGCATACAAGTGAAAAGATAGAATATAGAACACCTTTGTTGCATACATGTGGATAATTTATGTTAGTCTCTGAGTTTATGAATATTTTCCTATGAGAAAATATAAATTCTCAAACATATGAACATCTCTAAAAAATAGTAAGCATCAACAACTGACCAGTAAATAACAGAATGGAATCCGCAAGGAAACCATAAATGACAGCAGCAATCAACCCAAATGAATGATTCTGGACAGTTATTCTATAATACAACTGTAGAAAACCATATCATATGACACGAATGTATTGGAACAGGCCAGGCCCTACACCGCAGGCTAACCTGACTGAGGAGCCTCTTACGGCTATGATTACTGAGATTCGCCTTATTGGTGAATCAGAGGTTGGTGGGTAGACATTGGTGTTTCTTGCCATGTTTGCTATAATCATGATATATTCACAATATACACAGTTGCTGACGATCAGAAAGTGTGTTGTGAGATTCTCGCACCACTTAAGATGTAGAGACTGGTAATATGAAAATAAAACATATGATTGGAAAGACATTGATTCTTAAAGATGTGATGCATTTGATATGTTTGAAACATTCAAAATTGAAATCAAGCAAATAGGAAAATTAAGAGACTACATAGTGATAGAGGAACAGAATATGAATCAAATTCTATTCTGGATTTTTCATGTGATATATTGTACATAAGAGAACTGCACCATTTTCACCTGAAATGGAAGGTAAAGCTAAAAAAAAATAGGACCTTTACCGAATTAGTAATTGTCATTTTATTAAATTTTGGTGCAGCAAAACATTAGTGGGGGAATATTTTATAGACTGTATGTTATGTTCTGAATAGAATCCCCAAATCTAAGAATAAAATTTCGCCTTATGAAATTTTAGAGAAATATAAATCCAATATGTCAGACTTTAGAACTTGGGGTTGCTTAGCATATGTTCGCATTCCAGACCCTAAGAGAATAAAATTGGCCAGTAAATCATACGAATGTGTATTTATAAGCTATGCTGTTACTAGCAAAGCATATAGAATTTATGACCTAAATACACATAATATAATTTGAATCAAATGATGCCAATTTTTATGAAACGAAATTTCTTTTTAAATTAAGGAATAGTGGGGGCACATCAAGTAAGCCTATTAGAACAGAACTTAATAAAAGTTCTGAAGTTGAAACTAGAAGAAGTAAAAGAGCAAGAACCGTAAACGAATTTGGTTCGAATTTTTGTGATTTTACTATAGAGGAAGATCCCTTAAACCTCCAAGAGCCCTTATCTTCTTTAGATGCCGATTTTTGGCGAGAGGCTATAAATAATGAGATGGATTCTTTGAAATCCAATAAGACTTGGCATTTGACATACTTACCCTCTGGTTGTAAATCTATAGGTTGTAAATGAGTACTTAAAAAGAAAGCTAAAACCTGATGGTACTATTGATAAATACAAAGCACGACTAGTAGCTAAAGGTTTTAGAGAAAAAGAAAATATAGATTTCTTCGATACTTTTTCACCTGTAACTAGAATAACATCCATCCGGGTATTAATCCCACTTGCTTCCATTCATAATTTATTAATACACCAAATGGATGTTAAAACCGCATTTTTGAACGGTGAATTAGAAGAAGAAATTCATATGGACCAGTCTGAAGGATTCGTAGTACATAGTCAAGAACATAAAGTATGCAAATTAGATAAACCATTATACGGTTTAAAACAAGCACATAACAATGACATAAAAAAATGATAACTTTAATCATTTCACATGGTTTTAAAGTTAATGAAAGTGACAAATGCTTTTATTACAAATCTGAGAATGACATTTGCATTATTATATGTCTTTATGTAGATGACCTACTCATCTTTGGGTCAAACATTCATGTCATAAACTCAGTCAAATCCTTATTAAATGCCAATTTTTGATATGAAAGATCTAGGTGAGGTGAGTGTAATCCTTGGTATTAAGATTACTGGGTAAAAAGGGGATTTTCTTTGGATCAATCTCATTAAAATGAGAATACTCTAAAGAAATACAATTATTTTGACTGTAAACCTGCATATACACCATATGGTCTCAGTGTAAAGTTATTTAAGAACACTGATGAAGGTGTAAGACAGTCTGATTTTGCGAGCATCATTGGAAGCCTTCGGTATGCCACTGAATGTACTAGACCCGACATTGACTATGTCGTGGGATTATTATGCAGACTTACCAGTAGACCCAGTATAGAGCACTGACATGTTATTGAAAGAGTCATGAGATACCTTAAACGAACCGTGAACCTTGGATTACATTATGAAAAGTTTCAAACTGTACTTAAAGGATATTCCGATGCTGACTGGAATATTTTATCTGATGATTCTATTGCGACCAGTGGCTATATATTTAGCATTGCTGGAAGAACTGTTTTTTGGAAATCTAAGAAACAGAATATCTTGACTCAGTATACTATAGTGATTGAGATAAGAGCACTAGCCACAGCTAGTGAAGAAGCAGGGAACTAAAGAAATCTGCTAGTTGAGATCCCTATACGGGAAAGATAGACACCAGTGGTGTAATCGATTGAGATAGTTCCGTGGCTATTACAAAAAGTATAGAACCATTATAACAACGGTAGAAAATGACGTCGTAAGCACAATACTGTAAAAGAACATCACATATATAGTGATGAAAGATTTGACGACTATTGAAAGAAAAACAGAACCGATAATACAACGGTAAGAAATGACAGTCGTATGCACAGTATTGTTAGAGGACATCACATATGAAGTGATGATAATTTGATAGATCCTTTGGCGAAAGGACTAACCAGAAAGAAAGTCCTTAATAATTCTAAAAGAATGAGACTATTGCCCTGAGATTGTGGAATCACGCACAATGGTAACCCGACCTAAATGACTGGAGATCCCAAGAAATAGGTTCAATGGGTAAAAACAAGTTGTGTAGTGATAGAAGTAGAACATGCTATTTAATAAACTAAGAAGCATGTATTCCTGAAGTGATTAGAGGATGAGTTAATAGAAACTCTTAATGAGATCTATACTCTATTTGGAGTGGAGTACCTACCTTCAGGAGTACTCTTGATAGACTCACCTGTGTGAATGTGGAAATGTGGCCGTTTCCTATGGAGTTTTGGGCAGAACTTCTAGAGCGTTCATTAAACTGGGATAGACGTGCATGACCATAAACGCACGGGCTTATTTGATTGCACTATAGAAAAGGTTGTGTGTGGTTTGATGTCAGGAATAGAGTTCAAGACTACGTGTTACTCTAGTAAAAACTGAATCTTACTCACTATGCAAAGGTTCAAGTCGGATGACACCTTTGTTTATGCACAGTCTTATGGTTTTAGAAACTGCTCGATAATATTTTAAAAAATTCAAGTGGGGGATTGTTGGAAATTTATGTGAATTATTTAAAATATAGAAATAAGTGTATGATGGCTCCTATATATGAATAGTCCCACATCATGGGATTATAAGAAAGATGCAAGTATTTATACTTGTTTCTAAGAAGTCGTGTTGGGGCCTTGGGCTCCCAATGCATGCTTTGTTGTGAGGAGGGAAACCATGCATCATGAACACCACACACGCGCGCGCGACCGACTCGACCTGGCCCGGCTTGGGCTTGGGCCTTAGCTACGTGGTGTAGACACTTATATTTTTGGACCAGAAAATCTTGACTTTTTCAAACCGTTTTTATGAAAAATATTTCTGAGCCGACTTTATCATGAAGCGGTAAACTTTTGACCCGGTATTTCAGCAGATCATATTTTCTCCTACTGCCCAGTATTTTCGATTAACTCTAATCCCCGTCTATATATTATCTTCAGTTGTAGACGAGATTAGTACAGGAAAAAAAAATCTCCTCCGCCATTAAAATATTCTTACAGAAATTTTCGAGCAGTTATTTATTTCGAAAGTGCAAATCTGCACTGATTCGTTGTGCAAGCAAATCAGTTACTGTTTTACGAGGCTGTTTTATCCTAGTGGCGGCGGCGAGAATACGAACTGGTTTTGCATCACCGACCAGATTGCCGAATCGTCTTCAAGAGAGCGACCTGCTACGCGACTCAGTCATTGTTTCCCAACAGTTCCTATTTCCAACCTTTGAATATTGTAATTTTTTATTGCCTTAGTATATAGTAAGTACTAGGGTTAGGTCTTGTCAACTGTAAAACCAATTGGGGGAAAAAGAAAAAGGAAAATCACCTAAAAAAAAAGTGGAACAGTATAGTCGTGGTTAGTTCAAAAATGTTTTCCTGGAAATATGGTCACAGGTAAAAAAAAATTTTCTCTGATAATATGGTTAGGTCAGCTAATGTTTGATAATTTGGTCAATGGTAATGTATTTTTGTTTGACAGTTTGGTTAGTTCGGCCGATGTTTTATAATGGTTAGGTCAGTCCTGACATTGTATGCTTTCGGGGTTATTTTGAAATAATGACAGGGAACTGTTTTATAAATATGCCCTCAGTCCTGTTTTATATGATGGTTACACTAGTTATGTGAAACCTGAGCTTGAGCCTGCAACGTATGAAAGCGGTGATAATAAGTTACACTTGTTTTATTTGATGGTTTATGTATCACTATCAGTTTGCTTTCAAATATGTGCTCATTCATGTGTAATTTCATGTTTTAAGGTTTGCAGTTCAACGTGAGAACAAATGCTTCAGATTTTTAACATGCAAGTGTAATTCTCTTTAGTTAGAACAAATGCTTCAAAAAATTTAACATGCAACAGTGTTCGTATTTGTGCATAGATTAATGTTTACTGTTTGTTATGCAGGTATCCTAGTTCCAAACTTGTGTCATTGACTCTCTTCGTCCACATCTTATTTCTCAAATTCATAATCTATTCTTGAGTATGTCCGAATCAAAGGTTTCCGTTCATAGAGAGAATTAAAGAGAAAAAATGATTAAATTTGCTAGTAAATCCACGGTTGATGGACTCACTAAATTTATAATGCGTGTTAACTTAATAAATACCCGGATAGGAATGAAGTTTCTTAAAATATCATGGCTCAGAAACTCTGTATTCAAAGGATATATAAACTGTGATCAAAGTAAAAATAAATAAAAAATCTACTAACCCCACGATGCTTTCCGTCTATATCTAGTTGCTCGTCTATCCAACCGTGCAAAGCTAGTTTAAAAATACAACAGTTTCACATGATTTTGCAAGGTGATCTAAGATAGCATCCGCACCTGGCTGTTTAAATGCTCTTCAGCCCTGTAAAAGCAAATCTGCGAGTGCGTTTCCCTCTCTGTGTAAAAGCAAAACAAAAAATAGTTTTTTTTTTTTTTTTTTTTTTTTTTTTTTTGTTTGAAGGAATTGCATGAAGATTGCAAGTAGTTTAAATAAGTATATCACAATGATCTAATTTCATGATTAGAATATCAGGCCTTTGTCTTAATGTAAAGAATATCAAACTCCAACAAAAGAAATATATTAAACTCAACACATAATCATTTAGTTATTCAGTAATGAGGATCATTAAACACCAACCGACCTACAACTCACCATGCAATCATTAAGCAAATATGATTTATATGTTTAATCGTACGCAATGTTTGTGGCTATCACTAAACACCAACCGACAAATCATACTCATAATGTGCCAGTCTAACATAATAATTTATCAAGTATATCAAGATTATGGAGTATTTAACATAGTTACAAATTATGCAGTATTCTAGTGCTGCATCCTAAATGCGTTATAAACAACTGAAAACTTGAAAACCGTAGAATACACTAGCTTGAAAGTTGAAACAGATAAACAGTAAACAACTAAGCGATAAGATAAACTTCATATTTATGAATTAAATAATAAACAACGTATTAAACAGATAAATGCTTAAACTACTTAATAAAACTCCTGTTTTTCCTCTTCCTCCTAGTATTCACTATAGCCTAAATCGACGCTGCAGTCAGTAGAGATTGAAGATTAAGACATCGGACCGGAAAATGATCGGTTTGATTCACAACCTGATTAAATGCCACCCTTGGTCCTGCCGTGGGTGAATTCTAGCTAATTTCTTCTAGGATATAAAGTTTTGTGTGTATGACACATATCATTAATTATGTGGTTGACCGTTGGTAATCAGATTTATGGATCTAAACTGCTTATAGGATCTGAATTTAGTATTTTGTTTCCTTAAAAAGATGATAAATAAGTTTGCAGTTTATGATTTCATGATGAACAATGATTAAATCCATGGCACCATGTGAATGGACAAGGGGAGGGTGGAGAAAAGTTCCTTACTTTGCACAAGTATTTCCAGTATCACATGGTAAGTTAATCTTAACATATGAGGCTTACTACAAAAATCGTGATATCGATACTTTAAAAGACGGTGATACTCTAGCGGTTCCAAAGAGTTGTTATGAGGATGACAACACTGTTCCTGCTGATGATGGAGGCCTAAGTTCCAGTCGTTGGGCACCCTTCTTTGTTTTTGGCCATTCATATGGTAATCAAATTTCACAGGATAATGATTTGGTGGAAATAAAGTTAGAAATTGAGCCAGGATTCCAGTAATGATTTGGACTGTTATCTGTGATGTTTACCCATTGGTGGATGGCTTGATTCTATAAGTTACGTTGTTTACTGTTTGTTGCCACATTGAATTGAATGTTAGTTTATGGTGGCTGCTTTGCTTTCTATGTTGCTCATTCTATATTGCTCAGTGGCCGACTTTTTTGATGAGCTGCAAGTTAACGAACTGTGAATTTCAATGCACTTCGTTTATATTGGGTTCTAGAAAGGGAGCATGTACAGTTTGTAATTTAGCTTGTTCTTGGATATTATTGACAGATATAGTTTTATAAATCTACACAGCCATTTGCAAAGCACAAAGAATGTACAAAATACCAGTCAGTGAGTAACCAAGGGCAATGTGAAAGTAAAGATCGCAGATGTTATAACGTATGCTGGTTTTGCTAATAATATATGTAACCACGTAGTTTGATTGTGGTTTCTGACGTACTTTTTCGTTTATATCAATTTTTCAGCAACGTTATCTCTTAATGTCCTACCTACCCTCTGGTGCTTCAACAGGTGGCAATGTCACAAACGTTTTCTTTGTTCGAGCCATTAATTTGTTCAAAGATTGACTCAGTAGAAGATATGGCCAGCTTTTGAAGTGTGATAAAAATTTAGCATGTGGTGTCAATCCAAATAATAGCATAACAATTCGAAACACCATGAATCTAAATCCTTAAATTGAATCGTCACGTTTAATTATAAGGCACAACTCTTGTACCAACACTTTTAAGCAATTATAAGGCACGAATCATCATGTTTAATTGGCTTTGAAGAAATTTGAGAGGATTAGAACATGCTCATGCACTCTCAAAGCCTAAAGCCTTTTGAGCACCTTGCTTTATTCACAAGTCATTCCGTCATTTTGGGGTAGCTTAAATGGCCGTGATATGCAACATGGTTGGCATATATCATATGACTTTAGTCCGTATCGACTCCCTTTAAGAGCCTATATCTATTCACTATGAAATTGGATAAAAATCTATAAGGCGTAATTGGTCCATTAGGCATGCTAATAATGGCTTAGTTGTTGTTAACCCACTTCTAAACCCAGAAGAAAATGTTTGCAAGTAGGCGTTACGGGCTAAAAAATGATCGAAGAGAAGATAGCGGGTATAGATCTTAGAGTAGCAGTGGGGCGAGATCTATTGCGTAAACTAGCATGAAAAAGAGGAGACCATAAAGAAAGTAGAAGAATAAAGATATGGCTCTTCGGTCTTTGGGGTCTCGATTTGTGGGACTCTTTTCCTCTTTCTTATTTTGGTTTCTGATTTGGGTGACCTTCTGTAATTTGTTTACCATGCTGGAACCATTCTGTCGGAACTATCCTGCCGGTGCTCCTCCTTTTGCATATATTTTGAATTCCTTCCTCCCGGGATGGTGTCGGTTGCACAGCTCTCAGATAATCCCTTATGCTTTTGGTTCTTCCTTGTATTTGACTTTTGCTTCGGGGGAATCCTTTTGTATTTGTGTCAATCCGCTACTTCTTTATCGTTAGTCTGTTTCGGAGTTAAACTTGGTAGTAACATGAGACACCCCACATTCGTCAGTGTCACTCACTAAGCGAATGCATTAAGTTCCGTGAAACGTTATAGATAAACAGAAGCAGAAATATTACAAGATAGATAATTTAAAGCAACAGCGGAACAAAAACTTTATTTAAATAGCAAAGCTTCGTGGTACAACAAGTCCGAAGTACTAAAAACTCATTACATCAACATAAAATCTTCTGTTTTGTACTAAATCGTCATCAAAGTACATAAAAGAACTAAAAGATCACAATCCCCAAAACCATAGCCATAAAGATAAGATTCGAAACCAAACAGTACATCAAGCAGCTCCAAGTAGAAAGGAAGAAGAATTCGAATCAAGCTTGAGTATTTCCTTCCCAAGAACCTGAGGGGAGGATGGAAGAAAAGAAGAGGAAACAAAATGGATCAGACATAAAGCCTGGTGAGTCCAATGACTTTTAGAATACAAATAAGTAAAAGCATAATGACAGGCATATAAACTGGATGAGATGTCATAAGATAAGCATAGCAAGACAAGCAGGATAAACATGATGGATTATCTATTGCGCTTCTCTAACATCTTACTTTATATCCCTTTGCACCAATACTAGCATCACATAAGCTGATGATCCCACATATTCCAATGGTAGCCTTAGATGTACTTCTAGTGTAACACCCTGCATTTTTAAATGCAATTAAAAATGTGCATATAGGTATATGCATGAACATAAATGAAAATGAATTAATAAATGTAATGCATGTGCTAGATCGAAATTTGGACCTAACACCCAAATTGTTATGAACTGTAGAGAATTCTAAGTGAAGAACAAGGAAAAAGAAAATAACACTCAGAATTTATAGTGGTTCGGTGTTAACGAGCCTACGTCCACTTTATATCTTATTGATTATGCTTTAAAAGCTAGTACAACAGTGATTTCTCTCAATATTTCAGTGGTTTGACAACAATGGCGGACTCAGTATTCACTATTGCCAAAAAGATCCCGAAAAATGCCAAGCTCTGGGCTATTTATAGCTGATTTTGTCGGACGGATCGCGGACACGTGGCACGAATCCCGAGATTTTCGGATCGCATCGCCGCCATTGAAGAAACAGTCAAACTAGCCGTTGTGAACAGATGTCGTCAGATCCGTGCGATTCGGATCGCTGAAGACCAGCTCGTGGTTGAACGGGTCAGGGGGTTCGGTTCGTTACGAGGGATCGGATCGCCTAGAGGTGGTGTTCGTCGACGCGATGGGAGCGATCCGTTCCTGGGCGAGACGATGGCGTGCGATCCATTCCTGGGCGAGACGATGGCGTGCGATCCATTCCTGGGCGAGACGATGGCGTGCGATCCATTCCTCCACTTTCTTGGGGGACTTGGTTTCCTGATTTCCTTTCATGAATGATCCTGGATGGCTTGGTCAAAAAGCGAGCCAACATTTTGCCCCCTCGAAGTTTGTTTTATTGATGATGAAACATGCTTCGAAGATGCTTATGGACTATCTCCTGACGGGACGCAAGTTTACAGTCGCATTGGTTCAAATTGACACATTGATGAATCGGATCGTCATAGGACAACACGGTCCGATTTGGTCATCTGCCCGTCGCGTGCTGAGTTCCTAGGGTCTTGTGCGATACGGGGCGCATCTTCCTTCGAGTCGTATCGGGCTCTGAGTTTTGTGGGCCATCATTTCAAAGCGGTCCGTGGGCTTCTTTGCGATTTCATCTCTGGATCGTGGCCTGTGGGGCGCTTCGTGGTCCGAATAAGACAAAGGAGGGGAGACAAACGGTCACCTTCTTTGCCTATATAAGTCGACGCTCCCCTCTTCATTTTCCTTCTTTTTCTTCTCTGCTGAATCGTCTCGCGCGAGCTGTCGAAAAACGAATCCAATCTTTTAAAACTTTCGAAAATCCAAGAACTCTCTCAGCTTTTAGAAAGGTAACTTTATAGAAAGCACTCTCATACTACTCTCCTGAATCTCTACAGCTGATTCCAGAGAGAAACAAAAATAAATCCGCTACTTTACGAATAAATCACCAAGCCGCCATGGCCATTGAGCGTGGAGCTCAGGACTTGAGGACGGGAAGGAGATGAGGAAGAAGAAGGATGCAGAAGGAGAAGGAAGGCCGACTCGGATCGTGGTCAATGATTGAGGACGGAAGCAAGTGGCGAGACGAAAGATTGAGAGGGCAACCAAGAGTCGTACCACGGTAGTCGTAACGGTTCGTGAGGGAGCCTTCCCTTCGCCCGGCGATTCGATGAGGGGCAAACTCTCTGCTCTACGATCCGGAAAGGGGCGATCCCTCTGCCATGCGAGTCGAAGGGGGGGCGATCCCCCTGCCGTGCGAGTCGAAGGGGGGGGGGGCGATCCCCCTGCCGTGCGAGTCGAAGGGGGCGATCCCTCTGCTATGCGATCCGTCTCACGGCTGGTGATACGAAGAAATTTCAGTCTTTAATCAGCGCCTTGTCGCCACAAAACTCTGGACAGTTAGGATAGAGCCTTGACGTTGATCTCTCTGACTAAATGACTTCATGATTTGACTGCATATGACGACTAACGACCTTTAATAACCTCGACTGCTTTCATGTTTTATTATCGTTTTTAATAATGCGCACACACAAGCACACACAGCAGCACTTGCACACACGGGGGACGGGTAGTGTTGATCTTATCGTTCATATTTTCTCGTCCTAGCAGCAATGTCGAACGACCACTCTTCCTCAAGATCTGTAGCCGAAATGGAATCCGAGACTCCTGAACAGCATAATCCTCAAATTCCACCAATCAATCCAGAAGGTGAAGATTCTGGGTCCGAATATGAAGCCACAGAATCAGATCCGACAGAAAGCACGTCATCCAGCAACAACTCCGAGTCTGACGAGCGAGTCCGGACGAAATTCTAGGCGCAGTCGGGATAGATAAATTCTCTGACTCTTTAGCGTCCAAGCTCGACGAGATAAAACTCAAGAGAATCTGCTTGAGACACGGCATTCCTTGGGACGATGTCTTAACACCTAGAAGCGAAGATAGACCCCATCTAGCACCGGAAGGGTATATGTCGATCAGTCGAACAATGTGCCTAGTAGGAGCTATTCCTCCGTTCCCTCCAATTGTCATTGAAACTCTGAGACGATTAGGCATTGCCCCGATGCAGCTTCATCCAAACGCCTACGCGTCTCTATACTCTTTATATGTTGCTTACGCGGAAATCTTGCACGCCGAACTCAAATTCAGAGACCTGGTGTTCTTCTTTCTCTTCAAGCACCGTTCTTCTGCAACTCCCAACTTTTCCTTTTTTGAATCAGTGGCGAACAGGAAAGTTCTGTATGACGGATACAGCAACATCGGGGATCCTAAGTCTGACTGGTTTTACATAAGAAGACAGGCTGGATGCTCACGGAGATGGCTCAAATCAAGTAAATTTTGATCGCCTAGTTGAATATCTTGCTTGGGGAGTCTAAGTAATAACATTCTTCCGCTTTTTCCTTTGTCTTAAACAGATCATGTCTTCCCGAAAACAGAGGGTGCATTAGACAACAACCGGTTATCCATTCTTTTGCAAAGCAGATCCGACTTTTTAAGGATTAAAAAATGCATTACGGATGACAACCTTCACAAGCATCGCCTCTTGGATAGGAAATTTGGACTTGGAACCGGCGGCAAACCTTATAAATATGTGCCCCCGACGGAAGGAGAGGGAACTTCACAAGCGGTGGAGACAACCAAATTTCACAAAAGTCCTTCTCCAATAGTCATCCAAGACGACGAAGACTCGAATGTATACAGGGGGGATGAGTCCCGTGGTGATGCGTCGAAGGAAATCCCTACCTCTGCTCCAATGGAAACTGTCGGTGACGACGAATTGACAGAAGAACAGTTATTCGACGAGCTGAATAAAATCCCTTTGCCCGACATTGAATACACGGAAAAAGACTTCGGCGAGAAGCCTTTCTTTTCTGCTCCCGAAGAGGCGGCTGATTCAACAAGGGGACGTGAAACGGGCCAGATGAGCCTGTCTCCAGGCCCGGGTCTGTTAGGGGGAATTATATGGGATGCACACCTCACACACACTGCCTGACCGTGCACTATTACGTCGTGGATACTCAATGTGATAATATGCTCTTCTTTTCTTTTTTGCAGGAGCGATGTCACGCAGGAAATCTTATTTGTACCGTTCTCTTCGCGAAGGCACCCCCAGCCTTCGTTCGGGTACTGAGCGCCCTCGCGGTCCTTCTCACAAGCCGAGCTCTTCGCAACCACGATCTCCACCCAAATCAACCTCTACCAGGCCTTCGAGTCATCCAATAATTCCGACCGGGGGGAAAACACTTCCAAAAGAGTTGACTCCTCCAAAGAGTGCGCCTTCCCACAGTCGGTCGTCCAAAAGGCGTCACGAATCAAAAGATGGGGACAGGGATTCATCCAAAGATACTGAGCAAGAGAGAAGCAACATAGTCCCCACCAGCCAACCAGAATTAGCTGCCTCCGGTTCACGGGACTACGTTCACGGTCCTGAAATCCAAGGTAGGCTGGAAAAGCTACGGGAACAATTTCCAGGAATGTTCTTCGATAGGATGGTCTTTGTTCCTGCCTTGGAACCAGTTCCTAAGAACTGGGATAAAGAAGTTATTGGGTATATCCGTCACGTGGCCAAGCAGTACGAGGCGATGAAAAAGCACGCACTTAATCTTTCGGAGGTCATCCGGACACTCGAAATAGAAGCTCACAGGTCTAAAGCGAAACTCGAAAATAACGAAAGGGCCAGGACAAAATTAGAGAAGGATCTGGAAGACGCTCAAGCCCAGCTTGCTCTGGCACAGAGAGACGCCGCAAACTATAAAACTGAATTAGAAAATGCTAAGCAGCGCTTTCATTTAGAACTGGATTCCAATAGCCAGGAAAAAATGGCCTTAAGAAAGGAAGTTGAAGACCTCAGGATGGCCAACATCGAACTGGTAACGGCACAAGGCCATTTTTTGACGGAGAAGGCTGCTTGGGAGGCGGAAAGAGCAAGCTTAAAAGAAAGGTTGGCTCTGGCAGAGGCGGAAAAAGTGATTTTGAATGATCAGGTGGCCGATGCGGAGAGACGGGCAGCTCTTGCCGAAAAGAACGTTGATAGCGCCATCGAAATGGCCACTGCCTCCAACCACAAACTCCTTGACAGAGAGAAAGAAATCGAGGGATTTGAGGAGATGATCTTTGACTTCCTCGGTCAGGTTCTCAAAACTCGCAATATCTCATGGATCCCGGACTATCATGTTACTTTGGCCAACTTATGGGATGCCATCGTGGAAGGCGAAAAACATAGACTAGGGGTCGAAGAGATCGATGAAGATGAATTGATGAAAAGCATCCTAAGGGACAACGAGCCTGAGGATCTGGCAGAGGGCCGTCGCTTAATCCTGGCGGAAATGGAGAAGGAGAGAACCATGGCTAAAGGCAAAAGCAAAATTGACGAAGGTTCCAGCTCCGCCGCCAAGTCTAAAACTTCCGAAGTCGAGGAGTATCACCCTGACGATCCGCTAATCCCTTTAGGCTTAACTCCCGTGGTTGTTGGAGCATCCGGATCTACTCAAGAGGGAGTATCTGCTGAAGGTACCTTTCTCTTTTCCCAACAATTTGCTAAAGCGATTGCGAACTGCCGCCGCCTAACAGGACAACCCATTGAATTAGTAATGTGTGTCTCTCATAATGCAGGTGGCGAGCCCGCCGACAAGGGTGTTGGAAAAGAGAGAGAAGTGGAGGAGGGGACCGTCTTGCCGGGTGCTGAAATCGATGTTTCAGAGCGAGTCGAGGCCGCAACAGCTGAAGGAAGCATCTCGGTGCCTAGCGCCGGCGTACCCAAAGATGCTGAGACTATCGAGGCTTTAAAAGATTTGGATGGTCGGCATGTGGATGACGAAGAGGATACCACCGGCACCAAGAAGGACGACGATGATGAGGAACCCCTGGCCAGCCGAAAAGCCAGACAAGAGAAAGAGTTGGCTTTGAAGAAGGTGGGGGATGAGGCTTTGGATGTGGTCCCTCTCGCAGAGTTCGATCCCAAAACTGGGATGATTATGAAAATCCAGTCCAAGTCCATCAGCCGGCAACTTCACTTTGCAAACCCTGATGACTTCCCTGCTTCCCTCTCCGGCAGAAGCAAGGGAAAAGATGGGGGAGAGGAAACCTCAGAGGAGTCAGATGCTCCCCTCGTGGACAAGCGGAAAAGGAAGAAGGGGGATCCATCTGAAGCCGACAAGGAGAGGCTGGAGAGGCAGAAGCGAGAGAAGATATCAAAGCACAAATAGGATGTTTACTGATATTTTGCCTTTTAAGCTTCCCACTGGCCAGGGAGTGTAATTGTGAGACTGGCCCTCACTTTTGTTTCTAACTTGTTTTCACTTTGCTGATTTGCAGTACATAAACAAGGATTTGTTTCTTCTTACATCATTGTGTACCTGTATTCATAGAAACTTTCCACATTTAGTCGTTAGCCAGCTATTAATAATTATAAGTCAGTCAATCAACAGGAAGAAGAATGTTCATGCTATGTTACACTTGTTATATCAAAGTTTAGTGTTCGCATAGGAGTGCGCGATGCCCCCTAATCAATTGTTAGAGTTTTATGCTCGGCGATTCGTTCGTTCCCCGATCCTTCAGCGGGGAAGGAGCTATTTCTCAGCGCTCAACCGGAGTCGCCTTTATACTCTCTCTCTCTCTGGAGAGTTAGAGTTTGAGCTCAGCGATTCATTCGCTCCCCGATCCTTCAGCGGGAAAGGAGCTCTTTCTCAGCGCTCAATCGGAGACGCTTTTATACTCTCTCTCTCTGGAGAGTTAGAGTTCGAGCTCAGCGATTCATTCGCTCCCCGATCCTTCAGCGGGAAAGGAGCTCTTTCTCAGCGCTCAATCGGAGACGCTTTTATACTCTCTCTCTCTCTCTGGAGAGTTAGAGTTCGAGCTCAGCCGTCTGCGACCATGCATGCTCCTCAAACTCATCTCAGGTTTACATTGTAATCCAAGCTCCGAGGATTAAAACCAGTCGGACAAGCAGCTAGAGCATTTACCAAGACTTTGGGTTCCTCTGATTAGTTTACGATAGGAACTGTCGGCACTGGACTTCGGGTACCTGCAATATTCACACTGACTTTTCATAGGCAAACAAAGACGCAGTAAAGGTAAATGACACACAGTATTTTTATAATGGTTCGGTCGAATCATGACCTACGTCCACTTTATAATCTCTTGCTTTAAGAAATCAGACTGTTCTAGGCAAGTCATGCCCTGTACATAGTTTTTTTTTTAAAAAAAAACAAAAGAATAGATTTGAAACTTCTCATGTTAGATATGGCCGTAGATGTTGGGCATTCCACACTCTGGGGATCTCCTTTCCATCTACGGTTGCCAGCTTGAAGGTTCCGTTATCAAGCTTGCTGAGAATAGAATACGGTCCTTCCCACTTCGCTCCCATATGAGTTGGGGGTGGAAAGACACGTTTCAGAACCAAGTCTCCGGGTTCCAAGGTTCGGGCTCGGACCTTTTTGTTGTAGTATCGGGCGACCTGTTGTTTGCATCTCAGAGCACGCAGGTCGGCTTCATCCCTCTTTTCTTCGATCATATCCAGGGACTCAAGAAGCAATTCGTTATTGGACATTGGATCATAATAGGTCACCCGATGAGAAGGTGCCTTTATCTCAATCGGGATGACTGCTTCCGTTCCAAAAGCAAGGGAGAACGGGGTATGTCCTGTTGCTGATTTATATGTCGTCCTGTAGGCCCATAGTGCCAAGGGCAATTCGTCAGCCCACATGGCTCTAGCCCGCTTCATTCTTCTTTTCAGAATGGACTTAATTACTTTATTTACAGCTTCAACTTGCCCGTTCGATTGTGGGTGTGCCATAGATGTGTATCGATTCTCGATGTGGTATTTTTGGTAGAAGTTTCTGAATTCAGCACTATCAAATTGAGTTTCGTTGTCTGTTATCACAATTTTTGGAATCCCGAATCGACAGATGATGTTTCTCACGATGAAGTTGATTACCCGTTTAGTTGTGATTGTAGTTAGTGGTTCTGCCTCGACCCACTTAGTGAAATAATCTACAGCCACAATGGCGAACTTGGCTCCACCCCTTGCTATGGGGAGACTTCCAATGATATCAATTCCCCACATAGCAAACGGCCACGGGCTCATCATTGTTTTTAACTGGCTCGGAGGCGCTCTGGGTATCTTTGAAAATCTTTGGCATGCATCACATCGTCGTGCATATCTTACTGCATCCTTGTTTATGGTAGGCCAGAAGTAACCATGCCGTAATATCTTTTTTGCCAAAGTTTGCCCCCCCGGTATGGTCGCCACATTCGCCTTCGTGGACTTCTTGCAGCACACGTTTGACGTCATCGTGGGCTATACACCGAAGGAGGGGCATTGAATACCCTTGTCTATAAAGGACTCCGCCTTGCAGTACGTATCGGGCGGCTTTACGAATCACTTTTCGCCTCTCGCTTTTCCTGGTCGGAAGCGCTCCATCCATTAGGAAATTCTTTATAGGGGTCATCCACGACTCCTTTTCTGGTTCCGTCTCTAGTACTAGGTCGATTTCCATCTGATCAATGCTGGGAGACCGAAGTACTTCAACGGGGGCTAGCCCTATCACTTCAGGATCGTTAGAACTAGCCATCTTTGCCAACTTGTCTGCCTGCTGATTTTCTGACCGCGGAATATGAGATATGCTGTAGTGATCAAACTCATTCAGCAGTTCTCTCACTTTCTTTAAGTATAGAATCAATCTTGCACTTTTAGCTTGGAATCTCCCAGTAACTTGGTTCACAACTAACTTGGAATCGCAGAAGATGTTCAGTTTTGTGACTTCTAGCACCTTTGCAATCTTTAATCCGGCTATCAGAGCTTCATATTCAGAATCGTTGTTAGTGGCCTGAAACTCCATTCGGATGGCATAAGTTATCAATCGTTTCTCGGGGGTTTCAAGCACTATTCCGGCGCCGGATCTTTCGTTATTTTTAGCACCATCAGTATATAATCTCCAGACATCAGGGTCGAAAAGTAATTTTGAGGGTTCCACTTCTTCGTTTGCTATGTCTTCTTCAGGAACAGTGAATTCTGCTATGAAGTCAGCTATCGCTTGCCCCCGAATTGATCGTCTGGGCTGAAAGTTCAAGTCAAATTGGCTTAACTCAATATTCCATTTGAGTAATCTTCCAGACGCCTCTGGTCTCTGTAGAACTTGCTTGAGTGGGTGATCAGTATATATGATAATAAGATGTGCTTGAAAGTAGTGCCGAAGTTTTCTGGAGGCAATCAGTAAACTATACGCCAGTTTTTCTATCCGTGGATAATTACGCTCTGCCGCTGTTAATTTTTTACTCACGTAATACACAGGTCTTTGGACCTTCTCCTCTTCCCTTACCAATGCTGAGCTGACTGCATGAGATGATACTGCCAAATACACGAATAAATCCTCGTGGTCTATTGGTTTAGATAGAATTGGAGGTTTCTCCAAGTGTCTGAGCAAGTTCTGAAACGCTTCCACGCAGTCAGGTGTCCATTTAAAGTGGCGTTTTCCCCGCTTTATTAATTCGAAGAATGGGATGCACTTATCCGTAGCCCTGGAGATAAATCTGCTTAGTGCGGCCACTTTTCCAGCAAGACTTTGCACGTCCTTAATTTGCCTAGGTTCCTGAATGTTCCTGATTGCTGTGATCTGGTCCGGATTAATCTCGATACCGCGCGAACTGACAATGAATCCTAAGAATTTTCCAGAAGCAACACCGAATGAACATTTGGTGGGATTGAGTTTCATCCCATACTTTCGAAGAATGCCGAACATCTCTGCCAAGTCAGTAGTGTGTTGAAAGGATTGCTTGGATTTAACCAACATATCGTCGACGTATACTTCCATCGTTTTCCCGATTTGGTTATAAAACATTCTGTTGACCAAACGTTGGTACGTAGCGCCTGCATTCTTCAAACCAAAGGGCATCACTACGTAACAATATAATCCCAGATCAGTGATAAAGCTAGTATGCTCTTGGTCCAGAACATGCATCGGAATCTGATTGTATCCTGAATAAGCATCCATGAATGAGAGAAGCTCGTGACCTACCGTCGAATCTACCAACTGGTCAATTCGAGGTAATGGAAAACTATCTTTGGGACAAGATTTGTTTAAATCCGAGAAGTCGATACACGTTCGCCACTTCCCGTTGGCCTTCTTTACCAGGACTGGGTTTGAAATCCAATCTGGGTAAGTTGAATCTCTGATAAATCCATTACTCTTCAGCTTCCCAACCTCTTCTTTCAAGGCAGCGGACCTCTTTGGGCCCAGCACTCGCCTTTTTTGCTTCACTGGAGCATGTTTGGGGTTAATGCTCAAAGAATGGCTCATGATTGATGGGGATATCCCGCACATGTCCGCATGGGTCCAAGCGAATACATCCAAGTTGTTCTTTAAGAAAGCCGTCAATTCTTCGGCAAGAGTCGGACTTAACTGGGATCCAATCTTAAGGACCTTCTCCGGATCACTGTCATCGATTGGCACATCCACAGTTGCTTCATTGGGAGTTGCCGTTCTGCCCCCGGGTTCTTGATCCTCTCTGGGATCTATATCCTCGGGCATCACTCTAGGCAACTCTCCAACAATTATCCTCTTTGATTGCTATAAGGTTTCCGCCCCCAAAGGGGGAGGAGTGCCTTTAGTTTCGATATCCCCGCCGTTGCGAAGCAACTTTAATTCGGCAACATAACATGCTCGCGCAGCAACTTGATCCCCTTTGACGATACCAACGCCGGCTTCTGTGGGGAACTTCAATAGCAAGCACCAGGGGGCTATACAGGCTCTGAATTTTGCGAGGGCCGGCCGGCCCAAGAAGGCATTGTATGGCGATTCGACATCCAAAACCACAAAGGGAAGGATTCTCACTCTCTGGCGTTCTCCTTCCCCAAGTGTAACTGGCAATTCTACGTAACCCATAGGTGCGGTGGATGCTCCGTTGAATCCACGAATCCATCCTTGGCAGGGCTTCAAGTCTTTTATCTCAAGATTCATCTGGTCGAAGGCTTTTTTGAAAAGGATATTAACGGAACTCCCGTTGTCCACCAGTACCTTATGAACAGTGGCTGGCCCAATGGGTATTGTGATTACAAGTGGATCTTCAGTTGGAGCATGGACCCCAATGCTTTCTCGCTCTCGGAAAACAACATCATCACTCATCATCTTTTGCTGCTTCACCGGAACACTGTCCTCGGGGTTGCTACATTCGCCCACTTCGAGGTGTTGTTTGGCTGAGTTGACATATTGATCTAAAGCTTTGGAACTGTGCCCAGCAAGGTAGAGTCCACCGATCACGGTGTTGATTACAATATTCTTTCCCTTTTGCTGAGCAGTTGGCCTAGCAGCAAGTTGATTTTGATTCTGATTCGGGGCCTGCACTGCTTGCCCCCTGTCCCTAGGCGCTACTCTGTATTCGTCTAGCTTCCCTTCTCGAAGCAACCTTTCGACTACGTCCCTCAGGTGACGGCATTCATTCGTCGAATGGCCGTGAATTTGATGAAAGAGGCAAAACTTCCCTGTCTCACGCTCTTTTTCCGTCGACTCTCTAGGAGGCGGCCTCTTATTCTGGAGGACTTCATACGCATCCATGAAGATATTTTCCAGAGTATCATTTATGGGTGTATAACTTTCAAAGGCCCTGGGACGAGTCCTTCTCTGGGAGTCGTTCCCTCGGCCCCTCTTCCGGCTGTTGCCATTAGCATTGTTACTGTTGTTACCCGGTCGGCGACCACCCTGGTTCTGATTTCCGACGTTAACCTCAACTTTCCCCGAGCTGTCTCCAGTCTGTTTGATGGCGACATTGCTCTGAACTTCTTCCTTATCAGTTGTTTTAAGCTTTCGGTTCGCGTACACCTCTTCCCGGCGTAGATGTACATTGGCTTTCTCATAGAATAATTCTCTGGTGTGGGGTGGTTTGCCTGCCAAGTACCTCCCGAATTCAGTATCCTTATCCACTCCATCAATTAGTGCTGCGACAATGGTCGGCTCATGAGGATCTTTGACCTCAGTGGCGGCCAAATTGAAACGATCCAGGTACATCTTTAGACTTTCGCCTGGTCGCTGTTTGACAAGAAATAGATCGATCACGCTTTTCGTCTTCTGTGCATAGATACGGAATTGCTCTACGAACTTTTCGCTTAGTTCCCTGAAGCTGGAGATCGATCTTGCCGGCAGGCGAGTAAACCATAGCAAAGCCACGTCTTCCAGGAATATGGGAAACGCTTTACACTTAACTGCATCAGAAGCGGCGGCAACAGTCATCGACCAAGAGTATCTCATTAGGTGTTGAACAGGATCAGATCTTCCTGCATATCGGTTCATCTGCGGCATGTTGAAACGCCTTGGAAAAGTTGCATCCAAAATATCGTCAGTAAAAGGAGTATGACTACGGTCAATCCCCCAATCCTCGTTCCGCTGTCCACGGCTGTCGGCCAAAATCTGGTGAACCATGGCTGCAACGTTTGCACTAGTCAAAGGAGGTTCAGGATCAGTGCCTCTGGCCCGACGAGGCTCTCTGATCTCTCTTCGGGGAGTAGCCACAAAATCTGGGGCTTGGACGGGGCGTCGCTGCCCCCTGTTATGATGAGTATGTGTACGGCGACGAGGCTGAGGTGGCCTATCATGTACAGGACTGTTCACGCCTCGAGTCCTGAGGGTCGTTGCTTG
The DNA here is from genome assembly GCA_030737875.1 of Allium sativum. Lineage (NCBI taxonomy): Eukaryota > Viridiplantae > Streptophyta > Magnoliopsida > Asparagales > Amaryllidaceae > Allium > Allium sativum. The sequence continues at coordinate 380,613,282 of CM060926.1, forward strand.
ACCATCCATATTACGGTTTGTGGGTCTTGCCCCTAGTTCTTCTTCTTCTTGTGAGGGCAGGGTCCCGAACCGAAGCTGTTCTATGTTTTCAGCTCTTTCATACGGTCGCCGCGGAGGTCTCGGCGATTCTTCAGATGAAGAGGAATATGCTGGAGTGAGTGGACGAACTGGCGATGTTCTTTGCCTTGTTAACTCATCAAGTCTTCTATCCATAGCCGTCAGGTTTTCCCGTAGGATAGAACTTTCCTGCCTTTGGGCGGCTAACTCATCAAATAACCTATCCCACATTTCGACAAAACGGGAAAGATCCCCCTCAGTAACAGGAGCAGCAGGATCATAATGGTCATCATCACCCTCTCTTATGGGCATAGTGCTCGGACCGGGTCGGGCAGAGGTTCCAGGACGATAGGAGTGGGTCATGGGTTCTTTTCCAGGTCGAGTTGTGTTCTGACCATCAGTTCGGGTAGCTGCGGTTCGTGGAGGGCGGTTCGCTGTGCCCCCCTGGGATCGACTCGTGGTCATGGTGCGCGGAGGCTGCGAGGTGTTGCCTCGGGATCGAGTAACAACCCCTTCTGTAGCGCGGATCGTCTCGTTCTCATCGACTCGGAACGAGGTGTTTTCATCGGATCGGATCGCCCCCTGCGCTCCGCGATCCAGAACCTCTTCGTTGCCCAGTTCGTGCACACTCTCCTCGATCGTCTCGTTGGTCTGCGAAACTTTAGATCTTTTTCCAGCCATGATATCTGAATCGCTGGAATCTTCAAGAAAATGAATGACAAAACTTTAAGGCTGAGATTCTCAGTGAAAGCACCAAAAATGTTAGATCGAAATTTGGACCTAACACCCAAATTGTTATGAACTGTAGAGAATTCTAAGTGAAGAACAAGGAAAAAGAAAATAACACTCAGAATTTATAGTGGTTCGGCGTTAACGAGCCTACGTCCACTTTATATCTTATTGATTATGCTTTAAAAGCTAGTACAACAGTGATTTCTCTCAATATTTCAGTGGTTTGACAACAATGGCGGACTCAGTATTCACTATTGCCAAAAAGATCCCGAAAAATGCCAAGCTCTGGACTTTTTATAGCTGATTTTGTCGGACGGATCGCGGACACGTGGCACGAATCCCGAGATTTTCGGATCGCATCGCCGCCATTGAAGAAACAGTCAAACTAGCCGTTGTGAACAGATGTCGTCAGATCCGTGCGATTCGGATCGCTGAAGACCAGCTCGTGGTTGAACGGGTCAGGGGGTTCGGTTCGTTACGAGGGATCGGATCGCCTGGAGGTGGTGTTCGTCGACGCGATGGGAGCGATCCGTTCCTGGGCGAGACGATGGCGTGCGATCCATTCCTGGGCAAGACGATGGCGTGCGATCCATTCCTGGGCGAGACGATGGCGTGCGATCCATTCCTCCACTTTCTTGGGGGACTTGGTTTCCTGATTTCCTTTCATGAATGATCCTGGATGGCTTGGTCAAAAAGCGAGCCAACAGCATGCATTAAAAGAAAGAAAGGATTGGCTGCATGTAGTGTAAACATGTTGCATACACTGATTTACAAATACTATGCATTAATAATAAAACAGAAAAAAAAAAGATGCATGCGAAATAATAAAGTTACATGCAGTATTTAAAAGAAGAATGAATGCGATGCAATGGAAATTGCATAAGAACATTAAAGAGAAAAGAGGAAAGTATTGAATAAAGGGAATGTACATTCTAAAATAAGAACGCATTAATGCAAATAAAAAGGCACATACAATTAAATAAGAAGGAGCAAGGGAAGCAATGTATGTGGAAGTGAATACAATACATGAATTGAGAATTTAATGCAACAAAGGGTAACATTACATTTAAATGGAAAGTAAAAGAAATAATGACACATGGGTATATGTAATGGCACATTGATAATATTAGAAAAAGAGCTGTCAGTGCAAAGCATTAATAAAAGAAGAAATGCATTACAAAAGGTAGGTTAATGCATTAATTAGAAATAGGTTTAATATGAAAGAGGTTTAATATGAAAGCGGTTTAATAAGAGCTTTAATAGGAAGGAAGTTTAAAAAGAGAGAAGTTAGTGTTGGATCTAGAATAACCCTAGAGGGGGGTGAATAGGGTTTTTAACAGTTTTTAACTGAATTAAAAACCAAATGAGATAAATAAAAATAAACAGATCACAGAATATAGCAGAAACAGAAATGCAGAAAATAAATCACACACAGATATACCCAGCTTCGGCAAAACCCTGCCTACTGCTGCATTTCTAAGGTTTCTACTAGGTGATAGAACAGATCCCGCATACAAGACCATGTACACTCGCAAACCCTGCTCCTATTCTAACCCTACGCTCAAATCCCTAGACTGATCTAAACCCCTAGATCAGATTTCCCGAATTACAAACCCTGTAACTCGTAACTCAGATTTACAGACTCTGAAACTGACAGTCAACTCCTTGACTAAATCCCCCTAGATTTTACAGACCTAGAACTGTTCAGAAATGATTTTACAACACAATTTAAATAAAACAACAGAATGTAAGACAAAAATATAAACCCTAATTTTTTTTTAAAATAAAAATAAAAATAAAGGAGTTTATATTAAAGGGGTCATCCCCTTTAAACAAATCCAAATCCCCCTTTTTATCTTGGCCGGCCCATTTGTTTATTTGCCCGATCACTTTTGCTTTTGCTCTGGAGAAAAAATGGCGGCGGCGATTAGAAACTAGGGTTTCTTCAATTGCTCCAGACCAAATCGATGCTTGATTGTTGACGTTGTGATAATTCTGAAGTTTGATTCTTCGATGGCTTTCCTCGTCTGACTTGGAGTTGCTCTCTGGGTCGATCCTTTGTGGCGTTGCTCGTCCGATTTGGGATAGCTCTCTGGTTCGATCGAAACTGTGAGCTTTTTGAATTTTCTGCTTTGAAAATAATTGAATTGATTATTTTTTGTGGGTTTCGATCTGAAATATTGGGTTGGTTTTCAATTTTGCTGTACCTCGCCTTCTTGCCTGTGATGATTTGGTGAAAATATATAGGGTTAACAAACCCTTCGATAGCCTCTGATTTCGTTATAGTGACTTGGCTGATTTCATGCGTGTGAATTTCCTGTTTTGATTTGAATGCGTCGGCCTTGAAGACTTTCTGAAAAAGAATGAATTGATTTTGTAGACCTTGAATAAATCTCTTGAGTGTTTTTCTGATTTTTATCCAGTTTCCTGCGGTTTCCTGTTTTGAAGTTCCTTGAATGAAATGGATATGCTCGATTTAAATTTGATTTGTTGGCTTTGAAAGATATGAGAAATTCTGGAAATGATTTGGTCAAAACTGTAAAGAAATATTCTTTCTAAAGATTGATGATATTTTGTGCTCAATAATATGCTTTCTTCCTGGTTGATTTGTTGAACACGTGAAACCACATTGATCGTTTCTGGAAACACATAACTACCTTGCCATATATTTTTCTTAATTGAATTTCCTGTTTTTGACATAGTTGCTGAACATAATACCCTGATTCTTTCCTGAAATGGATTTGTAAAAATACTTTTGCTCAAAAAATGGAAACTTATTCAAAACTTTGTGCATGTAGATTTCTTGATTTGCTCCATTAACATGTGCTATATTGAGTTGTCCACTAATTTGCCAGTTCACCACCATATTCCACTGTATTTGCTTGTACCATCCTCGACCATGCTGAAATTTGAACTGTCTCTTGATATGTTTTTGCATGTGCATACCCTGACTTTGAAAAATAGCACTTGAGCTTATGATTTCCCATGTTACAAACCATGTTGTGCACATCTTGATGTTTGCTCACTGAAAAGCATTCATGTCTTATTTGTGTACACATGCTGATTGCTTGCCATGACCACTTTGCTTTGTATTTTGAGATGTGTACCATGCTCTACCATAACCAAGTATTGCTGAGTATGGCTTTGCTGTGCCATCTTTCATGACACCACTATCTGGACTTGCTTGACCTGTATTGCTTGCTGTTTTCACCCATTTCTACACTGTTATAGTTCCATTCTCATGCTGTTGCTTCATTCACCATTGCTGTTTGTACTTGCTTGCATGTGTTACACTTGATCACTTGAAACTTGAATAATCTGGCATGAAATTTCTGTATTCACCTATGATGTTGCTGCCATGTCCATTGAACATAAGTAATCCACTGTTTCATTAACTTGATTTGTGCACACATACCAGTTTGTAATCTTGCTGAAACACAATTCTTCCATTTGGACTTGACTTGAATTTCATATTGCACTTACACTTGAATTATGATGAAACAATATTGTTGCTGCTCGGCCACGTTTACTTGAAAGATGTCATGCTCGACCACTTTTAATTTCTGCTTTGTTTTTAACCATGTTTGAGTTGTGATGACTTTGTTGTTTTGCTTCTTTATTGCTGGCTCAACCATGTTAGCATTTGCTGCATGTTGACATGTTTACACCATTTCATTTTGTACTGAGTTGAGATGGTCCACGCGGCTACTCCTCAGTCGCAAACTGATTGGCGAGGCAGTGCACACGTGTATACACGTGTGTACATGCAGCCATCAGTCAAGTTGTCCCTGTCCCTGCATTGAGATAAATATGTTGTCTTGCTTGTGGTATTTACAGTGTTTAACTGTGAATATCACAAGCTGTCTATACACAGATTGATGGTTTTATAATTCAGATCAAGTCATGAAAAATGATGAGAAATACACCAGAAATCTGAGGCAAATAAAATTTTAAAAATAAAATTTAAATTTGCATGTATTCTGTTTTATTTCTATTGCAGTGTACTGTGTGTGTGTGTTTCATGTGTGACAGGTAAGCTGGGATGACTGGACTGACTGTGATGACAGGACTGACAAGCTGAAGATAAGAAGACAGTGTGTGGTGTCAATGAATGTATGAGTCTGTATATACAAGTGAAAATGGATATATATGAAATGTAAACTGAATGAATGTATGAGTGTTGCAGTGAGGAGCTGTGTATATATGAAATGTACTGATGTCTGTAATAAACAAGTTTGATTGAAATAAAATATCATTTTATTGTTGTCAAACGAACTTGTCTATTTTATTCTGTTTATACAAGTACAAATATTCTGTGAATGTATAAATAGTGGAGTTACAAATAGTTGTACTGTTTGAATATTGAAATAAAATATTCTATTTAAATAAAATACTCTGTTAATATTTGAATTTCTGTACAGTCGTATTTTATTTAAATATTATATTCATTGCTGTGATGTATATATATAACAGTACAGTACCAAACACATAAAAATATATTTGGTTGTTATCATCAAACAAAAATCATATAATTGTGTATACAACACCGTTATATACAACAATCTCCCCCTTTTGATGATGACAAACAAATAAAAGATTTTGAATATAATCAATGTGTTTGTTCGTGGATATTTGAACTCCCCCTATTTAAATGCTCCCCCTACAACAGAAACTCCCCCTATAACTATGCATGAGTGAAATGTATGAATAATTAAATTTTCAAAATTAAAAATATTTATAAAATATTCACTCATAAATCAAAATCTAATCCATTCTCCCCCTTTTGTTATCATCAAAAATGACTAAGAATATAATTTCAGCTTAAGAGGAAGAACGATCATCATAAAATTCAATCAGTCAAACAAAAATCATGATAAACTAAGAACAGGTGGCATATTTCACATTTTAGAGAATGACAGATTTACGATGAATTTTATATAAAACGGAGAGAAAAAAATTTCAAAATATTTTCAAAAGAATTTTATAAGATTAAAGCACCAAAAACGGTGATGGGTTTGGATTATAATTAAAAATTCAATTTAAGTGAGAAAATCGAATAATCTCAAATCTCAATATCTATTAATCAACAAATCATAATACGTCATAATATTTTCAACACATTTCACAGATCAGAGAGATGGATTGATAGGTTGATTTTTACACACCAAGGGGAATTTCAATTTTGTTTCAGTTTCTAGCACATTTTTATTTATTTATTTATTTATTTAAGAGCACACTGACCATGCATAACCAGAGCTTGGATTTTTAAATGAGGTCAGTCGCAGCTTAAATTATAAGTTGTCTCTTAACCATGCATGACCAGAGCTTGGATTTTTAAATGAGGTTAGAGACACACTTATATATTTATTATATATATTTATCATTTCACCTTTTAAAAAGAAAACACTCCTTGGTATAAAACCAATATATGGATGATAGAAAATGTGGTAGGTACAGAAATGGACTGTGAAATAAATTTCTAAATTAATTTTATTATGAAATATGACTAACTATACCGGGATTATTGAAAATTTTCAATTATCACTAACTCTGGATAATAATATAACCACAATTCCATCACAGATATTTTCACTGTTTATTTTAAGAAGAAAAAAAGTTAAACTCTCCACATTTATATAAAATCATAACGGATGGCAGAAGGATGATAAGTAATGAAGATGGCCGTGAAATAATTGCCAGTTCAAAGATATTATAATAAATATTCAACCATCATGAAAATCTAAATAAAATTCTCCTCTTGTTGTGAAATATACTGCAGTCACAATTCATCACAATTTCTAAATCTGATTATAATTTTGATGAATTATAAATATAGTTCAATTTGGATATTGATTTCAATTTCTGAAAGAATAATCAATAAATAATTTTAAAATTGAAAATCAATTACAAGTGTAATATGCTGATCTATACATGACAAGAGGGAAAAAATATATATATACAGCAAAAAATATGTAGCACTTTTAAACTGATACCACATGGTGTCTCTACAAAGTGAAAAATCAGAACAGATGGGTGAGACAAATATAAGGCGCTTCTGATATCAAATGTTCTCGCTTTCTCAAGGATTTTAATGACACCCCGGTGACAAATAATGGTACCTCAGTCAACAGGAAAGACTTAATTACAAAGCAAGCAACTCAAGCACACAAATTTCATTTATCTGAACATGATAAATCTTTGATACCAAATCAAGTAGTCCAAAAAAAAATATTTACAAATCAATTTCTTATAATCAGAGCAGCATGATTCCAAAATAAACAATTTTAAAAAACAGTATCAGAGCAGCACAGAGAAATCAGTATCACAACAGACTTGTCAAGATGTTGGTCACATAAGGTGGTTCATGATCCAAGATTTGCAAATATACTCCATTTTAAATCATTTGAAGAAATGTGAAAGTATTAGGATTTAATGAATCAATCACACCAGGTTATATTTCAGATTCAAGATATGTGTGAGATCCAATAAATCAATAATTTCAAATGATTTTAAACAACCATATATTCAAATCAAATAATCATGAAATAATAATGATTTTCAAAGACCATTTAAAAAAAATCCAAGAATTTCTCAAAACTATTTCTTACAAGCCCAAAAAGAAATTTCAGGTCATTTACATCAAATTTGAAAATATTCATGATCGGGATAATTTATTTGAAAACACATGAATCAATGTAAAATTTTGAGATATAATGAACCAGTCACACGAGATTGACGATTTCAAAAAAAGTGTGTGATATTCAAAATATCTAGAATTTCAGATGATTTCAAACAAACATATTTCAATATAATGATCATGAATAAAGATAAATTCCAAGATGTATCACTGATACAAGCCAATCTGAAAATCAATGAAATTATCACAACTGATAAATAACAGAGTGTTGTAATGAGTATAATATTTTGAGCTTTTCTAAAATGAATTAGAATAAACTTAGAACAACAAAGGTGTGTGACATTTCATTAGATATTCAGATCTTCAAAAATTTAGAATTCTAGTTAACAGTGTTCAAGATATGATATGAATGCATCAACACTGTTATGAATTCAACAATCAGAAAATAAACTTCAAAATAATTGCAGATATATACAAGTTCAAACTCAGGATATGGAAATGATTAACACATGATGATTTTATACAAGTAGGACAAATTTCCAGAAAATCATTAATTCTGCAACTGGAAGTTTAAGAAGTACAGACAAAGAAGAATATGGCAGTGTCAAATAAAAAAAAACAGAAGGAGATAGAGGAAGGAATAAACACAAAAAATAAAAAACAAACAAAGAGAATATACAAAGGTGAGTTTAGAGATCATACCAGAATCCAATGTAAAGCAGAATCTCTAACTCAACAGATGTGGCTAAGGAACTGTGAATGATTCTGCGATATGTAGCAGTTTTGAATCCAGTTTTTCTTTAGCTATGCAGTTCCTCAGCCTCCTTTGGTACCTAACTGTTAAGAGAATTGAGCGGTCTAACAAAATTTGTGAAACCACCCACAGTTTTGTTCAAATCTTTTGGTACCCAAACTTGTTTATATAACAAACCATCCGAATTTACCTTTGTGCCTTTAGGAACCCAAATCGTTTTGAATTTAACAAAACCCGTTTTATTTCCATTTGAGATCCAAGGATATTTAAATGATTTGTTACAAAACAAAACGTCATCTCGATTGTGATTTACAAATCCTTTGAAGTTTTCAGAGTTAGAACTTTCAAAACAAACATTTCTAAAGTGATTTGAGGGATTTTTAAAATCACAAGAATTTTGATTTCTAAAAACATCATTTTTCCCGAATCCAAGTCCAGATTTATTTCCACGATACACTTGGTTTTGTAACAGCATATTCAACGATTTTTCCCCATTAGAAAATTTATCCAATGTTGAATCTAATCGTTGAATTTTGGATTTCAGATCGCTATTTTCTTTTAATAAATTTGAGCAATTATTTATAGCGATCATCTGTTCAGCATTGGTCTGTTTCAAAACCAAATTCTCATTTTCTAACGATCTAATTTTGGCTTGGGATTTGGAAATTTCAAGTTCAAATTGTTTTTGCTTTTCCGACTCAAACTTCTTGGATTTTTCAATCTCATTTTCAAGTTCTTTTAAAAGCAAACCACTTTTCTCCAAATTTTCATTTTCAGCAATTTCAAATTTGGAATATATATCAGTCTTAAAAATTTCAAATTCCTTTTGTAGAAGATTGTTCAAATTTGATAACTCAATCTTGTTTTCTTTTAAGATCAGAATTTCCTTTTCAAACTTTTGAATATTTTTATTGAGATGAACAAGATTGGTTTTCAATTTTAAACAATTTTTGCAATTAGAATTTGAAGAATTCTTAATGCTTTTGAGTTTTGATTCCAAAACATTATTTTTGCAGATCAACTCAAGCTTCTCAGATTTCAGAAGTTTATTTTTAGATTTTAACTTCTCAACAGATTCAGTTAAACCATTTAAACGGTGAATCAAAGAAATATTTCCAGTTGAGTCTCCATCTGGATTTCCATCTGTACAACCTGCCAGGCACAAATCTGAAGCCGAGTTATCTTTCTGGGATTTTGAGCATTTGTCAATTTTTCCATATAGCGCGTTGAGAGTCTGCCAGATTTCCTGCGCAGTCAAACAATGAGAAATAAGGCTATATTGAATATCATCAATATACGAATATAAAATATGAGTAGCATGTAAATTAAATTCAATATCAACCCTACTTACAATATCATACCCATTTTTAATACTATTCCAACATTTCATATCAACAGATTTTAAATAAGATTTCATTTCTGATTTCCAATTTAAAAAATCTGTACCATTGAAAATAGATGGAATATGACTGGACTGACTCTCTATGGACTGACAACTAGGATTCACCATTTCTCTAGAGTTAAAAAAATAACCAGGCTCTGATACCACTGTAGTCTCCTTCTCGAGGATTTTAATCACACCCCGGTGGCCTACAATGGCACCTCAGAGACTGATTTCATGTCCTGCCTCTCGACATGGACAACCACCCACGGACATGTAGGGATAAGAGTCACTACTTCGCCACTAGATCATAGAGCGAGAACTCCCTATCATGTTGTAACCTTATACCAGCTCTGATACCACTGTTGGATCTAGAATAACCCTAGAGGGGGGGTGAATAGGGTTTTTAACAGTTTTTAACTGAATTAAAAACCAAATGAGATAAATAAAAATAAACAGATCACAGAATATAGCAGAAACAGAAATGCAGAAAATAAATCACACACAGATATACCCAGCTTCGGCAAAACCCTGCCTACTGCTGCATTTCTAAGGTTTCTACTAGGTGATAGAACAGATCCCGCATACAAGACCATGTACACTCGCAAACCCTGCTCCTATTCTAACCCTACGCTCAAATCCCTAGACTGATCTAAACCCCTAGATCAGATTTCCCGAATTACAAACCCTGTAACTCGTAACTCAGATTTACAGACTCTGAAACTGACAGTCAACTCCTTGACTAAATCCCCCTAGATTTTACAGACCTAGAACTGTTCAGAAATGATTTTACAACACAATTTAAATAAAACAACAGAATGTAAGACAAAAATATAAACCATAATTTTTTTTTAAAATAAAAATAAAAATAAAGGAGTTTATATTAAAGGGGTCATCCCCTTTAAACAAATCCAAATCCCCCTTTTTATCTTGGCCGGCCCATTTGTTTATTTGCCCGATCACTTTTGCTTTTGCTCTGGAGAAAAAATGGCGGCGGCGATTAGAAACTAGGGTTTCTTCAATTGCTCCAGACCAAATCGATGCTTGATTGTTGACGTTGTGATAATTCTGAAGTTTGATTCTTCGATGGCTTTCCTCGTCTGACTTGGAGTTGCTCTCTGGGTCGATATTTTGTGGCGTTGCTCGTCCGATTTGGGATAGCTCTCTGGTTCGATCGAAACTGTGAGCTTTTTGAATTTTCTGCTTTGAAAATAATTGAATTGATTATTTTTTGTGGGTTTCGATCTGAAATATTGGGTTGGTTTTCAATTTTGCTGTACCCCGCCTTCTTGCCTGTGATGATTTGGTGAAAATATATAGGGTTAACAAACCCTTCGATAGCCTCTGATTTCGTTATAGTGACTTGGCTGATTTCATGCGTGTGAATTTCCTGTTTTGATTTGAATGCGTCGGCCTTGAAGACTTTCTGAAAAAGAATGAATTGATTTTGTAGACCTTGAATAAATCTCTTGAGTGTTTTTCTGATTTTTATCCAGTTTCCTGCGGTTTCCTGTTTTGAAGTTCCTTGAATGAAATGGATATGCTCGATTTAAATTTGATTTGTTGGCTTTGAAAGATATGAGAAATTCTGGAAATGATTTGGTCAAAACTGTAAAGAAATATTCTTTCTAAAGATTGATGATATTTTGTGCTCAATAATATGCTTTCTTCCTGGTTGATTTGTTGAACACGTGAAACCACATTGATCGTTTCTGGAAACACATAACTACCTTGCCATATATTTTTCTTAATTGAATTTCCTGTTTTTGACATAGTTGCTGAACATAATACCCTGATTCTTTCCTGAAATGGATTTGTAAAAATACTTTTGCTCAAAAAATGGAAACTTATTCAAAACTTTGTGCATGTAGATTTCTTGATTTGCTCCATTAACATGTGCTATATTGAGTTGTCCACTAATTTGCCAGTTCACCACCATATTCCACTGTATTTGCTTGTACCATCCTCGACCATGCTGAAATTTGAACTGTCTCTTGATATGTTTTTGCATGTGCATACCCTGACTTTGAAAAATAGCACTTGAGCTTATGATTTCCCATGTTACAAACCATGTTGTGCACATCTTGATGTTTGCTCACTGAAAAGCATTCATGTCTTATTTGTGTACACATGCTGATTGCTTGCCATGACCACTTTGCTTTGTATTTTGAGATGTGTACCATGCTCTACCATAACCAAGTATTGCTGAGTATGGCTTTGCTGTGCCATCTTTCATGACACCACTATCTGGACTTGCTTGACCTGTATTGCTTGCTGTTTTCACCCATTTCTACACTGTTATAGTTCCATTCTCATGCTGTTGCTTCATTCACCATTGCTGTTTGTACTTGCTTGCATGTGTTACACTTGATCACTTGAAACTTGAATAATCTGGCATGAAATTTCTGTATTCACCTATGATGTTGCTGCCATGTCCATTGAACATAAGTAATCCACTGTTTCATTAACTTGATTTGTGCACACATACCAGTTTGTAATCTTGCTGAAACACAATTCTTCCATTTGGACTTGACTTGAATTTCATATTGCACTTACACTTGAATTATGATGAAACAATATTGTTGCTGCTCGGCCACGTTTACTTGAAAGATGTCATGCTCGACCACTTTTAATTTCTGCTTTGTTTTTAACCATGTTTGAGTTGTGATGACTTTGTTGTTTTGCTTCTTTATTGCTGGCTCAACCATGTTAGCATTTGCTGCATGTTGACATGTTTACACCATTTCATTTTGTACTGAGTTGAGATGGTCCACGCGGCTACTCCTCAGTCGCAAACTGATTGGCGAGGCAGTGCACACGTGTATACACGTGTGTACATGCAGCCATCAGTCAAGTTGTCCCTGTCCCTGCATTGAGATAAATATGTTGTCTTGCTTGTGGTATTTACAGTGTTTAACTGTGAATATCACAAGCTGTCTATACACAGATTGATGGTTTTATAATTCAGATCAAGTCATGAAAAATGATGAGAAATACACCAGAAATCTGAGGCAAATAAAATTTTAAAAATAAAATTTAAATTTGCATGTATTCTGTTTTATTTCTATTGCAGTGTACTGTGTGTGTGTGTTTCATGTGTGACAGGTAAGCTGGGATGACTGGACTGACTGTGATGACAGGACTGACAAGCTGAAGATAAGAAGACAGTGTGTGGTGTCAATGAATGTATGAGTCTGTATATACAAGTGAAAATGGATATATATGAAATGTAAACTGAATGAATGTATGAGTGTTGCAGTGAGGAGCTGTGTATATATGAAATGTACTGATGTCTGTAATAAACAAGTTTGATTGAAATAAAATATCATTTTATTGTTGTCAAACGAACTTGTCTATTTTATTCTGTTTATACAAGTACAAATATTCTGTGAATGTATAAATAGTGGAGTTACAAATAGTTGTACTGTTTGAATATTGAAATAAAATATTCTATTTAAATAAAATACTGTGTTAATATTTGAATTTCTGTACAGTCGTATTTTATTTAAATATTATATTCATTGCTGTGATGTATATATATAACAGTACAGTACCAAACACATAAAAATATATTTGGTTGTTATCATCAAACAAAAATCATATAATTGTGTATACAACACCGTTATATACAACAATCTCCCCCTTTTGATGATGACAAACAAATAAAAGATTTTGAATATAATCAATGTGTTTGTTCGTGGATATTTGAACTCCCCCTATTTAAATGCTCCCCCTACAACAGAAACTCCCCCTATAACTATGCATGAGTGAAATGTATGAATAATTAAATTTTCAAAATTAAAAATATTTATAAAATATTCACTCATAAATCAAAATCTAATCCATTCTCCCCCTTTTGTTATCATCAAAAATGACTAAGAATATAATTTCAGCTTAAGAGGAAGAACGATCATCATAAAATTCAATCAGTCAAACAAAAATCATGATAAACTAAGAACAGGTGGCATATTTCACATTTTAGAGAATGACAGATTTACGATGAATTTTATATAAAACGGAGAGAAAAAAATTTCAAAATATTTTCAAAAGAATTTTATAAGATTAAAGCACCAAAAACGGTGATGGGTTTGGATTATAATTAAAAATTCAATTTAAGTGAGAAAATCGAATAATCTCAAATCTCAATATCTATTAATCAACAAATCATAATACGTCATAATATTTTCAACACATTTCACAGATCAGAGAGATGGATTGATAGGTTGATTTTTACACACCAAGGAGAATTTCAATTTTGTTTCAGTTTCTAGCACATTTTTATTTATTTATTTATTTATTTAAGAGCACACTGACCATGCATAACCAGAGCTTGGATTTTTAAATGAGGTCAGTCGCAGCTTAAATTATAAGTTGTCTCTTAACCATGCATGACCAGAGCTTGGATTTTTAAATGAGGTTAGAGACACACTTATATATTTATTATATATATTTATCATTTCACCTTTTAAAAAGAAAACACTCCTTGGTATAAAACCAATATATGGATGATAGAAAATGTGGTAGGTACAGAAATGGACTGTGAAATAAATTTCTAAATTAATTTTATTATGAAATATGACTAACTGTACCGGGATTATTGAAAATTTTCAATTATCACTAACTCTGGATAATAATATAACCACAATTCCATCACAGATATTTTCACTGTTTATTTTAAGAAGAAAAAAAGTTAAACTCTCCACATTTATATAAAATCATAACGGATGGCAGAAGGATGATAAGTAATGAAGATGGCCGTGAAATAATTGCCAGTTCAAAGATATTATAATAAATATTCAACCATCATGAAAATCTAAATAAAATTCTCCTCTTGTTGTGAAATATACTGCAGTCACAATTCATCACAATTTCTAAATCTGATTATAATTTTGATGAATTATAAATATAGTTCAATTTGGATATTGATTTCAATTTCTGAAAGAATAATCAATAAATAATTTTAAAATTGAAAATCAATTACAAGTGTAATATGCTGATCTATACATGACAAGAGGGAAAAAATATATATATACAGCAAAAAATATGCAGCACTTTTAAACTGATACCACATGGTGTCTCTACAAAGTGAAAAATCAGAACAGATGGGTGAGACAAATATAAGGCGCTTCTGATATCAAATGTTCTCGCTTTCTCAAGGATTTTAATGACACCCCGGTGACAAATAATGGTATCTCAGTCAACAGGAAAGACTTAATTACAAAGCAAGCAACTCAAGCACACAAATTTCATTTATCTGAACATGATAAATCTTTGATACCAAATCAAGCAGTCCAAAAAAAAATATTTACAAATCAATTTCTTATAATCAGAGCAGCATGATTCCAAAATAAACAATTTTAAAAAACAGTATCAGAGCAGCACAGAGAAATCAGTATCACAACAGACTTGTCAAGATGTTGGTCACATAAGGTGGTTCATGATCCAAGATTTGCAAATATACTCCATTTTAAATCATTTGAAGAAATGTGAAAGTATTAGGATTTAATGAATCAATCACACCAGGTTATATTTCAGATTCAAGATATGTGTGAGATCCAATAAATCAATAATTTCAAATGATTTTAAACAACCATATATTCAAATCAAATAATCATGAAATAATAATGATTTTCAAAGACCATTTAAAAAAAACCCAAGAATTTCTCAAAACTATTTCTTACAAGCCCAAAAAGAAATTTCAGGTCATTTACATCAAATTTGAAAATATTCATGATCGGGATAATTTATTTGAAAACACATGAATCAATGTAAAATTTTGAGATATAATGAACCAGTCACACGAGATTGACGATTTCAAAAAAAGTGTGTGATATTCAAAATATCTAGAATTTCAGATGATTTCAAACAAACATATTTCAATATAATGATCATGAATAAAGATAAATTCCAAGATGTATCACTGATACAAGCCAATCTGAAAATCAATGAAATTATCACAACTGATAAATAACAGAGTGTTGTAATGAGTATAATATTTTGAGCTTTTCTAAAATGAATTAGAACAAACTCAGAACAACAAAGGTGTGTGACATTTCATTAGATATTCAGATCTTCAAAAATTTAGAATTCTAGTTAACAGTGTTCAAGATATGATATGAATGCATCAACACTGTTATGAATTCAACAATCAGAAAATAAACTTCAAAATAATTGCAGATATATACAAGTTCAAACTCAGGATATGGAAATGATTAACACATGATGATTTTATACAAGTAGGACAAATTTCCAGAAAATCATTAATTCTGCAACTGGAAGTTTAAGAAGTACAGACAAAGAAGAATATGGCAGTGTCAAATAAAAAAAAACAGAAGGAGATAGAGGAAGGAATAAACACAGAAAATAAAAAACAAACAAAGAGAATATACAAAGGTGAGTTTAGAGATCATACCAGAATCCAATGTAAAGCAGAATCTCTAACTCAACAGATGTGGCTAAGGAACTGTGAATGATTCTGCGATATGTAGCAGTTTTGAATCCAGTTTTTCTTTAGCTATGCAGTTCCTCAGCCTCCTTTGGTACCTAACTGTTAAGAGAATTGAGCGGTCTAACAAAATTTGTGAAACCACCCACAGTTTTGTTCAAATCTTTTGGTACCCAAACTTGTTTATATAACAAACCATCCGAATTTACCTTTGTGCCTTTAGGAACCCAAATCGTTTTGAATTTAACAAAACCCGTTTTGTTTCCATTTGAGATCCAAGGATATTTAAATGATTTGTTACAAAACAAAACGTCATCTCGATTGTGATTTACAAATCCTTTGAAGTTTTCAGAGTTAGAACTTTCAAAACAAACATTTCTAAAGTGATTTGAGGGATTTTTAAAATCACAAGAATTTTGATTTCTAAAAACATCATTTTTCCCGAATCCAAGTCCAGATTTATTTCCACGATACACTTGGTTTTGTAACAGCATATTCAACGATTTTTCCCCATTAGAAAATTTATCCAATGTTGAATCTAATCGTTGAATTTTGGATTTCAGATCGCTATTTTCTTTTAATAAATTTGAGCAATTATTTATAGCGATCATCTGTTCAGCATTGGTCTGTTTCAAAACCAAATTCTCATTTTCTAACGATCTAATTTTGGCTTGGGATTTGGAAATTTCAAGTTCAAATTGTTTTTGCTTTTCCGACTCAAACTTCTTGGATTTTTCAATCTCATTTTCAAGTTCTTTTAAAAGCAAACCACTTTTCTCCAAATTTTCATTTTCAGCAATTTCAAATTTGGAATATATATCAGTCTTAAAAATTTCAAATTCCTTTTGTAGAAGATTGTTCAAATTTGATAACTCAATCTTGTTTTCTTTTAAGATCAGAATTTCCTTTTCAAACTTTTGAATATTTTTATTGAGATGAACAAGATTGGTTTTCAATTTTAAACAATTTTTGCAATTAGAATTTGAAGAATTCTTAATGCTTTTGAGTTTTGATTCCAAAACATTATTTTTGCAGATCAACTCAAGCTTCTCAGATTTCAGAAGTTTATTTTTAGATTTTAACTTCTCAACAGATTCAGTTAAACCATTTAAACGGTGAATCAAAGAAATATTTCCAGTTGAGTCTCCATCTGGATTTCCATCTGTACAACCTGCCAGGCACAAATCTGAAGCCGAGTTATCTTTCTGGGATTTTGAGCATTTGTCAATTTTTCCATATAGCGCGTTGAGAGTCTGCCAGATTTCCTGCGCAGTCAAACAATGAGAAATAAGGCTATATTGAATATCATCAATATACGAATATAAAATATGAGTAGCATGTAAATTAAATTCAATATCAACCCTACTTACAATATCATACCCATTTTTAATACTATTCCAACATTTCATATCAACAGATTTTAAATAAGATTTCATTTCTGATTTCCAATTTAAAAAATCTGTACCATTGAAAATAGATGGAATATGACTGGACTGACTCTCTATGGACTGACAACTAGGATTCACCATTTCTCTAGAGTTAAAAAAATAACCAGGCTCTGATACCACTGTAGTCTCCTTCTCGAGGATTTTAATCACACCCCGGTGGCCTACAATGGCACCTCAGAGACTGATTTCAAGTCCTGCCTCTCGACATGGACAACCACCCACGGACATGTAGGGATAAGAGTCACTACTTCGCCACTAGATCATAGAGCGAGAACTCCCTATCATGTTGTAACCTTATACCAGCTCTGATACCACTGTTGGATCTAGAATAACCCTAGAGGGGGGGTGAATAGGGTTTTTAACAGTTTTTAACTGAATTAAAAACCAAATGAGATAAATAAAAATAAACAGATCACAGAATATAGCAGAAACAGAAATGCAGAAAATAAATCACACACAGATATACCCCGCTTCGGCAAAACCCTGCCTACTGCTGCATTTCTAAGGTTTCTACTAGGTGATAGAACAGATCCCGCATACAAGACCATGTACACTCGCAAACCCTGCTCCTATTCTAACCCTACGCTCAAATCCCTAGACTGATCTAAACCCCTAGATCAGATTTCCCGAATTACAAACCCTGTAACTCGTAACTCAGATTTACAGACTCTGAAACTGACAGTCAACTCCTTGACTAAATCCCCCTAGATTTTACAGACCTAGAACTGTTCAGAAATGATTTTACAACACAATTTAAATAAAACAACAGAATGTAAGACAAAAATATAAACCCTAATTTTTTTTTAA
The DNA here is from genome assembly GCA_030737875.1 of Allium sativum. Classification (NCBI taxonomy): domain Eukaryota; kingdom Viridiplantae; phylum Streptophyta; class Magnoliopsida; order Asparagales; family Amaryllidaceae; genus Allium; species Allium sativum. Next base: position 380,631,543 of record CM060926.1, read on the forward strand.
AATAAAAATAAAAATAAAGGAGTTTATATTAAAGGGGTCATCCCCTTTAAACAAATCCAAATCCCCCTTTTTATCTTGGCCGACCCATTTGTTTATTTGCCCGATCACTTTTGCTTTTGCTCTGGAGAAAAAATGGCGGCGGTGATTAGAAACTAGGGTTTCTTCAATTGCTCCAGACCAAATCGATGCTTGATTGTTGACGTTGTGATAATTCTGAAGTTTGATTCTTCGATGGCTTTCCTCGTCTGACTTGGAGTTGCTCTCTGGGTCGATCCTTTGTGGCGTTGCTCGTCCGATTTGGGATAGCTCTCTGGTTCGATCGAAACTGTGAGCTTTTTGAATTTTCTGCTTTGAAAATAATTGAATTGATTATTTTTTGTGGGTTTCGATCTGAAATATTGGGTTGGTTTTCAATTTTGCTGTACCCCGCCTTCTTGCCTGTGATGATTTGGTGAAAATATATAGGGTTAACAAACCCTTCGATAGCCTCTGATTTCGTTATAGTGACTTGGCTGATTTCATGCGTGTGAATTTCCTGTTTTGATTTGAATGCGTCGGCCTTGAAGACTTTCTGAAAAAGAATGAATTGATTTTGTAGACCTTGAATAAATCTCTTGAGTGTTTTTCTGATTTTTATCCAGTTTCCTGCGGTTTCCTGTTTTGAAGTTCCTTGAATGAAATGGATATGCTCGATTTAAATTTGATTTGTTGGCTTTGAAAGATATGAGAAATTCTGGAAATGATTTGGTCAAAACTGTAAAGAAATATTCTTTCTAAAGATTGATGATATTTTGTGCTCAATAATATGCTTTCTTCCTGGTTGATTTGTTGAACACGTGAAACCACATTGATCGTTTCTGGAAACACATAACTACCTTGCCATATATTTTTCCTAATTGAATTTCCTGTTTTTGACATAGTTGCTGAACATAATACCCTGATTCTTTCCTGAAATGGATTTGTAAAAATACTTTTGCTCAAAAAATGGAAACTTATTCAAAACTTTGTGCATGTAGATTTCTTGATTTGCTCCATTAACATGTGCTATATTGAGCTGTCCACTAATTTGCCAGTTCACCACCATATTCCACTGTATTTGCTTGTACCATCCTCGACCATGCTGAAATTTGAACTGTCTCTTGATATGTTTTTGCATGTGCATACCCTGACTTTGAAAAATAGCACTTGAGCTTATGATTTCCCATGTTACAAACCATGTTGTGCACATCTTGATGTTTGCTCACTGAAAAGCATTCATGTCTTATTTGTGTACACATGCTGATTGCTTGCCATGACCACTTTGCTTTGTATTTTGAGATGTGTACCATGCTCTACCATAACCAAGTATTGCTGAGTATGGCTTTGCTGTGCCATCTTTCATGACACCACTATCTGGACTTGCTTGACCTGTATTGCTTGCTGTTTTCACCCATTTCTACACTGTTATAGTTCCATTCTCATGCTGTTGCTTCATTCACCATTGCTGTTTGTACTTGCTTGCATGTGTTACACTTGATCACTTGAAACTTGAATAATCTGGCATGAAATTTCTGTATTCACCTATGATGTTGCTGCCATGTCCATTGAACATAAGTAATCCACTGTTTCATTAACTTGATTTGTGCACACATACCAGTTTGTAATCTTGCTGAAACACAATTCTTCCATTTGGACTTGACTTGAATTTCATATTGCACTTACACTTGAATTATGATGAAACAATATTGTTGCTGCTCGGCCACGTTTACTTGAAAGATGTCATGCTCGACCACTTTTAATTTCTGCTTTGTTTTTAACCATGTTTGAGTTGTGATGACTTTGTTGTTTTGCTTCTTTATTGCTGGCTCAACCATGTTAGCATTTGCTGCATGTTGACATGTTTACACCATTTCATTTTGTACTGAGTTGAGATGGTCCACGCGGCTACTCCTCAGTCGCAAACTGATTGGCGAGGCAGTGCACACGTGTATACACGTGTGTACATGCAGCCATCAGTCAAGTTGTCCCTGTCCCTGCATTGAGATAAATATGTTGTCTTGCTTGTGGTATTTACAGTGTTTAACTGTGAATATCACAAGCTGTCTATACACAGATTGATGGTTTTATAATTCAGATCAAGTCATGAAAAATGATGAGAAATACACCAGAAATCTGAGGCAAATAAAATTTTAAAAATAAAATTTAAATTTGCATGTATTCTGTTTTATTTCTATTGCAGTGTACTGTGTATGTGTGTTTCATGTGTGACAGGTAAGCTGGGATGACTGGACTGACTGTGATGACAGGACTGACAAGCTGAAGATAAGAAGACAGTGTGTGGTGTCAATGAATGTATGAGTCTGTATATACAAGTGAAAATGGATATATATGAAATGTAAACTGAATGAATGTATGAGTGTTGCAGTGAGGAGCTGTGTATATATGAAATGTACTGATGTCTGTAATAAACAAGTTTGATTGAAATAAAATATCATTTTATTGTTGTCAAACGAACTTGTCTATTTTATTCTGTTTATACAAGTACAAATATTCTGTGAATGTATAAATAGTGGAGTTACAAATAGTTGTACTGTTTGAATATTGAAATAAAATATTCTATTTAAATAAAATACTGTGTTAATATTTGAATTTCTGTACAGTCGTATTTTATTTAAATATTATATTCATTGCTGTGATGTATATATATAACAGTACAGTACCAAACACATAAAAATATATTTGGTTGTTATCATCAAACAAAAATCATATAATTGTGTATACAACACCGTTATATACAACAGTTAGGAATTAATTGATTCAAGAAAGGTAAATTAGGAACAAAATAAAAAGTTGTTCGCGTAAAGAAGCTTTGTATACGCATAAGAATTACTTATGAATGAACATAATTCAAATTAAAGATTGTGCACAAACAAAGAAGAGAAAAAGAAAGAAAAATATATATAAAGGGGGGTCGACACCAGTGTCGACACCCCTAGAGAGCGGTCGACAAAGGTGTCGACACCCAAGCAGGTGTGTCGACCCCAGCGCGAGGTTCAACGTATCTAGATATTTTCTTTTTGTGAACGTTTCTTTTTAACTTGAACGATTTTGATGGATCTTAATTTAGATCTAACGAACCTAGTTTTCCTAGTATGCCCATAGGATAGCAAAGCCTAGCCTCATTCTCATATTTTCTGAGGTGCTACCTAGGCCCTGCCATTTCTCTTCTTCCTCCAAACCTATTCAGAAAATAAAATAATAGATCTTAGGCTTCTTCTAATTCAAGGTTTGAAGATAATGGATTAGATCTACAATATAGGCATCTAGAATTCTGCTACGCGTGAGGTAAGTTCTTGGATCTGATCTATTTAATTCTCTTCTTCTTCGTTTCCCTTTCTTTTAGTTAAGATTGTAGATCCATGGTTATTTATGTGCTAAATCCAATTAAGGGAACCGTGGAATGCTAGATCTGTATCAGACTTGGGATTTGGAATGTTTTTAGGTAAGTGGATTTAAAATATACCTTTTGAATAATGGTGTATTTATCGTTCAACATTCCCCGTTAATGTACAGATTGAAATGTAAATTTGATGAACATGTTAATTTGATAATCACAGTCTAAATTATATGATTATTCCGTTCTTCTCCCTCTTTCCTTTTTTATTTTATAAGTCTAGACTACCTTCGAGCCTAGGCCAATCTCGCTGAAATATACGCGCGACAAAAACTGGGATAATTGGGAATGTTTGGGAATGATAATGAAAAACGGGATATCACTTACTGAGCATTTAAGACTATAATTTGGGCTTAACTTATGTTTGCGATTGTGGCATAACTAAAATTGGGATTTTGGGCAAATGGTATATATTGAAATTTGAGAATTTAATTTGGCGCATAAATTGCAACGAACATGAACAGTTGGTAAGGATTGGAATAGAAGCACTATTTGAGAATTTCATGTTACTTTAAAATAAAGTCAATTACATGTTAGGAAGAACATGCGACATGATTATAAGTTGGAATGAGATTAACATGAAATTAAGAATAACATGTCAAATAGAATTATTTGAAAGAATGAATATGCCCATTTTGTATGAAAAGAAATCCACAGAAACTTGAAAAAGATAATGCACTTAAACATGAGGTTGAATTCAACGTCTGGTAGAAGCCTGCCTGGAACCGTCCGGCAAATCCAGCATCCATAAGTTGTTAATTTAATGTGGTGGTCTAGTGCGTAAACATATACTTGAATATGTTTATATAGAAAGTTAGAAGTACATAACGCTAATGATGGTTATTGAAAATGAATGGAAATGAATTAAAGTTACAACGGTAAAAGGTGTAACGGGGGATGGTAATAACCTATTATAATTAAATTGCGTTAAAGAAAAGGAAAGATAATAGGTAGCCATGTCCTTGGTACAAGTGGGAATTATAACTTTGGTTATAATGAACGACGAAGAAAAGAGAATAACTTATGTAATAAAGTGTATTGTACTTAATTATAAATTAAGCCATTTGTGAGAACAAGAATATGACACTTGCTGATAGGGACAACATAAGTTACATTAGTGGAAAAGTAAACTTATTAATAAACCTTAATTAGAGAACTAAGTTAATAAGTAGGCAACGAGAAGTTGTAGTGACAACGTAAAAAGAAATTATGATTAAATATGATGGAATGAGACAAACTTATGAAATAAAATAAGTTATATTTAATCAAAGGTGACGAGTTACATGTTAAATAAAAAAACATGTAAATTGGGATATACTTAATTACAAATTAAGTGGAACATGTTATGAGACAATGAATAGCACAGAAAGATTGTAGAATTACAATCTAAAGAATAACATGTTGTGACGGCCCGCCCCGCACCAGCCGGCATTTCCTCCGAAAGTGCGCTGTACACGTGCCCAACTAGCACGGAACGGTGCCAAAGAAAGGAAAGAAGGCAATGAACTAATCGAAAACCTGTAGAATGTGTCACAGCGCGTGGAACAAAATATAATAATAATGTACTTGACATAAAACAGGCGAGACAGTGCATAAGCTGATAATTAAAACCAACATCAACATCAGAGTAGCGGAAGTCTAAATACAGCTTATTACAACTTTTCAGATTACTGTCTCTAAACAAAAGAAAGGAAGGGTGCACTACTAATGCCCAAAGTAGTGACCAGCAGCGACACAGGGAGAATATCTATATATGTATCATACGTGGAAGCCTCATGCTCATCTCCGGTACAGCTACTCGTGCATCACCGGCTAACATGTCTCTAGTCTGCTCGTAAGAGCACCCAGAGTAATAAGAAGAGACATAAAACTCCGGGTCAGACAAAAAACCTGGTATGAGCGATAAGCAGCTAAACAGAACAATAACAGGTATACTAAACCATACCTGAACCTGCAACCAAAGAGATAGCACTACATACCGTACAATACTCTAAGGTGCCACTAACGCATGGTGTAAAAAATACGGGGGTGGAGGTGTGCATGTCATAATGATGGCAACAAATCAACCATAGCAATCATCCTCACATCTCTAACTCAGTGCGTAAAGCATACGATGTCCACCACTGTCAACCATTAGACCCATCAAAGTAGTGACGGAGTTCGACTTGTACAACTACTGCTACTACCAAGCTTACCACATGGAGTCATGACCAAATCTTTACAAATGACCCCACTTCATTGGTCTATAGCTCTTTAGTCGTACCTAGGCCACTATGGCCTTGAATCCGTTCACGTACTCCCTACACATAGTGATTAAAAGTTACAGACATCGACAACCCCTTAGCACACGTCCCGCAGCAAAGCCCAATCATGAAGCTCACTCATTGGTTCCCATCTGGATCCTGAGTCAAAGCTCTTCATTTGGACTTCCTTTGCATCTCGGGCTTTGGTCTAATTGGAGTTGGTCTTCAAAAGAGTCGTCACGATGAGGTAAAGGTACACATCTGGTTCGGTTCGGTAGTCCCGACCCGGTTCGGTTCGGTGGTCCTGGATCATGCCTTGATCAGTGCTCCATTCCTCCTCGGTTCGGTCCTCCAGCTCTAGTTTGGTGGTTGCTCCCTCCTAGATGTCCCGATCCGATCCGGTGCTTCGCTCCAACTCCAGCTCCAAGCTTGGTCCTCCGATCCGATCCCGTTCTCTAGCTCTACCCCGATCCAATCTCCACACCCTTGCTTCCGATCCGATTCCCTGTTGGTCTCTCCGATCCGATCCCCTGCCCAACTCTAACTCTAAGCAAATGACCTTCCTTCTCGCCAAGCTCCTTACGCTTAGTTCCAATTCGAATCGAGTCCACTTTCTCGGTTCTCCTATCCGATCCGTGCCCAATAATCTGATCATGTCCGGTTCGAAACCCTGCATATTTCATGTGACTTCCCAGCGACTGTTTTATGCCATACGACGGCGTTTTCGACCAATATAACAGTTCTAATCAATCACAAAACATACCATACAGTAATAGCAACATAGATAATCAACCATAAACATCAAAAAAACAACCATAGCATGTAAAATGGATCAAACATACCCAAAATCTCATATTTTCCCTTAGGCGTGTTCAGGCAAAACTAATGATCTGATTAGCAAAATTTAATCAAATTAATCCAAGTTTCTAACAGAGGTCTAAAACATCATTTAAGAATTTATAAATATTTTTCCAGATTTTATTAGTGTATAAATTCGCTAATCAACACCAATTACCCTTAATTAACCATAATTACTGAGGAACTATGCAAATCACTCACCTTGGCTACAAATGAACTTTAGATATGAAATAATCTACTGTTATGGCGTTGTTCCTAATGCAACCCAGCAGCTCTAACCTTGTTTTGGCACTATTCCTCTTTAATTTGACGTTGCTAAGCTTAATCCTTGATTAGAAAGTGATTTGGGGGTGTTTTAGAGGTTGGAGGCCATTGTTAGGTTGAAGAGAGGGTTTGTGGTGGCTAGAAAATGAGTGAAAAACTGAAATCCTAACCCTAGCAGCCCTCAAATACCTCTAATCCCGAAATCCCCCATTGGGCCTAGCTGTTAATCACCCGGTTAAGCCCAATTAAGCTGTTTTTCACTATATAAAACTTGTTTCAGCCATATCTCCCAAACGGTAAGTCCATTTGGCTAATGTAACCACTCAACAAAATTGTAAACCATCATCCAGAGCCAATGGAAGTGGTTTTAGGTCAAAACTCCTTTCCAATCAAAATTTATGGCCAAAACAAGATCAGCTAGGGGCAAAACGGTCATTTAAAAAAATCAGCAAAAATCATGAACATGGGAAATGACTCCAATAGTCGTCTCCCAAAGTTACTTGAATATACGACTCCGTATGTGAAAGAAATAAATATTCTACGATCCTATGATGCGTAGAATGCGGGTCGTTACACTCTCCCCTCTTAAGAAATTTCATCCCCGAAATTCCTTAATCCAAAACATACAAAGAATCCCGCATGCCTACCAATCACATATAACAATCAAACATGCAAAACAAACAAAACAAGCCTATCCTAGCATGCGGAAAACTAAACCGAAAATGAAATCTTACCAGGCGAAGAGTTATGGATACGTCTTCCTAATGCTTCCTCTGTCTCCCAAGTACAGTCATTCTCATTCTCGCCCCACTGAACTTTGACTAGATTCACCGCTTTCCTTCGAAGTTGCTTCATATCATTCCCAACAATACGCATAGGCTTGCGGTTCCCAACCGTCTCGGGTTCAACTTCGATATCATCCAACTGATCAGGTGAAATAGTCACATCTGGGTCGTGCACGAACTTCCTTAACTGGGAAACATGAAATACGTTGTGAACTCCTGCCATCTTCTCTTGTAATTCAACTTTGTATGCCAACTTCCCAATTTGCTCAAGAACTGGGAATGGACCAACAAATCTTGGTGCTAATTTGCCTCTCCTGTCAAATCATATCACGCTCTTCAACGGAGAAACCTTGACAAACACCAAGTCGCCAATGGAGAACTTTAATTCTTTTCTCCTCTTATCAGCATAACTCCTCTACATATCTTGGGCAGCTTTCATTCGCTATTGGATAATCTTAATCATAGCTGAAGTTTCTCTTATCACATCGGGTCCAAGCACAAACTTCTCACCAGTTTCTACCCAACATGACGGTGAGTTGCACGGTCTTTCGTACAAAGCTTCAAATGGAGCCATACCGATACTGGATTAATAGCCATTATTATATGCAAACTCTACTAGATGCAAATGGTTATCCCATGATCCACCAAAATCCAATACACAAGCTCTCAAGAGGTCTTCTAACACTTGATTCACCCTCTCTGTCTGTCCGTCAGTTTGAGGACGATATGCGGTACTGAGATGTAATTCTGATCCTAATGCCTCTTGTAAGCTCTTCCAAAATCCACTAGTGAACAACGGATCTCGGCCACTCACAATGCCTTTGGGTATTCCATGAAATATCACTACCCACTTTATATACAGTTCCGCTAACTTAGCTGCTGTCCCGTTCGACTTGACGGGTATAAACCTTGCACTCTTAGTCAATCGGTCCACAATCACCCAAATGCTATCATGGCCCGATTTAGTCCTTGGTAACCCATCAATGAAATCCATTGACACTTGTTCCCATTTCCATTCTGGAATTTCTAATGGTTGCAACAAACCACTAGGCTTCTTTTGCTCAGCTTTAACTAGCTGGCAATTCATGCATTTGGATATAAATTTCCCAACGTCTCTTTTCATCCCTTCCCAGTATTAGGTATGCTTCATGTCTTGGTACATCTTGTTACCCCTGGGGTGTATAGTCAGTTTTGAGTGATGACATTCTCTAAGCACTTCATCTCTCAATCCATTGACATTGGGTACAACTAGTCTTCCATTCTTCCTAAGCCATCCATCTCGATCAATCCCATACTTGTTCATCTCTCCGTCGATTCCCATCTCTAACTTTGAGATGATTTCCAATAGGTTAGGATCGTTCCTCTGACTGGAACCAATCCGCTTAATCAAAGTGGGTCTGATCGTCAAACTTGCTAACATTTCTGCATCCAATTTGCACTTTGGTCTGAAATCATACCCAGCGATGTACTCCAGTTGCTTCCATTCTAGAAACATAGCCCCTAAATTGGCATGTCTCCTACTCAATGCATCAACTACCACATTGCCATTTCTTGGTGTATATGCGATGTCAAAATCATAGGAAGCTAATAATTCTAACCACCTTTGTTGTCGTAGATTTAGATCCTTTTGAGGGAAAAGATACTTTAACGATTCATGGTCGGTAAACAACTCGAATCTTTCTCCCAAGAGATAATGTCTCCACATCTTCAACGCGAATACGATCGCAGCTAATTCCAAATCATGGGTAGGGTATCTTTTCTCATGCGGTTTCAGTTGTCGGCTTGCATAAGCTACAACCCTACCTCCTTGCATCAATACAGTACCTAGTCCGGTACCACATGCATCCGTATATACTATCATCTCTTCATTCCACTTAGGAATGACTAACACGGGTGCACATGTCAACTTTTCCTTTAGGCTCTTGAATGCATTCTCTCACTTTTCGTCCCAGACGAAAGTTTGATTCTTCTTGATCAACTGAGTCAACGGTGCTGCTATCTTGGAGAAGCCTTGGATAAACTTACGATAATATCCAGCTAACCCCAAGAAACTTCTTATGTCTATTGCATTCTTGGGCGTAGACCAATCTTGTACAGTAGCCACCTTCGCAGGATCCACGGCAATACCATTCTCTGGGACAACATGGCCCAAGAATCTCACTTCCCTCCTCCAGAAGTAACACTTAGAAAACTTTGCTTTCAATTGGTGTTTTCTCAACACCTCCATCACTATTCTTAAATGTTCCTTGTGTTCTTCCTCTGTCCTCGAATAGACCAAAATATCATCCACGAACACAAGGATAAATTTATTCAACTGATCTCTGAATACCCTATTCATAAGATCCACAAAATATGCTGGGGCATTGGTCAACCCAAATGGCATGACCAACCATTCATAAAATCCAGACGGCGTCCGGAATGTCGTTTTAGCTATACTCTCAGCTTCCTCTCTAAGCTGATGAAAACCTATCGTGAGATCCAACTAAGAGAATACTCTTGCGCCACTCAACTGATCAAAGAAATCATCTATCCATGGTAGAGGATACTTATTCTTCCTCGTCACTTTATTCAACTCGCGGTAGTTTACACACAAACGAAGGGAACCATCCGCCTTGGTAGTAAATACAACTGGTGCTCCCCATTTAGAAACACTCCTCCTGATAAATCCCTTCTTCAGAAGATCGCTGACTTGCACCTCGATCTCTCGCTGCTCCCTTGGTGCCATATGACGAAGTGGCATCACTATAGGTATGACATCTTTCACTAAATCAAAACAGAACTCAATCTCTTGGTGTGGTAGAAGCCCGGTCACTTCCTCGAAAACGTCCGGATACTGCCCAACCACGGGCAAACCTGACAACTCACTATGCGGAATGTCGAGGGAATTCAGAAAACTAGCCATTACCCCATCACCGGGTAGACCACCAAACACTACCCTCCACCCATCATCCGCTCTAGCTGTCACCAAAAAGCCCTCACAGTCTACCACCACCTCGTGTCTTTGGAGCCAATCGACTCCTAAAATAATGCCAAATCCAGTAAAGCCCAAAACAAAGCAATCACAAACAAACATGCATCCACGACTCGATAAGACCACATTACGACAAATCATGCTAAGGTTAGTTGAACCACCAATCGGGTTTGTCACTACTAAAGGTCTATCGACAATCTCGGGCTCCAATCCCAACCTATCTACCAGGTCACTAGATATGAAGGAACTGGAAGCTCCGGTATCAAACAATACTCTAACAGGAACATCATAAACAGAAAGCATACCTTGAATAATGACATTCTTTCCTTTCTCCGCCGTAGTTGGGGCCTTCGATGAAGAAGGGACAGCGTTAAGTGCATATGCTTTCACCATCTGCTTTTCTTTGTGGGGCGGCGGACACTTGTCCTTGTGATGTCCCACTTGGCCACAGCTGAAGCACTTCCTATCTGCTGGCTTGGCCCGACAATTACTAGCATAATGGCCCTTCTTACCACAGCTGAAGCACTCAACATCTTTCTTATTCTTTTTCTGGCCATTCTTATTCTGGTTCTGCTTCCTCTTATTCTGAGAACCACACTTGCCTCCACCACTTGCTTGCGGCTTTGGCTCCTCAGCAGATGCAACCTCAGTCTTCGACTTAGGGTAAAGACTCTCTGACCTCAATGCTTTCCCCATAATCGACTCAAACGTCTCATCGACGTGGTTAATATGCCTTTCCCCTAAGTACTGATCCAAGCCAGTTATGAACTTCTCGTTCTTCTTCTCGGCATTATCAATAAGAGATAACTCATATTTCGACAAGGTGTCGAATTCGGCAATATACTCCGAGACAACTCTACCATTCTACTTGAGTTCCAAGAATTTCTTAAACAACACTGACTTCTGAGCAGCTGGAATGAATTTATCGCTAAAGCGAACCTTAAACTGCTCCCAAGTAATTTGATCCTTGGGAGTAGCTGCCTTTATAGCATTCCACCAATTCATTGCCCGTCCTTGCAGCTGACGGGATGTTAGCCTTCTCTTCATCGCATCCTCGATACCTAAGTCTTCGAAGATACGCTCGCAGCTATCTAACTAATCCTGAACATCCGTAGCCGACTCCGTTCCGTGGAATGGCTTCCCACCAAGACTAGTATAATCCTTGTTCAGCTTGGCGAAATCGGCACTAGGCGCTTGCACTATTGGACCACCACCATTACCACCATTGGGAGCTACCCTCCGCACATCCCTCCGCATCTCTCTCATGAGGTCAGTAAACATCGTCCTCATGTCGGCAGCATTCCCATTATTGGCTCCTTTACCGGCACCTCTTACGTATGGGCTCATCGTTCAATCTGTAAAGAGAAAACGATTAACCATCTCCATAGTGGTGCTAGTGCAGTGCGACTTCATCCTTAGCTATACTAGTAGTATATATATAGCTTTTGAAAACCAAAATAATCATAAATACGCGCTCTCATATACGTATACTATCTCTCCCTGATGACTTCCCTAGGTTAACTATGCAACCAAGAGCTCTGATACCAAGTGTGACGGCCCGCCCCGCACCAGCCGGCATTTCCTCCGAAAGTGCGTTGTATACATGCCCAACTAGCACGGAACGGTCGCCAAAGAAAGGAAAGAAGGGAATGAACTAATCAAAAACCTGTAGAATATATCATAGCGCGTGGAACAAAATATAATAATAATGTACTTGACATAAAACAGGCGAGACAGTGCATAAGCTGATAACTAAAACCAACATCAACATCAAAGTAGCGGAAGTCTAAATACAGCTTATTACAACTTTTCAAATTACTGTCTCTAAACAAAAGAAAGGAAGGGTGCACTACTAATGCCCAAAGTAGTGACCAGCAGCGACACAGGGAGAATATATAGATATATGTATCATACGTGGAAGCCTCATGCTCATCTCCGGTACAGCTAATCGTGCATCACCAGCTAACCTGTCTCTAGTCTGCTTGTGAGAGCACCCAAAGTAATAAGAAGAGACATAAAACTCTGGGTCAGACAAAAAGTCTAGTATGATCGATAAGCAGCTAAATAGAACAATAACAGGTATACTAAACCATACCTGAACCTGGACCTGCAACCAAAGAGTTAGCACTACATATCGTACAATACTCTAAGGTGCTACTAACACATGGTGTAAAGAATACGGGGGTGGGGGTGTGCATGTCATAATGATGGCAATAAATCAACCATAGCAATCATCCTCACATCTCTCACTCAGTGCGTAAAGCATACGATGTCCACCACTGTCAATCACTAGACCCATCGAAGTAGTGACGGAGTTCGACTTGTACAACTACTGCTACTACCAAGCTTACCACATGGAGTCATGACCAAATCTATAACAACCCGTATTTTAATAACGTGTTATAACTATAAATCAAGGCAGAATTAAATTTTAAAATAAGAATCAAGGGAAACGGGTTACGCCATTACGTTCGTCTCGAAATTCTGCTTGAAAACGAGTCCGAGTTTACGAAAATCGGAGTCTGTATGACCAAGAAATGGCTCTCCAAAGTTTCAGAAAATGCCAGAGTTCAAAACAGTTCGAATTCAAGTTCAAAATTCGAATTTCAAAACCCAGACAGACTGGGCGGGAAAAATCCCGCAGGCACCAGGTCGACTGGGCAGTCGACCCCCCCCCCCCCCCCCCCAGACCAAGTCGACTGGGCAGTCGACTTGGGTGTCGACCTGGTCACCTAGCCTGTTTTTGGGACAGATGTATCTGGTCTTGTTGCCTGTCCAGGTTCAGCTCCCTAACCCCTATATAAACAACCCCTGACCCTAGACTCTCTATCACATTCTTATCCGGCCTTCTGCTGCTAAGTTTCTGACTAGAAAATAGAGAACAAGGAGGCTATTCAAGACTTCGTTAGAGCTACATTGATTTGGAGATTTGCTAGAGATTCTTCTTCTACTCTTCTGCTTTCTCATTCTCTAGACCACGATCAGTAAGCCCTTTGTCACTCTTAGATCTAAACTCTAAATTTAACATGAACACGATGTAAACTGAAATTATGCCTAAACATGATAACTAGGTTGGATCTACCATGGTATATCTTTGATCTATGACTATCCCTTTTAGATCTGTTATTTTGGATCTAGTTTTGTACACACTAGATCTATTCATCTTAAATTTTGACTTGTGGAATATTAGTATGAACTTGATTTGGACATAATCATGTTTAATTTACAACCCCCATGACCTTTATCTTGACATGCCTGTAATGTTGAATTTATTATGGGGTTACTATCTTATGTCAGTCCTTTACCATGTCTATCACCATATTTTGCCAAGTTGATGTTGAGACCCTATTTCATATGCCTGTAATGTTATAATCATCATGCTTAACTTGTGAACACCTTTGCCATCCTATGACTATCCTTTTTGTGTTATATCCCTATTTTGACATGTTGTATTAATGCGAATTCACGTACATTGGGGATACGTTTTGGGATAGATTAGGCAAACTTGAAATTGGCTATGGAATTGACATGATATGACATGAAAATATGACATGAAAACTTGACATGAGAATAAGCTTGAAAACATGAATTTGGGACATGACAATTAGATAACTTGAAAGTGGCCAACTCGAGGTTGGGTTGAATTTGCAACGTAAATCTGCCCGGAACCGCCCGGCAAATCTAGTAGTTGCAAATAATAGGACCCAATGTGGGTAGTTGGTCATATAGCACTTTAAACTCGAGGTTAGACTAGGTTATGGTGTAAAGTTGCCCGAACCCGCCCGGCACATCCAGTAACCATAACCAAGTCTAATGTGAGAGGTTGGGGTGCGTTAAGTAAATTAATGCCACATGGTAAGGTTAAGTCATGGACCACTTGAATACACTTAACCAATTTGATACATGTTTGGATAGGGGTTAAGTTATGACCTTTTTAATGACAACACTTAACCCATTAGAAATCCTAGCCACGTGGTCCCTTTCAGCAGTAACCCACTTAGAAGTATCACGATACCCTGGGGACTAGGCAGCGTAGGGCACGATTACTGGGCTGATTGTAAGCGACCAAGAATAACGGCTGAGTAAGGTGCGCCAGTGTAGGTTCAGGCGGACTGGGGTCGTGCACTTAGTCCGGAGTTGAAAAAGTAGGCATGAGCACCCGTAGTACTACATTGTGCATGCTTGATTTGTGTTAGTGGTTGACACCCTAGGACCTGATACACCCTAGGGTGGACCTAGCACATGTGACTACATTCCGCGATTGGGCTGTATAACACCGACACACGACGAGTAAAGCCGATCGATTAGGATGGACTGTTGCACCCCGTATTGGGTCATTTCATGTTATTGGGTTTAGGGATCATTTCTGGATTTATACTTGACATGGATTTGGACACTAGTACAGTTAGTGCAGTAAACCTTGTATATGCGATGCCACTCTTATCTTGTTACCTTTTATTATTATGCCAATCCAATTATTATCTTTATGTTTAATCTCAGTTTCTCTTGTCCAGTTAACTTTATTAGTTTTTATGCTGATAGTCACTAGGGCTTACCAGTCTTTTTGACTGACCTGTTTTCTTCCACCTCTTTTTCTTTCGTTTCCCCCCCCCCCCCCCCCAGGTTCTCAGGGAGGAAACTCTATCTCTTAGCTTGGACTTTGCTTTCTGACAGCTCATGTACGGTTTGGTCTTGAGCTATGCTATGGCTGCACTCATGCTCTTTTTGGGGAATAATATTGGATTTATGTTGTTTTAAGTACTTTGCTTCTTTAGAACTTGATGTAATGAAATAATGACTTGGTATTTTGATGTAAGAGGTTTTGACTCTATTTTCCATGTAATGAGATTTGGTTAAATTTATATCCGCTGCTTTATCTACTCTATTTAATTTATGTTCTGTCTTGTGTTATCTCTGTGCCTGTTTACAAGATAACACCCCTCCAAAACTAGTGCATTCCCTTTGTGAGTGACCCTAGCAGAGGTGGGGTGTTACATTTGGTATCAGAGCAGAAGGTTACCAGACTGGGCAAAAGTTTTAAAAACTTTCTGAAAATTATTTTCAAAACCATTTATAAAGAAGCATTTTTCAAGAAAAGTTCTATTTTTAAGAAAATGCTATTCCCCAAAAGCCATTAGCACTTTCCTTGTTTCCTCGTTGAATCATTTTCCTTTCGTTTTTCAGGATGGCCGATCTTAACCTTCCCGAGGGAGTACCCATACCCGGATGGTTCCGAAGGTACTTGGAAGCTAGGGCCAACGATGCAGGCCCGACAGACATCCCTCCTCCTCCTCCTCCAGTAGCCGCGGTTCCTCCTCCTCCTCCAGTAGCCGCGGTTCCTCCTCCTCCTCCTGGCACCGCCTTCGCCAAAATATGCAAAGACTTTGTAGGAATGGGCGGCAAGAGCTTCCTTGGAACTGAGACCTTCGCTGAGGCACGAAACTGGTTAAAGGAGATTGAAGACCTGTTCGTTATCTTCGATATGGAGGATCATAGGAAAGTTCAGTTGGCAGCATGGTTGTTGAAAGAGGAAGCTGCATTTTGGTGGGAAGTCACCAATGCTACCAGACCAATTGAGACTTGGGCAGACTTTAGAGAGAGGTTTGGGCTTAAATTCTTATCGTCAGCAGAAGCGAACCTTCAGATGGAGAGGTTCCTGGCACTCAAGCAAGGGGACATGTCTGTTAGGGAGTACGTGAATAAGTTTAATCAGCTTGCTCGGTTTGGTTTGGACTTAGTCAACACGGCTGAGAAGAAGGCTCTATGATTTGCTCGAGGATTGAGCGAGCCACTCCACACTATGGCCATGACTCATGTGCCCATGGCGGCGACCTTTGAAAGCTTGGTGAATATGGCCCTACTTCATGAGGAAGACAAGGGTGACAAAAAGGAGGTTAAGTCTAATGAGACTCGGAATATGAAGGTTGACTTCAAGAAGGCGGGCAACAAGAATAACAAGAATAACAAGGGCAACAACAACAATGCTAACAAGCCACGTGAGACGAGGAAGTGCAACTTTTGTGGTATCACGGGACATATAGCTAAAGACTGTAGGAGGAAGAAAAGAAAGTTGGGTGAATGCTTTCACTGTGGAGATACTGGACACATCAGTAAGGATTGCCCTAAGAAGCAAGGACATGGGCTAGGGCAAACACAACGAGCAGGACCTTCTGTAGGGCAGTTGCAGGCTCTCAACACCACTCCAGCTCTTGACCGAGGTAGTAATATTTCTGTAGAAAGCTTTGTTTACATTTCTGAATTTCCTGTTCGAACCTTATTTGACTCTGGCGCATCGCATACTTTTATCTCTTCTGATATTGTTGAAAATCTGCACTTAAGTACTAGTCTAGTAGATGATCCCGTTAGTGTTTCAAATCCGATTGGGGGCTCCGCCCATTTATCTATGATTTGTGTTGATTTGAGGATTTCCATCTTAAGCGTGGAATTCACGTGTAATGCTTATGTTCTCGGATTCATGGGATATGGTTTAATTCTGGGCATGGATTGGTTGTCCAATTATGGAGCTATCCTTAATTGTGAACGAAGGGTAGTGAGGCTCATGACATGCCTTGGTAATACCCTTGAACTTTCTTGTAACTCGAAGGGTTCGGTCATGTTATGTTATCTTGAATCTCTCGACTCGTCCGTCGACAATCTGCACTCCGTGAGAGTAGTCCGAGAATATCCAGATATCTTTGATGAGGTGAAAGGGTTACCCCCTAAACGCGAGATAGACTTTCGAATTTATCTGGTTGATAATGCCAAGCCTGTTTCATTGCCCGTTAGGCATATGGCCCCACGAGAAAGAAGATAGCTCAGTAAACAAGTCAAGGAGTTGCTCGAGAAAAATTTCATAAGGCGAAGCATTTCTGAATGGGGTGCTCCGGTGGTATTCGCTACTAAGGCGGATGGTTCGCTTCGTCTGTGCGTAGATTATCGTGAGTAAAACAAGATGACGAAGAAGAATATGCACCCACTACCAAGAATCGATGATCTTTTTGACCAGCTTGTGGGAGCATCTGTTTTCTCTCAACTCGATCTAGCCACAAGATTCCATCAACTTAGAGTGGCTGAGGATAGCATTGACAAAACTGCATTTAGGACTCCAGATGGGTTCTTCGAATGGCTCGTCATGTCGTTTGGGTTAACGAATGCACCCGCGTACTTTGTAGACCTGATGAGTAGGGTGTTTCGGGAGTTCCTTAACAAGTTCATGGTGGTTTTGGTGGACGATATTCTAATCTTCTCAAAGGATGAAGAAGAGCATGCTAGACACCTCAAGGAAGTCATGGATACACTTAGAGCACACCAGTTAATGGCTAAGTTCTCCAAATGCCATTTTTGGAGGGAGGAAGTTCGGTTTCTTGGGCACGTAGTTTCTAAGCAAGGTTTAGCCGTGGACCCCGCAAAGGTAGTTGCGGTGCAAGACTGGAAAATTCCTAAGAATGCAACAGAGGTGAGAAGCTTTCTCGGTTTGGCGGGCTTTTATAGGAAGTTCATTAAGGACTTCGCTAACATTTCAGCCCCTTTTACTAAGTTAACGAAGAAAAACCTAGCGTTTGCATGGGACATAGAATGTGAGACTGCTTTCCAGAGACTCAAGAGAGCCCTCACCACAACTCCAGTTTTAGCATTACCCGATGGAGGAAAAATGTTTACGGTGTACACAGATGCGTGCGGCACGGGATTAGGCGTTGTCCTAATGCAAGAAGGAAGAGTGATATGCTATGGGGGTAGACAACTTAAAGTTCATGAGAAGAACTATCCCACACATGACTTGGAGTTAGCCGCGATTGTTTTTGCACTTAAAGCTTGGCGCCATTATCTCTTAGGGGAGAGATTCGAGCTGTACACCGACCAAAAATCGCTTTAAGTATCTCATTTCGCAAAAAGATTTGAATCTGAGACAGCAGCGGTGGATGGAATTCTTGGCCTCATATGACCTCGATATAACTTATACCCCTGGCAAGGGTAACGTGGTGGCGGATGCGCTAAGTAGAAAAAGGTTGACTTTGAGCCCCTTATTTGTTGAAAGAAAAAGTCTAGAGTTTATAGTGACCTTTGATTTTACGCATGCTGTTGAGTCATTGACTGGTACGTTAGCATCTCTTGAGCTGAGACCTACGCTTCTAGATCAAGTAGGGACTTCGCAGAAAGAAGACCCACAGATAGTCGAAATCATGGACAAGTTAATCAGTGGTGAGACGTCAAGTCACCTTGGTAGGTATGCCATTGATGACAAAGGATGGCTAAGGCGCGATGGAAGGCTATGTGTTCCACTAGTGGGAGACTTAGTAAATAAAGTTCTCGAAGAGGCGCATCACTCGAAGATGACTATACATCACGGAGGGGATAAGATGTACAGAGATATGAAACGCATTTTCTTTTGGGCCGGAAAGAAAAAGGACGTGGCAGAATTCGTCTCAAAGTGCATGGTTTGCCAACAAGTCAAGGCCGAATCTAAGAAGCCCGGTGGGCTATTCCATCCTTTGGAGGTCCCGCAATGGAAGTGGGAAAGTATCTCGATGGATTTTGTGGATGGATTGCCTGGGTCAAGGAAAGAGAATACTAGCATATCGGTCATTGTTGATAGACTCACGAAGAGTGCTCACTTCATTTTGGTGAAAAGCAAAAGGACTGCATCATGGCTAGCGTCTATTTACCTTCGAGAGATAGTACACGGGGTTCCTTCTAGCATAGTCAGTGACTATGACCCAATTTTCACTAGCCAGTTTTGGAATAGTCTGCAAGAAGCAATGGGTACGCAACTTAATTTAAGTACAGCCTATCACCCTCAGACGGATGGACAGACCGAAAGGGTAAATAGAGTACTAGAGGATCTTTTGAGGCTATGCATTCTTGATTTTGGTGGTACTTGGGAAGACCATCTCCCTCTCGCGGAGTTTGCTTATAATAATAGCTACCAAGCTAGCATAGGGATGGCACCGTTCGAAGCCCTATATGGAAGACCGTGCAAGTCACCAACTTGTTGGTGGGAGACGACTGACAGACTTATACTTGGGCCCAACATGATACGAGACACTTCTGAGAAGGTGGAGTTGATACGAAGACGAATGAAAGCGGCCCAAGATAGACAGAAATCTTATGCGGACAAGAGAAGGACAGACCTAGAGTTCGAAGTCGGAGATATGGTTTTCATAAAAGTCTCTCCTTTGCGCAATGTGGTTCGTTTTGGAGCAATTGGAAAGCTAGCACCGAGATTCGTAGGACCGTTCCCTATCACTGAGAGGATTGGGCAGATGGCCTATAAGGTAGTGTTACCTGAGAGTCTGGCCGGAGTACACAATGTCTTTCACGTCTCGCATCTCCAAAAATGCCTACATGAATCAGCTGAGGTGGTTGAGCCAATCATCCTCGAAGGCGTAGAAGTGGAGAAAGAAGCAACGCTGAGGCAAGTTCCTATTCGTATCTTAGGGACGGGGATCAAGAAGCTAAGGAATCGCGAAGTCAAGCTAGTCAAAGTACAGTGGAGTGAAGCCCAAGAAGACGCAACTTGGGAAATCGAGGAGAAGATACGCGCGCTTTACCCATTTCTTTTTGAGGGTACTCTCTCGATCTCTTTTTCCTTTGAGCTTGTAAACCTTTCATATCATGCTACCTATGTTTGTTTTGTTAATCTTGTCTTGAGAACCTTAGGACCCTCTTTGGATGTAAACATGTATTTGAAACATGTTATGGCTGATGTTTGCAAATGGTTGCAAGTGTTTGCAAGTGATTTCTAGTGGATGCATGACACACATTAGGCACTAGATCGGCTCAGACACCTTTTCATGTTGCATTTGCATGGGTGCTTATACTTGTACATGGATGAACTTGTTATGCTCTCACATGGATGTTGCATATGGATGATGTTTGTGCACTCATGTAGAAATTTTAAGTTATGTTAGGAATTTGCATACAAGTTGGACTCATTACACTAACATATCTTGCATTAAGGAGGTTTACTGAATCAGTAACCGCCTGATCTTTTGCATTAGATAAGTACATATACACACACATACTGCATATGTTCATACAGCATTAGAAATCTTTTTAAGGACAATGGTTGCTCGTGAATGATGTTGTGAGTAGATGGATGTGGATGGTAGGATGCGTTCTTCCTAACTTAGAGATTTCGGGGATGAAATCCTTTAAGGAGGGGAGAATGTAACAACCCGTATTTTAATAATGTGTTATAACTATAAATCAAGGCAGAATTAAATTTTAAAATAAGAATCAAGGGAAACGGGTTACGCCATTATGTTCATCTCGAAATTCTGCTTGAAAACGAGTCCGAATTTACGAAAATCGGAGTCCGTATGACCAAGATATGGCTCTCCAAAGTTTCAGAAAATTCCAGAGTTCAAAACAATTCGAATTCAAGTTCAAAATTCGAATTTCAAAACCCAGACAGACTGGGCAGGAAAAATCCCGCCAGCACCAGGTCGACTGGGGAGTCGCCTGGGCAATCGCCCCCCCCCCCCCCCCCCAGACCAAGTCGACTGGGCAGTCGACTTGGGTGTCGACCTGGTCACCTAGCCTGTTTTTGGGACAGATGTATCTGGTCTTGTTGCCTGTCCAGGTTCAGCTCCCTAAACCCTATATAAACAACCCCTGACCCTAGACTCTCTATCACATTCTTATCCGGCCTTATGCTGCAGAGGTTCTGACTGGAAGATAGAGAACAAGGAGGCTATTCAAGACTTCGTTAGAGCTACGTTGATTTAGGGATTTTCTAGAGATTCTTCTTCTACTCTTCTGCTTTCTCATTCTCTAGACCACGATCAGTAAGCCCTTTGTCACTCTTAGATCTAAACTCTAAATTTAACATGAACACGATGTAAACTGAAATTATGCCTAAACATGATAACTAGGTTGGATCTACCATGGTATATCTTTGATCTATGACTATCCCTTTTAGATCTGTTATTTTGGATCTAGTTTTGTACACACTAGATCTATTCATCTTAAATTTTGACTTGTGGAATATTAGTATGAACTTGATTTGGACATATTCATGTTTAATTTACAACCCCCATGACCTTTATCTTGACATGCCTGTAATGTTGAATTTATTATGGGGTTACTATCTTATGTCAGTCCTTTACCATGTCTATCACCATATTTTGCCAAGTTGATGTTGAGACCCTATTTCATATGCCTGTAATGTTATAATCATCATGCTTAACTTGTGAACACCTTTGCCATCCTTTGACTATCCTTTTTGAGTTATATCCTTATTTTGACATGTTGTATTAATGCGAATTCACGTACGTTGGGGATACGTTTTGGGATAGATTAGGCAAACTTGAAATTGGCTATGGAATTGACATGATATGACATGAAAATATGACATGAAAACTTGACATGAGAATAAGCTTGAAAACATGAATTTGGGACATGACAATTAAATAATTTGAAAGTGGCCAACTCGAGGTTGGGTTGAATTTGAAACGTAAATCTGCCCGGAACCGCCCGACAAATCCAGTAGTTGCAAATAATAGGACCCAATGTGGGTAGTTGGTCATATAGCACTTTAAACCCGAGGTTAGACTAGGTTATGGTGTAAAGCTGCCCGGACCCGCCCGACACATCCAGTAACCATAACCAAGTCTAATGTGAGAGGTTGGGGTGCGTTAAGTAAATTAATGCCACATGGTAAGGTTAAGTCATGGACCACTTGAATACACTTAAGCAATTTGATACATGTTTGGATAGGGGTTAAGTCATGACCTTTTTAATGACAACACTTAACCCATTAGAAATCCTAGCCACGTGGTCCCTTTCAGCAGTAACCTACTTAGAAGTATCACGATACCCTGGGGACTAGGCAGGGTGGGGCACGATTACTGGGTTGATTGTAAGCGACCAAGAATAACGGTTGAGTAAGGTGCGCCAGTGTAGGTTCAGGCGGACTAGGGTCGTGCACTTAGTCCAGAGTTGAAAAAGTAGGCATGGGCACCCGTAGTACTACATTGTGCGTGCTTGATTTGTGTTAGTGGTTGACACCCTAGGACCTGATACACCCTAGGGTGGACCTAGCACATGTGACTACATTCCGCGATTGGGCCGTATAACACCGACACACGACGAGTAAAGCCGATCGATTAGGATGGACTGTTGGACCCCGTATTGGGTCATTTCATGTTATTGGGTTTAGGAATCATTTCTGGATTTATACTTAACATGGATTTGGACACTAGTACAGTTAGTGCAGTAAACCTTGTATATGCGATGCCACTCTTATCTTGTTACCTTTTATTATCATGCCAATCCAGTTATTATCTTTATGTTTAATCTCAGTTTCTCATGTCTAGTTAACTTTATTAGTTTTTATGCTGATAGTCACTAGGGCTTACCCGTCTTTTTGACTGACCCGTTTTCTTCCACCTCTTTTTCTTTCGTTCCCCCCCCCCCCCCCAGGTTCTCAGGGAGGAAACTCTAGCTCTTAGCTTGGACTTTGCTTGCTTTCTGACAGCTCATGTACGGTTTGGTCTTGAGCTATGCTATGGCTGCACTCATGCTCTTTTTGGGGAATAATATTGGACTTATGTTGTTTTAAGTACTTTGCCTCTTTAGAACTTAATGTAATGAAATAATGACTTGGTATTTTGATGTAAGAGGTTTTGACTCTATTTTCCACGTAATGAGATTTGGTTAAATTTATATCCGCTGCTTTATCTACTCTGTTTAATTTATGTTCTGTCTTGTGTTATCTCTGTGCATGTTTACTAGATAATACCCCTCCAAAACTAGTGCATTCCCTTTGTGAGTGACCCTAGCAGAGGTGGGGTGTTACAAAATCTTTACAAATGACCCCACTTCATTGGTCTATAGCTCTTTAGTTGTACCTAGGCCACTATGGCCCGAAATCCGTTCGCGTACTCCCTACACATAGTGATTCACAGTTACAGACAATGACAACCCCTTAGCACATGTCCCGCAGCAAAGCCCAATCATGAAGCTCACTCATTGGTTCCTATCTGGATCCTGAGTCAAAGCTCCTCATTTGGACTTCCTTTGCATCTCGGGCTTTGGTCGAATTGGAGTTGGTCTTCAAAAGAGTCATCACGATGAGGTAAAGGTACAAATCTGGTTCGGTTCGGTAGTCCCGACCCGATTCGGTTCGGTGGTCCTGGCTCATACCTTGATCAGTGCTCCATTCCTCCTTGGTTCGGTCCTCCAGCTCTGGTTCAGTGGTTGCTCCCTCCTAGATGTCCCGATCCGATCCGGTGCTTCACTCCAACTCCAGCTCCAAGCTTGGTCCTCCGATCCGATCCCGCTCCCTGGCTCTAGCCCGATCTGATATCCACGCCCTTGCTTCCGATCTGATTCCCTGTTGGTCTCTCTGATCTGATCCCCTGCCCAACTCCAACTCTAAGCAAATGGCCTTCCTTCTCGCCAAGCCCCTTATGCTAAGTCCCAATCCGAATCGAGTCCTCTTGCCCAGTTCTCCTATCCGATCCGAGCCCAATAATCCAATTCTGTTCAGTTCGAAACCCTGAATATTTCATGCGACTTTCCAGCGATTGTTTTACGCCATACGACGGCGTTTTCGACCAATCTAACAGTTCTAATCAATCACAAGACATACCATATAGTTATAGCAATATAGAGAATCAACCATAAACATCAAAAAAACAACCATAGCATGTAAAATGGATCAAACATACCCAAAATCTCATATTTTCCCTTAGGCATATTTAGGCAAAACTAATGATATGATTAGCAAAACTTAATTAAATTAACCCAAGTTTCTAATAGAGGTCTAAAACATCATTTAAGAATTTTTAAATATTTTTCCAAATTTTATTAGTGTATAAATTCGCTAATCAACACCAATTACCCTTAATTATCCGTAATTAGCGAGGAACTATGAAAATCACTCACCTTGGCCACAAATGAACTTTAGATCTGAAATAATCTACTGTTATGGCACTGTTCCCAATGTAACACAGTAGCTCTAACCTTGTTTTGGCGCTATTCCTCTTTAATTTGACGTTGCTAAGCTTAATCCTTGATTAGAAAGTGATTTGGGAGTGTTTTAGAGGTTGGAGGCCATTGTTAGGTTGAAGAAAGGGTTTGTGGCGGTTGGAAAATGAGTGAAAAACTGAAATCCTAACCCTAGCAGCCCTCAAATACCTCTAATCCCGAAATCCCCCATTGGGCCTAGTTGTTAATCACCCAGTTAAGCCCAATTAAGCTACTTTTCACTATCTGAAACTTGTTTCATCCATATCTCCCAAACGATAAGTCCGTTTGGCTAATGTGACCATCTACGGAATTGTAAACCATCATCCGGAGCCAATGAAAGTGGTTTCAGGTCAAAATTCCTTTCCAATCAAAAGTTATGGCCAAAACAAGATCTGCTAGGGGCAAAACGGTCATTTTAAAAAATTGGCAAAAATCATGAACATGGGAAATGACTGCAATAGTCATCTCCCAAAGTTACATGACTATACGACTCCGTATGTGAAAGAAATAAATATTCTACGATCCCATTGATGCGTTGAATGCGGGTCGTTACACGTGTTGTAGGCTTATTAATAAACTTGAATGGGTTAAGTTATAAATGGAATTAATAAGCGGGAGGAACTTGGTAACTTGAATAAAGAAGTCAATGTGAATGGGAATAACCAAGTTAACGAGAAATCTGACGAGGTAGAGCAAGCACATAATTGGATGATTAGACATATGGCCTAATAACACATTAAAATGAGGTGCTTGGACCAGTCCTTGTTTCTCCAAGACAGCGTGATAGGGGGTTCTCGCTCTTGGTTTAATGGCGAGCGGGAGACTCTTACCCCTACACGTCCCAAAGGGCGATGGTTAGGCCAAGAGGGCCTTGACAGTCGAGAGGCTGGCCGTAAAACAAGGTGTTGGGGTACCAATATAACGCCATAGCGGAGGGTAGCCATTGTCTTCATTCGGACTACTACAACTGATATCAGACCTTCGGTTTGAGATCCCAATATAGATAATAAGTGAGCGTATTTGTATTTTCAAAAATATAAATATTATATATATATACCTAGATCTATAAAGGAACCCACTAAATAGAAAGAGAAAAATATGGAAAGAGTTGGGATACTGGTTTTATACACTAAAGGGATGAACATGGAAATTATGGACCCTTAGGTAATTTGGGTGGAAAGTGTATGATATGTTTGGTGTTGGAGAAACATGTATCCCATATGATAGAAACTGA
The DNA here is from genome assembly GCA_030737875.1 of Allium sativum. Lineage (NCBI taxonomy): Eukaryota > Viridiplantae > Streptophyta > Magnoliopsida > Asparagales > Amaryllidaceae > Allium > Allium sativum. The sequence goes on from CM060926.1 coordinate 380,657,305, forward strand.
AATGTTAGTATTTTGGGTTAGTGGGTTTGGTAGTGAAACCTTATAAATTGGAAAAATGGTTAAAAAGTGGGAAATGGATTAGGAATATATATAGTTGAGAGAATTGACTTCGTGGGAGTGTCTAGGAAAGCCTAGTTGTGTTGGAAACCCACTTTGATTCCAACCCCATTGTTAACTTTTAAGAACTTGGAAATTGTAAAAGTTTTAGCAAAAAAGTTTATGGCGTTTTCAAGTTTTGATCTTAAAAATATTTTTTATGTTTGAAAGAGACATGTAAGAAACATATTTGAAAAATGCATATTGGTTTTTAAAGTAAAATAGGGTATATTTTGAAAAACAATTATTTTTTGTATTAAGAGAATTCTTTGATGAAAAGGCGTACAATATAGAGCATGTATAGCTCGCTAATTTTCATATTATACATATGAAAGGATTAAAAAGCAAAACGTAGACAATGTCGCATTTTATAAAGAAAGTTTTGAAATCTCTATTCTTTTAACAATAAAATTTGATTATTGTTCTAAAAAGAAAATTTTGTTGGGTGGACAAAATAAGTTGTAGAAATTAAGAATAGAGTAGGTGTTTGCACCTTATAGTAAGCAACTGAACTAACATTGTAAATAGAAACAATGTAAACTTGATTAAGAAATAGTTGTCTTTGTCTACTCCGGTTTTGAGATTTGAGAAAAAAATGTTTTGCTTTTTTATGTTGTGACATGTTTTATGGTTTGGAAAAAGTAAGTTTTGGTAAAGAAAGTAAAGTTTTACCACTTTTAAATTTTTGGAAGAAAAATGTAGCGAGAAAAAAAAAAGAGCCAAACCATGTTTTAAAAAATAAATGGAGTAGATAAGGATTAATGCCTAGGGAGAATGGGAAAAGTTTGAGGCTATGAAGTAAATAGCAAGGATTATATTGGAATAATGAAAAGTTCCCATAGGATGCATTAGCATTGTGAAGCCTAGGGTTGCTGCTTGAAATAAAAAGTATGGGCTAGTAATACACAACAAGGACTAGTAGTGACTACTAGATAGTGAAGGGCAAGTAAGTATTTAGATTTTGTGTTTGGACTTTTCTTTGGTGACATAGTCTTAAAATTCTTGGCCCTTACTAATAGCTATGTAGGATGTTGAAAGATGGAAAGGCTTATTTGAAAGAAAAATAAATAAATCATTGGATTAATTTAAATAAGCCAAGAAAGAAAATAGCCAAACCAAAAAGAAAATAATAAATTCAGTGAAGCAACAAACATGACGGGTAAATGAAAATTTTGAGAAAAGATGAATAAAAATGAAATTCTTCCAAGATAAGTTGAAAAAGAAAAAGAAAGTTTACTTATATAGTTGTGCTTGGATAGAAAAGTAGGAAATATTTATAGAGTAGTTGCATAAAATCCAAGTACAAATAGAAAAGGTACATAAAAGAAAAATGTAAAATGCAAATTCTTCCATTTTATACCTTTTTGTAACATAAGATATCGAATTTGGAAAATTAGATTTTTCGAAAATTCAAAATTTTAAAATGGTTGGTAGGATTTTGGATGCAATAATTGGGTGACCTACGCTCTTGTTCAGTAAGAGTGTGGGAAAATTTGGATTAAAAAGTTTTTTGATTTTCGAAATATTGCATTCATATAGAGCTGCCAGTATATTTAGGATGTGAGCATCATGCATTAAAGGAATATTGAAAAAGTTGCATACACATAGAAGGTACCACTTAGACATACATGTATACTATGATGTATTGCACTTTGCGCATGTGCACAATGTTTGCAAAAATTGGATGCACACATGATCGATGTATATTATGTGAGGGATTATTCGATTTTACCCTTACCAAATTTCGAGGATGAAATTTCTTAAGGGTGTTAGAATGTAACACCCTGCATTTTTAAATGCAACTAAAAATGTGTATATAGGTATATACATAAACATAAATAAAAATGAATTAATAAATGCAATGCATGCATTAAAAGAAAGAAAGGATTGGTTGTATTTAGTGTAAACATGTTGCATGCATTGATTTACAAATACCATGCATTAATAATAAAACAGAAACAAAAGAAAAAGATGCATGCGTAATAATAAAGTTACATGCAATAATTAAAAGAAGAATGAATGCGATGCAATGGAAATTGCATAAGAACATTAAAGAGAAAAGAGGAAAGTATTGAATAAAGGAAATGTACATTTTAAAATAAGAATGCATTATGCAAATAAAAAGGCACATACATTTAAATAAGAAGCAAGGGAAGCAATGTATGTGCAAGTGAATACAATACATGAATTCAGAAATTAATGCAACAAAGGGGAACATTACATTTAAATGGAAAGTTAAAGAAATAATGACACATGGGTATATGTAACAGCATATTGATAATATAAGAAAAAGAGCTATCAGTGCAAAGCATTAATAAAAGAAGAAATACGTTACAAAAGGTGGGTTAATGCATTAATTAGAAAGAGGTTTAATATAAAAGAGATTTAGTATGAAAGAGGTTTAATATGAAATTTGTTTAATAAGAGGTTTAATAGGAAGGAAGTTTAAAAAGAGAGAAGTTAGGAATTAACTGATTCAAGAAAGGTAAATTAGGAACAAAATAAAAAGTTGTTCGCGTAAAGAAGCTTTGTATACGCATAAGAATTGCTTATGAATGAACATAATTCAAATTAAAGATTGTGCTGTTAGGATTGTCTCGCATGTTGTTAAGGAGGAATAGTGGTTTAGATACAATAGTCTCACATATATTGAAGGAATTGTGTACAAATATGAGCTGGTAGGCACATAACATAAGGGATTCCTTTTGTTATACGAGAGTTGTGTGCCAGCTCATATGCGTGCAAGGGAGGGGTGCTTTGTTCCGATCGTCGCTACATAACAGTGGTATCGGAGCCGAAGGTTCGGACTGGACCATGTAGGCAAGGCAGTGCTCTCAAAAGTTACTCGAAGGATGCGAGTCAAGGGGGATACTAGTAGGATTGTCTCGCATGTTGTTAAGGAGGAATGATGGTTTGGATACAATAGTCCCACATTACGGAATATATTGAAGGAATTGTGTATAAATATGAGCTGGTAGGCACATAACATAAGGGATTCTTTTTGTTATACGGGAGTTGTGTGCCAGCTCATATGCGTGCAAGGGAGGGGTGCTTTGTTCCGACCGTCGTTACATAACATGTGCACAAACAAAGAATAGAAAAAGAGGGAAAAAATATAAAGGGGGGTCGACACTAATGTTGACACCCCTAGAGGGGGTCGACATAGGTGTCGACACCTGTGTCGACACCCAAGCAGGGGTGTCGACTCCTGCGCGAGGTTCAGCGTTCCTGGACATTTTCTTTTCGTGAATGTTTCTTTTTAACGTGGACGGTTTTGATGGATCTTAATTTAGATCTAACGAACCTAGTTTTGCTGGTATGCCTATAAATAGGATAGTAATGCTTAGCCTCATTCTCATATTTTCTGAGGTGCTGCCTAGGCTCTTCCATTTCTCTTCTTCCTCCAAACATATTCAGAAAATAAAATAGTAGATCTTAGGCTTCTTCTGATTCAAGGTTTGAAGATAAGAGATTAGATCTACAATATAGACATCTAGAATTCTGCTACGCATGAGGTAAGTTCTTGGATCTGATCTATTTAGTTATCTTCTTCTTTTCTCCTTCTTTTGGTTAAGATTGTGGATCCATGGTTATTTAGGTGCTAAATCCAATTAGGGGAACCATGGAATGCTAGATCTGAATCAAATTCAAAATTTGGAAAGCTTTTAGGTGAGTAGATTTAAAATATACCTATTGAATAATGGTGTATTTATGTTCAACATTCCCCGTTAATGTACAGATTGAAATGTAAAATTGATGAACATGTTAATTTGATAATTACAATCTTAATTATATGATTATTCTGTTCTTCTATCTCTTTCCCTTTTTATTTTATAAGTCTAGGCTACCTTCAAGCCTAGGTCAATCTCGTTGAAATATATGCACGACAAAAATTGGGATAATTGGGAATGTTTGGGAATGATAATGAAAAAGGGGATATAGGGGATATCACTTATTGAGGATCTAAGACTGTAATTTGGGCTTAACTTATGTTTGAAATTGTGGTACAACTTAAATTGGGATTTTGGGTAAACAATGCGTATTGAAACTTGAGAATTTAATTTAGGGCATAAATTGCAACGAAAATGAACAGTTGGTAAGAATTGGAATAGATGCACTATTTGAGAATTTCATGTTGCTTTAAAATAAAGTCAATTACATGTTAGGAAGAACATGCGACATGGTTATAAGTTGGAATGGGATTAACATGAAATTATGAATAACTTGTCAAATAGAATTATTTGGAAGAATGAATATGCCCGATTTGTATGAAAAGAAATCCACAGAAACTTGAAAAAGATAACGTATTTAGACACGAGGTTGAATTCAACTTATGGTAGAAGCCTGCCCGGAACCGCCCGACAAATCCAGCATCCATAAGTTAATTTAATGTGAGAGGTCTACTGCGTAAACATATACTTGAATATGTTTATATAGAAAGTTGAAGTAAATAACTCTAACGGTGGTTATTGAAAATGAATGGAAATGAATTAAAGTTACAACGGTAAAAGGTGTAACGGGGGATGGTAATAACCTATTATAATTAAATTGTGTTAAAGAAAAGGAAAGACAATAGGTAGGCTTGTCCTAGGGAAAAGTGGAAATTATAGCTTAGCTTATAATGAACGCCGAAGAAAAGAGAATAAATCATGTAATAAAGTGTGTTGTACTTAATTATAAATTAAGTCATTTGTGAGAACAAGAATATGAGACTTTCTGATAGGGACAACATAAGTTACATTAGTGGAAAAGTAAACTTATTAATAAACCTTAGTTAGAGAGATAAGTTAATAAGTAAGCAACGAGAAGTTGTTGTGACAGCGTAAAATGAAATTGATTAAATAAGATGGAATGAGACAAACTTATGAAATGAAATAAGTTATATTTAATCATAAGTGATGAGTTACATGTTAAATAGGAAACATGTAAATTGGGATATACTTAATTACAAATTGAGTAGAACATGTTATGAGACAATGAATAGCGCAAAAAGATTGTAGAATTACAATCTAAAGAATAACATGTTGTAGGCTTATTAATAAACTTAAATGGGTTAAGTTATAAATGGAATTAATAAGCGGGCGGAACATGGTAACTTGAATAAAGAAGTCAATGTGAATGGGAATAACCAAGTTAACGAGAAATCTAACGAGGTAGACCAAGCGCATTATTAGATGAATAGACATAGGGTCTAATAACACATTAAACTGAGCATTTGGGCCAGTGCATACATTTGAGGGTGAATAAGCCAACGGGGTAGATCATCACGGTGTCATAAGGGACGAAGGGAAGTGCACGTCCATCTGATTATTCTGTTGGCTCCGAAGGACTAGAAGGGGAAGCACGTGGCTTCTTGGGACGTAGAGGGTACTCCTGATGTCCCTCTGTGTTGTGACAGAGTTCGGCATGTGCTCATAAAGGGTAGGTCTGCACGGGTGTGCCAGTGAGTATGCCTAGATTGCAACGATAGTGGGCAATCAAAAGACTGTAGGGTCGCTTAAGTGATTCGGCGATCCGAGGAGCCTTGTGACTAGGCTAGGTTACGACCAACTTTGAATGCCCTGACAGGTCTAACCTAGGAGATAGTAAGTCATTGTCTACCTACCATCTGCAGTCAGTTCGTTATGTAGTGCGTGATGCGGAAAGGCGGAGAACTCCAACATATCATAGACCTTTTGCTATCAAGGCTATGGGTGAGGGTGGCCAGTCGGATTTGTGTGTTTGTTTGTTTGAGGGTGTAGAGGGCCTGGTTTTATTTCTCAATTTAGGTCGGCTTTCACTAGTTGAGGGAGGAGTCGGGTGGGACCATAGCCACTGTAAACGCAGACCATAGCATCTGTGTAAACAAATATCTGAAAAGCTCCCGACCGAATTCCGCGTTTCTTGTGTGGCCCTGCCACGGGACTCAGGTGCACAAAAAGGATATGTGCGGTAGAGACATCGAGTACGATAGACAATATGTACATGGGGATGTCTAGGTACATGCAGATTTGCTATGGATGGTGTATCGTAGATTCTAGGGCATTATTCGATGATGGAACCTAATTCGATCATATGGTTCGAGATAGCAGTCAGTACGCTTACGTAGCACGACGATAGTGGTTCAATGCGGAACGTAGAGTTGTTATATACAGAGATCTATATGTCACTCTGGCGTAGGATGAGGGACTACGAATATTCCGATGGTGTTACGGAGGAGACCGTGCGAGTGGGGTACCATGGGGTGTACCTTAATTTGGTACTTTATTCAGTAAATCAACTAGAGAGTAGATAGGTACGACGTGTGTATCAGAATTTGGACCGTTACATCTGGTATGTGTAAGCCTTGAGCGAAGTTAACTCAAATAATCTAGTAAATAAGAAAATGTAACTGAACGACATATGTAGGGTTATCCAAAATGTTTACTTTAGATCCAGCCACCAGAACTTATGTTCTGACCCCCTCCTCATAACATACTCGTAGGGTAGGTTTGAGGCAGAGATATGATAGCATTGGATACCGGTTAAGCAGTATTATTACTACGGTATGGCAATATTTTCATCACATTACATTTTATCCATTCAACTATGAGATGTTTTTCCAAGCTCTGATATATTTTATGTCTCTGTCTTTTCTGGAGGATACCAAAGTAAACCAACACAAGTTTCGATAGATTAGAATTTTGAAAATTCGGTTTATCGGAATCCGGGTTGTCACATCTAGTGAGAGGTTTTCACCCTCATACAATAACAGGTAGCCAACGTGCTCCTAACAAGACTAGATGTACCCAAACTACCATCCTCAATCGATCGGCTCTCTACCTCGTAGATACTTGTGCTGCTCCCATAGTAGGGTGCATCACTCCCTAGAGTAGCAACCCTATACATCTAGATTGCACAACTTAAATATACTGATGTCACAACGTCTTATTATTCCTCTACCAATCCAGAACTATGCACGAACATGACCCTGTCGGAACCTTCACTGCCACCACCCTTGCTCATTTGACCTCTTATAATCAACTCAGTAAGTGTGCCCTGACCCCGACCTAGTTCAGGGTACTCGTTTGATATATAGATGGGTTACTGACCGATAAGGGTCCACACAAATGATACAAGCCACTCCTAGGCTTGCATCCCCACTACTAGGATTTCCACAGGGTACGCCTCTCTCTTTTGCATAACCCCAACATATAGGTTAACTTTGTCAGTCTACTCAAGTTAACTTAACCCCTCCCACTTATCCAAACAACATGTAATATAGGTTAAGTTTGTCGGTTTACACAAGTTAACTTAAAGCCTCCCTCTGATTCACTGTGTTTAATTAAACATACAAGTTTTATCTTGGTTAACCATTTCTAATCATTTACTCATGCATAAACCTCCTACATTAAGTCGACTACTTGTGGTCGCTGGATATGATAAGTGGTTCCGGGCAGACTTCTACCACAAGCTATACTTAACTTCGTGTCTAAGCATCGTGTATAGTTATGCCCTCGACCTCTCACATTAAATTAACCACTTGCGGTTTTTGGATATGTTGGGCTGTTCCGAGCAGACTTCTACCATAAGTAAAATCTAACCTTGGGTCTAGGCATATTCATTCTTAGCCAATTATTCATGTTCATTACAGTTTATGCCCAAATTAAAGTCTTAGATTACAGTATATGCTAATTACCCAAAATCCCAATTCAACTTATGCCCACAATCATGCCCCAAATTTCCCAATCATAAGTTATGCCCCATATTTCCCAAAAATTTCTTAATTTCGTTCAAACGTATATCTCTACGAGATTTGGCCTAGGCTCGAAGGTAGCCTAGACTTATAAAAAAGGGAAAGAGGAAGGGAAGAGAACAAGAATAGGCATAATAAAAAATAGGCATATGATGATAAAACTGATCATAATAACAAGATAGGCATATAATGGTAGAATTTAGGCATATGAGAACTATGGATTTGATGTACAAGTAATGGTGAATCAAGTTACTAATAGGTATAGGCTTAGATCCAATTTATAAATGTGCTAGGATTAATTATTAGTTATTTTAAATCTAAAAATAACATGAATTCACAGAGTCTAGATATAAGAATAGAGAATTGATTATTGTTGTAGCACAGATCCTGAAAACGTCTAACTTTTGTTGTTGAAGAAGAATAGGCTAAATCAATCTTAGTTGGAGCAGCGTCATGGCAACTGTAACGACCCGCATTCTACGCATCGTAGAATCGTAGAATATTTATTTCTTTCACATGCGAAGTCGTATGGTCATGTAACTTTGGGAGACGAATATTGGGGTCATTTCCCATGTTCATGATTTTTGCCGATTTTTAATGACCGTTTTGCCCCTAGCTGATACTGTTTTGGCCACAACTTTTGATTGGAAAGGAGTTTTGACATGAAACCACTTCCATTGGCTCCGGATGGTTTACCTTTCCGTAGAGTGGTCATTAGCCAAACAGACTCACCATTTGGGAGATATGGCTGAAACAAGTTTCAGATAGTGAAAAATAGCTTAATTGGGCTAAACCGGGTGATTAACCACTAGGCCCAATGGGGGATTTCAGAATTAGAGGTATTTAAGGGCTGCTAGGGTTAGGATTTCGGGTTTTCACTCATTTTCCAGCCGCCACAAACCCTCTCTTCAAGCTAACAGTGGCCTCTAATCTCTAAAACACCTCTATTCACTTCTTAATTAAGTTTTGGCTTAAACTACATCAAATTAAGGAGAGAAAGCACCAAAGCAAGGTTAGAGCTGCTGTGTTGCATTGGGAACAGCGCCAAACAGAGAATCATTTCAGATTTGGTATTTTATTTGTGGCCATGGTGAGTAATTTGCATTGTTTTTCACTAATCACGGCTAATTAGGGGTGATTAGCGATAATTAGTGAAATTATAGCTCAGAAAAATCTGGAAAAATTTGTAAAATTCTAAATGATATTCTAGGGCTCTGATAGAAATTTGGGTTAATTTGGTTAAGTTTTGTTAATCCTATCATTAGTTGTTGTTAAACATGATTAAGGGGAAAACATGGGTTTTTGGGTATGTTTGATCCATATAAACATGTCATATTGTTGTTTTAGTGTTTGTGGATGATTATACATGTTGCTATGACTGTATGGTATGTTTTTTGATTGCATAGAAAAGTTAGAATGGTTGAAAACATCGTCGTTTGGCGAAAATAGCATGCTGGAAAAACTTGCAGCAAACCGAATAGGAGCATTCGGATAGGAGCATCCGGATAGGAGCACTAAGATAGGAGCATTCGGATAGGAGCATTCGGATAGGAGCATCCGGATAGGAGCATTCGGATAGGAGCATCCGGGTAGGAGCATCTGGGTAGGGGCATCCGATCCGAACCGGATAGGGGCATCGGATCCGAACCAGATAGGGGCATCGGATCCGAACCGGATAGAGGTCTCCGAACCGAACCAAATAAGAGCATCCGAGCACCCGAACTGAACTAGAAAGGAGCATTCGAACCGAACCAAGCAAGAGGGGGCGAACCGAACCGAACCGGAGGATTGAACACCAAGTAGACCTAAATCCAAGATGCAAAGGAAGTCCAAATGAGGAGTTGTGCCTCAGGATCCAGATGGGAACCAAGGAGGGAACTTCATGAGTTGGGCTTTGCTGTGGGACGTGTGCTAAGGGGTTGTCGATGTCTGTAACTTTAGATCACTATGTGTAAAGGGTACATGAACGGATTCAGGGCCACAGTGGTCTAGGTACGACTAAAGAGCTATAGACCAATGAAGTGTGGTCATTTGTAAATATTTGGTCATGACTCCATGGGGTAAGCTTGGTAGTAGCAGTAGTTGTACAAGTCGAACTCCGTCACTACTTCGATGGGTTTAGTGATTGACAATGGTGGATGTCGTATGCTTTATGCACTGGGTGAGAGATGTGAGAATGGTTGCTACGTTTGATTGTTTGCCTTCATTATGACATGCATACCCTCACCCCTGTATTCTTTATACCATGTGTTATTGGCACCTTAGAGTATTGTACAGTATGTAGTGCTAACTCTTTGATTGCAGGTCCAGGTTCAGGTATGGTTTAGGAAACCTGTTATTGTTCTGTTTAGCTGCTTATCGCTCATACCAGACTTTTTGTCTAACCCAGAGTTTTATGTCTCTTCTTTTTACTCTGGGTGCTTTCACGAGCAGATTAGAGACAGTTTAGTTGGTATGCACGAGTAGTTGTACCGGAGACGAGCAAGAGGCTTCCACGTATATATATATATATATATACATTCTTCCTGTGTTGCTACGGTCGCTACTTTGGGCATTAGTGTTGTACCTTTCTTTCATTAGTTTAGAGACAGTAATTTGGAAAGTTGTAATGAGCTGTATTTGGATTTCCGCTACTCTGATAATGATGTTGGTTTTAGTTATCAGCTTATGCACTGTCTCACCTGTTTTATGTCAAGTACATTATTATTATGTTTTGTTCCATGCGCTGTGAGACATTCTACAGGTTTTCGATTAGTTCATTATCTTCTTTCCTTTCTTTGGCAATTGTTCCGTTCTAGTCGGGTATGTGTACAGCGCACTTCCGGAGGAAATACCGGCTTGTGCGGGGCTGGCCGTCACACTTGGTATCAGAGCTCTAGGTTGCGTAGTTAACCTAGGGAAGTCATCAGGGAGAGATAGTATATGAGAGCGCGTATTTGTGATTATTTCGGTTTTCAAAAGCTATATATATACATACAATTAGTATATCTGAGGATGAATTCGCACTGCACTAACACCATAAAGAGGATGGTTAATCATTTTCTCTTTACAGATTGAACGATGAGCCGATACGCAAGGGGTACCGGTAGAGGAGCCAATAGTGAGAATGTTGTTGATATGAGGACGATGTTTACCGACCTATTGAGAGAGATGCTTAGAGATGTTCAGAGGGCAGCTCACAATGCTGGTAATGGTGGTGGTCCAATAGTGCAGGCGCCTAGGGCTGATTTCACCAAGCTGAATAAGGATTATACTAGTCTTGGTGGGAAGCTGTTCCACGGAACGGAATCGGCTACGGATGTTCAGGATTGGTTGGATAGCTGTGAGTGTATCTTCGAAGACTTGGGTATCGAGGATGCGATGAAGAGAAGGCTAGCATCCCATCAACTGCAAGGACGGGCAATGAATTAGTGGAATGCTATAAAGGCAGAGACTCCCGAGGATCAGGTTACTTGGGATCAGTTTAAGGCTCGCTTTGGCGATAAGTTCATTCCGGCTGCTCAGAAATCAGTGTTGTTTAAGAAGTTCTTGAAGCTTAAGCAAAATGGCATAGCTATCTCGGAGTATATTGCTGAATTCGATACCTTTTCGAAATAATGGTTATCCCTCATTGACGCTCCCGAGAAGAAGAATGAGAAGTTTATAACAGGTTTGGATCACTACTTGGGGGAAAAGCTTATTAACCATATCGATGAGACGTTTTAATCGATTGTGGGGAAAGCATTGAGGTCAGAGAGTCTTTACCCTAAGTCGAAGACTGAAGTCGCATCTGCAGAGGAGCCAAAGCCGCAAGCAAGCGGTGGAGGCAAAATGGTTCTCAGAATAAGAGAAAACAGAATCAGACCAAGGATAGCCAGAAGAAAAAGAATAAGAAAGATGTTGAGTGCTTCAGCTGTGGTAAGAAGGGCCATTATGATAGTAATTGTTGGGCCAAGCCAGCGGATAGGAAGTGCTTCAACTGTGGCCAAGTGGGACATCACAAGGACAAGTGTCTGCAACCCCCTAAAGAGAAGCAGATCATGAAAGAATACGTTATTAGTGTTGTTCCTTCTTCGTCGAATGCCCCAACTACGGCAAAGAAGGGAAAGAATGTTGTTATTCAAGGTATGCTTTCTGTTTATGATGTTCTTGTTAGAGTTTTGTTTGATACAGGGGCTTCCAGTTCTTTCATATCTAGTGACCTGGTAGATAGGTTGGGATTGGAGCCCGAAATTATTGATAGACCTTTAGTAGTGACGAACCAGATTGGTGGTTCGACTAACCTTAGCATGATTTGTTGTAATGTGGTCTTATCGAGTCATGGATGCATGTTTGTTTGTGATTGCTTTGTTTTGGGCTTTTCTGGGTTTGGCATTATTTTGGGAGTCGATTGGCTGCAAAGATACGGGGTGGTGGTAGACTGTGAGGGCTTTTTTGGTGACAGCTAGAGCGGATGATGGGCGGAGGGTAGTGTTTGGTGGTCTACCTAGTGATGGGGTAATGGCTAGTTTTCTAAATTCCCTCGACATCCCACAAGGTGAGTTGTCAGGTTTGTCGTGGTTGGCCAGTATCCGGACAACTTCGAGGAAGTGACCGGGCTTCCACCACACCGAGAGATTGAGTTCCGTATTGATTTAGTGAAAGATGCCAGACCTATAGCGATGCCACTTCGTCGTATGGCACCAAGGGAGCAGCGAGAACTCAGGGTGCTAGTCAGCGATCTTTTGAAAAAGGGATTTATTAGAAGGAGTGTTTCAAAATGGGGAGCACCAGTTGTATTTGCTACCAAGGTGGATGGTTCCCTTCGTTTGTGTGTAGACTATCGCGAGTTGAATAAAGTGACGAGGAAGAACAAGTATCCTCTACCGCGGATAGATGATTTGTTTGATCAGTTGAGTGACGCGAGAGTATTCTCTCAGTTTGATCTCGCGACAGGTTTTCATCAGCTGAGAGTGGAAGCTGAGAGTATAGCTAAAACGGCATTTCGGATGCCGTCTGGATTTTATGAGTGGTTGGTCATGCCATTCGGGCTGACTAATGCCCCAGCATACTTTGTGGATCTTATGAATAGGGTATTCAGAGATCAATTGAATAAGTTTGTCCTTGTGTTCGTGGATGATATTTCGTTCTATTCGAGGACAAAGGAAGAACACAAGGAACATTTGAGGATAGTGATGGAGGTGTTGAGAGAACACCAGTTGAAAGCAAAATTCTCCAAGTGTCACTTCTAGAAGAGGGAAGTGAGATTCTTGGGCCATGTTGTTTCAGAGAATGGTATTGCCGTGGACCCTGCGAAGGTGGCTACGGTACAAGATTGGTATATGCCCAAGAATGCAATGAACATAAGAAGTTTCTTGGGATTTGCTGGATATTATTGTAAGTTTATCCAAGACTTCTCCAAGATAGCAGCACCGTTGAATCACTTGACCAAGAAGAATCAAGCCTTCGTCTAGGACGAAAGGTGCGAGAATGCATTCAAGAGCCTAAAGGAAAAGTTGACATGTGCACCAGTGTTAGTCATTCCTAAGGGGAATGAAGAGATGACGGTATATACAGATGCATGTGGTACCGGACTAGGTGATGTATTGATGCAAGGAGGTAGGGTTGTAGCTTATGCAAGTCGGCAACTGAAACCGCATGAGAAAAAATACCCTACCCATGACTTGGAATTGGCTGCGATCATATTCGCATTAAAGATGTGGAGATATTATCGCTTGGGAGAAAGATTCAAGTTATTTACCGATCATAAATCATTAAAGTATCTTTTCTCTCAGAAGGATCTAAATCTCCGACAGCAAAGATGGTTAGAATTCTTAGCTTCCTATGATTTCAATATCGCATACACACCAGGAAATGGCAATGCGGTAGCTGATGCATTGAGTAGAAGACATGCCAGTCTAGGGGCTATGTTTCTAGAATCGAAGCAACTGGAGTACATCGCTGGGTATGATTTCAGACCAAAGTGCGAATTGGACCCAGAAATGTTAGCAAGTTTGATGATCAGATCCACTTTGATGGAGCGGATTGGTTCCAGTCAGAGGAATGATCCTAACCTATTGGAAATCATCTCAAAGTTAGAGATGGGAATCGACTGAGAGATGAACAAGTATGGGCTTGATCGAGATGGATGGCTTATGAAGAATGGAAGACTAGTTGTACCCAATGTCAATGGATTGAGAGATGAAGTGCTTAGAGAATTTCATCACTCAAAACCGACTATACACCCCGGTGGTAACAAGATGTACCGAGACATGAAGCGGACCTACTACTGGGAAGGGATGAAAAGAGACGTTGGGAAATTTATATCCAAATGCATGAACTGCCAGCTAGTTAAATCTGAGCAAAAGAAACGTAGTGGTTTGTTACAACCATTAGAAATTCTAGAATGGAAATGGGAACAAGTGTCAATGGATTTCATTGATGGGTTACGAAGGACTAGATCAGGCCATGATAGCATTTGGGGGATTGTGGACCGATTGACTAAGAGTGCAAGGTTTATACCCGTCAAGTCAAACAGGACGACAGCTAAGTTAGCTGAACTATATCTAAAGTTGGTAGTGAGATTTCATGGAATACCCAAAGGCATTGTGAGTGACCGAGATCCGTTGTTCACTAGTGGATTTTGGAAGAGCTTACAAGAGGCATTAGGACCAGAACTACATCTCAGTACCGCGTATCATCCTAAAACCGGTGGTCAAACAGAGAGGGTGAATCATATATTAGAAGACCTCTTAAGAGCTTGTGTATTGGATTTTGGTGGATCATGGGATGACCATTTGCATCTAGTGGAGTTTGCATATAATAATAGTTATCAATCTAGTATCAGTATGGCTTCGTTTGAAGCTTTGTACGGAAGACCGTGCAACTCACAGTCATGTTGGGTAGAAACTGGTAAGAAGTTTATGCTTGGACCCGATGTGATGAGAGAAACTTCAGACAAGATCACGACGAATGAAGGCTGCCCAAGATAGGAAGAAAAGTTATGCTAATAAGAGGAGAAGAGAATTACCAGATTTCTCCGTTGAAGAGCGTGATACGATTTGGCAGGAGAGGCAAGTCAGCATCAAGATTTGTTGGTCCATTCCCAATTCTTGAGCAAATTGGGAGTTTGGCATACAAAGTTGAATTACCAGAGAAGATGGCAGGAGTTCATAACGTATTTCATGTTTCCCAGTTAAGGAATTTCGTACATGAACCAGATGTGACTATTTCACCTGATCAGTTGGATGATGTCGAAGTTGAACCCGAGGCGGTTGGGAACCGCAAGCGTATGCATATTGTTGGGAACGATACGAAGTAGCTTCGAAGGAAGGCGGTGAAGTTAGTCAAGGTTCAGTGGGACGAGAATGAGAATGACTGTACTTGGGAGACAGAGGAGAGCATTAGGAAGACGTATCCAGAACTCTTCGCCTGGTAAGATTACAGTTTCAATTAAGTCTTTCCGCATGCTAGGATAGGTTTGTTTTGTTTGTTTTGCATAATTGATTGTTGTATATGGCTGGTAGGCATGCGGGATCCTTTGTGTGTTTTGGGTTAAGGAATTTCGGGGACGAAATTTCTTAAGGGGGGAGAGTGTAATGACTCACATTCTATGCATCATAGGATCGTAGAATATTTATTTCTTTCACATACGAAGTTGTATGGTCATGTAACTTTGGGAGACGACTATTGGGGTCATTTCCCATGTTCATAATATTTGCAGATTTTTAATGACCGTTTTGTCCCTAGATGATACTGTTTTGGCCATAACTTTTGATTGGAAAGAAGTTTTGACCTGAAACCACTTCCATTCGCTCCGGATGATGGTTTACCTTTCCGTAGAGTGGTC